>CM053792.1:170925993-173593493 GCA_028749045.1 Cupressus sempervirens | reverse complement strand
CAACAACCTCATCAACAAAAGAAGCCTCAAATGCTACAACCCCAACAACAACAACAGCCTCAGATGCAATAGTCCAATGCACCACAAAAACCACAACTTCAGCAGACCCAACAACAACACCAGCCTCAACTACAACAACCTCAGTAACTTGTTCAACCTTAATTATCAACTATGAGTTTCCTATTATATGATATGATGTTCCATGTGGAGCATAGTAGTAAAATATAATAGTAATTTGGTACTTAAAATTTTGATATGAATTTTTACTTGGACCTTTGTGTTAACCAAAAAAATAGAGCAACTAAGTTTTCAATAATGTATAAAACCCCTTTAGCCTCTTTGACATGGAATCTTACAAGTTGTCACCTCCAAAGAATGTGGGTGGATTTAGTTGTCCAATTTTTAAAGATAATTTATTTTAACAATAGAAATATAATTCATGCCTATGGAACACTTTGCATGCTTATTTTTGCTTGTTGATGTGGCTTCAAGGAAAATTTTGAATTTTTCTATATAATTAATAATTGTTTTAGTATTCTTGATACATTCTCACTTACTTCCTTTTGGCTACTATTACTCCTAAAAATAAACTCTTTTGTGCCTTATTTGTGTGCAATTTCATGTGGACTTAGTAGTCACCATTTTATTTTGAAATGAAAAATAGCTTATAATCAATTTTTTTCATCTGTTCTTTCCTTAAAAATAAGCATTTATTTTGTGTAACTACATGGTCAAATGGTGGATGTAGAATATGCACCTACAATTGCATGTTTGATGCATGACTTTAATGGTGATGTTACATCAAAATTTAAGGCAATACTTAAGTGGAAGAACAATGCTTGTACTTGAATGTAAGCACTTGACTACGCAGATATTGCAAGCTAAACGATCTAAGAAAGGCACAGATTCTAATGTACTCCTTGCAATACTTGATATAATGAAAGATAGGATTGAAAAGAACTTCAAGTCATCTAGCTCTGGAAATCCTAATTCTATACATAACCTATTATAACTAAATATACCACTAAATATGCTACAAAATGTACTCATACAATGCTATACACATTGTATGATTATTCTTCAAAGGGTATTAGATCAATGGAAGAGCACTTGCTTTTAAAGTAGGAGGATGGTGGTTCATTTCCATCGTGCCCTATTATAACTAAATATACTACTAAATATGCTACTAAATATACTAATTATGTGACCATATAGATCACTACATATAAAACTAAATATATGAATAAATCAACTTTCAATTTTACGACTAAATGTGTGATTAAATATACTATTAATTATATGACTAAATGTGTGACTAAATCAATGATAAAAAATAGTGACTTAAATCAGTCAAGTGACTAATAGTAGTTAATATCTAGTCATTTATAACACTACTAAATATACTACTAAGCAATTTTAGTCACTAATTTTGATCAATGACTAAAATATACTACTAAAAATCAATCAAGTGGCTAATAGTAGTTAATATCCAATCATTTATAACACTACTAAATATACTACTAAGTGATTTTAGTCACTGATTATGATCTATGACTAAAATATAAATTAGTAGTATATTTTAGTCACAGATCAAAATCATTCACTAAAATTTCTTAGTAGTATATTTAGTAGTGTTATAAATGACTAGATATTAACTACTCTTAGTCACTTGACTAATTTTAGTCACATATTGTTGTTTTTGTACTTGTGGTATTCCAATTTTTCTTTCTCCTTTTTTGCATGACCGTCATTTATGGAATCACTTTTGGTTTTCTCACCAAACTCCAAGTCTATAATATCATTTTGTGACTCCCTACTCAGGGGTAGTGCCTCCAAATTGTAAGGAAACTCAGGTGCGAAAATAGCTTCCTACACTAATCTCATAAGGAAAGTATGATGCAAATCCTATTAAAATCTTCTACACTTACAGATTCAATATCATGTAAACAATAATATTGCAACCAACCATGCATACAAAAAATAGATAGAGAAAAGAACACATAACACAAGGATTTGCCGGTGGGGAAAAACCTTTCGGTAAAACAACCCCACCCCTCTAGAACCTGCACAATGTATTATCTTCAACAAAAGGTTACAATACACTTGTAATGCAAGCTCAACATCAATAACAGAAGACTCCAATAGCTACTTGCAGTACCAAAAATACACCTTTTTTGCATTGCATCTCTTCGCAACCCTAAAAATGCTTATAACATGTGCTTCACTTTAGGGATACTCCCAAAAGGTAAACCGTATTAGGGTTTTTCCATTCTCCAAGAAAATAGGAACCCCAAAAAATTTTAGTTGCCACATGTCTTCACTTGTCATTGAATCTTCCTAACATAGCTCTTACGTGTCATAGGAATCTATCATAACTGTTTTAGTCATGATCTCCTTACACATAATTCAAGATGTCGACACATCAACATTATTTGCAAGAAATACATTTTACAAAACAAATAATAAGAATAGGAATTATACAAGGTTGAGACACCTTATTCCTAACATTCTCCCACTTGTCGAACACCTTGTAAGAGCAACAGGAACTAACTGCTATAGGCTGAAAGGCCCATAGACTTCGAACACCATCTAAACTTCTCAGTGCCCACTGGTTTCGTTAATGCATCTGCAACATTCTTCATAGTATCTACCTTTTCCAAATTTACCTTTCCATCTTCCACCATAACTCTCACAAAGTGATACTGCACATCAATGTGCTTCGTTCTGGCATGGAAAGTTGGATTCTTTGCAAGGCAAATAACACTCTGACTGTCACACCAAATAGTAATCTATTTTGCATCAACACCAACATCAGAACACAATCTCTTAAGCCAAATGGCTTTCTTACAAGCATGAGTAGCAGCCATGTACTCAGCTTCTGTAGTGGACAAAGTAACCACAGGTTGTCACTTGCTCATCCAACTGATGGCACCACCAAACATAGTGAACACATAAGCACTAGTGGATCTCTTGCGATCAATATCACCTACCCAATCTGAATCCACAAACCCATGAATACAAACTAAATGCGAAGATCTAGAAGAGTTACCATGATAACATATGGAGTAATCTGATGTACCCCTCAAATATCTGAATACTTGCTTAACTACATCCCAATGTATCCGTCCAAGATTAGCCATAAATCGACTTAGGACTCCCACTGCTTGGGCAATGTCTGGTCTAGTACAGACCATAGCATACATAAGACTGCCAACTACACTAGCATAAGGTACTCTACTCATGTCCTCCACCTCACTAGGAGATTTTGGACAATCATCTATAGATAACTTTGTTCCCACAGGAATAGGAACACATAGTGGTCTACAATCTACCATGCTGAACCTGTCCAACACAGACTTCACATACTTACTTTGACTCAACCAAAGTTTTCTGTTAGACCTATCTCTACTGATTTCCATACCCAAGATGTACCTAGCTACCCCCAAGATCTTTCATCTCAAACTATGCTGACAACTGAAATTTAAAATCAGAAATCATACCCTTACCCTTCCCAAACAACAACATATCATCAACATATAATGCAACAATAAGAAGGCGATCATTTTCAATTCTAAAATAAACACAATGAACTGATTTCAATCTTACAAATCCAATTGACAACACAAAGGCATCAAACTTAAGGTACCACATCCTAGGAGATTGCTTCAAACCATATAGAGATTTCTTTAATCTACAAACTAAGGATTCTTTACCTTTAACAATGTAGTGCTCAGGCTATGACATATAAATCTCTTCCTCCAAATCACCATGAAGGAAAGCTATCTTCACATCCATCTGTTCTATCTCTAAATCATATGATGCAGCAAGAGATAACAAAAATCTAATGGATGTCAACTTTGCAACAGGAGAGAATATTTCACCATAATCTATTCCCTCTACCTATGAATACCCCTTTGCAACCAATCTAGCTTTGTACCTTTCAACACTACCATCTACACAGAATTTCTTCTTGAACACCCATTTACAGCCAATAGATTTTCTCCTTTTAGGCAAAGGTACAAGGTCCCATGTTTTTTTTTTCTCTATGAAGCCATCTCATCATCCATAGCCTCAATCCAAGAACCTGCATCTTCCATGCCCAAAGCGTCTTTCATAGATCTAGGCTCATCAGTGTCAGTAATCAAAGAAATAGCACAACTGGAATCTAACATAGAATAACCAAACCTTTCTAGTTGATTTCTTTCTCTCGTGGATCTCCTCAAGGGCTGAGGTTGAGGTTGTTCTTCCTCTTCTTCTAAACTATCAGAGCTGCAAGAGCTCTCCTCATCATTAGACCCAACATGGTCTCTCTGTTCAGTCTTCTCAGGGGTAGGAGGAAACTGAACAACATATTTTTCCTTTTCTTTTTCATCTAGTTGTAGCACAATAGGAGAAGATGTTAGCTCTCTAAAAATGACATTTCTACTATACAACACCTTACTAGTCACAGGATCCCAAAGTTTGTATCCTTTCACACCAGCACTGTACCTGATGAAAATACATTTAACAGCTTTATTTTCCAACTTAGATCTTTTCTCCATTGGAACATGTGCATAAGCTTCACAACCAAAAACATGAAGATGTCTAATTGAATGCTTCTTACCAGACCACATCTCCATGGGTGCCTTACCAACAAGGGTTGATGTAGGAGATCTGTTAACCAGATAGCAAGCAATGGCCATAGCTTCGGCCCAAAACCTTTGTTCTAAACCAGCTCCACTAAGCATACTCCTAGCCTTCTCCATCAGTGTCCTGTTCATTCTCTCTACAACTCCATTTTATTGTGGGGTATACGGAGTTGTCTTATGCCTCTCGATACCTTGTTCTTTACAAAATTGTTCAAACTCTACTGAGAAAAACTCACCAACATTGTCAGTTCTCACACACTTAATCTTCTTACTAGTCTGATTCTCTACAAGGGCTTTAAATTCCTTGAATCGACTAAAGACTTGTGTCTTACTTTTAAGGAAATAAATCCATATCCTTCTACTATAATCATCTATGAAAGATAAAAAAAATATACTTGGAGATTGAAGGAAATTTTACAGGACCAAATACATCAGAATGAATAAGATCCAAAACATCAGAAGATTTGTGAGAACTAGAGTAAAACTGAACATGATTTTGTTTACCATATACACAGTGTTCACAAAAGTCAAACATGAGATTGAAATCATTTAACCCCTCAACAAGATTTTTATTTTTTAGGGTTCTAAGACCCTTCTCACCAATGTGACAAAATCTCATATGGCACAACATTGTCTTTTCTTCAAGAAGCTTTCCTTCCAAAGTGTTTGCACCCTTAGGTACACTTGTTGCACTACCATCAGAACCACTAACCATAGTCTTATTTACTGCTCGTTCAGATGGTGGGGATGAAGTGATAGCTACTCTCTTCTTTGAAATAGAAGAACTATTACATTGAGAAATGTGTGCATCAAGCTGAAACAAAGTACCTCTCCTAGTACCCTTAGCAAGCACCATAGCTCCTCTCATCATCTTACATCCATCTTTAGAAAAAACAACTTGCACACCTACATCATTCACCATACTTACAGATAATAGGTTTCGTGCCAAACCTGGAATGTGCATAACTCCATTGATTCCCTTTACTCGTCCATCAAGAAATTTGATAGTGACCCTTTCGCGTCCAACTATCTTTAGGTGAGAGTCATCACCCAAGTACACCTTTCCACCATTGAACTCTTCATATCTTGAGAACCAATTTCGATGAGAGTTCATGTGAAAAGATGCACCCAAGTCAACCAACCACACATCATCAGATGCATGGGCTGCCAAAGCTACGATGAATGCATCGCCATCTTCTTGAGATTTTTCAAAACCAGAATCTGAGGCTTTCTTCTTCTTCTTAGGCTCTTTACAGTCTTTACGGAAGTGCCCAGTCTTATCATAGTTCCAACATTTTTCCTTGGACTTATTGGAAGTCTTTGACTTCCCACAGGATTTGGATCTACCCTTATTGTCAGACTTATTGTTGTTTTTCTTCCCTCTTTTCGTGGATCTCCCACGAACAGCAAGGGCTTCTTTTTCCGAAATGAAATCCTTTCTTCACATCTCCTCTGATAGCAACGAAGACACCACATCATCCATTTTGAAGGTGACTAATTTGCTTCTGAGAGCCATCACAAGATGGCCCCATGAATCCGATAAAGAACACAAAAGTGTGTAACAACGATCTGCTTCCTCTAACTTGACACCAGCTGATGTCAATTGTGTAGCCAACAGATCAAATGCATTTAAATGATCCGTTAAGGATCCACCTTCCTCCATTCATAGAGAATACAACTTCTTCCTCAAGAACAACTTGTTCGCCAAAGATTTGGCCTGATACACTGCCCCAAGTCTCTCCCACAAACTATATGTGGTTTTCTCATCTAGAACATTCAAAAGGACTACATCAGTTAAATGGAGTCTTATGAGACCCTTAGCTTTACGATCTTTGATATCCCAATCTTCTTGAGCTATAGTTGTTGGTCTTGTAGCGCTTGTAGTCACTTCCCATAGGTCACGATCTTCCAACATGTCTTCCATCTTGAGTTTCCACAACTTGAAATTAGTGCCATTAAATTTCTCCACCTTCATTCTTCCATATGATGAACTCGCCATCTCAATCTACAAATAAGATTCAGGATGCTCTACACAAGACTCCCACTCAACTTGAAATTAGCTCAAAAAACCCTACCCAACAACTAGGATCAAAAGTTGATCAAGCTCCGATACCACTTGTAAGGAAACTTAGGTGCGAAAATAGCTTCCTACACTAATCTCATAAGGAAAGTATGATGCAAATCCTATTAAAATCTTCTACACTTACAGATTCAATATCATGTAAAGAACAATATTGCAGCCAACCATGCATACAAAAAATAGATAGAGAAAAGAACACATAACACAAGGATTTGCCGGTGGGGAAAAAACTTTCGGTAAAACAACCCCACCCCTCCAGAACCTGGACAATGTATTATCTTCAACAAAAGGTTACAATACACTTGCAATGCAAGCTCAACATCAATAACAGAAGACTCCAATAGCTACTTACAATACCAACAATACACCTTTTTCGCATCGCATCTCTTCACAACCCTAAAAATGCTTATAACATGTGCTTCACTTTAGGGCTACTCCCAAAAGGTAAACCATATTAGGGTTTTACCATTCTCTGAGAAAATAGGAACCCAAAAAAATTTAGTTGCCACATGTCTTCACCTATCATTGAATCTTCCTAACATAGCTCTTACGTGTCATAGGAATCCATCATAACTGTTTTAGTCATGATCTCCTTACACACAATTCAAGATGTGGACACATCAACATTATTTGCAAGAAATACATTTTACAAAACAAATAATAAGAATAGGAATTATACAAGGTTGAGACACCTTATTCCTAACACAAATCATGTTCAAGTTTTTCCTCGACTGAGATATCAAGTTCACCAACTTGAACTTCTTCAAAATGGTCTCCAACTTGTGATGAATCTCCTTTTTCAATATGCACTGGAGATGTAAGTTGTGAATCTTGTAGGTTGCCAACATTTCCACCACCAAAATATATGAATAAGGCTCTGCATTTTTGTGGCCTCTCTTGGCTTTCATGGATCCTACTAGAACCCCTCTTATTTGACATTGCACACCAATAAAGGCTACAAAAAAAAATCTTGTTGAACAAAAGACTCAAAGAGTGATGAGTCAAAAACTGTGACAGTAGAATACTTAGACTACATATAATAACAATAATATGATTCATTCACATAAGAAGGACACTACGATACTATAATCTATGGTACTACCCTAAAAATTTGCAAACCTATCTGAGCATGTGAGATGTGTAGTGGATAGTCAAAAATAACCAGTACCACATTAAAAAAAAAAATTAAAAATTACTTACCTTTTACAAAAACCATAGTCAATGAGTCAATGGGAAATACACTCAACACTCTCAAACTTTGACAACAATAAGAAATGTTAGTTTCCATAATAGAAAAGAATGAATTGTGTAGAATAATAGTATCTTATGAATTATATGCTACCAAACTAGGTTAGAAAATAATGCAGGATTAACAAGCAAGAATGTCAAATGTAGGTGAAGCATACCTTCCTATGTAAGCCCAAAATAGAAAATAGTTAGCTAAATGGCACTAGTGGTTGACACACATTAGGAAAATGGTAGGTGATGTCCAACCCAAGGGAAAATTAATTTGTTATACCAATGGTGAAAGAACATTGTCCAATAAGAAAACAACATGAAAATGATAGAAAAAAATTAAAATGATTGTATCCAAAATGTATATTACAGTGGTGATAGAATCAATTTTTTTTACCAATCATGTGAAAACTAATGGGCAACTAGCACAACATTGGACCCAAATCTTATAAAAATCTGGCAATGAGGTTGACCAATGTTGCAATTTTTATTTTCCAAATGATGATCTATCAATGAGACAGGATCACCAAATGGCAAAGATTCACCACTAAAATAATCTATGATGTCTGGATGTGTTGGAATTCCTTCCAAAGCTGACCATCAACTATTGTTGTTGGTTGATAGAATTATTAATGATGTGGAGCACAGTTAATATGGCAAACAAATTCCTTTTTTATTACATTTTTTCTTTTGTATCCAATGCATTTAACATTTCTAGCAAAGTGGAGTGCTCTTATCAATCAATGGGCACCTCGAGGAGATAATTGGAAGAGATTAAATAGGAAAATTTGTTGATAATAATTATTCAATTGTATATTGTCATTGATATTACACAAATTTTATACTCTAACCAAGCATTTCTAATTGGAACCGAGTTTAGAAGACTCTAGTATCAGCTGAGCAAGTTTAGGAATTCCTTTGTAAATTGAGTCAGGTCAATTACCAAAGGAGTTTAGTGTAACCTGAGTTAGGTCAGTTACCAAGAAACTCAGTGATAACTAAGTGACCTAGTTTTAGCCGACCTTTAGTAGATTAGTTTTCTTGTGCAAGCCAACTTAGTGGATGTTATTTGTTTATTTTAAAGGGTATTCAAGCTGACTTGACATTGGGTTTCACATATATGAAAGGTCAAGTTGTGGATTAACAAATGTGAAAGTGGAGAAGAAGATAAGATGCAAATAAAGAAGGATATATGATTAAGAGAAGAGTATCCAAGGAGATGAAAAGAATATTCTAATTAGGGAGGATCCAGAGGTTAAGCCAAAATAGTGATTTGAATCTACAATTCAGTTGCTTTGTCAATCAAGTCAATCATTGTTACTCTCTAATAATTGTAGTAGTGAAGAAATATCTTAATAGAGTTGACTTAACAGTCATTTTGTAAATCCTCTAACCAAGTGGAATTTCTAGATTGAAGTGTCTTAATACCTCTAACAAGGCCACTCCTAATAGGGTGATTTAAATCCTTTAATAGGGTCACACCTAATAGTGTGTTTTATAATTTTTAATAGGGTTGGCTCCTAATAGGGCTCACTTTAGAAGAGTGAAAAGTTGTAACTAGTTACATTGGTGGTTTTTCCAAATTGAGTTTCCACATTAATTCTTGGTGTCTCATGTGTTCATGTTATTTTTTTAATGCTTTATCTTTCTGCAACTAAGTTACTAAAGGTCAACACACATTTAATATGTCAAATTGCTTTGTTAACTAAGTTATAGTATATATCTAGTTATAACTGAGTTATGCAAGGATTTGAGTTTGTATTGACATCTAAGGGATTTGGAAGTGTTTTAGTGGTAATTGATTCACCCCTCCCCTATTAGTTACTCCTTTTATATTTCCAACAATTGATATCAAAGTTGTTGGTGCTTACAAAAAAGGTTTCCAGGACCTAAGATAAAGATCAAGATGTCTTACAGAAGAGAGATTACAAAGTTGAACAAATAAAACTTCAAAGCATGGTAGGAACTCATGAGGCTGCATTTGGGAACCATTAGAGATACAGGCCTAAAATTCCTAGAGAACCAGTATGTGTCACCTTCTAATTCTTTTAATTATGGATCAAATGGTAGATAAAAAGAATCACAACATAATGATGATTGGCATTGCTTCTACTCTCAATTATCTTGAATTTTATGAAGTCAAAGATTGTCCTACTACTCATGAAATATATAAGAAGATGCAAAAGATCTATGGAGGATATGACAATTTAAGGAGAGCCAAAGTAGAGAGTTTAAGAGGTCAATTTGATCAGATGAAGATGAGAGAAGATGAAAACATTGCAAAATACAATGAAATAATCAAAGCAAGCATAAGTGCAATCAGAGATTCAAGAGGAAAAATAGAAGATGAAACAATAGTCAACAAAGTATTGATAACTCTTCTTCCTATTTATGTAATTAGAGTTTCAACTATTCAAGAAATGAGATGTGATCCCAAAACTAATATAACTTTAGATGCACTAGTGGGAAGGTTAATAGATTCTAAGTTGGATAACTTTGATAACTATCTTGCTAGATCTCACAACATAGAATCAACATTCAAAGAAAAAATAACTCTTGGTAGAAAGGGAGGAAACTCAAAAGGAAAATAGTCTAATAGTGAAGAGGAATAAGAATGAAACCCTACTTGCAAGGAGGTTAACAAAAGGTAAAGGAAAATGTAAGGAAAAATTCCATTGATTTTTTTTTCTTGTGAAGAATTTGGTCACATCTCTACAAGGTGTCCAAACAAGGAAAGTAAAGATGACAGAAAATCTAGCAAGTTCAAACATAGCAAATATTTCAAGAGCTATAAAGACTACAAAGACAAAGAAAATAAATCTTGTTATAATGCTAAAGATTTTGGCAGTGATAATGAAGATGAAATGGTATATATTAATATTAAAGATGAATTGGATGATGAGGATAATGAATAGATAGCACTTATTTCTCATGTTAGCAAGAATGACACATGGATAATAGATAGTGGTTGTTCTCATCACATGACTCATGATAAAACTAAGTTTGAACATTTGGAGCACTATGATGGTGGAAGTGTTAAATTTGGAAACAATGAAACATGTTATGTGAAAGGAAAAGGTTGCATTGCATTGACTGATGGAGTCAAATGTGATAATGCCTATTGGGTTGAAGGATTGAGACATAATCTTCTAAGTATGGCATAGCTGAAAAACATTGGATTCAAGGTAGATTTCATGAATGGGAAGACTAGACTTTTGGATGGTCAAGGAAACATGGTTGGAACTAGTAATCAGACAAAAGGTAATGTATTCTATATTTATCTCACTAATAGTTCATGCTTCTTGGAACATGTAGAGTAAATTTGGTTATGGCATAAAAGGGTGTGTCATGTAAACTTTGATAATCTAGTTACTATAAGAAAGAACAAAAGAGTAAGAGGTACTCCAAATCTGAAGAAACCTAAAATGGCCATATGCAAACAATGTCAAATTGGAAAGATGGGTGAAACTAAATTCAAAAGAAAGAAATTCAATATTGAAGAAGTCCTAGAACTCATTCGTAAAACTAGCTTCAAAAGTAAGAATTTTAATATTGAAGAAGTCCTCGAACTAGTTCATACATATTTTTTTAGACCAATAGGTATAGAGAGCTACACTGGAGACAAATTATTTGTTTTGTTTGTTGATGATTATTATAGGATGATGATAGTAGTGTACTTGAAGGATAAATATGAAGCTTTTCAAAAATTCAAGTGGTATCTAGCTAGAGTTGAGAAAAAGAATAGGTAAGAAGTTAAAATGCTTAAGATCAAATAGTGGAGGAGAATTCATCTCTAATGAATTCAATGAGTTCTTCAATGAAAGAAGTATCAAAAGATAGGTATCTACATATGGAACACCTCACCAGAATGGCATAGTAGAAAGAAGAAATAGATTCATCTTGGATTGTGTAAAAATATGATGATAGATAAAAATGTTGCAACCAAATACTAGAAGGAAGCAATCGTCATAGTAGTGCATTACTTCAAAAAATTTCAACTAAAGAAAGGTACATATCACACACCTTATGAATTATGGTATGGCTATAAACCTAATTTTTTTTATTTCAAAGTATTTGGGAGAGAATATTATATCCTTAAAAAGTCAAGGAGAGGAAATTTTGATGTAAAAATTGACGATTTTGCAGAAGAGAATGAAGAAAAAAGCAGCAAGGAACTTGAAGATTATAGAAACTTTGTTTACTTTGAGCTTGATACTTTACCCAACATTCAACAAATTACCCCACCCAATCACCCAAGTCTAGAGTTTCAACCAAGTTGCAGCCAATGCAAACTAACTTGGAGATAGTTCAAACTAAGTCTCAGATAGAGGAACCTGAATCACGGTCTATGGGAGCTGAGTCTTGGACAACAGAATTAGAGAAAATTTTGGAAATTCATAGAACCTTTGAACATGGTGAACCAAGTGAATCCAAACCAAAATCTAGAAGTAAGATACCTGTACTTTGTAGATATGTCAGAAGGCATCATAGACCTAAGAAAATAATTGGAGATTAGACAGGAGGCATAATGACAAGAAAAAAACTAAAAGGTACATGTTTGTTTACTTAATTTGAACCTAGAACTATTAATGATGCATTAAAAAATGAAAGTTAGATAGAGACAATGAATGAACAAATTGAGAAAATTGAAAGGAACAATACTTGGACTCTTGTTCCTAGTCCTAAGGATAAAAATGTAATTGGTACAAAGTGAATATTCATAAACAAATTGAATGAAAATGACAAAGTATCAAGGAATAAGGCAAGGCTAGTGTACAAAGGATATTTTCAAGAAGAAGGCATAGACTTTAGAGAAACATTTTCTCCTATTGCTAGACTTGAAGGAGTCATAACACTACTTGTGTATGCTACATTAAGGATTCAAATTGTATAAAATGGATGTAAAATCAGCTTTCTTGAATGGAATTCTAGAAGAAGTCTACATTGATCAACCTAAAGGTTTCATTGATCCAAACAAAAGAGACATGGTGTGTAAGTTACATAAAGATTTATATGGTCTGAAGCAAGCTCCTAGAGTGTGGTATAAGAGACTTCATGGATATATGGTAAAGATTGGTTTTCAAAGAACCAATGACATATTCAAAAATCTGTATATTAAAGAGGCACCATAGAACAAGATTTTTTTTAGCAAAAATATTTGTGGATGATATCCCATTTACATGTCATGATGACTTATGCAAGTCATTCTTTGAAGGAATGAGGAAAGAGTTTTAAATGTCAATGTTTGGAGAAATAAAATTCTTTGTTGGTTTACAAGTTAATAAAATGAAGGATGACATTTACATTACTCAGTCA
Source organism: Cupressus sempervirens (assembly GCA_028749045.1). Taxonomy (NCBI): domain Eukaryota; kingdom Viridiplantae; phylum Streptophyta; class Pinopsida; order Cupressales; family Cupressaceae; genus Cupressus; species Cupressus sempervirens. Next base: position 173,580,233 of record CM053792.1, on the reverse strand, counting down.
AAATATGTCAAGGAGATATTAAAGACCTTTGGAATAGAAGATTCCAAAATAGTTGGAACACCTATGTCTATTGGACATAAGTTATCCAAGAATGATTATTCAAAAGAGGTGAATTGGACTACCTATAAATCTATGATTGAGAAATTTCAGTATGTTTCTCACACAAGACCTAATATTGCATTAAAAGTTGGTATAGTTGCAAGATTCTCTACAAATCTTAAAGAAAATCATATGATGGCAATCAAAGAATTATGAGATATCTAAAAGGTACTCAAGACTATGGTCTATTGTACAAGAAAGGAGGGAACTTTGAGTTGAAATCCTTTACTGATGTTGATTGGGTTGGAAGCATTGATGACAAAAAGAGCACCAGTGGAGGAGCATTCTTTCTTAGAAAGAGGTTAGTATCTTGGACAAGTAAGAAGTAGAATTGCATCTCTTAGTCTATAGCAGAGGTAGAATATTTTGTTACATCAATTAATTGTTCCAACATAATGTGGTTCAAGAAACTATTATCAGGAATGAAGGAAGAAATCAAGGATCTAGTAGTTATCTATTGTGATAACAAAAGTTCAATAAATATATCTAAAAATCTAGTGATGCACACCAAGAAAAACACATTGCAATCAAGTATCATTTTCTGAGATAATTAGTTCAAGATAAAGAGGTTAGATTGGAATATGTTAACACAAAGGAGTAGGTTGCTAACATATTTACCAAACTGTTACCTAAGGATGCATTTTTATATCTAAGAGGAAAGCTAGGGATCATTCCCCTATCTAATGCTCACTAGTGTTGATCACATATTGGTTTTGACAAGTGAGTGTCAACACACTTAAGTTATTTACTTAGTTCATGCCAAACTAGTAGTACATGTCGAGCACAACATGTATATATACAGATCATGCCGAGTCATATTGAGTGTCGAGCCACTCATATGTCGAGTCACTCAAGTGCCAAGAAAATTGTATATGCTGAGTGACATAGGAGCCAAGTAAATAGTAGATGTTGAGAAATACAAGTGTCGAGTTACAACAAAAAGATTAGTGTATGCCGAGCATCAGAGACTTCAGATGCTGAGTGACATAGTTTTGACATATTTGTTTGTAAAGGCACAAACAACTATGTAAACCATTTTTGAGCCGACTTAAGTTTGAATTTAGATTCTTTGGAGATAACAAAAAATCTCAAGTTGGATTCCCTATGCAATTACATGCAACCAATCAGAAAATGGAAAGGATTAAGAAAAAAATGGATGAATCTCAGTCAAATATTCATACCTAACCCTAAGACACTAAGTCTTCTTAAGGAGGATGAAACCCTAAACTCTAAATGTTGTTTGAAGGAGTGAAGAGAGAAATTTGCATGTGTAGATAGAGCATTCATGGTGGCTTAGAAGTTATGAAGTGAAAGTACATTGCAGAATTAGTTAGAGCAAAATAAAGGATAGCAAAAAGGATACAACAAAGAGACATCTGATTGAAAAGGATCAAGAAGACATCGTTTAGAGGTGATATGTTATCAAGCAAGCAAGTGCTAACTACATGATCAAAACTAAGAGATTTTAAGAGGTGATTTCAATCAAAATCTCTTAACAGAGTAGTCCTAATAGGCTGTATGAAATCCTTTAACAAGGTGCTTACTTAATTGTGAGTTAAAGTCCTTTAACAAGGCACACTTCTAACAGGGTGTTGAAATCCTCTAATAAGGAGAGACCTAACAGTCTTTGTAAGCCTTTTAATAGGCCAGAACTTTCACAAGGTAGATCATGTTTCATGGTCAAAACATTGTAACCTTCATTGGATACACTTTATTACTGTAGTAGTGAAGATTTGTGGGTGTCATCCCCACCCAAGTTTTACCTTCTCACTTGGAGGGTTTCTAGGTAATCATGTCTAGTGTCACATGTGTATGATTGGTACCTTTCCTATTGTATTTCCAACAAATGTTATCAAAACTTTGTTCTCAAAAAGAGAAGCTAAGAAACTTTGAGGAAAGATCTTAAAATAGAAGTCTACAAGTTGGGAAAGACTATTGAGAATCAGGGAATTGAAATACAACTCATTCTACATCAACTAGATGAAGCAAAAGAAGAACTAAAGAAATTCTTGAAGAGAAGGAAGGAAATTGCTATTACAAAGAATGACCCACAATACAAAGAGATAGAAACTACTGAGCTATTTACAAATAGAGACTCAAATGAATTTGATGTAGTAGTTGTAGATCTAATGGAAAAGAATAGAGTCCAAGCTGATGAAATTAGAAATCTCAAGTTAGAGCAAGAATCACAAGCTATACTGCTATGTCAGGTGACTGAACAAAAGAAGGAAGCCATAGAAGACAAAGCCATGATAGAAGAAGACAAAAGAATTCTAGCTAATAGACTGGAAGAGAAATCATTAGAACTAACCAAGATTTCCAACATGCAATTGGATACTTTGAGTCAAATGATGAATGTCAATTATGAATTGAATGTCAAGGACATTGAGATAACTACATTGAAATTGTAGAATGAACAATTGTAGAGTGACCTAAAGAGAAAAAAAAAAATTTTGAAAGTTTCAAGAAGCTAAATGAAGCCATCAAATACTTTGAGAAACTACTGAAATCCCCTCAATCCAATAGTGATACATCTAGATTGGGATACACAAGCACTAAAGAAGGAGAGTCATCCAAAAGTGCAAAAGAAAGAAACAACAAAGGTAAGAACTCCAAACCTACTTGTCATAATTGTGGTAAGAAAGGACATATTGCTAATGTCTATAGGAGCAAGACTATAAATCAAAATGTCAAGCCTAAGAACATGGTTCACTTTTATAAGTGCAATAAGCAAGGTCACAACATGCTTCAAAAGAAGGATCAACATATATATTGAAAGGTCACTTTGATTGTAGGACGAATGTTGAACACAAAAGTGAAGGCAAATGTTGAACACAAAAGTGAAGGATGATTGCAGGATGAACAAGATATGGAAAAAGAAGGATGATTGCAGTACATCAAATGGAGAAGGGATCACTTCACCCAATGGGTCAAGTGATCACACCTCATCAAACTAAACAATCAAGAGGTATGTGGGACTAATATTTAAAGGTTATATCATACATCAGTTCCAAAATGACTTAGCACTGAAAAGATTACATTAGCATGAATAAAGATCCAAAATGTTGTTAGAAATATTTAAGTTTTTTAGTTGTCAAGCATGAAATATTTCCTATGTGTGTCGAGTGAAATGCTAGATGATGCCAAGCTTACAAACTGGCTAGTTGATGCAGAGCTCGTAGTGGTTGTCGAATGATTGAAATGTCAATAGATGCCAAGTGTGCCTAAAATTAGTTGATGTCAAGATTATAGCTATGTAAGCACTTAACATTTATTAGGTTTTCAAAGGGTATTTGATTGATTTTAGCTCATTTTTCATCATTTCAAATTTGAGAAAGAGCGAGAAAAGTAGAAGGCAATCTAGAAATTCATTCCAAATAGTTGCAAAAGATTTGAGCAGAGATTCTTCACCATTTCATAAAATCACATAAGGTATTTATCAAGAGTTGAGCTATGTAGTTTAACTTTTGTAAACCCTAGTTTTACATTATGGCTTCTAGTTCAAAGAATGTAGAAGGGAAGGAAGTTTTGAATGTTCAGTTAGTGAGTAATGAAGTCAAGCAACCCATTTTCAAAGCTATTCTTGATATTTCATATAAGAAAGACCCTTCTGGTGCATTGTCAATGATTCCACCAAATGTCATAATGGTATAAGATGTAATAAAATTCTATAACTATAAGATAGGAAGCATTGGTGATATGGAAATTAGGGAAGCATACAAAAAAATCTATGACAATGGTGTTTTGAAAGAAGAATTCAAAATTGTTGAGAGAAAGGGATTAATGCAAGCCCTAGATTTTCTGAATGTATTCAAGACAAAGTGGATAAGGATAGTGCTTGGCTGAATTCATGATGGTTCATTATGGTTGGACAATGGACCTATAAATATTACTAAGATAATAATCCATAGGGTTACTGGTTACCCAACCCTAGATTGGCCTAAGACACTGAGAAGTGATTCTAAGGAAATAATTGAGAAGAAGACTGGAGCTATATGGAACAAAAAAGGCATGACAATTGATACAATTACTGATCCTCAGATTAACTTTTTTGTAAGAGTGATTTCACACAAGTTTTACCAATCTAGTAGATAGAACAGTGTGCCCTATATAGCTATGTATGTGGGATAAAAAATTGTAAAGAAAGATCATACATATGATCTAGTAGAGCTACAATTATAACAATTGATGGAGAACCTTGGAGCAATCAGAAAGATAGAAAGTGCACAATAAAAATGTGGTTCCACATTAATTTTTATATTCTTTTTGTGTGCAAAAAACATTTCCCTCATTTGGTATGGTAGGATGGAAAACCAACAAATCAGTAGCAGTAAAAATTAGTGAATCTTTGATGACAAGTTATTTTTAAGACTTCAAGAAATCAATGAAGGAAAGATTCAGAATACCAATATCCTTAGTTGAGAAACACTATAATGATGTATTTTTTCTTGTGGATGTTGATTATACATTTGTACAAGCTGCTACACCAAGGGTGAGATGTTTGAGACCCTTAGGTTATGAAATTAATGTGGATGAAGCCTCTATAGCCATAACAACATTATTGGTAGAAGAGGTAGATAAAACTGCAAAGGTATTTGGAAACTATAAGATGGTAAAATCCAAAATTACCATGAATTGAAGTCTACCTCTATCATGAAGAAAAAGGAAAAGATAGTGAAGAAATTGAAAGCTAAGTTTGGAGAGGGTGCTAACAAAGAAGAAGAAGAAGAAGAGGAGGAGGAGGAGGAGGATGAAGAGGAAGAAGAAACACAAGCCCAAGGACTACTTGCATTGACTTAGGGTATGGGAGAAGACCAAGAAGAGGAGACTAAAGGTGCCAAGGGAGAAGAAGTCAAGGAAGCACCTACTCCTACTGAGTCAAAGAAGAGGAAGGCTAAGACTCAAGCAGTGACTAAAGCTAAGAAGGAAGCTAAGTTGTGTTAGCCCAAGCCTACTACACCTACCACAAGAGCTAGCACACATGAAACTACACAAAAGGCTAAGGAAAAGACAAAACAAATAAAACAAGGAGGTCAAAGTAGAAGAGACCAAGAAGGAAGTATGTGGCACAAGTAGAATCTAATGAGGAGAAAATAGAGTTAGACAACAATAGCCAATTTAAGGAGGTGAGTCATAATCCTCTTTCATATATTGACAAATTTATAGGAAAATATTAGAAATAGTGCAGACCTATTAGGATTTGGTCATGTTAATTTTGATAATTTGGGTAAAGTAGAGAAAAATCAAGTGGAGGAGGCCATATATGACATGATGGAAAAATTCAAGACAACCCCAGTAGAATTTACTAGCTCAATGCCAAAGAGTCTATATGAAAAAGTTGAGTAAAAATGACACTATTGCCTAAACTTGGAAGAACAAATTAGAGAAACATCTCTAGCCCAAGTGACACCTGAACTGACTAAGGAAAAAATTGCTAAGGCTATGAATAAGTATACAGTTAGGTTTGTAACTAAATATAGAGCCTTCAGCATTTTGCAAAACAATATTGAGGATGTTGTCAAGAAGACCACTCAGTTGTAGAAACTTACTTATGGGTTGACAATAGTAAAGGAAGGAAAGAAGAACTTGTTAAAGTAAGTATGATGAAGAAGATGATAACAAAGCTGACACTATTAGAGGAGGAATAGAAAAGAAAGAAGATGACAAGGCAACAGTTGAGGAAGAGTAGCAAGAAGAACTAAGTGTGCAAGACACACTATTGCTGAATGTCAATCCTCCACATGTCACAAGTGAGACTACTAAGATAGTAACTCTCAAGGATGTTTCTAATCTATTAGCTTAGAACATCAATCCCCTTACTAAAGAGGATTTGAAGAAGATCTTAGATCAGTCTACACTACAGGCCAAACTTTGTTATTAATCTTATTTTGGTCAGTGTGGATGAGTTACAAAAGTCAATGACTAATGTTGCAATGGAAAAGGTGAATCCACAAGAACCACCTTCCATCATCCCTCTAGTCACAATTGTACAACCTTTGGTCCAAACGGAAAAAGATACATCCAACAAGGTTGATAAAATTACCAAGATTGATTTAATAGAGAAGAGCATAGTGTAAGCGCAAGTTGCTACTATAGAAATAGGTTAGATAGACTTATTTACACCTATAGCACAAGGACAAGGTACAATTTTAGTCATTGTGGAAAAATAGGGTAAGCCTAAAGAGAGTGAGATGACACCAAAACTAAAGGAGAAAATTGCTATCCAAGCCCTAGTAATCTTACCAGTATCTAGCACTCCATCAAGTCATACTCTTTAGAGGCCGAGCACAGATGCTACTCCATTGCACATCTCTATGCCAAGCTCAAGTTCATCAAAGGTAGAAGAAGTATTTCAATATGGAGATGTGAGCCTAGATGAAGAGGTCATTTTGTTACTATGACTATAGAACAAATGGGCATATTGCGGCAAGCCCTAGCAAGGAAAAAGTATCAAGAAATGCTTAGAAGGGAGCATAGGAAAAAGCAAGCCCTACAAGATATTAAAGACATCCTTTTACATTCATTTAGTTTTCTCACTCTGGATGAGACCAAGCCACTGATGGAACAACTGATAGATATAGTGGAAAAGGTCAATAATGAAGACCTAGATACTAATGCAAAATTACTTGAATGGTCAGAAAAGAAGTTCCAAAAAAAATTAATGAGAAAATATCAGGTGATATAGCACTAACACAAGTTGCTTTGGCAAAAAAAGTTGAGGATGTAAAGAAGGTACTTCAGAACATATTCTCATTGTACACTAAATTGTGCAATCCATCACTCTTCACCCACAAGACTAGAAGTCATAGTCTAAGTCTGGAGAGTCAAATTTTTGCATTAGGTGCAAAACTACCAATGAATCCAGCTCATAGTGAGAAGCATTTCAGGACATTGCTTCAAACATAGAGTCAATTAGCTATATTGATAGCAGATGAGGCTAACATAAGGGCCAAACTAAAGTAGCATCCAAGCAACCCTCACCCCCCATATGGAAATTTTGCACAAGGAGCTAGGCTATGCCAAAAGCTTACTGAAAGAAAGACCCAAATATTTCTACCTTAGATGGTCTAGTCCACCTTGTTATCGAGCTCGCAATCTAACTCAAGTCATTGGATGTACCATGTGAGAACTGGGACGCATCTCTTAAGATGATATTGGATGTCCATAAATCTTTTTTGGAAAAACATACAATCAATGTATAGCTCATTTGACAAAAAGTGTCAAAAAAGGGGAGAATAAGAGCAAGGGGGAGAATAAAAAACATGGGGAGAATAAAAGAAAGGGGGAGAATAAGAGAAAAGAAATAAGAATTTTGGGGAGATAGAAGGAAGTATCATGTGAAAGATTATTAGCAAAGTAGTGCATGAAGTCAAAGTGTATCAGTAGTGACACATTTACTCAGCGAGAGCATAGAATTTAGGATACAAAATAGACATATCAACTCAAGGGGAGTTATCAAATTTTGAGGTATCTAAGTGATTACAAAATTTTGACATTTTGAAGTTTTGTATATAAGTTGAGTTAAGATATGTTATGCTTGTGAGATCAAGGATATTAATGTATATTCAAGTGTTTTTGACACTCATGTCAAAGGGGAGATTCTTGATCTCAGATTGGTTTTGACAAGTGAATGTCAATACACTTAAGTTATTTACTTAGTTCATGTCAAACCAGTAGTACATGTCAAGCACAACATGTATATATATAGACCATGTCGAGTCATAGTGAGTTTCAAGCTGCTCATATGCCAAGTCACTCAAGTGTCAAGCAGATAGTATATGCTAAGTGAAACAGGAGCCGAGTAAATAGTGGATGATGAGAAATAAAAGTGTTGAGTCATAGTAGAAATATTAATGTATGTTGAGCATCAGAGACTTTAGATGTTGAATGACACAGTTTTGACATATTTGTTTGTAAAGGCACAAACAACTATGTAAATCATTTTTGAGCTGACTTAAGATTGAATTTCAATACTTTGGAGATAAGGACGAATCTCAAGTTGGATTCCCTATGCAATTACATACAACCAATCAAAAAATGGGAAGGATTAAGCAAAAAATGGATCAATCTTAGCCATAAATTCATACCTAACCCTAAGTCACTAAGTCTTCTTAAGGAGGATGAAACCCTAAACTCTAAATGTTGGTTGAAGGAGTAAAGAGAGAAGTTTGCATGTGCAAACAAAGCATTCATGGCGGCTTAGAATTATGAAGTGAAAGTACATTACAAAATCAATTAGAGTAGAAAAAGGGATAGAGAAAAGGATATAGCAAAGAGACATCTAATAAAAAAGTATCAAGAAAACATTGTTTAGAGGTGATCTATTATCAAGCAAGCAAGTGCTAACCGCATGATCAAAGCTAAGACATTCTAATAGGTGATTTCAGTCAAAATCTCTTAACAGAGTAGTCCTAATTAGGTTGTATAAAATCCTTTAACAGGGTGCTTACTTAATTTTTAGTTAAATTCCTTTAACAAGGCACACTTCTAATAGGGTGTTGAAATCCTCTAACAAGGTGAGACCTAACAATCTTGGTAAGCCTTTAACAAGGAAAACCTTCATAGGGTGGATCATGTTTCATGGTCAAAACATTATAACCTTCATTGGATACACTTTATTACTGTAGTAGTGAAGATTTGTCTGTGTTATCCCCACCCTGGTTTTACCTTCTCAATTGAAGGGTTTCTGGGTAATCATATATGGTGTCACATGTGTATGATTTCTTATGTGTTTACATGATTTAGATGTATATTCTTTACATGTTATTTTAGTTTACTCATTGAATGTATGAGATGGGTGTATGGTGAAAGTTTTTATGGGTCCAAGTTTAAACTACTAATTCACCCCCACCACCCCCCCCCCCCGCCCAGCGCACCCCCTCCCCTCAAAAGTTTACCTTTCCTATTGTATTTCCAACAACTAGAGTACAGATTAGTGATGCATCAACCAGACTACTTTGAAGATCTATCAATTTGATGCAAAGAAGTTAAAGGTCATTGCATATGAATCAGTACATCAAGTACATTATAAAATCATTATTTCAATTCTTTGGAATTTGATATCAAAGAGGGAGAGAATCATGTCATATATTCATTGAGAGAGATTGGTGTTATCAGAGAAGAATCAAAGCCACTATTCTACAAGAGAGAGAACTTGATCTAATGAAGTCTGAAGATAAGATGATAGAGGGAGAATCTCAGAGGGAGTTCTCATGGATGGATAGAGAATAAGAATGAAACTAAGGATATTATAAAATCTTATAAATCATTTGATTTCTCTCAGTTTTGTTTGCTTAATGACATGTTGTGCTGCCATCAATCCCAAAGAGGGAGATTGTTGATAACAATTATTGAATTGTATATTGTCAATAATATTACACAAATGCTATACTCTAACCAAGAATTTCTAGTTGGAATTGAGTTCAGAAGACTCCAGTATTAGCCAAGAAAGTTTAGGAATTTCTATGTAAACTGAGTCAGGTTAGTTACCAAGCAACTCAATGGTAACCAAGTGACCCAGTTTTAGCCAATCTTCAGTAGATTAGTTTTATCTATTAGCTGGTTTATGCAACCCAACTTAGTGGATGTTATTTGTTTATTTGAAAGGCTATTCAAGCTGAATTGACATTAGGTTTCATATATATGAAAGTTCAAGTTGTGGAGTGAAAAATGTGAAAGTGGAGAAGAAGATAAGATGCGAATTAAGAAGGATATCTTATTAAGAGTAGAGTATCCAAGGAGATGAAAAGAATATTCTAATCAAGGAGGATCCAAAGGTTAAGCCTAAATAATGATTTGAATCTGTAATTTAGTTTCTTCATCAATTAGGTCAATCATTGTTACTCTAGCAATTGTAGTAGTGAAGAATTCTCTTAATAGAGTTGACTTAACAGTCATTTTTTAAATCCTCTAACTAGGTGGTATTTCTAGATTAAAATTTCTTAAGACCTCTAACAAGGCCACTCTTAATAGGGTGATTTAAATCCTTTAACAGGGTCACACCTAACCTTGTGTTTTGTAACCTTCAATAGGGTTGGATCCTAACAGGTCTCACTTCAAAAGAGTGAAAAGTTGTAACTAGTTGCATTGGTGGTTTTCCTAAATTGGGTTTCCATGTTAAATATCGGTGTCTCATGTGTTCATGTTATTTGCTTACTACTTTATATTTCTACAACTAAGTTACTAAAAATTAATATGTCAGATTTCTTTGTTAACCGAGTTATAATATATACCTAGTTGTAACAGATTTGTGTAAGGATTTGAGTTTGTATTAACAACTAAGGGATTTGAAATTGTTTTAGTGGTAACTGATCCACGCCACCCCTTTTCATTAATCCTTTTATATTTCCAACAAAAAACATGTAAATATCATCGTTTAAGATTAGATTTCCCTTAGGAATCCCCTCTTTCCCTACCCCAATTCTTCATGCCCCTTTCATGGCTATGATTTATCTCATTTTATTTTATATATGTTCATACATGAAGACAGTAGTAGATTATGTTAATTAAGGTGTTAAGTGAGTTAGTTAGGGCTAAAAGTTATTTTCTTTTCTGAACCAAAAATACTTATTTATAAATAAAGAGAAAGGCCAATTGTTCTAAGGTCAGTAAAGTTGATGATTTTATCGTTCATACTATTGTAACATCTTCATGAATGAAAGCAGTATCATGTGTTTCTAGAATATCTCTATCTCACTTAGTGCTTACTAGTATTTATAAGTTCTATTTTGAGTAAAGGAATCTTGGAATTCTTTCTATGGGATTCAATTAGCTTTAAAAATAGTGAGATCTTTCTATTTTGTTGATATTATCTTTCTTGGCTCAAGTTAAACTAAATGACTTTGTTTACTTTGGTACAAGTTTCATTTGCAACACTTCTATGTGTTAGATTGATTGGTCAATCATATGTTTAAGTTATCCTACTATCCAAGCATGTATTATTGATAATAATAATGAAAAAGTAGATTGTAGGTAGATTAAATTTTTAACTCATTAGGATCTTTAATTTATGTTATTTACTTTCCTTGTTTTCCTTGGTTTCATCATAAGATATTTTCCCAACTTTTTTCAAGTGATACATTTCTTAACCAAACACAAAGGGAAACAATGAAGCTTTAGCTTGCCTTATTATAAATCAAGCACCTCATCGTCCAACTTTTCCTAATCTTTCATATAAAAGACCTAGTCTATAGGGAGCTTGGGAGTGGAATTTTTTGCTTCCCATTCTGTCAGGTGATATTGGTTGAACATTCTAGTCTGATGACAATTGTTACTTTCTTGTTTGGGCACAAAATAATATTTTACCAATGGTCCCCTATTCATGGAACTCTCAATCTCCTAGCCTGAGATGCACCTTATCCTTATCCTTTTACTCTAAGGGTGTATCTCCCTTGTCTCCCGCATCATTATTAAGGCATCCTCCATTTTCATCTACCTATTTTTCCTCATCCTTTGCCTCCTCATTTCATACTTCTTATCCTAGATCATGCTTTTATTGGGCCTGTCAAGTAGAATACTCAAGTATCATGTCTACATCCTTGCCATCTAGCCTCTTTATAACTTTACTAGGTCAATATCTCTCTACAACATTAATAATGTATCTAAGAAACTAGTAGTCTTTTGTACAAATATGAGGTACTAATAAGTATCCTATTATCCCCAATGCTCACATATTTTATATGATATCCATGTGAAAACTATTAAATCGTATAGAAAATGTGCCTCTAGAATTTGATGAAGCTAACAAATGTATAGCTTAGAGATCCTTGGTATTGACATGAATTCAGATATTGAGGCCCCCCATCTCTTCCTCATACTATTTAGAATGCTACAATATTCTACTACACCCACACAAGAAGAAGGGTCACACATTTACCAAGGTTAATGTACCCCTGATATACACATGGGTGTATATCATGATATAAATGCCACATTAATACATGGTTTATCTCTTTAGAATATGATATAATACACTATTCCATAATATATCAAATCCATGTCCAAACAAATAGGCCTCATATATGCATGTATGATTACTAGTATCTATAGTGCTAATAGTGAAAGACTAATCCACATATCTGGTGTCATTATTCATGTCCCACTCATAGAGACCCTTTACATCCTCTCTTTAAAGACCTAACACATATAAAATTTTCATCCTTCAATCAATGTGAGGGGATCATGTTTTGAATTGAAACCCACAAAATATGTCAAATATTCAATGATGTAATACTCACCTCTTCAATGGGTGGATGAAAGAACATTGTATCAATATGTCACCTCTTAGGAAAAGTTGTGATTGTATCATTATGCATACACAATCAAGGCTACTCGTGTAGAAATATAATACATCCAACTCTATTATTTCTCACTTATCATTTGACAACTTCTCTCAAATCCATAGTAGTGAGATAGTTGTCCCTCAAACCGAACAAAGGAATCTATACATGAATCCATAAATTATGCCATCTCATTATCTTTTTCTACTTCAACTTAAGTATGTCCTTCCCCCAAGTTTTAGGGGCACCTTCTTCAAATCATAGTCATATTTCCTCAACCCTAGAGCATGTTTTCATGCTCACTTTTTCCCTTCCCATACCTTTCCATTTCCCCTTGGTCTTCCCCAATAGAGAGAGTACTAATTTATAAGGAACATGTGTTGATACAAATCTTTCACTCCCCTAGTCTAATTAGTGAGGAGATGTCAATCCCTTGATTGATGCCTACATGTGCATTAATCCCCTTCTCTTGTATCCATTATATCAATTCTTAGATTAGTATATGCACAAAGGTCAATCCCCTGATCATCATTTCTATCCTAAAACTCATTCCTAGGAGTTTAATGCCCTTTCAATTGCTCCTTCACATGTTATTCTAGGAAAGTAAAAAGGAGGGGCTGGGCACATACCACATCCTCATAGTCTATCGATTTTTGAAACTGCCTCAAACACTCTCCATGTTGATCTCTCTCCCTTGGTATCGCCTTATGTTCAAAGATTTTATTTTTCTTTATGAGTTTGAAGGTGACCCCTTGCAGGCCCCCCATAATCTATATGTATCCCTCCAATGGACCCTTATTTTCATCTTTCAGCTACATTTGTGTCTCATTTCTTTCTTGCCACCTTGTTTTCCATGCAAAATAACTTATTCTTCCTTTTTATATAAGGTTTTCACCTTTTCCCTTCCTTTTTAAGAAACTATCACAAGGGGGCGTACTCTTTTCCACTACATTGCTTAGTTGCAATATCCATGACCTTTATACTCCCTACTAGCATGTCTTTTTCTCTTCTTTGACATGATGTCATTTTCAACAACACATTAAAGAGGGGTAAAATGTAAATTTCCCTAATTGTCTTTTTATGAAATTATTAAATCCATATGAACCTATACATGTAATTAATTAAATTTTATTTAGTTAATTATTTTAGCCTAATAATGTAATTGATTACATATTTTTTCCTTAATACAATAGTAAGGTTAATTTTAATAAATTAATTATATTATCCTCCTTAGCCAAATATTAAGGTAATTTAGTTATTTGAATATTTTTTTGCCTCCTAATTCTATGGTTTAATTAATTTTAAAAGTAATTAAACTAAATCTTAGCCCAAATCCTTTAGCCTAAAATCTATCAAAGCCCTTTAAAACCTACTGATTAATTAATATTTGATTAACTAAGACAATTGCTTGAATCCTAAAGTCATTAACATCTCCCTAAATTTTTAATTTGTCACAAATGTGTGAGTACACCTCAAAAATTAAATTCACCAACCTTCCATAAATAGTTGCCCTCTTCTTACACATTTACCCCTATAGCCACCATGGCATTTATTGTCTATCCTTTCCAAGGTTACTCACACATGTATGAGCAAATCATTCTTATGGAATTTGCAACCAACCTTGACTATATGGCATCCACCTCATCAATCCATAAAAAATCATAACCCTCCATTTTAAATTTGAATCTTAACCATCCATTATCCTCAAAGTCATATAAATAGGAGTCTTTCCTTTAAGAATTTCATCTAGTCTTTAATTGCATTTCTACCATGCTAAAATTATTCTAGAGTATTTATAATATAATGTGGATATTTTAGTTGTTGGGTATCATTGCAGCTTCATAGCTTAATATCATGGCATACTTAGCATAGTTTGGGATAGTTTTTACATTCATAGTAAACTAGTTTACATTAGAATCTCCATATATATATATATATATATATATATATATATATATATATATATATATATATATATATATATATATATATATATATATATATATATATATATATATATATATATATTCCTAGTTTCATTACCAAACCATTTATCATCTAGGAATCATTTGGCAATTCATTGTTTTGTGTTTTAGAGATAATTATGAACATATATGCATCAAATGAGCACATTAATGGAGTGGGGTGCATCCATCTTAGCTCAATCAAAGGTTTAAATAGATTTTGTTAGGTTAACCCTACAACAAGAACAAGAGATAAGTGCCTCAAATAACATTGAATTGTAATATGTTTCTTTTCTTTAAATGAGCCTTTATGTTGGCCTAAAATTTTGTGCCCAAGTACCTCTAGCCTTTGGCACCAAGTTTTGTACCAAGTTTTTGCACTGATTTTTGCGCAAAAAAAATTTGCTTCCTATTTTTCTTTTGGAATAGAATAAAAAAAAAATGTTTTCCCTTCTAAATTGGCATCATGTTTTACTTCCAGTATGATGTTTTTTTTTGCCTCCAATTTTTCTTCCATTATGGGATCCTTTTCTACTTCCATTTTGGCTTCCATTTTTGCTTCTAAGTTTACTTCTAATTTTTCTTCCAAATTATATTATAATCTTTCTTCCAATATAATATGGTTTATTTCATTATCATTTCTTCCATTTTTTGTTATTTATTATTCTAATATGGCTTCTATAATTGTATATTTCATTGCTTCTAAAATTATTTCCATTACTTCCTAGATAATGCCAAATCTTGCTTCTAAGATTTATTTAATTTGATAGGTACATACA
This sequence comes from Cupressus sempervirens, assembly GCA_028749045.1. NCBI lineage: Eukaryota > Viridiplantae > Streptophyta > Pinopsida > Cupressales > Cupressaceae > Cupressus > Cupressus sempervirens. Next base: position 173,565,113 of record CM053792.1, on the reverse strand, counting down.
TGTATCTATGCATCTATATGATTATATATATTTGTATGTGTATGTAATGTGATGATTGGGACAAGGCATGAACAAATTGAACACCCCCTAACAATAGATAATTAAGGGTAGATGAGCTAAGAAGTGTAAGGGGTCCCAAACATATGAGGTTAGTAGAGTTGATACGGGCCCACATATAATTTGGATTGTGACCCATTACATGTCCACGTGATTTTGATAATGAAATCATCTAGCATATAACTTATGAAACCCTTGATCACCAACATCAAAATTGAAACTAAAAACATCTTCTACACTTAAATGTTCACATGCTCTTGGTCAATCATCACATTATGTATTGCAAAAATTTTTGGCATATTACTATAAGAGGTGGGACAACATTGAAAATAAAATGCATTGCAAAATTTATTTATTTTTTTGTTTAATTCTTGGAAAGAAATTGCAATCAAAATTCAATGTAAACTAGCACCCTAAATCATTGCTTGAATAATATTGAATGTTCTTATCTAGTTCTTGCAAATAAAATGTTGTGAAATTAAATAAAACCTAGCACCCTAAATCATCTATATTTTAGGGAAGTTGAGAGGAAAATTGGTGCTCGAGTTTGATGAGATATGACCTTGAGGATATAGGTGGTAATAGGTTCCCTCCCATGGTGATCCTTGAGAGATACTTAGTCCACCTTGTAGTGGGATGCAATGTCCACCACTGCCATAAAATGTTTGCGGCCCAAAACTGTATACATGAACACAAGAAAACACCATTGATGGAAAAGTTGGTGCACACTAATAATTCATCAAATATCTTGGGATGTTGGTGTTAATGATATCCCTACAATATAAGATGGACTTCAGGTAATGGCATGGATGGAGTGGATAAATTGTATAACATCTTCTGTATTTACAAATCCATTTGTTACTCCTCAAGTCTCCTCTCCTCATCCTTGTATTCCTTTGTAGAACTTTCTTGGTTTTTTCTCTCCTCCTTATCCTTATTCTCTTGTACTTTTTGCCTTCCTTTTCTTGGCATCAAAGCTCCTTTTCCTTTCTCTCCCTCTCCTTGTTCTCCTTTTCCAATATACATGTAGCCTTATTTTCAATCATCTATTATTTCTTCCTCCTTTTCATTATTTCTTCCTCTCTTTCATCTTCTCTAATTTTTTCTTCCTTACCTTATGCTACATTAGTAATTCCATGTAATCATCATATATTAGTAGTTGGTATTAGTGACTCAACTAGATCCCTTTGTTATCCTTGTCTTTCTTTTGGTTGACCATGTGAACCAACAACTTGAAGAGTTTTCTCAATAAGGGTTCCTATTGAGAAGGTAGTTTCTTGCATATGTGTGAATCTTGGATTTTCATCTTCCTCATTCCAAATTTCACATGTTTCACATTTTGTATATGTATATGCATCACTCTTTTCTTACGTACATTTAGCATTGTAATGTATAATTTTTAGGTTATGAACTAGTGGGTTATGTAGGGAAAATCAAAGATAAATATTCTTATGAGGCTTACAAATCCACTAATACCTATCCATTTGATCATCTTCTTGTTGAACCAAATCCACTTATGAAATGGAATTGGAAATTTGGGAGTTCACCTATGTTTTCTAGTACATCTTCATTTGTGGAAAGGCATAGCATACTCTCAAATTATAAAAGATATTCCCCACCTTGAATTTTAAATGTTTTATTGGGTTGTATGTCATCCTTCAATGCATCAAGTTTTAGGGGCCATATCACAACCCTTTTGAATCCAGAAACAATGTTAGATATAGTCAAAGCCTTTGTCAAATATTTTCCACTAATCTCTACTAATTCTTCCTTTATGGTTTCCAAGTTGGGGAACCTAGCCAACCACAAGGTCCATTCTTTTTTAAATTAAGGTTTGAAGGGAAAAAAAACACTCACATTAAGGGTTTATTGTTTATAAAATATGTGCATCATCAATATGAGGAGATAAATTCCAAGCATCTAGTCCTCTTGGATGCTAGCTACAACAACATGGGTGTTGTGGCCATAATATATCAACAATTATTTATTCATCAGTCAAAACACACCTTGTCATGTAGTGTAAATAGTTTACAAAAAAATCCTTCATCATCCATGCAAGTTCTTAAGTTTCCATGCAAGCAAATGTAATTTTGTAGCCTCTTATTTCCTTTCAACAAGTAAAAACCATGAATGGTTTTCCAAGAAGCACCCTCACAACATAGAATTATAATCTAAGCATGACTCTTTGGAATTACATAGGATACACTACGAAATTTATTTCTATCAAGTACTTTCGTGGCCCCATTTTTTCTAGGTTTCACACTAGTTTCATCATGATTCCATATGTGGTCTAATCCATAAGGATGTGTATTGTATGCTTTTGACAATGTTTCATAGAAATATTTGAGAAAAGATGCTCTCATCTAAGCTCAATCTTTGTCAAGGCCTTCCATTCTCCAAAGTGTTAGCTCTAGATGGTGGGCCCTGAACCTTGCCCACCATGAGTTTCCAGACATTCTATCCTTGAAGGAGTGGGTCTAATTTCACAAATATGAGCCATAGTTTCTATGAATTTATGTTTACAATCTACAACAAATTATATTTGCATCCATCTTCATTTCATTTCTACTTATATATAGTTCTACCCTTCTACTAAAAACAATTGATCAAGTATATATTTTCTTTGATGTTACATAGAATGTCATATCTTTACCAAGTTCAAAAGACAGTGTCTACCAAGTTCACTCGAGAACCAAGGAGAAGTTTGCAAAAGTTCAGTGTTAATTGAGATCACTCGGTTAACAAAGGAAAGTTGGCATGGAACCAGTGTTAACTAAACTCACTCAATTACCAAAAGAAGTTTACAAATTTACAGTGTTAACCAAGTTCACTTGGTTAACATGGTAAAATAATTTTAGAGTAAGTGTCTACCTAGTTGGGTTGGCTAACAAAGGATTTTCCTAATTTAGAATATTTAGTTTAATGAATTTATTTGTTAAGTCTAGCTGACTTAAGAGATGGACATTGAATATTTGTAAGTGTATTCAAGCTAACTTGACAAGGGAAAAGATATAAGTATAAGGTCAAGTTGTGGGATTGAATATGAGAAGTATGGGATTGAAAAGACTAACCAAGGAAGCAAATTGTAAGGATAGCAGGGTATCCTAAGTTGATCGAGGTGCAAAGTTTTGTCTGATCAAGGAGGATCAAGTATTCAAGCCAGAACAGAGATCTGAAATCAGCAGTATAGTTGCATTAACAATTAGGTCATATCATTATTACTCTCTAATAATTATTGTAGTGTATCAAATGTCTTAATAGAGTTAGCTTAACATCTATTTTCCAAATCCTCTAACAAGGTGGCATGTCTAGAATGAAGTGTCTAAAGACCTCTAAAAAGGCCACTCCTAACAGGGTGATTAAATCCTTTAATAGGGTCATACCTAACAGTGTGTTTTGTAACCTTGAATAGGGTTGGCTCCTAATAGGGCTCACTTTAGAAGAGTGAAAAATAGTAACTAGTTGCAATTGGTGGTTTTTCCCAAATTGGGTTTCCACGTTAAGTCTTGGTGTCACTTATGTTCATGTTATCTATTTAATGTGTGTGCAACTAAGTTAATTAAGGATAATAAAAATTAATATATTAATATCTACATGTTCAGTGTTTACCAAGTTATAGTTGATAATTTAGTACTTGTCGAGTGATAGTAAATTGTTAGTGTTAACAGAGTGCCTCTTTGTTAACCGAGTTTCAGCAGAAGTTATATTTTGTTTTGTATTAACATCTAAGGGATCTGGTTTTTTTTTGTGATAATCGATCCACCCCTCCCCTCTCAGTTACTCTTATATTTCCAACAATTGCTATCAGATCTTTTGGTGCTTGCAGAGAAGGTCTCAAGGACCTAAGCTAAAGATCAGGATGTCTTACAAAAGGAAGATCCCTAAGCTAAATAGAGATAACTTCAAGGCATGGTAGGAACTCATGAGATTTCATTTGGAAACCATTGGAGACTCATGCCTAAAGTACCTAGATGTCAAGTATGTGGCAACTACTAGAACTATGATTGTTGAAAAAATCACATAAAAGAAGAATCATAATATCATGATGATTGATATTGCTTCAACTCTCAGCTATGTTGAATTTGATGAAGTAAAAGACTGTGGTATTTCTCATGAGATGTGGATCAAGTTGAAGGACATCTATTTGAGGAGATGATAATCTAATAAGAGCCCAAGGCAAAAAGTCTCAGAGATTAATTTGATCAAATAATAATGAGAGAAGATGAGAATATTGCAAAATAAAGTGAAAGAATAAAAGCAAGTGTGTGTGTGTAATCAGAGCCTTGGGAGGAAAGATTAAAGATGAGTAGTGGTAAGAAAGTTTCTCATAACATTCCTTCCTATATATGCAATTAGAGTGTCAGAAATTCAAGAGATGACATGCAATACCAAGAATGATATAACATTGGATGCAGTAGTGGGAAGATTGACAGCATTTGAATTAGATAACTCTAATAATTATGTTCCTAACACTAGCAACCTTGAGTCTGCATTTCAAGCCATGCTATCACTCAAGAAGAAAGCTGCAAAATCTAGAAGGCAATCTAACACTAAGGATAAAGATGGTTTTGATGAAGATCTTGAAGTCATTGAAGCATTACTTGCAAGAAGATTCCCCAAGGGAAAAGCAAAGTACAAAGGCAAACTTCCTTTGATCTACTTTTCTTGTGAAGAGATTGGTCACATTGTTGCAAGGTGTCCAAACAAAGAAGGAAAAGAAGAAAAGAAGAATGAGAAGTACAAGAGCAAGAAGGACTTCAAAAGCTACAAGGACTATAAAGACAAAGATAATAAATCTTGTTAAATTGCTAAAGATTCTAAAAGTAGTGAAGAAGAAGATGAAATGGTCTACATTGTTGTTAAGGATGAATCAGATGATGAAAATGATAAAATAGCACTTATCTCACATATTAGTAAGAATGATACATGGATTATTGATAGTGGTTGTTCTAACCATATGACTGGTGACAAATCTAAATTTGATAAATTAGCACACTATGGTGGTGAAAGTGTTAGATTTGGCAATGATGAACCATGTTATGTGAGTGGTAAAGGTTGTATTGCACTAACCAATGATCTCAAATGTGAAAATGTTGTTTGGGTTGAAGGACTGAAGAATAATCTACTTAGTGTGGCTCAATTGAATAACATTGGATTCAAAAAGGAATTCATGAATGGAAAGCCCAATCTATTGGATGGAAAAGGTAATCTGGTTGGGACTAGCAAGCAAACAAAAGGTAACCTATCTACCTAGATCTTAATAAAAGTTCATGTTTCATTGCTCAAGTAGAAGAAAGATGGTTATGGCATAATAGCTTATGTCATGTGAATCTTGATAACCTAATAAACATCATAAGAAAGAACAAAATGGTTAGAGGCATTCCAAACCTAAAGAAACCTGAAATGGGCATGTGCAAGAATTGTTAAATTGGCAAGATGGGCAAGACAAGTTTTAAAAGCAAGAACTATCAATCTAAAAAAGTGTTGGAGCTGGTCCATATAGAGCTTTGTGGAACTATTGGCATAGAAAGATACAGAGGAGATAAGTACTTTATTTTATTTATTGATGATTATTCTAGAATGATGGTTGTTATGTATCTAAAGGTCAAATCAAAAGCTTTTCAAAAGTTCATATGGTATCTAGCTAGAGTAGAGAAAGAAACTAAAATGTTTAAGATTAGACAGAGGAGGAGAATTCATTTCTAATAAATTCTGCAATGAGAGAGGAATCAAAAGACAAGTGTTTGAACTTGGTACACCTCAACAGAATGGCATTGCTAAAAGAAGGAATGGATCATTGTACAAGGACCCTTATGATCGAAAAGAATGTTGCTATCAAATACTAGAAGGAAGCAATCATCACTGTAGTTCATACCTTGAACTAAGTTCAGTTGATGAAGGATTCAAATCAAATACCTTTTGAACTATGGTATGGCTATAAACCTAATGTGTGTTACTTCAAAGTATTTGGCAATAAATGAACTATATGTTGAAGGAGTCTAGAAAAGGAAAATTTGATGTGAAAAGTGATGAAAGAATATTTCTGGGATATTCAAATAAGAGAAAAGCTTATAAATATTTGAATCTATCTACTCATAAAGTTATAGAAAGTGCACATGTGAAGATTGATGATTTTGCAGAAAAGAGCGAAGAACAAAGTAGTAAGGAACCTAAAGAGTATAGAAACTTTATTTACTATGAGCCTAATATTGTTCTTGATATTCAAGAAAATAGGAATCAATAGCCTTCACCACTTGAGTCCCCAAAATATCCATGTCAAATTGAGTTATAGAAAGTGCAACCTGAGTCATCAGAAGGACCTAAGTTTTAGCAAGAGGAAATTGAGCCACAGTCTGATGGGCCTGAGTCACAGATAGTGGGACTCGAGCATGAAATAGAAGATCATAGTGAACCTAGTGATTTTTGAAAGAAGGATCCTAGACTTGTTGGATATGTCAGAAGGCCTCATGCACCCGAGTCAATCATTAGAGATCAATCAGTTGGTACAATGACAAGGAACAAGTTTAAAGGTACATGTTTTCTTACTGAATCTGAACCTAGATCTATAAAAGATGCATTAGAGAATGAAAGTTGAATTGAAGCTAAGAATGAAGAAATTGATCAGATTGAAAGGAATAAGACTTGGACTTTTGTTCCTAGACCCAAGGATAAGAATGTAATTGGAACAAAATGGGTATTCTGAAATAAGTTAAATGATAATGGAGAAGTTTCAAGAAACATGGTAAGACTAGTTTGCAAGGGTTATGCTCAAGAGGAAGGTATTGACTATGGAGAAACTTTTTCTCTTGTTGCTAGAATTGAATGTGTTAGAACACTCCTTGCATATGCAACGCATAAAGGATTCAAAGTGTATCAGATGGATGTGAAATCAACATTCTTGAATGGAGTCTTGGAAGAGGAAGTCTACATTGAGAAACCAAAAAGTTTCATTGATCCTAGCAAAAGGGACATGGTTTGCAGACTACACAAAGATTTGTATGGTCTCAAACAAGACTCCAGAGCATGGTATGAGAGATTGCACAAGTATCTCATAAAGATTGGTTTTCAAAAAACTAATGATAACAACATCCTATACATCAAAGAAGGACCAGATAAGAAGATTGTGTTGGCAAAAATCTTTGTAGATGATACATTGCTTACTGGAAATGATGATCTGTGTAAATCTATTTCTAAAGAAATAAGTAAGGAATTTGAGATGTCAATGTTTGGAGAGATCAAATTCTTTGTTGGCTTGCAGATTCAATAGAAGAAGGATGGTATCTATATTACCCAATCAAAGTACATTAAGGACATACTAAAGAAGTTTAGAATGGAGGATTCTAGACCAATTGGAACACCTATGTCTATTGTACATAAGCTTTCCAAAGATGATAATTCAAAAGAATTAGATTAGATTACATATAGACCAATGATTGGAAAACTTGAGTATGTGGTGCATACAAGACCTGATATAGCATTAGAAGTTGGAACAGTGGCAAGATTTTTTGTTAATCCAAAAGAAAATCATATGATGGCAATAAAAAGAATCATGAGGTATCTAAAGGGTACTAAAGATTATGGTTTATGGTATAAGAAAAGAGACAACTTTGAGTTGGAATCATTCACTGATGATGATTGGGCAGGAAGCTTTGATGATAAGAAGAGCACTAGTGGTGGAGTATTCTTTCTTGGAAAGAGGCTAGTATCTTGGACAAGCAAGAATAAAAACTATATCTCTCAGTCAACAACAAAAGTAGAGTATGTTGTTGCAGAAGTCAATTGTTCAAATATTGTTTGGTTCAAACAATTATTGATAGGTATGTGTTATAATTCTTTAGAATAACTGAGAGGGGGGCGAGGGTGTGAATCAGTTATTCAAGGTCTAAATGCCATAATAAAAAAATTTCTATTTTCTCTACAAAACTTTAATGGTGCATAACTAAACTTATCATGCATGCAATTTAAATATTGAAACAACTAAGAAAAGTAAACATGCATCACACCATAACACTAAGAATTTGATAACCCAGAAACCCTCCAGGAATAAGAAGGTAAAACTGGGGTGGGGATGATATCCACAAAATAACTGTGCAATTGATTTTAACCACTTATGATGGTCTACCCTATGAAAAGCATGCCCTGTTAAAGGCTACAACACATTGTTAAATGTGACCTTGTTAGAGGATTTCACCAAACTATTAGGAATGGGCTTGGTTAAAGGACTTTGGAACATTCACTTGGAATGTCACCTTGTTAAAGGATTTACAACATGGCTATTAAACCAACCTAAGTCCATAGGATTTATCTTAACTATTACAATTGCTAGAAAGTAACAACAATGGCTTTGATCTGATACAACTTACAACATAACTTGCAGATTACAAATCACACTTCATTTCAATCTGTTGCTTGGCTTTTAATCACTTCAGTTCTGTTAGCTTGTCTTCCTCTCAAGCTTTGTTTCCTTGAGTCTTCTTTACTCATCATACCAATGCAATCATATATGTGGTCATCCAGTGAAACAGAGTATTCTTTGCTCTTTTTCTCCTTAGCACTTTTCTTCAACAACTCATGCTTTCATACTTTCTCCCCACCACTCTTCCGCTATGTGACCTTATGACTTCTTAAATAGAAATTTGAAATATCTTTTCTGCTCAATTATCCCTCTCCAATTTTAGGGTTTCAATGGATTAGGTAGGATACAATGTATCTAACCCATATTTCTTCTTCATCTAGAAACCTTGTCTAGCATCCAGTTGTATTCACTAAAAAACTTTTTTTTACATGGTGTTCTGTGCCACCATCTCATCACTATTATCTTCTATCTGGTTTACAAACTTCTAGGTAACAACCTTGTCGATTTAGATGAATCTTCAATTTCAAAATAATGCAGCAACTTGGCATTATTGGTTTACTGATACTTGGCTTGTTCTATGTTACTCGGCACTTATATCCTACTCGGCATCTATATCTTTACTCAGCACCTGTTTCTTGCTCGGCACTTGATGTTTACTCAACACTTGATATTTACTCGACACTTGATATTTACTCGGCACTTGTTTTCTGCTCGGCACTTGATATTTACTCGACACACTCTAAAAGTGAACTTGCTCGGCTTCAACTAAGAATCTATTTGGCACTAACTAGCTTGCTCGGCATTCTCTTATGAACTTAGTTAGGCTATCACAAATAACATAGCTAAACCCTTGCATCTTTGATATGTTTTAATGTGTCTATTATATGTGTCTTAGAATATGTCAACAATACACTATTTCATCAATGGCTTAGCTAATCCTTGTACTTCATTACAACATCATAACTTCAACCTTTCTCTAGGTACTCTAGTTACATCTTATTGATTATTGCCTCCTTGTCAATCAACCAATTGATAGTATTTGGATCACTAAAACAATTGTCATTCCTACAAGTAGCAAGTTTGACATCAATGACAAAACAATGATTGAAAACATTCTTTGCCAGTTCCATCATTCTTATTCAATCATTTCCAACAATCTCTCTCTTTGGCATTGATGGCAAACCAAACTGATCATTTGATCAACTTAGTTACCATCAAAATTACATATGTTTTTTTGCCACTTTCTATTTCTCCCTCTTTTGTTGTAGTTTTACTACTGATCATATTTCTCATAAGTCTCCCTCTTTCATATATATCTCCCTCATGAGTATCTCTCTCTTATTTTGTTTATTTTGATTAGTTTCTTCATATCTCCCTCTTTGACATAAATGTGAAAGATGTAGCATCTTTAACATGTGAAATATAGGCTTTGCCTCTCATATTTTCTCCCTCTATCACCATGCTTGTGACTAATTTGGAGTTTCTTATTTCTGCTATCATCCTCTGCATCACTCTTCTAATATTCCAATGATCTACTCTTGTTGATGCAGGGCAGCATCTTTGTTGCTTTAAACTGCTTGAGTTAGGGGCATTACCCCTAACTTGCCTCTTAGATATTCATAAGCATCCTTGGGCAATGGTTTGGTGAAGATATCTGCAATTTGTTCCTTTGTGTGAATATACTCCATCTTCACTTGTTTGTCTTCTACCAGTTCTCTGACATAGTGATACTTGATTGCAATATGCTTGGTTTTTGCATGCATTACTATATTCTTGGATATTTTTATAGCACTTGTGTTATCACAATACAATATCAAAGGTTTGGTTACCTCTTCTTTCATTCCTTTCAATAAATGTGTGGGCCACACAATGTTTGTGCAATTGACTCTTGCTGCCACGTATTCTGATTCTGCAGTGGACTGAGACGTGCATGTTTTCTTCTTTCTAGTCCAAGTAACTAATCTTTTTCCTAAAAATAGTGCTCCTCCACTTGTGCTTTTTCTATCATCAATGTTGCCTCCCCAATCTGCATCTGTGTATGCATTGAGCTCAAACTTTTCATTCTTTTTATAATATAGACCAAAGTCATCAGTTCCTTTAAGATATCTCATTATTCTTTTTACTGCTTTGAGATGGTTCTCTTTGGGATTAGCAGAGAATCTAGCCACTATTCCAATTGCTAATGCTATGTATGGTCTGCTATGTACAACATATTGTAGTTTTCCAATCATGGATCTATACATTTTTTTATTAACTTCAATTGATACATCACTTTTGGATAGCTTATGTCTTGTTGCCATTGGTGTGCTGACAGGTTTGGAATCTTCTAATCCAAATTTTTTAAGTCTCTCTTTCATGTACTTCGATTGTGTCATAAATATACCATGTTTTAGCTTATGTACTTGTAAACCAACAAAAAATTTGATTTCTCCAAACATAGACATTTCAAATTTATGTTTCATTTTGTCAGCAAAACTTTTGCAAAGCACTTCCTTTCCTCCAAACACTATGTCATCGACAAATATTTTAGATACAATAATGTCCTTACCTTCTTCTGATTTGATGTACATGTTGTTGTTGTCATCAGTTCTTTCAAATCCAATTTGCACTAGATACTTGTGAAGTCTCTCATACCATGTTCTAGGTGTTTATTTCAAACCATAGAGTTCTTTATGTAGTTTATAAACCATATCTTTGTTGTTTTGATCAACAAAACCATCTGGTTGTTCAATGTAGACTTCATCTTCCAATATACCATTCAGAAAAGCAGACTTTACATCCATCTGATAGACTTTAAAACTTTTATATGTAGCGTATGCAAGTAAAGTTCTTACTCCTTCCATTCTTGCAATAGGGGCAAATGTTTTCCCATAGTGTAATCCTTCTTCTTGAGAATAACCTTTACATACTAGTCTGGCTTTGTTTCTGGTAATTTCTCCATTCTCATCTAGCTTGTTTCTGAATACCCATTTGGTACCAATCACATTTTTGTCAACTGGTCTTGAAACTAAATTCCAAGTTTTATTCTTCTTAATTTGATCAATTTCTTCTTCCATAGCTTTATACCAGTCACCATCTTGTAATGCATCATACACTGTCTTAGGTTAAATTTTGCTTAGTAGACATGATTCATTTCTTAGTCTATTCCTTGTCATTGGTCTTGCATCTTTGTCACCAATTATCTGTTCAGCAAGGTGATGCCTCTTCACATATTTGGACAATCTTGGTTCTGTCCTTGTTTCCATATTTGATCTTTCAGATTCAGGATCACTATGCACTTCATTGTCAGGTAGCTCTACATCTCTATCATGTGTACTGACTTTACAGTCAGAATGAGCATTTTCTTCATTCTGCAACTTGGCTTCTGAATGCAACTCGGCATTCACTGGTTGTGAGTCAGTTGAAACTAAAACTTTTTGTTGAATCCCAGTTTGATTGATGGTATCTTTGTCAATGGGCATTCCTTCATAAGAATACACAAAGGTTCTGTAGTCATCCATTTTCTTTGGTTTTTCAACTTGGACATCTACATGCTCATCAAAGTTTACATTTGCACTTTCCACAATTTTGTTAGTGTTAGTATTTAAACACTTGTACGCTTTACTTCTAGTGGAGTAACCAAGGAATATGCCTTCATCACTTTTTGCATCAAATTTTCCATTTCTAGCATCTTTAAGGATAAAACATTTGTAGCCAAATACTTTGAAATGCTTTACATTGGGTGAGTGACCATACCATAATTCAAAAGGTGTTGCATTTGTACCTTTCTTGACTTGTACTCGATTCAGTGTATGAACAGTCACACTTACAGCTTCTCTCCAATATTTTAGAGCAATAGTCTTTTCCATCATTAATGTTCTAGCACAGTCAATCACAGATCTATTTCTTCTTTCAGCAATTCCATTTTGTGGGGGAGTTCTTGGGGCTAATATTTGTCTCTTGATTCTTTTTTCATTGCAGAATATCTCGAATTCATTTGATGTAAATTCACCACCTCTGTCCGATCTTAGGCATTTCAAAAATTTTCTTGTTTCCTTTTCAACTCTAGCCACATACCACTTAAACATTTGAAAAGCATCAAATTTTTTCTTTAAAAACATAACAGTCATCATCTTGGAATAATCATCAACAAACAACATTTTATATTTGTCTCCTTTGTAGCTTTGTACTTCCATTGGACCACACAAGTCAGTATGGACTAACTCAAGTACTTCTTTAGATGTATAGTTTTTACTTTTGAAACTTGACTTGGTCATCTTTCCTAGCTGACATTGTTTGCACATGATATTGTCAAGTTTCTTTAGTTTAGGTAAACCTCTGACTTTCTTCATTTTACTGATATTGACCAGATTATCAAAGTTGACATGACATAGCCTTCTATACCATAACCATACATCATCAAATTTTGCAACGAGACAAGAGGTATTTTTCAGATCAAGATAAAACAAATTACTTCTTGTTTGTTCTCCTTTTCCTATCAGTCTGCCATCAGTATCATAGATTTTTGCAATTTTATTTTCAAATTCTACTTTGCAACCTACATTTCCTAACTGTGAGACACTTAGCAAATTGTAGTTTAGTCCTTCAACATAGTATGCATTATCACATGAAATTTATTCTGTAAGCTTAATGGAACCTTTTCCTTTTACTTGACATGGGGTATTATTACCAAATCTAACACAATTTCCATCATACTGAGTAAAGTTAACAAACTTACTTTTGTCTCCTATCATGTGATGTGAGCATCTGCTATCTATGATCCATTTATCATTATTGTTCATGCATGTTACCAATGCTATTGGCTCTTCTTCATTGGATTGGTCCTTCATGGCCACATAAACAACTTCATCATCATTATCATTAGAATCCTCTTCAACAATATAGCACTTCTTGCCTTTGTCTTTGTAATCTCTCTTATCATATTCTCTTCTATTTTTGTACTTGTTTCCTTCCTTGTATTCCTTTTTCTGTGTACACCTTGTAGCAATATGTCCTACTTCATTGCAATTAAAACAAATGGTAGGCATCTTACCTTTGAATCTTCCTTTGCCTTTGTGAAATCTTCTAGCTAGTAGTGCTTCCAATTGTTCCACATCTTCCTTATCAGTGCTACTGTCACTGGATACATATTTCATCTTTCTTCTTTCTTTCTTTGATTTCACCTTATCAACATCTTTTAATGATAGCTTGGCTTTGAAAGAAGATTCAACATTCTCAGGTCTGTAGTTGTCAAAGTTAGATAACTCAAATGCAGTGAGTCTTCCTACTATGCCTTCAAAACTTAGATTGTTTCCTGGCACACATCTTAACTCTTGTATAGCTGATACTCTAATAGCATAGATAGGAAGCAAGGTTCTTAAAAACTTACTATTAACAGTATCATCATCTAATTGACCATTCAAGCATCTTATTGCACTTACCACTTCCTTTATTCTAGCAGCATACTGAACATCATTCTCACCTTCTTCCATTTTCATATCATTGAACTTTCCTCCGAGACTTTCTCTTTTTGCTCTTTGGACATTCTGATATCCTCCATAAATGTCAGATAGGGATTTCCACATTTTGAATGTAGTGTCACATCCTTTGATATCATCAAATTCAGCATAGTTGAGTGCAGAAGCGATTTCTAGCATTGTTTGATTGTGTTCCTGTTTGTTTTTTAAATCTTCTGTAGTAGGAGCACCAGTTGGATCAACATGTTCAGTATCAATTGAATTTCAGGCATAATCTCCTATGGATCCAAGATGTAGCTTCATCAAGCTTTGCCAAGCAACAAAGTTGTCTTTGTTGAGCTTGGGAGCTTCTCTCTTAGGCATTTTGATCTTTTCTGCTTCTGGTCCTTTTAAACTAAATCAGCAGTCGATGCTCTGATACCAATTTTTATAATTCTTTAGAATAACTGAGAGGTGGGGGGGGTGAATCAGTTATTCAAGGTCCAAATTCCATAATAAAACTTTTTATGTTTTCTCTACAAATCCTTAATGGTGCATAACTAAACTTATCATGCATGCAATTTAAATATTGAAACAACTAAGAAAAGTAAACATGCATCACACCATAACACTAAGAATTTGATAACCCAAAAACCCTCCAAGAATAAGAAGGTAAAACTAGGGTGGGGATGATACCCACAAAATAACTGCGCAATTGATTTTAACCACTTCTGATGGTCTACCCTGTGAAAAGCCTGCCCTGTTAAAGGCTACAACACATTGTTAAATGTGACCTTGTTAGAGGATTTCACCAAACTGTTAGGAATGGGCCTGTTTAAAGGAATTTGGAACATTCACTTGGAATGTCACCCTATTAAAGGATTTACAACATGGTTATTAAACTGTTAGTGAACAGATTGTCCTTCGAGAAAATGTGTACAAATCTAACCCTAAATGCCTGAGCAAGAGGATAAATCAGCACCAACAGTTGGATAGGTTATTATTAGATTAATAACCTTCCTCTGAATTTATCGAGTACAGCTCCCCATATAAAATATACAATGAATTAATTATAGGTACTTTTAACTAAAAAGTACGAAAGGATGCCAAGCATCTATCCATAAACACAGAGCAGATGCGAAAACCTATACTACTAAATAGAAAGAAAGCAAAGAATAGCAAGTGACACAAAGTTTATTTTCTGAACACTGCATTACATAGCAAAAATGAAAATATTTCTTCCGTTCTCTTGAGAGAATTAAAAATTAGAGCCTTTAAAGATATTTGAACTGATAATGTAACAAGAAAACAACGATATTGAAATATAATTCAGAGAAAATTGAAAATGACACAAAGTTCATAATTAGTGGAAGGAAAATACGCCATAATCAAAGTTTTGATATACTTAACCCTCAGTCTCCCTTCCCTGACTACAAAAGATCACAAAGTATCTTGTGCACATTACAACCAAACTGCTATTTCAAGAAAGACAGAAACTCCTTTCACAATATTACATCAACTATCAAAATCCTATCTCTATCTCAAGCACACAGTTTTGAAAAAGAAAAAGAAATGCCCATGCTCTATGTCTCACAGCCTCTCAAGAAAAATGGAATAATTTTTCAAGATCTCCTCCCTACCTAAAGCACAAAGTCTACAGCCTAGAAGAAGCCAGAATGAAACTCTCCCCCTGCTGACAGAACACAATCTGCAGCTACCGAAAGAAAAAGTGGAATCCTTGCTTATTCTGTCGCTGGCTTATTTAACTTTTTTTCCTGTGACTTTTCAGTTTCATAACTGATTCTTGAAATTGTTTCTCTTCACCTTCCTTGATAGACTTTGTTTGATTTTTATGACATTTAGCTTTTAAAGGTTTTTCACTAAATCAAATGTCATTTTAGCATATTTGGACATGTGGCAAATGAATAAATCAGTCCAAAATAATAATAAAAATCAATTGTTGGGCAGATTTGTTTTGATAGTCAAATGGGTCTCAATGCGGGGGCAATAACTAATTACTCCACTATTATATTTCCGTCACTTTCGGATATGTTGGAGAGATCCTAATTCCGCATAACTTGACCGAAGGGATTGAGAAAATTATGTTTGAGTAAAAATTTATTGAAGACTGAGTGGAGGTATATAAAACTACTAGAATAATCGAACCCGTTGAACTTGTTTGAACCATTCGAACTCATTTGAACCTGCGGGATGAACTCTTCGAAACTTGTGATTGCACCATTAGATCTTCTTCACTTTCGAATATGCTGGTGCTAGACTAGTCATTTATGTTCTCACCAGAGCGATTTTTGAAATTATGCCTGGGTGAAAAGTTACAAGTCACTGCTTATCAGTATACAAAACTGTGATTTTGAACTGTCATGCCATCGAACCTGTTGAACCATCGAACTTGACATTTGAACTTGATCTCTGAATCACTTTGGACCACTTTGAACTTCTAAACCAAGCCACTGAATCATACATGTGAACCTCTTAGAATAGATCATCAAACCTGCATGAGCACATTGAACTGTTTTGAACCGCTTTGAACTGCTTCGAACTTTAGTTTGAAGTGGTTCAAAAACTCTATACTTGAAGTTCAAACTGTTGAACCTTTGAAACATCAAACTCACTGAACCTTTGACTCACTTGAAGATTCACTATGATTTTATTTCATTCTTTGGCTGAGGAACATCTTCACACTATGACATCTAAATGTTTGCTTTGACCATGAATCATGGGCTAGAGCTAAGCTTTGAACCTTCCTAGATTAACACTTCTACATTTTGAACCCAAAATCTGAACTTCACTTGCATTGAACCTACAACATGAGTCAACTGAACAATTAAACCACTTTGAATTACTTTGAACTAAGGTTCAAAGTGGTTCAAAGCTATGAATTACAAGTTTTTAAAACCATGGTTGTATCGAGTACTAACATAAACCAACCTAAGTCCATAGGATTTATCTTAATTGTTACAATTGCTAGAAAGTAACAACAATGGCTTTGATCTAATACAACTTACAACATAACTTGCAGATTACAAATCACACTTCAGTTCAATCCATTGCTTGGCTTTTAATCACTTCAGTTCTGTTAGCTTGTCTTCCCCTCAAGCTTTGTTTCCTTGAGTCTTCTTTACTCATCATACCAATGCAATCATATCTGTGGTCATCTAGCGAAATAGAGTATTCTTTCCTCTTTTTCTCCTTAGCACTTTTCTTCAGCAGCTCATGCTTTCATACTTTCTCCCCACCACTCTTCCGCTGCGTGACCTTATGACTTCTTAAATAGAAATCTGAAATATCTTTCCCACTCAATTCCCCCTCTACAATTTTAGGGTTTCAATGGATTAGGTAGGATACAATGTATCTACCCCATATTTCTTCTTCATCTAGAAACCTTGTCTAGCATCCAGTTGTATTCACCAAAAAACTTTTTTTTACATGGTATTCTATGCCACCATCTCATCACTCTTATCTTCTATCTAGTTTACAAACTTCTAGGTAACAACCTTGTTGGCTCAGATGAATCTTTGATTTCAAAATAATGCAGCAACTCGGCATTATTGGTTTACTGATACTCGGCTTGTTCTATGTTACTCGGGACTTGTATCCTGCTCGACATCTATATCTTTACTCGACACCTGTTTCTTGCTCGGCACTTGATGTTTACTCGGCACTTGATATTTACTCGGCACTTGTTTTCTGCTCGGCAGTTGATATTTACTCGGCATACTCTAAAAGTGAACTTGCTCGGCTTCAACTAAGAATCTGTTCGGCACTAACTAGCTTGCTCGGCATTCTCTTATGAACTTAGTTAGGTTGTCACAAATAACATACCTAAACCCTTACATCTTTGATATGTTTTAATGTGTCTATTATATGTGTCTTAGAATATGTCAACAATACACTATTTCATCAATGGCTTAGTTGATCCTTGTACTTCATTACAACATCATAACTTCAACCTTTCTCTAGGTACTCTAGTTACATCTTATTGATTGCCGCCTTCTTGTCAATCAACCAATTGATAGTATTTGGATCACTAAAACAATTGTCATTCCTGCAAGTAGCAAGTTTGATATCAATGACAAAAGAATGATTGAAAACATTCTTTGCAAGTTCCATCATTCTTATTCAATCATTTCCAACAGTATGAAGGAAAAGATCAAAAATCCAATTGTTGTTTTCTATGATAACACCAGTGCAATTAACATTTCCAAGAATCTTGTGATGCATACCAAAACCAAGCATATTGTAATTAAGTATCATTTCTTAAGAGAATTAGTACAAGATAAGGAAGTAAGATTGGAAAATGTGAATATAAAAGAATAGATTGTAGACATATTCACTAAACCATTACCTCAGGATGCATTTTTGTATCTAAGAGGTAACTTAGGGGTCATTCCCCTATCTGAAGCTCACTAATCAAATTTTAGTGATGCATAAACCAAGCATGTTGAAATCAAACAAGTTGATGCAGTTTTGTAAAGGGCAAATTGCATATGAATTAGTACATCAAGTATATGGAAGTTCATCGAATGTTATCTTTCGCATAAGATGTCAAAGAGGGAGATTTTTTTCATACATAAGAGAAATTTTATGTCTGATAGAGGAAGAGTTTATTGTCATATATCAGAGATAATTTTATATATGTCAGAGATGTCAAAAAGGGAGAATGAACTTGAGTTGATATCAAAGAGGGAGACTTTGATATTGCAATCACTATAATTCGATTAATCATAAAATTATTCCAGAAGGAGAGATTGATGTCAAAGGGAGTTCACATTGATAGAGGGAGTTCTCGTGGATGAGAATCAGAATGAAACTAAGGATATTATCCTTTCTTTTATTTTGCTCTAAAATTTCATTGTATTATGACATGTTGTGTTGCCATCAATGCCAAAGAGGGAGATTGTTGAAAAAAATTGATCAATTATATATTGTCTTTGATGTTACACAAAATGTCATATCTTTACCAAGTTCAGAAGACAATGTCTACCGAGTTCACTCAGGCACCAAAGAGAAGTTTGCAGAAGTTCATTGTTAACCAAAAAGGAAAGTTGGTATGGAACCAGTGTTAACCAACCTCACTCAATTACCAAAGGAAGTTTATGAAGTTACAATGTTAACCGAGTTCACTTGGTTAACATAGGAAAATCATTTCAGAGTTAGTGTCTACCGAGCTAGGTTAGCTAACGAAGGATTTTCTTAAATCAAAATATTTTGTTTAATGAATTTATTTGTTAAGTCTAGCCAAGTTAAGGGATGAACATTGAATATTTGTAAGTGTATTCAAGTCAACTTGACAAGGGAAAAGATATAAGTATAAGGTCAAGTTGTGGAATTGAATATAAGAAGCATGAGATTGAAAAGATAAACCAAGGAAGCAAATTGGAAGGATAGCAGAGTATCTTGAGTTGACCAAGCTGCAAAGTTTTATCTGATCAAGAAGGATCAAGTGTTCAAGTCAAAATAGAGATCTAAAATCAGCAATACAGTTGCATCAGCAATCAAGTCATATCATTGTTACTCTCTAATAATTGTAGCAGTGTATCAAATCTCTTAACAAAGTTATCTTACTATTATTTACCAAATCCTCTAACAAGGTGGCATTTCTAGATTCAAGTGTATAAAGACCTTTAACAAGGCCACTCCTAACAGGGTTATTAAGTCCTTTAACAGGGTCACACCTAACAATGTTCTTTGTAACCTTTAATAGGGTTGGCTCCTAACAAGGCTAACTCCATAAGAGTGAAAAACAATAACTAGTTGCAATTGGTGGTTTTTCCCAAATTGGGTTTCCATGTTAAATCCTGGTGTCACTTGTATTCATGTTATTTATTTTATGTGTATGCAACTAAGTTAATTAAGGTTAATCACACTTAATATCTTAAGATCTGCATGTTCAATATTTATCGAGTTATAATTGATATTTCAGTACTTGTTAAGTGACAGTAAGTTGTTAGTGTTAACCAGATGCCTCTGTGTTAACCGAGTTTTAGCAGAAGTTATATTTTGATTTGTATTGACATCTAAGGGATCTAGGATTTATTTTTGTGGTAACTAATTCACCCCCTCTTATATTTCCAACACCTTCATAGTATTTAACATCTCCTTCATGTTTGTCTCTATATCACATTATTTTACTTGTATTCTTTCTTGTCTATTCATATGTTTTCCAATATTCCTATTGTTTGCAGTGAACTAAAGGGAAAATTAGCTATAATGATATACTAGAAAACAAGTAACTGTGGGAAATGAAAATCAATTTTTGAAATGAACATGAATTGAATAGTACATAGGAATTTTGAAAAAATGCAATAATATAGGAATAAAACATCACACTGATTAACACAAAAATACCTAGAAAATTGTGCTCACTTCTTTGTTGTCTGTTTTGACTAAGCTCTTATACAAACTATAACCCATATGAAAAGTGAATTAATGGAGCACAAATCTTCAAGATGAATGAAAATGACCCTAACACACAAAAACATGGATGTATACAAAAGTGTAAGCCAAATGAACATGAACAAAATAATAGCTAGAGGATACAAAATGGAAATTAAAAATAAACTCATGCGTAAACACTTACATATCAACATTATACCCTCACATGAGGATCCCCAACTCAACCAAAGTGCACAGTACATTCAAAACACTATAAAATGGGCACATCAACTTAAGACATGTTGATAATTGCCACCTCATTGCATCTACTCATACATGTATTGCTTGTGTACATGTTACCACCCCAAACACATATCTACAAGACATAGTGCCATCATTCCAACTAAAACTTCTTGTCGCTCCTTCTTAAGTGTACTAGATGTAGTGACCTCAACATTAGCTTCAATGGATAGGAACATAGATATGCTATGAATAACAATGAAAATATCAAAACTGAAAAAGATATGATTGTGAAGGAGAGAGCATAATGGAAAGATATGTAGAAATGGAATTTACTGCAAAGATATTATAGATATAATAGAGAATGTAATGAAAATTGAAATATAAATGAGCATGAAGGAGATAGATTCAAAGAAACTTTGAAACATAGAAATAGAAATTGACCAACAATAAGCAGTTACATACCTAGATCAATAGTTTCAATAATTTATGCATTGTGCTCTATTTTCTTTGAGCTCTTTGTTGGTTGCTTAATGGGAATGATTCATATGGTTTGTAGTCTACTTGTTTTCATTTTGTACACTATTACATTTTTTAATTTTGAATTCATCTAATTGCTACTTTTAATTAAGATTTGATTGGTCCTTAATGGTAATAGGCAGCCTTACAATTTGTTTTTCAAATTGCGGTGGTTTATTCTTGCAGGTGGTCATGTGCTAATGAAGATATGGTGAGAAATTTTGGCTTGAATGATGGCATGGTTTAGGTGTTTAGGGTGGTAATATATATGTAGGCAGTACAAGTCTTAGTAGTTACAATGAGGTGGAAATTGTCAACATGTCTTGGGTCAATGTGTGGTCATGTCCCAGTCTTTAAATTGTAATGTGCAAGTAGAATTCCTGGGCACTAACTATTGAATCTCCATCTATCTTCCATGGCTTCAACCACAACTATTTGCATAAGCATCTCTTTCATCTGCATTGGTTGAGAGAATGAGTGCTACCTAAAAGCCCTCTACATGCATGCACTAAGGTATCTTAGTTCATTCTCTCGAGGCATATTAGGGTATCAAAATGGGTAACAAGCAAGTAGGTTCTCTTTCTTCCTTTATTTCTTTGTTTCAATGTTGAGCAGATGATCCTCATTCTCAAAATATCAAGCATTACAATAGTGCCCATTGGAGGGACAATTATCCAGATCCACTTCTTTGTGGAGATGATAGGGCCTTCCCCTCAACCCCAACAACTTTCTCGCAAGATAAGATCACAAAGATTCCCAATTTAATGTTTGATATGTGAACAATCACTTCTGCTTTGTTTTAAACACAACCAAGTTTCTTATTTGTACTATGTAGCTCACTTAAACATTGCATCAGAAACCTATCAATGATTGATAGGCTGGCAAGAGACCTAATATTTTATTTCTTTTGTTAATAAAAAACATAGCTTGTCCAATTATGGCGCTTCTAAAATCATAATATAATATGTCGTGACAAACTTTATTTTAACTTTTCAAAACCAAGTGAACATGAAATAAGTTTTAGACAATTACGTGTAGACCCCTATCGCACATTTAAAATGGCTAAAAGCTAAACTAAAATGCAACTCAAACTCAAAAAGTGTCCTCCTTGATAAGATTTATATTTTATCAAGAGAACACTTACGAAGTTTCAAAAAAAAATTTTTTGTATATATGACACTTGAAACTAGACCATTCAAATAAGGACACATTGCATCTAGTTCCTGCCATAAGTTCTTTATTGTTTTTTATAGGTAGGTGTTGTAGCAAGTAGTTTTTTATTGTTTTTTATAAGGAGGTGTTGTAGCAATAATATGGAATATAGTTGAGTAATGTGATTTTCCATGGATATTCATTGTAATGTATGGACATATAATTGTAACAATACATAATTTGATTTTCGAAAAAGAACAACGATTTTGAAGAAAATGAGGGCATGGAGAAAGACCATGTGTCCACATTATCATCTATTGCACCAACAATCAATTTCACTGAAATTGAACTCTGAGCAAAAGGTTGTGAATATAATGATCAGGTAAATGATGTTATTTATGGGCTTATCCATCATTACTATTAACATCTCTTTGAATTGAGTATTCATTAAATATAACTTTACCTAATATCAACATGTTATATATACTGAAATTGAGTCTCTTTTAACTTAAATCACTAATAATTTTAATAAACTCACCTCTGCTACAAATGGGAAAAAAAATAGTTCGAAAAGGGCAAAGAATTAACAATCCATTATATTAAAAGTTATAAAATTATAAAATAATCAAATCAGAACCATTAACGTATTGAATATTGTTATTAATTAGTGACATATGATATTGGGATCTAGCATGTATTGAAATAGACACATCAGAAGCAAGTTAATGTTACTTCATGCACTTAATTTTTTAAACATGCATATCACAACTCAAATCCTTTCAATTAAAACAAAAAAATGAAAGCAAAAAATGCCTAACAAATTGAAAAAAATATATATTACAATGAGAGACAGTCAATGACAACAACAGTTGTGGCAATAAACATAAAAATGGAATTTTTCTTAGAGTGATATAGTGACAAATGAGAAAGTTGCATGAATGTTGAAATTGGGGATAATTGAAATAGGCATAAATGTTGTTACCAATGTTACAAGGAAAGGTGTGGACATTTGGATGGAGACGTGTCACACATATGCTACATTTTCTTTGCACTTGGCAAGTAGCAACAACTACTTCTGAGAAACCTTGACAACTGCTATGCAAAAAGTCATCAAAATTAGCACTATAATATAAATGAGATCCCTCATCTAAAGTGATGGATGCCATCTCAAGCTAGGTTGGAAGGATGCCTATCAAATAATAGAAATTGGTGAACTTTATCATAGGAGTATCGTCCAGGCTTCAATTTGCAGGGTGGAATAGGGCGAGCAAGTAATAATTTGTACATATGGTCCGCTGAAGGTTCTTTCCAAATGACACATTTATATTGGTGGAAGTTGTAACAGTGATGAACAGGGAGGAATGGAAATAATGGAGTAGTCATTGAAGTTAGAACAAGGACAAGATGATATTTTTGATGTTGTAAAGCATACATACAAATACTCATTCAAAGAGTACAACAGCTCGCCGTTTAGACATGGATGGAAGAAGCTCAAGCGGAGGCACGACACAGACAACAAAGGTGAAGAGAAAATGGTAGCAGTCCATCCATCAGGATAGGGAAAGGATGGACCAATTCTTGTTAATCATTCACAGCAACATGTGTGAGGCAGCCATAGCTAAAGGTAGAATACGGTGATGGTGCAAAGCTTTCTTATATTTGACAATTTTTAAAAGGATATGGATATTTATCTAACGGATTTTTGAACGTTTTATTTGATATGTGATTGTAGTGTTGGTTTCTATGTTCAAATAGGAGGATGCAAAAGCAAATGAAGCTACCCTTTTGACTCTGCTCAACCTTGCGATTAGAAACTAGCACAAAATGAAGCTTCCATTCCATCTAAACAAGCTATAACATTCAAAACACATTATTGCTCTGGGTAAACAAAACATACAACTATCCAAATGGTATTAAAAAGCACAATTCAACAATACCAGGCAACTAGTGAGGAGGCTTAAATCTAACAACATATTCTGGTATAATGTGTGTATTTGTGTGAGTGCTCCAAATAATGTAATGCTTTGGATTGGCGATATCGTCAATGCCGGAATCAAACTTTTCATAGCTCAAATGAAACTGAAGAGAGCCAAGAGGAACTTCCTCAACATTCCCCAAAATAACTCGACACAACATAGCATATTGTTCCCCATTAATGTCCAAGTCTAAAAATGGAACACTATAAAGAATAAGCAATAATAGTCAATCAAACATTCCTTATTAAATAAAAAATATGCATATAACCAAGACAAAATTTCAAAATCTTGAGGATAAAAAAGAACATGCAACCTTTTCTCTCTGCACAACATGAAGTTCCAGTTTAGCTTTTTCTAACTTGCTCTCTAAAGAAATAGAAAATATTAGATGAAGAATTTTCTAGCACGAAACCTATTTAGATTTTTCTAGAAATTTCTATTGTGAAAAAGGAAAAAGCCTAAAATTGACGGGAGAAAGATAACATATGTCAGAATATGAGAAGATATTGTTACATATTGTCAGACAAATTTATTTGAGTTGTCTAATCATATTAATAGTAGCTATAGGTAAAGTTTGGAAAGTTCTCTTATCATATTAATAGTAGCTGTAAAGTTTGGAAGAAAAAATTAATTTTAAGTAGAAAATTAAAAGGCAACTCATGACTATAGCAAGGCTACAACCAATAAGACTGGAAATTTTTTTTTAAAATTGAAATTCGTAAAATATCAAAATATATGAGAACTATATAAAATAGAAAGTTTGTGAAAAATAGAAGATTTTGATTGGACAAATTAATTAAAAAGTAGCATTGCACTATAGTATCTTGCCTATGGCAGGAACTAATAAATTGGACATCACCTTCATAACACGTTGAAAACATATTTTAGAACAGTCAAGGCATATAGAGACCATTCCACTACGCTTGCCGAAGGTGGGGATCGACACCAAAAAAGTTTGGAAAGTTGTCTTATCATATTAATAGTAGATGTAAAGTTTGGAAGAAGAAATTAATTTTAAGTAGAAAATTAAAAGGCAACTCATGGAGGATTCACTCTGCTAGGGTTTTCTTGCTTCATGCGAACTTTCAGTTTTTTGCGTACGGCCCTTCGCTTGCACTCCCCTTCTGTCAACACTTGTCATACTGCATTTACTGCGGGAGCTTTAGGTTAGGATATAATGGCTCCGGCCAGTGGTGAACCAGTTGTTTCTGGTATTCACGTTGCTGCTTTGAACTGCCATGGCGCCGCCACCGAACAAACACCCGCGCAAGTTTGTCCCGAAGGTCTTCCACGAGGTAATCCTGATATTGTCCTTCCTTTGCAAGAATTTGATGCTGCATGTGACTGGTTAGAACAACATACCTTGATAGGGTATTTTGTTGGTAGGACTCCCCCTGAAGCTATGCTCAGAGAATGGGTCAACAAAAGCTGGACTCCTCATGGAGTCCACCTTGACGTTGTGCAAAACCTTACCAAAGGTTTTTTTTATTTTGCTTTGCTAACTCGTCGCAAGAAAATGTGGTTTTTACCAACGGCCCTTGGTCTGTGCGTTCCTCTTTGCTTGTTTTTCAGAAATGGTCCCGAGACTTCTCTGTCTTGGATGATAAAAAGCTTAGGGTTCCTGTTTGGGTCAAATTCCCAGGTCTACCCTTGCCCTGCTGGCCTTTTATTAACTCTATTGCCCAAGCCCCCCACAAAGTTGTTACCAAGGAGCTAGAGAAATTTTTTAATGCTCGCCCTCAACGGCGTGTTTGCATTGAAGTTGATCTTTCTAAAGATCTCAAGGATTCTGTGGAAATCCAGATTGGCGCTCAAACCTTCTCACAAAAGGTGTTTTACTTGAACCTACCTAACACCTGTTATAGGTGCCAGTCTGCGGAACACAAGATCAGGGATTTCCCTTTGGCTATGCCTAGGGTCAAACCCTAGCCTAAAGTGACGCCTGTCAAACAGGTCGAAGGAAAAAAAAAGAATGGGTTACTGTTGGGCACAAGGGCAAGCCTACCTTGTATCTTTTAGCCCCCAAGCCATCCTATGCGGAAGTTACTGCGATTCCTCCTGTTTCCACAGAAGTGTCAGCGCCTGCTAGCATGGAGATGCCAGCGGCTTCCATTACACTTGTTCTGGTTTCGCAGGTTTCAAACCCTGCTGGTTCGCAGGGGATTAAGGCGGCCACCAGGGCCTCGTCCTTGGCTGAGGCTCGTTCTCCTCTTGCAGTCTCTTCCATAGTACCACCAGCAACAAGGCGTTCTCACAGTCCTCCTGGACGTGCAGAGATATCAGGGGTAAAATGGCAGGCTGTAAGTTCAGAGGATTTCCCGTCTGACTTCCACCCAGTTTCTACCTTTTTGTAGAATAGTTACTCCTCTCTGGAGGACGAGGATGGTATGGAAGAGTTCTCATGAACTTCCTCTCTTGGAATGTTCGAGGTCTTACAGACCTCCCCAAAAAGTACTATGTTCGAGATACCCATCATAGACTTGGGAATTTAGATTTTCTTTGCCTGCAAGAAGTTAAGATTTTTGGTTTCATGCTTTCTGTTGCATGCCACGTCATTTGGCAAGATAGCGTCATGTTTTCTTCTCAGCATGAAGCTGGCCGAGGTGGTGTAGTTACTCTCCTGTCACCTCGCCTTCATTCTACTATTATCTCACATGGTTCTAACCCCACTCACCATATTATTTGGCTTTTGCTTTCCATTAACAATCATTCTTTTTGAGTCATTAATGTTTATGCTTCCAATGATGTTGTGGAAAGGGCACAAATGTGGGTTTGTCTTGCTAACAACTTTCCGCCAACTACTTGGGTCCTGTGTGGGGACTTCAATATGGTTGAAGTGGCCTCTGACAAAGATGGCATTCTTCCTTTCCGTTGGACAGCTGGGGAAAGAGAAGCCTGGGTTTACATGCATCATAAATTGGGCCTTTTTTATCCCAATACTAGCTGCCGTCATGATAGTAGGGCCTGGCACACTTGGTCCAATTTTCGAGCTGGTCCTGACCGCATATTGAAACGTCTTGATCATGCTATGATCTCGACGCAATCTTTTTTTCCCTTTTCTGAAGATCGTGATCTACCTGTCATTCCCCTGACAGATGTGACGTTGTTAGACCACTATCCCATTTTTTTTGGCATTTTTTGGCAAACAGCTGTCCCCAAAGTGGCCAAGTCTCAATTCTTCCTCAACACATTTGTGTTGTTGCATGCTTCCACCATCTCCCACATACAACGTGTCTAGAATTTAGAACCACATCCACATTCCCATCGAGGTTGGATTCAATGGTGGAATGACGCCATTACCAGAATGGCTCGATTTTTGCGCATCTATGGGCGTCAGCTGACAATTTTTAGAAAACGGTCTTATGAAGCCAACACCCTTGCCCTCAAAAAAGCCTTTGAAGCTCTCACCTTCAACCCCTTTGATGTGGATCTTCAAGTTTAGCTTGCCAAGCTTTGCCATGAAAAGCAAATTGCTGATAACTATGCTGCCCGAGGAGCTCAAATCAAAGCCCATCTCCACTGGTTGGAGGTTGGCGACAAAGCCTTGAAGGAGTTCTTCCAAACTCTCTGAGCCCGTCATACCAATGTTGGGATTAAAAAGATAAAATAGGGAACTGATGTTCTTTCCAGTCTACCTAACATCTTGCAAGCTTTTGTTCTTCACTATGAGAACGTCTTTGCTTTGCAGGGCCATTCGGTTGCTTAGGAGGAGGCTATTAGAAAGTGTATTACTGTTACTCCAAATCGCCTCTTGGTTGAGCAACGCGCTTTCTATGAGCAACTTCTTTCCCTCCGAGACCTTAAAGAGGCAGTTTACTCCATGGTGGATGACAAATCCCCTGGGTGTGATGGATTTCCCTGTGAATTTTACAAACATCTTTGGGAGCAAATTGGTCTTGATCTGCACAAAGTCTATCTTGAAGCATACCATTCTAAAAGCTTAGGAGCGATCATAAATAAAGGCAATATTAAATTCATACCTAAAGCTAGTGATCCTGAGGACATCTGCAACTGGAGGCCCATCACCCTCCTGAATGTGTCTTATAAGATCATTGCTAAGGCGCTCTCTCACAAACTCTACCATATCCTTCCTCTAATTGTGTGGCCTGAACAAACTGGCTTCATCAAATCCAGGTATATTCTTGACAACATCATTGCTATTTGGGAAGGTATGGAATGGGCTCATAAGTCCAAGCAACAGGCTATCTTTTTAAAGATAGATTTTGCTAAAGCCTATGATCGCATTGAATGGCCTTTCATTTTGGCTATGCTTCAGGCTCTGGGTTTTGGTCCCAATTCTCTTCAGTCCGTGGAGATTCTCTTTCGTGACGCTAATGCTTGCATCACCATCAATAATTCGCAATCTAAAGCTTTTGGACTTTTTCGTTCCATCAGACAAGGTTGTCCACTAGCTCCAGCGCTTTATGTCCTTGTTGCTGAAGGTTTTGGTTATTTACTTGCTCACTCTGTGTCTTCAGGATTGGTCCGTGGCATTTCCTTGCCTAATTCTTCCTCCCAGTTAATCAATGGGCATTTTGCTGATGATTCTTTTCTTACTCTTCTTGAAGATGAAGAAAACATCAAAAATGCTTTAATTTGTCTGGACACTTTTTGTCAAGCCTCTGACTCTGCCATTCAATGGCATAAAACACTCAGCTACCGACAGTCTTTTTTGCCAGCTCCACCTTGGTTCAGACAACTCCAATGGAAATGGGTTACTCATGGAGAAATCTTTCGCTTTCTTGGCATTCCCTTTGCTTTCCAGGCTTCCCCTGTGGAACTTTGGAATGATGTGCTTACAAAGATTAACAAAAAGCTTGATTATTGGATCACTAAGCCGCTTTCTCTTGCTAGTAAATTTCAGATTTGTTCTAAGATTTTGGCTGCCACCCATGTCTATTATTCTTCTTGTTGGGCTCCCTCCAAAGCTTCCTATCTCAAATTAGAACGTTTTCTCAGAGATTTTCTTTGGGCCTCTGGTTTTGACCATCATAGTTTTCATAGAGTTGCTTGGGATTTCTGTTGTCTCCCAAGGGAATCTGGGGGTCTCGGCCTGCTTTTCACTCGGAAGTAGGGCCTTTCCCTCTGTGCTAAATGGATCATCAGAGCTATTTCTGGAGATGAAGCTTGGAAAATTCTTGTTAGGCATTGCATCTCTTCAAGCTTCCCTGCTAACAGACCAGCGTGGAAGGGGATTGGTTTTCAGACCCTTCTCACTATGCGTGAACCAGTGGTCATACAGGGCTCTTTTGTTATTAAGAGCATCTGGAAAGCCTGGGAAGTTGTTAAACCTTGGCTTCATTGGGCTGGTGATGAGTTTCGCAATGGGCTGTCCTTAAATCAATAGAACATTTGGTGGTCTCCCCTGTTTGCCTTCCAGGGTACTCCTCTTGCCAAGACTCAAGGTGCCAGTGCTCTGTGTTTCTTTAAATGTGGCATCTGCACTACCAAGGACATTTTTTCAAGAGTCACCATGAATTTTAGGTCATGGGAGGATATGCAAGTTCAATACCGCCTTGTTCGTGCCAATCGCTAGACTTATGACCTTCTGTTGTCTTCCATCCCTGTGCACTTACTTCATAAAGTGGGGATTCAGTCTGTTCATCCTTGGTGGTATGATTGGAAGTGGTTTCCTGCCACTCCATTTACCAATTATAAGCCCAATATGGGATACAGATGGCTTTCGCCCCACCTTCCGATGGTGGACACACTTAATCAACGGTGGCATTTGCATTCTTCGCTTTCTCAATGGAGAAAACGGTTCGACACCATTTGGAGTGCCATTACAGAACCTAAGATTGCACACTTTGCTTGGTGCCTTGCCTTCTAAGGTCTTCCCCTGGGCCCTTGGCTCAAGCACATTGGGGTTCCTAATCCCAGATGCCCCTTCTATGGCCAACCTGAGTCCTTTTTGCATATTTTTTGATTTTGCAAGCATGCTCAGAATTATTGGCACTGGATTCATGATTTTTTCAAGCCTTTTAGGCCCGAACCTTTTTCATGGCACATGATCCTGCTGGGTGATTCCCCCAGATTTCCTCAGAAGTTCTCCCAGATTTGGCATACTTTCAAGATGGAAATTTTGTTTTCTCTATGGAAAGATAGGAATGCAATTTTATTCACTCACATTTTTTTGGATGTTAACATTGCAATGTACACTAAGGCATGCATTTGTAACAATGTCATTATGCAGATACAGGTGCAAGCTAATAAAGTTGCCCTGGAGGTTGCACACTTACAGGAATTGTTAAATCATTGGGGCAATGCTCCTTGCACCATTGCCAGAGTGCCTCCGGATGCCTCGGCCGGTGCCTCCTCGTCTCGCGGTTGCCACTCCTGATGCCAGTCCTCTGGCCGCCATTCACACACGCCACGCTCCCAGGGTCCCTGCCACCGCTCTCCCAGTGGTGGTCATGGCGGTTGGAGGCGCCACTCTGCTTCCCCACCACGTGGTGGTTCTGGTTGGTCCCCAGCTCCCCCCCTTGGGCGGGCTTCTGGCCGGTCTCCGGCTCCTCCCCCTGGACGGGCGCACTCTGGCAAGTTTCCTCAGCTGACCTTGGCAATTTCTCCTCCGCGGCCAGACAAGAAGGATGCGGAGACTACGACTACCCCAAACCCTGCTGATGCTGCTGACGGCTGGACTGTTCCCAGTCCGCCTCACAATCCCACTGATGCGTGGCGATTTCTTGATAAAGATGATCATCCTCCCTCTGCTGGTACTGCCTTGGCAGCTTAAAAGTGTTTTTTTTTTTTTTTTATGAATAGTTTTTAGTTTTTGGCTGAGGCCATGTTGTTTATTCCGGCTTCGGCCGTTTGAACTCATTCGCAGGGTGATCCTGTATCCCCCGGCCCCTTTTTTGTGAATTGTAATCTTAGTAAATTTTATTAATTGAAAAGGACTATTCATCAAAAAAAGGCAACTCATGACTGTAGCAAGGCTACAACCAATGAGACTGAAATTTTTTTAAAAAATTTGAAATTCATAAAATATTAAAATATATGAAAACTATATAAAATAGAAAGTTTTTGAAAAATAGAAGATTCTGATTGGACAAATTAATTAAAAAAAAGTAACATTGCACTATAATATCCTGCTATGGCAGGAACTAATAAATTGAACATCGCCTTCATAACACGTTGAAAACATATTTTACAATAGTCAAAGCATATAGATACCATTCCACTACGGCCTGCGGAAGGTGGGGACCGACACCAAAAACAAGAGACGCATTCTACCACCTACTCGAGCCGGTTCACACCAGACTTCCCAATGCCGATAGGATTCGATTCCCTTATTAATTTAATTAACAATAAAACAATTATTAATACAATTAACACGGTTTAGAAATCCATGCATCAGGCGTGATGCCCAATTTCTCTAATCCAGAACAATAAATAATAGTTACCGTGAATAAATTCAGATTTTTAAATCCGTTGGAACAACTTTACGATACGTGTTGAATCTATCAAATGGCGGCCTTGCCTTATAGCTGAGCTGGTCAGCCGGTTGTCAAAGTCACTGTTCAGTGGAATTATCAAATAATAATTTGACCTAATTATTGGGCAGAATTAGTCATGGTCTCCTCAATCTGTTTAACCAACTTGTCCTCCTCTTATGGACTGAGATAGCTTTAATCTTAGCTACTTTCTGTCGTTATATAATTGAAAGTCTTTTACAGTCCTACAGTTATAATAAATAAAAAAACTTTCACATCTTGTGAAAATGTCAGACTCTTGGAAAGTGGGGTAGATATGAAATGGTCTGAAAACACTCCACCATAAACTGTACAATTTTTTTTTGGTCTATATAAAGGGTGGTTGTTTAGAATGATATAACGGAAGGAGAACTTTGGGTTTTTTTAACATGGAGGGGTTGGAGAGAGTCTGGGATTCGGGAAAGAGAATGAGCAAGAATTTCAGTAGAAACACGAGGAATGCGAGTGTTGGATCTTCATGGGGTGTGGAAGATGTGTTTGTGAGGAGTAGCACTCGATCACAGAGACAGAGAATTGATGATGACGAAGAAGCTCTTCGATGGGCGGCTCTTGAGAAGCTGCCCACTTATGACAGGCTCAGAACTGCTATCATGCAGAGTGTTGTTGAGGAAAACGATGAGAAGCTTCACAAGGAAGTGGATGTTCGTAAGCTCGGCTTCACTGAAAGACAGATGTTCATTGAACGCCTCTTCAGAGTCGCAGAGGAAGACAATGAGAGGTTTCTGCGAAAGCTTAGAGCTCGAATTGATAGGTGAGAAGATTTCTAACATCAAATTCATTGTTTGGCTGTTTGGGTTACCTCGAAAATTTGGAGAGTTTACTTGAATTTGGCTGTCGAAAGAAAGTTTAGAATGTGAAGAACTCGGGTATTTAGAGATTTTTTTCTCTCTTTTTGATATGTCATATCCAATTATGGGTGGTTTTGTATTTTTTGCAGAGTTGGCATCAAGCTTCCAACGGTAGAAGTGCGGTTTGAAAATTTAACGGTGGATGCAGAGTGTTATGTAGGTGGCAGAGCTCTGCCTACATTATGGAATTCATTCAGAAACTCTGTAGAATCATTTCTAGACATATTTGGCCTCTCACCCACAAAGAAAGCAAACCTTACAATTCTCAAGAACGCGAGTGGAATCCTCAAGCCATCTCGGTAATGGGGTTAGAGATTCACTTAGATATTATCCATTTTGAGTAAATTAAGTTTTTTTTTGCAGTGCAATAGTTTTTGACGTTTTCATTAGAAAAAGTAGTATGATAAATGCTTGAAACTGCTAACACCATATGTTTATGCATTTCTTTATAAAAGGATGACTCTGTTGTTGGGTCCCCCTGCATCCGGAAAGACTACATTGTTGCAAGCTTTGGCTGGGAAATTAGACCCCAGTTTGAAGGTGAGAGCTTCATACAATTTTTTAATGGCATTTATGCTGTTTCGAAGTCGGATTAAATGGTGTTTACTTATGTTAACTTTGAATGGTCAGGTGAGAGGAGAAATCACTTACAATGGCCATAGGCTGGACGAGTTTGTTCCTCAGAAGACGTCTGCTTATATAAGCCAGAACGACTTACATGTAGGAGAGATGACTGTTAGAGAAACAATAGATTTCTCTGCTAGGTGCCAAGGTGTTGGGCATAAATTCGGTGAGCACTATAAACTTATTTTTCCCTTTTTTTCGTGGTTGTTTATACCTTCACCTATTAGCCGTTCTACAAGTATGAAGTTTATGACTTGTTTACCAAATATTGACTTATTTGCTGGCATGTCTGAACACAGAGCTACTTTCAGAGCTTGCTAGACGAGAGAAACAAGCTGGAATCTTCCCAGAGGCTGAAGTCGATCTCTTCATGAAAGTAAGCTTTAATGCATTAGGAAAAGCTTGACATAATTCAAAAGTGTTACCGAAAACAATTAGGAATTTAATTGATGGAAATTGCTTGCTCAGCTGGTCGAGTGGTTTGTTCTGTGCAGGCAACAGCAATGGAAGGTGTTGAGAGCAGCCTTCAAACTGACTACACTCTCAAGGTAAATTCACTCACAGAGAAATTGAAGTTTTTAATACAAAAACTTAGAAATCAGGGACTCATGGGCTTGAAATCCTTGTATCTCAACAGATTTTGGGTTTAGATATTTGTGGAGACACAATTGTGGGTGACGACATGATTAGGGGAATATCTGGTGGACAAAAGAAGCGTGTTACAACTGGTATAGCTACTAATCACTTTCAACTTTAAATCGACTGTGATGCCTTACAAACAAGAGCCGTGTATGCAAGTATATGGTCACTGATTGCGATTTATAACAATCTTATGAATTGATTGTATGCGCAGGGGAGATGATTGTTGGACCTACAAAAACTTTATTCATGGATGAGATCTCTACAGGACTAGACAGTTCTACAACATTTCAGATAGTCAAATGCCTGCAACAGTTTACCCATCTAATGGACGCCACAATTCTTATGTCTCTGCTTCAGCCTGCGCCAGAGACATTCGACCTCTTTGATGACATTCTATTCTTATCAGAGGGTCATATTGTCTACCATGGACCTCGAGAAAATGTTCTCGAATTTTTCGAAAGCTGTGGATTCAAATGCCCGGAGAGGAAGGGCACTGCAGATTTCTTACAGGAGGTATTGAGAGTGAATTTCAAAATATTCTGTCAATTCTATTATAGCCATGACTTTCTTTCTATTTTGTGCCATTGTTTTCTCACAATTTATATTCTTGCAGGTTACATCAATGAAGGACCAAGAACAATACTGGGCAGATAGGAATCGACCTTATCGCTATGTAACAGTGAAGGAGTTTGTATTTAGATTCAAGCAATTTCATGCAGGTCTGAAGGTGCAAAACGAGATGTTAGTCCCTTACAACAAGAACAATAGCCACAAGGCAGCTTTAGTCTTCAATAAAAACTGTGTGCCAAAAACGGAGATCTTCAAAGCCTGTTTTGACAAAGAATGGCTTCTGTTCAAGCGGAATTCCTTTGTTCATATCTTCAAAGTTGTGGAGGTGCATTTTTGATGACCTAGTAGCCATACGATTTTGCAAAGAACTTATAATCGTCTCGAAGTTTCAAAATTACTGAAAAATCGTCAATACAAGGATAACATATATGTAACGAAAGTAATTTGCTTTTGCAGATTATGATTATAGCGTTCATCGGAGCAACTGTATTCTTCAGGACTGAAATGCATCATAAAACTCTTGCTGATGCAAATATGTACCTTGGAGCACTCTTTTTCAGCCTCATTACCAACATGTTCAATGGATTTGCAGAATTAGCAATGACAATTGCCAGGCTTCCAGTGTTCTTCAAGCAGAGGGATCTGTTCTTCTACCCTGCCTGGGCCTTCACTCTCCCTACCTTCTTATTGAAAATTCCAACGGCATTGTTGGAATCTTTCATTTGGGTAGTAATGACTTACTATACTATGGGGTTTGCCCCTGAAGCTAGCAGGTATTTATTGACAAATCATCTGCTATCACAAATTCATTAATAACCCTAGTCCTCTCATCGGGTGTACATTTCCTTCGGAGCTGACATTAATTCATCTGCACTGCAGGTTTTTTCGACAGTTCCTTATAATTTTCCTAGTTCATCAAATGGCATCATCCTTGTTCCGCCTTATAGCGGGAGTATGCAGGACAATGATAATAGCTAACACCGGAGGATCTCTGTCTCTTCTTATAATATTTATGCTTGGAGGATTCATTCTTCCAAAAGGTAGGCAGATTCATCCTTTCTATCTTCCAGACACACTGTCAAACAGTGAAACCGATAGCTAGTTCATAAACATTGAGATTTACTGCATGATGGATTTCTAATGCAGGGAACATACCGAATTGGTGGATATGGGGGTACTGGTGCTCACCTTTGATGTATGCAGAAATGGCTATCAGTGTTAATGAGATGCTTGCTCCAAGATGGAAAATTGTAAGTAGCGAATGTCTCTAGCATGTTATACCTGAATGAAATATTGAACTACAACGGATGCGGATGATAAAATCATAATTTTCCTTTTAAGTGAATTTTAATATACAGAGATTCTTTCCCATAATTGCCACCAAATGACTTGTTCCGTGGAATGCTGTCATCTTTCAGAGCGCACAAAATACTACAAATTTGGGTGTGACAGCGATGGAGAACCGTAGCATCTACTCAAGAGGATATTGGTATTGGATTGGAGTTGCTGCTTTGGTGGGATTTTCGGTGCTTTTTAATGTGCTTTTCACCTTTGCTCTGGCATATCTAAATCGTGAGTTATTTCAAATTTTTAATGCACATGCATCTACTTCTCTTTGGATGGGTATTTTCATAAGGATCCTTTCTTCTATATGAAATAATAGGTGATCTGTTTTTCTGTAGCTCTTGGTAAACCTCAAGCTGTAATCTCCCAGGAAGCTCTAGCTGACTTGCAATCTCAAGAGAATGGTACAGAGAAGGGATTTAATGTATCAAGGTCGAGGAATCGATCTCTAGTACGGTCATTGTCTTCTGCAGATGGCAATAATACTCGTAAGTGGTCTTTTAAATGTAGTCTAGTTCTGATATTCTTCTAAATTTGAGTAGATTAGCAATGCAATCCATTATTGTCAGATTGATTTCCAAATAATGATCTGATGATGACTACTTGATTATACAGTTGAGATGCAGGTCAGACGAATGAGCAGCCGATCAAGTAGTCTGCAAAACAATGACGAGTCAGTACTGGAGACTGCGACAGGAGTTAGTCCAAAACGAGGAATGATTCTACCATTTAAACCACTAGCCATGTCTTTTGAAGATGTCAAATACTTTGTTGACATGCCTCCAGTACGCAAATAAACCCTATGTCTTAACTTATTTCATGATTCAGTGATGTGGTTTATTTTAGTTCGAAGAATTCGGCTGACAAGCTTTTACCTTTGACTGCAGGAAATGAAAGAACAGGGAGTGACTGAAGATAGGCTTCAATTGCTTCGAGATGTAACAGGGGCATTTAGACCTGGTGTTCTTACAGCGTTAATGGGAGTCAGCGGCGCGGGGAAGACAACTCTCATGGATGTCTTAGCTGGAAGGAAAACTGGAGGATATATTGAGGGAGATATTCGAATTTCCGGATTTCCCAAAAAACAAGAAACTTTTGCTCGGATTTCTGGTTACTGCGAACAAAATGATATACATTCTCCTCAAGTCACCGTTCGGGAATCATTAATATATTCTGCATTTCTCCGTCTTGCTAAAGATGTTGATAGAGAAACCAAAATGGTAAAGTCCAAAACCATGCATTTTCTTTGTTCAATTAGGTTTTTTTATAAGCTGTCTTGTTACTAAATGAGTAGATTCCAACTTGCAGGCATTTGTTGACGAGGTGTTGGAGCTTGTAGAGTTGGATAACTTAAGGGATGCATTGGTAGGCCTACCTGGTGTCACTGGATTGTCAACTGAACAAAGAAAAAGGTTAACAATTGCCGTAGAGCTTGTTGCAAACCCCTCTATAATTTTCATGGATGAACCCACATCTGGCCTAGATGCAAGAGCAGCTGCAATAGTCATGCGAACTGTCCGCAATACTGTTGATACGGGAAGGACTGTTGTCTGTACCATTCATCAGCCTAGCATTGACATCTTTGAAGCATTTGATGAGGTATGAAAATTTCTACTTTGAGGCAATCTTATAATGTTTGTTTCAGTCATTGATACTGATTTCTAACTGTGATGGCTTCAGCTACTTTTGATGAAAAGAGGAGGACAAATCATTTATTATGGACCATTAGGCCGCAACTCTCACAAGGTTGTCGAATACTTTGAGGTAAGGATTTTTCGATGAAGGGAGGTATTTATTACAAATTTACTAGAGGAACTGTTTCACACAAGCAGTCTTTGTTTTTACTAACTTTCACAATTGTGGACCGCAGGCCGTTCCAGGAGTAACAAAGATCAAAGATAAATACAACCCTGCTACATGGATGCTAGAAGCTAGCTCTGTTTCTGCTGAAGTTCGTCTAGGCATAGACTTTGCAGAGCACTACAGAAATTCGTCCCTCTATAAGTACGTTAAAGTTTTTAGCTTCAAGACATTATGCATTTAAAAGGTCAAAACAGGGTAAATTCGTATATAAGTGCAACAAATATTTGACACTGGGCCATTTCATTTGCATATGCAGGCGGAACAAAGCATTAGTGAAAGAGCTTAGTGTTCCACCCCCACAAGCAAAAGACCTTCACTTTCCGACCCAATATTCTCAGTCATTCTTTGGACAATTCAAGTCATGCTTGTGGAAGCAATGGTGGACTTACTGGCGTAGCCCTGACTATAACAGCGTTAGATACTTCTTCACACTTGTTTGTGCTTTACTCTTTGGAACAATCTTTTGGAAGGTTGGGACGGAACGGTGTGTTCTTCAATCCATGACATCTTACCTTACAAACATTTCAGCTTTACAGAATACCAAAATATCAAATGACTTTTCTCTTACTCTAGTGAATGCCCATTTAAGCTTCTGATTATCTTGTTAACTAACAAGTAGTTTTGTTCTACATCAGGAGCACGAACACCGATCTATTTATTGTTGCGGGAGCCTTATATGGAGCTGTAATCTTCTTAGGAGTCAATAATTGTTCAACAGTACAGCCTGTAGTTGCAGTAGAAAGAACTGTCTTCTACAGAGAAAGGGCTGCAGGAATGTACTCTGCACTGCCCTATGCTCTCGGTCAGGTTGGTTCCATATCTTAAGCTGCCATGTTTTTCTTATGAATCGGACTGTCTAGTCACATACAAAGCACAATATAGGTCAACAGCCAATTCAATTTGGCATCCATGCAAATCCCTGGTGGTTGTGCTATCTTCTTACAATTCTCGTGTTTCTCCAAAGAAACATCCAATGCTTATAAAAACTAAACATCGCAATGCTAAAACTAGGCAAACAATGTTAAAAATTCGTTTATAACAACTATTGACAATCTTGATTTTTCTCTTTGCATAACAGGTAGTGATTGAGCTCCCATACATACTAGGCCAGACAATTGTGTTCAGTTTCATTGTTTACGCTATGGTCAGCTTCGAGTGGACAGTGAAGAAGTTTGCTTGGTTCTTCTTCATAAACTACATGACGTTCCTGTACTTTACCTATTATGGCATGATGGCAGTTGCAGTCACTCCAAATCATCAAGTGGCTGCAATTGTGGCTTCAGCATTTTACTCCCTCTTCAATCTTTTCTCGGGATTTTTTATTCCCAAACCGGTACGCAATCCTTTTCCTCAACTCATTTCATTGTAGAATTTGTTATCAGCATCCACTAAATAGAAGAAAAGTACGTAAAATGTAATTGAATTCTTTCAAAATGAAAAAAATTCTAAAGGGCATTATAATTGATGCAGAAAATTCCGAAATGGTGGATCTGGTACTACTGGATATGCCCTGTTTCATGGACTGTGTATGGTCTAATTGCCTCACAGTACGGAGATGTAACAGACAAATTGGAAGTGATTGGTGAAGGGTTCAAACCACTGAATCAGTTTGTGGAGGACTACTTTGGGTACAAGCATGATTTCTTAGGTGCAGTCGCCGCAGTGCTCGTTGGATTCGCCGTGTTCTTTGCATTCACTTTTGCATACTGCATCAGGATATTGAATTTCCAACAAAGGTAAAAACAGAATTTGATCCTCTACCCTTTGGGTTAGGGTTAGGGTTAGACCAGCTGAAATTTGGAGTTTCAGAGAAAGGCCTTGCAAAAATCCAGCAGTGCTGAAGCTATTCCGGCTGAGAAAGGCCTGCTGTATATTCTATGTTTGATCCATATAGAGTTCCGAGTGAATCTTTTTGGGCAGCCTTGTAAAACAGTGTAGAAATTTCCCCCCGGTTGTATAAGGCGGCAGCCGCTTCCTCCGAAAGTCTCTCGACGCTGTATTATGAAATATAAGGAGTTTGTTTTGCCGTGACAAAATGAAGGTCAACGAAGGAAACTATTGAGTATAAAATCTTGTTAATTGAACGAAAATATCAAATTCAGTTTGAGATATTGATTACACGGTCGACCAGAACAGATGTTCTTAGCATACGCGCTTTTGAGCGAGAATATTTTTAATTTTTAATGGATAGCTAGAATTGAAAGGTATGTCAGCGGCAAAAAAATCTAAATTATTTTTTAAAGGATATTTTAATCTAATAAAGTTATTTTATAAATTTAGATTTAAAAATCATTTTATTAGTCTACTTAGGAACTATTTAACTTTATCAATAAATTAAAGATCTTTCGATACTTCTTTTATATCTAAAATAATTTTAAAAATAAATATATAAAAGAATATAATTAATAATAAATAAAAAGATTATATAATAATAATAACAATAATTGTCAAACAAAAGGAAGTAACATTAATCTAATGTCTATAATTCATAGACATTAGTTAAGAATAAATAAAAAGATTTTATAATAATAACAATAATTGTCAAATAAAATGGTTACTAAATAAAAGGAAGTAACATTTAATCTAATGATCATAGACATGGTCTTCAATGGCCAAAAAACTATATTTTTAGATTTAAAAATCATTTACTAATTTAATACACTATTTATTTGTAAACTAATTAAGAACTATTCAACTTCATCAATAAATTAAATATCTATTGATACTTCTTTTATATCTAAAATAATTTTAAACATTAATTATGTTTTTAAAAAGATAATTAAAAATCTATAATAAGATGTCATGATAATAACAATAACTGTCAAACAAAATAATTGTTGAATAGAAGGAATTAACATCTAATCCAATGTTTATAACTCATAGACATGGTCTTCAATAGAAAAAAATATTATTTTAATGATATAAAGTTATTTAATAATTTAGATTTAAAAATCATTTTACTAATTTAATACAACTTTATCAACAAATTAAATATTCAACTTTATCAATAAATTAAATATCTATTAATACTTCTTTTATATCTTAAATAATTTTTAAAAACATATATTTCAAAAAAGAATGATAAGATTCTATAATAATAATAATCGTCAAACAAAATAGTTGATAAATGGGTATATGCATCGAGTTGCGGTGCCAAAAAGGTGACAACCTTTTTTCTTTTCCCATTTTTGAATAGCGTGTATGCGCTTTAAAAAAAGCAAAATTTTATAAATGGGCTGCATACCCGCAACCCATTTATTTTATCGCAATTTTTTAGCTTCTTCCAACAACAATGCGTACGCGAGTTGCATAAAACAACACATTTCACCACTCACCTTGCCAATATGCCTCCTCACCGACGAAATTTGAGATCACAAGCATGCCCACGCCCACGCCGTATGTGATCTAAACTTCATTCTGCATTGTTTGATACGTTTTTCATATTGTTTTGCAGGTTTTTTTTATTGTTTTGTAGGATTTTTACAATTTTTATTTAGATTTGTTTATTTATTTAGATTTCAATTGATTTTTTATCAGGAAATGTCAATAATCAACCGGCAAATCCATAAGAACCTCAAAACCCTTAAGAACCTCAAAACCAAAACCCTCCCCAAGAAGAACAACAAATTCCACAACCTGAACCAATTGCAAGACCTCCGTTTGGCACACAAGAAAATATAATAAATGAAATAGAAAGAGGCAAAACTGAATTAGAAGGACTCATTGGTCGGTTGAAAGAATCTGGACAAACCAGTCCAATGAGGGCTTAACTGGCATCATCCCTCAAATCCATTAAGACCCAGATAGCCTCAGTTAGTGATCAGTTAGATATTTGGCGGGTTAAGAGGGATGAATAAAAAAGATTTTATGCAAATAAATTATCATATGAAGATGTTAATAAAAAAAAGAAATACCAAAAGGTAGAATATGTGCATTATTTAGAAAACTCGGTGAGCAAAATACTATTAGAGAGGGTACTAAACGGTTTCCCATCCATTGGTGCATACACGATGCTATTAGAAATAATTTTTGGGATAGATGGTGGATGGTTTTTTATGCCCCTCCTTGCAACAATCACGAGGTCCCTATGTATTTTTTGAAGAAATTGTATTGTGAGTTTATCCTTGGGGAGATCCCTAATTATTTTGATATATTAGACTCCCAGGGTAGAGGTGGGGGGTCGTCATTTGAGAAGTCAGGAGCACATCGTGACCCTAATGTAGTTATGGCACCTGTGGTCAAGCCACAGCGCGAGCATGTGCCTATTCCTTCAATTGTAAAGGAACATGTAGAGGCCAGCACTCTAGGGACCATTAATGCTTTGACATAGACCCTCATCCATTCCATGAGCCCATTAGTTGAGGGGGAGCCTTCTGCGCGTCGCAGTCACATGTACACTTCATGTGGATCCTTATGCACATTTGGCACTCATGCTGGAGACGGTGAGGATGATGGTGAGGATGATGGGCTCGTCATTGATCAGTTCCTAAATGACACATTTGGCATTGACACACAGGTAAATTACAATTATAATTTACTAATTTGATCACATTTCATATGTATAGTGAATGATTAATTAATTAGCATCTATTGACATTGTTCAAAATTCAGGGTCAGAGTGTTGGCGGGCCTAGCAACGATCCTCCGGCCCCATTTTTTGTCCCATCCACGAGTCCAGAGGTATGTATCGATTTAATCATTTAAATTAATACATATATTTATTAAGTAATCATATTAAGGCTTGACGAAAAAAATTATGCATGTGCATCAATTCTCTACAGGACCATCAACATTTACTACAACCTTAGAGCATAGACATCATACAAGCTACATACAGGTACATTTGTTTAATGTTAATTTAATTCATTTGATTATATTTGTTTCATGTTTCATGTTACATGTAACGTGTATTGTATGGCATGCAGCTCATGACGTCGGACACTCCTCCTCATCTCTGACAGTTCGTCGATCGTGGAGTGGCCGCAGCTATGGCTAGCTCATAGCCATTGACTGAGGTGTGAAAGAATTTTCTTGGTTTTAGTTGTTTTTTGTAATAGTTAGTATCAAAATTTCTAATGTTATTTATAAGTGATTATATTGATTGAATTGTTATAGGGTCTCGTCACACTTGATCATCCACGAGCCTTTGAGGTGGACTCACAGAGCGACTATTTGATGGCAGTAAGAAAATAATTAATTTTGTGTGTACATATATTTGATTTCAATGTATAATAAATATTGATTCATATCTACTTTGTTTGTATCAGCTCGAGTTAGAGAAGAGCCTCAACAAGAGGACGAGCGAGCGTGTCAGGAGGACCACATCATCTCCACCGTCTCCCTCCACACGATGACAAAAGACCTCGAGAGATTTGTTTCCTTCCCTTCATGGGAAGGAAAAGATATAGTTGATAGACATGTATATATATAGGCATCAGTGGACATATTCGATACACATTTGATGTATATATGACATTTTATATTTGATGTATGACATTATTCGACTTATGACATTATTGGTTAATATATGATATATTTTTTCATATACGACATTATTGGTTATTATAATATATTATGTGTTTGTTAATGTACATGTGACATTATTGGTTATCATTTTATATTATATGTTTGTTCATGTATGACATTAAATTAGATATGTCCGTGTATGACATTAAATTAGATATGTGCATGTATGACATTAAATTAGATATGTTCATGTATGACATTAAATTCAATACCTAATTTGTTCGAAACTTTGATAGAATATTGATTAACAATAAACTTTATCACTATTTAAGCATAAGTTAATCATTTCCAATATGTCATCGTCATATGATTTATGATCTTGTTCATGTTTAAAGTTTTCCTTCTCTATCATTTGCTTATCAAGTTTAATTCAATACCTAATTAGTTTGAATTTTTTATACAATATTGATTGGCAATAAACTTTATCAGTCAAGATCGATCTCACAAAATTTAATAGGTGTTGCTTGATAGCTTGACTTGTTTCTGAGGTAGTCACAAAAGGATAAAATGACCTAGAAAGAAATCCATTACTATAATATACCTAACACTTCCCTTAACAAAAATAATGTCTGCTACCAGTTTATTCCAAATTGAAGCAATCAAATTCAAAATACACTAAGCATTAGATAAAACAGCTAATAATATAATACAAGCCCCAATAAACATAGTAACAATGCAAGATCTATAATGGTATTACCTACAAATCAACATTGCACCAATCCTACCCTTTATAGTATTAACCTAATGCACAAAGTGATATTATAACTATGCTCCTACCCTCTATTTCACCCATATATTTTATGTCTTAAGTTTTTTGTCAGGATTAGTGGTATGGAAAATACCTTGGGAGGGATCACTAGATTGCAAGAGTTGTGTTATCTTGTGTTATTCAAGGTCAAATCCTTCAACTACACTGACTTTGTATTCATACAAACAATAATCAACCATGCAAGTGTCCTAGATTAATGTGTAGATTAGATTCATTTTATTACAATGCAATGGTTATAAATGATTCTTTCTATGTAAAAAAAATGTAAATTTAATTATTCAAGTTAATCTTAAATATTATCAAATTAATATATTGTATTACCAACATATAAAAAATTATTGCACAAACATGCATTGAGTCAACTCTAAAATTGCTATGAGAGAAGAGTGTTAATCAACAATTTAAATATTTAAAAAAGTTAGAATTGGACAATGTAAGATTTCCCTTGCATGTCATAGAAAGGACTCAAGATGGGGGATGATGCAGAGTATGCACAAGGAAGCACCAAACAAATCAACCTACCACCCAAATTCCCCTAACTCCACAAGGACTAAACAAGGGTTATGACTCACTTCCAAATGAATACAACACAAATAATACAAGTTTCCAACAGGTTAAAAACTCCACTCACCCAAGAGAGAAGGGAATCTGACTTCCCCTTATTGAATCAGCAATGACCTTCTTCCCATAGGGTAACAAAGTGGGTTTTGATGTTCCAAGACCTTCCAACACCAAAAGTGGAAAATCAGCGGGTCTATTCGTGGACCTCCTAGCAGTTGGTCACCTAAATGAGAACCTTGAGATTTATTAGGAACTCCATGAAAGAAA
The DNA here is from genome assembly GCA_028749045.1 of Cupressus sempervirens. Classification (NCBI taxonomy): domain Eukaryota; kingdom Viridiplantae; phylum Streptophyta; class Pinopsida; order Cupressales; family Cupressaceae; genus Cupressus; species Cupressus sempervirens. The sequence goes on along the minus strand of CM053792.1, from coordinate 173,520,472 downwards.
TCAATAGCTTGAGAAGCTCTCCATTTGTTAGTTGAATCAAAACCTTGGATTGTAGACGGTTGGTCTTCATTGTACAGATCAATTTTATAGATATATAATCAAATAAATAGTGTATTCATCTAAGCATAGAAATGTTGTTACATAAGAAGAAGATCAAGTTTTATAATTGCTAATAATCATTAATGTATGCACATACACTTAAACCTAAAAAGCATGACCTAAAGAAGACAAATTAAGTATGAAGTCAATACAAAATCAATAAGAGAGTTCTAGCATGATATCTTCAATATTTTTTGAATTAGAGAAAACTAAGTATCTTCAATATTTTTTGAATTAGAGAAAACTAAGTATTAATATGATGATCTCTATGAATCTATATCACCATCTAGATGTATCTTTGCATCTCCCTAACTCTCTCTATTTTATGTCACATTCATCCTCTTCTTATATCTCTATTCATTTATCACTATCTTTTTATTTCCTTTAATCTTCATGTCTACCTACACCTTCTTTTGTTTCCCTCTATCTCTATGCATCTTTCCTTCTCTCCCTCTCTCCTTCTCCCTTTATAATTATATTTCCCTACTTCTCTATCTCTATCTCTCTATATAATTTTTTTTCATATCTCTCTATCCTTGTATCTCACTCTCTCTTATACCCTCCCTCTTTATATTCCTATTTTTTCCATATCTATTTTTTTCCATATCTATGTAGCCATCTATCCTCTTTATCTCCCCCTCACTAATGCAAAGATGTTGAGCAAGAAGTGAGTTTTAAGCACTTTCTTCTTCCCAATCTACCAAACTAAACTTGTGGCCTTCCTAATATCTTACTCCTTTAGGATATCATTTTTGTGGCCTATCCAAAGTGATAGGGTCATTTGTGAACTCCTCCAAGGTGAGTACTTCTACAATCAAGATCTTGCACCTTTTTGTTTCAGGGACACTAGCCCTATTCCAAGCCAATAACTGTAACTCTTCACCATGGCTTCACCAACCCCAAGTTTCTATTGGGACACCTTCCTTATGTTGAACTGATCAAGAATCAACTCTTGGTTTAACCCTCCAATTGTTGTACAGTACAAAATGTTGACTATCATAGAATTCCTTGTAGGTCTCCTACTCTGATTTTCTGGACTTAAATTCCTCTTAGGTTGAAATCTAACTATTCTATGGGTAGATTCAGACACCCTTTTGGAATTTATTTAAGACTCCAAAGCCTAGATTCCCAATTCTATTCCTATGGTACCTAACCCATGTAAAGTACATAGACCTAATAAGGTCACACTAGGTTTGGTTTTCAAAGTAATTACTAGATAATTGGTGCATGAATTGGTTCATGGCCTCAGACCTCCTCTACTAACCAAAAATAACTCAAATCCACTACTAAACTACACCCATCAATTCAATTCAACATTTTTAAATCTTTTTGGTCTCAATCCTACCTAAATACACTAAGCTATTCAACTTAGGGGCTAATGCAAACATGGTTTTTCCATTGAGACACTTCCTGAGCTCTAGGAATCTATAATTATACCCTCCTTACTTGAATTTTCTAAAATCTTAGAGAATTCCATTGGTTCAAATACAAGTTAGGGCTTCATTTGTGGAATGAACTCTTAACAAGCCTTTTCCTAGATTGTTTCTAGAAAACTTGCCTTAAACACTTTAAATCAAAACTAAACTATCTCAAACCAATTTAAAATATCACAATAACACAAAGGATCTTCAAAAAATCAACTTAGTTTGTAAGAATCACCACAGATACGATCACACAACTAAAACCATACTCTCGAAGACCAAATAACTTAAGTCCCTTTAGTTAGGAGTTCTTCTAAATTGAAAGCAGTCTTCTTAATGTTTTTAAGTGTCAACCAAGTAGCATCGTCCAATAAATGGTGCTTCCATTTTGCTAGGTATTCATAGTAAGTAGACCTCTTGGTTTGTTTGGCTATCCTCTTGTCTAGAATGCATTCAATTTCTTGTATTGGTGGTTGAGGGAGGTCTTGTAGCTCCTTGTCTTATGGTAGATCTTCATTACCTACAATGGTGATACCAGTAATAGGACCTTTATATGCATATACGTCAGCTACATCATATAATAAATCAAAATTAGATAACCATTAAACACTTTGTAAAGTACTGCCTACATATCATTACAGCCACGTCAACTGAGTTCAAATTAATATTTAGAATCTAGGAACACATCAAGAAAGACATACGAAAGGTGAAAGAGATTTGGCACGTTTACTCGACCAAATTTATTTAGCCACGTTTACTCGGCCACCCAGAGCTAACAGAGAAAATAGTTAGATCCCACAATGAAAGGTGATAGAGATTTGGTAGTTGGCAACTTTGTACTGGCCAACACTGCAAGTTTCAGCATCAACCGAGATGGCATCGTAAAATGAAAATGGAGTGTGATCTCCAAAAAGAGAGAGAGGTTATTGTAGATCTCCACAACATGGTCCTGTAGGATCTAGAATCACATCCATACCTCGCACGAGCTCCGAGATATGCCCCGTCAAAGATCGTAGCCCTATGGCATTTAGTGACCCTTAGGGATGTTCGAGTTCAACATACCCGATAACATTCGAGCACTAAAGGGGATAGGATGAGGTTGAGTATAGGGTTTACCCAACCACCCAAAGCTAACAGAGCAGACAGTTTGTTCCCACGACGAAAGGTGAGAGAGATTTGGCAGTTGAAAACTTTGTACTTGCCAACAATACAAGTTTTAGCATCACCCGAGATGGCATCATAAAATGAAAACAGATGTGATCTCCAAAAAGAGAGATCGATTATTGTAGGTCTCTACAACATAGTCTTGTAGGAACTAGAATCAGATCTATACCTCACACGAGCTTCGAGATATGCCCGGTCAAAAATTGTAGCCCTATGGCATTTAGTGACCCTTAGGGACGTTCTAGTTTGGCATGCCCTAAAATGTTCGAGCACTGAAGGGGATAGGATGAGGTTGGGGATAGGGTTTACCCAGCCACCCAGAGCTAATGGAGCAAATAGTTCGATCCCACGACAAAAGGTGAGAGAGATTTGGTAGTCGGCAACTTTGTACTGGCCAACACTGCAAGTTTTAGCATCACCTGAGATGACATCATAAAATAAAAATGGAGTGTGATCTCCAAAAAGTGAGAGAGGTTATTGTAGGTCTCTACAACACAATCTTGTAGGAACTAGAATTGCATCCATACCTCGCATGAGCTTCGAGATATGCCTCATCAAAGGTCACAGCCCTATGGCATTTAGTGACCCTTAGGGACATTCCGGTTTGGCGTGCCCGAGAATGTTCAAGCACTAAAGGGGACAAGATGAGGTTGGGTATAGGGTCTACCTGGTCACTCGGAGCTAACAAAGCAGACAGTTCGACCCTACGATGAAAGGTGAGAGAGATTTGGCAGTTGGCAACTTTGTATTGGCCAACACTGCAAATTTCAGAATCACCCGAGATGACATCATAAAATGAAAACAGAGTGTGATCTCCAAAAAGAGAGAGAGGTTATTGTAGGTAATATTTAATTGGCATTGACCTGTAATAGTTAATTCTTCAAAAAATAATCTCCACATATGATTAACTTTTCTTTGACAAGTACGCTTGCTAATCTTGTCAGGCATTGATTTCAAAATGTTAGTATCAACATCAATCAAATATTTTGGTCTTCTAAAATGAATTCTGGAAGGTGTTATAATCTCTTCAATTCCCTCAACATTTTCAAAATCAACATAAGGTTGAGTGTATTGTGTACCTCAAATCGAAGATGATGTGCCTTGGCAATAAGATGCAAAAGATGGAATATCACCTACTTGATGTGTTGATGTTGTGCCTTCAACATGACATTATGGAGTGTGTATATTGTCAGATCTACAAATCAGTGTCTCTTCAACATTAGAGGACGATATGACTTCAACATTGGAAGATGGTGTAGCTAATGATATGACTCCAACATTGGAAGATGGTGTAGCTTCACAATTCAATTGTCTTCTTGAGCGTAATAGTCTCATTTGTTCTTTGTCTTTCCAATTCTTCCTCTTTGTTTCTTTGTACCGGTGGTTCTTGATCCTCTTCAAAAGTCAATTCTTCATTATTGCTTTGCAATTTTATTTGTTCACGTAATAATTTCATTTTATCTCTTTTAACTACCAAATCTCTCTCCCTATCTTCATTTGTTTGAGTTTTTTGTTTCTTCCTTGGAATGATGATGATTTCTACATGTCAAATTATGCCAACATCTGAATTACTTAAAATGTGTAAATTACAATTTATTCAAATACATATAAAAATTATAATTATTTAAATGAATAAATAATATATATCAAATGACTTGTCAAATTTCTAACCATTTCGAAATAACATTTCATTCAAACATACAATTTTCAATGAATTCACTATATATTAAACAACATGTCAAATTATAATCAAATTTGCATCTATATATCAACAAACAATATTTAAAATGGATTGCACTAACCTTTTCTATACAAGAAATATTCAAAAAGTCTTCAAATCATGTATCCAATGATTGAATTTGGTGTTTGCTAGCTTCAAAAAGTGTTGAAATAGTGTTTGCTATGTTGAAACCCGTGATTTCTATCGAAATAACAGAGTGCACAATAGACCAAAAGTAGAGAATGGATGAAATGGGCCCCAAAGTTTCTTTTTGACCATTTTTAGGTGATTTCACATAGTGCGTACGCACTATAGTGCATATGCACTATGTGAAAATACATCACTCTCCATCCTCACTACTCTCTCTCTCTCTCTCTCTCCCTAATCTCTCTCCCCTCTCTCATCCCCTACTCTCTCTCTCTCTCTCCCTACTCTCTCTCCCATCCCCTACACACTCTCTCTCCCCTCTCCCATTTCCCTACTCTCCCCCTCTCCCATTTCCCTACTCTCTCCCTCTCTCTCTCACTCTCCCTCTCCCACCACCTACTCTCTCCCTCTCTCACCCTCTCTCCTCTCCCATCCCCTAATCTTTAGATCTCTCACACACATTCCCATCATCCCTCTCCCACTTCCTACTATCTCTCTCTCTCTCTCTCTCTCCCATCCCCTACTCTCTCTCACACTCTCTCACATCTGCTACTCTCTCTCTCTCTCTCCCCTCTCCCATCCCCTAAACTCTCTTTTACAGATACACACTCTCATCCCCCTCTCTCTCTCTCCCTCCTTTCCCATCCCCTACTCTCTAGATCTCTCACACACTCCCATCCCCCCTCTCTCTCCTCCTCTCCCACTCCCTCTCCCACCACCTATTATCTCTCTCTCAAGTTCTCTCTCTCCCTCTCTACTCTCTCTCTCTCTCCCATCCCCTACTCTTACTCTCTCTCTCTCTCCAATCCCCAACTCTCTCTCACACTCTCTCCCATCCCCTACTCTCTCTCACACTCTCTCCCATCCTTTCATTATGTCTCTCTCATCTCGTACTCTCTCTCTCTCTGCCACCTCCTACTCTCTCTCACACTCTTTCCCATGCTTTCACTCTATCTCTCTCATCCCGTACTCTCTCTCTGCCACCCCCTACTCTCTCTCACACTCTCACACTCTCTCCCATCCCCTACTCTCTCTCTTTCATAGACATGCACACACACACACTACCATCCCCCCTCTCTTCTCTCCCATCCCCTACTCTCTAGATTTGTCACACACACTCCCATCCCCCTCTCTTTATCTCCCTCTCCCTACTCTCTCTCACACTCTCTCCCATCCCCTACTATCTCTCTCACACTCTCTCCCATCCCCTACTCTCACTCTCTCTCTCCCATCTTGTTCTCTCTCTCTACCACCTCCTACTCTCTCTCACTCTCTCCCATCCCCTACTCTCTCTTACACACAATCCCATCTCCCCTCTCTCCCTCTCCCACCACCTAGTCTCTCTCTCCCATCCGCTACTCTCTCTCTCTCTCTCTCTCTCTCTCTCTCTCTCTCTCTCTCTCTCTCTCTCTCTCTCTCTCTCTATCTCTATCTCTATCTCTCAGGCTACTCTCTCTCTCTCCCCTCTCCCATCCCTTAATCTCTAGATCTCTCACACACACACTCCCATCCCTCTCTCTCCTCCTCTCCCACTCCCTCTCCCGCCACCTACTATCTCTCTCTCAAGTTATCTCTCTACCTCTCTACTCTCTCCCTCCCATCCCCTACTCTTACTCTCTCTCTCCCATTCCCAACTCTCTCTCACACTCTCTCCCATCCCCTACTCTCTCTTACACTCTCTCCCATCCTTTCACTCTGTCTCTCCCATCCTGTACTCTCTCTCTCTCTCTCACTCTCTCCCATCCTTTCACTCTATCTCTCCCATCTTGTATTCTCTCTCTGCCACCCCCTACTCTCTCTCACTCGCTCCCATCCTTTTACTCTATCTCTCCCATCCCATACTCTCTCTCACACTCTGACACTCTCTCCCATCCCCTACTCTCTCTCTTTCACAGACACACACACACTCCCATCCCTCCTCTCTCTCTTCTCTCCCTTCCCCTACTCTCTAGATCTATCACACACACTCCCATCCCCCTCTCTCTATCTCCCTCTCCCTACTCTCTCTCACACTCTCTCCCATCCCCTACTCTCTCTCACTCTCTCCCATCCTTTACTCTCACTCACTCCCTCTCCCACTGCCTACTCTCTATCCTCCATCCCCTACTCTCTCTCTCCCCTCTCCCATCACCTACTCTCTCTCTTTCACAGACACACACACTCTTACCCCCCCACTCTCTTCTCTCCCATCCCCTACTCTCTAGATCTATCATACACACTCCCATCCCCCCTATCTCTCTCCCTCTCCCTCTCCCACTCCCTCTCCTACCACCTACTATCTCTCTCTCTCAAGTTCTCTCTCTCTCTCTCTCTCTCTCTCTCTCTCTCTCTCTCTCTCTCTCTCTCCCATCCCCTACTCTCTCTCACATTCTCCCATCCCCTAATCTCACTCTTTCTCCCATCCCGTACGAGTTCTCTCTACCACCACCTACTCTCTCTCACACTTTCACACTCTCTCACATCCCCTAATCTGTCTCTCTTACATACATTCCCATTCCCCCTCTCTCTCTCCCTCTCCCACTGCTTACTCTCTCTCCCCCATCCCCTACTCTCTCTCTCCCCTCTCCCATCCCCTACTCTCTTTCTTTCACAGACATAGACACACTCCCATCCCCCCTCTCTCTCCCTCTCCCACTCCCTCTTGCACTACCTACTATCTCTCTCTCTCTCTCAAGTACTCTCTCTCCCTCTCTATTTTCTCTCTCCCATCCCCTACTCTCACTCTCTCTCTTCCATCCCTTACTCTCTCTCACACTCTCTCCCATCCCCTACTCTCTCTCTCTCTCTCACCCCCATCCTGTACGAGCTCTCTCTACCACCCCCTACTCTCTCTCAAACTCTCACACTCTCTCCCATCCCCTACTCTATCTCTCTTATACGCATTCCCATTCTCTCTCTCTCTCTCTCTCTCTCTCTCTCTCTCTCTCTCTCTCTCTCTCTCTCTCTCTCTCTCTCTCCCTCTCTCTCTCCCTCTCCCATTGCCTAATCTCTCCCATCCCCTACTCTATCCCTCTTACACACTTCCATTCCCCCTCTCTCTCCCTCCCACTCCCTCTCCCATTACCTACTATCTCTCTCTCTCACTCACTCTCTCCCTCTCTCTCCCATCCCCTACTCTCTCTCACACTCTCACACTCTCTCCCATCCCCTACTTTCTCTCTTACACACACTCCCATCCCCCCTCACTCTCTCTCTCCCACTCCCTCTGCCATTGCCTACTTTCTTTCTCTCCCATCCCCTACTCTCTCTATCTCTCTCTCCCCTCTCTCATTCCCTACTCTCTCTTTCACACATACACCCATCCCCCCTCTCTCCTCTCCCATCCCCTACTTTGTTTCTCACTCTCTCTCCCTCTCCCACTGCCTACTCTCTCTCTCTCTCTCTCTCTCTCTCCCCTCTTCCATCCCCTACTTTCTCTCTATCTCTTTCTCTCTCTCACACACACATAGCCATTCCCTCACCCCCCCAACTCTCTCTTGCTCTTGCATTGCAATTTAGGCCTTAATAGTGTGTGCGCCCTATAGGGCACACATGCTACCAAGAATTCAAATGGTTCTAATAACACGTGCACGCTATAGGATGCATGCACTATTAAAAGCTTTGCATTAAAACCAAGCCTAAGGCTTGGTTTTTCCTTGGAGATCCAACCCAAAGGTTTGGAGTTTATAAAATAGGTCTGAGACATGTTTTTTAACAAACATATAAAAATGATTGATTTTTCTTGTGTGCTCTCCTTCAAGATTCCTCATGGTTGGGTATCGATAAGATTAGGTTACATGGCAATATAGGTCTCTATGTTAGCTATCTAACCATATAATTTATTTCTAATTTGAACTATTTCAAGCTTTCATCTATAATTTCTTTTGAATGTATATTCATTTTTTTTCAAAAACCACCATGTACTAATTGGGCTATAGATTTTAGCTCGTTTATCGAATTTTGGAACAACTTAGTTTTTTACAAACTAGACTCCATTCTACACACTTTGAAAAAAAAAAAAGGATTTTAGATTAGTTTTCAATTATTTCTAGGGGAAGCACATAGATATTTCATGTTTTTGGGATGTGTCTAGTTAAAAAATTCATTAAAAAAAAATACACATTATAAAATTACCCGAAAAATCTGGGATAAACTACATAATGTTAAGTATCTTTTGACCAGAGTGATTAAAGAATTTTAAAAAAAAAAGTTAAAATTTTAGGGGGACCACACTTTGTACTATGTGATGTTTTTTTGCAATAAACAGTACCACTTTTTGTGGCCCCCTTTTTTGAGGACCTAAAACTAAACTATTTTGAAAAAAAAATTGTAGTTTAGAAACTAGATTCAAAGGACTACGACTTTTTTTTTTGTCATATCTTAAAATTCTGAGCATAACTATCTTCAAATTCTTGTTGAAGTTCAAAAATTGCTGATTTCGGGAAAAGGTGTCCACTTATACCCCCTTTTGGCACCACAACTTGGTGCACTTACCCAAATAGAAGGAAGTAACATCTAATCCAATGTCTATATAATGATTAATTCATAGACATGGCCCTCCAACATAACTAATTACTACAACCCATCCAAAGTTAGCAAAATAAACTGAAGGAACCATTACAACTAGTTGAAGGCCAACAAAAGAAGTTGTGCATTGTTAGACAAACCAAAAGTATTACAATCTAAATTTCAAGTAACCTTGCAATTGGTTAATCCTACATTTTTCAAATAGTCATTAATAGTGAGGAAAATAATTTTTAAAGATGAAATTTAGCCTTCAGCATTGAAATTTTAGTTTTAAGGCTAGTGAATTTCCATGATTAAATTGAAGAAGAGGATGATGAATGATTGGAATGTTCTAAAAATTATGAAAGGGATGTAATTTCTTATTTAAAAATATATATTTTGAAGAAAAAAAATTATCATTAAGTTAGCACTTGATATATACTATGTTATTTTTGGAGATGATGGGTGAAATTGGGAATGGAGGGACCTTGGGGCAAAAGATATCCTAGTGGAGGAGAGATTTATTCTTCAAGTTGTCCTTAGTTCTAAGAAAATCTCTTTCAAAGGAGGAAATGATGTTCTTGTACGGGATGGGAGTAAGGATGGGGAGTATATCTCAAAGAAAGGATATTGATACCTTGAACCCTTGTATAATTTTCCAAGTCTTTTTTTCCTTTATGTCTATATCGGGACAAACTCTGCCTCCCCAAAGTCAATTTTTTTAATTTGGGTTGTCCTGCATCAGAAGGCTCTTACTGTAAAAAGATTGAAGAAATTAGGTATTTTTGGTCCTAGTAGATGTCCAAATATGTGAAAAGGAGGAGGAATATGCAGATCACATCTTCCTTCATTGTCCCTACTCTTCTTCTTATTGTCTGTGGTTATGTTCTCGCTTAGGTTTTCAGTTCACTTTTCCTAAATCTATTAAGGAAATGTGAGCCTCCTAACCTCTTCTTACATTTTATAGTATCTATCATTGCCTATGGATCTCATCTCCTGGGTAAAATCACAAACCTGTGTCACCTGTTATAAAGAAATGTGATATTAGAATGTGACAGTCCAACATTAATGAGAAAAAAAATGGTATTTGTGTTTAAAAAATGAAGATGATGCAAACTGATGAAATGTGTAGAATTGTATGAATTTTATGCCTATAATTTTTATAATTTTTTTGACTAAGAATTTATTCATTTTATTTTATTTTGAAGTCCCTTTTTTAACTGTAAAAAATATAGGATGTAGTTCCCATCAAAAAAGTATGTGCAAATCATCTTTTTTTGTTCTAATTTGAAAATATTTTATAGATGACATGTATAGCTAGTGAACAAAAAAAGAAATAATTTTTTTTTATGTATATTTTCTTTGTTATAAGTACTCAAGTTTGACCTTGTCAGAATCCAACAGTTTTTTCCTCCCGTCAAAATTTCCCTATCAAATCTATACCTTCTTTAAAAAAAATTACATATTCGTGAAGAGGATTCTATCCTCTAGTGATAAATATAATTTTTTTATTTTTTTGATATGGTTTACTATTTTTTTCCATTTTTTGAGAGAGCATCTTTTGAAATGTTGAAATATCGACTTATAATATTTTGATATTATAACATATTATAACTAATCAAAACACTCAACAATTTATATAATGATGATATTGAATTTGAGATCTATAAAAGGGTATTTTTAGTTTTTGAAAAAAATTGAGTTTTGATAGAGAAATGAGATTTGACCAAAACAGGTTTTTGTATCACAAACGGTGACACAGATCTGTACTTTTACCCTCCTTCCATAGTATTTTGGGAACTATGGAAGGAGAGAAATAGAAGAATTTTTAAGGACAAATCCATGTCAACAGAGCATCTCAAGAAAAAGATAGAAGTAATATTGAATTGATTAATAATAGATTGATTAACTCGAACATCAAGTGTGAAGCCTCACCCCAACCCATCCTAGCACCTATGATACATTGTTATTTTTGATACTCATGATGACATGTCAGAACATTATTGGATACACTGAACTTTGTTATGCTATTTTGTGATGTGTGATACTTACTTCAGTTAGTTGATTTTGCTATTTAATGCTTATAAATATGTATAATGATGAAAGAAGATGTACGCAAGCTAATACATTGGTTATGCAAGTCGAAAGGCTAGAAATATGAGTAGAATTAGATGAACCACTATTTATTAAGAAGTAGATGCTTTAAATTATATATAATTTCCTTAGAATGTTAATTCACATTATACACGTGATTTTGGACCTATTGATGTGTGCAATGAGTGTGCAGGAAAATCAGCCAAGATGACCCAATGGAAGAAACGGAGTTAAATTTCTTGTTAATTTTGTGCTAAGTTTATATTGTAAATTCTTTAAAGGTTGTAATTTGATCTTACCATGCTACTAAGTTTTAATTACTCCTAATGAGCCCTTAAAGGCTTAACAACATTAAACTTAAGCACCCCTATGGATAAGGGTATGGGTGGGGGTACTTTCCAACCCTCTAGCCTCCTAGGTTGACTCTTAGGGTCTCTTAAAAACCCTATTATAGGTTGATTTCGAAAATGGGTTGTCCTTTACTTGGGTTAGTAAAACCAAACTCCATCTGGTGTTACTTGAACCTTAGTGGGGTTAAGGACCATACTTAGAGGCCTTTTTGGGGGAACTTTAGTTTTTGGTCACCCAATCCTCTAGTTTTGGAGGAAGCCTTGAAGATTGAAGGAAGAAAAAAAAGGGGGAAGCTCTTCTCAAACCACCATTGCCATAACTCTTTTATGAAGGTAGGAGCTCTACACTCCATGAATGTTTCTTTGTGTGTGTTCATATTTTGAATCTTGTTGCATCATGTTGGAGACATTGTGTAGATACGCATTCCTTGTTTTTGTGTTGAGGGTGGTATTGGGAGGGATTTTATCTTGTTTTCTTTGATGTTATTCATATGCCTTCTTGGTGTGTTGATTGTTTTTTTTTTTAGAGTCTTTCATGGGGATGTATTTGGTAACACTCACCCTTGGATAGGGAAGAAGTGGCCATGCTTGGGGAAAGGGCATTAGTTGGACCTCAATAGTGCAGAGTCTCCTCTCATGGAGAGAGGAGGGAGAAAGGATAGGGTGTATGGGCCCCTACTTGTCATCCCATACCTTGTTGTTATTGAGAATTCTTGAATGTGGAAAAGAATGAAAATCCTTGTAGATATAGCCCCGAAAGGGCTTTGTGAAAGAATGGAAATTCTTGAAGTTTTTTTTTAGCCCCGAAAGGGCTAAGTGAAGGTATGGTGATTGACTTCTCCTATTGAGAAAATCCACCTTTCCCCTATATTGGTTCATTGATGGACCTAGTGTGCAATCGGGTGGGAATGTATGTTCATTTTGCTTATCTCCTTGTGTTGTTATCTCCATGTTGTTTCTTATATCTTTCATGTTTCCCCTTGATGCAATGTAGACTTTTGAATAAAGTTCTCTTGTGGAATCCTGGAAGAAATCTCATGGAATTGTAATATCATGCAAATTGTAATTGAAATTGATGTAGTGGTAAAGATATCGAGTTTTCTTACTGGTTCTTTCCCGATGGAGCCTTGAACCAGGATGGATAATAGAGGAAAGGAAAGATTATGAAAATTCCCTTGCATTGATCTCATGTGATTTCAATTTTTGCATATGTTGTGAGAAAATTAGAATGATAGTAAATGTCTAGAAATGGGAAACATGAGTTTCAATTATAATAGTAAAAGGCAATTGGATGTGTTGAGGTTTTCAATTCAAGGTTGAACATTACCATGTTATAAGATTAATCCTATATTGTAGTCACCAAGCGAGCATTTTTATTGTTAAGTACAATAATGATACAATTGAATTTGATAAGAATTATTCATCACCTTTCTTTTATTTCTGAATGTGGGTTCATGCTTCCTGGATAAGATTCACAAAGTTAACTCTTCATTGCAAAGTTCATGTTGAATATAGACGATTGAGCTAAAGATCATGTACTCCTTAAATTCAAATAGAAGGTAGATTCACATTGTGATGTAGTGAACAAATAAATCAAAATTATGAGATGTAAGACACAAACATACCCCTTGCATAACCTTGGAACTTGATACTGGTTATAATAATTTATGTTAGCATTAGATTAGAATGCACTTTTGAGATAAAGATAAATATATATCAAAAAAAATCTATGCCAACACTTAGTCAAATTGGCTTCAAAAAATGGAACTGGACAAAAATATATACACCCAGGAGCAAAATTGCTTTCTGGAATTTGTATGGCAAAGCAAACTTAAGCCCTTGGAGCAACAGAGAATATTCCTAATTGATGCCCTACAATTTCATTATAAAACTCCTTAGACATATAAAGAAAAGGAGGCTTGTTCAAAACAATTAAGAATGCAAACAAAAATATAATTATATATCCTAAGCTAAAACTCACCAAACTAACTTTACGCAATAACTGCCTCCAACTTCCTTAGGCGCTAGTTTTGAAGGCAGGACGGAGGCGGGTATTAATGACCTAGCAGATGTTGCTTAGAAAACAAATAACTTTCCTTCTTATCTTCTCATCGACATCTCATTATGGGCTATTGCGTGTACGTGGGTTTTGTATCTCCCATCAAGCATCGAAAGAAGAAGAGGGGGGGGGGGGGGGGGGGGGGGGGGGCATCATGATACACCGACGTCATTTTCCTATCCCTTCAGTTTGGGTGCAGCATGGCCTTGGAAAATTTAAAAAGAAAGAGCAAAATGAATATAATATAAACCAAATCTCCTTTAACGTCCTCAACCACCTACAGTACTGTGCCACTGGCGACCCTGTCACTTCCAAAAGGGAGCAAAGAAGCTTGCTTAGTTAAAACTAACTCCTTATACCCTGTACATCTGCACCCCACTCTTTGCGCTGACCTCCCTTCTTGGACAAGGCTCACGCAAGTACGCTGACCAGGCCTGCAGTGCACAGACCGTGGGCAACGCACTACCCATTGGGCATGAGGACCACGTGAAGGTAAGGGGGGAATGGAGGGTAGTTAGGAAGTTAGGTGTAGTTAGTATAGGGTATAGTTTGGTTGAAGTTTCTTTTAGTTAGTATTTTTAAATATAGCTCCTACTCACTGTTAGCATCTTAGGATTTTGTCAATAAATTAATTAAATTGTTATAGTATTTAGTTTAAGTATTAATTTAGAAATGTTTTTGAATAGTTTTAACTCAATGTAGCTAGCAATGGTCAATTTGAATTTCTTTTTAATTTAAATGTAGCTTTTGTTATTATAGTTTTCTTTGTTTTAATAAAGGCTTAGTGAGTTTTATGATTAGATTAGTTTTAGGGTTTCGATATTAGATTTATTAAAGTACTTAGCTCTAACTTTATATTAGTTAATGGAGATAAATATAAGTTATTTAGTATGGGTTAGTTGTAGTTTTCTCTACTTAATCATTAGTCTCAATTTAGTTGTGTTTTAATTTGAAATTAGTATAATTCAGTTAGAATGGTTTAGTGTTCAATTATAATTAGTTCAATTAGAAAGCTAAGTTGTTTAAAGAGTAATGTATGTTCGTTTTAAATAATATTGTTAATGTAGTTAAAATTAGCAGTTAGATGTTAGATAAATAAGTAGCATGTTAAAGGTTATGCTAATAGAGATATGACGTAAATTTAGTAAAATTAAGATCGTTATACTTAAATGAATTTATTTTAGCATTAGATAAAGGTAGCTAGTATTGTGTTAAAATGGATGTTGGTACAATTAAATTTTAAAACATAGTTAAATATTATTAAAATTAGTTGTACCACTTACCTTGTAGTTTAACTGAAGCTATGTTATTAGCATTTTATATTATTCTTCTTGAATTAGCTATGTGGTAAGTGTAAGAGGATAAGTTTGGCGTAAATTAATGTTGGTATTGTAGTTTTATGTTTTAGCCAACTATATGGATTATTTAATTATAGTTTTGGATTGAGAGGATGTTTTGCTTACGACAAAATTAATTATGATAGGACATCAATAGGAGATCGCCTACCTGTTTCTCACTATGTCTATACATTAACATGTTCATATAAGCATCGAACTTAGTAGTGTGATTAACCTTTAAAAAAAAAAAAATTGTGCATTTTTGCCCTTATGTTTTGGGCATGACATCAAGAATGTTAAAATTTCTTACTAGGATGAAAAGATGAGAGGGAAATGGTTGGTCTAAAAGTTCCCCCTTTCTTGGGATCAAGGGATAACCAAAGTGAACTAGGTAGAAGATATTGTGTTTGGCAAGATCCAAAACATAGGTGGTTCAAGCTAAATTTTGATAAAGCCTCAAGAGGGCACCTAGGTCCATTAGGGATAGGTTGTATCATCCACAATGATCAAAGGATAGAAGTTGCTAATTTATCAAAGTTTATTGATAAAGCTACACACATTTGGGATCTTAGCTCTGGTGGAAGGCCTTCAATTATGTAAATCTTTGGAGATTGGAAATTTTGAAGTAGAAGGAAACTTAGCTATAATTATTAATGCCATGCGAAAAGGGTCTCTACCAAACTAGAGAATAGATGCAAAAAAACCTCTAGCTATAGAACTATGTACGTATTTTAAGAGTATCATTTTTAATCACATATATGGGGAGGGAAAAAAACATGCAGATGAGTTAGCTAATTTAGGTATTGAATTTTCCCTACCAACTAACTCTTAACTAATATCATAATCTCAAGTATGAATAATGTCTAAGTTTGGGAGGAATAAGTAAGTTCGCATCACTTTTAATAAATTGAAGGGTTGCCTACTAGTTAAATGTCAACTAGTTGGAAGAATACATTGCAAAAGAAAGGATAGGAGCATGGAAAAATGAGCATGAGGTAAGTACAGAATGCTTAGAACTTCCAATCCCAATGGAGGGAGAAGAGTCGAAAGTGGAAGACCCTCCATCGCCAATTGATATTCTGGAAGATTAGATCATTTTTTTCCCTATTTCTTTATGAATAATTAGATAGCATAGGTGGTAGATGTATTGTAAAAAGTTCATAATTTTTATTAAATTTGAGCTCATGGATGCTTGTGGATCATGACATATAACTTTTTATTTGTTCCATTTTTTGTGTGAGGTAATTGTTAATTCTATAACTCTGATGATCATACTAGTCTGATTCTATAGATCATACAGATCTAATAATTCATGAAATCCCTTAGTAAGTTATGACTATATATGAGCAATGTTAGTATGCTAATAGAAACCAAATTTAAATAAAGCTTCTACAAACTAAACAAAATTCATAAACTTCAAGATAGACTAAGATGAGCTCTCAATTGAGAATATGAGCCATTAATGGACTCTCTCAATAAGAAGCTCTCTTGTTGAGTGGCTTTGTCTAAATGGATAGGATGTATGCTCAATATGCTTCCAAAGGCTTCAATGGATGATTGTGGATTTTTGGTGTGGATAGATGGCTTTAGTATGGATTTGGCTCTCAAAATAGCATTATAACTTTACTTCATGGATTGTGTTATTTTGCAAAGGGAAAGGATCCAATTTATAGGCAAGAGGCTTGAGGTATTGAGGGCTAAGATGCAAGGATGGGGAAAAACTCATGGAGGGCTTAGATTGCATGAGAGGAGAGCACATGGATTGTGCTTCCTTACAACCAATCAGGGAGTGACACATGTCACAGGGTGAGAGGATGGAGGAAAGGGCAAGGATGAGTCAACAAAGGAGGCTCAAGAGATAAAATCTTCATAAAGACCCTTCATAAGTGCTTTGTAAGAACATTTATGACTTTGTGGGTTTTATAAAGTTTTGTGGTTGAAGATATTTGTGAGAGATACCATGAAATTCGAATTTGAGGGTTTAGGGAGGTTTTAAGCTTGCTTAGGGTTGTAAAAATGATTAGAGGAAGGGTTAGAGATGGCTTAGGACTAGGCAAGTGGATGGCAAGTGGATTGCAATTAATGAGGGTGGGTGAAGGAGGAGATATTTGTTAACTTTGGCTTGGGTTAGCAAGTCTTAACCCATGTTTAGGGAATGTGACAAGGTTAGGAGGGGATTAGGATTAGGGTTAAAGACATCTTCTAGAAGAGTCTAGGCTTTGGATGAGGATGAAGACTTTCTAGAAGAGTCTAGAACTTCCTAGGATAAGATTTTATGAAATAAATAAAGTTTTATTTATTTCAAGGGTTTGGGTTGAGGAGATATTTATTAAAATATTTTTAATAAACATGAGGATTAATATTTAATCTTGATTAAATATTTTGAGTTGGGATTAGGGGTAGGAAATGATGGGATTAGCCTTTAATCAAAATTAAAGAAGGATTAGAAGATTTTGGAAGAGGTTAGTGGTCTTAAGGAAATTGGCCAAGTTTTGGGCAAAAAATAAATTTTTTATTTATTTTAAGATTTTTGGTCAATTTATTAATTAAATAATTAATAAATAAGGAAATAATGTTTAAATAAGATTTAAACATTTTTGGGAGGGATTCCTTAATTAAATATTTTTAATTAAGATAAAGGGATTTAATGGCATAAAAATAAATTAATTAATTAAATAAATAATTAATTAATAAATGATGATGTCATCAGGACTTTTTCAGAAAATAAAAATACTTTATTTTCTAAAGGATTTTTAGGTGTCTACAATGACCACACACACTTTTTGGAGGGAGAATATTCCTTCTTCTTCTCCCTCGACCAACTTAACTTAGCCATCTACCATGCAATTTAACAACAAAATGTGTAACAAACAAAGAAAGGTTGATCATCTTGATACTAAAAGAATCTACCATACAATTTAACAACAGAATGTGTAACATACAAAGAAAGGTTGGTCATCTTGAATCTAAAAGATGCAAAACAATAAATATCAATATATATTTTTTGCATAGAAGTGGGACAAAATATAATGCATGGTAAAGAATGTGAACAAGGATGCTTGGGTCAATTTACCTCTTCTGCGTTTTTTAATTTCCTAACATTCTGGTTTAATGTGTTCTATGTTTGAACACTGGAGTTATGACTCCCTTGTATGGTTGTATTATTGTTTCACATATAAAGTTGTTTCTTTAGTTTTTTAGACAATTTTGAATTTAATTTTCCCTAATCTTATAATTATTGTGAGACAATACAAGGGTCATGAAAATAATTCAATAACAATTTTGTGTACCCTATCTATTTAACATCCTCACAGTTTCTTTGTATCCCTTGAAATAAATTTCGCTTTTAAGTTTCACTAATTATATCTGTTTTATATTATCCTTCATGAATCAAAACTCTTATCTATTAGTTTTTATAGTTTCTATGAATTTATGTTTACAATATGCAACAAATTATATTTGCATCCATCTTCATTTCATTTTCACTTATATATAGTTCTACCCTTCATAGTATTTAACATCTCCTTCATGTTCGCCTCTATATCACATTATTTTACCTATATTCTTTCTCTTCTATTCATATGGTTTCCAATATTCCTATTGTTAGCAATGAACTAAAGGGAAAACTAGCTATAGTGTTATACTAGAAAACTAGTAAATGTGGGAAATGAAAGTCAATTTGTGAAATGGACATGAATTGAATAGTACATAGGAGTTTTCAACAAAGACAATAATATAGGAATAAAACATCACACTGATGAACACATAAATACCTAGAAAATTGTGCTCACTTCTTTGTTGTCTTCTTTGACTATGCTCTTTTACAAACTATAAACCATATGAATGTGCATGGAATGATATAGGTAGGATATAAAAAGTTCAATAAGTGGATTAATGGAGCACAAATCTTCAAGACAAATGAAAATGATCCTAACACGCAAAAATATGGATGTCTACAAAAAGTGTAAGCCAAATGAACATGAACAAAATAATAGCTAGAGGATCAAAACATGGATACAAAATGGAAATAAAAATATAATCATGCATAAACACATACATATCAACATTGTACCCTCACATGAGGATCCCCAACTCAACCAAAGTGCACAGTACATTCAAAAAACTATAAATTGGGCACATCAACTCAAGACATGTTGATAGTTGGCACCTCATTACATCTACTCAAACATGTATTGCTTGTGTACATGTTATCACCCCAAACACATATCTACAAGACATAGTGCCACCATTCCAACCAAAACTTCTTGTCATTCTTTCTTAAGTGCACAAGATGTGGTGAACTCAGCATTAGCTTCAATGGATAGGTACATGGATATGTTATGAATAACAATGGAAATACGAAAACTTATAAAGATATGATTGTGAAGGAGATAACAAAATGGAAAGATATGTGTAAATGTAATTTACTGCTAAGGTATTATAAATATAATGTTCAAAGAATGTAATGAAAATTGAAAAATAAATGACCATGAAAGAGATCGATTCAAACAAACTTTAAAACATAGAAATAGAAATTGACCAATAATAAGAAGTTACATACCTAGATCAATATTTTAATACTTTATGCATTATGCTCTATTTTATTTGAGCTCTTCATTGGCTACTTAATGAGAATGATTCATATGGTTTGTAGTCTACTTGTCTTTATTTTGTACACTCTTACATTTTTTTAATTTTGAATTCATCTAATTGCTACTTTTAATTGAGATTTGATTGATCTTTAATGGTAATAGGTGACCTTACAAAAAAAAAAATTCAAATTGTGGGTGGTTTATTCTTGCAAGTGGTCATGTGCTTATTGAGATATGGTAAGAAATTTTGGCTTGAATGATGGGATGGTCTAAGTGTTTAGGGTGGTAGCATATATGCAGGCAGTACAAGTCTAAGTAGTTACAATGAGGTGGAAACTGTCAACATTTCTTGGGTCGATGTGTGGGCATGTCTCAATCTTTAAATTGTAATGTACAGTTTGATTGAGTTGGTGATCATTATCCTGGCAAATTTCCTAAATACTAACTATCGAGTCTCCATTTATCTTCCTTGACTTCAATCAAAACTATTTTCATAAGAATCCCTTATATCTGCATCAGTTGAGTGAACCAATGCCTACCTAAAGGCACTCTGCGTGCATGCACCAAGGTATCTTAGTTCACTGTCACGGGGCATATTGGGGTATTACAATAGGAAACAAGCAAGTAGGCTCTCTTTCTTCCTTTATTTCTATATTTGGATGCCAAGTGAATGGTCCTCATTCTCAAAATGTCGAGTGCTGCAATAGTGCCCATTAGATGGACAATTATCTAGATCCACTTCTCTGTGGAGATGATATGGCCTTCCCCCTAGCCCTAACAACTTTCTTGCAAGATATGATCACAAAGGTGCCTAGTTTAATGTTTGATATGTAAAAAATCACTTTTTCTTTGTTTAAAAGATAACTAAGTTTCCTATTTGTTCTATGTAGCTCACTTAAACATTGCATCAGAACTTATCAATGACTGATAGGTTGGCAAGAGACCTTTTTTTTTTTTGGTTTGTTTATAAAAAACATAGCTTGTCCAATGTATGGTGCTTCTTATATCATAATATGTTGTGACAAACTTTATTTTGACTTTTCAAAACCAAGTGAACATGAAATGGATTTTAGACAATTATGTGTAGACCGCTATCATACATTTAGAATATCTAAAAGCTAAAGGGTATGTGCAGGATCATGGTGTGCCAAAAAGTGGCGATGTGAAAAAAATAGAGTTTGAACACATCTAAAAGTGCTTCAAAATCCGCTCTGACTTTTTTTCACCTATCTAGGTACCAAGCCTGGAAGGAAATGTCGAGCCTTATTGGATATCCGATCTAATATTGGATATCTGATATTATCGGATATCTGATTTAATATTGGATATCTGATATTCATGGCATTATTATAATAATATAAAAACATTATATTATAATAGTATAATACATTATAATATAATATTATAATCGTATAATATTATACTATAATAATAATATTATATTATAATGTATTATATTATAATATATTGTAATGTAATATAATATATATAATATAATATTATAATAATAAAGTATAATATATTATAAACTATAATAATATAATATATTATAATAATATAATATAATATTTTATATTATAATATATATTAATGTAATATAATATATATAAAATATAATATAAAAATATATAAAATATAATATAATATAATATTTCAAAGCTATATGTTATATATCTTATATATAAAATATAACAGGCAATCGAATATCCGATACAATATCGGATATCTGATACCTGCGGCATTACATTTTAAAAAAGAACAAACCCGCGGGCCCTTATTTCTCACATTTTGGGGGGCAGTATCGACACGCAATCGGATATCAGTTATAAAATCAGATATTGGATATTGAGGTATGGTTTTTAAAAAAAAAACTAATTTATAATCTAAATTCGATAGATTTTAGCATGATTTTGTTTGTTTTAGTTGAATCTAGGGTTTTTTTGAAAAAAAATGTTAAAATTAAGGTTTTTTAAAAATATATATTACGTTTTCCGATTCAATAGGAATGGCTAATCAAAATGATGACACTGAGGCAGGGAATAATATTCCTTGTAACCCCCCACGAAATGATCCAATACCCCCACAAAATCATCCACCAAACAATCCTCTACCCCCTCAAAACCCTCCTCGAATCGAGGATTTGATAAATGAAAATCTCATCAAGTTGAGAGGTTTGCATAGAATATATCATAATGTACCCGCATTGGCTCCTATGTTATCCATGTTAAACACCATAGTGGATAACATTGAAACCCTTACAAACCAACAAAATGTCGCTCTTCATTGGCATGATCAAATGCACGAGATGTTTGATGATGGTTTGGATTATGATGAGGTTGTGGCCCTCAACATAAGCAAAGAAAATTTGGCCAGCCTTTTTGTGAACTCAAAAATAGGTTTACCAGTTCACCCAAAAAAATCCAAACTGTCGATTAAATGGTGCACAAATGACGCCATACATGCAAACTTTTGGGATCGTTGGTGGATGGTCTTTGATATCCCTCCACATGGCAATTTAGACATACCATTTTATTTCCTTAGAAAATTATATGCTGAATTTGTGTTGAAACTTAAAGTGAACTATTGGAGCATGAAGCCCAACATGGGCTTAGGACTAGGAGCTCCTAAGGATAGACCCTCTTCCCAGCAGAAGAAAGTTGGCACTTTTGTCCCCCCCACTAATATCTCCCCTCCTCCTCGAGTGTAGCATCCAAATATTATGATAGAGGCTAGCTCTCAGACTATTAGATCCATTCATAGGCTGAGTAGCCTAATGATATCTCAGGCTAGGTCAATCCTGCCTCCTCGAGTTGATGATGCTAGTGCCAATTCATCATCGGCTAGCTCATCATATGTTTGTGTGCCTCACACTTGCATTACGTGCAAGAATATTTGCCTAGGTCCCATAGGTAATCTTACTGAGTATCATTTTGTATTAGACGAGGATACATAGACACACACGCAGAGGTTACAAACCTTGATGCGAGAGAGGAGGGGAATGCAGAGGCATGGAATCCTTCGGTGTCGGTACGTGTATATATTTTTTTGTTATGAAATATGTGATTTAAAGTTAATTTTTATAATAGAGTAATTTTAATTTTTAAGCCATATTGACTTTTATATGTATGTTATCTTCATTCATGTTTAGTTGATGACTGAGGAGGAGCTCAGACAGATTGATGATGCCATGCTCTCGGCCATTTCATTTGGCCTTGAGACATCTACGGTACATTATGTTGTGTTCGCATTTTTTTTCTATTTGATATTGTAGCATATATGGTTGCTAATCTTTCTTTTATCTTGTAGGTAGCAGTTGTCCTAGAGGGACAAAGTGCTGAGGGTGAGCCAGCATGCACTAACAAAGGAAAGGTAATTAGGCACATTCTATTTGATTAAATATCGATGTATTCTTGTAAAATGTTTGTGGTAATACCATTTAATTAAATTCTTTATTGTATATAGGGCATCACTACTGGTGATGAGTCTATATAGATTTCGCATCGTAGACCATCAGAGATTTCCATTTGCACTGAGAGCCCCATTGTATGTATAAGTATCATTTATTTTTTATTATCCTTATCTTCATAAATAAATTCAAAACTGATTTCCATGATATTAACAACTACTATTTTGTATCTCATAGGAGACTCCTAGTGCACAAGAGGTCCGACAGGAGAGTTATGTAGATTTGATGACACGGCCACTCACTCTTGAGGAGGAGCCTACAATAGTAAGTTGTAGTTTGAATTCACATTAAATATGTTATAAATTTAGCATGCTATGAATAATAATGTTATAGTTTAAATTGTAGATTCATCTGACAAAGGTATTTGAACATATACAGCCCACAATCAGAGAGGTACCAACATTGCCAAGGGCATACAAGAGGACTCTTGACCGGCGTAGGAGGTCGATGAGAGAGGTATTTATTATGAAATTTTGATAGTATTAATCTCCATTACAAAAAAGATCATTATGCATTTGAGTAATTCAATGTTAGATACGTAGAATCATATAAATTTAGTAGTCTAACTTTGGGTTTTCCTTTTTTGTTTATGTAGGAGGCATCTGATCCAGCTAGTGTAGTGAAGAGGCTGCATTTTGATCATCCACCAGCACCCTAGGATAGTATAGTTGTCGTAGGATGCATCATGAGACATTTTGAGATGGCATATGCCACATTGTATACAAAAACATTGATATTATACACATTCTGATAGCATGATCAGCCACATTTTGTATATGGATCTATGTATTTTGATATATATTTGAGTACTTTGTCTATGGATACATGATCTTTGATGTATATTTGTGTAAAATTTTGTCTATGGATACATGTATTTTGATATATGTTTTTTTCATTTATGTGCACAATGATATACATATTAATTTAGTATCTAGTATTGTTCAATTTATCGTGGATCATGTGTCATGCCCTAAATTTTACTAGTAAAAACACAACAATTTTTTTTTGTAGCTTATGAAGTCGCATAAGAAATTACATATTTTAAAACAAGGTTATCATTGAATAGGAGTTCAAGACGGTTGTAACATTTTAATCACAAGTGGTTTTCAAATAGATTGGATGACGGTCTAGTTCAAGTTAGCATCACGAGTCAAAAGAAAAAGTTCAAGATACAACACTCATAAATTAGTGAGGTAATTCATATCCTAACAAGCCTCTGATACTAATATTCTATTAAGGTCTATCAGTTGTATCATATGGACTAGGTCGTGATTCTAGCATGTAAGGGAAGGGGATCAGAATTACTTATTATCCTCATTACCAATGTACACACATTCATTAATCATTACAATATATATTAATGTGACAATTACTATATGGTGTGGAAGTGTAGTATATCTTAATCGATTAAACATACGTATCTAGAGAATTTAGATTTAGTACTCATCACATGAGCACCCTTAGTCAAATAAGAAAATGTACACTTATCTACCACACTATATCGGATCTAACCATTGGAAATTAGAAAAGATATGCCCCAAAGGTAGCTTTGAAGTCTACATGATGGAGAAGGGGCCACTTGTATTGATAGTATCCATCATTCAACACATACTATACACAACTTATGGAATAAATAATTTGTTTTATGTGCCAAACATGTATCATGTGCTTGCATCCATATCTTACTGGTTACAGGTCCTCTCAAAGATTGGACCAATACTGAGTCATTTTCTCCCTCTTTACTCTATTTAGTCATCCTTATGCATTCTATCAACATTGCTTCCACACCAAACTAGCACTCACTACAATTTCCTAAACACAAAAATTACTATTTCAATACATAAATTAAACTCACTCTAACAAAAGACAATTACTAACTATCTAGCTCATCAACTACTAACTAATCTAGCTACATTGCCATGCTTTTACATTTACTATTTTAATTACTATACTATTACATTTACTTTTTACATTATTACATCTAATTATTCACCATAAGCTTACTTTCTCACTATCAATATTATTATTATCAAAGCATGTTAAAATTCAAAGTAGTTTCATAGTGCGAATTAGTCAGCACATAAAATGATAAACTCTTAGTAAGTCTAAGAGCCAATTCAAAGTACTTAATAATAATTCATGATCAGTATTTAAACACATCCTACTACATCATCGTATTGAGTGTGTCAATTTAAATTTGTTAGATGAATTGTTTATGCAAGGATTAGGTGCAAGTGTATAAATAATGTTTGTATATAACATACCTTGTCGTTTTGACATATATGTATTCATCATTTCATGCAACTAACATAGTAAAATGTGGTGTACATGAATCATATTATCATTAATTATACATAGGGTACATGAGCTGACGAGCTACCTCTAATGACATGCCTATTGATCCTTATTACATACTAGCTAACTAATGCTTTATTCCTACACTACATTTTCAAATTGGTATATATATTCTATCGACTTTGATATTCTACTAATATCTTCAATCAAATCCACAACATTCATTATCTAACTAACATTCCCTCAAGCCAAATATAAAATTCACTTGACATTAAATCCAACATCTACACAAGTTTGTCATGCATTCAATTCTATCTAGTAACTCTTATCTATCAATGTGCTTTATTGACTAGATAAAACTAGATTTGAGCTATTATTTTAATCCACCATCCATCCTTATCCTTGATTCTCCAATCCCATCATCCTGACAACTTACTTCATATTAACCCTATTATATCTACATCCAACTATCCTAATTTACAGTCTTAACACTAATTTAATTAAACCCTCCGTACTTAACATCATGTTCAATTATATATGCATTCTCGTAAACTTATTTATTTCATTTAATTTATTTTCCTATATTGAGCTTTTCCATTACCATATGGTTTAATTGTTACATGTTTCTAAATGAGCCCCTTTATATAAACATTACCCTTAAACTAAGCTCAAATACACTAAGTGTCATTATCCTCTACTCAAGACTTGAAATGATTAAATAATTATCTGATAAAAATAAAAACAAATCTAAAGGTTGAATCTCCTATCTATCTTAAATCCTCATTGTTCCCTAACTCTTACCAAGGCCACATTTTTTCCTACACATGGTCCCCACAAGGTCCCACGTGGGTCATGTGCAGAATTTTGACTAATCCAAGCCTTAGGACATCTTTTTCCCATCCCTCCAATCAGAAATCCTAATGTGAACAAGTCATATTAAATTTCAACTTGACATTCTCCTAAGTAAAAATCCCTTGGGATTGCTATCCCACTCCCCCTTAATTGCAAGTTGACTACCTATGCTTGGGAACACGTGACCACTGCTGCAAGAAATTTCAAGTCAACCACCTATGCTTGGGAACACGTGACCATTGCTGCAAGGAGGGGACGACTAATGCATAAGACAAGGATGTGACATAGACCCTTTCTCCTATGCACCCAAGTATATTAATGGGGATGAAACCCCTTTTCAAGGAGGCAAGCTCAAGGATAAAATTTTTGACATGACATGTCAGAATGAATGTCAGATTTAACAATATGCCTTGGGGAGTGGATAAAACTTTTTGCATTATGATGGCTTAGGAAATGTTGGGGGCTACTCTAGAAGGGCGGTCAAGATCAATCTTGGCTTTTATTGAGTGCATGTGATATGAACATAAAATTGTCCTTCTAAATTATTGAGTGCACAACAAGATTGTAAGTAATCTACTAAGTTTTAAATTTATACAATCAATGGTATCACATAACATCTATGGATTGTTATTATCAACTAGTCATTTACAATACCACAAGGAGAAAACTTTCTTTCACATTTTCAAATGATAACAATGATGTCAAAGTAAATCTGTGACTCATACCAATGCTTTCATAACAATATAAACTCCAAATGAAACATGCATATACAACCTTATCAATCATTTCCTCTACACGTACATTAGGTAACAATGATACAATCTCCTTCCATCACAATGGGGCAACATAAGGGACTTTTCAAAATCATAAGGAACATGAACATTGAAAGATATGGACACTGAGTAGCATGAACATTGTCCAACATGATTGTTGAGAACGTGAACAAGCTGGTGAATCCTCCTTCACAAATGAGGTCACAATGTCAAGTTTTCTCATCCAACATCAATCTGCAAGATGATCATTCCAAGCCATTTCCATTGCTCCCTTGGACACAAATTTGCATATGCAACACAACAAAATAACAAGGACCATGGGTGCTTTCCACCCAACCATAGGCCACAAAGAGACCACCTCCGCGCTAGGGAACAAGGCTCAAACTGGGATACACATACAATCTTTCAATGCATAAACATTACATTTCAAACTTGAACGGCTATTTCACAATGGCTTCACAGATGGAACCATAAGCATAGGGTGAAGGTGTGTTCTAAAATGGAGACTTGCCATACCAAACCATATCTGCAATAAACAATTTTCATGCCCTCTCGGGGCTATCATAATTCAAAAAATTTCATGCCCTCTCGGGGCTATCATAAATCAAAAATTTAATGCCCTCTCGGGGCCTCCACATTTCATCCTCCAAACCCACTACCATCAACTGTAACTCCTCAAACTTCCTTTCTACACCATACTTTCCTTATCACCCCCAGCAAGATATGAATGGTTATGACAAACAATGGATAATACAACACCCATAATACAACAAGGAAATAGAGGAAATCCAAACCTCATACTCACAATACTCCACATAATACAACAAGATGCACAATGGTGTCACACTAATCTACATGGAATGAACACCATTCAAGCACTCACATGAATGCTACTCTGCAATGCAATGCAATGCATACTCCATTGATAAACTCCACACTTGCATATTTGCTTAACCATGCTAAAAGAAAGAAATGGAAAAGAAGAAAGTTTGAGATACCAACCTTGGTCCAAGCTAGGCTAAGGATAGTTCTAGTAGAGCTCCCCTAATCTTCCTCCAAAACTTAACTGTCTCTAAAATTAGAGAGTGGGTAGACACCCCGCTAGTTTGGCCAAGACCCTTTGATAAAGCCTTCCCACTAACTTATTTTAGATAAAACACTAAGCCACTACTTCTTACAAACTTGTCTCCTCTAACGATTCATTGATAGCCCTCATGAGCTCTGAGTTATGACCCTCAAAATATCGACCTTGAAATGCACTTAGATCACCTTGGAGACTCCTCAGTATGGGGTGGCCGCAAATGATGGATGGTCTCTATGGTCAGAAAAAGGGTGTGACTAGGGTTCACCCACCCATCCAGAGCCAATGGCACTGACAATTCTATGCCAAGATCAGTGGTTTCAAAGTTACGTTGTGGTGCACCTATGAACTGAGGTACACTACGAGTTTTGGCATCGAGCGAGATCGTTGTGTCGAATCCAAATGGAATGCAATCTCTCAAAAATGAGATAGGTTATTTTAGGCCTCAGTATCACTATCCTATAGCATTTGAAAATTCATCGATAGCCCTCACGAGCTTCGAGTTATGACCCTCAAAAGATTGACCTCGAAATGCACTTAGAGCACCTTGGAGACTCCTCAATACGGGGTGGCCGCAAATGATGGATGGTCTCCATGGCTGGAACAAGGGTGTGACTAGGGTTCACCCACCCATTTGGAGCTAATGGCGCTGACAATTCGATGCCACAATTAGTGGTTTCAAAGTTACGTTGTGGTGCACCTATGAATTGAGGCACACTGCGAGTTTTGGCATCGAGCAAGATCGCTGTGCCGAATCCAAATATAATGTGATCTCTCAAAAATGAGATAGGTTATTTTAGGCCTCAACATCACCGTCCTGCAACATTTAACAGTTCATTGATATCCCTCACGAGCTTCAAGTTATGACCCTCGAAAGATCGACCTCGAAATGCACTTAGAGCACCTTGGGGACTCCTCGGTACGGGGTGGCCACAAATGATGGATGGTCTCCGTGGCTGAAACAAGGCTGTGACTAGGGTTCACCCACCCATCTGAAGCTAATGGTGCTGACAATTCGATGCCACAATTAGTGGTTTCAAAGTTACACTGTGGTGCACCTATGAACTGAGGCACACTACGAGTTTTGGCATCGAGCGAGATCGCTGTGCCAAATCCAAACAGAATGTGATCTCTCAAAAATGAGATAGGTTATTTTAGGCATCGACATCACTGTCCTGTACCATTTGATAGTTCATCAATAGCCCTCACGAGCTCTAAGTTATGACCCTCAGAAGATCGACCTCAAAACGCACTTAGAGAACCTTGGGGACTCCTCGGTACAGGGTGGCCACGGACGATAGACGGTCTCCGTGGTTGGAACAAGGGTGTCACTAGGGTTCACCCACCCACTCGAAGCTAATGGCACTGATGATTCAAACAGTTCTAGCCATTAGTAGTTAGATTTTGAAAAGTTGTCAAGAAAATTGCAACTTTTTGCAATTTTTGTGCTAAGACAAGTTTTATTGCAAATTTGATTGCAAATAGACTCTACAAACTCCTAGAGACCCTAATAATGTTCTAAACATCTAGAATTACCTTAAAAAATGGAATTTACCAAAAATCCACTTTATTGGATGAATTGATGGCCAAGGCTTATAGTTGCACCATGGGGTCTTGTGTCCATTACAAATGTGGATGGTCACAAGGAGATCATTAGATCTATCCCTAGACCATATTACATCAAGAAAAGAAAAATGATTAGGTGCTTTGCACTAGTGTTCCTTGTATTTCATAAAATTTAAACTATAGAGTTTCCTTCCAAAATGCTCATGTAGCCGTTACATTCAAGATTTGAATTTTCTAAAGCAATAAGCTAAATTTTAAGTGACTTATTGAATGTTTCAACATATGAAATGACTTGAGATTATTATGAGACCTTATTAGGACCTATGTAATGACTCACTTACCCTATGCAAATTTAGACATTACTAAAGTTCAAATCGCATGGTCCTTTACAACTTTTCAATATAAAAGTCTTTCAAAACATTATACAATATTATGACTCTTTATGCTTTCAAATGCCATCATTGGTTGCAAAATGGAAGAAATCAAGTATTCTAATTTTTCATCCGTACTTTCTAGATTTTTCTTATTTGATTAGTTTGATAAAAATAGTTTTAATAATCATAATGTCAACTTTATGTCAAATAAGGAAAAAACAAAATTTGTAATAAGATATCCGCAAGCATCTTTCATATAGTTATAAATGCTTTTAAAATTGTCCTTATAGCCTTGTATTACATGCAAATATGATTTGCAAGAACTTGTTCAATATCTTCCTCTTATGATTCCTTACAAAGGACCTACCAAAATACAAATTAGAATGTGCAACTAATTTAACCTGTCTTTTTCATTATTACAAAAACCATATACAAAAAAGGTTCACATTTTACGTCATAATACATCATAAATCTTAGGAATTCTCTCCAATACCACCCCCCCAACTCTTCATGATGTACCTACATTCCAATATCATAAAAAAATTAGTAACTTATTCTATTAAACAAGATAATCATCAGTTCATTGAATCATTATGAAGAAAATAACATAAGAAGTAAATATACCTAGTCAAGTGTTCCAATAGGGTCCTCTCTCTGTTTTAGGGTCTCCAACAGGGCTTCATGATCAACATTAGCAATAGTAAAAAGTTCTTTTATTTTTGGTCTTCCTTGTTGCTTCAACAACTTTACATTTGTTGCTATAATAAGGTGCGAATATATGAGAATTATTTTGTGCTTCTGATAGTCTTCAAATGTAAGAATTTTGTTCCTTCTAAGCATGTACGTCCGTAGCCATGTTCCAACAACAACCACTGAACCAGTAGGATATGTGAATCCATCATCATCTGTGATTGGTTGTGCAAGTTTTTCTTTACCTCTTACACAACGTGCTAGCCAATAATTAGATTTCTCATCATTCCCTTGTGGTACAACCAATGCAAAGACATGTCCTGGCTGAAGTAGATCTGATAGATGGTTATGCTCAAGTGAATTTTCCATGTCATCATTTCTGATAGAGGATATGATGGACAATGGAGTAAGATAATGTGGAGCCCATGTGTCCACCCACTCACTTGACTCAAAATGATCCCAATTACACTGAAAACAACTAGGACAAAAGCAAGTTAGCTATAGTGTCCAAATGGTCCATGTACTAGGATCAGAGCTCTGAAATGAATGCATTTTTGATGAGTCTCTTACTGTGGCACAATCTAATCTATCAGCTACAGACCCTTCCTCAACCAACCAAAATAACCTGCGTACCACTGAATAAAGAGTCCCCCCCTTGTGATAATGCTAAACTACACCAATCAACAATGCTACAAGCATCAAGAAGCTCTGCTACTGAAATCTTCAGTTGCTCCTTGACTAGAGCTCTCTTCACACATACCCCCACTCCATCATGTTCCCCTTTTCCATGGCCGGACTCAAAAAAACTCCAAATATGAGGCACCCCTCTCTCTACGTGCATCCTACACAACCAATAAAACATGTGAGCATTATTGAATTGACTTGTACAGTTATCTGACCAAATGATATGTCTATCCATAGCAATTGCATGCTCATGTAAGAAATCAAAATAATTCTCGAAACAATGTTGCACAAACTCATGAGAGTGAGATCTATCATCACTCATATAAAAATGATACTCTCTAATAATCTTCCGATTATCTTCCGCACTGTCATGGGCATGTCTATATGTTATGTGAACAAAAATAGCAATCTGAATAGAGTTGTAATATTGAGATTGTGTCTCATTTTGAGGTTGCAATGTGTAGTTCTCAGCAAAATCAACAACTGATATAATAGTGCCAATGGGAAAATTCTCCTTGCACATTCTAAATTGTTCATCCAACCACTTAGACCTGTGACTATGTCTTGCATACTTGTAAAAAAGATTTGCCTTGAAATTTGAAATAAAACTAGCCACACTGATATCTTTTCCAACCAATTCACATCTAGAGCTCTCGCCTCCACTCTTCAATGTGTATTTCACCGTTTCATATACCTTTTTTTTCACTATTGTCTTTCCAAGATCTTGTTCGCACCCCTCATGGAAACATGTGTCAAACTTGGATAAGCCACCACATTCTAAACACTTCTCATTTAAGCAAGAATTTCCATAAAAGAAACAACCATCAACTCTATGACATAAAAGTTGATCTAGCAAGTCTCTTGATGATTTTGAAAGCTCACTAGCACCACAATCCTCCAACATTTCTTTATTATGCAAAGTAGAACGGATGGAGCGTAATAGTTCATAGTGCATAGAAAACTCAACATCATATTTGCAACAACATGTATTTCGAATTTTGAATGGCAAATAATAAAATGGCTTCAAAGATTCAAAAGCCCTTTGTGATATATGAAGACTTGGATGATTCTCTCTAAATTGTTTGAACAACATAGTTTGACTTACCTCCAAATAGTGTTTAGGATGTGGCGTGCGGTCTTTGATGCCAATTCTCAACTTTAACATGTCTTTAGCATTGGGTGATACTCATGAGTTAGAGAGCCAAAATTGTGTAATTTCTTCCTTCGCGTCATCAAATAGCTTCTTATCAAAACATGGAAGTCTCCCACCAAATGCCCATGTTTCATTTTGAAGAGGCTCATCAATTTTCTCTCGTCGACTAAGTGCTCTTCTCAAAGTAGTACAATTTAGATTCAAATCAATACAAGTTTGTCTCATTTATCTACCCTTTCTCAAATGATGACTTACCAAAGAGGTTGTAATAACCCTTCGAGCAGCTCTGTTATCCTTCTCCCTATTTTTTTTCCCAATGCTATTGAGAGCACTGAAAAGATTCTTCACAATAATGGCATTTCTTTCCAACTTTTTATTGACACGAATCTTCAATTTGGAAAGCATAGGTCTCATCTTTTGCATCTTTAATAAGTGCATGAAAAGCTAACATTGCTCTACCATTGTCTTGTTGCCGAAAAACATCTGATATAGTCTTGAAGCCCATAACTGAATGGTTCTTTCTAATTTTTTTCCCTTCCAAACTACTAATAATCATTTTATCAATTTCAATTATCCATTTTGGTGTTTTAGAACCTTCATGTCAATTATAATTAGGAGATACGTAACATTCTTGTGCATTAGGTTCCTATGCATTGTCATGTTTGACATGGATAATTACGCAATTTAGATTATGACTTGGTAGCATTTCATCTTCAAAATTTTCATTCTCTAAATTTTTGATTTTGGCATTATCATTTTCAATATGTACATTTTCATTCTCCAATTGTACATACTCATTATCTAATTCTATGATTTCACCTTCGACTAATTCATCGTCAACTTGACTGATATTTAGCATACCTTATCTTTTTCTTCGTTGTTCCATTTTCTCTCTTTCCCTATATGCCACAATGTCTTCATTGGATATCTTCCTTTTGTGTTTATCCTTTCGACGACTGCTGCTTCCCATTGAGATAAAAAATTTGAACACCTAATGTTATATTTTCAAATTTTGTTCAATTGGTTGGGCCCCAACATGCACTTTTTTGCAAAACCCGTGAAAAAAGAACAGAAAAAGCGATGTTGTCGGGTCTGCAAGGACAGGGATATATTGGAAACTAGTGCCAGGAAAAATCGGATATTCGATCTTATCCAGTGAGATTTGGAGGGAAAACAGCCTTTGCTATATTAGTATTAATGTTAGAATAATAATTGGAAGGAAACCGACTTTGGTTTATTAGTATTAATATATAGTATCAATATTATTATTATACCTATAATAGTATTCTTATTATTACTATAGATATAATAGTATTAATATTTAGTGTTTATTTATATTATTATTATTATTATGCTACAATAGTATTAATATATATATATATATATATATATATATATTAATACTATGCCATAAGAGTATTAATATATATATTATTATTATAGCTATAATAGTATTATTATTATAACTATAGATATAATAGTATTAATATTTAGTGTTTATTTATATTATTATTATTATTATTATTATGCTACAATAGTATTAATAGTATATAAATATGTCCTCATTTAATGGGTCAAAGGGGGTCATAGGTCACCCTATGACTGCCTTTGACCCATATGAACGATTCTAATATGTCCCTAGGGGTCCTAGGACCCCTAGGGACATATATCATCATTTATTGGGTCAAAGGGGGTCATAGGTCACCCTATGATCCCCTTTGACCCATATATACCATTCTAATATATCACTAGGGGTCGTAGGACCCGTAGGGACATATTTCGTCATTTAAAAGATAAAAGGGGGTCATAGGTCAACCTATGACCCCCTTTGATCCATATTAATCATTCTAATATGTCCCTAGGGGTCCTAAGACCCCTAGGGACATATGTCATCATTTCATTGGTCAAAGGGCCTTTGACCCATATTAACCATTCTAATATGTCCCTAGGGGTCCTAAGACCCCCAGGGACATATCTCATCATTTAATGGGTCGTGGGGGGTCATAGGTCAACCTATGACCCCCTTTCACACATATTAACCATTCTAATATGTCCCTAGAGTTCTTAGGACCCCTAGAGACATATGTCATCATTTCATGGGTCAAAGGGGGTCATAGGTCACCCTATCACCCCTTTTGACACATATGAACGATTATAATATGTCCCTAGGGGTCCTACGACCCCTAGGGACATATCTCGTCATTTGATGGGTCAAAGACCTATGACCCCCTTTGACCCATATGAATGATTCTAATATGTCCCTAGGGGTCCTAGGACCACTAGAGACATATGTCATCATTTAATGGGTCAAATGGGGTCATAGGTCACCCTATGACCCCCTTTGACCCATATTAACCATTCTAATGTCTCTAGGACTCCTACGACCCCTAGGGACATATTTTGTCATTTAATGGGTCGTGGGGGGTCATAGATCAACCTATGACCCCCTTTCACATATATTAACCATTCTAATATGTCCCTAGGGGTCCTAGGACACGTAGGGACATATGTCATCATTTAATGGGTCAAAGGGGGTCATAGGGTGACCTATGACCCCCTTTGACCCATATCAATGATTCTAATATGTCCCTAGGGATCCTAGGACCCCTAGGGACATATGTCGTCATTTACTGGTTCAAAGGAGGTCATAGGTAACCTTATAACCCCCTTTGAACCATGTATATCATTCTAATATGTCACTAGGGGTCCTAGGACCCCTAGGGACATATCTCGTCATGTAATGGGTCGTAGGGGGCCATAAGTCAACCTCTGACCTGGTTTCACACGTATTAACCATTCTAATATGTCCCTAGGGATCCTAATATCTCTAGGAACATATGTAACCATTCTAATATGTCTCTAGGGGTCCTAGGACCCCTAGGGACATATCTCGTCATTTAATGG
Organism: Cupressus sempervirens; assembly: GCA_028749045.1. Taxonomy (NCBI): domain Eukaryota; kingdom Viridiplantae; phylum Streptophyta; class Pinopsida; order Cupressales; family Cupressaceae; genus Cupressus; species Cupressus sempervirens. Next base: position 173,485,166 of record CM053792.1, on the reverse strand, counting down.
ATCAAAGGGGATCATAGGTCAACCTATGACCACCTTTGACCCATATTAACCATTCTAATATGTCGCTAGGGGTCCTACGACCCCTAGGGACATATGCCATCATCTCATGGGTCAAAAGGGGTCATAGGTCACCCTATGATCCCCTTTGACCAATATGAATGATTCTAATATGTCCCTAGGTGTCTTAAGACCCCTAGGGAAATATGTTGTTATTTCATGGATCAAAGTGACCTATGACCCCCTTTGACCCATATGAACGATTCTAATATGTCCTTAGGGGTCTTAGGACTCCACGGGACATATCTCATGATTTAATGGGTCAAAGGTGACCAATGACCCCCTTTGACCCATATTAACCATTCAAATATGTCCCTAGGGGTCCTATGGCCTCTAGGGACATATTTCGTTATTTAATGGGTCATGGGGGGTCATAGGTCAACCTATGACCCACATTCACACATATTAACCATTGTAATATGTTCCTAGGGGTCCTAGGACCCCTAAGGACATATGTCATCATTTAATGGGTCAAAGGGGGTCATAGGTCACCCTATGACCCCATTTGACCCATATATACCATTCTAATATGTCTCTAGGGGTCCTATGACCCTCTTTCACACATATTAACCATTCTAATATGTCCCTAGGGGTCCTACGACCCCTAGGGACATATTTCATCATTTAAGGGGTCGTGGGAGATCATAGGTCAACCTATGACCCCCTTTCACACATATTAACCATTCTAATATGTCCCTAGGGGTCCTAGGACCCTTAGGGACATATGTCATCATTTAATGGGTCAAAGGGGGTCATAGGTCAACCTATGACCCCCTTTCACACATATTAACCATTCTAATATGCCCCTAGGGGTCCTAGGACCCATATGGACATATGTCATCATTTAATGAGTCAAAGGAGGTCATAGTGTTAGATTGTGGTGACTGATTAGGAAAGTACTGTACATACTTTATAAATAGTGGGATTCGGGGCATCGCCCCGAAAAAAAAAATTTTGGAAGTAGCCGACATATTATGGCCGACATATGGCCGACATGTTATAACCCTAAAGCGGTTTAATACTTGTATAAAAAGGGCTTAGGGTTGGGTATTTTTATATATGTGGTGATACGAAATTGGTTCTTGCGGCAGTATTGAGCTGTAAGGGATTATGGATTGTAATCAGGTTGTAATCACTGGATTGTAATAAGATCGGACTTGTTGTTTGGTGGACGTAGCCCAGGGATTGGGTGAACCACGTTAAATCTTGGTGCCTTGTGTTCATTTCTGGGTGTTCTATTATTTTCTGTTATTGGTTATATCTGCATGTAGTTTTTATTTCTGTCCGTGGTTTATCCTAACAAGTGGTATCAGAGCCTAGTTGTTTTTCAGTTATCCTCTGCAGGAAAGTCTCACGGTTAAGTGGGAGCAATGGCAGATGAGGGTAAGCTGAGGGTTGATAGGTTTAATGGGCAGAACTTCCAGTTATGGAAGATGCAAATGGAAGACTATTTATTTGTACACTATTCAAGGTGAATATTAGGTAAAGACCTAACAGACAAATTCTAGAAAATTTTCTAGATGATGATCAAGAAGATGGACATATACAATGAATTGTTTTGAACCTGATCATAAACCCTAAGATCTACGGTGATCATAGAAAATGGTAAAGTAAGAATTGCTTATATAAAGAGATACAAAGTGAAACAAATGGTGCTATGTTTATGTGTGTACAAATGTGTATGTGAAGAGAGGCGCACATAGAAAGGTCTATCAGAGACACAAGTGTGAGAGTGAATGCAAAGCTAAAGGAGAAATCTTACAAAGATGATGCTAATAGTGATAAGTGAAATCTGAACAATAAGGCTTAAGTATTGTTGAAGAGGAAAGACTGGTTGCTTGAAGGGTTTCCAAGCGAATCAAAATCAGAGATGAAAGTAAAGAACTTATTAGTGAGTTAGCACAATGACTAAATAGAGATATGAACTTGCAAAAGTGAGTTGTAATCACACAGATCAAACCTACTATTTTCTTTCTTATTATTGAAAATAGTTTATATTGGAATCCTTTTAATAGAGGTTGACCTAATAGTCAATTGAAAGACTTAATATGTAAATCCTTTAACTAGGTGACATTCTAAAAGGAATGATCAATGTCCTCTGGCAAGGCCACTCCTAATAGGATGATTAAATCATTTAACAAGGTCACATTTAACAATGTGTTTTGTAACCTTTAATAGGATTGGTTCCTAATAGAGCTCACTTCGAGAGAGTGAAAAATAAGTAAAATGTTGCTTGTGGTTTTTCCCAAATTGGGTTTCCACATGAAATCCTAGTGTCAAAATATGTGTTGAATGCTTTATATGTTTTACATTTGATGATGTTTTCATTATGCAAAGCAAGTTATGTTTGACAATATTTTCAGTAGAGACCGAGCAACAATAAGGTTAGTAGAACATTGAATGCTTGTTTTATTGTTCAAATGGTACATAAGGACCTTAAGTAGTTGATTCACCCCCCACCATAAATTATTCTAACTAACAATCATAAGCATTTGATCTCTGATTAAGAATTCTTTATATCCTTGGAAAGGTATTTCAAAGCTCTTTCTAGTAATGCTAGTTATTTTTCTAGATTCTTCTCTAGGCATATTCAATTCAATTTTTCGCATTTTTGTATACTAGTAGATATCTTGGTTGTTTAAAGTCCAGTGATCAATTTCATAGCTTCCCATGATTCATCATGGGTTGTACCATCTATATTGCTTTCATTCAACTCAATTTTTCAATTCAATTGACCAATCAACTCATAGAATTTTAAAAATGAAAAGAAATTTCAAATATTTATATCTTTTTCTAATTTTTCATTATTTTATAAATCACATTTTTCATTCATTCTATTGGAGCACACTATTTTTGGTAGGGAGAAAATTCAATTTTCTTCAACAAAAATACAAATATTTTCTAACAACTCTATCATGCATTAATGAATGCATTAATTACAACTTTATCTTTTCCACATTTGTGACAAGTTGATTAGATTAAAAGAAAAATATTTATATCTTCCACCTCACACCACACCACTTGAAACAAAAATCAATGTCTAATCAGTATTAATTATCACAATCTATTTTTCTTACCAAATTCAAATATACAGAGTTAAATGTTTTATATTTTTTATTTTAAATATATTTATTAGTTTTACATTAATATTTATTTTTGCCAATTGTAAAATGCTATTTCTTCAAGTTTACACTATGTTTTATTAGTTACTATTTTACAATATTGCTATGTTTTTTATACAATTTTACAAATTGTAAAACTAATACTACCTCTCAAACTTAATAGAATTTTGGTAGTTTGAATTAAGTAATCAACAACTTATTATTAAAAATTAAATATTTCAATTTATAATTGAATTGGTAGAAATGAGTAATTCATTCATATAATATAATTTCTATTATTATTCATATATTATTAATATTTTTTAATTTCCCTTCAACTCTTTCTATCATTCTATCCTTGTCCTTATAATAATTCATCATTCTTTTTTAACTCTCTCTTGTCCTTGTTAACTTATCATTCTCTTTTAGCTCTCTCTTCATATCCTTCCTTTCCTTTCTACCTATTAATCTCTATTTTCTTTCTTCTCTTTTTCAATTATTTCAATTATTGACATTATTAGGGAGAACTTTGAGGCTTTGCCTCTACCGTTTCAAAGTGTAGAGTTAGCCCTACTTGGATGATTAAATATTCGAAATACTTGAGGGGATCGCGGAAAATAAGATGATGGGTTAATTCAATCTCTATCTTTAGGCAATTTTATACAGTTGTTTTTTAGCACAGCAATGGATCAAAATTTAGAAGCATAAGCAACTAACCTAGAAAGCTTAGTTATTGCTCGCTTGATTGAATTATGCCAAGTATCTCTGCAAAAACGATAAAGTAAAAAATGATTGAAGTTTTCATTTTCCTCCCGGTTTCAATTAGGAATAGACGAGTTACTTTGCATAACCAGTGGATTGCTAGAGTAGGTTTAGTTTATGTAAACATGTGTAGTCAATTTGCTTAGTGGTCCATGTGAAGCAGATGCTAATAAAGTACAGAACTGTAAATGCTGTGTGTGGTTGTGGAATTTTCAAGCATGAATGCAAGACTGTTTAGTTGTGTGATGTCTGTGCAGGTGATGTGGATTGAGACTTTGCGAAGTGCAATGGAGTCTAGTATCTGGACCTTTCTCTCTGTAGAACATAGTCGGTTTCGTACAAGGTATCTTCAAGTTTTGGCAAAACCTGATCTTAACTTTTGGGTGAGGCAAGCAGCCGAAAATTTATACTTTGCAGTTGTTGGACACGGTGCACCTACATTTTCCTACAGGTAATTGCGTGACATTGTCTTTGAGTTTGTCTCAACTTAAAAAATACTACAATTAGACGGACACACATATATAATTGCAACACGAGCATTTATGATTCAAGGTTAAGAAGATTGTTGTTGGTATTTCTTCATAGTTCTCCTGCGTGATGCTCCAGAGAGGATTATATATTGTACTAATTAATATTTAATGATTCTAGTCCAATGGATAGATGGACAAGTACAATGCTTTGCCCAAATTCCTGGATAATTGTCAAAGAGGTTCAAGCTCACTATTTCCTTGGATTCCAATGGCTTTCGAGGATCCCCAAATCAAAGGTTTCTAAGTGTCCAAGAGACCAACATATTGGCATCCCATGATAACAATTATATGCCTTTGTAGATTTGGGTCTGTATTAAAGAAGTACATCTTACTCTTGCTATAACTAATTTATCAAGGAGAGTTGGAAGCATAGTCATTAACCTTCCCCAACACCTACAGGCTATCAATCAATAGGAGTATAACTTCTAGAGGTAAGGAGGTTGTCACCTTAATCCCTTTGATAACTCCCAAACAAGCCAGACTTGAGAAAGATCTTCCTAACACCTCCATAAGCTTAGTGAAGGGATAAGGGTATAAATGACACCCTACCTCAACCTCCACCCAATACCAAAGAAACTCAAAGGAGTACCATTAACAAGGATAGCAAAATTAATTGTTTTAACCATAGTTCTCACCATTTGAATGACTTTTTTTATTGAAACCAATTTTGTATAGAATCTTATAGAGGAAGGATGTCACGATTGCCCTTGCAAAACCAATGCCACATCAGCAATCTCCATAAAATACAAAAATTTCAACGAGAGTCAAAGTCCTTTGAATATTGACCAATCAACATTAGTTGTTTAACTATCATTAACTTTAACTAAAAAGATACATATACATATATGCTCAAATTTAAAAGAAACCATAATTTTGTTACCAGATTACCAATACTAGATACCAGATACCAGATAGTCTAACCATGACGACCAAGTTGAAATGAGCTCCAGAACCTATCTAAGAACGCAAGGGCGAGAATATTGTAGGAGTGCTTTACCACCCTACCACAAAGTTGTTAAGCTTCTCCAGAATCTTTCCTAACATGAAAGATACCAAGCCCGACAACGAGATAGTCTAAATAAGCAAAACTAAGAGGAAAGTAATGGAGTTGTGTAGTAACAAAAATCATATTCTAAATTGATATACTACATACACATTCACAAAAAATACATAATTAGGTCAGTATCCATCTTATCATAATTAAAAGAACTTATCCTTATTTCCAATTCACATCATAACCATCATATATGCATGTGAAACATGTAAAATAAGAATCATAAGCAATCCATAATGTGGCATCCTCAACAAGCCATGTAAAATCATCATAAAATCATTTAACAACTTTATCAGACTATCATCTTCATCATCAAACCTTGTAAAAGCATGATTTTTTTGACATTCTATACATATAAAGGAAAGTAAACATCCACTTGATTAACAAGCATGTCAATTTCATAATACTTCCTTTATTTATTCATATAGTTTGATATGTCATTTTCTTCAAGAAATCTAATTATGGAAAACATAGTAATGATAAAATACTCACTCTTCTCGGCTAATGGTAACATCTATATTCAATATATATCATATACACTATGGAACAAAAAGCTTAAGGAAGCCAAAACATCTTTATTGACATATTAATGCTTTCCATACTTCAAAAGCACATGATCCTTTCTTCTACTTTTCAAATATTAATAGTTATGAATTATTTCCCTTGAATAGTGTGTGTTTTTCTCTACTCTCTTTAGGCATTATCTAAGAGTTCATAGAATTTTTACTATTCGTATTCCAAACCATTCCACATAATTCGTGGCATCCAATTTTTATAGATTCTACATTTATAGAGTTCGGTACTACAAGAAACATTATGAATGTTGAAATGATAAAAAGTAATTCAGATTGTGTTTATGCATATGCAACATTATACTTGTAACTCGACTAGTCAATTTAGAGTTTCAACATGCAACTAAAGTATGGAATAGGTAACAAATCCAACATACCAAAAATAAACGTCCACAGATGTTGAATTACAACAAGATAGTAAAGACTATTGCTGATTATATGCAATTCTAGAAGCTGAGTTAAAACTCTAGCAACATTTTCATTTCAAACTAAAGATTTGTTTCATCACAGAATTTCAGTCTAGGCCTCGAAGTGATTAATCTATTGTCATTGTATAACACTCATAGGTTTATTCTTTTCAGCATAGAAGAATAAAATGAGTCTTCATTAAAAGATCTGATGCAATCTACGAAATTTCTACTATTGGAAAAGTTAAGTACTGAAAATATAATCAACAGTTAGTTGGGATAGTCTAGCTCTATCAGGAATGCACATACACTTATGTCACTCTATAATTTCTAGTTTTTAACTTCATAGGAGTGTCGGATGAATTGTAATAACACCCAAGATTCAATGTCTGCACGCATTTAAAAAGGGTAGGAATTCTAATTAAAACAAAGCTAAGTGTTTTCAACATATAAATCTACTAAGTGTTTTTAACATATATTGATATCAACACTCAGAATTCTAAGTAAGCAACTAAGATTTCATAGACCCAAAATGGAGTTGTGTTTGCTAATAAAAGTAATTACAGCAACCATATGCATTTACTATTCTCAGCCATGCACAAAGAACTATTTTCACAAAACGAAATAGGATTATCTGTCCTATCACTGTATACTATCCGACAACCATTTCAGACTTGCATAACAGCAAGAAAAACAACATCCGATAAATGCATTGAAAGGAATAGAATTAAATTTTCAAGAAACCAAATTGGCTAGGCAAGTTTTTGCTAGAAAGAAGAACACAAACCCTAAAGCTTCCATAACAGTAGTATAAAGATTTGGATAGATTCTTTTATTTAAAATTCTATAGTTCAACTTATCAGTAATTCCTCCTTAATTCACATGACAACGACAGGTTCTATGCATTTGACTAGGATGTAAATATACAAAGGTTGTATCCGACCTACAGGTTATGAGCTTGGAATCTTTTCAAGGGTTTTTGAGTTATTAGATAATAGCATAGGGATAAAGCTGCATATGCCCTGTGGCACATGAACTACAACAAAGTTGAATAGCTACGAAAAGGAAAGAAGGCAACATTCTATAGTAGCAACGAATATACAAGCAGTAAATATGGAATTTCGACATTATCACACTCATTTTCACAGAACGGTGTAATATTGCAAATAACTAAAAGAAATTGCACCTGATTCAAGCTTTTAAATACTAATAATTAAGGAATGGAGCTTTCGCACAGTCCTTAATAGAGAAAACACAATTTCCAAAGACATCTTGCAAACATCAAGATTCATATTGAGGGGTAGTTATAGAGAGTAACAAAAAAGAAGAAAGGAACCTACTATTTTCCCACATTGGATCCAGCCTTTCTTCCTTCAATTGTCGCCACAACTGTTGATCCAATCCGGTGCCTTTTCCCCAATCCATTATCGTTAAAGGAGTGAGATTAGTTGCATTCTCTCCTACAGACTTCACGCTTAAACAAAACCCTCCCTATTGTTCTAGACTGTTGTCTTAATAAATGAATACATGCAGATTAGAACGGTTTGGTAGTTATTTTCTTAAAACCAAACTTTTAACATAATTAGTAATTGTCTAGTTCAAGCAATTAATTTATTTGCTTGTCTAGGTAGCAGTCCAATACTGATTTATTCGGTATGTGAAGGACTGGTTTGTGACAAAGGACCAGTCCACTTTATCATATGCCTTGGATATATCCAATATTGTTTATTTTTCCATATATGTTCTAAAATAACATGTCTCATACAATTAACAAGTTTTTTTAAAAAAATTGTCCATTGCTTAGTCTCAAAAGATATATATGTTTCATGTTTCTTAAAACATATATATATCTTCCTTTGATGGATCTTTGTAGCTTGAATGAAGTATACATAGATGTATTGATGACTATTTTCAAGGTAATATCTTTGGAAAATAATTGAATATGTGAAATGATGTTTTGGTCATGTTTAAATCATATGAATATTTTGTTAATCAATTGTTATCATCTTTGATTATATCTCGACCAAAGTTCAAATTGAATAAAGAGCATCAAATAAAAATTAGCGAGCCCATTAAAACAATCTTGAACTAAAAGAAGATTATTCATAACACATCTTTCTTTTAAATAATAACAATTTCATAAAATGACAAACTTGATCCATCTAAATGATCAATAACGAGACATTTTTCAAAGCATGCCAAATTATGATATTGCTATTAAAATTCATCACTTTAGCTTTTGATCCATGTTTCATAAGAAGTGGTTCATGATATAACCCATTTCTCATGAGAATGACTCAAACATGGACCAACACAGTTGAATCATCATAATAATATCTTAGTCGTCTAAATGTTTTTGTTTGACAAAGTTGGCTAGGGCCACACACACACATATGAGTGAGAGTGGAACTTAAGACCTCCTATATGGAAGTCACCCCAATTCACCATAGTCATCTAATTGTTACTAGAAATATTTTTAAAAATATATTTATACTTATATCTATACACACACGTATACATATACCTACATATTCTATACACACACACACACAATTGGGGAGTCATTTCAATGGATAAACTAATTTTTATTGAATGTTCTTTTGAACTTTGATCAAGATATATAATAAAAGATAATAATTGATAACACGCGCGCGCGCGCACACACACACACACACACATTTCTTTATAAATATTCCACGAGTTCTTCTTTACCCTTGTCCAAGCTAGTAAGCACACCAAAGCAGTAATGGCTATGAGTCACATAAGCACATCCATCTAGTTAGGTTTATAATATGAAGTTAACATTGACATGAATATAATAAATTTTAATCTAAATGTTCAAATATGTGCACAATAGATCAACAAGGATACGGTGTCTTTAATCACAATGACCCATCAAGATTTGAACCCTTATAATTACAATAATAATATGCATTTTTACTATCATCCTACTCAATAAACAACAGTTTATAACCCAACAAGATTTGAACCCTCATGAATACAATAATAATGCACAATCTTAACTATCATATTAAACAATAAACAAATAAATTTCAATATTATATATTTATCAATCCACTCTTCCAACAATATAATTTAATCCATTATTAAATTGAATTTCCATTATGTGTTGAAAGGGTTAGCAAATCTCTACCCTATATTTATAAATATCATTCAAAATAATTATTTAAAATATGAGGTACAACTTAAATTGTTATATAATCGATAGTATATTATTTTTAAGCTAATAATATATGGGTCTCCTAATTCAAATTGCTCTATTGCATGGTTATTAAAGTATTTTTCATTTAGTGAAAGATAAGATATTAGAAACTTCTAGAGAATTCTTCAGATTTTAAACATTAATTAAAATAATAGTAATCATCCATCTTTAACCTTCAATACATTTTATGGTTGGCCTTATCTCGTCACCAAATGAGTTGTCAAGCAGGCCTCTAGCACAACTTACATTTGATGGTCATAGGGCCATATTAATGGAGATATAAAGCGAGAAAAGGGACATTTAAGGGCAGTAGAAAAGTTAGGCTTTCTCAATGATCACACTCTAGGTAACTCTAAGAAAATCATTTGATAGGAAAGCTTGATCATCAAGTTTAATATATTGATATGAATGATTTTGGTGTGGATGACATAAAATTATCTGAAATTATTGGTGATCACTCTCGCCCGGCAAGTTCCCATTGAAATTTTGAAAACAAGTGGCACAAGTGTCATAGTTCATGCCTTTGAATGAGGTGATGAACATTAAAAAGATGTAGACATGATTAAATGCATTTTCTGTTTGAAATAATATAATACCAATATTTATATAGTGAACTTAAAATGTTGTTTATAAACAAAATAATTAGCAACAATGTAATGATATAGCTGCAAAATATGGATGCAAAAATGTGGAAAAAATTTTATGTGATCAATCACCACATAATATACATGCAGTTGCAAAAAGCCTCTAGACAATGAATGCACAAAACTCAAGAATGAAATATGATATCTTTATTCTAAAATATATTATACGAATGGATGAATTGTAGACATGGAAAAATCAAATACCTTCAATTGAAAGCTAGGTATAGTTTGAATTGCTCCAAAAGCTTCAGATGGTTTATTTACTGTACAATGTTCCCTCTGCTTTGTTATTAGTATTGTCTATGGCCTTTTCACCTACACCATATAGAACATGTTGGTTAATATAAAGCCTCAAAATTATAGATGAGAAACAAAAACTCTGGAACTTGATGGTTTTCAAATATGACATTTAATTTTTTGAAATATAATATTATAGAAGCCAAAAATGAAACAGAACATTGCTCAAATGATCATGTCCTTAGTTTTATAAAGAACAATATCAACCATAGCATACCAAGCAGAAACCCCTAGATTTATTCTCTGAATACTTCTACCCCTTATAATAGTAGGCATCATGATATCTAGATAGAGAGGGTTAAGTGAAATACATGAAGAAGACAATAGACCTAATGGACAATTTAGTATGAAGCAAGAATAATACTCTGCAACACATATAATAATAAATTCGTAACATTTATCAAAATGGATAAAAATATGAATTCATATCCTTCAGAAATGTAGAGAGCCAAGGTATTTATATGTTGGTCTTGACTATGGTTTTGCTTGTTCCTCCTTATATTTCTCTAAAGTTAGCCTTTGGCCATACCATTAAGACTAAAAACATGATGTATTACAATCTAACCCCAATACCAAGCCCAAGAACAATCCCAAGATCATCTATTGAGTTAATTGGAGAAAATGGGACCAAAACTACAGATGTAGAAAACCCAGAGAATAATTTTAAAGCTATAGACAAAACAACTCAAAGCCACACAATTTTAAGCATAGATACCCAACCAGAGGCTAAAAAGAAACCACCACCATCACTTGCAGAAGAACATGGCATTATCGATCTCTTGGCAAGCTTAGATTTTTGTCTATACTATTTTGCTTATTTCTATGGAGGAATAATGGGTTTTTTATACATTATTACAGCTAGAGAGCAATACACAAAATGTAATCATTGCCTAATAACACTACGGTGAAATAACCTTGATGTTGAGGCATAGGATAAAGACAAAACCTGCACCTGGTATATGTGATATCAAATATACTTGCGATTCTTGGAAATTTGCAATATCATTATTAGAATTCACCTGTATCGAAAGATTTGAACAAAAGAAGGTCATTTGAGCAAACTTGGCCTAAGGCCAACTTCTTATTTTAGCCCTACTTCCAGTAGGGTTGATCCACCATTACTTTGGGGTCGGTTGAGCCGAGAACAAATTTGACCCAGGGCACACACAATGATACACATCACGCAAACAAGTTTTATGGCATTTCACCAAGGGGTTTTGGCTGAAAATAAGAGTGCTAGCAAATTGGAGTTTTTCATAACAATAGTGAGGTTGGGTAGTGGATTTTTTCATAATGCATAAAACTGATGCAACTATCCCAAGCTTGCTGATGTAGAATTCCTTTGCAAAAAACAAAGAAAATGCTATGCAAGCAAAAAACAAAAAGTAAGTGTGTGAAGCAAATGGTCACAAAAAAAATTCTAGCAAAAATGCAACAACAAAAAAAATAGTTTAACAAATATTCCAAATTTCTCAACATTGTACATTTTGAATGGATAAGCATTCAAGGATTAGCAAAAACCAAAGAAAAGTCTGTAAAAATAGGCATCAAGCACATAATGAAAGGTAATATGGTTCACCTTCCACAAAAATCAGAGAAATCAAAGGAAATATTGAAGGGAAAACAAATGATTTCTGGAAATAGGGTATGTGAAGGATCATGGTCAACCAAACTATGGCCTTAAGTGACAGTGAAAAACTAGCAAATCAGGGTTATGTTAACTTGACACATAATTGTAAAGTGGTTCTAGACTTTATATCAAAAATTTGTAAGAAAAAAATCTGTAGGAAATTGAATGTAGTTTCTAAGTTACTAGCCCTTATCTAGAGGAAAAAAAATTGATTGGTCAAAAGTTTGGATTTTAATGCAGTACTACGAAAACTTCAAGGCAAAAGTAAAAAGTAGGTCTATGTCTGAGCACCTTAATCAAAATCAAATGATAATATTTTTTAATATAATTATAGATATAAAAAGTAGACTCATGCCCGGATGTGATGTATATTTTTGGATAATTTTATATTAAATAAATAATTAAATATGAATTTTCTACTAAAACTTTTTTAGAATAAAAAAATCCTATGTCTGACCACCTTAACTAATTGAAAACTTTATCAAATTAATTTTTTATTTCTTTTTCCTTATACTAATCGAAGCATAGAATGTAACACAACTTTTGGATTTCAAAAATGTTATACTGTTTGAAAGTTATAGCTACTTTTCAATCAATATGTCAATCATCACTTTACAATCATCTTCATTGAAAATTAACTAATAAATACTTATCAAACTCAAAATTTGACAACAATTATATCGATGGAATCTTGAGAGTGTTATAAATAAACCCTTTTTATTTCATTCAATTTTGATGAAAATAATATTGCCAAATGGCTACTCAAAGTCTGAGTGTCAGTGAAACCCTTCTCAAACATGTCTTTTGGGTTTACCAAATAGGTTTGGTAAATAACAAGCCTAATCGGATACCCGATTTCAAATCAGGTACCTGAAAAGTCCAAATTTTTCAATTGGGAGGGAAACCACCCACATTGAAAATTTTGGAGGGAAATGACCCATATTAAAGGGAAGCGAAAATTTGGGAAGTGTGGGCATTATTATTATTACATATGATTATGATTACTATTATTATATATGATTATAATTATTATTATATATATATAGTAATATTAATGATTATTATGATTATTATTGTTAAATATAATATAGTTATAAATATAATTATTATTATAACTAAATATAATACATTAATATATATGATAAATATTATTATTAAATATATAGTAATATCATATGATTATTGTTATATATAATAATATATATGGTTATTATTATTAAATATAATATCTAGTAATTTATATGATTATTATTATTATATAATCTAGTAATATATTATTATTATATTAAAATATACAGTATTATATTATTATTAAATATAATATTGTCATGACATACATCGAAAGGGGTTATAGGTTAACCTATGACCCCTCTCAACGCATTTCATGACAACATATGTCCCTAAAGCTCCTAGTGACCTCTTTCGACGCATTCCCAATGCATACATAGGGGCCTTAGGGCCCCTAGGAACATATGTTGCCACGAAATGCATCAAGACCCCTCTCCACACATTTGAACCAAACAAATGCATCCCTAGGGGCCCTAGGGACCCTAGTGACATATGTTGTCATGAAATGCATTAAGAGGGGTCATAGGTTAACCTATGACACCTCTCGACACATTCAAACCAACCAAATGCATCCCTGGGGGCCCTAGGGCCCCTAGGGACATAAATTTTAATGAAATGTTTCGAGTGGAGTCATAGGTTAACCTATGACTCCTCTCAATGCATTCGAACCAACCAAATGCATCCGTAGGGGCCCTAGGGCCCCAAGGAACATATGTTGTCATGAAATGCATCGAGAGGGGACATAGGTTAACCTATGAGCCCTCTCGATGCATTTGAACCAACCAAATTGGTCCCTAGGGGCCCTAGGGACATATGTTGTCATGAAATGTGTCAAGAGAGGTCATAAGTTAACCTATGACCCCTCTGGATGCATTTGAACCAACCAAATATGTCCCTAGCAGTCCTAGGGCCCCTAGGGACATATGTTGTCATGAAATGCCTTGAGAGGGGTCATAGGTTAACCTATGACCCCTCTTGACCCATTGGAACCAACCAAATGTGTTCCTAGGGATCTTAGGGCCCTTAGGGACATTCGTTGTCATGAAATGCATCGAGAGGGGTCATAGGTAAATCTATGACCCTTCTCAACACATTTGAACCAACCAAATGGGTCCCTAGGGGCCTTAGGGACCCTAGGGACATATGTTTTCATGAAATGCATCAAGAGGGGTCATAGGTGTCGATGCATTTCATGACAACATATGTTTTCATTAAATGAGTTGATAGGGGTCATAGGTTAACCTATGCCCCCTCTCGATGCATTCAAACCAACCAAATGTGTCCCTAGGGGTCATAGGGCCCCTAGGAACATATGTTTCCATGAAATGCATCAAGAGGGGTCATAGGATAACCTTTGACCCCTCTTGATGCATTCGAACCAATCAAATGTCTCCCTAGGGGCCCTAGGGCCCCTAGTGACATAGGTTAACCTATGACCCCTTTCGATGCATTCGAACCAACCAAATGCATCCCAAGGGGCCCTAGGGCCCCCTCAGAACATATCTTGTCATGAAATGTCTCGATGCATTCTAACCAACCAAATGCATCCCTATGGGTCCTAGGGCCCCTAGGGACATATGTTTTCATAAAATGTGTCGAGAGGGGTCATAGGTTAATGAGAGGGATCATAGGTTAACCTATGACCCCTCTCAATGCATTCGAACCAATCAAATACATCCCTAGGGGCCCTAGGGCTCTAAGGACATATGTTGTCATGAAATGCATCGAGAGGGGTCATAAGTTAAGCTATGAGCCCTCTCAACACATTCAAACCAACCAAATGCATCCTTAGGGGCCCTAGGGCCTTTACAGACATGTGTTGCCATGAAATACATTGAAAGGGGTCATAGGTTAACCTACGACCCCTCTCGAAAAATTTGAGCCAACCAAATCAGTCCATAGGGGCCTTAGGACCTCGAGGGACATATTTTGTCATAAAATGCATCAAGAGGGGTCATAGGTTAAGTCATAGGTTAACCTATGACCCCTCTCATCGTATACCAGCCAACCAAATGCATCCCTAGGGGTCCTAGGGCCTCTAGGGGCATTTTTTCATGAAATACGTTGAGACGGGTCATAGGTTAAGCTATGAACCCTCTTGACACATTCGAACCAACCAAATGTGCCCCAAGGGGCCCTAAGGCCCCAACCAACCAAATGCATCCCTAGGGGCTCTAGGGCCCCTAGGGACATATGTTGTCATGAAATGCATTGAGAGGGGTCATAGGTTAAACTATGACCCCTCTTGATGCATTCGAACCAACCAAATGTGTCCCTAGGGGTACTAGGTCTCCTAAGGACATATGTTGTCATGAAATGCGTCGAGAAGGGTCATAGGTCAACCTATGACCCCTCTTGATACATTTAAGCCCACCAAATGGATCCCTAGGGACCCTAGGGCCCCTAGGGACATAAGTTGTCATGAAATACTTCAAGAGGGGTCATAGGTTAACTTATGACCCCTCTTGACACACTCAAACTAACCAAATGCCTCCCTAGGGGTCCTAGGGCACCTAACAACATACGTTGTCATAAAATGCGTCAAGAGGGGTCATAGGTTAACATATGACCCCTCTCAACTCATTCAAACCAACCAAATGCATCCCTAGGGCCCCTAGGGACATATGTTGTCATGAAATGGGTCAAGAGACCCCTCTCAATGCATTGGAACCAATAGAATGTGTCCCCTAGGGGCCCTAAGGATATTTGTTGTCATGAAATGTTTCCCTAGGGGCCCTAAGGATATTTGTTGTCATGAAATGCATCGAGAGGGGTCATAGGTTAACTTATGACCCCTCTTGACACACTTGAACTAACCAAATGCCTCCCTAGGGCTCCTAGAGCCCCTAACGACATACGTTGTCATAAAATGCATCAAGAGGGGTCATGGGTTAACATATGACCCCTCTCAACTCATTCGAACCAACCAAATGCATCCCTAGGGCCCCTAGGGACATATCTTGTCATGAAACATGTCAAGAGGGGTCATAGGTTAACCTATGAACCCTCTTGATGCCTATGACCCCTCTTGAAGCATTGGAACCAACCAAATGCGTCCTTAGGGGCCCTTAGGATATTTGTTGTCATGAAATGTGTCCCTAAGGCCCTAGGGCCCCTAAGTATATCCATTGTCATGAAATGCATCGAGAGGGGTCATAGGTTAACTTATGACCTGTCTCAATGCATTTGAATCAACCAAATAGGTCCCTAGGGTTCCTAGGGCCCCTCGGGACATATTTTGTCATGAAATACATCTAGAAGGGTCATAGGTCTAGGGTTCCTAGGGACATATGTTGTCATGAAATGTATCGAGAGGGGTCATAGGTTAACCTATGACTCCTCTCGTCACATTCAAACCAATGAAATGCATCCCTAGGGGTTCTAGGGCCCCTAGGGACATATGTTGTCATAAAATGCATCAAGAAGGATCATAGGTTAACCTATGACCCCTCTTGATGCATTTGAACCAACCAAATGTGTCCCTAGGGGTCCTAGGGCCCCTAGGGACATATGTTGTCATGAAATGTCTCAAGAGGGGTCATAGGCTAACCTATGGGCCCTCTCAATGCATTTGAACCAACCAAATGTGTCCCTAGGGGCACTATGGCTCCTAGGGACATATGTTATCATGAAATACATCAAGATGGATCATAGGTTAACCTATGAGCTGTCTCGATCCATTTGAACCAACCAAATGCTACCCTAGGGGCCCTAGGGCCATTCGTTGTCATGAAATACGTCGAGAGGGGTCATAAGTTAACCTATGACCCCTCTCGACGCATTAGAACCAACCAAATGTGTCCTTAGGGGCGCAAATGCCACTAGGGACATTCATTGTCTTGAAATGCATTGAGAGGGGTCATAGGTTTACCTATGACCCCTCT
The DNA here is from genome assembly GCA_028749045.1 of Cupressus sempervirens. NCBI lineage: Eukaryota > Viridiplantae > Streptophyta > Pinopsida > Cupressales > Cupressaceae > Cupressus > Cupressus sempervirens. The sequence goes on along the minus strand of CM053792.1, from coordinate 173,467,937 downwards.
CAATGAATTTGAACCAACCAAATGTGTCCCTATGGGTTCTAGGGTGCCTAGGCACATTCGTTTTCATGAAATGCATCGAGAGGGGTCATAGGTTAATCTATGAGCCCTCTTGACACATTCGAACCAACCAAATGCATCTGTAGGGGTCCTAGGGCCCCTGGGACATACGATGCCATAAAATGCATGGAGATCCATGCATTTTATGGCACCGTATGTCCCAGGGGCCCTAGGACCCCTATGACCCCTCTCAACGGATTTGAACCAACCAAATGTGTCCCTAGCAGGCCTAGGGCCCCTAGGGACATATGTTGTCATGAAATGTGTTGAGAGGGGTCATAGGTTAACCTATGATGCCTCTCAATGCATTCAAACCAACCAAATGCATGAAGAGGGGTCATAGGTTAACCTATGACCTCTCTCGATGCATTCAAACCAACTAAATGTGTCCCTAGGGTTCCTAGGGCCCCTAGGGACAAATGTTACAATGAAATGGGTCGAGAAGGTTCATAGGTTAAGCTATGACCCCTCTCAGTGCATTCGAACCAACTAAATGTGTTTGTAGGGATCCTAGGGCCCCTAAGGACATACGTTGTCATGAAATGCATTGAGAGGGGTCATAGCTTAACCTATGACGCCTCTTGACATATTCAAACCACCCAAATGTGTCCCGAGCACCCCTAGGGACATATGTTGTCATGAAATGCATTGATAGGGGTCATATGTTAACCTATCACCCCTCTCAACACATTCAAACCAATGAAATGTGTCCCTAGGGGTCATAGGGCCCCTAGGGACATACGTTGTCACAAAATGTATCAAGAGGGGTCATAGGTGATGCATTCGAACCAATCAATGTGTCAGTCCCTAGGGACCCTAGGGCCCCTGGGGATATAAGTTGTCTTGAAATGTGTCGAGAGTGGTCATAGGTTAGCCTATGAGCCCTCTCGATGCATTTGAACCAACCAAATTGGGCTTTAAGGTTCCTAGGGCCCCTAGGGAAATATGTTGTCATGAAATGTGTCGAAAGGGGTAATAGGTTAACCTATGACCCCTCTTGATATATTTGAACCAACCAGATCGGTCCCTAGGGGCCCTAGGGACATATGTTGTCATGAAATACGACGAGAGGGGTCATAGGCTAACTTATGACCCCTCTCAATGCATTGGAATCGACCAAATGCACCCCTATGGGCCCTAAGGCCCCTAGGAACATTGATTGTCATGAAATGCATCCAGAGGGGTCATAGGTTAACCTATGACCCCTCTCAACACATTTGAACCAATCAAATGCATCTCTAGGGGTCCTACGGCCCCTATGGACATTCATTGTCATGAAATGCAACGAGATGGGTCATAGGTTAACCTATGACCCCTCTCGACACATTCAAACCAAGAAAATGCATCCCTAGGGGTAATAGGGCCCCTAGAGACATATGTTATCATGAAATGTATCAAGAGGGGTCATAGGTTAACCTATGACCCCTCTCGATGCATTCAAACCAACCAAATGCATCCCTAGGGGCCCTAGGGCTACTAGGCACATACATTGTAATGAAATGTGTCAACACATTCAAACCAACCAAATGTGTCGAGAGGGGTCATAGGTTAAAACCTATGACCCCTCTCGACGCATTCGAACCAACCAAATGTGTCCCTAGGGTTCCTAGGGCCCCTAGGGACAAATATTGTTATGAAATGCATCGAGAGGGTTTGTAGGTTAATCTATGATCCCTCTCGACACATTTGAACCAACTAAATGTGTCCCTAGGGATCCTAGGGCCCTTAGGGACATACGTTGTCATGAAATACATCGAGAGGGGTCATAGGTTAACCTATGAGCCCTCTCGATGGATTCGAACCAACCAAATGCGTCCCTAGGGGCCCTAGGACCCCTAGGGACATATGTTGTCATGAAATGCATTGAGAGGGGTCATAGGTTAACCTATGACCCATCTCGATGCATTCAAACCAACCAAATGTGTCCCTAGGGGTCTTAGGGCCCCTAGGGACATACGTTGTCATGAAATGCATTAAAGGGATCATAGGTTAATGTATGACTCTTCTCGACACATTTGAACCAACCAAATGCGTCCCTAGGGGCCCTAGGGCCCCTAGAAACATATGTTGTCATGAAATGCATCACCTATGACCCCTTTCGATGCATTTGAACCAACCAAATGGATCATACATTATAATAATAATAATAACAATAATAATATATGTTATCTATACTATATTTAATAATTATAGTAAAAATCATAATAATATAATATAATAATCATATATAAATTAATATATTATATTTATAGGTAATAATAATAATAACAATAATAACATATATTACATTATTATATTTAATAATAATAGTAAAAATTATAATAATATAATATAATAATCAAATATATATATATATATATATATATATATCTATATATATATATATATATATATATATATATATATCTATATATATATATATATATATCTATCTATATATATATATATATATATATATATATATATATATATATATATATATATATATATAATATTTATAGGTTATAATAATAATAATAACATATATTACTATATTATATTTAATAATAATATAATATAATAATAATCAGATATATATTAATCATACATAGTAATGAAATTTGTTTACATTGCCCATAATTTCCTCCAAAATTTGGGAATCAATTTCAAGTACTCGATCTAATTTCGGATACTCGATTTGAGATTGGATACCCGATAATACTGGAATGATTTTTCCAACATATTCCCTATTACTGCAGACCCAACAATATCACTTTTTGCGGGCCATTTTCACATATTTGGAGAAAAATGACTTTTTGAGGCCCATACGATTAAAAAAGGTTTGATAGTATATGATTAGGTGTTTGATATTGTCATCTGAATGGGGAGCAGTAGTTGTTGAAAGGCTAAATGCAAAAGGAAGGTATCAAATGAAGACATTGCAGCATATAGGGAAAGGGACAAGCCAAACTACTAAAGGAAGAGACAAGGTATGTTAAATGTGAGTCAAGTTGATGATATATTGGTCGAAGGTAACATCATAGTGTTAGATAATGAATATGTGTAGTTGGGGAATGAAACTATACCAATTGATAACAATAATGCCAAGATTGAAAATTTGGATAATGAAATGCTACCAGGTCATAATGTAAATTGCATGATTGACCATGTCGAAAATGATAATGCATAGGAACCTTACATATCTCCTAATTATAATTGACATGAAGGTTCTAGAACACCAAAATGGATAATTAAAATTGATGAAACGATTATTACCAATTTGGAAGGGAAAAAATTAGAAAAAACCATTCGGTTATGGGCTTCAAGGCTATATAAGATTTTTTTGGCAAAAAGACAGTGGTGGACCAATGTCAACTTTTTATGCACTTATTAAAGATGCAAAAGATGAGACCTATGCTTTCCAAATTGAAGATTCGTGTCAATAAAAAAACTGGAAAGAAATGTCATTATTTGAAGAATCTTTTCAATGCTCTCAATAGCATTGGAAAAAATAGCAGGGAGAAGGATAAGAGAGATTCTCGAAGGATTATTACAGCCTCTTTGGTAAGTCATCATTTGAGAAAGGGTAGATATATGAGACAAACATGTATTGACTTGAACCTAAATCATACTACTTTGAGAAAAGCACTTAGTAGACGAGAGAGAATTGATGATACTCTTCAAAATGAAACATGGGCTTCTAATGATGTGAAGGAATAAATTACACAATTTTGGCACTCTAGCTTAAGAGTACCACCCAATGCTAAAAACGTGTTAAAGTTAAGAATTGGCATCAAAGATCGCACGCCACATCTTAAACATTATTTAGAGGTAAGTCAAACTATGTTGTTCAAACAATTTAGAGAGAGTCATCCAAGTCTTCATATATCACAAAGGGCTTTTGAATCTTCGAAGCCATTTTATTGTGTGCCACTTAAAATTTAAAATACATGTTGCAAATATCATGTCGAGTTTTATATGCACCATGAACTATTATGCTCCATCCATTCCACTTTGCATAGTAAAGAAATGTTGGAGAATTGTGGTGCTAGTAGTCTTCCAAAATCAATTAGAGAATTTTTAGATCAATTTTTATGTCGTAGAGTTGATGGTTGTTTCTTTTATAGAAATGCTTTCTTAAATGAGAAGTGTTCAGAATGTGGTGGCTTATCCAAGTTTGACACATGTTTCCATGAGGGGTGTGAACAATATCTTAGAAAGACAATAGTAGAAAAAAAGGTATATGAAATAGTCAAATAAACACTGAAGAGTGGGGGTGAGGGCTCTAGATGTGAATTGGTTGCAAAAGAAATTAGTGTGGCTAGTTTTATTTCAGATTTCAAGACAAATCTTTTCTACAAGTATGCAAGACATAGTTAGAGGTCTCAGTGGTTGGATCAACAATTTAGAATGTGTAAGGAGACTTTTCCCATTGGCACTATTATATCAATTTTTGATTTTGTTGAGAACTACACATTGTAGCCTCAAAATGAGACACAATCTTAGTATTACAACTCCATTCATATTGCTATTTTCATCCACATAACATATAGACATGCCTCTAACAGTGTGAAAGATAATCGAAAGATTATTAGAGAGTACCATTTTTATATGAGTGATGATAGATCTCACTCTCACGAGTTTGTGCAACATTGTTTCGACAATTATTTTGATTTCTTATGGAGCATGTAATTTCTATGGATAGACATATCATTTGGTCAGACAATTGTACAGGTCAATTCAAGAATCCTCGCATGTTTTATTGGTTGTGTAGGATGCATGTAGAGAGGGGGGTGCCTCATATTTGGAGTTTTTTTTAGTCCGGCCATGGGAAAAGGGAACATGATGGAGCAAGGGCATGTGTGAAGAGAGCTCTAGTTAAGGAGCAATTGAAGATTTTAAGAGCAGAGCTTCTTGATGTTCGTAGCATTGTGTAGGTGCACTTTCAGTACACCATTTTTAAAACTTTTAAAGTTGCCTCCCATAAAGAATTTTCCAAAAATTGTTCCCAGTATGCTTTAAAAAGTTTCTATGAAGGATTGAATTATTTCTGGGTCCAAATATACAAATGTGGAAGCAAATAGAAGTCAAAGTTCATTTTTCCACCATGGAGAAGCACTTTTTGAATTTTCTACAATGGAGTAGTCAACTTGGGATTTTCCACCAAAGGAAAAATGAAGTGTAGTGGAAAAATCATTTTCCACTGCGACTTTCGTAGTCATTTTCTAATTTTCTGCAAGGGAGTAGTCAACTTGGGATTTTCCACCAAAGGAAAAATGAAGTGTAGTGGAAAAATCATTTTTCACTGTGACTTTCACAGTCATTTTTAGATTTTCCATTGGAGAAGAAAATGTTTCATTTTCCACCAAAGGAAAAATGTGTAATAGAAAACTCATTTTTTGCTTTGCCTTTTGTAGTCATTTTCTAATTTTCCATTGGAGAAGCAAATATTTTATTTTCCAGCAAAAAGAAAAATGCATAGCGGAAAATTTATTTTTCGCTACGACTTTTTTGGGCAAAGTTCAATTTTCCACATGAAGAGAGAAAAGGAAAATCTCAATCCACAATGAAGGTATATGGGGCCTAGCATCAAGATCACTCCAGAAAAATAATTTTTGAATCAATCTACATCAAAATTGTGCCCACTACATGGAAATGGAAAATTCATTTTTCACTGCACCTTTCACAGTCAAAGTTCAATTTTCCACAAAAGGGAGAAGACCAAAATTAGATTTCCACTATAAGCATTCCAGAGAATTTCTCCCAAATTTCAGCAAAGAATTAACATTGTAAGCATGCAAAATAAAATTTTTGCAGATTGAAGATGTGGATTATAGAGCATTGAATGAAGAATGGCTAGAAACTTTATTTTATTAATTCTGATTTTGTAGCAATCATATAGAGCAGAACTCAGAAGTTCATATCTTTTAACTCATTGATTATTTTTCTGATCACTCTAGTCAGGATGAAGATAACTAAGTTTGGAAGAACATATCTAGAAATGAGCTCGATCCAATGGTGGAATAAAAAGATATGCCCCACAAAAAATGACTCATTTTTACCTGGCAATAGTATTTATTTTGTTGTCCGCTCAACAAAGGAAAGATTTTGATATTGATTTAACATATTTAAATGTCAATTTTTAAAATATAATTTAAATATGTTAATATCTATCATTATTAACTTTAAAAGTTAATAAGCATATCAATTTTCAAAAGGAAAGGATGAGAAGTCAAAGAGACAAGAACTGAAAAGTCACCGAAGGAAACCAAACGGTTGCTGGAGAATGTATTTATTGTAAAACCTTTTCATTTGCAGGGGTTCTTCTTTTCTACAAGAGTAGGTATTGCTAGAGTAGAGGGGAGACAGTATTTTATTTTATGCATTTCATTTCATGCATTGATTTCTATAATAGATTTGGCAAGAGTTGCAGGCAAATAAAAATTAGAGCATTGTATTTGTTGTGTTCAAAACAAAGAAGAGTTTTTCTTCAAATCAAAGGATTTGGGTTTTATTTTTTTTGAATATATTCAATCAGAGCATTGTTGTATTCAGTTTTGGATATTATCTTGCATCTTATGTCAAATAATGAATGTGTTGTAGATCAGAGTATTTGCATATATTCCTATTGCAGAAATATAATTCCTAAATCGTCATTTCTTCATTGCATTCACATAATTTGCATCCATATTGCATTACTGGCATCAAGAAGTCAAAGGAATTGTGGGTTCTTGACATTGGATAGGTTTAGGAACTAAAATCTTCCTGAGTTAGTTCTGTCTAGGGCTGGCTTGGTTTTCCTCTTCCGTTCTCAGGTTAAGAATGTACCCAATTAGTTTAGGAACAAAAAAATTCATTAAACATCATTGATAAGGGAGTTGTACCTTTCAATTCAGAGGAAATCTATCAATCTCATGATAGATTATCCAACTATTGGTATCAAATTATTTCTCATAGGTTCGAGCATGTAAGAGTTACATTGGAAAGAACAATCTATTTACCAACACATTGTTGATTGGTGTAGTTCAGCATTATCACAAGAGGGGGGACTCTTGATTCAATAGTACGTAGGTTCTTTTGGTTGGTTGAGGAAGGGTCCATAGGTGATAGATCAGATTGTGCTATAGTGAGGGACTTGTCAAAAATGCATTTATTCTAGAGCTCTGATTCTAGTACATGGACCATTTGGACACGACAACTAGCTTGCTTTTGTCTTAGTTATTTTCAGTGTGATTGGGATTAGTGTGAGTTGAGTGAGTGGGTGGACACATGGGCTCCACATTATCTTACTCCATTATCTATCATGCCCTCTATTAGAAATTATGAAATGGAAAGTTCACAGGGGAATGATGAGAAATTAGATTATTGGTTAGCACGTTATGTCTAAGGTAAACAAAAGCTTGCACAACCAATCATTGATGATGATGGATTCACATATCCTACTGGTTCAATGGTTGTCACTGGAACATGGCTGCAGACATACATGCTTAGAAGGAATGGAATTCCTACATTCAACGACTATCAAAAGCACAAAATAATTCTCATATATTCACATCTTATTATAGCAACAAATGTAAAGTTGTTGAAGCATTAAGGAAAACCAAAAGTAAAAGAACTTTTTACTATTACTAATGTTGATCATGAAGCCCTGTTGGAGACCCTAAAACAAAGAGAGGACCCTATTGGAACACTCGATTAGGTATATTTACTTCATAAGTTATTTTTTTCATAATGATTTGGTGAACCTATGATTATCTTGTTTAATATAATAAGGTACTAATATTTTTTATGATATTGGAATGTAGGTACATCATGAAGAGTAGCCATGCATGAAGATAAAAAACTAAATAAGGAGCAGAATGAAGAAATATCTATTCTATTTTTGACAATACTTTTATTGACACTACGATTTTTGACACTACTATTTTTGACACTACAATTTTTGGTAGTTGTATATTGATGTAATAATGATGAAACACTTGAGATATTGTAAACTTAAACTTATTGATTTAATGTAAGAAACACAGATGCTTTTACTTAATTCAATTTATGTGGAGGGACCTAAAAAAATGTTGATTTTAATACATACTAACACCAAACTTGCAGTGTGCCCAATGCCAAAAATTTGAGAGAGGTAAAAAATAATCTTTTTGCTTAATACTAGCCCTAGTGACACCCTTGTTTGGATGCAGAGGGCCTCCATTGTCTGCTACCACCTCATACTAAAGAGTCCCCATGGTGCTCTAAGTGCGTATCGAGGTCAATCTTCAGAGGGTCATAACTCAAAGCTCGTCAGAGCTATCGATGAAACATAAAATGCTACAAGATAGTCATGCAGAGGCCTAAAATAACCTATCTTATTTTTGAGAGATCACATTCTATTTGCATTCGGCATAGAAATCTTGCTTGATGCCTAAACTTGTAGTGTGCCTCAGTTCATAAGTGCATCACAACGTAACTTTGAAACAACTAATCTTGGCATCAAATAATTAGTGCCATTAGCTCTGGAAGGATAGGTGAACTCTAGTGAAACCCTTGTTCTGCCTACAGAGAGCCTCCATCATTCGCAGCCACCCTGTATCGAAGAGTCTCCAAGGTGTTCTAAGTGCATATCGAGGTCGATCTTCCGAGGGTCATAACTCAGAGCTCATGAGGGCTATTGATGAAATGTCAAATGCTACAGGATGATCATGTCAAGGCCTAAAATAACCTATCTCATTTTTGAGAGATCACATTTCATTTGGATTCAACACAGTGATCTCGCTCAATGCCAAAACTCACAGTGTGCCTCAATTCATGGGTGCATCAAAACATAACTTTGGAACCGCTAATCTTGGCATTGAATCATCAGTGCCATTAGCTCTAGATGGGTGGGTGAACCCCAGTGACACCCTTGTTCTAGCTATGGAGAGCCCCCATTGTCTGTGGCCACCCTATATCGAATAGTCTCCAAGGTACTCTAAGTGCGTATTGAGGTCAATCTTCTGAGGATCGTAACTCGGAGCTCATGAGGGCTATTGATGAAAGATTGAATGCTACAAGATGGTCATGCTGAGGCCTTTAATAACCCCTTACCAAGTTTGGTTAACTCGTCTAATTAAGAATTTTAAGTTATAGCAAATTGTTCAAAATTGTAAAAGTTGCAAAATTGCAATTTTGCAACTTTTGCAACTTTTTCTTGCAAAGTGAAAATGAGTGCAAGGAATTAGTTAGGGATTTGAGCATGACTATACAAGGTTGGAAACACCTATATAAGGTGTGAAATTACCTTGCTATGACTATAATTTTAACGTGCTAATAATAACATCTAGTTGAAATTTGTTTGAGATATTGACTTTTAGTTATTTTAGAGCTATTGGTTGATACAAACTCATACATATCAATGCCATGATGCTGATGGAAGCCTTGAATCTTTCTTTCATTGCTAAAATTTCATGTGGACTTGGTAAGCCAAATGTGTAGTAAAGTCTCATAATAGCACTTGTTCTCATTTTTCTTTGTAAAGTTGATGTACCAAGGTAAAGGAGGTGGATTGCATAGATTATTTCAAATTAAACATATATGATAGCATTTCAAATTAAACATTGCATCAAAATGTGATAATAAAGGTTGTTAAAATGTTATTCACAAATTATTGAATTTGAATCAAATATAACAAACATGATCAAAATGAATGATATTCTATAAACATGAACAATACACATGATCCACGATAAATTGAATAATACTATACTAAATTAATATGTATATCATTGTGCACATAAATGACAAAAATTATATCAAAATACATGTATCCATAGACAAATTACACACACACACACACACACATATATATCAAAGTTCATGTATTCATAGACAAATTAGACAAATATATATCAAAATACATAGATCCATATACAAAATGTGGCTTATCATGCCATGTGAATGTGTATAATATCAATGTTTATGTAAACAATATGGTATATGCCATCTCAAAATGTCTCATGACGCATCCTATGACAACTATACTATCCTAGGCTACTGGTGGATGATCAAAATGTAGTGTAATGCCCCGCCAAGGGATCCAAAGAATTAACATAAAATTTTACTAAGTTTTCCAAACAATTTTTTTTTTTTTTTTTAAACATGAAAGATAAACCATTCATATCAAACACATAGTAGCGGAAGTAATAACATACATACAAATAAAAACATTCATAACAAGTTATATTCCTTAAGGATCCCAAGATGTTGAGTCACATTTGATCTAAATAATACTAAGTCTAACCACTACCACATCCACATGAAAGAATAAATAGAAAGTCCAATGTCCATATTACACATTTGTTCTGAATGCCTCTTGGCAATCAAATTTGGAATGCTCAATCATCCACTATACTTGACACAGGGTACGAAAGGCTTAAAAGAATATACATGTGTGAAAATGAAGGACATCATCCTATTCTAATCCATGATGCAAGTGCAATAAAGTAAATGAAACCAAATTTCATACATGATACATCATCATAGAAGATATAAACATCCATCGTAAAAGATAGCCAACACATAATTATCTAAATGCACGATTCGTCCCAATCATAAATAGCATCATTAGACCATCGTGGGCCCTAGCCATCCCTTCATGCGTAACATCCCAAGTCACCGAAGAGATCATCGATATTATCATAGTAGGAACGTCACTCCTAAACATATTACATCATATGCAAAAAGAAATCTAACATACAAATTAAAAACATAAGATAAGTAAATAACATCTATCATATGCTAATCATCAATATAAGGATACATGTCCACCATCATAATCCAGGAATAGAACGAAGACAAATGCCAACAAGGAATGCATCAGCCACGGTGTCTCAGACGGATCTCAAATGGTAAGAGTGAAAAAGCACTACCACCCGATTGCGTGGGACCTAAATGGCCCACTCCCACCATGTTGGGGAGATAGTCTCTAGTCCCAAATGGGATATCAAATCACATAGCACAAATACTCTCTAAGTCCAAGAATCCTAAAAGTATACTAACTCAAGGGTTCCAACACAAATCGACATCTAATCTCGGAGGCACAACAAAGATATGTAGGAAACCTACTATGCAAGCGAGAAAGTGTCATCGCATGGATCATGCTAGAGTTACCTTGGTAGTCTCTCAATAGACCCCGGCCCCCTAGTGATCCCTATGCGACGACTAGTATCCTCTCATACTGACAAGGCATACAACAGAATGCAAGGTCGCAACCAAGAATTCTCTCTACTCCCATCCTAGTCTGTAGTAGCACTCGAGGCATAGGCAAGAACATACAATTATCTTATTAGGTTCATTTAATCCCCATTTAGTGTAAATATTTTCACTTATTAAATAACTTACAATGAGTTACCCTGGCAGCCACTTAGGGCCCTAGCCCCCATTGCAAGCCACTTCCTAACACTACAAGTAGATAACCTACCCTAAGCTCATGGAATCATAAATCTCAAAATCACCACAGTCCTATACAAGCGACTGGAAAAATACCAAAAGATAATCCACAATAAAAGCATCAAATCTCCATTAGAAACTGAAAAGCATCCATTAATAATCATGACCACAACAGTTCTCTATTGGAAACTGAAGGTATTAATGATAATCACAATACCCATTGGTTCACAACAAGCAACCAAAAAGTATCTCAAAGTAATACTGATCGAAGACTCCAAAAATGGTCAAATCAAAACATGTCACAACATGACATCATCAAGATCAAAACAAACACTTTAGTCCCATTAAGGCGACTGGAAAGTAACCCAAGTATAACTAATCGATGACTCAAAAATGGTTAAGTCAAGTGTCTCAAATACATACACCTCAACTTCACACAAGAAGACTGGAAAGCAATAACAATCAATAAATACAGCCATCTCATAGAACATACCATCATATTATCATGGTTGGGTTTAGAAAGATTGAGATCAAATAACATCAACATGCCATCACATTCACATAACCCCCGAGCCTCTGGTAACAACCTAAGACTAGTCAAAGCTAAGACAAACCCCAAAACACATATAGCATAGAGAAACAAGATACAAACATATGTTTTGGTTTTCTTTTGCAATCACATGATTAAGCCAAATATGAGGTTTCTGATTTTGTTCCAAGTATATTTCAAGAGAATAAGATTCTTCTACAAGTCAACCCATTTATTTCTTTGAATAAAGCATAGAATTATCCCTCCATTATTTTAAAACAATTCTCTAAAATAATCATAAGATAATTATTTACTTATTTAAATCATTGAACTAGTTCTCATTGACTTTTAGATAAAATTATTCACATTATTCAAAACATTAGAATAATACTTATCAACTTTCAAATAATTAGTTTACAATTTCCTTTAAACACTTCAAGGACAATCATTTATTTAAAATAATCCTCATTGATTTTAAGTAAAATCAATCTCATTAATAATTCAATTATTTAATTCCACTTATTAATATCTCTTTTCTTTTAATTTGTTCTCATTTAAAAATCCATTTATTAAAATTGACTAATAATTAATTAGACTCTTTCTACTATTAACTAATCTTAATTAAATTTAATTTAATTAGATTAGTTAATAAATCATATAAAACTAATGCATAATAGTAATATTCTATTTAATTCGAACCCAAACCTAAATCAATTTCCAAATCTTGATTGTACTAAGGGAAGATTGCAATAATATTTTTAATTCCCATAACTGGATGAAACAATATGCATGCCCAAATTCCAAATTACAAAATTGAAGATTCATTCATAGAGAATTATTTAGACACACATAACAGACACGATGAAGACAGGAACGGAAAGAGTATCATAAAATATGCGAAATAATCATGAGTGCCTACCTGGACACTGATACTAATTCGTTACACCTCAAAAAATTGTAGAGAAGCTCCTCCTCTTAGAACCTTCTCCTTTCTAAAAAATCCTTCCTTCTCCAACATTCACAATTCTTCCAAGAATCAAACCAACCGAAACCTCCAAGTGACTAGAAGTGCTTGTAGAAGCATATGAGCATGTAGAAGCATATGAGCTTCTCGAATGCATATAAGCTTGTCCAAACACTAGGAGAGCCTCTATATAAAGGCCTCTAAGATGCATCTAGAATGTGTCTAGAAAGAACTAGGAGATAAGCATGACAACTAAGCACGTAACTTCCACAATAGAAGATAAACATGATGAGGTTTCTAGAATGTTGTAGACACCATGTGCTCAAATAATGTGCTAACTCCTAACTGTAGACAACATGTGCATAATTAGAGTGCAAACTCTTGTGTTGTCAACATGACAACTCACGAGAGCTCGCATACTCCTATGTGAATGCACATTAATTTATTAAATTAAATTTTTTTATTTAATATTCAATTGAATCCTTTTTAAATTAATTTATTAATTTTAAATCTCATGCACTCACTTTATTAAATCTACTTATTTTATCTTAATATATTTTAATCACATGCATGCATCATGCGATCTAAAATCTTTTTAAAAAATTAATATCTTTTCCACTTTTAAATTTATTTTTGAAACTTAATTGATAAAATATTTAATAACTTAAATAATATTATTATTTAACATTTATTTAAAAATGAACTCTAAATATATTGTTATTAAATTAAATTAATATCATCACGTTCCAACTTTAAACTCATAACTTTTATATTCAAATTTAATTATTTTATTTAATTAATTTCTCAATTAATTAAATAAAATAAATATCATATTAATTTTTCATTAAATTAAACCATTAATTAAATCTTTTAATTAGGCTTAATTAATAAAAAATACACTTGAGACTCATAAAGTAAAATACAAAAAACCCATCATAGCAAAACACATAGAAAATCAAACCAAAAGGATTAATATCATGAATTATGTCATCCAACGTATTCGAAGGGTACCCGACTCAGATACTTGTCCTAATTTTCAATTAGAACAAATGGCTTAAAGGGTTGGGATTTGGACTTGAGAATTTATCTCCCCTCTTTTACCATTGAGATAATGTGATAGGGTACGCTCATCCTGGCAATTCAGGGAAGTCGATACTCGATACTTGGAACTTGCATGTAAGCATAATATAAACTAAGCTAAACAAGCAATGGCAGGAAGTGGTGTATCGTGTAGATCCCGACTAGCGGGTGACTACGACTCCCTTCCTTAACCACATCATAAATGCCATACAGAAAGAAAACAAACACACACACCATACACATGCAAGTATGGGGTAAGTATCCATAAGAAAACACATATGATAATAAATCATCTAACTAATTATCATCAACAACTGCAAACACTAAAATAATCATCATACATACATGAACTATAAAGTACCAAGTAATATTATCATATAATAAACTGAATGTAAAAACAATATATGATAATCTCAAAAAAATGCCAATATTAATCATCATAAAACTATCCCTAAAAGAGTTTGACAATGATAGCAAAAATGCAAACTAGGGGTAGGCACTACATGTAGCCTCTTCACTGCACTAGGAGGATTGGATGCCTCCTACATAAACAAAAAAGAAAAACTCAAAGTTGGACTACTAAATTTATATGATTCTTTGTATCTAACATTGAATTACTCAAATGCATAATGATATTTTTTTTAGTGAGGATTTATAGTATTAAACTTTCATCATAAATACCTCTCTCGTTGACCTCCTGTGCCAATCAGGAGTCCTCTCATATGTCCTCGGTAATGCTTGTACCTCGTTGATTGTGGCCATTATATTTTCAAATATGTTTATTAGATGAATCTACAATTTAAACTATAACATTATAATTTATAGCATACTAAATTTATAACATATAATCAATAATTCAAACTACAACTTACCTGTGTCAACTCCTTAGGATATAATGGTTGCATCACCAAAGATACAAAACTCTACCATCCAACCTCATGTGCATTAAGTGTTTCCTATGAGATACAAAATACTAGTTGTTAATATCACAGAAATTAGTTTTGAATTTATTTATGAAAATAAGGAAATAAAAAATAAATGATACTTATACATATAATGGGGCTCTCAGTGCGAATGGAAATGCCAGAACGTCTACGACATAGAATCTGCATGGGCTCATTGCTAGTAGCCATGCCCTATACAATAAAGAATGTAATTAAATTTTATTACCACAAATATTTTACAAGAATGCATCGATATTTAATCAAATAGAAAGCACCTAATTACCTTTCCCTTATCAATGGGTCTTGTCTCATCCCTTGCACTTTGTCCTCCAGGGACGGGTGATACCTACAAGAAAAAAAGAAAGGTTAGAAACAATATATGCTACAATATCAAATAGAAAAAATAATGAGAACACAATATAATGTACAGTAGATTTCTCAAGGCCAAATGAAATAGCCAAGAGCATGGCATCATCAACCTGTCTGAGCTCCTCCTCAGTCATCAACTAAACATGAATGATGATCACATACATGTATAAGTTAGTATGGCTTAAAAATTAAAATTACTCTATTATAAAGATTAACTTTAAGTCGCATATGTTGTAACAAAAAAATGCATACATGTATCGAAAAAAAAGGAGTCCATACCTCTGCATGCACGCTTTGGTGTATCCTCGTCAAATACAAATTGATACTCAGAAAGATCACCTCTAGGACCCAGACAAATATTCTTGCACATTATGCAAGTATGGGGCACACAAACATGTGATGAGTTCCCCAATGATGAACTTGTGCCAGCATCATCAACACATGGAGGCAACACTAACCTAGCCTGGGATATTAATAGGCTACTCAAACTATTGATGGCTTTAATAGTCTGAGAGGTAGCCTCTGCAATGATATCAGGATGTTGCACTCAAGGAGGGGGGGAGACATCAGTAGGTGGGACAAAAGTGCCTACTTTCTTCCACTAGGCAAAGAGTCTATCCTAAGGAGCCCCTCCTCCTACACCCATGTTGGGCTTCATGCTCCAATAGTTCACCTTGAGGCCCAACACAAATTCTGCATACAATTTTCTAAGGAAATAAAATGGCACCTCTAAATTGCTATGTGGAGGGATGTCAAAAACCATCCATCAATGATCCCAAAAGTTTGAATGTATAGTATCATTTGTGTACCATTTAATCGATAGTTTGGACTTTTTGCGGTTGACTAGTAAACCAATTTTTGGGTTTGCAGAAAGGGCAACCAAATCATCCTTACTTACTGAGGGCCGCAACCTCATCATAGTCCAACCCATCATCAAACATGGCATGCATTTCATCACACCAAAGAAGAGCGGCATTTTTTTCATTAGTAAGTGTTTCAATATTATCCACTATGGAGTTTGACATAGATAACATAGGAGCCAATGTAGGTACAGTATTATATGTGGTTCGCAAAGCCCTCAATTCAACAAGATTTTTAAATATCAAATCTTCGATTTGAGAGGGTTTTGAGGGGTTAGGGGATCATTTGGTGGATAATTTTGAGGGGGCACTAGATTTTTTGGTGGGGGATTATGAGGAACAACATTTCTTGCCTCAATATCATCATTTTGATCAGTCATACCTATTAATTTGCAAAACATATTTTCTATTAAAAACAACCTAAATTTCAACAATTTCTATTAAAAAAAATCTAATTTTTAACAAATTCAATTAAAACTAACAAATTTGTAATAAAATTCATTGGGAACATTAAAATAAAATAAAAAACACTTACCAATATCATATACCTGTTCGTTGATCGGATACCAAAGCTTCAAGCCAAAAAAATGCAGTGTGAATCAGTGCTCAGGTTTTTTTTAAATCATAGTCATAGGTATCATGTATCCAATTTCATATTGGATATATGATATTATCAAATACTTGACAAGGTTTGGTCCTAACTTTTTAGCTTTGGTATCAGGATGAGTGGAAAAAAGTCAGAGCGGATTTTGAAACACTTTTAGATGTTTTCAAACTCTATTTTTTTCACATTGATACTTTTTGGCACACCATGATCCTGCACATACCCAATAGAGGGGTAAAATTCGGAGATATTCATCCCAAAAACATGGAAACCCAAGAAACCTTACTACACTAAAACAATGAGAGTAAATTTTCCAGTTGATTTGGTAAACTTTAAAAAATAAATTGTAATACCTCCTTCAAAGGCCACCATAAATCAAACCCGTCACCAGGAATACTTGAAAATAGCAAAAAAATCAAACCCTACTTCTATAGATGTTTCGTAAATAGTCCATGTCGAGTAACAGATGAAGGAAGATGGATGAAAGTATCTACCTTAGTAATAAGGATGTGGACTTGATGAACAATTAAATCAAGCTTAGTCTATTAGATGCTAAAGTAATGGAGATTTAATTGTACGTAAATGAACAACTGTCAATAGTACTATTCAATTTTTTTTTTCATTTAATGATATTGATACACGTGGCAAACACATCCTATAAATCACTAATTTTTTAACACAAACTAATTTTTCAATTGCCTTTTTTGTGGAAAGCTGTGACATCTTTCTTCCTCTGAAGTATTATATTATAAGATAATTCTGAAATGTGTACATTTTCACTAAATATTAATCAATAATCTAATGAGAAATCACACACCATTCACTTCATTGAATCCTTCATTTCAAGAGACTAACAAAGTTTCCAAGGTAGGAGCATATTGAGTAAGAAGACCAAGGACACACATAAGGTTATAAAATAGGTTCACATTCAGATGAACCCACTTTAGTTTTCCAAGTAAAAAAGTTGCTGGCATGAAAAATAATTTCATGGTCTTCCACTCGTAATAATCCTGCTTTAGCACTAGAAATCCACTTTTCTACACAGACTTAAACATGTTGCACTACAACATTTGGGGTCAAATTGCAATTACAGTGTAATTTGTGGTCATTTTCATGTTTTTTTTGTTTGTCACAATACTAACATTGGCATTGTAATTGCTACAACACCAAGAGTATAAATACAAAAAAGAAAACACAACATAAATCATTCCCCATTTGTTTTGATTATGGAGAGTTGTACACGAAAGAGGGTGGAGAGCTCTGAATGAAGGTGTAGAGCTTTGAACGTTGTTGTGCCCTTGTCATTGGTGCATTTCATTGCTGTGATGTCTGCATTTCATTATTGTGATCTCTACATTTCATTGTTGTGCCCTTGCTCTATGATTTTGTTGTTGTTTATCTCTACATTTCGTTGTCATGCCTTTGCTCTACAATTTCATTTTTGTGCCCTAGATTTGCAATTTTCTTCAAGTGAGCTATGTAAATGTTCGTTTATTTTCCTTCTAAATAGGTATCTATTTGTATTTCCTTCTAAGCATGTATATTTAGATATCATTTTTAAGGTTCTTATTACATCTTAGCACAATAGAAAAATTGATCTAGCTGCATACATGTTCCAAAATCCAAATAATAAAACAATAAAACTCACTCAACCCTTGCTAAGTGACTTACCTCAAGACCCTCCACAAAAATAATGCAAACCATGGAAAATGGGTAGAGTTTGCAAGAAATTTTACAAAAACATATCATAGCAGATATTTTTAGAAAGAAACTAGCCATGACCCAGTTAAATGGGTCTAGTTGCTAATTAGTTGGGTTGATTACAAATTTTTATAGAATTGTCATTAGATTAGGTACAATAAAATGAACAATTAGCTATTCCTAGCTAGCAGAATCAAATACAATTTTTCAAGGTGATATAATTTCATATGCAAGGACTGGAAGAATAACTTCAGTGAAGATTTGAGTGTAAGGAGTTGAAGAAGAAAGTTCTCCTTCTATGTAAATGTCATAATCATGAGGCTCATTCCCTTGTAGAAGCCTCTGCCACAATGATATTACCTCTAAACCATGCATAGGATGTTGAAGTGGTTCCTTGCCTTGAAACACTCTTATAAGCATTTGATATTTGGATTGTAAATTCTCAAAGATGCTTGCAAGTGATTCCAATGTCATAGTACCTACCACAACACTTTCCTAGATTCTATCTAGTGGCTCCCATAATATCCTCTATGTTGTCTAGCTATTGTTTCTATCATGTAGTCTCTTTCTAAAGTCGCTCCTTCTCCTTCTCTTTCTAAAGTCATTCCTTCTCCTCCGCTCTCGTGCCTTAAATTTTGATTATCAAATTTTTGAATATCTTCCTCTACATTATCTAAAATCAACTTCACATGTAACTCTAGCATAGGTGTTTGATCATCGATAGCTTTCACTTCAGCTTTCAAGTTTTCAAGATTGGTCAACACCCTTACTTGTAAACCTATCATGTCAATCACTTTTTGCACTATTTCAACACCATGTTCTTGCTTCTAACCTAACAGTTCTTTAGGTGCATTTTCTTGTAAAACTTTGATTTTGTTGAACAATTGTAAACTCTTAGAAAGTTCATTGTTGTTTTCATATATTATGTATATATAATAATGAATAATAATAATATTTTCATGTATGTTAAAATAATAACATTACCATTAGATCATATAATAATGAAGTAATCAAACCATCTAATCAGCAACTAAACTAATTTAACTGGTGTTTCCAATGTCATTGTTCCTACCGCAACACTTTCCTAGATTCTATCTAGTGGGACCCATAATATTCTCTATGTTATCTAGCTGTTGTTTCTGCCATGCAATCTCTTTCTAAAGCTTCTCCTTCTCCTTCTCTTTCTAAAGCCACTCCTTCTCCTTCCCTCTCATGACTTAAATTTTGATTATCAAATTTCTCAATATCTGCCTCTACCTTTTCTAAAATCAACTTCACAGTGTCTTTTAACTCTGGCATAGGTGTTTGATCATTGTTAACTTTCATTTCAGCATTCAAGTTTTCAATATTGGTCAACACCATCACTTACGGACCTTTCATGTCAAGCACTTTTTGTACTATTTCAATACCATGTTCTTTCTTTTGTGCTAACAATTCTTCGCGTTCATTTTTTGTAAAACATTAATTTTGTTGAACAATTGTAAACTCTTAGAAAGTGTATTATTATTTTCATGTATGTATGTATATGTGTGTGTGTGCGCGCGCGGGTGTGTGTGTGTGTGTGTGTGTGTGTGTGTGTGTGTGTGTGTGTGTGTGTGTGTGTGTGTGTGTGTGTGTGTGTGTGTGTGTGTGTAGAGAGAGATATTGTAGATTGTGGATTATGGATTATAAATAAAAAAGAAAACAAAGAATGACATTAATCATTGCCCATTTGTTTTGATTGATTGTGGAGAGTTGCACACAAAAGAGGGTAGAGAGCTCTAAATGTTGGTGGACATTAGTGGAGATCTAAGATTTTTTTGTTGTTCCCTTGTGATTTCTACATTTCATTTCTACGATATCCCCTCATGATCTCCATGCCCTTGCTCTACGATTTTATTCAAGGGGAGAAGAGGTACCTACATGTAAATGCTCTTTTTTTCCTTCTAAACATGTATCTCTTGTTCATATATAATAGCTTCGGACAAATTTAAGGATAACTGATTATGATGATTGTATGCATATGTGCATGTATGTATGTATATCAATTCACTATGTGAACTGCTTTACATGCATATATACATACTTGCATAGTACTTGTACTAAATTAAATTAATCATTCATGTCTTGAATTCAAACAAGAAATTATCCTACATTTAATCAAAATTATTCATACCAAACTAAGTATGCATAAATCGGTGTTGGCATTATGATACATTTTTGTCATTAGTTACAACACTTATTGGATTCTGAATGCTTACCGAGCTCTCACCGGACATTCCTTTATAAGCCAAGCTTTACCTAGTTCTCAGTGTTTACCGAGTGATCGAGGTGAACAAAGTCAGTGTTTACCGAGTGATCGAGGTGAACAAAGCAGTCAGTGTTTACCGAGTGTTCGAGGTAAAGAAAGGAATCAGTTTTGACCGAGTGAAGATGTACTTAGTATTGACTGAGAACTTCGTGATAATCGAGCTCCTGAGGTTATCAAGGAAATTAATTTTACCGAGCTCAGACGGTTATCAAGGAAACTAACTATCACCGAATCACAAGGTTCTATCAAGTGTTTCCTTTGATCACCGAGCTACAGTTCAGATAGAAGTGTTCACCGAGTGACATCTCTTCTACCGAGTCTCCAGTGGTTACCGAGTTCAGAACTACTCGAAGTGTTTAGTATGGACCGTGCTTTCACTTCTACCGAGTGCATGACAATGCCGAGTAACGCAGTGGACGCCGAGTATCAGAAGGACACCGAGTCAGTTCAGTGAACCCGAGTTTTTACCTTGGGCCGACTTTGTATAGAGATTTGAACTTGTTGTTTTGGCCGACCTTGCATGTATTGTTTATTTAGATGGTATATATATGCAATGTATTGTATCATTCAAATGTAATGGTAATGGAAATAGTAATGATAATGAATGAAATTGCGAAAGTGTGAAAGAAATACATGCGTGCGAAAGTATGTGTACTGAGTTGTGAAGGAATTCAGCAAGGTCAAATTTTGGAGCAGAAAAGTTTTATCTATCACATCAAGGTGAATCAGAGCATAGCGGATCTTATCAGCAATCAGTTGTAATCAGATCCACTGTTTCATTCTAACAGGTGAATTAGTTTTTGTAAATCCTTTAACAAGGTAGACTTAACAGTCTTTTGTAAATCTCCTAACAGAGTGCATACTTTATTGTATGTTTGTAAATCCTCTAACAAGGTGGATCTAGCAATCCTTTGTGCTCCTAACAGGGCAGATCACCAGAAGTGGTCATTGTAAGCCTTAACCGGCCAACTTCATACTGCAGTAACGAAGCTTTGTGGGTTTCATCCCCACCCCAGTTTTACTTTCTATTTGGAAGGTTTCTGGGTCACCAAATCTGTGTGTTCAAGTATTACAAATGATTTTATTTCATGCTTACAGTAGGTTACTTGGATGAATGGTGAATATGTCAGTTTGCAGTTTTATTGTTTGAAATATTAGAAGTTACTGATTCACCCCTCCCCTCTCAGTAACTTGTCATATCTTGAATATTTCCAACAATTGGTATCAGAGCAATAAGGTTCTCAAGATAAAAGTTTCACATCTTGAGCAAAGATCAAGGACAATGGAGATATTCAGACTTGACAAAACTATTGAGAATGAAAAGCTAGATCTGAAAATGGCCATGGCTCAACTCAATGAAGCAAAAGAGCATCTTTCACAATCCTTGAAAAGAAGAAAAGAACTTGCAAGGCAAATGAATGACCATCAGTATGTTGAAGAAAAGATTGAAGATCTCTCACCATCAAGTAGTTCAGATGAAGCTGACAAAGCAATCAAAGAACTTTTAGAAAAGAATGGATCTCTACAGGAAGAATTAAGAAAGCTCAAAAGGGAACAAGAAATCCAGTCCATCAGGCTATGCGAAATCTTGGAGCAAAGGAACAAGGTAGCTGAAGACTTAGAGGTACGGAATAATCAATCCTCTCAGCTTGAAAATCTTGTAACTCAATTATTTAATGCAAATGAAGAAATTATGAATCTAAGATCTGAGAATGAGAATTTGAGAAATGACTTAATTACTGAAAGGCAAATCAATGCAAGCTTACAAAGTGATCTAATCTCTGAAAAACAAGTCAATGAGAGAATGGTAAAATCTCAAAAAGACATGGATCAATTGAATCTACAAAATGAAGAAAATTTTCATAAACAAAATGGTAAAGCAGGCCTTGGATACAAGGAAGAAGGTGAATCCTCCAAACAGGGTACTCAAAAGAATCAAAGACCTACTTGCAGCCACTGTGGTAAGTTAGGTCATACATCTAACAGATGTTGGAGCAATGGAAAAGGCAAATTTAATGGAAAGTGCTACAATTGCAATCAGCATGGACACAAAGCCAATGAATGCAAAGAGAAACCAAAATTTGAAGGTAAATGTCACAAATGCCAAAAGCAAGGTCATAAGGCATCACAATGCAAATCCAAATCATTTAATCCAGCTGAACAACTTGTCAAAGCAATATTTGGTGGGGACAACAACACTTGGTGCAGATGTCATTATTGTGGAGAATATGGTCGTACTGGCATAAACTGTGCAAGGCATCACCTAAGAAAAAGGGATACCACTATAAGATGTTATACATGTACAGAACTTGGTCATATATCTAAAAACTGCATAAACATAAAGAAAGTCGAGGATGAGAAGAAAATCAAAGTAGACAATATTCAGAAGCAAATGAAGCAGCAATGGATTCCTAAGTCTACCGAGCCAGATAATTCAAGTGATGGAATGGTCACTCAAGAAGTGAGTGACTCTACCATTTCCAATTAAGACTCATCAGGATAAGACCAGGACTGTATCTACAAAGCAATATCCTAAGCAGTCCTAGAATGAAAATATGATCAAATCAGTATTTCAGATACATCAGGATCATGGTCGGTACATGACCTTACTGAGCTCAGTCGGGTGCAATAAGGCTTCTTTCACCAAGTTGCACTTACTGAGCATGGTTGGTTCTTCTCTTACCGAGTTAAGGTCGGTTTAACCTATTCTCTTTTGGTCACCGAGTTGCGAAGTTTAAGCCGAGCTAGTGGATGACAGTCTGTCGATCGCAGCTACCTCCGTACTGAACATTAATGGCAAATTTTTCATCAAAAGGGCAGATTTCGACCTCATTTTTTCACCGCGAATTCGAGATTTACACAAAAAAAAGGGGCTTTCAAGCGAGTTCAAGCGATTTGAAGAGATTTTCCAGCAAATTATTCTTACGAAACCTTTTCACTCACCGAGCAGCAATGGCATCCGCAAGCACCAGCAGCAGCAAGGCGAAGAAGGGTTCTGAAATGCTTGTGAAGGGAACGGAATGGAAGGCACCTATGTTCAAGCTCATTCTTTCCATCGCTGAATCACTCGATCCCAATGGAGCTCAATCACAGATTCCACCCAAGGTACTCCTCGTGAACGACATTCGCACTCATTTTAAGTGTGCTATTCAAGAAATAGGGACATTGGACATGGATAATGCCCTAGCGGAGTTATGTGTAAATGGTTCTCTCAAAATCGAGCACAAACATTTGGAAACTAAAGGTTTGACTCACATCGCGCATATGCCTAGAAACTTCCAAACCAAATGGATTAGGTATATCTTGAGTCGAGTGCATAATGGTCAGTTGTGGTTGGAACAACCCGTTTTGATAACCAAGAAGATGATTCACAAAATCACGGGTCTCCCGATGCTCAGCAAAGCCAAAACCACTAAAACCCTAGGATGGGATGAGTTACAGAGGCAAACCCTAGCCGAGTGGGATGGTAGAGGTTTGAAGGTTAACATTGTAACAGATCTGGAACTAAGATTTGGCATACATATTATTGCATATAAGTTATATAGTTCCAGCAGGTTAAATAGTGTACCGTGTGAAGCTGTGGATTTGGCCCTAAAAATTGTAAAGAAGAATCTTGAGTTTGATCTGTCAGAAGTAATGTTGAAGCAGTTAAACAAGAACATGGACAGTATAAGGACATCGAAGAATAACCCCTGTAAATTTGGATCTCTATTAATATGTTTACTATTTTATGTACAAAAATTCTTTCCATCAAAGGGAACCGTAGAATGGAGAAAAGATATCCCAATTTTGTATCAGATTAAAGAGTTTATAACAGAGATGGGAGAAAATTTTGATAGTATCATGGATAACTATTTTGAAGACTTTAAGGAGAGGATGAATAACTGATTCAAAATTCCTCCTAGGCTTGTTGAAGAATATAAAGATGACGTATGTTTTATGGTTGACTGTGACAAGGTGTAAATACAGGCAGTTAGACCCCGAGTTGCATGGGTGAGACCTCTTCCATATGAGGTAAATATTGATGAAACAAGGGATATCATTGAAGCACTGGTAAATGAGCTAGTAGACCCAAGGCAATGGATTTTTGGTACTTATGATGAAGCAAAGGCCAGAATTGAACTAGAAATCAAAATTCCACAGGCCATCAGCAAAGGTAAGAGGAAAGTGGCCAAACTAAAAACTGCAATGGGTCCTCTTATGCTCACCGAGGGAAGAGGTGAAGATAAAGAAAGTGAAGAAGAAGAAGAAGGAGAAAAAGAATCAGAAGAAGAGCAACCGGAAAAGAAGAAAGGCAAGGTAATCATTACCAAGCCCAAGAAGCAGCCTACTGCAGTATTTACTCGAAGGACAAGAAGAGGTATTCAGGAACCTGTATTGGTCAAGCCTACACCTACATTCGAGCAAAGGCTCAAATCATTGGAAGAAGGAGCTGGCATCACAAATTTCAAGGCATTGAAATTTGAGACAAGGACTGATGCAGAGAAAATGCAGATTGAGGAACTGGTACTTAACAAAATGGGAAAATGGAAATACTCCCCGGACCAAATTGCTCCTCATATCTCTAAAGAACTACTGGAGAGAGTACAGCCAAGATGGGAGATAGCCACCAAGACGGTAAAAGATATATATGAGCAATCCCTGAAGAATCTTCGGCCTAGTCTCACTGGAGCAGAGGTAAAATCTGAATTGAAAACCCATGAAGGTAAAATGATGATCAAATTCCACACTTGTTTGATTTTGATCAAAGATATAGAGCATATTGTAAATGATGCTACAAACATGTGGAAAAACATCTATCATCTACATAAGCCCAGTGTAGACCCAGTAGAAATAAAGGATGATGATAGCAGCAGCAGTAATGATGAATCAGATAGCGCTTCATCCATCACAGTTACACCAGGAGAGTTGCATGCAATGATGGAAGAGAAAGAGGAAGAAGACAAAGAGGAAGAAGCTGAAGAGGAAGATAAGGAGGATGATCCAGTAAAAAATTGCAGCAGCAGTTATTGCATCCCTTCCTCACTCCCCAGCTAAACCTGTGACATCATCAAGGTTGGAGTCAGCTTCAGCAGGTTCATCTACACCAAATTTACCATCTACACCTGCCATATCTCAGCTCCAGGTATCATCAGTGGAAGTGACTACCACTTCATCTACCGAGCTGCACCCCTCTTCATCTACCGAGTTGGCCTCCTCGACTCCATCATCATCAGTTAGTATTGCTGTGAGTTCTCCAATTTTGACTACTCCAATTTGTTCTACAATTTTGTCGCCATCTACTTCAGGCACAGTGAGCTTAGATACTATATTACCGAGTGTATCACCATTTTTGGCCAGTACTCAAATTTTTGACCCTGTACATACTCCTATTGGCACTCAACCCTCAAGCATCCCAATTTTTACTGCTAGTCCTTCTATCTCTACTGTTGTGTCTATTCCAAAGGTCAAACCAGTCATCTAAGAAGTCAAACAAAAGCAACCATTAAGACTTATGATCACTGGAAAGGAAATTCCTGAAGACATTGACTTGGACACAGAGATAGTAATTCCAAAGATTGACTTTGATAATGCTACCATTGAAGAAATGAGGTATGCTAGTCAACTTATTGAGAAAAAGGCTACTCAGATGCAGTTAAGATCGAAAAGGGATAAGGAATACAGGATAATTGAGGATGCCCAGAACATAATTACTGAGGCTATAGGTGTTGATGTTGATACTTCTCAACACATTTTGATTCAATTGGAAGAGGCAGTTAATAAATTCAATGAAGATGCCTCCGGACAAGAAAAGCTGATTGAGCGTGCAGCAAAGAAATTTGATAATAAGGTGTTGGGGCACATTGCCCAGAACATTGCAATAAATCAGGTTGCATTAACCTCAGTTTTGGCAGATATGGAAAATTCTTTTAATAATGTAACATCTCTTTTTGCTAAGCTTTGTGATGTTACCGAGTACACTAAGGGAATAAGAGAGAAACTAAATAAAATTGATGAGGATCTGAAGGTGAGCGCACAAAACTTGAAGCTTGACCCCAGTTCAAGCTCATCTCATCACCTCAGGATCAATTTTTTGTCAAAAAAGCAGGCAGAGCTGTTGAGAGAAGAGGCAAGGATCCTATCTACATTGATAGATATCCAAAACATGATCCTTCCCATCATGGATTCAATGCAGAAGCACATTGCACATTCAAAGACATTAATCCATGATAATAACTTCTCCATTGCAGACCATGTGATTGAACTTTTGGCTGAAGTTCAAGTAGCTCTTTCCACCTGCAAAATTTTGCAAGAGAATTGGGATAAGACTCTCCAGCTTATTCTTCAGGTACATTCAGAGTTCATCTCTCATTTTGGTGTTTCTATATAAGTATATATATTCTTTTATTCTTTGCCATTATTGTCAAAAAGGGGAAGATTATTGTTGGATATGTATACTATGGGTGAATAAGTGTTTTCGAGAAATTGTACAAAGGAAGAGATATACAGCTCATGTAAATACTGTATATACATTCTATGGGGGAGTTGTATATAACGAAGCTATGTATATTCAGAATTAGTCATCAGCATGTCAGATAAATTTTGTCTCATAAGTGTTTTTGTCACTAATGCCAAAGGGGGAGATTGTTGGCATTATGATACATTTTTGTCATTAGTTACAACACTTATTGGATTCTGAATGCTTACTGAGCTCTCACCGGACATTCCTTTATAAGCCAAGCTTTACCTAGTTCTCAGTGTTTACCGAGTGATCGAGGTGAACAAAGTCAGTGTTTACTGAGTGATCGAGGTGAACAAAGCAGCCAGTGTTTACCGAGTGTTCGAGGTAAAGAAAGGAATCAGTTTTGATCGAGTGAAGATGTACTTAGTATTGACCGAGAACTTCGTGATAACCGAGCTCCTGAGGTTATCAAGGAAATTAATTTTACCGAGCTCAGA
The DNA here is from genome assembly GCA_028749045.1 of Cupressus sempervirens. Classification (NCBI taxonomy): domain Eukaryota; kingdom Viridiplantae; phylum Streptophyta; class Pinopsida; order Cupressales; family Cupressaceae; genus Cupressus; species Cupressus sempervirens. Next base: position 173,440,206 of record CM053792.1, on the reverse strand, counting down.
CGGTTATCAAGGAAACTAACTATCACCGAATCACAAGGTTCTATCAAGTGTTTTCTTCGATCACCGAGCTATAGTTCAGATAGAAGTGTTCACCGAGTGACATCTCTTCTACCGAGTCTCCAGTGGTTACCGAGTTTAGAACTACTCGAAGTGTTTAGTATGGACCGTGCTTTCACTTCTACCGAGTGCATGACAATGCCAAGTAACGTAGTGGACGCCGAGTATCAGAAGGACACCGAGTCAGTTCAGTGAACCCGAGTTTTTACCTTGGGCCGACTTTGTATAGAGATTTGCACTTGTTGTTTTGGCCAACCTTGCATGTATTGTTTATTTAGATGGTATATATATGTAATGTATTGTATCATTCAAATGTAATGGTAATGGAAATAGTAATGATAATGAATGAAACTGCGAAAGTGTGAAAGAAATACATGCGTGCGAAAGTATGTGTACGGAGTTGTCAAGGAATTCAGCAAGGTCGAATTTTGGAGCAGAAAAGTTTTATCTATCACATCAAGGTGAATCAGAGCATAGCGGATCTTATCAGCAATCAGTTGTAATCAGATCCACTGTTTCATTCTAACAGGTGAATCAGTTTTTGTAAATCCTTTAACAAGGTAGACTTAACAGTCTTTTGTAAATCTCCTAACAGAGTGCATACTTTATTGTATGTTTGTAAATCCTCTAACAAGGTGGATCTAGCAATCCTTTGTGCTCCTAACAGGGCAGATCACCAGAAGTGGTCATTGTAAGCCTTAACCGGCCAATTTCATACTGCAGTAACGAAGCTTTGTGGGTTTCATCCCCACCCCAGTTTTACTTTCTATTTGGAAGGTTTCTGGGTCACCAAATCTGTGTGTTCAAGTATTACAAATGATTTTATTTCATGCTTACAGTAGGTTACTTGGATGAATGGTGAATATGTCAGTTTGCAGTTTTATTGTTTGAAATATTAGAAGTTACTGATTCACCCCTCCCCTCTCAGTAACTTGTCATATCTTGAATATTTCCAACAATCGGTACATATAGATTATATTATCTCTTGGTGATTGAGTAAAGATCTCATGCATAATATTGTCTAGGTAATGATTGGATGCATTCACTAATTCATAATAGGATTGAGCATATAATCCATTTATATTACTTCATACTTGTTTTATTGAACATTTTGTATAACATAATCAATAATACTATAATTATACAACTACAGCTAGTACTCTTATTTATTTTATTTAATCATGTACATTTAAGATTAGTATTTTTCTTAAAATTAGATTGTATATTTGTTATCACTAAAACAAAAATATAGATCTCTGATAGTTATCTTTTTTAATGTCAAGATCTTCATATTTTTTAACACTAAAACACAAATATAGAACATTTAGGTATATTTTGGTTCATAATAGTCCATGCACCACAAATAAAAATCAAAGTTCACATTTCAAAGGCCAAAGGTTTTGAACATGAAACTAGTGATTCAAAGTGTTGGTTCATCAATTTGAATTTACAGTTCAAAGGTTCAAGTTTGACAATTCCAAGTAGCCTATACCATTTCAGAAGACCAAGTCTAGTGATTTGTATCTAGCAATTTGATGATATAGAAATTCAATATGGAGGAGGATATATCCATGTAATTTTTGTCTAACAATAACTGTGATCATCATATATATACATATGTATATATGTGTACCAGTATGATGCACATATTGTTATATGTGTGTGTGTGTGTGCGTGTGCGCGCATATGTATAATAGCAGTATATGAAACAATGCACAGTTGAAATCAATGATCATATTTTATATTTATACATTTATTTATTTATTTATTTATTTATTTATTTATTTATTTATTTATTTATTTATCTATTTATTTATTTATTTATTTATTTATTTAATCTGAGATCTCATTTAAGGCATGATCGAACCTTATTTTGATTCCTTTGATTTTAGATCGCTATCGATCTATATTATATCGAGCTGCAGTTCATAATGATTGATAATACATTATTAAGATTTGTGTTAAGTCTATACAAATCAGGTTTGATAAACCATCACCAAACTGGTGTGATTGTGAATGTTCCTGATTCCATTCAGAGACATGTCGATTCACCATCACACCAATCCATGTGATATGTATACTTGATCTGCCCAAAATGACAAGGCATCGAAATCAATTAATGCAAGCACATCAAAGGATCAATTTACATTTCAAGTTCAAGAAAATTTTATTATCTATGTTATTTTTGTACTACATATACAGGTTCTAGAGAAAACCTATTCTTTGACATCAATGTTCATACCTACAATAAAAGTTGTGCATAAATCAACCTCACATTTGAAATCTGGTAAGAAATTTTACACTTTATATATACAAAGAGGTCTTTTTTAAGGTGCTTATTACATATGAACACAATATAAAAATTGATCCAACTACATACATATTCCATAATCGAAAAAATAAAACAATAAAACCCACTCAAACCATGCTAAGTGACTTACCTCAAGATCCTGCACAAAAATAATGCAGACCAAAAAAAATTGGGAGGGTTCGCAAGAAATTTTACAAAAACATATCATAGCAAATATTTTTAGAAAGAAACAAGCCATAACCTAGTTAAATTGGTCTAGTTGCTAATAAGCTGGGTTAATTATAAATTCTTGTGAAATTTCCATTAGATTAGGTACAATAAAATGAAAAATTAGTTGTTCCTAGCTAATAGGATCAAATACAATTTTTCAAGGTGATAAAATTGCATATGCAGATGTATGTATGTATGTATGTATGTATGTTTGTGTATATATGTGTATGTATGTATATGTATGTATGTATGTATATACATACATATGCATATGTATATATATACATACATACATACATGCACACATATGTGTGTGCCTATGCATGTATGTATGTATATATAGAGAGATCTTGTGGATTGTGGAGATCAGTGGAGATCTAGGATTTTTTTGTTGTGCCCTTGTGATCACTGCACTTCATTGTCATGTCCTTATGATATCTGCATCTCATTGTTGTGCCCTTGTGATCTTTGTATATGTATGTATGTATGAATGTATGTATATGCATACATATGTGTGTGTGTGTCTATATGTATGTATGTATATAAATAGAGTGATCTTGGCACAACATAAAGACAATAAAAACTCACTCAACAGGTAGCATGGCCACATATATAATGGTAACACCTATTGGTAAGTAGATTCGTCTTTTTCTCTCTCCATTTTTTTCATTTGTTTATTTCACTTGAACTAATATATCCTAGGGGGCACTTTGTAATATTGGATGGATTTTATGTAGGAGGCAATGAGGACATTCCTAGATGTACTCGTGTGATGAATTACTTTTGAGAAATGAAGATGAATTTCCCCTGAGAGTAGCAAGAGGTGATGAGGATATTCTAGGTACCTTATTATGCTTATACACATATGGATGTTCAGGTAATCAACCTTACATTTAATGAAAGCAATATGTGCTTCAAAATTAGCTTTTAAACATAACTATATAAGGAGTGAGTTAGGACATATATAGATTAACCTTACATTAACTGTAAACTGCAACACAACGGTTGCACTAAGGTATTACAATATTGTGATTATAGAAAATCGTCTAATTCACCTGAGTGGGTGTATGATGGCAAAGAGTTGTATTAGGGAAGTAAAGCTCATCAATGGTTATAGGAATACAACTATATCAAAACAATTAGAAACCAAAACCACATATTCATTATAGTGAGTAGTTCAAGGGTCTTGATCCTGTGAATACATGTATGTAGGCATCCTGGTAGGTAGAGTATGCCTCTAGTGTGTAGACACCTTGGACATAGTTAGGTAGCACTTAATTATTTTAAGACATTATATGTTAACTCATGAAGTGCATTCCCTTGCAGAAGCCTTTGCCACAATGACATTACCTCTAAACCATGCAAAGGATGTTGAAGTGGCTCCCAACCTTGAAACACTCGTATAAGCAATGTCAAAGAAAATGCAAATACAATAGATATATTACTATTATTTATGTATATGTATGTAAGTATGTAGAGAAGAGCACCACATGCCCAAATATATATCTTTGCACTATCATAACCTGAGTGGTAGAACATCTCTGGAGCAATGCATGGCCAAAGTTAGAGATCTCTAGATTTGCATCACTATCTATTAACAGATTGTCTATTTTGAAGTCTCTATGAAATACTCCTTTCTTGTGATAGTGTTGTAATGCACAAATCAGGAGTTGAAAATATAATCTTTCTTGATTTTCTTCTTGTCTTCCACCTTCATGTTTAAGGAGGTAATATTCAAAATTTGAAAAATAAAACCTATATTTTGTATGATTTTCTACTTATATAGGAAATCCAATGACCAAAATTTATCTTAAACTAATAATTCTAGTTTTCCTGATATAGAAATTGATTTACATTCTAACAATAATGTATGATTGTAATTGATAACATAACCACTCAAATGGGATTGTATCATGCAAGTAAACATATTTTTCAGTGGAGATTGTGTCATGCTAACCCACTACATTTGGATGCTTCAGACATTGCATGGCTCTGATTTCTTTATCTATACGCTTGTATTCCTCTTTTCTTTTTCTCCAAGCACTTTATTGCATAGATTTTATCACTTTTGAAATCACTTTCCCTATATACATTTGCATACACACCTTTCCTTATGAAGTCATGTCATTTTTTTTAATTTCAAAAAATGAGAGGATGTTATTTATTATTAACTCATTGCATAGACTTTATCACTTTTGAAATCACTTGCCCTATATACATTCACATACACACCTTTCCCTATGATGCTTTCCATTTTATAATCTCTAATCATAGTTGGCATTTCCATGGCTATGATATATTTAATGATGATAACAATGTTCATCTATTCGAGTAATCATAGTATTAAATATTTGTCTTCCTTGACCAAAGAGGTGTAACAATGCAGCTAATGGTGATTGGTCATATGATTTTGATTTTATTTTAAAAAACCAGAGGATTTTTTTCTGTATTAACTTATAGATTCAAATAATGTTTTAGAGATTCAATTTAAATTTTGGATGAAAGCACAAATCTATGTCACCTTTGAGGCTAACTTTATTGATCTAGTGGGATCAAATCTAGCCGAACCAAATCTAGTTGAAACCATGTGGCGCTGAGTAGGTGCCAAGTGGTGTGTACACATCCATAGGGCTCTGGTCAGATCGAATCCAGCCTGACTAGATCTAACCGAATTTGATGTAGACAGAACTAGGAAAATTATAAGCTGCAAAAAGACAAATCTGCCAGTCATTTACATTGTATGAGCTTGCTGGAATTGCAAAGTGAGAAGTGCTACATGAGTCATTCGGCTGGATCAGCAATGTCAGCAATTTTTTTCAAATTTTTAGGACATTTTAAGTTTTATTTTATGTTTCCTTAGGTAAAAATATGGTTTTTGATGTGTATTTTTAATTTAGATTATTTTAAATAGTTCAAATTTTTAATAATATTATATTTTTATGTTTTTTAGTACTATAATATTAGATAAAGTTTAGAAAAAGTATTGAAAATTAGTAATGTTTAGACATTATTAGAGAAACTAGATTAATTGTAAAACATTATTTATAGAAAATAGTAGAAAATATTAGAATAGTTAGAAACTTTTGAAACTTTAGAAAATAATAGAAAAAATTTATTAAATATTTAAAATTAGTTAGATATAATATTAGAGAATTTAAATATTTTTATTTTATTTTTGTTAGAAATCATTATAAATTGATTTAAAGGTAAAAGTTTAGAAACTACTATAAACTGGTAACTAAAACCATTAGATTGAACTAAATCAAACTCTACCTATTAACATGAACACAAATACATTCTAATTGAAACCATATAAATTATCAACAAGAGATGAACTTAACATTGAATGTAATTAAACCACAACATTAGATCTAATCTAACTTGAACTAAAACTCTCACATTGAACCAAATTAGACTCTAACTCCTATATTGAACCTTAAACCCAAATATGTTGACCTAAACCCTAAATGTATAACTCTCTCTCTCTAGATCTCAAACTTGTAACCCTCTATCTCTCTCTAACTCCTAACCACATCTCTATAAACTCTAAACTGCTCTCTAAGCCCATAGTCCCTAAACTTCTTTGTCTCTCTCTAACTTACATAACTTTATCTCTCCCAACCCTAACATCATCTCTCTCTTTCTAAATCTCAAACTTTTAACCCTTTGTCTCTCTCTAACTCCTAAACCCCATCTCTCTAAATCTTGAACTACTCTGTAACTCATAAACCCCATCTCTCTAAACCCTAAATAGCTCTATAACCCCATAATCCCTAACATAACTTCATCTCTCCCATTTCATCTCTCTCTCTCTCTCTTTGAAATAATTTCATCTCTCTCTCACACACACATACATAACCTCATCTCTCCCAATCCTAACCTCCTCTCTCTTTCTAGATCTCAAACTTTTAACAATCTATCTCTCTTAACTCCTAAACCCCATCTCTCTAAGTTCTAAACAGCCATCTAACCCCATAATCCCTAAACCTCTCTCTCTCTCTCTCTCTAACTTACATAACTTCATCTCTCCTAACCCTAACCTCATCTCTCTCTTTCTAGATCTCAAACTTTAACTCTGTCTCTCTCTAACTTGTGAAACTTATCTCTCTAAACCCTAAACCACTCTCTGAACCCATAACATTAATATAACTTAATCTCTCCCTCTCTCTCTTACATAACTTCATCTCTCTCTCTTACATAACCTCATCTCTCCCAACCCTAACCTCCTCTCTCTCTAGATCTCAAACTTTTAACACTCTATCTCTCTTAACTCCTAAACCTCATCTCTCTAAACCCTAAATTGCTCTTTAACTCCTAAACCCCATCTCTCTAAACCCTAAACCACTCTCTAACCCCATATTACCTAATGTAACTTCATCTCTCTCATCTCATCTCTCTTTCTCTCTCTCTCTTACATAACTTCATCTCTCTCTCTTCGATAACCTCATCTCTCCCAACTCTAAACTCCTCTCTCTCTAGATCTCAACTTTTAACACTCTATCTCTCTTAACTCCTAAACCCCATCTCTCTAAACCCTAAACCACTCTATAAACCCATAATCTCTAAATCTCTCTCTCTCTCTCTCTCTCTCTCTCTCTCTCTCTCTCTCTCTCTCTCTCTCTCTCTCTCTCTCTCTCTCTAACTTACATAACTTCATCTCTCCCAAACCTAAACTCCTCTCTCTCTATAAATCTCAAACTTTTAACCCTCTATCTATCTTTAACTCCTAAATTGCTCTTTAATTCATAAACCCCATCTCTCTAAACCCTAAACCACTCTTTAACCCCATAATCCCTAACATAACTTCATCTCTCCACCTCATCTCTCTCTCTTACATAACCTCATGTCTCCCAATCCTAACCTACTTTCTCTCTAGATCTCAAACTTTTAACACTATATGTCTCTTAACTCCTAAACCCCATCTCTCTAAACCCCAAACCACTCTCTAACCACATAATCCCTGACATAACTTCATATCTCGCATCTAAATCTTGAACCACTAGCTAACTCATTAACCCCATCTCTCTAAACCCTAAACTACTCTCTAACCCCATAATCCCTAACATAACTTCATCTCTCCCATTTCATCTCTCTCTCTTACATAATGTCATCTCTCCCAACCCTAAACTCCTTCTTTAGATCTCAAAATTTTAGCACTCTATCTCTCTTAACTCCTAATCTCCATCTCTCTAAACCCTAAACTGCTCTCTAACCCCATAATCCCTAACATAACTTCATCTCTCCTATCTAAAGCTGACCTACAATACATGTTTAATTTATTTCAAAAGAAACTAGGACATAGTAACCAACCAAGGAAATTTTCTAAAATATTTGTCTTCTTTCACATCTTAAAATACACTCTAAATCTACAATCCAGTTTCCACTATATCAACACCAATTCTAGAGTAAACATAAAATACATCTTCTCCTAAAATCCATTGTATCTCTCAATAGAATCCAAAAACACATAAACTCAACACAAGTGAAGCATGTAATTTGCAAATAAAAGTTAAAAATTTCATGTTTGTATCATTCAATCCACCATTTATTTGTCTACTAATTTAAGAGCCTCCATCTTTATATAGAGAATATATTTCAAAAAAAATCATAATATCTAAAAGAACTAGCAAAGAGATAATTAGATCTTGCACAATGAACAAGTGCCATATAGTGGCTAGTACTTGTCATATATTGTATTAGAAATGATATAATTATAAATATCATATTCATAGTTTATTTATTTATTTTTAATATAAATAATTAAATATATTTATATAATTAACAATTTTAGTTTTATACGAAAATCTAATTATAATACTAATAAAATATTAAGGAAAATTTTTTCAATCGTAATAAGTTTTTTTATCTAAAATAATATAATTAATTATAAAATAAATAACTTTTTTTTAATAAATTATAATTACGACAAATAAGAAAATAAACAACTATGTTTTTTAATTCTACTTTCATATTACATTTATTTTAAGATGTATTTTTTAGATCATATTGTAGAGAAAATATTTATTTATACCAAATACAAAAAGTCTATTTGTCACAAATTGTAAGATAGTAATTATATTTTGAATACTAAATTATATTGTAGATATCAAGCCAATTATTATAAGGTTAGGAACAATAAAATATTCACTTGTTTTCTGGGCCAATGACTTCATGTATTTTTTGCCTTGCATATCCGATGAAAAATGTTTTAGAAAAATGTTTAGTTTTAAAAATAAAAGAATCATGTAAATTCCTTTGTTTAAATAAAATTATGAATTACATTTTTTTTTCACTTTTCTCCTAAGTGCACAAAGTTGTGGTACCAAAACGGGTATAAAATGAAACTTTTTTCTGAAAGACATTTTGAAGATAGTTACACTCAAAATTTCAAGATATGACAAGAACAAAAGTCGTAGTCCTCTAAATCTACTTTCTAAACTACTACTTTTTTTAATGGTAGATTGTAAGGCCCTCGGAAAAGGGGACCACAAAAAGTGGTATTATTTTTTTCTATAAAAACATATCATAGTGTCTATACACTCGAAAGTGTCCCACTCTAAACCCTTCTATCCAAACGATTCCATGAGTTTGGAATACTTGGATGCTAGCTTAGAGCTCCCTATCCACAGAGTACAAAAGAGTGTATTTCAATTTTAAGGGCTCTCATCTGAGCCTTAAGAATACTCTTCTTGCTAGTAAACCATACAATGGGAGGTTCCAAAGACAAGATGCAAGAATGCAAATGTCCCAAGGAGTTCCTCAAGGATGCAATGCAAATATGGAAACTAAGCTAAGATGAGAATACAAAATGCAGCTATGCTAAGCATGTATGAGAGTGTTATAATCCAACTATTAGACTATATGATTTAAGCTAAATGTAAAAATGAAAGCTAAGCTAAGCTAGAATGCCATGGATGAGAGAATGTAGACAAGAAAGAGAAGTTCTCCACAAAGCTCCAAAGAAACCTGTTAGAAAACCTGCAGCATAACAATATTCAAAATTGAGGATGGATTTGAGGGGGAAAGCTCTCTCCCTTTTAAAGTCGTATGGACGGTGGAGATCAAGATTAAGATGGTGGATGATCAATGGTGGAATTCAAAAAGAGGAGTGATCCATGTGCACACACAAATTAACCAATAGAATATAAGTTGACTTGTCATATAAGACAAAAGTCATAAAGCCTTTTCTTTTAATTGTAAAATAGAAAAAGGACTTTATGTGTGCACTTTAAGTGGGTTAGAAGAATGGGGTCTTTTATTTAATTAAAAGGGGACATGTTTTTTTAATCAAATAATGAACTTAGGATAGCATAGTCAAACCATAGGTTATAATCAAATAAATTGATTATTAGCAATTTGGTCTAGGTAAGTGATTAAATTAAATTAGCCAAAATGTTGAGAAGGGGGCTAATAGTCTAGATGACCATTTTTAGGTGATTACAGTGTCAGGTGTGGTCCCCCTAAAATTCTAACTCTCTTTTTTGAGATTCTTTAATCACTCTAGTCAGAAGTTACCTAACACCATGTAGTTTATCCCATATTTTTTGGGTAATTTTATAATATATATTTAAATTTTTATGAATTTTGTACGCGATCACATCCCAAAACGTGTTATATATGTGTGTTCCCTCTTAAAAGGATTGAAAACTAATCAAAAATCAAAACTTATTTTTTCAAAAGTGTGTGAAATGGAGTATAGTTTCTAAAGGAACTAATGTTTTTACAAAATCTGATGAATGAACCAAAGTCTAACCCCAAAATACTTCACATTGGTTTTTGAGAAAAAATGAACATCATTCAAAAGAAATTATAATTGAAAGTTTTACAATAGTCTGAATTCAAAAATAAATTATATGGTTATGTAGCTAACACAAAAATCTACAATATCATGTAACCTAATTTATCAATATTCAACCATGACAAGACGTAATGGAGAGAAAAAAAGAAAAAATAACCATTTTTGGTATGCTTTCTAGAAAATACATCTCAAACCTATTTCAGACCACCAAACCTTTAAATTGGATCTCCAAGGAAAATCCAATCCTTGGTGAATTCTAATGTGTTAAAATATTTGCTCCCCCTAAAATGTGAGCACACTATCAAAATGTAGTGGATTAAATCGTGCATGTGCGTTAAAGGGTGCACATGCTATAGTGCATATGCCCTATGGGGCAATAAATAAAAACTAGAAAACCCTTTTAAATAGGGCACATTTATGTAAATTACATCATGGGGATCATACACATCAAATGTAACATTTAAATATGAAAAAAGATACTATTCCTTTCTTATGCTTAAGTTACATTTTATGAATATACTATAGAAGTTGAGAAAACCAACTTCACAGATCCTCAAGAACACCTGCATGCAAAATATCCTGCAATGAAGAGAAACCAGAAAATGAAAAAAGCAAAGCTTGAAAATTCTCAACAATATGAGAGTAAAAATGTATTCCAAGTTATTAAACAAAAAATACAATGGTTCAACCTTTAAAGGTGAACAAAACCCTAGAGGGAAAAAGAAACTAGGTTTGCACAATATAATTAATATAAAATATTAATTATATGCATCTAAGAGAGTTAAAGCAACTAGAGTAATAAATAACTTACTCTAACACCCCCCCTTAAGTGAAGCTTAGGAGGAAGCTAACCTAGCAAAGCTATGAAAGCAAGAAAATGGGTCTCGGCAACAAGGCTTGATCAGGTACCCAAAACAAGAAAATCTTTGTAAACTAGTGACAAAGGAGAAAACCTAGTGGGAAAAACCCCTCTCCAAAAAGAGATAGAACAAACATGTTGAAAAAAATGAAGGAAGGAAGGCCTCAAGAAGACCCCGGAAGGACAACTTCTGAACCCCAAGCAGAGACCACAAAATAAGAAAGTGTGGCGATGCAAATGATTTGTTGAAGATGTCAGCAACCTGTGCATCAGTGGAAATGTACTCCAAAGAGAGAACACCATCCTGGATCAAATGAAAAATGAAATGCATATGAAATATGAATAGCACTCTAATTATTGCACCATAGAACAGTGGGACAATCAAGAGGAAAACCAAAATCATTCATCAACTGCCGAAGCCATAAAATCTCTTGACTAGCAAGTATTGCAGCTTGATACTCAGCCTCTATAGATGAAAGTACATGAGCCTACTACTTCTTGCATGACCATGTGATAGGACTAGAGCCAAGACAAAAAATAATGCCAAAAGTAGACTTTCGATCATCAACATCACCGGCCCAATCTGAGTCAGCATAGCCAACAATATGAGGTGTCCCTGATGTGTAATGAATGTCATACATCAATGTGCCCTAAATGTATCTCAAAATACACTTGGAAACTTTCTAATGACTCTCATGAGGCGCATGTGAAAATTGAGAGACAAGACCCGCTGTGAAGGAGAGATTAAGACAAGTGTGTGTCAGGTGTATATGAGCAATGTTAGTATGCTAATAGAAACCAAATTTAAATAAAGCTTCTACAAACTAAACAAAATTCATAAACTTCAAGATAGACTAAGATGAACTCTCAATTGAGAATATGAGACATTAATGGGATCTCTCAATGAGAAGCTCTCTTGTTGAGTAGCTTTGTCTAAATAGATAGGATGTATGCTCAATATGCTTCCAAAGGCTTCAATGGATGATTGTGGATTTTTGGTGTGGATAGATGGCTTTAGTATGGATTTGGCTCTCAAAATAGCATTATAACTTTACTTCATGGATTGTGTTATTTTGCAAAGGGGAAGGATCCAATTTATAGGCAAGAGGCTTGAGGGATTGAGGGCTAAGATGCAAGGATGGGAAAAAGCTTATGGAAGGCTCAGATTGCATGAGAGGAGAGCACATGGATTGTGCTTCCTTATAGCCAATCAAGGAGTGACACATGTCACATGGTGAGAGGATGGAGGAAAGGGCAAGGATGAGTCAACAAAGGAGGCTCAAGAGATAAAATCTTCATAAAGACCCTCATAATGACTTGTAAGAGCAATAAAAGGGCTTGTAAGAGTCATTTATGACCTAGTGGACTTCATAAAGTTTTATGGTTAAGATATTTTGAGGGTGATGAGAGCAAATTCGACTTGGACTTGATTAGGAAGGTTTTAAGCTTGCTTAGTCTTGTGCAAATGATTAGAGGATGGATTATGATGGTTTAGGATTAGCTTAAGGATAGGCAAGTGGATGGCATTTAATGAGGGTGAGTGAAGGAAGAGATATTTGTTAACTTTGGCTTGGGTTAGTAAGTTTTAACCCATGTTTAGGGAATGTGACAAGGTTAGGAGGGGATTAGGATTAGGTTTAAAGACATCTTCTAGAAGAGTCTAGACTTTGGATGAGGATAAAGACTTTCTAGAATAGTCTAGAATTTCCTAGGATGAGGATGAAGACTTTCTAGAAGAGTCTAGAACTTCTTAGGATGAGGATAAATTAGATTTTTAGGAAATAAATAAAGTTTTATTTATTTCAAGGGTTTGGGTTGAGGAGATATTTATTAAAACTTTTTTAATAAACATGAGGATTAATATTTAATTTTAATTAAATATTTTGAGTTGGGGTTAGGGGTAGGAAATGATGAGATTAGCCTTTAATCGAAATTAAAGAAGGATTAGAAGATTTTGGAAGAGGTTATTGGTCATAAGGAAATTGGCCAACTTTTGGGAAAAAAATAAATTTTTTATTTATTTTAGGATTTTTGGTCAATTTATTAATTAAATAATTAATAAATAAGGAAATAATGTTTAAATAAGATTTAAAAATTTTTAGGAGGGATTCCTTAATTAAATATTTTTAATTAAGATAAAAGGATTTAATGGCATAAAAATTAATTAATTAATTAATTAATTAATTAATGATGATGTCATTGGGAATTTTTCAAAAAATAAAAATACTTTATTTTCTAAAGGATTTTTAGGTGTCTACATTTTGCCCCTCTTTGATGTGATGCCGCAAGTGGCATGACATCAAAGATAAGAAAATAAGATGCCCAAGGCTAGAGCAGAAGAGGAGAGAATGGACTATGAGATGCCCCCTCAAGAAGGCAGCGGGGAGAGAAAGCGAGGCTTGGTGGCTTCTTGAAAAATACAAGAATCTGGGATGAGCAAGGAGACGCAAATTGGCAAAGAGAAGGGGCTGAATTAGCTCAAACTCTCACTATGGGAGAATGATAAAGGGAGAATCAGAGGCACAAGAGGAAGCAAGCTTAAGACTTTAGGGAAGGTGGAGGATGAAGGAGCAGAGCGCTATAGAAAGGAATCCAGGATAGGGAGATGGATGAGGGGATTATAAGGATGATGCAACAGGATTTCAAAGAGTTAGATTGGCGGAAGATGGGTTTCGGAGATCCCTAGGACTAGGATTGTGGATCTCGAAAGATGAGGCTTGGTGGGTTGATTTGGATTGGTGGATCCCTAAGACTAGGATTGTGGATCCCTAAAGCTAAGAGTGATGAGTGATTCAAAGAGATACTGATGCATCAGCTGGGGTAGGAGAGACGGATGCTAGATATAGATGGGGGATAATGGAGATGAAGGAAAACCATTGAAGCTTTTTGAGCGGGGGGATACTTCAAAGAGAAGTACCACCATGTAGTTGAACACTAGATTTGCTATAGGACTATTGGTTAATTGCCAAGGTTACCAAGAACATCAAGGCCTTTTCACCAACCGTCCAAAGGACTGACAAACTAACTCAAAACAAACACACAAGGATTGCCCCAGCATCACACATGAATCCTAGAGGAAGCAGCATGGAAACGACACTGGAGAACCCACAAGCAGAAAAGAAAAACAAACGAAAGACCTGATCAAGACCTTACGCTCTAATTGCCCCATTCGCAGCATACCATGATATGGAAGATCGTGGCAACCTTGAGGAGGGAACAAGGAGATTGCTTGGAAAAGATACTTCAAGACCCAAAAGGGAAGATCCCAAATCAAAAGAAAGTGAAAATCCAAAAGAGAGCCGTTTGCCAACGAGATGGGTAGGACGAGGTACTAACGGACCAAGATCAGACATGAGGAAAGCTATATCCTGCAAGGACCTATCGGAGAGCACCTAAGCTAGTGAATTTGGATGAGTGATGCGTCTGGCAAGCTGAACTAAGAAAGATAACACTTTGGTGATAGGAAATCTAGCTAAAGGATGCGTTGGAATAGCTAACCAAGATGTGTGATGGGTGCAAGATGCTGATCAAGGATGAACTGACACGAACGCTGGATAGATACAATGGTACTAAGCTAAAGAGGATGTACAAGCTGACAGAACAAGATATTTACAAGTGAGCTAATCAAGATATGGTACAAGCTAACAGACCAGGATAGTTACAAGCAGGCAAAAGCTCAGGATGATAGGATAGCAGAATGGTTCGATGTTGTGCAAGATGCGAAAGCTAAGGGTGGGGTGATAGCGAAAGATATGGATTTGGAAGGATGCATCCAATGATGATGAGAGATTTTGTGATGAAGGATAGCTAGAGGAGCAGGATGAGATGGCTGGATAGGATGGTAGATAGCTAGGATTATGATGGATATAAAGAGATGACATTGGGTTTGCATGAGGATAGCCTAGAGCTAGATACCAATGACAAGGGAGGATGGACAAGACAAGATCTCCAAGGAATATAGTGCCCCCAATTAGAAGATAACATGCGGAAGGAGGTCTTATGATGGATGTGATAGGATTGAAGCTAGGTTGGAAAAAGCTGAAGGGGCTAGGGAGATGGATGATAGCTGAGATGATTGGCTGAAGCTGCATAAGATTAGTGGATGGTGTGAGATGGAAGCTGGAGGATGGAGGATAGGTGGATAGATTGGAAGATGGAGTTGAATGTCAAGAGATGACCAAAAGCATGAGGGTGATAGGCTAAGCTGGGGATGGCGGGATTACGCATGACGCTTGTTTGCCAAGTTTTCATCATGGTACTTGTCCAAGGCGCTTGAATTGCCAAGTTTTCACCAGTGGACGCTTTATTTTTCTTTTCTTTTTAAATTTTTTGAATTTGGACTTAGCTGGAATGATTTTGGCTTTCTTCAGCTATTTTGGCTTTTTTGGGATTTTTCACTGGCTGTTGGAATGTTCAATTTTGTTGCTAGCTGTTGGTACACCGGATGTGTGATTTATGCAATAGATCAGATTAGATGGGATTGATGGTAGGAGATGGAGGGATGAAAATGCTGGAAAGGAGCATGAGATGGGGATGCTTGCAAGAGCAACATTGGCACATGTTGGGACGGGTGTGAAAAGAGCATATGGGGGATAAATGGTAGATGCGGGCGTGATGGAGGATTTGTGGAAGCGTGCTTGGGGATATAGGCACCCAAGATGGAGTTAGGAGATGGGGGACATGAGTCACTAGATGGGGGATTAGCAATGGTGGATGCCATTATGCATTGGGTTTCAACTTTTTTCTTGGGGATCCACATGGTTTTGGATTTTCTTTTCATAGGCATTTGCATTGTTTTGCATTCTTTGATTGGATTTTTCCTTTTTGGAGTACGTCTTTTAGAATAGACATATGATTGCCTAGGATGTGGATTTTTAGCTTTATGCATTTTGAAGTTGGCATTCACATTGATGTGGTAAGCTTTGGGAAGATGGTTAGGAGAAGCTTTGTGAGATGGAGAGGATATGAAAGAGCATGTAGGGGGATGATGATGGATGATGTGCCCTGATATGTGCCTTTGTTGATCTTGCATAGAAATGGATGGAATAGGATTTTTATGATGGCTGATAGGAGGATGGAGGATGGTAGATTTTGGGACATAGGGACCCAAAATGGATTTAGCGGATGAAGGGGGGATATGGTAGGTTGTTTTGGGTTGCAAAGATGGTGGAGGGGGGATGACATAAGATTTCTTGAAGGAGTGATGGGAGGCTGGCATGGTGGGCTTGGAGATAGGCTTGGTTTGGGGGTGTGGTGTACCAACACCTTTAGATGGTGAGCCTTTGGATACATATCGAAGACCATGAAATCCTAGATTTTTTTGTGCAATAATAGGCTCTCTGATTCCTTGCTCTTGTGGTCCTAAACCTTGACCTTGATAATGCCATCGATTGAGCATTTGAACAAGCTGAGGAAACTTTTTGCTTGTAGAAAATGGTAGAAGTGATTTATTAGGTGTATTGCAATGGGTAGATACTGTTCTTAATTCTTCTGCTAAGAGAGGGCCACCGTGGATGAATGTAAGTGAACCAAGAGGGTAGATTATAGATGGTGGAATAGCTTGGATAGGTGGTAAGATGGAAGCATGGAGTGTGGGAGATGGAAGGATAGGATCTTGATGTAGCTGGTGGGATGACAAGATATCTTGTAGTGGAGGAGATATGGCTCAAGGTTTTGGAGATGGAGGAGATGGTGACTGCACTATGGATGGAAGACATGGTGCGATGCTATCTTCATTTATGCTTTGGGGGATGTCAACATGCTTTTGGGAAGGATCTTGATAGGATTGGTTTGGAGTGGATGGTGCGATAGGAGGTGAAGGGATGGATTCTTCAAAGGCAGCGGATGGATAGATGGGAGATTCAGTAGTGGAGATGGGTGAGTAGAAGATGGATGCATAAGGGTCATTATGAGAGATTTGGGAAATGCTTGGAGGCGATGTGGATAGGATTTGGAGGGATTTGATAGGTGGTGGGATTTTGATGCTTGCGGGAAGTGGAAGGATTTTAAGCAATTTGATGGATGGTATGGGGATGATAGCTATGGGAGATGGAGGTGATATTATAGATGGGGAAGCTTCATCACTAACTACTTCACATGGTTGGATTAGATGACATGGCTTATCGACTGTTGGAGGCAAATTTTCTTGTATTTCCTCTAGGAGATTCCTTGGAGACTCGTGTGTCGAAGGTGGAGGTGGATTGACAGGAATAGCTAGTGTGATGGGGGTGGAAGATTGGAAGCTTGGTTGATGGGGTGATGGAGAGGAAGCTAGAATATTAGATGGCATGACTAGATAGTTTGGAATAACTCTTGGATTTTGGGGGATGCTTGGGGGAATGTTTCTAAGGCTTTCAATATACCCGTCATAGTCAACAAGATTTTCATCATCATTGGAATAGGAGGTGGCGGGAGCAAGGACAATGCGACCAAACACATCATGATAGGATTGGTACTTCATGCTTTGATGATGAGTTTGATGGGGATGGGGTCTTGCGTATGGATGAACACGGAAGATCATGGTTGGATTTGGGTTAAGCACAGATTTTGGATTGGCTGATGAAAGATTTCCTAGGGAGAGTCAAAGCTGCATGACAGACCTAAGGAGGATTGGCTGGAGATTTTTGGCTGTCTTGTGGGTGGAAGACTTCAAGGGTATGCTATCAAAAAGTGAGAGTTTTTCTTTCCTATGTGTTGGATTGGCGGAGATTGTGTCAACCTAAGAATAGACTAATGATCCTATGGGCATGACACGAGATTGATCACTTGTGGATCCCAACCTTTAGCTCAAGGTGATGAGGGATACAAGTGACAAAGCTGGATTACCCTAGACAATGCTCTGTCAAAGGGATAACCTTGGTGAGATTGGTTGATTGGTAGGATTGATTGGATAGCAAAATCTAGCAAAGTGACAACAACTCTTTAAAGGCTTGGGTGTGATTTTGGATTGGGTTGCTAGCTGGTTGGGGGGATGATTTGGATGGACTTTGGATTTGGGATTGTTCTAAGGCAAAGAACTAGATAGATTCGGTTGCATCGGGGGAGGTTGGATAATTTTTTGATAAGGCAGTGACTACGCTAAGTATGCCTTGAGTTGGGAGATTTCTGCTTTTCTGGGATTTCGACCAAAATTGGCAAACATTCATTCAAAAGCTATGAACAAACAAGCAGACAAAAGTTTTGAGCAAGCACGTCAAACACACCAACATCTTAGGAAGCTTTCTACAAGGATGAAATTTGGTTTAGCTAGGGAGTCCTCGATATACGCAAGGTACATGAGGCCCAAATCCATAGATGAAACCAAAAAGATGTCACACAGCCGAGAGGAGCGGTAACCCACTTCTCCTCTTTCACTTCTCAAGGGTATAAAGTTCCTTGAGGCTTAGCCCGAGTGACAAAATTTTGATCCCAAGAGAGGTGTCTTTGGATTCACCTCCCGATCTTTATACTCCGCCGGAACGCTGGAGTTGAGGTCGTCCCAAGGGGTGATGAAATCCCTAAGCAGGCCTCCTAAAAAGCTAAGACAAGATTTTGGATCCTAATCTTATGCACCCAAGATGGCCTCAAAAGACGACAAGGGGAGAGAAGACTTGGATGATCTTGGGCTAAAAAGCATGCTTTTTCTTTTACCAACTGACGCTTAAGTTTTCTGATCTAGACTTTGCAAGCACTCATGTTTAAGATACAATGTTTATTCCAACTTTGAAGCATCGACAAAAATAAAATTGATTAAAGAATGCGAACAAGAAGAAGAGTTAGGGTCAACAAGAAGGTAAACCCGTGCACCTGGAGGCCCTCCACATCAAGTATCGATTGATTTTTCTTTAAGGCATTCAAGATTGAGTGTGAGTTTATTTTAAGCCCAAAACAAAGATGTGTGAAACTCGATTGCCAAGCGCGCGCCCGGAGGCCCTCCACGTCAAGATTTGTCCAATTTTTATGCCCAAATGAAGTGTGAGCGAGATTAATGCACATTCAAGGAAAATTTGATTTTAATCCATGGCATTCAAGAGTGTGTTTAGCAACATGCATTCAAAGACAAGTGATTAAACATTCAAGTTTTTTCCTTTGAGCATTCAAGATTGAGATTTTGTGTGTTGTTTTAAGAACTTTGAAGTGCTTTTTTTTAACCTTAGATCATTCAAGATTATTTTTGGACTCAAAAGTGAAAATGACTCTTTGGACTTTGCTTTTCATTCAAGATTTTGTGTTCTAGTTTGCATGTTTTAAGCCCAAAAATGATATTCCTAGATTGTTTTGATGCATGAAAAACTTAAGAAACATTCAAGATTTTGCAACAAGACATCTGTTTGGAACAAATAACAAAGCTTTTTAGGACAATTTTGGCAACCATTTAGGACTCTTAGTTTTCATGAGATTTTTAAAAGAACTTTAACATATTTGCAAATGAGGTTCATTTTATCCTTGATTGATGCTTTGAGTTTGATTTAGATTTTAGTGTGCACTTAGTGTTGATTTTGAACCTTTTGAAATGGAAACTTGACGTTCTTTTTAAATTCCCAAAAATTAAGTGTTCCTAACTTTGCATGAATGCATCTAAAACCTTGATGTTGCAAGGATGCAAATGATTAGATTGGTTTAGTTTCACTTGTTAAACGATTTTTTCTTTTTTGCAAATTTTTAATTTTTCAATGGATTTAAGTATGATTTGGGGGTTCATTTTAAGCACTAAAAAGAAGTGTGTATGATTTTACTTCCTTAAAAAAAAATGGCCAAGATCTCCCACAAGAATAAGAAGAATAAGTAGATGGAATAAGAAGAATATAGACAAGAAGAGGAAGAAGAATTTCAAGTTCTTTGTCCACCTATAAGCTTGAAAAATCTGCAAACACTATGAGATAGATTATGAGTTCCTTTGTCTTCTTCATGCTCATGTGGACCTACAAAACCAATTTATACAATCCTACCAATCACAAAAACAAGAAAAAATAGCCAAAATTAGAAAATGACATACAAAACTTGACTAAAAAAGCTAATGAAGATGACCCATGCGGGGTCCCACCGGGCGTGCCAAAATGTATATGAGCAATGTTAGTATGCTAATAGAAACCAAATTTAAATAAAGCTTCTACAAACTAAACAAAATTCATAAACTTCAAGATAGACTAAGATGAAATCTCAATTGAGAATATGAGACATTAATGGGCTCTCTCAATGAGAAGCTCTCTTGTTGAGTAGCTTTGTCTAAATAGATAGGATGTATGCTCAATATGCTTCCAAAGGCTTCAATGGATGATTGTGGATTTTTGGTGTGGATAGATGGCTTTAGTATGGATTTGGCTCTCAAAATAGCATTATAACTTTACTTCATGGATTGTGTTATTTTGCAAAGGGGAAGGATCCAATTTATAGGCAAGAGGCTTGAGGGATTGAGGGCTAAGATGCAAGGATGGGAAAAAGCTTATGGAAGGCTCAGATTGCATGAGAGGAGAGCACATGGATTGTGCTTCCTTATAGCCAATCAAGGAGTGACACATGTCACATAGTGAGAGGATGGAGGAAAGGGCAAGGATGAGTCAACAAAGGAGGCTCAAGAGATAAAATCTTCATAAAGACCCTCATAATGACTTGTAAGAGCAATAAAAGGGCTTGTAAGAGTCATTTATGACCTAGTGGACTTCATAAAGTTTTATGGTTGAGATATTTTGAGGGTGATGAGAGAAAATTCGACTTGGACTTGATTAGGAAGGTTTTAAGCTTTCTTAGGCTTGTGCAAATGATTAGAGGATGGATTATGATGGTTTAGGATTAGCTTAAGGATAGGCAAGTGGATGGCATTTAATGAGGGTGGGTGAAGGAAGAGATATTTGTTAACTTTGGCTTGGGTTAGTAAGTTTTAACCCATGTTTAGGGAATGTGACAAGGTTAGGAGGGGATTAGGATTAGGTTTAAAGACATCTTCTAGAAGAGTCTAGACTTTGGATGAGGATAAAGACTTTCTAGAATAGTCTAGAATTTCCTAGGATGAGGATGAAGACTTTCTAGAAGAGTCTAGAACTTCTTAGGATGAGGATAAATTAGATTTTTAGGAAATAAATAAAGTTTTATTTATTTCAAGGGTTTGGGTTGAGGAGATATTTATTAAAACTTTTTTAATAAACATGAGGATTAATATTTAATTTTAATTAAATATTTTGAGTTGGGGTTAGGGGTAGGAAATGATGAGATTAGCCTTTAATCGAAATTAAAGAAGGATTAGAAGATTTTGGAAGAGGTTATTGGTCATAAGGAAATTGGCCAACTTTTGGGAAAAAAATAATTTTTTTATTTATTTTAGGATTTTTGGTCAATTTATTAATTAAATAATTAATAAATAAGGAAATAATGTTTAAATAAGATTTAAAAATTTTTGGGAGGGATTCCTTAATTAAATATTTTTAATTAAGATAAAAGGATTTAATGGCATAAAAATTAATTAATTAATTAATTAAATAATTAATTAATTAATAAATGATGATGTCATCGGGAATTTTTCAGAAAATAAAAATACTTTATTTTCTAAAGGATTTTTAGGTGTCTACATCAGGTACAACAAGCTACCAACCAATTGTCAGTACAATGTGGGATCCACTGAAGGCAAAGTGCAAGAGGTAGACAAAGTAACAGCTAACTGAAAAGGTTTAGGAATAGGCTTGCAATCAAGCATGTCAAAGTGTCAAAGCATGTCAAGAGCATACTTCTGCTAGTAAATAAAGATTCCAGCAAGGGACTGAACAATCTAGAGACCAAGAAAATAGTGTAGCAGGCCAAGATTAGTCATCTCAAATTGTTTCATCAATGCTCTCTGAACATCCTTAATCATAGAGGACAAGCTACCTGTGAGAAGAAGATTGTCAACATATAGCACAAGGATCAAAACCTCAACCTCAAGATGCTAAATGTAGACTATAGGATTAGAATGGTTGCGTGTGAAGCCTATAGAAAGTAGAAAGGAGTCCATCTTCTCATACCAAGCCCGAGGGGCCTATTGGAGACCATACAATGAGCATCAGAGTCTGCAAACCAAGGAGGAATCCTACACAAATCCTTGAGGCTACTCCATGTAAATCTCCTCAGTAAGATCACTGTGCAAGAATGTGCTCTTCACATCCATTTGAAAAATGGGCCCTTCCTGTGAAGCTGTAAGGGATAAGACAAGGCACATAGAGTTCATCCTGGTGATAGGGGCAAATGTCTCAGTGTAATAAATACCCTCAACTTGTGAAAAACCCTTCACAACAAGATAGGCCTTGTGCTTATCAATGGAACCATCAGCAAAAAACTTAGTATGATACAACCACTTGCATCATACTACCTTTCTTCCCTTAGGAAGAGAACAAAGATCCCAAGTATGATTCTTCATCAAAGAAGAACACTCCTCCATTGCACTGTCCCACTCAGGATGTCCTATCACTATTGAAAATGTCTGAGGATCATCACAAATAGCATGATTGAGAAGACTAGAACCCACAGTATGTGAATGGGTGGGATGAGAAGTGGTAGGGTCACTAGCTAGCAATCCTATAGCCTCAATTGTAGCTTGAGCCCATTTAGGAATCTGGGGAGGATCCTTTGGCGGAGATAAATGGGGATCAACATGATCATCATTCTCATCATCTAGAAAAGAGACTTGAAAGGATAAGGGAGTGGTGGTAAGTAAAGTAGACTCTAGAGGTGGGGTATCTACTACAGGAGGGCGCTAATCAAACTGGACATCTTGTCAAAATAGGACCTCTATGGAATAGGGATCAAACAACTTGTAGGCCTTAACATCCTCATAGTAGCCAAAAAAAATAAGGCGTCGGCTCTTCCACTCCATGGACCTCCTCTAAGCATCTAGTATAAATTCCCATGCTTCCCTACCAAAAACTTGAAATGAAGATACATCAGGCTTGACATGAGACCAAACCTCCTCAGGACTCATATTTTGAACTGCCTTGTGAGGCATCTGATTCTGAATATAGTTGGTACAATTGACTGCCTCTACCCAAAAACACAAATCCATGGACCTAGACTGAATCATATAATTAGCCATCTCCTGAAGGGTTCTATTCTTTCATTTAGCCACACCATTTTGTTGAGGGGTGTAGGGCATGGAAAACTAATGTTGAAGACCATGTTTAGAGAAAAAATCCCTGAAAGCTTGGTTCACATACTCCCCCCCATTATTTGTGTGTATCCGTCGAATAGAAATACCAAACTACTTCTTAACAAACGTCTTAAAGATTCAAAATGAATCAAAGACATCAAACTTGTACTTCAAGAAGTACACCCATGTACATCTAGAGAAGTCATCAATGAAAGTAAGCACATATCTGGCACCTAAAAAAAAAGGAGTGGGAAATGACATGAGGTCACTATGAATAAACTCTAGTGGTACCAAAGCACGAGTGGCTCATCCATGTGGAAAAGGATCCCTATGTTGTTTTCCAAGTGCACAACCCTGACAAACACCATCTATACAAAAAATCTGGGGAAGCCCAAGAATAGGTGCCTATGTGCTCATTTGCTAAAGATATCTGTAATTGACATAGCCAAACACTCATGCCAAAGTCTTCTTATTGAATTTGCATGTGCAATAAGACATGAACCTATGTCATCAGAAGACTCAAATCCATCAAATTTGTAGAGGTGAGATGCAAAGTCAACACTCCTAATAGCCACAATCATCTTAGAATCATGTATGTCCCAGATAACCACATCATGTGGTGAGAACTCAACTATCTTACCAAAGCTAGAGTGGAAAACCTGATAAATAG
The DNA here is from genome assembly GCA_028749045.1 of Cupressus sempervirens. NCBI lineage: Eukaryota > Viridiplantae > Streptophyta > Pinopsida > Cupressales > Cupressaceae > Cupressus > Cupressus sempervirens. Next base: position 173,416,213 of record CM053792.1, on the reverse strand, counting down.
ACAATAGGTTCATTGATATATCATGGACAAGAAGAACATCCTAAAGAGAGCCCCCAACTTATGCAACAAAACCAAAACCCATGATGGAAAGATGTGATGAGTTCCCAACAGCAATCTATGAAGTGGGATAAGAGGCAAGTGAGGTGACCAACACCTGAGTGTTTTTCATATGGTGAGAGGCACTGAAATCAAGAATCCAAGTAGGCCCAGAAGTCATAGCATGTGTAGTAAGAGTGTGACCTTTCCCTATAGGTGGGGGTGAAGACTTAGGAGCTAAAATGTGGTGCTCCTGCATGGCTTCCTCTGAAGTCTCCAAACGTTTCCAACACCTAGAAAAGGGATGTCCATCCTTTCCACAAAAATTGCAGGTCTCAGTTGATTTCTTCTTAGTCTTGGAAGTAGACTCAATAGGCTTCAAAGAAGATTTACCCTTGGAAGGGTTAGCTGGAGGTTTGGCATCAATTTTTGGTGCATCTTTCTTCAATTTGGCTTTATGTCTTGGTTTCCCTTGAGAAGTCTGAGCAACCAATGCTTGGCTGGAAGAGCCAAAGGCATCCACCTATTAGATCTTAGCCTGTTCTCATGTCAACTGATCATAAAATGTCTCAAAAGAAGGAATTTTTTGTCTATTACCCAAGGCATCCATAGTGGAGTAGAAAGTGGAAGAAAAGATCTGATACAGTCCTCACAACTTTGAGAGTATCAAAAAAATATACTCATCATTAGTTTTGTTTTTACCACATCCCTGCAAGACTGTACATAGAAATTTGAACTTCATCAAGAAGTCTTCAATAGTGGGAAAATTGGCTGCTATCAAAGAAGTCAACTCTGCATCAATTTATAGTGCTTGGAACTCATTCACTATGCCAAACAATATGTGGAATTTGGTCCAAATAGCCAATGGAGTGGTTAAACCATCCAAGTGAAATAGCAGACTATCTGAGTTGTTCAGTGAAATCAATCCCATAGCTTCATCTATTGTGTTTATGTGCTGAAGAACCTCAAAAGGGAATTGCAAAACAAGTTGGTTTACATCTAGGCATGACCATAAGCCTCTTGACATGAGAAGCCTAGTCATTTGTGTCTTCTAGGTGTGATAGTTGTGTGGTGTGAGCCAGATCACAAAAGGATCAGACATTGAGAGAAAGAAGAAGATGGAAGTAGAAGGGTCATATTCTAAAGAAAATTACATAATAAAAAATGCTCCCCCCCCCACAACAAGTAAATATATCCCCCAAAACCAAATCAACAACTATTGAAAAACACAAAAATTGAGAAAAGAACCTAGAATTTGGATGCAGAGAAGAGGAAAATAGAAGCCTCTATTTCATCACCAAAATTGAAAGCTCAAACAAAACTCAGAACAAACGAAACTAGCACCATTGTCTCCATCTCTTAGTCATCTTTTTGGCACTTCTTTCGCATTGCAAAAATACATATGTATGCTCAAGTTATGGCTAAAAAACTAACTGATGTTCCAAAAAAGAGGCTCTCTAGAAAATTTCAAGCACTAGATTAAAATTGACGCCTCTATGGAGGTCACCGGGCTATCATTAGAAAAAATATGGTGGCTAGAATGCTAACATCAGCAATTAGAATGATGACATCATTGGGTTGAAAAGTGACGTTAGCAACGATCATCGAGAAATGATGTCACATGTTGGAAAGATGATGTGGCAAGCCAAAAATGACATCACCAATCATAGAGTGATGTCATCTCATTGGAGTGGTGACACAAGGATAACTATCGATCATAGTGGTGCCCAGGAGGATAACCCAGCAATGCCGCTATCTTTAGCAAAGCGGAGGCAAAGATTGGGTGGCAGATCAGCAGCACGCTGGCCACAGAGGAGCTGGAGTGTCACACTGGTGGCACCTCCCTCAGAGCTGAGCACCAGCGAAGTGCTGGTGGCCCTGCAGTGGTGTGTGGGCGAGGCAATAGTGGCATGTTGCTTTTTATTTTTTTCAATTTTTCGTCCATATGACTATACGGCAGCATGTAGAGGGGCTAAAAAAATTTTCCAAATGCTAAAAAGCCAAAAATGACAAGTTTTATATGTTTCTTGACTGCAAATAGCCTTTTGAACCCAATGGCGGCATCCTTTTGGGCCTGAAGTGTCCCAAAAACTTTCCCTTCACCCTTTTGAAGAAAAAAACTTCAAAAAGATAGGGTTTCTATCTCTGAATCGTGGCTTCAAGAATCTTCAGACAAGGAAGCAATGTAGACACCTAAATTTGATTACACTACTTTGGTAATCTAATTTAGCCATCTCTAAAGGCATCATTAATTAAATTCTTATTTAATTAATCCTTTGTCATCCCCTAGTTGATTAATTTAATTAATCATCTATAGTCCTAATTGATAAATCAAATAATCTATTATTTATCAATTAAATCCTTTTCTCCTATCTAATTCCAAAAATCCCCATTTATTAAATAAATCTATTTGATAAATGAAATCCTCAAATTCAAAAAAAACCCTAACCTATCTCTAATCCTCCATTTAGCCTAATCCACGCCATCCACCCATACTAACCAAGCTTAGCCACTAACTCACCCACCCTCATTAATGCCATCCACTTGCACATCTCTAACATCCCTAATCTAATCCTAAACCCAAGCCTAATCCATCCCCTAATGTTGTCACATTCCTTAAACAAGTTTAAGACTTTCCTAATCCAAACCAAAGTCTCCCCTCAAAAAAAACCCAACCACTAAGTCATGAGTGCTCTTACAAAACATAAAGACTCTTACAAGCCCACTCATGACTCTTACACCCATCTTCCACACTCTTCCCTCTTCCACACTCATTCCTCTTACATCCCTCTTACATACTCAACCCCACTCATCATGACTTTAACCAACCCTTTACCCTACCCTCTCACACTCATCCTCCTTGTGACAAGTGTCACCTTCCCATTGGTGCTAAACAAGCACAATCCATGTGCTCCCCTTTGAGTGCATCTTAGCCCTCCTTAAGCCTTCATCCATCCTTGCATCTAAGCCCTCCATCCCTCTACCCCTTAGCCTATAAATTGAATCCCATCCCAAGCCATTTCATCAACAATCTTTGAGCTAAAGTTACCATGCTATTTTGAGAACCAAAGCCATCAACCATACCCTTATAATGCCAAATTGAGAGCTCACAAAGCTACCAATTTGCCATTACCCATCTCCATTGAAGCAACTTTTGAGCATCTTGAGCATACATCCACAGCAAAAGGACACATCTACAGAATCAAGAAAGCATGGAGTGTTTTCTCTCATGAGGTTTGCACTTCTTATTTTCTTTCTTAGTCTAAGCATATATGTGAATTTAGTTTTTGGTTTGTGAATGTTTACTTTATTTGTTAATGTTCTTTGCATACGGATTCTGGTTCTACAAGAAATAGGTTTGCTCTAATACCATGTAGACATTGAGAAAAGCAACTTCACAAATCCTCAAGAACACCTGCATGCAAATATCTTGCAATGAAGACAAACCAGAAAATAGAAAAAGCAGAGCTTGAAAATTCTCAACAATATGAGAGAAAAAATGTATTCCAAGTTATTAAACAAAAAATTCAACATTTCAACCTTTAAAGGTGAATGAAACCCTAGAGGGAAAAGGAAACTAGTTTTGCACAATATAATTCATTATATTCACCTAAGAGAGCTAAAGCAACTAGAGTAATAAATAACTTACTCTAACATATACTTCTAGGATGTTTGAGAGTGGGTTTAGCTTCATATTCTAAATTTTGAGGGTTTTCAAAAACCAATAGACTTAGCCAAATTTTAGGAATCAATGCATTATCTTCATCATGATTTCTAGTGGACTTATATTAGTATAACCTCGAGCCCTTATCTTATTGAAGATCATTTTAGGATTATTTCTCTCTCTCTCTCTCTCTCTCTCTCTCTCTCTCTCTCTCTCTCTCTCTCTCTCTCTCTCTACACCTTACTACATATATTATGGTTCCTAAAGGGTCGAAAGGAGTCATAAGGTATTCTAGGACCCCTTACCATACACTAATGTATGGTAAGGGGTCTTAAGGTATCCTAGGACACCTTACCATACACTAATGTATGCTAAGGGGTCTTAAGTGTTCCTAGAACACATTAATGTGTCATATGACCCCTTAAGACCTCTTAGGGATCATTAAGAGAAATGTAGGGTAAGGGGTATTAAGGTGTACTAGGACACATTAATGTCTCATATGACCTCATATGACCCCTTACCATGCATTATTGTTCCGTAGGATTTAGACCGTTTTAAGCATTTTTACGCGTAGAAAAAACAACAAAAAAAGTTTAAAAAAATTTTCCCATAGTTAAGCTCTCATTTTTGAAGATTTTGGCTAACTAACTAAATTGCTTTTTTTTGTCTCATTGCAGGTTGGAGCACATATGGAACCACTAACCATGCTTCTTGCAGGTTTTCATGTTGCTAAAAAAATGAACTTGAATGTTTAACCATTTGTCTTTGAATGCATGTTGCTAAAAAAAAAAATGAACTTGAATGGTTAAACACATTTTTCATTGAATGAATGTTGCTCAAAAACACACTTTTGAATGTCATGGATTAAAATCAACTTTCTTTGGAATGCATGCTTAAAACAAAAAAATTCAATCTTGAATGCCAAGGATCAATTAACCATTACAAATCTCTTTTTCACATGCAATCTAGGTAAAGTTGGATTTTTGGACATTTAAGAAACTTTGTTAAGTTAAAATACAAATTTACAAAAATCAATTTGAGTAGTTCCTTGGACTCACCTCTTTTCTAATCACCCATCAAATATTAACCATTGGTTGCAATCTCAGCGCCATTTATGGGGATGGGTCTACTTGAAAAAGGTGTTAAATGTTCCACAATCTAACTCACTCACTTGGTCTTTGAACGTTTGCTTTAACTTTATCAAAATTCTTAAATGGTCAAAACTCTAGATTAAATCGATCACACTTCAAGTTTGGGCACTAAAATTGAACAACAACTGACGTGGAGAGCCTCCGGGCGCGCGCTTGAAATCGAATCTCACACACTTTTGTTTTGGGCTTAAAACAAACTCACACTCAATCTTGAATGCCTTAAAGAAAATTAATCGATACTTGACGTGGAGGGCCTCCGGGTGCGCGAGTTTGCTTTTGTTGACCCTAACTCTTCTTATTGTGTGCATTCTTCGATCGATTTACTTTTGTTGGCGCTTCAAGTTGGAATTGAACATTGTCTCTTAAACATGAGTGCTTGCAAAGTCTAGATTAGCACACATAAGAGTCAGTTGGTAAAAGAACAAGCGTGTTTTTTAGCCCAAGGTCATCCGAGTCTTCTCTCCCCTTGTCGTCTTTCGACGCCATCTTGGGTGCATAAGATTAGGATCCAAAACCTTGTTTCTTTTTTAGGAGGCTTGCTTGGGGATTTCATCACCCCTTGGACGACCTCAACTCCAGCGTTCCGGCGGAGTATAAGAATCGGGAGGTGAATCGAAAGACAGCTCTCTTGGCATCAAGATTTTGTCATTCGGGCTAAGCCTCAAGGAACTTTATACCCTTGAGAAGTGAAAGAGGAGAAGTGGGTTACCGCTCCTCTCGGCTGTGTGACATCCTTTTGGTCTCATCTACGGATTTGGGCCTCACGTACCTTGCGTATATCGAGGACTCCCTAGCTAAACCAATTGTCTGCCTTGTGGAAAACCATCTAGGATGTTAATGTGTTTGGAGTGACTGATCAAAACATTTGTAGAACATACACACTCCTTGGCGCAAGTACCACATTCTGAGAACCACAAACTTCTATCTGGGTGTTCCTATCTATTGCTTGTTTTTATTTTACTTGTTGAATGAATGTTTGCCAAACTTGGTCAATCCTAGCTTAGGGCACACTTAGCGTAGTCACTGCCTATTTTGGAAGTTGAACAAGTTGAAGCAAAACAACTGAGATTTTTCCCAAAGCCAAGCAGATTCAGGAATTTATGTCGGAACAACCCAAACCCAAACAGAAGTTTCACAAGGTCAAACTCAAGCCATCTGTAGCATACCAAGAACTTTCAGCCAAGAGAAAAGAAATAACACCAAGCCCATGAATTTCCAAACTCCACAAAGCAGAGGACAAAGCTACCGACGAAGCACTTCAAGAGGCCTGGTTAGAGCGCACCATCAAATTTAGCCAACATCCAGGAGTTAATCCTGCTTATGCCTTACCAACTAGGCATGATTTCTATGATTAGACACCCTTGTTTCTCCACATCTTCTTGGATAAGCTTCACTCTAGAGTTATCTTTGTAGAAAAGCCAGCCATCTTAGGTTATCCCCTTAAGCATTATTAGCTCATCCATCTCATTTAGAATCATACCATCTAGCCAGTAATCAAAATTCTGCATATCTAAGCTTTCAAAATTGTTGTCACCTTGCTAAAAGTTTGCCATTCCTAAAATCTTCCAAATCCACCAATCTCACCAAGGTTATCCCTTTGACATAGCTTTGTCTAGGTTAATCTAGCTTTGTAACTTGTTATCCCTCATCACCTTGAGCTAAAGGTTGGGATTCACAAGTGGTCAATCTCGTGTTCTTCCTAAAGGATCATCAGTCTATCCTTAAGTTGACACAATCACCACCAAGCTTCCACATAGGAAAGCAGACCTTTTGTACTTTGACAACATATCTTTGAAGTTAGAATCCCCAACCCAATCCTCCTTAGGTTTTGTCATATAGCTTTGCCTCAACCTAGGAAATCATTTGCATAGAAAAGCCTTCCCCCTTTTGCATCCATCAGCATTATTGCGTCTCATCCCTAGGAGCATTTTTTCATGCCACCCATCACTCGCTTAGCCAAGAAGAAAGAAACAATGGAGCCCTATCATTTAGATCGAACAGCCTCACCCCCCTTGAGCACTCAGCCATCCTTCAGCCCAAAGCCAGCTATGCCATCACCTACTAACATTGAAGCTTTCATGAACCAACTAGGAAATGCAGTATTGGTAAATGCCATTATAGACAAAAACAAAGAGACAATCATGGCTAATTTTCGAAGGGACAATGTAGGAACCTTTGACTTTGGAAGACCCCCTCCATTATCAGATCCATCTCACCCATTGTTTGGGCAGCTACCACCACCCATAGACTCTTATGATCCAAATTATCCTCAATATATTCCAAAAGAAGAGCCTCCAGCCAATCCATATGACCCAACAGACCCAAACATACCATCATCCACCCAAGTTGAAATCTCCATGCCGCAAGCCAACCCAGCCACCACCACTCCATCCTTGGTTCATACCTCTCCACTCCAAACCCCCTTTACCCAAAACATCTCACCGTTCACCCCCTGCACTATTGCTACTGCTCCCACACCTAGCCTTCCGAATCCACCCATCTCCCAAATCAGTGCTAGCATCTTTGGCCAACCTCAACAATATACAACAGGGATGCCACCCATGGGGCCAAGTAATCAACCTTTTATCGCCCCCAGCTTGTTCACCACAGCCCAAAGCACAATCCCATCATTTCCATTAGGTCTCGGGAGCTCAATACCACCAGCCACAAATCCACAAGCTACTACCTTCACTCCACAAAGCTATCAAATCCCACAAGCTACTTCCAATCTTCTACCAAGCTCCCAAGTGACCCTAGCTCCCACCACCACTCTACCAAGCTTCCAAATCCAGCCACAAAGCTATCAAACCCCATCAGTTCCATTCCCAAGCTTTCAATTCCCACCACCTCCACCACCAACTAATCCATTACCTCCACTTACCAACTACTTTTCAATGCCACTTCTAGGAGGTAATCCACCACCCCAGCCAACCACCAATTATTTGCAGATGCCATCCCAAATGGGGGCACAACCCACATATATTGGTCAAACCCCACAAGCCCTCCGATCCTTTCCCCAAGCCTCACAACCATCTTATACCTTACCTCCACAAAGCAATCCATTTAACCCACAGCCAGCTTATGTTTCTCAATCCCAACCTCAAATCCCATATCAACAGCAAGCCTCGCAGCACATGCAGCAATATGCGCCACCTCCCCCTCAACAACCCGTCATCCACCATGCAGCTGCCCAAACAATGTACAATCCCTATCAGCAAATCCCTCATAACCATCCATATTCAATGGCCCCATCCAGCACATACCTACCTCAAGGCACTCCTACATTGGGGGCACCCCAACCATCACCTATCAATTCAGAGTGGGAGCAAATGAAGACAGCCCTGAAAGCCATCCAAGAAGGGAATGATCCAAAGACATTCAAGTTTGAGAATGTGTGTCCTTACCCATTTGACAGAGCCATTACCACAACACCATTTCCCAAACACTTTGAGGTACCTAAATTTGACAAATTCAGAGGAAAAGGAGACCCTGTCACACATATCAAAGAATTTTACATGCATTGCCAGGACGTGGCATACAATGATGTCTTCCTCTTGTGCCTTTTTCCCAAAAGCTTGGCTGGACCAGCTCTTGAATGGTTTTATAGAATCCCCTATGGCACAATTAAGAACTTTGCTGAATTATCTGAGGCATTTGTAGCCCAATATGCCCATCTTGTTGAAACAGAGCTATCAATAGTTGATCTTGTCCACACCAAACAAAAAGGTGGAGAAAGCCTTGCCGAATACCTGCAAAGATGGCAAACCCTTACCACCCGCATATCCTGCACCTTGCCAGAACGCCATGTGGTGAAAATGTTTATTGATAATGCACATCCCAGCTTGGCTCACCACATGACCATGAACTGTTTGCAGACCTATAAGGATATCAAAGAGAAAGGAATGATCCTTGAGCAAGGACTCATCAAAGATGGTGTGGTAAAGATTTACAAAGAAGCCAACCAAAATCAATCACATTCCAATGACAAGTCTAGGTATTGGAACAAAAAAAAGCATGTTGCAACAGATGGGGTTACTGACACCAGACATGTGAATATCATTGGTCCTTCTCGAAACCAGTCTAACCCACCATATCAAACAAACAACCAAAAAGCTACCAATTACCAACAATGAAATAACCAAAGCTATCAAAACCACAATACAAGACCCAACTTTCAAGGGTCTAACAATCAAGCTAATGCCATCAATGTAGCTGCAGGGCAAAAGCCCAGATTCCAACCTGCACCTAGAAACTATACACCCCTTGGTGAGCCATTGGATGTTATTTTTGAGAAATTGGCTAAGGAAAACCTTATCAAATTTCCTCCTACCCAGAAAATTGATCCAAGCCAATCCAAAGCTGCATGGTACAAGGAAAATGAGTATTGCAAGTTCCATAGGGTAAATGGTCACACCACCCTCAGATGCATGAAACTGAAAGACTATGTGCAAGACCTCATTGATCATAAGGAAATCACTGTTGGTGCCCAAAACTCTCCCAATGCAGGCTTACAAATTTATCAAAATGCTTTTCCTCCACACAACAACCAAAATCTTGGAAAAGCACCTATCCAAAACAACACCAACAACCGCCAGCCAAACCAACAGCATGGGAAGAACAATGACCACACTTCATCCTATATAGACTATGGTAGCCTTATAGGTTGTATATCTGAGAAAGAGCCTTCAGTCAATGTTATCAATATCTGAGGACCAGACAATGAGTGTGCGATCACCACTCGAAGAGCGCGATTTAACATCGCAGGCCCACCAGTTTCATCAACACCATCAGCTCCATCAAAAAGCCGGTACAATATCTTGGAACACCTTGGGAACATGCCAGCTCAAATATCCATTTTAGACCTTCTCCGCACTAGTCCTGTGTACAAAGACATCCTTGACAGTGCTCTCATAGAATCTCGTGTCCCTTCTGATATCAATGCTACTAATTTTCGTAATCTTGTTGGACACCTTTCATCCTCATGTGCCCTATCTTTCAAACCCACCGACATACCCGCAGTTGAGCCAGATCACACCCTTCCACTTCACATAGCCATCATGGTATCCAATTTTTCCGTGAAAAGAGTAATGATAGATAATAGATCAGCCTTGAACATTTGCACCCTAAAATTCATAAAACAAGCTGGGTATACTGAGGCAGATATGATCAGTGAGGTTATCACCATCAAAGCTTATGACAACTTGGAAAGGACCACAGAAGGGACTATTTTGCTACCAATCAAGGTTGGGCTAGTCATTCAAGAGACAGTTTGCCATGTTGTTGATCTAAACCTACCATTTAACATCCTCCTCGGTCGCCCATGGATTCATGCTATGAAGGCCGTTCCATCCACCTACCATCAGTGCATCAAATTTCCGCATCAAGGCACTGAGGTAACCATCCATGCCGATCCAGAACACTTTGCTTACTGCAATGCAGTTGAAGCTTCATATACAAACTATTGCCCTGGAATAGACATCGGCACAGCCATCGCCAGCTCATCCCACACTTGTAATGACGCAGAAACCATCCTTGCCTCTACCCTATCTACTGTAAAGATCAACAACAAAGGATGTGGAGAATATAGTCTATCAGATGCATTTGCTGTTGGAGCAATCCCACTTGATCCACATACCCATGGATGGCCAACATATCACAAAGCTAAGGAGATTCCACCTCCTCAATACAAACAGTTTGGCCCAACCACCTTTGTGTCCTCAAAAACCCCTCTTCATGAGGAGCTCACTCCAGATATCAACAATTGGCTACATAAGGATGCACCTCCAAGAAATCAAGCACGCCTTGATCACTTCAGCCAAAAGTATCCCCAACAACATAAGCTCGTCACTGAAAAATGGAACTATCAAGGAGGTGGACTAGGACCAGAAGAAAGGGGCATGCAATGTCCCATCGAAGCACATGATTGGGAAATAAAGTCAGGTCTTGGCTTTGGCATACCCACAACTGGGGGCACCAACGAGAATGGTCACGCTTTTTCGAACATCCACCGCGACCTTGTTGAAATTGAAGACATTCCTGAGGAAGTTGAAAAGAGAGCCTACGACGATATCCCAGACCAAATCTTCCTAGGAGACTCTGTTCTCCGAGAACTATCCATCCATCTCATTGACCTACCACTTGCTCATCCACAACTCATAGATTGGGACCAACCATGTGTCATACATATTGATGAGTTCGCATCAGAGGAAGCGCTTCTAAGATTCATGGGAGCTAAAACTCCTCATAAGAAGACAAAGCCAGATTCTGCCTACATCTACAAGCTAGATCCCAAGGGGTATTTTGGAGAAAATCCCCAACCTATTTTTGATACACCCAAAACTGGAACTAAGGTAAATCTGGGACTATCTAAGGCAGCGAAGAGAACCCCTCACCAAGAAAATCCAGAGCCACAAGCAGAACATGAGGATTTAGTATTGCCTCCTCAAGATAATCGACCAGAGGTGTCTTCTATTCTAATAGAGGATACTAGAGAAGTCAACATTGGTTCTTCAGAGATCCCTAGAATTGTTCAGATTGCTGCATCCCTATCACGAGACCAAGCTGACCTCCTCTTTGAGGTTTTACGAGAGAACATTGGCCGATTTGCATGGTCATATCAGGACATGCCAGGACTCGATCAAAAGCTTGTAGTTCATCATCTTGCAGTCGATCCAAAGATCAAGCCCGTCAGACAAAAGCTTAGGAAAATGCACCCCAAGATGGCATTACTAGTCAAAGCTGAACTAGAAAGAATGTTAGCTGCTAAGGTTATCCGACCTATCGACTACTCAGAATGGATCTCCAACATGGTCCCTGTCACTAAGCCTTCCGGTGACATCAGAATCTGTACTGATTTTAGAGATCTTAACAAAGCTTGTCCAAATGATGATTTTCCCTTGCCCAACATAGATATGATTGTAGATCTTACAGCTAGACATGAAATCCTATCCCTTATGGATGGATTTTCTGGGTATAATCAGATCAAGATTGCAGAAGAGGACCAGCATAAGACAACATTCACTACCCCTTGGGGAACCTTTTGCTACACCATGATGCCTTTTGGCCTAAAGAATGCTGGGGCTACCTATCAAAGAGCTATGACAGCCATTTTCCATGATCTTATCCATAGCATTTTGGAGGATTATGTGGACGATATCCTAGTCAAATCTAACACCTTCATGGATCATCTTGCTGACCTGGAGAAAGTCTTTGATAGGTTGGCCCAATATCATCTCATGCTAAATCCCAAGAAGTGTGTCTTTGGGGTCACATCTGGCAAGCTTCTAGGCTTCATAGTTTCTAAACGAGGTATAGAGATCGACCCCAAAAAGGTCAAGGCTATCTTAAACATGCCTCCTCCCCAGACACTGCGATAGCTTCGCTCTCTTTAGGGAAAACTTCAATCTATCCAGCGCTTCATCTCCCAACTTGCAGATAAGTGTACACCGTTTTCACACTTGCTAAAGAAGAATGAGAACTTCAAGTGGGATCTTTTATGTCAGCGCAGCTTCGATCAGCTCAAGCAGTATCTCACCAATCCTCCTATCTTGGTTCCACCAGTTCCTGGTCGTCCCTTGATCTTGTATATATCAGCAACACCTACTGCTCTAGGGGCACTTCTAGCACAACATGATGATTATAGCAGAGAGAGAGCCATCTACTATATCAGTAGAACCCTAGTTGGTTATGAAATCAATTACACTCCTATGGAAAAAGCTTGTTTGGCAGTTGTTTTCTCAACTCAAAAGCTTCGCCACTACATGCTAAGTCATACCATCCAACTAGTCTCCAAGATTGACCCTCTCAAGTATATGCTCTCCAGAACAGCACTTACAGGCCGTTTGGCCAAATGGGTTATGCTACTAAGTGAGTTTGACATCCAGTATGTGGACAGAAAGGCAATCAAAGGGCAAGCTATAGCAGATCACCTAGCTGATGCACCTCTAGTAGATGCATATCCTTTGCTCACAGAATTTCCAGATGAGCATATTTGCCTAATTGAAGAACAGCCCCCATGGAAGCTTTATTTTGATGGCTCATACACCTCTCATGGATCAGGGGCAGGAATATTATTAGTTACACCTCAAGGAGATTACATTCCAAAAGCCTTCAAGCTACAATTCCCTAGCACCAACAATATAGCAGAATATGAAGCTCTAGCAGGATTAAAGATAGCTGCAGAATGGAATATCACCGAGTTACAAGTCTTTGGTGATTCCCAACTCATCATCAAACAAGTCTTAAATGAATATCAAACCAAAGATGAAAAGCTATTACCCTACAAAGAGCTAGTTGATCAGCTGACCCAGCATTTTACAAAGCTTCAGTTTACACAAGTGCCTCGAATGCAGAACAAGGCAGCAGATGCCATGGCCACTATCGGCTCGCTCTTGGAAATTCCCCAAGAAGCTACACAGTATGAGTTTTTAGTTGAGCAGCTCCTCACACCTGCCTATGCAAATGAGGATTCAAACCGTGTTTGTATCTTGGTTGGTCCCCAATCCCCTTGGTACCATGAAATTCACGCTTACCTTAACGATGGTATCATATCCCCTCACCTCACACGTACCCAACGCCAGAACCTCATCCGAAAATCATCCCGCTATGTTATCATAGCCAATACCCTATATCGTCGGGGTTATCACGATACTCTCTCTCGATGTTTAGATGAAAATGAGGCCGCGATGGCATTAAAAGAAGTACATTCTGGACTTTGTGGTGCCCACACGAGTGGTATTGTCCTAGCACGACAAATCCTTAGAGCAGGCTACTATTGGCCTACCATTGAAGAAGACTCTTGTGACTTTGTCAGAAAGTGTCTCCCATGTCAGCAACATGCAAATCTTGTGCACGCTCCAGCACAGGATCTACAGCCTATTGCACCACCTTGGCCTTTCGCTTGTTGGGGCCTTGATCTAGTTGGAACTATCACCCCTCTCTCATCTGATGGACATAAATGGATAATAACAGCTACAGACTATTTCACTAAGTAGGTGGAAGCAGTCCCCCTAGTCTCAGCTACAGGAGTTCAAGTCTCCAAGTTCATGTTGTACCACATTGTTTGCCGCTTCGGCATCCCATCCACCATCTTCACTGACCATGGAGGTAATTTTGAAAATCTCAACATGGAAGAATTATGCACTTCCCTCCGCATCCATCATCGCTTTTCTAGCCCATATTTCCCACAAGGTAACGGCCAGGCAGAGGCAACTAATAAAACCCTCCTCAAAATCCTAAAGAAAGTTGTCAATGATTCCGGCCGTGATTGGCACCTTCAAATAAATTCGGCTCTATGGGCCTATCGAACTTCCTTCCGTACATCCACAGGCACAACTCCATACTCCCTAGTCTATGGTGCCGAAGCGGTATTACCTATAGAAGTTGAACTTCCCTCACTACGCATATCTTTGCGAGGGCAAATCTCAGATGAAGAATACAGAGTAGCTCGACTCACCCAGCTAGATCTCTTAGACGAGAAGAGACAACAAGCCTATGACCATCTCACAGTCTATCAAACTCGTCTCAAAAGGAATTTCAACAAGAAGGTGCTCCCACGACACTTTCAGCCAGGTGACATGGTCCTCAAAGAAAATATGAAAGTTCAAGCAGATCGAGAAAAGAAAGGCAAGTTTGAACCTACATGGCTTGGTCCCTATGTGGTTACTGCCTCCTTTGGCTCCGGAGCCTATCAATTATCTACACCAGAAGGAGAACTCTTGAATGATCCCACTAACATCATTCACCTCAAGAAGTTCTATGCTTGAAGATCCTTGGTATACCCAGCTTTTAAAAAAAATAGTAAAGAGAAATAAGCGTCCAATGGTGAAAACTTGGCAATTCAAGCGCCTTGGATAGGTACCTTGGTAAAAACCTGGTAATTCAGGCGCCTTGTGTGCTAAAGACTAATCCATTATCTATCACTATCCTATCCCTCATCCATCCACCCACCATCCCATAAAACACCTACTTGTTCCCTTGGTGTTCCAATCAAATATCCAAAATCTGATGGAGCTTGTCAATACCTCCTGTACAGCTTGTAAATCTTGTACCAAAGCTTGTATTATACCTTGTAAATCTTGTACCATACCTTGTATATATCCAAATCTTGTCCAAAGCTTGTACCATATTCTAGCTTGTAAATAATCTTGTACCCTAGCCCGTATCCTATCACATGCACACACAGAATCCCATTTTCCTTAAGCTTTTCACAAACCATCTACCGGTCCACCTCTCAACTATTATAGACATCCCATCCTTCACAAAAATTTCCATCTCACAAAAAACCAAAACATGAACAAACTTGTACATTTGTAACATATCTTGGTCTGTCAGCTTATACATCCTCTTTAGCTTAGTATCATTGTATCTATCCGGCTTTCATGTTAGTTCATCCTTGGTCAACATCTTGCACACATTGCACACCTTGGTTAGATATTCCAATGCATCCTTTAGCTAGATCTCCTATCACCAAAGTGTTATCCTTCTTAGTTCAGCTTGCCAGACACATCACTCATCCAGATCCATCAGCTTAGGTGCTCTCTGATATATTTTTGCAGGATATAGCTTTCCTCATGTCTGATCTTGGTCCGTTAGTACCTCGTCTTACCCATCTCATTGGCAAATAGTTCTCTTTTGGATTTTCACTTTCTTTTGATTTGGGATCTTCCCTTTTGGGTCTTGAAATATCTTTTCCAAGTAATCTCCTTGTTCCCTCCTCAAGGTTGCCATGATCTTCCATATCATGGTATGTTGCGAATGGGGCAATTAGAGCGTAAGGTCTTGATCAGGTCTTTTGCTTGTTTTCTTTTTCTGCTTGTGGGTTACCTAGTGTCATTTCCACGCTGCCTCCTCTGGGATTCATGTGTGATACTAGGGCAATCCTTGTGTGTTTGTTTTGAGTCAGTTTGTCAGTCCTCTGGACGGTTGGTGAAAAGGCCTTGATGTTCTTGGTAACCTTGGCAATTAACCAACAGTCCTATAGCAAATCTAGTGCTCAACTACATGGTGGTACTTCTCTTTGAAGTATCCCCCTGCTCAAAAAGCTTCAATGGATTCCTTTTATAGCGCTTCGCTCCTCCATCTCCCCCCCCCCCCAATCTTGGAAAGTCTTAAGCTTGCTTTACTATTGTGCCTCTGATTTCCCTTTATCATTCTCCCGTAGTGAGAGTTTGAGCTAATTCAGCCCCTTCTCTTCGCCAACCAGCGTCTCAGCTCATCTCAATTTCTTGTACTTTTCAAAAAGTCGTCAAGCCTCATTTCTCTCCCCGCCGCCTTCTTGAGGGGGCATCATCTAAGTCTAGTTTCTCCTCTTCTTATCCGAGACTGGGGCAACATTGTTGCTAAAACATCTTCCTCATGTTGTCTTCATTCAAACTTCTTTGAAATAGTGTTGTCTCGGCACTATGTCAAAGAGGGGCAAAATGTAGACACCTAAATTTGATTACACTACTTTGGTAATCTAATTTAGCCATCTCTAAAGGAATCATTAATTAAATTCTTATTTAATTAATCCTTTGTCATCCCCTAGTTGATTAATTTAATTAATCATCTATAGTCCTAATTGATAAATCAAATAATCTATTATTTATCAATTAAATCCTTTTCTCCTATCTAATTCCAAAAATCCCCATTTATTAAATAAATCTATTTGATAAATGAAATCCTCAAATTCAAAAAAAAAACCCTAACCTATCTCTAATCCTCCATTTAGCCTAATCCACCCCATCCACCCATACTAACCAAGCTTAGCCACTAACTCACCCACCCTCATTAATGCCATCCACTTGCACATCTCTAACATCCCTAATCTAATCCTAAACCCAAGCCTAATCCACCCCCTAATTTTGTCACATTCCTTAAACAAGTTTAAGACTTTCCTAATCCAAACCAAAGTCTCCCCTCAAAAAAAACCCAACCACTAAGTCATGAGTGCTCTTACAAAACATAAAGACTCTTACAAGCCCACTCATGACTCTTACACCCATCTTCCACACTCTTCCCTCTTCCACACTCATTCCTCTTACATCCCTCTTACATACTCAACCCCACTCATCATGACTTTAACCAACCCTTTACCCTACCCTCTCACACTCATCCTCCTTGTGACAAGTGTCACCTTCCCATTGGTGCTAAACAAGCACAATCCATGTGCTCCCCTTTGAGTGCATCTTAGCCCTCCTTAAGCCTTCATCCATCCTTGCATCTAAGCCCTCCATCCCTCTACCCCTTAGCCTATAAATTGAATCCCATCCCAAGCCATTTCATCAACAATCTTTGAGCTAAAGTTACCATGCTATTTTGAGAACCAAAGCCATCAACCATACCCTTATAATGCCAAATTGAGAGCTCACAAAGCTACCAATTTGCCATTACCCATCTCCATTGAAGCAACTTTTGAGCATCTTGAGCATACATCCACAGCAAAAGGACACATCTACAGAATCAAGAAAGCATGGAGTGTTTTCTCTCGTGAGGTTTGCACTTCTTATTTTCTTTCTTAGTCTAAGCATATATGTGAATTTAGTTTTTGGTTTGTGAATGTTTACTTTATTTGTTAATGTTCTTTGCATACTGATTCTGGTTCTACAAGCAATAGGTTTGCTCTAATACCATGTAGACATTGAGAAAAGCAACTTCACAAATCCTCAAGAACACCTACATGCAAATATCTTGCAATGAAGACAAACCAAAAAATAGAAAAAGCAGAGCTTGAAAATTCTCAACAATATGAGAGAAAAAATGTATTCCAAGTTATTAAACAAAAAATACAACGTTTCAACCTTTAAAGGTGAATGAAACCCTAGAGGGAAAAAGAAACTAGTTTTGCACAATATAATTCATTATATTCACCTAAGAGAGCTAAAGCAACTAGAGTAATAAATAACTTACTCTAACATATACTTCTAGGATGTTTGAGAGTGGGTTTAGCTTCATATTCTAAATTTTGAGGGTTTTCAAAAACCAATAGACTTAGCCAAATTTTAGGAATCAATGCATTATCTTCATCATGATTTCTAGTCGACTTATATTAGTATAACCTCGAGCCCTTATCTTATTAAAGATCATTTTAGGATTATTTCTCTCTCTCTCTCTCTCTCTCTCTCTCTCTCTCTCTCTCTCTCTCTCTCTCTCTCTCTCTCTCTCTCTCTCTCTCTCTCTCTACACCTTACTATATATATTATGGTTCCTAAAGGGTCGAAAGGAGTCATAAGGTATTCTAGGACCCCTTACCATACACTAATGTATGGTAAGGGGTCTTAAGGTATCCTAGGACACCTTACCATACACTAATGTATGCTAAGGGGTCTTAAGTGTTCCTAGAACACATTAATGTGTCATATGACCCCTTAAGACCTCTTAGGGATCATTAAGAGAAATGTAGGGTAAGGGGTATTAAGGTGTACTAGGACACATTAATGTCTCATATGACCCCTTACCATGCATTAGTGTATCGTAAAGGATTTTAAGGGGTCTTACAACACAATAATGTGTCATAAAACCTATTAAGACCCCTTACGATACTTTAGGATCCATTTCCATACATTAGCATATAGTAAGGGACCCTAAGAGTTGTAAGGGGTCCTAGATTCATTAAAAACTCATAAGAACCCTAGAAATTAGAGCAAGTGGTGCTAATAGGTCATAAGGTTTCTTAGGACACATTAATTTTTTCCAGATCCCTATGACATTATAGGACCCCTTTACATGGTAAGGGGTCCTACGACATATTAATGTGTCTTAAGTGTCATTATAACCCCATAAAATGTATGGTAAGAGGTCTTAATGGGTCATAAGTGGTCCTAAAATACATTAATAATTCCTATGACCCATTAAGACCCTTTACAACACATTAACACCACTAACTAGACGATTATGACGTCAAGAAGAAGGAATATTTTGAGAAAAGTTAGTAGCTGAATGGTGATAAAATGTGTTTGAGGAATAGCATTGTATGGGTAAAAATTTCTCAAAGTAAACCCTAAGCATAGTAAAACCCTAGACAAATGATACAAGTTGCAGTGACACTTGAAAGAGTAGTAATACTCTGACATAGCTCTATTCAAAGTATGCAGATAATTCTTAAGGCACTACCATTTTCTAGCATAATGATAAAATAGGTAAGAAACTGACCAAGTAGACAAACAAGTGAAGTCCCAGACATTCTAGCATAATGATAAAACAGTTAGGAAACTGACCAAGTAGAAAAACAAGTGAAGTCCCATGATCAAGGTTAGACCACATAAATTTTATTGCGAGGGAAAAGGAAAAAATCAAATTAAAAAGACCATTTGCTAATACATTAATAATTCAAAAAGGATAAGTTAAACCCTTTCATAGAAGACATGTTGGAAAAATTAGTAGACCATAGTTTATTTTCTTCCAATGATGATTTAGATGGCTATAAGAAAGTTTTTACAAGTGCCTATAACTTTAGTGTGTTTTCTTGTTCTATAATATTTAGAGGATTGGATTGCCCAAGCCTACAAGATCAATAGAGAGAGAGAGAGAGAGAGAGAGAGAGAGAGAGAGAGAGAGAGAGAGAGAGAGAGAGAGAGAGAGAGAGAGAGAGAGAGAGAGAGAGAGAGAGAATCAAGAGCTATCAAAGGAATACAGAGAAAAAGAAATCTATGAATGGTAGTTAGTAGAAAATGAAATCTTGACAAACGATTCTAGCAAAAACCCAGACAATCCAAGAACACCGTGTAAATGATTTAGGGGAAAATGAAATCAACCTTTTGGAACTACTCTACACAATCTAAGAATTTCCAAGCTTCTACTAAAATCTTGGTGGCCTCTTGCTCGCTTCTTGTAAAGAACAGTGGAATTGCACAATTCAGTGCAAACAATTGCAGACATACACATCATGGAAAATCCTCAAATCCTACATTGAGAACCAGTGAGTCATTACATTTAAACACTATAAAAGCAATAGAAAATGGCAATTCCAAAAGCTTTTTTGTACCTTCTCGACCATTATTTTAGGATATTTTAAAATGATTAATAATTTTGGAAAACAAATAGCTTAAAATGAGGTACTCCAAGGGTAAAAATTTGAAATAAAACATAAAACAAGATAGATGATATCACTGACCTGAAAGTTCCCAGTCTAGAACCCTATTTTTTTTCCATGGCAGAGATCAATGGTTATAAGTACCCTAAGACTAATCATTTATTTGTGTCTCTAGCAATCTTAGGGTGGATAGGAAAAAACCCTAGTTATTTCTTACCTCAAATCTTGTTTAATAGTTGACATCATCACCTCAAATTGAGTCAATTTCTATTTAAAAACTATAAAAACAAATAATATAATATGTACTAATTAGCTTCATATCATCATGTTTGAGTGAAAATTATAAAAAAATAAATTAAAAATACATTATATAGTGTATAGTTTCATATAAATAGTAACTTAAGAGAATAGACTTTTGCCCATGTTGTTGTGCTTAGGCACCCCCATATTACATATTAGAGACCAGACTCGCTTTAACAAGAAATGGCAAAAGATGAAAACAAGCATTGTATTTCTACTTAGGTGGAGAGACATTGTCGAAGATTAGAGCATAGATTGGCTCTTCACTTACCTCTAATGTGAACAAGTTGGATTTCTCTTTGCCAAATTTCAACAGGTCAAGTCGGGAGAAAATGACCTTCGTATTATCTTTGATATCAATGAGATTAACGATCTCATTATGGTATTTTACAAAGTTGATGATCAAGCATAAAATGCTAGGGTGGGTGGCTTCTTTACTTTGCCTATCTTATTCTATATTATGTTTGTGTATAGCTGCATATCCAATTTTTTGGTACTTTGCCCCTTTTGATAGGGGAAGTCTTTATCTTCATTTCGTATATTTTTTTTGCTCCTCTTAAACATATTAAAACAGAATGTATCTAAGTTTATGGGCTACCATGTAGCTTTAATGCAAGTCTCTATCTCTAGAAAGACTTATTTTTTCTTTAATATATCTTATGTAAATTCTTTTAGAAATGCTAATAGAATATAGTTTTCAGCCCTTTTATTTGGCTAATTTATGTACTCTTAGCTTAGATTCGTTTGAATGCTTTCTGGCTTTTTATCTCTCATTTTCTATTGTTTATCACTAGCTCTCTTTATTCCTATTCCCTTTTGTCCATAGGCTTTTCTCTTTGAACTTTGTCCACCTTAGCTTGTCTCTTCAACCCATGTCTCCCTATTTCTAGCCCTTTTTCTTCTTTTTTGCTTTCACTCTTGCCTTTATCGCCCATCTCTTTGTTCCTCTTTGCTTTTCCCTTTTCTTGATCTCCCTACTTTCCATTCTCCTTCTTTTTTTTCCCTCTCCCTGTGCCCCTCGATCTTCTAGCTCCCTTCCTGTTTGAATATTTTTAGGTTTGTCCTTCTTCCCCTATTTTCTTTTTTAGGGTTTAGTCCTTTGTTTTTTGCCCTTGTCAGATTTTTATTTTGTTCTCTTTGGTTTTGCATCAGAGTTTGTTTTCTTTCCTCAATTTTTTCTTCTTTTTGCTTGTTCTATTTCTTTAGGGTTGGTTTTGTGTTTGTAACACTTTTTTGCTTTTATTTTCTTTAATGCTTTATTCCTCCTTAATTAACTAGTTTTTGGCATAGATATTTCTTTCTTAGGGTTTTGGGATTAGATTATTAATTGTCTTCTTACAGATAATTGATATATTCTTCAATTTTTAGTATTTATAATTATTCAATTATAAATTTAAATCCTAACTAATATTTAGATTTAGAATCATGAGTTCCTTAATAATTTAACGAACATTTTAAATTATCTTTATTTGAAATCTCAATGAATGAAATGTGTTACCCACTAGTAAGAGATGCACTTTATTAATTTTCTAAGGTATCTTCATGGTGATTCAACATAGTATAATCTTTTTCAACCTCTCGACCTTCATCAATACATATATAAGATCATAAGCATCTAAATTTTTAAGCTTGTAGAGTAGTTGTCCCAATTCTTACATCTTTTTTTATATCAACTTTTATTTAATTCATCTAACCATTACAATTTGTTCATTGAATATTACTATGAACCCCTTCATGAGTCTCTTTTTAGGTTGAATCCTTAGCAGTTTATTTCCTATTCATGGTAGGGGCTTAATGAACATCAACATCCTCTTGCATAATGAGAGGAGAATGAGGCTCTTCATCTCATGTAAATTCTTCAGTCTCTAAGATAGGCAGCTCTATTAAATTAGGTATTTAGAGAAAATTCATATCCCATGCATACAAATGATCTTCTTGCAAGTACTCATCCATCTAGCTGTCTCTAGATGTTGGAGGAACATGAAAATAAATCAGTAAGAAGGTAATATTCCTTCTCACAATTGGGAGCCATTTTATGAGTTGGGTTGTGTCAAATATAGACACTAACAAATAAAGGGGTGCAATTTGTCGACTATCTAAGGGTAGATCATAGTGACAAGATCGACAAATAAACACACCATTTGAAATATTGGTAAAAATCGTATCAATATTTCCTAGAAATTTCACCTTAAAGAGCCATTTGTAGAGCACATTTAGATTAGACTTGTTAGATTTGGCCAAGATTCCCATGGCTATGAACATTGACGGTATATCACTGGGAACTCTATACCACTTCAAAATGTTGATAAATTATTTTCCCAAATTCTAATCAACCACCCTTAAGATCAGAAAATGAGTATTTAAGAGAACTACATAAAGATGTGGGTAAACACCCTTAAGATCATAAAATGAGTATTTAAGAGAAATTCATAAAGATGTGGGTTCATACCCACATATTTATGCAAATCTCTTAAATCCTCATTCTCTGATCTTAAGGGTGGTTTATTGGATTTTGGGCAAAGAAAACGAAGAAAGAAACTAAGGCTAGAGGATGAGCTATAAGGTATGATGCTTCCCCACATGGACATTATGCAAAAGAGAATGGATCATGCAAAGACACTAGTCAAAGATACAAATCTATTAGTTGCAAATCATATGCATGAGTTATCAATAGAGCTTTAGATTGATCTACACAATTTGAAGGTGCTACAAGATAACTAGGATAAGAGCTTGTCTGTAATTTTGAAGGCACGCCATGATTTTCTTTCTAATTTTGGCATAACCTTGTAAATATTTTTAGCATTTGTAACAAAAACAAGGGGGAAAGTATACCAAGGAGAAAGTATATAAAGGGAAATTATAAGTAATGTGCATATCTCTATACATGTAAAAGGGAGATATATATAGGAAGGAGAAAACATGTAGAGCAAGGAAAATATGCAAAATGAAGAAAAACAAAAATAATTTTGAAAAATCAAAAATAGATTTTTAGTTCAAACCTAGTTGTAGGTCTTCAGTGCAAATTGAGCTATAGAACATGGCATACTCAAAGGGGGAGTTCTAACTGAAGAAATTTTATTTCCAATCTTGTGTATGATAAAAAAAAAAAAATTCACTAATGCCAAACGGGGATATTCTTAATCTCTTTACAAGATATCTTGCCAATTGGTGTCAAAGCACTTTGTCATAATGGAAAGACTATAGTAACTAAGTTTCCAGTCTACAGTGTTCATTGAGCTCATAAAGGAACCAAGCAAAAAGTGTTAACCTTGCATGAAGTAAGTAGTGTCAACTAAGTTGCAGAGTCAACTGAGTTGACAATTTCCAATGAGCTATGATGTCAACCAAGTTGACGGTGTCTGCAAGCTCCATTAAGAACCTACTCATGAGAGTTTTTGAAGATAGTAATCAAGCTAGTAGAATAGTGTGAATTGAGTAAGAAGTGTCTACCAAGTGATCAGTATGAACTAGGAATAAAGTATCAATTGAGTGCTAGAGTTAGCCAAGGTGATAGAGTTGTCCAAGTGTCTTCAATATCCCTCGAGTAAGCCATTGGACTTGAGTTACAATACAGAGTTGACTTGATGATTGTTTTGGAAATGATTATGTTGTAGTCGGCCTATGAAAGAATTATTTGGATGGATATAAGTATAAGGTATTTTGGTTGTTCAAAAAAAAAGTTAATATAAATTGAAGACATTGTATAAGTGAATATGGAAGAGCAGATTGTCTAGAAGACTACAAGCAATGCAAAGAAAGGAAGAGACTCATCTATCACAAGTAGGTGATTAGTTTACTTCAAAGGCTCTTCATCAATAATCAGAGTTTTATTTTAGAGATCAATCCACTAATTCATCCTATTAGGTGCGTCAATCCAAAATTTTCTAATAGGGTGGACCTAATAATCCTTTGTAGAAACTCCTAATAGAGTCAATAATTATGGTATTCTATAAATCTTTTCACAAGGTGGACCTAATAGTCTGTATTACTCTTAAACAAGTAAGATCACCAGAAGTGATTAATTGTAAGCCTTAACATACTAAGTTTAATACTAGAATAGTGAAGCATTGTGGGTGTCATCCCCACCTTAGTTTTACTTTCTACCTTGAGGATTTTTGGGTTACCAAATATTGTGTTATGGTGTTCTTACTTTAATTCTTTATGTTTCTTGCATGCACATTGATTATATTGTTGGAAATATAAGAGGAGTAACTGAGAGGGGAGGGGTGAACTAGTTACTACTAAAATAAATCCCAGATCCCTTAGATGTCAGTACAAAAATGCAAACTGAAAAACTAAATATTGTTGAAGCTTAGTAAACACACATAAAATGTTGTAACTCGATAATGACTAAATTAGCTCAATAAATGCTTAACATATGAACTTTTATATGCTATCTATAATTATCATTACTTTAACTTAGTTGCAAACATATAAAAGAAAATAACATGAACACATATGACACCAGGTTTTAACATGGAAACCCACTCTAGAAAAAACCATCAATTGCAACTAGTTACTATTTTTCACTCTTTTGAGGTGACCCCTATTAGGATCCAACCCTATTAAAGGTTACAAAACACACTGTTAGGTGTGACCCTGTTAGAGGATTTAATCACCCTGTTAAGAGTGGCCTTGTTAGAGGTCTTAAGACAATTCAATAGAACTACCACCTTGTTAGAGGATTTGAAAATAGTTGTTAAGCCAACTTTATTAAGAGATTTAGATCACTTCTACAATGGTTAGAGAGTAACAATGAGATGACCTGATTTGAATGCAACTATTTTTCTCATTACAGATCTCTATTCGAGCTTGTACTTGATCCTTCTTGATCGAATATAGCTTTGCTACTCCACAAGGATATTATTATTATCCTTCAAATTTTCCTCCTCTTTACATCATTAAATTTTCAATAAAATCTTCATGCTTGCACACACACACTTTGAAATCACAACTTGACCTTATACTTATATCTTCCTCTTTGTCAAGTCAGCTCAAATGCAACTTAGAATAGTTAATATACATCACCTTAGTCGGTTGGAATCAATAGATAAATCAATTAAGCTTAATATGCCAAAATAATAAAATCCTTTTTTATCTAACCCAACTCAGTAGAAACTAACTCAGAAATGATTTTCTTTGTTAACCAATAGAAGCTCAGTTAACACTGCAAACTTGCAAAAATCCTTTGGCAACTGAGTGAGCTTGGTTAGAACTTGTTCCATCCAACTTCCCTTCATTAACCGAGTGAGCTCAGTTAACACTTACTTTTTGCATTTTTCCTTTGATGCCTAAGTGAACTCAGTAGACACTACCTTCTAAACTAGGAAAACACAAGAACACTGAGTAAACACTGAGAACTATCTTCACTGCTCAAGTGAGCTCAACATATACTGACTGATAATGATATGACATTTGTGTAACATCAAAGACAACACACAATTAATCAATTGTATCCAACAATCTCCCTCTTTGGCATTGATGTCAACACAACATGTCATAGCACAATGAAATTTTGGTTTTAGCCTTGAGAACTCCCTATGTCAACATGAGCTCTTCCTTTCACTGGATTCTGTCTACAACAATTGCTACCAAGTTCATTCAAAACTTTCTCCCTCTTTCAGCAAACTTCTTCTTTGTAAAACTTCTCCCTCTTTGGTTCCTTGCTTTATTTTAGTTCCAAACATTTCTTAGAGATATGATAGTAAACTTCTACCTCTTTGACAACACATGCCAAAGACAATAATTTTGTAAATATCAATATACCTTAAGTACTAATTCATCTGCAATATGCCATTGCCAATTCTGCACCAACTGATTGATCTTCAACAGGTTTTGGTTGATGCATTCACTAAACTTCATTTAATGAATTTCAAATAGGGGAATGACCCCTAGCTTACCTCTTAGATAGAGAAATGCATCTTTAGGTAATGGCTTGGTGAATATGTCCACAATTTATTCCTTTGTATTAACATATTCCAATTTGACTTCTTTATCCTACAATAATTCTCTTAAGAAGTGAAATTTTATAGCAATGTGCTTTTTTTTTGGAATGCATTGGTGTTATCACAATATATGTCTACTGGATCTTTAATCTCTACCTTCATTCCTTCCAACAATTGTTTAAACCAAACAATGTTAGAACAATTGACTGTTGCTACTACATATTATGCCTTTTTTGTGGATTGCGATGTACAATTTTTGCTTCTTGCTTGTCCAAGATACTAGTCTTTTACCAAGAAAGAATGCTCCACCACTAGTACTTTTTCTATCATCAAGACTTCCTACCCAATCAGAATCATTAAATACTTTCAAGTCCAAATTGCCTCCAAGTTTATACCATAAACCATATTCTTCAGTACCTTTCAGATATCTTATGATTCTCTTGATTTCCATCATGTGATTTTCCTTGGGATTTTTTGTGAGTCTTGTCACTATTCCAACTACTAGAGCAATATCAGGTCTTATGTGTACTACATACTACAATTTTTTAATCATTGATCTATATTTGGTCTGATCTACTTCTTTGGAACCATCATTTTTGGAGAGCTTATGTCCAGTAGACATAGGGGTTCCAACTGGTCTTGAATCTTCCATTCCAAATTTTTGCAGTATCACCTTGATATACTTAGATTGAGTGATGTAGATACCATTTTTTTTCTACTGTATCTACAATCCAAAAAAGAATTTTATCTCACCAAATATGGACATCTCAAATTCTTTACTAATTTCTTCTAAAAAAGCTCTGCACAAGTCATCATTTCCTGTAAATAGAGTATCATCAACAAATATTACTGCCAACAAAATCTTATTATCTAGGCCTTCCTTGATATACAAACTATTGTTATCATTTGTTCTTTGAAAACCAATCTCTACCAAGTAATTATGAAATCTTTCATACCAAGCTCTGGGAGCTTGCTTGAGACCATATAATGCTTTGTGTAATTTGCAGACCATGTCCCTTTTGTTAGGATCTACAAAACCTTCTAGTTATTCAATGTAAACTTCCTCATCATTAATTCCATTCAAGAATTCAGATTTGATATCCATTTGATATACTTTAAATTCTCTACGTGTTGTTGCATATGCTAGTAAGGTTCTAACACTTTCTAGTCTTGCCATAGGAGAAAAAGTCTCAGCATAGTCAATACCTTCTTCTTGAGAGTAATCTTTGCACACCAATCTTGCTTTGTTTCTTGAAACTTTTCCATCTTCATTCAACTTATTTCTGAATACCCACTTTGTACCAATCACATTTTTATCATTGGGTCTAGGAACAAGAGTCCAAGTTTTGTTCTTTTCTATCTATTCTATTTATTCATTCATTTCTTCAATCCAACTTTCATTTTCCAGAGCATCTAGGTTTGAATTCAACAAGTAAATATGTACCTTTTAATTTTCCTCTTATCATTGTTCCATCTAATTTATCTCCAATGATCCGATCAGGTGCAGAATGCCTTCTAACATATCTTGTTAACACAAGATCTTTGGTCTTTGACTAAGTTCCACCATCTTCATTTTGAATATTAGTTTCAAGCTCGGGTCCATCAGTCTTGATTTGAACTAGCTCGGTAGCATCTAATTGTGACTCAGGTTACATTGTCTACAACTCAATAACCATTGGGGTTTCTGGGGACTCAGAAGATTTGAAGCTTCTTTTCTCTCAAATAGATTTGGTAGGGTATCAGGTTCATAGTAAAGAAATCTTTTGTAATCTTCTATCTCCTTGTTGCTTTCTTCCTCACTCTTTTCTATAAACTCATCAATTCTAACATGTACACTTTCTATAATTTTATGAGTAGACAAATTCAAACATCTGTATGCTTTACTTCTGTAGGAGTATCCTAGAAATATGCCTTCATCACCTTTTACATCAAATTTTCCTTTTCTAGATTCTTTCAATATATAACATTAGCTACCAAATACTTTCAAGTAACTTACATTAGGTTTGTAGCCATACCATAACTGATAAGGTGTTTTGTTTGAATCTTTCTTCAACTGAACATTGTTCAAGGTATGAACTATAGTGTTGATAGCTTCCTTCCAGTATTTGAGAGCAACCTTCTTTTCAATCATCAAGGTTCTTACATAATCCATGATAGATTTGTTTCTTCTTTCAACTATACCATTCTGCTATGGTGTAGGTATGGATTCATACTTTTCTTTTAATTCCTCTTTCAATGTAGAAATTATTGAATTCATGGGAGATAAATTCACCACCTCTATTTGATCTTAAGCATTTCAATCTCTTTCTAGTTTCCTTTTCCACTTTTGCTAGATACCACTTGAATTTTTGAAAGCCTTCTAATTTTTCTTTTTAGATACATTATTGTCATCATTCTAGAATAGTCATCGACAAAAAGAATTAAAAATTTTCTCCACTATAGCATTATATTCCAATAGGTCCACATAAATCTATATGAACAATTTCCAAGACTTCTTTTGATAGATAGTTTTTTCTTTTAAAGCTAGTCTTTCCCATCTTACCAATTTGGCAATTCTTGCATAGACCCATGTTAGGCTTCTTCAAACTAGGAATACCTCTTACTCTTCTATGTTTTCTTATATTAACCAAATTATCAAAATTCACATGACACAGCCTTTTGTTTCAT
This sequence comes from Cupressus sempervirens, assembly GCA_028749045.1. Taxonomy (NCBI): domain Eukaryota; kingdom Viridiplantae; phylum Streptophyta; class Pinopsida; order Cupressales; family Cupressaceae; genus Cupressus; species Cupressus sempervirens. The sequence goes on along the minus strand of CM053792.1, from coordinate 173,387,440 downwards.
AATCAACTTTCTTCTACTTGAGCAATAGAACATGAACAATCACTAAGATCAAGATAAAATAGATTACCTTTTGTTTCTTGTAAGATCCAACCAAATTTCATTTTCCATCCAGTAGTTTGGCCTATCCATTCATGAATTCCACCTTGAATCCAATTTTATTCAATTGTGCCACACTCAATAGATTATGATTTAGTCCTTCAACCCAGTAAGAATTATTACATATAAGTTATTTAGTCAATGAAATACATCCTTTTCCTTTTATATTACAAGGTTCATTGTTTCCAAATCTCACACTACCTCCATCATAATATTCCATGTGTTCAAATTTTGTTTTGTCACCAGTCATGATGTGAGCAGCCACTATCAATAATCCATATATCATTTTTGCTAACATGAGAGATAAGTGTCATATTATCTCCTTCATTGTTAGATTAATCTTTCACAGCAATATATACCATTTCATCTTCATTGTTATCAGAACATTTAGCTATAAAACAAGATTTTTTAAGCTTTGTCCTTGAAGTTCATGTAGTTCTTAGAGTCCTTCTTGCCTTTATGCTTTTTTTTTTTCTTTTTTTCTTTGATTTCCTTATTTAGACACCTAGCAACAATGTGACCAACTTCTTCACTACAAAAGCATATGAGAGGAACTTTACCTTTGAACTTTCCTCTTCCTTTGGAATATTTCCTTGCAAGTAGGGCTTCAACAACTTCAAGATCATTGTCTAAACTCTCTTCTAATAATCCGTCTTCTTCACTTTCTGATTGACTAGACTTTGATTTCTTACCCTTTTCTTTAAGTGAGAGTTTAGCTTTAAATGCAAATTCAATATTCTTTGAAGCAGGAACATAGTTATCATAGTTGTCTAGTTCAAAAGCTGTCAGTCTTCCTACTAGAGAATTTAAGCCTAATTTGTTATTTGGATCGCATCTCATTTCTTAAATAGTAGATACTCTAATTTCATAAATAGGAAGAAGAGTTCTGAGCACTTTACTTACAACAATTTCCTCCTTAATGTCTCCTCTAGATGCTTTGATTGCACTTACACTGGCCTTGATTCTTTCCACGTATTTTGCAATGTTTTCATCTTCTCTCATTTTCATTTGATCAAATTGTCCTCCAAGACTTTCTGTTTTGTCTCTTCTTACATTGTCAACTCCTCTCCACATTGTATGAGTAGTTTTGCAATCCTTTATCTCATCAAATTCAACATAACTAAGAGTAGATGCAATATCAATCATCATGATATTATGATTCTTCTTTTTAGAAATATCTTCAACTAATAATGTTTCAGTGGGATTCTTGTATTCAGCATCATGATACTTGCAACCTGAATCACTAATAGTAGCTAGATGTAACCTCATAAGTCCTTTCCATGCTACAAAATTGTCTTTGATCAGCTTGGGAATCTCTCTTTTGTAAGACATCCTAATCTTAAGCTTAGGTTCTTAAAACCTTCTCTGCAAGCACCAAAAGCTCTGATACCAATTATTGGAAATATAAGAGGAGTAATTGGGAGTGGAGTGGTGAATCAGTTACTACTATAATAAACCCAAGATCCCTTAGATGTCAGTACAAAAATGCAAACTGAAAAACTGAATACTGCTAAAGCTTGGTAAACACACATAAAATGTTGTAACTCGGTAATGACTAAATTAGCTCAGTAAATGCTTAACATATGAATTTTTAGATGTTGTCTATAATTATCATTTCTTTAACTGAGTTTCAAACATATAAAAGAAAATAACATGAACACATGTGACACCAAGTTTTAATGTGGAAACCTAATTTGGAGAAAACCACCAATTGCATCTAGTTACTATTTTTCACTCTTTTGAAGTAAGCCCTATTAGGAGTCAACCCTATTTAAGGTTACAAAATACACTGTTAGGTGTGATCCTATTAGAGGATTTAATCACCCTAATAGGAGTGGCCTTGTTAGAGGTCTTGAGACAATTCAATAGAACTGCCACCTTGTTAGAGGATTTGAAAATAGTTGTTAAGCCAACTTTGTTAAGAGATTTAGATCACTACTACAATGGTTAGAGAGCAACAATGAGATGACCTAATTTGAATGTAACTAATTTTTTGATTATAGATCTCTGTTATGGCTTGTACTTGATCCTTCTTGATCGAATATAGCTTTGTTGCTCCACAAGGATATTTTGCTTATCCTTCAAATTTGCTTCCTCTTCTCATCATTAAATCTTCAATAACATCTTCATGCTTGACCACACACTCTTTGAAATCACAACTTGACCTTATACTTATATCTTCCACTTTGTCAAGTTGGCTCAAATACAACTTAGAATAATTAATATTCATCACCTTAGTCAGCTAGAATCAATAGATAAATCAATTAAGCTTAATATGCCAAAATAAGAAAATCCTTCGTTAGCCGTAACTCAAAAATGATTTCCTTTGTTAACCAATAGAAGCTCGGTTAACACTACAAATTTGCAAAAATCCTTTGGCAACTGAGTGAGATTGGTTAGCACTGGTTCCATCCAACTTTCCTTCATTAATCGAGTGAGCTCGGTTAACACTTACTTTTTGCATTTTTCCTTTGACTCCCGAGTGAACTCAATAGACACTACCTTCTGAGCTAGGCAAACACAGGAACACTTGATAGACACTAAGAACCATCTTCACTGCCTAAGTGAGCTCAACATATATTGACTGATAATGATATGACATTTGTGTAACATCAAAGACAACACACAATTAATCAACTGTATCCAACATATACAACTTAAAAAAGTGGATTAGGTGGGAGAAGTAAATAAATGATTTTTGATTCATGCCCCCTCACTCAATGACCTAGTTTGCATTACATTTCCAATAGTTGCTTTCTGGAAATTATTTACACTACTGATGTAGTTACCAAGTCAACAATACAATCAACTATGGACAAACCAACTCTAGTTTACAATAATTTCCTAGACTTCAACCAAGTGACAAGGATGTCTCAATCCATTTTTCACTTTGGGCTCTTGATGCAGGTTCATTCAAGCTGTTAGGGCAATTGTGAATTAAATGCATGTAGATGCATAATGATTTACATTAATTATCAACTTCCTTAAACCAAATAGATGAACATATGAGGCAAGACTTTAGAATATATGAGTGAAAAGTGCCATATTTCCTGCCTTTCAATGAGGCAATGAACATTAAAAAGATGTTGACATGATTAAATGCATTTTCTGTCTAAAATAATATAATACCAATATTTAAATAGTGAACTTAAAAGGTTGTTTATAAAAAAATAATTAGCAGCAATGCAATGATATAGCTGCAAAATATGGATGCAAAAATATGGAAAATGTTTTATGTGATCAATCGCCAAATAATATACATGCAGCTGAAAAAAGACTCTAGACAACGAATGCACAAAACTCTGGAATGAAATATGATATCTTCGTTCTAAAATATATTGTACGAATGGATGAATTATAGAGATGGAAAAATGAAATACCTTTAATTGAAAGCCAAGTTCAATTGTATAGTTTGAGTGGCTCCAAAAGCTTCAGATGTTTTTTTTTACTGTGCAGCGTTCCCTCTACTTTGTTATTAGTATTGTCTATGGCCTTTTCACCTGCACTATACAGAACATGTTGGTTAATATAAAGCATCAAAATTATAGATGAGAGACAAAAACTCTGGAACTTGATAGTTTTCAAATATGATATTTTAACTTTTTGAAATATAATATTACAAAAGCCAGAAATGAAATAGAACATTGCTCAAATGATCATGTCCTCAGTTTTATAAAGAATAATATCAAACATATCATACCAAGCAGAAACCCCTAGATTTATTCTCTGAATACTTGTACCCCTTATAATAGTAGGCATCATGATATCTGGATAGAGAGGTTTAAGTGAAATACATGAAGAAGACAATAGACCTAATGGACAGTTTAGTATGAAGCAAGAATAATACTTTGCAACACATATAATAATGAATTCGTAACAATTATCAAAATGGCTAAAAGTTATATGAATTCATATCCTTTAGAAATGCAGAGAACTAAGGTATTTACATGTTGGTCTTGACTATGGTTCTGCTTGTTCCTCCTTACATTTCTCTAAAGTTAGCCTTTGGCCATACCACTAAGACTAAAAATGTGATCTATTACAATCCAACCCCAAGACCAAGCCCAAGAATAATCCTGAGAACATCTATTGAATTAATTGGAGAAAATATGACTAAAGCTACAGATGTAGAAAACCTAGAGAATAATTTTAAATCTATAGAGAAAACCACTCAGAGCCACACAATTTTAAGCATAGATACCCAACCGAAGTCTAAAAAGAAACCATCACCATCACTTGCAGAAGAATATGGCATCATCAATCTCTGGGCAAGCTTAGATTTATATCTATACTATTTTGTTTATTTTTGTGGAGGAACAATGAGTTTCGTATACATTACTATAGCTAGAGAGAAATACACAAAATGTAATCATTACATAATAACACTAAAATGCAATTAACCTTGTTGTTGACGCATAACATAAAGACAAAACCTACACCTGGAAAATGTGATATTAGATATACCTGCGATTCTTGGAAAATTACAATATCATTATTAGAATTCACCTGGATCGAAAGATCTAAACAAAAGAAGGACATTTGAGCAAACTTGGCCTAAGGCCAACTTATTATTTTAGCCCTACTTCCACTAGGGTTGATCCACCATTGCTATTAGGCTAGGCTAGGCCGAGAACAAAGTAGACCCAAGGCACACACAATGATACTCATTACGTAGACAAGTTTTTTGGCATTTCACCTCGGGGATTGAGCTAAAAATAAGAGTGCTAGCAAATTGGAGTTTTTCATAAAAATAGTGAGGTTGGGTAGTGGATTTTTTCATAATGCATAAAATAGACATAGCTATCCCAAGCCTGTCGATGTAGAATTCCTTTGCAGAAAACAAAGAAAATGTTATTAAAGCAGAAAACAAAAGTGAGTATGTGAAGTAGATGGTCACAAAAAAGTTTCTAGTGAAAATGCAACCAGAAAAAAAATAGCTTAACACATTCCAAATTTCTCAACATTGTAGATTTTGAATGGATAAGCATTCAAGGATTAGCGAAAACCAAAGAAAAGTCTGTCAAAATAGGCATCAAGCACACAATGAAAGGCAATATGGTTCACCTTCCACAGAAATCAGAGCAATTAAAGGAAATATTGAAGGGGAAACAAATGATTTCTAGAAATAGAGGGGTGAAATTTGAAGATATTCATCCCAAAAACATGGAAACCCAAGAAACCTTACTATACTAAAACAATGTGAGAAAATTTTCCAATTGATTTGGTAAACTTTAAAAAATAAATTGCAATACCTTCTTCAGAGACCACTATAAATCAACACCCGTCACCAAGAATACTAGACAATAGCAAAAAAAATCAAACTCTACTTCTACAAATGTTGTGTCAACAGTCCATGTTGAGTAATAGATGAAGAAAGCTGGATGAAAGTATCTACCAAAGTAACAAGGAAGCAAATTTGATGAACAATTAAATCAAGCTTAGTATGTTGGATGCTGAAGTAATGGAGATTTAATTGTATGTAAATGAACAACTGTCAATATTACTATTCAATTTTATTGTTCATTTAATGATATTATTTGATTCTTGTTTTTTTTTTATACTTCCTACCTTTCAATGAGGTGATGAACATTAAAAACATGTACACATAATGCATAAAATGGACCATAGTTTCTCTACAAGTGCCATAGTTCTTGCCTTTCAATGAGGCAATGAACATTAAAAAGATGTAAACATAATTAAATGCATTTTTTATCCAAAATCAGTGCATTTCCTTGACAGGCATAGTGGAATTGATATTAAAGTATGAATAAATAAATAAATAATCATGAACCGATAAAGAATGATGAAACTACAATATGGTATATACATGCGATTTTGAAGATGACTTGGGTGAACCATGATAGGGAAAAGAAAGAAGAGAGCGCCTAAATTCAGCACCAAGGGAAAGAGGACTATTGTTGACCTACAAATGGCCTTTTCAACACTGGAGAAATGAGCCTTTTTTCCAATTGTCAACTAAGAAAAATATTAGAGTCTATTGTCTCTAATACAAAGAACCAAAATATAGATGGATCAAGAAAAAAAGAATAAGAAATAAAGCACCAAAAATATTCTAGAAATAAATTGACAGAACTATAATTTAGGAACTACATAAATTTCATAAAATAAATGAATAATGTAAAGTAGCAAAAGCATTTTAAAAATAAATTTGTATAGGATAACACATTCTCCAATCTTAACATATTCATGATATTTTATTATTAACTTACAATATAAAAATTAGTAATGAAACATATAATGCATTGTTAGCTGCAAATGCCTTATTTGTTTTGGAAGCCTACATGTATGACACGTACCAATACAAATCCATCCTTTGAAGTTGTATAGTTGATCTTCAAATTGACAAGTTTAAACAAGAAATGTTATGGAAAATAAAGAAAACCATAAGAATTTGACATTCACAAAATGAAAGAGAAATTTTAATCAGGGGAGAAAAAAAACCAGCAATTGTTGCATTGGAAAAGGCTAACTTTAGAGAAATGTAAGGAGGAACATGAAAAACCATAGTCAAGACCAACATGTAAATACCTTGGCTCTCTGCATTTCTCAAGGGTGTGAATTCATATAACTTTCATTTTCAACCATTTTGATAATTGTTACAAATTCATTATTATACATGTGTTGTGAGGTATTTTTCTTGCTTTGTACTGAACTGTCCAGCAGGTCTATTGTTATATTCATGTATTTCAGTTAACCCTGACATGATCATTTGAGCAATGTTCTATTTCATTTTTGGCTTCTATAATATTATATTTCAAAAAGTTAAAATGTCATATTTGAAAACCATCAAGTTCTAGAGTTTTTGTTTCTCGTCTGTAATTTTGAGGATTTATATTAACCAACATGTTATGTATGGTGTAGGTGAAAAGCCATAGACAATACTAATAAAAAAGTAGAGGGAACATTGCACAATAAAAAACCATATGAAGCTTTTGGAGCCACTCAAACTATACAGCTGAACCTGGCTTTCAATTGAAGGTATTTCATTTTTCCATGTCTATCATTCATCCATTTGTACAATATATTTTAGAATGAAGATATCATATTCCATTCCAAAGTTTTGTGTATTCATTGTCTAGAGTTTTTTTTGCAGTTGAATGTATATTATGTGGTCATTGATCACAGAAAACATTTTCCATGTTTTTGCATCAATATTGTGCAGCCATATCACGACATTGCTGCTAATTATTTTGTTTATATATGACCTTTTAAGTTCATTATATGAATATTGGTATTTGTAAGAATTTGGCTTAGGCCAGAATTCACCCAAGACCAAGGAACTCAAACACAAGTACACAGTAGACCAAAGATAGAGAGTATGACCAGAATGATAATATTCATTCAATATGCCATCTTGAGAGTACGCTAGGAGTGCCTGTATATAAAGGCCTCAGGAGAGCTTCTAGAATGCATAGAAGTCAACAACATGGTAAGTCATACAACTAGACACATGTCCACCAGATATGGGTTATCCTCCATTAAGCACGGGATTAAGTGCAATGATGTGAGGATAAGCCTACAATGGTGTAGCACGCAAATTAGTGGTGTAGAAAACATGTGCTAAATGAGGAGTGTGAATAACTATGTTGTCAACTTGACAACTCAGTGAATGATGCAAACTCTTGTGTTGTAGACACCATGTGCATAATTAGAGTTGTGTAACTCATAAGAGTACACAAACTCCTAAGTGTCTCACCTAAATAAACTAATAAAATAATGTAAAATAATTAAATAATGCATCAACCTAAGTAAGCATAATAAGTAAATACATATTTACTCCAACACCCCTCACTTAAGTACAACTTAGGGTAATGCCCTTAAGCTTATGAAATCTAGGATGCAATGCAAGATGGGTCCCGGCTACTAGGCCATGTTAGGTGCCCATGTACATAATGATATGCATTCTCTCATAAAGTGGAGAAAGAGAGAAAACCTCATGGGAAAAACCCTCCCCCAAAAAGAGAGATAAAAGGATGTATGGATGGATGGAGTAATCAAGACCCTCCCATTATGACATACATCCAGTATATACATAAAAGAATGATGAGAAGAGGAAGAGAGACAGGATAGTCTCCCCACCCAAGAAGAATGTCGAATAGTGATTGCTTCGATGAAGAGATTGATCCAAGACTGCAAAATGGTGTTCCTCCCCTTAGGAAGAAACAATGCCATGGGTATAAATGAGATGCTTCTGCTATGTGTGGAAAGAATCCCATGAATAAGTGATGTCTCTAAAACCTGCTCAACTGGATGAAGATGTAATGCCCCACCAAGGGATCCAAAAGAATTAACCTAAAGTTTTACTAAGTTTGCCAAACATTTTTTTTTTTTTTTTAATTTTTAATTATGTTTTGTTTTTAAAATTTTATTTTGTATAATTTTTTTTTTTATAAAATAATACCCCTCACTATATATATATATATATATATATATATATATATATATATATATATATATATATATATATATATATATATATATATATATATATATATATATATATATATTTTTTTTTTTTTTTTTTTTTTTTTTAAAATTTAAATAAGAACATTTGTAACCATAGTCTGATATGAGAAATACGGACAACCATACAAATTTCCAACTTAGAATATTCAATTTTCAATTTCAATTCTTTCCCAAGTTATCTGATAGGAAGATTCGATTAACCGTTTTAATTTCTAAGTTAAATTTTCTTTTAAATCTCAAACCCTCCCAGAAAAAATGCAATTTTCTTTTACGTATGGACGAGGTTTTCAAATTAATTTATTTTCTTTCAACCATAATATAAGATGGGATATAATACACACATCATAGATTTAGAAAAAGAGAGCAAAAGATTCGTGCAACGAAATTCAGAGAATCAATTTCAACAATCACGAAGAGGATAGGATTATCTAATTGCATAATTCGACCAGTGATCAAAACACAAGACCCTACCTGAACCTGATGCTAACACGCAACCACCCAAAGATTGTGAGAAGATTCACTTCTTTCCAAAAACTTCTCTCTGTAAATTTTTCCAAATTCTCTTCCAAAATTCGCATCCAAATTCCTGTCTCTAAAATTCGTTCCCAAAATTCGTGTCTAAAATTCATCTCCAAATTTCATCCCCCTCAAAAATGAACCCCAAAGTTGTGATAAGGAGTTTTCTCCTCAAATCGGGGCACTAGTTGTGCGTTCACCCGAGAGGACTCCTTGCTCACCAGTCTCAAACTCCAAATTAACTTATATTAATCTTTCTTTTATCTTTTCATGCATGTTAACCAGATTATTAAATAACTTTATTTAATTTTTCTCTTGACTTCTATTTTTAATCTTTATTACTTTAATCTCATGTACACTTAATTAATTAAAATATCCTTATTATTTTCACTTATTTTATCTTTTTAATTAATTTCTTTTATTTTAAACTCATGCACGCATCATGCAATGTAGAATCTTTTTAATCATTTAATATATTTTTCACTTCTTAATTAATTTTAGAAACTTAATTGATAAAATATTTATTAATTCAATTAATAATAATATTTAGCATTTATTTAAAAATGAACTCTAGATATTTTATTAATAAATTAAATAAATATTATCACGTTCTAAATTTATACTTAAACTTTTATCTCCAAATTCAATTCTTTTTATTTAATTAATTTTCTCAATTAATTAAATATAATTAAATATTAAAGATATCATATTAATTTTTTTTATTAGATTAAATCATTAATTAATCCTTTAATTAGACTTAATTAATAGAAAATACACCAAGACTCATAAAACAACATACGAAAACCCATCATAGAAAAACACATACTAAATCAAACAAAATGGTTATAATCACGAATTAACGTCATTCGACACATTCGGAGGGTACTGACTCAGATACTTGTCCTAATTTTCAATTAGGACAAATGGCTTAAAGGTATGGGATTTGGACTTAAGAATTTATCTCCCCTCTCTTACCATTGAGATAATGCGATAGGGTACGCTCATCCTAGCAATTCAGGGAAGTCGGTACCCGGTACCTGCAACCTGCATAAAATCCATGCATGTACAAACACAATATTCTAAGCTAAACAAGCAATGGCAGGAAGTGGTGCATCGTGTAGATCCTGACTAGCAAGTGACTACGACTCCCTTCCTTAACCACATCAGAAACGCCATACATAAAGAAAATAAACACACACACCATACACATGCAAGTATAGGGTAAGTATCCATAAGAAAACACGTACAATAACCATCTAGCTAATCATCATCAATAACTGCAAACACTGTGATAATCATCATACATACATGAAGTATAGAGTATCAAGTAATCTCATCATATAATCAACTGAATGTAAAACAATATTTGATAATCTAAGAGTAATGCTACTAAACATATGCATAAAACTGGTCTAAAAGAGATCAACAATGATAAAAGAAATGCAAACTAGGGGCAGGCACTACAGAAGAACCTGTCTCAAAGAACTGTCTGTCTCTGCAACTGATGAAGAACCCTATTGCAACTGTTGATCATAAGTATCCACAATCACTTCAACTTGTGAGGATTGATCATGTAGAGAATGAACAAGAGAGCCAGATGGAGCCCTCGTGACAACTGAAGTAGGTAATTCTGAATCAACAAGAAGAGGTAGATCATCAATATTGTCCCCCAAATCTATCACTGAACCTATACCTAGAAGACTGGATGTAACTTGTTGTTTTGGACCTATCACTATGGTGATGTATGCATGCAGATTGAACTGATGTAGTGACCTCTCACTGTAACTGTCAATAAAACCCCACATGTTTGAATCTATTGAAGCATTATCGCTGGTGTCACTATCAGTTTCCACACTGTATGATGTGCAGAGAGGAGTAGAGGACAAGCTTGGTAAACTTTCCTCAAAGTATACATCCTTCTCCACAAATATTTGATGTGTCTCTAGATCTAGAAGTATGTATGCCTTCACACTATATTCATAACCAATGAAGGTACAAAGTTGAGATGATTGTGCCTTGCATCCCTTGGAAGATATCTTTGCCCATGCAGGACAACCAAAAACTTTGAAGTGTGTCACAATAGGTTTTATGTTGTACCATGCCTCAAAAGGAGTTTTGACATCTAAGGTCGGATGAGGAGATCAATGAAGAATGTGAGTGGCACAAGAGATTGCTTTGACTTCTAATGATGAATCTAGAGACTTGGCTTTTATCATGTAACTTGCCATAGACTTAAGAGTTCGGATCCTCAAAGCTACAACATCTATCTTATGTGGACTGAATGTTGGCAAAGTCTAAAGATCAATTCCCTCAAGTCTACAAAAGACTATAAGTCTTTTGTTCACATACATGCTTCCATTGTCCATTCGGAGTACATTGATGGCCTTTCTAGATTTCCTTTCCACAAGAGATTTGAAGGCTAGAAATTTATCCAACACTTCATTCTTACTATGTAGAAAGTAGACCCAAGTGTATCTTGACAAGTCATCAATGAAGGTAAGTATGTAGGGACCCTGGCTGAATGCAAAAGGACCTGATAATACCGTGTGAACCATCTGTAGAACACCTATTGCTCTTGAAGACTTCCCTCTCTGCAAATTCCCCTCTGGATGCATATCCACTAAATCTATTGAACATTTACCCTTAGAAAAGTTGATTTGAGGTAGACCTTTGACCATTTGGTATGTGCAAAGTTGCTAAAGATGTGGAAGTCAAGATGACCATACCGCTCATGCCATAATTGCATGTTTGAATTATATTGTGATAACAAGGCCTTTGAAGGAGACTTGGGCACAAAATGAGAGAAAGAGCATAACCTTTTGTTATGATTCACTTTCCCCACTACAACCAAGGAATCATCTTTAAGACTATGCACTTTTACTGAGTCTAGAAGGAATTCAACGCTATGTCCATCTTTGAGGTGAGTGATTTGGTAGATTGAAAGGAGATTTGAACTTAGGTTTGGAACATATAGAACCTCTTGAAACTCTCCATTTTCTATTTACATGTTTCCTTTCCCTTCAACTTTCATTTTGCTATCATTTCCCATGAAGACATGTGGTACCTTGGACTACTCCATTGAAGAAAAATCCTCCTTTGAAGAACCCATATGATATGAGGCACCTGAGTCAAATATCCATTCCTTTGAAGAGTTTGCATTCGCCATGAATGCTTGCCCTTTGCCCTTAGAATCTGAAGAAGACCCTTTATCCTTATAAGCATTAGGCAATGGAACATTATGTTTCCTCATGATGTTGGTCAACTCTTCAATCTTCTTGAGATAACACTCATGTTCTTCATGACCCATTTTCATGTTCTCCTTATTGTTTTTGTCCTTCTTGTTGGTATTCAAGGATATGCCTTGTTGAGGATTGCGGTGTTGTCTTTTCTGCATCCTCTGATTTGTACTTCCACTTCTTCTTACCCTTTCCTTTATTTGAAGACTATCCAGCTAAATTTTGAGAACCCTCATTGTTGGCCACCAATATTTTAGACTGAGGTGATTTGAGATTCCCCATTGATTTCAACTTCTTTTCTTCATCATCCAACAGTTAGCATATTCATCAAAAGCGACTTTCTTGTAGGCAGACCCTAAGGTAGTCTTTGAGGTGTTAAAAGAAGATACAAATGTGGAATACTCCAATGGCAGCTTGTTGTGAATGAGATAGATTAGTCTATCATCTTTGATAGAACTCCCACAATTAGTAAGTTTCGTCCTTAGTTCATTCACCTTGATGATGAAATCTTGTATTGAATTGTATGACTTAGGATCTAAGGAGACAAGCTCATCTTTAATTTTGAACACATCCTCTTTAGACACTTTACCATATAGGTTTTTGAGGGTATCCCAAGCTTCCTTAGATGTAGAACACTTCTTGATTTGATACATGATCTTATCATCTACCCCCAAACATATATCACCTAGGGCTTTCCTATCCATTGCTACCCAAGCTAAAATATCACTATCTGAAACTTTATCACCTGCTAGTTTAGGAAGAGTGCCATCTAAATATTGTGAAACTCCATTATGCATTAAGTGATACCACATTTTGATTGACCATGTAGCATAGTTATGAGGAGTTAATTTAGGAAATGTAAAGTTTCCCATAATGTAGAAAATCAAAGAAAAATGCAAAAAAGAGAGAATACAACACCAAGAACACCCCCCCTTTCACTAAATCAAGAAACACCCCTCCCCGCCAAAAAAAATAGATGCTTTGAGCACTTTATTAGTAGTGTGATTCTAGTGGGCCACTTGCCAATTTTGGCCTTTTTGGACTTCTAATTTTTCTTGCTACAACCTCTTAATAGATTACAAATCTAGAACTTTACAATGTGCTACAATTCTGAAGAAATATAAAGCAAAGAAAGGCCCTATTACTGAAAGTGACACTTTTGTCCACACAACCCTACAATCTAATAGCAGATCTAGAAAGTAGATGAAAAATAACGCACTTTAAAAAAAAAAACCTATTTTTGACTCCAGATGTGCTCGTACAGAGCGTTTGAAGTTGCAAAATGCAGGATTATGCTGGTATAGTCACCAAAAAATGCAATTTTTGAATAATCCATACACCAAAACTAGAAAAAAATTGTACCACTAAAAAATTTAGGAAATTCTACCCAATTTCAAAAAAAATTACACCTGATTTGGGGTCCGGATGTCTGAGTTATGACCTCCCGAAGTCAAACTGCAAAAACCAAAATAAATCTAGAGAGGGGTTACATCAGTGAATGATGGGGTTAAATTTGATGGTCATATGTCCATTGCAGCAGTTGTAATTTTCCCTGGGATGATGGTCAGATGGTTGTCAATTTTAAGATAGCAAAATAATGATGTCAGTGACTCCAAGCCTGGTGATGACATCAATGATGATGTCAGCAGTATGGAACTGTACAAACAGCTGACAGAAAAGATTCATACTATAAAGACAGATTGTGTGGATGATGATAGGGCCCATCTTATGTTGACTGGATGGTGACTAAGTGCTAATTCGGCTAAACAATGTAGCAGGCTTGGCAAGTTAAATTTGGACACGTGTCCACTGACAGTGTGTACAGCTAAGCACTGACTATTTTCGTGAGTGTATGAAAATTCACTGTGTGGTGGCCTCACTATCAATGTGGTTGTGTCTATGAATGCCACATGTTTTCAAGGTAGTACGAGCCAAATGTTGCAGCAAACATCGCCGGTAGAGAATATATGTCAAAATCTAGGCAAGTAGCGCTACAAAACTGTCGAAATATACCCTAAATGTTGCTACTGGTTTTCGCAGTGTGGTCACCAAAAATTTTCATGGGATGCTAGAATATTTTGGAAGCACTGAAAACTTATACGAGGTCGTCATCGAAATATTACTGCATGCTCAAAATGCGATATCGCAAGGATGCTGGAGAACTAACCCGATTGCCATGAATTAAACCTCCCAATGTCGAGAATCTTTTTTGACTGCCTAAACTTATATACAAATATCCCACATTCATGGGTGAATAGGTCTACGGATTGTTTAAAAAATAGTCCCCGCAACTCCTAAAATAAATGGTCACAGGTAGAGAGGGCGGGTTTGTGGCCTGGGCTGGTGGAATTGATACCCACTAGAAGTACCCAGATTTGTTGTTAGATTTATTATGAATGAACTAAAAAATAGATGGTACGGCTAGGATTTAATGCCTTGAACTACAAATCGAGGCCTCCAAGTTTTGATTTGCAAAAAAAAAATGCATCACGATCAACTTTCACCCAGTATAAGAAAATTTATAGTCGATCTTCACTGAATTGATGTTCCGGATGCAACGGTGAGGTCAAAATTGGCTCTAAATGCTCCCAGTTTCTTTGAATCCTCCAGATTCAAGTCAAGGTGTTGAAGCATGAATGGTCTCAAATAGCTATGTATAGAGAACCTCCCTAGGCTCTGATACCATATAAGAATTTGGCTTAGGCCAAAATTCACCCAAGACCAATGAACTCAAACACAAGCACACAGTAGACCAAAGATAGAGAGTATGATAAGAATGACAATATTCATTCAATATGCCATCTTGAGAGTACACTAGGAGTGCTTGAATATAAAGGCCTCAGGAGAGCTTCTAGAATGCATAGAAGTCAGCAACATGATAAGTCATACAACTAGGCACATGTCCACCAGATATGGATTATCCTCCATTAAGCATGGGATTAAGTGCGATGATGTGAGGATAAGCCTATAATGGTGTAGCATGCAAATAAATGGTGTAGACAACATGTGCTAAATGAGGAGTGTGAATAACTATGTTGTCAACATGACAACTAAGTGAATGATGCAAACCCCTGTGTTGTAGACACTAGGTGCATAATTAGAGTTGCATAACTCATAAGAGTACACAATCTCCTAAGTGTCTCACCTGAATAAACTAATAAAATAAAGAAAAATAATTAAATAATGCATTAATCTAAGTAAACTTAAGTAAGTGTAATAAGTAAATACTTATTTACACCATCAGTATTATATTATTTTAAAACTAATGATTTGACTTTAATGAGCTCAAATTAGAGGAGGGCCTAGGGCACATGTAGTGCTCCTAAGCACTGGTATTGGTTTTTGGCCAATAACTCAAATAAATAATATAATAATTAAACAATGCTCTGAGTGTCAGTCTTAGCCAACTTAGTTTAAATTTGTTTTATTTTTGCTAGGCCTTGTGTTCTTGGGGCAGCATGACTATTTTTTAATTGGATATTGGGAAAAATAAGTAGTTTGCCTGGCAACATGATTGAGAACTAATAATAGGGTGGTAGCCTATTATTGTAGGGGGATCCCACCCAAATTGAGAATTCAAAATTCATAGTTTCATGACTTTTGATGAGTTTTGTACATTCATTATTAAATATATTGTTCAAGATAATAGTTCCAAATTGTTCATGACACTTATATTCTTTGGCTGGAGCTTTCATAGGCCTCCATCTTTTAAATAATGAATTTTATTTAAAAATTGATCATAGTGAGATTTTTTTAAATTTCACTCAACAAAAACTTTATTTAGAGCTATTTTTCCTACTACGAGCAACTATGTACAAGGGCTTACCCAATTACTATCTACATTTGCTTTTCTTTTAAATTATGAAAAATATAAAACATTGTTCTGTGTATTCTATTAATATACCTTTAAACAAAAATAAATAGCTCTCAAAATCTATTGAAGTCATGATTCTTCTTTAATACTTGACATGAAATTTCATAGTTTTGTAGACTAAAAATATACTTGTGTCTTAATATACTAATGAACTTATTCTACATAGACTTCTTCCTTTCCAATGTAACAACTATTGGTTTTTTGCTCCCCTGATTAAAAATTCTCTATCATTTTGTGAATGTCAAATTCTTATGGTTTTCTTCATTTTTCATAACATTGCTTGTTTAAACTTGTCAATTTGAAGATTAGTTGTACAACTTAAAAGGAGGGATCTGTATTGGTACATGTCATATATGCACGCTTCCAAAACAAACAAGGCATTTACAGGTAACAATGCATTATATGTTTTATTACTAATTTTCATATTGTAAGTTAATAATAAAATATCATGAATATGTTAAGATTGGAGTATGTGTTATCCTGTACAAATTTATTTTTAAAATGCTTTTGCTACATTACATTATTCATTTATTTTATGTCATTTCTGTAGTTCCTAAATTACAGTTTTGTCAATTTATTTATGGAAGATTTTTGGTGTTTTATTTCTTATTCTTTTTTTTTCTAATCCATCTATATTTTGGTTCTTTGTATCAAATACAATAGACTCTAATATTTTTCTTAGTTGACAACTACAAAAAAGGCTCCTTTCTCTAGTGTTGAAAAGGCCATCTATAGGTCAGCAACAGTCCTCTTTCCCTTGGTGCTGAATTTAGGCACTCTCTTATTTCTTTTCCCTATCATGGTTCACCCAGGTCATCTTCAAAATCACAAGTATTTACCATAATGTAGTTTCATCTTTCTCTATCAATTTATGATTTTTATTTATTTATTCATACTTTAATATCAATTCCAGTATGCCTATCAAGGAAATGCACTGATTTCAGATAGAAAATGCATTTAATCATGTCTACATCTTTTTAATGTTCATCACCTCATTGAAAGGTAGGAACTATGGCACTTTTCATAAGAAGTCTTTTTTTAATTCTAAAACCTCTGAGCTTGAAGAGCGCTACGCTTTTTCCATTTTATGTCATAACAGAATACATATCTCTACAATAAAAAAGGTCATCTCTAAATATATTATTTATCTTAATGCGAGTAAAGTGATGATTTTGTTTTTTAAGAAATTTAATTATGATATAAATGAATGATCATCTAGTCTAGTGATTTTTTACCCTAATCCATTTGATTTATTTGTTTTACTCAATAATAGTTTAACCCACATAAGTTGTATCTATCATAATAATATAATGTCATTCTAAGTGGGGATGTTTCTATGTGGCTCATAAGTAAATTGAAGTAATATGTGTGTCTAAGACCTAGGAAAATAATATAATGGATACAAAACATAAACACACCACCACCTCTCTATCCCCAAGTGCAACTTACAAAGATTGTATGCGCAAAATGTCAAATGGGTCCCAACTACTAGGCCATGTTAGGCATCCTTGTACAAATTTAATGCAATCTCTCTGAAATGAAGAAAAGGAGAAAATATAGTGGGACAAAAATCTTCCACAAAAAGAGAAATGAAAATACAAAATGCACTTAATGATGCGAGAGAAGGACAAAACCCCATGTGAGGAAAAATTCCCCCCCAGCATAAGAGATAATAGAGAAGTCAAGTGACCCCCATTAATGTAGAATCACTTGAATATTGAATATGGTCTAATGATTTTGAGCAACATTCCTCCCATCAGAAAGAAATTGAGCTAATGTTTCACCAAGAAAGTCAAAGCACCATTGTAGAATTTGTCAATTAACAATTATTGAGAAATCTCATACTATAATAGGAATAAGATTAGAATCAAGGAGATGACCATGTGAATATCAATAAGATACTTGTGAACTTCACATTAGAAAATCCTAATCTCAAAAGAGACATGTACCAAGTATTGTGATATAGAGCCTTAAAATTTGAATAGAAGAAAAATGCATCCAAAGAAGTATGAAATGAAAGAATATAGTAAAGATTGAACTGCACTTAATGGTAGTGCATTTGCAACATATTTCATATCAAAGATTACAATGATGATGAAAATATAGAAAAATTATCCAAAATCCCTAAAAAAGATTTCCCTGAAGTAATTGATCATTGAAGATGCCTCAAATTTATATGTTTCAAAGAAAATGAGAATGACCAGTACTTAATAGTTGTCCCCTAGACAATCAAATAGTCGATTAAAATGGGCTCAGGAGGTGGTGAAAAAATTGTGTTTCCAAACTTTCTTGTTAATTTTAATAAAAATATATTAATAAAAAAATGTATTTAATATTTAAAACGTATATTATATTGAAAATATATCAAACAATTGCAATGTCCTAAATTGCATCCGTGTACAATTTTTTTCCTTGGGCCCCATTTTTTGTCCAAGGCTTACATGTCTATTATGCTTGATCTAGCCTTGATTTTATGCATATTTCTAGCATCCTTATATTATTTTGGATTGTCAACCCAAATTTGAGCCCATTTTTGGTGGTCAAGGGCTATTGGGTGGGTTAGGCATGAGTTGGGTTACCCCTAACCTAAAAGTCACCTCCGACCCTTGGAAATAACCCCAAATTTGATAAAAATTGTGGTCTTTTAATTTTAGTAGGACCCCTAAATCCACATAGACCTCCCTCATTTTGGTGTTCATTCAAGAATGCAAGCTATGAACTCAAGGTGAAATTAAAAAGGTATTAAGACCTCTCAAGCAATTAAGGAAATTCATTCAATCATGGAAGATAATGAATAATGTATAGATTTAAGCATTGGTAAGGGTATTGATGTTCTTCCTATCATATATCTAAAGTCAAGACAACATCAAAAACAAATTTCAGCATTTTCATAAGAATTTTGACATTGTGAAGGTTTCTGAAAGTATAGGCATCTTATCAAGCCTCTACTACACATAGGCACACCAAATTTTTAATAATTTTTATTTTTATTTCAAGATTTATTCTTCCACTAGGGTTTGACTTAGGCATACCCTAGTCCACAACACTCTTCTCTCATGTTTACTTTATCTAGGGATAGGTGTTGTCAATGTGGAAGAAGCTAAAAAAATATTTTCTATAATTTGACAATTGTTTCATCTAAAAGTACATGGTCAAAGGTTATTAGACTTTCCCCTAACCCTATGTTCACCTTTGACCTCTTGTTTGGGCTTAAATTCAAATAAAAAGTAATTTTTTTTCTTGCTTCCTAGATCTAGTCTCAAATTTGAGTTTTCAGTCCCTAGTTAGTCTATGCATGTAAAAAACCACTTCTATCTCCTTCTAGCTTTATATTGTGCATTTTCCAATATAGTTTCCATGGCCATCTTCCATAAAAACAAAAGATCAATGAATCTTCCTAGTGCTTGAGCCTCCTTGATCTTGTTGGACCATCTTCCTTGTAATGTATGAGAGGATACAGGTGAGAGCTTCCTAGTTTGTCCACACATCCCAGTGAATACTCCTAATCCCAAACAGTATTTCATTACAATAACTTTTTTTGGAATTTTCCATTTTATAAGTGATTATGATTGCCACAATCAAGCTCTAACAAAATTTTAAAAACCAAAATAAGATTTATGCATTGTAATTGCAAAAACAAATCCAATGGGGCCTTGTGCTAAAGTTCATTTTTTTAATTTTTAAAAAATATTACGAATTGATAGCACCACTATGAAGTATAGGAAAAATCACACACTAAAAAAAAATACACCTATAAAGGAGACTGTATGAGATTGGATGACACCCTGGAAGTTGCAAAAATGGTATTTACTTGATTTTTTTTTAAAAATCATACAGTAAAATTAAAAACCATCTGTAGCACGATGTAGAGCAAAAAATTCTAGTCAAAATTTAAATATTGCTCATAAAAAGGAGCCAAGATGAATGAAATATTGTTGTTTGATAGTCACCTCCACAACAAAGCGATTATGATGCTCGTATGACCATGAAGGGAAAAGAAATTCTAAAGGCTTTAGTCAACTGCTCCAATTAAAAATAAGAACTTGGGCTTCTCGAATCTAATGTTGAATGTAGATTAGATTTGACCAAGAAAGTTTTGATTTTGACCTGCAATAGAAAGAAACAAGTACAAAAACCCCAAAACTTATGCACCAAATATATATATAAAAAGACTAACCAATGTCACTCTAAACTCTTTGATAGTGTGGAGTGTTTGGCTATGGAGATAGTCACCTATGATCTAGGGGCTTACAAGAAATAACAAATTGGGCTTATCAATTGATGAGCTTAAGGGGTTTTCTAATGAATGGTTCATAAGGCACAACACTTGGCAAAGGTTTTGCAAATTGGGTTGCAAGCTTTGGGTTTAACCATGGAGGAAACTCCGTAGTTAAGCGTACTCAGGCTAGAGTAGTACTAGGATGGGTGACCTCCCGAGAAGTCCCGGTGCTTCACCCCTATGAGCATAACCTAGAGCCAATGAGTGCTAAGTGTTCCATTCATTCTCATGAGAGATGGATTCATGTTGAATCACTACTCATGAAACATGGGTCAATGAGTTCGACTCAAAAATTACACAGTTAAATCCTGATAGCAATATCACAATTTGACTTGCTATGGAAATTATCTCCTACTTATCAATTGATGAGCTTAAGGGGCTTTCTAATGAATGGTTCATAAGGCACAACACTTGGTGAAGGTTTTGCAAATGGGGTTGCAAGCTTTGGGTTCAACCATGGAGGAAACTCCGTAGTTAAGCGCGCTCAGGCTGGAGTAGTACTGGGATGGGTGACCTCCCAGGAAGTCCCGGTGCTTCACCCCTGTGAGCATCACCTAGATCCAATGAGTGCTAAGTGTTCCATTTATTCTCATGAGAGATGGATTCATGTTGAATCACTACTCATGAAACATGGGTCAATGAGTTTGACTCAAAAATCACACATTGGGCTTCTCGAATCTAATATTGACTGTAGATTTGACCAAGAAAGTTCCAATTTTGACCTACTATAGAAAGAAACATATACAACAACTCCAAAAATTTTGCTCCAAATATATATAAAGACTAACCAATGTCACCCTAAAATCTTTGATACGGTGGAGTATTTGGCTATGGAGATAGTCAACTAAGATCTAGGGGCTTTCCAGAAAGCACAATAACAAGAGAGAATTAAAATTACAAGAAAAAATTGTATCCTCATCAGCAATACAATTGAATAGAATAGACTAAATATTACAAAAGAGACCCCTTAGTTAAATAAGTCGACATCAAACATAAGATTGCATAAGTTTATGACAAGTTTCTTAATCAAACGACATGTTACATAAATTGATAAGTTATTGTCCATGGAATGTATAAAAGTGATAGCATGCCACACCCACTAGAGGTGGATCGTCCTCCAAAGGTGGAAAAATGAAAGTGTCACATATCCAATTAAGGTGGATTACCCTCCAAGGTGGAAAGTAATAGTGCAACATGTCCACCAAAGGTGAATCTCCCTCCTAAAGTGAAGGAAACACAACAAAGAGATAAGTCCAACAAAGGTATATGTATCACTCAAGGTGGAAATGTGATAATGTAATAACACCATTGAAAGAAGGAATGTTCCTATGTGGTCTTTAAGTAAACTTAAGTGCATGTGTGTTTAGAACTTAAGAGAAGAACTTACAAGGTACGATAATTAAACATACAAACAATCCATATTGTTGATATTAGACCCTCATTACCTCCCATTTTAAAAATTTAAATCATTACAACTCATGAGAATGAAGGTGTTATAAAAATTGTGATACATAAAAAATAATTATCTATTAAATCAATTTCACAATTTGTACGCAAGCCCATAAATAAAAAATAAGTACAAATTATATTAAGATGATCTTTATTTGTAAACTCGTAAGCCATTCAATTTAAAATATAGTTTAACAACTATGATTTGAATATGAGACATATATAATAGTTTCTCAATGTTCTTTAGTGCAATATGTTAATGAATTTCTTTCTTCTTATCAATGTTATAGTGAAAATGCTCAAGGAAAACATTTTATAAATATTAAAGCTTGAGATAAACAAAATCAACTAAATGCATAATCACTTTAACTATATTGAAATAACTTGTAGGTTAAAATATCTCCATATAAATAACTCAATAAATTATCTTTAAATGGATTATTGACTTATTTTTACAATGAATGATAACAAATGCCATAAACCAATGAATCATGTAGTAACAACTAGTCCAATCCTTATTTTTATACATTTTTTTAACAAATCTTTACCACTTTATCCATATTTTGTTACTTACTCATGATGGTGGCCAATTGGCGTACAGAACTATTTGGTATAATGATGTCAACATGATTCATAGATAGATACATAAAATCTACTTAAAAGGAATTACCACAAGAAAGTTAAATATGAGAATCTAACATGTTCTAGGGTCAATAGAAAAGTAGTAGCATGCTCAAACACAGTATTTGAAATATAACAAGTATGAGACACATCAACCCATTGGAAGGTTTCAGCCAACACGTAGTTTATCTAGTATATAACGAACATATTATCATAATATAGAAGTAGAAATGAGTTGACATGTAAAGATGCATGTTATTACCACTAAATTCATGACTAATTTTAAATATTTATTAATATTGACAAGAGTATGAGCCAATCTCCCAAGTAACAAGAATCTACAATGCATATAACATGAAAGAAGGAATTCAATACTAATCACTTAAGAAAGTCTTGGTAATTTTATCAATAGATAAATCAAAAATATAATATTAGGCAAGGGATATAGAGGAATGTTGATACATGGTGACAAACATTATAACTGATAAAATTAACACCTTATGTGTAGTTAAACAAGGTGGATTATCATCATCATTAGATGTATTGTTATCAGACATCATGTAATAAGTATGAATGTTATGAATATTACAAAAATATACAAAAATAACTCCTCTATAAAAGAAGATGTACAAAGAATTTCTAGGAAATATGAAAAGTTAACAGTGTGTCAGACCAACGTATCTCTTGAACATGAAACACTTTCTTTGGATAAAAATAGATGATGACTTTAAAAGAAAAACATGTGCTAATGACATGGAGTATGCCTAGTGTATAATAGATGTTAATAAAATGTTGATGTGATAAACATTTCTCTAGAGATGATCCAATACCTCCCAAGATAAATTATAAATATGAATCTATGGTTTAAAATGAATATTAATGTTTAAGTATTTCTCTTAAAACTTTATATCCTAGGTGGTAAGTTAAAATATTTTGGTATGCAAACTAATGCCCAACATTCTAGTTTGATTAAGAAATAGACCAAGATGCTTGAAAAATGTGTTCGATTAGGAGGACGTGGTTGTGCACATGGTTTTGTTCAAGGGACATAACTACACTTGAAATTCAGTTCAAAATTGAATTACCTATATGAATCAGGATGGGTTCTTCAAGATAATTTAGTCAAAAGATGATGGATATGATGTGATTTCTCAACTTATACATTACAGTAATTTGTCTTAAGCCATATCCAAAATGAATGCAAAACTAAATTGTTCTCTTTTGCTTCTCTATATGAAAAGTCTTTTAAATAAATGCAAATCAATACAACTAAGATATTTCGATAAAGATAGAATGATATTATCATCTTAATTGTGCAAGAATAATAGAACGACTAAAAAAATCAAATACTCAATAAAGAATTGAATATATAACAAGTTGCTATCAAATCTTTCTAAAATGATCACTTATATCCAAGTTATTTAAGTATTTCTGCAATCATTAATTTTCAAACCATACATCCAACTAGAACCTTTTGTTACAAAGGGACTTCAATTAAAAATATTAGATAACTAGAATGTCCTTATTTTAATATTTTTAATTTGACCATTAGAGATGTAATCATGTTGGATACTAAGTAAGATTTGAGTGACAAATGGAAAATTGCAAAAGTAGTTACAATTAAGGACAATTAAACTATACGATGTCAACATTCTTATTTGTGATGTCGTGAAGTGTGGACGAGGAATTAAAATCAGCATGCCCCATAAGGAGCTTCAAAAGTGTGTTTGCTTAACATATAAAAAGAATAGGAAAAATAAAGAAGAAAGGAATTTATTAATGTCACATTTAGTGTAAAGATAAAATAAAGCCCCACAAGAACATGGTATAAAAAAAATCAAAGTGCGCGATAAGGTGGTCAATACTATATTTCATTGACATGACACAAATTCAACAAGTGGCACAAGTGCGATAGTTCTTGCCTTTCAATGAGGCGATGAACATTAAAAAGATGTAGACATGATTGAATGCATTTTGTCTATCTGAAATTAGTGCATTTCCTTGACAGCCATACTGGAATTGATATTAAAGTGTGAATAAATAAATAAAAATCATAAACTAGTAGAGAAAGATGAAACTACATTATGGTATATACATGTGATTTTGAAGATGACCTGGGTGAACCATGATAGGGAAAAGAAAGAAGAGAGCACCTAAATTCAGCACTAAGGAAAAGAGGATTGTTGCTGACCTATTGATGGCCTTTTCAACAATGGAGAAATGAGCCTTTTTTCCAGTTGTCAACTAAGAAAAATATTAGAGTCTATTGTCTCTAATACAAATAACCAAATTATAGATGGATCAGGAAAAAAAGAATGAGAAATAAAGCACCAAAAATCTTCTAGAAATAAATTGACAGAACTATAATTTAGGAACTACAAAAATGGCATAAAATAAATGAATAATGCAAAGTAGCAAAAGCATTTTAAAAATAAATTTGTGCAGGATAACATGTTCTTCAATCTTAACATACTCATGATATTTTATTATTAACTTACAATATGAAAATTAGTAATGAAACATATAATGCATTATTTTAGATTAAGGTAAAAATAGGTTTTGAAGGGGGCCCGAAACCCTTTACATCAAAAAGAAAGATATACCATGAAGCCCTACTAGGTTATAAAAGGACCTGAAACTAGCTGAACATCTAAACCAAGTTTTATTGGGACCTGAAACCAACATATGTGTCCAGAAAAAACAACCAAAAAATACACTGGAACTTGGAAAGTAAACAGACTGGAAAGCAAAGCAATCAGAAAAACCTCCTAGACTAGTAACCAGCGAGCCAATGCCACAACCCACTTACCACCACAAAAAAACCAGTCAGAACAGGGGAACTTAAGATTTTCCTTTTGATTTAAAGTTTCCCTTATGCGACTGAAGGTTCATATCTAAAGGGGGAGCAGAAGGCCTAGATCTCTTACTCTTAACCGCTATCCACCCATCCTCAATCTTAGCAGCCTCAGCAACCCAAGCCTTAGAGGAAATAGAATAGTGGAACTCGAGGGGCGTTGAAGCTGCACCAATCTCCCTATGAGAATCAGACAAAAATTGGCTCTTAGGAAGAGCATCCGAAACAGGGGTAGAGACCACTTCCTCTACCACCGGCTCTAAATGATCACCAAGAGAGACCTCAGCCACAGAATCCATTGAAGTATCCAAGGATTGTTTCACCATATAGTGCTCAGAAGAGGCCCCTGATCACCAAGAAGGTGGTCACCTTGATTTAGATTTCCCAACAACACACCTAGCAACAATGTGACCAGTCAAGTGGCAATTCCTGCAATGAAAGGGGATACCTTCGAAATCCAGCATTTGTGTCCAAGAACCCCTCAGGGAATCCAAGCAAATCACCTCAAGGAGGCCCTTAGAAACATCCAACTCAATAAGAAAACGTGCACAGGTCGAGTGGAAAATATCAGACGTGTCAGAATCCACATATAAGAAATCACCAATAGCATTCCCAATAGTTTCAAAAATTGAATCATGTCAAAGATGTATCAGGAGATTCGAAAGCCGAACCCAAATAGGTAACTTGTTAAAGGACTCCGAAAATGGATCAAAATCCATATGCCACAGTTTGGCCATAAGTGAAAATCTACCCTGCTAGGAAAAACTACTGACACAAAATAATCTTCCTGTCATTAGTACTTTCAAACTTAGCTATAAAGAAGCCTTTCGCACACGAAAAGATGTGGACATTATTGTCTATAAGTGGCACCCAATTCTTGGAGATCCAGTCATGTAGATCAACAAGAGAGGGCCAATAACCTCGGAAGCAAAAAATGGCAGCAAAAGAAGAAAGCTCTTCTGCCGTATGGAAAATATCTTCAACTGATTCTGGGTCAAGAGAAACCTTAATAAGCTTTAAAGCACTTACAGGCATCACAGGGTTCAGATGAAATAGCATGAGGGAGAGCTCCATGTAAATCGGCTTCAAAGGCAGCCACATCTGTGAAAGTCCTTCCCCCGGAACCAAGAAACCCTGAATCAGGAGCAGGAGACCCAGGAACTAAACAAAGGGTAGAAGCCCTATCCCCACCCGCAAAAGAATCCAAGTGAAGGGAAAACGAAGCCCTAACCCGATCCGCAGACCGCCCACAAAAATTAGCTCCTCCACCCGAACGACCAGCGAGAGTAGAGACCTTCGCATTACCGAGCACTGAAGCAGCAAGAGCGCCATGAGCGAGAGATTCAAAATTTCAAATGGGAGCCATATCAAGCATTTAATTTCTCATTATATTACAAGATTAATTCTTACATATAATGCATTGTTACCTCTAAATGTCTTGTTTGTTTTGGAAGCCTGCATGTATGACATCTACCAATACAAATCCCTCCTTTTAAGTTGTACAGTTGATCTTCAAATTGACAAGTTTAAACAAGCAATGTTATGGAAAATGAAGAAAACCACAAGAATTTGACATTCACAAAATGACAGAGAATTTTTAATCAGGGGAGCCAAAAACCACTAGTTGTTGCATTGGAAAGGAAGAAGTCTATGCAGAATAAGTTCATTAGTATATTAAGACACAAGTATATTTTTAGTCTAAAAAACTATGAAATTTCATGTCAAGTATTAAAGAAGAATCATGACTTGAATAGATTATGAGAGCTATTTATTTGCATTTAAAGGTAATGTCCTAAAAATATTCAATCATTTCCATTAAACTATTAAACTATATAAAGGATTGAATATCTAGTGAAGTTAATATGCAATTATTTCTCTCAAAGTATAAAACTATTGGATTGGTCATTTCAAAGGTAGATCTTTGAAATTTAATATTTATAAAAAAAAGTTATTTCATTTATTTGGGAAGTAAGATATTATAATTTTCTAAATTAGAGTGTATCGATTGTCAACAAGTGACTTACAAACTATAAATTTACTAATTTTTAACTCTTCAATCTTAATCGCATTTTCTTTACACATTCCTTGAGTGATTGTACCATAAAACCTATTAAAAAAAAAAGGAATTGTAAGGTCTACATATCATGAATTACTTATGTGCCTCTATGTGGTTAAAAGAGATTCATGAGTGTTATACATTAATATGATTTTGAATAATTTATCATGTTTGGAAAGTAGTGAAATGAGATTAAGTCATTTTCTAGTGAATGTAAGGGTATGTGCAAGATCATGGTCAACCAAACTATGGCCTTAAGTGACAATGAAAACAGGCAAAAATAGGGTTATGTCAACTTGACACATAATTTTTAAGTGGTTCTAGACTTTATATCAAAAAGTTATAAGAAAATAATATGTAGGAAATTGAATCTAGTTTCTAAACTACTAGGCCTTATCTAGAGAGAAATTATTTGATAGGTGAAAAGTTTGGATTTTAATGCAACACTACAAAAAGTTCTTAGGGCAAAAATAAAAAGTAGGTGTATGTTTGACCACCTTAATCAAAATCACATGATAATATTTTTTAATATAATAACAGATATAAAAATTAGACTCATGCCTAGATGTGACGCATATTTTGAGAACTTTTATTCCAAATAAATAATTAATTATGAATTTTCTAGTCTATTATTTTTTAAATTAAAAAAATCCTGTGTCTGACAACCCTAACTAGTTCAAAAAAAATCAAAATTAACTTTTTCTCTTTTTTTCCTTATACTAGTCGAAGCATAGAGTGTGACTTATCTTTTGGATTTAACAAATCTTATATGGTTTGAATGTTATAGCTATTTTTCAATCAGTATGTCAATCAACACTTTGTAGCTAACTCCATTAGAAAATAAGTAATAATTACTTACTTAACTCATAATTTGACAGACATTATATCAATGAAAAGTTGAGAACATTCTCAAGAAACCCTTTTCATTTCACCAAATTTGGATGAAAAAAAGTTGTCAGCTACATCATTGAAGTCAGAAACACACAACAACAGGCCAAAAACATGTTTTTGCGACGTTTTTGGAATTGATCATGGAGGGTTGGCATCCAAAAAAAAACTAGGCCTAATCGAGTACCCGTTCTCAAATTGGGTATCCATTCCCAAATTGGATACCCTTTTTTTTCAAGTTTTTCTATAATAGTATGACCCTTTTTTAGGATAATATGTTTTTTGAAGGCTTTAGGACCCTTAACCATACATATAACAGTTCCAAACGATCAAAAGGGGTCATAGGGTACCCTTTGACACTCTTTAACCCATTCAATCACAATATGTGTGCTTATGGTTCCTAGGACCCCTAACAACATAAATGATGTGATCTAATCACTCAAAATGGTCTTAGAATACCCTATGACCCTTTTTGACCCATTTGATGACATTAAGTGTGCTTAGGGGTCATAAGATACTTTATTACCCCTTTTGACTCATTTGTATACATAATATATATTCTTAGGACCCCTAGAAATGTATTTTCTTATTTACTAAGTTAGAGAGAGTCATAGGAAACTTTATGATCCCATTCAAACACATAATGTATGTCCCTAGGGGTCCTAGGATCTCTAGGAACATATGTGGTCCTAGGACCCTAGGAACCTATGACCCCTTTGGAACCATATAAACAATTATAATATGTCCCTAGGGGTCATAAGACACCTAGAGACATATGTTGTCATAAAATGTGTCGATAGGGGTCATAGGTTATCCTATGACCCCTTTCGACCCATTTAAATGATTATAATATATCCCTAAGGGTCTTAGGACCCTTAGAGACATATGTTATAATGAAATATGTCAAAAGTGGTCATAGGTTATCACGTGACCCCTTTCGACCCATATAAACGATTATAATATGTCCCTAGGGGTAGAGACATATGTTGCATTAAAATGTGTTGAAAGGGGTTATAGGTCATTATATGGCCCCTTTCAACCCATATAAATGATTATAATATGTCCATAAAGTTCTTAGGACTCGTAGAGACATATTGTAATGAAATGTGTCGAAGGGGGTCAACCCATATAAACGATTATAATATGTCCCTAGGGGTCCAATGACCCCTAGAGACATATCTTGTAATGAAATATGTCGAAAGGGGTCATAGGTTATCCTATGACCCCTTTCGACCCATATAAATGATTATAATATGTCCCTAGGGGTCCTCGGACCCCTAAAGACATGTTGTAATGAAATGTGTCAAAAGAGGTCATAGGTTATCTTATGACCCCTTTCGATCCATATAAATGATTATAATATGTCCCTAGGGGTCCCATGACCCCGAGCAACATATGTTGTAATGAAATGTGTTGAAAGGGGTCATAGGCTATCCCATGACCCCTTTTGACCAATATAAATGATTATAATATGTTCCTAAGAGTCCTAGGACCCTTAGAGACATATGTTGTCATGAAACATGTTGAAAGGGGTCATAAGGTTATCCTATGACTCCTTTTGACCCATATAAATGATTCTAATATGTCCCTAGGGGTCCTAGGACCCCTACAGACATATGTTGTAATGAAATGTATCAAAAGGGGTCATACATAATCTTATGACCCCTTTCAACCCATATAAATAATTATAATATATCTTTAGGGGTCCTAGGACCTTTAGAGACATATGTTGTAATGAAATGTGTCGAAAGCAGTCATAGGTTATCCTATGACCCCTTTCGACCCATATAAACAATTATAATATGTCCGTAGGTGTCCTAGCACCCCTAGAGACATATGTTGTAATAAAATGTGTTGAAAGGGGTCATAGGTCATCCTATGGCCCCTTTCGACCCATATAAATGATTATAATATGTCCCTAGGGGTTCTAGGACCCCTAGGGACATATGTTGTAATGAAATGTGTCGAAATGGGTCATAGGTTATCCTATGACCCCCTATAACCCCTTTCAACTCATATAAATGATTAAAATATGTCCCTAAGACTCACATATTTTGTAATGAAATGTGTCAAACAGGTCATAGGTTATCCTATGACTGCTTTCGACCCATACAAACGATTATAATATGTCTCTAGGGGTCTTGGGACCTGTAAAGACATATGTTGTAATGAAATGTGTTGAAAGGGACCTATGACCCCTTTCCACCCATATAAATAATTTTAATATATCCCTAGGGGTCCCAGGACCCCTAGAGACATGTTGTCATAAAATGTGTCGAACCTATGACCCCTTTTGACCCATATAAATGATTATAATGTATTGGGACCCCTAGAGACATGTTGTCATGAAATGTATCGAAAGAGGTCATAGGATCATAGGTTGTACTATGACCCCTTTCAAACCATACAAATGATTATAATATGTCCATAAGAGTCTATGTTGAAAGGGGTCATAGGTTATCCTATGATCCCTTTCAACCCATATAAATAATTATAATATGTCCCTAGGGGTCCTAGGACCCTTAGAGAAATATGTTTTAATGAAATCTGTCGAAAGGGGTCATAGGTTATCCTATGACCCCTTTCGACCCATATAAATGATTATAATATGTCCCTACATGTCCTATGACCCCTAACGACATATGTTGTAATGAAATGAGTCAAAAAGGGTCATAGGTTTTACTAGGACCCATTTCAACCATATAAACGATTATAATATGTCCCTAGGGGTCATAAGACCACTAGCAACATATGTTATAATGAAATGTGTTGAAAGCAGTCATAGGTTATCCTATGACCCCTTTCAACCCATATAAATTATAATAATATTTTCCTATGAGTCCTAGGACCCCTATGGACATATGTTTTCATGAAACATGTCAAAAGTCGACCCATATAAATGATTATAATATGTCCCTAGGGGTTGTAAGATCTATACAGACATATGTTGTCATGAAATGTGTCGTAAGGGGTCATAGCTTATACTATGACCCCTTTCAAACCATAGAAATAATTATAATATGTCCCTAGGGGTCCTATGACCCCTAGAGACATATCTTGTAATGAAATATGTCAAAACGGGTCATAGGTTATCCTATAACCCCTTTTGACCCATATAAATAATTATAATATGTCCCTAAGGGTCCTTTGACCCCTAGAGACATATGTTGTAATAAAATGTGTTGAAAGGGGTCTTAGGTTATCCTATGACTATGACCCCTTTCGACCAATATAAATGATTATAATATGTCCCTAGCGATCCTAGGACCCCTAGTGACATATGTTGTAATGAAATGTGTTGAAAGGGGTCATAGGTTATCCCATGACCCCTTTCAACCCATATAAATGATTATAATATCTTCTTAGGAGTCTTATGACCCATAGAGACATATGTTGTCATGAAGTATGTCAGAAGGGGTCATAAGGTTATCCTATGACTCCTTTTAACCTATATAAATGATTATAATATGTCCCTAGGGGTCCTAGGACCCCTAAAAACAGATGATGCAATGAAATGTGTCAAAACTCATATAAACAATTATAATGTATCTCTAGGGATCCTAGGACCCCTAGAGACATATGTTGTAATGAAATGTGTCGAAAGCAGTCATAGGTTATCCTATGGCCCCTTCTGACCCATATAAACAATTATAATATGTCCCTAGGGGTCCTAGAACCCCTAGAGGCATATGTTGTAATGAAATGTGTCGAAAGAGGTCATAGGTCATCCTATGGCCCCTTTCGACCCATAGAAATTATTATAATATGTCCCTAGAAACATATGTTGTAATGAAATGTGTCGAAATGGGTCATAGGTCACCCTATGAACCCTTTCAACCCATATAAACAATTATAATATGTCCTTAGGGGTCCTAAAGACATGTGTTGTAATGTCCCCTTTCGACCCATATAAATGATTCTAATATGTTCCTAGGGGTCTTGGGACCCGTAGAGACATATGGTCATGAAATGTGTCAAAAGGGGTCATAGGTTATCCTATGACCCCTTTTGACCCATATAAACGATTATATTAGGTCCCTAGGGGTTCTAGGACTCGTAGAGACATATGTTGTCATGAAATGTGTCAAAAGCGGTCATAGGATTCGACCCATATAAATGATTATAATATTTCCTTAGGGGTCCTAAAACCCCTAGAGACATATGTTGTAATGAAATGTGTCGAAAGGGGTCATAGGTTATCTCATGACCCCTTTTGACCCATATAAATGATTATAATATGTTCCTAGTTGTCCTAGGACCCTTAGGGACATATGTTGCCATAAAACATGTGGAAATGGGTCATAAGGTTATCCTTTGACTCTTTTTGACCTATATAAATGATTATAATATGTCCCTAGGGGTCCTAGAATTCCTAGAGACATGTGATGTAATCAAATGTGTCCAAAGGGGTCATAGGACTTTCGACCCATATAAACAATTATAATATGCCCCTAGGCATCCTGGGACCCCTAAAGACATATGTTGTAATGAAATGTGTCGAAAGCGGTCATAGATTATCCTATGACCCCTTTTGACCTATATAAACAATTATAATATGTCCCTAGGGGTTCCTAGGACCCCTAGAGACATATGTTGTAGTGAAATGTGTTGAAAGGGTTCATAGGTCATCCTATGGCTCCTTTGAATGAATGTTGCTCAAACATAATCTTGAATGCCATGGATTAAAATCAATCTTTTTTGGAATGCATGCTTAAAACAAACAAACACAATCTTGAATGCAAAAGATCAATTAACCATTGCAATATCTCACACTTCAATTTTTGGGCATAAAAAGAACCTAACTCCACATTTTAAAAATTTCCTAAGTTATAAAAACTATTAAATACACTTTGAGTGAGTTTGTAGTTGGACTCACCCTCTTTAGTCACCCATCAATTTAACCATTGGTTGCAATCTCAGCGCCATCTATGGGGATGGGTCCACCTAAGAGGGTGTTAAGTGCTCCAAAAAAATCAAACTCCACTCACTTGAGTTTTTAGTGGTTTTTCTAAGTTAGAAAATCTCTTGAATGAAAGTTAGTCTCGCTAACACTTCATTTGGGCATTAAAATTGGACAACTCTTGACGTGGAGGGCCTCTAGGCGTGCGCTTGACAATCAAGTTTCACACATCTTTGTTTTGGGTTTAAAACGAACAAACACTCAATCTTGAATGCCTTAAAGGAAATCAATCGACACTTGATGTGGAGGGCCTCCGAGCACGTGAGTTTACTTTTGTTGACCCTAAATCTTCTTGATTTATTCATTCTTCGATCTATTTTTACGCTTCAAGTTGGAATTGAACATTGTCTCTTAAACATGAATGCTTGCAAAGTCTAGATCAGCACACATAAGAGTCAGTTGGTAAAAGAACAAACGTGTTTTTTAGCCCAAGATCATCCAAGTCTTCTCTCCCCTTGTCGTCTTTCGAGGCCATCTTGGGTGCATAAGATTAGGATCCAAAATCTTGTTTAAATTTTAGGAGGCCTACTTGGGGATTTCATCACCCCTTGGACGACCTCAACTCCAATTTTCGGCGGAGTATAAAGATCGCGAGGTGAATCTAAAGACACCTCTCTTGAAATTAAGATTTTGTCCCTCGGGCTAAGCCTCAATGAACTTTATACCCTTGAGAAGTGAAAGAGGAGAAGTGGGTTACCGCTCCTCTCGGCTGTGTCACATCTTTTTGGTTTCATCTACGGATTTGGGCCTCAAGTACCTTGGGTATATCAAGGACTCCCTAGCTAAACCAACTATCAACCTTGCAGACAACCATCTAGGGTGTTCATGTGTTTGAAGTGATTGATCAAAACATTTGTAGAACATACACACTCCTTGGTGCAAGTATCACATTCTGAGAATCAAAAACTTCTATCTAGTTGTTCCTATCTATTGTTTGATTTTTTATTTGTTGAATGAATGTTTGCCAAACTTGGTCAATCCTAGCTTAGGGCATACTTACCGTAGTCACTGCCTGTTCCAGAAGTCGAACAAGTTGAAGCAAAAACAACTGAGATCTCTCAAAGCCAAGCAGATTCAGGAATTCATGTCAGAACAACCCAAACCCAAACAGAAGTTTCACAAAGCCAAACTCAAGCCATCTCAGGCATACCAAGAACTTTCAGCCAAGAGAAAGGAAATAACACCAAGCCCTCGAATTGCCAAACTCCACAAAGCAGAGGACAAAGCTGCTAACATAGTCCTTCAAGATGCCTGGTTAGATCGCACCATCCAACTTAACCAACATCCAGGAGTTAACCCTGCTTATGCATTACCAACTAAGCATGATTTCTATGATTAAACCCCCTTGTTTCTCTACATCTTCTTGCATAAGCTCCACTTTAGAGTCATCCTTGTAGGTAAGCCAGCCATCTTTAGTCCTCCCCTTAAGAATTTTAGCTCATCCATCTCATTTAGAACCAAACCATCTAGCCAGCAATCCAAAAACTTCACATCCAAGCCTTCAAAATTGTTGTCACCTTGCCAAAAGTTTACCATTCCTAACATCTTCCAAATCCACCAATCTCACCAAGGTTATCCCTTTGACAGAGCTTTGTCTAGGGTAATCTAGCTTTGACACTTGTTCTCCCTCATCACCTTGAGCTAAAGGTTGGGATCCACAAGTGGTCAATCTCATGTTCTTCTTAAAGGATCATCAGTCTATCCTTAAGTTGACACAATCAACACCAAGCTTGCACATAGGAAAGTAGACCTTTCAGGCTTTGGCAACATATCTTTGAAGTTAGAATCCACAACCCAATCCTCCTTAGGTTTTGTCATATAGCTTTGCCTCAACCTAGGAAATCATTTGCATAGCAAAGCCTTCCCCTTTTGCATCTATCAGCATTGTTGCATCTCATCCCTAGGAAACATTCTACATTTTCATGCCACCTGTCACTCGCTTAGCCAAGAAGAAGGAAACAATGGAGCCCTATCATTTGGATCAAATAGCATCGCTCCCCTTGAGTAGTCAGCCATCCTTCAGCCCAGAGAACACCATACCATCACCTATTGATATTGAAGCTTTCATGAACCAACTAAGAAATGTAGTATTGGTGAACGCCATTATAGACAAAAACAAGGAAACAATCATGGCTAACTTTCGAAGGGACAACATTGGAGCCTTCGACTTTGGAAGACCTCCTCCCCTATCAGAGCCATCTCTCCCGTTGTTTGGACAACTCCCACCACCCATAGGCTCTTATGATTCATATTATCCTCAATATGTGCCAAAAGAAGAGCCTTAACCCACCCCATATGATCCAACAGACCCAAACATACCAGCCTCCGCTCAAGTTGAAATCTCCCTTCCGTAAACCAATCCAACCACCACCACTCCACCATTGGTCCATACCACTCCATCCCAAACCCCCTTCACCCAAAACACCTCATCATTCACTCCCTTCACTATTGATGCTGCTACTCTCCAACCTAGCCTTCCAAATCCACCCATCTCCCAAATCAGTGCTAGCATCTTTGGCCAACCTTAGCAATATACAACCAGGATGTCACCCATGGGGTCAAGTAATCAACCTTTCATCACCCCCAGCTTGTTTACTTCAGCTCAGAACACAATTCCATCATTTCCACGAGGTCCTTGGAGCTCAGTGCCATCAGCCACAAATCCACAAGCTACTACCCTCACTCCACAAAGCTATCAAACCCCACCAGCTACTACCAATGTTTTGCCAAGCTCTCAAGTGACCCAAGCTCCTGCCACCACTCTACCAAGCTTTCAAATCCAGCCACCAAGCTATCAAACCCCATCAATTCCATTCCCAAGCTTTCAATTCCCACCACCTCCACCACCAACTAATCCATTACCTCCTATCACCAACTATTTTTCTATGCCACTTCTAGGAGGAAATCCACCACCACCAACCACCAATTACTTGGCCTCTTTTTCCATGCAGACACCTTCCCAGATGGGGGTACAACCCACATATATTGGTCAAACTCCTCAAATCCAAAGTCAAGTTCCACAAGCTCCCCGATCCTTTCCCCAAGCTTCACAACCATCTTATACCTTACCTCCACAAAGCAATCCATTTATCCCATAGCCAGCTTATGTTCCTCAATCCCTATCCCAAATCTCATACCAGCAGCAAGCCTCGCAACACATGCAGCAATATGTGCCACCTCCACCTTAGCAACCCATCATCCACCATTCACTTGCCCAAGCCATGTACAATCCCTACCAGCCCATACCTCAAAGCCATCCATATTCCATTGCCCCATCTAGCACATACCTTCCTCAGGGCACTCCTATATTGGGGGCACCCCAACCATCACCCATGCAAAAACCTTCAAGTTTGAGAATGTGTGTCCTTACCCATTTGACAGAGCCATTACCATGAAACCATTTCCCAAGCATTTTGAGACACCCAAATTTGACAAATTTGGAGGAAAAGGAGACCCTGTCACACATATCAAAGAATTTTACATGCACTGCCAAGAAGTGGCATATGATGACGTCTTTCTCTTACGTCTCTTTCCCAAAAGCTTGGCTGGACCAGCTCTTGAATGGTTTTATAGAATCCCCTATGGCATAATTAAAAATTTTGCTGAATTATCTGAGGCATTTGTAGCCCAATATGCCTATCTTGTTGAAACAGAGCTATCAGTAGTTGATCTTGTCCACACTAAGCAAAAAGGTGGAGAAAGCCTTCTCGAATATCTACAAAGATGGCAAACCCTTACCACCCGCATATCTTGCACCTTGCCATAGCACCATTTGGTAAAAATGTTTATTGATAATGCCCATCCTAGCTTGGCTCACCACATGACCATGAATTGTTTGCAGACCTACAAAGATATCAAAGAAAAAGGAATGATCCTTGAGCAAGGACTCATTAAGGATGGTGCGGTCAAGATTTACAAAGAGGCCAACCAAAATAAATCACATTCCAATGACAAGTCTAGGTATTGGAACAAAAACAAACACATTGCAACAGATGGGGTTACTGATATGAGACATGTGAATATTATTGGTCCTTCTCAAAACCAGCCCAACCCACCATATCAACCAAACAATCAACAAGCTATCAACTACCAACAGCAGAATCACCAAAGCTATCAAAACCACAATCCAAGACCCAACTTTCAAGGGTCTAGCAATCAAGTTAACGCCATCAATGTAGTTGCAGGGCAAAACCCCAGATTCCAACCTGCACCTAGAAACTATACACCCCTTGGTGAGCCATTGGATGTCATTTTTGAGAAATTAGTCAAGGAAAACCTCATCAAATTTTCTCCTACCCAGCAAATCGACCCAAGCCAATCCAAAGCTACATGGTACAAAGATAATGAGTACTGCAAATTTCATAGGGTAAAAGGTCACACTACCCTAAGATGCATGAAACTGAAAGATTATGTGCAGGACCTCATTGATCGGAAAGAAATCACCGTTGGTGCCCAAACCTCTCCCAATGCAGGCTTACAGATCTATCAAAATGCTTTTCCTCCTCACAACAACCAAAATCCTAGAAAAGCACCTATCCAAACCAACAACAACAATACCAACAACTTCCAACCAAACCAACAGCATGGGAAGAATAGTGACCACACTTCATCCTACATAGACTATGGTAGCCTCATCGGTTGTATATCTGAAAAAAAGCCTTCTGTCAATGTTATCAATATCCAAGGACCAAACAATGAGTGTGCAGTCACCACTCGAAGAGCGCAATTTAACATTGTAGGCCCACCCATTTCACCAGCACCGTCAGCTCCATCAAAAAGCCAATACAATATCTTGGAACACCTTGGGAACATGTCAGCCCAAATCTCCATCTTAGACCTTCTCTGCACCAGTCCTATGTACAAGAACATCCTTGACAGTGCTCTCATATAATCCCGTGTCCCTTTAGATATCAATGCTACTGATTTTTGTAATCTTGTTGGACACCTATCCTCCTCATGTGCCCTATCATTCAAACCCATCGACATACCCATGGTCGAGCCAGATCACACCCTTCCGCTTCGCATAGCCATTATGGTATCCAATTTTGCCGTAAAAAGAGTAATGATAGATAATGGATCAGCCTTGAATATTTGCACCCTAAAATTCATAAAAAAAGCTGGGTATATTGAGGCAGATATCATTAGTGAGGTTATCACCATCAAAGCTTATGACAACTTGGAAAGAACCACAGAAGGAACTATTTTGCTTTAATCAAGGTTGGGCCAGTCATCCAAGAAACACTCTGACATGTTATTGATCTAAACCTACCATTTCACATCCTCCTCGGTCGCCCATGGATTCATGCCATGAAAGCCGTTCCATCCACTTACCATTAGTGTGTCAAATTTCTACATCAAGGCACTGAGGTAACCATCCATGACGATCCAGAACCCTTTGCTTACTGCAGTGCGGCTGAAGCTTCATATACAAACCATTGCCCTGGAATTGATATAGGCACAGCCATCGCCAGCTCATCCCACACTTGTAATGACCCAGAAACCATCCTCGCCTCCACCCTATCTATCGTGAAGATCAATAACAAAGGCTGTGGAGAATATAGTCTGTCAGATGCATTTGTTGTCGGGGCACTCCCACTTGATCCACACGCCCATGGACAACTGACATATCACAAAGCTAAGGAAATTCCACCTCCTCGATACAAACAGTTTGGCCCAACAACCTTTGTATCCTCGAAAATCCCTCTTCATGAGGAGCTCACTCTAGATATCAACAATTGGTTACATAAGGATGCACCTCCAAGAAATCAAGCACGTCTTGATCACTTCAGCTAGAAGTATCCCCAAGAACATAAGCTCATCACTAACAAATGGAACTATCAAAGTGGTGGTCTAGGACTAGAAGAAAGAGGCATGCAGTGCCCCATCGACGCACACAAGTGGGAATCGAACTCAGGTCTTGGCTTTGGCATACCCACAACTGGGGGCACCAATACGGACAGTCACACTTTTTCGAACATTCACCGCGACCTTGTCGAAATTGAAGACATTCCTGAGGAAGTTGAAAAGAGAGCCTACGACAATATCCCAGACCAAATCTTCCTCGGAGACTCTATTTTCCAAGAACTATCCATCCATTTCATTGACCTACCACTCGCCCATCCACAACTCATACATTGGGACCAACCAAACGTCATACACATTTGAGTTCACATCAGAGGAAGCACTTCTGAGATTCATGGGAGCCGAAACTCCTCACAAGCAAACAAAGCCAGATTCTGCCTATATCTATAAGCTAGATCCCAAAGCATATTTTGGAAAAAATCCCCAACCTAGTTTCGATACACCCAAAACTGGAACTAAGGTGAATCCGGGACTAGCTAAGGCAGCGAAGAGAACCCCTCAGCAAGAAAATCCAGAGTCACAAGCAGAACATGAGGATTTAGCATTGCCTCCTCAAGATAATTGACCAGAGGTGTCTTCTATTCTAATTGAGGATACTAGAGAAGTCAACATTGGTTCTTTAGAGATCCCTAGACTTGTTCATATTGTTGCATCCCTATCACAAGACCAAGTTGACCTCCTCTTTGAGGTCTTAAGAGAGAACATTGGCCAATTTGCATGGTCATATCAGGACATGCCAGGACTTGATCCAAAGCTTGTAGTTCATCATCTTGCAGTCGATCCAAAGATCAAGCCCATCAGACAAAAGCTTAGAAAAATGCACCCCAAGGTGGCATTACTGGTCAAAGCTGAATTAGAAAGAATGTTAGCTGCTAAGGTTATCCGACCTATCAACTACTCAGAGTGGATCTCCAACATGGTCCCCATCACTAAACCTTCCGGTGACATCAGAATCTGCACTGATTTCAGAGATCTTAACAAAGCTTGTCCAAAAGATGATTTTCCCTTGCCCAACATAGATATGATTGTAGATCTTACAGTTGGACATGAAATTTTGTCCCTCATGGATGAATTTTTCAGGTATAATCAAATCAAGATTGCAGAAGAGGATTAGCATAAGACAACATTCACTACCCCTTGGGGAACCTTTTGCTACAACATGATGCCTTTTGGCCTAAAGAATGTAGGGGCTACCTATCAAAGAGCTATGACAGCCATTTTCCATGATCTTATCCATAACATTTTGGAGGATTATGTGGATGATATCTTGGTCAAATTTCATACCTTCATGGATCATCTTGCTGACCTGGAGAAAGTCTTTGATAGGTTAGCCAAATATCATCTCATGCTGAATCCCAAGAAATGTGTCTTTCGGGTCACATCTGGCAAGCTTCTAGGCTTTATAGTTTCTAAACGAGGTATAGAGATCGACCCCAAGAAGGTCAAGGATATCTTAGACATGCCTCCTCCCCAGACACTGCAACAGCTTCGCTCTCTTCAGGGAAAGCTTCAATCCATCTGACGCTTCATCTCCCAACTTGAAGATAAGTGTACGCCATTTGCACATTTACTGAAGAAGGATGAAAACTTCAAGTGGGATCCTTTATGTCAACACAACTTCAATCAGCTCAAGCAGTATCTCACCAATCCCCCTATCTTGGTTCCACCAGTTCTTGGTTGTCCCTTGATCTTGTACATATCAGCAACACCTACTACTCTAGGGGCACTTCTAGCACAGCTCGATGACTATGGCAGAGAAAGAGCCATCTACTACATCAGTAGAACCCTAGTTGGTTATGAACTCAATTACACTCCTATGGAAAAAGCTTGTTTGGCAGTTGTTTTCTCAACTCAAAAGCTTCGCCACAACATGCTAAGTCATACCATCCAACTAGTCTCCAAGATTGACCCTCTCAAGTTTATGCTCTCCAGAATAGCACTTACAGGCCGTTTGGCCAAATGGGTTATGCTCCTTAGCAAATTTGACATCCAGTATGTGGACAGAAAGGCAATCAAAGGGCAAGCTATAGCAGATAACCTAGCTGATGCGCCTCTAGTAGATGCATATCCTTTGATCACAGAATTTCTAGATGAGCATATCTGTCTAATTGAAGAACAGCCCCCATGGAAACTTTATTTTGATGGCTCATACACATCTCACGAATCAGGGGCAGGAATATTGTTGGTCACACCTCAAGGAGATTACATTCCAAAAGCCTTCAAGCTACAATTCCCTAGCACCAACAATATAGCGGAATATGAGGCTCTCATAGCAAGATTAAAGATAGCTGCAGAATGGAACATCACTGAGTTACAAATCTTTGGTGATTCTCAGCTCATCATCAAGCAAGCCCTAAATGAATATCAAACCAAAGATGAAAAGCTATTACCCTACAAAGAGCTAGTTGATCAGCTAACCCAGCATTTTACAAAGCTTCAGTTTACACAAGTGCCTCAAATGCAGAACAAAGCAGCAGACGCTATGGCTACTATTGGCTCGCTCTTGGAAATTCCCCAAGCAGCTACACAGTATGAGTTTTTGGTCGAGCAGCTCCTCACACCCACCTATGCGAATGAGCATTCAAACCATGTTTATATCTTAGTTGGTCCCCAATCCCCTTGGTACCATGAGATTCACGCTTACCTTAAAGATGGTATCATATCCCCTCACTTCACACAAACCCAACGCCAAAACCTCATCCAAAAATCATCCCGCTATGTTATCATAGCCAATACCCTATATCGTCGAGGTTATCATGATACTCTCTCTCGATGTTTAGATGAAAATGAGGCCACGATGGCGTTAAAAGAAGTACACTTCAGACTTTGCGGTGCCCACATGAGTGGTATTGTCCTAGCGTGACAAATCCATAGAGCAAGCTACTATTGGCCTACCATCGAAGAAGACTCTTATGACCTTGTCAGAAAATGTCTCCCATGTCAGTAGCACTCAAATCTTGTGCACGCTCTAGCACAGGATCTACAGCCTATTGCACCACCTTGGCCTTTCGCTTGTTGGGGCCTTGATCTAGTTGGAACTATCACACCCCTCTCATCTGATGGACATAAATGGATAATAATAGCTACAGACTATTTCACTAAGTGGGTGGAAGCAGTCCCCCTAGTCTCATCTATAGGAGTTTAGGTCTCCAAGTTCATCTTGTACCACATTGTTTGCCGCTTCAGCATCCCATCCACCATCTTCACCGACCACGGAGGTAACTTTGAAAATCTCAACATGGAAGAATTATGCACTTCCTTCTACATCCATCACCGCTTTTCTAGCCCATATTTTCCACAAGGTAACGGCCAGGAAGAGGAAACTAACAAAACCCTCCTCAAAATCCTAAAGAAAGTTGTTAATGATTCCGGCCGCGATTGGCACCTACAAATAAATCCAGCCCTATGGGCCTATCGAACTTCCTTTCGTACATCCACAGGCACAACTCCATACTCCTTAGTCTATGGTGCCGAAGCAGTACTATCCATAGAGGTTGAACTTTCCTCCTTGTGCATATCTTTGCAAGGGCAAATATCAGATGAAGAATACAGAGTAGCTCGGCTTACCCAACTAGATCTCTTAGATGAGAAGCGACATCAAGCCTATGATCATCTCACAGTCTATCAAACTCATCTCAAAAGGAATTTCAATAAGAAGGTGCTTCCACGATACTTTCAGCCAAGCGACATGGTCCTCAAAGAAAACATGAAAGTCCAAGCAAATCAAGA
This sequence comes from Cupressus sempervirens, assembly GCA_028749045.1. Taxonomy (NCBI): domain Eukaryota; kingdom Viridiplantae; phylum Streptophyta; class Pinopsida; order Cupressales; family Cupressaceae; genus Cupressus; species Cupressus sempervirens. Next base: position 173,344,533 of record CM053792.1, on the reverse strand, counting down.
AAAGAAAGGCAAGTTTGAACCTACCTGGCTTGGTCCTTATGTTGTCACTGCATTCTTTGGCTCCAGAGCCTATCAGCTATCTACACCAGAAGGAGAACTCTTGAACGATCCTACTAACATCATTCATCTCAATAAGTTCTATGCTTGAAGATCCTTGCTATACCTAGCTTTTGAAAAATACAAAAAAATAGTAAAGAGAAATCAGCGTCCAATGGTGAAAACTTGGCAATTCAAGTGCCTTGGATAGGTACCTTGGTGAAAACCTGGTAATTCAGGCGACTTGTGTACTAAGACTAATCCATTATCTATCACTATCCTATCCCTCATCCATTCACCCACCATCCCATAAAACACCTGCTTGTTCCTTTGGTGTTCCAACCAAATATCCAAAATCTAATGGAGCTTGTAAATACCTCCTGTACATCTTGTAAATCTTGTACCTCAGCTTGTAAATACCTCCTGTACAGCTTGTAAATCTTGTACCTCAGCTTGTAAATTTTGTACCAAAGCTTGTAAATCTTTTATCCCCCCTTGTAGCATAGCTTGTATATCCAAATCCTGTCCAAAGCTTGTACCATATTCCAACTTGTAAATAATCTTGTATCCTAGCTTGTATCCTATCACATGCACACAAAGAACCCCATTTTCGGTTACGCTTTTTGCAAACCATCTACCTATCCGCCTATCAACTATTACAGACATCCCACCCTTCACAAACATTACCATCTCACAAAACCAAAACATGAACAACCTTGTACATTTGTAACATATCTTGGTCTGTCAGCTTGTACATCCTCTTTAGCTTAGTACCATTGTATCTATCCAGCTTTTGTGTCAGTTCCTCCTTGATCAGCATCTTGCACACATCATACAACCCTTGGTTAGCTATTCCAATGCATCCTTTAGCTAGATCTCATGTCACCAAAGTGTTATCCTCTTAGTTCAGCTTGCCAGACGCATCACTCATCCAGATCCATCAGCTTAGGTGCTCTCCGATAGATCCTTGTAGGATATAGCTTTCCTCATGTCTGATCTTGGTCCGTTAGTACCTCATCCTACCCATCTCGTTGGCAAATGGTTCTCTTTTGTATTTTCGCTTTCTTTTGATTTGGAATCTTCCCTTTTGGGTCTTGAAGTATCTTTTCCAAGCAATCTTTTTGTTCCCTCCTCAAGGTTGCCACGATCTTCCATATCATGGTATGCTGCGAATGGGGCACTCTGAGCATACGGTTTTGATAAAGTCTTTTGTTTGTTTCTTTTTTGCTTGTGGGTTACCCAGTGTTGGTTCCACGCTGTTTCCTCTGAGTTTCATGTGTGATGCTGGGGCAATCCTTGCGTGTTTGTTTCGAGTCAATCTGTTAGTCCTCTGGACGATTGGTGACACGGTCTTGATGTTCTTGGTAACCTTGGCAATTAACGAACAGTCCTATAGCAAATCTAGTGCTCAACTACATGGTGGTACTTCTCTTTGAACTATTCCCCCGCTCAAAAAGCTTCAATGGATTCCCTTCATCTCCATTATTCTCCATCCATATCCAGCATCCGTCTCTCCTACCCCAACTTATGCATCAGTATCTCTTTGAATCAATCTTTATTTTTAGCCTTAGGGATCCACAATCCTAGTCTTAGGGATCCACCAATCAAATCAATCCACCAAGCCTCATCTTTCGAGATCCACAATCCTAGTCCTAGGGATCTCTGAAACCCATCTTCCGCCAATCTAACTCTTTGAAATCCTGTTGCATCAGCTTTATCATCCCATCATCCATCTCCCTATCCTGGATTCCTTTTTATAGCGCTCCCCTCCTTCATCCTCCACCTTCCCTAAAGTCTTAAGCTTGCTTCCTCTTGTGCCTCTAATTCTTCCTTTATCATTCTCCCGTAGTGAGAGTTTGAGCTAATTCAGCCCCTTCTCTTAGCCAATCTGAGTCTCCTTGCTCATCCCAGATTCTTGTATTTTTCAAGAAGCTGTCGCACCTCGTTTTCTCTCCTCACCACCTTCTTGAGGGGGCATCTCACAGTCCATTCTCTCCTCTTCTGCTCTAGCCTTGGGCATCTTATTTTCTTATCTTTGATGCCATGCCACTTGCAACATCACATCAAAGAGGGGAAAAATGTAGACACCTAAAAATTCTTTAGAAAATAAAGTATTTTTATTTTCTAAAAAAGTCCTTGATGACATCATCATTTATTAATTAATTATTTATTTATTTTATTTATTTATTTTTATGCCATTAAGTCCCCTTGTCTTAATTAAAGATATTTAATTAAGGAATCCCTCCCAAAAATGTTTAAATCTTATTTAAACATTATTTCTTTATTTATTAATTATTTAATTAATAAATTGACCAAAAAATTCTAAAATAAATATTTAATTTATTTTTTGCCCAAAATTTGGCCAATTTCCTTAAGACCACTAACCTCTTCCAAAATCTTCTAATCCTTCTTTAATTTCGATTAAAGGCTAATCTCATCATTTTCTACCCCTAATCCCAACTCAAAATATTTAACTAAGGTTAAATATTAATTCTCATATTTATTAAAAATGTTTTAATAAATATCTCTTCAAACCAAACCTATGAGATAAATAAACTTTATTTATCCTAAGCCTATCCCTAAACCCCCTTTTTAGCCTAATCCACCCCATCCACCCATACTATCCAAGCTTAGCCACTAACTCACCCACCCTCATTAAATGCCATTCACTTGCATATCTCTAACAAGCTTAGTCTAATCCTAAATCACCTCTAATCCCCCCCCCTAACCTTGTCACATTCCCTAAGCAAGCTTAAGACTTTCCTAAACCAAGCAAAGTCAACAATCTCAACTCCCTCCAAAATATCCCAACCACTAAGCCATGAATGCTCTTACAAGGCCATAAAGACTCTTACAAACTCATTCATTGCTCTTACAAGCCATTTATGAAGGGTCTTTATGAAGATATTATCCCTTGAGCCTCCTTTGTTGACTCATCCTTGCCCTTTCCTCCATCTTCTCACCCTGTGACATGTGTCACTCCCTGATTGGTTGTAAGGAAGCACAATCCATGTGCTCTCCTCTCATGCAATCTGAGCCCTCCATGAGCTTTTCCCCATCCTTGCATCTTAGCCTTCAAACCCTCAAGCCCTTGGCCTATAAATTGAATCCCCTCCCAAGCCATGTCATCAGAATCCTTGAGTTAAAGTTATAATGCTAGTTTGAAAAGCCAAAGCCCTTAACCATACCCTTATAATGCCAAATTGAGAGCTCACAAAGCTACCAATTTGCCATTTTCCATCTCCATTGAAGCATAGTTTGAGTATCTTGAGCATACATCCCACATCCACATAATAGACTCATCCCTAAATCAAGTGACCATCCTCATTGGGAGAGTTATTCCATGGCTCATATTCTCATTTGAGGGTTTTCACTTTGTCTATCTCATATGTTATGATTTTTATGCTAGTTAATGCTTTGGTCTTTTAATATATTAGTATTTCTTGCTAACATATTTCTCATATATAGGTTATACTATGAGCCCTTTCGACCCATATAAATGATTATAATATATCCCTAGGAGTCCTAGAACCCTGAAAGACATATGTTGCTATGAAATATGTCGAAAATGGTCATAGGGTACTCTATGACCCCTTTTGACTAATTTGAATACATGATATATTTTCTTAGTGGTCTTATGACCCTTAAGAACATATGTTATCATTTAATGGGTCAAAATAGCTCTTTCAACCCATTTAAACACATGATTTATGTCCCTAGGGGTCCTAAGATATTGTCATATAATATATTGAAAGGGGTCACTGGGTACTCTATGACCCCTTTTGACACATTTGAACACATGATATATTTTCCTAGGGGTTCTAGAACCCCTATCAACATATGTTATCATTTAATGGGTCAAAAGGGGTCATAGGGAACCATATGACCCCTTTTGGCCCATTCAAACACATGATGTATGTTCCTAGGGGACCTAGGACCCCTAAGGACATACATGATGTGTTGTAATGGGTATAAATGGGCCATAGAGCATGCCATGACACATTTTGACTTATTACATGACAAAATATGTTCATAGGGTTTGTAGGACCCCTAGGGACATATATGTTGTGTTCCAATGGGTCAAATTGGGTTAAATGATATCCTATGACCCCTTTCGACCCTTTACATGACAAAATATGTTTTTGTGGGTCCTAAGACCTCTAGGGACAAGCATGTTGTGTTGAAATGGGTTGAAAGGGGTCATAAGATAACTTATGACCCATTTCAATAAAATAAATGACAACTTATGTTCCTAGGGATCCTAGGGCCCTTAGAGACATATATGTTGTGTTCCAATGGATAGAAAGGTGTAATAGTGTATCCCATGACCCCTAGGGACATACATCTTATATTCCAATAGGTAGAAAGGGGTCATAGGATATTTGATGACCCCTTTTGACACATTACACGAGAACATATGTTGTTAGGGGTCCTAGGACCCTTATCATGTGTGTTGTGCTCCAATGGGTCAAATTTTGACCCATTACATGATAACATATGTTCTTAGGGGTCCTAATACCCTAGGGTTGTACATGTATTCCAATGGGTCAAAAGGGGTCATTAGATACCCTATGACCCCTTTCAGCCCATTACATGACAACATATGTTCCTAGGGGTCCTATGATCCCTAGGAACATATGTTGTCATGTAATGGGGCAAAAGGGTCATAGGATACTCTATGAACCCTTTTGACCCATTGGAACACAACATATATGTCTATAAGGGTCTCAGGACCCCTAGGAACATATGTTATTGTGTATTAGGTCGAAGGGGTCATAGAATACTCCATAACCCCTTTCTACCCATTGAAACACAAGATATATGTCCTTAGGCATCCTTTGACCCTTAGGAAGATATGTTGTCATATATTGAGTCAAAATGAATCATAGGGTACCCCATAACCCATTTGGACTTATTGGAAGACATGTATGTCCCTAGTGAGACTCATAGGAACATATATCATCATATATTTTATTAACTTAGGTTACTAATATATACAATATATTATTATAATAATATATATGATATATAATTAGGGTATCTTATGACCCATTTGGACTCACTGGAACACATGTATGTCCCTAGGGGGACCCCTAGGAACATACATCATCATATAGTTTATTAACTTAGGTTAGTAATATATATAATATATAATAAGTAATAACTATATATAAAATAATTATTTAATAAATAATATTTTTATATATAATAAGTAATAGCTATATATAAAATAATTATATAATAAATAATTTTTATTATTTAATACTATATAATCAATTTTAGTAACTATATATAATAATTGGTCCCCTTCCCCCAATTATGCTATAACTATATTACACTAAAACTTGATATAACTTAAAAATTGGTCCCCCCTTTGAGTTTGGTAAATAAAAATCAACATTTATCTTAAAATTTGGTCCACACTCCCTTTACATTTGAATTTGGCACCATAATTTGGGAACATACATCGGGTACCCGTTCTCAAATTGGATACCCGATCAAGCAAGGTATTACATTTTTGGTTTGGTACCAGAATGGGTGGGAAAAATTCAAAGCGCATTTTGAAACGCTTTTAGGCGTTTCAAAACTACATGTTTTTCACATCACCTTTTTTTGGCAAACCATGATCCTTCACATACCCATAAATCTTACACAGAACACCAATAACTAGAGATAAAACTAAAATAATTGATTATATTTATAATATAAATCAAATATAAAAATGTTGTTGATTGATTGTTAAAGAATGATGATACTTTGTTATTATCATAAAATCTTTAATAGTAGTAACTAATAAAAATCAATTTTTTTATGAATGACATAACATAAATGAATAAATTCATATTTACAATTAACATCTTTAAAAATATATATATACATTAGAACCAGCCCTTCGAAAAGAAAACTAATTGTACTTTAGTAAGTAGATAATTAATGTCGGCTACTCATGAGTTATTAGCTCTAAATATTTGGGTGGTTAAAAAATGTTTTGTTCATTACTTTAATATATTCTGACTTCATAATTGTTCAGGGGCTTAAATGTACACACCGTACAACTATCTATTTTTTGGCTGACAAATTTGATACAATTGTGCTGACATATTTGACACGAGAGAAAGGAGAAAAGATAGGCAAGATTTTTTTGTATTTTTGTGTGATGGAAATTAATTTTACTCACTGCTAAAATTGTTATATCAATATCATTAAATAAACAATAAAATTGAATAGTACTATTGACAGTTGTTCAATTAAATCTCCATTACTTCAGAGTCCAACAGACTAAGCTTGACATAATTGTTCATCAAGTCCGCTTCCTTGTTAATGAGTTTAGACTTTGTAACCTTCCATGACGGCAGATACTTTCATCTAGCTTTCTTCATCTATTACTCGACATGGACTGTTTACGGAACATCTATGGAAGCAGGGTTTGATTTTTTTGCTATAGTCAAGTATTCTTGGTGACGAGTGTTGATCTATGGTGGCCTCTATAGAAGGTATTACAATTTATTTTTAAAAATTTACCAAATCAACTAGAAAATTTGCTCACATTGTTTTAGTGTAGTAAGGTTTCTTGGGTTTCCATGTTTTTGGGATGAATATCTTTGAATTTTACCCCTCTATTTCCAAAAATCATTTGTTTCCCCTTCAATATTTCCTTTGATTGCTTTGATTTCTGTCGAGGTGAACCATATTGTTTTTCATTATGTGCTTGACGCCTATTTTGAGAGACTTTTCTTTGGTTTTTGCTAATCATTGAATGCTTATCCATTCAAAACGTACAATGTTGACAAATTTGGAATATTTGTTAAGCTATTTGTTTTCCAGTTGCATTTTTGCTAGAAACTTTTCTCGAGTCCAAACAAATTGGGAGGTGCCCAATTGTCGAAACCCTCTAAGGCATTTTACAGCTTTGTGACCATCTACTTCACACTCACTTTTTGTTTTTTGCTTGCACAGCAATTTCTTTGTTTTCTGCAAAGGAATTCTACATCGGTAGGCTTGGGATAGTTGTGTCTATTTTATGCATTATGAAAAAATCCACTACCCAACCTCACTGTTGTTATGAAAAAGTCCAATTTGCTGGCACTCTTATTTTCAGTCGAAACCCCTAGGTGTGATGCAAGAGCATCTTGCATGGGAAAAAAAAATTTAAAAATAAATATATAAATAAAATTGTGGAGGAGAGAGAAAGTGACGAAAATTAGAGGAGAAATAATTAAAAAAATTTAAAAATGGAAAAAAGGAGAAAAGAGGAATTTCTATTTTTGAGGTGCATAGGTGGTGTAAATAGAAAAATAAAATAAAAATGGTTGTCATTTCATTTATCGAAGTGTGTAGGTGGCATCTTAGAAGTTTGTGGAAAGTTCCTTAAGTCATGCATTTAATATTTGTTGTGATCCACAAAAAAAATGTAATTTTCTAATTGGGCCACATGTTGATGCTTAGTTGTAATTCTAGAAGGTTGTGGATATTGTGTAGAGGAATTCTAGGAGGTTGTGGATAAATCATGCATTAGGTGGTAAGTGCCTATTTAAGCAATGCGTATGAGCATTTCTAATCAAGCTGGAAGGTGTGAAGACTTCAAGGTGTGAAAGCTCTAAAGGGGTAGCTCTTCAAGTAGAAGTTGTTGGTGAAGCTCTTGGTGTGAAAACTCTTATTTGGGATTTTTCTTATGTTGAAGAATTTGTAAACTTCTTTTTGAAGAAGTCATATCTATGATATCATCTTGTGGGTATTGTAAGGATTTTCAAGTATAATAAAATTTCTTGAGAAGCATTTTATCTCTCTTGCCTCCATATTGTTGCATTCTTGGTTATGAGTTGGTAAGGGTGGTGTGGCCCTTCATCAAGGTGAAATGCCAGAAAACTTGTCTGAGTGATGCGTATCATTGTGTGTGTCCTAAGTCAACTTTGTTCTCAGCCCAACCAACCAAAAAAGCAATGGTGGATCAGCCCCAGTGGAAGTAGGGCTAAAATAAGAAGTTGGCCTTAAGCCAAGTCTGCTAAAATGGCCTTCTTTTGTTTAGATCTTTCGAAGCAGGTGAATTCTAATAATGATATTGTAAATTTCCAAGAATCATAGGTATATCTAATATCACATCTGCCAGGTGCAAGTTTTGTTTTTATCCTATGCCTCAACAGCAAGGTTAATTGCATTTTAGTGTTATTAGGTAATGAATACATTTTGTGTATTGCTCTCTAGCTATAATAATGTATATGAAACCCATTGTTCCTCCACAAAAATAAACAAAATAGTGTAGACAAAAATCTAAGCTTGCCAAGAGAAACGTTTTTAGTCTTAGTGGCATGGCCAAAGGCTAACTTTAGAGAAATGTAAGGAGGAACAAGCAGAACCATAGTCAAGACCAACATGCAAATACCTTGGCTCTCTGCATGTCTCAAGGGAATGAATTCATATAACTTTTAGTCATTTTGATAATTGTTACAAATTCATTATTATACATGTGTTGCGAAGTATTATTCTTGCTTCATACCGAACTATCCAACATGTCTATTGTCTTCTTCATGTATTTCACTTAAACTTGACATGATCATTTGAGCAATGTTCTGTTTCATTTTTGGCTTGTGTAATATTATATTTCAAAAAGTTAAAATGTCATATTTGAAATTCGTCAAGTTCCAGAGTTTTTGTTTCTCGTCTGTAATTTTGAAGCTTTATATTAACCAACATGTTCTGTATGGTGCAGGTGAAAAGCCATAGACAATACTAATAACAAAGCAGAGGGAACGTTGCACAGTAGAAAAAACATCAGAAGCTTTTGGAGCCACTGAAACTATACAACTGAACCTGGTTTTCAATTGAAGGTATTTCATTTTTCCATGTCTATAATTCATCCATTCGTACAATATATTTTAGAATGAAGATATCATATTTCATTCTGAAGTTTTGTGCATTCATTGTCCAAAGTCTTTTTGCAGCTATATCATTACATTGCTACTAATTATTTTGTTTATATACGACCTTTTAAGTTCACTATATGAATATTGGTATTATATTATTTTAGAACTGATGGCTTGACTTTAATGAGCTCAAATTAGAGGAGGGCCTGGGGCACATGCAGTGCTCCTAAGCACTCAATAACTCAAATAAATAATATAATAATTAAATAATGCTTCGAGTGTCAGTCTTAGCCAACTTAGTTTAAATTTGTTTTATTTTTGCTAGGCCTTATGTTCTTGGGGCAACATGATTGTTTTGTTTCATTGGATATTGGGGAAAATAAGTAATCTGTCTAACAGCATGATTGAGAGCTAATAATAGGGTTGTAGCCTATTATTGCAGGGGGATCCCACCCAAATTGAGAATTCAAATATTCATAGTTTCACGACTTTTGATGAGTTTTGTGCATTCATTCTAAAATATATTGTTCAAGATAACAGTTCCAAATTGTTCAGGACACTATTCTTTGGCTGGAGCTTTCATAGGCCTCCATCTTTTAAATAATGAATTTTATTTAAAATCGATCATAGTGAAAGTTCTGTTCAAATTCCACTCAACAAAAACTTCATTTACAGCTATCTTTCCTACTGCGAGCAACTATGTACAAGGGTTTACCCAGTTAGTGTCTACATTTGCTTTTCTTTTGAATTCTAAAAAATATAAAACATTGTTCTGCGTATTCTATTAATATACCTTTAAACACAAATAAATAGATCTCAAAATCTATTCAAGTCATGATTCTTCTTTAATGCTTGACATGAAATTTCATAGTTTTGTAGACTAAAAATATACTTGTGTCTTAATATACTAATGAACTTATTTTGCATAGACTTCTTCCTTTCCAATGCAACAACTGCTGGTTTTTTGCTCCCCTAATTAAAAATTCTCTGTCATTTTGTGAATGTCAAATTCTTATGGTTTTCTTCATTTTCCATAACATTGCTTGTTCAAACTTGTCAATTTGAAGATTAGTTGTACAACTTAAAAGGAGGGATTTGTACTGGTACATGTCATACATGTAGGGTTCCAAAACAAACAAGGCATTTACAGGTAACAATGCATTATATGTTTCATTACTAATTTTCATATTGTAAGTTAATAATAAAATATTATAAAATTGTTAAGATTGGAGAGTGTGTTATCATGTACAAATTTATTTTTAAAATGCTTTTGCTACTTTACATTATTCATTTATTTTATGTCATTTCTGTAGTTCCTAAATTACAGTTCAGTTAATTTATTTCTGGAAGATTTTTGGTGTTTTATTTCTTATTCTTTTTCTCCTGATCCATCTATATTTTTGTTCTACATCACAAACAATAGACTCTAATATTTGTCTTAGTTGACAACTGGAAAAAAGGCTCCTTTCTCCAGTGTTGAAAAAGCCATCTATAGGTCAGCAATAGTCCTCTTTCCCTTGGTGCTGAATTTAGGCACTCTCTTCTTTCTTTTCCCTATCATGGTTCACCCAGGTCATCTTCAAAATCACATGTATATACCATAATGTAGTTTCATCTTTCTCTATTAGTTTATGATTTTTATTTATTTATTCATACTTAAATATCAATCCTAATATGCCTGTCAAGGAAATGCACTAATTTCACACAAAAAATGTGTTTAATCATGTCTACATCTTTTTAATGTTCATCGCCTCATAATTACTATTTCTAGAGAACCATATGGCCTCAATGTCCTGTTTATTTGTCTTTGAGATTATAGCTTCCCTTCTCCAGTTCTACCATCATTTGTTCCATCATTTGTTTCATATGGGCTTCTAAGTGCATGGCCTCAAAGATAAAGCAGTTGTTTTCTACTCTAATCTTATACTCTATATTGTTTCCACTAATCATGATATTAAGTTCATATTCTTCTTTCTGATAGATAAAAGTCTCTTTGTTGCTCATGCCATACAACAAATACATGGCACTCAAAGAAACTTATCTCACCTCAATTTCATTCATCAGCTTCATGGCTTCAATAATGCAAAGCACCTGACCTTTCCTTACTTGATCTCCAACCTGTGATAAAACATCAAATTCAATTCACTAAATACCTACAATTCCATTATCTTAGTAAGCCTGCTAAATATTCATATGGCATACAGCAGCAAAACAAATTTTAAATAAATTCTCTTGGACTTCAAATAATTACAATAAGGAAAAACAACCTTTACAAAAGGTGGCTCGCCAAGTGCAGGACTCTTGTAAAAAGTTCCAGCCATAGGACTTTCCAAAGGTGGATGTCCAGATTTAGCAGGAGCGGATTCTTTAGGGGCTGATGGTGCAGCAGGTACAATAGCAGTTGATGGTGCAGGTGCAGCAGGTGCTGGTGGTGGGGGGGCTGGAGCTGTTGGATAAGGAGCATGTACCATTACTTGCTGAGGTGGAGGAGGAGGAGGCTGAGGCAATGCCTCCTTTTTCCTAATCAAGAGTTCACAATCTTGTTGTTTTAGATGCAACTCCATAATATCCCTAGAGTCCACAAGCCTGCATCAAAAAGATCAAACAGCAGAAAACTATTTTAATATATATAACCATCAAGGAAGAATCCTAGTAACTTCCAATGCACCTAGCACAGCTTTCACTTGCTGTTATGGACAAATTCCATAGTCCAAAGTAATTTACCAATACTGGCCACATAATATGATTATTTGTTATGGCTTAAGCGTTATAATAGTGAATAAAGAAACACGTTTTGCACCTTGGCCAACACTAGAAACAATCTGCTATAAGAAACTACACAAACAGAATGACATGAATCATTTCCATTTTTTCTTTTGAAGTCAGCGGGAAATATATGCGCACTCAGTTCCACAAAGCCTGGAAATTCATACATTATAAAGGAACTATTCGAAATATCCCATGAGCATAGATAAAGCCTCACTTTACAAGATTAGCCACTTCCTCCATGAATGTGGTAATAGATTCTTCTGTCATTTTTGAAGCTACTGGAGGAGCCTCTGCTGCAGGTTTGACTTCTTTCTCTTCTGATGATGGCACTTCCAGACTTGGGGCAGAAACTGCAGCGGCATTAGATGATCCATCAACTGCGACCTGCTGAGAGGTGTGAGATACATTCCCTCAATAAGTGATATCATCAAATGATAACGACACAAGCTCACAGAAAAGTCAATGCCTTACCTTATTGACAGGTGACTTCCACATAGTTCGCAAAGATCCCTGCCAAGAGAATAAGAGCATTATCAATCATTAGAATACGTAAAGTTTTTTTAAAAACACTGCACAAATATAAATACCAGCTGCAAAACCTGGGACTGCCAATTTCACCAGCAACCATTCGCTATCAAAGTTCTCAAGTAGTTACTCAAGGATAGAGAATTTTAGAGCTGACATTCAGAAATCATTTTTTAATGTTTATATATTAAAATTTTCAGGTGTTTTCTAGAAGAAACGCTACCTTGCAATCAGATAAACTACTGTAACCATTTGTCTTGAAAAATTCTTAATTTTTGATAATATGTTATAAAAATGGATTAAAAAAATTTTGAAGGAATGTAGTCAGTAATGCTCGGGCCGAAATATATGTAGTCAGTAATGTAGTCTTCGTGTTGTGTGGTTGTCAAATTAGTTGATTTCAGTTGGTACGCTAAAATCCCCAACAACCTTGACAGGTGTGGTACAATTGTCAAGACTAGTTACAAGTCCAAGACAGATTGGACAGACAAGATAGAACTCAATCAAAAGAGCTTGCTTCAAAGGCTTTCCACTGGAAAAAAAAATCAACAATATATAGTCCCTGAAAAAATGGACAGAATTATTATTTATACCGATATCACTGGATACTAACTTGATATGAAATCCCAACATGAGCAAAAGAATAACACCATAGATAAATAAAGCCATGAATTTAGCAAATTACCAACTTTGGAGGTATTGTTGTCATTACCTTCTGTTATGATTTCTTCCATTGTTTCATTTTGTTTTTCCGAACTCTTTGGTTGTTTTTCGTTTTTGTCTCTGCCTTCTTTTGGTTCTTTTCTTGTGCTTATATTGGGGCTATCACCTCTAACTGGTTCCTTCCTTTCTATATTCAAAGGTTAAGGTATAGTTTTATCTACTAGTGATTTTATTTCTGAAGTCTCATTTTCTTCGTTGTCTTCAATTTGCCTTTCTTCAGTTTCCCCTTCATTTATTAAGCTATTCATAGTGGTTAGATTACTTCCTTCTATTCTTAGCTTTTGATATCAATGTGAGCTTCTTCCCATAGTGTCACCAGATCTTCTAAGTCACTTTCTAGAAGTAGCTTCTCATGTATCAGTTGTCTATATATTTTCAAGTTGTCCTTAGTTTCTTTGGTATAAGAGTTGTTATCTATAGACAACATACAATCCTGAATTATATATGTTCTCTTTTCTACATCTTTGATTATGCGCTTTTCTCTTTCACAGTCTTCAAATTTCTTTCTTATTATGTCCTTCCTTCCCTTCTCTGATGGCTAAGGTGTGTGCCAACTTCTTAAAATGTTGCTAGTGTGTGCCATTTGAGTAGGATTTATGGTTATAGAAATTTGAATTTACAGATTTGTACTCGAATAATTAGTTTGGTTTTTACTGTAGTTTATTGTCATTTCGGTATGATTTATGGTTATAGAAATTAAATTTTACATATTTGTACTTAAAACAGTTACTTTGGTTTTAACTGTAGTTTGTGGATTTTTATTTTTGGATTTGATGTAAGAAGATTTTACACAATTTAATTCTAAAATTACATTTATTAGAATTACAAATTGTGGAAATCTGATATCATTAATAAAAACATATATCAATAAACATTTATTATAATAGTCAAAATATCAAAAAGATTGAAATGTTGGTCAGTTTAGTTTGATTATATATTCATAAGATGGCAAAAGATACATAGTCAATGTAATGTTTCTTCATCAGTTTGATTTTATATTCATAAGATCACATAAGATATCAGTTTATGTAACATTTTTTGAATTTCTTAAAAATGGATAAGTTTTCAGTTGATTAATAGAATGAAGATCTGATAGGTAACAAATTCAAAACAATAGACATAAGGTTTAAATGGTCCATCATTTCATGACGTAATGATAAATCATGAGAATGAAAGAAATTTAAATATTCAAGCCAATTCTAATTATAATATTTCAAAAGAATTAACTTCATTACATAAATCTTATTGAACTAGTACTCTGAGTAGTGCAATCCATGGTAGTCGTACAGCTACAATATTGGAAGGTATTTCTGAACAAAGCTCTCATAAAATAGAAAACATACCCAAAGCTACAAACACGTTCATGTCAATTATGAAGCATATCAAATGCAGCAACGGTGACATGAAGGATGGATTTATTAATAATATTGCAATCAAACCGATCGTGACCATATTGTTTACACATATTGACATCGAAAGACACAGCTTTTAACGATTTCTGTTGCAATGAAAAGTAAATTTCATGTTATTAATCAGAGCACAAGTAAGCAAGTATGATAGGTTCGATTATTGGAAATAAATATTGATGGAGAGCATGAATTTCGGTTGCTGAAGAATGATTGCCCAAGAAGCTTCGTACTTTGTAGAAGCCGCTGGAGTATTGTTTTTCCCCAAATGCTGCCTAATGATTCACGTCTGACAATACTTTATGTTTGTGGCAGGTGTATTAGATGCATGCGGTATGAAAAGGACCTTCACCTCAAGGCTTTTCATGAGCATAGGATACGCATCACCAACAAATTTCACAACTCCCTGCATGCCTGACAACTTTGTAATGATCTGTTGCAATTGACAATAAACGAAAGATATGCAAAGCGCCATTAAAAAAGAAGAGGAGTTCATGCGGATATGGAGCATGGGAGTTCCTTTACTTTCCAATATCGAGCAAACTACAAACACAAAGCTACAAACACGTCATGTATAGGACTTTTTTTGCATAGGATCTTTCTGAATAAACTAAAGACCAAATTGGGTATGTATGCATGCTTCGATCTATGGTGTTATGGGTTACCACGACATTAAGTGTAAGGGAAGGACCCCCATGTTGAAAAGGTCTGCACTCAACGTCTTTCCCAAAAACAAAGTTGAAGCTCTTTTGGCAGTGTGCACATTCACCCCTGCTTTATTATACGGTCTCCTTTAGATGTCCACCCCTTTCTTTCCACGCCCACTTGCATGTCTGTATAACCCAGCACTTGTAATGCTGAGTACACTGCATCAACATGAGTATCAAACATAGGTCAACGTGTAATTTATAGTTTTTATACCATGTTCCATTAGAGATCTGGTCTACTTAATTGTTATTCTTGGCTTGGAGCTTGCAATGACAGTTACTTTTATACCAGTTTGCTTTTACAAAAATGGAGGAAAATCAATTTTGAATCTCTTAGATTCCATCAGTTTACTTGAATAAATAATTTATAATCCTAATACTCTTAGTATACATTATATTGATTGGTATTTGTTTGAAATTATCCATAAAACATATATTAAAAGAAATATTATTTTAGAGAAATTATTAGATGGAGCACTAATCTCAAGAGCTTTGAGCTATTTACATGTCAAACTATGCTTTCTTGAAACCAGTAGTGACTGCCATGTCTCAATGCAATTTCCACTACGTGTGCACTGTGAGCAGATGTCAATGTACGCTGAGGAATCCATGATAAAATGTCGTTCTATCTCCAGCACTCCCATATTGCAAAGTAAACATATTCTTTCCTCCCATTCTTTCTTTGGTAGTGTCCACCTAACCATTTCACACCTCAAGTAATGGGAACTCATTCTAAATTGAGCTATGAGCATTTTGGCTTTCCAATTGATATTTGCTCCTATGTATGCTTTCTCCGCATGCTCCCTCTTCAGATTAAATTCTTTGATATAATAATCTTCTTTGCATCCTTTTTGTTTTGACCATATTAGACTCTTGGACTTTTCTTCCACATACTTTTTAATATCCTCATTGTTATCTGGACATTCTTGCCTACTAATATTCCACTTACCATCCATTTACCATTTTGTTTCATCCACATGTTTTTTCTTCTGTCAAGTCTTTCTTCTATGATCAATTTAGGCCATTGCTGATTTTCCATTCTTTGAGTTTTCTGCTTCTCCCTCCTCAACATACAGCAGAAAATTAATGTACCTCTGTGAATAATTACATGGTCATCCATGTTGCTACTGGAGTCTCAGCCATTGATCTCTGACTCGAGGTTGTTTTTTGGGATATCAAATGCCTTCAGCGTAATAAATTAGGCAATAACATAAACTGGGCTTTAGGCAGGAACATGATTTTTATGAAGAAACTGTCCTTGCATCCAGCAAATTATATAGGCTTGTAGCAATGTGATTTCACCCATGCTAATAAAGATTTCATCTTTAAAACATGAGAGGCATACCTATACAAACAAATCACAATTTTTGGTATACTTATGCAACATTAGATATTCTAAACTTGGCAATAAATTAGGCATTGTAACACATTAAATTCAGCGATATCAGAAACTGAGCTTTAAACAAGCCTGTGCTTTATATGGACAAGTCACCCTGTGCACCCAGCAAATAAAGTAGGCTTATAGCAACCTGGTTTCACCTATGCCAATTAAGTGTCTTCAAAACATGAACTATCCAAAAAAATCTCTAGTTCACAAATTTTTGGAATAACCATGCATCATTAAATATTCTAAACTCTGTAATAAAATTAGGCATTTTAACACATTAAATTCAATTATCAAAAACTGGACTTCGAATAAGAACATGCTATCTATGGAAAGATCATCATATTCATCAGCAAATCATATAGCAACCTTGTTTCAACCATGATGCTAATGATTTAGTCTCTAAAACATTAAGAGGCGTTTTACTTCTAAACTCAAGAGGATACTACTAATTATGATCAAAGCAATAAACATGAGGATAGTATTAGATTGTTATCAAACTGAAATAACCCAAGAAAAGAATGACCCGTCATCAAACTTCAAAGCATGTTCCAAAAAATGAGAAGTAGGGCTTCCATATTATACATTTAGTTTTACCAATGGTACAGACATGTAGAGACCAAAGTAGAAGTACAAAATAGTAAATGCAGGTACGATACAGAAATTTCACCATGGCCTATCAACATGTACACCACGAAGGCGTCTAGCTAAATGTAAATCTTTGGGCATTATTGTTACTCGTTTAGCATGAATTGCGCACAGGTTTGTATCCTCGAACAAATTTACAATGTAGTCCTCAGCAGCCTCTTGCAAAGCTATTAAAGCTTCAGCAGTCCATCGATCCACCTCTAGTGAATAATGTGTTGTCACCTCCCTTACAACTCTCACAAACGGGAACGTTGGAATCAACAGTTCAAAGCTCTTTTGGTATCTTCTTATTTCTCTAAGAGCAACAGTTCCAGGCTTAAATCTGTGAGGCTTCCTCACACTCTTTGGTGTTGTTGCACGTGGAGCCTCAGCACTACGTCTGGCCCTTGCAGCACCAGCACTGGAAGATTCTGCAGGACGAACAGGATTGGAAGCAGTGGGAGTGGAATCAGGAGGATTACCACTTTTCTTCCTGGGGACTGTTGACTTCCGCCTAGCCATCTTCAGATATCTGAGAGGAATCATATAATTAATAATCTTGCTGATAAACAAATTTTAAAAAACTAAGCTATTTATATATGATAATATAACCAACGCTAGGGGATAACTTTGGAATAAATGAATTATAGCTATTTGTACCAACCATCTTTTATATTCACTGTTTTATCAGTGACTCTGTATGCACCTGTTACTCAATATAATCATATTTTTCTCACCACTAATTAATTATTGTTGTCTGCCACTTCTTCAGACACATTACAGCATCCATAGAATTTCTATGCTATACTTTCAAATGTAACTAACTTCTATGTTTCTTTGATAGACTCATTATTACAGTTATGGTATTTATTCGATACCTATAGCAAGATATGCATCAAATATTTTATCCATTGAGTTCACCATCTGTTCATAGTTTCTTGTTGTATCTTATTTCTGCTGAGTCAATGATTGCTGCATAAAATGAAGCTTGACATTTACAATGCTACATCATTCCTTCAATTGCTTCATAGTTTAAATATCTTTCTTATCGCTAATTATAATGCTGATAACTTTCACTTGTGATCTAACTTATGACATCAATGGGAAAATATGGCAATCTCAATTTGGGGAACTCTGACATCAATGACTAGCTTTTTATCATAACGTTCATCGAGGTGTTAAAAGGAAGGAGATTTCTATATGAGGTTCTTGGAAGGCTGAGGCGGAAGCATCAAGTTCTGGAGCATTAAAGCTTGCAAGTGGCACTGAAGATACCTTGTCACAGTTTCCCTCTCTCTTCAAGAGAACTCGCACATATTCCCTGAAGAATCAATGGTTGTTGGAAGTGACGCTTTGCAGATGTTTGCCAAGGCAGGCTCCACTATCTCGAAAACTATGTTTGAAATGTCCAGTCAAATTTTGGGTCGCAGAGGAAGTGAGAACTGTCGTGTCGAGACTGATGTTCTGTTCTTGGTATTGTATTGCCAATGTGCCTCTGGAATGCATATCATGTTTAATGGCAGCCACCCTCTTCCCAACACATGTGAACAAAGATACCATGCCAGACCTAGCATATAACGGAGAATTGATATCTGATCGTGTTTGGAGCTCATGCTATATCATAACTGCTAAGGAGTTTAGATGCATTATCCACCATGACCAAACGACTGTGGAAATTATGTAAGGAGTTATCTATTCTGAGATATTATTATAACACTAGGATAGTGTTTTGTTTCAGAATTTATATCTATATAATAAGTTGATTTTATGAGTTATTAATTTATTTCTCTTGGTTGCAGGGTGCATACTGAATGATGAGGGATTAATGTACATGAGAATGTTGATTGCGATCATGAGGATATATTCTTCCATCAGAGGGATGACACTATCACGATCTTATTGCATTGATCAAAGTAGTCCTTGATTGATCTATATAATAAGTTGATGTCAATTTAATATCTATTGGTTGCAAGATGCAACAAGAAGATTCAAAGGGAGATGTGCTCCACCTCAGGGAGGTTACATCATCTATTTTATCGTGGAGCCATCCCTGCTGAGAGGGAGACTCTGATGAGAGAGAATCTCAGTCATTATTATTCATGCTGATTATAAGTTTTTGTGACAAATTAAGTGTTGTAGAAATTAAGAATGCTGCTCGAAAAAAAATTCAGCTGTGATTTATTTTATTGTAAATTTCTTAAAGAGTTTCAACTGTGATTTTATGAGTTATTATTGACTTAATTAATTAGAAGTTCTAAGGACAACCTGATAACTCTTCCACCTATGAGAGATTCATAGTGATTTATTTTATTGTAAATTTCTTAAAGAGTTTCAACTGTGATTTTATGAGTTATTATTGACTTAAAATTAATTAGAAGTTCTAAGGACAACCTGACAACTCTTCCACTTATGAGAGATTCATAGTGAACATCATATAGAGAGATCCATGATGTCATCATGTTGACAGATTTTGTGATTGGAAGTTGGAAGTCATGTTGAGAGAGTCCATGACTGTATGACGTTAAGAGAGTCCGTGATAAAATGCTGGTTGTAAACCTTGCTAACTTGTCATACTGAGAGATTCCATGACAGCATCATGTTGAGCAAGTCCGTGATGAAATCTGATTGTCATTCTTGCAGGTTTGTCATTCCATCACGTTGAGCAAGTCTGTGATGAAATCTGATTGTGATTCTTGCAGGTTTGCCATGTTGAGAGATTCCATTACAGTATCACATTGAGCGAGTCCAAGATGAAAGCTGACTATGATTCTTGCAATTGTTTCATGTTGAGTGATTCCATGAAGTATGTTTTGGATCTATACGATCAGAATTTATCGACATTTTTGGTTGCAGCTTTATGTGACTGCTTAGCTAAATATCTCTCTCGCTAAGAAAGAGTGTTGGAGATTGTAGCTGCAATAGAGATCTTTATCTCTAGAAATATGGAAATTATTATCGTTATGGTCACCTTCAATTGAAAAGGACATTTATGATCAATTGTAATATTAAATATAAAGACATGCCATACAACATGTGTTGAGGCATGGAAATACGACGAGTTGTATTTAAAAATTAAGTCATGTTTTAGGATTTTGAAGAGACCTTAGGTTGTAATGTGAAGAGTCTCTCTATGTATCATATATATCACATCAAGCGAAAGGCATTGTACACTTAAATATTTTATGATCAATAAAGAAGATGTTTTGTTGGTGTGGCTGGGCTTTTCCCTTTATTTAGAGGGATTTTTCTAGGATAAGTTCTGGTGCATTTTGTATATGTTTTAGTTCTTTTTTTTATTGTTGTTTATCTTATTTCTGGGCAGATATCAAACACAAAATAGATAGTAATGTTGTAAACTATAACCCTTGTAATTCTTCATTGCACAGTGTCTTTGCTTTGGCTGGAAATCAAATTTCTTCCTAAGTCTCCATCTCATCTAGCTTGCCTCATCATCTCCCTCATCCAAATCCTCGACCACATGACCTATTTGATTCAAGACACGTGCATTGTGAACCCATATCGTGAATCTACAGACCAAAGGTAGCCATTGGGAGGTTACACCTACTTTTTCTGGTAGTGTAACACCTCCCTGTTGGAAACACAAGAGGAGTAACTAAGAGAGGAGGAGGTGAATCAGTTACTACAAAAATAAATCCTAGATCCCTTAGATGTCAACACAACTTAAAACATAAACTCTGATAAACTGTATTCTGTTGTAACTCGGCAAACACACAGGCACTTGGTTAACATAGGCAAATGTTGTAACTCGGCAAATACTAAAAATCAATTGTTACTTGGCAATAACTGATCTTTAAGATGTTAATTATGATTAAACTTAATTAAACTTAGTTGCATACACATGAAAGTAAATAGCATGAACACAAGTGACACCAAGATTTAACGTGGAAACCCAATTTGGGAAAAGCCACCAATTGCAACTAGTTGCTGATTTTCCTTTTCTTGAAGTGAGTCTTGTTAGGAGCTAACCTTGTTAAAGGTTACAAAACACATTGTTAGGTGTGACCCTGTTAGAGGATTTAATTAGCATGTTAGGAGTGGCCTTGTTAAGAGGTCTTTAAACACTTCACTCTAGAAATGTCACCTTGTTAGAAGATTTACAAATAACTATTAAGTTAACTCTGTTAAGAGATTTTGATCACTGCTACAATGGTTAGAGAGTAACAATGACATGACCTGATTTCTGATGCAACTGAATTGCTGATTACAGATCTCCATTCTGGCTTTGATATTTGATCCTTCTTGATCAAATGTATCTTTGCAGCTCCACAAGGATATTATGCTTATCCTTCAAATTCGCTTCCTCCAAGCATCCTTCTTCTTCACACACTCATTCACATTCAAATCCCACAACTTGACCTTGCATTTATATCTTATACACTATCAAGTCGGCTTGAATACAACTTACAATAAATAATATTCATCTTCTTAATCAGCTAAAACCATCAAACATAATCATTTAACTCAATAGGCCAAAACAAGAAAATCCTTTGTTAGCCGGCCCTGCTCGGTAGACACTAACCATAATAGATTTTCCTTCGTCAGCCAAGCGAATTCGGTTAACACTGGTTTCCATGCCAACTCTCTTTGTCTCCCAAATGAACTCAGTGATCACTGTCTTCTGCGAATTCTCTTTTATAACCAAGTGAGCTCAATTAACACTCGTTACCTTCCAACTTTCCTTTGTCTCCCAAGTGAACTCGATAGACACTGTCATATGAACTTGGCATACACAGGAATGCTCGGCAACCACAGAAAATTGTCTTCATTGTCCGAGTGAGCTCGGCAAACACTGACTGGTAAATGTATGTCATTTTGTGTAACATCAAAGACAACATACAATTAAATGATTGTATCCAACACTCCCTAGACTGTCCACTAGCGTTCGGAATCCTCTTGCCTCATCTAAACTCCATTTTTTACTTTGTTTCCTCTCTCTTGGTTACTCTCACTGCCTAGGCAATTTAAATGAATCTTGAGCTTTATTCACCATTGTTGGACATTGTCGAACATTTTTTGACATTGTTGGACAGTTTCCACAACTTTCTAGTCATCTCACATCACTTCTCCAACACACACCAGCTCGTCCCTTCGATCAACCAAAATCTAGTTTCTTGGCTTCAAAAGGGAGTTATATCACACTCATTCACATCCATTCAATTGGTATATCATAGTTTATTGAGCACTTTCTATCTTTAAAGTTTATCACTTATTGTTTTATTGATCTATCTACTATCATATCTATCAATATTGGTTGCCCATGAGGTGTAAACACCAAAATGAGGATTTGACTTTGGCAGGCCTCTAAAGCAAATAGCCCAGCACTTATCCTTTTTGCTATGTGTGGAGGATTGAAGGAGGAAATGGTATGATTTCTTAACATTCTTCTACCTGGAGGTTGTAAGATCCTTCTTTTCGTTTTCCTTGCTTTAAAATTGTTTTGCTCTAAACATTACTTTTTGTTATTTAAATTCAATAGTCTTTTAAGTGTGTTGCTTTAGTTATAGGTCTTAAATTTTTTGGCCTGGATTGTCATACCTTGTTCGTAAAGGATGCACACACTGCACCGCTGTATGGAATCTCTGTTGGCTTCCTAGACTTGTGCAAGCGTCCAAGGCAGTGAGTTAGTGAAATTCAATAAACACTCTTGATCAATTAGCTCTCTTGTTATCAATATCTTAAATATTTTAACCAGTTCATGGCATAAAGGTATTTCAGGTTAAGTACTTTGCAATGACACTGATGTTTAGTCTTGGTTTGATTCATTGATCTCCCTAGCTCACTAGAGCACTAGCTAAGTGAGGTGGCGCACGGATTGATTTGTAACTTGAGATTTTGTCAATCTTGAAAGTGGTGAATTCTCTTCTCCACATACACACACAAATATGTGTATGTGTGTGTGCGCGCATATAAGTGTGTGTGTGTGTGTGTGTGTGTGTACACGTACACACTCATATATAAAATTTTAAAACATGCATAAACACAGATGCACATATCTGTGTGTATAATATATGAATTTAAAACTAAAAATTATATACTATAAAATTGTGAAACTAGTAATTCTGAATTAAAATTATTTGAATACCCCATAATTTGTAGAAATGAAAATACTCCTAAATTCATAATTCAGTAATTTGTAAATGTCAACACAAAATGAATATTACAATCAATATTTAACGATTTTCATTGCTCTTCTTCAAAAGCATCAACGTAAAACATTAGGTTCAATTTAATTTGAGCCATGAGCTACAATGCCAATTCCACTAGCCATTATTGTAGAAGATGACATCTAAAGATATTTTCTACAAAGTTATGCAACAATGTCTAAGTCAACACACACGAGTTAGATCCCATTTCCTCATCACTCCCTCATTGTAATAAAGTTTCTTATACGATAAGCCTTCATAACCCATGACAGTTTCATGTTTTATTGCTTGAGTGAAAAATTATGTATACAACTATTATTTGTTTATTAAAAAGTTCTTTAAAAAAATTGTTTCTTTTTAGGCAGCCTTTGGTACTCCTAGGTTCACTTGTGTTCATCCTAATGGAACTCTAAAATTTGACAAAATTTAGAGTCCCAAATCCTATGCCAAATAAGTTTTTTGTATGAATGGTGGAAAGAATACAATATGGGGGATGATGTGTTGAAGATTTTGTTGCCAATTTGTAACATATATACAATAATTTTTTTGTACAAGTACTATGTAATGTATGGAAAGCTCTGGCTTGTAACAAACCAACACATCGTTCCTTGAGTTTTATAGCAAAACCTGTGGAGTCAATATAATAGATCGATCCAAAATGCCTACTTCCATAATGCAACTTTCAAAGATTGTCATGTCCCCAATTTTCTGGTGACAGTTTGATTTAATTAATTTAATTAATCTGGTTGTCCAAGGACGACTAATTAATTATTTTAATTAAATAAATAATATTAAAAGATAACCTTGTATTTAATAAAGTGACTTGGGAAATATTTAATAAAGTCACTTGAGGGATAAGATCAAAAAAGTTCTAGAAGTCTCTGGAGAGGATGGAGAAAAAAGAATAAATAGGCACCCCGGGGCTCCATTCGAATAAGGTAGTTGATTATCTCTCTTTGTGTTTCAGATTGTGATTCAATCACAGGTGCATTTGTGGAACCTAGGGTTTCTACAATTGTCACAGTTGGCCATTGAGAACGATAACTCTCAATTGGTACGCAATTTTGAGGGTGTGAAATATCATCTGAATTATTGCAGATTGGAGGTGACATTCAGTCATTTCATCAGGGCGACTATTTGTGGCTTAGGGCCAAATTTGGAAGATTGAGTTTTGGGGATCACTTTGAGTATTGAGATTCGAAGATATAATCTATTTACAAGGTTCACAGGATCAGTGGCAGTATTGGACAGAATAGGGAAGAAGGCAAGTTTCCTAGACAATCCTCCCAGCCAGCATTTCCGTATACGTGGAGGAAGATTCGAAGGTGATTAATAATCCAATACAGTTGCAAAGCATGTGAGAGCTTTGACATCCGGCAGGGCGGCCTCCCTCATTATAACATTAAGACCAGCGTGGTACCGCAAGAAGATTGGCAGTCCGGAAACCCTCTGTCTTCGGCAGCAATTTAATGACAATAACAAGATCCCGATCAGGAAGGGAGTTCAAGACGACTGCGCGATTTGCCATGACCCGGATATTAGGCGAGCGCCATTCTGCGGATTACAAACAAAAGCGATTCACCTTGGACTAGTGGTTAAGACAGTCAACAGTCGGATTCAGGGCAACCTTGGTTCCGCAAACGCTGGGGGTGCATTCACTGTGATCGGTATCTCAGTATTGAGAAATGTGAGGGTCGGAATACTATATCCAATTTAGCGGCAGCAGCAAATTCAAGTCCTGGTCAAACTGGTGATCTCTCACAGAGGAAGCTTTATATTGGTGGTCTTTCATATGACACAACTACTGACAAACTGCTGAAAGTATTTTCAAAGTATGGAGAGATTGAGGAAGGTTCAGTTGCATATGATAAGAGTACAAACAAATCCAGGGGATTTGCATTTGTGACTTTTAAGACTGTGGAAGCTGCAAAGCGGGCTCTGAAGGAACCAAACAAAACCATTGATGGTAGAGGGGTTAATGCAAAACTTGCAGCCGAGGGTCAGAAGGAGAAACCGGCACCACAACCTACAGCATCTCCACAAGCACAACCACTTCCACAAATTCAGACAGGTTATGCAGCTGAGTATCCAAGTATGATGTCATATCATAGGTCAGTACCACAGGCACCAGCTTCTGCACCCCTATCAATTGGTTACTCGACATATCCTCCAGGTCTATTTGCATATGCTGTTCAGCCGACACCATATTCTAACAACAGCCCTTCATAATCATTGATGGAGCCGGCAACCTCAGGTTTTTATTCCTATATAGTCTGGTTCATTGTTGATTATTGGATTATGAAACATTGATTTGTTTTCTGGACACCATTGGCATTATTATCTACTGCTTGTACATCTATTATTTGAGATACCCTCCTGTGCATACTGTTTGATGAAATGTCAAACCCATGAAGTTTAGTATTTTGGTCGGGGATATTACAGTGGTATCAGAGCGGTTTTCTTGCCATCCTGTGGGGTGAGAACCGAATTACATGGGTGATCAGCGCTTTACTTCAAACAAGATGGACAGGTACAGCACAAAGTCTCCAAGGACACAATCTCGGACAAGTAATAGACAGAGTATTCAGAGTCGGAAATGTGGAAAGGAGGACTATTCAGGTATTCAGGATGAGCTCAGAAAGATCAAACATAACATGTCTGAACTGTTGGTTAAACACCGCCGTATGCTTGACAGGCTGTCCGTCCCAGCTAAGGTGAGTAAATCAACTGGATTTCGTTTTGGCAAATCTTCTCACGAAGAGTTGACAGATACAATGAGAGATGTTACGAGGAACCTTAATGAGGAGTTCGAGAAACAAGTGTGCAACCAGTCAGAGGCTTCAGTTCGGTCACAGGAAGAAGCGGTGAAGGACATTACTCTGATGGATAGTAACTGTCAACCTGACACTCAAGTTGAGACAGTTGAATACGAGCTTTCCAAGGGTGATGTCTCAGATACTCAAGGTAGTTTGGTTCCGACAAGCAATGATTACAGCGAAGTGAGTTCAGATGATGATGAAGATGTCATTGTTCATGATAATGAGATACCTGGTGGAAATGAGCAGACATCGAGCATTTATGATTTTGCTGACAGAGAATACCAGGCTCAGTTAGATGCTTCGTCACATGAGGATGAAATTGGTGGTACTTCACATGATTTGTCCAGCCAGCTGAAGGTGAGCGAAGATAGTATTGTGGCTTCTTTATCTCATCATGACAAGATGCGGGAGATGTTAGAAGAGCACATCCAGATGATTCAGTTACAAGGAAGACATAAGGGAGTTCAGGCAAATTCTTCTTGTTGTGACTTACATGCAATTGGTAAAGGAATGGGAATGACGAAGTTGAGCTATTTGCATCTTCTATCAGACCGTGACTATCTTCTTAGCCTTACCAAAGATTATTCAGATGCCTTGAGGAGGAAGGAGGAGGAAGTTGTCAAGCTTTCTTGCGAGCTTGAGGACACTCGAGCAACTTTGGCATTACTAGACTGGGAGAAACATGGGAATGAGCATGGCATGGAGCTAAGCTTAATTTCATCTGGTACGTCTGACACTCAGTTTCCTGCAGTAGGATGTTCATATGTGGTAGCTGATAATGTTACGAGTTCATCTTGCATTCACATCCAGGATACAAGGACAATGGCAGACAGGTATGTGAAGTTAGCTGGTATTGGTCACATTACTCAGGTAAGTAGTTTGCTTGAGTTACCAGTTGTTTCTTGCATATGGATTCGGGAATGTTTCAGCAGCATTTGGGATTCAGTCAACCGAAGATCTTTAGCACTTTATGATAGCCATGATTGTTTGAGTACTATCATGGATTTGATTAGCAGAATATACGGTGTTGTTTTTCCTTGTGCCAACAGAACATCCGATGTTGGTATTAGTTTTTATGCACCGTTGTTGGGTTTGGTTCATATTTCCAGTCGACCATCCTTGCTGAAAGGTGTTGAAGGTTTTTCATATTTGGAAGCATGTACAGATGAGTCCCAGGATCGTTTTGACCTTGATGACATCCGGGAGAATGAAGTGAACAGTTTTGAAGATTCAGCTTCCTTGACAGTTTCTTTAGGAACAGAAGAGCTTGATAGCAGGACTACAGATTTTGACACTCTGGATGTTGATATGAGTTTTAAAGTTGATTCGAAAAATATAGATGGTAATAATCCAGAGACCAGTATCTTTGGAGACATTCCTCCAGACAATGTGTCAGAAGGAGTTTTTAGAAAACAGTCTAGCCAGAGCCATCATGTGGTTAGCCAGTTGAAAGTTAGTGAGCGAGACATTGCTATCGCTTGTGAGCATTTTGATACTGCTCGTCAGTTGTTGGCTGTTACTGGTTGGGGTTCTTCTATGACAGATGAGTCCAGCGGTGGTTACTTTTCTTTGGCAGAGATTCATGCCTTGCGTGAAGCTGTTCGGATTTTGAAGCAGGATTATTTACGATTGGTAGCCGACCGTGATCACTTGGTTGAGTGGGGAAGTACAGCATATGAGGCACTCTTGGATCGTGAAGAGGAGGTGAGTGAGCTTTCCCAAGAGCTCATAGCGACTACTGAGGCTTTAGAGGACACTCGGCAGGATCTACAAAAGTCGCAGTTTCAGTTGAAGGAGGTGACCATGGAGTTGGAGCATTTGCGGTCAAAACCAGCCCCAGACCTAGTTCATTTGACTACTGAGGTGGATGATGGTAAGTACACTTCCGCAGTTACTACTAAGGAGCATATTGTTGAGGCTGACACACATATTCAGGATTTGGTAGTAGCTGGTTCTAATGAGTTCGGGATACCAGTAGAGTCAAGTCTCCAGATTGATTCTACTCAAATAGTTGATAGTGTGGTACAGTTGAGTACGCCACCCTTACAGGAGGACCCGATGTGGTGTAAAGGGGAGTATGTAAATGTTTCCTCATATAATTTTTACTGCACTAAACCGTTCATGGAGTATTTGCTGGATAGTGCATGTGTTCATTTGGACTCGCATAAGGTGACAGAAGGTGTTCTCATCCAAGATACTAGTGTTATTTGCAGATTGGTTGAGAAGATTATAGGGGTCCTTTCTACTATGCTACCTCACAAGGATCTCGAGGAAGGGTTTGTTGAGCAGAATGCACGGGATCCTAGCCAGCCTACAGTCACTTGGAGTCAGAAAATGGAGCCATCTGTTGATTCCCAGTTCAGTGATGATGAGCCAGCAGCAGAGTTTGGAGGTTCTTACCGGCATTATACGGTAGGGTACGCTCATCATTTTTCTTTTGACACAGAGATAGAAGATTTTATTTCACGCAGATGTAGATTGGCTCCAGTTTCTTATCATCCATTAGGGGATAGATTGGCACCATATTTTGAAAATAAAATTGGTAGTTGCAAGTTACTCAGCCTGCAGCATCGATACACCCGGAGCAGTTTTTCAGAGATTGAATTTGATGGCAGTAATTCAGGTACCTATAGCTGTTGTCATATCTACAGAGCAATTGGGTGCAAGTGTCATTCTGACGGGGGCTTGAGTTTTGATAGAGTTGATGTTTCAGTTGGCTTGAGTTCCGCAGAATGGTTTCTTCTACTGACATCTACAGTTGGTTTTCAGATGATTTCATCAGAAGTGTCAGTTGTTTGGATGTTGAGTACAGTTTCTCAGCTACTGGTATTGATGATTTCTCCACGGGAGTATGATGTGGATTGGGATGATACACAGATTTACATTTGGGATCTAGGAAGACTGATTGGTTCATAGTTCAGCCATTGCTTGGGGACAAGCAATTTCAGGAAGGGCGGACTGTCATGTCCCCAATTTTTTGGTGACAGTTCGATTTAATTAATTTAATTAATCTGGTTGTCCAAGGACGACTAATTAATTATTTTAATTAAATAAATAATATTAAAAGATAACCTTGTATTTAATAAAGTGACTTGGGAAATATTTAATAAAGTCACTTGAGGGATAAGATCAAAAAAGTTCTAGAAGTCTCTGGAGAGGATGGAGAAAAAAGAATAAATAGGCACCCCGGGGCTCCATTCGAATAAGGTAGTTGATTATCTCTCTTTGTGTTTCAGATTGTGATTCAATCACAGGTGCATTTGTGGAACCTAGGGTTTCTACAATTGTCACAGTTGGCCATTGAGAACGATAACTCTCAATTGGTACGCAATTTTGAGGGTGTGAAATATCATCTGAATTATTGCAGATTGGAGGTGACATTCAGTCATTTCATCAGGGCGACTATTTGTGGCTTAGGGCCAAATTTGGAAGATTGAGTTTTGGGGATCACTTTGAGTATTGAGATTCGAAGATATAATCTATTTACAAGGTTCACAGGATCAGTGGCAGTATTGGACAGAATAGGGAAGAAGGCAAGTTTCCTAGACAATCCTCCCAGCCAGCATTTCCGTATACGTGGAGGAAGATTCGAAGGTGATTAATAATCCAATACAGTTGCAAAGCATGTGAGAGCTTTGACATCCGGCAGGGCGGCCTCCCTCATTATAACATTAAGACCAGCGTGGTACCGCAAGAAGATTGGCAGTCCGGAAACCCTCTGTCTTCGGCAGCAATTTAATGACAATAACAAGATCCCGATCAGGAAGGGAGTTCAAGACGACTGCGCGATTTGCCATGACCCGGATATTAGGCGAGCGCCATTCTGCGGATTACAAACAAAAGCGATTCACCTTGGACTAGTGGTTAAGACAGTCAACAGTCAGATTCAGGGCAACCTTGGTTCCACAAACGCTGGGGGTGCATTCACTGTGATCGGTATCTCAGTATTGAGAAATGTGAGGGTCGGAATACTATATCCAATTTAGCGGCTGCAGCAAATTCAAGTCCTGGTCAAACTGGTGATCTCTCACAGAGGAAGCTTTATATTGGTGGTCTTTCATATGACACAACTACTGACAAACTGCTGAAAGTATTTTCAAAGTATGGAGAGATTGAGGAAGGTTCAGTTGCATATGATAAGAGTACAAACAAATCCAGGGGATTTGCATTTGTGACTTTTAAGACTGTGGAAGCTGCAAGGCGGGCTCTGAAGGAACCAAACAAAACCATTGATGGTAGAGGGGTTAATGCAAAACTTGCAGCCGAGGGTCAGAAGGAGAAACCGACACCACAACCTACAGCATCTCCACAAGCACATCAACTTCCACAAATTCAGACAGGTTATGCAGCTGAGTATCCAAGTATGATGTCATATCATAGGTCAGTACCACAGGCACCAGCTTCTGCACCCCTATCAATTGGTTACTCGACATATCCTCCAGGTCTATCTGCATATGCTGTTCAGCCGACACCATATTCTAACAACAGCCCTTCATAATCATTGATGGAGCCGGCAACCTCAGGTTTTTATTCCTATATAGTCTGGTTCATTGTTGATTATTGGATTATGAAACATTGATTTGTTTTCTGGACACCATTGGCATTATTATCTACTGCTTGTACATCTATTATTTGAGATACCCTCCTATGCATACTGTTTGACGAAATGTCAAACCCATGAAGTTTAGTATTTTGGTCGGGGATATTACAAAGATATTGTCAAATTGTGGCTTCGTATTCAAGTCTCATTATTGGAAAAGAAGTTGAGTCTGTTTGTTATTTGTTGGATAATGATGAAGACAACAAAATTCTGGAAAATACCTCCTTGATCAACATTAGAGCAAATCTTGCTATCCTGCTATCATTTGGGGCTATGTGTTTGTGGACGTTGCTACAGTTGTTTGTGAGAACATCAAGGTCTTCTAAATAAACTTCAAAGTTGTCAAAGTGAAAGAATAAGAGCATTGAGCAAAATGAAACACTTGTTGAGTTCACTGGATAACCCATGGGGAGTCAAAAAGTAGTGTAGTGAATCATGGTATATGCACCCGGTCCAGCAGAACGAAGAAGAATGGAAGATTAGTTTAAAATGTTGGGAGGATAAGCAACATGGAAACAAGGGATCTATATGTGACGACAAAGGAGGAACACGCAATACTTCTTTAAATGACGGATATGAAGAAGAAATCCAAAGATACCCCTAACAATGATAATGAAGCGTGCAGAGAGAAGGAAAAACGAAACACGACAACTGGGAAATGTTAATATTATTACGTAAAGTTCCATAGCGATGATCTTCAACAAAGAAAAGTCGGAAGCCGTCAGGAGCATTTATGCAGTAGAAAGTAGGACGCCATATACCATCAAAGATGGGAATGCAGAACAGAGCCATATAATATCGAGAAAATCATATCCTCGCAGGTCAGAGATAAATTGATAAGTCTTGCCATTAATAACAAATTAACATGTCAACATAGAAATGCTATAAACATTTCAATTAAAAGTAAATTAAAATAATATCCACTATGATGTAAAAGTATCAAAGGAATCCTTCTATGTCAGTAATCAAAAACATTTGAATAAATTTGTTATGAAGAAAAGTGACCCTTTGAAAAGTCACTCTATGAAATACAAATAGGAGTGAGAAATATATTTGAAAAGAACATACGAACATTCATTCAAATATTGATAAGAAGAATTTTATATTTTATATATTTTTGTGAGGAATAAGGGCTCAATATGGCTTTGTAATATAAATTCCATTATTTTATTTTTAAAATAAAATAAAATGTCTCTTGTTTATTTTTAAATGGTGTGGAGATTTAAACTGTAGGCAATCATCCTTTGTAATTATTTTTTGGAATTCTGTATAAAATTTAAATATCGGATAAGTGGACAAGGTCATTTAGCATTTAAATTCAATCATCACAAATACTATGAAATATTTAATTGTTTTGTATCTGTGTCCAATTTGTCTCCCAGAGGAGTTAAAATTCAATCTGGACTAATTTAAAGATTGTGTAATAATTGATTTGTCGCATCTTGATTATTTAATTGTTGGCAATAAAGGGTGTAAAACATTATGAAGTTGTACGTGATAATTCATTGAAGTTGACTCTATTGCCCAAATGAGCAGAGGCACTGGTCTTTTTATTGAAGTCAGAAAATCTATAATTTCCTTCCTACAATCATCAAATCAATTATTTAAAACCTTATACAAAACATTCAACTATTATCTAGCATCCATTTTCATTTTGATTGAGTTTGAGGACTTTGTCAACCGAAGAACTCCCAAAGTTTAAATTCGCTATAGGAAAAGCCTTAAACCACATAGTCAACATTTGAGGTGAAGGTTTGCCCACCTAGGTGTAGCGGAGCTTGAAGTGCAAAAGAATCGAGAAGTATTCCCGTTCCTTGGCCAGAACTGATTGAGAAGTCCTATCGGAGAAGTGGTAGGCTCTTGGATTTCCAATCTGCGGTTTTGGGAACCAACACATCCCTAGTTTGCCCAAGATCCCTCCCAAGCACCCAGAGTTCCCTATGGTTCCTTCATAGAAAGCTCATGGTAAACCCAAGCTGCCCAAGAGGGGACCCTGGGAGAACCCAAAGGGGAACCAATAAAGGAACAAACACAAGTGCCAGGAGGGTCAAAACAACTCAATAACATCTTTCATCTTTAAAGCTCATAATTTCTCCTTGGAGTCAAGTTTTCATCCAAAACTTGATAATGAGAAATAATAGTTTTCACCCTTGAATCTCCCAAAATTAACCTTAAGGGGTTTTGTTCTCTTTGACCGTAGTGTTCTCTTGTAATCCACTTTATATTTTCTAAATTGATGATTAATTATTGATTGGTGTTTCTCTTCAAAATAAAATGAGCTTCCTTTTATATCTCACATGTGAAGGGGTCATAACTCTTCATCACCACTGGTACCGTTTGAAAGAGTTGCAACCCTTCACATACTCGCTGCCAATCATGATAAGTTTGAATTTAATTCTAATTAAAAAAATTTATAGAATCAATTGAACCTCCTTTTGCAAGCCACCTTTATAGTAGATTTGATCTATTAGCTGCAAACATGTATTAATGGCGGGCCAATCCACCCTTCTCAAGATTACTTTTCCTCGAGCAATTTTTAACAAGGTTGATCATGGACAAAGTGCTCAACATGAATCACAATAGGAAATGACTCATGCATGAACTCCTTATAATATTTTTTTCTGAGATGGTCGACACAAACATACATTGTTTCTAGCCTTAAAAAGCAAGCCACTACACCAAAAGTCTAGAACAATGGTTAGCCTATCTCTTATAATATTTTTTACAAGATGCTTGACATAAACATGCATTCTTTCTTAGCCTTATCAAGCAAGGCAACTATTCAACCAAAAGCCCAAACTAATGGTGAACCAATTCCTCATTCAACCCCATGCACCTCCTAACATTTGTTTTGTCCATATTATTATATAGGGATGAAGATGTTGCTAGGTACAAGACTGAATTTTAAAGAATATTCAATTGTTAATATACCAAGTGTCGTGCTACATTCTTTCCTAGTAAGTACCTTATCTATCATTCTAAACTGTTTTCATATCTGGGTGTTTAGATTGGTGCTTAAGGTGAGTATGTGTTTCAGATTTAAGGAATTTTAAACATTCGAAAACAGATGTGCAACTACATTCAAGTAATTATTTTGAGAAATTTATGTCAGGTGGAGGTTATTACCCAGAGTTGGTTAGGTTGAATAGAATACCTTATTTAATGCCTATTACATATATGATTCTACTCAAAATTTTAACAAACAGTAGCCACAATAAAGTTGTCTTAGAGGTGTGGGATTGTCTTTTCAGTTAACTTAAGGTTAAATTTCCTCACTATAAAGATGCTTCCAGAATTCTCTCATCACTTATTTGACATATCTGAATCTATTTATGGAATTTTCTTGAAACTTTGAATCCTTGAGAGGCAACCCAAATAGAGTTATTATAGTGAGAATGGCTATTGCCAGGAAAGCAATCTCACTATACCAATGGTCCACAGTGTTTTGGGGATGCGGACAAGGGGGCAGCAGGGGATGTATACCGAGA
Source organism: Cupressus sempervirens (assembly GCA_028749045.1). Lineage (NCBI taxonomy): Eukaryota > Viridiplantae > Streptophyta > Pinopsida > Cupressales > Cupressaceae > Cupressus > Cupressus sempervirens. The sequence goes on along the minus strand of CM053792.1, from coordinate 173,310,424 downwards.
AAGACAGTCTGAGGGCCATTTGTAGGGGATAGCAGGGAACAGATATATATATATATATATTTTTTTTTTTTTTTTTTTTTTTTTTTGAAATATATTAATTAATGAGAGGGGGGGGGGGGCGAAAGAGATGCCAATAACTTGATAACAACAATATCAATATGTAAATAAATATTAGAGCATTTTCCGCAACATTTTTTAATTTTTATGCAGTGGTTGAAACTTAATGATAATCATCTATTTGAAAAAAAAAATTGACTGATTCTGGGGAAATAACAAATAAGTGTGTAGGATTAATTAGCTTATCAACAAAATGAATACAAACCTTATGGAGGCAAGTGAGGAGAACTATGATTTTACCCTTCAACAATTGAATTAGATTAATAAAGGAATTCAACCAAATCATATTATGCTTCTTATTGACTTGTAAGCAAATTCTGTTCTCTCTCCAAGACTTGAGGAAATACACAACCTCTTGCAATGCTAAAGGCTATCTTATGAACCTACCACCATGTTTATAGTACACCATACCATATGAGCAAAAGAACATAAAACTTCTAATCGAGAAATATAATAACTTCCTTGAGTTCCAAATGATTGTACAACTCTACTGTAGGCGGAAACCCTTACTCAACTTGCGCAAATCAAATTGTATGCAAGCAGATATGAAGTTGCAGCAGTCATAAATCATGTAAAACCTCATTCAAAACAGTAGTATGGCAGCTGGTGAAATCATTTTTAGTAGTTCTAATGGCTAAATCCTTTACAAACAACATGATACAAGGCAAATATCTTAAACCTGTGACTATATATAATTGATAACAACAGTCCAAAATCAGACAACTTATAAATCAATAATATAAAAAATGGCACAACAATTACAGTACTCCCAGCCACAGGGACGCATCAGGACAATTAGGTATCCTTGAACAGCATAGGGACATCTCCCCCATTTCCTGTGAGTTCCCAGTCAATGGGTCAACAAGGTGATGTCCCATTGACATCCCATCATCCCCGAAATGACTTGGGGATGGGGTTGCCTGCTTCCAGGGCAGGGGACGCAACTCCACATACCATTGCAATTTTCTTGACTTAAAGACCGTGTTTTACCACAATTATAATAGGCGCCATCAAAGTTTGATTCCACAGAGAGTGAAAGTGTCACTTTAATTACCAAGTTGTGCCACAATTATAATAAGTGTTAATGTATAGCATCAGTAGAACTAATGATGCACATCTGATTCATATATAAATCTGTGTTTTTGGTTTCTCGGATAAATTGCTGTTAACATTTATTTTATATATGTGTGTGTGTGTTTGGATTAACTCAATCACAATGCAATTATCGGGAGACTAACAATGCCTATCGGCAGTCCCTATTTGAATCAGCATGTTCTTACTGGATTTGTTATCAGAGCACTGCTTATATTGAGGTTACCTTAACTAACAGTTAAGTCATGCCACCCTAGAGTCATAACTCTACAGGGGTCATGACCCTCCATCTATATACTTATGGGAGAGCAGATCGCCGAGGGAAGACATCTATCTACGGCATCTCAGACCCAGCGATCTGCTAGTAAAGTATTATTAATATTTGTTCAGGATATTTCTTATCAAGTCTAATCTGCAGGAGCATTAGAAGATTTGGCATACAATCCATATTATCAGCGATCTGCAAGAAAGAAAATACTGATCTCAAGCAATATGCAAATCACCATTAATTGAAGGAATACTCAGCAGTCAGCACTACTGTTATTCAAGTAAGAGTATCTACTGTTCTCATATTTATTGTAATTGTTTTATCTATCAAAGATCCATAAAACTTAACATGGTATCAGAGTCATTCTGATAAGAAAAACCATTACTCAGAATAAAATCTAAAATCTCAAATTTTAAAAGAAAAGGGGCTAAATTTTAATCATTAAAATGGTGAATCATGTGAGACTAGAAGATAGGCTTGAGGGTGCATCTAATTTCTCTTCATGGAAAATTAGAGTAATGGTAATACTAAGAGAAATGGAGTTAGAGGAATATATTGAATCAAACATATCCATGCCTAAAAATGAGTCAGAAAAGGTAACATGGAAAAGATATAATAATAAAGCAATGAAAATCATAATAAATTCTGTAAAAGATCATATTCTACCATCCGTATCTAGTCTGTCTTTGAGATGTTCTCTAGTATTCAAGAAACATTTGAAATCAACAATATTAGTAGATTATTAACTCTAAAGCAAGATCTACTATATATAAAGATAAAAAATGGAGAATATATAACTTCATATTTTCTAAGGATTTCTGAACTAAAATATCAACTTGCAACTATGGAAAATCGAGTTGATGACAAAGAACTCGGCATGATCGCTCTAAGAGGTCTTCCTTTATCATGGGAAACATTTATCCGAGGTTTAAGTTCTCGACCCGAACTCCCAAAATTTGATTTATTAAAGAATGAATGCACACAAGAACAATCTAGATTAGTCTCAAGAGGACTAAGTAAAAATCAAGAGGGACAAATTCAAGCACTCCATGTGAAATCAAACAAGAAAAGAAAATTCAAATACAACAAAAGGGAATCTAACAAATCATACATACAACGTGATTAGTCCAAAGTTGAATGTTTTAAATGTGACAAAATTGGTCACTCCCATAGCTTCTGCCCTGAAAAGAAGAAAATTCAAGTAGCCTTAGCTAAAATCAAAGGAGAGGGTGTAGAGAAAGAAGAAAGAGAAAACTACGCTTTTTACTTAGCTCTTTCGAGTGAATTAAACTCTAACCACAACACTTGGATCATAAACAGTGGAGCATCTCGGCACATCACCGGTTTTAAAGACAAATGAAACTTTCTCTGAACAAGCTTCAGAAGAAGTCACAATTGGAGATAACTCTACTCATCCTATTAAAGGAATTGGTTCCTGTTCAATACAACTAAATTCAGGAATTACACTACAACTCAAAAATGTTTTATATGTACCAAGAATAAAAAAAAACCTAGTCTCTATTTCTAGTGTTGTTGATCAAGGATTTAGAATCACATTTCAAGAGGACAAAGTTCTATCTCGGCCCAAGAACTCTAATATTAAGACAGCCATTTCCATCGGATTTAGAGATGGAAGTCTTTATAAACTTTGTAATAATCAAAATCTAGCTCTTAGTCATGAAAGTTCAAATTCCACCGAAATTTGGCATAGGAGGCTAGGTCACCTTCACTATCGTTCATTGTCATCTATAGGAAAAATTGTAAAGGTTTACCTAGCCTTAAAACTACTCATTTAAGTATTTGCAAAGGATGTGCTTTAGGTAAAAATTCTAAACAATAATTTCCTAAAAGTATTTACAAATCTAAATCCATTCTTGAACTAATCCATACTGATCTTTGCGGTCCTAAGTCTGTACCTTCTCTTAATTGGTGCTTCTTCTATATAATTTTCATAGATGATTACTCTAGAAGAACTTGGATCTATTTTCTGAAACAGAAAGAATCAACTGAAGTTTTATCAAAATTCAAAGAGTTCAAAGCCTTAGTTGAAAATCAATCAGGACAGAAAATTAAAACACTAAGGTCAGACAATGGAGGTGAATACATCTCTGATATTTTTAAAAAAATGTGCATTGCTGTTGAGATTAAGAGGGAGTTTTATGTACCTTATAATCCTCAAAAGAATGGAATTGTTGAACGTAAAAATAGATCAATTGTGGAATCTGCCATAGCAATGATGCACGATCAAAACCTTTATACTTTCTTTTGGGTTGAAGCATCTAATACTGCAGTTTACATTCAAAACAGATGTCCACACTCAGTATTAGAGACCACCCTAGAAGAAGTATTCACTAGCATTAAACCTGATCTAAGCCATCTAAGAATATTTGAATGTCCAGTTTATATCCACATTCCTAAATAGAAAAGAACTAAACTAGAACCTTCCGAGAAAAAGGGGATATTTATTGGATATAGTGAGACTACAAAAGTATACGAGGTCTTCATTCCAGGTCAAAGAACAATTGAGATTAGCAGAGATGTTAAATTTGAAGAAGATATTGCCTTTAATATTTCTAGAAACAGTGATGAATCCATTACAGAATTAATTCCCGAAGTAGATGAAAATCAACAAGCAGAAATTGAGAGGGAGAATGATATTGCACCATCTTCTTCCACTATGTCTAATCATGAAGATTTTGAAAATGTCAATAATAAAAAGAGGCCACTTTGGGCTAGGAAAATGATAGAAGAAAATCAAGTTGAACCTAATGAAGTGATGCGAGAGAGCAAAAGAACAAGAAGTCAATCATGTTATGTTGCATTGTTAACTGAACTTATAAAAACAGAACCTTCTAGTGTTAAAGAAGCACTTTCAAATCAGTCTTGGAAAGAAGCAATAATTGAATAATATAACTCTATATTAAAAAATGATGTATGGGATGTTGTACCATGACCTAAGAACAAATCAGTTGTTTCTTCCAAATGGTTGTTTAAAATTAAATATGCATCTGATGGCAGCATTGAAAAATACAAAGCCAAGTTTGTAGCACAGAGTTTCTCACAAAAAGAAGGCATTGATTATGAAGAAACATTTGCTTCAATTCCTAGATATACTTCAATTAGAACCATCTTGGCTATTGCAGCATCCAAGGGATGGAAGGTTCACCAAATGGATGTCAAAATAGCATTCCTTAATGGCAAGATTGAAGAAGTCATCTATATCGAGCAACTAGAAGGATTCAATACTCATGACAGCAAAACTCGTGTTTGTAAATTAAAGAAAGCACTTTATAGTCTCAAACAAGCTCCTAGAGTGTGGTATGAAAGGATAGACAACTATCTAATGAAGTTAGGATACTCCAAAAATGAAGCAGATCCCAACTTATACTTCAAAATAGTGGTGATGACATGATTATTCTTGTGCTATATGTTGATGATTTGTTGCTAATAGGTGAGGAACATCTCATAAAAAAATGCAAACAAAAACTCAAGGCAGAGTTTGAAATGAAAGACTTAGGTCTACTTCACTATTTTCTTGGATTAGAAATCTGGCAATAGGATAACTACGTTCTTTTGAATCAAGGAAAATATAAAGTTGACATTTTAACAAAATTTGGAATGATGGAATGTAAACCAGCGGCTCCTCCTATGGAAGTAAATCTACACAAGTTAAAGGATGATATGATCAAATCAGAACCTACAAATTCTACCTACTACAGGCAGATTATAGGATCTTTAATGTATTTGGTTAATACTCGTCCTGATATATGGTATGCCACTAACACCTTGAGTCAGTTTATGTGTGCACCAAAGAAGATAAATCTACATGCAACTAAATACATTTTGAGATATCTAAAGGGTACTATTGGAATAGGTATCAAATATGATAAAATCAACATCGAACTTCATGGATATTCAGATTCTAATTCGATAAGCAGTCCTATTGAATGCAAGAGTACTTCTGGTTATTGCTTCAGCCTAGGATTTGGCATGGTTTCTTGGTCCAGCAGAAAACAGACTTCAGTTGCATTAAGTTCCACCGAAGTAGAATACATGCATCTTCTTTGGGTGCTAGAGAAGCGGTATGGTTACGGAAATTGTTAACAAATTTGTTCAAAAGACCCTTAAAGCCCATTGTGATTCACTATGATAATCAAAGTTGCATCAAGCTTTCAACCAATCCAATTTTCCACAATCGCTCCAAACATATTGAAATTCCTTACCACTACATTCGAGATATGCTGAATTGAGGAATCATTCAACTAGAGTATATATGTACTAATGAGCAAACAGCTGATATCTTTACCAAACCTCTTGCTAAAGTGAAGTTGAAATACTTCAGAGAAAAACTTGGTATGAATAACTTGTAATATTGAATATTTAATTAAAATTTTAATTCATGTGAGTTTATGCTTCTATTGTTGTTTAGTTGCATCAGATATGTAATGAAAGGTGACGATCTTTCATGGACATATTTATTCCAAAGGCAATTATTTACAAGATGACGATCTTGTAAATGATAGGCCTGTTATCATGGACATCTCTAGACATTGCTTTGGGCAATTAGAGATCATGAGTAACAAATTTTCATGTTATTATCATGGACATCTCTAGACATTGCTTGGGGCAATTAGAGATCATGAGTAACAAATTTTCATGTCATTACTATGGACATCTCTAGATATTGCTTTGGGCAATTAGAGATCATAGATAACATTTTCATTATTATTCTAGATATTGTTTCGGACAATTAGAGATCATAACATGCTTTATGATAGTATTTATAACTTGAAAATCTTTATCTGACTAGTCACTGTTTTTGAGTGTTAAGTTCAAACAATGTGATCAGATTTTTCATTTGTGTATTACTTCTCCCTTGCTAAGAGGGAGTGTTAATGTATAGCATCAGTAGAAGTAATGATGCACATCTGATTCATATATAAATCTGTGTTTTTGGTTTCTCAGATAAATTGCTGTAACATTTATTTTATGTGTGTGTGTGTGTGTGTTTGGATTAACTCAGTCACAATGCAATTATCAGGAGGCTAACAATGCCTATCGGCAGTCCCTATTTGAATCGGCATGTTCTTACTGCATTTGTTATCGGAGCACTGCTTATATTGAGGTTACCTTAACTAACAGTTTGTTAAGTCATGCCACCGTAGAGGCATGACTCTACATGGCCAAAGGCCACATAGTCATGACTCTACGGGGGTCATGACCCTCCGTCTACATACTTAGGGAGAGCAGATCACTGAGGGAAGACATCTATCTATGGCATCTCAGACCCAGCGATCTGCTAGTAAAGTATTATCAATATTTGTTCAGGATATTTCTTATCAAGTCTAATCTGCAGGAGCATGAGAATATTTGGCATACAATCCATATTATCAACGATCTGCAAGAAAGAAAATACTGATCTCAAGCAATATACAAATCACCGTTAATTGAAGGAATACTCAGCACTACTGTTATTCAAATAAGAGTATCTACTGTTCTCATATTTATTGTAATTGTTTTATTTATCAGAGATCCATAAAACTTAACAATAAGTGCCATCAAAGTTTTGAGTCAACAAAAGGAGAAAATGTCACTTTAGTTAAAATAACATACTAACAAAGTTGCAGCCGGTACACCAATCAGCAGCAGCTAAATTCTCACCAGCTAGAGATCAGCAGTTTGAATTCTGTGCACCTGGCATCTTTATTGTGACTGCTAAACAGAATCAGAAACCTAGTAAGCTGAGATGCAGGCAGATGAAGCATTAAGCCGTAAGCCACCAGAGACAAACTCCTGATGTAGGTGAAGATGATGAAGGATTGTATCTGATTTCCCTGTTCATCGAGGAAAAATATAAATATCTTGTCAACTGATTATTTGATATATAAATTTTAGATGGCTTAAAATTTTGCTTATTCGCCAAATGGAACAAGTTTCATGGAATTTTTGAGTAAATATGAGTCTACCAGAAGCAATCCAAAATGCATTTATTATGTTAAGGAGAGCAGCTGCCAGGAAAACGACTCTCAATATGACTTGAAATAACTCTATTTGACCTGAACTATCATAAATAAGAGTCAAAGAGGTTTGAATCTATAAAATTCCTTCAATAGAACCCATGTAAATCTATATCAAGGAAACTGCCAACTGCTTTGTCCAATACAGTATATGTTCAGATGCAAACCTCTATACTCAGTATAAAGGTATTGGCATTCAGTTAAAATCATTGATTATCTGATTTGTTGATTCAGTCTTAAGAAATAGAAATAGTAAGCTAGTATGGCAAAACGAAGCCCTGAACAAGGATATGCCACTTTGTTAAGAAACTCTTGTGATTTGTTTAGCATTTACATTGGAAATTATCTTAAAACGGGAGCCCAAAAAGCAGGCATAAAGCTCTAAACGAGACCATTGAGGAAGTAACTTCCGTGGATCTAATGCCTTTAAAACTTCAGTCATTTTCCTTGCAGACAAAAATTCTAATGAAAAAGAATAAAAGCATTTGCAGGAAGTAACTCTGACAATCATTTTAGTTGCGAGTAAAAATCACAATGAAATACATTAAAGCTATTGCCATACTTTAAAAAATCAATATAGCCCACAGATAAACCCACATCATGGTTTTGCAGGACATCACTTATCAATTTAGTCACAGGCATCTTGTTATCAGTCATAAAACTTTCTTCTTCTCTCGATTTTTCCAATATAGAGTCTTCACAATACCCCATAAAGTTAACTCCAAATCATTTCAATGTCCAAAAAATAGGTCCCTCTCTCTACGGCTTAGTCTCTATGCTGAGCTTGTACGTAATAGTTGAAATCGACTGTCATTAAAAACTCCAATTTTGACAGTAGTTACTCTAAAGCAATAAAAATGCTTAACACAACAAAAAGGCGTCCCTGGAGCTCGTTACTGTAAATTAACTAAGAATGCGAAAAGAAATTACAGAACAGCAAAAACACAAACACAGAGTTTATCGTGGTTCACCACAAATCGTGGCTACGTCCACACTGAGAGCAGAGGAATTATATTAATGAGAAAACAAATATGTTTACAATACATGTCATCAGCATATATAGATCACTAATGATCAGCTGAAGAGACAAAATATAATGGAGGGAAAAATAAAACATGTGTTTGTTGGCCTTCACTATTCAAAAATCTCCCATCTGAAGACAACAAATACACTAGTTGATCATCCATTCCCCTGCTCTACATGCTGACTTACTTCTTTTTAACAAGGCCAAGAGAAGTCCTGACACATTCGAACTTCTCCTTGGCAACAACCTTCGTCAACATGTCCTCCGGATTGATCTTGGTATCAATTTTGGCAACCTTTAGTTTTCCTTCTGCCACCACATAGCGAACATAGTGAGCATGCTTGTCAATATGTTTGGAGCGTCGCTGAGAGGAATGATTGTGAACCATAAAAATTGCACTCTGACTATCTAAAAATAAAACATAATCATCTTGTTGCCAATGTAAATCACTGCATAAGTGTTGCAACCAAATCATCTCTATAGCCCCTTCGGAAAGAGCCAAGTATTCAGCTTCAGCAAAAGAAAGTGGAACACAATGTTGCAGTCTTGAGGCCCAACTAATGGCAGCCCCGAAAAATGTGAAAGCATAACCAGTAGTAGACCTGCACTTTTCTCGATCTCTGGCAAGATCTAAGTCACCGAATCCTTGCAGCTGAGCATGATTTCTACCAAAACACAATGCATAATCAGAAGTACCCTTGAGATACCGCAATATCCATTTCATTGCTTCCCAATGAAGTTTCCCGAGATTGCTCATGTATCTACTAACTACTCCCACCACATGAGCAATGTCGGACGTGTAGAAACCATAGCGTACATTAAGCTACCAACCGCTGATTTATAAGGAACATTATTCATAAAATCCTTCTCATCTTGTGTTTTGGGACACAATTCAGAACTTAGACAGAAATGAGGAGCAAGAGGAATAGGAACGTGTTTAGCTTCAGCCATGCCAAACAGCTCTACAACTTTGTCAATGTCTGATTTTTGTGACAAAGTCAACACCTTTTTCTGTCTATCTCTAGTCATAGTCATCCCAAGAATCTTTTTGGCCGCCCCTAAATCTTTCATGGCAAACCGAGAAGCTAACTCTTTCTTTAGCTTGCTGATTATTTGAGGAGAAGTACTAGCAACTAGCATGTCATCAACATAAAGTAAAAGAATAACAAACTCACCACTAGGAAGTCTTTTATAGTAGACACAAGGATCTGATTTGCATCGAGTGAAGTTATGTTCAGCCATGAACCGATCAAATTTAATATACCATTGTCTTGGAGCTTGCTTGAGCCCATACAAACTCCGCTTCAGCCAACAATAGATTCAGGCTGTTCCATGTACAATTCTTCATTAATGTCGCCATGTAGAAAAGCGGTCTTAACATCAAGCTGTTCGAGCTCAAGATCCCAAATGGCTACCAATCCCAAAACTGCCCGAATTGTAGTCATTCGAACAATAGGTGAGAAAATCTCTTCAAAATCTAAGCCCTTTTTCTGAGCATATCCTTTGACAACAAGTCGAGCACAGTACCTCTTTCGTCCGCCATCTTCTTTCACCTTATATACCCAACGGTTTTTCAGAGCTTTCCGGTTGGGTGGAAGTGGAACTAAGTCCCATGTTTTATTTGTTTTAAGAGAGTTCATCTCTTCTTCCATCGCAATCATCCACTAATTTTTATCAGTACTTCTACAAGCATCTTGAAAATTAGCCGGCTCTACTTGATCAGAGATTAATATCTCAGGCTCTGCCTCCTCGGAATATAGCTCATAATCCGAATACTTTGCAGGCATTTTTCTCTGCCTTGTAGACCTCCTCAATTCAATCATAGAATCCTTTATTTTATCTTGACTAGAGTTATTTGCAGGATGGACCAGTTCAAATGGGGAGCCTATGACTGAGATTCTTCTCTTATTTGCTACTGCCAAGGGAGAGGAATTCCCAATATCACGATCTAGGATGTGAGCAGAAAAACCAGAGGTGTGAGGCGGCAAAAGCATAGCTACAGAAGCTTTTGAAACCATCTTTCCATCCCCAGAGGTGTGGTTATTTTGACTTCCCATTCCCAATGGTGAAGTAGAGTTGACTGGAGCGCTTGGCAACAGTCCATCAACACCTTCAAACAAATTATGATTATTCTACATGTCGTGACCCTCAGACTGATGAAGTCTGTTGCAAGAAATGGAACTCGCAATACGATGGGATTCATCAGGTATGTAAGAGGGAGGCTGCCTAGAAGAAAGCAGACATTGGTGGCCTGCATATTCAACAGGCTCTATTGCCCGAGCTTGGCCATCGTGTGCAGAGATTCCCCTTCCCTCATGCTCTGTGACTATTTGGTGCTCTGTCACAGATTGGTGAAGACTAAATGGACCGGAACCTGAGACGTGTGGAGGAGCCCGTGCTTTATGCTGACCATTGAAGCCAATGCTACATTCCCTGTCGACTCCTTGTTCTTTACCTGTAGGATTTTGTTTCAACTGTTGCGTGGGTGAGAGACCCCCAAACCCGCAGACATTCTGCTCACTACCGTGGCCTGGGTCAATATCGTGAGTTGAAACTGGCGGAGGAGAAAGCGCTGATTGAAGATTGCATGGAGGGGGCCGAGGGGGCCGTGAGTCTATGTTACCATGTCCCTGGTGGTCGTCATAACCAAAACTAGGGTCGTCGACCCTTTGAACGGCACCCTCTTTATCCCTGCCGTGAGCTAAAGCTTTAAAACCACCACAGACTCCATGACTTGTCTCTAAATGCTGCCTTTGATTGAGCCGACCAACAGAGCTATCAAAGTGTTCATTGTTTGGGTATACCTGAACATCCTGTGCATTGGAATCTCTGGTTTGTGAGGTATGTTCAAATAGCTCTTCATTAGGCTGCCCATGATAAAAATCCATGCTCAAAGCAGAGAATGAGGATAGAGCAAGATTTGGTGCCAGAACAGAGTTAGGAGTGGAAATGATGGGCTGAGACTGTGACTGTGAGTTCAATGAAGAAGTATTCTCATTAAATAAAGGCATAGGAATAAAATCTTCAACTACTCTTTCCTATGGCGCTGATTGAAGAGCCGGAAACTTCATCTCATTAAATACCACATCTCAACTCCGTAGAATCTTCTTTGCAATAGGATCCCATAATCGAAAACCATACTGATCTTCACCATAGCCCAAGAAGATACATTCTTGTGATTTTGAATCCAACTTGCTCCTTTTTTCTTTAGAAACATGAACAAATGCTTGACACCCATACACTTGAAGATGTGAGTAGGAAATCCTTCTACCCAACCATTCCTCCTCCGGAATTCCAAAGTCCAAACGAGATGAAGGACTTCAATTAATCAAGTATACTACTGTATTGCAAGCCTTCGCCCAGAATTCTTTGCCTAAACCGGCATTAGATTGCATACATCGAACTTTCTCAAGTATAGTTCGATTTAGTCTTTCCACTGTCCCATTTTCTTGAGGGGTGAATGGCACAACTTTCACCCGTCGAATACCATGATCTGCACAAAAGTTATCAAACTCCAAGGAACAAAATTCACCTCCATTATCTAATTTTAAACATTTAATTTTGTGCCCGCTCTGATTTTCAACAAGAGCTTTAAAAATTTTTAATTTGGAGAAAACTTCAGACTTTCTAGACATCATATAAACCCAAACGTTTCTAGTACAATCATCAAGAAAGGAAACAAAGAAATTTGCGCCTCCATGAGAGGTTACCTCTGTTGGACCGAAGACATCCGAGTGCACCAAATAAAATGGTGTCGTCTTCTTGTCATGACCATGCTTCAAAAAACTAACACGTTTTTTTTTCCCATGAAGACAATGTTCACAGAATTCTAAATCTACTGATTGGAGACCCAGAAGTTACTCACTATTAAGCATAACCTCTAACCCCTTCTTGCTCATGTGGCCTAATCTTTGATGCCAAAGTGCGGCATCGCTGTCCACAACAGTCATCACAGCTCCCACCTCATCATTAGTCTCTACAACATACAGATTGCCAACTTTATCCCTTTTAGCAATAATCATGGAACCCTTGGTAATTTTCCATGTGTCCGTAAGGAGTGTAAGAAAACCTTGAGCATATAACTGACTAACGGAAATCAAATTTCTTTTTAAATTGGGAACATACCTAACATCTTGAAGCAATAATTGAGCGCCTCCTTTAATTGATAACAAAATATCCCCCTTTCCTACGATTTCACAAGCCTTGTTATCACCCAAATAAACATTCCCAAATTTACCTTCCTTGTAGTTTGTGAAGGCTTCGCTGCAAGAAGATGCATGAAATGAAGCCCCGGAGTCAATTACCCATGAATTCGAAGTTGTGTCACTTGTTGTAAGAACCAAAACACCATCACCAGGATCATGAATGATGTTTGCTCCGCTATCCAAAACTTTTTCTTGAGTTCTTTTATATTTTCTGCAGTCCTTTTTAACATGACCAGCCTTTCCACAAAACCAACAACCGTTTTGTCTACCTCGGGACTGCGACCTTCTAGCTGATTGTGACCTTTGGTTGTTGTTATTATTTCTGCCTCTATGTTGAGTTCTTCCTCTATTTTCCGTACTAACCATTGTTAGCGCTTCGCTGGATGAAGACTCTTTATTAGTTCTCCTCATGTCTTCACTAAGCAATGTAGAGGCTACCTCATCGTAGACCAGCTTGTTTTTGCCGATTACGGAAGTGCTAATCGCTATGACCACACCATCCCAACTATCTGGTAACGAACATAATAAGATGAACGCCTTATTTTCGTCATCTTGAGGCATACCGATGGAGTGTGCTTGACATAAAAGAGTATTCAACTCATTTATGTGATTCGACATCGCTGTACCGTCCTTCATCTTTAACTTGTAAAGCTTCTTCATGATAAAAATTTATTTGCAGCAGATGTCGTCTGATACATACTATGAAGTTTGTCCCATACAGTTTTTGTTGATGTTTCATTGTTCACGTTGAACAACACATACGCAGATAATGAAAGAAAAATCTCTGCCATTGCCTTCTTATCAGTTTTAGTCCAGTCTTCATCTGACATGGCGGTAGGCTTCTTTGCTTTGCCTTCAATTGCTATTGCAAGATCATGCTTGATCAAAAGTGATCGCATCTGTACCTTCCACAAACTGAAATTCTTCCCCGAGAATTTTTGCACTCTTGTTTCTTCCATGACTTCGGAATTTGGTCACCGAAATCAATTACAGCTCTAATACCAATTGTCAATTAACTAAGAATGCGAAAAGAAAATACAGAACAGCAAAAACACAAACACAAAATTTATCGTGGTTCACCACAAATCGTGGCTACGTCCACACTGAGAGCAGAGGAATTATATTAATGAGAAAATGAATATGTTTACAATACATGTCATCAGCATATATAGAGAGCAGAGGAATTATATTAATGAGAAAATGAATATGTTTACAATACATGTCATCAGCATATATAGATCACTAATGATCAGCTGAAGAGACAAAATATAATGGAGGGTAAAAAAAAACATGTGTATGTTGGCCTTCACTATTCAACAGTTACAGTGTACAGTTTTACTTGACAAAACTCAAACTTCTTACTACAAATCACATAACCACAAAACGAATACATAACAGAAGCCCTAAAACCCAAACCCGACTATTCTTCGTCGAAAATTCTAATTCGAGCATGGAGAACAGGGAAACAGTTAAGATTATATTGATATAAATTCAGGTGAACAAATTTCCTGCAAAATAACATTCAGACACCCTCAAAATTCTGCAAACATCATCACTGCTCCTAAAACTTCAAGAACCCATGAAATCAAACGCAACAAAGATCAGAAGAGACATCATCAACAGTCCCATCTTAGCACTCTAACACATACCTTGTTGTCGTCCTCCAAAGGTGCGGCAAACGCCGTACAGTAACAATCCAACGCACACCAGACAGGCATATATCGAACGAAACTTTTAAAAGCTCTGGTACTTACCGTTTAAAGGGACGCGTTTGCCTCGTCAATTTTGACGGCCATGTGACGTCCGGGAAGGTGGCATTTCAAATCATATTCACGGCCATGTGACGTCCGGGAAGGTGGCATTTCAAATCATATTCACGGCCATCGGAGATTTTCCGCTTTGCTGTCTCCGACATTTTCGCGTTCTTTGTGTTGTGAAAAAAGCTCATCGACTATAGTGGGTTTTGGGGTGTTTTTTTCTGCCCAAACACCAACTACCATATTGTGGCCCTGCTCAAAAGTCTAACAAGTCTTTGCAGATCATTTGCCCAAAACATTTTGTGGTTTTTATGTTTTTACTAAATGACTTTTAAATTATTTTTCAAAAATGAAAATCTTAGTTACATGAGAATCTACCACTACCAAACACAGAGGTCTAGCTATCATTTTCATAAATCTAAGCTTTCATAAGATCTATATGGAGGATCTTCATTGTAGGGATATTTGGATGGAATAATGGGAAATGTCGAAGTTGATTTTGTTTTTAACAAGGGGCGCAAGCGTCAAAGTTCTTGCCTTTAGTGTCATGGATTTGAGGTAAGAGTTGAGTGAAGTTGTACATTTGATTGCAAACTTGAAATAGAATGTCAAATGTTTGTGATGATGTACTATATCAAATCTACTTTTATAAGTTCTAAGAATCTGATGTCAGTATAGATTTGACAATCTACAATTTGGCTTTCAATGCTTACTACCTCTTCTTACAACATAAGCATGTTCACTTTTTCATTCTTCTTAAAGGATTTTTCATGTATATAATTTTTTAACGTATCATGTTGGCACACATGTACATAAACCAAAGAGAAATCACCAAATTCTATGAGAGGTGTTGGTTTTACATTCTTGTTAAAAAATTAATTTGTCAAAATTAACAAGGTAATTTTTTATTTAATATTTTATCATTAACAATATATAACTAAGACACTTTTTTTAATATTGATTCTAGTTAGGATCAAAGCTTTAAAATTGATTTGGCAAAGGGTAGGGATAAATGTCTGAATTGAGAAGTTGTAGTTTGAAATCAATTACCTATCATGCTTGAAAACAATTAAGAATGAAAGCTTGAACTTATTCTTGAAACCATCCCCCATCATGTAAGTCTGAATTTGATGTCAAAGATTAAATTAAGAATTTGTTGAATTTGACAAAGCCTATTAAATCAATAATTAATTGTCTAATAATGCAAAAAAAAATGTAATTATATTTAAAAAGAAATTATTTATAAACATAAATAGAATCTTTAATCAGACATAGAAAACAATGTACATGCAATTGTATTTTTTGGTCAATTACAATTAGTACTATAATTATTTATTATTACATTTTCTTAGTTTTTGCACTTGAATGCTTCTTACACATTTCAAATCCAATGCAATTACTATTGCCAGTCTTAACTCAACTTTTGCTATTGTAGAAGATTTCGAACAAGGTGAGCTAATTCATGAATATGTGATTGTTTCAGTAGTGAATTCATTTGTATCTATATATGCTAAATGCGGAAAATTGTACGTGTATCCAAGATCTTTGAAATTACAAGGACCAAACTAAAAAAAAAAAAGACCAAGCTCGTTACATGATGGGAAGCTCCACATTCCAAGGTGTATGGCCTACTACTATCAAAACTTTAGAATACCATGTAACATGTGTGAAATATAGAAACATAGAAAATGCATGTACATTGTTTTCTATGTTTGATTAAACTATACACAGAACAATGTTCCTATAGTTTATGCCTTTCAATGAGGCAATGAACATTAAAAAGATGTAGACATGATTAAATGCATTTTCTGTCTGAAATCAATGCATTTCCTTGACAAACATACTGGAATTGATATTAAAGTATGAATAAATAAATAAAAATCATAAACTAATAAAGAAAGATGAAACTACATTATGGTATATACATGTGATTTTGAAGATGACCTGGGTGAACCATGATAGGGAAAAGAAAGAAGAGAGCGCCTAAATTCAGCACCAAGGGAAAGAGGATTGTTGTTGATCTACAGATGGCCTTTTCAACACTGGAGAAAGGAGACCTTTTTCCAGTTGTCAACTAAGAAAAATATTAGAGTCTATTGTCTCTGATACAAAAAACCAAAATATAGATGGATTAGGAAAAAAAGAATAAGAAATAAAGCACCAAAAATCTTCCATAAATAAATTGATAGAACTATAATTTAGGAACTATAGAAATGGCATAAAATAAATGAATAATGTAAAGTAGCAAAAGCATTTTAAAAATAAATTTGTACAGGATAACACATTCTCCAATCTTAACATACTCATGATATTTTATTATTAACTTACAATATGAAAATTAGTAATGAAACATATAATGCATTATTACCTATAAATGCCTTATTTATTTTGGAAGCTTGCATGTATGACATGTACCAATACAAATCCCTCCTTTTAAGTTATACAACTGATCTTCAAATTGATAAGTTTAAATAAGCAATTTTATGGAAAATAAAGAAAACCATAAGAATTTGACATTCACAAAATGACAGAGAATTTTTAATCAAGGGAGCAAAAAACTAGCAGTTGTTGCATTAGAAAGGAAGAAGTCTATGCAAAATAAGTTCATTAGTGTATTACGGCACAAGTATATTTTCAATCTACAAAACTATGAAATTTCATGTCAAGTATTAAAGAAGAATCATGACTAGAATAGATTTTGAGAGCTATTTATTTGTGTTTAAAGGTATATTAATAGAATACACAAAACAATGTTTTATATTTTTCAGAATTCAAAAGAAAAGCAAATCTAGACACTAACTGGGTAAACCCTTATACATAGTACCTCTAATATATTTTATAGCTTTGTGACCATCTGCTTCATACAATCACTTTTGTTTTCTGCTTGCATAGCATTATCTTTGTTTTCTGCAAAGGAATTCTACATTCGCAGGCTTGGGATTGTAACACCCCACCAAGGGATCCAAAAGAATTAACCTAAAGTTTTTACTAAGTTTGCTAAACATTTTATTTTATTTTTAAAACAAGAAATTATAACGTACACATCAAACACATAGTAGCGGAAGCAATAACATGTAATCATCAACAAACATACATAACAGGTTACATTCCTTAAGGATCCCAAGACGTTGAGTCACATTTAAATTTAATTAATTCTAAGTCTATCAACTACCACATCCACATGAAAGAATAAGGAAAAGTCCAAAGTCCATATTATACATTTTTTCTGAATGCCTCTTGGCAAATGAAATCTGGAATGCTCAATCATCCACTGTACATGTCACAGGGTATGAAAGGCTTAAAAGAATATACATATGTAAAAATAAAGATGCATTACCCTCATTGAATCCATGATACAAGTGCAATAAAGTAAATGAAACTAATAACATACATGATACATCTATCCATCATAAAGATATAACATCATAAAACACAACTAACTAAATGTGTGGTTCCTCTCAACCGTCAATAGCGATGTCATTAGACCATCGTGGGCCCTAGCCATCCCCCACGCGTAACATCCCAAGTCACCGATAAGATCGTCGATACTATAGTAATAGGGATATCACACCTAAAACATGCTACAACATATGCATAAAGAAATCTAACATACTAGAATAAAGCATAGTAAACAACATCATCTATACATGATAAACAAGCATACCAAGAAGCTCTAGCCATGATAGCAACAAACGGATCTCAAATGGTAAGAGTGAAAAAGCACTACCACCCAACCACGTGGAACCTAAATGGTCCACTCCCACCGCGCTGAGGAGATAGTCTCAAGTCCCAAACAGGATATCAAATCATATAACACAAATACTCTCTAAGTCCAGGAAATCCTAAAGGTATACTAACTCAAAGGTTCCAACACATAGATCTACATCTAGACCTAGAGGCACCACAAAGACACGTAGGAATCTATTATATAAGCGAGCAAGTGTCATCGCACGAATCATGTTTGGAGTTACCCAAGAAATCCCTTAGGAATCTCAGGTCCCTAGTAATCCCTGCAGCCACTAGTATCCTCTCATACTGATGAGGCATACTATGGACTGCAAGCTCATAACCAAGCATTCTCTCTACTCCCATCCTAGTATGTACTAGCACTTGAGGCATGGGCAAGAACATACAATTAATCTTGTTAGGTTCATTTTATTCTCATTTAGTGTAAATGTTATCACTTATTAAAACAACTTACAATGAGTTGCCCTGGCAGCCACTTAGGGCCTCGACCCCCATTGCAAGCCACTTACAAACACTACATATAGATAACCTATCCTAGGCTCATGAAATCACAAATCACAAAATCACCTCAGCCCTATACAAGTGACTAGAAAGCATCAAAAGATAAGCCACAATAATCACATCAGTTCTCCACAAGCAACTGGAAAGCATCAAATAATAGTCATAATGATCACAATAGTTCTCTATCAACAACTGAAGGCATCAATGATAAATCACAATATCCAACGGTTCTCCAACGAGCAACCAAAAAGTATCCCACTAATAAATCACAATACTGATCGAAGACTCCAAAATGGTCAAGTTAAAACATGTCAAAACATGACATCATCAAGAACAAATCACTCAAAACACCTCAGTCCTCTCAAAGCGACTGGAAAGAAAATCAAATATAACTGATCGATGACTCAAAAATGGTTAAGTCAGGTATCTCATATACATACACTTCAGTTTCACACAAGAAAATTGGAAAGCAATAGCAACCAATAAATACATCCATCATAGAGCATATCACACATCACTATGGTTTGGTTTAGAAAGATCGAAAACAAATCATCATATCATCACAATCACATAACCCCCACAAGCCTTTGGTAACAACCTAAACTAGTCAACATCTAATCAACCCCAAAAAAATCCAAAAACATAGACAGTACGTAGAAAACATCAAAGTCGCTCAGTTGGTTTGATTTGAAAATACAAAGTTGAGTAGAACAATAAAGTTTAAGTTCCCAGTGTCATTATGAGTTCCTCAATTAACCCGTACAATTAAACCCTATCTCGTTCTTATAATGAAAAAAATTGCATCATGACTTAAAATTATTAATAATCATTTATTAAATAATAATAATAATAATAATAATAATAATTGATTATTAAATAAAAATAATCTCAATTTCATTAATAATCAAATTTTCAAATAATCAATATAATATTCATGACTTTATCATTAATTCCAATTAGTTCCAATATCCATTTTCCTTTCTAAATTAATAATTATTAATAATTTAATAATTAATAATTAATTAATATTCAATATTTATTAACAAAATTCTTTACTAAATAGTATATGTTAATCATTAATTAATCATATTTAATAATTATTAAATTTATTAAATAAGTATCAATAAATAAATTAATTAATTATTAATAAACTTTATACTTTAAAATAATAATTTAAAAATATATAAAACTATTAACAAATTACTTTAATTAAAATATTAATAAAGGTTTATAAGAAACTTTAACGTGTCTTACTTTAATTCAAAATATTAATAAAAGTTTGTAAGAAGCTTTAACGTATCTTGCTTTAATTCAAAATATTAATAAAAGATATAAATTTATACAACCCTTTTTATAAAGAACATTGTTTAGATATATATTTATAATGCCGTCAGCCTTATATGGGTCGTGCGGCCTCTTTTTATGTTGCGGGTACACTGCGCCAATACAAATCATGCAAATTGGCGGCAATAAAAAGGTAACGTGGGGTGGGTTTGTGTGTGTGTGTGTGTGTGTGTGTGTGTGTGTGTGTGTGTGTGTGTATATATTTTTTATTATTATTATTATTATTTTTAATGTATAAACTTTTTTTATTATTACAATTTGTTTTACAATTATATTTTATTTAACCTTTTCAAAAGCCCCTTCAAATACATGATAATATATACATAATTTAATTTTTTATAAAATTCATTACAAAGAAAAAAAATTTCTCCCTTATCAATAATTTTAGATATATTTATTTTATTTATTTTTATAAATAATTGAAATTTTAATCTGATAGGAAAAATAAGTTGAACCATTCGAATTTTCGATCTAGGATTTCATTTCCAAAATCAAATCTTTTTCCAAATTTAAATTTCTCAATCCCATTTTAATTCAACCCAACTCTCGATTTAATTACCAAATTTAGATTCTATTGAGGGAAGATTGTAATGATATTTTAATCTCCCAGAACCAGATGAAAATAACATGCATGCCTGAATTCCAGTTTACAAGATTGAAAGATTCGTTGCAATGAAATACAAACAATCAGATGCACAGTCACGAAGAAGATAGGAAAGAATAACTGCAAAATTAATCAACAATCAAAGCACAAGACCCTACCTAATCCTGATGCTAATATGAAATCCCCAAAAAACTATGAGAGAATTCGCTACTCTTCAATAACTTTCCTCTGAAAATCTTTCTTAGAATTCTCCTTCTGAAATTCGCTTCCAAAATTCGTCTCCCAAAATTCGTGTCTCCAAAATTCGCGGTCCCTCAAAAATGAACCCCAAAGTTGTGATAAAGAGTTTTCTCCTCAAATCGGGGCACTAATTGTGCGTTCACCTGAGAGGACTCCTTACTCACAAGCCTTAACTCCATATTAACTTTTTATTAATCTTTGCTTTATCTTTTCCATGCACCTACAATAATCCATTTAATTACTTTATTTAATTTTTTACTTGACCTCTTTTAAATTGATTTATTTAATTTAGTCTCATGCACGTATTATGCAATCATAAAACATTTAATAAATTAATTTCTTTTCCCACTTCTAAATTTATTTTTGAACAATAATTTTGATAACTATCCATTAATTTAAATAATAATATTATTTAGCATTTATTTAAAAATGCACTCCAAATATATATATTATTATTAAATTAACTAAATATTATCATGTTCAAATTTCAACTTATAGATTTATTCTCAAACTTAATTCTTTTATTTGACTCTTTTATATAATTAATTTCTCAATTAATTAAATAAAATATTAACATAACATATAATTTTCCATTAAATTAAATCATTAATTAAATATTTTTAATTAGACTTAATTAACAGAAAATTCACCAAAAACTCATAAGGTAAAAATATGAAAATCCATCATAGTAAAGCACATACAAAAACAAACTAAGGGTTTAAAATCATGAATTAACGTCATCCGACGCATTCGGAAGGTACACGACTTAGATACTTGTCCTAATTGTCAATTAAGATGAATGGCTCAAAGGTTTAGGATTTGGACTTAAAAATTTATCTCCCCTCTCTTACCATTGAGATAATGCGATAGGGTACGCTCATCCTGGCAATTCATGGAAGTCGATACCCGGTACCTGCAACCTGCATAAAATCCATGCATGTACAAACACAATATTCTAAGCTAAATAGGCAATGGCAGGAAGTGGTGCATCATGTAGATCCTGACTAGTAGGTGACTACGACTCCCTTCCTTAACCACATCAGAAATGCCATACATAAAGAAAACAAACATGTGCACCATACACATGCAGTATGGGGTAAGTATCCATAAGAAGACACAAGTGATAATAAACCATCTAACTAATCATCATCGATAACTGAAAGCACTAAATAATCATCATACATGCATGAAATATAGAGTACCAAGTAATCTCATCATATAATCAACTAAATCTAAAACAATATCTGAAAATCTAAAAGCAATGTTACTAAACATCAAGTATAAAACTGGCCTAAAAGAGTTTGGCAATGATAACTAAAATGTGACTTAGGGGTAGGCACTACAGGGATAGCTACGTCCATTTTATGCATTATAAAAAAATCTACCACCCAACCTCATTGTTGTTATGAAATTAAGAAGAAAGGAAAAAGTGTAGTGCTCTTTATTGTTATTTCCATATAACACTACATCAGCATAACATGGAAAAAGTGTAACGCTCTTCAAGCTCAGAGGTTTTAGAATTAAAAAAGCACAGAGAAGAAAAATGATGATATAGTATTCATAAAATGAATACAAGACAATAGTACCCAGAAATGTGTTTCCACCCTAGTTGCACAAGTACTAGAAATGGAAATAGTTTCCGGGATAACGGGATGGTTGGAAACATTTACAAGCTAATTCTAATAGTTTGATTGACATGAAATTTCAAGGTACAAAGCTAATTCTATAAATAAATAAATTATTTCATATTTTATATTGTAATTATTGTAATTATTATTATTAATGAAGAAGTGCTAATATTGTTTAGTTTTATTTTATTTTATTTCATAATACTTATCATTATTTTATATTGTTATTATTAAAAAATTGGATTCAATTTTTTGATATATTTAATTTTTAAAATTAAAATTATTATACCAATTAAAACAAATTTATATTTATTTATTTTTAAATTATAATGATCTATTATTATTATTATAGAGTTTATTATTGGATTTTACTTTTGTACATGTACTTTAATAATTGTGCACAATATTGTGTAGTCCCTGCCATATGTGTCATGGTTATAGTATTGTAGATTGTGACAATAAAGGGTTGAGATAGAGGAATAAACTTTTTAATTTGAAGGAATGCAAAATGTATTATAACAACATTCTTTATGTCCTTTGATCTTTTAGAGTTTGAACCATCTTTAAACCATATTAAAATTAATTGTAATTGTACATACAATTTAAGAAATAAAGGCAATGGAGAAACATAAACAATTACATTTTGCATTAATGTTTGTAGTTGAATGCGAGTAGATAAGTTATAGCTCTTACCAAGTGCAAAATTACTTCTTTGTGTCATTAGAATTTTAACATCAATGCCTTTACAAAAAAAGTTACAACAAGCTCTAAATTGGAAAAATCAAAAGTGTAAAAGAATTTTAGAACAAAATGGAATTCTTTAACTTCAAGAGTTTTGAGACTCGAAAGCGTCTTCATAAGCCCTCAAGAAATGTTGTTCAATTTCACAAAAAAAAATCACATATACATTACAAGGCAACACCATGAGAAGTCTTGAGATAATAAATAAAATTTCTACAATATTAGTTTGAATGCAATTATAAAGTTGTCATAAATGTCTTGTAATGTGTTGTGAACAAATGGATCATTGAGATCTTGTGCAAGGTTAAACAATACCAACCAAAACCCTAACAAAAACACAAGCATATTATAACTAAATTCTACATATAGAAAAAATATCCACAATTTAAATTGCCTCTTTGTGTCTTGGACTCTGCAGTGCAATAAATTTTATTTTATTTTTAGCATGTTTGCAATGTAAGAAATCAGAAATCAATTGCTTGTCCTAAAAGAAAGATTTATATGATTAAAAAACTAGAGAAATTGAAAATTACCAAACAAAAATAATTTTCTTACAAATATTTAACATCAAATAATTCTTTATTTAAAAAAAACTACAATCAATTGTCATCTTTATACACTATTAAATATTTAATAAACAACTTGACACCCAAAAATGTTATAAGACATTTTAAAAAAAAAAAAAATCGATAAACGACTGAAGCCTAGATTAATTATTATTATATGTTAAGTGAAGGTAGATTCAAACCCAATACCTCCCACATGAGAGGCTTGCAAGTTACCGTTGCATTGTAGGCTTTTGCCTAAGACATTTTAAATTTTAAATACACAAACAATAAACATAATTGACGTACAATAACTACCATTTTAAAATTATTTGTAATATTATTTAGTTTTTAGTTTTTAAAATTATTTGTTACATTATTTAGTTTTTAGGCAAACAAATTTGTAGGGGATTGAGTTATGCATAAAGATGTATCTCAACTTAGAAACTGATTGCATGTAAACTATTTGACAAAATGCGCAAGCTGAAAGAAATAATCAACATGGAAATATAATTTCTTTAAAGTGTGGTACCATTTAAGATTTAGTTAATTCCTCACCTTTGTTTCTTAAGGCAGGCATTGCATTATACGCTTGGTTGAAGTTCAATGTAAAGAAAAAGGATTGTGCACAATTTGTCATTTGTTTCTCCATTTTTCACCATGATGTTCTATATTAAAGCCTTGCAGAAGAATTTGGAAAATTCTCAACTAATAGAGATCACCCTGCCCAATTTACATGTGGAGTATGTGATGCAGGGAGTTCAGAGAGTTGTAACGTTTGACTCAGATCTGTGTTTTCTTAGATTTTTTTGGGTTTTTTTCAAAATCTATAGTTGAGGTGGATTTTAACTCAATCAGCTCTATTGGGGCCATTTTGATTTTTTTTCAAGAGCCAAAAATTCCATCTTGACCTCTAAATTTCAATTTTAAAATATCCTGGGTGTTTTTTTGTTTTTTCTGCTTTGTAATAACTTCAAAATTTCTTTCTAAATTTCAGAGATTAGTTGGCAGATTTTGACAACTGGAAAAATATGCCATTTTTGGTAACTTCTAAAAAACCTCCGAAAGCAAATTTGAAGTTTCCTATATCTACCCTTTAAACCACAATTCACCTTTATGGTTTAAAGGGTAGATATAGGAAACTTCGAATTTGCTTTTGAAGGTTTTTTAGAAGTTACCAAAAATGGCATTTTTTTGAGCTGTCGAAATCTGCCAACTAATCTCCAAAATTTAGAAATAAATTTCAAAGTTCTTAGATTACGATAAAAGCAGGTTTTGAAGGGGCCCCAAAACCCTTTTAACAAAAACAAGAAAGATAGGCAATTAAGACCACCAGGAACAATCTTGAAACCTACTGAAAAGCAGAATGAAAATCAAGTTTTATAGGGACCTGAAACCGCTAGCAAAGTTCAATAAAAGTATCCAGGTTTTACAAGGACCTAAAACCTGAAATAAAATTTTACTAAAAAATAGAACTAGAACTAAAAACCAGAACCAAAAACATAGACCAGAAAAAGGACCTATACATAAACGGAAACTACACAGAAGACCCAAAGCTTCTATTGCAGATTCGTAATCATCTTGATAGCCTCCTTCCCGATCGTAACAGTGTTCTGAATGGAGTTGGCAGCCGATAGAAATTTCAAAGTTATTACAAAGCAGAAAAACAAAAAACACCTAAGATATTTTAAAACTGAAATTCGAAGGTCAAGATGGAAATTTTGGCTCTCAAACAATAAATCGAAGTGGCCCCAACAAAGTTGGCTTAGTTGGAATCCACCTCAACTATAGATTTTGAAAAAAAAACCCAAAAAAATTTAAGAAAACCCAGATCTGAGTCAAAAGTTATGACTCTCTAAACTCCCTGCGTCAATATGAAAGGTTAGAACTTAGAACCTAACTTTTTATTATGGCAACTACTCTATCTCAAGACAATATCACACCCTGCAAGACAATATCACAGCCTACAAGAATTACCACCAAATCTATCTAATAAGCTTGAGAAGTTTGATAATTAGCTCAACTAATTGAGCTTCATGTTTACTCTTCTATTATATTGTTTCATTCTGTAATGCTTCGATATTGGCTTTGGCATTTGATGTTTAATTTTTAACTTTAAAAATTAAATACTTTCTTTCCTTCCTATGAAAATTTTTGATGGTCATTTTTGGGCTTTGCAATTATTTTCTCTCTCATCAATTTTCCTTTTTCTGGTAGTTTGCATAAAATTAGAACTCTTCTCTTAAATAAAGTGGTCAAACAGTGCCAAGGATGGCACTTATCACATGTGTTTGATTCCATGTTGGGTTTCTCTCTTCTATATAGACAGATTCATCGTTACTTTATAAGATATCTTATATATTAATGTCTTTTTGGACAACCATATTCTATCAATCATATTTGTTTATAGTTTCAAATGTTGAAACGTAAAAATTTTAAGTTCAATGTGATTAAAATTGTTTATTGCACTATTTATTGTGCTATTTAAATATCTCTATCCACTGTGTTGTTTTAATATTTGTAGCCTTTTCAAGAACTACATTTCAAAGAAGATTGTGTAGTTTACAAGCCCATGCCTAAACTTGCTGATAAATGAAAAGAAACATGTCCAACTTTGCAGACTCTGCAATAATATAGACAGATAGAGATATTGTAATCTTTGTTTGCTAGAAAACATATGAAGAATTCATAGATGCATTCATTAGGAAGCATGCTAATACGATCTTTGAAATCTTGCTTAAAGAGTGCTAGAGGATAGGTTTTGTAAGAAAAGAGTCTCAGCTTGCCATCGTCTTGCTTCAAGAGTGTTAGGAATGGTCTTTGTAAGAAAAGAAAGCAAATCTGACATTCACTAGATATAATGCTCTTGTTGTACAAATCCTTTCACATAGTTATGGAATGGCTTTCGATTGCTCCTTTTCCAAATCTCTTAAGAAAACGCTGAACTTTTTAGTTGAGAAAAAATATTAGTTATGGCTCTAAAGAAAGTTCAGAACAAATAATGGTTATGGCTCAAAAGAACTATTGTGTAAGCTCAAATAACGTTGTCATTTATTGAAGATTGTATTTTTCTCTCTATTAATTATCCTATTATTTTCTTAACCTCCCTGACTTCCTCAACAATGTATTTCAAATTTCAAAGTGTAGTTATAATGGTTTTAAATCAAAACTTGTTTCTAAGTTGCATTTCTTTTCCATTCTAGTTGGTATTTGATCAATTTTTCTTAAAAACATTTCCTCCCTAAGACCCATAGGATTCTCATCTTAAGCTCTTTATTGTCATCCTCCTAGTCAATCAAATCCACTAAAGTTTCAAAATTGAAAGCAATGACTTTCTTGCCAAGAGGCTCTCTATGAATTTGGGTACGATGGTATTTTTCAACTAGAGTTAGATCTTAGCCTCGATTTTGTAATCTACCCTTCATTTTAGAACTTTAATTACGAGACAATTTTTCAAAAAGTCTTTTGGCAATTTTCAAGATGTTTAAGCTAGATGCATTAGCAATTCATCTTTTAACTCAATCTCCATGAAAATAAATGAAGAATACTGGAGCTTTAAAACATCAGTAATCTCAACTACATATGGATGGCCCAGTTGTGGATTCCATTATATTCTAAGTCTATCAAAGAGTATAGCTTAGCTGGCAGCCCCTATCAAAATATCATGATGTCTACTATTATAAGGGGTAGGAGCATTTACAGAATAAATCTAGGGGTTTCTGCTTGGTATGCTACATTTGAAATTGTTCTTTATAAAACTGAAGACATGATCATTTGAGCAACGTTTTGTTTCATTTTTGGCTTCTATAATATTATATTTCAAAAAGTTAAAATGTCATATTTGAAAACCATCAAGTTCCAGAGTTTTTGTTTCTCATCTGCAATTTTGAGGCTTTATATTAACCAACATGTTTTGTATGGCGCAGGTGAAAAGGCCATAGACAATACTAATAACAAAGCAAAGGGAATGTTGCACAGTAAAAAAGAATTTGAAGCTTTTGGAGCCACTCAAACTATACGGTTGAACTTGACTTTCAATTGAAGGTATTTCATTTTTCCATGTCTATAATTCATCCATTCGTACAGTATATTTTAGAATGAAGATATCATATTTCATTCCGGAGTTTTGTGCATTCATTGTCTAGAGTCTTTTTGTAGCTGCATGTATATAATGTGGCGATTGATCATAGAAAACATTTTCCATATTTTTGCATCCATATTTTGCAATTATATCATTACATTATTGCTAATTATAATGTTTATATACGACCTTTTAAGTTGACTCTATGAATATTGGTATTATATTATTTT
The DNA here is from genome assembly GCA_028749045.1 of Cupressus sempervirens. Taxonomy (NCBI): domain Eukaryota; kingdom Viridiplantae; phylum Streptophyta; class Pinopsida; order Cupressales; family Cupressaceae; genus Cupressus; species Cupressus sempervirens. The sequence continues at coordinate 173,282,283 of CM053792.1, read as the reverse complement.
AGAACTATTGACTTGACTTTAATGAGCTCAGATTAGAGGAGGGCTTGAGGCACATGCAGTGCTCCTAAGCACTATTGTTGGCTTTTGGCCAATAAATCAAATAAATAATCTAATAATTAAATCACACTCTGAGTGTCAGTCTTAGCCAACTTAGTTTAAATTTCTTTTATTTTTGCTAGGCCTTATGTTCTTGGGGCAACATGACTATTTTTTTTATTGGATATTGGGGAAAATAAGTAATCTGCTTAGCAACATGATTGAGAACTTCACACTAGGACAATCATCTCAATCCATAAATGAGGTGGGGCGCCAACCTCTTCCTTGACATTCTTTTGCCAAGTTTTGCAAATAGTTATTTGTGCATTCATAGTTTCATGAATTTTGATGCACTTTTTGCATTGATTATAAAATATATTGTTCAGGATAACAGTTCCAAATTCTTCATGACACTTATATTCTTTGGTTGAAGCTTTCATAGGCCTCCATCATTTAAATAATAAATTTTATTTAAAAATTGATCAAAGTGAGAGTTCTAATCAAATTCCACTCAACGCAATTTACTTCATTTACAACTATTGTTCTTGTTGCGAGCAACTATGTACAAGGGTTTACTCAGTTAGTGTCTACATTTGCTTTTCTTTTGAATTCTAAAAAATATTAAATATTGTTCTATCTATTCTATTAATATACCTTTAAGCACAAATAAATAGCTCTCAAAATCTATTCAAGTCATGATTCTTCTTTGATACTTGACATGAAATTTCATAGTTTTGTAGACTGAAAATATACTTGTGCCTTAATATACTAATGAACTTATTCTGCATAGGTTTCTTCCTTTCCAATGCAGCAACTGTTGGTTTTTTGCTCTCCCTGATTAAAATTTCTTTGTCATTTTGTGAACATGTCAAGTTCTTATGGTTTTCTTCATTTTCCATAACATTGCTTGTTTAAACTTGTCAATTTGAAGATCAGTTGTACAAATTAAAAGGAGGGATCTGTATTGGTACATGTCATACATGTAGGCTTCCAAAACAAACAAGTCATTTACAGGTAACAATATTTTTCATTAAAAAAACATTGAATTTGCAGTTTACCTTTGCACTATTTTGTTGTTTTCTTTATTAGTAATAATTGTTTCATTTATACATGCACAGCTTAAGCAACACTGTTGCAGTCTACAATCTTCCTTCAAAAAATACTAAGACCAATATTGTGTAATAGGTATGCAAAATTATTTACCATTTCCTTGCAACACTATTATATGCTACATTTTATAGAAAAGGTCTCAATTGCTCATTTTCACAACAACTCTTCGAAGCATAGCTCCTGCTCAAAGCAATTCATTTTACAGTGTGTGTACAAAATGACAAATTTCAAATGTCTTACAAATTATGACCAAAGAAGCCAATCAATACAAAACATTTCAGAAATTGTCAATGTAGAAAACTATGAAACCAAAATAGAACTTCTAGAATTCAACATTGACACTATTCTAGAGAAAGAAGGATAGTATAGATTAAATTCATTTAGATACACAATTTGAGATTGTTTATTTGACTCCTTACATCAATTCAATTATGCAAAGGAACCATTGAATACTTTATAGGTTGTCTGCAAAAGAGGTGAAAGGGACACTATTGACTCATACAACCTTGAATTGAACTCCCAAACATTATATGAACTGCATAAAGTTACAAATGTTGCATCGTACTTGCATAGAATGCAATTGTCTACGAAGCCAACCATGGGCAATACTGAAATTGGACTACGGGGCGATGTCTTCTGCATTCACTGGTTATCAAAGTGGTTGAACATACAAGTGTGTGTTTGGTCACTAACAAGATGTAAGAAGTACTTGCACTTCAATAGCATATTAGATACAAAATCATACTCACTACTTTTCAACGACACTAATTTGCTCTATAGACACTTCGAGCCTCTTGTGCGTTGCAAATTCAATTATAGCAATGACCAAGCAAAAGAGCAACTAAGAAAAATACCAATGAAAGAATATCACTTTGTACTATCAAAAAAAATTAATTAGAGACAATAATCAAACTCACCAAAACAAATTCTTCAGCTCATTTGAAAATCATACGAAAATTGCCAGAAACTGCCAAAAAAATGCATTTAATCATGTCTACATCTTTTTAATGTTCATCGCCTCATTGAAAGGCAGGAATGATGGCACTTGTGTTATAGATACCAATTTTCATAACTATGGCATATGTGCATGGTTATAGTATTGTAGAGTGTGATAATAAAGGGTTGAGATGGAGGAATAAACTTTTTAAGTTGAAGGAATGCAAAATGTATTAGAAAAACATTCTTTATATCTTTTAATCTTTTAGAGGTTGAACCATCTTTAAACCGTATTAAAATTAATTGTAACTGTACATACAATTTAAGAACTAAAGACAATGAAGAAACATAGACAATTACATATTGCATTAATGTTTGTAGTTGAATGCACGTAGATAAGTTATAGCTCTTACCAAGTGCAAAATTACTTCTTTGTGTCATTAGAATTTTAACATCAATGCCTTTACAAAAAAAAGTTACAACAAGCTCTAAATTGGAGAAAATCAAAAGTGTAAAAGAAATTTTAGAACAAAATGAAATTCTTTAACTTCAAGAGTTTTGAGACTGGAAAGCATCTTCATAAGCCCTCAAGAAATGTTGTTCAATTTCACTAAAAAAATCACGCATACATTACAAGGCAACACCATGAGAAGTCTTGAGATAATAAATAAAATTTCTACTATATTAGTTTGAATGTAATTATAAAGTTGTCATAAATGTCTTGTAATGTGTTGTGAACAAATTGATCATTGAGATCTTGTGCAAGGTTAAACAATACCAACCAAAACCCTAACAAAAACATAAGCATGTTATAACTAAATTCTACATATAGAAAAGATATCCACAATTTAAATTGCTTATTCTTTGTGTCTTGGAGTCTTCAATACAATAAATTTTATTTTATTTTTAGTATGCTTGCAACGTAAGAAATTAGAAACCAATTGTTTATCCTAAAAGAAAGATTTATATGATTAAAAAACTAGAGAAATTTAAAACTACCAAGCGAAAATATTTTTTTTACAAATATTTAACATCAAATAATTCTTTATTTAAAAAAAAAAACTACAATCAATTGTCATCTTTATACACTATTAAATATATATTCAACAACTTGACACCCAAAAATGATATAAGACATTTTAAATTTTAAATACATAAACAACAAGGGACACGATGCGTTATAGTTCCTGCCATATGGTACAAAGGAGGTTGGAGTAGATTGGATAGGGTGAAGCTATTTATAAAACATAAAAAATAATTTTCTTTATAGGTTTCCACAAAGAAGTAAAGATATGTTAATTCTTTGTTCTATGTGTGCTTAGCACTGCTATCACACATAGAACAACAATAACATAAAAATGGGTTTAGAACTGTTGCAACGCATCTTTGAAGAGATTTATATTCGGATCTGATTTTAGGAGTGAGTATGGATGCCTCTCCTCTTCCAACATTCATGAAAAATAGAGTATATATTCATGATGGATTAACACGATAGGCAAAAATCATAATCATAAACTAAGAAAGTCATACCCATAGTATCAATACAATTACTTTGATTATACAATATCCTATAATCATAGCATGAAATATAATCCATAACATGACACTCATTAGAGATCGAAATACTCAAACACAAATATCTAATCATATAATAGTGTGACTAGGGTAGGCATCACATGGTTAGTTTTAGTGTGGTGTCCCTTTTCACTAAGGTTCCTATTCATGATGGCATCAATAATTGTTGCTTCCTGTGCATTTACCATTTCAAGGCGGTTGTATTATCAGAGCACGTTTTAGGATTTCCACACAAAGGCATTGATATGTTTTCTCTTTGCTGATATGCCCATGCAGTATGAAGCCCGAGAGGTTTAAAGATTGAAGCGTAGCCCTTTTACTAAGATTTTATGGTCTGCTCATCATTGTGGGCTGTCATGATCATGATCTACATTGCTTCTTCTTCTAAGACCTAGACAAATCATGTGATCTTGTGTATATGTACTATTGTAGAGAGCTAAAAAAAGAAACTGGTAAATTCTTAAGTACTGATAGAAAAATGTTTTTACAACAAATGGAGCTTATATATCTTTTCAACAGATAGTCCTATTCAGCTCTCAAAATGTTTTGTGAGAAATTTATTTTTTTCACATTTTATAATGTTAACATATGATTCTAAATATTTCAAAAAATAATTAACAGTTAAATTTTAAAAATTTAAACTAATATGATGAATTGTAAAAAAAAATATGTCTTTGATTAGTAAATATTGATCTATATTTTATTAATACTATTTCATTATACTTTTTTAAATCAAATTTAGTAATATATATTATATAAATCTAAATACTTTCTATTTATATTAGTCAGGAATACAATTTGAAGTCAAATTTATTTATTTTTTAAAAATTCTTATGGCACTAAAAAAAAATTATAATTAAAAATTACACAATTTATTCATTGAAATAAATTATAGTTAAGGCTACTTTAAATTATAATTATAATACTGTATAAATAAATTATATTTAAAATTTATTTTTAAAACATTAAAGAAAAGCCTTCTCTTTTCATTCCTACTTAAATCAATGTAGTCACTTTATACAAAGAATTTTATTTATCAAACAATTACTTAACAGGCGAGAGCCCTATTATAGCTCTGAGAAGAGGGAAATTTGATTTGTGTTTCATGCGAAAAATTTGAAGGTGCAGAAGACTAATTTTACGGCACATCAGTTTGATAAAAGCTCACAGGCAAAGATAGGACACATGGACACAACTTAAAGTAAATTTAAACATGGTCCTCGCAAGGAAGGATGGGCAGAGAGTTGGATGTTCATGACAGTTGCATCACAACATTTTGAAAAGCTCATGGGAGACAATCATTATAAGCAAGAACTAGAAAGCCAAACATCAATACCCTTGAGAAGGAAGTTTTATTCTACTTTCTAATGATTAATTAAACCCAAAGCAATTAGGTGTTGGCTTAAAGACTCTGTGACATACAGAATTAGATGCTTATCCCATAGTTACAACACAACAGTTGATGCATAGGACGATTCAGGACCATATTGGTTATTGTAGGAACCTTGTATAAAATCAATTAGAATGTGGTTGCTGCAAATTCCAATAACAAAAAATGTTATGGTCACACAAGATATCAGCTTAAGGAAAATACAAGATTGAACAGCATGTATCTCAGCCCACTCATGCCTTTGATGCCTTAAATGTGCTCGGGGTAGGAAAGAGAAAGAGTTTGGATGGAATGTACAGAGTTCTTAAAAGAGATTTCTGAATTCGGCAGCATGTACTTAACCTTCTTCAGAGGGTAAAATGTCTGAAAGAAATGGCTTAAATATATTTTTTGGATTAAAGTTGCATAGTTAAGATTATATCTCGGATTTAATGGCTAAAATAACTTAGCATGGGAGGATAAGATGAGATTGATGTAAGTTGAAGGATAAGATAAAATTAAGTGATCAATGCATAGATTATCTTAATTTGCATGGAGATATGAGATGCAAGCAACTAGAAGATTGGAGTGAGTGCAAGTGGATGAGGAAGATTGTATCATGTAATGAATGATCAAGCCTACCTTAATTCAAATGAATGGTCAAGATGCAAAAGATTGCATTTTGACTTTTTGTGGTGAGGTAGTCTATCTTTATTAATTTTTAAATGAGATGAGAAAAGGAGAATGTGCATTCGTCTAATTAATTAAATAGACTTGTTTATGAATAGATTATGTGATATTGGGGATCTCAGATACCAAAATCTTACATTAAAATGCAATTATTTACAAAACTATATGAAAGCATGTGTCGATAAAAAATTTGAGGCCTGGAATTCCTCTCTGCCTACACCAATATATGGAATTTCCAATCCTGATTAGGATGAAGAGGAAGAAACAGGGCCTCTAGAAGTGGAAATTCTAAATTATTTGTTTGATTATATGCTTTGATAAATTATGGCATTACTGACAATATCTGCTCTATCTCTGCTACAAAGTTTTTGTCTACTTTTAGATCTATTAACGGTTGATTCACCACACAAGTAGCCCCAAGCTCTTATATTTCCTTGTTTTTAAATGGAAACTTGCTATATTAGATAGTAATATAAGCAATACAATATGTCTAGCCATCCATGATAGAAGTTATTTTTGCAATCTAAATACAGATAGTTGAGTATTTGGTTTGTATTCAGATTGCAAAAGAATACAGATTCTTTTGCAATCAGAATATAGCTGCTACAGATTGACTTTAAAGTTTATAATAGGCTTTTATAGTTAAGATTTCTAATGGGATTTTTATGTGTCAGATCTGTTTCATTACTCAAATTTTGGAAGTCTAGAGAGCTTGACCTAAGGTATTTATGGCAAAACAAATAAGTGACCAAGATAGATTAGTTGAACTTGAATGCTACATCTATACACAAAGTAATACAAACACCTTTCAGTTAAAAATAATTTCAAACAAAATCAAATGCCAGCACTCTTGCCTATTCAAGATGACACACTTTCCTATAATTGGTCATGTCTATGCACATTCAGAACCCCTTCTAAATGGGAAAGGATTACCAAAGCATATGTCTAAAATGCAAAATACAAACTCTAGAACATCACCCTACCCAAATTGTCGGCCTCTATGCAACACACTTACTGAATCCTCATTACACTACAATGTGGAAGTAAAATATTTTTGAATGTTGTGTCCCTGGTCTTCTTGTTTGCATGCTTGTGAAGAATGCTTATATACACATATCATTTAGGACTAACATGACAAATAATCTTATGACCTTCAAGAGATCATTTTGTAGGAAAGCCCAAGTGACACTGAGAATTCTAGGGAAGCTCACCATGCTTTCTGCCCTTTAGATGGGTCATAATCTTGTTAGGTTAGATGATTTTTCATTACAAAATTGCTAATCTAAAATCATCTGCCAATCAATCACAAGTCAAAAGAATTCTGCGAGAATTACTGAAAAAAATGATATAATCCCCAAAAAATAGCATATACGATTATGTTTATTAAATCAGAAAAAATTGGGAGGAATTTTCTCAAATCTAAATTCCTCAATTAGCTACACCATTCCCAGTCCCCTTAAGCAATCTAAGACTGGACAGATCGAACCGAACAAAAAATATCAAATCGAACAGAACAGACGATATTGAATCCAACCAAACACAAAATATTTCTAGATAAACATTCAGTGCACAAAGAAAATATGGAAAAATAAATATTGAACACATAGATTAAAAGTGACCTGAGCTGTCTGAAAGCTGAAAATTGAGGAGAGCAGAAGTATCCGCAAATCTTGCTCATTAAATTTTAGGTGTTCTAGACAAACAGCACTAGAAACGGTTAAAAAATTCTAAAAAATGTTTAGTGGAAGAAGAAGTCATTTTTAGAGGTCATGGCAGGAAATCTCACCACTGCCCACAGAAATAGAAAAACCAACACAGTCATTTATTAGATTTCTGTATACTGCTGCAACAGATGAGTGTAGACAAGCACGTAATCCTAGATCCCAGTTGAATCCTGTGAAGATTTTCAACTACCAAAAGACAAATTTCCTTGCTTTGTCTGAGTGCAGAGAAATAAACGAACAGAAATGCAAAAAATCAACTAACCACAAAAATAGAGATCTTCGAAAATGTAAAAGGTCAAGATAAAGGCTCAGGACGTCGGTGGAAGATAAAGATAAACGTGCACATTTATGAGCATTTAATTAAATCTGAATAGCTAACATTAATGCACAATTCAAAGTGGGACAATTATGCATTGATATGTTCGGTGTAATTTATTGTGCCAATTTTCACCCAATTTTGATTTGTAAAAAAAACAATTTTCTCCTTACCTAAATTAAGTACAACCAATAAAATGTGAGATACACAGTATTAATAAATGTTTGGAAAATGTTTGCTGAAAATGAACATTAAAATAGCTTTAAGAAATGGAAAAATACATTTATGCCATTGGTGAAAATAACAAGACTAATAGCACCTCCATGAATGTGTTAGTATCTTGCCTATGGGCAGGAACTAATAAACATAATTGATGTACAATAACTACCATTTTAAAATTCTAAGTTGTAATATTATTTAGTTTTTAGTTTTTTAAAATTCTTTGTTACATTATTTAATTTTTATTACTTTTAATTCTTTCAAAACATAATGCTTTAAGGACAAAATGAAAGTACATTCTATTATTATTAATTTGACTAATGGTAAGATAAAGTGTGGTGTGACATATCTTTTATAATAATTATATTAATTGCACAATTAATACAAAAAGCTAGCATTTTAAATTTTCATTGATTTTTTGTTTTAAAAATTAAAATTTTCTCTTACTATTTAGTAAGACCCAATAAGATTTCAATTAAATACTATTATTGTTTTTCTAATAATAAAATAAAAATGTTCAAACTTTATAAAGAATTTAAATTCTCAATTTTTTGAAATGATAAAGTAAATGTAGTGTCACATCATCTTTTATGATATTTACAATCATATTAATTGCACAATTAATGTTAAAAGTTAGAGCTTTAAGTTTTTCTTGATTTTTTAGTTTCAAAAAATAATTTTCTCCCTTACTATTATTAGTGAGAGTCAATATGATTTTAGTTAAATAGCTTTTTCCCATTTCAAAAAATAATAAAAAATGTTTAAACTTTATAAAAAACTTAGAACCTCAAATTATTTTGGAATCTTATTGGTTACTAATATATTTTATAGTTTTTAATTGCATCTAATGAATGCAATTTAGTATTCCTGCCTATGGTCGCCTAGAGTATTATTTAAGCCAGCTAGCATATCTAACCATGGCTATGTAGCACAAGGAAGATCCAATTTACTCTTTTTGGTCAATTGAGGAATTAAATCTGAAAGGGATTGAAAGTGTAGACTTCTACCATTGTGCCACGATTCCAATTTAAAAGGCAAAATTGAGTTTTCAGGTTCCAGTCAAATGAGATTCCTTTCCAGAAACATGAGAAACTTCTCACTTTTGCATTTTATATGGTTTAAACTTTTACCCCATTGGTTTGAAACTTTTGACCTCGTATCCAACTTTGGGAGCAAATGAAAAATAGAGTTTACCTTGGCAGGAACTATGGCACTTTTCAAAATTCAAAAGAAAAGAAAATGTAGACACTAACTGGGTAAACCCTTGTACGTAGTTGCTCACAGCAGGAAAAATAGCTATAAATGAAGTTTTTGTTGAGTGGAATTTGAACAAAACTCTCACTATGATCGATTTTTAAATAAAATTTATTATTTAAAAGATGGAGGCCTATGAAAGCTCCAGCCAAAGAATATAAGTGTCATGAACAATTTGGAACTGTTATCTTGAACAATATATTTTAGAATGAATGCACAAAACTCATCAAAAGTCCTAAAACTATGAATCTTTGAATTCTCAATTTGGGTGGGATCCCCCTACAATAATAGGCTACCACCCTATTATTAGATCTCAATCATGCTGCCAGGCAGATTACTTATTTTCTGCAATATCCGATAAAAAAAATAGTCATGATGCCCCAAGAGCACAAGGCCTAGCAAAAATAAAACAAATTTAAACTAAGTTGGCTAAGACTATCACTCAGAGCGTTATTTAATTATTAGATTATTTATTTGAGTTATTGGCCAAAAGCCAATAACAGTGCTTAGGAGCATTGCATGTGCCCCAGACCCTCCTCTAATTTGAGCTCATTAAAGTCAAGTCATCAGTTCTAAAATAATATAATACCAATATTCATATAGTGAACTTAAAAGGTCGTATATATAAAAAAAAATTAGCAACAATGTAATGATATAGCTGCAAAATATAGATGCAAAAATATGGAAAATGTTTTTTGTAATCAATTGCCACATAATATACATGCAGCTACAAAAAGATTCTGGACAATGAATGCACAAAACTTCGGAATGAAATATGATATCTTCAATCTAAAATATATTGTACAAATGGATAAATTATGGACATGGAAAAATGAAATACCTTCAATTGAAAGCCAGGTTTAGCTGTATAGTTTGAGTGGCTCTAAAAGCTTCAAATATTTTTTTTACTGTGCAATGGTCCCTCTGCTTTGTTATTAGTATTGTCTATGGCTTTTCACCTGCACCATACAGAACATGTTGGTTAATATAAAGCCTCAAAATTATAGATGAGAAACAAAAACTCTCGAACTTGATGGTTTTCAAATATGACATTTTAACTTTTTAAAATAAAATATTACAAAAGCCAAAAATGAAATAGAACATTGCTCAAATGAGCATGTCAGGGTTAAGTGAAGTGGAGGACGAAATAGATGGAAGGTAAAAGTTATATTTGCAAGAACTTTGGAACTATGCACAAAACTCATTTAATAATTTCTAAGTGCATAGTGTGCAACAATTTTTCCCCACTCAAATAATATTTTTATTATACGATTTTTTTGTTGTTGCTATTTTCTAATTATATCTCCAACTGTTATAAATATTATGACAAGATATAGATTTGACACAATATCTTCATCTATAAAATGCTACCAATATGTGTTATTTTGTTTTAATTTTCTTTATTAGTCCCTGCCTATAAATAGGCAGGGTACTAATATTTTTTTTTACCCCCCCTCCCTATTAATTTTTGACAACAATTACTCTATTTCTAAAGTTATTCTTAAAGTTCAACAAACTTTCTATTTTAAAATTAATTTATGTTGATTTATTACCTTTTTCTAATTGGTCCATTACATTTTTGGTGGGGTTTATTTTATTTTTCCATTTCAAAAAATACAATATTTTCCAACATGCATTAATGAATTCATTAATTGCACTCTATCTTTTACATATTTGTGACAACTTCATTATTAATTACAACTTTATCTTTTGTATATTTGTCACAAGTTCATTAGAGTCATAAAATAATTAAAACTTTATCTTTTAAATATTTGTCACAAGTTGATTAGATTTATTAATAAAAAATCATGTTTTTATCTTTCACAACAAAAATAATGTCTTATCAATATTAATATCACAATTTTTAGTTTTGAATATAGTATTTAAAAATGTTAATATATTTTATATTATTTTAAAAATTGGTTTTATATAAATCAATAATTACTAAATTTAATTTTTTATTAAAATATATTATTGCTATTAAGAATTGTATTGCTTTATATATATAAACATTACTATATATCAATTAAAAACAATTAATCTCGAAATTTAACTTATGTAATAAAATTTTAAAAATCTTAAATTTCTTAGTTAAAACTCTATTCATTCAAATGTTGCAATTTTACAATACATTACATTATGTTGTATATTTTTAGACAATGGGTAGTCGCCACATTATTCTATAAAATTAAAATTTAAAATATTAACTAAAAATTTAAAGTAAATTTGCTAAAATTTATAACTTCTCTTTTCAAAATCATAATTTTAACAAATATTACGTCCAATTTGTTTCCTTAGAGGCAGGGACTCCAGCTCTCAAAGAGCTCTTGTTAGAACATAAAATAATGCATTCTGAAATGTCATTGATTGCTAGAGTTAATTTATTAATCAGGTGTTCTCTCGACTAAAATTTTAGTCAAATTAATAAATCAACCCACCTGCATATAAATTAATGTACTTCCCAATTCTCAGACACCTAAATCTTACTTGAAAAGAATTAAAAAATTGGCTATTCAAACTTCCCCATTTCCATCAACAAGAAGTAAATTGTCTTCGTTTTTATTAAAAATAGAAATAAAAAATATTATCCAATACATTGTTCCTTCATACCATAAGTAGGAATATAAACTGTTATTAATGGAAAGAGTACACAATGTGTATTTTCAAACAAGTAGAGAAAATAAGGATACTTTACCAATGTCAACGTTGCAAATGTTGAATGCATATCACCCTTATAAAAATGAGCAAAACAGACGATAATGTTTAGATCTAACATATATGTTTTGTGCCACATCAAAAAGTAAGTTAAGTGTGTCACTTGTGTGTAAGACTTGACATTTCTGGAGAATCATTAAATTTAACAACTACCATCGATGTGTTGTCTCTGTATTCCCATTCATAGTTACCAGAAACGTGACGGGAGACCTCTGTTTCCCGTTGTGACGGTCGAAACGGGTTTCCCGTCACGAAACCGCCATTTCAAGAGATAATTTCAATTGTTAATAATCTCAATCCAATTAAAAAAATATTAAATCTTCCTCAGTTTTGACTACTGCAAAACATAAATAATACATCGACCGTAGGAAGTAATAGTTTTAAATTCTTATAGTTTATGATCAGTTAAGTATATAGTTTCATTTATAATTATTTAGCATTTAGTTTTAATTTGTTATAGTTTAGAATCAGTTAACAACAGTTTCATTTATTATTATTTTTTTGGAATGTTATAAGTATGAGTTAATTATATTAATTTATAATATTTAAGTACGAATTAACTATCTATTAATTTAATTTATACATTTTATTAAAAATAGTTAATTATAGAATTAAGATTAAATAATTTATTTTCAATTTCAATATTTAGTAAATTTATTAGACTTCTTACACATCACATTTTATATAGATAATAATAATTTATAATATATATATATACACACACGTTTCTTATGCGCAACTTTTCATATATTGCGTTTCTCGTCACGTTGCCGTTGTCGTTGCATTTCGCGTTTCTCGTTTCTGGTAACATAGTTCCCATTCGAGGCATTTTTTCTCAGTAAATGATGTTTTCGAGGCGACTACATGAAGAGTGCGCCATTGAAAGGGATATTAGAGCAAAAATTTTGAATGGTGTTTGACAGATAATTATTTCTTTCCACATTGACACTTGAACATTTCACCGATGTTATGAATAGTTATTTTTAGTTACAACTTTAAACATGAACAATATGGATTGCTCAATTTTCTTAATACTTAAGTTTCATACTTATGATAGCCTAGAGTATTATTTAAGCTAGCCAACATATCTAACCATGGGTATGTAGCACAAGGAAGATCCAATTTACTATGTTTGTTCAATTGAGGAATTAAATCTAAAAGGGATTGTAAGTGTAGACTTCTACCATTGTGCCACGATTCCAATTTAGAAGGCAAAATTGAGTTTTCAGGTTCAGTCAAGTGAGATTCCTCTCTAGAAACATGAGAAACTTCTCACTTTTATATTTTATATGGTTTAAATTTTTACCCCATTGGTTTGGAACTTTTGACCTTGTGACCAACTTTGGGAGCAAACGAAAACTCTATTGGCTTTCCACAAAAAAGGTAATGAAAAAATTATTTTGTGTTAAAAAATTAGTGATTTACAAGATGTGTTTGCCACGTACCAATATCATTAAATGAACAATACAATCGAATAGTACTATTGACAGTTGTTCAATTAAATCTCCATTACTTCAGCGTCCAATAGACTAAGCTTGATTTAATTATTCATCAAGTCCACTTCGTTGTTACTGAGTTTGGACTTTGTAACCTTTCGTAATGGCAAATACTTTCATTTAGCTTTCTTCATCTATTACTCGACATGGACTATTTACGGAACATCTGTGGAAGTAGGGTTTGACTTTTTTGCTATTGTCAAGTATTCCTGGTGACGAGTGTTGATCTACAGTGACCTCTGTAGAAGGTATTACAATTTATTTTTTAAAGTTTACCAAATCAACTAGAAAATTTGCTCACATTGTTTTAGTGTAGTAAGGTTTCTTGGTTTTCCATGTTTTTGGGACGAATATCTTCGAATCTTACCCCTCTATTTCCAGAAATCATTTGTTTCCCCTTCAATATTTCCTTTGATTGCTCTAATTTATGTTGAAGGTGAACCATATTGCCTTTCATTGTGTGCTTGACGCCTATTTTGACAGACTTTTCTTTGGTTTTTGCCAATCCTTGAATGCTTATCCATTCAAAATCTACAATGTTGAGAAATTTGGAATATATGTTAAGCTATTTGTTTTTTGGTTGCATTTTCGCTGGAAACTTTTCTCAAGTCCGAACAAATTGGGGGGTGCCCAATTGTCGGAACCCTCTAAGACATTTTATAGCTTTGTGACCATCTGCTTCAGACACTCACTTTTGTTTTATGCTTGCATAGCATTTTCTTTGTTTTCTACAAAGGAATTCTACATCAGTAAGCTTGGGATAGCTGTGTCCGAGATATGAATTATAAAAAAATCCACTACCCAACCTCACTGTTGTTATGAAAAACTCCAATTTTTTGGCACTCTTATTTTCAGCTGAAACCCCTAGGTGAAATGCTAGAAAACTTGTTTGAGTGATGCATATCATTGTGTGTGCACTGGGTCAACTTTGTTCTCCGCCCAACCGACCCAAAAAGAAATGGTGGATCAGCTCTAGTGGAAGTAGGGCTAAAATAAGAAGTTGGCCTTAGGCTAAGTCTGGTCAAATAGCCTTCTTTTGTTAAAATCTTTCGATGCAAGTGAATTCTAGTAATGATATTTTAAATTTCCAAGAATCGCAAGTATATATGATATCACATCTGCCAGGTGAAGGTTTTTCTTTTATCCTATGCCTCAACAACAAGGTTAATTGCATTTTAGTATTATTAGGTAATGATTACATTTTGTGTATTGCTCTCTAGCTATAATAATGTATACAGAACCCATTGTTCCTCCACAGAAATAAACAAAATAGTATAGACAGAAATCTAAGCTTGCCAAGAGAAACGTTTTTAGTCTTACTAGTATGACCAAAGGCTAACTTTAGAGAAATGTAAGGAGGAACAAGTAGAACCATAGTCAAGACCAACGTGTAAATACCTTGGCTCTCTGCATTTCTCAGGGGTATGAATTCATATAACTTTCAGCCATTTTGATAATTGTTATAGATTCATTATTATGCATGTGTTGTGAAGTATTATTCTTGCTTCATATTGAACTGTCCAGCAAGTCTATTGTCTTCATCATGTATTTCACTTAACCCTGACATGATCATTTGAGCAATGTTCTGTTTCATTTTTGGCTTCTTTAATATTATATTTCAAAAAGTTAAAATGTCATATTTGAAAACCATCAAGTTCCAAAGTTTTTGTTTCTCATTTGTAATTTTGAGGCTTTATATTAACCAACATGTTATGAATGGTGTAGGTGACAATACTAATAACAAAGTAGAGGGAACGTTGCACAGTAAAAAAAACATATGAAGTGTTTGGAGCCACTCAAACTATACAGCTGAACTTGGCTTTTAGTTGAAGGTATTTCATTTTTCCATGTCTATAATTCATCCATTTGTACAATATATTTTAGAATGAAGATATCATACTTCATTCTAGAGTTTTGTGCATTCATTGTCCAGAGTCTTTTTGCAGCTACATGTATATTATGTGACGATTGATCATAGAAAACATTTTCCATATTTTTGCATCCATATTTTGTAGCTATATCATTACATTGCTGCTAATTATTTTGTTTATATATGAAATTTTAAGTTCACTATATGAATATTGGTATTATATTATTTTAGAACTGATGACTTGACTTTAATGAGCTCAAATTAGAGGAGGGCCTAGGCTCCTAAGCACTGTTATTGGCTTCAAATGGCCAATAACTCAAATAAATAATCTAATAATTAAATAATGCTCTAAGTGTCAGTCTTAGCCAACTTAATTTAAATTTGTTTTATGTAATGACCCTTATTATAAAAGCCACTGAAACCCTCAAACTGGACTTAGGAATTTTGTCAAACAGTTGGCATACCGAATAAGGCTGCAATATTACTAATTGTTGTACAACGAAACCTCAATATATGATGCCAATAATGTATGAACAACAATTCCAGATTATAACGCTACCAATCTAAGAGATAGATGACAATGTGAAACTCAAATATGAAGTCTAATGCAATTCTGATTTTATGACAGCAAATAGAATTGATTACAATGAGAGACTGTCACAACTATGCACTTCTAATACATCAAGCTCTTGACAATGCAATGTTATGACATGAACAATAACCCAGTTCAGATTTGGAATGCAAATGACGAAACTTTTACAACAGTTATTAATGACTGAAAATAACTATTTATGCAATGACAGTGCTGACTGTTCTAATCCATAACATGCAATATTTTGGCAATCAAAACTTCAGTTTGTGCACTTGAAATAGCTCCAATTTTGCCGGATATGAATGCTAAATTAATGCCACACGAAGACCTCACAATCTGCCCCAAACTGACTCACAAAATTGCTGCTGCTGCCCAACTGACAGGGCCGTACAGGTATGGCCTGGTACAGCTGCTAGATAAAAATACTGCAACATTTTTTGTCACTCCAAAAGCAATAAATCTGGGCTCTTAGGGTTGCTGAATAACCCCCTAAAATATGAAATTCATCCGTCAAGCCAATTAGGAGTTATGAGCAAAAACGTGGGTCCAAACCCTGGACTAGTAGTCTGAAAATAATGCACAACTGTGTCTTCAAACCCTGTTAATCAATCCACAAATGCTAGGGCACAACTGAAACCCTTATTCCAACCAAAGTAAACCCTTATAACTGAATCTCAATGAAGTCCAAATGAGATGGCTGAATTACCAACTCCTCAAATGCAACAATTTAGGTGATATTTCACACCCTCAAAGTCGCCAATCCAAGGGAGTGATTCGTTCCCAAAGATCAAATAATAATTTGCAGACCCAAGAGACTACAAATTTGCTCCACAATGGAAGAAGTAGAAGAAATCTCAAATCCAAGCATGTCCAAAATGAGAGGCCCAACCCTCTATTTATTCACTTTTCTAAGAAGTTGCTAGAACTTCTAGAAACATCCTTTATAAAATCTCATTATAATGCACTTTTTCTAGAACTTCTAGAAACATCCTTTATAAAATCTCATTATAATGCACTTTTTATAATAAAGTAATTTTATAAAATAAAAAGTGCAACTCAACTTAAAATTATAACATGTAGGCCCCAATAACACATAATAATAAAATATAACCTCTTAACACTTCTTCAAGAGCAAGATATGACCATCTGATCCGCAGAATTGACTCTCTCTCCACACCATTTGCCTACGAGAGTCTGGAATAGGCAAAATCCATGATCAATGTCATGTCAAACTGAAGAGGGGACATTACAGTCCGCCCCTCGTGAAATTGCTTGGCCTCAAGCAATCTCAATGCCGGGTGCTACAAAATAGCTTCCCCCTCCTAAGTAGCATCCTCAACAGGTAGATCTTTCCACTTAACCAAGTATTCTCTGATCACTCTTCTGCGAAGCTGCTTTTCTCTGCTCTCCAGGATGGATTCTAGCACTAAAATCAATTTTCCCTCATCGTCTAAAGGAGGTAATACTGCGGAAGGCACCACATTCTGACCCAACGCCTTCTTGAGGCGGGACACATGAAACACATTGTGCACCCTGCTGTCTGCCGGAAGCTCCAACTCATAAGCCACCTCACCAATTCGCTTGATAACCCTGAATGGTCCATAATAGCGTGGCTTGAGTTTCTCTGCACCACTCTTCTGAAGAGTAGATTGCCTGTATGGCTGCAACATGAGGTAAACCATATCATCCACCTCAAAACTACGCTCAGTCCTCTTCCGGTCTGCATACTGCTTCTGCTGGTTCTGAGCTCTCGCAATATTATCTTTGAGAGTAGCAACTATATCCTTACTCTCCTGTAATAATTCTCCTGCACTGGGTACCCGGCTGTCGCCCAACAACAAATCCAAGAAACTAAGTGCTTCATAACCGTAAAGTGCCATGAAGGGCGTCATATGTATAGTGATGTGATATGTAGTATTGTAACAATACTCGCAGAGATATATCCATCTGACCCAAGCTCGCTGCTGAGCTGCCACATAATTCCTTAAATACCCTTCCACCCATTTGTTCACAATCTCCGTCTGACCATCGGTTTGTGGGTGATAGCTAGTGCTGGGTGTAAGCTCCGTGCCACATAACCGGAATACCTCCTGCCAAAAATGACTCATGAAACGGCTATCCTTGTCACTCACAATGTTCCAAGGCAATCCGTGCAATCTGAAAACCTCCCGAAAGAAAACCTCTGCCACCTGAGCTGCTGAGTGGGTAGTGGTGATAGGAAAGAAATGAGCATATTTTGTTAATCTATCTACCACCACATAAATACAATCCCGTCCTTGTACCTTGGGCAAACCTATGATAAAGTCCATAGAGATGCACTCCCACTTCCTGTCAGGGATCGGAAGTGGCTGTAGGAACCCTGCCGGATAGGTGTGTTCTTGTTTGTTTTGCTGGCAAACAAGACACTCTTGAACATACTGCAAAACATCAGCTTTCAGCCCCTTCCAAGTGAATCGCTCTCGAACTGACCTGTAAGTCTTGAAGTACCCGGGATGGCCTGCTGTCGGTGAGTCGTGAAATGCTCTCAAAATCAGTTGCTTAACCTTCGATCCTAGGACTAGGTAAATCCTATTCTTGTAAATGATTAAATCATCTACAAGTGTGTATCTGGTATCAATCACTGTTCCCTCCACTAAATCGAAGGCCCATGTATCCCTGGCATACTCTGCTATAATCAAGTGTCGCCAATCCTCTGATATCTGAACCATAAGAGTGAGGTGTGGCCTTCGAGAAAGAGCATCTGCAACAACATTTTGAGTTCCCTTGACATATGAGATGTCAAAATCATATGCCTGCAACTTACTTACCCACCTTTGCTGGTGATCATTCAGGTCCCGCTGTCCCAAGAAATGCCTCAAACTGTTATGATCAGTTTTAATACAAAACTTGCTACCCACAAGATATTGTCTGAATTTGGCTAAAGCATGCATGATGGCCAACATCTCCTTATCATATATACTGAATGAATGCTCGAGGCCTCTGAGCTTCCTGCTCTCATAAGCTATGGGGTGCTTATTCTGCATAATTACAACACCTACTCCCTCTCCAGATGCATCACATTGAAGCTCAAATGGCTTCGTGAAATCAGGTAATGCTAGAACTGGGCATGTAGTCATTATCTCCTTAATTCTCATAAAACAGTCCTATGCCTTCTGAGTCCACACAAATTCCCCTTTTTTCAGTAGATCTGTCATGGGAGCTGCATGTCGTGATTAGCCACTGACAAACTTGCGATAGAAACCACATAAACCAAGGAACCCCCTCAACTGTGTAAGGTTCTCTGGTGGAGGCCAATCAACAATAGCGCGAATCTTTTCAGGATCCATCCGCACTCCATCTGCACTAATAATGTGTCCCAAATATAACAGCTCGGTCATCCCTAAGTCACATTTGGACTCTTTTGCATACAAGGACTCCTTCTGTAAAATGCTCAACATTGTCTCCAAATGCTCTAGATGCTCCTGCCATGATCGGCTATAGATCAAAATGTCATCAAAAAACACCAACACGAATTTCCTCAACTGATGGTGGAAAACTCTGTTCATAGTGGACTGGAAAGTGGCAGGTGCATTGGTCAGGCCGAAAGGCATGACTACAAACTCAAAGTGCCCACAATGACATCTGAAAGCAGTTTTCTCAATATCCTGTTCACGGACTCTGATCTGGTGATATCCTGATCTCAAATCAATTTTCGTGAAATAACAAGCCCCATGCAATTCATCTATCAACTCATCAATGCGAGGAATGGGATACCTGTTCTTAATGGTTCTCTTATTTAATTCCCTGTAATCAACACACATCCGAAGAGTTCCATCCTTCTTTTTTACCAAAACAACAGAAGATGCAAAAGGTGACTTACTTGGTCGGATGTGCCCCATAGCTAGCAACTCCTCGATGGTCCTTTCGATCTCATCCTTGAGTCGCTTTGGGTGTCGATATGGTGTGATCATGATAGGCTTAGCACCTTCCTCCAGCTTAATAATATGCTCAATGCCTCTGTCCGGTGGCCTACCTGGTGGAATCTCACTGAATACCTTTTCGTACTTAATCCTCAATTTTTGAATATCAGGATGATATTTCGTCTTATGTTGCTCCTCCTGTGTAGGTGTCAAAGTACAAACTGCTGCCCACTCTATATCATTATGCCTAGTTAATCTCTCCAGCCGCCTAAATGAGATAGTCCTGATGTCTCCATTACGGATAGCCTTAAGCACATGAGTCCTACCATTCACTTCGAATTGTATCTCCATATCCTCTAGTCTTAGGTTAACCACCTTCAATGAATGTAGCCACTGCATTCCAAGTACTATATCCATGTCACCCATGTTGACCACATGATAGTCCGCCTTAAACTCATAGTTGTTCAGGCGCAAAGGTAGGTCTCGTACCATCCTGTCACAACGAAGAGTGTATCCATCAGCTACCTTGACTCTTAGTCCCACGAACTCCTCAGTAATGAGTCCACGCTTCTCCACAAATCGTGCATCAATGAAATTATGAGTGGCACCTGTGTCCAATAATGTAATAACCTTCTGCCCAGCCAAAACTCCCCGAAGTCTGAAAGATCCCTCTCTCTGGATACTAGACAGTCATGCTTCCTGTAAATGTAGCTCTGTTCCCTGCTGTTGCCCTGCACTGTCTATCTCCTGCTCTCCCTCTGCTTCATCAGGATCCTCATCATGATGTTCTGAACTATCTGAATCTGAGCCTTCGTAATAAGCCCACATTGCTCGGTTGGTCTTCCCTTTTGGCCTCATAGGACAGTCATGGCCATACTCATACGAGCCTTTGCAATAGAAGCATAGCTTCTTCCTACGCAAGTCATTAAGTGTCTCCTTGTCCAACCTCTTACTTTCCTCCTTAGGTAGCTGTGCCTCTCTATGAAAGGGTTCCCTGTCCCTATCTTTTCCTGAAAGGAAACTCTTTGCCTGGAATTTATTTTTAGAAGCTGAAGAGGAATCCATGTCACGAGCTTTCTTAATGGCTTCCTGCAAAGTGGGAGGGTTGAGAGCTTTAATCCACCCTCTCAACGGATCAACTAGCCCATCCATAAATAAAACCAATAGCCTCCGTTCAGATACATCTGTTACTAACACTGCAAGTTTCTGAAATTCTGAAATGTATGTTTCCAATGATCCCCATTGTTTAAGCTGAGCTAACTCCTTGAAATGGAGTTCTGGATCCTTCTTATCAAAATGTTCAATCAGTCTCTCTGTAAACTCCACATATGAGGTAATGTGTGCATGACCCATAGTGATCATACCATGATGCCACCACTCGTGTGCTAACCCATCCAGGTGAATTGCTGCATACTTAATAGCTTCTTCCTCAGACATAGGGTTCAATTGAAAGTATGTGTCAAGTTTTTGAACCCAAGCTCTTGCTGTAGACTTCCCCGAGCCATCATAATATGGTAACTGAAGTTTCCCTACTTTCTTTCGTAGCTCATAGCTCTGAGTCCTGTCATGTCCACGGGGCATATGCTTCATCCGCACATCCATATACTCTCTAAAGGTGATTGCAGCGGTAAAATTTGGACCTCCTGCTTTCCAATCTCTCCTCAGCTGATCCTGTATGTCAGTGATCTGGGGTTTTGGTACTGGCTGCTCTAGAGCTCTAGGAAGGAACGTGGGAATCATAGGTCTCGAACTCACTGTCCTAGCTTGCTGGGGTGCATGACCGAAATTGTTCCCAATTTGTTCGCCTCCATTACGTATCCCATCCTGATTATTCCCATTCTGATTGTTACCATTCTGATTATTTCCTCCACCTATGTTAGCGTTCAACCCCATTTGACGAGCCATCATCTGCATCATAAGCTCCATTCTTTGATTCTGTTCTTGTGCTCTTTGTTTGGCTAATCGCTGTCCTTGTGCCAAGGTGTCTAATAATTGTAAAAATCTTTCTCTTGCTGATCTGGACCGGCATTCCCGCCTCTATCCATATTGTAGTCGTAGTCTTGATCAAAGAATACCTCCCCTGTGTCTGTATGACTGGATTCTATGTCCACCTGTACAGATGAGCTAGACTGTTCGCTCTGCAGGTCTGAAATCCTATCTTGTCTTGCTTTGGTATTGCGAAAATTATAAAGCCGCTGTCGCATGCTCATAAATGTTCTGATTTTAGTGTTTTGACATTTCGTCAAACACTTTCCCTTCTATCCAGCTGTTCCAAATTCCCTATAAGACCTCCACAGGATGGCAGGACTTATAGCTCTGATACCATTGTAATGACCCTTACTATAAAGGCCACTGAAACCCTCAAACTGGACTTAGGAATTTTGTCAAACAGTTGGCATACCGAATAAGGCTGCAATATTACTAATTGTTGTACAAAGAAACCTCAATATATGATGCCAATAATGTATGAACAACAATTCCAGATTATAACACTACCAATCTAAGAGATAGATGACAATATGAAACTCAAATATGAAGTCTAATGCAATTCTGACTTTATGACAGCAAATAGAACTGATTACAATGAGAGACTGTCACAACTATGCACTTCTAATACATCAAGCTCTTGACAATGCAATGTTATGACATGAACAATAACCCAGTTCAGATTTGGAATGCAAATGACGAAACTTTTACAATAGTTATTAATGACTGGAAATAACTATTTATGCAATGACAGTGCTGACTGTTCTAATCCATAACATGCAATATTTTGGCAATCAAAACTTCAGTTTGTGCACTTGAAATAGCTCCAATTTTGCTGGATATGAACGCTGAATTAATGCCACACGAAGACCTCACAATCTGCCCCAAACCGACTCACAAAATTGTTGCTGCTGCCCAACTGACAGGGCCGTACAGGTACGGCTTGGTACGGCTGCTAGATAAAAATACTGCAGCATTTTTTGTCACTCCAAAAGCAATAAATCTAGGCGCCTAGGGTTGCTGAATAACCCCCTAAAATATGAAATTCATCCGTCAAGCCAATTAGGAGTTATGAGCAAAAACGTGGGTCCAAACCCTGGACTGGCAGTCTGAAAATAATGCACAACTGTGTCTTCAAACCCTATTAATCAATCCACAAATGCTAGGGCACAACTGAAACCCTTATTCCAACCAAAGTAAACCCTTATAACTGAATCTCAATGAAGTCCAAATGAGATGGCTGAATTACCAACTCCTCAAATGCAACAATTCAGGTGATATTTCACACCCTCAAAGTCGCCAATCCAAGGGAGTGATTCGTTCCCAAAGATCAAATAATAATTTGCAGACCCAAGAGACTACAAATTTGCTCCACAATGGAAGAAGTAGAAGAAACCTCAAATCCAAGCATGTCCAAAATGAGAGGCCCAACCCTCTATTTATTCACTTTTCTAAGAAGTTGCTAGAACTTCTAGAAACATCCTTTATAAAATCTCATTATAATGCACTTTTTCTAGAACTTCTAGAAACATCCTTTATAAAATCTCATTATAATGCACTTTTTATAATAAAGTAATTTTATAAAATAAAAAGTGCAACTCAACTTAAAATTATAACATGTAGGCCCCAATAACACATAATAATAAAATATAACCTCTTAACACTTCTTCAAGAGCAAGATATGACCATCTGATCCGCAGAATTGACTCTCTCTCCACACCATTTGCCTACGAGAGTCTGGAATAGGAAAAATCCATGATCAATGTCATGTCGAACTAAAGAGGGGACATTACATTTTATTTTTGCCAGGCCTTGTGTTTTTGGGGCAGCATGACTATTTTTTTTTATTGGGTATTGGGGAAAATAAGTAATCTGCCTAGCAGCATGATTGAGAACTAATAATAGGGCGGTAGCCTATTATTGTAGGGGGATCCCACCCAAATTGAGAATTTAAAGATTCATAGTTTTGGGACTTTTGATGAGTTTTGTGCATTCATTCTAAAATATATTGTTCAAGATAATAATTCCAAATTGTTCAGGACACTTATATCCTTTGGCTAGAGCTTTCATAGGCCTTCGTCTTTTAAATAATGAATTTCATTTAAAAATCGATCATAGTGAGAGTTTTGTTCAAATTCCACTCAATGAAAACTTCATTTATAGCTATTTTTCCTGCTGCGAGCAACTATGTGCAAGGGTTTACCCAGTTAGTGTCTACATTTTCTTTTCTTTTGAATTCTGAAAAAAAATAAAACATTGTTCTGTTTATTCTATTAATATACCTTTAAACAAAGGGAAGGACAAGGATAAAGGAAAAACTTGAAATTTCAAATGATAAACTTTAATTTTGTTTCCTTCTTTTTTGATATTTTTGATGAAGCCAATTATGAATGGCTATGATGTATGTGGGATGGGCTTTCTTGATAGTGGGGCTTAAGGATATAGGAGTGTTGGTTTGTACAAATTAAGGGTTTCTAGTAAAAGAAATGTGTATTTGAAAAGGGTGGCCACCTTGGGAAGATGATTGTAATTCTGTAATATTGATATTTCAATAATATAAAAATACTTATTACCAACCAACAAATATATATACTTTAAACACAAATAAATAGCTCTCAAAATATATTCAAGTCATGATTCTTCTTTAATACTTGACATGAAATTTCATAGTTTTGTAGATTGAAAATATACTTGTGTCTTAGGATACTAATGAACTTATTCCGCATAGACTTCTTCTTTTCCAATGCAACAACTGCTAGTTGTTTGCTCCCCTGATTAAAAATTCTCTGTCATTTTGTGAATGTCAAATTCTTATGGTTTTCTTTATTTTCCATAACATTGCTTGTTTAAACCTGTCAATTTGAATATCGGTTGTACAACTTAAAAGGAGGGATCTGTATTGGTACATTTCATACATGCAGGCTTCCCAAACAAACAAGGCATTTACAGGTAACAATGCATTATATGTTTCATTACTAATTTTCATATTGCAAGTTAATAATAAAATATCATGAATATGTTAAGATTGGAGAATGTGTTATCCTGTACAAATTTATTTTTAAAATGCTTTTGCTACTTTACATTATTCTTTTATTTTATGCCATTTTTGTAGTTCCTAAATTACAATTCTGGCAATTTATTTCTGGAAGGATTTTGGTGCTTTATTTCTTATTCTTTTTTTCCTGATTCATCTATATTTTGGTTCTTTGAATCATAGACAATAGACTCTAATATTTTTGTTAGTTGACAACTGAAAAAAAGGCTCCTTTCTCCAGTGTTGAAAAGGCCATTTGTAGGTCAGCAACAATCCTCTTTCCCTTGGTACTAAATTTAGACGCTCTCTTATTTCTTTTCCCTATCATGGTTCACTCAAGTCATCTTCAAAATCACATGTATATACCATAATGTAGTTTCATCTTTCTCTATCAGTTATGATTTTTATTTATTTATTCATACTTTAATATCAATTCCAGTATGCCTGTCAAGGAAATGGATTGATTTCAAATAGAAAATGCATTTAATGATGTCTACATCTTTTTAATGTTCATCGCCTCATTGAAAGGTAGGAATAATGGTACTTGTGCCACTTGTTAAAATAGTCAAATATTTATACATATTAAAGTTAGTGTTATGGAACTATTAAATATTTACACTCTTATATTTCTCCACTCTTAAAACTTTATAGTGTTGTATCTTAATGTTGAGAAATTTGGAATATTTATACATATTTATAAATATGAATATGTGTCGAAGTTCCTACCAAATAGTTAGAAGAAAAAATAGATAGAAACTAAAATAAAATTTACGGTAGGGTGGAGGAAGAAATAGATGGAAGGTAAAATAAAATTGAGGGTGGAGTGGAGAAATAACTATAAAGCTAAATAGGTAGAAGAAGAAATATATGGATACTAAAATAAAATTGAGAGTAGAGTGCAGAAATAACTATGAAGCCAAATAAATTTATCTTACATTTTATAGAGAATTTTTTTTTAAAAATGGCGAATTACAATGTTCAAGCGAAAAAAGTAGAGCAAACTTTTGGCAAATGAAATCATAATCCTAGATCATGGCAAGGTGTAGGCAGAAACTCTTGGATGAAACCAAAAAATTACATTAAATCTAAGCCTTTGACCAAGCAACGGAGGTATAATGACTTCAAAGTTCAAATGAAGAACAACTTCTTAATTTTGGAGAAGTTAGAGGATCCTGAAGAACAATCCTACCATACAACTTCGGATAATGCTCAAGCCAAATCCTATCTCATTAATTCAATTTCCTTAGGTAGTCTGCAAGCTCAACCTATCTTCACAATTGAGAAGTTGGACAATCAATTTAAGGCTTTTAACCTAACTAAGTATGCTCAACCTTTCAAATGCAAAACCTCACCCACAACAGTAGGATCAGATTTGGTAGTGACTCTTGCGCCTCTACATTCTAGTAGGGTTAAACCTAATGAATCTCCTACTAAAACATATGGGCACTCTTATGTTCCCCTCCACCGTCGGTCTGTGGCCAAGGTTTCCAGAGTTTCACAAAACCTTAGTGGTGCCCTAGATTCTCAAGAGAGTCCCAAAATTGTTGATATACCCATCCGCATCTCCAATGCAAAAATTGAAGAATTATGGAATGAATGTCAAAAAGTTGGATTTTATGCAATATGGAATGGCCTGAAGAAAGATCTTGCTCTATTTTCTTACTGGTTAGAAGATAACTACGAAGAATAGGTAAGTATCTCTCACTTTTTGAAAAGAATCCTTTATTTGAGATGTATGGATGAATCCATCAAAGAAGAGTTCATTTCTGTTTCTGAATGTTTTTTCAATGGGTACTCAGTTAATTTTGTAGAATGGAGTCCGAATTTTAGAATAGAGGGGATAGATATTATGTGTCCTAGGTGGTACAACATTCCGTCTTTACCACCAGAGCTAATCCAAATTGAGATTCTTAGGTCATTAGGGTTTGCATTGGGAGATCTGATAGGCATTGATTCCTCATTTTAGTATTGGAATAATGTGAAGCTACTCATTAGAACCAAGCTTAATCAACTAGTTCAAACTCATAGGAAGATTATAACCAATAAAGCATCCTATGACATAAATCTTCAAAGTTTTGAAGGGGAAATATTAGAAATCATTAAGTTTGATGATATTGGGAAAATCAAATTTAGAACCTTGCCACTTATGTCAGACTTTCTTAGCAAGTTCCCGTGGATCATAATTCAAAAAAAGAAATTGAGGTTAAGTTCGACAGTTCAAGAGTCATCTTCACAGTATAATCAGGAAGAGGAAAGAGTAACCGAGCATTTGCATGATGAAAGGAATATCATGGAGAATAATAAGATTAATCCAAAAGCCAAAACAAGACTCAAATCTATCATAGTGGTGGAATTTGAGAAGAATCCAGACACAACTCAAAAGAATAAATTGAAAACAAAACAAAGGTCAAAAAGAAGGAAAGAAGACAAAAAGAGTAATACATAGCAGATTAGGTCTCAAAAGAGATTAAAGGTTTAGGAGATTGTGAGATAAATTTGCAAAGTGTTCAAAATAAGTCTGAATCCAGTGAGAGGGAGGGAATTTGTTAAGATTTAAGCAACAAGACTCAAAAATTCCCCTTTGTAGGGCATTAATGGACAATGATCTTAATGGTACAGGCAAGGCAACTCTAGAATCAAAGGAAATATCTCATCAGCAATCCAAAGAAGAAGGGATGACTGGTCAAAAGAACATAGTAGATATTGAGAACTCCTTATTATCTGAATTAAGTCCAAGTAATGGAGAAAATTATAATGATCCGGCAAAAGATCTCAAAAGGGAGCAATGTCAATCATAAGTTTTAAAAGATAGAAACATAACTCCAATCAGAGAGGTATGCAATAGATCTAAGTTTTGGCAAACCCCAATAGAATATGGTGGGTCACCATTTACTTCAGCTAACAACCAGAATATTGAGGACCACAATACAAAGACAACATAAAGGTCCCTGGCAAACGAGCTCCAGAATTTTCTTATCAAGGATAGTGTTTTGGACCTAGAAGTGACAATTCAAAGATCAGAACATGAGTTTCTTGAGCAACTAACTGAGGAACTAGTTCAAGTTTTTTGTCCTAAGAACATTGATAATAGCATAGAAGCTCAGAAGGAGAAATTGATGCAGAGAATTCTTAAACTTGCTGGCAACAATTACACTTATGAAGATCTAAGGCATGATTTACAGAAGATTGAGGATGAGGGTAACAAGCAAGGTTAGATTTAGCCAAAAGAATATGCAAGGAATGTAGAGAAAGAAGGCAAAGGGATTGCTAAGATTAACAAAAAAGACTTGTATTCAAAAGAAAGAGATCAACCAAGCATAATAGACCAAATCATTAGAGAATTGGAAGTTGATGAAATGGAAAGAAAGGTCTATGAGAAAATTATTAGTGCTTAGAATAACATGGAATATCTAGGGATTCAGATTAATCAGGAAGGACTAAGCTCACCCAAATATGGGAGAGTGAAAGGTAAAAGAGGTAGAAGGTCTTTGAAGGAACTCAGGGAAGCAGATGGATTCAGTAGGGAACAAGAGAAGATAGATCATTTACTTATTAATGGGAAGGGGACAAGCCTTCCCAAGGAGCCATGAGGATTACTACCTAGAATGCTAGGGGCTTGAATGCCCCTAGCAAAAAAAGGTTACTAAAACAAAACCTTAAATTATTTGATTCAGATATAATTTTAGTACAAGAAACAAAGTTAAGTAAGGCAGAAGGATTGAACTTAAAAAAGATGCTTGGTTTCTAGAGCTCCACATTTCAAGAATCAGTAGATGCTTCTGGGGGTCTAGGAATCTTGTGGAACCCTAGGAAAGTTTATATAGATCTCCTCAATTACAGTAATAATTGGATCAACATAAGGGTTCAGACTCTGAAATCTAATCTTCATTTCTTGTTAATTAATGTATATGGTCCACTAAGTAATTTAGGAAAGAAAATGGTTTGGGATGAAATCAATTTTGTTATGAATAATCATAAGGATAATCCATGCCTAGTAGGTGGTGACTTTAATATAGTCTTAAATCTATCTAAAAAAGTAGGTGGTATCCGCCATCTCTCACAAGCCTCCTTGGTCTTCAAAGAATGGTATGCTGGACATAATCTGATTGATATTCCAATAAATAAATGGAAGTACACATGGAATAATAGGAGGAAATATTTTGCATCTATAGCAGAAAAACTAGATAGGTTTTTCTTTAAAGGCAATCTGGATGGGAATAATTTTAACATTCATTCTACCATTTTGCCAATTGCTGGATCAGATCATTACCCAATTAGACTAGAATTCATAGAGCCATCAAAACCAACAAGGAATCCATTTAAATGTGAAAAAATGTGGTTTTTAGATCCTAATTTTATTACAAATATAAAAGAGTGGTGGGATCAAGATACTTTCAAAGGCTCCAAGATGTTCATTTTTGTTTCAAAAATGAAGATGATGAAAGAATGAATCCTTAAATGGAACAAAGAACATTTCAATAATATCTTTAAAGAAAAATTAGATATAGAAGAGAAGCTAAAGGATTTAAATCTCGAAGTAATTAAGAAAGGCATGAATAATGAACGGTATATGTTAGAAAAAGAACTACTTGCCAAACAGGAGGATATATTATCCAAAGAGGAAATATTCTAGAGACAGAAATCTAGGGAGAATCATTTAGATGAAGGGAATCAGAATACAAAATTATTTCACAACTCTACCCTATACAAAATATCGAAGAGTAAAATAACTAGTATTAGAAATAAGATGGGATTCCTCACTGAGAATCCAAGTGAAATAATTTTGAAGGGTCTAACGGGAAGGCTCAAGTTGAAGTACTCAAATTTATTCCAAAAGTAATTACTCCCGAGGATAACGAACTCCTGAATAAAGCTATTACTTTGGAGGAAGTTAGAGAGGTTGTTTTCAATATGAACCCCGATAAATCCCCAGACCTAGACTACTTTTAGACTTTCTTTAATAAAAAATGTTGGGACATTATTGGAGAAGACCTATGGAAAGCCATTGAAGCCTCAAGGAATGGTGGAGCTCTGTTATCATAAATTAATTACTCCTTCCTAACTTAGATCCCCAAAAAATCTCATCCTGAAACTATTGGGGACTATATACCTATTTCTCTTTGCAACAATATTTATAAGATCTTTTCCAAGATCTTAGCAAATAGACTCAAGGTTTTGCTCCCGAAAATAATCTCAAAGGAACAAACAGGTTTTGTTCTAGGTAGATCTATCCTCGATGGCATCCTCACTATTCAAGAAACCATTCATTCTGCCTCTAAAATTAAAGAGCCCAATATGTTCATAAAACTTGATATTCAAAAAGCTTATAACATGGTTGATTGGAGATTCCTTTGTAAGGTGCTTGAGACATTTGGTTTCTCACATCAATGGATCAATCTTATTTTCAAATTCATCTCCACTCCCAAAATTTCAGTCCTAATTAATGGAATGTCTGAGGGCTTTTTTGAAATATCAAGGGGCATTAGACAAGGTGATCCATTATCCCCCTCCCTCTTCATCATTATGGCGGAAGCGTTTGGGAGAGCAATGACATATGCCTACAATAATCAGGAAATCTTTGGTATTACTGTGGCTAGCAATATGCCCAACATCACACATCAACAATATGGTGATGATACTATCTTGCTCAGAAAAAGTATAGTCAAAGAATACTTGAATTTAAAATCTATTATTAATTCCTATATGGAAGCATATGGTTAGAAAGTAAATAAGGAAAAATTAGAGATCTACTTTCTAAACACCAATAAAGAAGTAAAAGACTAGATCTACAAGGTGATGGGTTTCAAGAGAGGTCAATTTCCTTGTAAATATTTGGGCATTGCTTTGGAAAAGGGTTCTAAATCTAGCAAGATCTGGCATAACACCATTGAAAAAGTCGATCCATTGGGAGTTAGAAAGATAAATGGCTCTCTAAGGCCGAAAAAAGTACAAAAATTAAATTTGTCTTATCAGCCATTCCTACTTTTCCTCCCTCCCGTCTCCCCCTTTCTAAGAGTTCATTGAGAAAATTGGAATTGAAGCTTAGAATCCTCCTTTGGAAGGATTGCGAAGAAGATAAGAAACTAGCTCTTATTAAATGGGATAATATATGCAAACCTATGGAGTTGGGTGGTCTTGGGATTAAGAACCTACAATGGCAAAATGAAGCCTTAGGTGCCAAACTTATCTGGTGTTTGTTTAAAGAAAGAGACCAGAAATGGGCTAAGATATTATACAATAAATATCTTAATGCAAATGATCCTTTGTCAATTTTTAGAATGAGGACCTTCCTAGGGGATTTGAAAGCTAGAATTTCATGACATAGTGTCATCACATTATTAGAAAATTTCTAACATGGGATGTAGGATTGGGTGATGAGGCCTTATTTTGGGATGGTTTCCCCTCGATAGTCTCTAGACCCTTCCCTACGGACCTTAAAGATAAATTAGTTTCTATTTGGGGAGACAAAGTAAGTGACTATAAGATGAAAATCACTTCAGAAGGATCAACCAAATGGGTGTGGAAATATTTGGATGGAATTGGGATAGACTTCAAGGTAAGAGAGGCTTATGAAAAGATTTTGTTGGACAGGAGAGTTAAGCAAACCGAGAGAAAAGATGAACTTCTCTGGGAAGCTTCAAAGGATGGCGAATATAGTGTTAGAAATGGATACAATACCCTGATTCATTCACAAAGATGAGATCATATAGAAATTCCTCTCAATCTATGTTGGGATGCCACTTGTCTGCCCAAGTCAGGCTTCTTTCTATGGCTGGCCTCCCAAAATAGGATTTTGACGAAAGATAGGTTACATAAATTTGGCTTTCAAGGCCCATCCAGGTGTGTTTTATGTAAACATAATATCGAGGATGTAGACCACTTATTATATAGATGCCCATTTTTCCAATCCTGTTGGGAGTGGCTTAGACTAAAGTTAGGATGGACATCCCCTTTGCCGAGATCCTTTTTTGATCTCTTGAAAGGATGGCCCACTAATATGGTAAAGGGTATCTATAACAAGCTTTGGAACATTTGCCCGACTATTATGTCCTGGGAAATATGGAAGGAGAGAAATAAACATATTTTTTGAGATGTTGAAATGGAACTGGAAGGATTACTTCTTAAAATAGAAGCTAGCATTGTGGAAGTAACTAATTCACATCTGAGGAAGGTTAGGAAAGAGAAAGGTTCCCTTTCCTCTTGGGATGGACTCATGAAGAAGAATTGGAGTAATCTGATCAACTCGCCTCTAGTATATACCAAGAGCAGCAAGAAGGCTAGGGAAGATTGTAAATGGTCCCCCCCCCCCATCGCATGGATAGTATAAGCTCAATTTTGATGGAGCAGCTAGAGGCAATCCGAGTATGGCAGGTATTGGTTGTATCATAAATGATGATTCAGGTAATTGGATTGCTAAAAAATCCTTGGCGATTCAGCCTACAACCAAAAATTTGGCAGAATTAGAAGCTCTGGAAAAAGGTCTCCTTCTATGCCTCAAGTTAGGATTGACAAAAGTCATTATAGAAGGTGATTCTTAGATCACCCTCAATGCAATTAGGAAACGGGCTACCCCAAATTGGGTACTAAATTCCAAACTTAGCAATGTTCTTACGCTTATTGATCAGCTCGCTGATTTTAGGATATGCCATATTTTTCAAGAAGGAAACCAAAAGGTAGATGCTTTAGCAAACAAAGGAGTAGATGATGTAAATCTCCAAGTTATTAAAGGATCATAGCGAATACTCATTTTGAGTTTTCATGGCCCTAGGCTTTATGTTAAACCTTCTCCTTAATTTGTTACCCTATGTTATTAATAGGTTAGTTTTGCTTAGGTTATAGTATTGAGGATCTTTTTTACTTTGGGGAACAACCCTTTATATGACATAAGTTGTTGGTAGTATCTATAGATTTTTACATAGTGTTTTTTAATAGTCTGCCACCTCTGAAAATCATTGTGAAAGGTGGGAACCTACTTTTTCGAATGTCTATGTGGCTTGATCATCATTTTTGGATCTAGCTTACTTATCTCTTCCATATGCATTTAGCTTGTGCCTCAGTCTGCTGGCATCACCTTAACATGAGTCATGCTATGAGGCTTCTAGATCCTTTGGTTCGGGTTATTTATTTCCATGTCGTTGTCGAGGCCCACGGTTAACTCTGTCCTCTTTGTAATGGATTCCAACATTTATATTTTCCACACAACGGAGGCCCGCACCATGGCATTTTGTGGTAATGTTAAGCCAGAGCGGTGGAGTAGAATTTTAAACCCTCTAGATAACATGGCTAGGATAGCCATGAGCAGAGCTATTGAAGAAGGTGCCTTTGACTATATAGCTTTACTTGGAGGACAAACAATGATATAATTGGTTCCTTCATTGGATGCATGGCTAGAGCGAGGGTCGAACCGGTAGCAATCATCCAACTCTGTTGCAACATCTTCAATCCTACATGGAGGAAGGGGCTAGAATAGGCGATTAGAAGCATTGATGAAAAATTATGAATCCCACTGCCAGAGAGATACATGGAGCTTCCACCAGGTTCTCCAAAGCTGGAGGTCACTTTTCATCGTCCCTCCTTGGTTGTTCACAAAAATTATGCATTTTATAGGGAATGTCCTAGGATGGATGCTAGCATCCATTTCCTGCTCGGATGGATGGGCATTGTGGAAGATGAGAACAAATCTTGGCTTACCAATTATCTCAATGCTTTCAATGCATACATCGAACTTGGGGTTACCTTTGAGAATTTGGATGCCCTTAACTTCTGTATGCCTGACATGGAGAAGACAAGTAGGGCAAGGTTCAATTTTGAATTCCCCCAAAATTTTCAAGCGGAAAACCCCAATGAAGTCTTTGAGGTCATAATGGTATATCGAAAATAAGAGATCTTGGGTGCTAAGGCAGATAATATGTAATATGAAGGGGAAGGGGTAGGCTATATGTAATAGTGTTAGTCTCCAGTTTAGTGATTATAGTATCTACTTTAGTTGATTCAGGATTGAAATCTGTTTATTTTGTTATGTATAGCAGCATATCATACTATGTTATATGAAATACTTTTATAGCAATAGTAAGGAGATTTTTTGCAACTCCTTCAAATATATACCTGGCATTAGCAAATTATAATGATAATATATCGATTATATTTTTTATGTAGTTGCTTCTACAATTTCTTATGGTTTATGTCTTTCAAATCTTGGTGTTGGTTTTCAAATTTTGCATGAAGTTTTCAGCTTGTGGTTTGCCCTTATGATGCAACATTTGGTATTAAAGGAATACTGGTTAAGGATCAGATATTTGGTAATTTGTTAGTCTCAAATTAATCAGATAATGAGATTGATGCCTGGTTATTTTCATAGTGCTCTATTTCAGTATGATAATTGATATTATGAGGTAGGTTTTAGATTAGATTGTAGTTTGGTTTAGTGAAGTATCCTGTTTGTTTTATTAGATATAGTCAGTAGGATTAGATAAATAATTAAAGGACCAGGTGTTTCTCTTCCATTCAGGTTATGAGTTTTAGTAAGGGGATATTGATTGCAGGGAATTCTGATGGCTCTGGCCCCTCTCTTTTTTGGTTATCTCTAGATAGTACATATTCAGTGACAAGTTTCGCAGTATTATTTGTCTTCTTTCATTAAGTCTAATCATTAATGGATATGAATATTGTTAGGTATGTTAACTGGTGTAGGGTCATCATTCCATGCGTAGGTTAGTATTTGGAGCTGGAATGATTTCTGATGAGTATATATGTTCACTATGGTTACTCCCTCGATTTGGGAGGTCTATCTTTTAATGATGGTCTGATGTTGGCCTCTATGATAATAAGGTTTATGACTAAATTAAAATTTTGGGCAATGCTTTTAATTCTCTTATGAGAATAATTAGGTAGATGCCTATTTCTCCTTCTATGGTTAGATCCTTTCTTTATGTATGGAAGCTAGGTTAACTATGTTTTGGACTCTTCATTAAACTTCTCTTAAAGGATTCTTCCTATTTTAATTAGAGATAAAGAGATTTTGGCTTATTATGATGTTATGATATTAACTGGATTGTCTGGAGTGATCAAACAGGGATAAATATATTTGGATCTTGTTTATGTAAGAAGTTTTATATCCCTGTCAAGATTGGGAACTCTAAGGAATGCAATTTTTTCATATTGCTCATCATCATTTGATTTTGAAATAATTGCACTATGGATATTTGGATTGGGGTATGCCCCTTTTATTCTATAATAATAAAGGACTATGGTCCTAGGCCAAATTGGAGGTTTTCTTTCCCTGTTCTTTCCTACCAGTGCTTGTTTGAATGGAGGAACGCTATTGTATCTAATTTATTCTAATCAATTATTATGGCCTTGGTCATTTATTGATTTTAAAAAAAAAAACATGAAGCCAAATAGTGACAAGAAGAAATAGATAGAAACTAAAATAAAATTGAGGGTTGAGTCCAGAATAACTATTCGTAAAAAAATTGACCAAGAATTCTAAAATAAAAATGAAAACATATTTAATGTTTTCCATTTGCCATGCAAAATGAGTTTTACATATTTTGTTAAAATTGATTTTGTATTATTATTGATACAAAATAAGTATTTGATGTAATTTATTTATTTTAAATATTATAATGAGATATTTATAAAAAAAAGTCATTTCATTTATTTGGGAAGTAACATTTTATAATTCTAAATTAGAGTGTATTGATTGTCAACAAGTAATTTACAAACTATAAATTTACTAATTTTTAACTCTTCAATCTTAATCACATTTTCTTTACACATTCCTTGACTGATTGTACCATAAAACCTTTAAAAAAAAGGAATTGTAAGGTTCACATATCATGCATTACTTATGTGCCTTTACATGGCACATACATAGATTCATGAGTGTTATACATTAATATGATTTTGAATATTTTTATCATGTTTGGAAAGTAGTGAAATGAGATTAAGCCATTTTCTAGTGAATGCAAATCTTACACAGAACACCAATAACTAGATATAAAACTAAAATAATTGATTATATTTATAATGTGAATCAAATATAAAAATATTGTATATGTCTGAATACAAAATAATCATATATCATCATAAAGCATCATGTCACATCAATAAGCATCACCATGCAGATGTGATCAAGTTGAACAACATAGTATCTAACATCTATGATACTGGCAATCAAAATATTGTTTTTGACCATCAAGTCGTCTCAAATGTCATCCAATATGAGTATCAAAATATTTCTTAAATCCAAAATATAACAAGATACAAAGCTAAAATAAAAAAATTATAACATTTTGATGAAAGGACAAAATGTTGTGAAGATAATATTTGTTGACATGCTTGTGAAAAGGACAGAAGAGATCTTTAAAATACTAATTTAAAATAGTTCTAGAACCATAAACTTGTATTAGCATGAAAAAACCAACCCCAAATTTTCAACTTTGGTTAAAAACATAATATTTCAAAACAATATTGATAATCTCTAGGTAACTTTTCCTCTAAGTGAACATTGCCACTCTTCTTGAATCATTTTACTAGTAGAATATGAAAGTTTATTCTTGTTAAAACTAGAGTAACAAATTGGAATTTTCTCATCTCTCCTCTTTTGATATTTTGGTTTTTCAACATTACACCTATTAAGACTATCTAAATAGATGTATAATTGTGTTTATCTTAATTTTTCAATCCTTATGAGTCATATACTATTTACTGAGGTTGTGTTCATTGGAAAAACAAAATAAACTAAAATCTCTATACTAGAAACTTGTGCAAAATGTGAAAGATAAGAGAGGTGTAATATAGTGAATACCTAACACCCAGTTGTTCTATTGAGAAGTATACATATAACCAAGAACTTCCATGGGTCATGATAGTAGTTGATGTTGGAGGAGTCCAGTAATTATGCTCGCTTTTTCGTCGGTAGGCTTCTAGAAATGGGTATAATCTATTGTTTTGACCACACCCTTCACCTTGCCTTCTAATGGAGAAAAGAGATGATGAGGAAGAAAATGGATTTGCAATAGACTTTTCTATTGCCACTATCGTAAACTTTTCCTTAGGGTAATGGCTATTATCAAAGTAGCGAAAAACTACCAATTCTTTCTTCTCTTGTTGCACCTTCTCGGGGTTAAATCTATTGTCTTAACCACATCCTTCACCTTCTCTCCCAATAGAGAAAAGAGATGATGAGGAAGATGGATTTCCAGTGCCATAATGAGGAGTATGTCCTTTTGTCTTTTCTTTTACCACTATCTTACACTTTTCCTTGGTGCAATCACTATTAGCAAAGTAGAGAGAAAATTCTAGTAATTGCTTCTCCCACTTCTTCTCCTTCTGCACCTTCTCCTGCTTCTTATTACCCTGATTGTGATTGTTATCAGAGGCCGACACAACTTTTGCAATGGCATTATTATCAAAGGCTGACACAACTTTTGCATTGGCAGTCTTCTTTAATGCAATCTCAATCTTTGTCCCTGGAGGATACCTATGTTTAAAATAAGGGGAAATGACAATCTCCTTACCCTGTCTGTAACTCTTAGAAGACGTCGACACAGCTTTTGCCTTGTCAGTCTTCTTTGATGCAATCTCAATTGTTGTGCCCAGAGGATACTCATGATTAAAAAAGGGGTGCACAAGCTTAGACTTTTCTTTTCAATCTACTTGACTGTAATAGAATGTGCCCTCAATGCAAGACGAGCGCACGTCTTTTTCCATTGTCCTTCTCTTTCTCAGATTTCTCTTTCTCTTTCTCTTTCTACATGCAGAAAAGGGCTGTTTGTCCATTTATATTAAGCCAAAACCAAACCCCTTTCTAGTAATGTTGCAATAAGCTCAATGAATTTTGTACCCTCGTATGTGCACCAAATTGATACCCTCACTTTTGATGCAGCCAGGATGCTCAAATTCCCATCCCTGTTTCTCGATTAATTGATAAATAATGACAAGTATGGTTTATTTGTTTCTAAGCTTCACTTGTTATTAGTCCCTGTCGTAAGGAGAGTAAAGTTTTCGCCTCTACTTTTCACATTAATTTTTTTTCTTGAAATCTGATATGTTTGACAAACTCTATAGTTTAAAGTAATTTCTCTATTAAAATAAAATATAAATTTTTGATTTCTTTTTTACTGTTTTTATTTCTAATTTTTCTAGTAGCCTTTTTAATTTCTTGTATGAAATATTGTGGAAAATTTTATGACTAGCATTTGGCATGTTGCATGCTTGTCTGGGTGTCTTTACTTGACACAAAGTGTAAAACATGTAGTCCATGTTGATATTAAAAAGGCAAGTCCATGTTGATATTAAGAGGGCAATTGACATGAATCAAGAAACATGTAGCAAATGATGACATTAAGAGTGTAAGAGATATTAATATTACAAATGCAATTATATTTGCCTATTGGTTATCCTCCCTTGCACCTGTAAACTTGGTTACACAATTGCTTTTCCTTTATGAATGCTTTGAGGAGGCCCTCTATATTTTTCCAGATGCTCAAATGCCAATACATTTGGTATCTTCCATACTCAAAAAAAATAGAAGAGTATTTATTTGTATTTGACAATACATTGTGAAAGGTATGTAGTGATTTTAAGTTTTCCATTGGATTTCAAAACAATGAATTTTTAATATGACAATGAATTTGATTTTCAAATTCTTCCTAGTTTTCTCTCATATTCATTATTTATTTTACTCTCATATTCATTATTGTTTATTTTATTTTATTGTCTAAAATTTTGGTTAGGTTAGTTAGGTGTTGTAAATGAAACTTGGACAATACCTTCAACTTTCTATTCTACATATCACTCATGTTTTGGATTGAAAAGTATTTTTATCTAATATTATTGTTAAAGGCTTTTATTAGAAGACGGGATGGTTAAGTAGAGTTTGATGTTATCTTGACTCAAAACTTAATTGTTTCTAACTGAGTATGTGCAGGATCATGGTGTGCCAAAAAGTGGCTATCTAAAAAATATGAAGTTTTGAAATGCCTCAAAGCATTTCAAAATCTATTCTAACCTTTTTCCCACCCATCCTGATACCAAACCAAAATATTAATACCTTGATAAGGCCTAGTATTTCTTTGAATACCAACCCTACATGGTCAACTTTAAAAATATGTTTTTGGCCTGTTCTTGTGTGTTTTTTACTTCAAACATGTGTCTAATGAAATTTTTTTCACCTAAATTTAATGAAATGAAAATGGTTTCTTAAGAATATTTGTATCTTTCCATAAATGTAATGTCTGCCAAATTACGAGTTAAATAAGTAATTATTATTCATTTTCTAATGGAGTTACGCATAAAGTGCTGATTGAAAACCAAACATAAATTTCAAATGATATAACATATTTGAAATCCAAAAGATGTGTCACATTATATACTTCTTCTACTATAAGGAAAGTAAAAGAAAAATTAAATTTTGTAAAGTTTTGAATTAGTTAAGGTGGTCAGACGCGAGAGTTTTATTATTCCAAAAATAATATAGGAGAAAAATCATAATTAATTATTTATTTGGAATAAAAATACCCATAAATATGTGTCACATCCAGACATGATTCTATTTCTTATATCTAGAATCTTAGCAAAAAATATTATCATTTGATTTTGATTAAGGTGGTCAGACATACACCTACTTATTTTTGTCCTAAAATTTGAATACTATTGCATTAAAATTCAATATTTTGACCAATCAATCTTTTCTTTCTTTAGATAAGGCCTAGTAGTTTAGAAGATAAATTAAATTTCTTTTAGATTTTTTTCTATCAACCTTTTGATTGAAAGTCCATAGCAAGTTTAAAATTGCACATCAAGATGACATAACCCTAATTTGTTGATTTTTCATTGCCACTTAAGGGCATAGTTTGGTTGACCATGATCTTGCACATACCTAACTACTCCAGAGAGTGTGCCATAAAGTGCCCTTTCAATTGGATTATTGTCTTCATGGTTACCATATGTTGTAGTTTTTCCAATTATGAAATTCTAATGTGTAAACAATGATGCTCATTACCTTTTCGTATATATGATTTCTAAATTTTAGATTTTTGTACCCTTAGTTTGGATTTGTGCATAATGTAATAGTAAATTCATAAAAGATCTATCTTGGTAATTGTCTTACTCTCAAGAGTAATATGGAGCAAGTTCTTTGAATGTCCTAATTTTGGTATTATTACAATTCTATAATTTTCCTTTATTGAATTAAACAATAATATACTTTTATCTATCGTAATCTTTTGTTCTTTTATGTCCATTCAATCATAATTTTTTCTCCTTGCATATTGAATACATTTTTAACCAAAGCATTTCATTGAGGAATTTTCTCAAACAATATATATGAAGGTTTCATAGGCATTTACCAAATGATTTCACTCTTCTTATATACGTGTACATGATTGATTCCAACTACAATTTTACATTCCCATTTGTTTCTTAGAGATTCTGACGACCACTGGGAGGTTTTTGCCGATGTTTTAGACTTTATCCTCTACATTGTATTTTCTATTTGCAACAAATCCATTTTTAGGTTTATCAGGTACAAACATTAACTCATCAATATGCTTGTACAATTTTTCGTTACTTTAAGAAAACTACAAAAATGGTTTACATTCTAAAGTGGTGTTCCTTTAAACTATTTTGCTAGATAATCCAAGTCCCTTGGCTATGATTCTACATGCCTATAAGAGCTCTACCATCTAACAATACACCTTCAATGCATTTACACAGCTAGTAGTTAGGGTATGATAGATGTTGTAAACTCCATTTACACTACTACTAGTTAGGGTATGATAGATGTTGACAAGGTCTCTATTCCTATTGATTGTATCTATTTGAATCAGAAGTTTCTAAGCTTCTTCAAAATGCACACTCAGGTAAAAACCTTTCCTGTGCCACAATTCATGGCTTGATTTCAAGTGTACTCTTACGATGCACATCCACCTCCAAATCTCCTCACAAACACTACAAAAAAATACATGGTATTAGAATAAAAGTCCAAGTGTTGTCACCGAACTTGTAATTCCAACACTAATAGTCCACGTGCTTGACTATGGCAAAACATGGTGAATCCTTTTTTGACTTAAAACACATAGACTCTTCATCGGGTAGCTCAAGATTGACAAGGCTTCTATAATTTCTCCTTTTCAATTTATTATATTTTAATTTAAAGAATTTTTTTTAGAGGGACCTATATTATTCCTTCCCTTACCTAATTTTTTAAAATAGTAGCTCTCAATGTACAATTATGCACTTTAGTTCTAAATTTTTATTTTAAGATTAATTTTAGATAGGGTCTATCATGTTTCTTCACTTCAATTCATCTTTTTTCATTTGTAGTTTATAGTTTTGAGATAAGATTTAAATATTTAAAAAGTATTTATTCAAAGAGTAGTTTTTTGGCACTGTTATTGAATCCCCTACATGGGTCTTTTTATCTCTACTCTTGATTTTTTTTATAGTTTTTATTCAAATAGAAATTTTTTCCACAATGTTCTCAAAAGTTGTATTGGTTATTTAGGTTTTCTTCATATGGGTATACTTGGCAAGTTGGGTGCTCATTGACCCTATAATAAGTGAGGCTAAAAACCACTTTCTTGTCTTGGCCTTGTTTTGCATTCTTCAACTCCATTCCAACTTCTTCCGCTCCAAACATTCCACTCCAAACCATTTTCTTGTCTTAGGTCTAGTGTGTTATTCTTCACCTCCATTCTTAACTTCTTCCACTCAATATCTTGCAACTAATCCTTCTAAAATTTCCAACATACATTTTCTTTCTCATGTTGTTCCTCCTTGTTTTATGTAGCACTCAAAATCATTAATGGTCAACATGGTTGTTGTTCGTGGCATCTTCATTCATAATCAAGAAGAAATAAGACAAAGGGAGATGAATAGAATGTAATATCACTCTTTCAAGAGTAGATTATAATTTAAGATCAATGTCATGTTAGTCTTTCCACTCATGGTCTAATGTTGAACTTTGGTAGTGGGAAGGAAATGCACATCTTGGCAATGATGGACATGATTTAAGTTGAGTGTTGCTATAACGGTTTGATATGTCGTATGCATAACTCCCTTAAACAAATCAAAATAAAAGCAAACAGATTTCCACAATCCATGAATATTGAATTAATTTCTGGGGAAGATTGTGTGAGAGTTTTTTCATCAACGTTTCGGATCATACTGTATGATCCATCATCAGGATGCCACTGAGTCACTGAGAGCAAAAAAAAATGAATGATGATGGATCATACAGTATGATCCGAAATGTTGATGAAAAAACTCTCACACAATCTTCCCGAGAAATTAATTCAAATCAAAATAAGCCCATTGATTTTTGAGGGTTTATCTTCTATAGGGTCAAACATGTAATCTTCTTGTGGTATAATTGATAGTTCTTTGCCTTCATACTTGAACAAGTGATGTACATAAAAATTACCTATTGACAATGACAACACATGAGGGAAAAAGAACAAAAATAAAGTCAAGACTACAGTCACATTAGTGCTTGCATCTACTATATGTTCTCTTATGGTTCTAATTCATTTGCTACTTCTTCTATGTCAACCGCTTTTAATTTCCTTCTAAAAAAAGTTCTTTGCAGGTCAGATTAAAGGAGATGCAAAACTCTACAGATGCTTACCACTTCATTACTCTCTTCATTAGAAATGTAGATATGGAAGGATTGAATATAATTATTTTTAACTATAGGATAGGTTTTTTACTATGTTCACGCTAGATTGTTGTTGCTTAACTTTGCACTAAGGGTTATATATGTTTAACATGCAGGATAATCCCTTTTGACTATATTCACAATGGAACTTTAGAAAATGAATAGAATGGTTGGATTTTCATATTTAGAGTGAAGTAATTCACTACTCTTGTCCAAAATCAATGATACTGCTAATAAGTAGAATGGAAAAGTTTCTAATGTCCAAGAAATAGCCTCATTACAAATGTCAAGGTATTTCTTTAGAAAGAAAATGTTGTGATTCGAATTGGCTACATTTGTTGAGATTATGTAGTGAACATCGTTGCCAATAACATTGTGGTTGCATTTTCCATCTTTTTTTAATTCTTTATTAGTGTTTCCTAAGGAAGGAATTTTTATAAATATATTTCCACATTTAAGTCATTAAAATTACTTGATGACTGGTCCAAACAACTTCAGTGGTCATTTATTGTACAACATTTATTTTTCATTCTAATCCATCCTCCTAACAGGTCGTATTTCTAATAAGAACATTGGATTTTTACAGTGGTAAAGGAAATCTATTCAATTTTTTCGTGACTATATCATTTGACATTGGCATGAATGATCTAACAAGTAAATAGTTATCCATCTCGTTTTAAAAATAAGTTTGGGATTCTAGTTGATTCAAAAACATAAATTTTTGCGTGATGAGCCATTTAGGAAGTTGTTAAATGTTAGCCTTAGTGGAGGAAGTTGTGGCTAGGATTACAATACTTCTTGCTTTTATTGTATGAGATCCTTAGATATCCTTGGTCCTATAAAGTCCTATGTTGTTTCTAGTATCGCCATTGCACAACTATAATAAGTATCCACATAAAAAGAGTATAGGTAATGCTATAGAAAGTCGTGATAGAAATTTCTTTGTTCTCCACATCTTTTTTCCTTGTCTTGGTGTGCCCTTTGCAGGGTATAGGCTATGCCATGATAGTTTAAGATGTATCTTACAATCAGTTCATGTCTTCCAATCCCAATCAATATGCTCTGGTACAGTCCCATCAAAGTCAGGGACTATAGCTGCACACAATACTTGTTTATTTATATTAATATTTGAGACGTGCAATTTCAAACTCTATGTAAACCATGTTAATCTTGTTTGTAGTTTTATTTTAATTTATTTGTACCTTTATTTTTATTTTTTTTATTTTTATTTATTTGTAGTTTTATTTTATTTCCTTTTCAATTTAAATTTGAAATAGAGAATTTATACCGATCAATAAAAAAAGAATTACTTTTTATTTATTTATTTTATTTTTAATACGGTACAATTTTAAGTGGCAATGAAGGTGTGATGTCTTTGGGAGACAACCATAAGATAAATAGCAAATCAAATAAAGAAAAAAGG
Source organism: Cupressus sempervirens (assembly GCA_028749045.1). Taxonomy (NCBI): domain Eukaryota; kingdom Viridiplantae; phylum Streptophyta; class Pinopsida; order Cupressales; family Cupressaceae; genus Cupressus; species Cupressus sempervirens. The sequence continues at coordinate 173,238,377 of CM053792.1, read as the reverse complement.
AAAGGATTTAAAGTAGAATCCTAGTAATTATTAGGATAACTATAGAACACAAGAAAAGACACATGGCAAACTTGTTTCAAACATATGAACTTGTTCTTTAATAACACAAAGATTAAGTATGTAGATTCTAAGTGATGGTATTGATAAAGAAATTATTTTCTCTAGTTTAACCAAAAAATAAAAAATAAAATTTGTAAACTAATCTCTTTGACATTCACCATGATTAAGGTAAGTACATTTATTTTATATTGGTATTTGTCATATTTAAATGTGTGCAAATTCAAACAAGAGACACAAGCTCTTGCCTACTATGTAATGGTTGGAGTAGTAGGATATAATGAAATGAGAACTCAGAATGTCTTCAAAGTAGAATGATCCATAATATTTGCAATGCATTGTAACTTAATAAAAATGGAAATGTCAAATATTAAAACAAATAATTATCAAAATGAGAATGAAGTTGTTCATTATTTACTAAGTATCTAAATTATTTAGTATAAATTTCAAATATTATATTATATAAATTATTTAATATAAAATAAATACTTGTATTTAATTTTAATAATATTATGTGTAAATTTTTGAATAATAATATGTTTGAAAAATATAACCACAATATTTTCGAACGGCTTAAACATCACACACTAAGGCTTGATTCCTAGTGCAAAAGTGTTAAATAGTCAAAGTTTGACTTACTTTTCCAAGCTTAATTTCTTCCTTAGTGTGTGATGTTTAAGGCTGGCCCAATATTTTGATCCCATTGTATTCATATTTGTATGCTGCCACATTCTAGCATTCGTGTCTCCAGGAACATTTATCACCACATACCAAAGAACTTCGTCTCCCTTCTGTGGCATCCCTTTTCAAATTGTTAAGACCAGGCCCAAGAGCTTGCAGAAGGCTCAACTTCCTCGTTTCCATGGATATCACTCTTCTCAACCTGTTATATTGTGCTAGAAGAATCTGGAGCAATTGCCTATGGATTTTGAAATTAACCCCAGAAGGCTATTGTGCTGTAGACTCTAGTATTCCAATTGGCTGTAGTCCACGAGAGAAGATTGAATTGATCTGCCAAGGCTATTTTCATCCAACTTTATCAACTGCAATAGTGTCGTAAGTGAACCAAATTCTACCAGAATGGAGCCATAAAAATAATTGGAATAATTTAGAAAAGTTTTCCAGCGAATTGGGAATTCCATCAACGAAGGTATTGCTCCCCAATACCATCGTAATTGGCCATATTGTGGGTTGCCTTAATATATGTATGGATTCGAACTTTCCTTTCACTCTATCATTGCATCTTTATAATATTGTCTCACAACTGCTCACAGATAACTGCAATTTCAAAGCATTGAGTTGAAACATTGTTCGAATTCCACACGCGTCTGATTCTTTTGTACCATGTCCCTGGGGAATGACATTATGGTTTTCTTTAGACTCCTTTTCCAGATTCTCCCAGCTTGTTTCTGCTGGTTATATCTGCTATGCCTGAATAGTTTGAGTTTTCAGTCTCGACTTCTCTGATTTGTTAGTTGTATTGTTTCAAAATGTCTATTTGCTGTGCATTTTGGCCCCTCCATAGCCAAAACTAACTAATTCACCCACGCTCTTAGCCAAATATATATCAATTTATACTTGCTCTAAAATAAGATTCTAAACAGAACCATAGATTTGACACCAAAAAGTCTACGAGAATAAATAAATAAAAATTACTAAAATAAGGAGAAACAATATGTTAAACCCATACCTACTTCATAAATAAGGAACCGCAATTTCCAAATTTGTGAGAATGGAGCTACCTATGAAATATTATTATAACTAGCAATCGCACCTTAGTGTGCAATAGGTACGCTGATAGGTGTGAGGTGTCAATTAGGAAAAGCTGTGGCCTATTTTATTGTATACACATGCAAGATATGTGGTCAATTGGAAACTTTATTTTGTACTCCACCTAATTGGGAGGACAATAGGGAAAATTGTGACTTATTTTTTGTATATACATATGTAAAATATGTAATCAATTGAAAACTTTATTTTGTATCCTACCTGATTAACACCCCATCTCACTAACGCATATAAAATATAATAGAAAAAATAATTATTTATTCATTCTCGTAATAATTAGAATAAATTTCAAAATCATTTTTCTAAAAGTCTCTCGAAAAGGGAGGAGAGGAAGAGATAATAATAGATAAGGAGAGGAAAATTTTTAAATTTATATTTATAACATTTCTTAGAAGAGAGAGGAAGGGGAGAGACAATGATAGATAGTGAGAGGAAATTGCATTGTGTGTGTGTGGGCGCATGCACATGTCGGACTTAGATGAGATAAGAAAGGGGGAACATAGAGTATGTGTGGATATTGAGATATAGAGTGAAAGTCAATTATAGCTATTGATGATAGGCTTTATTTGTATTATTAAATTTCCTAATTACTTCGCAGGCTAATGATTTAGATGCTCCGAATTTGATCGCTTCATTCACTAGGTTGGGAATGTCACTTCTTGTTGTATTGCAGTGCAAGGGGCTCTTCTTCCACCAGAGCAGACAACTTCCTCCACTGAGAAAGGAGTCACATTGTGGCATCCCCTATAGCAATAAAGTCATCGCAAACTTTTACAACCCTAAAAGAACCATTTTATGCAACAAGGGAGCACAGATTTGGAAAATTCAAAGTCTAGAGATAGATAAGAAAGTGTGGTATGGGAACAATCAAGAAGAGGAAGGGGTTTAATTAGGTTTCTTAGAACATATATCACTAGCAATCACTAATGTGGATAATAACTAAGAAGTTCGGGAGGGAGCTCCTAGGCACATTCTTAATTTGTTGACATAATTCAGGCATCTTCTGCTTGGATACAAATTTCATTGTGCGTGAATGAGATATTACCATTTATTAGATCTTCTGCTTGGTTCCCATCATGTTTGCGTGCTTCGTGTGGCAAATTCATTTGTGATGGTTTTGATTGTGGATGACGTTGGACAATTTCGTAAAATAATGAAGTGATCAGTCTCCTCTTAATTTAGTGATTTCTTCCATTTCTTTTTGCTCAGTTTATCTATCGTTTATGTATTAAATCTTCTATCATTTATAACATTTGGCAAGTATATGATTTTTTGCATATTACCCTTTGATATAGTATATGATGCTATGTACATTCAATGTGTATAAGATATATTATGAATAATTAAAACTTGCTATTGCATTTGTGACCAATGGGTGTGGTCATGAGATTTGAACAATAGGTACATCGTAGAGTTATGAAAGGTCATCTCTCTCTCTCTCTCTCTCTCTCTCTCTCTCTCTCTCTCTCTCCATCCGTCCGTCCGTCCCTCTCTCTCCTCCCATCCTCTAGATATTTATCTCTATCTTTGCCTTTCCTCTTCCCCCTCCATTTCTAGACATGTCTCCCCCTCTCTATCCATCCATCTCACTCAATCACCTTCTTTCAATTTCTTTAAATCTCTACATATTTATATTTTCTCTTGATATCTCCCTCTATCTCTATATTGTTATCTCATTGTCCTTCTCTATTCCAATATATATCCCCCTTCCCACCTCTCAGTCTATCTCATTTTCTACCTCTACACACACACACACACACATGCATACACTTATTGTTTGTCCATCTAGACACATCTCATGTTCTCTAACAACTATTCTGCCCTAATGAATCCCTTCTTGTACCTTTATATCTCTACATCTTCATATTTCTTTCCCTATCTCTCTCTTTCATCTCCATATCAAGAAATTTTGATTCAACTCCATCACTCTCACTTTAATTTATATACTAACATGAATAATTTTTTTAGGAAAAGTAAATTTTTAAGCACGGGTGTGCATGAGTTCATTGCATGCAATTTGTTGACAACTTATTTTGTGTTGGCATGTATCATAGTAACCAACTGCACGTTATGTTTTTGTTTTGAATATGATCATGTGGTTTTGTTTCCTTATATACATGTAGTTTATCTTCATATTTTAAAGTATGCCCTTTTTCATATAGAGTATTGCATTATTTTTTATATTTATAATCAAATCTATGGGATATGATACCATAATGTCTTGTTGCATGTACGCCATGAGATACATGTATTGACAAGATAGGATTTGTCAAGGTTACTTCTATTGTAGTCCAATGTATTATATAATTAGCGATAGGATAGGATTTATCAACGACTCTAAATAGTTCCATGTTGTGTGTCATTACCTATTCACATTTCACACTCTCTTAATCATCCCCCTATATATTTTCCCCTTTCTACTCCCCTCTCTCTTCGTCTCTCCATATCACTTCTCTATTTGGACTAGTTTTACGCAAACAAAATTTCCTATATGGGCTACATATTTAACTCATGTAATGCACAAATATATACAAAAAATTTTCCAAGATTTTTTTTAAATCTTTGACCTTCCACATCTCTTCCATATACCCATTGCACAATAATGTACAATTACTAGTAATATTGAATTTTTGAAGTTTTTGGATTGACCATATAACCATTTTTCATCATACATGATACATCATACATCATAATGTTTCAAAATCTATCATAAATCATGCAAATGAAATGATCATGAATCAAAAAAAATAAAATAAAATAAAATCTATACAATTAAATCCAATAACCTTTAAGATAACCTCTCATTATTTTTCCATTCAAATTTGATCCCTCCAACCTTGTCTTGGGGCCTTTTAATCTTATTAAAATCCTCAACAACTATCCAAAGAATGTCCTTTAACAAGCACCAATCCATTTCCATAGATCAATTATCTCATTGACATCATTAGGAGCATAAACAAAGAAAAGACCCAAGTCCTGAATTATTAAAAGATAGGGAGATCTATATTACTTTGTTGCATAGTGAAAACCCCCAACCAATCACAAATTTACTCCAACTAGGGATAATTAGGATGTAGGTTCTAGTAGAAAAGGTGGTTGCATCATTTCAAATACATTTGAGTGCAATATCTAGATTGAACCCAATTGCTTTGACTTCTTGAAACATAGGAATGCCAATACCCTTCAGCATTCTTAGAAACCTCTTGACTACATATTTTTTTGTTTGAATTTTCCAATCCCTTAAAGTTCCATGGTGTACATTTGATATCCTTTAGTAACATTATACTTTAGTTTCAATTATCCTTCAATAGCATTAAAAGGTAAATTCGTTGGCTAGTTAGCCACGGGCATCAAATTACAAACAATTTAGGAATATAATTGAAATCTTATACAATTGATATGCGCAAATAAAAAATTAAGTATGAGTCTAATATCTTTTAAGCATGAATATTTTAGAAAAGGGTCATGACGAGTATTTTAAGGCACTTAGAACATCATTCACAAGTAGTGCTGCTCATCGATTCCCCAAGTTGCCATTGGCTTCCATCTTGAAGAATAATCAGACATATGCATACAATTTTTGGAAATTTATGTCTGGTTAGCGTCAGAATTGTGACTGTAATTAAAGGGCAATGAGATCGATCATCTGCTGGACATTTGTGATTTTTTATTAGGTCTGATGATCCAGTATTTTTGTAGAAAAGAGGTTAAATTAATTAATAAATAAATAAGATAATGTAAGATAACAATTGTTTGAGAAAAGCTCTCTCAGAATAGCTCTCTCAACTCATGAAGTGTGAGAAAAACAATTCGAACTGAACTTAATCTATTTCCCCCAACTTTTGCATCAAACAATGCTTTTGTGAATTTCATATCTTGTATCCACTGAATGGAGTATGGCATTGTACATTGATCCACTGGAGTGTCGAACACACAATTAGAACCTGAACTCTAAGCCCTAACAATCCTAAAATTCTATTTCATTATAATTGTTTTGAACCAGCCTTCTGTACGTCTACCTTAATGCACGCTATTTCTCAAGGAATTTGGAGTAATTGGGTTTGGTTTATTAATTCCTCTTTTCATAATTGTTGTTGATTACATCCTTGCATGTCATATTTTAGATTCCATAGTTGCAACTCAAATTCTTTATCCATCTACCTGATGATGGCTCAAGCAGATACACAAAAACCTCACAGAACCCTGCCTACAGCATAAATCTATCATAAATCAACTAAATCGACTTCCATTTTTGGGACTATGTGTATGGTGTTCCACATAACAAAGGCAAGGGTTGCTTCTCTTAAGCAATATCTCTTTACGAAACCAATCTCAGAAATAATAAATGATCGACAAATTATATAGATTTAAAATCATTGTATCAATGTCAATCTGAGGCGTTCTGAGCTACCTCATATTCTGAGAAGCGAATTTCTCTTTCAATTTTTGGGGCTCCCTGATGTGCTTCTTGGCTTGTCCAAAGAAAGTTGTGTTGTGACGCTTTTCAATACTTTTGATGTGCTTAAATCCCTCTTCACAAACCCCAATAAGAATACCTTTTTAAATGTATGTAAATATGATCACGAGTCTATCTGATGAAGCAACCATTTTATTTGCAAGCCACCCTGCTCCCTTCTTTGTGATGAAAAATGCTGAAGTAGCGAAGCAAAGGAGAAGGATTGTGAGCAGGAATGGTATGAACGAGTAGATCCACAACAACCACGAGACACTAAACATAAAATTGTCCTATTCTACTAATCAATGACAGGACACTACCTTCATCTGACGGTTAGCAGATAATTAGAAATATCCAACAACATGATGTGAAAAGTGGCCGAAAAATAGACGCATCAGATTGATTCAATGGTAGTCATTGTCTCTTTAAGATTGTCACCCATTGGATTAAATACAAAGCTCCTCATCTTCATATAGGGCCCGTTTGGTAGCTGGAATTATAATGGAATTGGCATTCAAAATTCTAAAAAAATTCTAATCCATTGTTTGGGTCTGCACAATCGGAATTGGAATTGGGAAAAAGTGAAATCCGGTATCCTCATTTGACCCCCAAAACAAGGATTCCAAATTCTTTCAAAATACTTGTTATTTGGAATTTCCGTTTTAATTCCCATTTTTTGAAAATGAGGATTTCAACTAAAGTAAAATTTAATTGGGTTTGACTTCCGGATGCCCATTTGGGGGCACTTTTTTTTGCACTAATTTTTGAAATTTAATTTTTTTTAAATGGGAGGAAAAATTTCCGCTATTACTTGCTCATATATTTGCCACTGTTGAGTAATTTATCAGGCTTTTTACGCCTGATCCGCCTCAGTAGTTACTGCAAAAAAGTTTGGTGAAATAACTTTTTCACATACATTGTTTCTCAATTAAATGAATCGTATGCAAGACAAAAACAATCTACTCTGTTGATTTTTTTCTGGCGTAAAAGTGTTTCCAGGTAAGATTTTGTAAATTTTTAATATAAACATTTAGACTTTGCACTTGTGAGTTTGAATGTTGTGATGATCAAATTTTTTATTGGATCTCTACAAATATATATATTTTAATGAGATGTTTCTGGCTCTTATTTCATCAATTCTTGTGATTCGGATTTATTCAACGAGACTTGAACAATATACATATTTCATATCAGTAATTATGTGAATTATAATTAATGGTATTTTTTTATAGAGCAAGAGTCATAAAAGTTTTAGTATCCATTAGTACAATCTCGTCCTCATCCGTTATGATAATGCTTACTTTCAACATGACTTAATCTTTTTATACCTGTTAAAAATGTTTGGACTTCAACAAATCAAATAAGTATTGAATTTTTTTGCATGATGATAATGCTATAGCTAGATGATAATATTTTGCATGTTATTTTGGCTAGTATTCCAATTCCACAATGTACAACCAAACGGAAGAAATTTGTATTCTCACAATGAATTCTTGGTCAACCAAACAGTCTCAAATTGGATTCCCGAATTATAATTTGGATTCCAAGTTCCAGAATCCCAAAGCCAGCATTCCGAATGCCCGTGCTTAATTTATATTCCAGCAACCAAACGGGCCCTTAGAGAACGCCTTCAGCGTAATTACTCTAAAGGGGAATATCCCAAACAAATGGTTCTGCTTGGATGGCCGGTTGCTTTCAGAAGTCGTACCTCTTACGCCTTACACATGTGCTGTTGTAAAACACATGGAGGGGAATTGGAATTTGTCGGCAACCAATTAGGAAAGAAACCTTACTGTGAATTCCAGCCATTCCTTACCCGCGCTCTCTCCGTCATTAAGATCTGATTACGTCGTACTCAGGGCCTACACCACTCACTTCCAGACAGGTTCATGCATCATCCCACCATTCATTCTAGATAACAATGTTCCTTGAGATATCCGCCTTCGGATAATCGGTAGATCCTTACATAGATCTTAACATCTATGGGGTCCCATGTAGTCAAATTAAATACCCGGGTCCGGATTCTGTAGGCCATGGGGCTGTGAACCCTAGAATTGATCTGCACCGTACTTTCCCTTAATGAATGGCCGGGATCTGCCGGCCAGATCTAGAAGAGAATCAACATCTCAATCCTCGGCATGTCGGACTGTGTAATCCTTGTCATACCATGAAATTGTTCTCAGCCACAAGTTGATCTAATGCGAAAATCACCACAGAAATTTCTGATCCCTGAGCCAGACAGATGCTGTTCCAATTTAATTTTTCTGTCCGGTAACAGAAAAGGAGGGATATTATTCTCTCAATTTTCAGGCCTTAAAAAGCTCAGTTAGGTGGTTTTTTGACTTTTCTTATTGCTGACAAACTAGGGAGAAGTTCTGATCTCGTTTCGGAATGCTTCTGGGAGTGTAAAATATGCTAATGCTGGATTTACAGATCAATAGCATTGGTTTTTGTCTCTTGGTTTTTATGTTAAAGTGGAGTTTGACCTGATTTTTGTGGTTTGTTGGCCTTGTATTGAAAGGAGGGAGAATACGGGCCATCAAATGAGAAAGAAAATGATGGACTTATAGCTAGAGCAATATTTAGGGTTGGGTTCGGAGAAAAGCTGGAAATTTGTTTGGCGGTGATATAAAGAACGACGATTACAACAAACGGGACATTGATAATGCGGACTCTCTGTGATAGCTGTGAGGCTGCAGCTGCCCAGTTCTTTTGTGCTGCTGACGAGGCCGCTCTGTGTGGCAAGTGCGATGAAAAGGTGCTCTTTGGCAAACCCATAAAAAAACTTGAATTCATTTACTGTTTTATGAAAATTCTTTGATTTGTTGGTTCTGATTCTATTGGGATTTTTATAGTTGGATAGGGAGCTCATTTGGATGTGTCTTGCTTATGTGATTGAGTATTTTCTAATTTTACTATACGTGGCTAAGGTGATTTTGTTTATGATTTGGGAAAGTTTCGTGGCCAATTTCGCTAACGGATCGTGCCTGTCCAAGAATAAGTGCAGCGCTTGGATTGGGATTAAATTGGTGTAATTGTGGGTCAGTTGTTGTAACAATTATTTCCTATCAAATGGGGTGATATCTAGTGGTTAGTACCCATATCTCGTTTTCTATCGAGGAAGTTAAAAGTAGGTCGGAGTGTTTTTTCTTAATCCCTTTAATGAAGAGCTATCCAGAACTCCAGTAGTCCGAGCTTCTGTTTGTATGCACATACCCTCCAAGGTGCGTGGTCTGTTGCTTTACCAATTGATGGGACGACTTTAGTCCATGAATCAATAATAATGAGAGTAGTCATTTAGATTTGAGTGACTTGTCCATTGTCTCTGTCAAACCACTCACCCTCAACCCTTTCAGGCCTGGTACTCGATGTGTTTGTATGAGGTAGGAGTTCGATCTAACATGGTTTCAATTCCCTAGGTTATGAAAAGCTGTCTGTACAAGTTTGTTGAGCTTTTGTTTTTTCTGTTGAAGTAGCTTGATTTACAAAGAGCCCACCAAGGCAAAATTATTGTTTAGTGACCCAATACTATATGAGATTATGCCAGCATCCTTTGCTTTCAGTCAAAGATGCCCGATTATCCATGGATCTGGTTGCAAGATAAATTTATGGGATGCTTAAAGTCTGGAAGCTTTTTGATTTTATGCATATCAGTTGCAGGCTTTAGCAGGTTGTTATATCATTGTTCTTAGATTGGCTATTGTATTTGTTTGGCATTCAATCCCAGCTTCTGTTGTAACATCTTGTGATAGCGAACTTTGTTGTCTTTTAATCCCAGCTCCTTTTTGTATCCTTTTATGATAAAGTGCGTCAAACCCAATTTGTAAAGTACCCAGGCCTAATCAAGTGAAGTTTTTCCCAAATCATTTTCTATGCATACTGTTCTGATGATTTGCTGTTTCTAGGCATTTGCTTCTGGATACTATTTTGTATGATTTTTTATATCAACGTTTCACACTAGGTTTTGGATTTTATTCTGATGATGGAGGTTTTGGATCTTATTCTGATGATGGATCAAGTTGGGCGATCTGAGATGGATCACATCGTGTGATCCGAGACATTGATGAAAAATTCTTATACAATCGTATCCAAAAGTAATGCCTAGAAATTCATGGATCGTGGAAATCTAACTAGAAATTCATGGATTGTAGAAGTAGTGGAAGTCTATTAGCATTAATTTGCAATTTGTTATAACATTTTACCAAAAATTACTTTTCTTCGTTATTCAATCCATAAGTTCTAACTCCTCTCGTAACTTATTGGGACAAAGCTATTCAACAAATATATTGAAGTCCCTGGGTTTAAATGATGTTTCCTAACCAGCTCAAAAATCAAAATTTGTGATTGTTTCTCTGAAACCTACCTATTACGCACATCTTAACAAGGATTTACTAGAGTGTTTTAGTGTTGATCTGAAGTTTGCATATTTGTTTGAGATTCAGTCTCAGCTCCTTCAGTAACTTGTCTGGATAAAGTCATCTGCTAAGTTGCCAAAACCAGCCAATTTACTCAAATGATGTTTATCGGCAAGCTCAGAATTGTTATTTTTATACAAACCTTTCTGTTTCATACATATCATTCTGCAAATTATCAGATTTATGGCATTGATACTATATTCTAACTTTAAGTTGTTTTAAAATCTGATCCCAGCTACTTCCATTACTTGTGATATAGCTATCTCAACCAAGCCATTTTAAAATCCCTGTGTCTGATGAAGCAAATCTTTAGGGGCCAGCACAAAATAAATCATGTGATTGTTTTTCACAAATTCTTCACCCAGATTTAGCAGGTTTTTATGATGCCATTCTTGAGTAGGTTTATTTTTGTTGGAACTCAATCCCAGCTCCTTCTGTAAGTTGTGATAAAACTTGTCTAGGTTTCCTGACTGTGTAGGTATTTTATAAACTCCTGAAGCACCGACTGTCTTAACTCTCTTTTGGCTTTGAATGCATTTGGGTCTGGGGAATTAGTTCTGGATATGCCTTTTTTAGTTTGGTATGGTATAATGATTATTGCAGGTTTATTCACAATATATTAGATATATTATGTGAGAGCATAATGTGTTAGGCAACTTTAGCATAAAGAGTAAAAGTATCCATCTGGTGGGGAGAGCAAACTGGTGTTCACAGGTTCTGAAGTAGCTTGAGAGAATATGGGCTCCACTACATGGCCATTAATAGGGTGTATAATTTCTTCCATGCCAGAGTAGGAGGTGGTGCAAAATCACTGTTTGTCTGTGTTTGAATTGTCAGATGTTTGATAGAATATAATTTTTAGTAGAATTTATGCAATTTATAATTTTTGTCCTTAAAAAATAATAATATTAAATTTACTGACTGAAATTATAACAATATAAAGTAAAATGCATATCATTGCAATTACAACTGGCTCAAGGCAGTAAGATATATGGTGGAGTCCTCACAAAACAAGACAAGAAAACCTGGGTCTTGCAGATAGTGAAACTATGCACCACAAATAACTGCATGGCATTAACATTGAATTGATCTTCAAGGTTGACATTCCCCTCAGAATTTCTTCATGGGTGTTAGGTGTGCTTGAATCCAAAGGAGAAAAGAACAGAACAAACAATGTCTCCCACAAAGACCCCAAAACAAGTCCCTTACGTTCTCCATAAAACTTGGGTTCATGAAAGTGGTAAACATAACCTTTTTTTATGTGCCCTGATATCTTCGATCTGAAATGGTGTCCTTGTCCTCCATCTCCCCTGGTCAGTATCTATGACGTGCTGAATCATAGAATTAGATCACATTTATTTTTGACTAATTATTGCACACTTCATGCCATGTTTGGATATGCATAATTACTTTTAATATTTTTATAAATCCAAGGGTGAATTAATTTTGGTGTGTAGCTGTGAAGGTCCACAGTTGCAACAAGCTGGCAAGCAGGCATATAAGGCTGCAACTCCGAGAGTCCTGGTCAGTACCACGCTGTGACATTTGTGAAACTGCACCAGGTATTTGCATCTATGCCTTGTGGAATTAGTTTTTGTTGATACTTGTACATGCCTTGTATGTTACATGTGACTCTGGGTCTCTCTGCTTCACTGGTGTGTTTACTTGCTATAAATTAAATGGTCAGATGTGTATGTAGCTTATTTGTGAACCATGAGGTGCATCTTCTCAGTTTGCCAGTCATGTATATAGTTCATAAAGATTCCAGTTATTTACTGTGCATGTTGGACTTCTACCGCAGCTTTTCTGCATTGTAGCATTGATGGATCATCCTTGTGCCTCCAATGTGATATGGATGTCCATATTGGTGGGAAAAGAACCCACCAAAGATACCTGTTATTGGGGCAAAGAGTGGAGGTAAACATATGTGTTCTACTTCCAAACTAGATGATCATGTGCTTAGTTGTGGTGATTGTGAAATTTCTTTTCCTTTTGCCCTTTCCCTGTGTCTTCTGCTTCTTGCTCTTGAGATTTCATTGACTCTAAATGTAGTCCAGTGTTCACAGGTGACTGGCCTTTGGTTTGTCCTTGGGATCTTGGAATTAGAGAAAATAGAGTCTTTAAGTTTATTTGCTTATGCTATATTTTTTGTTGGTATTTCTTATATGCTTGAATTCAGCTTCCAAATGGACTTAACTTGCTTGAGGAAAATGGGAATGGAAAAACCGTGGATACAGGGAGAGCCTGGCAGAAGAAATATTGTCAAGAGCACCTCCACAGTGTAGCTCCATGTCATAAAACTAATGTTGAAACAAATGGACACCTCAATGACGGTACACCCTGTAATAAAAAAAATGTTGAGCCCAATGGGGCAAAAGACTGAATTTTCCTTTATTCTTTCTCCTTTACCACACCTCTTTCTCTCGTATGCTGCAAAGAGGCTCTGAAATTGGATGAAAATTTATTATTGCACAATGCTATGACTGTGGATAGTTTTCTATCATGTTAATTATAGAACTCATTTTGTCATCCCACAGGTTTGATGATGGGGTCTTAGCTTATTCTGGGAACTTTGTGAATGAAAACTGTGCAATAAATAAACTGATTTTGCCGCATTGTATTTATGATTTTAATTTTAACCATTAATCATAACGCAAATTTGTTATGACCTAGATTTCTACTTGTGTAGACAAATTCTTCATATAGAGTCAATGACTTTTTGCCTAGTCCATAAATGTCTGTAAATTTTTTTTGTCATGGTTCTTGATTGAAGACAACTTCATATTTATCTGGTTTGGGGGCTGATTCCTATTGTTGTTGAACTTCTATGATGTAAAACTTTGATATTCTGATATTTAATGAGGAATTTGTTTCCTGGATGGTGGCAATTTGGGGAGGATCATTTGTTTGATATAAATAAATGATATATGAGGCGAATGGAGAAACAATTCTCGCACAGGAAAGAATTCTTTACAGCAATATGGATGACAAGGCATCATCAATTTGTTTCGTGTATAAATAACGTGTAAACCTGATGATGATTTGAAGTTAAAGGGAAAGAACAACGCTTAGTGGGTATCTTTCAGAATTAATTTTCTGATTGCACCTGTAATCTAGTATTAATGCTAAATATTATGGTTTAATTTGTAAACCCCCTCTATAACAGGGGGGAGTGGACTTTCAGGATCAAGAAACGTTAAAATTTTCTGGATTGTTCTGTTGCTTTGGCAACGTTTTTACATGAAAAACAACCAATTTTGTTCATAGTAGAAAACTTGGGATTATCATAACTTCCTTGATGTGTGGAATGACCTTGCCTTCGTTTTAAACCTTGTAGGCATTATAACCGGATATTGGTCCTAGTAAAGCATACAACTCTTTGAAGTTGATCGAGTTCTTCCTGTTTTCCATTTTCACTCTTCAGTTTTAAAAATTTGGTGGGGTTTAATTAATGTGACACCATAAAAGTATCTACAACTGCATGTTCTTTCGTAAGCTCTAACCTTGAGTGAAAAACTGATTTTATTTTAAAACATTGTCTGGAATTCTACTCATAAATGGTTGAGAAGTAACAAGTCTACTTGCAAGGGAAATGTTTCGTTGATTAAAAAACAATCTTGGACTACGTTTCCTATTTAATGATTCAATTTTTGTATTAGAATGGTAGTGGATAAAATATTGATGAACATTTGTTTGAATTACAATTGTAAGAATTAGAGTCACTAACATATGTTTGCAATTTCTTCCAAAATGCTTATAAGGAGCAACTTGGTGTTGCCAATATGGAGGACATGAAGTGGCTGATCAACTCCATACCTAATGTGATCTTGGCAAAGGAGAATGCAGTGTTGCCAATATGGAGGACATGAAGTGGCTGATCAACTCCATACCTAATGTGATCTTAGCAGAGGAGAATGCTGACCTTATTCAACTGGTCACGGAGGAGGAAGTGCATAGGGTTGTTTTCTCCATGAAGGCCTATAAAATACTGGGCCTTGATGGGTTCCCCCCAGCCTTCTTCCAACATTTCTGGGATGTAATAAAAGGTATGTGGTTACAGCTGCTAACGATTTCTTCAGCACTGGGAAGATTTTTAGAAGACTTAATAGAATGTTTATTGTTCTAGCCCTGAAAATTAAGGAATTGGTGGCACTCATTGACTTTAAACCTATTAGCTTATGCAATAAAAAATGGGGAGGAAAACAACCGATTGAACATGGTGAGTTGGGATACTATGTGTAAACCTAAATGTAAAGGAGGATTAGGAATCAGAATGATTGCTGACTTGAATAAAACTCTCCTTACTAAGGTTGGATGGAAGTTGGCGAAGGACAAAGCTAGTTGGTGTAGGATCCTCAAAGAAAAGTACTTGAGGAATATGAAATATGTATATTGTATTTGGGAGAATGATCTTCTCGTGGGGTTTAGGATGTGGGTTAATATCATCAAGAACATAAGTCTAATTAGGGAAGGTGTGCGATGGTTGGTGGGAGAGGGTAGTAAAGTTAGATTTTAGGAAGATTTGTGGTTGGATGGGGAATTGTTGGTTCATTCGAAATTTGGAGAAGTTAGGTATTACCTTCAATCGATGATGGGAAATAAGGTGATGGATTATATTGGGACTGGTAGGTGGTGTAGGAAATCACAGTTGCCTCAAAGGAATTATAATGGGGAGAGCTTGGTGGGGGATAACTTCATACGGAGGGCAACTTCGTCAAGTGATTTCAATTGGCTTAGCTTATAGGATGATATTTGAGAAGGATATGGCTCCTAATTGTTGGCAGAAGGTTTGGCTTAGAGAACTAATTTCGAAAGTCAACATCTTATGGTGGGTCACCATACATGGGAAGATTCTAACCATTAAAAACCTTAGAAAAAGAGGCTTCCAAATACCTAATAGATGTTATCTTTGTAAAGAGGAGGAAGAAAGTATTCCCCACCTCTTCTTGGTATGTAGCTTTACAAAAAAATATTTGGGGAAGGATTCTTCAGAAGTTGGAGGTGGAGTGGGTCTTTCATATGAGGATAGAACAATTTCTTGTAAATTGGCAAAGCTTGTTCCACCACCCTCTCTTCATCCAAATATGGAATGTGATCCCCCCCACCCATGTCTATTACGGTATTTGGAAGGAACGAAATAATAGGGTCTTCAGAAATGAAGAAATGAATGAGGAAGTTGTAATGGAATTGATTGTTAAGCTGATCGTGGAAAACATGTAGAATAAGAAGTGCAAGAAACCATCGTCCCTCCCCATGATTGGTGAACAAAGGATTGGCAGGAACTAAAAACTTGAGGGATTTACGAAGGTGGAAAATTCAAAACAGCTAGCCAAAGCCAGGATGAAATGGTGCCTTCTAAAGGAAAACTGGGTCAAGCTAAACTTTGATGGAGTTGTGAGAGAGGATGGGTTGACAGGAGGGTATGGTAAGAGATATCAATGGTAGAATGTTGTTGGCTTAGGCTGGTAATTTAGGTAAGGCTTCGAATAATGTTCTTGAGGCTATGTCTCTCCTTTGGGGCCTGAAATTGATGATTGGTGTTGGGTGTGAGGATGTGGTTATTAAAGGAGACTCAAAGGTTATCATAGACACGATGAAAGGTATTATGAAAGTGGGTTGGGCGATAAGAAAGGTGATTGAAAAAGTGTGACATTTATTAATGACCCTGAAGTGATATGACTTGCAACATATTTATCGAGAGGGGAATGCAGTGGCAGACATGATGGCAACGATGGGTTTGAAGATGCATGGCTTATGTTGTTGTAGGGATATTGGGGCGTTGCCAAATTTGGTAATATCTTTGATGAATAAAGACAACCACCCATGATTAGGTCTATGTGGAATAAAGACAACCAACCATGATTGGGTCTATGTAGAACAGATTTATTGATTATGGGGACAACTCAATGTTGAGTTAACTGATGGGGTTGGGCCACTGTAGACAGGTGGTGAGAAGTTATGGAAAGAAGAAAATCAAAGTACGATTTGAGTGTTTATTTTATGTTTTTTCTTATAATGAATTTGTACTGGATGATGAGTAATGATTCAAATTTCAAATGACATCAATTTTTATTGATGACGAGACATAGTGGAATAGGGGAAGTGGTAGATGACACATGGTAACAAGATCAAGTAAAGACACGAGATTTCATGACATTAAAGGCATTTATGGGTATAAACTTTATTTTGTGTAGCTTCTTTTTTTGTCTAAGTGTTACTGTGATTTCAAATTACGTCCTTGGCCTAGGACTCAGAAGGGTGCAAGTAGTGTTGTGAAGGATACTGTAATGGCGGGAGACTTGCTTCGGATTGAACCATCGATGATTTAGGACAATGCTAGAAAACCCCTCACCTAGTATATGTTAAAAGGAGGGGGGATTGGTCCCATTCATGGAGGCGATGAATAATTATGATGAAAGTTGTTTGCTTTAGTTTGTGAATTCTTGGGATGACAAAAGGGTGATGGTGAATGGTATCACTTTCTAGGTGTCTGAGGAAGTTATAGCTATGGCGACAGGCCTTGATCTGAAGGGTAGGAAATGGTAGAAAGTGACAAGGGTTGCGGATGAGGCTAGCCTGAACTATTTCTTTTAGGAGGGATAAGAACCTATTTGCCATCGTTGTGGGTTTCTAAGGAAGCTCTTGGAGCCTTGGAACGAGGTTTGTCTAGTGTTGATGAAGTATCTCACTCTCGAAGGAAGGTACAGGGTGTGTTATTGTTACCATTTTCCCTTAACCATTTTAGACATCGTGATAGCCTTTCCATCCCTTTCTTTTTGTTGCATGAGTTAGTTGACACTATTACGGGTGTGAAAGAAAAAATGAAAAAGGGTGCTAATTACACTATCCTTCACCAAGGGTTGATGTTTTGCCTCTACCATTTTCATTTGGCCCTGTTACCACCTATAATTGTAGAGGTTGACATCCCTTCTTATTATGACACTTGCCCTTCTCATGTTCCTTTGAGAATTACTAGCCCTAGGGCCTCCACTCCCCAACCCTCTCCTAGCAGGTCCCCTATGGAGATTAAGAAGACCTCACTAACGACCACTAGGAAGAGGGTGAAAGTGGAGAAAGGAAAGGAGGACCTGGTGGATTTGGAGGAGAATGCCAGAGGGAGTAGAAGGTCTGGGAGATTCACAAAAACCAACTCCAAAAGGAGACTAAAAACTACTGCCTCGTAGGAGGAGGATGAGTCAGATTTTGATGACATGAACCACCCCCTTGCCCCAAGCAAAGGATGAAACAAAAGACGATGAATTACAAAGTGGAAAAGGAGGATAAAGAGATGGATATTTTAGATTCCTCGGTGTCAGGTTTGGGAGGGGAGGACAAGGAGAATAAGGAGGTGACTCACGTCTTTGCATCCCACATGATGGATATAGTGGATCTCACGCGGGATCAATTCTTGGAGACTGTGGATAAGGCTCCCTCTCCCATGACGGTATCCTCCTTGGCTTGGGTGAATTCTAAAGGGAAAATTATTTTTGACTCCCTAGTTTTGTAGGTTTAACAAAATGGAGATGGAGAAGGGCAAGTCGACAACTATCTGGAGGAAACAATGGCGGCTCTAAAAATTGAGGTTAAGGAGTTGAGGGAGAAAACACTGGTCTCAGAGGAAAGGTGTGGCCTCTTGTCAAAATTCACTGTCAAGGTGACCCATACAGTGGCTACTACCATACATTTGCTGAAAGACAACCAGAATGACAATTTGAATTAGGAGGACTCTAAAATACTATTCAAGTTTCTAGCGGAACACTGGGCAAATGTCCTCCTCAAAGGAAAAGCCTCATTAGTGCCTTGCCCTCCTTTGGTTTATGTGTTGTCGATTTTTTTGGTGGTTCTCGAACTTGGTTAGTTTTAAGGCAATGTTGCCTTTGTTTAAATTTTTTTAATGTTTAAACAATGCTAGTTATGGTTATCTTAATAGGATGCTTGGTAGTTTTTATGTTCTCTCGTATTATGTTTTTGGTTTGTTAAGCTGAAGTAGGGGGTGATTTTTGTGTGATTGGTATTCTGTTGGTAGTTGACCAACTTGCAACTTGACTTTTTGTAAGGGCAAGCCCCCTTGTTTTGGCTTCTTAATATTTAAAAAACATACGTTTGCATATTACAACAATATTACAAAGTTCATAATTAGATTGTTGTGGAAGTATTATATTGGAATATAACTTAGTTGTAAAGAAGAGAAATAAATTAAATAGAATAATAAAGTAACACACTACACTAAAATTTATGGTAAAGTCTCAAATATATTCAAGATAACAACTATAATTGAATATAAAAAGTTGTTTTGTTTCTTTTAAGAGATTCAACTCTCTTTTAAAGAATAAAACTTGATTTTTTGCTTTAAAAGATGTAATTTGTTTCATTGTTTTATTGTTGTCACAATCCAACAAACTCTAGCTTGACAACAATTTACTCAATGCTAGCTCATATCGAACTAAGATGTCAGCTCTTTAAACTTACTATTTAATGTTATGAAGAGTAATTATCTCAATATATCTCTTAACTTGAAAGAGCTTTGAGCCTTGCTTATGTCTCAAGTATCCAAAAGCCGCTAAGTGAGAAAACAATGTTTTGCTCTTTAAACTTCCTATTTAAATTTTTTTCTTTTCTTCAAACCCTAGCTGTGAAAATTGTTTCCTACAATCATACTTTTCCATTGGGCTTCAATCTTGAGTTTTCATAGATGTTTTTAAACCAAGAGCAATCAATTTTACAACTAGGTTTCAAAATTCCTTACCAGATTTAGAAAAAATGAAAACAACATAAAAAATTTCACAGATTCGACACAAAAATTTCTTATTCTTGCAGGCATGAAGAAGATAAAAGTTTGAGAAATTTTGTATTATGGATTTTTACAAAACCCTACCTCAATTTGATGCTAACTGTAATGCTCCGCCAAGGGATCCAAAAGAATTAACCTAAAGTTTTACTAAAAATGCCAAACATTTTTGTTTTTAAAGAAAGAATAACATACACATCAATCAAAAAGTAGCGGAAGCAATAGCGTACAATCATATATAAGCAAACATAATAGATTACATTCATTAAGGATCCCAAGACGTTGAGTCACATTTAATTTAACTAATACTAAGTCTAACAAATACCGCATTCACATGAAAGAATAATTAAAAGTCCAAAGTTCATTTAAATAATATACATTTGTTTCGAATGCCACTTGGCAATAAAATTCGGAATGCTCAATCATCCATTGTACATGTCACAGGGTATGAAAGGCTAAAAGAATATACATTTATAGAATTACATCATCCCTTGCAGAGCCATGAAACAAAGTACAATACAATAAGAGAAACCATCTATCATAAAGATATACTTATCCATTATAAAGATACAACCATCCATCATAATACATAGAGATAGAATGAAAGGAAATGTAGACAAGGAACTCTAGCCACGGTATCAACAAACGAATCTCAATGGTAAGAGTAAAAAACACTACCACTCGATCATGTGGAACCTAAATGGCCCACTCCCACTGCGCTGAGGAGATAGTCTCAAGTCTCAAACATGATATCAATCCAAAAATCAAAGATAATATCTAAGTCCAAGAAACCCTAAAAGTAATCTAACTCAAAGGTTCCAAAAATAACTCGACATCTAGACCTCGAGGCAAACACAGACACGTAGGAAATCTATACTGCTAGTGGGCAAGTGTCATCGCATGAACCAACTCTAGGGTTACTCGACTAGTCTTTTAATTCTCTGGCCCCCTAGTGACTCTATGCGGCACTAGTGTCCTTTCGTATTGACAAGGCATACTAATGAGTCAACTTTAATGTTACCCGACTAGTCTTCGAATCCACCGACCCCTTAGTGACTTTTTGTGTTACCAATATCTTATTAATCCATTTTAAACCTATTTAATGAAATGTTATCACTTATTAAACTACTTACAATGGGTTACCCTAGCAGCCACTTTGGGCCCTGGCCTCCATTGCAAGCCACTTCCCAACTTAACATACAGATTACCTACCCTAGGCTCATAAAAGTACAAATCAAAGAATCATAATATATCACCTTAGTCCTATACCAGTGATTGGAAAGTGCCAAATGATAATTCACAATAACACATTAGTTCTCTACGAGCAATTGGAAAGCATCCCAAAAATATTGACTGAAGACTCAAAATGGTTAAGTCAAATATGTCATAACATGACATCACCAAGAACAAATCATACAAACACCTGAGTCATATACAAGGAATTGAAAAGTAATCCAAATACAAATGATCGAAGACTCAAAGGTTATATCGGATAGATCACACCATTCACCTCAATTTCACACAAGGACACTGGAAAGCAATAACAATCAATGCATCGAAACATTCCATAGAGCATACCAAACACATTATCATGGTTGTGTATAAAAGATCGTATACAAACATCATCATGACATCACATAACAAACTCCCAAGTCTTTGGTAAACATCCTGACTGGCCAAAGCTAAGACAAACCCAAAAATCCCAACTCTAGTAAATCACATGTCACATAAAGCACATACAAAAGTGAATTTCATAATTCATTAAGTTTTGAAAACCCTAAAGTTCAATATTTACTAAATTTTTTAAGATTAAATCATAGACAATTCTATGATGGAAATTAATTTTCTCAAACAAGAGTTTCAACCTAAAGAAGTTCTGAAAACAGAAACACAATAGACACGAAGAAGACATGAATTCGAAAAAAGAGCAACTATTGCACAAACCCACAAGATCCTACTTGAATCTAACGTTGAAATAATGAATGCACAAACACACAAGAATCTTCTTTTTCCTTTGAAAACCCTCTTTTCGGAAATTGGCTCCTCCAAATTTGTGTATCTAGAAATGAGCTCTAATTTTCTTAATAAAGAGTTTTCCCCCAAATCAAGGCTTTGATCATGCAATCATGCGAAAATTCTGTCTTTAATTATTATATTTTAATTTTCATGCACACTTTATGCAATTTAATTAAAATAAATTGATTAAATTAGAGTTTTCTCTCCCTCATTAAATCATGCGACGTTTTTAATATAATATTTATTAATTTAACTAATAATGTTATTTAGAGTTTATTAAAAATAAAACTCTTAAATAAATTATTATTAAATAAAATAAATATAAATATGCCTAAATTAGAACTTTAATCAAATCTTTTAAATTTAATTCTTTCATGCACTTTTAAAGAACTTTTAAATTAAAATATTCTTTTATTTATTTTTCTTTACTTATTAATTAGTGCAAGCACTAATTAAAGCATAGTTTATTATTTAAATTAATAATAATAATCAAAGCTCGTTGTTTAAATGCAACTCTAATTTAATTATTATTAAATAAATAATTATAATAAAGCAATATTAAATTTTTAATATTTTAATATTTTAATAATCTATTTGTCCAACTTCTCAAATTAGAGTTTTAAATTAAATCTTTTAAACTAAAGTACATATATATTTAATTAATTAATAATGAATTAAATAGTTAACTAAATACCATCATATTATAATTTCTCTATAACCAACTTTCTAAATTAAAACACATTTAATTAGTTAAATATTCTCATGTTTTAATATTTTCTTTTTAATCAAATGATATTTAATAATTCTCAATATTATATGATTAACTTAAATATTATAATTAAATCATTTACCAAATAAGTCACATAGCGAAATCCACATAAAATTAACATTACCAAAATAGACTCAAATTCAAAATCAAATAACATAGACAAATTAACTCACAGGTTTTTAAAAAAGTGGAAAGTCTGTTACAAGTTCTTTTTGCAAGACAAGTATTTAGGCTATGGTTGGGATTGTGCTTGAACATTATCTCTCTATTCTTACCATTGAGTTATTGTAATAGGGCACTCTCATTTTGGCAATTTAGGGAAGTTGATGCCCGGTACCTACATCCTGCATAAAAGACGAGCATGCATATGTATTTAAATATATCTAAACTAAACAAACAATAATAGGGAGTGGCACATCATGTAGATCTCAACTAGTAGGTGATTACGATTCCCTCCTTTAACCACATGAAACACGACAAACAAAAAAGTAAAACAAACACACACATCATACACATGGAAGTATGAGGTAAGTACTACAATAAATCTTTGGTATAAATAATCACATATTCAAACATGAAAACTCATCATTTGACATCACATTATCCTAAAAGCAACTGCATTTATTAAATAAGAACTATTAAAGCATTATTAATGCGCTAGTAGTCATAGTCAACAATCAACATGTGAAATATAATCAACTAAGTAATTCATCGTTGAGATATCTCTAGTCCAAGTTATGAAATAATATCCTTGAAACTAACACATCTATGAAATAGGCATAAAAGAGTTTGGTAAATATAATAGAAAAATAAACTATGGGTGGGCACTACACTAACCTGACAAATCCTTGTGCGCATGAATTCTTGTCTCCAAAAGCCCATAGAGAAATTTTTTGCTTGCCAATTAGTTTCTCCTCCAACCCTATGTGTGGAGAAATGAGCTCTAACTACCAATTAAAAGGCCTCTAACCTTAGTTAGGGTTTCTCTTTTCTCATGGGCCTCTCATTTTTTGTTATTTTTATTTTTATTTTTATTTTAATTAGAAATTTCATGTACGCGTAGTTTTATTTTAATTTCCACTTGTCTTAATTTAGCAAGCTACTTTTAAAGAAAAATATTGTTATTGAAATTTTAAATAATATTTACTCTCGTTAAAGTAACTTCTAAATTTACATAGGGTATAAATAAAATGATTATTTTTTGCCAACATTAGTTTTTGACATATTTAATTATTTCTAATTCTAAAGTTAAATTTTTTAAACTAATTTTTTAAATTTACTCCTCTATTTAATTAATTCTACCCATAGCAAATAGGAATGTATACCAAAGGTAGGGAGTTAAGTTGTTTTCCTAGTCAATCATGTGAAAATGATTATGTTATGTTTTGTGATGATGACCAATTCTTTTGTAAGCTCACGTGTCGTAATTTTGATACAATCAATTGAAGGTATTTGATATGTGATCTATTTGTGAATCTGGTTGGCTTGTTTATAAAACCGAGATGATTATGATGATTTTTCTTATGAGATGCATTTCTATGAGCTTAGGGTAGGTTATCTATGTGTATGTTGGAAAGTTGCTTTCAATTGGGGTTGGAGCCCTAAAGAGGTGCTTGAGTAATTGATTGCAAGTAGTATTAATAAGTGATATCATGATCATTAATGAGGTTTAAAATGAATTAACAAGATGTCAGTTTCGAGACCTCACCCATCCCTTGACTGCTAGTATAGGCTAGGGATGTGAATAGAGATGATGCTTGGTTGCAATCTTGCCTCATCAATATGTCTTGTTTGTGCGAAAAGATATTGATGCCACATAGAGTCATTAGAGGGCCGGGGCCTTGACGGACTGCAGGGTGATTTTAGAGTTGACTCACGTGATGATGCTTGCCCATATGCACATTAGGCTTATGTGATGACACTTGCCCATATGCACATCATGTTTCCTATGTGTCTTGTTGCCTTTGGGATTAGACGTTACCTTGTGTACTTGGTACCTTTGAGATAAGATGCTTTCTAGGATTTTGAGACTTAGATTCTTGTTGTGACTTTGGGTTGTTATTTGTTTGGGACTTGAGATTATCTCCTCAGTACGGTGGGAGTGGGGTCACTTAGGTTCCATGAGGTTAGGAGGTAGTGATTCTTTGCAATTGAGATCTGACAGTTGGACACCGATGTTGGATATACTATTGATGTAGTTGTTCTATTCTTTTTACTTCATGATTATGTTGTAAATTCTTAGTTTGATATTTTGTACTTCATTTGTTGAGCTCCTATGAGATGATATCATTATCATTATGTATATTCTTTCAACATCTCATACCCTACAACATGTGTAGTGGATGAGTATGCACCCTTTGTATTGTACATTCTTTTGTGAGATTTCACACATGTGGTTATTCTTATGTCATGGACTGTTTTAATTAATAAACTTAATTTAGTAAAACTTACATGTGTGATTGAACATTATGGAACCCTTGAGAAATGCAATTGTTATTACCTTGTTTATGTATGCATGTATGCGATATGTATTTGAGTTATTGCTTCCGCATTATTATCTTTGGTATGTTTTAATCTTTAAAAAAAAAAATTGTTTAGCAAACTTAGCATCTTTTTAGGTTAATTTCTCTTGGGTTCCCTAGTAGGGCATTTCAAGTGGGTTGAATGGAAAATCCCTTTCTTGATATGTAAACTTATTAGAGCATGTATCTACTATTAAAAATAAATTCAAAGACTAAACTTGTGCAAGCATTGGACGCCAATAAAGAAGTTGAAAAGAGGAACATGAAAACCTAAACAAATTTTAGGAATTTTTACCATTGAAAATTGTAATTAGTGGGTTTTACACAGAGAAGGAAAATATGACATAGAAACTAAAAAGTGACTCCGAAAATGAAAAAAGGGCTTTTTTAAATTCACAAAGGCACTTGAAGCACTTACCTCTCTTCTCCACCACAAACTTTGAGAAGGTGCTAAATGAGAGAAGACTCTAGAAAGACTGAATATATTTATGGATAATTCAACATTGACTAGGACCAGACTTTCATACGAGTTTTATTAAATGCAAACTTATTCTCTCATCCATTTGTTAGAAGTAAAGTACAAAAATGATACTATGGACAACGTCAAAGTAAAGATAAAATATTATAATTTAGGATGTTGTGCAATTCATGAGCATTTTGCATAATGACTGTTCATAGTACAGACCAATAGGAAATAGAGAAAAAAACATTTTTCAAAAAATAAAAATTAAACATTAAAATTAGGAACATTTATATTGTACAGTAAATTGTGAAAATTCTATAATCTCATTGGTGAATGTTACAAAATACATTGACACCTATTGAATGCTATGGTACCTTGCTTATGAGAGGAACTAAAAAAATGTCACTAACATATATTTGCATATTACAATATTAGAAAGTTCAATTAGATTGTTGTGGAAGTATAAATTTAATTTTTATTATTGTATAAATTAGTTGTAAAGACTAACAAAGGATATTAAATGGAATAATATAATAATATGTTAATGATTTATACGGTAAAATCGTGAATATATTCAAGATAGCAATTATAAAGATAACATTATAATTGAATATAGAAAAATGGTGATTCCTCTAAAGAACATCAAATTAACTATTAAAGGACAAAACTTATTTTTTTTTCTAAAATATGCAATTATTTTATTGCTTCATTGCTTTAAGTTGTTACAATTCAACAATCTCCAACTTGACAACAATTTACTTGATATCTCCTCATGTCCAATTACGGTGCAATCTCTTCAAACTAAAATTTTAATGTTATCAAGAGCAATCATATCAATATTTTTCTTAGCAAAAAAGAACTTTGATCCTCACTTATGTCTCAAGTATCCATGAGCACCTATAACCAACAATCTATGGTATAAGCTCCAAATGAAAGATTACATTCTCATGAATCTCCCAAGAAAATGACTGACATACTCAACACCAATAGAACTATCAATGACAATGTCAAAGCTCCAACTACACATATGTAGAACCCAGGACATATCATAACATCATAGTCTAACATATCCTCAAGCGAAGATCATATGCTTTGACAAAAATGTATCTCAAGAGTTGTAATGCCTCTCCAACAGTAAAGGATCTATGTTGGTAAGTTAACCTTCATTTTAATATATTTTCCATCTATACATGCTTAAGTTGATACAATTAGAATCTATATCTTTTTGTGCCTTAGAAAAGAATTTTCAATATCCATTAGAATTTTTTCACTATAGAACAATTGATATTGTGTCTTTCTTTTGAGCATTACACATAACAATAGTCTCAACATATAATAAATCTTTTCTCATTGTTAAATGATGAGACATAACAAAATATAAATATCTAGGATGTATGCAATTATATTATAATACTAGTAGTAAAATAGATGAATAACTTAGTAATGCGACAATAATTTAGGTGCCTATTTTCAACAAAATTGGTAGCAATGTTTATATTACAACTAATGCTTGAATATGTTTGTAAGTAAATGAACAAATTTCAATATAAGTAATTGGTTAGAGTACTATAATAATAGTTGAATCTCTATAATGTAAATGTGGTTAAATTTAAAGTGTCAACAAAAAATACCAATCAAGAATATTTATATAAACTAATTAATATCCAAAAGTAGGCAATTTAGATAGATTTACTGTCTTAATAACAATAATCCACTTGGAGACTAATTACACCTTGTATGTGTATACTTTGAGATTGACCTAGAGTACGGATGTTATGTTTACTACAATAGATATTGACTAATCTTTAAGAATATTTTTTTTTAAAGGTTGATGCTTAATAGTTTAAGATTAGGAAAATCCTGTGAGGAGTTGTAATGGTTGGAATAGGGATTCAAACCTATTAATTGGAAATATAAGAAATAAATGAGTACATAAGGGGGGTTTATAAGAGAATTTGCGTCCCTTCCACATAGGGACACTATTTTGTTTTGCAAGTAGATTTTATCATCAATGGGAAACCATAGTGATAGGTTGAGACAATGGCATCAACCTTCTAGTTATTTGTGCTCTCTAGTACACAAGCCAAGTGCATGGGTCAATAGTATAATGCAACGAAATGATGTGGGAATTTGTGTGCTTTAGCATCTATGGAGCACACATTACATTGCAAGCAACGTATTCTTGGATGAATTCAAGGGTATGATCATTGTTCTCTAAATTAATTATGCATTGACCTTTATAAGTAAATTTTAGATTAGGAATTTTGAATGGTCATTTAACATTTCATCAATAGAGTTGTTTGTAGAAATACTATTTAATAAATCAATAAAAAAATTAAACACCGAGAGTTGCATCTTATCTTCTTTTGTCTTGGCCTCATATGTGTCAACTTAGAGCTTTATTTAACTAGTAAAAACATCCCCCACCTGAAGTCTATTATGGATTAGTTGTAGCTTGTTCCTTTGTACAACATAACTTAGAATGAACCATTAGATAGAAAATGCCTTCATTAAGATCAATTCATTATAATCAAGATAATCAACATTAGATCTTCATGACCATGTCTATTATTGTGATTGTATGTGACAAAGCTACTAGTTCTATTTTTGAAGATCTAAAATATTTAATTATATTTTCTTAGAAAAGTAATTCAAATTTCTAGTATCTAACATTTCAAAAAAAAAAAAAAATACAAACGAAAAGAATGCCACATAGTATTTGACTCTATCTATGCAAATACAATCCTTCGTCAAAAGAAAAAATTAAATCTAAATACCACAAATAATAATAAAAAACAAATAAACAACAATCTAATAGATTAATGGACAACAATATTCTTTTGTTTCTATACAAATTCTGTTTAATATGACAATGCTGGGCAAAGAGTTTTTGAACTATGAAAAAAAATGTAGTCATCAGCCCCAAAATATATAAATATAAATATTAAAAAAGTAAAAAATATATATAGGTTCGATAGGCCCATAGGGCTGGATTTATTTGTAGGTGTCAATCGCGGTCGAAATCATTGACAACTTTCTTTAGGATTTTGAGGAGGGTTTTGTTAGTTGCCTCTGCTTGGCAGTTACCTTGTGGGAAATATGGGCTAGAAAAGCGGTGATGGATGCGGAGGGAAGTGCATAATTCTTCCATGTTGAGATTTTCAAAGTTACCTACGTGGTCAGTGAAGATGGTGGATGGGATGCCAAAGCGGCAAACAATGTGGTACAAGATGAACTTGGAGACCTGAACTCATGTAGCTAAGACTACGGGGATTGCTTCCACCCACTTAGTGAAATAGTTTGTAGCTGTTATTATCCATTTATGTCCATCAGATGAGAGAGGTGTAATGGTTCCAATTAGATCAAGGCCCCAACAAGCGAAAGGCCAAGGTGGTGCAATAGGATGTAGATCTTGTGCTGGAGCGTGCACAAGATTTGCGTGCTACTGACATGGGAGACACTTTCTGACAAAGTCACAGGAGTCTTCTTCAATGGTAGGCCAATAGTAGCCCGCTCTAAGGATTTTTTGCGCTAGGACAATACCACTCATGTGGGCACCACAAAGTTCAGAGTGTACTTCTTTTAACGCCATCGCGGCCTCATTTTCATCTAAACATCAAGAGAGAGTATTGTGATAACCCCGATGATATAGGGTATTGGCTATGATAACATAGCGGGATGATTTTCGGATGAGGTTCTAGTGTTGGGTACGTGTGAGGTGAGGGGATATTATACCTTCGTTAAGGTAAGCGTAAATCTCATGGTACCAAGGGGATTGGGGACCAATCAAGATATAAACATGGTTTGAGTCATCATTCACATAGGCAGGTGTGAGGAGCTGCTCGACTAAAAACTCATACTGTGTAGCTGCTTGGGGAATTTCCAAGAGCGAGCTGATAGTAGCCATAGCATCTGCTGCTTTGTTCTGCATTCGAGGCACTTGTGTAAACTAAAGCTTTGTAAAATGTTGGGTTAGTTGATCAACTAGCTCTTTGTAGGGTAATAGATTTTCATCTTTGGTTTGATATTCATTTAGGGCTTGCTTGATGATGAGCTGAGAATCGCCAAAGATTTGTAACTTAGTGATGTTCCATTCTGCAGCTATCTTTAATCCTACTATGAGAGCCTCATATTCAACTATATTGTTGGTGCTAGGGAATTGTAGCTTGAAGGCTTTTGGAATGTAATCTCCTTGAGGTGTGACCAACAATATTCCTGCCCCTGATCCATGAGATGTGTATGAGCCATCAAAATAGAGTTTCCATCGGGGCTGTTCTTCAATTAGACAGATATGCTCATCGGGAAATTCTGTGATCAAAGGATATGTATCTACTAGAGTCGCATCAGGTAGGTGATCTGCTATAGCTTTCCCTTTGATTGCCTTTTTGTCCACATACTGGATGTCAAATTCACTAAGGAGCATAACCCATTTGGCCAAACGGCCTATAAGTGCTATTCTGGAGAGCATATACTTGAGAGGGTCAATCTTGGAGACTAGTTGGATGGTATGACTTAGCATGTAGTGGCGAAGCTTTTGAGTTGAGAAAACAACTGCCAAACAAGCTTTTTCCATAGGAGTATAATTGAGTTCATAACCAACTAGGGTTCTACTAATGTAGTAGATGGCTCTTTCTTTGCCGTAGTCATCAAGCTATGCTAGAAGTGCCCCTAGAGTAGTAGGCGTTGCTGATATGTACAAGATCAAGGGACGACCAGGAACTGGTGGAACCAAGATTGGGGGATTGGCGAGATACTACTTGAGCTGATTGAAGCTGCATTGACATAAAGGATCCCACTTGAAGTTTTCATCCTTCTTCAGTAAATGTGCAAATGGCGTACACTTATCTGCAAGCTGGGAGATGAAGGGCCGGACGGATTGAAGCTTTCCCTAAAGAGAGTGAAGCTGTCGCAATGTCTGTGGAGGAGGCATGTCTAAGATAGCCTTAACCTTCTTGGGGTCGATCTCTATACCTCGTTTAGAAACTATAAAGCCTAGAAGCTTGCCAGATGTGACCCCAAAGACACACTTCTTGGGATTCAGCATGAGATGATATTTGGCTAACCTATCAAAGACTTTCTCTAGGTCAGCAAGATGATCCATGAAGGTGTGAGATTTAACCAAGATATCATCCACATAATCCTCCAAAATGCTATGGATGAGATCATGAAAAATGGCTTTCATAGCTTTTTGATAGGTAGCCCCAGCATTCTTTAGGCCAAAAGGCATCATGTTGTAACAAAAGGTTCCCCAAGGGGTAGTGAATGTTGTCTTATGCTTGTCCTCTTCTACAATCTTGATTTGATAATACCCAGAAAATCCATCCATGAGGGACAAAATTTCATGTCCAGCTGTAAGATCTACAATCATATCTATGTTGGGCAAGAGAAAATCATCTTTTGGACAAGCTTTGTTAAGATATCTGAAATCAGTGCAGATTCTGATGTCACTGGAAGGTTTAGTGATGGGGACCATGTTGGAGATCCACTCTAAGTAGTCGATAGGTCGGATAACCTTAGCAGCTAACATTCTTTCTAATTCAGCTTTGACTAGTAATGCCACTTTGGGGTGCATTTTTCTAAGCTTTTGTCTGACAGGCTTGATCTTTGGGTCAACTGCAAGATGATGAACTACAAGCTTTGGATCAAGTCCTGGCATGTCCTGATATGACCATGTAAATCGGCGAATGTTCTCTTTTAAGACCTTAAAGAGGAGGTCATCTTGGTCTTGTGATAGGGATGTAGCAAAGTGAACAAGTATGGGGATCTCTAAAGAACCGATGTTGACTTCTCTAGTATCCTCAATTAGAATAGAAGACACCTCTGGTCGATTATCTTGAGGAGGCAATGCTAAATCCTCATGTTCTGCTTGTGACTCTGGATTTTCTTACTGAGGGGTTCTCTTTGCTGCCTTGGCTAGTCTCAGATTCACCTTAGTTCCAGTTTTGGGTGTATCGGAACTAGGTTGGGGATTTTCTCCAAAATAACCCTTGGGATCTAGCTTATAGATATAGGTAGAATCTGGCTTTATTTGCTTGTGAGGAGTTTTGGCTCCCACGAATCTCAGAAGTGCTTCCTCTGATGTGAACTCATCAATGTGTATGACACTTGGTTGGTCCCAATCTATGAGTTGTGGATGGGTGAGTGGTAGGTCAATGAAATGGATGGATAGTTCTTGGAGAACAGAGTCTCCAAGGAAGATTTGGTCTGGGATATTGTCGTAGGCTTTCTTTTCAACTTCCTCAAGAATGTCTTCAATTTTGACAAGGTCGCGGTGAATGTTTGGAAAAGCGTGACCGTTCTCATTGGTGCCCCTGGTTGTGGGTATGCCAAAGCCAAGACCTGACTTTGTTTCCCACTTGTGTGCTTCGATGGGGCACTACATGCCTCTTTCTTCTGGTCCTAGACCACCACCTTGATAGTTCCATTTGTCAGTGATGAGCTTATGTTCTTGGGGATACTTCTGGCTGAAGTGATCAAGGCGTGATTGATTTCTTGGAGGTGCATCCTTATGCAACCAATTGTTGATATCTGGAGTGAGCTCCTCATGAAGAGGGATTTTTGAGGATACAAAGGTTGTTGGGCCAACTGTTTGTATCGAGGAGGTAGAATCTCCTTAGCTTTGTGATATGTCGGTCGTCCATGGGTGTGCGGATCAAGTGGGAGTGCCCCGATAGCAAATGCATCTGACAGACTATACTCTCTATAACCTTTGTTATTGATCTTCATGGTAGACAGGGTGGAGGCGAGGATGGTTTTTGGGTCATTACAAGTGTGGGATGAGTTGGCGATGGCTGTGCCGATATCAATTCCAGGGCAATGGTTTATATATGAGGCTTCAACCGCATTGGAATAAGCAAAGGGTTCTGGATTAGCATGGATGGTTACCTCAGTGCCCTGATGTGGAAATTTGACGCACTGATGGTAAGTGGATGGAACGGCTTTCATGGCATGAATGCATGGGCGATCGAGGAGGATGTTAAATGGTAGGTTTAGATCAGTAACATGGCAGAGTGTTTCTTGGATGACTGGCCCAACCTTGATTGGTAGCAAAATAGTTCCTTCTGTGGTTCTTTCCATGTTTTCATAAGCTTTGATGGTGATAACTTCACTGATGATATCTGCCTCTGTATACCCAACTTGTTTTATGAATTTTAGGGTGCAAATATTCAAGGCTGATCCATTATCTATCATTACTCTTTTTACGAAAAAATTGGATACCATGATGGCTATGCGAAGCAGAAGGGTGTGATCTGGCTTGACCACGCGTATGTTGGTGGGTTTGAATGATAGGGCACATGAGGAGGATAGGTGTCCAATGAGATTACGAAAATTAGTAGCGTTGATATCTGAAGGGACACATGATTCTATGAGAGCATTGTCAAGGATTTTTTTGTACACAGGACTTGTGCGGAGAAGGTCTAAAATGGAGATTTGGGCTGGCATGTTCCCAAGGTGTTCCAAGATATTGTATTGGCTCTTTAATGGAGCTGATGGTGCTGGTGAAACAGGTGGGCCTACAATGTTAAATTGCGCTCTTCGAGTGGTGATTGCACACTCATTTTTTGGTCCTTGGATATTGATAACATTGATAGAAGGCTCTTTTTCAGATATACAACCGATGAGGCTACCATAGTCTATGTAGGATGAAGTGTGGTCATTGTTCTTCCCATGCTATTGGTTTGGCTGGCGGTTGTTGGTGTTTTTGTTGTTGGTTTGGATAGGTGCTTTTCCAGGATTTTGGTTGTTGTGAGGAGGAAAAGCATTTTGATAGATCTATAAGCCTGCATTGGGAGAGGTTTGGGCACCAACGGTGATTTCTTTCTGATCAATGAGGTCTTGCACATAATCTTTCAATTTCATGCATCTGAGGGTGTGTGACCTTTTACCCTATGAAATTTGCAGTACTCATTATCTTTGTACCATGCAGCTTTGGATTGGCTTGGGTTAATTTGCTGGGTAGGAGGAAATTTGATGACGTTTTCCTTAGTCAATTTCTCAAAAATGACATCCAAAGGTTCACCAAGGGGTGTATAATTTCTAGGTGCAGGTTGGAATCTGGGCTTTTGCCCTGCAGCTACATTGATGGCATTAGCTTGATTGCTAGACCCTTGAAAGTTGGGTCTTGGATTGTGATTTTGATAGCTTTGGTTATTTTGCTGTTGGTAGTTGATAGCTTGTTGATTGTTTGGTTGATAAGGTGGGTTGGACTAGTTTTGGGAAGGACCAACAATATTCACATGTCTCGTATCGGTAACCCCATTTGTTGCAATGTGCTTGTTTTTGTTCCAATACCTAGACTTGTCATGTGAATGTGTTTGATTTTGGTTGGCTTCCTTGTAAATCTTGACCACACCATATTTAATGAGTCCTTTCTCAAGGATCATTTCTTTCTCTTTGATATCTTTGTAGGTCTTCAAACAGTTCATGGTCATTTGGTGAGCCAAGCTAGGATGGGCATTATCAATAAACATTTTCAGCAACTGGCGCTATGGCAAGGTGCAAGATATGCGAGTGGTAAGGGTTTGCCATCTTTGCAGATATTCGAGAAGGCTTTCTCCACCTTTTTTCTTAGTGTGGACAAGATCAACTACTAAGAGCTCTGTTTCAACAAGATGGGCATATTGGGCTACAAATGCCTCAGACAATTCAACAAAGTTTTTAATTGTGCCATATGGTATTCTATAAAACCATTCAAGAGTTGGTTCAGCCAAGCTTTTGGGAAAGAGACGCAAGAGGAAGACGTCATCGTATGCCACTTCTTGACAGTGCATGTAAATTTTTTTGATATGTGTGACAGGGTCTCCTTTTCCTCTAAATTTGTCAAATTTGGGTGTCTCAAAATGCTTGGGAAATGATGTCATGGTAATGGCTTTGTCAAATGGGTAAGGACACACATTCTCAAACTTGAAGGTTTTTGGATCATTTCCCTCCTGGATGTTTTTCAAAGTTGTCTTCATGGCTTACCATTCTAAATTAATGGGTGATGGCTAGGGTGCCCCCAATGTAGGAGTGCCCTAAGGTAAGTATGTGCTAGATGGGGGAATGGAATATGGATGGCTTTGAGGTATGGGCTGGTAGGGATTGTACATTGCTTGGGCAACTGAATGGTGGATGATGGGTTGTTGAGGTGGAGGTGAAACATATTGCTGCATGTGTTGCGAGGCTTGCTGTTGGTATGGGATTTGGGATAGGTATTGAGGGATATAGGCTAGATGTGGGATAAATGGATTGCTTTGTGGAGGTAAGGTATAAGATGGGTGTGAAGCTTGGGGAAAGGATCGGGGAGCTTGTGGAACTTGACTTTGAATTTGAGGAGTTTGACCAATATATGTGGGCTATGCCCCCATCTAAGAAGGTATCTGCATGGCAAAATAGGCCAAGTAATTGGTGGTTGGTGGTGGTGGATTTCATCCTAGAAGTGGCATATAAAAATAGGTGGTAATAGGAGGTAATGGACTAGTTGGTGGTGGAGGTGGTGGGAATTGAAAGCTTGGAAATGGAATTGATGGGGTTTGATATCTTGGTGGCTGGATTTGAAAGCTTGGTAGAGTGGTGGCAGGAGCTTGGGTCACTTGAGAGCTTGGTAGAACATTGGTAGTGGCTTGTAGGGTTTGATAGCTTTGTGGATTGAGGGTAGTAGCTTGTGGATTTGTGGCTGATGGCACTGAGCTCCAAGGACCTAGTGGAAATGATGAAATTGTGTTCTGAGCTGAGGTAAACAAGCTGGGGGTGATGAAAGGTTGATTACTTGGCCCCATATCTGGCATCCCAGTTGTATATTGCTAAGGTTGGCCAAAGATACTAGTACTAAATTGGGAGATGGGTGGATTTGGAAGGCTGGGTTGGAGAGCAGTAGTAGCAATAGTGAAGGGACTTAATGGTGAGGTGTTTTGGGCAAAGGGGGGTTTGGGATGGAGTGGTATGGACCAATGGTGGAGTGGTGGTGGCTGGATTGGCTTGCGGAAGGGAGATTTCAACTTGAGTGCAGGCTGGTATGTTTGGGTCTATTGGATCATATGGGGTGGGTTGGGGCTCTTCTTTTGGCACATATTGAGGATAATTTGAATCGTAAGAGCCTATTGGGAGTGGTAGTTGTCCAAACAACAAGAGAGATGGCTCTGATAGGGGAGGAGGTCTTCCAAAGTCAAAGGCTCCAATGTTGTCCCTTCGAAAGTTAGCCATGATTGTTTCTTTGTTTTTGTCTATAATGGCGTTCACCAATACTGCATTTCCTGGTTGGTTCATGAAAGCTTCAGTGTCAGTAGGTGATGGTATGGTATTCTCTAGGCTGAAGGATGGTTGACTGCTCAAGGGGAGCGATGCTGTTTGATCCAAATGATAGGGCTCCATTGTTTCCTTCTTCTTCTTGGCTAAGCGAGTGACGGGTGGCATGAAAATGCAGAATGTTCTTAGGGATGAGATGCAACAATGCTGATGGATGCAAAAGGGGAAGGCTTTTCTATGCAAAATATTTCTTAGGTTGAGGCAAATCTATATGACAAAACCTAAGGAGGATTGGGTTGGGGATTCTAACTTCAAAGATATGTTGCCAAAGCATGAAAGGTCTTCTTTCCTATGTGCAAGCTTGGTGGTGATTATGTCAACTTAAGGATAGACTGATGATCCTTTAGGAAGAACATGAGATTGACCACTTGTGGATCCCAACCTTTAGCTCAAGGTGATGAGGGATAACAAGTGACAAAGCTAGATTACCCTAGACAAAGCTCTATCAAAGGGATAACCTTGGTGAGATTGGTGGATTTTCAAGATGGTAGGAATGACAGACTTTGGCAAGGTGACAACAATTTGAAGACTTGGATGTGAAGTTTTTGGATTGCTGGCTAGATGGTTTGGTTCTAAATGAGATGGATGAACTAAAATGCTTAAGGGGAGGACTAAAGATGGCTGGCTTTCCTACAAAGATGAATCTAAAGGGGAGCTTATGCAAGAAGATGTGGAGAAACAAGGGAGTCTAATCATAGAAATCATGCCTAGTTGGTAATGCATAAACAGGGTTAACTCCTGGATGTTGGCTAAATTTGATAGTGCGATCTAACCAAGCTTCTTGAAGGGCTTCGTTGGCAGCTTTGTCTTCTACTTTGTGGAGTTTGGAAATTTCAGGGCTTGGTGTTACTTCCTTCTTCTTAGCTGCAATTTCTTGGTATACTTGAGATGGCTTGAGTTTTGCTTTGTGAAACTTCTATTTGGGTTTGTGTTGTTCTAACATAAATTCCTAAATCTGCTTGGCTTTGAGAGATTTCAATTGTTTTGCTTCAACTTGTTCAGCTTATGGAACAAGCAGTGACTATGCTAAGTGTGCCCTAAGCTAGGATCGACCAAGTTTGGCAAAGATTCATTCAACAAATAAAAAATCAAGCAATAGATAGGAACAACCAAATAGAAATTTTTGATTCTCAGAATGTGATACTTGCGCCAAGGAGTGTGTATGTTTTACAAATGTTTTGATCAGTCACTTCAAACACATTAACACCCTAGATGGTTTTCTGCAAGGCTGATAGTTGGTTTAGCTAGGGAGTCCTCGATATACCCAAGGTACGTGAGACCCAAATCTGTAGATGAAACAAAAACAATGTCACACAGCCGAGAGCAGAGGTAACCCACTTCTCCTCTTTCACTTCTCAAGGGTATAAAGTTCCTTTAGGCTTAGCCTGAGTGACAAAATCTTGATTCCAAGAGAGGTGTCTTTGGATTCACCTCTCAATCTTTATACTCCGCTGGAATGCTAGAGTTGAGGTCACCCCAAGGGGTGATGAAATCCCCAAGCAGGCCTCCTAAAACTTAAACAAGATTTTGAATCCTAATCTTATGCACCCAAGATGGCCTTGAAAGATGACAAGGGGAGAGAAGACTTGGATGATCTTGGGCTAAAAACACATTTTTTCTTTTACCAACTGACTCTTATGTGTGCTGATCTAGACTTTGCAAGCACTCATGTTTAAGATGCAAATGTTCAATTCCAACTTTGAAATGTGCCAACAAAGCAAAATCGATCGAAGAATGCAAACAAGAAGAAGAGTTAGGGTCAACAAGAAAGTAAACCCGTGCGCCCAGAGGCCCTCCATGTCAAGTATCGATTAATTTCCTTTAAGGCATTCAAGAGTTGGTGTGATTTTGTTTAAAGCCCAAAAAAAAGATGTGTGAAACTCAATTGTCAAGCACGCCCCCGGAGGCCCTCCACGTTAAGATTTGTTTAATTTTTTCTATGCCCAAATGAAGTGTTAGGGAGACTAATGCTCATTCAAGAGATTTTTTAACTTAGAAAAACCACTAAAAACCCAAGTGAGTGGAGTTTGATTTGCGTGGAGCACTTAACACCCTCTTAGGTAGACCCATCCCCATAGATGGCGCTGAGATTGTAACCAATGGTTAAATTGATGGGTGATTAAAGAGGGTGAGTCCGACTACAAACTCACTCAAAGCGTCTTTAATTAGTTTTTGTAACTTAGAAATTTTTTAAAATGTGGATTCTTTTTATGCCCGAAATTGAAGTGTGAGATATTGCAATGGTTAATTGATCCTTTGTATTCAAGATTGAGTTTGTTTGTTTTAAGCATGCATTCCAAGAAAGGTTGATTTTATTCCATGGCATTCGAGAGTGATTTGAGCAACATTCATTCAAAGAAAAAATGTTTAAATATTCAAGTTCGTTTTAAGAAAAACTTGCAATGGGACAAAAAACAATTCGAGCAGTCACCCAAAATCTTTCAAAATGAAAGCTTAACTATGAAGAAAAATAAAATTAACTTTTTAATTTTTTTTGATATGCGTAAAAATGCTTAGAATGGTCTAATCCTACGAGACTACTAAAAGTCAAATTTTGATTTATACTCTTTTTTTTTTTTTTTGTTAAAATAAATAAATATGATTAAAGATATGATGAGAAAACCTGCAGAAAACTAGTTAGAATAAAAACATGCACTAGAAAATGTTAAAAAATTGAACCAAGTAGCTATCAGAGCGATCCCGCGGGTTAAGAATGTGTTCCTGCAGTCACGAGAATGCGAGAACTGTTAGCGAGAATGCGGCAAATGTGAAGTAAAGCTTTGGTCAGACAGACAAGGTGATCTCGCTGGAGTTCCTGTTCGTGGGAATGATAATCCCACCATGAATCTGGATCGCGGGAATGACAGGAAAGACTGTTAAAAAGAATTAAAACTGTGAGCCAAAAACCCAAGAGCTCTTTTTGACAAAGCGATCCTATGGGTTTATGCTCTTACAACGTTTCAGCAAGCGGGAATGATGATCTCGCTAATAAAAATTTAATACAGTCCTGAGAAGTTTAAGACAGGAAATGGCAAGGCGAGAATGACGATCTCGCTGTTTCTAAGGCACGTTCCTGCTGGAGGATTTGGTAGCGGGGATGAAGAGGTTGTTTGATGATACGTGGCAGACTGTTTTGTTGATGAAGTGCGAACTCGCGGTCGTGGGTTCACATTCCTGCTGGAGAGTGCGTTCCTGGGGTCGCGGGGATGCAAAAAAAAGTTTTTTTCTTAAGGTTGACTGGGTCAAAACCGCTTATAGGGTTGTATGCACGTTCTTGCGACGGTCAATAGTACCTTGCAAGCAAAAACCACAAGTCAAAGACGCAAAACTTAAAGCACAAAATGTTAGTTTCCCATGGTTAGTAAAAACATGAAAAAGTATGTGAAACTAGCAAAATGGAGATTAAAATGACCCTTGCGGGGTCCCACCAGGCATGCCAACATGTATATGAGAAAATATGATAGCAAGTAATACTAATCTATTAAAAAACAAAAGCATTAAGTAGCATAAAAATCATAACATATGAGATAGACAAAGTGAAACTCTCAAATGAGAATATGAGCCATGGAATGGCTCTCCCAATGAGGATGGTCACTTGATTTAGGGATGAATCTAATTTGGGTATGGATTTAGGATGTGTGCTCAAGGTTCTCAAACTAACTTCAATGTATTCTTGGTATTTGGGTGTGGGTGTATGGAAAAGTATGAATTTGGGCTTCTCAAAAGGGCATTATAACTTTAGCTCAAGGATTGTGATGATATGGCTTGGGAGGGGATCCAATTTATAGGCTAAGGGCTTGAGGGATGGAGGGTTAAGATGCAAGGAGAGATGAAAGCTTAAGGAGGGCTAGGATGCACTCAAAGGGGAGCACATGGATTGTGCTTGTTTAGCACCAAATAGGGAGTGACACATGTCACAGGGTGAGTGGATGGATGAGTCAACAAAGGAGGCTCAAGGCTTTAAAGACCCTCATAAATGGCTTGTAAGAGCAATGAATGGGCTTGTAAGAGTCTTTATGGCTTTGTAAGAGCAATGAAGGCTTGGTGGTTGGGATATTTTGGAAGGAGTTGAGATTGTTGACTTTTCTTGGCTTAGGAAAGTCTTAAGCTTACTTAGGGAATGTGACAAGGTTAAGGGGGGGGGGGGATTAGAGGTGATTTAGGATTATATTAGGCTTGTTAGAGATATTCAAGTGGATGGCATTCATGAGGGTGGGTGAGTTAGTGGCTAAGCTTGGTTAGTATGGATGGATGGGGTGGATTAGGCTAAATGGAAGATTTAGGATAGTTTAGGGGTTATTAGATTTGAGGGCTTTATTTATCAAATAGATTTATTTAATAAATGAGGGTTTTGGAATTAGATAGGAGAATATGATTAATTGATAAATAATGGGTTATTTGATTTATCAATTAGGACTATAGATGATTAATTAAATTAATCAGCTAGGGGATGGCAAAAGGATTAATTAAATAGGAATTTAATTAATGATGCCTTTAGAGATAGCTAAATAAGATTACCAAAGTGGTGTAATCAGATTTAGGTGTCTACAGAACCTTTATGATATTATCGATTATAAATTTAAAATCAATCAACACTTAATTTATTGAAAACTACACAAAGGAGAAACAATATGTAATCTTTTCTTCATTCATCTTTCCTTCACCAAATCAAAATTTGTATGCACTTAATCTGTGTACAATGTTTAGTAAGCTTGTAGTTTATGAATATGTCATCCTCACTAAATGTTTAAAATTCTATATGTACAATTTGATTTGACTCTTACCTCAAAACCCATCACATTGAAGGTAGGAACTTTGGCACTTGTGCCCCTTGTTGTATATGAAAATGGTTTCCTTTCTATGTGCCTGTGATTTTTTTTTTTTAAAACTAGTGTTTCTTTTGGTAAGTAGGAGAATTTTAAGTTGGAGATAGTATTTTTTTTTTGGGGTTCCTCCCGAGTTGCAATATTTCAATTTGTGGATAATGAAATGACTCGATTTTGTAGTTTTTCTAAAACTTGTGTGAGTGGGATGGGATTTTATTATTTCGATAATTAATAGTGTGTTTTGTGTGTGCTTTGTAGAGGTAGAAAGAGTCTATATTTTATTTTATATTTATTGTGTGTTACCATGATTAGTATTATGTTTTCATGTTGGATTGTGAAGATAGAAGAGTATATAGTGTGCTTGCTTAAGATTTTCGCTGATCTTGCATTTGTTTTATGATTTTCCAATCAACTATTAAAAATCACTTATGGAAATTTACTTTCATTTTTCATAATGCTAAAAAATGAATAATCAATAAGTTCGCAACACCTATTCCATAATTTATTACATTTGGTCTTAGATTTTGATTCGACCTATTTAATAAAATGTTGTGAGATATATTGAAATTTCCATTGAGATATGAAGAAATGTGTAGGTTAGAAAAAAAATGTACAATGCTTTATTTATTTTGTTTGAGTTGTCTTAGTTGTAATTCATGTTCATACAATTTTCAAATGTCCTTAATTTTAAAAATGCTTTGAGATTTTGATTTTACATGTTTTGAATGCAAATGAGTAAGAGAAACATTTTATTTAATAAGAAAAGTGTGGACTTTTGCAGGTTTATGTAAATTTTGTGTGCAATCTTACTATATTTTTTTGAAAACAAAATAAGATTCCATTATGTATTGAGTGATGTACATGCATTGTATTAAAGGCTCCTATTTCATCACATGCTCCAAGAATGGTGACAAAAGTTGTTGAACAAACAATGCTTAACAATTTTATTATTTCTCTCTTTGATAATAATATGCATGTAGTTGGGAATAATAACGGTTATTTTATTTTTTTTGATGGAGGTCAGCTTTTTTTGCCAAGCCTCTTTGGTTTAGAACCAAGGACTAAGGGGTATCCATTTAGCAAGACTTGATCCCTAGTGGGCTCCCTGTGAGCCTTTCAACTTCACTAATAGACCAAGGGCCTTTGACAATAATAGTTATTTTGAATTTGATTTGTCTTCAATATGTAGGAAAGTAAATATTAGTTAATTTTTTATTTGACAATTAATCTTAAAATTAATATATTTTTAATTTAATTATTAATTATAAAAAATTAAATTTATTTTAATTCTATAATTTAAAAAAATCTACGTGAAAAAGAAATAATAAGATTTTTGTTACTATATTTAGAAAAATATAGAAGTGTTCTATTTGTATCTAGATTTTAGTTGTAAATTAATTGTAAATTTTTTTAGTTCTTTTAAAAAATTACAATTTATTTTAATTTAAAATATGTAAAAGTTTGAAAATAAACTAAATAGAAATATTCTTTATACATTTCAAAAAAGTTTAGAAAGGTTCTCCATATACTTAGATTTTAGTATTACATTTTTCTAAGACTAATTCAAATTTTAAAAATTAAAATATAATTTAATTTTAAAAAATAGAAAACTTACTTATATATGTAGATTAATTTATATATTTAAAGTTTCACAACTAAAAATATATTGTATACATTTATAGTCACTAAATTCTACTAATGTAAATAACTTATATTAGTTTAGTTTCATTTAAAAAATATATACAAAAAAAATTAAAGATAAATTGTTAGTATAAATAAATATAATAATAAAATACTAAATCACTATTTTCTATTGCATATCAAGAAATAATGAAAGAGTTTTTACAAAATTAAGGGACCATAAACAAGGATATCCCAACTCAAGAGTTATATCAAATTGGACAGGAAGTTTGTGCAATTACATTGCCTAAATACATATACATATATAAACAAAAATGAAAATCATAGAATTAGATTTTGAAGCTACTCTTCGTCCTCCTCACTAGTCTCTAGAGTAGTGAACTGAATTGGAGAAGGCCAGTTTAGGGACACATCCTCATCCTCTAGCTTCCTCTTCCATTTCCTTTCCTAATTTAGCTTTTGTATGAGGTTTGAAAGTGGCACGTTGAAAACGATTAACATAATCATTAGTAGTAGTGTACCCATGGCAAGATCTTTCTTTTCCAAAGTGCATTTCCCGTCTATAAGCAACTGGAGGAACAAGGTTTCTTTAATCTTGATAACAATAGTGACCTGCAAGGCAACGTCAACATATATGAGTCTCCTTAGAGACTCAGTAAGGTATCTACTTTTACTCTGAAATATGTCTTTCTTCCTACATTTCCATAGAAACCAAAGAATAATAGAGGAAAGAATAGACCATTTTTTGCTACCATAGATTTTACAAAAATTGATATTATCAATAGAAAAATTGCCATCGAATTTGAATCCAAATATTGCCCAGATTTCCCTAGCAAAGAAATAGTGGAAAAGAAATGGAGCACAGATTCAGGCTGTCTATAGATTAAACAAATGTTATACTCCCCCCCCCCCCCCCCCCCCCCCCCCAATTTTTTGAAGGGCAATTTATGTAGAAAAAAATCTATAGAAAACAAGTGACTTTAGGTTGAATTGGTTGTGCCCAAAAATTATGTAGGATTTTTTCCACTTAGGATAGGTAAGATCAAGGCTCCAATAGGTATTAAGGTGGTCAAAGATAAATGTAGAAGCTGAAAGCAAAGAGTAAACATATTTAGATTTGACAAGTTCAAAAGGGGTAGAGTTCGACCACCGCAGGTGGAAACAACATGAGGAGGGAGAGCAACAAAGAAGTTTGACATCGCTTTCCTCCATGGCTCTTTTTACTAGACAATATGTTCTTTAATGTTATAGAGGAAGAAGATATTTGTCTCTGAGTTCATCCCACTGGATCAACATGCCATCCTAAAGAATATCCTCAAATGTGCATATTCTTTCCCTATCCCATTTCTTAGCTTAGCAACCCTAAAACATAACCAAAAGTTTAGAGTTACTTTTCAAGTTCCACCAAATAGACCCTTTGGTACACCATATATTACGCTCCTTTGTTCTCTGAAACTTGCCAAGAAAAGGTCTAAAATATGCCTAGCTCTTCCACAAGGACTTGAAAACATTAGAGCCTCCCACAAGGGTCCTTGATTCCAGAGCTAAGAAGTCCAAAATATCTAAATTGTGCCAAAATTTGGCACCACAAGGATGCCCTCTACTAATGTTATTTCTTATTAGCACCTTCCATGACTCCTCCTCTTGGACTGATTTTGTAATCCATTTGACCGCTAGGGCCATCCCT
Organism: Cupressus sempervirens; assembly: GCA_028749045.1. Lineage (NCBI taxonomy): Eukaryota > Viridiplantae > Streptophyta > Pinopsida > Cupressales > Cupressaceae > Cupressus > Cupressus sempervirens. The sequence continues at coordinate 173,194,665 of CM053792.1, read as the reverse complement.
TGTTGTCTAAGGTCCTTCAACCATAGGCCTCCAAGTCATTTACTTTTCGTTCACCAATCCTACTTGACTGCATGAGTTTTCTTGCCCCCTCTACAATCTAACCAAAGAAAATCTCTAATAATCTTTTGAAGCATCTCAAACTGATTGGTATTAAACAACTAGGCTAAGGAGAAGTACACCGAGTAAGAAGAGAGAATTTTCTGACATACTTGAATTCTTCCAGCAAGGGAAAGGTAAAAAGAGATCCAATTGTTAAGTTTAGCAGTGATTTTATCCTTGATCCAATTCCACATATCATTGGTATTAGGACTGACTGCAAAAGAAATTCCTAAATATTTCACAACATGAGAGAGCCCTTCCAAGAAATGCCATACTTAGCACACCAAGGAGGAGAAGAAAGCTCCCACCCTAGTAAGAAATATTTAGAAATGGAATTTTTGTTTCCTAAGGCCTGAAAAATAGGTCCAACTTAGTCATCAAATGCTCCATATTCCCCTCTTCTAAAACAAAAAGAATGTTTGTATTATCTACAAATTGAACATTGGAAATCTCTTCCATATTCAGGAGAACAGTCCCTTGGACTCTAGGGGAAAGAGAGGAATCCTTAAGGAGATAGTGTAGAGAATTAGTAGCAATATAAAATAATGCTAGAGCTAAAAGGAAGCCTTGTTTGATCGATCTAGACTATGAGAAAAAATCAGATATGTTCTCGTTGACTTCCACAATAGCTCTAACATCCTTCATAAGAATTTCAATCATATTAGAGAAAATTGAAGGGTATCCAAGAGCTTCTAACATCATTAAAATAAATCCCATTCCAAACTATCATATGCCTTCTCATAGTCTATCAATAATATCCCCACATTTTGGTTCAAAAATTTTGCCCACTTCAAAGTCTCCCAACATGTGATGAGATTCTCAAGGATTTATATACCTTTCACAAAACCTGTCTAGGTAGGATTGATAATCTTAGGAAGAATATTTTCAACTCTTAAGGCTAGAATCTTATAAACCACATTAAGAAGTGTGATTAGTCTCCAATTCTTAATAAGTGTTTTGTCTCCTCCTTTATGAATCAACTTAATCATTCCTATATTAATGTTTTGCCCCAAGAAACCTTTTTCCAGGGAAAAGTCATAGACATCCTTCAGCATTGGGCTAATCCACAAGGAATTAGTTTGAAGAATTCTACAGTGATACCATCTAGACCAAGGGCCTTCTCTTTAACCATTAGAGAAATCACAGATCTGATCTCCTTAATAGAAATAGGGTTTCCTAGGTGCAATGAGTCCTGTTCTCATGACCTTCTAGGAACAATATTGGAAATTTTGTCCCAAGCTTGCTTCATGCTGGAGCTAATGTCTTCAAAAGAGAACACACTTTTATAAACATGAGCATAGATAATCATGAAATGTTCAAGATCTGAGATGATAACCCCATTATCACATACATAATCTATCCTATCCTTAGTCTCCTTTCTTTTTAGTAATTGAAAGAAGACTCTAGCTCTGGTTCTGACCCCTTGACTCTTTCTAGTTTACAATACCTTGAGAGCATGCTTGGCCTTAGTTACTTGTTCCACTGCTTGGGGTTTGGAAGGGAGGGCTTGCTCATTAGACTCTGCAACTAGGAGAGAATTAAGAAGAGACAATTCCTAGGCTCTACTATCCTTGGCTTTCTTTTTTCCAACTACCTTAAAGATATTCCGCCACAAGCTTACTGTTTGATTCCACCTAGAGACAAGGTTTTCATGCAGACAAATGGAATAGTTGAACCAGTGGATGATCTTCATAGCTGCTTGCACTTCCTGATCTTCCAAGAGGGAAGAGTTTAGCACAAATGCACTATTCTTCTTGTTCAAAATATGAACTGATGAGCCTAGTTTGATAATATAAACTAGGATGGGGTGATGATCAGATAAAGAAAAGGGGAGGTTTTTAGTAGGGTTATCATTTGAGGTTGAGAGTAGTTGAATACATGATTTTCAAAGTAAATACTATCCAGTCTTGAGTATGTCCTTCTATTGCTTTTTTGGATATTAGACCATGTGAACCAAATCCCTTTAGATTGGTTCTTGAGATGAGAAAGGGAGTCAATTAGATTGAATTTTGATATAAGTCTATTCCAAAAGTATTTATCATTACCCTTCTATTCCAATTTAATTCCTCCTACTTTATTCTTTTCCCTTTCAACCATATTGAAATAACTTGCTAAAACCCATGGGATATTGGGAAGGTTAGAGAGTCATTGCCATAGGACGATCCTATCAGTGTGCTCATTAGGGCCATAAATGGAACAAATACCAAATTCAAACTCTATTTTTTTGAAGGAGACCTAGGTTTCTCTATTGCAAGGGCAACTCCTTTTCTTATCAGCGGAGTTCCTCCATTAGGGCCAATCAAGGTAGAAGTGCCACTTTTCCCTTGCAAATGATTGGTAGACACTAAAAAAAAATCCTTCCAAATACATTTGAGGGCAATATCTAGTGCAAACTTGATATATTTCACTTCTTGCAAAAGAATAATGTCAATTTCCTTGATCCACCTAAGAAATCTTTTAATCACAGACTTCTTGTTAGAAGATTCCAACCCTTTGACATTCCAAGAAGATAACTTTAGGAAATCCATGGTAAGAATTATTTATCATTTTCCATGGGGGACTAGAAACCTTTGAAACAATCCGACATTTTTGTCCTAGCCACCTTGCAAGGCTTAGGATTACCAGTCAGTAAGGGAGGCCTTCCTCTTTTCCTTTGAATCACTTCACCATAATCCAAAATCAATGGTTCATGTTTCTTGGATCTCCTTTTCTCCTTGGGATTACTAGAGCTAAACACAAAGGCTTCCTCGATATGATTGATATCAATAGTAGACCCTTCCCCACCACCATTTTCAAGGGTGCCAGCAGATGACCTCTCACATTCCTTCTGATTACCCCCTACAAGTGCATGATAAATAGTTTGGTCCCCTCCTTCAATCACAAAAGGCTTTTTGGAGGTTGTAGGAATAACAACCGTAGAAAAGTCATGAAGTCTTTCATCCTTGCTAAGATAATCCAAAATGGGGTCATTAAGGGATTCAATCTCTTGATCATTCTTTGAGAAACCAAGCTCAATGGGGATAATAGGAACATGGGACGTAGTCTCCTAACAACCCCAAATGGGGATGGAGAATGATTTCTTTATATGGTGCAATTCTTCTCTCTTCAATAGAGAAACTTTCTCATTAATAGATGTTAGTGCTAGTTGTTGGGCATTCAAAGGAAAAGCCTTATTAGTAGGGTGATTAGTCTCAAAGTCCTAAGTGTAATGCCTCGCCAAGGGATCCAAAAGAATTAACCTAAAGTTTTGCTATGTTTACCAAACATTTTTTTTAAAGAATAACAAACACAACAATCATAAAGTAGTGGAAGCAATAACATCCAATCATACATAAGCAAACATAACAAATTACATTCCTTAAGGATCGCAAGATGTTGAGTCACATATAAAGTTAAATAATACTAAGTCAAGTAAATAATACATCCATATGAAAGAACAACTACAAGTTCATTCCACTTAAATAATATACATTTGTTCTAAATGCCACTTGGCAACAAAATTCGAAATGCACAATCATCCACTGTACATGTCATAGGGTATGAAAAGTTAAAAGAATATACATTTATAAAAATATATTACATCATCCCTTTCAGATCCATGAAATAAAGTACAATATAATAAGTGAAATCATCCATCATAATACATAAAGATAGAATGAAAGGAAATATAGACAAGGAACTAGAGCCACGACATCAACATACATATCTCAATGGTAAAAGTAAAAAGCACTACCACCCGACCTTGTGGCAACCCAAAAAGGTCCACTCCCACCACTTTGAGGAGATAGTCTCAAGTCCCACAATGGATGTCAATCCAAAAATCAAAAGTAATATCTATGTCAAGGAAACCCTAAAAGTAATCTAACTCAAAGGTTCCAAGATAAACCAACATCTAGACCCAGAGGCAAACAAAGACACGTAGGGAATCTACTATGTAAGCAGGAAAGTGTCATCGCATGAATCAACACTAGAGTTATCTTGGCAATCTGACTTGAACTCGATCCCCTAATGACTTTATGCGGCACTAGTATCCTTTCGTACTAACAAGGCATACTAATGATGCATGGTCGCAACCAAGTGTTCTCTCTACTCCCATCCTAGTTTGTACTAGCACTCAAGGCATGCACGAGAACATACAAAGACTCTTATTAGGTTCATTTTAATCCCCTTTAATGTAGTGTTTTCACTTATTAAACAATTTACAATTGGTTACATTGGCAGCCACTTTGGGCCTTGAAGTCCATTGCAAGCCACTTCTTGACATTACATATAGTTAACCTACCTAAGCTCATAAAAATTACAAATAAAAGAATCATAGTATTTCCCTCAGTCCTATACAAGTGACTAGAAAACATCAAAAGATAATTCATAATAACCCATTAGTTCTTTACAAGCATCTGGAAAGCATCCCAAAAATACTGCTCGAAGACTCAAAAAGATTAGGTCAAATATGTCATAACATTCATCTTGTTATCCCACAAGGACACTGAAAGCAATAACAAACAATATAACCAAACTCATCATAGAACATGCCAAACACATTACCATGGTTGAGATTAAAAGATCAAAGATCATATCATCATATCACAAACACAGAACTCCCAAGCCTCTGGTAGACGTCCTAAAAATTGGTCAACACTCTAGTCAACCCCAAACCCAAAACATAGACAACATACAGATAATAGAGTAGTTTTATAGTTTGGTTTGATTTTAAAAACATAGGTGAGTTAACGGTATGGTCAAGTTTTCATTTCAATGTATGTTTCAAATAGATGAGATTCACAGTTTACCCTTACAAATTAACCCATTTCTTATATTTGAATAAAATGCACAATTAATCCTTAATTTATGAAGTCACAATTAACCCCATTAAATATCACATGATAACTTAAAATAATTATCTATCAAATTACTAAATTACTAAATATTGATTATTAAATAAAATACTCACGATCTTGTTAATAATTCATTTATTAAATAATAACAAAGTAAATATGTTATAACATTACTGATTGATTTCATCAATAATTATTTAGATTACTAAATTAATAATTATTAAATAAAACTCTTTAATATTTAATATTTATTAATTTAATAAATATTAATAAAAACTATTAATAAATAATAAATTAAATTTATTAATAAACAATAATTTTAATTTAAATAAAGCTAAGTTTTTGAAAAAATTAACTCTTTTTTTAAAACATTGTCTACATAGTTAAGGCTCGTTGGCCAGCCTTAATAAGCAGTTGTCGTGCAACTACAACTTGTCTGCTATCACACACAATAGTATTTAATACTATTGCTACGGTGGTAGTGCAGACTGCGCCGCAGACAGTAAATGAGCCATGGGGAATTAATGGCCCCACCCCCACCTCTCTCTGTGTGTGTGTGTGTGTGTGTGTGTGTGTGTGTGTGTGTGTGTGTGTGTGTGTGTGTGTGTGTATATATATATTTATATGATTTAAAAAAAAAAAAAAATTTAAAAACAAAACAAGCTCCCCCCCCTCCCCAATTAACATTTTTAATTTTTTATTTTTTAATATAAACTTGCAAATTTACCCTAATAGGGAAAACATGACAAAGCTGTCAAATTTATATTCTAAATTTTTTATTTCATTACAAACCTTCTTGATTAAAATATTAATGTATTTACTCTATAGAATGAGGGTTTCTAATTGCTTTTTCAATCCTGATATACAGATATAATTCGATACGAATATTGAGGAAACTTTTGGAATCGTTTGATCCAGTTTATTAGTTTAAATTCCAAAAAAATTCAAGTCTTGCTTATACTCATTAAAGTTTTGTAATTTTCTCATATTTAAAAAACAAGGATATTACTATTTATTAAAAATTCTATTGGCTTAACACAAAAAAGGAAATGAAAAATTTATTTTTTTGTGTTAAAAAATTAGTGATTTATAGGATGTGTTTGCCACATATCAATATCATTAAATGAACAATAAAATTAAATAATACTATTGACAGTTGTTCATTTACATACAATTAAATCTCCATTACTTCAGTGTCTAACAAACTAAGCTTGATTTAATTGTTTATCAAGTCCACTTCCTTGTTGCTGAGGAAGATACTTTCATCCATCTTTCTTCATCTTTTACTCGACATGGACTATTTAGGGAACATCTGTAGAAGCAAGGTTTGATTTTTTTGCTATTGTCAAGAATTCCTGGTGACAGGTGTTGATTTACGATGGCATTTGAAGAAGGTATTACAATTTATTTTTTAAAGTTTACCAAATCAACTGGAAAATTTGCTCACATTGTTTTAGTGTAGTAAGGTTTCTTGGGTTTCCATGTTTTTAGGATGATTATCTTCGAATTTTACCCCTCTATTTCCAGAAATCATTTGTTTCCCCTTCAACATTTCCTTTGATTGCTCTGATTTTTGTGGAAGGTGAACCATATTGCCTTTCATTGTGTGCTTGACGATTATTATGATAGAATTTTCTTTGGTTTTTGCTAATCATTGAATGCTCATCCATTCAAAATGTACAATGTTGAGAAATTTGGAATATTTGTTAAGCTATTTGTTTTTTGGTTGCATTTTTGCTAGAAACTATTTTGTGACCATCTACTTCACACACTCATTTTTGTTTTCTGCAAAGGAATTCTACATCAGCAGGCTTGGGATAGCTGTGTTGGTTTTATGCATTATGAAAAAACCCACTAACCAACCTCACTATTGTTATGAAAAACTCCAATTTGCTGGTGCACTATTATTTTCAGATAGAACCCCTAGGTGAAATACCAAAAAACTTGTTTGCGTGATGTGCGTCATTGTGTGTGTGCCTTGGGCCAACTTTGTTCTTAGCCCAACCGACCCCAAAAGCAATGGTGGATCAGCCCTAGTGGAAGTAGGGCTAAAATGAGAAGTTGGCCTTAGGCCAAGTTTGCTCAAATGGCCTTCTTTTGTTAAGATCTTTCAATACAAGTGAATTTTAATAATGATATTGTAAATTTTTTAGAATTGCAGGTATATCTAATATCACATCTGCCAGGTGCAAGTTTTGTCTTTATCCTATGTCTCAATAACAAGTTTAATTGCATTTTAGTCTTATTAGGTAATGATCACATTTTGTGTATTGCTCTCTAGCTGTAATAACGTATACAAAACCCATTGTTCCTCCATAGAAATAAACAAAATATTATAGACAAAAATATAAGCTTGTCAAGAGATCGATGATGCCATGTTCCTCTGCAAGTGGTGGTGGTGGTTTCTTTTTAGCCTTTGGTTGGGTATCTATGCTTAAAATTGTGTGGCTCTGAGTGGTTTTCTCTATAGCTTTAAAATTATTCTTTGTGTTTTCTACATCTGTAGTTTTGGTCTCATTTTCTCCAATCAACTCAATAGATGTTCTTGGGCTTGGTCTTGGGGTTGGATTGCAATAGATCACATTTTTAGTCTTAGTGGTATGGCCAAAGGCTAACTTTAGAGAAATGTAAGGAGGAACAAACAACACCATAGTCAAGACCAACATGTAAATACCTTGGCTCTCTGCATTCTTGAAGGATATGAATTCATATAACTTTTAGCCATTTGGATAATTGTTATAGATTCATTATTATACATGTTTCAAAGTATTATTCATGCTTCATACTGATCTGTCCAACAAGTCTATTGTCTTCTTCACGTATTTCACTTAACCCTCTCTATCTAGATATCATGATGCCTACTATTATAAGGGGTAGGAGTATTCAGAAAATAAATCTAGGGGTTTCTGCTTGGTATGCTACATTTGATATTTTTCTTTATAAAACTAAAGACATGGTCATTTGAGCAATGTTCTGTTTCATTTTTGGCTTTTATAATATTATATTTTAAAAAGTTAAAATTTCATTTTTGAAAACCGTCAAGTTCCAAAGTTTTTGTTTCTCATCTGTAATTTTGAGGCTTTATATTAACCAACATGTTTTGTATGGTGCAAGTGAAAAGGCCATAGGCAATACTAATAAAAAAGCAAAGGGAAAGTTGCACGGTAATAAAAATGGGAAGCTTTTGGAGCCACTCAAACTATACGGCTGAACCTGGCTTTCAATTGAAGTTATTTCATTTTTCCATGTCTATAATTCATCCATTCGTACAATATATTTTAGAATGAAGATATCATATTTCATTCCAAAGTTTGTGCATTCATTGTCCAGAGTCTTTTTGTAGTTGCATGTATATTATGTGGCGATTGATCACAGAAAACATTTTCCATATTTTTGCATCCATATTTTGCAGCTATATCATTACATTGTTGCTAATTATTTTGTTTATAAACAACCTTTTAAGTTCACTATATAAATATTGGTATTATATTATTTTAGATAGAAAATGCATTTAATCATTTTTACATCTTTTTAATGTTCATTGTCTCATTGAGAGGCAGGAACTATGACACTTGTGCTACTTGTTATCATTTGAACATGAGATATAATTTATATAATTTTAGTGTTATACATTAATATCCAAATAGTTAGAAGAAAAAATAGATAGAAACTAAAATCAAATTTATGGTAGAGTGGAGGAAGAAATAGATGGAAGGTAAAATAAAATTGAGGGTGGAGTGGAGAAATAACTATAAAGCTAAATAGGTAGAAGAAGAAATAGATGAATACTAAAATAAAATTGAGAGTAGAGTATAGAAATAACTATTAAGCCAAATAGTGACAAGAAGAAATAGATAGAAACTAAAATAAAATTGAGAATAGAGTCCAGGAATAACTATTCATAAAAAAAATTACCAAGAATTCTAAAATAAAAATGAAAACATATATAATGTTTTCCATTTGCCATGCAAAAGGAGTTTTACATATTTTATTAAAAGTAATTTTGCATTATTATTGATACAAAATGAGTATTTGATGTAATTTATTTATTTTAAATATTATAATGAGATATTTATAAAAAAGTCATTTCATTTATTTGGGAAGTAAGATTTTATAATTTTCTAAATTAGAGTGTATTGATTGTCAACAAGTAATTTACAAACTATAAATTTACTAATTTTTAACTCTTCAATCTTAATCACATTTTCTTTACACATTCCTTGAGTGATTGTACTGTAAAACCTTAAAAAAAAAAAGAATTGTAAGGTCTACATATCATGCATTACTTTTGTGCCTCTATCTAGTTAAAAGAGATTCATGAGTGTTATACATTATTATGATTTTATTATAGACTATTTGGCACTAATGCCTTTCTTCTAACTATTTTAAAATATAATATTAGTCTTCTTCATTTATTTCACTTAACTCTGACATGATCATTTGAGCAATGTTTTGTTTCATTTTTGGCTTCTATAATATTATATTTCAAAAAATTAAAATGTCATATTTGAAAACTGTCAGGTTCCATAGTTTTTGTTTCTCATCTGTAATTTTGAGGCTTTATATTAACCAACATGTTCTATATGGTGCAAGTGAAAAGCCATAGACAATACTAATAGCAAAGTAGAGGGAACATTGCACAGTGAAAAAAAAACATCCGAAGCTTTTGAAGCCCTCAAACTATACAGCTAAACCTAGCTTTCAATTGAAGTTATTTCACTTTTCCATGTCTATAATTCATCCATTTGTACAATATATTTTAGAATGAAGATATCATATTTCATTCTAGAGTTTTGTGCATTCATTATCCAAACTCTTTTTGCAACTACAAGTATATTATGTGGTGATTGATCACAAATTTTTTTTTCCATATTTTTGTATCCATATTTTGCAGCTATATCATTAGATTGCTACTAATTATTTTGTTTATATATGACCTTTTAAGTTCACTATATGAATATTGGTATTATATTATTTTGGAACTGATGACTTGACTTTAATGAGCTCAAATTAGAGGAGGGCCTGGGGCGCATGTAGTGCTCCTAAGCACTGTTATTGGCTTTTGGCCAATTATTCAAATAAATAATCTAATAATTAAATAACACTCTGAGTGTCAGTCTTAGCCAACTTAGTTTAAATTTGTTTTTATTTTTGCTAGGCCTTGTGTTCTTGGGGCATCATGACTATTTTATTATTATTAGATATTGGGGAAAATAAGTAATATGCTTGGCAACATGATTGAGAACTAATAATAGGGTGGTAGCCTATTATTGTAGGGGGATCCCACCCAAATTAAGAATTCAAAGATTCATAGTTTCATAACTTTTGATAAGTTTTGTGCATTCATTCTAAAATATATTGTTTAAGATAACAGTTCCGAATTGTTCAGGACACTTATATTCTTTGGCTGGAGCTTTCACAAGCCTCCATCTTTTAAATAATGAATTTTATTTAAAAATCGATCATAGTGAGAGTTCTGTTCAAATTCCACTCAATGAAAACTTCATTTACAACTATTTTTCCTACTGAGAACAACTATGTACAAGGGTTTACCCAATTAGTGTCTACATTTGCTTTTCTTTTGAATTCTAAAAAATATAAAACATTGTTCTGTGTATTCTATTAATATACCTTTAAACACAAATAAATAGCTCTCAAAATCTATTCAAGTCATGATTCTTCTTTAATACTTGACATGAAATTTCATAGCTTTGTAGACTAAAAATATACTTGTACCTTAATATACTAATGAACTTATTCTGCATAGACTTCTTCCTTTCCAATGCAACAACTGCTGGTTTTTTGCTCCCTGATTAAAAGTTCTTTGTCATTTTGTGAATGTCAAATTCTTATGGTTTTCTTCATTTTCCATAACATTGCTTGTTTAAACTTGTCAATTTGAAGATCAACTGTACAATTTAAAAGGAGGGATCTGTATTGGTACATGTCATACATGTAGGCTTCCAAAACAAACAAGACATTTACAAGTAACAATGTGTTCTATGTTTCTTTACTAATTTCATATTGTAAGTTAATAATAAAGTATCATGAATATGTTAAGATTGGAGAATGTGTTATCCTGTACAAATTTATTTTTAAAATTCTTTTGCTACTTTACAGTATTCATTTATTTTATGCCATTTCTGTAGTTTCTAAATTATAGTTCTGTGAATTTATTTATGGAAGATTGTTGGTGCTTTATTTCTTATTCTTTTTTTCATGACCCATCTATATTTTGGTTGTTTGTATTAGAGAGAATAAACTCTAATTTTTTTCTTAGTTGACAACTGGAAAAAAGGCTCCTTTCTCTAGTGTTGAAAAGGCGGTGATCTGTAGGTCAGCAACAATCCTCTTTCCCTTGGTGTTGAATTTAGGTGCTCTCTTCTTTCTTTTTCCTATCACGGTTCACCCAGATCATCTTCAAAATCACATGTATATACCATAAAGTAGTTTCATCTTTCTCTATCAGTTTATGATTTTTATTTATTTATTCATAGTTTAATATCAATTCCAGTATGCCTGTCAAGGAAATGCATTGATTTTAGACATAAAATGCATTTAATTATGTCTACATCTTTTTAATGTTCATTGCCTCATTGAAAGGCAGGAACTATGGAACTTGTAATTAGTTGTCATAATATGTATATTAATTATAGACTAACATAGGAAAATGAGTTTCCAATAATAATAAAATTCATGTTGCCCCAAGAACACAAGGCCTAGCAAAAATAAAACAAATTTTAACTAGGCTAAGATTGACACTCAGAGGATTATTTAATTATTCGATTATTTATTTGAGTTATTGGCCAAAAGCCAATAATAGTGCTTAGGGGCACTACATGTGCCCCAAGCCCTCCTCTAATTTGAGCTCATTAAAGTCAAGTCATCAGTTCTATAATAATATAATACCAATATTAATGATGGGATCATAACCCAAGACAAAATGAACGCAATAAGAAAAGGGGAATAGTATTATTAGAATTGATATGCTATTACATCTAGTACAACAAAAATTGACTCTATGACATGCCCTATGGGCTTACAATGTTATCAGATTCTGGAGAAAACCCTTCTCCCAAACTCCACCAAAAAAATGCCTTTACAATGTCAACAATGTCCTTAAGTAAACCAAATTAGGTTTAGGGTTAGGAATACATTTTAGAATATGCCATTTGGAATCCACCTCTGAAACATAAGGTTCTAGAAAACACGTCAAAATTTGATGTAAAATTAGAAAAATCCAGAAATGGTACTCCAACTTCTGGGAGGCATAACTTTTGATTCAAGACTCCGATTGACGAATTGTTTACATTTTTGAAAAGCTCTTCAAGTGTTCTATAGCCCCATTGACCAACTTTGCTCGTCCCCCATTTTTTGGGCCCATACGAGGCCATTTAGTGCCTCAAATCTGATTTTGAAGTGCTATTAGGAGGTTTCCAGTCAACTTAAAATTGCAATAACTTTCAAACTATAAAGCCTTTTGACCTTATTCTTTTTTTGGAGTGCTTTAAATTATAAGTATTCATCCCTCCAACTTACACCCTCTAACTCATTATAATTATGGATCAATTATAAAATAACCTATTTTCTATATTGGCACATATCTCAAGGTGCTCAAAAAATATAACCTAGAAAACCAATAGTGGAACTATTAAAGTTGGACTCTTTATTTGACCCAAATCGGTATCTAAAAATGAAAAGACTTTAAATAGAAACTGACACTAAGCATATTTTTAGGTGATACAAGATTGCCCTTACACCACTAGATGCTCCTACATCAGACACCCAAGGTAGATTTAAAAGTGACCCTATCACTTTATAGCTAGTAGAGAAAAACCCAAATGGGCAACCTCCATTGCAGATATCCAAGTTGAGTCTTCTATTCCTCATCCTTTCGACTTCACCAAGTATTCTTCATACTAGTTGTTTCTAGTACTCCGGTCCACATGACAATCTAGAATGTCTTCAATCTCTCCCTTTGTAGAAGTAGGAATTGGACATGACTCTGGCATCAACTCCTCATTTGCATCATCATCATGATATTTTGTTAAGTGTGTACTAGTGAAAATAGGAGAAATGTGAATCCCATCTAGCAACTCCACCTGATATGCATTCCCTGAATCATGTTTCTTCAAAATTTTGTAGGGGCCAAATTTCTTCATCTTCAACTTGTTGTAGGTACACACTAGAAATCATTCCTTTCTCAAATATACCATAACTTGATCACCAACTTGGAACTCCTTGTATCTCCTCTTTTGATCTACCCTAGCCTTATACTGTACGTTCATCTTGGTAATATGTTCTTGCACCTCCTCATGTAGGTTCTTGACATGTTCAACAAAGTCTTCTCCCTCAACACCTATCCTCTCCCCTTGCTTCATCTTCCTCAGCTCTAGTGTAGTCCTTGGACTACTCCCATACACAATTTGGAATGGTGAACTACCAGTACTCCTGTTTATGGAATTATTGTAAGAAAAGTTTGCTTGTGGTAGAATCAAATCCCATCCCTTGGGTCTATCTCCTACTAAACACCTCAACAAATTGTCCAGACTTCTATTCACTACTTATGTTTGTCCATCAGTTTGCAGATGTTGTGCAAAACTTCAATTTTGTCTTCAACTTCTTCCACAAAGTCCTCCAGAAAAACCCAACAAAATTAGTATCTCTATCAGAAATAATACTTTTTGGAAGACCATGTAGCCTTACCACCTCTTTGAAAAATAAATCTGCAATATGCACTGCATCATGAGTCTTGTGACATGGAATGAAATGTGCCATCTTGGAGAATCTATCAACCACCACAAATACTGAGTCACTACCCCTTTGTGTCCTTGGAAATCAAAGAACAAAATCCATAGTTATGTCCTCCCAAGGCTTCGATGGAATAGGCAACAATTGGTAGAGTCCAGTATTTTGACTAAATCCTTTGGTTGTTTGACATACTTGACAACTTTGCACAAACTTCTTCACATCCTATGATAATTGAGGCCAAAGTGTCTTGCCATCCCTCCACTACTTGATCAAGTTCTTCCTCATGGAACTCCTTGGAATACACAATTGACTTCCCTTGAACAACATACCATCCTGAATCATGTAATCTAGCCACCTGGTCCTGTCTAGAGTAACAGGTTCTTTACAAGCCTTCCAAGCCTTTGAAAAATCAAGATCCTTAGGGTATAAATTCTTGAGTTCATCAAACCCAACCACTTCAACCTACATTACTGTCAGCAGAAATTGTCTCCCACTTAATGCATCTGCAACCCTATTAGAGCTTCTGCTTCTATGTTTCAATACAAATGTATAGCTTTGCATGAACTCTATCCATCTCAAATGTCTTTGATTCAATTTACCTTAGCTATTTAGGTACTGTAATGCCTAGTGATCAATATACAAAACAAATTCTTTTGGAAACAAACAATGCTTGCATTTCTTTAAGGTCTAAAGTATTGCATAGAACTCCTGATCATAAATAAAACATGTCTTCTTTGCATCATTCAATTTTTCATGGAAATAGACAATAGGTTTACCTTCTAAGCTCAATACAACCCCAATAGCAATGACACTAGTATCACAATCCACCTAGAGCACTTTGCTAAAATCAGGAAGTTCCAACACAAGTTTCTCTATCACCTTCTTCTTCAACAATTCAGCAGCTCCCGTAGTCCACTTGAACTTTTTTCTATCTCCCCTCATTGTTTTAGGTAGGGGTGCACATATACTATTGAAATTCCTAATGAATTTCCTATAAAAACTAGCCAGACCATGGAATGACCTCACCTCAGTGGAAGACCTTGGAGTAGAAAATTCCAAGATGACCTTCACCTTCTTTGGGTCCATTTTGAGACCATTAGCTAATATGAAAAACCCCAAATAGAATAACTCCCTTTTGACAAAGCTACACTTCAAATTAATCAATGATTTTTCTTCCCTCAACCTTTCAAGGATGCTATTAATGTGCAATAAATGTTCATCCAAAGACTTAATGAAAATCAAAATATCATCTAGATAGACAATAACAAATTTTCCCAAAAAAAATTTAGTACCTCATTCATAAGTTGTATGAAGGTGCTTGATGCATTGGTCAGTCCAAAGGGCATGACTAACCACTCATATAGACCCTCCTTGGTCTTGAATGTAGTATTCCACTTATCTCCCTCTTGTATCTGTATCTAGTGATAACCACTCTTAAGATCTATCTTTGTGAAGTACTGAGCTCCACTCAAACAGTCCATAAGATCATCCATTCTTGGCAAAGGAAACCGATACTTGATTGTTATTCTATTTATAGCTTGAGAATCTATACACATTCTCCACTCTCCATCCTTCTTTGGTGCTGACACTACAGGTACTGCACATGGACTTAGGCTCTCTCGAATCAAACCTTTCCTCAACAGCTCCTAAACTTGTCTATTTACCTCCTCAATCTCATTAGGAGTCATCCTATGAGAAACCTTGTTAGGAAAACTAGCTCCAAGGACTAAATCTATTTGATGATTGATTTGCCTTACTGGCGGCAACCCTTCAGGAACATTATCAAAGATGACATATCCATACTCACTTAACAGTCCTGAAACTTAAAGTGGAATTTCACTACTACCTCCCTTATCTTTCCTAGGAATTAAAGCATAACACATATGCTGATGTTTCATGCCATCCATAAATTTTCTTTTATCAACAAGACATACCTTAGCACTACTTCATACCTTTTCACCCTCCTTTATCAAGGGCTTCAATTTGTGGTGAACTCCATCCTTTGTCAGAGAGTATATATTTGCATGACCATTATGTATAGCATGCCTATCAAACTACCATGACCTTCCCAATGATAAATGGTAGACATCCGTTGGAATGATGTCATAGAGAGCCTCATTATGGTAACTCCCAATCTTGAACTTTACCAAAGATTGCTCACTAACCATGATCTTATGATCATCCTGCACCTAAGTAATCCAATAGGGTTGGGGGTGTTTCACCCTCTTGAGCTTTAGCTTTGAGACCATCTCCTCTAACACCAAGTTGTTAGTGCTTCCACCATCTACAGTAACATCACAACATTTCCCCTTGCACTTGCATCTGGTACGAAACAAACTCCTACTTTGTCTAGGTTTAGTCTCACAGCTCAATAAGACCCTTTCATTAACTAGAACCTCTCCTCTTTCTACATCCTCTGAATGTGATGACTATGCATCATCATCCACATGAGAAACCCTTGCTTGACCATCAATTCTCCTATCTGTCCTTCCTTGTCATTGAGGACATTCAAAGGCTCGATGACCTTCTTCATTATAATGAAAATAGGTACCACGGAAGCCTCCTCTTCCTAAACCTTGTCCACGTCCTCTACCTCTTCCTCTCTAATCTCCAAAGTTTTGATCATGGGAGGGTTAAAACCCTTGTTCCTGTGATTTTGGCTAGTACCCACATTGTTATTTTTCTTCTGGTTCTCATTTTAGCCTCCAAATGATCTGCCACCACCCCTTCCTCCTCGACTATGCCCTCTTTCTCTTCCACCAAACTTGTTTTTTAACTTCTCCTCAACTCACAAGGCAAATTGATATGTCTCTTCAATGCTAGTCATTCTAACCAGACTTAACTCCTCCCGAATGCTAGGTCTTAACCCACTAAGTTAACACGCAACCTTCCCCTTTTTTTCTTTGGCATGCATCACCCTAATAAGGACTTGGTAAAACTCCTCGATGTATTCCTAGACATATTTTTCTACTTGCTTTATCCCTTGCATCTTCTTGAAAAAATCAAGCTTGTAATCAATAGGAATGAATTGCTTCTTTAGTTTGTTCACCATGTGATCCCATCTTGTGATTATCTCCTTTCCTCTTCTATTTCTTTCCAATTGAATCTCTTGCCACTAGATTTTGGCATGGACTTTCATTTTTTCCTTTGCAAACTTAACCCTATCAAGGTCCCCAATATCCTCATACTCAAAGTATTCCTCCAACTCATTGATGCAGTCGATCAACTCATCGGGGTTTAAATTTCTTGAAAACATGTCGACGTTAGTTTTAGGTCTTTTCCAAACTTGGAAATGACCCTAAAATGCCTCTCCTCCACTTGGTTTAGGACTTCTCCATCTCCTTCCCCTTCCCGCCCAATATTTCCTTCTTCATTTTCTTCCTCACTTTCCTCACCTACGATAACATTCATCTCTCTATGGATCTCCTCCTGTAATGCCTGGACTTTTCTTTGGAGGGCTCTAACCTCAAGAGTAACAACTCCAACCCTTCCACCATGATCCCTTCATGGAGGCATCTTCTTGTATCAAAACACACAACCACACAGTCTTGGTGCAAACTCCCTCATAGTTAGTGCTATGTCTACACACTCAAGAAAACCTACTCTTATACCACTTGATGGGGTCACAACCCAAGACAAAATGGATGCAACAAGAAAAGTGGAATATTATTATTAGAAGTGATATGATATTACATCCAGTACAACAAAAATTGAATCCACGACATGCCCTATGGGCTTACAATTTTATCAGATTCTGGAGAAAACCCTTCTCCTAGTACCTTCTCCCAAACTCCACCAAAAAATTACCTTTACAATGCTAGAAATGTCCTTAAGTAAACCAAATTAGGTTTAGGGTTAGGAATAAATTTTAAAATATTCCATTTAGCATCCACTACAAAAAAAAAGGTACTAGAAAACACGTCAGAATTCGGTGTAAAATTAGAAGAATCCAAAAATGGAAGTCCAACTTTTGGGAGGCATAACTTTTGATCTGGGACTCCGATTGACAAACCATTTACATTTCCAAAAAGCTCTCTAAATGCTATATATTCCTATGGAACAGCTTTGGTTTTCCCCCATTTTTAAAGCCCATATGAGGTCATTTAGTGCCTCAAATTTGACTTTGAAGTGCTCTTAGGAGGTCTCCAGGCAACTTAAAACTGCAATAACTTTCAAACTGTAAATCCTTTTGACTTGATTCTTTTTCTTGAGTACTTTAAATTAAAAGTATAATCATACCTCAAACTTCACCCTCTAACTCATTATAATTATGGCTCAATTACAAAATAACCTATTTTCTACATTGGCATGTATCCCAAGGTGCTCAAAAACTCTAACCCAGAAAATCAATAGCGGAACTATGAAAGTTGGACTCTTCATTTGACCCAAATGGGTATCCAAAAATGAAAACACTTTAAATAGAAACTAACACTAAGAATATTTTTGGGTGATACATGATTGCCCTTACACCACTGGATGCTCCTGCATCAATTCATATAATGAACTTTGTAAGAAATGATAAGATTGAGCAAGGAATGAGAAACAATCCAAGTAAGTTAAGTGTGAAACAATGTTACCATAAGATAAGAAAAATCCAAGAGCATACACCAAGATGGTTCAACAATGGAGACAAGGATTTATAAGGGGAAAGCAAAGAAAACCCCTTGTGAGTATTGTGAATGAAGGCAAATGCCTAGAGAAGAGAGAGAGAGTGTGTTGGAGCAAAATAGCTCAATACAATAACATCAAGTGCTAAGAGTGAAGAAGAAAGAAGGAGGAGCATCTCTTATCTAGAGATGAGAAATGAGTTGCATTTGTAACTCTCATTTCTATGAATGCCACATTCATAATAGGTGTGTGCAAAGTGTCACAATCCTCTTAAGGAGGATAAACTAAATAAAGGAATAAAAAAGAGTTGTCCTTACATGTGGAATAAAGGACAAACAATGACATGTCCTCCACATGTATACAATAGGAAAAACTACATTTAGGGATCCTTGGAATATCCCAATTAATACATCCAAGGAAAGATTAACCTTTCTAACACCCCCCCTTAATCTTTACTTGGGGAGTTTACATCAACGGGTTGTAAACCCAAATTTTTACAATGGAACTGAAATCTCTCTTTAGAAAGTGGTTTGGTTAAAATATCAGCCACTTGATCTTCTCCTTTACAATAAAGAAGAGTAATTTGCTTGTCTTCAACTTGTTCTCGAATCAAGTGATGTTGAAGTGAAATATGTTTGGTTTGTGCATGAAAAACTGGATTCTTTGCCAGGGCAATAGCACTTTGATTGTCACAATGTATGGGGGTAGGTGATTGTTGAGGTAGACCCAAATTGTCAAGAAGTCTTCTAATCCATAAAGCTTCCTTAGCTGCATTGGTACAACCTTTGTATTCAGCTTCAGTTGAGCAAAGGGAAATAGAGTGTTCTTTTTTGCTTTTCCAAGAAATTGCACCTGAACCAACAAAGAAACAATAACCACAAGTAGATTTCCCATCATTGGGATCTCCACCTAGATTGGAATCAGTATAGCCACGTAAAATAAATTCAGAATTGGCATCATAGAATAATCCCATATTAATAGTTCCTTTAATGTACCTTAAGATTCGTTTAGCAACTTTAAAATGAGATTGTTGAGGTTTAGACATAAATCGAGAAACTAAACCAACACTATAAGCAATATCAGGTCTAGTAAGAGTTAAATAATTTAAACTTCCTACCAACTGTCTATACAAAGTTTCATCAACAAAAGGAGTATTCATATCAGCCATTAATTTAGTTCCTAATTCACATGGAATTGAAACATGGTTAGAGTCATTCATCTTAAATCTTTGTATAAGATCATAAGAATACTTCCTTTGAGAAAGAAAGATACCCTTAGGAGTTTGGCAAATTTGCATACCTAAGAAGTAATGTAAGATACCTAAATCAGTCATATGAAATTTTTGTTTAAGTTAGAACTTGATATCAGAAATCAAAGCGTCTGAACTAGAAGTGAGAATTAGATCATCTACATAAACAATAACAATGATAATATCATCGTTAGTATGTTTAATATACAAATTAGGATCATTCTTACTTCTAGCAAAACCTTGAGAAATAAAGAAAGAATTAATTTTAGAATACCATTCTCTAGGTGATTGTTTAAGACCATAAATAGATTTGTTCAATTTGCAAACCAGATTTTCACTACCTTTCTTAACAAATCCAGGAGGTTGAGCCATATAGATTTCTTCATGTAAATCACCATTTAAGAAGGAACTTTTAACATCCATTTGGTGAATGGGCCAATTCATTTTAGATGCTAAAACAAGAACTAATTTGATAGTAGGCATTTTAGCAACAGGAGCAAAAGTTTCATTATAATCTAATCCTTCAATTTGTGAAAAACCTCTAGCAAGTAGTCTAGCCTTAAATTTACTAATTTCATTATTAGTATTCAATTTTGTTTTGTATAACCATTTGCATGAAACTATATTCTTGCCATGAGGTAACTTGACTAAGTCCCAAGTTTGATTATCAATTAAAGAATCATATTCCTCTTGCATGGCTTGCCAATGAGGTTGAGAGTTAGCTTGATCAAAAGACTTAGGATCGTTAGAATTCATAATAGTAGTCATCAAAGCATAATTACAATAATTAATCCTTCTATGTTTAATTCCACCAAATCTAGAAATGTAATCATCACCTTCATTGATTAAGTTTTGAGCCCATTTAGGTTTACGTTTAGTTGCAATGGAATTATCACTAGAGGAAGAATCATTAGCAATAAAAGCATCATTAGTAGCTACTTGATTATCATGACTTGTAGGAGCAGAAATAATATGTGGTACTTGAGTTGAAGGGTTAAGAGGAGGAGTAGGGTTAAGAGAAGGAGGTTGGTCCTCCACCAGCACAATTTTAGTGCCACTGAATTCTGCATCATGTGTAGTAGAACAATCATGGACTCCATTTTCTGCAATACAAACATCTCTAGCAACTTGAACTTTGTTAGTAGTGGAATCATAAACATGATAACCCTTAGTGTTTTCATCATAACCAACAAATATATAAGGAGATGACTTAGCATCTAATTTATGCCTTTTTTGTTTAGGAGTATGAACATAAGCAATAGATCCAAAAATTCGCAAATGATGTAAATTAGGTTTCCTACCAGACCAAGCCTCTTCTAGAGTAATAACCTTGAGAGCTTTGGTAGGAGTCCTATTAAGAACATAAGTTGCACAAAACATGGCTTCAACCCAAAATTTATAATGCAGATTCTTAGCATGCAACATGCTTCTAGCCATTTCAACAATGGTCTGATGCTTTCTTTCCGCCACACCATTTTGATGTGGTGTATAAGGAATAGTAAGCTCGTGTTTAATTCCACATGATTTCAAATAAGAGTGAAAAGCATTATTCACATATTCCTTTTCATTATCAGTTCTGAGAATTTTAAGTTTAAAACCAGATTGCCTTTCAACATATAATTGAAATTCAATGAATATATCAAGAACTTGATCCTTGCTATGCAAAAATAAGATCCAAGTTCATCTAGAAAAATCATCAACAAAGGTAAGTGCACACCGAGAACCTTGGATGGAGTTATTCTCCATGGGGCCCAATAGGTCACTATGGACAAGATGCAACTTATGAGTTGCCCACCATGATTTTCCACTTGGAAAGGGCTCCCTATGCATCTTACCACTCATACAACCTGTACAGGCAATCTTAGAAGGAATAATGTGAGGCAAGCCATCAACCATATTGTGCTTTTGCATGAAAGTAATATAATCTGAATTTAAATGGCCAAGTCTTTCATGCCATTTATTGAAATCAAGAAAAGTATGTAACGAATATCGTGAACTAGCAAATTCATGGAATTTAAACAAATTTTCATTATCCATTTTAGCATGAGCAATCACTTTTTGAGTTTGAGGATCTATGACATAACATGTATCTTTGTAGAATTCTGTTGAGATAATGGGTGTTGCACACATTGCATAATATTGTTATTTTATTATTTTATTTTTATTATGTAATGTTGTACCTAGATGGACGTGCAACATGTAAAGATTCCCATGGAATATTCTTGATGAGTTGTATTGTAACATTGTGATAATATTTCATGTAATTATTTAATATTGGGGAAAAGAATTAAATGCCTAATATTAAATGTGGGGTCAGTGGGTTAGGTAGCACATGGTTTATGTAATACCACTTAGTGGTTTTGTGGGACTTGCTACTATATAAGCAGCCACAAGGGTAGTTGTTGTATAGAGAGAGAGTGACAAGGAGAAGACAAAAGGCAAGAGTCGAGTAGGACAAGGCTTGACAGGTTAGCCAAGGGAGCATTTATGAAGGTTGAAAGCATGGCATGGGATGTGTGGATTCATGCTTGTTCACATACTTTGCTCGGTTGTGGCTATGGCCATAAAGGCTTCCATGGTTGTATGGCAATGGTATTTTTGCTGAATAATACATGGTGATGGATGCTTTTGGAGGCTGGATTTTTCTCTCAATGAGGGTTTCCCAGGGTATATCTTGTGTCACAATTTTGTGGGTATGTTGTCTATTCTCTTGCATGTGGATTTTTAATTCTGTATTTATTTCAGATCTATTATGGGTTATGTGGAAATGGTTATATTCTTTGTTGCCAAGTTTCCTTACAAGTGGTATAAGAGCTATGGTTTTATTGTTTGTAACCCTAGATTGAATCCATGGGAATGCATAAGAGGATAAAAGAAAGGGCAAGATATATGAATGATTTATTGCAGATTTGAGGACTTTGGATTTGTTGTTATGATGGGATGTTAAAATATTTTGGGCATGTGAAATTGTTGGACAAAAAGATTTTTTCGGATGTTTCATTTAAATGAGGGTTTTTTGGGGGGTAGCTTGCAGAAATGACCTCCTGGGTAAAAATAGAACTCACCATTGGATCCGGGTCGACATTTCCATAAAATTTGATATATAATATGCCCTAGTTTGGCCATGTTAAGAGGAAATGAAAGAGTTTTTTGGTTTCAGCCCATGATGGCCGTCAAATTTAATCCCGTCAGAATTTTCGTCACTGAAAAAATAAAAAATGAAAAAATCGTACTGAAAATGGTAAAAAGACCGTCTTAGTAAAATGGCCATAACTTTCTCTCAAAATATCAGATTTCAGAGTTCTTATAGGCATTGGAAAGCTAATTCAGAGCACTACAAGATGGTGTAGGTTTGGTTCTATGGTTTTGAAATTTTTTCAAGTTTTAAGAGCCCTAAAGTCAGATGTTCTTTATTTTGAGCACGAATTAGGGCATAACTTGGGCATACAGAGTCAGATTTTGGACTTCAAGTAGTCAACGGAAAGCTCTTGGAGAGCTCTACACATTGGTTTAGATTTGGTGCAGGTTTAGCATGATTTATTTGTTGAAATATTGATCTGAACAATTTATAGGTATATTTTGACTATGGTAACATTGTGAGTTTATGGCATTGGAGATTTAAGATTTGATGTCATTGTATACTCACTTCATATTTCAGATTGGTCTCATGATGATATGGTTATCAGTGTTTGGTTTGGCTATGCATGATGACTTGTTGGGTCTACAAGTTGTGCAGTGTTGTAAGCGGTCTATACTTACAGGTTGCATTTATAGCTTGGTTATGGGTTGTCTTTGCCCATTAATCTTTCATTATTGATGCATATTCAGATTGGTGGCTTGGATTTGGGTTGTCTATGCCCTAAGTCACATGATTTTATGATTTTATCTTTATGTAGAAGGGATGAGATGTTGTTACCAGGTATAGTCATGGCAAAGGATTGTGGTTGACTATGCTGACAAATTGGAAATATTGAGAGCCAGATGCTCGGTTCATGGATGTGATCATGGTGTCATGGATTTTGGCATGACATGATTGGTTATACAGGTACATCCTTGATGTTCATTAGCTTGGATTTTCTGATTTGGTTATGGTGGAATATCTTCTTGGTTAAGGATCATGGTTATTTGGTTTTTTTTGAGGAGCTCATGATGTGCACTTTGAGTTCTTTGATGGTTTGATGCTTTGGTTGATTCTCATGGTTAGAGGATGGTTTTTTTTCATCATTATGTCATGGATAGCTTGGATACACGGTTTAGTGGGAGCTTGTGACAGTGATGGGGTGACAGTGCATGATTAGTTTTTGGTTTGGTTTATATCTTCTTGGTTTGGAGAGGATGGATTTTATGATGCCATAGGTGACTTGGTACCACAATTGAGTGGCAGTTGTTGGCATTGATATATTTATTGAGTGTTTGCAGATGTTGGAGGTTTGTCTTAGATCTTGTTGCTACAGAAGCGTCTTTGACATTTGCATGGTGCACTTGTTATCTTCATGGTGTTTGAAGATGATTAGATTTTGAGGACTCATGGAGTTCTTGGTTATCTTCATGGTATGTGGAGATGGTTCTTCCTAGTATGTGAAGATGGTTTTCTTCATGGTGTGTGGAGATGGTTGCATCTTGAGGACTCACAGGGTTCTTGGAAAAGGTGTGGTTTATGCTTTTATTTGGCATGTTATCCTTGGTATGAGGATGGTTTCATTATTATGTCATGGTATACTCTTGATACGCGTTTAGAGTTGTGACATGTTATGGTGTGTTCATATGGAGCATGTTATCTCTTTAGTTGAGATGGTAAGATCATGTTGTCATGTTTATGTTCCTGAGGCCATGGTTGGAACTTTGACATTGATCTTGGTTTAGTTTCTTGGTATTGAGTACACTGATCATAAGTTGGATACTTCATGATATTGCTATGTTGCATTTGGAGTTGGCATGGATTGATTGGTTACAGGTGCTCATGGATACTTAGAGATGGTGGTGATGCTGATTTCTATTGGATTAGAGAAGTATTTGTTGGGACAGTTGATGGTTTCAGTAGGAAGTCCGAGGGGCAGTCACCTGATATGGACTTGAGAGGAGATTGTTCTTAGATGAGTCTTGGTTGGAGACTTGGGTATCTTGATGAGCATTCTCATTCCCCACTCTTGGTCTACTCGGTGATTTTCTACTTGAGAGGTATAGCCCATTGTTTTCTCTCAGTTGCATTATATTTATGCTTGTCTTTCATGGATATGGATCTTGAGCTATGGTACATGAGTTAGTTTTGGAGGGTTCATTTGAGAGATGGTTTAGCATTGGTTATCTCCATTTGCATATGTTGTTATGCTGGTTTAGTTTGGGAGATGGTTTTATATTGGGCATATTCCTTGGATTAGGAATGGTTATTCCTTGGTTTAGGAATGGTTTTATGAGTTTGATCTTCTTGTGAGAGGCTTACATCCATGATTAGTTATATGGTATGGTTTGGGTGTTGTTGAAGCTTCTTGTTGGGGTTTTATGGAGGAGATCATACTTGCACAGTTTACATCTAGAGGTGTGTGTAGAAGGACATGATACAGGTTATGATTTGCATGGTTTTTCTGGTCTTGGTTATCTTCCTGGATGTTCAGTTTTGCCTACATTGTATTTGAGATTGGTTGGATATTGTGATCACTAGTTTGTGTTCATGTATGTCATGTGAGAGATGACATGGTTATTTCTTTCTCTTTCCTCTGTTGGTTGTGGTGAACTTGGGAGAGCATTGGAGACTTGTTATGAGAGTTGTTCTTGCAGGATATTAGTTTATGTATTGTGGATGTCCTTGATACTACATGGATTCACTTCTTTGAAATGTTGTGAGTGGATTGGTTATAGATTTGACATTATCTTTTGCAGTGGGAGCTTCTTGGTATATATGTGGCAGGTATTGCTCTTGAGGCTTGTGATTGCAGGTTATAGATTGGATATGTTAGTGATATGAGATTCATGTGTTATACTTTTGAGGTATGGATAGTTGGATGGGTTTGGCACTTGCTGTGGGTGCTATTTCAGCTATGGATATTTTGACAACTACGGATACATGTGATTACCTTTTGGATCAAGTTTTTGTGCTTGAAATTTTTAGTTGGTATAGGATTTTATGATCTTCTAATGCGACAAGTTGGGTGGCTTTCTCTTTGGATGGCTTCTATGTATGTCCAGTGGGAGTGGCATAATAGGAGGTGAGATCATTCATGTTCGAGATGCTGGATACATTGATTTTGTTGCGGGTACCAGGATGGAGCACTCAGTGTATTTTGATCCATGATGGTGGATGGGCTGGGAGGGATTGTTCCCTTGTTCATTTATGTGGCTACGGATTGACCCTATACAATGTATACAACAAGTGGGAGATTGTTGAGATAATGGGTGTTGCATACATTGCATAATATTGTTATTTTATTATTTTATTTTTATTATGTAATGTTGTACCTAGATGGACGTGCAACATGTAAAGATTTCCATGGAATATTCTTGATGAGTTGTATTGTAACATTGTGATAATATTTCATGTAATTATTTAATATTGGGGAAAAGAATTAAATGCCTATTATTAAATGTGGGGTCAGTGGGTTAGGTAGCACATGGTTTTAGCACATGGTTTATGTAATACCACTTAGTGGTTTTGTGGGACTTGCTACTATATAAGCAGCCAGAAGGGTAGTTGTTGTATAGAGAGAGAGTGATAAGGAGGAGACAAAAGGCAAGAGTCGAGTGGGACAAGGCTTGATAGGTTAGCCAAGGGAGCATTTGTGAAGGTTGAAAGCATGGCATGGGATGTGTGGATTCATGCTTGTTCACATAGTTTTCTCGGTTGTGGCTATGGCCATGAAGGCTTCCATGGTTGTATGGCAATGGTATTTTTGCTGAATAATACATGGTGATGGATGCTTTTGGAGGCTGGGTTTTTCCCTCAATGAGGGTTTCCCAGGGTATATCTTATGTCACAATTTTGTGGGTATGTTGTCTATTCTCTTGCATGTGGATTTTTAATTCTGTGTTTATTTCAAATCTATTATGGGTTACGTGGAAACGGTTATATTCTTTGTTGCCAAGTTTCCTTACAAATTCAACTTTATAGTCCTGACATAACTGTGAAACAGAAAGCAAATTAGTTTTCAAATTAGGTACATATAATACATCATGCAATTTACCATTAGGAATAGTTACATCACCTAAACCTTCAACTTTACAAGTCTGATTATTAGCTAACTGAATAGGAATGTTAGCAATATCAGGTTGTAAAGAATCAAAAATTTCTTTATGAGAAGTTACATGTTGTGATGCACCACTGTCAACAATCCATTCTAAAGGTCTACAAAGATTAAAGCTACAAGTAAAAGCATGACGAGAATTAGAACCAGTAAAGTTACCTTTTTTGTGATTTGATTTTTGATTATTGTTACTGTTGTTCATAGGTTTTTTATCATTTTTCTTTTTAAAACAGTTATTGACAATATGACCATCTTTGCCACAATAAGAACAATGGGGTTTGGAATTGGAATGATTCCTTTGATTATTAGTATTATGATTGTTATTATGATGATTATTATTATTGTTATATTTCGCATGAAATTTATTGTTGGAATTATTTGAATTAGTATTATATTGTTTGTTGTTGTTATTATTATTATTATTGGAACGAAAATTATTATTTGAATTTTGAGACACAAATGCATGTTTAGTTGATTTAAGGGTACCAAACTGAGTTAGCTTAGCTTCTTCCTGTCTTAGTAAAGTTTGAAAAATAACATAAGTTAACTGAGAAGTTAAAGTAGGAATAGCAAGTTGTGCATGAATATTAGTTATAAACTGTTGAAACTGTCTAGGAAGACACTTTTTAAGAATAAGATGAATTAAACGAATGTCCTCTAATTGAACACCTAAGGCAGTAATTTGGCTTTTAAGAGAATCAAATTTTAACAGAAATTCATCCATACTCTTAAAATCTGCATACCTGAGATCTTCAAGTTGATTCTGCAACTGTATTTTGCGGTATTCATCTCCACTATCATACTTGGTTTGCAAGATTGACCAGGCATCATGAGCTTTAGAACAGTGAGCAATTAACACATATAAATCTAGAATAATGGAAATACCAATTAAACCTAAAGCTTCTTCATTTTTAGATTTCCAAGAATCTTTTTCGTCTTGGGTAGCCCCTAAACCAGGTTCAAGAGAAGGATCAGTGGCTATTTCGAAGAGGTGTTTAAAATGAAAAATGAATGAGATATGAGTTTTCCAGGAATGATAATTAGAATAACTAAGTTTTATTTTTTGAATTAAGGTTGACATTTTTATGAATAAAAATGCCCCCCCAATAGAAATATGACTTATATGTTAACTTGAATAAAAAAACGTGATGATGGAACTGAACAAAAAATAATAATAATAATTTTGCAACAAAATGTTAGTACAAGGATAAACTTGAAAAAGAATCCCGCAGAAGCGTTATTAGGATGATAATAGCCTAAAAAAGAGAACGAATCTAATTCTCTATATTTAGGATGCTTATATTAATGATACCTAATGATATGCCAAATAAAAATAATGATTGAATGCAACACAACTGCATGCAAGAAGGAAACGAAATTTCAAATACTTCTAATGATAACGTAAAACACTATTTGATAAAAATAGCACCCAAAACGTTTAAGATGCAACACTTGGAACAAAGTTAAAAATGAATCTGCAGGAAAAATGATAATGAAAGTGACACGTATCAAAAAGTGTCACATGCATCAAATCAGGTAGGAGCGTTCACTGCGACTACTGCATGGATTCAGAATCGACCTTCAGGAATCAGTAAGTAGGGGCGTTCAGGAGAGAAGTGGTGCCACGTTTCCAAGCAAAAATGGGAATATTGAGCGTAAGTGTTATTTTTTACTATCATATAGCAAAACGTTCAGCAGGGATCTGTTATGTAAAACGGAGAATGGAGAGATTCTCAGTTGTGCGGATATAGCTGCTAAACTTATATCGGGGAATACTCGTGGGATAATATCAGCCCATGTGGATTATCTTCGGCCTGTTGCTCAGGCAGGAACCATTCCTCTATTTGCAGAAATGCTTGAAGAAAATGATCCTTAGGGGAAAGAAATCGTTGAAGACATTTTCTCTATTTTAGCTGTTGCAGAGGAGGACGGTTACGTGCAGGTTGGAGGGCCGTCAGATTTGAAGTATGAACTTCGCAATCATTGAGGATGGAGGGCGTCAATCGCTAAGGAATTTCCACTTAAGTTTTGGCAGAAATCAGAAACCAACGCAGCGGTATAGGGATCTCCTCAGGCATTAAAATAAACTCAGCGAAAATATAACTAATGAATCAGGGCGATGCAGATGGGGCAGAGAAAGCAGCTAATACGCCTCAAAAAAGAGCGTTCTTATTGCATGCAAGCCTGTGAACAACAGAAAAAAAAAAGTTTCTAAAAGATCTAAGCGATCTTTAAGAGTTAAAAAAGGTAAAAAATAATGAAAAGTTTATGGATAAGAGAGTTTTAATTAAAAACTCATAATTTTAAAAAAAATTTGCCAAATAGATATAGATTATAATATATAAAAAATGTATTAGATTTTTTAAAAATTTATAACTCAAAATAGATATATATATATATATATATATATATATATATGAATATCTCAAATGAGATATAAAATTTAAAATAGAAATATCAGGAAAGATTTAAATTTCAATTTTTTTAAAAAAAACTATTGAATGACTGAAATATTTTAAAAGCACACTTTAAATAATGATATCCTTCAATAATAATAAATAAATGATATGAAGTAATATTTTTTTGTTTTGGCGGCTCGCTTTCCAAAACAAAAAAAAACTAAATTTTTTATAGGAAAACCCTTTGGCGGCAAGCCTTCCAAAGAGGGTTAGTAAGCAATGATAAAAAAAATGATACACTAAAATTTGCAGGCAAAGGATGTTAGAGTAAGCATAAAATTGCAACACAAACTTCTTCTCTGAATGACGTCTCCAAATAAGGTGTGCTCCAATGAATGGCAACCTTCAACACAAAATTTAAAACAAGGATTAGATAACCTGCTCTGATACCATGTAAGAAATGATAAGATTGAGCAAGGAACGAGAAACAATCCAAGTAAGTTAAGTGTGAAATAATGTTACCATAAGATAAGAAAAATCCAAGAGCATACACCAAGATGGTTCAACAATGGAGACAAGGATTTATAAGGGGAAAGCAAAGAAAACCCCTTGTGAGTATTATGAATGAAGGCAAATGCCTAGAGAAGAGAGAGAGAGAGTGTTGGAGCAAAATAGCTCAATACAATAACATCAAGTGCTAAGAGTGAAGAAGAAAGAAGGAGGAGCATCTCTTATATAGAGATGAGAAAGGAGTTGCATTTGTAACTCCCATTTCTATGAATGCCACATTCATAATAGGTGTGTGCAAAGTGTCACAATCCTCTTAAGGAGGATAAACTAAATAAAGGAATAAAAAAGAGTTGTCCTTACATGTGGAATAAAGGACAAACAATGACATGTCCTCCACATGTGTACAATAGGACAAACTACATTTAGGGATCCTTGGAATATCCCAATTAATACATCCAAGGAAAGATTAACCTTTCTAACAAACTTAAAAGGTCATATATAAACAAAATAATTAGTAGTAATGTAATGATATAGCTGCAAAATATGGATGCAAAAATATGGAAAATGTTTACTTTGATCCGTAGCACATAATAAACATGCAGCTACAAAAAGACTCTAGACAATGAATGCACAAAACTCCAAAATGAAAAATGATATCTTCATTCTAAAATATATTGTACGAAAACTAAAATAAAATTGATGGTAGAGTGGAGGAAGAAATAGATGAAAGGTAAAATAAAATAGAGGGTGGAGTGGAGAAATAACTATAAAGCTAAATAGGTAGAAGAAGAAATAGATGGATACTAAAATAAAATTGAGAGTAGAGTGCAGTTCTAACTATGAAGCCAAATAGTGACAAGAAGAAATAGATAGAAACTAAAATAAAATTGGGGGTAGAGTCCAGAAATAATATTCATAAAAAAATTACCAAGAATTCTAAAATAAAAATTAAAACATATTTGATGTTTTCCATTTGCCATGCAAAATTAGGTTTACATATTTTGTTAAAGGAATTTTGTATTATTATTGATACAAAATGAGTATTTGATGTAATTTATTTATTTTAAATATTATAATGAGATATTTATAAAAAAAAAGTCATTTCATTTATTTGGGAAGTAAGATTTTATAAATTTCTAAATTAGAGTGTATTGATTGTCAAAAAGTAATTTACAAACTATAAATTTACTAATTTTTAACTCTTCAATCTTAATCACATTTTCTTTACACATTCCTTGAGTGATTGTACCATAAAACCTAAAAAAAAGGAATTGTAAGGTCTACATATCATGCATTACTTATGTGCCTCTACCTGGTTAAAAGAGATTCATGAGTGTTATACATTAATATGATTTTGAATATTTTGTCATGTTTGGAATGTAGTGAAATGAGATTAAGTCATTTTCTAGTGAATGTAAATCTTACACTGAACACCAATAACTAGATGTAAAACTAAAATAATTGATTATATTTATAATATGAATCAAATATAAAAATTTTGTTGATTGATTGTTAAAGAATGATGATAGTTTGTTATTGTCTAATTTTACCCCTTCTCGATATTATTTGGCTACTTGAAACTGTAGTGATGCCTTCTAATAACAAAGCAAAGGGAATGTTGCATAGCAACAAAAACATCTAAAGCTTTTGGAGCCACTCAAACTATATAGCTGAATTTGGCTTTCAATTGAAGGTATTTCATTTTTCCATGTCTATAATTCATCCATTCATACAAGTGTCATAGTTCTTGCCTTTCAATGACGCGATGAACATTAAAAAGATGTAGACATGATTAAATGCATTTTCTGTTTGAAATCAATGCATTTCCTTGAGAGACATACTAGAATTGATATTAAAGCATGAATAAATAAATAAAATCATAAACTGATAGAGAAAGATGAAACTACATTATGGTATATACATGGGATTTTGAAGATGATCTGGGTGACTCATGATAGGGAAAAGAAAGAAGAGAGTGCCTAAATTCAACACCAAGAGAAAGATAACAGTTGTTGACCTACATATGGCCTTTTCAACATTGGAGAAAGAATCTTTTTTTTCCAGTTGTCAACTAAGAAAAATATTAGTCTATTGCCTTTGATACAAAGAACCAAAATATAGATGGATCAAGAAAAATTAATAAGAAATAAAGCACCAAAAATCTTCTAGAAATAAATTGACAAAACTGTAATTTAGGAACTATAGAAATGACATAAAATAAATGAATAATGTAAAGTAGAAAAAGCATTTTAAAAATAAATTTGTACAGGATAACACATTCTCGATTCTTAAGATATTCATGATATTTTATTATTAACTTACAATATAAAAATTAGTAATGAAACATATAATGCAATGTTACCTATAAATACCTTGTTTGTTTTGGAAGCCTATATGTATGCCATATACCAATACAGATCCCCCCTTTTAAGTTGTACAACTGATCTTCAAATTGACAAGTTTAAACAAGCAATGTTATGGAAAATGAAGAAAACCATAAGAATTTGACATTCACAAAATGACAAAGAATTTTTAATCAGGGGAGCAATAAACTAGCAATTGTTGCATTGGAAAGGAAGAAGTCTATGCAAAATAAGTTCATTAGTATATTAAGACACAAGTATATTTTTAGTCTACAAAACTATGAAATTTCATGTCAAGTATTAAAGAAGAATCATTACTTGAATAGATTTTGAGAGCTATTTATTTGTGTTTAAAGGTATATTAGTAGAATACACAGAACAATTTTTTATATTTTTCAGAATTCAAAAGAAAAGCAAATGTAGACACTAACGTGGTAAACCCTTGTCAATAGTTGCTTGCAGCAGGAAAAATAGCTGTAAATGAAGTTTTCTTTGAGTGGAATTTGAACAGAACTCTCACTATGATCGATTTTTAAATAAAATTCATTATTTAAAAGATGGAGGCCTATGAAAGCTCCAACCAAAGAATATAAGTGTCTTGAATAATTTGGAACTGTTATCTTAAACAATATATTTTAGAATGAATGCACAAAACTCATCAAAAGTCATGAACTATGAATCTTTGAATTCTCAATTTGGGTGGGATCCCCCTACAATAATAGGCTACTGCCATATTATTAGTTCTCAATCATGCTGCTAGGTAGATTACTTATTTTCCCCAATATCCAATAAAGAAAAATAGTCATGCTACCCCAAGAACACAAGGCCTGGAAAAAATAAAACAAATTTAAACTAAGTTTGCTAAGACTAACACTTGGAGCATTATTTAATTATTAGATTATTTATTTGAGTTATTGGCCAAAAGCTAATAATAGTGCTTAGGAGCACTACATGTGCCCCAGGCCCTCCTCTAATTTGAGCTCATTAAAGTCAAGTCATCAGTTCTAAAATAATATAATACCAATATTCATATAGTGAAGTTAAAAGGTCATATATAAACAAAGTAATTAGTAGCAATGTAATGATATAGTTGGAAAATATGGATGCAAAAATATGAAAAATGTTTTTTTTGATGAATCGCCACATAATATACATGCAACTGCAAAAAGACTCTGGACAATGAATGCACAAAACTTTGGAATGAAATATATATCTTCATTCTAAAATATACTATACAAATGGATGAATTATAGACATGGAAAAATGAAATACCTTCAATTGAAAGCCAGGTTTAGTTGTATAGTTTGAGTGGCTCCAAAAGCTTTAGATATTTTGTTTACTGTGCAACGTTCTTGTTTACTGTGCAACGTTCCCTCTGCTTTGTTATTATAATTGTCTATGGCTTTTCACCTACACCATATAGAACATTTTTGTTAATATAAAGCCTCAAAATTACAGATGAGAAACAAAAACTCTGGAACTTGATGGTTTTCAAATATGACATTTTTACTTTTTGAAATATAATATTATAGAAGCCGAAAATGAAATAGAACATTGCTCAAATGATCATGTCAGGATTAAGTGGAATACATGAAAAAGACTAATATTATATTTTAAAATAGTTAGAGGAAAGGCATAGTGTCAAATAGTCTACAATAAAATCATATTAATGTATAACACTCATGAATCTCTTTTAATCAAGTAGAGGCACATAAGTAATGCATGATATGGAGACCTTACAATTCCTTTTTTTTTTATAGGTTTTATGGTTCAATCACTCAAGGAATGTGTAAAGAAAATGTGATTAAGATTGAAGAGTTAAAAATGAGTAAATTTATAGTTTGTAAATTACTTGTTGATAATCAATACACTCTAATTTAGAAAATTATAAAATCTTTCTTCCCAAATAAATGAAATGACTTTTTTTATAAATATCTCATTATAATATTTTAAAAAAATAAATTATGTCAAATACTCATTTTGTATATTCTATGTTTGATCTATATTGTGTTCGGAGTGAATCTTTTAAAATACAAGTGTAGAAATTCTCTTTGGTCATGTGAGGTTGCAGCCGCTTCCTTCGAAAGTCTCTAGATGCCATATTATGAAATATAATGAGTTTTTATTTCACCTTGAGAAAATGAAGGTCCATAAAGTAAACCATTGCGTATAAAATTTATTTAATTTAACGAAAATATCAAATTTGATTTCAGATATTGATTATAAGGGTGACCACAAATTCTTAACTTTTAATGAATAGCTAGAATTGAAAGGTAAGTCAATGGAAAAAAAATCTAAATTATGTTTTAAAAGATATTTTAATTTGCTAAAGTTATTTTATTAATCTAGATTTACAAATTAGTTTATTAGATTAGTTAGGATCTATTTAACTTCATCAATAAATTAAAGGTCTATTGATACTTCTTTTATATCTAAAATAATTTAAGAAATAAAATATATTAAAAAAAATTAAGAATAAATAAAAAGATTCTATAATAATAACAATAATTGTCAAATACACAACAACTGCTTTGCAACTTACTACCCAACTTTGCATTTGAATTTTGATTTTGAATGATGTAGGGCCCTAAGCCTCCGGATCCGCCACCTTGCTCTGACCTGCAACTCATGCTTGCAGTTTGTAGGGAATTGGAGGACAAGTTGGATGGTTGTGGGTCCAGAGGGGGTGATGGGAAGATTACCGACATAGTTGCATTGGATAATGGAGGCCTTGCTAGTTGTCCTCCTCTGGGGAGTGGTCAGATGCGGGTAGATGGAACCCTAACAGGTTGGAAGAATGTGCTTGTGGGCTCCTCAATGGTAAATGTCCCTACAAAGGATCCCAAGATTGCCTATGGTTGAGATGGTCCAGTGATCTCCCTCCCTGATAGTTTGGTGGACAATGTGATAGCTGGCCTCAAACTTTGTGTTGTGGGCAGATTTGTGGCATTTAGACCCACTATCAAGATGGTACGTAAATGGGTGAGTCAGAAATGGAAGTTCAGGGGCAGTGCTAGTGTTTCTGCAATGCCTAGTGGCCTCTTTTGTCCTAAGTTCACCACGGGGGTGGATATTAACTTCATTCTCTCTGGTACTTGGTATTATGGGAAGCACTATCTTGCCTTAACAAAATGGCATCCGGGCTTTGATGCTAGTGTAGAGTTCAATAAACTTGCCCTAGTCTGGGTTAGATTACCTGGACTACCCCTTGAATTTTGGGATGATAAGATCCTAAGGTGGGTCAGGAATTCTTTTGGTCATTTTGCCATGGTGGACAAGGTGATTATGCAAAAAATATGGCTTATTGTGGATTGCAAGGCCCAAATGCGAAAGGAAAAACAAAAGGAGGGTTCTCCAGGGATTGTTATGGAAACATTGGGGGAATCTTTAGAAGCCTCTAAAAAGTTGTTGGAGTTTGTTGTTATTCATACTATGGAGATTCCCTCGATGCTTTCCATGCTTGACAAAAATAAGGTCCCTGGGGATGGGGAAACTATGGAGGATAAGACAAAAATAGATTAATATGCCTTTAGAAGGGATTTAGAGAAACTATTGAGTCCACCCGGGAGGAAGGTGAAATAGAGGTGTGCCACCCTCTTCCTGGCTCCCAAAAATTTTGGGTGGTGACAACCACTAGAAAATTATGGCCACATGATGTGATACTCATGAGAGAGTTTGTACCCCATTAAAGATGGTTAATGCCTTCCTCGCAGAGATTGCAACAAAAGTAATGGAAAGCATTGATAAGGCTGAAAAGGATCTTAGCCCTACGTCACCACAAGATGGGGATGATGGGGAATGGGAGGTTTAGAAAAAGAAGAGGAGGGTGGGGAAAAACCATATGTTGGTGCCTGTAGGATAGCTGGAAGACCGTCTAGTAGAGAAACCAGGACAAAACAAGTAGCAAGGGATGTGGCCAGTGGTAAGCAACTTACATTGGAGATAGTTACTAGAGGTAAGAAATGAAATTACTTTCTTGGAATTTGAGGGGGTTAAATAACACCAAGAAGAAATATTCTTTGAAGCAATGCATATTTTAGGAAAAAGTAGACTGTGTTTTAATACGAGAAATTAAAATGTCTAGTGCTAGTTTTGACAAAATAGTTAGTCATATTTGGTTGGTTACTAAGTATTTACATATGGATGCTGATGGTGCCTCGGGGGGTATTGCTACTATGTGGAATCCAAACTTTATGACGGGAGCTAAGGTTTGGAAGGATAGAAAATTTATAATTACTGATTTCCATTCTAGTATTCATTGTTGGGAGCTGATCAATATTTATGCTTCTAATAGAAAATTGGGGAGGAAGGAAACGTATGATAAACTAGCTAGAATTAATGAAACAATGAAGGATAAGCAACTGATGTGTATGGGAGATTTTAATACTCCATTGTACCATTCAAAGAAATTGGGTGGTAACAGGGACTAGCAAAAAAGTTTGCAAGACCTTAATGACTTTATGAGCAGAATGAACTTTATTGATGTGGAACTGAGAGGGAACCCATATACTTGGACTAACAATAGAAAGGGGAAGGACCTTATCTAGGTTAGACTGGATAGGTTATTGGTGACAAGGAACTGGAATATTCTTGGGAATTCCCATCTAGTGAACCTCACTAGAACTGCTTTAGATCATTCCCCTATTACTTTCCAGTAGGAGGATGGTTTCAAAAGTGGGCTGAAACCTTTTAGATGTGAAATAATGTGGTAGTCTCACCCAGAATTCAAAGAGAGAGTTCAAGATTGGTGGAATATAAGGATAGATGGTACTGCTATGTATAAATAGACCCAAAAATTGGATAACATAAGGAGGAATGTAAAGGGTTGGGCTAAGAGTTCATTTGGAGACTTGTTCAAAATCAAAGGTGATGTGGAGGAAAAGCTTTAAAAACTCCAAAGGAAAATTGCTAAAGGGATTAACCTAGACAGTGCAACTCAGGAAGAGGAGGAGTATAGAAAAAAGTGGAAGGATATTATCTTGAGGGATGAAATTTTTTGGAAAAAAGGATCAAGAGTCCAATGGCTTAAGGAAGGGGATAAGAACACTACTTTCTTTTACAGGTCGGCCTCTAACCATAAAAAAAGAAACATAATCAATAGGCTGGATGGTGAAGGGGGAAGGATCTTTAAGGATCAAGAGGAGATGGGAAGACATGTAGTGGAATACTTTAGCAAGGCTTATGTCAAGGACAATAAAGTTGGGAATCTAGTGATCAGAAGAAGCTTGATTAATATGGATCCACAAATACTTGGTATGGAGGAAAACAATCACATTCTTGGCAATATTACGGAGGAGGAGGTGAAATGTGTGGTGTTCTCTATGAAAGCTTATAAGGCTTCAGGTCCGGATGAGTTCCCTCCTGCATTCTTCAAGCATTTTTGGAAGGTTATTAAATCTAAATTGGTTTGGGCTACTAGGGATTTTTTTAGAACTAGAAAGTTACTAAAGAGGATCAATAAGACCTTTATTGTTTTAGGTCCTAAAATCCCCACACCATTGAGCCTACTTGATTTTAGACCTATAAGTTTGTGTAATACTGTTTACAAGATATTTGCTAAAGTCTTGGTGAACAAAATAAAGCCTTTTCTGGATAGAATAATTGGTAGCCCTCAGAAAGGATTTTTTTCAGGAAGAAAGATTCTAGATGCGGCCATAACCACACATGAGGTTATTCGCTCAATGGAAAAAAGCAAAAAATTGGGGATGGCATTCAAATTGGATATCTCCAAGGCTTATGATAAGATTAAGTGGGATTTTCTCTATGAAGTGCTTGAAAGAGTGGGGCTTAATAATAAGGTTATAAATCTGATCAAAATGATGATTGGCTCAGTTCAATATTCTATTCTCCTAAATGGTTCTCCCTGGGGCAATTTTGGACTGGAGAAAGGCCTGAGATAGGGTGATCCACTTTCTCCCTACCTCTTCATTATGGTTGCTGAAGTCTTAGGGAGGTCTTTCTATAAACTTGTGA
The DNA here is from genome assembly GCA_028749045.1 of Cupressus sempervirens. Lineage (NCBI taxonomy): Eukaryota > Viridiplantae > Streptophyta > Pinopsida > Cupressales > Cupressaceae > Cupressus > Cupressus sempervirens. The sequence continues at coordinate 173,156,643 of CM053792.1, read as the reverse complement.
ATATTGGTTGTGTCAAAGGGGTAAAGTCTACCACTACTGCTCATACTGAAGTCTTACAATAATTTTTTGATAACACGTTCGAAATTTGGAGAATCTTTAGTTATAGAGGTTGAAGCTTGGAAGACTATACTACACAATTATGAAGAAAGTTCAGGACAACAAGTTAATTATCATAAGAGTAAGATTTATTTCTTTAATATTGATGCCTCATTACAAAGGAGGATAAGGAATATCCTAGAATGCCAATCTGCCAGCCTCCCGAATACTTATCTTGGACTACCACTAACCACTAAAGAAACGACTAATGACTTATGGAATATGATAGTGGAGAGAATTTAGAGGAAACTTTTAGGATGGAAAGGGAAGATATTAAACAATGCTGGAAAAATGCAATTGCTCTTAGCTACTCTCTAGGGTATTCCCATTTACTTCCTTTCCCTCTTCAAAATTAACCAAAACATGGCAGAGAGGATTGAGAGAATACAAAGGAATTTCCTTTGGTCAGGAATAGAAGAGAGAAACAAATTGAGTTTAGTTAATCGGAAGGAGGTGTATAAGCCAAAGGTTAAGGGAGGGTTGGGAGTAAGTAGACTTCAAGACCTTAACAAGGCCCTCCTTACGAAGATTGGCTGGAGGTTGCGAGAAGACAATATGGATTGGGGTAATATTATGAAAGCTAAATATTTGTCAAATTCCCCTTTTAGTTGGAATCTATTTAATAATGACCTCCCAAGAGGGTCTAAAATCTGGATGAATATTGTCAAGAGTAGAGGATTATTAAGAGAAGGGATAAGGTGGATTGTGGGGAATGGTCATAGTATCAAATTTTGGGTAGACAAGTGGATGGGAGTGAAACTGCTGGTTTTCAGCAAATTTAGAAGATTAATGGAGTTGCTTAAAGAAGATGTGGGAAGAAAAGTTGGAGACTATATTGATCAGGGGAGGAAGTGGAAGAAACTTTGTAAGGAAATTTACTCCCAAGAAGATATTCAACTTCTCAAGGAGTTGGAAGAGCTAATAGGAGAACAAAGACCCCCAGTTCTATTCTAGGAGGACATTACGACTTGGGACTTCACTTCAAGTGGTAGCTTTACTTTAAAATTGGCTTACTTACACCTGTTTAGCAAGGACCCCTACCTGTCATTGTGGAGTAAGATTTGGATCAGTAACCTTATTCCTAAAATCAATTTCTTTCTATGGATAGTTCAGCATGGCAAAATTTTAACCTTAGACAACCTGAAAAGAAGGGGCTTTTATATAAAAAATCATTGTTATCTTTGCAAGGAAAAGGAGGAGAGTATTTCTCACCTATTCCTAGAATGCTAGTATGCCTTAGAAATATAAACTAGGGTCTGGGAGAGATTTGGTTTGGACTGGGTTATGAAGGACAATCTGGGTCAATTTGTGGAGAATTAGAGTTGTCCCTTTTATCACCCTAGATTGATTTTCCTATGGAAAATTGTTCCACAATATGTTTGCTAGCATATATAGAAAGAAAGAAATAATAGAATATTTAGAGAGGAGAATTAACTGATGGAAGTAGTTTTTGGAATAATGGAGAAATTATTGAAGGAAAATTTAAGGGTGGCTAAATGTAAAATGCCAAAGGAAGAACCAGGTAGACAAGAAGGACTAATTGCTGAAAAGTGGGGTTGTCATGAGGATTTTTTCCACTTTGATAACTCAAAAGTGCTAAGGAGACAACGAACGAGATGGAAACCACCTACCCTTACACAATATAAACTAAATTTTACTGGTGTTGCGAGAGAAGGTATAGGAGCAGTGGGAGGAGTGTTGCGAGATAGGAATGGTGAAGCACTATTGGTTTATGCTAGGAAGGTGGGAAATGGAAGCAATAAAATTTGCTTGAGGCAATGGCATTGTTTTGGGGTCTTCAGCTAAGTAGTGAAATGTAAATTAGGGAAATAACAATAGAGGGGGACTCCAAATTAATAATTGATCTGATTAAGGGAATGGCCCAACCAGGATGGAATATTCAAACTATCATTATGGATATCAGACAAATTTTGGAAGGGATGGAAAGTGTCCACCTGCAACATATTTACAGGGAAGGAAATAAGGTGTCCAATGCGATGGCTACCATGAGGTTTAAATCAACGATAATCACATGTTGGAGGGATATGATAGACCTTAACAAAGACATTAAGTCATTGATAACCAATGAAAGCGGTGAGAATATCATTTAATTTATGACCTATAAATTTTAAAGTCGAGGCCAATTTTGGCAAGTTTGTTTTGATGTTCACTAAATTTAACAAAGGCTTTTTTGAAATGAATAGAAGACGTGGCTGTGCAAATGAAAAAATGAGTGAATGTAAATTAAGAGAGATGTCTTTTCACCATTATGGTAATCCATCACAAAATTCAAATTACTTCCCAATTAAAAGTACAAATGATATCATTTATCAAACTGTCAGAGATTTTCGGTGTGTGAAAATTATGATACTATACAATCATGATTCCTATAATGAAATTGCATGGGATTTTGAAACTTATCAATCACGGGAATGTAAAATTATTTTGCCTATTGTTAAAGGTCTCAAGCTGGAAAGTAGTTGCAAAGATTTTGTAGAGAAGGAAGTTTAGATGTGCACCACTGAAGGAGAGGAATGAGATATTGGCGGAATAGATATGGGTGGGGACTTGAACAGGTTAGAGCCCATGAAAATGGAGAAATTCAAGGATAGGATGGCCACCTAGTTTCTACTGAAGGAAGGGGGTTTTCTACCCTACATGCAATCGATGGCAGGGTACGACGATAATTGTGCCCTCTAGTTTTTTGATGGGTGCAATGACCACAAGGTCATCATTAATGGAATCACTTTCCAAGTGAATGAGGAAGTGATTGCCATGGTGATTGACCTTTCAATGAAAGGGAAAAAATGGAGAAAGGTCACCAAAACCGCTAATGAGGCCATTATGAAAAATTTCTTTGCGAAAGATGAGGAACTGGTTTGATATAGAGGAGGGTTTAAAAGGGACAAGCTGCCAACACCATGGGACAATGTGTGCCTGGTTCTCATGAGATATATGATGCTAGAGGGTAGGTTCGATGTTTGCTACTACTACCATTTCCCTTTGTTAAATCATTTTAGGAATAGGGATTTCATTTCTATCTCATTTTTTTCTTCTGCATTCTCTTGAGGACATAGTAGCTAATGTTAGGGAAAAGAGGAATAAAGGGCATAACTTTACCATAATCTACCAAGGACTAATTTTCTACCTCTACCAATTCCCCCTTGCCTTGTGCCCCCCTAGGATGGTGGTGGTTGACAACTAGTGCTGCCGCCAGAATTCACCCTTGAGCACTAGTACTGGCACTAAAATTCATACCCCCCATTCCTCCCCTAGTTGGGAAAACAAGAAAAAGAAAAAACTTGATACGATTGTAGAACAAAAGGGCAACAAAAAGATAAAAGTTGAAAAAATTGCTAAGGTGGAAGAGGAGGATTTAGAGAAGGAGGTCGGGGGTAAGGATAGGAGGAGATTTGGAAGACTCGCCCAATCCCAAGCAAGGTGCGAATAGGAATCCAACAGATTCAGAGTTGAGGAAGTTGAGGAGGACAACTCAGAAAATAATAAAGAAGAAAGGGAGGAGGAAGAAAACTCTAATTCTAAAGGAGAAGAAGGAAAGGAGAAGGTGGAAAAAAGTGTTAACTCGGAGGATAATTCTATTGAAAATGCTCAGACTTAGGTGTCAGCTGACAATGCTGCTACTACGAAGATCACCCATGTTTCTGCTAGCTTCACCCTCTAGCCTATAACCTTCTATGAAGAGAGCAGAAAAGTGGACACCTCCCCCATAACCATCTCATCCCTGACTAATGAAAATCTAAGATTTCTACTAATCCAAGGGTTTTGCAGGATGATATCTAGGTACAGAAAGAAAAGGAGGATGCAAAAAAGATGGAAACATATATCAAGGAAGAGACCGAGGAGCAGGTGGAGGTGTATGCCAATTTGGATAAGAGGGTTAAAATTTTAGAGGAATGGTTATTTACCTTCTCTAAATTTTCCCTCAAAGTCACCCACACCACAACCACCACCCTCCAGCTACTGGCACAGGAAAAGTACGATATTGGAATGGATATGGAGGACCATAAGCTCCTCTTCAAATTCCTTGCTGATGACTGGTCTCAAATTTTGTTGGCTACAAAGGGGAAGGAGAAAAAAGAAAATTGAATTTTTTAGTTTAATGGGATCCTTAGATCCAAGACTTTTATGTTATTCTGTTGTTTTTGGTTTTGTTGGTATCCAACTATAACTAAGACTTGGGTTGGCTTGATATGCCAACAGTTATTTTGTTGAACTTTCGTAGTTGTTAGATCTTCTGGAATTTTATTTTAGTTTAGTTGTTCTTAAGCTTTTACTGGTTAGTTACATTCATAAGGATCTGTAGTTTTGTGAAGCTTTAGTTAGTCTTTTGTTGGTTGTTGATCACTGCTGCTAATGCGCTAGTTACCAGCTTTTTGTTTGTAAGGGCCGACCCCCTTGTTTTTGGTCGCTTTTTATTTCAAAAACAATAATTGTCAAAAAAAAAAGTTAGCAAATAGAAAGAAGTAACATCTAATCCAATGTCTATAATTCATAGACATTAGTTAAGAATAAATAAAAATATTTCATAGTAATAACAATATATGTCAAAATAAAATAGTTGCTAAATAGAAGGAAGTAACATCTAATCTAGTGTTTATAATTTATAGGCATGGTCCTCAATTAAAAATATATATTTTTAAAGGATTTTTAATCAATAAAGTCATTTTACTAATTTAGATTTAAAAATCATTTACTAATTTAATACAAGATTTAGTTGTGGACTAATTAAGAACTATTCAACATTATCAATCAAGTAAATATCTATTAATACTTCTTTATATCTAAAATAATTTTAAAAATAAAATAAATCTAAAAAAGATAATTAAGAATAAATTATAAGATTCAATAATAATAACATTAATTATCAAACAAAACAGTTGTTGAATAGAAGGAAGTAACATATAATCTAATGTTTATAATTCATGGACATGGTCTTCAATCCAAAAAAAATAAAATTTCAGGATATAAAGTCATTTAATAATTTAGATTTAAAAATCATTTTACTAATTTAATACATGATTTGTTCATACACTAAGTGAAAATTATTCAACTTTATTAATAAATTAAATATCTATTGATACTTCTTTTATATCTTTAAATAATTAAAAAAAGATTATTATATAAAAAATTAAAAAAAGATAATTAAGAATAGATTATAAGATTCCATAATAACAACAACAATTGTCAAACCAAATAGATGATAAATACAAGGAAGTAACATCTAATCCAATGTCTAGATAATGAGCAATTCATAGACATGGTCCTCCAACATAAATAATTACAAACCATGCAAAGTTAGCAATTTTTTTTTTGAAAGAACCATTACAACTAGCTTAAGCCCAACAAAAGAAGTTTTACATTGCTAGACAAACCAAAAGCATTACAACCTAAATTTTAAGTAACCTTCCAATTGGTTAATCCTATATTTTTCAAATAGTCATTAATCATGAAGAAAATAATTATTAAAGGTGAAATTTAGAATTGTCATTTTAAGGCTAGCATATTTCCATTATCAAGTTGAGGAAGATGATGATGAAGGATTGGAATGTTCTAACAATTATGAAAGGGATGTAATTTCTTATTTAAAAATTTATATTTTCAAAAGAAAAAAAAATTAATAGTAAGTAAGCACTTAATATATTGTCATAACTAAAATTGTAAAATTTTACCACGGTATCTATTGGGTAAAATATTTCTTACAAAGTACAAGATAATTGTTGAGTTGTCATTTTGCACGATGCTTAATGACAAGAATCCTTTTGAACTCTTCTCTTGAAAATCTAATCTAAGATCAACTCCAATCTTTTGAGTGATCGTGCAACCTACTAAAATCCGCTCAATTGAAGATAAATGTGTACGTTCACTAGGAGGCATTTGTTGGTTCTAAACAATTTCAAAAATTTTGTTTGATCTATTGTTGTTTGAAACAAGTAACCACCAAAAAGATATATTTTTGGTATTTTATGTTTTATGATGAATGCAATTTATGGATGCAACTATATGAATTCCTATTTCAACCAAGTGTTAGCAAACCAAATAACAAAGATAAGGTGACAAGAGATTAAAGAAAATAACTTGAAAGAGAAATTCTTAATGGACATAAACCACGGTAACAACACATCTGCGAGGTAAATTGTCAAAAAGATGGGTGAGTGCACCAAGATGGTGTATAAAAAGGGGGGTATAAGTGGACACCTTTTTTCTAAAATCAAGTAAACCTAAACTTGGATGAGACATTTGAGGGTCATCTACTAAAAATGACAAGATGCATAAAACATATAAATTGTAGTACTTTGAATCCAATTTCTAAAATACTAGAGTTTTTACAAAATGGATAAGATTAGGTTGGTCAAACCCTGCACACACAAAAAATAGTTCCTAATTTTTTTAAGAAAATGTAACATAGTTGTTTTCGTGTGCAACACAAAAGACGTAATATTATTTAGTATTTTGCATATCCCTTTGGTAGGATGATAGTTAAGAGTCATATCTAGAAGTTGTGTCTTTATTTGTAATTTTATGATGAGTTTTTTTTTTTTTGAGTTATTGAATATACTACATCCTAAAATTTTGGTACATGTTTGTGTGCTGAGCATAACTTGCATCAAAATAATTGAAAATGGAAACTTTTTCTTTAAAATGTGTATATAATCAAGTGTAGAATAGTAATATGTAATTTATTTTTAATTTGGTTAAGTATATCATAAGTTATTAAAAAAATGGTAGACATATATTTGTAAGGAATGCCAAGGCATCGGTAAAATTAGTTAAAGTTTACAATGTTAATTTTGTCAAAAAAAAGAAAAAATTATTTGGTTAGAAAGCTAAGAAGACAAGTAAGATTATGGTGGTAATCCTAGAGATACCCACTTCACCATTAGCGTATCTAATGAAGACAAAGACAATAATTCATCTTAGAAGATGAAAAAATGTCTAAAAGAAAAAAAATGGAGGGAAAACAGTCTCCCAAGCCTTTCGGCCATTTTCCTAGGCTACCACTATTAGGAATAAGACATCTCAACCTTGGATAATTCCTATTCTTATTATTTGTTTTGTAAATGTATTTTTTGTAAATAATGCAATTAAGTGTGAGTGTACATGTCTAGTTGGCATGTTGATGTGTCACTCCACTTGCATGTGTCAACATCATGAATTGTGTGTAAGGAGATCACGACTAAAACGGTTATGATGCATTCTTGTTATGTGTAAGAGATATCTTTGGAAGATATGATGATGGGTGAAGACATGAAGACATGTGGCAATTCATCATTGAGTATTGTACACTCGATTCTCCATCTAATGCATTTTTTTTGGATTCCTACTTTTTTAGAGAATGATAAAATCCTAATACGGTTCTTCTTTGGAAGTTTCCCTAAAATGAAATGTGCATGATATAAGAGACTTTAGGGTTTTAGATAGGAGAGAGTGAAAGTGTATTGTTGGTTACTACTAGATTAGTCTTTTGTGTTCTAAAAGAACTTGCATTGCAAGTGTGTTGTTACTTTTGTGTTAAAGATAATACATTGTGCAAGTTTTAGAAGGGTGGGGTTGTTTTACCGAAAGGTTTTTCCTCACTGCCATATCTTTGTGTTTATGTATTTTCTTTCTCTATCTATTTTCTATATTCATGGTTGACTGCAATATTATTGTTTACATAATATAAAATCTAAAATTGTAAGGATTTAATAGGAATTTGCACAATACTTTCCTTAAGCAATTAGTGTAGGAAGTTGTTTCTGCACTTGAGTTTCCTTACAAGTGGTATCAGAGCTTAATCAGCTTTTGATCCTAGTTTTTTGGTAGGGTTTTTTGAGCTAATATCAAGTTGAGTGGGATTTTTTGTGTAGAACATTTTGAATCTTATTTTTAGATTGAGATGGCTAGTTCATCATATGGAAAAATGGAGGTGGATAAATTTAATGGCAATAATTTTGATTTGTGGAAGCTCAAGATGGAAGACTTGCTTGAAGATCGTGATTTATGGGAGGTGGCTTCACTTGATGTGAGACCCGCAACAATATCTCAAGTGGATTAGGATCTCAAGGATTGAAAAGATAAGGGTCTCATTAGACACTGTCTAACTAATTCAGTTCTCCTGAATGTTCTTGATGAGAAGATCGCAAACAGTTTGTGGACATGGCTTGGGTCTATGTATCAGGCCAAATCTTTGGTAAACAAGTTGTTCCTAAAGAAGAATTTGTATTCTCTAAGAATGGAGGAAGGAGGATCTATTATAGATCATCTAAATGTTTTTGATTTACTGATTGCACATTTGACATCATATGTTGCCAAGATAGAGGAGGATCGATGTATGACCTTGTTATGTTCCTTTTTGGATTCATGGGAGCATCTTGTGATGGCTCTTGGAAGTGCTTTAGTCACTTTCAGAATGGATGATGTGGTTTCTACACTGTTATCTGAGGAGACAAGGAGAAAGTCTTTAGATTTAGCTAAGAAAGCTCTTGTTGTTCATGGGAGATCCAATGATAGAGAGAAGCAAAATGATAAAAATTCTAGAAAGGGTAGATCCAAATCTCATGAAAAATCAAAGACTCTTAGAACGTCCAAGGCAAAATGCTAGAACTATGATAAGACTAGGAACTTCTATAAAGACTGTAAAGAGCCAAAGAAGAAGAAGAAGGCTTCAGATTTAGGTTCAAAAAAATCTCAAGAAGATGGAGATGATTTCATTGCAGCCTTGGCAACTTATGCATTTGATGATGTGTGGTTGATAGACTCAGGTGCTTTTTTCCACATGACCTCTCATCAAAGTTGGTTCTCAAAGTATGAAGTTTTCAATCGTGGAAAGGTGTACTTGGGTGATGATTCTCACCTAAAGATAGTTGGACGAGGATGGGTCACTATCAAATTCCCTAATGTACAAGTAAAGGGGATCAATGGGGTAATGCACGTCCCTAGTTTGGCATGAAACTTATTATCTATAAGTATGTTGAATGATGTAGGTGTGTAATTTTTTTTTCCTAAAGATGGATGCAAGATGATGAGAGGAGCTATGGTGTTTTCTAAAGGTTCTAGGAAAGGTACTTTGTTTCAGCTTGATACATGCATTTCTCAGTGCAATAGTTCTTCTGTTTCAAAGAAGAGAGAAACTATCACTTCATCCCCACCATCTAAATGAGTAGTAAAGAAGAGTATGGTTATTAGTTCTGATGGTAGTGTAGCATGTATACTCAAGGGTGCAAACACATTGGAAGGCAAGCTTCCTGCAGAAAAGACAATGTTGTGGCATATGAGATTTGGCCACATTGGTGAGAAGGGTCTTAGAACCCTGAAAAAAAAGAACCTCATTGAGGGGTTAAATGATTGTAATCTCGAGTTTGACTTCTATGAACATTGTGTTTATGGTAATCAAAATTGTGCTAAATTTTACTCTAGTTCTCACAAATCTTCTGATGCTTTGGATCTTATTCATTCCGATGTATTTGGTCCTATAAAAGTTTCTTCAATCTCCAAATCTATATTTTTTGTATCTTTCGTAGATGATTATAGTAGAAGGACATGAATTTATTTCCTAGAAGAGAATTTAAAGACCCTGTAGAGAATCATACTAGTAAGAAGATTAAGTGTGTGAGAACTGACAATGGTGGTGAGTTTTGCTTAGTAGAGTTTGAATAGTTCTGTAAAGAATGAGGTATCGAGAGGCATGAGACAACTTCTTATACCCCATAGAAAAATGGAGTTGCAAAAAGAATGAATAGGACATTGATGGAGTATGCTTAGTGGATCTGGTCTTGAACAAAGGTTTTGGGCCGAAGCTGTGGCCATTGCTTGCCATATGGTTAACATATCTACTACATCAGCCCTTGTTGGTAAGACACCCATGGAGGTGTGGTCTAGTAAGAAGCTTTCAATTAGACATCTTCATGTTTTTGGTTGTGAAGCTTATGCACACATTCCAAAGGAGAAAATATCTAAGTTGGAAAACAAAGTTGTCAAATGTATTTTCATCAGATATAGTGTTGGTGTGAAGGGATACAAGCTTTGGGACCCTACAACTAGTAAGGTATTGCATAGCATAAATGTTATTTTTAGAGAGCTAACATCTTCTCCTATTGTGCTACAACTAGATGAAAAAGAGAAGAAATAAGATATTATTTAGTTGCCTCCTACACTTGAGAAGACTGAATAGAAAGACCATGTTGGGTCTAATGATGAGGAGAGCTTTAGCAACTCTAATAGTTCAGAAGAAGAGGAAGAACAACCTCAACCTCAACCCTTGAGGAGATCCACAAGAGTAAGAAAGTAGCCAGAAAGGTTTGGTTATTCTATGTTAGATTCCAGTTGTGCCTTTATTTTGATCACTAATAGTGATGAGCCTGGATTTGTGAAAGAAGCCTTGGATATGGAAGATGCAGGTTCCTGGATTGAGGCCATGGATGATTAGATGGCTTCATTGGATAAAAAAAAAGCTTGTGACCTTGTACCTTTTCCTAAAGGATGGAAACCTATTGGTAGAAAATGGGTGTTCAAGAAGAAATTCTATGCAGATGGTAGTGTTGAAAGGTACAAAGCTAGATTGGTTGCAAAGGGGTACTCACAACTAGAGGGAATAGATTATGGTGAAATATTTTGTCCTATTGCAAAGTTGACATCTATTAGATTTCTTTTATCTCTTGCTGCATCATATGATTTAGAGATAGAATAGATGGATGTGAAGACAACTTTCCTTGATTATGATTTGAAGGAAGAGATTTAAATGTCATAGCCTAAGCACTACAATTTTAAAGGTAAAGAATCTTTGGTTTGCAGATTAAAGAAATCTATGTATGGTTTGAAACAATCTCCTAGGATGTGGTATCTTAAGTTTGTTTCCTTTGCATTTTCAAGTGGATTTGTAAGATCAAAATTAGATCATTGTGTTTATTTCAGAGTTGAAAATGATCGCCTTCTTATTGTTGCATTATATGTTGATGATATGTTGTTGTTTGGAAAGGGTAAGGGTATGATTTTTGACTTTAAATCTCAGTTGTCAGTACAGTTTGGGATGAAAGATCTTGGGGCAGTAAGGTACATCTCGGGTATGGAAATCAGTAGAGATAGGTCTAACAAAAAACTTTGGTTGAGTCAGAGTAAGTATGTGAAGTCTGTGTTGGACAGGTTCAACATGGCAGATGGTAGACCATTGTGTGTTCCTATTTCTATGGGAACAAAGCTATCTGTAGATGATTGTCCAAAATATCCTAGTGAGGTAGAGGACATGAATAGAGTACCTTATGCTAGTTTAGTTGGCAATCTTATGTATGCTATGGTCTATACTAGACCAAAAATTACCCAAGCAGTGGGAGTTTTGAGCTAATTTTTGGCTAATCCTAGACGGGTACATTAAGATGCAGTTAAGCAAGTATTCAAATATTTAAGGGGTACACCAAATTACTCCATTTTTTATCATGGTAACTCTTCTGGAGCTCCGCATTCAGTTTGTATTCATGGGTTTGTGGATTCAAATTGGGCAGGTGATATTGACAGTAGGAGATCCATCAATGCTTATGTGTTCACTATGTTTGGTGGTGCCATCAGTTGGATGCATAAGAGACAACTTGTGGTTGCTTTGTCTACTAAAAAATTTGAGTACATGGTTGCTACTCATGCTTGTAAGGAAGCCATTTGGCTTAGGAGATTGTGTTTTGATATTGGTGTTGATGCAAGACAGATTACTATTTGGTGCAATAGTTGGAGTGTTATTTTCCTTGCAAAGAATCCAACTTTCCATGCTAGAACAAAGCACATTGATGTGCAATTTCACTTTGTGAGAGATATGGTGGAAGATGGAAAGGTAAATTTGGAGAAGGTAGATATTATAAAGAATGTTGCAGATGCATTGACAAAACCAGTGGGCATAGAGAAGTTCAGATGGTGTTCAAAGTCTATGGGCCTTTCAGCCTATAGCGGTTAGTTCTTGTTATGTTCATGTTGCTCTTACAAGGTGTTCAACGAGTGAGAGAATGTTAGGAATAAGGTGTCTCAACCTTGTATAATTCCTATTCTTTTTTTTTTGTAAATATATTTTTTGCAAATAATGTAATTAAGTGTGAGTGTACATGTCTAGTTGGCATGTTGATGTGCCACTCGACTTGCATGTGTTGGCATCTTGAATTGTGTGTAAGGAGATCATGAATGAAACAATTATGACAGATTCCTATGATGCATAAGAGCTATCTTTGGAAGATATGATGATGGTTGAAGACATGAAGACATGTGGAAATTTATCATTGAGTTTTTCCCCACCAACATATCATTGTGTTTATATATTTTCTTTCTCTATCTATTTTATGTATTCATGGTTGACTGCAATATTATTGTTTACATAATATTGAATCTAAAATTGTAAGGATTTAATAGGAATTTGCACAATCCTTTCCTTAAGGGATTAGTATAGAAAGATATTTCCACACCTGAGTTTCCTTACAATCACAAAGCCATAACCCGGTCAGGTTTTTTGGATTCAAATAACCTGATCAAGTTATAAAAATAAAAAATGCATTTTGAACCAGATCAGGTTTTTTATTACTACTTTACAAGGTTAGATTGTGAGAGAGAGACAGAGAGATTAGGTTATGTATTATACTAAAGAAATGTCTATCATATCCCCTATTCCTTCTCTCTCTCTCTCTCTCTCTCTCTCTCTCTCTCTCTCTCTCTCTCTCTCAATCACTCCCTCTCTCTCATTTTCGCTCTTTATCCTATCCCCATCTCTCTTTCTCCTATCCCCTTCTCTCTCTCACTCACTCTCTCTCTCTCTCTCTCTATATATATATATATCCCCCTATCCCCCTCCCTCTTTCTCATATCCCCTTCTCTCTCTCTCTCTCTCTCTCTCTCTCTATCACTCTTTCTATCCTTTCCCCAAATCTCTCTCTCTCTCTCTCTCTCTCTCTCTCTCTCTCTCTCTCTCTCTCTCACACACACACACACACACACATTATTTCTATCATATCTCCTAATCTCTCTCTCTCTGACTCTCTCTTTCTCCAATCCCCTTCTCTCTCACTCTTCTATCATATCCCATGATCTCCCATAATCTCTCTCTCTCCTAGCCCATAATCTCTCTCTCACTCTCACATCCTCCTCTATCTTTCTCCTATCCCCTTCTCTTTCTCACTCTTTCTATCATATCCTCTAATTCTTCTCTCCATCCCATCCTCTCTCGAGCTCTCTCTTATTCTCTCTTTTTCGTATACCCTCCCTTTCTTTCTCTTATCCCCTTCTCTCTCTCTCATGCCCTCCACCTCTTTCTCACTCTTTCTATCATATCCCTAATCTCTCTCTCCATCCCTCTCTCTCTCTCTCTATCATATCCCCTAATCTCTCTCTTTCTCCTATCCCCTTCTCTCTTGCTTATTCTCTCCACCTCTCTCTCACTCTTTCTATCATATCCCTAATCTCTTTCTCTCTCCTCTCCCTCTCTGTCTCTCCTATCCCCCTCTCTCTCTTATTCCCCTCTCTCTTTATCTTATCCCCCTCTCTCTCACTCTTTATATCATATCCTCTAATTCTTCTCTCCATCCCATCATCTCTCTCTCTCTCTCTCTCACACACACACACACACACACACACACATAATATCTATCATAACCCCTAATCTCTCTCTCTCACACACACAGACACACTCACACTCACTATTTCTATCATATCCCCTAATATCTCTCTCATATCCCCTATTTCTCTTTCTCCCATTCCCTTCTCACTCACTCATTCTCTCTACCTCTCTCTCACTCTTTCTATCATATCCTCTAATCTTCCCTAATTTATCTCTCTCTCTCTCTCTCTCTCTCTCCTATCCCCCCCTCTCTCTCATATCCCCTTCTCTCTTTATCTTATCCCCTTCTCTCTCTCTCACTCTTTCTATCATATCCTCTAATTCTTCTCTCTATCCCATCCTCTCTCTCTCATTCTCTCTTTGTCCTATCCCCTTCCCTCTCTCTCATTCTCTCCATTTCTCTCTCACTCTTTCTAAAATATCTCTAATCTCTCTTTCTCTCTATTTCTATCATATCCCCTAATCTCTCTTTCTCCTATCCCCTTCTCACTTACTCATTCTCTCCACCTCTCTCACTCTTTCTATCATATCCCCTAATCTCACATAATCTCTCTCTCTCTCTCTCTCTCTCTCTCTCTCTCTCTCTCTCTCTCTCTCTCTCTCTCTCTCTCTCTCTCTCTCTCTCTCTTCTATCATATCCTCTAATTCTTCTCTCCATCCATGTTCTCTCTCTCTCTCTCTCTCTCTCTCTCTCTGTCTCTCTCTCTCTCTCTCTCTCTCTCTCTCTCTCTCTCTCTCTCTCATTCTCTCTTTGTCCTATACCCTCCCTCTCTCTTTCTCCTATCCCCCCCTCTTTCTCTCTCATTCTCTCCATCTCTCTCTCACTCTTTCTATCATATCTCCTAATCACTCTCTCTCTCTCTCTCTCTCTCTCTCTCTCTCTCTCTCTCTCTCTCTCTCTCTCTCTCATCCTCTTCTCCCTCTCTCTCTCTCACCCCCATTCACTCTCCCTCTCTCTTATTCCCTCTCCCTCTTCATATCCCCTTCTATCTCTTTATCCTATCCTCACCCTCTCTCTCATTCTCTCCATCACTCCCTCTGTCCTTCAATCTACCTTTGTGGGGTAGTAATACAGAACCCAATTGAGTTATACAAAAATTGATCAGGTTATTTCTCCATATGGATAATGCAGTTAGAAGTCAATAATCCTATCAGGTTATACAAAACCTGATCAGGTTATTGAAAACTATAAATAAAACAACATGTCAATAGTTATTATGTTGTTTCAGTGTGGTCCATCAAATTCTACTATTATTTCACATGTATTTCTATACCATGTATACAAGTGTAAGGTTTTTTGTGCTTGAAAATGATAAATTTTATATTTTTCATGTGCCAACATCTTATTTTATTTTGGTATCTTATTATTGAGCATAAAATAATCATGCAAATTTTTTTAGTTTTGTATTTTATTGTTTATTTTATTCATGTTATTATTTGTAGGGTATTTTGCATCTACAATCATGGGAAAGAACAAGAGAGGAACAATTGAAAAATGAGAGGCAACAAAGGAAAAAGCAAGGGAGACACTAGTATATTTTGACTTTTTTTTTGACAAAAAATGGTCAAATTATCAACTCGTTGGTCAAATTTTCAACCAACTATTTCGTCGCTATTTTTGTTGTAAAAATTTTGACCAATTTTTGTTTTAGTTGAAATTTTGACCAAATTGTTGATGATCTCTATATGTTATAGCAATAAGCCTCCTTTATCACTCATTGATGATCACTATAACATATAGCGATCATCGTCAATTTGGTCAAAATTTCAACCAAATTGGTAATGTTTGCTATATGTTATAGCAATAAGCCTCCTTTATCACTCACCGAAAATACTCATCACCATGACTTATAGCCTCCTTTTTTATCACCAAAAACACTCATCACCATGACTTATAGCAATATCTCCTCCTTTTTGATAGAAGAGTTCACTATATTCTATAGCAATATCTCCTCCTTTATCGCTCACAAAAAACACTCATCATCATGACTTATAGAAATATCTCCTCCTTTTCGATAGTAGAGTTTTTTAATATTCTATAGTGATATTTCCTCCTTTTCGATCACCAAAAATACTCATCGTCATGACTTATAGCGATATCTCTTCCTTTTTGATAAAAGAGTTTGCTATATTCTATAGCAATATGTCCTCCTTTTCGATCACCAAAAATAATCATTGCCATGACTTATAGCGATTGAACATCTCTATCTCTCATCATTGTAATAATTATATTTGTTTTCCATTTGCCAAAGATCACTATATGTTATAGTGATAAGCCTCCTTTATCGCTCATCGATATATGGTTTTACAATTCTTTGTGCAGTAAGGAAAGTATATCACTATATGTCATAGTGATATAATTTCCTCATCGCTCATCACTATGTCGAGAGAAGAGTTTGCTATATTCTATAGAAAAGTGGTGAAAGCTTATAATCACAACTTTGCATGGTTAAGCTATTAGTTAAATTTTGGAGTTGTGAATCCACAAAGAGAATATAACCATTAAAAAAAATCTATCACATCATCGCAAAGTGTAAAATATTATATGTTTGGTGGTTGTGAAGAGGTGATAAGGTTAGGGTTTGAGTCATCACAACATCACAAAAGATGAAGAGGTTAAGTCCTTAACCATAGAGAGGTTGTGAAGAGGTTAAGTCTTCATATAGCGATAGAAGAGTTTGCTATATTCTATAGAAAAGTGGTGAAATCTTATAATCACAACTTTGCATGGTTAAGCTATTAGTTAAATTTTGGAGTTGTGAATCCACAAAGAGAATATAACCATTAAAAAAAAAGCTATCACATCATCGCAAAGTGTAAAATATTATATGTTTGGTGGTTGTGAAGAGGTGATAAGGTTAGGGTTTGAATCATCACAACATCACAAAAGATGAAGAGGTTAAGTCCTTAACCATAGAGAGGTTGTGAAAAGGTTAGTCTAAAAGGTTTTGCTACTTCGTAGGTGAAACTAATAGTAAAGAATGAAGACAAGAATTTTGTGATGAGAAATTTTGCACCTTCAAAAGTGTTAGGATGTGGTCAGTTCGTAAGGTAGTGATGTTGTGAAAATGGTTAAGTCTTGTCACTGCTACTTTGTTGTAGTCAGTAAAGTGTAAAAATAAACAATTGCGATGAAGCGATTAAAGCTTGAATGAAGAGATCATAGTCTCGTGGGTCAACATGGTCAATAAAGAAATAAAGCTATGAAGTGGTGATTGATATAAATTGTGATATCACAAGGTTGGCCTAGTAGTTAGAAAAAAGGGTAATGAAGTCATGAAACATTGAAGATAGCCCATTTCGGATGGTGGTAGCCAGAAGTAAATAAGAATGATAAACCATGTCGCTATGACCTATGTTGATAACTTCATCGTCCATTGATATAACTAAGTTTTTCTCATTTGAATTATCAATGATCATTGAAGGTTGTAGAGATGGACATTTCTCATCACTCATCATTGTAACAAAGTTTCATCTCCTGTGCTTAGCGATAAGCCTGATCACTATGACCTATGGTGATAACTTCATTGTCCATTGATATAACTAATTGTTTTCTCATTCCAATTATAGATGATTGTTCAAGGTTGTGGTGATGGACATTTCTCATTGCTCATTGGTGTAACAAAGTTTCATCTCCTACACTTAGAGATAAGCCTAATCGCTATGACCTATGGCAATAACTTCAGTGTCCATTGATATAACTAATTTTTGCTCGTTCAACTTATCGATGATTTTTGAAGGTTGTGGCGATGGACATTTCTCATTGCTCATTGCTTAACAAAGTGTCATCTCCCGCACTTAGCGATAAGCCTGATCCCTATGACCTATGAAGATAACTTCATCATCAATCAATATAATTAAGTTTTTCTTATTTGACTTGATGATGATCACTAAAGGTTGTGGTGATGGACATTTCTCATCATTCATCATTGTAACAAATTTTCATCTCCTACACTTAGCAATAAGCCTGATTGTTGTGACCTATGGCAATAACTTCATCGTCCATTGACATAACTAAGTTCTGCTCATTCAACTTGCTGATAATCATTGAAGGTTGTGGTGATGGACATTTCTCATCGATCATCATTGTAACAAAGTTTTATCTCCTATTCTTAGTGATAAGAAGAAAAACTTAAGGTCATTCATGATTGACCAATTTCCAAAGTCACCAGGTACATTTGTAGCTTAATGGACATTGCTTGATGTAGGAAACTATAATATGACAACACATAACAAATGCATAAGTCAAAAACCTCAATTGATAACAAGAAGTCATAGTCACATAATTAATAATAATAAGATTAGGTATCACAAAAATTGCATAGAATTCATCTACAAAAAATTTGAAAATGTGTATATGATATTTATTAATAGTGTGTAGGACATCTTCAAGGATTTAGTTTTTGCAAACGCTTGAGCTTAACATCTTTTCTTGCAATGATTTCCTTCAATTTGGAAATTTGTTCCTTGAGATCTCTAACATTTTTTCTTTCCTTTTTTCTACGTGCAATACCCAATTCCAAGTTGGACACTCTCTTTTCAATTTTATAGCGATGATTGTCTCCAAATAAGAGTCAATGTCTGGATTGAGATGTACAAACATGAGTGTCTTTTCTTGGCCACCTAAGGAATCTTGAAGAATTTGAGTCAGTTTGTTGTTATGATATGAGACATGTGCACTCTTATTAGCTAAAGAAAATATAACATCCCTAAGAGCAGAGAGAGATTTGTTTATGTGTGTTGCTACTTTAAGTCTTCCCCTAGTGACCTTTGACTTGTCAATCCACTCACTCCCTACAAGATCAATCAAATGAAGGTATCCTCTTAGACTTCCTCCACAAGATAAGTTTGTACCTTCTAGTGGAAATCAATATTTTTTCACCTTTTACTTACTTTCATTTCTTACCTTTGTATGTCCTAGATAGATTTTGTGATAAAAATAAGGAATCCATTATTGCATCTCTTTGTGTTTTGACAGAACACAGCTATTTATCACTTAAGTCAAAGAATCTTGTTGCATAATTGCACTCCTAGAGCTTACTCATCACATGGAAATATCCATTGATTGATCTAGGCCTTGGTCTTGTTTAACTTCATGAAGATATTCTCACCTTTGAGATTATCGCTATATTTATAGCAATGAGGCATCAAATATCAAGGTATCTTTCAGTGATTGTAGTTTGGCAAGCTTGAAGTAGGGTATGATATCACTATACAATATAGTGATTGGATTCATCATTGTATGGAGAAGACTGATTATTAATATGGAGTTGAGTGATGAAATTGAATTATCTCTATAACTTATAGCGATCTATCTCATCAATGAGTAGAGAATATGGAATTTTAGTATAGTGATGAGCAATAAGTCTTCATATATCATTGTATGTTATAGTGATCATGATCTATCATTGAGTGGTGAAAGCACAAAAAGGATATAGAGATTAGCGATGGAACTTGGAGATCATTGTAACTTATAGTGATGGATGGTTGTATTATTAAAAGTGCATCATTGTGAGTTGCAGCAATAGGTTGAATGTGATCATTGATTGCATTTTGCATTATGGAGATATAGCGATTAGTGATGAGCTATAGGACATTGCTATATGTTATAACAATATTTCAAGTGCCAATATTGAAGGTTGAATTTCTGATATTGCCATACCTAATAGTAAGAAGGTGTATCAGAGATCACAAATGAAGGGTTTCTAGTAAAGCGATAAGTGATGGTGATATACCATTGTTATAGCAATAGAAATGAAGTTAAAAGCAATTCATTATTTGTGAGAATAGGCTATAGTGATTAGAATTTCATATATTTATATCGCTAAAAGTTGTAGCGATCAAATGTTTGAATATGTTTCAGCAGGCATGTAAATAAGTGCACGAAATGACTTCTGACAGCTAGTTCATTTGCTACAATGATAAAAAATGGCTTTATGTTTCAATTTGTGTGGATAGTAAATGCACAAATGCAATCTATTTGGTAATAAAAGACAATCATTATTGGTTTGAGCTCATGAATTCTTAAAGGAAAATTGTGAGATTGTTATTTGTATTTAGTTTTTACAAAGAGTTATACTTAGAAAAAGTTTCAAAAGGTGTCATGGAGAGTTATGGTTCTACATAGAAGAGGAAAGACGAGAAAGTCAAAAAGGGTAAAGCTAATACGAAGAAAGAAGCAGATGATGAAGTGCCACTAAGGAAATTGAACAAAGACCTCATTGAATAGATGGCTTTTGTAGGTCCTAAGTCAAGAAGAAGAAAATTCGCATTCCTAGAAAAAATTGAAGACAAGTATAGTGACATTGGAGATATATGGACTAGGACTAGGGGTTATGAGCTCTTTTTATGTTATTATGTGAGGAGAAATCACAAGGCACCTATATGTCATCCTTGGGAGATGAATTTAGGAAAATTGACAATGGAAAATGTGTTTGTGAATGTGGAGTTACTCAAGGTCATTATAAGAAACCACAATGTTGAAGACAGATGCATATACGACAAGGATATGCAAATATTCATGGAGATATCTATTGAATCTCTAAATAAATCTTTTAGACTCATCGATGGTCTAACTAAAATGTTGTCATTCATAGAATTGAAAAATGAGTATGAGAGGTTAGATATTTCATATATGCAATTGAAATTGATGTTGCACAAAATAGAAAAGGAGCCTCTAACTGCAGAAAATGGACCTCCTTCAGCATATGACTCTGGCAAGAGGAAGGTGACTATTGAATGAAGCATGCATGATGGTTCTGCCTAGTTGGGATTTGAGTTCATCATAAATTTTTGATAGATTAATTTTAAATATGGTAAATAGGATATGAAACTTGATGTACAAGGAGTCCAATACGTCATAATTGGTTCAAGATTTGTGGAGGATGAAAAATCAATGTTGTTGTGAGCCTTATACCCCCCACACAAAAGGCCACAAATTACTGATGTTGATTAGGATTTTGGTCATTTGATGACACTGAAAGTAGGGGTAATGAACCCTAACAAGGTTGCAGGTATGCAAGTGGACATGACATTGTTTAATCAAGCAAGTGACATTTGAGAGGGATAACTGGAAGACATTATATGAAAATATGTTAATGTCAGGACAACCTCAAGTGCAACCAATGATACCATCATTTTTTGATGCTTTGATAATTGAATTAAAGAGATTGCAAGAAGAGAATGCGAAATTCAAAGAAGTTTTGATGATTAGAAGAGATCTCTCTGGCACTTTAACCAAAAATCATTTTAAGAAGTTGCTTGAAAAATTAGGTTGGGTTTCAAATATTTACAGTACTTATAAACCCCTAGCTTTAAGACATAATGATATATATAAGAGCTTGGTCAAAGAAAAGAATACCCTCAAAGAAGATGAAGATATTCAGGAAGCAAAAAGGTTGATTGAGGATCATACTGCATATTCATACGAATTTAAGTTTTCTTTCAAGTTAATGGAGGAATTGGTTGCAAAACATGAAGTTATATCTTGGCATGATGAAAATGGGGACACCATTGATCAAGAGGGATGGATGGATATGTGTTATGTGATGCACGAATGAGCCCTAGAAGCTACATTGAATAATGACCTAGAGATGTCAAAGGCCAACACACAGATAGAGCAGATGTTCAAAATTGAGATCAAGGCAAGAAAAGTAATCAATGATGTAAATTTTATTGGAGATATCAAATATGAAGAACACATCAAGAAATTCATTCATTTTATTGAATCATCATCATCAGAGTTGACAACATAAGTCTTTGTTCTATAAACTTTTTTTACATCCATATAGTTAATTGTTAATGAGTCAGTTAGTTGTAAATTTTTTAAACAAAGAGACATACCCTTTCACTATCTAACCAATCTAATGCCTATAATTATAAGGGCCAAATTTAGAATAGAATATCATATCATATATAATTACTGTCAAGACATTATTCTTGTAGTTATACATAGATAAGTCAATTCTATTGTCTACTCTAGATTTTTGCTAGAACTGTCTGCACATTTATGATAGTAACAATACTATGAAAAAATAGAGTGATCTATTATCAGAAAATTAAAGAAAAAGATTAGATAAGTTCCATTTGTATGCTCATTATAATCTAATTGAACTTTTATATTAATTTATCTTGTATAGAGAATGCAACAAAACATATTGCAAGTCACATTTTTGAAATTAAAGTATAAAAATATAGAATTAGCAGTATAATAGTATCAGATAATTATGACCCTTATAAATAGTTTAAGATCTTCAATAACTCTTTGAATCTAGTGCTTCCATGGTTGTTCTAGTCACTCTTCAACATTTTGTTTGGGCCAACTTAGTCCTTTCAAGTCTTCAATCACTAGTTTTGGTTGAAATTGTAGCTTATCAATATGTTATGCTATATTTCTTGCAATTTCCTCCAATAGCTCTCCCTGATCACTGCATGCAATTTATAGTATTCAATTCATAAATTAAATATAAAGACATTTGTTATACAAAATAATTTTGAGAAAAAATGAATGGCATAAATAATATTAAAAATTTATATAGCTAAATGAAAAATATAAATGTATACTTCCATATCTATACTGCGAGAAACAATAACTATAGTAAGACATGAGAACAATAATAAACCATCAAATAACAAACACAAATAGAAAAGAAAAGAAAAAATTGTTACCCTATAAAAATAAGTCCTTTTATATATGAAAGATGGTAGAGAGCCTTCCTCCATTCCTCTAGTGTTTGTGGCTCAAAATTTCTAATGTGTTAATGCATTTGGAAGACTTGAGCAAACATCTCACTCCCATCTCTCATTCGAAGTTGTGAAGGCTCAACTCCATAAAATGTTGGTATTATGGGTGCTCCAATTTTGACAATCATTTGTAGTTCTCTCAAGCACTAAATGGATTTTGTTTAGTTAACAGAAAGTATGACAACATGCATAGATGTTGAGTGAATGGCTTCCTCTATTGATCAAGGTATATTGTTATGAGAAATAGCTAATTGGCTTCAAGTATATTAATTGTCTTCAAGATGTGTATGCAAAATATTTTTAATCCATAATAAAAAAAATTGTTGTTATAAAAATTGGCACCAAATGGCTCCTCTGTGGTCATTAAGAAATAAAAAGACCAATATGTTATATCACTACCCTTAGACAACTTCCACAGTAGAGGAAGATGATCTTGTAAATTCTATGGAGACAAGACAAATTTCTATTAGACAAGTGAATTTTATTAATGGTGTGTCAAGTTACCAACCTAGTTTCTCTACAAGACCATATACACCTTCATCAAGCATCATGTGCATACTACTGTAAACTTTAATAAATAGATAACATTTAGGAACTTATTGCATTGGACATTGTTGCCTTCTTTTAGCCTCTACCACTATTTTCTAGCTTGCAATCTTTTGCATCATTCTTCTCAAAGCACTCCTTCTTCTCTTGCGACCCCTACCAACACCTCTTACCTCAGGCTGGGGAGCTTTTGCATCACCTTTCTCATTTGAGCCCTAGTTTTCCACGATAGAATTAGAAGACTAGTATACAAAAAATACGACAATTCTTCTAAAATAAGAAAAATAAAATAAAAATGGAAAAATCTTCACCTCATCTTCCAATACAGATATTGGTGAATCAAAATCTCCTATTGATCTTAGCTTGGTTTTGAAAAGTGAGTGTCAACACACTTAAGTTATTTACTTAGTTCATGCCAAACAAGTAGTGAATTTCAAGTATATGCATATTATAGTACATACCGAGTTCACAGTGAGTGTCGAGCCACTCACGTGCCAAGTCACTCAAGAGTCAAGTAGATAGTGTTTACCGAGTGATTCAAGAACTGAGTAAATAGTGGATGCTTAGTCATATAGATGTCAAGTCATAATAGAAAGATTAGTGTATGTTGAGCATCAGAGACTTCAAGTGCTGAGTAAGATAATTTTGACATATTTGTTTGTAATGGCACAAACAACTATGTAAACCATTTTTGAGCTAACTTAAGGATGAATCTTAAGTTGGATTCCCAATTAAAATACATGCATCCAATCAAAAAAAGGGAAGGATTAAGTAGAAAAATGGATGAATCTCAGTCGTAGATTCATACCTAACCTTGATTCACCAAAGTCTTCTTAAGGAGGACAAACCCTAAACTCTCTAGTGAATGTGTACGGTGTTGAAGAAGAGTAGAGAGAAGTTTACATGTGCAAATAAAGCATTCATGGTTGCTAAGGAGTTATGAAGTGAGAGTACAATACAAAATTAGTTAAAGGAGAACACAAGAAGTGAAGAGAGTACAACAAAGAGACATCTGATCAAGAAGGATCAAGAAGACAATTGTTTAGAGGTGATATGTTATCAGATAGTCAAGTGCTAACCATAGGATCAATGTTGAGACATTCTAACAAGTGATTTCAGTGAAAATCTCTTAATAGCGTAGTCCAAACAGGTTGTATTGAAATCATTTAATGGAGTGCTTACTTAATTTTGAGTTAAAGTCCTTTAGTAGGGCACACTTTTAACAAGGTGTTGAAATCCTTTAACAGGGTGAGACCTAACAATCTTTGTAAGCCTTTAACAAGGCAAACCTTTCACAGGGTAGATCATGTCTCATGATCAAAACATTGAATGTATGAGATGGATGTGTGGTTAAAGTTTTATGGGTCCAAGTTTAAACTATTGATTCAACCCCCCCTAGAAGTTTACCTTTCCTATTGTAATTCCAACAATTGGTATCAGAGCCTTGTTCTCTAAAAGAGAAGTTTTGCAGCTTTGAGGAAAGATCTTGAAATGGAAGTCTACAAGTTGGGAAAGACTATTGAGAATCAAGAGATTGAAATACATCTCGTTCTACATCAAATGAATGAAGCAAGAGAAGAACTAAAGAAATCCTTGAAGAGAAGGAAGGAAATTACTATTGTGAAGAATGACACACAATATAAAGAGATAGAAACTACTAAGCTATTTTTAGATTGAGACTCCAATGAATTTGATGTAGCAGTAGCAGATCTAATGGAAAAGAATAGAGCACAACCTGAGGAAATTAGAAATCTCAAGTTAGAGCAAGAATCACAAGCCATATTGCTATGTGAAGTGACTAAATAGAAGAAGAAAGCCATGGAAGACAAAGCTATGATTGAAGAAGACAAAATAATTTTGGCCAATAGATTGCAAGAGAAATCATCAAAATTAACCAAGATTTCTAGCATGCAATTGGATACTCTAAGTCAAATGATGAATGCTAACTATGAGCTAAAGTCAAGGACATTAAGATAACTACATTGAAGTTTTAGAATGAAAAATTGAAAAGTGACCTAAAAAGGGAAAAGGAGTTTGTTGAAAGTTTCAATAAGCCTAATGAAGCCATCAAATACTTTGAGCAATTATTGAGATCCCCTATACCCAATAATGACACATCTGGACTAGGTTACACAAGCACTAAAGAAGGAAAGTCATCCAAAAGTGTTGAAGAAAGGAACAACAAAGGTAAGGATTCCAAACCTACTTGTTATAATTGTGGTAAGAACAGACATACTGCTAACGTGTGCAAGAGCAAGACTACAAATTAGATTGTCAAACATAAGAGCATGGTTCACTACTATAAGTGCAACAAACAAGGTCATCAGGCACATGGATGTAGAACCAAGACCATGCACATAGAAAGATTTGAAGGATATTGTTAAAACTATCATAAGTATGGACATTGAGCTTTTGAATGTATATCCAAACCCATGTGGTCATCAAATAGGCAAACAAAAGTAAGGAACAATGGTAACTCTTATAACTGGGATTTAATACAAGGTATAGTTGTCATTATTATCAAGAATATGGACATGTTCCTAAGAATCATATTAGAACACACTTCAGAGGTGACTACAAGAGGTGGTTGAGTCAAACCACATGTTTTAGTTGTTTGAATACTGGTCACATCAGTAGGTATTGTCCAACTAGGTCAAAGGCACCAAGTTGTAAATTTGATAAAAGCAAAGGCAAGGAAAATGTTGAACACATCAGAGATGAAATGAACAAGACATAGAAGAAGAAAGATGATTGTAGCACATCAAATGGAGAAGGAATCACTTCACCTAATGAGTCAGGTGATCACACCTCATCAAACTAGGCAATCAAGAGGTATGTGGGATTTGATATTAATAAGGTTGTATCATTCATCAGTTTCGAAGGATTTAGTACTGAAAAAAATAAATTACATTAGCATGAATAAAGATGCAAGATGTTACTAGGAATTCAAGAAAAATCTTTAAGTTTTTTATGTTGTTGCCCAACATGAAATATTTCCTATGTGTGTCAAGTAAAATTCTAGAAGATGCCAAGCTATTAGATTGGCTAGCTAATGCCAAGCTCGTAATGGTTGTCAAGTGAATGGAATGTTAATGGATGTCAAGTGATCCTAAAATTGGTTGATGTTGAGCTTACAGTTGTATAAGCACTCAACATTTATTGCAAGGTTTTCAAAGGGTATTTGATCAATTTTTGACTCATTTCACATCATTTCAAAATTGAGAAAGAGTGAGGAGAGTAGAAGGCGATCTGGAAATCCATTCAAAGTAGTTGTAAAAGATTTTAGTAGCAGTTCTACACCATTTTTTTAGATCTTACAAAGTATTTATCAAGAGCTGAGCTACGTAGTTTATATTTTTTGTAAACCCTAGCTTCACTTTATGGTATCAAGTTTGAAGAATGTAGAGGGAAAGGAAGTTTTGAATGTTAAATTAGTGAATGATGAAGTTAAGTAACCAAATTTCAAAGTTATCTTTGATATTTCTTACAAGCAAGACCCTTATGGTGCATTATCTATGATACTGCCAAATGTTTTAATGGTTCGAGATGTGAGAAAATGCTACAACTATAATATAGGAAGCATGATGATATGGAGATGAGGGAAGCATACAAAAAAATCTTTGATAATAATGTGTTGAAAGAAGAATTCAAAACTATTGAGAGGAAAGGGTTAACACAAGCCCTAGATTTCCCAAATGTATTCAAGACCGAGTGGATTAGGATAATGCTTAGCTGAATTCATGATAATCCATCATGGCTAGATAATGGACCTATCAAAATTACTAAGAGGATAATTCATAGGGTTACTTGTTAGCCAACCCTAGATTGGCCTAAGACACTGAGAAGTAATTCAAAGGAGGTAATTGAGAAAAACATTGGAGTTGTATAGAACAAGAGAGGTATGACAATTGACATAATCATTGATCCTTTGATAGACTTTTTTGTAAGGGATATATCATACAAGTTTTACCATTCTAGTAGGTTAAACAGTGTGCCTTGTATAGCTCTGGATGTGGGATATAAAATTGTTAAGAAAGATCTCACATATGGTCTAGTAGAGCTACAATTACAATAACTAGTTGAGAACCTAGGAGCAATCAGAAAGACAAAGAGTGCACAATGTAAATTTGGTTCTATATTGATATGTATATTTTTTTTATGTGCAAAATGCATTCCCTACATTTGGAATAATTGCATGGAAAACTAACAAATCAGTAGTGGTGCAAATTGGTGAATGCATTGAACAATTAGGTGATAATTTTGAAACCGTGATGACAAGCTACTTTGAAGACTTCAAGTAGTCAATTAAGAAGAGACTGAGAATACCAGTATCACTAGTAGTGAAACACTATGATGATGTATATTTTCTAGTGGATGTCAATTATACTTTTGTACAAGCTGCTACACCAAGGGTGAGATGGTTGAGACCCTTAGGTTATGAAATCAATATGGATGAAGCCTCTGCAGCTATAACAACTTTACTTGTAGAAGAGGTAGATAAAAATGCTAAGGCATTTGGGAACTATGAGTTGGAAAAGTCCAAAATTACCATGGAATTGAAGACAACTTCTATTATTAAGAAGGATAAGCTGGTGAAGAAGTTAAAAGCTAAATTTGGAGAGGGTGTTGAGAAGGAAGAAGAAGAAGAAGAAGAAGAGGATGAAGAGGAAGAAGATTATAAAACACAAGCACCACTAGCTTTCACATAAGGTATGGGAGAGGACAAGCAAGAAGAGGAGGAAACTGAAGTCACTGAAGGTGTCAAGGAAGAAGAAGTCAAGGAAGCACTTTCTCCTTCTAACCAAAAGAAGTGAATGGCTATTGTCCAACCAGTGACAAAAGCCAAAAAGGTAGAAAAGTTGAGTCATCCCAAACCAACATCACCTACTACAAGGGCTAGTGCATGTGCAATTGAACAAAAGGCTAAAGAGAAGACCAAAACTACGAAGCAGGGAGGTCAAGAGCAAAAGAGACCAAGAAGGAAATATGTTGCACAAGTAGATTCTAATGAGGAGAAAATCAAGTTAGATGACATAAACCAATTTAAGGTGGTGAGTCACAATCCCCTATCAAATCTTGAAATTTTATGTGAAAACATTTAGGAAAAGTGTAGACTTATTAGGATTTTCACATGTTGATTTTGACAATTTGGATAAATTTGAGAAGAATCAAGTGGAGGAGGCCACATATGTCATGATGGAAAAATTCAAGACTACCCCTTTAGAGATTGCCAACTCAATAACTAAGAGCCTATATGAAAAAGTTGAGAAGAAATGACACTATTGTCTGAACTTGGAGAGACAAATTAGAGAAACATCTCTAGCACAAGTGATGCCTGAACTAACTAAGGCACAGATTGCTAAGGCTGTGAAGAAATATGTAGTTAGGTTTGTACCTAAATATAGAGCCTTCAACATTTTACAAAATAATATTGAAGATGTAGATGACATAGATGACAAGGCAACAACTAAGGAAGAGTAGTATGAAGAACAGAGTGTACAAGACACACAATTGTCGAGTGTCAGTCCTCAACATGTAATAGGTGAGAACACTGAAATGGTAACTATTAAGGATTTTTTTGATGTCATATCTTAGAAAATAAATCCCCTTACAGAGGAAGATCTCAAGAAGATACTAGATCAATCCACACCACATGTAAAACTTTGTAAAAATCTTGTACTAGTCAGTGTGGAAGAATTGCAAAAGACAGTGATTGATATAACAAAGGTAGAGGTGAATCCACAAGAACCACCTTCTAGCATCCATCAAGTAACTAATGCACAACCTTTGGTCAAAACACCGGAAGCTAGATCAAAAGAGGTTGATATTGTTGAGAAGGATACAGTGGAAGTATAAACCATTACTAAAGAACAACAAGAAATAGGTCAGATAGAGTCATCTGCACCTACAACACAAGATCAAGGTGCAAGTCAAGTCATTGTGGTAGAATAGGGAAAGCTTGAAGAGAGCGAGATGACACCTAAGGTGAAGGAGCAAGTTACCATCCAAGCTTTGGTAACCTTACTAGTATCTAGCACTCCTTCCACTAACACTCTTCAGAGGCCGAGCACAGATGCAACACCATTACAAATCTTAGTGTCAAGATCAAGTTCATCAAAGGCTGAAGAAGTAATTCAATATGGAGATGTGATCCCTAATGAAGAAATCATTTTTCCAAACTATGATAATGATACAATGACTGTAGAGTAGATGGGCATACTTCGATAAGCCCTAACAAGAAAGAAGCATCAAGAAATTCTTAGAACGGAGCACCGACAGAAGCAAGCATTACAAGACATAAAGGACATCTTTTTAGATGCATTTAGTCTGCCAACTCTAGATGAGACTAGGCCACTGATTGAATAGCTAACAAACATAGTGGATAATGTTAGTGATGTAGACCTAGATACAAATAAAAAATTACTTGAATGATCAGAAAAGAAGTTTCAAAGCAAAGTGAATGAAAATATATCAGGTGATATAGCACTGACACAAGTTGCATTTACAACTAAGGTTGAGGATGTGAAGAAGGTACTTGAGAATATACTCTCATTGTACACTAAATTGTGTAATCCAACACTTTTCACCTAAGAGACTAGAAGTCACATCTTGAGCTTGGAAAGTCAAATCAATTCATCATGTGCAAAACTACCTATGAATCCAGCTTAGAGTGAGAAGCACTTCAGGATATTGCTTCAAACCTAGAGTTAGTTAGTTGCATTGTCAGTAGATGAGGCCAACATAAGGGCCAAATTGACTAGCATCCAGGCTACTCTAACCACTCATATGGAGATTTTGGACAAGGAACTAGGGTATGCCAAAACCCTAATGAATAAAGACAAAAAAATTTCTACACTAGATGGTCTAGTCCACCTTGCTGTCAAGCTAGCTATCCAAATCAAGTCATTGGATGTAGCATGTGAAAATTGGGATGTAGCTCTCAAGATAATCCTAGATGTCCATAAATCTTTTTTGGACAAACACACTATTAGTGTATAACCCATGACATAAGTGTCAAAAAAAGGGAGAAAGAATATTTGAGGAGAATAAATTTTTTGGTGAGATATAAGGAGAGTGAGAAATGGGGGAGAGTAAGCAAAGGGGGAGACATAAGATAAGAGAAACAAGGAAAAGAAACAGAGAAAAGATAGATTAAGCTAAGGGGGAGCAAGCACAAAATAGTATGAAGTCAAAGAGTATTAGTTGAGGCATATTTACTCAGCAAGAGTAGAGAATTTTGGATACAAAACAGACCTATCAACTCAGGGGGAGTTATTTTGAGGTATACAAGTTGTTACAAAATTTTAAAATTTTGAAGTTTTTTATATAAGTCAAGTTAGAGATATGTTATGCTCATGAAATTAAGGATATTAATGCATACTCAAGTGTTTTTGACACTCATGTCAAAGGGGGAGATTGTTGATCTCAATTTGGTTTTGACAAGTGAGTGTCAACACACTTAAGTTATTTACTTAGTTCATTTCGAACAAGTAGTACATGCCAAGCACAACATGTATATTATAGTACATATTGTTAGTGTAGTTTTTTATTTCCTAGTGGGTTATTTATTTTTCCCTATATTGCTAGTTTTTTCCTACGTTTTTTAATAATCTTGCTTAGGTTAATAAAGCATGTCTTATTTAGAAAGTGGTTGTGAGGTGTCACCTTCCTACATATGAGCATCCATTATCTATCTTAGGAAGATACTTTGCTATTTTTTAGTCCGATAGGTGGTTGCTCCTCATTGGTCAGTGTTGCCACCTCCTCCCTCTTCCTAGTCTATATAAGCATGCTACCTGGCTTGTATTTGTGATCGATTTCTTTTGCATCCTCTTAATGTTATTTTGCTTCTAGTATTTGAAATTCTCTCTTGGAGACTAACTCTACATTGCTATTTTGATTTTATATCATTTGCATTCATAGTTTATATATCTATTCTTTGCACTAGTTTTTTGGGTTATCAATATTTTCAGATTCTAACATGGTATTAGAGCTCTTCTATATGGAAGAGTAGATTTTAGTTTCCTTATTTAGGAGATTCAGGGTGGGCTAATAAATTTTATTGTATTTTTTTGAAAAATGAAGTATGCTCTTCGCTTACATCTTTGGATGATCTTGAGAATCAAATTTTTTTTAACAAAAATGTTTTTTAATCTCTAGGGTTTCAATCTCAAATATGACAACCAACGTGCATATTTGGAGTTTTCAATCGGTATTGTAGGTTCCAGCATGCCATTGATGGACTTAAGAAGCTAATCCAGCATTTGCATGTCATATTCGTTTCTTGATTTTTGGAGCCATTTTTTACTGTTAAAGACGTTTGATTTACGCTATAGCAACATCTTCTATACATCAACAAGAAAAATGCTTTTTGGGTTTTGTTCGTAGCATTGAAAAACTATTTGGGTATTTTTTAGTTTTAGCATGCAAGTTGTATATTTGCAAAATTGAGCATGGAAAGCTACAACCATACCCCTCTCCATTGGCAGTCGCAGATTTGAATGCAATTTTCAAATGTCTTGTTCTTGCTCATAAAGACTCCAATTTTGATGATTCTTATTATGGCCTTGGCTATTTTTTTGTGCTTTATCCACTAGTGGAGTTTTTTTTTATTTTCATGCATGAATTCTTCAGAAATTGCAGATTCTTGGTCGTGACTGTGCACAGTTCTCATTTTGGAAACTTCAGAGGATCATAACTTTCTCATACGACCTCGTATCAGGGAAATTGTTTTTTTGAAAGTGCATGATTTTTTGAGTAGATCACAGTGGTGCTATTTGTTTCCTTGATTATTGTGCCCAAGTTTCACTTTTAGCATATGCTCTTCATGAGGGTTTGTAATGCATTGAAATCAAGACCACTAAGTATTTATTTCTAGTGGTAGTTGTAAATGCACTAAAATAAAATGTCAAATCATATTTCTTTTGGGGGGTTCTTTGATTAAGTAAAAATGGGGGGCATTGTCATGGTTGGGTTCTCTTTTTTTGAATTTTTTCATCATGGATCAAACAAATATGCCCATCCTAACTCCATACAATTACTTTGAGTGGAAATCATGCATGAAAATTCACTTAAGGAAAGCTAGATTAAATAGGATAACTATGGGACTTGAAACTGAACCTGCTAAAGATGAAGACAAGCCTAAGTGGTTTAACAAATGTGATTAGGCATATGGAACATTGTGTTTGTCTATTTCTCCTGATTTTCTATTTCATATTGAATCTTTTGATACACCAAATCAAATATGGTTAAAGCTAGAAACACTATTTGGAACATAAGATTCAATGAGGGGTCATATGTTGGAAAATAAACTAATTAGTTTAAGTCCAGGCAATTTCAACACAATCCAAGATTTATTCACTAAATTGAAGTCACTAAGGTTGTAGTTAAAACATTGTGGAATTGAAAAGCAAGATGAACAATTGATTAATAGCATTCTCTCTAAGATGAGTTCAGAATATTCTGTGTTTGTCTCTACCTTCTATGCTACTAAGGGTGCACTTGGTACTCAATTCACCATGCCATCTTTAGATGATTTTGCTGTCAATCTCACTCGAGAATAGGACAAACTAATCCAGATGGGCACTCTTAAGTCCTCTACGTCACATGCCTTGGCTGCCAACCAAGGCACAAAAGAACAAAAAGGACAAAGTAGTAACAACAATAGTAAAGACAAGAAATAAAAGAATAGCAAGGAGAAGAAGGATCTGATACTGGTTGCTTCAAAAGAAACTATTGATACACCATATTCTAAGGGTGATAAGCCTAAGAAAGAAAAGGTCCAATGTGCCTATTATAAAAGACTTGGTCATGATGAACATAAATGTTTGAAGAAACAAATTGATCACTTGACATACATTCTTGAGAAGAATAATATCAATGTTCTTGAGTCTATCAAACAAATTTCTAATGAAGGGTCTAACAAAGAAAAAGAAAATAGCAAGGGGAAAGGAAAGGGCAAGGTCCTTGTTATAGTTGCTTCCTCACCATCCACTTGGGTTCTTGATTTGAGTGTTTCACACCACATGGCTTCATCTAAGGAAGAACTTGCATCCTTGGAGCCGTGTACAATGCCTTTTATTTTGATGGGTGATGACACTCCTGTTGAGGTGTGTGGGAGAGGGTATGTTTATGTGGGGGATGAAACATTCCATGATGTTCTTTGTGTACCCTCATTTTCAACTAATCTCCTATCAGTATACTAGATCACTCACATAGGTTTAGGCAAGCGGGTTGAGTTCACTCTTGATTTAGTGGAGATACATGAGTTGCACAATGATTCTATAGTTGTAGTTGGGAGAGTAGATCATCAATCACAACTCTATCTATTTTCTCACTTTGTTCTTGATCCTCCTTCAATTGTTTTGCTCACTCACTCTAATGATGTGAGTAAATTATGGCATGAGCAGTTTGGCCATCTCAACTTCCACTACTTGCATCAGCTTAACCAACAGAGAATGGTACAGGGTTGCCTTCTACTTTGACATTGGAGTCACTTGCAATGCATGATAGATCTTTTGATGAGTCAGATTCACCTAAGCATTCTTTTACCCCCACTTCTGATGTAGAGAGTGATTCAGAGGACTCACCTCCTTCCTCTCCTAGTCATCATTCATAGGTTGATGATTCTCCTATAGATTCTCCATCTTCTCGTCCACTTTGGGCTAGATAGACCTTGCAATCTACAAGTGATAAGGTTACGGATCCATTAGACACCAGGCACACTCATTTGTAATTCCAAGATGCTACACATATCTTTATTGCTACTGCCTCAAATCCATCATATTTTCATGAGGCTTCTATTATTCTTGAGTTGGATACAACTATGTAGGAAGAGTATAGTTCCTTGAAGAGGAACCACACTTGGGATCTTTTCCTTCTTCCTAAGGGAAGAAAACTTGTTCTATGTAAGTGGATCTATGGGACAAAATTTGCAAGCTTTGTTGGGGGTGTGAGATGCTTCATTTTTTGGGGGGGCCTCTTCCTCTCACTTGGAGTCCTAATTTTTTTTGGGAGTCTCTTTTCTCTCTCTTTTGGGGGAATTTTATGTACATGGGTACCTCATCAGGCCTGATTTGCCAAGATCCATTTCTACATCCACCTAAGCTTCGCTTATGGGGGGGTGTTAGTGTAGTTTTTTTAATTTCCTAGTGGGTTATTTATTTTTCCCTATATTACTAGTTTTTTCCTACATTTTTTAATAATCTTTCTTAGGTTAATAAAGCATGTCTTATTTAGAAAGTGGTTTTGAGGTGTCACCTTCCTATATATGAGCATCCATTATCTATCTTAGGAAGATACTTTGCTATCTTTAGTCTGATAGATGGTTGTTCCTCATTGGTCGGTGTTGCCACCTCCTCCCTCTTCCTAGTCTATATAAGCATGCTACCTGGCTTGTATTTGCGATCGATTTATTTTGCATCCTCTTAATGCTATTTTGCTTCCATTATTTGTAATACTCTCTTGGAGACTAACTCTATGTTGCTATTTTGATTTTATATCATTTGCATTCATAGTTTAGATATCTATTCTTTGCACTAGTTTTCTGGGTTATCAATCTTTTCAGATTCTAACACATATTGACTTCACAATGAGTGCTGAGCCACTCATGTGCCATGAAGATAGTGTTTACCGAGTGATTTAGGAACCAAGTAATTAGTGGATTTCGAGTGATCCAGATGCCAAGTCATAGCAGAAAGATTGGTGTATGCCGAGCATCAAAGACTTCAAGTCTCGAGTAAGACAATTTTGACATATTTGTTTGTAATGGCACAAACAACTATGTAAACCATTTTTTATTTGACTTAAGGATGAATTATGATATTTTGGAGATAAGGATGAATCTTAAGTTGGATTCCCAATGCAAATACATGCAACCAATCAGAAAAAGGGAAGGATTAAGCAATAAAATGGATGAATCTCAACTATAGATTCATACCTAACCCTATGTCACCAAAGTCTTCTTAAGGAGGACAAACCCCAAACCCTCTAGCAAGTGTGTACGATGTTGAAGAAGAGTAGAGAGAAGTTTGCATGCACAAACAAAGCATTCATGACGGCTAAGGAGTTATGAAGTGAGAGTACAATGTAGAATTAGTTAAAGGAGAATAAAGGAAGAGAAGAGAGTACAAAAAAGAGACATCTAATCAAGAACGATCAAGAAGACAATTGTTTAGAGGTCATCTGTTATTAGGAAATCAAGTGCTAACTACAGGATCAGTGCTGAGACATTCTAACAGATGATTTCAATCAAAATCTCTTAATAGAGTAGTCCTAATAGGCTATATTGAAATCCTTTAATAGAGTGCTTACTTAATTGTGAGTTAAAGTCCTTTAGCAAGTCACACTTTTAACAGGATGTTGAAATCCTTTAACAGGGTGAGACCTAATAGTCTTTGTAAGCCTTTAACAAGGCAGACCTTTCACAAGGTAGATCATGTCTCATGATCAAAATATTGTAACCTTAATTGGATACACTTTATTACTGCAATAGTGAAGATTTGTGGGTGCCATCCCCACCTCAGTTTTACCTTCTCACTTGAAGTGTTTCTAGGTAATCATATCTGGTATCATATGTGTGTGAATGTTTACTCACTTACATGAATTAGATGTATGTGCTTTACATATTATTTTAGTTTATACGTTGAATGTATGAGATGGATGTGTGGTGAAAGTTTTATGGGTCTAAGTTTAAACTATTGATTCACTCCCCTCCCACCCCACCCCCAGAAGTTTACCTTTCCTATTGTAATTCCAACATCTCCTTCAACCTTGGCAGCCACAACATTACCTATTTTCAAAATTTGCATGACAAAATGGAAATTAAACCCAAAAAAATCAAAAGAAGGAAAAATTGCAACCATCAAAATATGGGGTTTTTACTTTGGTTATGGAATAAACTAGCGAAATGAATGCACATGTAGCCTTTCAACTATGATTAATCATGAAAGATTGGAAAAGAGGTATCACCTCTAAGGAAATATTGGAAATTCAACCTTATCAAATGGAAGAGATATAGGAGAACAACTCAGGTTTTGACAAAATGAATTGGAGTCCCTTGAAGATGCTACATCCAACTTTAGGTGTATGGCACTCAAAAATTGAAGCTAGATGCTTTAACATTTATGACTACCAAATTCAAATAGATATACTAGTTCAAGTTATTCATCATTAGCAAGCAACTAAATAGAAACTATCAATTAAGAATAGCTCAAATAAAAAAGAGTTCATTATTTTCAAAGATTCTTTGAAAAGATTCTAAATTAAAGAGGCTAGAAAATCTAGTAATGTTATGCTTGACTACAACTTCAATGCAAAGGTTGGGGACTCTAGTTTAGCACAGATTTTGGAGCACAATAATTTTTCTTAGATTACTATTGTAGCTGGAATGCTCAGTTACTTGGCTCCCAAGTGTGTTATGACAAGAAGAACAAGCCTTAAATTAGATGTTTATAGTTTTGGAGTTGTGGCCTTGTAAATTTCTACATGAAAGAGAGCAGTAGATGTGAGCTTGGAAGAGCATCATATGAGGCTTGTCGAGTGGGTATAAGATCTCCATGGTCAAGGAAAAGTTTTTGATGTTGCAAATATAAAGTTAATGGGGAGTTTGAGAAGGCTGAAATGGAACAATTGTAGGGATAGGGTTGTGGTGCTCCCATTCAGATCTACCTGCAAGACCCAAAATGAGGCAAGTGGTAAAGTTTTTGAAGCTAGAAGATCGAGCACCTAATCTTCCTCTAGAGATTCATAACTATACCATAGATTATCATCCCATCATTCTAGACCTACAATGAATGAAATTGATTAATTAATGAAGGTATGTTAGTTTGAGCTTCACTCATTTTCAAGAATACTTTAATATTCTCTACTAAATCCATCTCAAAATTTCCTAAGTCCACAACCTTACCTTTGGTTTAGAGGAATGATATTGAGGATAAATCCATCATTTGAACAAGTCTAGAGATCCTAAGGACTTGAATCACCACCTTGTGAGTTTTTTTGTCTTCAAAGGAAGGTAGACCCTAAGAGTAAGGAGTAAACCTAGGAAAGGAAGAGTGAAATATTGAATCAACATTGAACAACATATCAGTGCATGTTGGAAGATTTACCAAGATCACCCAAGTTTTTGTTGTGTGCATTCTGCATCATGGTGAAAGCAGAAAACCTGAGAAGATGATTCTAAAGAACTGAATGGAATTGTGTTTTGAACTTTTCCTCTTTCATAAATATCCTCCAACAAGGTCATAGAGTCTCTATTCAACCCTTTTGAGTTGAACAATCATAGAAATTTTGGCTTTCTCTTTCCCTCATTGCTATCAATTCTAGTTATATTTTTTATTAGACATAGATTAAGTTTCTTCTTTAGGCACAAAATACAATCAAATGACCAAGTGCCTAGATATGACTAGAATATAAGTTATGCTCTGGAATTGAACCTTACATGCATATCACCTTTCATTAAATTTGTATTTATTTACATCTTCTAGAATGTACTAGAGAAATGTGTTAGATTGTGGCAACTGATCAGGAAAGTACTGTACATACTTCATAAGTAGATTCATCATTCATAGATTCGCCACTAAAGCTATGGCTAATTTATGGCCGACATGTTATAACCCTAAAGTAGTTTAATACTTGTATAAAAGGGCTTAGGGTTAGGGATTGTTTCAATATAGTGTGATGCGAAATTGGTTCTTATGGTGGTATTGAGTTGTAAGGGATTACGGATTGTAATCAGGTTGTAATCACTAGATTGTAATAAGATTGGACTTTGTTGTTTGGTGGATGTAGCCCAAGGATTGGGTGAACCACGTTAAATCTTGGTGCCTTGTGTTCATTTCTATGTGATCTATTATTTTCTATTATTGGTTATATTTGCATGTAGTTTTTATTTCTGTCCATAGTTTATCCTAACAAGTGGTATCAGAGAGAGGTTGTCTTTCAATTATCCTCTGCAGGAAAGTCTCATGGTTAAGTGGGAGTCTCATAGTTGAGTGGGAGCAATGGAAGATGAGGGTAAGCTGAGGGTTGATAGGTTTAATGGGCAGAACTTCTAGTTATGGAAGATGCAAATGAAAGACTATCTATATCAGAAGGATTTATGGAAGCTGTTGGAAGGCAAAGCCAAGAATCAGGGAACTATGTCAGATGTTGAATGGGATCTTTTGGATAGAAAGGAACTCAGAAGCATTCTGTTATGCTTGACACCATCAGTGGCATTTAATATTACAAAAGCAAAGACGATAGAAGATTTGATGAAAACCCTAGCGACACTGTATGAAAAGCTCTCCACTTCAAACAAGGTATTCCTCATGAAGCATTTATTTAATATGAAAATGGTAGAAGGTGGATCTATTGTAGATCATTTAAATGAGTTTAATACTATTGCTAGTCAATTATCTTCTGTGGTTATCAATTTTGATGAAAAAATTAGGGCTCTCTTGATTTTGTGTTCTTTTCCTGAAAGCTAGAATGGCTTGGTAATGGTGGTGAGTAATTATGTTCCTGGATCTAGTACCCTAAAATATGATGATGTGATCAGTGTTGTTTTGAGTGAGAAAAATCGTAGGAAATCCTCATATGGATCTACATTAGGATATCCTTTGAATGCACAAAGCAGGGGTAGAATGACTGAGAGAGGAAGTAACTCTAGAAATCATGAGAAATCAAGAGGAAAGTCAAAGGGTAAGAGGTCTCAATCTAGAGGACCAAATGATTGCTAGTACTATGGGAAACCAGGGCACAAAAAGAAAGATTGTTAGAATCGAAAGAAAAATGAAAGAGATAAATCAAATGGAGACAAGGAGGAAAATGTGGTATGTAACAAATCCAAAGAGGATGCTTTGCTTCTATCTTTAGAAAGTGTTGATGATTCATGGGTTTTAGATTTTGGTGCTTCATTTCATGCTACACCTCATAGAGGTTATTTTATTGATTATGTCCAAGTGGATTTTGGGCTTGTTTATTTGGGGGATAATGAACCCTGTCAGATTGTTGGAAAGGGAAAAATTAAGATTAAGTTGCAGAATGGGAATCATTGGCTACTACATGAGGTAAGACATGTTCCAAGGCTGAGTAGGAATTTAATTTCAGCAGGGCAACTTGGTGATGAGGGTTGTGTAGTTACTTTTAATGATAAAAAGTGGAAGGTTTCAAAAGGTTCCCTTGTAGTAGCAAAAGGTGTAAAAGTAGGCACCTTATATCTTTGTACAGGTCATATTGTTCCTTCTATTGTGATTGTTTCAGAGAAAAATGAATGTTTACGAACAATTGTTGCAGTTGAGCGCGAAGAACAAATAGTTGTTGTAGATTTTGATATAGCATTGTGGCACAATAGACTTGGGCACATGAGTGAGAAAGATATGAAAGTACTTCATTCAAAGAAAGTTTTACCAGGTCTGAAATGTGTTAATATGGATTTCTGTGAAAGTTGTGTGTATGGAAAACAAAAGAGAGTGAGTTTTGTAAAGACTAGGAAGGAAAACAAAAAGGAGAAATTAGAGCTTGTGCATATAGATGTATGGGGACCAGCTCAGGTATCTTCCCTTGGTGGCTCTCATTATTATGTTACATTTATTGATGACGCAACTAGAAAAGTATGGGTTTATTTCCTTAGACATAAATTTGATGTATTTTAAACTTTTAAGAAATGAAAATGCTTGGTTGAAAATGAGACTAGTAAGAAATTAAAATGTCTTAGATCTAATAATGGTGGTGAGTATTGCAGTCATGAATTTGAAGATTATTTCTCCACTAATGGTATTCATAGATAAAAAACTATTCCAAGAACTCCATAGGAAAATGGAGTGGCTGAACGCATGAACAAGACTATAATGGAGCACACAAGGAGCATGAGGTTGCATGTTGGGTTGCCCTTACACATGTGGGCGAAGGCTATCAATACTACAATATATTTTATTAATAGAGGTCCCTCTACTCCTTTGGGCTATGGTATTCTAGAGGAAGGATGGATTGGTAAGAAGGTAAGTTATTCTTTTCTCAAGACCTTTGGTTGTGAAGCTTTTGCTCATGTAGACTCTGAAAATAGAACCAAGCTAGAAGCTAAATCAAAGAAATGTGTCTTTTTTGGATATGGCATTAATGAATTTGGTTATAAGCTTTGGGATTTTGAAAATAATAAAATTGTTAGAAGTCAGGGTGTCATATTCAATGAGAAAGTGTTGTACAAAGATTTTTTGCAGCAACATGAGAAGAAAGAAGATGATTATATAGTGTTGGATGATATTCCAAAAGTTGATGTTCCAGCCATTCCTCATGATGTGCAACAAACGCAACAACAAATACCACACACACCAGTGAATGTTAGATGGTCAATGAGAAAAATTAAACCTCCACAAAGATTTTCTCCCTCTTTGTATTCTATTTTACTTACTAATGCTGGTGAACCTAAAAGTTATGATGAAGTTGTGCAGATGGGTACTAAGATTCAGTGGGAGTCTGCAATGAAAGATGAAGTGGACTCTTTGCTAAAGAATAAGACATGGGATTTGTGCAAGTTTCCTACAGGTAAAAAGGCTTTACAGAATAAGTGGGTTTACAGGTTGAAAGAAGAGGAAGGAGGTAAGAAATTTTTTAAGGCCAAGTTAGTTGTCAAAGGATTTGCACAGAAAAAGGGAATTGATTTTGATGAGATATTTTCTCCTGTTGTTAAAATGACTTCTATTCATACTGTTTTAAGTCTTGTGGCTACTGAAGATTTGCATTTAGAGTAGTTGGATGTTAAAACAACCTTTCTTAATGGTTATTTGGATGAAGAAATATATATGGCTCACCCACAAGGTTTTGAGGTCAAAGGTAAGGAGAACTTAGTGTGCAAATTGAAGAAAAGTTTATATGGCTTGAAGCAAGAACCTCGGCAATGGCATCTAAAATTTGACAGGTTTATGCATGAGCATGGCTATAACAGGTGTCATTCAGATTATTGTGTTTATTTTAAAAGGTTGGATGATGATAGCTACATTATTTTATGTTTATATGTTGATGATATGCTTGTAGCTAGGTCTAACATGGATCATATTAAGGGGTTGAAACGCCAATTAGCACATGCATTTGCTATGAAGGATTTGGGAGCAGCAAAACAAATCCTTGGTATGAAGATTTACAGAGATAGGAAGAACAGAACATTGACGCTATCTCAGGCTGATTATGTTGAGAAGGTGTTGCAACATTTCTCTATGGAGAATGCTAAAGCTGTCAACACACCTTTACCTGGTCATTTGAAGTTGACTAAGGAGATGTGTCCTAAGATATAGGAAGAGGAGGATAAAATGTCCAAGGTACCCTATGCCTCAGTTGTAGGAAGCTTGATGTATTCTATGGTATGCACTAGGCCAGATATTGCACATGCAGTGGGAGTCGTTAGCAGGTATATGAGGCATCCAAGATTTGAGCATTGGAATGTTGTCAAGTGGATTCTCAGATATTTGAGAGAAACATCCAATAAGTGTTTACACTTTGGGGGCTCTACTACTAATTTGCAGGGCTATGTTGACTCAGATTTGGCAGGGGATATTGATACCAGGTGGGGTACTATAGGTTATGTCTTTACTGTTGGTGGGGCAGCTGTGAGCTGGGTTTCTAGGTTACAGAAGATTAATGCTCTATCCACTACAGAGGCAGAGTATGTTGCTTCTACAGAGGTAGCCAAGGAGATGATATGGCTTTAGTTCTTCTTGGATGAATTGGGACATCCTTAGAAG
The DNA here is from genome assembly GCA_028749045.1 of Cupressus sempervirens. Lineage (NCBI taxonomy): Eukaryota > Viridiplantae > Streptophyta > Pinopsida > Cupressales > Cupressaceae > Cupressus > Cupressus sempervirens. The sequence goes on along the minus strand of CM053792.1, from coordinate 173,114,961 downwards.
GTTAATTATTTTTTCATAGATAGTCAGAGTGCCATTCATCTTGCAAAGAATTTAGCTCTGCATTCTAAGGCTGAACACATACAATTGCGGTACCATTTCATTCGGTCAGTTTTGGAGGATGGACAGTTAAAGCTAGAGAAGATACATACAAATGACAATCTAGCATATATGTTGACAAAGGTTGTAACAAGGGAGAAGCTAAACTCCTCTTTAGCTTCAGTTGGTTCTTTAGACTAAACATGAATAAAAGAACAGTAGAGTCCAGGGTGGTTTGATCCAGTGGGAGCCCCATATGGTAGTGGTATTGCTACAGGATCAGTCTCTAAGTGGGAGATTGTTGTTTAGTGTGGAGCCTGAACAGTCCCCAAGTGGGAGATTTTTAGATTGTGGTGACTAATTAGGAAAGTATTGTACATACTTCATAATTAGCGGGGTTCGAGGCATTGCCTCGAAATTTATTTTTTTTGGTACGATTTGTAGATTCGCCACTAAAGTTATGGCTAATTTATGGTCGACATGTTATAACGCTAAAGCGGTTTAATACTTGTATAAAAGGGCTTAGGGTTAGGGATTTTTTCAATATAGTGTGATGCGAAATTGGTTCTTGCAGCAGTATTGAACTGTAAGGGATTACGGATTGTAATCAGGTTGTAATCACTGGATTGTAATAAGATTGGACTTTGCTGTTTGGTGGATGTAGCCCAGGGATTGGGTGAACCACGTTAAATCTTGGTGCCTTGTGTTCATTTCTGTGTGATCTATTATTTTTTGTTATTGGTTATATTTGCATGTAGTTTTTATTTTTGTCCATGGTTTATCCTAACAAAATGATTTTATAGAAATCCTATAGTATCATGCATATTTGTGTACCTGTTGTATTGTCATAGTGAAACCACAATCTAAAAGTGACTTTACAATATTGAAGTGACATAACAGTTAAAAGGAAGCCAAATAGATCTATACACTCTACCTTTTGTCATATTGGTTTACCACGATGAAGCTTTTCCTTATTGTCTTCATAATCTAGGTTCACTTTGTCACTAAACCTTCTTAGCTAGGGTTTAGGAATCTCATACCCATGCCTAATAGCCAAAAGTGACACCTTTAAACCTACATGTGACTTTTATGACAACTTCATGTGACCTTATATGCCCATAAATTGACATTTGGTGATGATGATAAAACATAGATAAAAACATAGTATTCTAGGTATAAATTTGTAATAGTGTGGGGAGAGAAATAAAGTCTTGACGAGAGCAAGTTCTCAATCACATGAAGCACTTGAAAAACAACTGAATCCATTTAATGAGATTTCTAATGTTCTAGAAAGAATAAGAATAAAACTCTACCTACATGAATAGACAAGAATATTGAAGAAATGTGCAACAAATGTGTGAAGGCAAGTGTCTTCAAACTCACGTCACTCATAGACTTAGCTACAAAGTGTGCATTCACGTCTTCTCCTCTAGGATTAACACATTTAAATCCCACACTCACAGACCTCCAAAGTGCACATTCACATCTTCTATTTTAGGATCGACTAACACAATTGAATCTCACACTCTTTGATATATGAACAATAATCCATATCTAATGAAATATTTTGGCATTGATGTGATTATGGGTGGATCATTAGAAATTCACCCCAACAAGGTTGAAATGCCTCATGAACTATCAACTTCTTCAGCCCCCACCCTTGTAAGCACCAAAAACTACCCCCCTAGAATCAAAAGCATTCCCTTATCCCCAACTTCAGTTCTTGAAAATGCAGACTTCCAAAGCACATAGACCTCCAAATTAGATTCTGCCCAAAATGCTCAAATTGTAAAATAAATCTCACACACTCCTTTTTATTTATTTTTGTTTTAGCTTCCGCCCAAAATGCTCAAATTATGAAATAAATCTCATGCACTCCTTTTTATTTATTTTTGTTTATGAGCCTAATTTGGTCAAAATTTTGACCAAATCAGGCTCATTAACAAAAAATAAGAATTAAAGAAGCCAAAAAAGGCCTTGGTTGAAATTAAAGGTCAAAAATAACCTCAAATGTAGTAGTGAGTGTATGAGGAGATTATGTGAAGGTACATCATCAAATTCCTCCAATGTAAGTGATGAAAATCTACCTATTGATATTGATGTCACAAACACACCTATTTTGACAAACAAATTTTTTTAATATACCCCAATTGAAATGAGTATGACAAGTACACATACATCACCCAATGTCCCTAATGCAACATCTCAAGTTGAAATGATGAATGCACATGATGTAAGTAATGAAAATATAAATCATGCACGTACATCAACATCTCCTAGAATAATTTTTAGAAAACCAAAGTTTCTAATTGACATTGATGAAAATACTTTGAAGCCAATGCATGATAAAATGTTAGAAAGAAATTGTACAAGAATTGTTAAAAATATTTGGAATACCTATTTTGAAAATTTAAATCAAAGTGGAAGATGCCAATATGTTGTTGAAATGGTTTAAAATATGAAATTTAGAGAGACAATGAGAATTTTGGGGTTAAGAACATCTGGAAATAGTAGTGAAAGAAGCATTTTATGAAATTTCTTTGATGCATACAAATCCATTGGTTCAAAAACATGTACTAAAGATGCTAATACAATTTGATGGGTCCTTACATCAACCATAATGGGAAAGGAAATGGAAAAAACTTGTATGGTAAGAAAAACAAGTAAATCATTAAGCATAAGTAGAACAACGTTACTCAAAGCCTTAGTGAGGTGAGCAAAAATTGATAATTCTAATGAGACTTCTTCTTGGTCATTCCAAGGTAGACTCCCACGTAAGGATAAAGTTAGTGTTGATGCACTAAGAACATTAATAGAAAAAATTTGGCATGACAACACAAGGGCTTCACCGAACCAAAAAGATGTTGTCAAAAGATGAATTGGAAAAAGAAATCGTGAGCCACATGCAAAACATTTTTTGGATATGACTCAAATACAATTTTATGAAATGTTTCTTCAAAGATTTCCTCAAATTAATATCAGCCAAAGGTTTTTTGAGATGAAAAAACCATTCTATGTTAAAATAAATCATACGTGTATTACATGTTGTTGTAGGGTTCAAGTTGAGTTTTCTGTGCATTATGATGTTTATCATTATATATGTTGTACTTTTCATACTAATGGAATATTGTAGGAACGTGATCTATAATCACGTCCTAAGTCACCAAAAGAATTTATTGCAAGTGTAATATGTAAACAAGATAATGGGTGCATTTATTATAAGACCATGTGTTTGAAAGGTTTTTTCCCTCAATGTGGTGGCTTGCAAAATTTGCATAGATGCCTACATCTAGATAGAACACATGAAATTGGTAAGGCACTAGTTTCTCGTGGAAAGTACTTGAGTCAATTATATATGGTGTTAAAGATGGAAAAGAATTAAAGAGGTCTAAATTAGTGAAAAGTGATGTATATGTAACTGATTTTATGAAATTGTTTCAAGGGAAAATAGTTTATGACTACATAGGTAATACACATAGAGCTAGATGGTTAAATGAGCTATTCAAGTTGTGTCATGACACTTTTCCTTTGGGTATGATTGTGTTGGTTGTTGACTTTGCTGAAAATTATACACTAAAACCTCAAAATGAAGTGCAACCAATGTATTACAAATCTTTACAAGTGTCAATTTTTATACACATAGCATTTATTCATGCACATGATAGCATAGAGGATGACATAAAATTATTAAGAGAGTATCACTTCTATATCAGCGATGACCAAACTCATTCATCAAAGTTTGTGCAAGAATGTTTTAGAGTTTTCTATGACAATTTGAGGAAAGAGATGAAAGATAAAATCAACGCATTATATGGTCAAACAATTCCACCACACAATTCAAGAATGCAAAGATGTTCTATTGGATGAGTACAATGCATGTGACAAGTGGAGTGCAACATTTTTGGAATTTCATTGAGGTGGGACATGGAAAGGGATATCATGATGGTTCTAGAGCATGTTGGAAAAGAGCCCTTAGTAGAGAAGAATTAAAGTACAAAGGTGGCACAATATTAGAAAATATTGAAACAATTGTCCAATGGCACAATTCTATAATGGGACTAGGTAATACACATAAGTCTATGGTTTCTAGATATTTTTGGTTGATACATGAACCTAACATTGAAAATTTGTAAGATTGTTGTACACTTATGGGATCAAGTGAGATGCATTCATTTTGAAGTTCAAATGCAGAGACACTAGCTATTCATACTAGAAAGCTTGCATGTTTTTGCTTTTTGTGTATGCGTCATTTATGGGATGAATGTGAATCAAAAGAGTGGGTTGACCAATGGTCTTGTAGACCTTTGCATCCAATTGATTCGTAACAACTTCCTATAGCACTACAACTCAACTAGGTTGAAGCATCAACAAATTTTGAGCATGTATCTGACCTAGTAGAATTAGGTATTAAGTTATCAATTTAATACTTGGTTAAAATAGATTACTTCAAATTTTGCCATTAACTTATCCTTCTATATAATGCAGGTCATGTATATGCAATTATTGCATATCAGAATAATGATGAAGGAACATATTACTTTCTATCTTGATGTATTGATCCCAAAAAGAAACTGATAGCTACAACCATTGATGGTGAGGATATTGAGTACCCAATAGGATCTATTGTTGTAGTAGGCACATGGCTTAAAATGTAGTATATTTTTCTCCCCTGCCATGAAAATCTCTTTATGTCAATGTGTCATGTATAATTTATCAATTTTGACTTTGAATTGTCTTTACAATTAAATATAGGTACCCTATCAAGAATTCTACCATGTGGTTATTTGAGGATTTTGAGACACACGAACATATTATTCATTACTCTTAACCTTATTGTTGCAACAAATATTCAATCGATACTATATTGTGGTAGGCTTCTTAACAAGAAGTTGTGGAAAATGCGTGAATTTGGTCACAAAGCAATACTTGATACAATAAGGGTTAGAGTTGATCCAAAAGATTCCCTTGATTGATTGTGTGCTATATAGCTGAATCATTCTACTTATGGTAGAATAATTTTGAAATTATATATATATATATATATATATATATATATATATATATATATATATATATATATATGTTATGCAAAATGTTGCAACTTCACAATGATGTGCATATGTAGATGCCAAATTTTGTATATAAAAAAGAAAAGACATCTAACATGTGCATATTTTTATGCCATATTTTGTATTAAAATCTAATAATATATGTCACATGTGCATATTTAGATGCCAAATTTTGTATATAAAAATGATAAGACATGTAACATGTACATATTTATGTCATATTTTGTACAAAAATTTGATAAGATATTTCACCTATGCATATTTAGATGCTAAATTTTGTATATAAAAAAGAGAAGGCATGTAACATGTGCATATTTAGATGCCATAAATATTATTTCTTGTGGGTTTGATGATATCCTTAAAAAAAACAATTATCTTCAACTTATATGGATTTAGATGGCTGTCCTCTTGCATTTTTCTCCTAGATTTCCCAAAACATTAGGAAAATAAATTATATATTTGGATACCCATTTGGCTTCTCAACAACATATTGAAAACTTGGATATGGTTGTTTTGTATTGTTTCCTTTCTGTCACACTATGTCATCCCTTTTTAGGCTTAAAATAGCCCTTTGATTGACACAAGGCATGATGATAACATCATCATGAGGTCAATAAGGTCTACAAAGAGTTAGGGTTATATTTTTACTAAAGGTAAGGCTTTTGGTTAAGTTTGAGATGATAGGAAGGTCATTTGACCAAATTGGTGAAAAGTTGCAAAAAAATGTAAAAGATGCATTGTGCAACTTTGCAACTTTCAAAAATTGCTTGAGCAATTTTTTGGCAGAAAAGTTGCAAAGCATTGAAGAGGAGTCATAAAGGGTGACTAACCACCCAACCACCCTATATAAATCACAAGAAGAGAAAATTTGCATAATAGTGCAAAAGGTTGTTAAAAAGTTGCATAGTGCATTTTTTGCAATTTCTTGCAAAAGTTGTCAAGAATGCATAACCAAGTGAAAAATTTGGTTGGGAAACTACCAAATTACCTGGAGGAGTGTAGTTACAACTTCCTAAACCTCCATTTGAAACATTTTGAAAAAAATGCAAAAGTTTCTCAAGCAACTTTTTGAGCAACTTTGCAACTTTTGAGCAATTTTTGCTCTTGACATCTTTTGGCCAAAGGGGTCCATCTAGGACCCTGTTAAGATTATTAGGACCTTTTAAGTAACCTAATATCTTAGTTTCCCATCCCTAAAAACTTTCAACCTATTGAGCAACTTTTGCATCATTGAGAAACTTTTGAGCAACGTAGGACCTAATGAGCAATTTTGGCTTTTCCTAGCAATTCACAACTGCTCCATTAGCTCAGCTTGGTTAGGTTTAGGATAGGACCAACCTCATTTCAGCCACAACATCCCTCCAACAGTATTGACCACATTGAATGGGAGTGTCCCTAAGGGTCTCTAAGCACCATCAGGCTGCGATCTTTGATTGGGTATTTCTCTGAGCTTGTGCGAGGTATTGACAAACTGTCAAGTGCTACAACATCGCATTATCTAGGCCTACAACAACCTATCTTAGTTTTTAGAGATTCAAATTTGTTTCAATTTGGAATCCATATCTCACCTTTTTTTCCAAAATTTGTAATGTTGCTCAATTAAAATGAGCAAGATTGTGTATATTTCAAACTGTTGGTTCTAGGATTGAATTGTTTGCTCCATTAGCTCTGGTTGGTCAGGTTTAGGCTAGGAGCAACCTAGTTTCTGTTAGTATGAATGGTGATGATACTACTTTTATGGAGTATCCTAACCATTAGAGAGTATTGAAATTTTGCATTCATGACTGTGTTTGTTATTGATGTCAACATAGCATGGTTTCTGTAAAGATTGGTTGGGTAGAAAAAAAGGATCTTAATGGTACAGACAATGGTTTGATTGTTTGGTGATGTGTATTCATGGACATGTTCACCATAGTTCCCTAATGATGTGTTTGAGTGCATAGAGTATGATTTGAAGATGTACAATTGTACTTGATTTAAAGAGAGTAGCTCAAAGATAAAGTATTGGGAAAGTAGTTCCTAATGTTTGTTGGTTATCTTACATATTAGATGTAATCAGAAGATGTGTAGTTGGGAAGTGTTAGAGGATATTCTATTGATGATGTCAGTGAGTCCGTGAGCCCTAATATCACACATGTGAAGTTTTGTATAGACTGTGAGTTAACAGTGCTATTGTAATTGTAGTTAATTAATTACCTTATTATAATTAATTAGGAAAGCCACAAGGCTGACTTAAGGAATTATTATGAAGATATGGTATAAAGGAAAGATGCTTTCCTTGATTGTATGTAAGTGTTTAAGTATTATGATCATTATTGAAGTGCAAAGTGGGAAAAGGAGAAGAGTGATTATTGCATGCATGCAAGCAATCCCAGGGATTATTAGATGCAAGATTTGTGATCTAGTTACAATATCAATAGGATCAGAGGTCCAATTGATCGGATAGAGAAAGAGGAAGGAAAAGTACAGTACCATTCTATTATTCTACAAGGAATAATATAGAGATCATTTGGGTAGTGGGTTCATTGGTCTTGCCCTTGAAGTTATTTGGGCAATGGATCCAGCTGTCTTCCACAACTCCTAATAGGGTCCATCCTCTAACAAAGAATATTTATATTAGTACATCATCTTGTGGGTATCATCCCCACCAAGGTTTTCCCTCTGATCAAGGGTTTCCCTTATTAACATATCTGGTGTTATTGTGTATGAGTATCTTGTTGTGGTTTTAATTTATATTACTCACATGGCTAAGTTTGTTTGAGGTTGATAAATGTGATAATAGTTGGATAATTGATTCACCCCCTCCCTCTTAATTATATCAGTGGACTATATATTTTAATAGTTTCAGCCACAATGTCCCTCAGACGATATCGGCTACACTGAACAAAAGCATCCCTAAGGGTCTCTAAGCACCTTTGGGCTACAATCTTTGATCAAGAATTTCTCTGAACTCGTGTGAGGTATTGAAAAACTATCATGTGATATAGGATCACATTATCTAGGCCTACAATAACCTATCTTAGTTTTTAGAGATTCAAATTTATTTGGATTTGGCATTTGTATCTCACCTATTGCCAAAAGTTGCAATGTTGCTCAATTAAAATGAGCAAGGTTGTGTATATTTCAAACTGTTAGTCCTATGATCAAATCATCTTCTCTATTAGCTTTGGTTCGTTGGGTTTAGCCGAGGACCAACCTTGTTTCAGCCACAACATCCCTCTGATGTTATTGACCACACTAGATGGAAGTGTCCTTAAGGGTCTCTACGCACTATTGAGCTATTATCTTTGACACAAATACAAAACTAATGACATATTTTTACTTTTCATGTCTTATTACATCCAAATAAGTGGCACATGATTACATGTTATGATGAATTTAATAAATATGTTACATTTTCCTGTATAAAATAATGAATGTTCATGTGTTTGATTAATTGCAAGAAAGTAAGTTGAAATACAAGTTTGTATGCACGCATTGAACAAGTTGGATGGAAATCCAAGTTTAATGTATATCAAAATGAACAATATATTATGTCATATCAATCATTTAGTTACAACAAGTTGTTATGTCTTATTGGTACAAAACAAAAGTCTAATACCCAACAAATGTTGAATGTGTGCAATAGAAATGTCAAATGTGCACAATACAAATCTCGAATATATACAATACAAAAGTTGAATACCCAAAAAAATGTCAAATGTATACAATAGAAATGTCAAATGTGCACAATAAAAATCTTGAATATATACAATACAAAGTTGAATACCTGAAAAATGTCAAATGTATACAATAGAAATGTTGACTGTGCACAATACAAATCTCAAATATATATAATACAAAAGTTGAATATATGTTAATGTTATGTGATGACCACAACTACATATGTATATCACTATCAATATCTATGACTGTGCAAGATCATCAAAGTTAAGCCTCTTTGATGTAGTTTGTGGTTTGCCAGGTGTCTGCAGAAGAAAAATTAAAATACACTATCAAATATCTTATCTATAAGTAATATGCAAATAACAAGAAATTGGGTTCTAAATTGTGGATAGTTGAGTTGTTAATTATCTCATACCTTTGTCCTACAATTGGACTAAATGATAGTGGTAAATATCTCCTTCATCGATGGGTGGGACTCCTAAATAAATGATGAGGTAGAGTGATGATGGGAGTCACAAATACCAATGAATCAATTGCTTACATAAGGCACAACCACCAATGAACCAATGCTGGTATGAGGCACAACTTATATGGTATGTGATAAAATGTTAGCATTATAGAGTGGTATTAGGGATTCCACATAGAATAAAAAAATAAAAAATGTATTGCAGCCTAAGCTAGATCTCCCATGCTAGTAGGAGGTACAACCATTGATGAATCAATGTTGTTATGAGGCATAACTTTTATGGTAAGTGATAAAATGTTAGTATTATAGAGTGGCATTAGGGATTCCAAATAGAGTAGAAAAAAACCCAAAAAATGTACTACAACCTAAGCTAGATCTCTCGTGCTAGCAGGAGGTACAACCAATAATGAATCAATGTTAGTATGAGGCACAACCTGTATGGTAAGCAATAAAATGTTAGAATTATAGAGTAGGCATTAGGGATTCCAAATGGATTAAAAAATTTTAAAAATGTATTCCAACCTGAGCTACATCTCTCATGTTAGAAGGAGGTACAACCATTGATGAATCATAGCTAGTATGAGGCACAACTTGTATGGTGAGCAATAAAATGATAGCATTATAGAGTGGCATTAGGGATTCCAAATAGAGTAAAAAATAGAAATCATATTGTAGCCTAAGCTAGATCTCTTGTGCTAGAAGGAGGCACAACCACTGATGAATCAATGTTGGTATGAGGCACAACCTATATGGTAAGCGATAAAATATTATAATTATGCACCAGGTTTCCTACCCACTTTTTTGTACACCAACTTGGTGCATACACCTAGATCAGGTAGGAAACCAATGAAAATAGTAGCAACACTTCCTCAATTACACTGATGCAATCGTCGATGGGAACTTAGTAATAACTGAAAGATGTTTCACTTCTCATTGAATTGCAAGGCCATAGAAAGTGTGCTCATATGAGATGAGAAGCTATGCAAGAACAATGGATGATCCTTTCTCCAATTTGTTATGTTAGTGGAATTTGTTACCACATGGAAAACATGAAAACTAAAAGATCAGACAATCATAACAACACAGTAAAACTATGGCTCCATTATTATTCATGAACATGCATTCACAAAAATGACATACTCTAACAAGAATAACTACATTCAGAATGAGAGCACCACTAGCATATATTATTGCATCAAAACAACAACCTAGAGTACATATTACATCCATGTATTTATAAGAAATCATCTCCTCTTTTTGTGTTGAGAGTGAGAGCTCTTAAAATGCAAACTCATGCTAAAAACTAATAAAACAAATCTAATTATATACAAATTGACTCTCTAAATGGTGCTAAGTAGGTCTAGTCCACCCTGGATTATATCAATTAATGTGCGCATGAACCTTTACATGACTTAAAATAATAAAAGAACAAGTAGATAAGAAGCTAGAAGCCATGAGATGATCTGGGAGTCTCAGAGAGTTCTAAAGCTAGAAGCCCGGCCTTTTCAAGGCATTTCTAGGAGTTGAACTATCACCAAAATTTATTTCCAATGCATGGAATACTCTAAAATAGCAATTGGCAGTTAAATGTTAGTGCACTACTTCTTCAAAATTATCAGCACACCTTTGAGAAAAATGCACCTTGGTGATAGGACCCACAAATTCAAAAAATATTCTAAGTGTCAAAAATTGATTTCTAGCATTTGGGTTTTCTTCCCCTTTATACCAAAATGATGTGTGGATGTTTCCCTTTGAACTTTTGGATAGCAGAGGTGATTTCTTGAGGAGATAATAAGTCTAAAGCTTTGTACTTTTCCCTTGCTTCCCTATTTAAATCATGAAGTGTGACTTCTTGGGAATTCCTTGGAACTTGGAAGTCATGGGTTTGAGTGTGACCTTAGTTGCTATAGGAGATAAGGAAGCCATGGTAATGTTTAGGACATCAAGGGGCCTCTAGATGTTTTAGATATGCACACCTTTGCACCTTTAGAGATAATTTATTCACCAAATCTTCAAATTGTGCACATGTGCACCTGCACACTTATGCACATGCACACCTACACACCTTGAGAGAATTGTGCAAGGTGCTTAATTCATCGAAAAATCAAAATTCTCAATTTTGAAAATGGTTTGTGGGTTTTTCTCAGACAAGGTTTGAGATCTCTCTAGTGTACTTATTTTTCCCTTTTTGATGATTTATACCCTCTTCATATCCCAACATTTTCATAGACTTCAATTCCTACTTCTTATATCTAAAATCCCAATGCAACTGTTTTGAAAATGCACACGCAATACCATGGATATTTTTTGTGCTATGGATAATGAGGATGCCATTTTATCTACAAAAAGAAGCAAAAATTAGTCATCTTATGTTGAAAGACCCAAAAGAGGACTCCATAGGACTTAGAGTGATTAAAAAATGGGTCATCAGTCAAAATAGACAAGACAGTAGATTTTCCCCCCCAAAATCCAATTTTGTGCACATGTGCACCGAGCACACCTTGGCGAGCATGCTAGTGCGCTAATTTTTCCTTGGAAATGACAAAGTGCATAGCTTTTCACTAGTGCACGTGCGCACCTTGACAAGGTGGGCATGGTGTGCATGTGCGCAACTGCACACATGTATATTATGGTATTATGCAAGCAAGGGAGGTCTTATATAGGCCCCTCGAGGGGGGGAGAGTGTGCACCTCCAAGGGTGCACATGTGTGCATCCCCAGAGTGGGGGTGAGATGCACATTTGTGCACCTAGTGCACATGTGCACACTTTAAGCACAATAAAGTTTTAAACTTGATTGAATTTTTTTACTTGTTTCTGATTACCCAACCCTTCCTAATTAGAGATCAGGGTTTAGCCTAGACCTAGGGGAGGGTCCAAAATGATTGAAGCTTCAAACTAGATGCCTCATAGGGAATTTTGAAACTAAGGGGTCCCTATTCTATGACTCAAAATGGGGCATGCATTGTGAGGCCACAATAAATAGCCCCAACAAAAGGAAGAAATGACAAAGACATTTCTTCATCAACAAGCATTCTTCTAACATGTTTCAAATGACAATTGAATTTCGAACACTTCAAGCAACTTTCAAGTTCCTCAATAGTCAGAACTTACAAAATCTTGAATCTTCAAGCTCAGTGTGTGCTCATTGTATTCACTTCCTTTGACTTCTAAAGGTGTAGTCTATCATGAGTATCTAGCAACTTGGAGAAAATATTTTATTCCAACGGTCCATTCATCAGGAATCCTCATAAAACCTATTTATCAATCACTTATTTGACCGAATGAGAGAATATGTTCTGAGGGTTCTTGGTGAGTTATCAATTCTTTCCTTTTTTGAATTGTTTGGTAATTTTCATTAACTTGCTTCATGGAGCTTGCGTGTTTCCACTTGATTCTTCTTTGAAGCATTTTTGCATAGAATAGGATAGCCCTTTTGGAATGCATATCCCCTTTTATTTGATTACCCTTTTGAATTTTCTTAGATCTTTATATGTAACACCTATAATAAAATTTTCTTTCTTTTGTACCTTGACCATGCTTAGATTATCTGGCCAAGGCATTGGTGTCATTTCCCAGATTTGTTCTTCAGTTTGAGAACCATTGCATTCCTCGTTTAATGAACTTTTAGGAAACTCTCATGCCAAATAGTGATCTTAATAGTCCTTTGAAGAGATCCTTTGTCTGAACTAGTAAGTTTTGAATTATCCCTCACTATTTTTAATCTAGATTTGAAACACTTAGATAATTAAATTTTTAAGTTTATAAAGTGTTGAGAACTATCAATTTGTGATTCTAATTTTAAGACTATAAGTCCTCTATAACTACAAGAAACACTTATTTTCAGTTGGTACAAGAAAATTGACAAAGAAATAACTCTTCCGTGAAGTCAAGACTAATTGAGGTGGACTACATGTTGGGAACAACATCGACAAAATACAATGACTTCTTGACTCAAAGACTAAAAAAGAAGAAGCAAAATAATGCAAAACCCAAACAAAATAGACTTGACACAAAGAAAACTAACACCTAACTAAAAAGACTATATTAAAAAAAAAACATATATACAAAAAACTTTGAATAAAAAAAATGTAGGGTGGTTTTCAGTAGATTTCTCATTATGTGTAGTAGTAATGAACCACCCCATATAGTCCTAAAAAATGTTGACTTATTTGTGTACTCATAAAAATAAAATTTGGACAATCTTGGTTCAAATTATGGGACACACAAAATGAAAATTTGTGGTAACTCTCCATGACCATGATTAATCCACTTTTTTGTACACCAATTTGGTGCACACACCCAAATTGGGTAGGAAATCAATGAAAATAGGTGCAACGCTTCCTCAATTCCACTGATGCAATCGCTAAAGGGAACTTAGTAATAACTAAAAGATGTTTCATTGAATTTCAAGGCCATAGAAAGTGCACTCATGCGAGACAAGAAGTTATGTAGGAATAATGGGTGATCCTTTCTCCAATTTGTTACGTCAGAAAAATTCGTTAACATGTGGCAAACACCAAAATGAAAAGATTGCACAAGCATAAAACATGAACATACATTCACAAAAATAACATACTCTAGCAAGAATAACTACACTTAGAATGAGAGCACCAATAACATATATTATTGCATCAAAATAATGGCCTAGAGTACATACTACATCCATGTATTTATAAGAAATCATCTCCTCTGTTTGTGTTGAGAGTGAGAGCTCTTAAAATGACAACACATGCTAAAAACTAATAAAAAAAATCTAATTATATACAAATTGACTCTCTAAATGGTGCTAAGTAGGTCTCCACCATTTTTTTTATCAAGTAATGGGTGCATGAACCTTTATATGACTTAAAACAAAAAAAGAAGAAGTAGATAAGAAGATAGAAGCCATGAGATGATTTGGAAGTCTCAAAGAGTTCTAAAATTGGAAGCTTGACCTTTTCTAGGTGTTTTGGGATTTGAACTACCGTCAAAATGTGTTTTTGATGCATGGAATGTTCTAAAATAGCAACTAATAGTTAACTGTCAGTGCACTACTTCTTCTTCAAAACTATCAATGCACCTCTGAGAAAAGTGCACCTATGCACCTTGGTGACAAGACCCAAAAATCCAAAAAATCTTCTAAGTGTCAAAAATTGATTTCTAGAAGGTTTTCTTCCCTTTTATACCAAAATGATGTGTGGATGTTTCCCTTTCAGCTTTTGGATAGTAGACGTGATTTCTTAAGGAGATAATAAGTCAAAAGCTTCATACTTTTCCCTCACTTCCTTGTGGAGATCATGAAGTGTGACTTCTTTGGAATTATCTAGAACTTGAAAGTCATGTGTTTGAGTGTGATCTTAGCTGCTATAGAAGACAAGGAATCCATGGTAATGTTCAGAACCTTGGGGAGCTCTAGATGTTTTAGATATGTACACCTACGCACCTTTAGAGACAATTTATTTACCAAATCTTCATATTGTGCATTTGTGCACACCTTGAGGAAATTATGCAAGGTGCTCAATTCATTGAAAATTCAAAGTTCTAAGTTTTGAAAATGGTTTCTGGGCTTTTCTCAGACGAGGTCTAGGATTACTCTAGTGTACTTATTTTTTTCTTTTTGATGATTTATACCCTCTTTATATCCCAATATTTTCATAGACTTGAACTCCTCATGCTTTTTTAACATGACATCCCAAGGCCCCTATTTTGAAAATGTGCATGCAATACCATGGATATTCTTTGTGCTATGGATAATGAGGATTTCATTTTATCAGTACAAAGAAGCAAACATTAGTCATCTTATGCTGAAAGACCCAAAAGAGGACTCCACAAGAATCAAACTAACAAAAAAATGGGTCAACACCAGTCAAAACAAACAAGACAGTGGATTTTTTCCCCCCTAAAAGCCATTTTTTGTAAGAATTTGGTATAGCTCTCATACCATGTAAGAATTTTTCTTAGGGAAAATTCACCCAAGATTAAGAAGCTCAAGCACTAGCACAATATGGACCAATAAAGTATGATCAGAATAAAAATATGAAATTGAATTGATGTACATACACACTAGGAGTGCCTGTATATAAAGGCATCTAGAATCACTAGGAGTCAACAAAGTGATAAGCCTCACAACTAAGCACATGTCCACCAAGAGTGGATTATCCTCCATTCAGCATAGAAGTTAGTGTGATGATGAAAGGATAAGCTTACATAGGTGTGTCACGTACAACGATGTTGTAGACACCATGTGCTTAATTAGAGTGCAAACAACAGTGTTGTCTACATGACAAATTATGCAAACTCTTGTGTTGTAGACTCCACGTGCTAAATTAGAGTTGCTAACTCCTATGTTGTCAACAAGACAACTCATATGAGTATGCATACTCCTAGGTGTCTAACTAATAAATAATAAAATAATGCATTAACCTAAGTAAAGTGTAATAATAATTAATTATTCACTAACACCCCCTCATAAGTGCAACTTAGGGGAATGCACTTAAGCTTATGAAAGCTATAATGAAAACACATGATGGGTCCCAACTACTAGGCCATGTTAGGTACCCATGTACAAATGCAATGAAATCTCTTTGAAAATGAAGAAAGAGGGAAAACCTCATGGGAAAAACCCTCCCCCAAAAAAAGAGATGAAAAAACAAGATGCATGGATGGATGGAGTAATTAAGACCCCCCATTACAACATACATCATGTATATACAATAGAGAAGTATGAGAAGGACAAAATCCCATAAGAGGAAAAAGTCAACCCCCCCCCCCCCCCCCCCAATAAGAGAGAAGAAGAAGAAGAAGAAAAAAAGGAGACAAGGTAGTCCCCCCCAAATGTAGAATGTCGATCAGTGATGGTTGCTCCAAGATGAATGTAGAAGCTAATGCATGACTATTGAATATTGTTCCTTCCTTTAGGAAGAAACAATGTCATAGGTACATATGAGATGCTTCCCCAATGTGTAGAAAGAATCTTGAAGATGAATGGTGTCTCTGAAAATTGCTCAACTATCTTTGTGTCGATACTGACGGTCGCCCCTTCCAATACTGCTGAAAAGAACAAGTTTAAATGTAGCAAGGATAGATGTAGAACATATCCCAAAGAACCAACTATCTCCTCAAATGATAAAGAGACCTCTTGCAACTGTTGTACATAAGGATCCACAATCATATCAACCTAGTAAGACTAATCATGTAGAGAATGGACAAGAGGGTCAGAGTATTCCCTTGCAACAACTGAAAAAGGATCTTCTTCATCAAAGAGAAGATGTATATCATCAATGATGTCTCCCAAATCTACTATGCAGGACTCCACAAACAAGCCTAAAATATCTATTATGTAGTCATCCTATGATTCTGGAACTCGAAGACAATGTGTACCCAACTATTTTGAATTACATAGACCTATCACTGTAGTAATGTATTCATGTGGAATGTACTAATGCTCTGACCTCATCCTGCATTTGTGAATAGGATCCCCCACATTTGAACTTGTTGACACTATCACTATTGTCACTATCAGTTTCCACAATGTATGAAGTATGGAGAGGATTAGAGGATAAGCTTGGTGAACTTTCCTCAAAGTGAACATTCCTTTCTATGAATATCTCATGAGTCTCAGGATCCATAAGTCTATATGCCTTAACACTTTTTTCATATCCAATGAAACTACAAGGCCTTGGTGGTGGTGCCTTGCATTCCCTTGAAGATATGTGTACCCATGCTAGAAAACCAAAAACTCTGAAGTGTTTCACAACCAATTTTCTTCTGCACCATGCCTCAAAAGGAGTCATTCCATCTGAGACATTGTGAGGAGACCTATTAAGGATGTGATTGGCACTACTTATAGCTTTGACTTCATTTGATGGATGAAGAGACTTAGCTTGAATCATACAACTTGCCATTGACTTAAGAGTTCTAATCCTAATTGCTACAACACTTGTCTTTGGTGGTCTAAATGTTATTGGATTGTAAAGATCAATACCCTCAAATTCACAAAAGCCTCTAAGTCTTGAGTTCACATATCTACTTTCATTGTCCATACGAAGAACCTTGATGGCTCTATGTGAGTGCTTCTCAACATGACTCTTGAAGGCTAGAAACTTATCAAACACTTTATTCTTGTGATTAAAAAATAGATCCATGTGTAGCATGAAAAGTCATCAATGAAAGTGAGGACATAGCAACCCTTACTAACTGATGTTACGAAAAAAGGGCCTGCTAGAGTGGTGTGAACCAATTCAAGAACAATTGATGCTCTCCAAGACTTCCCTTTGTCAAACTTCTCTTCTAGATGCATATCCATTGAACAAGTTGAACATTCACCTATAGAAAATTTGATTGTAGGTAGACCTTTGACCATATTTTTTGAGCTAAGTTGATGAAGATAGTGGAAGGCAAGATGTCCATACCACTAATGCCATAATTTACTTTGTGATTGTGAATGTGTCAACAAGGCATGTGAAGGAGACTTAGGCACAAAGTGGGAGAAAAATAAAGCCTCGTGTTATGATTGACTTTACCCACTAAAACCAACGAATCATTCTTAAGATTGTGCACCATTACTGAATCAGGAAGGAACTCAACTTTATTGCCACCTCCATAGCGAGTGATTTGGTAAATTGAAAGGAGATTAGAGCTAAGGTTGGGAACATAAAGAACTTCTTTGAACTCTCAATTTTCCATCTCAACTTGTCCTTTCCTTGCAACTTCCATTTTTGTATCATCTCCTACAAAAATGTGCGGTACCTTAGAATGTTTCAATGAAGAAAATTCTCCTTTTAAAGAACCCATATGATATGAGGCACCTAAGTCAAGAATCTGTTACCCTGAAGAACTTGAACCTTCCATAAGTGCTTGCTCTTTTTCCTTTGAAGTGGGTGGAGTTGAATCCTTGGAAGCATTTGGCACATTGATTTTGTTCTTCCTAAGTAAGTTTTCCAACTCATGTCTTGCAATGATGCTCATCATGATTCGGTTTCTTGCAATATGCGCAAAATAGTTTCTCCCTCTTGTTGTTGTTTGCCTTCTTGTTGGAAGAAGAATTGTCTTGCTCTGAGGAGGAAGATTATTGTGTCTTTGATTGTGATTTTTGCTTCCACTTCTTTTTCTTGCTGTTGGTAGAACTTTTTCCATTTTTATTTGATTGGTTTTCATTACTAGCCATCAATGCCTTTGTCTTTGATGACTTGAGAATTCCCATATCTATCAGCTTGGATTGTTCCAACATCAACATTTCTACAAATGTATCAAATGTAGGCTCAGTGAAGGCACTTCCCATGGTCAATCTGTGAGTGTTGTAACTTGACAAAAAAGATGCATACTCTGAAGGTAGCCTCTTCAAAATGTGATAAATCAATCGATCATCCTTCATGGGATTACCACAATCTTTAAGTAGTGCTCTCAATTCATTGGCTTTGCTGATATAGTCTTGAATTGTGTCAAAATTCTTAGGATCAAATAGAAGTAGATCATCCTCAATTTGGAATCCCTTTTCCTCATCCACCTTACCATACAACCCTTCAAGTTTGTCCCAAGCAGCCTTGGCTTCCTTAAAGCTGGAAATGTGGAACAAGAGATCTCTATGAACACAACTCCAAATAATTCCTAAAGCCTGATTGTCTTTAATTTTCCAATCAACTAGTGTTGTAGCATCAATGGGTTTGGTAATTGTACCATCAACATATAGATTTAAACCTTTTTCCATTAATCTACTCCATACAATATGTTTCCATGTAGTATAATTGTGTGAAGTTAGAAGTGGAGTTTTAGGTGAACCCATGATGTAGAAAATTAAAGAGCATGAAAGAGAGACTCAAAAACACAAGATACACCCCCTCTATTCACTCAATCAAAGAACCCCCCCAAAAATGATGCTTTTGGCACTTTATATGTAGTGCATTTACAATAGGCTACTTGTCAAAATGCACAAAGTGGACTTTTGATTTTTCTATTTACAACTACCTTTTGAGGTTCAAATATGGTACTAAGCATTGTAGCTTAGATGTACAACAATTTTGAAGAGTAATCAAAGCAACACAATGTAAAAAATGACCTAATTCTAAAAGTGATATTTTTGTCCACACAACCCTATAATTTGATTGTAGATTTGGAAAGTGGATGTAAAATTAAGCACTTTTTTAAAAAATAGAACCTAAAAATGTGTTTAGATGAACTTGTACAGAGTGTTTGAAGTTGCAAAATGCAGGATTGGATAGATACAGTTGCCAAAAAATGTAATTTATGAAACATCCATCCAGAAAAGAATAGTACCACAGAAAATTTCAAGAAATTCTGCCCAAAATAAAAAAAAGTCGCACCTAATTTGGAATCTGGATGACTGAGATATGGCCTCCCAAAGTCAGATTGTCAAATCAAAATTGAATCTGGAGAGGGGTCTGGGCAAAAAATTATGAGGTTAAATTTGACGGTCAAAGGGTCATCATGACAGTGCAAATTGTGTTGTAAATGATGGTTAAACGGCTATCAATTTTAACATAGTAAAATGATTATGTCAGTGAAAAAAGGCAACCTAGTGACATGGCAAATGATGTGTTGTAGGGACTAGTACGATTGTATGAAATGTATGGAAGGTGCTTGCATGGTAGTGCCATGTGGTAGAAATGTGTACTACACGAAAGGTGCCACATGGATCGATGACTAGGATTCGTGCTAATGTGGCCCTGCGACTTGCTTTATTGAGGTGGCAATGACATAGGCCTGTCTAGTTGTTAACTATATTGGATTGAACGGGGGTCCATTTGGCCGAGTTTTCTATTGATAGTGTCGCTTAGCTGGCTCGTGACAGTCACTGAGCTATCCCTGCATTCTGGGATGGCACTACATGGCAATGTCGGAGCTGGGGATAGGGCTGTTGAAAAGGCTGAAGACGATGGCCAGAGGAAGTCTTTACCGAGGATTGTTCATCATGGCCAAAAAGAAAAGAGATGGTGGTGGTTTGTAGTAGATGGCGCCAACGGTCTTCGATCATGCTGGAGTTCAGCAATGGGAAGCAATGTCAAGGAGTTTCTAGTGAGGCAGAGACAGTGAGTTTTTAAAAATAATGGTGGCCGTAGAAGTCTTTTTCGGTGTTGGAGGATGCACATGCGTTGTGCAAGCACTATTCGAGTGGGTTAAAAGCCAAAGCCTATGGTGATAATTCAAACGCAAGGTGCCCACCAGGTTTGTGTTGAGCCACTGGGTCCAATGGTAGTTTCTTGAATTTGTTTAAAACAACCAGAATGTAAATGCCATGCTCACCGAACTAGTATAGACTACCAATTGAAAAAGGAATATTCCCTACGGGGGCTGGGGTTTCACCACCTAGTTCCTGCAAAAAAAAAATCTCTGGAGGCTAAGTAGGCCCAAACATTTTTTGAAAAATTGCTTCGAAAATGACAGAAAACTACAGAGAAAATAAAATACCAATCTAAAAAATAAATTTGCAGATCTAATAAATGATAATATCGGATTTGTAAATTGGGCCTTCGAGTGTCGAGTTGCTAAAACATTTTCCTCAAATTTTATTGTAACCTAGGGTAGGCTAATTTATAGTCAAATTTCATTGAATCAATCCTTCGGACGCAATGGTGAGGTCCACTTTGGCTCTAGATGCTCCCAATAACTGCAGATACTCTGGATCTGAATCGTGGTCCTCTGAGATGTGAAGCAAAAATGATCTCCAATCGCTACGTGAAGAGAAGCTCCCTCAGCTTTGATACCATGTAAGAATTTTTTATAGCTCTCATACCATGTAAGAATTTGCCTTAGGGAAAATTCACCCAAGATCAAGAAGCTCAAGCACTAGCACAATATGGACCAATAAAGTATGATCAGAATAAAAAATATGAAAATAAAATTGAATTGATGTACATACACACTAGAAGTGTCTTTATATAAAGGCCTCTATAATGACTAGGAGTCAACAAAGTGATAAGCCTCATAACTAAGCACATGTCCACCAAGAGTGGATTATCCTCCATTGAGAACATAAGTTAGTGTGATGCTGAGAGGATAAGTTTACATAGGCATGTCACATAAAAAGATGTTGTAGACACCATGTGCTTAATTAGAGTGTGAACAATTGTGCTATCTACGTGACAACTCAGTTGATTGTGCAAACTCATGTGTTGTAGACACCATGTGCTAAATTAGAGTTGCTAACTCAGATTGTGTTGTCAACAAGACAACTCATATGAGTATGCATACTCCTAGGTGTCTAACTAATAAATAATAAAATAATGCATTAACCTAAGTAAAATTAAGTAAAGTTTAATAATAATTAATTATTTACACTAACAATTTTGCACACTAGCGCACCTAGCACACCTTGGCAAGTGCACTAGTGTGCTAATTTTGCCTTGGAAATGGAAAAGTGCGCAACTGCACACTAGTGCCAATATGAACCTTAACAAGGTGGACATGGTACGAATGTGTGCAACTGCACACATGCATATTATGGCATTGTGGAAGCAATGGGGGGTTTTATATAGGCCCCTAGGTGGATCAGAGTGTGCACCTCTACATGTGCACACCTTTGAAGGTGTACATCTCTGAGGGTGTGCACATGTGCATTTGTGCGATGCACATGTATACACCTAGCACACATGTGCATGTGCGCACTTTAAGCATAATAAAGTCCTAAACTTGATTGTATTTTTTTACCTGTGTTCGACTGCTCAACCCTTCCCGATCAAAGACCTTGGTTTGACCTAGACCCAAGGGAGGGTCCAAAATTGTTAGAGTAAATAATTAATTAATTATTAATTAGTTATTCTATTACTTAAGTGTGTTGCATAAAAATGTAACCAAGGAATAAACATCAAGCAACTAATGCACATTCCTACATTATCATGCAAAACCTCAAAATATGAAAGATAAACATGTAACATAAAGACAACATGAAATTACAATGACTTAAACTACTAATGCAAACCTCATGAAACCATCAAGTGTAGATGATTTCATTGCTCATGGGATGTGGTTGCTCACAAGTCTAGCAGCATAACAATAAGGTAGATAGTAGATGTGGAAATGAGGAGAGGGCTCTCCTTTTATAGGAAAATGGAGGGCTAAGATCTCTCAAGATTGATGAGGTGTCAATGAGGTGGAGGACAAGTAGAATCCACATGGATTAGGGTTTTGACCATTCAAAGGGGGCAATATGCTCACACATGTGTGAGCAACCTTTGATGGTGACATGATCAATGAGGTGTGAGAAGTGTGTAAGATCATGTTTCCTCACACATGTGTGAGACACCTTTGAAAGTGATGGGTCAATGACATGTGTAAGAGGGTTGGAGGCTCAAGGTTTCTCACACATGTGTGAGACACCTTGGTTCACATGTGAAGGGGGACAAGGTTGTAAGAGGCATGCAAGATATGAGGGATAAGGAAAGTGTGAACATCTCTCACACATGTGTGAGAACACACTTAGGATCAAGAGGTGATTAGCTAGGATGATTAGGAAAAGAAAGCATGATTAGGAAGTGGGTAGGTTTAGCAAGATGGGTTAGTTAGGCTAGTGAGGTTAGGTGAGGGTTAAATGTAGGAGCCATGTGCTCAAATAGGATTAAATGCAATATTTAATTCCTAGTGGAATTAGGAGGGAATTAATTAAGTAAATGACATACTTAATTAAAGTGAAAGGGGTTAGATGCAAGTGGGAATTGGTTAGGATTTAAATAAACCTTAGTTTATTTAAATCAAGGTAAGGAAAACATAATTAAATAAATGTAAAATTTATTTAATTAAGGTAGAGGAATTAAATAAATAATAAATATTTATTTAATTGGTCAAGACACGTGATTTGGACAATTTTAGGTATCTACATTAAGCTTACATAGGTAAATGCATGTAGTTAATAGTTGTAGTGATGAGTTCTTGACAACATGGGAGTTTGTTCCCTTCTAGCATGTTCCATCTTTTTGTGGAAGAGTGCTTAGTAGTCAACCTTATCTTCTACCAACTTCTAGCTTGTTCTACAAGCTTCCTTGAGGCCTTTATATTTGGTCTCTCTCTCATTGTAAATTCATCCATTCATATAGCAGTTTTATTTTCCTATTGTGAAATATTTTCTCTTGCTTTGTTTCCTTCAAGCTCTTGCTCCTTCAATTTCTCTTGAATGAGCTATTTACATGTAGGTGATCTTGGCGAGCTATGGAGTTGGATTTCATCAACTCCTACATGGTATTAGAGCCTCCATATTTCTTGTTGGTTGAAGGATTTTTGAAGCCGCGATTTAGAGACACAAACCCTAGTTTGTTTATGATTTTTTCTTCAATCGGGAGGAAGAGAATTTTTCAGTATTTGGAGAAAAATGAGAAAGAGGTTTTGACATAATAGATCTATAATTTTTTGGGCTTTTTCCTTATTTTTTGGAGGTGCAATGGCGGCGATTCAAAAAAAAAAAGTGCATAGGTGATTTTCAAATAGCAATATCTCCCTCATACGGACTTATGTTTTCGAGCAATATTTTTTGTTTTGGGGTAGAATTTTGTGATCTACACATTAGTGTAAGTAGTTTGACATCTTTATTCCTGAATTTTTTTGCAACTTGCAAATCCCAATTTTTACCACTTTAAATGCTTTGTACGGGCTCATCTGGACACATAATCAAGTTCCATTTTTTTTGAAAGTGCATTTTTTTTGTCTACTTTCCAAATTTGCAATTAGATTATAGGTTCTATGGACAAAAATATTACTTTCATAAATAGGCTCGAAATTGGCTATTGTGGTCGCACTAAGTATAGAGTGCCCAAATCATACATTAGGGGGGTTAATTAACCTCTTTTGCATTTTGGGGGAGTATTTTCTTTTTTGTAATTTAGTTCAGAATAAGACCCTTCTACTTTTGTCTTCTTCTTTCTCTCAATGGTGGATCCATTTGTGAACTGTCTCACACCACACAACTACCACACCTGGAAGGTACAAATGACACGACTTCTCATGTCAAGGGGCTTATGGTCATGTCTGGATGAGAATCAGCATGTTCTTACATGACCTTTTGAGGTTCTTTAGCACAGGAAGAAAATGGATGAGGTCATGGGATTGATTGCACTAAATATTTTAGATAGTCTACTATTTCACTTAGATGGTTTGACCACTCCACGGGCTTATTGGATCAAATTTTAGACTTTGTTTGGCATAGTAAATGAGTTTCGAGCACTTTAGCTTAATGTAGAGTTGACTTCTTTGACACCTAACAGATTTCCTACCATTGAGAACTCCTTGATGAAATTCAAATCTTTGCGTACACTTTTGCAGGGATGTGGGAAAACCAAGACAAATGATGAGTGTATCTTTTTGATACTCTCAAAGTTGAGAGGCCAATATCAGATCTTCTCTTCCACTTTCTACTTCACTATGGATGCCTTGGGTGACAGACATAGGATGCCTTATATTTTGTGATCAGTTAACTCGTGAACAGTCCAAGATCAATCAGATGGATTCACTTATAGGTTCACAGTTGCAAGCATTGCTTGTCAAGGGTACACAAGAGCAAAAGTCGAAGCAAATGTCATATCCCTCTTCTAATAGTTCATCATCTACTAAGAAGAAGGAGGAAAAGAAGACTGAGACTCATACCTATTCCTATTGTCAGAAAGGATCTCATGATGAGGCACATTTTTTTCAGAAGAGCTTTGATGGCTATGAGAAACAAATTGCAAATTTGCAAGCTCTTCTTTAGAAGAACATTGTTTCTTCTCCATCCTCTTCTACCTCACAAGGGTCTTCCTTTTGGTCTTCTTCCATATCTTCATCCTCTACATCAAATTTTGGATAGGGTCATGCATTACGAGCTTTCATTGCATCTCCTTTGTAGGCTCCTTGGATACTAGATTCAGGTACTTCTCACCATATGACATCTTCTCAAGGTGTCTTCTCTACTCTTGAGGCTTCTCTTATTCCTCATATTCTCATGGGGAATAGCACTACCCTACCAATCTGCAAGAAAGGTTCACTTCACATCTAGGATGGTATATTTAATGATGTATTGTATGTTCCATCTTTGTCTGTCAGCCTTCTCTCAATTTCTCAGATTACATGTAGTGGATCAGGGAAGACAGTTGAGTTCATAGTAGATTCAGTCTTCATTCAAGATCGTGCAACATGATGTCTTATTGATATAGGGGTAGTTGATCCTTTCACCTATCTCTACACCTTCTCACACTTTGGTCCACCATTTGCATTGTCAGAGCACACTTCTTCTCTTTCACAGGAGCATCATGTGGTGTAGTCAAGATACTTGAACCTTTGTATTGTTCCTGAGATCCATGTTTTTATTGCCACACCACATCTAGTTGAGGTCCCTTCTCTTCAAAAAGATTCTTCTTTTTCTCTACTTGATCCTCTAGCTCCATTCATTGAGCCTCCAGGTGCACCTGTTGCAGATTCTATAAAGGACATTCATGACAGTGTCATCACACCTACCTTGGGGATTCCCTTTCAGGATCCTCATACTCTCTCCTTTGAGCATTAGCTAGACCTTGTAGTTTCCCCTCTCATTCAGGGGTTCCCTTGTTCTACTCCCTTATTTCCTCCACATTGGAGTTTCATTGGTTTAGGGGCTCCATTATTCTAGGGGGCTTTGGTGTCTTTTTTATATCTCATGGGGGGACTGGTTGTACTTATGGTTTTGAGAGAGTCTCTTGTAACATCTCCGATGGAAGTTCTCCTTGGTGGGTCTTGTTGAGGCCTTCCTTCCTTCCATATTTCCTTCATTTTTTTTGCATGTTTATACTTACCTCTTTTTTGGGGGAGGGTTTTTCCCATGAGGTTTTCCCTCTTTCTCCATTTTTAGAGGTTACATCTCTTTACATTGTACATGTACCTGATATGGCCTTGTTGTCGGGACCCATTTTCGCATTCCATCTTAGTTTTGTGAGCTTAAGTCATTCCCCTAAATTGCACTTAAAGGGGGGTGTTAGAGTAACTAATTAATTATTTATTCTATTACTTAAGCCTACTTAGGTAAATGCATGTATTTAATAGTTGTAGTGATGAGTTGTTGACAACACGGGAGTTTGTTCCCTTCTAGCATGTTCCACCTTTTTGTGGAAGATTGCTTAGTTGTCAACCTTATCTTCTACCAACTTCCAGCTTGTTCTATAAGCTTCCTTGAGGCCCTTTTATTCGGTCTCTCTCTCATTGTAAATTCATCCATTCACATAACAATTTTATTTTCCTATTGTGAAATATTTTCTCTTGCTTTGTTTCCTTCAAGCTCTTGCTCCTTCGGTTTCTCTTCAGCAAGCTATTTGCGTGCAGGTGATCTTGGCAAGCTATGGAGTTGGATTTCATCAACTCCTACAAAAAGGACTAAGGCTTCAAACTAGATGCCTCATAGTGAATTTTGAAACTAGGGGGTCCCCATTTTGTGACTCAAAATGGGGTGTGCATTGTGATGCCACAACAATAGCATAGTCTTTGAAACCTACAAGTTCATGTTATCTATATCCCAAACATGTCTCAAATAGACTACACAAAATTTGAATATTTTGGATTATCTTCATATCATAACCATATACTATGGTCAAAAGTAGTGCCTAAATTTAAGCAAGAGCCTACAAAAGTGGTAATTTGTGAGCCTCTCATGTGAGTGGTCTTGGGTTTGAATATACTTGAGCTTAACACATAAAAATAATTAATTTCAATAAGTAATAATAATTAATATATATTTCAACTCATTACCTAACAAAAAACAAGTGGCACCTAAATTAATGCCACAAGTTCCAACACCCTTAGTCATCACATATGAACATACCCTTAATAAAATGTATCTTGTAGGTCATAAATTCACCTACCATGTGTTGAAATTTCATCTTTATATTTACTCTTATCCATCATAAACTTGGCCAAGTTTTCTGGTGAAGCTATTTTCTAACTCTTTATGTGTTAGAATTTTTATGCATCTTACAATGCCAAAACTATTCTTATAGATCTTACATGACATAGATGTTCTTAAAACACATCAAATTACATTTAAAATGTGGCAAAGAGTGTGACCTCAAGTTGGATGTACATTTCCATGTGGGATCATCATTCATATTATAAAATAATGAATAAGTACATGAAGGTTAGAAATTAAGACTTAAGACAGTGAATAAGTACATGAAAGTTAGAAATTGACACTTATTGTTATATATATTGAAAAAAATTGAATTGCATTAAATACTAGTAGTCCAAGAAAGAGGGTTACAAGATCTTAAAGATAAATAAGATACAATAAGAAAATACACGAGTCCTAGAGTGAGCTTTCTAACAATCATATAACATACACATCATAACGAGGAACAATTACATTTGGAATTTCAAGAATTTTTGAAGTTGCTTTAAATGTTTGACCCTACCCTCATGCAAACATAGAAGTTTCTATTTGATTTCATCCAAAAAAAAATCGGTATCATTCATCTTCAACTAAAAAACAAAAGAGTCAATTGTAACATAATGCCATAGTAAAAATGAAGAGCTTGATAAAGCTAAGGGCTTTTGTAGTTAAAATGAATGAAGACTTTCTAGTTGTTCTTTTGTTGTCTTTCTTTGGTTTTCTTAATGTCTCTATTGTTTTCCCTTTTGTTGAGGGTTATTTGGTTTTGTTTGCTACTATTTTGGGTGTTGATGCATAGTTTCATTTGGACTTATAATACTTATATGCTTTGTTCTTTGTAAAGAGCTTGACAAGCTAAGGGCTTCTGCAGTTAAAATGAACATTCTGGCTGATCAGGTTGTGGACCTATTGAAGACTTTCCAGTTGTTTTTTTGATGTCTTTCTTTGGCTTTTTTGGGGTCTATGTTGCTTTCCCTTTTGTTGAGGGTTCTTTGGTTCTAGTTGCTACTATTTTGGGTGTCAATGCATAGTTTCATTTGGACTTTTAATGCTTATATGCTTTTCTCTTTGTAAAAGGTTTCGGGTCCTATCAAAACCTATTTTTACTTAATCAAAACATAATGTCATAATAAATCTGTAGCATTTCAACTTTCTAGTACATAATATGGTTAGAAAACATAGTTAAGCATCGACCTTTCTACATATATAGAAAAATGGTCTATTTTTTAAAATCAATAATTATATTTTTATGTAAATCATTACCCAAAATAACTCCTTTTTAGCCTAAAATGATTTTAAAAACTAGTAGAATCTTGTTTAAATAATGTCCTAGATTTCATTTAAACCCAAAAATAACCCCAAAAAGTATGTTTTATATTTTCAATTTGTTGACAAAAAGGAAATTATTTGTGTTCACATTTGATGCAGATAATGTGGATCATAGAATTGTGTTTTTGTTTTGTCATTGTTGGCAACATGTTTTGTCCAAGCATTTTGATCAACTATATCAATAAAGTTGAAGGGTCAAAATTGCAAATTGTCTAAGGGTCAAATGCTTATTAATACAAGTGGGGTTATGAGTTAAAAATATATTTAATTGTTATTTAGTTATATTTTAACATAAGTTATAGTGGAGTTCAATATATTGATGGAGAATTACTCTACTATCATAGGTCCTATCCCCTCTATTGGCACCAATGGATGGGTGTATATGGTTAATTCCACCTAAGGGATGGTGTAAAGCTAACTTTGATGGGGTGTCCAAAGGCAACCTAGGAAAGGTTGGAGTGTGTGGTGTTATTAGAAACAACTTCGGCAAAGGTATTGTTGTGGTGGCTACTCCCCTTGGAACTCAAATCAACCATTATGAAAAGGCTATAGCAGCTCATTATATCATTAAACTAGCTAAAGATATGGGTGTGAAAAAACTATGGTTGGAAGGTGATTCACAAAACATTATAGATTGCCTTAAGGAGAAGAATAAACCTACCTAGACAACTAAGAACATTATAGAAGAATGCATTCTTCTCCTCAAATCTTTTGAAGAAATTCATTTGGCACATGAGTACCATGAGGCCAATCAAGTGGCTGATAGTCTAGCTAATTGGGCCATCAAGTACAGTGGGATGTCCAAGTGGACATATGGCAATAATATCCCATTAGAGATTAAAGATATGATTGAATGGGAAAGGATCTCGAGAAGATTGGGCATAATTAAAAATTATTATGATAGATAATATGACTTGGAGGAGGGTCATAAATTCGATGTATAAATGAATTATGATAGTTAGTGCCTTATGGGGAATGTGTAGAAATGTGATGTGAAAGTATCATATCACTCATACTTCTCATATCAATCATCTCTATCCTCTTAATTCAATGATAAACTTCAGATTGCTAGACAATAAAACTGATAGCAGACTTAACTCTTTTACTCTGAAAGGTTTTCATACTGGGCTTCAGGTTAGCAACAAGGGTAAGATGGTTGGAGAAAGGCATAGTAGAGAATCTGAGGATAAAGCCTAGAAATGGCATAGAAGGTAAAAGGTATGGGAAATTTTTTTAAAAGGGGATCTCATGACTTTTATAGAAAGGCTTCATGGTTGGAAACCCTCAGTCACCAAGGCTATGGTGAAAAGATGGAATGAGGGCATTGTGAAAATTGATGGAGTTAAATTTACTATGATAGAGGATGTTATTTCTATGGTCATTAGAATTCCCATCATGGGGAAGAAATTCTAAAAAGATCAAAAAATCTCGAGCCAAGCGGTGGTGGAATTTACTAAGGATCAAGAGGAGAAGAAAGCTCTTGCGAAGAGAGGTACCCATTATCTCCTAAGGTCCATAAAGAGGCTATGGAGGTTTGTTTTAAGGGCTATTATCAAGTATATTACCCTTGATACCAGATTTGATCAGCTATGTACTTACCACTTTGTGATTTTAAATCACTTCAGGTATGGGGCCAAAATTTCTATCCCCCTTTATCTTTACTCTTCAATGAATGAGAATATAAATGAATATTAGGATAAGCACAGTAGGAATCCTACACTCCATGAGGGGATTTTACTTTTAATTTATGAATTCTTCAAAGCTGGGACAATTGGTAAACAAATTAAACCTAAAAAGGATGGGAAGAAGGACAGAGAGGACTTGGAAGAGTCAGAAGATAACTATCTTCCATCAGACAATAAAGATAGCCAAGACTTGTAGACTAAATTGGATAAGGATGATACTCCACATAGAGGCTTTGGGAAACACAACACCAGACAGGATAATAAAATTGATTCCACTCCTCAACCCAAGCACGAACTCGATTCCTCCTCTGATAGGGAGTATAATGAAGGGGCTAAAGGAATGGACACAGGGGAAGAGAGTAAGGAAGGTGCAGAGGAGAATAGAGAAGAGGAGGATTTGGAGAGGAAAAAGGGAAAGAAAATCATCACTATAAAAATGTCAAAAAATAGAGAGGATTCTGAGAATACTATCAGGGGTCAAAAAAGGAAACAACTTGAATCTAAGAAGGAGAAGAAAAGGGTCAAGGGGGATGTATCAAAAGTTAGTGAAAGGGATGATCAAAATCAAGTCTTTGAGGACTTTGGCACTAGCCGATACAAGTGCTTGATTACTGGCAGAGATAGAAAGGTGGTTTGGAGAAATTTTTTAACCGCCTCAGCCAAGATGGGGTTAAACAAAGAAATTATTAGAACTCAAATTAAAGAGGATGATGAAGGAAAAATTCTAATGGAGAAATTAATCGATCCAGCCCTAATTATTTTCAGTGACACTGCTAAGGAGCACCTAGATATGGACATCATCAACAATGCAAAGAATAGTGCAGTCGACAATTTCTATACTAATAAATGGATCTTCCATGGAGAGGAAAAAGGGAAAGAAAATCATCACTATAAAAATACTAAAAAATAGAGAGGATTCTGAAAATACTGTCAGGGGTCAAAAAAGGAAACAACTGAATGCAAGAAGGAGAAGAAATGGGTCAAGGGGGATGCATCAGAAGTTAGTGAAAGGGATGATCAAAATCAAGACTTTGAGGACTTTGGCACTAGCCGATACAAGTGCTTGATTACTGACAGAGATAGAAAGGTGGTTTGGAGAAATTTCAAAACCACTTCAACCAAGATGGGGTTAAACAGAGAAATTATTAGAACTCAAATTAAAGAGGATAATGAAGGAAAAATTCTAATGGAGCAATTAATTTATCTGGCCCTGATTATTTTTAGTGACACTGCTAAGGAGCACCCGGATATGGATGTCATCAACAATGCAAAGAATAGTGTGGTCAACAATTTTTGTACTACTAAATGGATCTTCCATGAACTCCAAGACCTAAAGTACAAGGTGTGCAGCCTTGAAAGAGAAAACTTTAGCCTAAAGAATAGAATTGCTAAAGAAGAAAAGAACAAGGATTACAAGGTGTAGGAAGTCACAAAAAGGGTTGAAAACCTCAAGATCCTTAATAGCAATATGGAGGACCAGAGACCCAGCAAGGATGAGGATCCGACCTCCCACAACACCAAGGAAAAGACCCCAGAGAGTTGCTCTAGGAAGCACACAAGATCTAGCATGAGGAAGAAGGATACTCCAAATCTTGATAGACTTTTGGAGCTTGAAATTAATGTAGCTGAAATACTAAGAGAGATTTCCTGAGTGCCCTGGCTTTTTGCAGGGTGGCTTGGCTTTTTATCCTTTTTCCTTGGCTTTTCATTGGTTCCTGTCCTTTTGCAAGGAGATGTTTCTTTTGTTTGCTTTTAGTTACTAATGCTACTTTAAGCAATCTTTTATAACTATTCCTTTTTTTGTATGGGTTTCAAGGCCCTGTTAAATCCTATTTTTTAATCAAAAATATATAATCATTTAGTTATCTACATTTGATATTATGGCTGGAATTATAAATAACTTAAGTAAAAATTGTAATTTAAGTTTGAATTATTTATAATTGTATTATGAGCTAAAGGAAAATCAAATATTAATATTAGATTTAGATAGAGGTTAAAGTAATAATCTAAAAATGGAATTGGCATTAATATTTAATCTAATAATTTATGTTATAATTAAGTTAAGTTATGATTTAAGATAATTTAAATTAATAATATGATAATATTAAATGACATTTTACCTACTCGAGGATATTTATTATTTAAATATTTATCTATATTAACATGAAAATTTATAAGAACATATATTTGGTCAAGTTGGACTTTGGTAATTTAATTGATTATTTTAGTAAATTGATCTTGTAATGTAATGGTATGCTTGTTGTAGTTTTGTTATGTTAATTGGGAGCTTGAGGCGTTGGTTCTTGAAATTGTTGGTTAGATTCTTATGGCCCCACTCAATGCTAGGAAATCCAACACAATTTGGCCAATGGATGACCAAAATTTCACACAATTTTTCTAATGCAAAAATGATGACTGAAATTTCATATTCCTTTATAATATATTACCTGAATTAATACAAATATAAATTAATTAGATTCAAGGTTGAAGAAGATTTACATAATATTTGCAATATGTTAATATATAGTGTATCACCTCTCCATTTCTAGATCCTTTAATGAAATTGAATTATTGTTGTGTCACTCCATTCC
Source organism: Cupressus sempervirens (assembly GCA_028749045.1). Taxonomy (NCBI): domain Eukaryota; kingdom Viridiplantae; phylum Streptophyta; class Pinopsida; order Cupressales; family Cupressaceae; genus Cupressus; species Cupressus sempervirens. Next base: position 173,082,312 of record CM053792.1, on the reverse strand, counting down.
TCCTTTTTGTTGCCTCGTGTTCAATATTAGTCTTTAGCCAATTCCATGAGCATTTTTTAGGCCATTTTATTTTATGGCTTATAGGAAGTCCTTGAGTTGTGTCTTGACCATGTTTGTTATATATAATAGCCCATGCATTTTCATCTTCAATTTCTTTTGTTCATTGTACTTCTCCATTCATTCAAACATAAAGTCAGAATTGTATTCAACATACAAATGTAATGCCTTCCACTCCTTAGCATCTAAAATAAAAAATAGAATTGACCAAGAAATTAATAATTATTTACACCCAACTATAATGAAATTTAAGATAAAACTACTACAAATATATTTTTATACTTTTATCCTCTTTGAAGTCCTTGACCCTCTATTTTTTCTCCTTCAAATGACTAAGTTTGGTTATAATTCCATAATTATGGAACTTCAAGTTGCAATTGAGGTAAGTACTCACTCAAATAAACCATTGCTTGAAAAATCACTCAAATAAGTGTTTATTTCATGTTTGATGCAGGAGCATCGGGTGACTAAATTCAAAATCTTAAAAATATCTATCTATCATCAATTGATATATGTAATAGGACCATTAAAGTCACTGTAGGGGATTATGGGAATCAAATTTACCATTTTTAATGGTCATATGTGGGCATCGAAAAAAAAAATAGTAATCAAATGGCAACTTTATTAAAGTTGATCCATGTAATGGACCGATTATAGGGAGTTGGAATCAGTTTTAGAGTTAGTTGTAGTTCTTGTTTTTAAAAAGGCATCAAGCCCGATATGCATGGGTAGCCACATACTGGAATAGAAGGGAAACAACATAGTGGGAGAAGGAGAACCTAATAATAGAAGGATGTAAATTGGGTTCTTAATATAGGGGAAGCCAAATTTGAAAGAGAGGAGATAATGGTAGGGAAAAGGCCTGATAGTAGAGGGAGTGATCAGGCTTAGTATAATAAGGGAATACATTTTGTATAACTGAGCATGGTGGAATGAAAGTCTTGTAGTATTTTCTATATTTTGTGTTACAAACTATTGTCTTCATGGTTCTTGGAAATTGATATAGGTAAAGCCAATATTGGAAGGGTGAAGTTTGTTGTGTATGTTGTTAGTATGACCTGATGAACTAGAGCCTGTGATCTTGGTTCTTTTATTTAATTTTCAAGAAGTAGATATGGAAAGATGTAGTTGAAATGGAGAGTGAGCTTGATAACAATAGGAAGTAGGCACAAGTGCATGTGTGAGCCCGATTTAGCATAGCATGGATCAAGTATAGTTATAGAGAGAACTTGATATACAAGTGGAGGGAAATTCATTTGTTATGAACCTGATAAAGGAGACCTTAATCAATTTTTAAATCTATTGTTGGCCTTGCCCAAAATGGAGTATGAATCGAGTACAATTGTCTTTTCTTTTTTTAGAATGAGAAGCACAAAGAATCTTGATAAGCACAATGAAGATTTTGTTTGTAGACATAGGATTTGAGTTACTAATGAAGAATGGTAGATGAAAGGGGAACCATATATCAAGATATGTTTCTCTATTTCTTGTTGAGAATCTGGTTGATTTTGTCTCATCAAACCTTGTCATTGGTTGATAGCTTTGGGGTCCCATTTCACTCTACATTGGATTGGTATTAGAGCAAGTGAAATATCTGGATAAGGAAAGTTGTGTTGTATTATTTTATTTTTAGATTGTGCTTTAAGGATTCTTGAAATCACCATGGATGAAAAACTAGAATGAAGGGAAAGATGTGCTTAGAGATATTCAGTGTTTCACACAAAATGTAAATGGAAGAATAGGGTATGCAAGGTTATTGTTGAGAATAGTTCTTTCAATAACATAGTATCTATTGAAATGGTTGAGAAACTTAACCTACTAAGGGTATCTCATGAAGATCCTTATAGAGCATTTGGATTCGGTGATGAACAATGGGTAGATGTTTTTGAAAAAGCATATGTTCCTTTCAATATTGGAACTTATCATGACCTTGTTGAGTGTGATATTGTGCCTTTGAGGGATTGTCATTTGATTTTGGGACAAGCATGGAAATCAGACAAATCAACCATATATAATGGAATGGAAAATACTTATGCCTTTAATAATGATGAAGTACAGTTTGTGTTGAATCCACTACCAAATGATGATGAATCATGGCCAAGCATGAGAAATGTAGGTTTGATTGAAAGAATAGACTTTCCAATGCATGAAACCAATGTGAAAGAAGTTATAGAGGAAGTAAAAGAATGTTTGGTTGAAGAAAATGGAATCTTGAAATAGCCAACCAACAAGACTATAGAGGTAAATGAAGCTGGGTCAGCAATCTTGGAAAATTAAAGAGAAATTGGTTCAATGGATGAGCCAAAAGATAAGTTGCAGCAAGAATATAAAGAAGAATCAAAGGAGATTCAAGATCTCACTGAAGACTACATAGAGTTAATTTTAGAAGAATTTGAGAAAGATGAAGTAGTAGAGATGTTTCCTTTGCAAAAGGACACTCATAGTGAGGCTATAATGATAGCCTTAATGATAGATGAAAAGATGAGTTGCCAAAAGGAATGGAATGATAAAGAATTTCATATTGTGATACTTGATTTTGTCAAGAAAAGAGACTAGAATGCAATTGGAGAGAGGCCATGAGAAGGCCAAGGAAATTGTGTTCTTCCTGAATATGTAGATATGACACAAGGTAGAAAAAGAGTTGGTAGTAGCAAGTACACAACAAGAACTTTATTTGTGGGAGAAGCATTAAGCTATTATGCAAGAATGGACCAGCAATGGTAATGTTGAGGCACATCGAGAAGAAAATTATATAGCATGGGCATATTTGACAATAATGCCAATTGCACAAGCTAGTGAAAGGATGAAGACATATATCCTAAAGCATTCCCCATTATCTGTCAAACATACAAGGCAACATGAAGAGTAGGAGGCAAACTTCATTTTACCTTTGGAAGAATCACAACCAAAGGTGAAGATGAAGGAGTTCATGATGTCATGCAACATATAAGTTCATTTGTTCAAACCAAGAGTTAAAATGAAGATTTTGTTTTCTCCAATGTTTTGTTGCCAATATCATTTCCAAGGAACTTGGGAATTTTCACTGTGGAGAGTATGATGTAGGAGTATTGGGTGACCAAATTCAAAATCCAAAAAATATCTACCTATGGTCAATTGATATATGTAATAGGACCATTAAAGTCACTATAGGGGATTATGGGAATCAAATTTATCTTTTTTAATGACTGTATGTGGGCATGGGAAAACAAAATAGTAATAAGATGGTAACTTTATTAAAATTGATCCATGTAATGGACCAATTGTAGGGAGTTTGAATCAGTTTTAGATTTATTTGTAGTTTAGTTTTTGAATAATGATTGAGCCTTCTTGTTTTTAAAAAGGCATGAAGCTCGATATGCATGGGTAGCCACATAGTGGAATAGAAGGGCAACATCATACTGGGAGAAGGAGAAATTGATAATAGAAGGATGCAAATTGGGTTCTTAATATAGGGGAAGCCCAATTTGAAAGAGAGGAGATGGTGGTAGGGAAAAGGCCTGATAATAGAGGGAGTGATTGGGCTTAGTATAATAAGGGAATACATTTTGTATAACCAAGCATGATGAAATGAAAGTCTTGTAATTTTTTCTACATTTTGTGTTACAAACTATTATCTCCATGGTTCTTGGAAATTGATATAGGTAAAGTCGATATTGAAAGGGTGAATTTTGTTGTGTATTCTATTAGTATGACCAATGAACTAGAGCCCATAATCTGGGTTTTTTTATTTAATTTTCAAGAAGTCGATATGGAAAGATGTAGTTGAAATGGAGTGTGAACTTGATAACAATAGGAAGTGGGCACAAGTGGATGTGTGAGCCCAATTTAGTATAGCATGTATCAGGTATAGTTGCAAAGGGAGCTTGATATATAAGTGGGACGAAAGTCATTTTCTATGAACCTGATAAAGGAGACTTTAAACAGTTTTTAAATTTGTTATTGGCCTTTCCTAAGAATGGAATATGAATTAGGTATATTTGTCTATTCACTTCTGACAATGAGAAACATAAAGAATGTTGATAAGCACACTGAAGATTTTGTTTTTTAAAATGATAGTACCAAAGTTAATGAGAGACTAGGTAAAAGAAATCTATAGACATAGGAATGGAGTTGTTGATGAAGAATGGTAGATGAAATGGGAAGTGTATATTGAGATAGGTTTCTCTATTGCTTGTTGAGAATTTGGTTGATTTTGTCTCATCAAACCTTCCCATCGATTGATAACTTTGGGGTCCCATTTTGCTTCGCATCAATGTCCAAGTGACCTCGACTTGGGTTCTAACGAGCTAGACTATCCTTCTATCACTGCCGTCAATGCAACTTTTTCATTACCTTCAACATTCAAGAGAATGTTGACAAATGTGGGAGATGATATGTCATACTATAATGCAGTTTTTGAGGTGCCCAAAGGACTCAAAGTGCAGGTTGTTCCTAATTCTCTAGAATTCAAAAATGAATTTGAGAAGGTCAAATTTTTGGAAATATAAGAGGAGTAGCTGAGAGGGGAGGGGTGAATCAGTTATCACTAAAATAAATTCTAGATCCCATAGACATTAGTATAAAACAACTCTATGAAAACTAAACTCTGTTGATGCTTGGAAAACACATGGAAAAATGTTGTAACTTGGTAAACACTGAAATAGCTTGGCAAATGCTTAGCATGAAAATATTAAGATGTTAACTATGATTAATATTATTTTAACTTAGTTACAAACACATAAGAGAAATATCATGAACACATTTGACAATAAGATTTAACATGGAAACTCAAAAACCACCAATTGCAACTAGTTACTAATTTTCACTCTTCTGAAGTGAGCCTTGTTAGGAGCCAACCCTATTAAAGGTTACAGACACATTGTTAGGTGTGACCTTGTTAGAGGATTTAATCACCCTGTTAGGAGTGGCCTTGTTAGAGATCTTTTGACAATTCAATAGAAATGCCACCTTGTTAGAGGATTTACAAATAGCTATTAAGCCAACTCTGTTAAGAGATTTAGATCACTACTACAATGGTTAGAAAGTAATAACGAGATGACCTGATTTCTTATGCAACTAAATTTTTTATTATAGATCTCAATTCTAGCTTGTATACTTGATCCTTCCTGATTGAATGCATTTTTTTAGTTCCACAAGGATATTTTACTTATCTGATGTAACCACAAGGTTTGCTCTTGCTACCTAGTCCTTTCCTAGGGCTTATAGGTCATTCCTTTGACCTTGATGGTGATTACCCACTCACCAACCTTGGATCAATCCAAGATCCGCTCCATTCACCTTGTGACACCAATTGAAACAAAGTACAAATTCATAGGTGACTGAAATTTTCATTCACCACATGGCTTGCCGAGTGCTTCCTAGGTAACTGGCCACAATATGCTCTCCAGCCTTTCTTGAGTTTTTTGGTGGTCTTCCCATGATTCATCAAGTTTCTTTAATCATGTTCAAACCAAAAGAAAACACTTCAGAAAGATTTTCCAACTTTACAAACAAGTTGGCAAATTGCTGCTATAATGTTGCCAAAACAAGGCTAGAACATAGACCTTGTGTTTTTCCAACTTCCTTTGTCCTTGAAGACCTTTCTACTGCCTTAAGATGTTCATATTGATGTTATCAAGCCAAGAAACAACTTTTAATAGAAGATCTTACAAGTTCACACAAAGACCTTTACAAATGTTGCTGTCATACAACCAAGAAAAGAGGGTTTCAACACTTGAAATTGTGTGCTGCTCACAAAACCCACATAAAAATCCTTTAAAAAATTAGGGATATGAAAACCCTTTTCAAAAACAAAGATCATTCCACCACGTTTAGGCCTCCACCATATGCCAAACACCCAAAACACAAAAATGCTAAAAACCAAAGCTAGAAGTGGTTTTTGAACCCGATTTTGCAAAATCTTGCATAACTTTCTTTCTAGAGCACACCATCACCTCCAATTGCACCAAGAGTACTGTAAGAACATTCCCTACCACTTCCCATACTTTATTTCACATTTTCAATCACCCAACACGTGATATGTTGCTGGTTACAGCGATATTTCCACTAGCCAAGACACTTTTCTTGCCTAGGGCATCAACAAACAATTGTTTGCCTTCATATTTAAGAGCCCTTCTTTTTGTAACATAATGTACATTGTATCTTCCTCCAAATCCCACAGCATCATGAGGTTTCAATGGTGGAAAATGGAGAAAGAGTCCATTTAATTCAAACTGCTGCTATAAACTAGAAAACTGGCAAAAACTTCAAAAAACTTATGTATAGTATTAACAAAGCTTGCACTATCAACTTGAGCATGTGAAAAGGATTAAAACTAATGCATATAACTGTTCCAAACAAGAAAAAATAGACTTCCAACCATATTAAACACCAAAATGCTCATTTACCAAGTGGCTGCAATGAAAAAATGCACACAAAATCCGTACATGTATGGTCACTAAACTTGCCAACCCTTGAAACTGATCAAGAATGGGCTTATATAGGTGTTTCCAACCTATTTTTTTCGTGCTCAAACCCCTAACTAAATCTTTGCACTCATTTTCAACTTTGCAAGAAAAGTTGCAAAAAGTTGCAAAATTGCAATTTTGCAACTTTTGCAATTTTGAGCAATTTTTGCCATAACTTAAAATTCTTAACAAATGAGTTCACCAAACTTGGTAAGGGTTCCTATTAGGTTTATTTAGACATTAAAAGATGGTTTTTGACCCTTGGTCAACTTTCCTACCAATTTGGTCAACCTAGCCCCTGTTGAGAACCTTTTAGGCATAACAACAACTTAGGAGCAAAAACCCACTTAGCAACTAATGAAACCTTACCTAAGGACCTAATAGGTCTTATTAAACCACTAGTGATGTGGATAGCATCACTACAAGCCAAAATGACAAGAAAGAAGCACTAGGTACAAACTAGCCTACCTAGGTGCTCCTGCACCATACTCCCCCCCTGGGAAAGTCAAGCATTTTTAGTTTGAAGAAGGTCCAATGGAATGTTCAGCTTCTTGAAGTCAGCTTCAGCCACCCAAGTAGCCTCTGAGTCAGGTTTACCCTTCCACTTGATGAGGTGTTCAAAATACACCTTGTGCCTAGTAGCCTTTTTGGGTCTTGTTTCTAAAACCTTTTCCGCTTCCAAGTTTGTGACCTGTGGTGTAGCAGCAACTTCCACATCTCCATGAACATCTACAAGAGTCTGAGATATATCACCCTTAAAAGCTATCAAATCTTGAACATTAAAAACTAGAGAGATGCCCAAATCAGAAGGAAGTTCTACCTTGTAAGCATTTTCACCATACTTAGCCAAAACCTTGCATGGTCCTATTCTCTTCATTTGCAACTTTGTGGGAACACCTTTTTGGAGTATTTCTTTGTTCAAATTTACCATGACATAATCACCAACAAAAAATTGTAAATCTTTCCTCTTTTCATCCAATTTAGCCTTGAGTTTTTGAGTGTTTTCTTGGATAGTTTGCCTAACTTGGTCTTGAATTTCCTTCATAGTTTGAAAAAAGGCTTCAGCTTGTCCACTCCTCTTATCCAAGTCTCCAAGATTCCTCAACTCACACACACCTCTAGGATGCATGCCATAAACCACTTCAAAAGGGCTTTTGCCAGTTGTTCTATTTTTGCTATCATTGTATGCATATTCAGCTTGTGAAATCACCATATCCCAAGATTGACCATACTCTTTTGTAAGGCACCTTAAGAGGTTGCCTAAGGTCTGGTTAACCACTTCAGTTTGACCATCAGTTTGAGGATGGTAAGCTGAACCAAAAGAAATGTTAGTACCAAGCCTCTTCCATAGAGTTTGCCAAAAATGACTCATAAATTTCACATCTCTATCGGAAACAATACTCATAGGGAGTCCATGAATCCTAACCACCTCCTTAAAGAACAAATGAGCAATATGACTAGCATCATTAGTAGTCCTACAAGGAATGAAATGTGCCATTTTGCTGAACCTATCCACCACAACAAAAATACTATCAAATCCTTGCTTGGTTTTGGGTAAACCAACAATGAAATCCATATTTACACAATCCCATGGATGGTTAGGAATTGGTAAAGGCTGGTAAAGACCTACATTACTCATACCTCCTTTTTATTTCATGCATATGATGCATTGCTCCACATACCTGGTAACATCTTTGACAAGTCTAGGCCAAAAGTAGAATCTGTGTACAAGTTCCAAAGTTTTGCTCATGCCAAAATGACCACTTAAGCTGCCATTGTGTTTCTCTTGAATGAGATTCTCCCTTATAGATCCCTTGGGAACACACAAATCATGATTACCCTTGAAGAGTAACCCATTTTGCAAAGTATATTCTGAAAACTTGCTATGAAAATGGTTCTCAAAATCTACACATACCTTGTATGCTTCACCAAAATCTTCATCATCTTTGTATAGGTGTTTGAATGCCTCTATGCCCATGCTATGGAGCTTTACCTCTTGGACTATCATGATCCTTCTACTGAGTGCATCTGCTACTTTGTTAAGCTGCCCTTTCTTGTGCTTAATGGTGAAAGTGAAAGCCTAAAAGTATTCCATCCATTTCAAGTGCCTATTGCTTAATTTCTCTTGGGTATTTATGTAACTAAGGGCTTGGTTGTCAGTAAACACCACAAACTCCTTAGGTAACAAATAATGCCTCCACTTCCTAAGACATTGCACTAAGGCATACAACTCCAAGTCATACAATGAATACCTCTTTTTGGCTTCATTAAGTTTTTCACTATAAAAAGCTATGGGCCTGCCCTCTTGACTCAAAACACCACCTATGGCTAAACCACTTGCATCACATTCTAAGGTGAACAACTTCTCAAAGCTAGGTAATTGCAATATAGGCTGGGTAGCTACTTGTTTCTTCAACAACTCAAATAATTTTTCAGCCTCTAGGGTCCACTTAAATTTGGTTTTGACCCCTCCTTTGATAGTATCCAACAAAGGTGCACAAATGTCACTAAAGTTTCTAATGAACTTCCTATAGAATTGTGACAAACCATGAAAACTTCTTACCTCGGTGGCTGTAGTAGGTGTTGGCCAACTCAAGATAGTAGCAAATTTCTCTTTATCCATCTTCATGCAACCTTTGGATACAACAAAACCCAAATACACCAGCTCTTATTTGAAAAATTCACATTTCTCAAGATTAATAGCCAACTTCTCTACATGAAGCCTATTTAGGACTTCCTCCACATGCTTGAAATGGTCCTCCTTTGTCTTACTATAGATAAGAATATCATCTAAGTACACCACCACGAATCTACCCGTGAAATGTTTGAGCACTTCATTCATGAGTCTCATGAATGTGCTAGGAGCATTGGAAAGACCAAATGGAATTACAAGCCACTCATAAAGACCATCATTTTTCTTTAATGCTATTTTCCATTCATCTCCCTCCTTTATCCTAATTTGGTGATACCCACTTTTCAAGTCCAACTTTGTGAAGTACCTAGCACCACCTAGACAATCCATTAGGTCTTCAATCCGGGGTATGGGAAACCTATCCTGATTGTGATCTAGTTTACTGCTCTTGAATTAGTAACAAGCCTCCATTTTCCTCCCTTCTTGGCTACCAAAACTATAGGAACTGCACATGGGCTTATGCTCTTTTGAATTAGGCCTTGATCCAACAACTCTTGAACTTGTCTTGCAACTTCCAAATTCTGATCTGGGGTGAGTTTGTAGGCTGCTTTATTAGGTAGAGAGGCACCAGGAACAAAGTCAATTTGATGGCTAATGACTCTCCTTGGAGGCAAAGTAGATGGTGTACCATCACTCACAATTTCCTTGTACTTATAGAGTAAAGTTTGAACTTCAAAAGGAAAAGGTTCTTTGATTGATTTTTCTTCATTTTCAGACTTTAGTATGACAACAAAACCTTGATTTTCCACTTGTTTAAGTTCCCTTAAGAACTCCTTCTCACCACACAACAACACTTTAGGAACCTTTTCTTGTGTTCCCTCTTCTTCTAGTAAAGACTGAATTTTGAAAGTCTTACCTCCTTTCTTGAATGAAATGAATTTTTCTCTACCATCATACTTCATCTCTCTATCAAATTGCCATGGTCTACCAAGAAAAAGATGACATGCATCCATGGGCAATATATCACACAACAACTTGTCCTTGTAGCCGGCTATGGAGAATTCCACCCAAGCTTGCTCATCAACCAAGATACTTTGCCCCTTATTTAACCAAGTGACCTTGTAGGGATTCTCATGAGGTATCCTTGTCAATTTTATTTTAGTAATAGCCTCTTTAGAGATGACATTATCAATGGATCCTAAGTCCACTACCACCTTTCATACTTTGCCTAGAATCTTGCACTTGATTCTAAACAATGCCCTTCTTTGTTTGGGTTCATTAGGGGTAGGTTGTTTGATTAGTACCCTCCTATACACAAACTCTCTCCTTTTTTAGACTCAAGATGATCTACATCAGCATCCTTGCTGTTTGAACAATCCTCTTGTACAAATGCCAGTCTCTTGCTTAGATTCAAAGAAGAAGGCTTCTTAGGACACCTATAAGAAGGGTGTCCAAGCTGGCCACAATTGTAGCACTTCATGCTTGAAAAATAAGAATTTGATCTGCCTACTCCTCTTCCTCTTTGAGAGCTACTATGATTGCCTCTTTCTCTATTATGACCTCCTCTTTGCGAGGTTTCATTTGGCTACTCATTGGTCTTACTTTCAGCTTGACCTTTCGGTTCACCACCTCTACCATGGTAGCCTCCTCTTTGCCCTCTTTGGTTCCTTCCTTTTCCTCTAAAACTTGAATCACCTTTCTTTTTGTGCTTCTCCTCCACCTTTATAGCAAGTTGATGGCATCTTTGGACTGTTGTAGGTGTCCACAAACTAAGCTCTTCTTGAATACTCCATTTTAGGCCACTTAGGTACCTTGCAACTTTGATAGGCTCCTCCTCTTATTTCTTGGATCTCAAACACAATCTTTGGAATTCTTCTGTGTAGGAAGCCACATCCATATCTTTTTGTTTTAGTCCTTGCCTTCTTTGATGAAGTTGGATTTCAAAATCCTCTAGAAGAAAGTTTTCTTGAATCTTCATTACCATAGTTTTCCAGTTGGCTATGGGTGCTTTATCCTACATAACTCTCTCACCTTGGACATATTTCCACCAAGTGAGTGCTGATCCTCTAAGTCTAGAGGTTGCCACCTTCACCGTTTGAGCCTTGGTTACCCCTTCACACTCAAAATGGTTCTACATTCCTTCAATCCAATCTAAGACAACATCTAAGTCCATCTTTCCTATAAACAGATGTATTCCTTCCAAAGCTTTGCCACCTAGTGTTTTGATGGCTTTTAAAAATGGCTCTTCTTGCAAGATAGGATCAGGTTTAGGTACAATGTCTTCCTCTACTACCTTTTTACCCTTACCATCTTCTTCTTCATCTCTTTTCCTGGCTTCCTCTGCAACTGCATCTAGCTTTTGCTTCACCTCTTCTATTACTTCTTCAAGAAGTCGATTTCTTTCCTTTTTTTCATTAAACTCTTTCGCTAATTGAACATTAGTCACCATCATGGATTCACCTACTGATTCTATAGCTTCAAACATCCACTACCTTTTCCCAAATCTTTAACTTGCTCTGATACCACTCTGATGTAACCACAAGGTTTGCTCTTGCTACCTAGTCCTTTCCTAGGGCTTATAGGTCATTCCTTTGACCTTGATGGTGATTACCCACTCACCAACCTTGGATCAATCCAAGATCCGCTCCATTCACCTTGTGACACCAATTGAAACAAAGTACAACTTCATAGGTGACTGAAATTTTCATTCACCACATGGCTTGTCGGGTGCTTCCTAGGTAACTAGCCACAATATGCTCTCTAGCCTTTCTTGAGGTTCTTGGTGGTCTTCCCATGCTTCACAAGTTTTTTTAATCATGTTCAAACCAAAAGAAAACACTTTAGAAAGATTTTCCAACTTTACAAACAAGTTGGCAAAGTGCTGCTATAATGTTGCCAAAACAAGGCTAGAACATAGACCTTGTGTTTTTCCAACTTCCTTTGTCCTTGAAGACCTTTCTACTACCTTAAGATGTTCATATTTATGTTATCAAGCCAAGAAAAAACTTTCAATAGAAGATCTTACAAGTTCACACAAAGATCTTTACAAATGCTACTGTCATACAACCAAGAAAAGAGGGTTTCAACACTTGAAATTGTGTGCTGCTCACAAAACCCACATAAAAATCCTTAAAAAAATTAGTGATATGAATACCCTTTTCAAAAATAGAGATCATTCCACCATGTTTAGGCCTTCACCATATTCCAAACACCCAAAACACAAAAATGCTAAAAACCAAAGCTAGAAGTGGTTTTTGAACCCAGTTTTGCAAAATCTTGCATAACTTTCTTTCTAGAGCACACCATCACCTCCAATTGCACCAAGAGTACTGTAGGAACATTCCCTACCACTTTCCATACTTGGTTTCACATTTTCAATCGCCCAACATGTGATATGTTGCTAGTTACAACCATATTTCCACTAGCCAAGACACTTTTCTTGCCTAGGGCATCAACAAACAATTGTTTGCCTTCATATTTAAGAGCCCTTCTTTTTGTAACATAATATCTTCCTCCAAATCCCATAGCATCATGAGGTTTCAACGGTGGAAAATGGAATAAGAGTCCATTTAATTCAAACTGCTGCTATAAACTAGAAAACTGGCAAAAACTTCAAAAAACATATGTACAGTATTAACAAAGCTTGTACTATCAACTTGAGCACATGAAAAAGATTAAAACTAATGCATATAACTGTTCCAAACAAGAAAAAACCAGACTTTCAACCATATTCAACACCAAAATGCTCATTTACCAAGTGGCTGCAATGAAAAAATGCACACAAAATCCGTACATGTATGGTCACTAAACTTGCCAACCCTTGAAATTGATCAAGAATGGACTTATATAGGTGTTTCCAACTTATTTTGGTCATGCTAAAACCCCTAACTAACTCTTTGCACTCATTTTCAACTTTGCAAGAAAAGTTGCAAAAAGTTGCAAAATTGCAATTTTGCAACTTTTGCAATTTTGAGCAATTTTTGCCATAACTTAAAATTCTTAACAAATGAGTTCACCAAACTTGGTAAGGGTTCCTATTAGGTTTATTTAGACATTAAAAGATGGTTTTTTACCCTTGGTGAACTTTCTCACCACTTTGGTCAACCTAACCCCTATTGAGCAACTTTTAGGCATAACAACAACTTAGGAGCAAAAGCCCACTTAGCAACTAATGAAACCTTACCTAAGGACCTAATAGGTCTTATTAAACCACTAGTGATGTGGCTAGCATAACTACAAGCAAAAATGACAATAAAAAAGCACTAGGTAAAAATTAGCCTACCTAGGTGCTCCTGCACCATTATCCTTCTAATTCGCTTCCTCATAGCATCATTAAATCTTCAATTATCTTACATGCATCATCTCTTTCTAACTCTCAACTTGACCTTAGATTTATATCTTTTATATTGTCAAGTTGGCTAGAATATAACTTAGAATAATCAATATTCATCTCCTCAGTCAGCTAGAACCAACAAACAATTCTATTGAACTTAATATGTCAAAACGAGAAAATCCTTCGTTAGCCAACCCTACTTAGTATACACTAACTCAAAGAAATTTTTTTGTGTTAATCAAGTGAACTCGGTTAACACTGCATATTCACAAAGTTCCTTTGGTAACCGAGTGAGCTCGATTAATACTGGTTCCAGCCAACATTTTCTTCATTAACTGAGTCAGCTCGATTAACACTCAACTTCTGCAAACTTTCCTTTGTCACTCGAATGAACTTAGTAGATATTATCTTCTGAACTAGGTAAACTCTGAAATGCTTGGTAGACATAGAAAACTATCTTCAATGCCCAAGTGAGCTGAACATAGACTGACTGGCAATGATATGACATTTTGTGTAGCATCAAAGACAATACACAATTACTCAATTATTTCAATAATCTCCCTCTTTGGCATTGATAGTAACACAACATGTCATAATGCAATGAAATTTTTAGAGCAAAAATAAAGTAAGGAGTATATCCTGAAGCTCCCTTTATCAATGTGAACTCTTTCTGTCTTCAGTTTCTCCCTCTATTAGAAAATTTTTGTCTAGAACAAATTCTTCTGATAGCAAACTCTACCTTTGATATTAGACCAAGTTCATTCTCCCTTTTGACATCTCTTTCTCTTTCTCTTTACAAAATTTATATGAGATATGACAGCAAACTTCTCCCTCTTTGACATCTCATGCAAAAGACAGTATTCAATGAGTATCAATGTACCTCAAGTACTTATTCACTTTCAATATGCCCTTGTCAATACTGCACCAACTAATTGATCTTCAACATGCTCTAGTTGATGCATCACTAAACTTCATTTAGTGAGCTTCAAATAGGGGAATGACCCCTAGCTTACCTCTTAGATACAAAAATGCATCCTTAGGTAATGGCTTGGTGAATATGTCTGCAATTTATTCTTTTGTATTTACATATTCCAATCTTACTTATTTATCTTGTACCAATTCTCTCAAAAAATGATATTTTATAGCAATGTGTTTTTTTTGGTATGCATGACTGGATTCTTTTTTATATTGATTGCACTAGTATTATCACAGTATATAACCAGTGGATCCTTGATCCTTCTTGATCAAATGTATCTTTTCATCTCCACAAGGATATTCTACTTATCCTTCTAATTTGCTTCCTCTTAGCATCATTAAATCTTCAATTATCTTCCATACATCATCTCTTTCTAATTCTCAACTTGACCTTATATTTATATTTTTCATATTGTCAAGTCGACTAGAATATAACTTAAAATAATCAATATTCATCTCCTCGTTCGGCTAGAACCAACAAACAATTCTATTGAACTTAATATGCCAAAACGAGAAAATCCTTCGTTAGCTAACCCTTCTCAGTAGACATTAACTCAAAGCAAATTTTCTATGTTAACCAAATGAACTCAATTGACACTGCATATTCACAAAGTTCCTTTGGTAACTGAGTGAGCTCGGTTAATACTGGATCCATCCAACATTTTCTTCATTAACCAAGTGAGCTCAGTTAACACTCAACTTCTACAAACTTTCCTTTGGCACCCAAGTGAACTCGGTAAATACTATCTTCTGAACTAAGCAAACTCTAAAATGCTCGGTAGATACAGAAAACTATCTTCAATGCCTGAGTGAGCTCGGCATACACTGACTAGCAATGATATGACATTTTGTGTAACATAAAAGACAATACACAATTAATCAATTGTTTCAACACAATTATACTCTCACTATGGATGTTGAGGAAGGTGTGGCGATAGATAATTCTATGATGTATGGGTATTTTAATTGGGTTGATAATAAAGGCCATGTGGTGAAGGGTCCTGTGGTGGCATTCTTTCAATGAATTTGTATAGCTCCTCAGTCGCATATAGTTAGTTTTAGTTTCCTCTAAAGGAAAAGAATTTATGTGGTAGAGTTTATACCTTTTGCAACTACTTTCCAAATAACTTGTTTGTAAGATTTACTTTAAATATTACATTAATGTGTTGGCTTCTAGAGTCAATGATCTAAACATGGACAACCTAGCTACTAGCATAATGTTTTTAAAATATGTTACCTGATTAATACACAATTTTTCTGATGCAAAAATGATGACCGAAATTCTACATTCCTCTATAATATATTACTTGAATTAATACAAATTTTAATTAATTAGATTCAAGGTTGCAAAAGCTAAAAGATGATTTACATAATATCCACAATATGTTAATATACAATGTATCACCTCTTCATTTCTAGATCCTTTAATGAAATTGTATTTTTATTGTGTCACTCCATTCCTCCATTTTGTTGCCTCATGTTCAATATTAGTCTTTAGCCAATTCCATGAACATCTTTAAGGTCATTTTTTTTTATGGGTTATAGGAATTCCTCAACTTGTGTTTTGACCATGTTTATTATATATAATAGCCCATGCCTTTTCATCTTGTAATTTATTTTTTTCATTGTACTTCTCCATCCATTCCAACATAAAGTTAGAATTATATGCAATATACAAATGTAATTCCTCCCACTCCTTATCATCTACAATAAAAAATAGAATTGAACAAGAAATTAATGATTATTTACAGCCAAGTATTATGAAATTCAAGAACTACTACTTCAAATATATTTGTATACCTTTTATCCTCTTTGAAGTCCCTTGACTCTTTATTTTTTCTCCTTCAAATGATTGAGTTTGGTTATAATTCCACAATCATGGAGCTTCAAATTTAAATTGAGGTAAGTACTCACTCAAATAAACCATTTCTTGAAAAAACATGTATCCCTCAACCATCGACTCTTCCAGTAGAGCCTTTTGCCTCACAAATTGCTTTAAAACCTTAATATATCTCTCCACAAGCCACATTGTTCAAATATTAAAAGGACTAGATTATTCAATCTCTTCTACAAGATGTACAAGGTAGTCCTCCTGTGTATTAAAAAAACTAGGAGGGAAGTGTTGGTATCTCTAACCACTATTGTCTATTAGTGTCAATCGCTTAGTCATTTACAAGGTAGAGTTAGAGGGTCACCACTACAACCGAGCTACTCTACATAGGCCAAGTCATATACATAAGATATTATTTACCAAGTAATTATATAGAAGTCTAGTAAATATGGTGACAGAGCAATTTTCTATATGGACCAAGCTCATTCATGGACCGAGCAAGTCATCAGTGACTGAGTGAAATTCCAAGTATATAAGTACTTAGTGATATAGTATGTGTTGAGCACAGTATATGTTGAGCATCAGGAAGTTAAAAAAGGTTGAGCAATAGCAATGTTGAGCATTAGTAATAGTAGAGGTCAAGCAATATAGAGTTTACATAAAAGTAAGGAATGGAATAGAGTTTTAGGCAAAATGATTATCAAGCCAACTTGGAAGGATTATTTAAGTTTTGAAGAGGTTTTTATAGAACATTTAATACTTGTTGAGGTTTTTATAGAATATTTACATGATGTGGATCTCATATCCCCACATGTATGTTCAATGATCAAGATGAAGAGGCAAAACATGGAACCATCTAGAAGACTCTTCATAGAATCTTTATATAGCAATGATTTTAACCTAGATTAGGAGTGAGAGTGATCATGTGTGTGCATATGAAGATCAAAAGTCATGCAAGGGTTATGTTATCATCTAATAGAACAAGTGATATATTCATAAGAAGTGACAGTGGAAGGGAAAGATAAGAGATTTGTCAAATCAGAGGAAGAGGATCAGTTAGAAAGGAGAAGACTCAAAATTAGCTTGCAGAGAAAATAGAAAGTTAGGTACTAAGTCAGTTTTAATAGACTTGAATTGGAGTAAATCTCTTAAGAGAGTGGTCTTAACATATCTTTTTAAATATCCTAACAGAGTCCTTACTTAGTTGTAGTTGTCAAATACTCTAACAAGGTGAAACCTAATAGTTTCTTAAGTCTTTAATATGAAAAAATCCTCACAAAGTAGATCATATATTATGGTCAAACATTGTAACCTTAATTGGCTAACTTTATTACTACAGTAGTGAAGATTTATGGGTATCATCCTTACCCTAGTTTTACCTTCACCTTGGCGGGTATCTGGGTAACAAATATTGTGTTATGTGTTATTACTTTCATGCATGTGATTTAATTGTTTTACATGTTACATCAAAGTATACATTTATTGTATTACATGCATAAGTTATTATTGGATGTGGATGAATTTGTGAAAAGGTATAAATTGTTATAGATTTTGATCCCCCCCCCCCACCACTCAGTATCTAGTTTAATCCTTCGTAAATCAACAAGAAGCACATTTGAATTTCACACATAAGAAGTGAAATATTCCTCTTCCAATACTTACATTTGTCTAGATGTATCTCTTTAGATGAGACCCACCTATAAGTATTAATATGTGTTACTATAAAGACCCTTGATTTCTTCAAAATTTAAAGTATAAAGTACATAGAAAAACTAAGAAATTATGTAAATCAAATGATAAGAGTTTTGGAAGAGGATGCACAATTGGTTGAAACTACCTTAAATATTTGGATAATTTATAAATAGTTAATGTGACATCATGGTCAAAAGTGTTTGATATTATTGTACACAAAACATACTATACAAATATTAAGAAATAACCATGTTAAAATATGCATGAAATGTTATTACCACTAAGAATATACAAATTTATAATTACCTTTCAAGGAAACCAAATGCAGTACACATTTACCTTAATCCAATTATGCCAATCATGTATTTTAAGGACTGAGAACTCTAATCCATCTCTTGTGAATGATCTTTTCAATGTCACACCAAATCACAAAGGAAACCTTATGCTTTTCATTGTATCAAGGACAATTTATTTCTCCTTTGATGTAAGAGTCCATGGAGCATGTACATATGAATTATCTTCATGCAACCATAGGTTTGGCATGATATTGGCAACTTGGAGGTCCTTTCATAACTTTATTTTTGCTTCAAGGTTGGTTCCATTTAGATGTTTCCACAAGCACTCTGCTACATTTTTTCCAATGTGTTGTTGGAAGCTTACAATTGGAACAATTGTTGTTAAATATATTGATAAGACATAATGCTACCTATTGCCCCACTTTTTACCCTTGAAACATTTTGCAAAAGTGGAGAATTTTGTGTCTCAATCAAGTCTAGGTATGTTTGAGTCTAGTTTTAAGTTCCCTTAGGTGGAAGTAGTCTTCATCAAATTTTTCATCTTTCCATTCCCCCACATCTCATAGCAGGGTGATTTTCCTTCATGTTGTGAGTCCTGCGAGTAGCTTAGTACCTAATCCGATGGAGATTCTTGCAACATGAAATAATTATTCAAAAAGCTGAGCTTACTCATAGCTTATCATATTTTTAATTAAAAGAAGAATCTTGTAGAAAATCAAGCATTGCCTTCTCCTCGGCAGGTTTCCAACCCATGAAGGCGATTTCCCACAAAGAGCAACAGATGATGCTTACGGATCCAGGTAAGAGGATAATGAGATATTTTATGGAAAATTCCTATTTTCACTATGATACACTACCTTTGGAACATTTAGGATTCATCACAATGCTCAGAATCATCTTAAGCGAAAAACTCAAAACTGACTTCTCCTCAGCAAGTTTTCAACCCATGAAGTTTGTTTTCCACCAAAAGTAGTTGTAAAGGAAAAGAAATGAGGAAGTGGGTCCCTTTTGACTTTGGCAATTCTTTTAAACTTCTCTAAAACCAAAGTAAATATTAACTCGAAGGATAAAGCTTAAAAGAAAGCCTGGGCGAAGAAATGAAATTTGTCTTCTCCTTGGTGGGTTTTCAACCCATGAGGATGATTTTTTGCATCAAAAAGGAAATCAACTTTGTAAGTGGATTTGACCCACAAATTATACACAAAGCATCTTAAGATTATAATGGAAACAATCTAACCATTACGGGAAAGGTCTACCGAGTAGAATTTGACTAGGCGGATATTTCCTTATGGGGTACTCTGTTCATAATTTTTTGAAACTTAAAGGGAAACGAGAAAGTATGAAAGAATGGAAAGTTATCGTTGGGCCAATGGAAATAGTGAAAAGACATTGAAATACCTGTTAGAGCTGTCACATTTACTATTTCAATGGATTTATCCTTTAATTCATTTGTGTGGCGTGAATCCTGAAGATTAATGGGTGAATTGAGACTCCTATATAGATGGAAACATAACAGTTATTCAAACTTCCACTTTTTCTTGAACTATTATTCTGTTAAATTGCACAACTTTTTCAAACAATCTGTAATTGTGAATTCAATATTCTATTCTTCTTCTAGATTCAAAATTTCAATTCATTTCATTACCAGATAGAATGACAACCAGGTTTGTGGGCTTTGATGGACTAAATGGAATCAAGTCCACATTGGAGAATTTCACAGATACTTCACTCCATTTTTATGATATGTAAGACTTCCAAAAGAGGCTAAAATTGGAGTTGATTCATCCCATGACTAAGAAGCTCTAGGGATGTGGACTAGTGGAAGTAGTTGGTTTCTCAGTGGTAGTCCAAGCTCCAAAATTGATTTATGAATGCATAAATCATTATAGTCTGGATACCAGACAGATTTTTTTACCAGATGATATAGTACTAATCTCCATTAATAGGCAGACTGTGGTGAATTGCCTCTGAGTTCTAGAATGGGAGGATTTTTTAGATTTGATAGTGGGAGGAGTAGCTTCTGAGTTCTCCACAAAGAAGATGGTTTGGAGGAAGGAGAGTATGCAATCCTGGTTTCACAAGCCACAAAGTGCCAAGAGTAAGGTCCCCAAAAATCTATTTGGTACTAATCTCAAACCCAAGATTATAGATATTCTGGTTCTCCTACATAGACTAAAAGGTGAGGTAGAAGCTCTAAATTTTGTTGAACAATATTTCTTTTTGGTACAAGTTATTTTTTTAGATATGTAGTATATAGACTGGGCTCATGAGATAAGTGAAAATCTTTCCAATGCTCTTAGTGTCACAAAATTCTACAACACCTTCTATATGTCTTCCTTTCTAATTTACATGCTAGCATCTCTACAGTTATGGTCGGGCCTCCCAGGAATAAATTTTTTTCCCAATGATGTGAAGTGTTATGAGTTCTATCCATGTTTGCAATTACAAAATAGTTATGCAGAGTATGTCAAAGTTAATGATGCATTCACTATGAGAATTTGCAGGCAGCTCCAGGGATGCCCAAAAAGGAGATTCAACGTGGAAGCAATGGTGGCTATTAATCAGTTTAGAAGTTATTTTATCCACTTCTCATCTTTCTCATATTTGTGCCTTGCAGCTTTCGATGGATTCCACTTGAAGCTGCCTAGATATTCAAGCAACATGATTGTGCTAATAGAGATCATGAGGCAGGCAATCCAAGTGAACATATTGAGCGGGAGCTTGACAAAGAAGGGATATGAGTTCCCTATGAAATTAGGAGCTTTCAGTTGCGAGTCTTGATCTGATGCAAAGAATATGCTTAAAGTGTTCGAGATGCGATACAAATTGGAGATGTATGAGGTTCTGAGACCTATGTTTGATCCAAATGGATATGTTAGGGAGGTGTTGTAGATTAGGAGTATGATCAAACACATTACCACAATTGAGGATTATTGGGTAGGTTGTAGAGATGAATTTGAAAGTCAAGATCATGCTTTTGCCAGGCTCATAGTGGAGCAAATAAAAACATATAATATCAATTTTGATGTTGAAGGACTGGAGGATGATGGGCAACATATGTATAGTAATACATATCTACTAAGCTAAGAAACACTCCTATCAATTTAGAGCCTTATGAGGATGTTGAGGAGGACTTAGATATCATGATGGCTCGGATCATCAAAAAGAACTGAAAAGTGGGTCAAATGGACTACTGCGAGGATGAGTAGAAGTAAAAGCATGCCAGCTCAAGCTTCTCCAGTAGCTGCAACTCCTTCCTCCTCCCAAGGTAGCACAACAGGTGTAACCTTGGCTATTACTCAAGGACCAACTCAGCCATTAGGGGGAGGTGACCAACCTCTAGACAAGAACATCCCCATGACTAAGACTTTTCATGATGGCTCCCTCCTAGCTATTGGAACCCAAACTGAGGTTGAGAAGAAGAAGATGGAGGAGCCAAGATATAGTGTCATTACCCTAGTTCCCTCTCCTCATTCCACCCTAGTTTCCTCTCCTCATGTCACTCCAATTCCCTCACCTCATCATAGTCTAGTTCCACAAGTAAGTGCTACACTTCTACAACCAAGTAGCTCCCCATTGTAGATAGTGGATTTGCGAGATGGAAAGAGCAGTAGCAGTGAATCTACTAAATCTGATGAGGCAACTAAGAAAATTTCAAAGGTGGAGAAAGGCTAGAGCTCTTCCAAGCTCATTTCTCAGGCCCTAAAGAACCCCTTCTCTTTGACTATGATGGCAATGACTCTAGTCAAGAAGAAGATGTTCAACATAGACTCACTTGGGATGGCCTCCAAGGTGAGAGGCATAGATTCCTGGTTGGAGGACACTTTGGAGAAGAAGAGGAAGAGGAAAGATGAAGGTGCTCCAAACAAGGATGCCTTATCTCTTGTGGTTCACTCTTAGTCTGCTTTAAGTAAGGAGAAGAAGAAAAAGACCTTGTCTATCCTTGGACAAGATCCTAAAACTGGGCACCTAACAATGGAAATTGTGAAGCCCACCAAGGATGGACGAATGAAAGATATGATGGCAAATGATTTCACTCTATGCTCAATAGATCTTGGAGAGGCTAGACATGACACCAAGGTTGGTTTGTGGAAGTCAACCAATGAAGTAATTGAAGGACAACTGGAAAGCCTCAAGTTGTCAAAGGTTAGGATGAAGGTGTAGACAGAGGAATTAAATAGATTTATTAGACAATTGGTCACTCCACTGGAAAGTATCTCTGGAATGTCAGTAACAAGTAATCCTTTTGCTGCTGAGGTTCAAGCCTTTATCTCTCAGCTTCAGGAAGATAGGCACATTGGTCAAATTGGTAAGGACTGGAATGGAAAGCTCAAATTGGAGGGAGTCTCTATTATAGAGCAAATTGGCAATGCTATCTTGAGATTAGAAATAGAGAAGGATAAAATCTTGACAAATATAAATACTTTGGTTGGAGAGAGAGTGAAGAGTGATGATTGTATCTCTCTTCTAAAGATGATTATTTAAATGAAGGCAAAGGAAGTCGTCGAATCAAAGATCTTGCCAAAGGGAGATGAGCCTTTGTTCGAATGGCTTCAGAGCATGCAGTTAAAATAAAAAATGATCTTGTTAGCAGAGAAAGGACTTAAAGAAACATGGGAGAAAGTAAAGAAGGACCAAGACATAAGTTTTGAGCTCATGAGGGGACTACATACAAATTTTTAGACTAGCGGCCAAGGGAAAGGACTCATTGGAATAATCGTAATGTAGAAGAATTTCTCAAAATTCATAAATAGTCTGATAGATATATCTTCCAGTAATCAAAATAGAGTTGGAAAACTCTAGAAACTTAGCAAATGCATACATGTGGCCACGAAGGAACTACAAGATCGATTGAATGTTGTGAAGGAGTTGGCCAGGGAGTATTCTAAGTGGCTCTTGAGATACACCAACATACACATGCCTAGACATGAAGAGCTAATCCCAATCATTGTCGCTACTAAGACATATAGGGAAAAAGTTGAAAAGGGAAAGAAGGCGAAGTGGTTCATATTCTGCCTCCTTTATTTTCTGATGTAATCATTCTAATACAACAAACTAGTTTCTTGCCATTTGTCATTCTTTTGAGGAGATGAACTGATTGAACTTCTATTGTAACGTTCATCTCAAAATCCTATATGTATGAAATTGAAAGATTAATAAAGGGTTAGCTAATTTTTGGTGTGAAGTAATTGATGTTGTAGAGTCAACTGAGTGGTATCTTGTATCAATTATTTTTTGTTCCATTTCTATTAGTTGTTAATTATATTTTTTCTCTTTAATCTGGGTTGAAGCAAGGAATGAACAAATTTTTATTCCCTTGTTTTGAAGTAATGAATAGATGTGATAAGTAGTGTCATGGCATGTTCAAAGATAAATCTCTTAGATGCATTTCCCTCTAGTTAATCTTTCTTTCCTTGTAGCTTAGATTCTAGTTGAATCAGATAGTATTAGTTGTTATGCCATTTTCATTCATTAAGCTTTGTGAGTTCATAAGATGTGTGGGTTCATGAACTTAACCAATTTTTCAGAAATTACTTCTTTCCTAAGTTAGATCATGTTCAAGCTTGGCTTGGTTTTACCTCTCCTGTTCTCAGGTCAAGAACACACCCCATATAAGTTTTAGGAACAAAACATAATTCATTGCAATTCCATAATAGGGAGCTGTATCTATCAATTTAGAGAAAAGTTGGCCTTTTTAGAAGAAACTTTTCAACTGTTAGTAATCAGATATTGTTCATAGTTTGGGCATTTAAGAGTCAGAATCAGAAAGAACAAATCTGTTTACCAACACTACCTTATCTAGATATCATATCTATTTGATTGATGAAAAGGATTTGAGAAGTTGGACATAGAAATAGCACCTAGAGGAAAGGTTGAGTTATGAAAAAGGAGTTTCAATGGACATTTTATTAGATAGACTTTGATAAAGAAAAGTGATTTTTTTATATCAAGAAAGCTAAGCCAAGCCGAGCAATAGAGTAAAAGGCTAAGGAATGTCAAGTGATGCCAGTGTCAACTGAGCTATAGTTAGTGTCAAGCAAATCTAGTAGCATTCATATCAACCGAGAAAGATATTTGATGTTGAGCCAGAAAGAGATTTACAATGACTAAGTAATTTAGTGATGGACGAGTGCTAGAATTTAAAGATTGTTGAGTAATAATTTTGAGAATGAATCAAGGAAATCTTGAGATCAAGCTGACACGGTTGATTTCTTGGGAGATGTAAATTATTTTTAAGATAAGATTAATGACTTGGATAATTAAATTCAAGGTGAGCATTAGGTAAAGACCTAACAGATGAATTCTAGAGAAGTTTCTAGAGGATGATCGATAAGATGGATAGATACAATGAATCAAGTTGAACCAAATCGTAAACCCTAAGATCTATAGTGATCATAGAAAATGGTAAAGAGAGAATTTCTTATTTAAAGAGATACAAAGCCTAATAAATTGAGTTTTGTGTGTGTGTACATGAGCAAGTGATGTGTATGAACAAGACATACAAACAAGAGTGTGTTAGTGAATTCAAAACTCGAGAAGGAAACTTACATTAAAATTTTCTTATATTGATAAGTAAATGACTTAAGATTTGGTGAAGTGAGAAGGTTGATTTCTTGAAGGGTTGCCAAGTGAATCAGAGATAGAGATGACAATTGGGGACTTATAAGAAAATCAACGCAAGGACTAAATAGAGATCTAAACCTACAAGAGTGAGTTGTAATCACACAAATCAAACCTATTGTTTTATTTCTTGGCATTGTAAACAGTTTGTATTGAAATCATTTTAACAGAGGTTGACCTAAATATCATTTGGGAGGCCTAACAATATGTGTAAATCCTTTAACTAGGTGAAATTCTAAATGGAATGATCAAAGTCCTCTGAAAAGGTCACTCCTAACAGGGTGATTAAATCCTTTAACAAGGTCACATTTAACAGTATGTTTTGTAAACCTTTAACAAGGTTAGCTCCTAAGAGGGCTCACTTTGAAAGAATGAAAAGTGGTGACATGTTGCTGGTGGTTTTTCCCAAATTGGGTTTCCATGTTAAATTCTAGTATCAAATTTGTAATGAATGCTTTATATTTTTTACATTTGATAATGTTTTCATTAAGTAAAGTGAGATAGTAATTTGATGTTTATAGTAGAGATTGAGAAACAACATAATAGATAAAATAATGTTTACTATTTTAATGTTCAAATGGTACATAAGGACCTTGAGTAACTGATTCACCCCCCACCCCTCACTTAACCTCCCCCCTTAGTTATTCTAAACATTTCTAAAAATTAGTATTTGAGCATAGTGCTTACAGAGAAAAGTTTGAAGGTACTTAAAGCTAAAGAGCATGACTCACAAGAGAGATGTACCCAAGATGAACAAGGAGAACTTTCGTGCATTGTAAACCTTGATGAGGTTGCATATATCTAGTATTGATGATGATGCTATCAATTTTGTGGACAATGAATATGTAGCAATGACTACTACTCCTCTAATGCCTAAACAAAGGAAGCAGATGAAATAACAAAATCAAACAATGTTGGAGATCATCTTAGACCTAAGCTATTCTAAGTTTGATGACCTTAAAGAATGTGATAGTACAAAGATGTTGGGAAAAATTGAAAACCGTATATGGAGGTGATGACAATGTCTTGAGAGCCAAATCAGAGAGCCTAAGAAGAAAATTTGATGACATGAGAATGATGGAAGGTGAGAACATAGTGCAATATTGCACAAGAGTCAAAGAAGTTGTTAATGGTAGTTGAGGTGCAAATGGAGAAATCAAAGATGAAACAATGATAAGCAAGGTATTAAGAAATCTACTCCCTATATATGCCATTAGGGTTTATGCAATCCAAGAACTGAATATACACCAGGTAACACTTTGATCGTAGAAGGTGTAATAGGTAGACTTAATGCTTTTGATATGTCCAACTTTGATAACTATACACCTGCTACAATTGAATCTACTTTCAAGTCACAACTGCTGCAAGAGAAGACTACATAGATTACGCTATAGGAACTAACATGTGAAATATGCTACAAGAACAAAAAAAGATGAAACAATACATCAAAATGGTGCGACAAAAAGATATAATAGAGATGATGCTACAGAAAGTGCAAAAACTATGAAGGAAGTTGATGTCATGTTCTAAGTGTATTTTAAAATTTGATGTTTGTAATAAAGCCCTATGATGTGGTGGCATAAATGGAATAGTGATTTTATAAGATCTCCAATTATAGCCACTTAGGAAAAAATTAATTTCATTTTAGTTTTGAGTTAGTTTTCTTTCTAGGTGTGTTTGAGAGTGTTTGAAATAATGAGGTTATCTATGTAATCGATGGATATAGGAAGTTTCAAATAGCTAGAAAAAAATGGTTACAGATTCTGACTTTTGACCGATCCCTTCATGATCAAAAAATGGTTTTCATTTTCTTGTTTTGTGTTGATGTTTCATCTTCCCAATCTCAGAGATGGGAAAGTATTGAAAAGGAAGGTTCTGTAACATAAATGGGGATCAAATACAATAGAAAAGAATAGAAAGATTTTTTAATTTTTTCTAATTTTTTGTGAGTTTCTTATTTGAATCGGTGATTTCTTATTTTCTTTCTAGAATTCAAAAGTCTAAACTCTAAGAATATGTTGATAATCTAGTTGTTGTATAACAGAATAGTAGTCTAGTTTTTGAATCTAAGCTAAGCTTGTGGGTTTCATAGTTTGTTATAAAAAATTCAATTTTTGAGTCATCAAATGTAAATACCTATTATTTTGAGGGTTGCGACAATAGATGGGAGTCTTTTAGACTCCCTGCAATCTATTTTTTGGGGTCGTAGAGGATTATGTATTACAATTTTATGTTTTCCTTTGCATTTACTTTTTGGGTTGTTTGTTCTTGTGTCTGTGTGGAAGATAGTTCATGTTTATGATGAATATCTTCATGTATTCACCAATGTGTTCAAAAAACACTACTAATATGTGATAGTGGTAAAGATTGGGTCGAATAATGAAGTTGCATATTTTGTTAATGATAGAGAATGCCATGATTGGCAGTCGATCTGTGATCATGTTCTAAAACCATGCATGTAGAAAGGTGGTGTAGATTTGAACATGGATTAATGTTGCTTGGTAGTCAATTTGTAATCAGTTTGACCTTCAATTTTATATTCGACAATGATTGAAGTTGTCCATGTATTTCAATTTCAATAAAGAAGAATCTTGTCGATTTACACTATGACTATGTAGGAAAGTTAATGTTGCTATAGGAAGTTGAATGGACTCATGTCACATGTCTACCTAGTAATTGGTATTAAGAGAGTCATATAGATATCAATCTAAGTTAAGTGTAATAATCAATATTGAAGGTATACGAACCCCTTGATGTAGGATTAGTTGAGTGATTCATTTCCTCCTAAGTTTTCCAAGGTGTGTCTTTGTATTAACAACCAGTTCTTAGCAAAAAAAAAGTAAACATGTGAAGAGTGACAGTGACTATTCTGATGATGATATTGATGAACTTGAAGCCCTCATTGCAAAAATACTTGGAAGAGAAGAGGTAAATACAAAGGTAAATTACCTTCTTCTTTTTTTCATGTAACAAGGTTGGTCATATTGTTGCTAGATGTCCTAATAGAGAGGATAAGGATGAATAAAAGGAAAGCAAGTACAAAGGAAGAAGAGATGACAAAGACTAAAAGAGAAAAAAGGATGAAAAAGGTAAGAAATATTGTTATATTGTTGAAGAAGAAATTGATAATGAATCTTAGAGTAATGATGATGAAGTTGTCTATGTTTCTATGAAAGAAGACTCTGATCAAGATGAGAAAACTACACTAATCTCATACATGAACAAAAGTGACAGATGGATAATTGATAGTGGATGCTTCAATCATATGACTAGTGATAAAGATAAATTTGAAGATATTGGTCCATACAAAGGTGGATGAGTTAAATTTGGTAATACTATCCCATGTGTTGTGAAAGGTAAAGGTACTATTCAATTGACTGAAAAGATAATGTGTGACAATGTTAATTGGGTTGAAGGACGTATGTATAATTTGTTGAGTGTTTCATAGCTGAACAAATCAAATTACAGAGTTTAATTTCACAATAGGAAGACCAAGATACATGATGTTGATGGTAAGCTTATTGAAACTGGTGAACAAACAAGAGGTAACTTGTTCTATCTAAATTTATCAAATGAGACATGTTTGTTTGCACAAAAAGAAGATGTTATCTTATGGCACAAAAGATTGTGTCATGTGAACTTTGAAAATTTGGAGAATATTAGTAAAATGAAGAAAGTAAAAGAGTTGCCTAAACTAAAGATGCTTGACAATACTATGTGTAAACAATGTCAATTGGGAAAAATGACCAAGTCTAGTTTTAAGAGAAAAACATACACTACAAGTGATATTTTGGAATTGGTTCATATTGATCTATGTGGATCCATTGATGTTCAAAGATATTATGGAGATAAGTACTTCATTATGTTTATTGATGACTACTCTAGGATGATGATTGTGATGTTTCTTAAAGCTAAATCTAATGTTTTTTAGTTATTCAAGTAGTATTTAGATAGAGTTAAAAAATAAATAGGAAAGGGTTTGAAGTGTTTAAGATCTGACAGAGGTGGTGAATTCATTTCCAATGAGTTCAATACATTCTGCAATGATAGAGGAATCAAAAGACAAATGTCAACACCAAGGACTCCTCAAAAAAGAATTGTTGAAAAGATAAACAAATCAATAATGGATTGTGTAAGAACACTAATGATGGAGAAGAGAGTATCCAAGAAGTATTGGAGAGAAGTTGTTAGTATTATTGTTTATACCCTAAATAGAGTACAAGTCAAGAAAGGTACAAATGCTACACCTTTTGAAATATGGTATGGTTATTCTCCTAATGTCAAATATTTCAAAATATTTTCAAGAAAATGCTATATACTCAAAGATAATAGGAATGGAAAACTTGATGCAAAAAGTGATGAAGGTATATTCCTGGGATATTCCACCAAGAGTAAAGCTTATAAGTGTTTGAACTCTAACACTAAAAAGTTTGTGAAAAGTGCAAATGTGAAAGTTGGTGAGTTTGCATAAAGAAATGACATTACATGCAATTAAGAAATTGAAGACTACAATACATTCATTCATGTGGATGATGATGCTTCCAACACTTAAAAATGAATAAGCAAATCAAGTTGTAGTTTCCTAGTAGCTAGGAAACAATGAAGTACAAATTCAAATTGACAAGCAACAGAGAGTGGGTGTTGAGAAATATACTAGAGATATCTAGTAACAAATAGGTAGTGTCAACCATTAGATATCAAGTGTCGAGCATACAGAAGCTAAACCAAAACATGAACAAGATAGAGCAAATGAGCTTGAGATTAATTTTCAAGATGAACCTAGAGTAGAATAAAGAAGGAAACTACCTCTGCTAGAAAAATATGTGAGAAGACATCATAAACATGAACAAATCATTGGTAATATTGAATCAAATGTTATGAAAAGGAAAAGACTCAAAGATGATACATGCTTACTTTATGAATTTGAGCCTAAATCAATAAAAGATGCCCTAGAAAATGAACATAGGATTCAGGCAATGAATGAAGAAATTGACTAGATTAAGAAGAACAATACTTGGACAATAGTGCCAAGACCCAAAGAAAAAACTGTTAATGGGACAAAGTGGGTGTTCAAGGATAAACTCAATGAGAATGGTGAAGTAATAGGAAATAAGTCTAGACTAGTATGCAAAGGATATACACAAGAAGAAGGAGTTTATTATGGAGAAACTTTTGCTCATGTGGCAAGATTGGAAGGAGTCAAAACTCTACTTACATACTCAACTTACAAATTTTTTTCCAAATCTAGGGTCCGTGGTGAGTGAGATTTATCAATTGCTGAATATTCACCACTAAAGTTATCCTTGATTATTGTAGACACGTACCTTTATTTTGGGAACTTTCTCTAAAATTTGGTGTCCTTCAAAAAAATGGCTCAAAATGGGATTTGGGTCATTGATTAATGATCATCCAACGGTTATTAAAATAGGGTTTTTATATTTTATATGATATAATATTAACTTAGGCTCATTTAACCTTCAATTATGATAATTAATTAGGCTACATAGAATAATAATAGATTAATAGTTTCTAGGTATGTGTTCGTATGCACCTATGGCTTATTAGCTTTGATTTTCTTTAATAACGAAAAATTTGCCAATAGAAAACGAAATTTCCCCCGTAAAACAATGTTGGATTCGCCAATTTTTTATGGATTTTTACAAAAGGGGATTTCTTAAAGTTATCCCTGGCTAAAATGAATCTAGTAGAGAGTAGATTTCCAAAATCCATAGAATGTAAGAATTTTTTCTTGATTCGATTGTGTTGTAATTTTTTGCATCAACGTTTCGGATCACACTCTGTGATCCATCATCAGGATGAAGAAAGAGAACAAGAATGATGAAACATAGCAGACTTAGCAATAAAAAGGAGAGCAGGGTGGGATATAGAGTGGGTAGCAAGAAAGATAGGTAGAAATAATAAAAACTCAAAGAATAAATAAAATAAAGATTTTATTGAATTAAAATTGAAAAGCAACAATATAATTTAAAATAATAATAATAATAACCAAACAAAGAAATCAACCAACCACCACCCAAACATAAAAGGACGAAGGAGAACTCTAAAATTAAAATTAAAAATTAAATTAAATAAAAATAAAAATAAAAATTAAGGATAATAAATAATAAATTAATTAGTTAATATATAATTAATATATTAATTAATTAAAAATATTTTATATATATATATATATATATATATGAGAGTACCTGAGTATCTGAACCTTTGAAAACAAATAAAAAGGAAAATATAAAACAATAAACTTAAAGAATAAATAATACAAATATAAAGCATAAACTCAAAGAATAAATCAAAAAAAATCAAAATGATAAAATCAAAGAATAAATAAAATAAGGAAAAAATGATTTGAATTTGAAAAAAAAAAAAAACCATTTAGAATTAAAAATAAGAGAAAATAAAATGATGATAATAAAAATAATAAACACAACCAAACAAAGAAACCAACCAACCACCGCCCAAACAAAAAAGATGGAGAACTTAAAACATAAAAATTAAAAATTAAAATTAACTAAAAAATTAACAATAAAATTAAAAATAGAAGTAATAATAAATTAATAAGTTAAAAAATTAAAGAACCATAAATAGATAAATGATAAATTGAAGGGTGTTAGTCTCTACAAAGAACCAAAATATAATATGAGAAAGGGCGTTCACATTAAGAAGACAAAAAGGAGCACAAATCAAACAATATGCTCAATAGTAATAATAAAAATGAAAATAATAATAACAACAATGATATGTGTGTGTGTGTATTTGACTATCTGAACCTATAAAAACAATTATATAAGAATCTAAAAACCTATTTAAAATGAAATTAAAAAGTAATTAATTTAATTTTATATAATAATAATAATAAAAGAATACATAAATAAAATTAAGAATAAAATTGAAAAAACAAAAAAAAAAAAGACAAAAAACAAAAACGATAAATAAACCAAAAATTTAACCGCACTAAGAATCAAATAGAAACAAGAGAGGAAAAGGAGAAAAAAGGATAGAGGGAGAGGGACAAGAGAAAGGAAGAAAGATGCACTAGGAAGACCAACAACAATAGGCCGGAAGAACAAAAGCCGCAAGAGACGCTAGCTATTACTTTTGATGCTAGCAAGCAGAGGTTGCCATGAAATGCTTAAACTCCACCCCTCATCATGATTAAGGTTAGATGGGTGGTTATTGATTGCAATGGCTTCCTTCATTTTTCTCCAAAAGAAATTATCCTCTTTGGAGAGAATTTGCACCTCCTCAAGATAAATGTGGTGTTTGGAGATGAGGGAGTGTTCTGCCAAGGCCGATTTGACAACTCGCTCATGATTGATGTCAACATTGTGTTCTTTAAATCTAGTCTTGAAAGAATGAATAGTTTCACCAATGTAAGGAATACCACAAGAGCAAGTCACTTTGTACACTTCGACTATCTCTAGGGTCCTTGAGAGATGGAATGTGATTCCCAACCACAGAGAGAGGTTTAAAGGCACAATGAATGCCTTTCTTAGAAAGGATTTTGGCCAGCTTGTGGGAGATACCTTCAACATAAGGTAAGGTGATGCCAGGGGGGCTTGAGCTGAGGGAGGGGCAGAATGGGATAGAAACCAAGATTTGGCTTGGGTGAGACCTCTAGATATATGCTTGCTGGAGTACCCATTAAACCTAAAGATGTGGCACAGATGGTGAAGCTCTTAATTAATATTATCTTCGTCACAAATTCTATAGGCCCTTAAGGCGAGAATTTTTAAAACCCCAAATCTTTGACTAGGATGGAGACGAGAAAGCGAGTGGAGATAAAGATCGATGTGGGTGGTTTTACGAAAAACCTGATGACCAAGGTAACCATTCAATTTTTTTAACAACAAGACATCCAGATGGGGAGTTGACCATTGGCCTCAATCTCCATGGTGAAGGTGATGGATGGAGCAACATTGTTGAGGTGACTCAAGAATTCATCAAGTTTGTCTCGACTATGCGTCCAACAAAAATTAGTGTCATCAACATATTGCTTCCACCACTTTGGCTTGAGAGAGGCAAATAAGAGAGCTTTTTCTTCAAAGTCTTCCATGAAGAGATTAGCCATGACAAGAGAAAGAGGGGATCCCATAGCTACTCCATCCACTTGCTCATAAATGACACCTTGAAAAGTGAAAAAGGTTGAAGTCGAGCATAGCTCCACCAATGATGCAACCTCTAAATTCACCTTGCATCTCAAAATTTCAACCATGTCGAGAATGGGGACTTTGGTGAAAAGAGAGACCACATCTAAGCTCACTAACAAGTCATTGCTTTCAAGGTGAACCTCTTTAATAAATTGAACAAAATGAGAGGAGTCTTTGATGAACGATGAAGATCTGCCCACTAAGAATCTATTTAGTCTAATATGGTAGTTTAATTTATTTTACAAGATTCAATTGAACAATACAAAGATTGCCCCCTTGAATTGATGAAGACTACTACCCATGGGGTATATTTGGTCTTTATGTACGATTTTTTATTATAAATAATTTAAGTAGTCTTTGCAATTATGACAGACACACCTTGAAAGAGATAGTCAATTCTGATGGTTATTCATCCCTTGTGCACCACAGTTGTTGCAACTATTGGAAATATAAGAGGAGTAACTAAGAGGGGAGTGGTGAATCAGTTACCACAAAGATAAATCCCAGATCCCTTAGATGTCAATACAAATCAAAACCAATCATTGTTGTAGCTTGGTAAACACATAGGAAAAATGTTATAACTTGGTAAATGCTTATCATGAAAATCTTAAGATATTATCTATGATTGATCTTACTTTAACTTAGTTGAAATCATATAAAAGAAATAGCATGAACACAATTGACAGCAAGATTTTAACGTGGAAAGCCAATTTAGGAAAAATCACAAATTGCAATTAGTTATTGATTTTCAATCTTCTGAAGTGAGCCCTGTTAGGAGCCAACCCCATCAAAGGTTACAAAAGACATTGTTAGGTGTGACCTTATTAGAGGATTTAATCACCCTATTGGGAGCAGCCTTATTAGATGTCTTTAGAAAAATCAATAGAATTGCCACCTTGTTAGAGGATTTACAAATAGTTGTTAAGCCAACTCTGTTAAGAGATTTAGATCACTGCTACAATGGTTAGAGAGTAACAATGAGATGACCTAATTTTTGATGCAACTAAATTTGATTATAGATCTCAATTATAGCTTGTATACTTGACCCTTCTTGATCAAATGTATCTTTTCATCTCAACAAAGATATTCTACTTATCCTTCTAATTTAGTTCCTCTAAGCATCATCAAATCTTCAATTATGTTCCACACATTCAACCCTCAACTTGACCTTATATCAATATATTACACATTGTCAAGTCAGTTTAAATACAACTTAGAATAATTAATATTTATCTTCTTAGTCAACTAGAACCAACAAATAAATCAATTGAACTCAATATTCCAAAACAAGAAAATCCTTCATTAGCCGATCCTACTCAGTAGATACTAACTCAAAGCAATTTTCTTGCGGTAACCAAGTGAACTTGATTAACACTACATATTCACAAAGTTCCTTTAGTAACTGAGTGAGCTCAGTTAACATTGGTTCCATCCAACATTTCCTTCATTAACCAAGTGAGCTCAATTAACACTCAACTTCAACAAATTTTACTTTTTCGTCCGAGTGAACTTGGTAGATACTGTCTTCTAAACTAGGCAAACTCTAGAATACTTAGCAGACATAGGAAACTGACTTCAATGTGCAAGTGAACTTGGCATACACTGACTGACAATGATATGACATTTTGTGTAATATCAAAGATAATACACAATTAATAAAATTGCAATAATACAACAATCTCCCTCTTTGGCATTGATGGCAACACAACATGTCATAATATAATGAAATTTTTAGGGCAAGAATAAAGTAAGGAACATATCCTTATTTTCATTCTGATTCTCATCCATGAGAACTCAACTCCCTCTATCTGTGTGAACTCCCTCTGCCTTCAGTTCCTTCCTTTGTCAGCAAAACTTTGCCTTTGATATCAGACCAAGTTCTTCCTCTTTGACATCTATGAAAATAATAAAATTTCTATGAAATATATACTCTCCCTCTTTAGAAAATTTTTGTGAGATATGACTAAAAACTTCTCCCTCTTTGACATAATGCCAAAGACAATGTTCAATAAATATCAATGTACCTCATGTATTGATTCATTTGCAATATGCTCATATCAATGCTACATCAACTGATTGATCTCCAACATGCTTTGGTTGATGCATCTCTAAACTTCATTTAGTGAGCTTCGACTAGGGGAATGACCCCTAACTTACCTCTTAGATATAGAAATGCATTCTTAGGTAATGGCTTAGTGAATATGTCTGCAATTTGTTCTTTAGTATTCACATATTCTAATCTTACCTCTTTATCTTGTACCAATTCTCTCAAAAAAATGATATGTTATAGCAATGTGTTTTGTTTTGGTATGCATCACTAGATTCTTTGATATGTTAATTGCACTAGTGTTATCACAATATATAACCACTAGATCCTTGATCTCTATCTTCATACCTACCAGTTCAGTTATTTGAACCAAACAATATTAGAACAATTAACTATTGTTGCCACATATTCTGCCTCTACTATGGACTGAGAAATATAGTTTTGTTTCTTGCTTGTCCAAGACACTAGTCTTTTACCAAGAAAGAAACACTTCCTGACCAATCAACATTTGTGAATACTTTCAAATCTAGATTGCCTCCTTTTTTGTACCATAATCCATAGTCTTTAGTACCTTTCAGATATCTCATGATTCTTTTGATTTCCATGATGTGATTTTCTTTGGGATTTGTTCAGAATCTTGCCACCATACCAACTACTAATGCAATATCAGGCCTTGTATGCACTACATACTACAATTGTTTAATCATTGATCTATATGTGGTCTGATCTACTTCCTTGGAATCATCATTTTTGGAAAGCTTATGTCTAGTAGACACAGGAGTTCCAACTGGTCTTAAGTCTTCCATTCCAAATTTCTTTAGTATCTCCTTAATATGTTTAGATTTAGTAATGTAGATATTGTTGAACTAACCACCAACGTTCCCCTTCAAGATTTATGACATGGCTTAATCGCCTCCTATGTTTTATAAGTCTACTAGTTATATTGAGCATTGATAGGTTGATCTTTTGCTACAACAACAACTCTAGCTTGTAACAAGCACTATCAGAGCTTGGTCGCAAGTTTGAATCTCCTTGGGTAACACTGAGGAGGGATTGCTGGACTAATTGCTAACGTTCACCTTCAGGATTCCTAACATGGCTTAACAAAATCCTATGTTCTATAAGTCTACTAGTTGTATTGGGCATTGACAAGTCGATCTTTTGGTGCAACGACAACTCTAGCTTGTAATAGATACCATCTTTCTTTTGTTGGATCTACAATCCAACAAAGAATTTTATCTCTCTAAACATAGACATCTCAAATTATTTACTCATTTCTTCTAAAAATGCCTTGCACAAGTCATCATTTCCTGTAAATAAAGTGTCATCCACGGATATTTCTACCAACACAATCTTCTTGTTTGGTCCTTCTTTGATATATAGACTATCGTTATCATTTTTCTTTGAAAGCCAATCTTTATCAAGTAGTTATGAAGTCTTTCACACCAAGCTCTAGGAGATTGTTTGAGACCATATAGTGGTTTTTGTAATTTGTGTACCATATCTCTTTTGCTAGGATCTACAAAACCTTCAATTGCTCAATGTAGACTTCCTCATCAAGAATTCCATTCAAGAATATAGATTTTACATCCATTTGATAAACTTTAAATCCTCTGTGAGCTACTTATGCTAGTAAAATTCTAACACCTTCTAATCTTGCAGTAGGAGCAAAAGTTTCACCATAATCAATACCTTCTTCTTGAGAATAACCTTTACATACTAACCTTGCTTTGTTTCTTGAAACCTCTCCATCTTTGTTTAGCTTATTTCTAAATACCCACATTGTGCCAATTACATTTTTATCCTTGGGTCGAGGAACAATAGTCCAAGTTTTGTTCTTTTCAATCTGTTATATTTCATCATTCATTGCTCCAATCCAATTTTCATTATCCAAAGCATCTTTAACATTTCTAGGTTCAAATTCAACAAGCAAACATGTACCTTTCAATTTGTTTCTTGTCATTGTTCCATCTAACTTGTCTCAAATGATCTGATCAGGTGCATGATGCCTTATGACATATCTTACTAACACAGGTACCTTGGATTTGGAGTTTGTTTCACTAACTTCTTCATGATCTTTTGTATTAAGCTCGGGTCCCACTGTCTATGACTCGGGCCCCTCAGACTTAGTTTTCTTTAGCAATAGCTCGATAGCTTCTAACTACAACTTGGGTCCTTTAGGCTATGACACAAGTTACACTGGTTGCAACTTAGTAGCTTTTGAAGATTTTGGGAACTTAGGAGGTGAGGACTCCTAACTTCTAGATAGATTTGGCACTATTTCAGGTTCAAAGTAAATAAAATTTTTGTAATCCTCAAGTTCTTTGTTGCTCTCTTCTTCACTCTTCTTTGCAAAATCATCAATTCTCACATATGCACTTTCTATGATTTTATGAGTAGACAAATTCAAGCATTTGTATGCTTTACTTCTATAGGAGTATTCTAGGAATATACCTTCATCACCTTTGACATCAAATTTACTTTTCCTAGATTCCTTCAAGATATAACATTTTCTACCATATACTTTCAAGTAACTTACATTAGGTTTGTAGCCATACCATAGTTCATAAGGAGTTTGATTTGAATCTTTCTTCAACTTTACTCTATTCAAGGTATGCACTACAGTATTGATTTCTTCCTTCTAGTATTTGATTGCAACATTCTTTTCTATCATTAGTGGGTAGAAATCTAGAATTTATAGAGATTATAAGTTTGCACTCGAGATGTGTGCATACATACTGGTGTTCTTGCACAATTCATGATGGATTTGTTCCTTCTTTCAGCTATACCGATCTGTTGAGGTGTACCAGGGGTTGATACCTATCTCTTAATTCCTTTTTCAATACAAAATTCATTGAAACTCAGTGGAAATGAATTCACCACCTCTGTCTAATCTCAAACATTTCAGCTTCTTTCTAGTTTCTTTTTCTACTCTTTCCAAATACCACTTAAATTTTTGAAAAGCTTCAATTTTTTCTTTTAGATACATTGCAGTCATCATTCTAGAATAATCATCAACAAGAAGAATAAAAAACTTATCTCCACTATAACTCTCTATTCCAATAGGTCCACATAAGTCTATATGTACAAGCTCTAAGACTTCTTCAAAATGATAGTTCTTGCTTTTAAAACTAGTTTTTCTCATCTTATCAGTTTGACAAATTTTGCATAGACACATATCAGATTTTCTCAAGCTAGAATTACCTCTTACTCTTCTATTTTTTCTTATCTTGACCATATTATCAAAGTTTACATGACATAGTCTTTTGTGCCATAACCAGCTTTCTTCTACTTGAGCAATAAAACATGAACTTTCACTAAGATCAAGATAGAATATATTACCTTTTGTTTGTTTGCCAGATCCAACTAGATTTCCTTTACCATCTAGTAGTTTGGCCTTCCCATTCATAAATTCTAGCTTGAATCCAATGGTATTCAATTGTGCCACACTTAGTAGATTATGCTTTAGTCCCTCAACCTAATAAGCATTGTCACATCTAAGCTCATTGGTTAATGAGATACACCCTTTTCCCTTAATGTAACAAGGTTCATTGTTTTCAAATATCACATTACCACCATCATAATGTTCCATGTGTTAAAATTTTGTTTTATCATTAGTCATATGATGTGAGCAGCCACTATCAATAATCCATGTCTCATTTTTGCTAACATGAGAGATACGTGGCATTTTATCTCCTTCATCATCAAATTCATCTTTTACAACAATATATACCATTTCATCTTCACTGCTATTAGAATCTTTAGCTATAAAACAATATTTCTTACCTTTATCCTTGTAGTCCTTGTAGTTTTTGAATTCCTTCTTGCCTTTGAACTTATCGCTTTTCTTTTCATCCTTGTCTTCTGTGTTTGGGCATCTTGTAGCAATGTAACCAACTTCACAAGAAAAATAGATTACAGGAATCTTACCTTTGTACTTTCCTTTGCCTTTGGAATATTTCCTTGCAAGTAGGGCTTGAACAACTTTAAGATCACTATCTAAACTTTCTTCCTCTTCTTCACTTTCTAATTGATTGGCTTTTTATTTCTTACCCTTTTTCTTGAGTGAAAGCTTGGCTTCAAATACCGACTCAATACCTTTGGAACTAGGGACATAGTTATCATAGTTATCCAACTCAAAAGCTGTCAATTTTCCAACTAGAGCATCCAAAGTTATATTTCTATTTAGATCACATCTCATTTCTTGAATAGAAGGCACTCTAATTGCATAGATAGGAAGAAGGGTTTTGAGTACCTTGCTTACAATTATTTTGTCATCATTGTCTCCTCCATATGCTTTAATTGCGCTCACACTTGCTTTAATTTGCTCAACATATTTTACAATGTTTTCATCTTCTCTCATCTTTATCTGATCAAATTGTCCTCTCAGACTTTTGGCTTTAGCTCTTCTTAAATTATCATCTCCTCCATATATGGCTTTCAACTTGATCCACATATCATAAGTTGTAGTGCAACTTTTGACATCATCAAATTAAACATAATTAAGAGCAGAAGCAATGTCAATTATCGTGATGTTATGATTTTTATTTTCAGCAATATCTCAACTGATAATGTTCCAATAGGAGTCTTTTATTCACCATCAACATACTTACA
This sequence comes from Cupressus sempervirens, assembly GCA_028749045.1. NCBI lineage: Eukaryota > Viridiplantae > Streptophyta > Pinopsida > Cupressales > Cupressaceae > Cupressus > Cupressus sempervirens. The sequence goes on along the minus strand of CM053792.1, from coordinate 173,042,600 downwards.
ACCTAGATCACTGATAGTTGCCAAATGTAACCTCATAAGTCCTTGCCATGTTGCAAAGTTGTCTCGATTCAACTTGGGAATCTCTTCTATAAGACATCATGATCTTTAGCTTTTATCTTAAAACCTTGTCTGTAAGCACCAAAAGCTTTGATACCAATTATTGGAAATATAAGAGGAGTAACTAAGAGGGAAGGGGTGAATCAGTTACCACAAAAATAAATATGAGATCCCTTAGATATCAATACAAATCAAACTAATCTCTGTTGTAACTCGGTAAACACATAGGAAAAATCTTGTAACTTAGTAAATGCTTATCATAAAAATATTAAGATATTATCTATGATTGATCTTAATTTAACTTAGTTGAAAACATATAAAAGAAATAGCATGAACATAATTGACACCAAGATTTTAATGTTGAAACCCAATTTGGGAAAAACCACCAATTGCAACTAGTTACTGATTTTCACTTTTTTGAAGTGAGTCCTGTTAGGAGCCAACCCTGTTAAAGGTTACAAAAGACACCATTAGGTGTGACTCTATTACAGGATTTAATCACCCTATTAGGAGCAACCTTGTTAGAGGTCTTTAGAAAATTCAATAAAAATGTCACCTTGTTAGAGGATTTACAAATAGATGTTAAGCCAACTCTATTAAGAGATTTAGATCATTGCTACAATGGTTAGAGAGTAACAATGAGATGACCTAATTTCTGATGCAACTGAATTGTTGATTACAGATCTCAATTTTAGCTTGTATATTTGATCCTTCTTGATCGAATGTATCTTAGCATCTCAAAAAGGATATTATGCTTATCCTTCTAATTCACTTCCTTTAAGCATCATCAACTCTTCAATTATGTTCCACACATTCAATCCTCAACTTGACCTTATATTTATATATTACACATTGTCAAGTTGACTTGAATACAACTTAGAATAATTCATATTTATCTTCTCATTCAGCTGGAACCAATAAACAAATTGATTGAACTCAATATGCCAAAACAAGAAAATCCTTTGTTAGCCGACCCTTCTCAGTAGATACTAACTCAGAGCAATTTTCCTATGGTAACCAAGTGAACTCGGTTAACATTGCATATTCACAAAGTTTCTTTGGTAACTGAGTGATCTCGATTAACATTGGTTTTATCCAACATTTCCTTCATTAACTGAGTGAGCTTAGTTAACTCTCAACTTTTACAAACTTTACTTTGTCGCCCGAGTGAACTCGGTAGACATTGTGTTCTGAATTAGGCAAACTCTAGAATGCTCAGCAAACACTAGAAACTGAGTTCAATGCCTGAGTGAGCTCGGCATGCACTGACTAACAATGATATGACATTTTGTGTAAGATCAAAGGCAATACACAACTAATCAATTATTTCCAACAACAACGTCGTAACTACAACAAAAGGCTCTATTAGATAACTATTGCTTCCATAATGCAACTATCGCATATACATCACAATTATGATGGTTGACTTTAAGTTTAAACTATCATAATTACAATGGCATAGTGTCACAATTGAAACATTGTGAACATGAACTCTTGTCCCTCCCTTCTTCCAAGTTACAACTATGTCTATCATCACCATTACGACAGATTCCCTCGTCATCACAATTTGTGATAGCAAAAGGCTAATGATAGTCTCATGGGAGCAAATTCATGGTTCTTTTGCTAGGGTGATGGGTGGACATTGTAATTGTGATAGTTTGTCATCATAAAATAGGTCCAAATGTAGTAGTGGTGGTTTGTCAAGAGATGGTGGCCTAGGATAGAGTGGTAAACCTTTGTGTTCTTATTCTGAATATCCTACCCCTGTCTTAAGTTTGTTTGGCCTAAAATATGCTTCTAGTGATTCAATAATGTCGATGCCTCTTCCTAAACGACCTTCACCACAATAGCCCATTTTTTTTATTAAGTCATAACCTTTACCAAAAAAGTGGGGGGAAATATTGATATTTTGTATCCTCTTACTTTATGCTTGGAGATGTATTGCTACCTTTGACAAAGTGTTCATTGTAGGATTGAGGAGGAGCGGTTGAAGTTAGCCTATCATGAGACTCAGGAGTGTTGGTAGGTCAAATAAAGAAATTGAGTATTCTCCCACCCCTTTGTGTTGAAACTTGCATTTTCATTCAAACTCCTTCATCAAACAGCTCATCTCTCCATAATGTTTGTGTTTGGAGTCTTTTGGTGGGAGAGGTGATGAGATGGAGGAACTAGAATGAACCACTTTCTCTTTTCCCTTAGCCATTGCGTAAGAGTGGTTGTTGTGTTGATTTATGGAGGCTAAAGCCTTTGTTGATATAGACTAGTCGGTATTGCTTATGGTGACATGGATTTCTTCCTTGTTATGAGGAACATGGGAGTTATAATATTGTGTGTAATTTTGGTCCCCGGGTATGGTTACCTCTTGACCCAAATAAGGAAACTTCAAACACTGATGGTAGGTAGAAGGAACACTTGTATGCCATGTATCCATGGTCTTCCTAATAGGATGTTGTAGGTTAACTTCTAGTCTAAAACTTGACAGATAGTTTCCTTCATAATCAAGCCAACCCTTATTTTCAAGATGACTATCCCTTTAGAAAATCTTTCCTCATCATCGTAAGCCTTGATTGTGAATTTTTTCTTAGGGTCAATAGTGTCTTTCATGTATCCTAGTGCTCTTACCAAGTTTAGGATGCAAATATTTGAACTAACCCCGTTATCAACCAATGCTCCCTTTAATTTGTTTCTATGCACAAAGACCTCAATATGTAAAGGGAAATTTTCAGGGTGGGCAAAGGAAATGTCATCTTGTTCAAAGAAGGATATATAGTGGGGTGCAATGGGGTTGCTCACTATGTTTCAAAACCTATTGACATCTAGATCATTCGAAACTAGGACTTTAGTTAGGATATCTTCATGTTCTGGAGATATATGTAATAACTCAAAAATAGAGATATGAGCAAGGGCTTTTAGTAGTTGATTGACCAAACTATACTTGGAGATGGTTGAGCTTGGGGTGGCTTGATCTGAATTGGTGGTTTCCCCCGATAAGACCACTTTAGACGCTTGACCTTAGGTGATGACATTTGAAGGTTGTTTTTTGTGTTTATCTTTGACAATTATAACATTTACATCATCATCAAATCTGGAGCATGTTGATTGTGTTATCATAATTATGGGTGTAATGAACCTTTTCATTGAAAGGTTTGTTCTGGTTATTCTTGGAAGACTCTCCCTTTTCATGGCACATGAAGGGATTTTTGAATGTGGCATGGTCTTCATTGGTACATGAAGACTATGGACTTTGATGGTCTCATCATCTATTAGACATTGGATAGCTCCTTTAAGAGCAAAATAGTTATTGGTGAGATGCCTTCAATTTTGATGATAGACACACACAAAAATTTCTTTCCACCATGAGGATTTGACTTGTGGTTCATATGGCTTGGCTTTTGGTGGTGTGATAAGCTCACCAAGATTTTTTGTAAAGCTCTCTCATATGCCTCACCTCTAGGAGTGTATACTCTTGGTGAGTTGATAGAGATACCCTTTTGGTGGAGGGGCTTGATTATAGGCTACTTGTTGATTATGATTATTTTCTGCAGGTGAAGTAGCATTTTTTCATCAATTGAATGGGTGAATGGTTTCTTGTCGTTGTGTTTTTTGGCTGGTAGCTACGTCACCATTATTGACATTGGGAGAATGTTGATTTGGAGAGGCGTAAAGTTGTAGTTTAACATTATTTTCTTCTACCACTCCATTGTTTACCTATGTTATTATTTCTCCACCAAGATCTCTTTTTATCATTTGATGGATAGGATGATTTTTTTTGCTGTGAGGAGTTATTGGAAAAACCTTCCCGATCCTTTGATATTTTAAGGATATCATTGTTCAACAAAGTTTCTTCTACTTTGGCTACATTTTCTAATGTGGTTTTGAAGTCTTTAGAATCTTGGAGTTGTAATCAATAGTTCATGGGTTTAGAGAGGCTATTGACAAATATATCAACTTTCTCCTTGTTTGAGATGTCACAATGGTACTTGGTGAAGGTGTGCCACCATCTCTGTAGGAATATTTTAAAATATTCTCCTGGAAGTTACTTTGTGTTGCACAAGTCTATCATGGTAACCTCTCTTTCAATATTGTATGAGTATTGTGTAATAAATATAGAGGCTAATTGATCAAATGATCAAATATTTGAGGGGAGTTTAGAAAGCCAATCTATGGCTTGCCCTCCAAAACCCCAAGGAAATAGTTGCATGAGGTAGGTTCTATCATGTACAAATTCCATACTTAGTGTGTATAATTGGTAGAGGTGATCTTGAGGGTTGAATAAGTACTTGTCCTATTTTGGCATTTGCTTGTTTTGGGGAAATGGTGTCAAGATGAAACTTCTGCAAAATGGGAGAGGGCATATATTTTCTAGATTGAATTTTGCTGGTTAGACTTTTCCTCTTTTCAACTATTCCATTTCTATTTGCAAATCTTGGAGTTTCTAAGTAACAACCTCTAAGGGTGAATCCTCTTTATCCTTCTTGAGGCTAGATATATCATAATCAGAGGGTAATTTAGCACCTTGCTGTGCCAACAATAATAGGTAGCACTCTTTATGTCTCTCTAGTATTTTATCCATTATGTCGACGAGCTCTGGATTCTATTGGAAGTCTTCTATTCTTGAATCAATACAATTCTCACTCCTGAGTCGAAATGGACCCATTATGTCAATTGGTTTTGAATTTTGTTGTTCTAATGGGGGTGATTCATTTTCAATGGTAGTAGACAAATAGTCAATGGGTATTGTAGGACCAATGATGTTCGACAATTGTGCAGATTGAACTATTGTAGTTTACTTTGCTATCTTATAGTTACTCATGTGGCCACTCTTTCTGATTCTATTTCCTTAGCACTTGTACCAATTTTTCATAGTGGCATGAGATGTGAATGGAAACCCTTTTAATCCTTCAACATTTTCATAATGTGGGGATAAATTTAGACCAAATTATAGTAAAGTATTAGGCTATCTTGTAAATTGTTACAACAATATCAAAGGTTATGAAACCCTTGCTGATCAGATTCAACTCTATGAAGTCAGGGGATGAAAGGATGTGTGTATCCTTTGATGTTTGATTGATGTATTAGACTACGTCGATGATGTTTGTTGAATAAAAACTCTGGGTAGGATTGTTTAAATGATTTAGATGATGAAAAAATTCTTGCTTGATTTTTTGAAGGTATTGATTGGGTTTAAGGTTCCTTAGACTTGCATAGTGCTAACAGAGAAAAAGGGTATTTAGACGTGCTCTCAGTTTCGGGGAATTCTTTATGCAAGCTGCCACTATTTTGCAAATTTTCACAAAAGAGTCACATAAATGATCAAATATGTTATTTCATGACTTAAATGCATTATTTCTTCCTTTACTAGGTGTTATTCTATAAGATGGAAGCATTGTTCCAAATACATATGTGTTATTTCAATCTTTAAATGTGCTACAAAATTCTTAAGATGGGCCTTTCAATGTTTTATATGAGCTTTTCAATAGTTTAGATTACGGTAAAAGCAAGTTTTGAATGGATCCGGAACCCTTTACAAAAAAAGACTAAAGATAAACCATTAATGCACTGCCAGGTTTTACAAGGACCTGAAACCTAAAGTTAAAAAAAATCCAAACCAGGTTTTATAGGGACTTGAAACCAAGAGTTTAAACCAAACTAAACAACCAAGTTTTATAAGGACCTGGAATCTACAATTTTAAACAAATGGGAAAGCAAAAAGGAAAAAACTAGCGAAACCACCCTGACTAGAAACCAACACACTCGATCCACAGCCCGCACCTACAACAGCTCCTTGATTACGTTTGCCACCTCTTTACCTGCTTCTATAGTACTCTGGATGATGTTAGCAAATGAAGGAACAAGAGCCCCAAGAGCTTGAGCCACCTTTTTCCTTGTGCTTTGCCTTGTTCTCTTACTTGGCCCACCAGGACTCCCTACTCCAACATTTCCAGGTGAAATGATTTATTTTTTACTTTTCTTTCCCAAACTAGCCACCACCGCACAAAGGTTGGAAGTAACCTATTCCATTTTAAGGGCACTCCCCTTAATTAGGTGACGAAGTTGTTGTTCATATTCTTTTAGCTTTTTAGGAATGTTGTCAATATGCACTTCCAGCTGGGTAATCTTAATCCTTCAGCATCCAAATCTCTCTGCATAATCCTCATTTTCTTTTTGAGATTCATTACTTCATTATACATCCATGAGTCACCCTAAAGAGAAGTCTCTGCCTTGAGCTTAACAGTGTGAAGAAATGAGAGCTTAGCATTATTCTTTCTATTATCCACATTCCTGGGCTTAGAGGAAGTTGCAGTATTAATTTGGGTATCAGTATTTATGTCCATATTATTTGTCCTTTCCTCATTCACCCCTTTACTTTGGTTGTTATCCTTACCAATAGGGTCTTTGTCTTCACTCTCCTTACCCTTTTCCTCCTCCATTTTCTCCCCACTGGCATTATGTGAAGGGTGATCACGCAGTTTATCCTCCTCCTCCCCATGGGTCTCCAACCTCATATTTCTATCATGACTTCCCTTGACATTATCTTTGACAGTAGACACCCCTTTACTCCCAAAGTACCCATCCAGGTTAGAGCTAGAATCCTCGATTTATGTTTTCTTATCATTGTCTGTATCCATCTTCTCATTATTGTCTAAATTCTTAGACTCCATTATTTCCTCAACATGTTTCTTAGTCCTTTCCTATTTTGAAACCGTTTTGTTCACACTTGCCCCTTCTTCAACCTTAATTCTCTTAGGGTGGGTCTCACTATCAGTCCCTTTCCTTTTCTCATTTACCGGAGAGGGCTTTATAGCCTTACTTTTATAGTAATTTTCAATAAGTGAAATTAATCCTTCATACAACACAGGATATGACTCTTTTTTTCTATGTGCATAAAGGCTAAGAAGTAGAGAGTATTTCAAGAAAAAAAATGGGAAGGAAATCCTATCTTTGTGCCTAAAATGATTTAGGAAAACAAAGTGAAATTTATGGACCCTTTTAGCCCTACCATCAAGAATAAAGTACTCACGGATACAAGACAACACATCCCTCCAGATCACTTTAATCTATTTCAGTTCATAGATATCCCCATTTTTCTCTAGATTCTTCTCTTCGACTTCTGTCTTTGGAAATTTCTTGAAGGCCGCATTAGAGATGCTAGTTTCCTTATTAAATTTTAACCCTTCTTTTGGAAGCCCTGTAACCTCAGTGATAAAACCTTCAGTCGAATTCATAGTGACCCCATGCAAAGTTACCCTATCTTCAAACTAGTTTTTGAAGAAAGCTTTCGTAATATGGGGCTTATAACCATGGAGACACTTCAGATAGGTTGTCACATTACCATTTTGCAAAATTTCCCAAATAGAAGCCTTGGCCTTCCAAGATTTACAATTGCTCGGCTATTGCTTCCTTGGTTCCCCACCCATCTCAAAAACTTGAAAATCTCTATAGGAAACTAGAGAAGCACAACCCTAAAAAAGAAGTAATGAATAAAAAATTATCGAGGAGCTAATAACTATACTTACATGCCAAGCACAAATCATAATTATGTTTTGGTACTTCCTTGGGAATCTCAATCTATCCTCTATAAACCCACCACTCTTTTTCATAAATTTTCCAATCTTAGAAATTCTTTCCTTCTCTCGTGTGTGTCCTGTCATTATTGACTATCATCATCAATTCCACACTCTTGCTTAGACTAGCATGCCAGCTCAACTTGTTTTCCTGATAAGCAGCTTGGTTGGCAATCCAGTCAGCCACAAAATTTTCCTCTCTAAAAAATGGGAAAATATAACTTTATCAAATTTATACATTAAATTTTTTATTTCTATTATACTAGCTTCAATAGACCAAGTGATCGGGCTCTTGTTATTGAGCATATTAATGATATTTAGCGAATTTATTTCCATCCAAAGGTTCTGATAACCAATTTCCATAGCCAGCCTCATAGTATATAGCATTGTCATTGCCTCAGCTTTATGGCTAGTTGAGATCCCAATAGGAATAGTAATAGCATCAATAATTATACAAGTATGGTCCCTCAAACCCCCCCACAACCAGCTTTGTGTTAGGATTACCTTTAGTAGCACCGTCAAAGTTTCCTTTGATCCATCCCATAGGTGGAGACTTCCATTTGACATTTTGTCTTTGATCATCTATCTTACTTTTAAAGCCTTTAGTATGCATAGGATTATTGATTTGGAATTCATCATTTAATTTTCTATGAGAGTTGAAGTTTTCCTTGATAGCTCTGATTATGTTATGACCAAGAACCCACTTAGGCATTTCTTTGTCTCTAAATATTCGATTATTTCTTTCTCTCCAGATTCCCCACTAGAGATGGGGTAGGGTAACTTTCCACAAAAAACTAGTATTACCCTCCTTAGATGGACAAGTCTAACTCTGGAAGCATTGATCAATTTTGTTGTGTTGAGCCCAATCTAAATTCCAATAGTTTAGGATATAACTCCACACTTTTTGACTATAACAACAATTTAAGAAGAGATGATTATTGTCTTCATAGTCCTCTTTACGCAAGCTGCATCTATTAACCACATTGATTCCTCTTTTTTGTAAATTATCCAAAGTTAGAATTTTGTTTTGAAGCAAGATCTAGAAAAAAATATTAATTTTTGGAGTGAGACCTTTTATCCAAGCTTTTGTCCACAAAGGTCAAGGACCTTTTTCCTTAGTTTTGAAAACATAGGAGACTTTAAAACAACCACTTGCATCAGCACCCCAAATCAATTTATCGTCAATATGAGGGTAAAGGTTGAAGGCATTCAAGATTAATTGAGCATTATGAAAAGCCTAATTACTTTTAGCCAAATTAACCCATTTGTTATTAATTCAATAATGTTCCACAAGAGTACCAAACATTTGTTTATATTTGTCAATCTGAGTTCTATCCTCAAAATCCTCAATCAAAGAATGATCTAGAATCCAAGCATCATCTTGAAACTTGATCTTATGCCCATTACCCACTATCCAAGAACAACCTTTTATTAAAATTTTTTTAGCTCCCTGCACAGCTCCCCAGATAGTAGATGGAGATAAAACATTAGGATAATGAGCTTTTCAATGTTTCATACATGTTATTTGAGGGTTCATAAGTGTTGTTTTAGGTTTTATATGCGTTATTACAGGATATAAAGTAGCATTTTGGTTGGATTAGAGTCTTTTGTAGTTTTTGTCTGAATTTGCTTAAAAGTTTTACAATTTTAAGTTCTTCACTTAGTCCCAAAACGAGCACATTCAAACGCAACAATCGTAAAAATGAAAGATCCCTAGCAAAAACCTAAAATGTAAAATGGCTTCCTAATAATGGCTTTTCTTAGGTTGGTGACTATAGAGGTTTTAGTATTGTCCAAATATGTCCAAATTTACTCTTTATGAAAGAGAGCTTCCCACCAATGCGAGGGAGGTTTGGTGAAATCTCTTTCGAGACTACTAGACGAAGGTTATATTTTAAACACAATTATTTTGCATTCCACTGAGAATATAATTTTGAAGGCTTTCCATCTCACTGGCTCTACTAAGGCAAATCATTTCTATGGTCTTTTAATCTACTTATGAAAGAGCAAGAGAGATTGAAATCAAAAATAGGTCTAGGAGTTTGATCACCCTATAAGGGTAAGATAATATCCCTACTATCTTGACTTTTAAACATACCATACATGACCCATTTAGTTTTGGAGCCTTTAATATATGGAAGGCAAGAGGCTCTTAATTAAGCTAGGTGTTTTGTTCATTTCTTAGCTAATCCTCATAACAAACTAGGCATTTTGGCAATATAATTCACTCCTAGGAATGAAGAACATAGGTCTATTACCGAGTTTGAGATTCGAAATAGCTTTATCTAGCTTAAACTAGATTTGGAAATGGAAATGTCATAGTTTAAGTACTATATTCCAAGAGGGTTTAAGCTTACTTGATTTAGAGCTAACAAAAGGACTAGGCATATTTTTGAGTTTTCTTCACTCCTTTCCGCAATTTCAATGATTTGGAAGCTCCTATTTAGTTCGAAAGAGACTTATAAACACCTAGAAACCAAATTTTCAAGTTAGATATAGAAAATTACAAATTTGATCAAATGTGTTACACAAATACTCATATGTGCTACAGAATGATTCAGATGCACTATAGAATCTTGTAAATGTGTTATAGATTCTAGTAAATGTGTTATATAATCTTGTAAATGCATTATAGAAAGATGTATATGCATTACATAACACTTTGGATGTGTGATAAAAGAACTCAAAATCATTAAAACATAGTTAAAAAATGTTAAAACAACAAAAAGATCCCAAATTTGGTATTTGGGAGTTTAGAATCATCTTTGAAAGGTTGCTATGTATGTTATGAGTCTTCCCAAATGCTGCTAAGCTTGCAATAAGTCAAATCTATACAAGAAATGAGAGTAACACAAATCTACAAAGAAATTCAAATATTAGCATGAAAAGTTAAATGAGAATGAGGCTTTTAAAATGAAGCCCCATGGTGGGTACCAATTTGTACATGGGAGAAACACGTATTCATGAGACCTTGGTGTGAAGTGCAGTGAGAAAAGTAGCGAGCTAAGCTAGACCCATGAAACAACTATCAAATAAGCAATCCACTAACATCTCATGTTTCCCTAACTACAACTACTAAAATTGCTCTCAGACCAGCATCTTAGTGACAGTCCTAGAATGAGATTATGTTATTTGTGCAGATTTGTGAAAGACTATATGAGATCTATGTGAAATGGAAGATATATTAAGATGAGAACGTGAAAATGAGCTATAGATATGTGTATGTATGAGACTAAACGATGCTAAATAATGCTAGATAATGATTAAATGATGTTAAAAACCTCTATAACAATGATACTAATAAATTATCAAATGCTAGCTCTAGTATGCCTATAATAAGGATACATAAAACTTGGGTCTTTTGCTCTTGTTTTTCCCTCCTATGTATAGGATTTTAGGAAGGGTTGGGGTAAAGATGTAGGAATTACTTTTTTATATAGGGTAATGGTAAGTCTAAAATTATCTCATAAACTCCTAAAAGAAAAAGTCCAACATACTTAGTTTGTGAGGATATAAGGGCTTTTTCTTTTCTTTTTAAATCCAAAAAGGTGGATTTTCACTTTTTGAGGGGATAATGACTTTATTTTATTTAATTTTTAATTTTCTTCCATTTGTGTTTTTTTCTCTTTTTATTTGATTTTTTGTTTCCCCTTTTGAATTAAATTCCCCTTTTGAAATGATTTAGAATTTAGAATTGTAAAATGCTCAGGAATTTAGGCAATTAATTGATTAAATTAATTGTCTAAATAACTTGATATTGTGATTAATCCAAAACTTTTTTGTTTTTCCTTATTTTTCTCTGACTTTGTCCTTGATCTTTATTGATTTGATGAAAATTATGTTTCAAAAGTCCTACCAATTATAGTGTGTCTACACCTATAGTATCGATTTTCCACTTACAAGCTACTGTGTACCCTACGTTGGCATCAAGGGTTGTGTAGAAGTCAAAGCCTATCTCCACTCCAAATCTGCAAAGAAACATCTAGTGGATCTTCTAGCCAATGCCTATTGTCAAGATTTAATCTCACAATAGATGATGTGATTTAAACCTTGTTGTACAAGGAAGCTAAGAAACATAAGCATTTTAAGTAGTATTGTGGCAATCCAACCAATAAGTTGAATTTTTTTTGTGATGAGAGATGATGTATTGGGCTTTTATATTGCATTAAAGTTGATTATAACAATGATACAATAGAGTTGGTTTCAAACAAAAGAGAAAGTAAAGAGCAGGTGACAGTTCCCTATCAAGCTTAAATGTTGGAGGTAGTTTTTTCATTTGGGTGGAAAGTTCTACAATTGAAAAACAATTTATTTGTGATTGTTTACTTCAAAAAGAATCTTTGTAGTTTATTTATGATGTCATAGTGGACAATAGATTGATAAATATATATGTATAGTTTTTTTTATTCATGTACACATTCCAATGATTGAAAAAATAATTAAATAATTTTTTTCTGTAAAGAATATATATTTACTTAATTTAATAACATTTTAAAATATTATACCAAGTTTCGAGAATTTTCAAAGTAAATGATAATTTAAATAATTTAGAAGTGTAATAATAAATATGTTATAATTAATTTAGAAATTGTTTAGAATATTGCCCAAGTCATTCAACTATTATCATTAAAAATCCATATATGAAAACTCATTATCATTAAATATCACATGTCTTCCTATGGTAGAACCAAAGGTGAATAGGTGATTGCTAGAGTGAATTAAAACTACACTAGCAAATAGATAATTAAGAACAAAAGATAAAAAGGGAAAAAACATCAACCATGCCCCATAATCATGAAAATAAAATAGAGGATGCTCTATATTTTTATCAAATGGTAGATCTATGTTTTTATATAGCTTAAACAAAGATGAGATAAGCTTAAAATAAATAAGGACCAGAATCTTAATGATAAAAATAAAGACTATGATGAATACAATTTGAAGAATCCAAATTTAGATATTGATTTATTATTTACATCTATATACCATACCTAAATTTAGCATGCATATCATGCCTTATTTGCATGGCACTAATAATTAACCAAATTGAAGCCAACTAATAAATCAAGAAATATGAGGATCAATTAAACATGCAAGTTGCATATTATTTGGACATAGATAACCAAAGCTAAACTAACTTAAAAAAAAAGCTAATGTTATACAAACTAACTAAATGTGTTTGTGATGACCAATGGATTGAATGTTATATTTGAATAATGGACCCTCAAAGTACTATTGATGTATGCATAAGGTTCTTGTGAGATTTGTAGCTATATTTGGAGGCTTTGAGCAAGTATTTGTGGCATCTTATATTGCAAAATGAGAACCTACAATGTTGTAACAAATTGCACTACATTACAAGCATCATGAGCCATGTCATCTAGCAGCTAGTCATGTAATGGAAAACTCAACACAATAGCATTTGGGCATTGTTTTACATCCAACCCCCAAATGAGAAATACTAAATTTTGGGAGCCCAATCATCAACGGTTGGCAGGTTCTGTTGGTCTCAGATTGGTTTTGACAATTGAGTGTCAACACACTTAACCAATTCTCAAGTTGATGTCAAGTATAATATAGATGCTGAGCTATAGTATGTGCTAAGCCAAAAATTCAACAGGTGTCGAGTGAAGTTCAGGTGTCGAGCAAAGTTCAAGTGTCAAGCAGAGTATAGATGTTGAGCGAGACAAAATTACTATAGGAGCTGAGTGAGCCAAAAATCCTATATGTGCTAAGCATTAGCCACTAGTAAGTGTCGAATAACATAGAATCAACATATGAGTTTGTGGCTTCACAAACTCAAATGTAAACCATTTTTGAGTCGACTCAGGATGAAGCTTGAAGGATCTTAAAGATAAGATCGAATCTTTTACATTCCCTATGTAATTAGCATGCAACCAATTAAAAAAATGGAGAAGGCATGCAACCAATAGTAGAAGTGAAAGAATTGAGTGGGAAAAGAAGAATGAATATTGATTGTAGATTCATACCTAACCCTAAGTCTTTGAAGCCTTTAAAAGGAGGACGAAACCCCATTACTCATGTGTGTGAGAGAGTTTATGGAAGAATGCTAGTGAAGTGCAAAGGGGTGTAAAAGACTTAGAAAAAGCAGAACAAAATTGCAGAACTTAGTGAATCAAGAACAAAGCATCAAAATTTCATAGAGAGACATATCAGATCGAGGAAGGATCTGAACAAATAGAGCAAAACAAGGATCTGGAATGAACAATTGAAAATTGCAAGTCATCAGGTCAAGACTTTCTAATACTCTCTAGCCATTGTATTAGGAATGAAAATCCTATGATGATAGGTTGGTCTAATAACCATGTTGTAAGCCTTTAAACAAGGTGTTGAATCCTTTAAAAGGGTAACATTCCAAGTGAGTGTTTGTAAATCCTTTAACTAGGTCACTTTTAACAGTGTAAAGTCTTTAATAGGACAAGCCTTTCACAAGGCAGACCATTAGAAGTGGTCAAACTTTGTAACCTCATATAGTTACATATTGTTGCAGTGATAATTTGTGGGTGTCATCTCCACCCCAGTTTTACCTTCTCATTTTGGAGGGTTTCTGGGTTACCAAAACCTTGTGTTATCTATTTTCATGCATGTCTTTATTTTTCATGTTAAGTAGATATGTTAGATGCATGTGAATGATCTCAGCTAAATTTTTTTAAAAGGTTAAAGTTAGTTACTTTTGATTCACCACCCCCCCCCCCCCCCCCCCCCTCCCTCTGAGAAGTAAATCTTCCCACTTGTAAATTCCAATAGATTCAACCACTAATATAATTTAAATAGTTTTATAACAATATTTCTTGTAACTATATTGACAATCAAATAGAAAAATAGTCTTTGCAAAACAAATAAATTTTGTCTACCCCTTTTGGTTATGAGAATCTTAAAATTTCTCAACCTTATTTGTAAATATCGATTATAACCTACTCATTTTTTCATTGAATATGAGTAATAAATATTTTCAAAATTTCTTCTACACATTTCAAATATATTTAGGTTAACTCGCATCCTCATAGCTTGGGATACATTCTCCCGATGTTAAATAATAAATTCTCTCTTCTATGACATTGACTTGATATTTCATTTTTTAGAATATGTTGATGTAAGAATAAGCCATTTCCTTCAATTCCCAGATATGAAGTTGTCACATTCCTTAATCTACTATTTGACCATATGCTACTTGCATCCATCTCTCAAGTTTGGAGGCTAGTTAAGAGGTAAAATTTAGAGTTACATTCAGCTTTAGACTACACATAGAAAGGCATCATCAAAGCATCATTGAGGATGGAAACATTAAAGAAGCATTCATCACACCTACTATTGGTTAATTATTTTATTAGAATATATATTGCATGACACGTGACTCATATTTTTAGGTTTCTTGCTTTGAAAGCTCAATGTCATGACTTGTGGCTCATATTTCTTGAGTTTCATAAAATATAAAAAATTATATTAAAAAGAAATTTAGGCATGCCTACATACCATCCCCTATTTCAAAAAAAAATCGTACCCATACATGTACTCAAAATACCCAAGTACCCCACATATCTATGCAACCTTAAATATAAACCAGAAATAATATTAAGCAAAACATAACTGTTATATTCCAAGAGGATCATGTGCAACATATCCATACTTTGCCAATGCATATGGAACTCTAAATGAAACCATGTAAAGAGCCTAATTGTCATTATGCATAGATACATGTGAAAACTACTAAATCAACTTTGATTTTTTAAGAGTTCCAGTCTATTATTTTGATTGTCCACTTATTTGATTTAAATATCTAATAAGGTTAACCTCTGGGAATACCACATTTGGTTTAAGTTGACCCAAAGAAGTAGGAGAGCTTATCCACTCTTATAGTTTTAAGTTTTAAGTTTTAAACCTTCCAAATCTATGGATGAGCCTATATTTACTTTCACACTCACAATATCGTAGCCTTCTAGGTGAAGAAATCTATTGGACAAGACCTCTATTTTAGGACCTAACATAACTAATTCAATATGCTAATTAGATTTTGATATTTCCTAGGTTCACATAGACTAGGCTATGTTCTTAGAATGGTAATTAACTCTCAAGACACCACACGCCTCTAAATAGGATTACAAAGACAATATTTTGAAATGCCACTTTGAAATAACAAGGACTAATATTTACTTGAAGCTACCTAAAAATTTAGTGTTTTTCTGTACCTTAATACCCAAAAAATGGATTACTTTAAAAAGAAATTACTATTGTACGCTAAACCCATATAACTATCTTTACCTTCCATCATCACTACCGTCTATTTCTGCAACTCATTCATAAACTTGTGAGCTAAAGAAACCTTCTTTTCCTAATGATCATCATCATCTACTTACATAATTCATCTAAAGCTCATGTTTTACATAGCTCAAATAATGATGACCATAAGCTCAAGATAAGTTATGTAAAGAAATGTTTTTGATTAAGTAAAATAGGTTTTACAGGATCCTAAAACCCAAAAGTCTTATAGCATATAAATATAGAGATTAAAAAAGTCCAGCAAACATGAAACTGCTACAAAAAGCCAAAATTAACAAAAGGCCAAAGGCCAGGAGGCAAAAGTCAATTGCCTACCCTATAAGAAAAACTAAAAGAGAAACAACCTAATCGTTCTCCTTATCTAGGTCCTGTAGAGTTTCTGTAGCTTAGTTACCCTTTTGATTATCCGCTCCTTCCTAGTTCTTGTTCTGGGCATCCTCCTAGTCCACCTGGTCCCTGGCAGCTTTCAAAGCAACCTCTTCTTGGCCAATGTCTAGACTGGTCATCTTCACTGTGTTCCCACCGAGGCCAATTCTTATTAGAGTATCCCCCAGGTTGACTATGTTCTCGTTCAAAGTGTGCAGAGTATCCACAATTTGTTTTGTCAGAATCTGGTGGATGTAGTCAAACCTCTAGACTTTCTATTCAACTAGGGATAGTCTGTCCTCCTATTCATCTCTATAGTCCTAGCCGCTACAGTACTTCTGGCTTCCATACTAATCAGTCTTCTTTCCGATGTTCTCCTGGACACTGCGGATGTTCTGGCTGCTATCCTAATTTTTCTTTTCCTTTCAAGCCTCGATTTCCTAAAACAACCATTTGATAGATCAGAAGTTATCTATCAAGCTATTCTTCACGTTGTTCAAGAGGTTGAAGCCAATTTCTCACACTTTGTTAGAAATGACCAACAGAGCAGGGTCAATTAGCTCATCATAATGGGTTTTGCCATCAAGGTCCTCCATCACCTAGATGTTCATCGACTCTCTGACAATACCCAACCTAGCAGTATCCATGTTAAAATTCCTCCATGCCCTCCTCCTATCCTTCCTTATCACTTCCTCACTTTTTTCCACCATAATTTCAATCATCTCCTCGGGCGGGGAAATGGACAAGTTAGGGCCAAGGGTCTCGGAGGTCAGGGCAATGGGGTCTCCCTGAAGCAGGGCCTAATCGGCTTTTCTTTTCCTGGGATTTCCTGGGGAAACATCAAGGGAAACCTCCTCCTTATCTCTTTCCCTTCCCTTCTCCTCATCCTTTACTATGTCCTTCCCCTTCTCCTTCAGAGTCAGTGTTTGTCTCCTCTTCTTCCTCACTATCCTCTTTCTCCTCCAAAGGCTTTGGATTGGGGGGAATGGGGGGAAGACATCTAGGGCTCTTTCTGTTGGGAAAGTGGGGATTGTGGGAAACAGAGATGGCTTTGGCGGAGTTTTCCTCATCCTTAGTTTTAACAACTTGAACATCCCTAGAGTCTGAACTAGTGGTATCCTCTGAAGCATTACCCGAGTCACCAAGGGATTTTCCTCGATTTGAGTTTTCAAAAACTCATATACCAGGAGGAGAAGGCCTTTGTGGAGGGCAAGATTAGTGACCTATTTTCTCTTGAAACCCTCAATACCCTTAGACAAGGAAGTGTAAAGATAGAATGGAAAATAAATTTTAATAGCATGCATAAAGTGGTTTAGCAACACAAAATGGTGCGTTTTTATCCTGTCGAACCTAGAGTCAAGAGTGATATACTCAATGAGAATCCTTAGAACATACCTCCATAATTTTTTGATGGATTCCATCTCATAGTAAGTATCGGACGTGATAAGTTTGTTCCTCTCAGCATCGTCCTTAACAAATTCACTAACAACATTGGCCAACATATTTTTGTCCTTGTAGATTTTTATGCCTTCTTAAGGGATTTCTATCACCTCTGCAATCAAGCCCTCAATGACGTGGTGGGTGACTCTATCTATTTTGACTTTCCCATTATTCCATGTTTTCACCATCACCTTGGTAACCCCAACGTCGAAACTGTGAAGCTTCTCCATGAACCTAGTGATACCTCCTTTTTCGAGCTTGTGCCAAACCTTCTCCTTCTCCTTCCAATTCTCAATTTCCCCCCAAGGCTCTCTTTTGATCCTTTCCCCGACCATGGTTGCCTTCGGCTCTATAAACCCTATTCTGCTAGCAGAATTGCTAAGCTCTATTTTCCTTAGGGTGCTAAAAATGAAAATGTTATTATGTTTTTTAGTGGTTCTGTTCATGCCAGCCCTCAAAGTGTGCCTTCCTTACACATAATTATGAATTGAAAAGAGCTCCGCATGACTTCTAATTAGTCCCCTTCCGACATGCGATTTGGTGTATTCTTCCATTATTAAAATGGGATTATGTAAAGAAATGTTGGAAGGAGTCACACTTTCTTTTCTTGAAGTGATATGTAAATAATTATTGATTAACAAATTAAATCTCATGAAAATAGTACATTGACTATAATTATTCTCTACTAAATTGATTGTGGCTCTATCATTAAATGCATCATGTAGATTAGCAAATGGACCTAATGTTTATCATCAGTATGGATTGTAAATCATAAATATAAGAAAATCTATCAATATATTGACTGTAGTGAGGGCCTAAATTTATTAAAATAGGTGGCCTTCTCTCTACTAAGATAATTTAAAAATTAAAAGGAAAATTTAGAGAACATCCATTTAACCATTTTAATTTAAGTTATTTCCAGTGAATCCATTTATAGTGACTACCAATGATACCTTTCTATAGATAAAAAATCCCTTCATATCCCTAATACATGTATCTATCCTAGGAAAGAGCTGAAACATTCAAGCAGAATTATCATCATGAGAATGAATGGATCATCCAATATTTTAGAATAAAATACAAGTATTCAGACCTACACAATTTTTAGTAGAATCAATCCAGACAATAAATGAACCAAAAATAGTCTGAGTGATGAATAATTAAATTTAAATGGTGGGATACAAAGCCCGAAAGTAACTAAAAATAAAACAAAAAAGTACAATACAGAGGAGTATCCCCCTTAATCTTTACAGTTATGAGAACCTAACAATCTAAAGCAGTGGATCCTCTATAGTAAAGCCAACTTAAACAATTTTTTTTTAAAGAACCTGTTGGCTATTTTTTCCCCCCATTTAACGCATCATCGATATCCAATTAGAGAAACCTTCAATGGGTTATTTTCTTTGCAATGGGTCATTGCAATAAGGTTGGTGGCTAACATTTTTTGTTAGCTTAGTCCCTTCTTTGACCGAGTTGGCTCGGTTTATTCTTGGTTGGGATGACTAGCTACAAGATCTGATGGCTCTCAAGTTTTTGTGTATATCTGCCCAATAGATCAAAGACTCTTGTTATGTCATTATCAAAAGATGCAAGTCCTTTAGACATAGCAACATAGCGACATTGTGATGTGTGTCTAGTGGGACTGGGCAACTACAACGGTGCTTAAAATCAACTTTAGTCATAGATTGACCTCAAGATCAATGATCATTGTTATGTCATTAAAGAAAATTGTAAGATTTTTAGTTATAGCAACATAACAATAACGTGCCACATGTCCCACTCAGTGTTGGGGGGTTTTAAATGATGGTTTATGCATGAGGATTTTCTATGGCCAAGATTTAACCTTGAATGAATCATGGCCACCCATCAACTCATTAGAAGATTAGAAGATCAACGACTCCTAAGCCCGAGACCATGTGAGATCCTACCACACATCACCATTCTAGCATTTCCTCACTCTATAGTGTCTCTGTGAGGCTCTGAAGTCCAGAACTATGCCACGTTGTGAGGGTCCCCACTTTTTGTGCTATTAATTTCCTTCATTGGGAGGAATCTCTTCACTACATCTTAGTCATCTATTGGAAATAGATGATCTTCATCAATGACTGTAACTAAATCTCTCGTTGGGGAGATTCTTGCGACATCTCAGTTGTCCTTCTCAAGGGGAGGATCTTCATCGACAATCATCATTCAATTTCGGGAAAATCAAATTACCCCATAGTCAACTTTGCATGTTATCCTTTCGGGCCATGACTTTGTTTTTCCATGACACGCCATTAGGGCTAGTTCTTCAATGTCCAGCTACTTCTTGGGCCTTGATTAGGACAATGCTATCACACTCCATGCCTCTTTAATGCATGAAATGGTTAAATTTTAGTGGTCTGATCCCTTGCGGCTGGGTGCACTTATTTTGGTCTCATTCTATCACTTCTAGCATGCAATTGTACTTCATGATAAGATTTTCTTGCTGATTCTTAGTTATTGCTCTGCTCTGCAACTCAACTCCATCTTGGTTGGGGTTTGAACTTCAAGTAAGATTAGAGTTATGCCTAAAATCCATAAAAGGAAAGTTGTAAATATTTCTTAAGGGTTCTTCTCTATTTGTATTTTGCAACATTTCATTAATGAAATAACTCTATTTCTTACCTCTTCTTTCCATTCATTATTTGTGCATGTGTTTCTCCTTATTTTAAATGTTTCCCTTCTATTTCTTAGATTTATGTGTTGTGTTTAATCAGTTGGCAATTGTTTCATAATGAAAATTATCTTTCCTTTCAACATTTCATCAGTTTTGAACCCACATTTCATTTTGGGATATAGATTGGAGTCAATTTTAGTGTATTTTGGGTCTTCATTTATGTTTTGTGCAATTGTGGGAAGAGTTATAACTGTAGTTCTATCTCAGTGCATCACCTCCTTTTTCCTTTATGCATTTAACTTTTGTTCTCCTTCTCCCTTTTCCTCTTAAGCAGTAGTTTAGGTGCACCCTGATAGTGAGGAAGCCCACCTTCTCCAGAGATTTAGCCTCAGAGCGCAAGTCCCACACTTGGAGGTTGTTTCCATGTTACACAAGGTTGCTTGAGGGTCACACCTCAAGCAAGGGTGCATACTTTTGTGTCAACAGTTTTTGGCACGCCCAATGGAACATACTAATTTCAGCTTCATAAGTTTGTTGGTTAGCCAATTGATCACTATCCATTAAAAATTTGGGTGTTATTCTTAATGAAATTAGCCTTTGGGGGCATTCATTCAACACCATGGCGACTCTATGCATCTATTGGTTTCAATATACCAAGTGCTGGTATGATTTTGATTTTTTATGTTTTTCAAGATTTTTATGAAGGTTCTTGTCTAAATGCTTTATCATGGATCCCCTTCATAGAGATGCCTCCCACTTTCTCCCATATCATGAAAAGGCTATTACCCAGCTCTCCCATTCTCTATATTAGCCACAAACTAGTTATGACCAACAAGAATACCCAGATCACTAGGAGGCTGATTTTACTCCAACCCATCATGTCATCTATGGCCATGAATATGTGAAAATTCCCCCCTCCAAGTTCATCACAATCCAAGAGTTCCAAGAGCAACAAGATAAGAGGATTAAATCAAACCTCAATTCAAAGCTTTTTGAGCTTCATGAGCGTTCAAATAGTTTGGGATCTGGGTTTGACGAACTTTCCAAGATTTTTAGCTATGTTGAAAATCCATACCCAAATACAAATTACATGGATTTTTAGTTTGTTATGCTCTTTATGACTTCTTGGATTAAGGAGTTGCAGGATGACAAGGAGATTTTGGAGGATGATCCTTATGTTTGCAAAATGGTGTTTGAGGCTTTTGATATTTTCAATGAAACTCACTGGGCCCTTCAAAAGGTGTAGTAGGAGGAGATGGCATGTCGAGCCTATCTCCAACAACAAGAATAAGAGAGGGAGAGATAGAGACATAGTGAGGAGAGACTTGCTATGCAATTTGCTGTAAAAAAGAGGAGGAAATGAGGCTCCAGTCAGCTCATTTTCAAACCAAAGAATTAGAGGCAATCCCTTCTCCAAAATATGTCATTCCTAGCTTCAAGAAGCCCCCTCCATTACAAGAGCCTTCTATTGTAACTTCTCCATTCCCTATGTGAAAAAGATGGCCCCATGAGCATTCCATACCCATCACCATTTCATTCCTTGAGGGTGGACCAATTGTATGGACTCCTTATGGTCCAAATATGGAATTTTGGGAGAATGAAATGAAGCAAATAAAACCACCAAGGGAGGAGTTGCATCCTAATGATGAGGAAAAAGAGGTAGCTATTAAGAAGAAGGATAAAGAGCTTCTCTCTTTTGTTGAAGAAGAAGAAGAAGACAACAAGGTTGTTCTTTTTTTTGAGGAACAAATCATGGCTTTTGATCCTTTACAAGAAGATGGGGATCTGTTGTTGGAGAAGGAAGAATATAATTTGTTGCAGCAGGCTATCCTTCATGATATGGAGGATGGAAAGGAGGATCCCAAGGATAGCTCTATCCTTGAGGATGGACATGCTTATATTCATGATGTTTCCCCTCAACCTATGCATATTATTGCAGCTATGATGGAGGAGATTAATGACAAGAATGATCTTTTGGACGAGTTTGATGCTATTTGCTCTTCCATAGAGCTTGAGTCATCATCTCCTATATATGAAGAGCATGTTCTTCAATAGCAACAAGAGGAGAGTGCATTACTAGCCACACCATCAGAGCCAACTCTTGTTGGCCATAAGGATTTGAAAGTTGTAGAGCACAACATGATCAAGGATCTTTGACTAGACCCAACACCATTAAGAGGATGCCCCATAAGGCATCTAGCTCCGCAATAACTCATGTTGGCCCCAGTCATGCTCATTCCAGAAGATTATCACAAGGAAGAGCAAGCATGTCTTTCTCAACGAGACAATGCCCTAGTTGTGGAAAGCTTCATTGTTTTTAGCATTGAGAAGAAGGTACTACATGCAGTAGTATGCTTGTCATACTTGTTGATCTGTTTAGCTACACATGCACATGAAAAATGAAATTAGCTTGTGTGGAGGGGCAACTACTTCAACCATCTAGTAAATTGCTTTGTTTTATTTTTGTAATTATAAATGCATGTACATAGTAGAGTAGGTGTTTTCCAACTTTCCAAGAAGTGCACGTGTACAATTGTTTCCGAGTTGTTCGAAACTCCCTTGAGCTTTTTTGATTTTTTGCTGGTTGCAAAATTTTGAGAAGCTACAGGTAGGATGATGTGTCATTCTCTTTGGTGACTCCATTCCCAACAGATTGCTTGAGGCCATTGATCCATGCTTAGTAGTAAAGCATCCCCTCTGAGTCACCAAGAATGTTGGCCATTTTTGCCCCCCATTCAGCCCATCATCAATATCCAATCAGAGAAACCTTCAATGGGTTGTTTTCTTTGCAATGGATCATCATGATAAGGTTGGCAACTAACATTTTCTATTAGCTTGATCCCATCTTTGACTGAGTTGGCTCAATTTGTTCTTGGTCAAGCTGACTGGGCTGTGAGATCCGACAACTCTTGTGTTTTCCTGCACATCTTCCCAATGGATCCTTGATCAATGACTAGATTGCTATGTCATTATGAAAAGCTACAAGTCCTTTAACCATAGCAACATAGTGACATTATGATGCGTGTCTAGTGGAACTAGATAAGTGCAATGGCACTCAAAATCAACTTCAGCTGCAGATTGACCTCAAGATCAATGGTCGTCATTATGTCATTATAGAAAGTTGCAAGGTTTTTAGTTATGGCGACATAACAACAAAGCGCCATGTGTCCCACTTAGTGTTAGAGGGTTTTAAATGATGGTTTACGCACAAGGATTTTCTATGGCTAGGATTTAACCTTGAACGGATCGTAGCCGCCCATCAACTCATTACAAGATTAGAAGATCAATGACTCCTAAGCTTGGGACCATGTGAGATCTTGTCCTGCATCACTATTCCAATGTTTTCTTAGTCCACAGTGTCTTTGCAAGGCTTTAAAGTTTGGAACTATGCTACATGGTGAAGGCCCCACTTTTTGTGCTATCTATTTCCTCCATTGGGAGGAATCTCTTCACTGCATCTCAGTCATCTGCTATAAATAGAGATGATTTTCATCAATGACTATGACTTAATCTCTTGATGAAGGGTGCTCCCATTAATGCCATAAACACATAACCAAAATAAAGAAACAACAACAATTGTGAGAACAAAATATGGGCTTCTTATTATCGCCACAAATGCAAAATCATAGAATTCACAATTACAATATGTTAACCCAAATGGGCACCTTCATTACAGTAATCCACAAGAAAAAGTTGTGAACTATCACCTAGAGTTTTCCTAGACAATGTTCGAGCATTTCTTAAATAGGCAATTTTACGCCGCTCGGGAAGGTTCTAGACACTCAAACTTAATACCTAGGGCCGACAGACCCTAATAATACATATACAAGTGGCCAAATACACATTTGACATTTATATACCAAAAATCTACAATAAATCCATGAATACTCATGATATGACATTGAGCTTCAACTGGTAGGATGATATATCCAAGATGAATATCCACCTTTGAAATTAGGACATTTTGAGCTTGTATGACTGACTTACAAAGTAGCAGGCCTCCACATACAAAAAGTCTGCATTAAGACAACCCTTATTCAAACAACTAAAATGAAATATTTTTGGTTGATGCAAGATTTCTCTTACAGTCAGGATGCTCTTGCATCATCTCTTGTTGGGGAGATTCCTGCGATATCTCGACTGTCCTTCTCAAGGGGAGGATCTTTATCAATGACCATCATTCAATTTCGAGAAAATCAGATTTCCCCTCGCGGTCAACTCTGCAAGTTTTCCTTCTCAACGACTTTGTTTGTTTATGGCACGCCATCAAGGCCAGTTCTTCAATGCACATCTACTTCTTCGGCCTTGATTGACACAACACCATTGCACTCCATGCCTCTTTAATACATGAAATGATCAAATTTAAGTGATTTGATCTCTTGTGGTTGGGTGTAGTTATTTTTGTCTCATCCTGTCACTTCCAGCATGCAATTGCACTTCATTATCAAATTTTCTTTCTAATTCTCAATTATTTTTTGCCTCTGCAGCTCAACTCCATCCTAGTTGGGGTTTGAACTTCAAGTTAGATTAGAGTTATGCCTGAACTCTATAAAAGGCAAGTTGTAAATATTTCTTAAGGGTGCTTCTCTGCTTGTATTTTGCAGCAGCATTATGCTTTGCAACTTTTGTCATCCATTAATGGAATAACTCTATTACTTACCTCTTCTTGCCATATATTATTTATGTATGTATTTTGTTTTATTTTGAATGTTTCCCTTCTATTTCTTAGATTTACATGTTGTGTTTAATCTATTGGAAATTGTTGCATAGTGAAAATTATCTTTCCTTTCAACATTTCATTAATTTTGAACCTGCATTTAATTTTGGGATATAGATTGGAGTCAAGTTTAGTGTATTTTGGGTTTTCATTGATGTTTTGTGCAATTGTGGGTAGAGTTGTAACTGTGGTTCTATCTTGGTGCATCACCTCCTTTTCCCTTTCTACGTTTAACTTTTGATCTCGTTCTCCCTTTTCCTCTCAAGCAGTAGTTTAGGTGCACCCTGATAGTGAGGAAGTAGAACTTCACTAGAGATTTGAAACCTCAGAGTGTAAGTACCACACTTGGAGGTTGTTTCAATGTTACACAAGGTTGCTTGAGGGTCATACCTCAAGCAAGGGTGAATTTTTTTTGTGTCCATAGAACCACCACTTCACATTTATTTTGAGGTTCATTGTAGTGATTTACATAAAGAATTATTTTCATGTACCAATCCTCATATGATGCATAACTAAGGCCTCTTCTATCTAGAATATACATGCCCACAACCACACAGATCTGGAAATTTTAATCACATGAGGAAACCTCCTAACCCTGACAGTAAGATCTTGACCTGGCCTCAAATGCATACATTCAATATCCAAGACAAATTATTTATTTCTATTTTTTCAAGCATGATGACCCATTCCAACAAATCCTATTATTTATTCCTATATTTTGAAGTATGACTACACATTCTAAGAAACCCTAGTGATGAAAGGAGACTATACATATAAAAAAAATTCTTCAACTTGAGAACCCAATACTTTGACTTATTTACAAGGATTTTCCTCCTATAACATTTTCACCTAATAAAATCTTATAAATTTGTACTAATTCTAATTTAAACTATGTCTTATAATTTTTAGAGGCGTCAATCTACATATTTCATTCTCTAAATTTCCAATAAACCCCACCAAAAATTAAACTAGTTGTTGCATATCAAAAGCCCCAATAAATCAACAATCAAAAGCCCCATTAAATACCCTCCATAAAAAAAAAACCCCATTAAATCAACATTCAAAAGCCCCAATAAATCAACAAACAAAAGCCCCAATGAATCAGCAGGAAATACATTGCAACATTGAACAATATAAATAACATTTTCTGGTTAATAACATTCAAAAGCTCCAATAAATCAACAAACAAAAGCCCCATGAATCAGCAAGGAAATACATTGCAACATTGAACAGTATAAATAACATTTTCTGGTTAATATATAAAGGTAGAATATCAATAAGAAATGAAAAAGGGTTGGAGAAAAAGACTCGTCGATCACTGTTGAGCAACGATATTGAAAAACCCTTACAAATACACTAACACCCAAATCCTTTCTACCCACTAAACCACTGCTATTTATTTCCCAATAAATATAGAGCCAATCTCAACCATTAATCCTTTTGTATTGTAAAAATCTTCAAGTTGCCTTCGATGTCCAAGATAACCTTGCCAGAGAAGTTTCCATAAATCACCCTAACAAAGCCTCATAGTTGAAAAAACAAAATAAAGAAAGCATGAGTTTTTATTCTTGAATTCTCGGCTTACAAATTTTTTGTCTAAAATTCCTATCTTTGTCACTTTGTATGCCCTTCCTCCGTCTTTTCTCTTAATCCCCCACTGAGAAATTTTCATTCCGAAATACCCAACTTTTTGACTTCCCGCGCCCTTTCTCTATCTTTTTCAGGCTCTTATCATGTCTTTTTCTGCCTCGTATTAGGAATAGTTTCTATTTTCTATTTGAGATAAATTAAATATTAAAGGCAAATATTAATTTGGTCTTTAATAAATGTCCTAAAATACCCCTTAGTGTAGTAGTGACTCAATCCATGGTAAGAGAACCTGTCGCTGTCATATAATCATCTCTCGTAATACCATAATATGTATAAATTTTGGGCTCACAATTTATAATGACAGTATACATTTCAATCATCGAGCATTCATTGTGTAAACACCGCCTGATAAGTTCCATGATTTCAAGAGCTATCAAGTGCTTATATCATAGTAAGATGGCGGAGCTTTTGAGTCATGCTCTCAATTAGAAATATGCAGTGGCAATGGAGAAGAAATTCCGCATAAGAAAAATGAGAGGGTAGATCTAAATTGACGCTCTAATAATCTCACGATCACACACTAAGGAAGAAATTAGGCTTGGAAAAATAAGTTAACTTTGACTATTTAACACTTTTAGCCTAGGAATCAAACCTTAGTGTAAAGTTTAAGTGACTAGCAAAGACTTCAATGAATTACTTCTTAATGTGGAATGTGGAATATGTGGGCTATTTGCGGGCTACGCAGCTCATAATATAGACATGATATCCAATCTTTTGTCATGCTCATGGAGGATATTTACTTCATCTTCGGTCAGTTAACATTGTTAGGGTGTCGTTGCTTTCCAGTATAGAGATTGTTCGTGCTCTGTATTGAAATTTGCTTCTACCTTCTATAATATATTTACACTAGTCACAACTAAGAATGAAGATGAAAATCGCTCTTTCGCATAGCTTCAAAGACTCCCCTCGCGAGTCGGTGATTTGATTTAATTTGGTTATCCCAACATCAGAATATTAGTGAAGCAACAAATATTATTATCATTTTGTTATAAAAATAATAATATCACCATATTCCAGCCATCGTAAAATAAGGTTTGCCTAGAGATTCTCTGCCAGCATGAGGATTCAGTCACGGTTGTCTTCCCAGATCCAAACTGATTTATGCCCAACGTCCTCCTTTATCCAACAAGCTTGATATCATCTCTGAAGGGTCTTATTTGGAAAAGACTAGCATCTCATGCTCTGCACATGAGTCTTCAGCTAATTACATGGTACACAGTCTATTTTAAAAGTTTTCCATTCACCATGAATGAACACAGTGAGCCAATTGATAGTACTCGATAGACTTCTGAGTAGAGATGGCAGTCCACTCAATTGTCATCACTAGATTCATCCTATACCTCAAAATTTGACCAAACTCGCCACAGCCCAATTTGGAAGACACCGTGAAATAGCGAAAATATTACGGGTAAGAAAGATTGTGCTCGAATGCCGAGAAGGTGAGTTAAAGCACATATAATAATTTGTCATTTATATAGCTCATCATATATGTATGGAAAAATCAAAATACTAGCTTATATATATATATATATATATATATATATATATATAATAAGTTGAGAGATATCTTTCTCAGGTTGTGGTACTGAAATAATTTATGACAATAGGTGCTTCGAGAAGGATATCTTTGTCCAAAATATGCAATGAAATTTGTTGCAGAGCTGAATAATACTCTCCAATCATTTTTTTAGAGGCACTCGTTATGAATAAACTTAATCTACTACTTCATCCACTCTCCTCCATTCTCATTAAATATTAATAAAAATTCTTAAAGCACGGGGGTTATTGTTTGCAGCAGGTGACTCTTTAATTCTTGCTATTACATTTTTTATTGCATGCATTATTATTAGTTACACTTGCAATGAACATATGTGAAAATAATTATAAAACATATAACACTTAAATGAATGTCAATTTTTTTAAAAAGTAACAAAAGTTTACATTGATGAATGCTTTCACTGTAGGAAGCCTCTCGGCTTAATAAAAGAAAGCTTTAAACTATTTGAATTGGTGATGCAAATCCCATTCAAATATATTCCCTATTATAATCATTGTATGTTGTTTAAACTGATTTTTTTTAATCTTTTATCACAACATTTAATATCATTGAGGGCCCGTTTGATTTCTAGAATACGAATAGAAAATTTGGAATACGTTTTCTATTTTCCGTTTGGTTGGTCAATTGGAATAGGGAATATGAATACATATCCCCATTTTGCCTCTAAAATGAGCTTATACCCATTCCAAAAAATCAATTGTTATTGGAATAGTCATTCATGTTCCCAATATTGTATACCTATTCTCCATTCCTATGCCTGCAACCAAACGGGCCAAAAGATCTTAAAATACTTAATGCATCATCTAGGAAAATGTGTACTTTGAACTCATGAATCCATTTAGAAGCCAGAGATATCAACTTCTCTTTTTTAGTATCAGAGTAAAATAATGCAACTTTTACAAATATATGTGCACTCAGGAGGATTTAAGATACTTATCTATCTGAGCTAGAAGAATCATGAAAATTGAACAATGAACAGTCTCATAGCAAAGCAAAAAGATTGCATAGGTCTTCAAAACATATGTAAGAGAAATTGTTAAATCTTTTATGTTGAAAAAAAATGTTATTGAAATGTGTAGAGATGATTTATTTTAGGTAAAAAATCAAGTGAGATTTTAGAGAAAATGTATTTTGATATTCAATAATTAAATGTGAAAATTTAAATGTAAAGATATTATAGTCAAAGGTGCAGACCAGGGGAAACCTTACACTTCCACATATACAAACCTAGGATTTGGTCACCTGATATAAACTTTGAAATTGGTAGAGAACATGTCTGAGCATGAGAACATGACCCAATTACATACGTAGATTGTCTTTTGGCATGATATTTGGGACTATTAAATGTTGCAAGATTTAATATCCTAACTTGAGGTTGAGCCTTAGAAATTATGAAACCAAGGGCTTTGAGATTTTATTTTGTACGTGAAATAATATAACCATTTTTATGTCATGATCGATTTGTGTGTGATGTTGGAGTGTATAATTGAATAATGTTACTTCTTTCAATCATCATGTCATTTAACCAAAAATGGCAATGACCATTATTTTGTTGAGTCCAATTTACTCGGTCACCCAATATTCTCTACTATAATTATTCTACATTTTGGATGGTTCTCTTTATGGATTATGTACTCCATGTTGGAGATGGATGTTATGGATCTCATGTTATGATATCTTGTGAATTGATACTTTGATTGTGAGATATCCATTATGAGATGTATAATATTTGGAAGTGTTTGTATTGATACGGGTAGTTGATTTTTGGTATGGAATGTGATATTCTTTTCTTTGCTCATTATTGTACTTTGGTGACTTTTGTGATAATAGTTGATGAGAATATTTTGTGAATTTTATCTTTCTCTTCAAATTCTTTTTGTATGGTGCATTAGGGTAGGTTATCTAGGTTTATAGAGGGAAAGTGACTTACAATTGGGGTCAGAGCTCTAGGTGGCTACTCGAGTAACTCATTATAAGAGACTTAATTATGTGATAATATTACATATTAAATGAGGGTTTTAAAATAAATTAATACGATAATTGTGTTCCTTCCCTGTGTTTTGAGTGTTAGTACAAGCTAGGATGAGAGTAGGAGAAGATGTTTGATTGAGGTATTTCATTGTAGTAAGCATTATCTATATGAGAGGCTATTGATGCCACATCAAGTCATTTAGGGGCTAGGGTTCAGAGGTAGACTGCTGAGGTAAACTTAGAGTTAACTCCTGTGATAAAAATTACCTATATGCATCTTGTGTTAGTTTCCTTTGGGATCATCTTTGTTGCGTGCATAACACCACTTAAGATAGAGATCTTCAAAATCCCTTGCCTAGGATTTGTGTAGTTGGTTTTATGGTTTTTTCTATGATTAAGACACAATGTTATCTCCTTAGCATGGTGCAAGTGGGCCATTTAGGTTTCACACGGTCGAGTGTTAGTGATCTCCATTATTATCAAGATTCCAACAAATTTGTACTAGCACTGGATATTTTTGTAGTAGTTAAGCCTTATTGCCCAACTTGTTTGGATAATTTATCTTATATCTTCTATTGTTGGTCTCTACATCACGTATCATGTATAGTAAATGTAAGGTATAAGGATAAAATTGTGTGCATTCACGAAAACAAGTGAGGAAGAAATGCCAATGATTGATTTTCTACTAATAGGAGCCCTGAAATAATTAGATTCCTATATTGAGCTTGTAGAAACCTAAAAAAACTGAACTAGGTAACTTTCTTTTTTATACTCTGAACATGTCAAACTAGAGGGTCCAAGTTAACCCCTATTTGGAATAAAAAACTCTACAAACAAGTATTTTAGCTCCTAAATATATTACTACGACGGGCATTATAATGTTGGGGTTGAGGTTAACCTTGACTTGAACCTAACAACATCATAACTCAAAATGAAATACATATATGAAAAACACTCTAAAAGGCTTCTCATATATGTGCTCAAATTTTTCCTCTAAGTCCCATAAATATGCAAAAGTCATGTGGGGGTGGCTATATATAGGGGTTTTCCTTAGTCCATCCCCCATTTTGGTGATTTCCACCTCCACAAATAGTCATTAGAAAAAAATGTAATGTGTGTAGTGCTCATGAAAATATAATGGAAGGAGCTATATAAATGTAATGTAAAATGCCAAGATCTAGCCCTAGAGAGTGAAACCCTAGCATGAAAATGCAATCAATATTAGCTTGAGTGTATACCAATATGTAAATATGAAGTAACAAAGCACATGCATGAAAATACCATAGAAATCATACCAATCCCCCAAGGACTAAAGTACTCCTAGCCATCTTCATAATATGTTTGCAACAATGATATTGTCTTGAATGCTTGATAGTAATTGTAGATGTCTGAACAAAAGTTTGTAGACAATTAACTCCTTTTATTTGATGGATAATTCTAAGTTTTTGATTTCTATCTTGCAATTTCTCTATGTCAAATTGGGATGTCCACCAAAGTATACTCTCTTCCTTATTGCCAAATAAATAAGGTTACTTTTATAGTGATTCCAAGATTGAATCGTGCAAGAGTTGACTAGATTATGTAGGAACATATTTTCAATTTGAAATGTGCCTAAGATTTTGTGAAATTAATGCCTCGGGTTTAGGTTGACCTTGATCTCAACTTTGAGAGGCACCAATCGCCAAAGATTCCTTAAGATCTCAATTGTACAATTGGTTTGGGTTTGTGACTAAATTCAAAATTAGTGTTGAAAGAAGAGATGGATGAGAGGATGCATAGTGGTTAGGTCCTACCTTGATTTTTGCTTAAGAAAGAGAAATAAATTAAGAAGGATGTGTTAAGTCAAGTACCTTAATTGCACTTAGGAAGGAGATAGGAAAAATGAATCAATTGTGCCGAGTACAAGTGTATAATGCAAAAATACTAAAGAGGAACTAACTAATCACTAAATTGAAGTGCTTCCAATATCAGATGTTACAATGCTAATGGAACATGACATTGCCATGTTCCTAAACAATGAAACCTTACAAGTTTACAATTAAAACAAAATCATGAAGCCCTTCTTCGCTAATGCTATGCATTTGCGAAACTTGAAGCCTTTCAACTAAATTTCAGTTTTTTAGAGCTTGCAAAAGTCTAAATGAGATTCTAAATGGATGTAACATTTTAAATGATTTTGGCAATTTACGTGAGAAACTTTTTTTTAATACAATTTTTGAATGCCCACCTAATATATTCCTATTAATAATGAAAAGTTTCCACACATAATCACACATAAGCACCTACATCAAGACTGTGTCATAGACTCAACCTATGAGTGAGCAAAGGGTTGTAGAGAGTCTTCATTATGAGCAAGGCATTTGGGAGCTAGAACCAACATTTGGATATTGTGAACAAAGTCGAAGGGGATATGAGTAGCCCATTGTGGACCACACTTTGTTTGATAACCAATATGGAATGATAAAATAAGAACAAGAAATCAAAAATCTTGAATGCTTTGACCTATAAATGAATAATTAGTCGCAAGGATTAAATCACTGGAAAACCATCCCTCCAACCCTATCAATCTCTAGCCCTAGCAATCTCTATTTATGTCTCATAAGAAATTTTTAGAAGAGCCTTTTAAAATATTAAAAACCCATGAAAAAAATATTTTCTTTATGCTACTTTTTCTATACCACAAATCATGTTTAATTTGTTGCAATACACTATTTTCAAGACAAACTAATGAAAAAAATTTAATTCAAGTACAAAACATTAGTCTCTTCCTATTGACTAATCCAATAATTAATTTTCATAAAAGTAAATAAAAGCTAACATTTTCTCTAAACAACCAACATATTATCAATTCAAATATAAAAAGAATGATTATAAAAAAATATTAATATTGCTCCTTAATAATAAAGTTCTGTTTCATTTAAAAATACTTAAAATCCGAAGTTTGTTTCCTAAAAAAGTGTTGAATGTAAAATAAAATTTCAAAATAACTTTAAAATCATCTCCTCCGTCGGGGAACGAGAAACTTAACTGGTAGGGTTTAACATTTAGTTTCAGACGTGGTCTAAGGGATCTTCTGGGAAGCTTTGACAACAAGGACAGCAGGTTAACAACTCTTCAACATTCTTCATCGAATCATTTACTTGCTCCAGAAGATTGTAGAATTAGAATGGGCAGTATTGGAACCGGGGTATGTATGCGATAATCTTTTTCTTCCTTTCAACAAATTTAGTGCATGAACAACTATTGAAATCTACCAGATTGATGCCAGAAAAATGCTTAACAATAAGCATTTTTGTTTCATCCTTATTCAAATTCGTGGGTTGCAGCATGCAAGTACGATTATTTCCATGATACAGATGATGCTCTACACAGTCCTGGTCTGAACCATAAACTGGTTTCTGAGGGTTTCAGTCCTCCGGATAACTGGATTAGCACGCTTGTAGGTTTTGATATCCAAGGGTCAATTTGCCGAGAGCAGTGGTACTTTCCTAGAAATGATGTTGAATTTCGGTTTTATTTTCAGAATTATCTTTTCTTCCCCCCAAGTACTGCCTCTATTCGATGATTCCTCAGTTATAGATAATCATTCCTCGAATTTTGTCAGTTGACTGAAATGTTACTCTCTCAATCGATAGCAATTAACTGGCAAGTGCATCCCTCGATTGATGGCAATTCCAAACTGATAATTGACAGATTCCATTCCCTTAATTTCTCCTAGTTGAAAGCGCACAATCTGCCTTATTTGATTGATATCAACTGAAATTATTTACAATCCTCGCCACTGCCACGGATTAAACGGGGACATCACGTCAAACAAGCAATTAGGACTTATTAGAATGTGCTAATTACTTCACAGTTTAACATGTCAGTTGACTTGCTTGTGCAATATATCATTGGGGTAGCACCTGTTTAAACTTTTTTCTTGCTTGGCTACTCTTCCGCCAATCCCCACATCTGCTTTATCATCAATTTTTCTCGATATTACTGAAATTTTAGTATGCCGACAGGCTTACCAACAAATTTACTATGTGCAATATGTACAACAGACGTATACACATACATATGTATATTGTATGGTTATCCAGATCTGCACCTAATCTGTGTAAAAAAATGGCAAATTGCTGAACATGATCTGACACCAGAAGCAGCAATTTTTAGTATTTTAGGGTCCTTTATTTTTGTAGAGCAAATCACTGAAGAGGACTAATTGAATCTCTGTTTCTAGCATTCTGCTTTAGCTTTTCTTATGAATCGATTAGTGAGATCCAATATATTTGAACTTAAACAACTATTTAGTCTGACCATAAAGAATCTTGCAAACAAAATACTCCCCAGTTAAAGATTTCTGTCAGGCATTGATATTTTGTGAACTTATGTTGTAAATGATTTGTTTGTTTTAGTTAATTCCATAGGTATGTTTGTTTCACTGTTTAGTGTAGTTTTTATTCTGCATGAAATATTCTAAAGCAAGAACTGCTGGCTTTTAGAATCATATAGCATCACTCCAGTGCAAAGAAAACTTCTACTAAACAATTGAAAGTCCACAATACCTATGCTGTCAGATTTGGTGCCTTTAGTTGCACCATCAAGGTTTTTAACTTCTCATAAGGAGACCATTTCTGTAACGTCCTCTTTTTGGGATCACCTTATACTTTGCCCATGATGACTGGAAGTATTGCAATAACTTGGTCTGCTGTAGATGATACTGCTGATGATTATATCTGTTCTTTATCTTCTGCATCTTTTCTGCCTTTGATTAGCTAAACCAATGATAAGTACTGAAGCATAATCCTGCTGCACCCGATCCTTAGCCTTTATTTATTAGTAATGGACAAGGAGATGTGATTCACGTACCTTGAAAGGGGGGATCGATCCTTTGACTGATGGCAACTTACGAGATGTGTGGTTGAAGTATTCTGGTTGGTTTATGAAAATTTAAGCCTTATTGTGTAAGATAATTTCATATTGAAGTCGCTGTTGGTTCTACTTTTCATCCTCTGCCTATATATATATTCCTTCAGGCAGAAGTCATGTCGCTTCCAATATTCCCTTTAGCAACTTGGTGCATCCCTTCACCTTGCTAAATTGCACCCCTTCCTAAACCATACTCTCTGCTAATATACTGCTATTGTCTGCTGCTTGTAGCAGACTGTTGCTCTTAAATAGCCGGTTCCCCTTTTCTTCCCCTATGCCCACTTTCTTGGAGGTAATGCCCTCTCAAATATCCTTCAATCAAAAGGTCACAACTGTCTAAATCAGGTTGGCCATCAAGTAAAAATATACATTCTATATAATTAAATATCTTTTCCCAAGGTGCTTCACACAACGAGGTTGGTGCACATTAATTATCTAAGCCCTTGGTTGGCCCTTAATATGGGTTAAGCCTACGTCAGACATCTTCTGGGAAACAATATTAATTTTTTTCTTTTGTTGGGACTTAATGTTTTAAATGCCTGCGATCAAAGTTGATCTTAGGGATATGACAAATCCATCCTTTTTCCATGACATTTGATTCATGATGGTTTAGGCACTTTTTCTGACTTGTAAGATGTTTGGCACAGGGCTATTGAATTGCTTTTTTGCAGCAAAATGGAACTAATGATGCGTGCAAAACTCAAAGCTCTTCATGTCATGCCCTACCAGAAAATTCTCAGGAAACAAGATACAGTACAACAGCAAGTTTTTTTTTCTGTTTAACAATGCAGGAATGTTTTCATCAATGACATAAATGCATCTATGGTACCAATAACACAACCATGATGCATTCATATACACTAATCACCAAACATAAGAAGCATGAATTATCATCAAGCAATCAAGGTGACAAGTCTAGTGTTCCCAAGGTCCTATGGCCCCCATGTTTCAACCACTCAACAAAGACCTACAAGAGCACCTAGACAACGTTTCCAAGGCTCTCAACATGCAATCATGCATTTATAGGATCCTGTGGGTATCCAAGGCATCCATTGATCACTCAGGAGTAGGACAATGGCTCTGCAGGGTTGAATTACTAAAATCCAATCAATCAGTACAGTAATTGAGCTTCAAATTCGGCTCCAATTGCATGAAAGGAATCACAAGGGAAATAGGTATCCAAATCACTAACCCATACTTGAGACTTATAACTTGCTCTCTGTTATGGATGCGCAGCCTTGTAAGTCACAAATGTGCAAAACAGAGTCATATATGTGCATAACTGGGCTTGCAATCAACTAGGGGCAAAACTGAACACATGCACAGGAAAAAGTAATGGATGCACACCAAAAGTAAATGGATTTGCAACAAAAAGTTATTGATGCACAGCAACAAGCTACATACACACCAGTTTGCAAAAAGGGTCAAAAACATGCAAATTTGTAATTTCCCCTCTTATGTTTTGTCTCAGTTATCTAAATTAGTACAGATTTAATATTTATATCCCAAACTAAGGATTATAAGACATTTGAAGTTAAAAGAACTATTCATTTATTTAATCAAATTAAGTTATCTGTATATACATTAACATTCATATCCAGCCTCATGACTATTCCAACTCAAAGATTGAAGGAGTAGGTGTTTATCCCAGTTGCCTAGATACCAACTACCAATGGATTCCCTCAAAGTTTACAGGTCCAAGTTTGTTTCCCATCTTGGGTCTTGTCCTTAAGGCGTCTGAAATGCTAACCCCTACGCGATCTTGGGACAAAGATCCATCGCTTGGATTTATACAAGCCCCTCCTTGGAAACATTGTAACCTTCCGTGCTTAGGCCAAATAATAAATGGGTCTTGATACACACACACACACACACACAGATGTATGTATGTATGTATATAAGATTATTCAAATATATATATATGTATGTATGTATGTATATAAGATTATTCAAATATATATAATATAGATTATTTAGATGCATACTTAATATACAATACATATTCATCTTTCAGATATATGGATGTTTGTATGTAAATTAGCATCTGACATCAGATGCTTGATCATTTTATTACTGTCCTACTATGCTTCCAGCATAGTAAATGATTTAGTATCTTCCCTGAATATTATCTTCTCTTTTTCCTTCTTATATTTCTTTTTCTATTCCATGCATATATTATAGGCTATATCTGAGTTCTGTATGCTTAATAGGATTTCGATATAATATTTTGTCATCAGTAGTAAGTGCTTGCCAGATATAAACATAATTATTTTGATCTCAACCCAAATGCTTAATTATATACCTCAATTGTGTTCTGATCACTAATACCTTGGCTCTGTGATAATAGTTTGTGTATCTAATTCAATCTCTGTATATTATTTATTACCATCTTCCCTTATGTCGATTCCCTACTTATATGTGTTTTGAGCCATGGTTGTAGGTTGTGATCCCTCTTAATAGTTAAAGTCAATGAGTGTTGATTGATCAAGTATCATTGGTTATTGTTTAGTTTCCTTGACCTCCTCAGATTTGTGCTTTTGGGCGCATATTCACCACGGAGGCGGTTTTTTGAGCTTTGAACATATTCTTCCCCTGGAAGTGGCACTCTAGGGCGCACACTAGGTGTTGTGAGGGATTCTTACTATTGAAACACATTCCTTGACCCCTAGGAAATTGCGCTCATGGGCTGATATAGAGCGTGGTCAAGGATTTTTCCGCATGGTCAAGGATTTTTCCACACTTAGTAATGTCTTTGCATTCCTACATGCTTCTTTGATCCATAGTCATTTTTGCATGTCTTGACATTCTTGGACTAACACAACAATTTTCTTCCATGCTTAGTTAATTTTCACGCCCCTTCTTCTTTTGGGTGCTTTTTCAGTAATGTTTTCAGACTTAGTCATTCTCAAGCT
This sequence comes from Cupressus sempervirens, assembly GCA_028749045.1. Lineage (NCBI taxonomy): Eukaryota > Viridiplantae > Streptophyta > Pinopsida > Cupressales > Cupressaceae > Cupressus > Cupressus sempervirens. Next base: position 173,004,514 of record CM053792.1, on the reverse strand, counting down.
TTTTCTGACCTTTCCACTTTTGGGTGCCTTTTAAGAGATGTTTGCAGACATAAACCATTTGTTGACCAATTGCTAGGCTTGTTCAACTCTTCAGATATAGAATTAGATACCCTTTTGCACATTCCTTTGCTAATGCTCATTAGACTTGCCAAAAATAGAGTTACTATAAATAGTAAGTTTGTTTAAATGCAAAATTAGGGCAAATTGGGGCACAATGAGACTTAGAACAGAATGAGACTTACTAAAAATAGGCAATTCTAAAAGTAGTAAGTACTTCCAAAATTAAATTAAGGCCATTCTAGGATGTGATGAAACTTTCTAAATATAGATATACAAAAAATAAAACTTCCAAAAGTAGCAAGTACATCAACACATTCAAAATTTCATTGGTATCTTCTCTGAAAGATCAGTTCTTTTTCACACTTGACCTAATTCACCATGTCTTGCAAACTTTCCATTCTAAGAGCCAAAGGCAAATGCTATTTCAACTCTAGACCTAGCCTATTTCATCAATTCTTATTTGAAATGCAAGGAACCTTAGGAGCTTGATGCCAAAACAACCAAGAACTAAAGTTAAAAAAGCCAAGTGCATCAAAAAGCAGGGGTCCCAATTTACAATGGGGCAGTTTGTGAAAAGGTCACAATAGGGTCCTTATGATCCCAAGTCTTTTCTAAATAGTTTACAATAAGGATAATAGCCCCAATGGTGATAGGTGGTGGCACACGGAAATGAAGATGCAAATTTGTAGTACAAAATGGTTTGACAACATTAATTGATGTTAATGAACACTTCCTCTTTTTAGAAAGGAAAAGGTGTGGATCTATGTAAATTTTTAGAAGAGCCTAAAAATGTCCATTATCAAATTAAGTTCAACAAACTTGGTGGTGTTGTTGAAGATAGTGCACTTGCAATGGCTACTACTTTGTCTCATAGGATGTGTGTTTAGGCTATTGAACAGTTTTAGAGCGAACCACATGTTTCTACTTGTACATTGCATCAAAGAGCAAGAATGATGTGAGTACCTTCATTCTCTCATAGTGTTGTGGTTGAGTCGTGTGAGGGCAAGGGGAAACACAAGATCAGATAACCCCATAGATGAATTGTTCGTGTGTAGCGTAAGAATCAAATAGATGATGCCATTGGCAAGGTCTTATTTGCCAATGACATCCCATTTAATGAAGCTTGATCTCATTTTTATAAGGAGATGACGTCGATGGTGGTGAGGGAAGGACTGTCATATGTGCCATCCGGTGAGCATATAGTGAGGACCACGATCTTAGATAATAACTCTTCTAATGTCACTTTTTTGATGGAGAAGACAAAGGGATATTGGGTTGACTCTTGATGAAACATATTTATGGATGGGTGGACGAACATCTGCCATAGTTCACTCATCAACATCATGGTTACATGTGTAGGGTGCCCATATGTTTTTGGGGTTGTTGATTGTTTAGGGCATTGCAAGGATATTGATTTTCAGCTTGAGGTCGTTAGGGAGGTTATTGAGGAGGTTGGGCGACAAAATTTGGTCAAAGTAGTGACAAATGCAACACATATGTACAGCTGTAGGGAAGCATATGGAGGCTGCCTAACATGTATTTGGTGGACTCCATGTGTGCATGCCATGAATAATGCACTCAAGGACAGAGGGAAGATTGATGGGATTAACGGAGTGGTCAGTGATGGAGAAATGTTTAGATGTTTATCTACAACTACCACACTTCTCATGCACTCTTCACTAGCTTCACAAATATGCATCCTATTTCACTCTCGTAGAGCGAATGATTGAGTTGCAAGAGACATCGCAACTCATGTTTATGACTACAAAGTGGAACCGGTGGGGAGAGGGCAATATAGAGCAAGGGAAGAGGGTGAAAGAGATAGTGAAGAGTTATGTATTTTGGAGTGATGCAAAATGCATAGTCTCTATCATTGCAATGATTTTCCAGGTCATTAGACACGAGGATGGGGATGCACATACCTTTAGAGAGCTATATGAGTGCAACAATTCTATGCTTGACTAGATGAGGGTTGTTGTAGGAGAGGAGGTGCCCACTTTAACACTCTACGATGAGCACATTTACTCAATCATTTTGTGGATATGGGACAGGTTGAACACTCCTTGCATATGGCTTCTTATGCATAGAATTCAAAGTGGTACATGTCTAGACCTTATAGAGTTGCATTGATTCAAGATGATGAGGTGGTGATAGTATTCTTTAGGTGCATTGATAAGATTTACGATTCTAATAATGTTGGCACGATTCAAATTGTGTGGACACAATTTGCCACTCCTTAGGGGTTATTAGGATGTGGTAAAGACGGATATAGGAACATTGGCACAAAAGGATCCAATTTTCTGGTGGAATTGTCATGGATAGAAATCAGAGACTACCACACTAGCCATTCGTCTGCTATCTTATGTTTCTAGTTCTTTAATTGCAGAGAGGAACACATCTTCTTATAACTTTATTATTCACTTAAGAGGAACATACTTGACTCTAGGAGAGAAAAGAAGCTAGTGGTTGTACATAGTGCCTTGTGTATCATTGACCACAAGACATGTGTGTACAAGGAGAGTCCAACAACACGATGGGATGTAGAGCCATAAGAGCCATCCTAGATTAATGAGGGTTAGGATGTTGTGGCTTTAAATGTAGGGCTTGTTGTTGTTTGTTTGGGGGATCAATACCGTGAGGAGTCCAATAATTCTAGTGATGAGGGGTTTGCTTTGAGAGATGATTAAAGGCCTCCTTTGGCTACATTTTGTACTTGTTTTAATGTCACACTACTCATTGTAATCATCTTTATGATATTTTAAATATAATAGAAATCTTCCATTTGTCAACTCGACAATTTCATTTGTTAAATTGAAATTTTATTTAGTATTCTATTGATATTCAATGTTCATTGTTCAATGACGTTTCTTGAATTACTGTATTTGCAATTTTAAAATTTGCAATTTTACTTCTTATTCAGCTTTTTATAACTAGCATTTTAAGTACTATACATATAGTAGATAGTATATATACCCCCCATACCCCTCCCCTCCCCCTGCCGCTGTCCCCCATTGCCCCCAGTCGTAGGCCCTTTGTCCTCCCATCTCCAAAACCTATGCCGTGTCCCCTTGTCCCCCCGCCCATGATAGGCAGTTGAACATTGATTTCATGTGACCCATACAATGCATGAGGCCTTTAGGAAGGCAGATTTCTCTATCATGATCATGGATATGTTTTTGAATAAGTTGTCCAAATAATATTGTAATTTCATTCATTTGAATCTTCATGTTTTGGGAACATTAACATGTTTTGTGAACGTTTTTTTGAACTTTCATTGACTCTCCATTTGCTGTTCTTGCATATCGTCATTGTTAGAGCTTGAAAATTGATTGCCTGAAAATCTACCTAGTATAGGACTGCATCATTTGTTGTCAGAGTAGGATTAGATCTTATTGTGAATTCTGATTTGGAAAACCTTGAAGCTGGCTGAAGTACTTCAATTGCAGAGGGGGTTGAAGAAGTGAGGTTTTTCATGGTGATGCTAGGATAAAGAGGTGTTAGGAGCAATAGCAACAAGGTTGAGTGAACAATGCAAAGGAAAGGTGTAATGATTGATATTGTGAATAAAGATGAATTAGTAGAACCAATTGAATAGGGATGTCTAATGATTGATTATGTGAATAAACCTATGTTCCCCCAAGTTTCTGGGACGGGGATAGAGGGAAGGGCTTGCAGGATGACAAAATTTTTTGTTGATTTTGGGGATGGGGGGGGATGACAAATGGGGACGGCTATATAACAATAGGGAAAATTAAAATATATAGAGATTAAAAATATTTATATGAAAACATGGATAAAGCATGTACTTATACATAATATAACCTTAAAATATAAGAATCAACAGAATTCATATCCAAACTTGTGTTACTTTGAGAGTCAAAGTCTAATTTGTTCTAGAAGTCAAAGTGAAAGTCCGCTAGGTGTCCCCAAGTCTCTGAGATGTTTCCGCGATGGAGACGGCTGAAAATATATTGGGGACATTTCCTTGGGTAACACTGGAATAAACCCCTAATAAGGGCACATCTCATATTGGAAACCAACCCTAGATAAAAACTCCATGTCACAATAGAGTTTGAATGTAGAAGAAATGATTGATTGAAATGATATGAGTTTGAATTAGTAGAAAAATCATAGAGGGTGAAGTTGACAAATACCAAAGCTAAATGGTAATGCATCCATCTGGTGGGAACATGTGCAAATAAACCAAAGAAAGCAGTGAAAGGAGAAGATTTAGTTATGGAGTTAAACGGTGACAACGTTGTATATGTTAATTGTTGAAGTAATTACAAAATCTAAAGTAGAAGGAACTAAGTTTCAAGTGCACATTAAAGAATTCTTGGCTTGATGTTAAAGTTGGTCATGTTGAGGGTGATGAGGAAAAAGTTGTAAGATATCTTACTGGGGCATGGTTTGCTATTCAAGATGGTTAGCATGATTTGAGTGAGATAGGTGGAAGAAGCCTTGAGCGTTTAAGAAAACCTAGCTAGGATGCAATAGGATAACATTAGAGGAAGATAGAGATTTTCTAGAGGAAGAGAGCAATTATGTGAAAATAGAAGACTTGCAAAGTAGTGCTAGGGAATTTAATATGTTTCATAACCAAAATTACAATTTCAACACTAGATGAAAAGGGAATGGCTTTAGAGGAAGAGGAATCTTTGGAGGTGAGGCAGAAGTTTCATTTGCTACTAATGTGGTGAAGAAAATTGTATGGAGTTCACAAATATTGCAAGATTATTGAAGAAATCATGTTGCCGAAGCCAATGAAGAACTTGAAGCATCATCATGACCTATGAAAGATGAGGAGGTGAAAAGACAAGTCCACGAGCCACTAGACATATGTTTGATTAGAGAAAGATTGAGTCCTTGTGCTGTAGTAGTGCTCCTAGTACCAACCTATGTTACTGGGGATTGCTGGTAAAGCCCAAGTCTTGGGTATAGGTGCAACTTGGGTATGACGATGGGTATTTCTTGGGTGCTTGGGTTTTCTGTGGGTCCTTTCGTAAATGACACATACCAAACCTAAGCATCCAGAAAGTACCCAAGGGCTGTACCCAAATCAATATATTAAAATATGTGCATATGAGATAATTATGCTGTACTTTGAAATTATCATCAGAACTTTGTATGAATATACTAAGTGACTCTTTATATGAAGCCTTTAAATAACCCAATGAAGAGCACACGATTAAACTGAGAGGGGGGGGGGGGGGGGGGTTGAATCAGTATAATTATAACTTTTCCAAATTAAAACTTCTATCCGCACATTAACTTCAAATTCTGAAATGGACAATTATGCACATGAACAGAACACAATCATTTACGTGGAAACCCAATGCGGGAGACAACCACGGCAAAATAATTGCTTTTATATAAACTTGTTCTTGTGCAATAATTTGTAGGCACCAACCTACTAGAGGCTGCTACCTCTATGTTTATGAGCACCAAATCACTGGAAGCTCCAACTCCTACACTTTGCAGGCACTGATCTACTGGAAGCAGCAACTCCTCACTGCTGTCTTTGTGAGCACCAACCCACTGCACACAAACTGTTTTTCCACCTTGATACTGTTGCTTACTCAACTGATGATGAATCTTTAAGTGCACAATGTTTTATGAATTCTTTAATCTCTGCTCATACACACCCTTCAATCTTAATTTTGTTTTACCTCAAGTCAGCCTCCAAATATATATATATATATATATATATATATATTTCTTTATTTATTTAACATATTCCCAACTGACGTATATAAATCAGATTTTTAATCTGATTTTATATTTTTCTTTTTAATACTTCTCTTATTCTCTTGCTTCTTCTTCTATATATATGTGTGTGTGTATATATATATCAGATTTAAAAATCTGAATATATATTTCTTTATATTCACTCTTTTCTTTTTATTCTTCTTACATCTGCTTTCTTTTTTGGAACAGAATAACTCTCATTTATATTCTATCCAGTAGATGTGACTTTTCAAAATGAAAAGTTGCATCTAAAATAAGCAACAGCTTCTAATAAAGTATTTTACTCTTAACATAATCACATCTTTATATAATGGCTTGTTAAATCACTTTAATATTGTCTTCTAAAATAAATCACTCTCAAACGCTGTAAAATTCCACGCTTCCAAATGCTATTCTATAAGTAAATCCCAGGAATTTTTCCGCACTTACAAATTCTGAATACAGGCACCACCAATAAATTCTGAATACCGATTTCTTTAGTCAGTGCAACATTTATACTGAATTGAGTTACTTAATTGAAATGCATATAATGCTGAGAAACATTTATTTTGAATTCAAAGATATGCACCTGAAAGATATAATGATATTAATCCTTCACAAAGGAGTATGAGAAATCTGTGACTATGCACCTGTGTCGCTAAACAGAATCCAGTCAGAAACCGGTAGCCTCTTGTTGGAATGCTTGTTCTATCCAATCAGGAATAGGAATAGTGCTGGTAACCATCCACATCCCAGTATTCCTACTGACACTAGTACCACGCTGGCCACAGTGAACTTTATCAACAAAGTAATCTGACTGGTTTGGGTATATTACTGAATGCCGCTAAACCCAACTCCTTGTTCAGCATCAACCAGGAGAAACGCCAGATGGGATGACACATAGGTTCATCATTTCTGCACAGATAAACAAACATGAAAGACGAATAAGTTCCTTATCTTTTTTCCCATGCATTCTGTCTGTAATCAATCACGGCTTTTGGGCAATATATTACTGATATTCGTTGAGGAATACAACTGCTTAACCTTGATGAGTCATATCCATCGAATACTTCCACTGGGTCAGAGGATCTCTGATAAAAGGAATGTTCTTCTACCACCCTGGCCATTACACCACTTTAACTTCATTCATTCATTCAAATCTGCCATCTCCATCTCCAGTGTGGCTTTTTAACATATAAAATTTAGCTGCAAGTTGCCAATCTCATAATTGTTCCCGTGGAATACCAACTGACTTGTTAAATAATAGTTTTTTAGGAACTATTATTGCTTTATATACACGGTTTCATTATTTGAACAAATATTATTTATTAGTTATAATATATTAGTGCATAATATTGTCACTAATATAATATATTTAATATGATATAAATATTTATAATATTGTCCTTTTAGAAAGACAATTTTTGAGTCTGGGGGATCATTACAAATCTCCCCTTCCTCATGTTGCTTGCCCACAAGCAATTGTAAATTAGGATGTCACAACACTTGCTCTCCTTCCCAAGTAGCATCATCTATTGGCAGATTTTTCCATTGTATTAGATATTCCTTGATAGAGCAATTTCGCAAGTGCCTTTCTCATGTATCTAGAATGCATTCGGGTATAGTTTCCAACTTTTTCCTGAATCCAATGGGGGTAATTCTTCTGATACTGTTACTTGTTGGCCTAAAGCCTTCTCGAGGCAAGAGATGTGATGCAGTGCAAGGCAGGAGAATCCCCAAAGGAGATGTCCTAGCCCCCAACAAATAACCACATAGCGGAAACACAACAACAAAGCAACAATAATGCAAGATTTGATACCAAATCACAATTCTTTATTCATAGATGTAACTGATTACATGCAATATGCCCGATTGTAAGGCCTTTCGGGTTAGGGCCAAATACAAACAACAATTACAAAATTAGTTCTGCAAGATCCAACAAGATTCACTTAAAAACTCGATTCTAGCTAGTCCAGATCCACAATTGGATAAGAACGCCAAGAAGAATCCACACTTGTATCCTCAGGTCCACCAAGCAATCTTCTGGTTCCTAAGCCACAACCCTAACTCTTCAAAATTCGCATCTACATTTCATCCCCTTCTCCAAGCTGGAATCAATAACTACTCCTAAAGACTCCACAAACCCCTTACTTATACCCAACCAAGCCACAAGTCGGCCGAGCTCATTTCAATCTAAATTAAATCCCTTACATTAAATATAGGTCGAGCCACAAGTCGGCTACAACACTAAATTAAATTCCCATACATAAATTAAATGCCAAAAGTCAGCTCATAGACAACTTGGCATGAACAAAACCAAAGCCAATATTAACACTCGGCACATACAAGAACACTTGGCACCAACAGGAACACTCGACACCAACAGGTTCACTCGGCATCCACTAGGAGCTACAGTAACTCGGCATCTACTAGGAGCTATAGTAACTCGACATCCAATAGGAGCTACAATAACTTGGCATCCACTAGGACTACAGTAACTCGACACCCACTAGATAGCTCGGCAGTAACAGAAAATTGAAAACCATTGACACTCGACTCCAACATGTAGGATTGCGTGGAAGCTTAGGATGCTCCTGCATCAGACACCCTAGGTTTGAAAAGATGTTCTAGTAATTGGAAGAACATCTTCTGGGATTCAACACATAAATCCCAAACTGGTTTTTTGTCATGTCCCCATTTTGGAGGCAATTTGATTTAATTAATTTAATTAATTAAGTTGTCCAAAATAATGAATATTTTATGAGGATGACTAATTAATTATTTTAATTAAATAAATAAGTGATATTAAGTTAATTATTTATAAAGTTATCAAATAAATAAATATTAAAAGGTAACTTTATATTTAATTAATTTAATAAAGTGACTTGAATTATAAAATATTTTATAAAGTCACTTAATAGATAAAATAAAATAATGTTCTAGAAGCTTCTGGAGAAAGTGGAGGAAAAAGAATAAATAGGCACCCCGGGCTTCATTCTAACCATCCATATTTGTTGTTGTTGATGTTGATGTTTGTTGATGTGCATTGTGGAGCCTAGGGTTTCTGCAATAGTCACAACTGGCCATTGAGAACGAAAACTCTCAATTGGTACACAATTTTGAGGGTGTGAAATATCACTTGAATTATTGCAGCTGGGAGGAAGATACTTCAGTCTTCTATTTGTGCTACATTGAGAAAAAATATTTGTGGCCATTGAGAACGAAAACTCTCAATTGGTACGCGATTTTGAGGGTGTGAAATATCACTTGAATTATTGCAGCTGGGAGGAAGATACTTCAGTCTTCTATTTGTGCTACATTGAGAAAAAATATTTCAGTTCGAAAAAGCAGGCCGAAAAAGCAGTTCGGAAAAAGCAGGCCGAAAAAGCAGTTCGAAAAAAAGCAGGCCGAAAAAGCAATTCGAAAAAGTAGGCCGAAAAAGCAATCCAAAAAAACAGGCCGAAAAAACAGAACCGAAAAAGCAGGCCGAAAAAGCAGGTCAGAAAAAACAAATTCAAGAAAAGCAAAGAAAATTATTTCAGCCATCCACAATCAGGGGCGGCAGCTAGAGAGGCACAACTTGGGCACTTGAGGAGGTTATTTTCTATTCAGTGGTATTGCAATACATCTATTCTCTAAGGCGACTTCATATGCCAGGTCTGATGCGTATTTTCATAGTTGCCTTTCACTATAGAGTGCTGTTGTAATTGTCATTTCGTAATCAAACCTATCATTCATTAATAGATACATCATTCATTTTTACATTCCTCACAATGGTATCAGCAATCCATGGCTTTAGTTGTATTTAATCATGCATGTGATTAGTGTACTGCTATAGGGGAGTATTGAAGTTAGATATTTAGTGTTGCATTAATTTTCATTGGCAGCTGTAGGTGCATATTACTTTACCAGCAATCATCATATTTTGATATCTTTGTAAATGTCAAGGGTCTTGGCTAACTTAGTATGAATATTGTATTGGATACTCATTCTCAATTAAGGAGATATAATTGCTGGTCATTAATAGTTGTCTTTGAGCATTAATATATCATTTTTTTATCAGCTAGTTAGCTTGCATACCAACTGTTTGTTAAAATACCAGTTGGCTGTAGGTGATCATTTTCATGATTAGAACTCATATATGCATTCACTATTGCCAAAAATTAGTTGCATATTTATGTTAGGTCATTGTTTAGACAATTTGGAGTCTTTTGTAAGCATTCTCTTTGAGGCAAATCCAAACAAGAATCACTGCAGCAATTTGAAAAGTTATATCAGTCAGAGGACCCTTGCTTGCAAAGTGTTTGACGAAATGTCAAACAACTGAAGTATAAAGATTTTTGGTGTTGGAAGAAGTTAGAACCTATTGGGGTTATTACATTCTTCACATACATATCCTCCAAATTTTCAACTCGTACACTTTTTCCTTTGCTCTTCTTTTGGTTCTTCACATCCATCTTAGGTGTGCTACAGGGCTTCTTTCCATGCTGATCTCCAACCTTTTTAGAATCTGCCAACTCAGCTCAACTACTAATACTCAGGTTCCTCCTACCGAGCTCTTCATTCCGCAAAGGAATCAGGGAAAACTTTCTGCCACCTTTTTCAACAGTAAACACATTCTTGACACAATCATGAAAAACCTTGCAATCATATTGCCAAGGTCTACCAAGCAACACATGACAACTGTTCATGTCCACAATATCACACAACACTTGATCCTTATACTGCCCAATCTGGAAATTAACAAGGCATTGCTACCTCACTTCCAAAGCATGTTCACCTTGCAGCTAGTGAATCCTATAAGGATAAGGATGTCTTACTCTCTTCAAACCAAGTTTCTGAACCATCTCTTCAGCAATAAGGTTATTAGTACTACCACCATCCACAATCACCTTATAGACTTTACCACCAGACTTACAACAAGTCCTGAACAAGCTAGTCCTCTGAACAAGCTATTCCTCTGACAAGATTCCAATGTCCTCTCACCAAGCAGTACTTACCGAGCCAACAAACTTTCTCCTTGCTTAGGTTGACTGTCTTGAACTACAACATCATTTACAACAACAGTTGTCCTTCCAATTGGACATTCAAAAGATCTATACCCTTCTTTACCATATCTGAAACAATTATCTTTGAATCCACCTCCACCTGTTCTTCTTTTTGAATCAGCAAGTTTTGGTTCACTTTCAGCACTTGGTTTAGCACAAGCTATCCTGCTTCTCCTTCCCTATAGCATTACCTTGACCTTTCCTCTTTAACTTATCCTTTGCCTTCAGGGCATACTGATAAGCATTCTCAACTGAAGAAATATTTAGCATACCAACCTCATCCTGAATATTGAATCTCAAACCATTAATGTGCCGAGCTAACTTTTCATTTGACAATTCTCTATGACTAGACCGAATAGTCAACTTGTAGAACTCCTCAGTATAATCTTTCACAAACATATCTTTTTGCTTCATATTCTGCAACCTCTTAAACAACTCAAGTTCATAATCAACAGGAATGAACTTGGCCTTCAATTTAGTCACCATCAATTGCCATCTAGTGATCATTATTTTACCTTCCTCTTCTCTATCTCTTTGTAATTCTTTCCACCAAAGAGCAGCATGTCCTTTCAACTTAGTTTGTGCCAACCTCACTTTGAGTGGATTCTCAATATCCTCAAGCTCAAAGTAGTCTTCCAGTTCACCAATCTAATCAATCAGGTCTTCAGGAGTCAAAGTACATGAGAAATTAGAAACCTCCATCTTATGCTTCACCTTCAACTGAGATCTAGGTCTAGCAAACTGATCAGCCCTAGTTCCAATAGGTCTCTCCACACGATCAGTTCTGTTGTCACCACTAGATTCAACAACTTAAAAGTCTTCAGCAACTTCCTCATAACTACCTTCAGTGCCCACATGCCTAGGTACACCACCTAAAGCACTTACAATTTCAGGAATCATGTCACTCTTCATCAATGCAATCTCAGATCTGAACTCTGCTCTAATCTTCTCTGAGATCCTTTCTTCCACAACATCACTAAGATCATCAATTGCCCTAGGGTCCAATCTTCTTGGAGCCATCTTCCAAAATTTTAGCAAACCCTAAGCAATAGATCCACCAATCCAGAAGATCAATCAGCCACAAGATCAACCTTCTCTGCAAGTCCTAGTGTAAACTGCCTCAGCTTTGACGATCTGTCAACACATTCAGGAACAACCTTCGCTCTGATACGATCTGATGCAGTGCAAGGTAGGAGAATCCCCAAAAGAGATGTCCTAGCCCTCAACAAATTCTAATGCAGTGCAAGGCAGGAGAATCCCCAAAGGAGATGTCCTAGCCCCCAGCAAATAACCACACAACGGAAACACAACAACAAAACAACAATAATGCAAGATCTAATACCAAATCACAATTCTTTATTCATAGATGTAATTGATTACATGTAATATGTCCAGCTGTAAGGCCTTCTGGGTTAGGGCCAAATACAAATAACAATTACAAAATCAGTTCTCCAAAATCCAACAATATCCACTTACAAACTCGATTCCAACTAGTTAGATCCACATCTGGATAAGAACATCAAGAAGAATCCACACTTGTACCCTTAGGTCCACCAAGCAATCTTTTGGTTCTTAAGTTGCAACCCTAGCTCTTCAAAATTCGCATCTACACTTCATCCCCTTCTCCAAGCTGGAACCAATAACTACTCCTAAAGACTCCACAAACCCCTTACTTATACCCAACCAAGCCACAAGTTAGTCGAGCTCGTTACAAACTAAATTAAATCCCTTACATTAAATATAGGTCGAGCCACAAGTTGGCTACAACCCTAAATTAAATACCCATACATAAATTAAATGCCAAAAGTCGGGTCATAGACAACTTGGCACGAACAGAACCAAAACCAATACTGACACTTGACACATACAGGAACTCTCGGCACCAATAGGAACACTTGGCACCGACAGGCTCATTCGGCATCCACTAAGAGCTACAGTAACTCGACATCCACTAGGAGCTATAGTAACATGGCATCTACTAGGAGCTACAGTAACTAGACATCCACTAGGAGCTACAGTAACTCAACATCCACTAGGACTACAGTAACTTGACACCCAGTAGACAACTCGACAGCAAGAGAAAATTGAAAACCACTGGCTCTCGGCTCCAACATGCAGGATCACAAGAAAGCGTAGGGTGCTCCTGCAGCAAGACGTGAAAAACATTATGTATCCGATTGCCCTCGGGTAATTTCAATTCATAAGCAATTGCACCAATTTTCTTAACAATCTGATAAGGTCCATAGAAGCGAGGCTTCAATTGTTCAGTTCCACTACGTTTGAGTGAGGAATGTCAATATGGTTGTAACCTGAGGTACACTAACTTATCCTCATCAAAACTACGCTAGGTACGTTTCCTATCGACATACATTTTTTGTTGGTTCTGTGTAGATTGTAAGTTTTCCTTGAGTGCTTATAAAATATCTTCACTTTCCTGAAGCCACCTTTGAGCTTTGGGTACATTACTATTGTCAAAAGCAAAATCAACAAAAGTTACAACATCATATCCATACAAAGCCTTGAATGGAGTCATATCGATAGACATATGATATGTTGTGTTGTAATAATATTCCCCTACATATAACCACCGGATCCAAGCCTTTTCATGCCCAACCACGTAATTGCAAAGATAACCTTCAACCCATTTGTTCACAATCTTTGTTTGTGGATGGTAGTTGGTGCCGTGGTTCAAATCTGTTTTTGTTAATCTGAATAATTCTTCCCAAAAGATGCTCAAAAATATGCTATCTCGGTTGCTGATGATGTTCTTTGGCAAACCATGTAAGCGGAACACCTCTTTGAAAAATAATTCGGCAACTTAAACCATTGTGAACTCTGTAGTAATAGCAAAGAAATGTGCAAATTTTGTCAATCTATCAACCACAACAAAAATACTATCTTTACCTTGGTACTCGGGGCAAACCGGTAATGAAATCCCTAGAAATACTTTCCCAAGTTTGTTCTAGAATGGGTAAAGGCTGAAGTAGTCTTGTTGGATAGGAATGCTTGGCTTTATTTTGCTGACATGTGATGCATTCCTTCACATATCGTAATACATCATTTTTAAGCCCTTTCCGTGTGAACTGTTCACGGATTTGCTTGTAAGTTTTGAAATAACTAGGATGTCTTACCAAAGGTAGATCATGAACTGCTTGCATAATTCTCAGTTTTAATTTAGATCCAAGTACAAGAAAGATTCTATCCTTGTAGTAAATAATATCATTCACAATCTTATATCTGTCATTGTACATTCCCATCCAACAAATCATATGCAAATGCATTCTTAGAATATTCTACTAATAAAAGAGATTTCCAATCAGCTGTCGCCCTTGATATAGCATTAATTTCAGGTTTCCTGGATAGCGCATCAGCGACGACATAGTTCTTACCTTTGACATATTCAATCTGAAAATCATAAGCTTGGATCTTACTAATCCGCTTATGCTGCTTGTCATTCAAATCTTTCTGGCTTAAGAAATATTTCAAGCGGTTATGATCAGTTCTTACCAACAAATCTACCACCAACTAAATACTGTCTACATTTAGCCAATGCATGCATAATTGCTAGCATTTCCTTATCATATATGGAATACAATTTTTCAACACTATTGAGCTTCCTTCTTTCATAGGCTAGAGGATGTTTATTCTGCATTAAAACTGCTTCTATTCCTTTATTAGAAGCGTCACAGTCTAATACCAAAGGCTGATTGAATTCTGGAAGTGCAAGAACTGGACAAGAACTCATTACCTCTTTGAGTTTGTCAAATACCTGTTATGCTTCTTCAATCCACTTGAATGTCCCTTTTCTAGTAAGATCTGTGAATGGTGCTCCAAGTTGTGAAAATTCTCTAACAAATCTCCTATAATAATTGCATAGACCAAAGAAACCCCTTAAATCTGAAAGATTTCGTGGAGGTGGCCAATCCAAAATGGCTCTAATCTTCTCTTGATGTACCTGTACACCTTTAGCGTACACCTTTAGCACTAATCATGTGTCCCAAATATAAATTTTTTGTCATACCAAATTCACATTTAGAGGCTTTTGCATAGAGGGATTGCTATTCTATTAAACCCAAAATCTCATCAATATGTCTCAAGTGCTCCTCCCAAGTTTTTCTGTAAATCAATATATCATCAAAGAAAACTAGCAAAAATTTCCTCAATTTATTAAAAGTATGGTTTATACAAGATTGAAATGTTGTTGGAGCATTAGTTAGTCCAAAAGGCATGACTTAAAATTCATAGTGACCATAATGACAGCAGAAAACAATTTTATGAATATCTTGTTTCCTTAACTTAATTTGATGATACCTTGACCTTAGATCAATTTAAAAAAAATACATGACACCATATAATTCATCTAACAACTCATCAATTCAGGGAATTGGATACTTGTTTTTTATGGTCTTTTTATTGAGGGCACGGTAATCTATACACATGCATAGAGTCCCATCCTTCTTAACCAACACTACTGAAGAAGCAAATGGACTCGAACTAGGCCTGATATTTCCCACATCCAACAGCTCCTTAATAGCCTTTTCTATTTCATCCTTAATAACTGATTTTGTGCCTTCTTCCAATTCAATAGTATGTTCAAAACCTCTATTTGGAGGTATTTTTGGAGATATGTCACTGAAAACCACACTATGTGAATCTAAAATCTGCAACAAACATCTTGATAATGTTTAGATTCAAAACCTGTTACCTTAGTGGAGATAAGGCATTGCACCGACCAAGCACATCACCATGATGGAAAATGGCCTCCATCCTATTAGCAGACACGATTCTGGGTCCACAATTTGACATTCCTCTTAGAATAACCTTTTTCCCATCAATTTTGAAAGAGAACTCCATGCGCTTGAAACTCTGTGAGTGTTTATCCAAAGTCTCCAACCATTGAATTCCCAACATAACATTAGAGTTAGCCAAATCAACCACATAATCATCTGTTACTGTATAATTACCAAGAGCAATACTTAACTGAGGGACCTTATGTGTGCTTACTAAAGTAGTACCACTTGCTACTCAAACATCAAATCCTTCATGCTTCTTTGTCTGTAAGCCTTAGTTTTTAACAAGAGTAGTATCAATGAAATTATGGGTAGCACTACTATCAATTATAACAATAGCACGTTGTCCTTGTAAAACCCCTCTTTCTCTGAAGATATTGTAGTGGGGAGTTCTCATTATTGATACTATTTCACTTTTCCCCGGTGAATTTCCCTGAGGCTGTTCTACAATTTTAGGACCTTGTTCCTGATTTGGATCTATGTTTTCCTCATCTTCACTCTCTGCTACTACCTCAATGTAGTGAATTTTCCCTTTCCCAAACATCTATGACCTAGTGCCCATGCCTCTTTACAATTGAAACACAAGTTTTTCCTTCTAAGTTGATCATGTTCTTCTTTATCTATCCTGGCTCTAGAAGGCATGTCTCTATAAAAGGGGTTCTTGTCATTATTAGGTTTTGGCGGTGGTCCTTCAAAGGTTTTCCCTTTTGAAGAGGTTTCCAATTCCCTTGCCCTTTTAATGGTTGTCTGTAAAGGAGGGTTTAAGGATTTGACCCAACCTTTGAGAGCATTGGATAATCCATCTATGAATATTACAGTTTTTTCTCCCTATGATCTTAGTTACTATGACTGCTAATTTTTCAAATTCAAAAATATATTGTTCCACTATCCCTGTTTGTTTAAGATGGGTTAAATCTTTAAGATGAAGTTCAAGATCCTTAGAATCAAACTTGTCTATGAGTCTTAGTGAAGGTCGCATATGTGCTGATCTGATCACGATCCAATGTTATTTGCCCATGGTGCCACCATTCGTTTGCCACTCCTTCTAAATGCAAGGCTGCGTATATGATTGCTTCATCTTCCATCATAGGATTTAATTGGAATTAAGTGTCGAGTTTTTGCACCCAAGCTCTCACTATTGTTTTCCCTAATCCATCAAAATGAGGGATAGTCATCTTACCAAATTTTCTCAGTAATCCATTGTTATAACCCCGCTGCCCCTTAGGCCTATGTTTCATCCTGACATCTAAGTATTCCCTGAAGGTCATTGGTGCTCTAAATTCTTCCCCTGACTGTAACCAATCCTGATATATTTCTTCATGTAATTCTATAATGGAGGGTTCTCTTTCAAGCTGAGGGTTCCTAGGGGTGAATGTTGCCATGGAAGGCTTGTTATTTACTGAATGATCCTCCCGTCCACCATTTCTCCCTGCCTTATTCTGATTTTGATTAAGATTGTGAGTCATCAGATTAGTCATAGGATTTACATTGTTTTGCATATCCTGTTGGTTCCTAAGTAACGCTGCAATAATATTCCTAGTGTCATCTGCTTCCCCCATGTTATTGTTTTGTTTGAAGACTATCTCTTTGTCTGTCTCAGTATGACTATCTTCAATGTCAACCTGTATGGATGAACTGGATGACTATTGGTGTGTTAGGCTCCCTTTTTTGTCTGACTCGGGTATTCCGGAAATTATAATTTCCCTTTTGCATATGTTTGGATTATGTGTTTGTACCCACTGGCTGGCAGGACTGATTGCTCTGATACCAATGTAAAATTCTAGGCTTCTAAATTTTATTCTATAAGTAAATCTCAGGAATTTTTCCACACTTACAAATTCTGAATATGGGCACCAACAGTTATTCCAAATATATTCTGAATACTGATTCCTTTAGTCAGTGCAACATTTATACTTAATTGAGTTACTTAGTTGAAATGATAATACCGAGAAACATCTATTTTGAATTCAAAGATATGCACCTCAAAGATATAATGGTATTAATCCTTCACAAAGGATTATGAGAAATCTGTGACTATGCACCTGTGTCGCTGAACAGAATCCAGTCGGAAACTGGTAGCCTCTTGTTGGAATGCTTGTTTTATCCAATCAGGAAATAGGAATAGTGCTAGTAACTACCCACATACCAGTATTCCTACTTACACTAGTATCACGCTGGCCACAATGAACTTTATCAACGAAGTAATCTGACTGGTTCGGGTATATTACTGAATGCTGCTAAACCCAACTGTTGCTTACTCAACTGATGATGGATCTTTAATTGCACAATGTTTTTTCTTCAATCTGATATTTATGAATTCTTTAATCTCTGCTCATACACACCCTTCTCTCTTAATTTTGTTTTACCTCAAGTCAGCCTCCATATATATATATATATATATATATATATATTTCTTTATATATTTAACATATTCCTGACTGATGTATATAAATCAGATTTTTAATCTGATTGTATATGTTTCTTTTTAATACTTCTCTTATTCTCTTGCTTCTTCTTCTATATATATATATATGTATTTATGTCTATATGTATATATATACATACATACATACATACATACATACATACATATACCAGATTTAAAAATCTGAATATAAATTTCTTTATATTCACTCTTTTCTTTTTATTCTTCTTACATCTGCTTTCTTTTTGGGAAAAGAGTAACTCTCATTTATATTCTATCCAATAGATGTGACTTTTCAAAATGAAAAGTCGCATCTAAAATAAGCAACGGCTTCTAATAAAGCATTTTTCTCTTACCATAATTGCATCTTTATGTAATGGCTCCTTAAATCACTTTAGTATTGCCTTTTAAAATAAATCACTCTCAAACGCTGTAAAATTCCAGGCTTCTAAATGTTATTCTATAAGTAAATCCCAGGAATTTTTCCACACTTACAAATTCTGATTATAGGCACCAACAGTTATTCCAAATAAATTCTGAATACCGATTTCTTTAGTCAGTGAACATTTATACTGAATTGAGTTTCTTAATTGAAATGCATATAATACTGAGAAACATTTATTTTGAACTCAAAGATATGCACCTGAAAGATTTAATGGTGTTAATCCTTCAGAAAGGAGTATGAGAAATCTGTGACTATGCACCTGTGTCGCTGAACAGAATCCAGTCGGAAACTGGTAGCCTCTTGTTGGAATGCTCATTCTATCCAATCAGGAATAGGAATAGTGCTAGTAACCATCCACATCCCAGTATTCCTACTGACACTAGTATCACGCTGGCCACAATGAAATTTATCAACAAAGTAATCTGACTGGTTCGGGTATATTGCTGAATGCTGCTAAAGCCAACTCCTTGTTCAGCATCAACCAAGAGAAACACCAGATGGGATGACGCATACGTTCATCATTTCTGCCCGGATAAAAAAACATGAAAGACGAATAAGTTCCTTATCTTTTTTTTCCCATGCATTCTGTCTGTAATCAATCATGGCTTTTGGGAAATATATTACTGGTATTCATTGAGGAATAGAAGTGCTTAACCTTGATGACTCATATTCATTGAATACTTCCACTAGATCAGAGGGTCTCTGACTAAAGGAATGTTCTTCTATCAGCCTAGCTATTACACCACTTCAACTTCATTCATCCATTCGACTCTGCCATCTCCATCTCCAATGTGGCTTTTTAACATATAAAATTTAGTTGCCAAGTTGCCAATCCCGTAATTGTTCCTGTGGAATATCAACTTGTTAAATAATAGTTTTGTGAGGAACTATTATTGCTTTATTCACACGGTTTCATTGTTTGAACAAATATTATTTATTAATTAGAATTTATTAGTGCATAATATTGTCACTAATATAATATAATTAATATGATATATATTTATAATAGTGTCTCTTTTAGAAAGACAATTCTGAGTCTGGGGGATCATTACAAACGCCTTTCCACCCATTATGCACACCTTAACATTATTTGTCTTTTAACTATACAAGCTGAAGCTCTGCATTAAATTGCCGTTGATTCAGTTTATTGCTCTGTATGACTCTTGGCAAATCTCTTTGTCATCCATATCATCTCTATGATGTGTGACTGAGACTCTCGACCATATGCCCTTTGCAAACTGGGCTGACATGTCAATTTGATGGTGAAGTACTTGACAAATACCTGTGATACACATTGTTCCTGAAGCAAATGTATATGCGATACACATCTGCGATACATTTCTTTTTTCCATTGATCTAAAACCATACTTTGTTGTGATTTACGATACTTCTACTGCAGTCGATATCTTTAATCATTGATTACTCTTCTTCGAGGTGATGTGGCAGGTATCCTTGTTTTGAGTCATATCATTGCTATTTAAAATAATCTATGCCATATTGATTTGCTGCTGGACAACAATTCTAACTACTTTTGTTGGCACAGACTTTATCTTCTATGTTTAAATTCCTTGGTCATAAGCATATACTTCAGACGGTGATACTACCTTTGCACATCAATCGGTATTTGTAATTGTTGTTCATATATTAGGCACCATTGCTGCCACATATATATTATTGCTGTAGATGTTATCAGATCCTTATTTTTCAAATGCTGTAAATCACTGTCACTGCTCTAATTGGTATTGCTTTTTATATTAGTTTCCGCACTGTTGACCAGGTCGCCATCATTCCTAAGACATTAATTATGTCTTAATCACTGTGCTACCATTTCAAACACAATCTCTGTATATATATTCTCACTGAATTGGCTTCAATATAATTGTTAGTGGTTCCTTGCTCCAATCATCACGATAAGATGGTTCTTGTATACAGACATGTTGACCACCTGAATAGTTCATGTACCGACTTCTGTGTATCATATTTGCCAATGCTTCTTTGACTATCGCTTCTGTTGAATTAATTGTTTAATACGAAACTTGGTGCTTTTGTTTTACTCCCAGCACTCTATATTTGACATGGAATTGTCCTTTTGTTGATCTGATATTTTTGCTGCTTCTTTAATATAAATACTCCTGATAATTGCTTCAAACAACAAATCTTTTGATGTCTTTATTTGCTGTAGATTTGTTAGAAATCTCTTTTGTTTGATTTCCTAGTTTACCATGTCCAATACCCTTTTTTGTATTAATTGTCATGTTCTTGTTCATATTCAATGTCTGCAGCAAAGCTTTTATCTGCACTATTAATGGCAGTCTTCACATGTCAACTTTGACAGCATCACATCCCAGCTTTCATTGGAATTTCCAAAGCTTTGAGTTTTCTTCGATATGTAAATATGTACTCTTAGATTTTTATCTTCAGCTTTGTATATTATTGAAACATATATATCATATATATATATATATATATTGATAATGAAATAAATATTATATCAATAATTTATAGTCAAATGTATATGCATCTTCTGCTTGTCTTTGACTTTGACATTGATGATGTTCATTATCTTTCTTCTGTGGACATCAATGACAATATTCCATCACCGAAGACTCTGTATCATCGCTTGAGATGAAGAAGAATATGAATATTAAATGCCAATTGTAATTTGAATTCTAATTTGTGTAATGACATTTTGAGACTTGTGTATTTTCATTTTTGCAGATTATGAATATGAGATATCTAAATATACTATCTGTTTGGCAATCATGAGTATTACTATTCTTATGATTTTTATTTTTGAACATTATATATATAAGTTTTATGTATGTGTGTGTGTATTCATTCCTGTAGCTGTACCCAAGCAAAAAATATTGCTGTATTGGATTCCGGTTCCTGTACCTGAAGCAGCTTAGGCACCAAAGAAAGATGGAAATTACCACGTGTATAGTGATTCTCAGACCACAACTAAGAAGCACAGTAAAGATAAAATTTGCCCTATATCAGATGGATGATTTGATGGAACATCTGAATGGGGCGTGCAAGGTGCTTCGTAAAAATTGATCTGAAGAGTATTTATCTTCAGATTTAGATCAGAGAGGATGATGAGTGGAAAGCTACATTCAAGACCAAAGACAAGTGGTATGACTGACTGTTTTGGGCTATCTTGTTAGGATAAAACCACAGACAGAAATAACAATTACATGCAAATATAAACAATAACAGAAAATAATAGATCGCATAAAAGAGAACACAAGACACCAAGATTTAACATGTTTCACCCAATCCCTAGGCTACATCCATCAAACAGCAAGTCCAATATTATTACGATCCAGTGATTACAACCTGATTACAATCCGTAATCCTTTACAGCTCAATACCGCTGCAAAGAGCAATTTTTGCATCACACCTTATGAAAAACCCCTAACCCTAAGCCCTTTTATACAAGTATTTTTACCGCTTTAGAGTTATAATTAATAATTACACGTCGGCCCAAAATCCTAATAAAATAGGGCCCAATTTTTTTTTTGAGGTGATGTCCCGAGCCCCAAAGAATTATGAAGTATGTACAGTACTTCCCTGATCAGTCACCACAAACTAACATATCTAGATGCACCTAATACTTAATGAGATACGTAAATCTTAGCTTGGTAAGTTTGTAATTGTTTCTCTTGATGACATTTTGAGTTCTAGAAACACAAGAGGATCACTTAGAGCATTTGAGACTAGTTTTGCAGAGGTTAAAAGAGGAATTGTTATGAATCTGAAATAGTGTAGTTTAGTGAAGAAATTTTCTGTTAACCTAAACCTTGTTATTTCACAAGAAGGGCTTAAGATGAACCCTCAGAAGGAGAAAGCTACTGTAGATTGTCCATCACCAAAGAGTATATGCACATCACTGCCTTTTCTAGACTGAGCTATCCACATATGGCCTAGATATACTGTATGGCTATCATTTGAATATGCCATGACATATTCAAATACAATATTTTATCTGGTCTGTTTGTATAGATCTTGCAGATGTTGGCTGTATATGTCATTTGACCTGGGTAGAGATATGCTGTTAGATATCTTGACATCTGATGACTATGGTCTGTACCTGTACTGGATATGGGATATGTCACCCTTCCAACTTTCCAAGCGTATCAAGTAATCGTGGTATTTTCTATTAAGATATTCTTTGTACTCCCTAAGTTGCATGTATATCCTCCTCTTTTTTTTTTCTGAAATAAATACTTTGTTTCTTTCCCTTATCTAAAACAAGTGAAAAGTATAGGCCAATTTCTTATGTCATTGATGCCTTCTTTGAGCTAATAAAGTGTGATGTGTTTTTTTTGCAATGGCAAATGTTGTTGCATAGGCTTCATCTAGAGCTTATCATTCATCTAACATAAGCTCTGTGAATTGCAGTATGATTTGTCAGTGACAACTTTCTCTCCTGATGGGCGAGTCTTTCAAATTGAATATGCCACAAAAGCTGTTGATAACAGCGGGTACAGAGACTATCTTTAATTTGAGACTGTGAAAGACATTGTACTGTTCTTGCTAGAATATTTAGAATCTTACAAATAGAGCTTCTAATTCTTTTATGTTTACAATGTGCTTCAGAACTGTCATTGGCATAAAGTGCAAGGATGGAATTGTTTTGGTATGCTTTCTTTCATTCCTTTTTTCGTATTTTTTATTCTTGAATATAATGACAGTGATAACATTTCTGGGATTTGTTCTATCCCTATTAAAGCTGGATTCTATTTTTAAAACACTGATAATGACAGTTAACGTTAACATGAATCAATTCTTGAGTAAGGATCTCAGGGGGTAGAGAAGCTCATTGCATCTAAGATGCTTTTAGAAGGATCTAACCGAAGAATTCATGCCGTCCATCGTCATGCTGGAATGGTATGCTGCTGATATTTCTTTGTAATTACTAGAGTGGTTTTTTATCTTCTCTTGTGGGCCTCAATAACATTTCCTTTGAGATCAGGGCATCTTTCTGTTATCATTGAATGCTTTTTCAATTCAAATTTCAGGAGCCTTGTCTATATTTGCATGTCGTTCACTTTTTTTTTCTTGCAAGAGACTGGCACATTTTTTGGAAAACTTGCATGAGGAAAGGCATTTAACTAGCAACACTGTAGAAGATAGTTGTGGCTGCAAATATGTTTTTTTTGCTCCAGATCTTATATTTAGGGGATGGTTGGGATTACTATTGTTGCTATGAACAGAATGGGAAGGCATATGAAATTATCAATTTTGACCTTTTTGTTTTCTTTTCATTAATTCCTGTCCACCTTGTTTTTCAAATTTTCCGAATTAAAGCAATTTTTTTGTGAACAAATTTTTTTACAGGGTGTTGCTGGGTTAGCAGCAGATGGTAGGCAAATTGTTGCTCGTGCTAAGTCAGAGGCAAGTAGCTATGAAAGGTATCAGATCATTGAGTTACAATAACTGATCATGATTATTGTGTGTACTCTGTAGGGTGAAACATCTTTTGGTGCGAGCTTTTTTCATCATGAATTCAAATAGACTTTCATATTAACTATGACCTTGTCGAAAAGACAACATGGGCAGGCTGAAAGATTCATGAAGTCTTACGATATTGTTAATTTGGGAATATAAATTATCTAGTATATCTTCTGATTTGCAGCATGTATGGTGAACCAATCCCTGTGAAGGAACTCTGTGAACGAGTTGCTAGTTATGTACATTTGTGCACACTTTATTGGTGGTTAAGGTTGGTGCTTTCCTAAACTTCAAAAAATATTTCAATGTTGACATTTTACATGAAATTTTTATTGTCATTAGTGCTTCGTTTGTGCAGTCAGTTTTGGAATTTTGGAATAAGAATGATATATATCTGTTATTTGCAGGCCTTTTGGATCTGGAGTTATCCTTGGAGGTTATGATAGAGATGGTCCTCAACTGTATATGATTGAGCCGTCAGGAGTAGCCTATGTAAGTTTGCATAGTTGTGTTCATTCTTCTTTTTCCTGCAATCTTCAGATTAGTTTCTTCCGTTATCTTTTTAATTTTGCAACAAATCTGTCTTATATTTCACCCCAAAAAAACTGTACATCGAGAAGAATGAGGCATTTTGAACTTTCTCTTCCTGCCAAAGTAAACTGATTACACTCAAGATATACAATATACTTCCTAGGCAAAAAATGGTGCAATATGAACAGAAAATTTACCTGAAAATGCATGAAAACTCATGCAAGTAATCTCATTATCAATATCTTTAAAGATAGATTCAGTTTTGCCTTTTTAAAGCTAACTGAATATGTTAAAATATGTGAAATATTTAAGCTATGATAATGAAATACCATAGTTGCCGATTCGTGACATGAATCTGATTCGGGCATGGAATCGGATCCGTGGATTTGGGGATTTTTTTTTTTTCCCAATTATGATTCGTGGAGGATTCGTGCACATATATATATGCATTATATATACTAAAAAAAAGAGAAATATACATAATTCTAAAACTAAATCATTTCATAGTATGCATCTATGAATCTAGTATAGTTGATCAATGACATTGATAATTAATCTATTTTCATGATTATAAAGAAAATCAACACATTCACATTGAATTATTGAAAGTGAAAGTTTGTAACATTCAAAATATAGATCATTAAACTTAAAGTTTGTAACATGATTTACTCATAAAAGAGTCAAGACTAAAAGTTTTTGATTTAATCATCAAATGGATTTTCAAGAAAATCCGCATTAGAGGGGTACTGATGAGCTGCAAGTACTGCATCTATATCAGTAGAGGAACCCAAACCACCAGTAGTACTAGTAGAGGGGATTGTTAACTCATAATCCTCCTCCTCATCATCCACATCAATCAAAGTGGATCTAGCAAGATCCCGGATGGTCATATCTAAATCAGGAGTCTCAAGTGCTACATCCCAAAGCTTTTCAGGCCCCTTCTTGTACTTAGGATCCTTTTGTGACAACAAGCACAAATTGTTGTGATAGAACACAAGGTCCTCTGATTTTTTTGGAGCCAACCGGTTGCGTTTGACTGAGTGGATAAAGGAGTAAATACTCCAATTCCGCTCAGCTGCAGAAGAACTAGCAACCTAAAGAGAAATTAAAAATTATCAATACAACAATCAAGATAAATAAATTAAATAATAAATTCAAGGAACTGAGAGTGTTAACTTTAAGCTTAATTTCCCAAACTTACTTGGGATAGGACCTTTATGGCAAGAGGTTGGAGGTACATGAAGGCTTGCCCATGAAGCTACCATCATTTGATGGCACCTATCTTGCTTCGGTCTGCTATGGCAATAGGGTGGAAATCCTCACCTGAGTTGAAGGCAGCAAATTCACTCCTCACAATTGCCCCAATCTTTGGATCTTGGAATATCTTAGCTAGTGCCTTCTTATACCCATCTACAACCTTTGCATCTCTAAATGGTGGCACTCTACCTGGAAGGCGAAGTACCTCTGCACTATAGTACCCGGGGATAACAAAAGACAATTGAACACCATCAAATATCAATAGCACAAACATTGGATAAAATAAGCACAAGCATTTGATAAGAACTACAGTACCTCGGGGATAGTGCATATGCAAGGAGGTGCAAAGGTGTGGTCATCTTGTTCCATCGATGATGAACAATTTTCCCACCTTCTTGTAAAGGGTGTCCTCAGGATCATTCTCCCTCCTCTGTATGACCTAGGATATGAAATATGAATAATAATTATAATTAGTGAATATGTCAATTTAAACTTTAGAATTTAGATATCTCTCAAATAAAAAATTCAAATTGTTGTAAAAGAGCGTAAAACTTACCATTTTAATTTTTTGCAGCATACTTTCCATGGAATCATAAATGTCCCCAAGGCATGGCTCATCACTGTCTGTGAAGCGAAGCATTGCCATTATTGGATCGGTGATTTCCAACACAACTCACAAGACCCCACCAATCCTCATCTAGTATCATTCTTCTCACATTTATGGCCCTTGCTGTATTGAAATTCTTCCAAATGCCCCATTGGGGGCTAATGACCATCTGTTTCAATGCTTCTTTTACCTTCACAAGTCGTCTCAAGATGATTGTGTGAGGGGCAAAGTAGGTTTCAGCAACCTAAGAACATATTAAACTCAAGTTAGTAAGACATTTAAAAATTAAAACATGTTAATGTAAACAACAACAAAAATTAATAACTACGGAATTCAATAATATTCAATTATATAATAAATATACAAATTTACCTTCAATAACTCCAAGTCCGAGAAACTCCTAAAAATTGCTTGTGACATGTGGTGATTTGTCACAAACATTTGAATCTCTTCACCTTCCTCATATATCCTTTTCACCCAATCTATTTCGGCGCCAATTGCTTTCATCACTAAATTGAGAGAGTGGACGGTGCATGGTGTCCAAAAGATATGATCATATCTAGACTCTACAATTATCCTTGCAACCCTGCAAACTTTTGCGTTGTCCGTGACCACTTGGACAACATTATCAGGACCCACTGACTCTATAGCATCAATTAGAATGCGTGAAATAAATTCTGCATCTTTCACTTGCCCTTCACAATCAACTGCCTTCAAGAACATTGCCCCCTTAGGGCATACAACAATAACATCGATCAGTGGACAGTTTCTACAATCTTCCCACCCATCCGAAATAACAGACACATCCGATTGAACCCAAAAATCTTTTATTGGTTGAAGTTGAGCCTCTACATATTTCCTCTCATCATGTAATAATGTAGTGCAGAACTTCTCATAACCAGGCGGTTTGTAACCATGGGGTGCATCATTTATTGCTTCCACCATCTCCCTAAAATAAGGTGATCCCACAAAATTAAATGAAACACCATTTGCAATTAAACAACGTCCAATTTTGTGATCAGCAATGTCTCTCTTTTCATTTTGGAATGCCCTATCTAGTGGGCCTCTCTTGCGGGTGAGTGGAGATGGGTCTTCATCTTCATCATTTGTAGTTGGCATAGGCAAAAAAGGATGTGTTCTTGTGTTTGTTTGATTGGATGATGGTGTTGGCAAATTTATTCTTTTGGAAGCACCACGTTTTGCTTTTGCAAATGCTCTATCAGCATCCTCTTGCTCTTTTGCTGCTGCTATTTGTGCAGCTGGTAATCCCTTCTTATCACTACCCAGACACATGTTAATTCCTTCACCTGCAGGGCCCAACAAATGTAGTTTCACTTAGGAATAGGAGCTTCTATGTTGTATGTTGCAATAATTACATTTCGATATGTATGCCCCACCCCCAGGACATTGTGCAATTCTTGTTGTGTGTCTCCATAAAGGAGACCCCTTATCAATTTTGAAGCTTGGCGATGTAGCCCCACCCCCACCCACTGAGCCTTGACTACTCATTGTTCTATTCTTGCAATCTAGAAAAAAAAATGAAAGAAAACCATGTTTCACACTTGCACAAAACCTTGAAAATTTGGAAAACTAAAAATAAATCAATAATCTATGAAAGAACTCAAGAATATGGTTGAAATGCATACCTTAAGGCTTAAACACTTCTTGCAAGGTATTTGGAGCTCCACAACCGATCTCCTTTGAATCCAAGCTCTTTACTTCAAACTAGCAAGTATGAGAGAGCAAAATAGAGAGTAATATAGATAGTAAATGAACTTGCATTGTGATTTAGAGGGTCGTTTTTAGGGTTTAGGGCCTTTAAAAATAAAAATAAAAATTAGAAAATGAGGCTGGGCCCACTATTTTGCAATTTTTTTTTGACCCTGCCGTAGATTCACGCGGATCTGTGCGTGGATCCTCGAGGATCCGGGCAAGATCCGTAATCCTGCCTATGGATCCGTTAGGATTTGCACGCCACGGATCTTGACGGATCCACAGGCAGGATTACGGATCCTGCCCGGATTCTCAAGGTTCCATACGTGGATCCGGATCAGAATCGGACCCGAATCCAGATCCGAGGGTAAACGGACGAATCCGGTAACTAGGTGAAATACTTAGATTAAATGAATTTAGGAATATAAAATATAGAAACATTAGAAACAATAATGGATTTACAAAGAACACATGAGTTTATGTGGGTAAAACCATTCGTGGTAAATAAAACCCAACAAAATAGCATCTATATATTAGGAACACTTACGAAGTAGTCTATTAATAAATAGACAAAACCTAGGATGATTTTTTTTCAAAATTCCACAGGCCTCTCATGCAATTCTGCCCAAATTCAATAATATCTTGTCACTAACAGTCTTTGTTTACGATTAATTAAAAACTATGAGTAGTTCTTTAATTTCTTAATTGTTCACAAGAAATGTAGAATACTTAAAAAGAAAAAATAATAAGAACATTATCTATTAGAATGGTTTGACCCCAAATATAGACCAAGGTTTAATGGAAGACCAAGTGTTGTTGAATACCATTCCTCACAATGGTGGCTTCAGAGATGGCTGCTGTGCTGGAGATCGAACTAATGGAGAGGCTGCTGATTATGACAGATGTAGATGGCTACAAGATGTTGATGTGGATGCCAGCTTGGAGAAGGTAGATATGTGGAGCGATAAGGAAATGAATAGCAGTGGAGAGTTTGGTAGATGGACCAGGACAGTGGAGTGAGGAAGACAGATGCTGAGGTGGCAAGGAACAACAGTGATGGAGTGATAAGGGTTCCGAGTGATGGAGAGATAAGGTGTCTTGGAGGGGTAAGGTGGGGCTCAGATTTGGAGAGTTGAGGAGGAGAGTCAGGGAGATATAAGGAGAGAATAATTGTATAAATGAGCACTAGTCAAGTTTAGGAGGCATTAATGTCTTGGCAACGACATATATCACCATGGGGTGGAGTCCCTTAAATGTGACTCCATTAGTTCATAGCTCCAGTCAAAAGTGATTATTGAGTAAAAAATTAAAAATAATTAAATATAAATAAATGATGTGTGTATATGTACTTGTTTTTGTATGGGGGAACCCAAAATGAACCCAGACCCCCTAAAAATATTCGATCGAACCTGTAAACCCCGACCTGATCCTGAACTGGGACTTGCACTAATGTCCTATTCCCAAAAGCTCTTTTTCTTTGAATCCTAGACAAATCTGATAACCTGGGCATCTGTTGGACTTTGAGAATAATTAATTAAGGTTGTTGGATACAGAGTTTCTACTTTAAATCTGTTTACCTTTTTGATTTTTGTTTAGATATATCTCATAGGCTTGATACAGATAAATAGTAATCGTACTTTTAATTGAAATCCTTATGCAGCGATACTTTGGGGCAGCAATTGGCAAGGGTAGGCAGGCTGCTAAAACGTGAGTTCTGCAAGTGAGGAATTCTAGTTTATATCAAATTGCTTTTAAAGGAAAAAGCTTCTGCTGGCATAGAAATTTTGTATGACCCAGAGATAATAATTGCTCATTTGGGTAGTTGACATGTATCAATCTCTATAGAAATATTCTGGATAGTTTGAGCAAGCCAATGTATACTGCTTTGTTAAATGCTTGAAATGTTTTTTTTACTGTGGTTGCTGAATCTGTGCAGTGAAATTGAGAAGTTGAAGCTCTCTGAAATGACTTGCCGAGAAGGAATAGTGGAAGTTGCAAAAATGTAAGTTTATTTGTTGGTTTCATTAAGATGTATAGCTGTCAGCCCTGAATTCATTCTATTTGAACTCAGACATATCTATGCTCGTCACCAAAGTGTCTTTGGTTGAAGTTGTGTAATTATTAATGCTCTCGTATAGGAATTAATTATATTATCTTTTGTGTTTTGAGTGTGGTTATTATACTCCATTAACTCCACCACAGCTGTATCTCAACAATTATGATTGGCCCTCTAAAAGATTTCAATTTATTAATAATTAGTGTATTGAACTTTAAAACAAAATTACACCAAAATTAGTAATCAGGTTCTACGAAATTATTATCAAATTTATGACAGTTTTTGAAGATTTTCGAGTGTTGTGTAGAGTTTTAAACTATTATGGGACAGTCATTACTGGAGGCCTTACTGTTCAGATGCTTCCATTCTCAAAAAACTGTAATATTAATATGTATCACTGAAAAGTACATAAAAAACTAATGCCACCCTCCCAATGACGTTTTCATTCAACAACTGTAATTAATGTGAAGTAAATCAATGCTCGCACTGTGTGGAAAGTTTTCATAGCAGATGGTCTTGCTGCATCTCCATGTTAATATCGTATAAGACAGCTTAAAGTGGAATATCTAATTGCTTTCCTTGAAAGTATTTTGTTTACCCACAGTACTAATTACTAGATCTAGTTCTTGATTATTTTTGTCTATGAGTAAAGTATCAAAGCAAAACGTGAAAAGCTTTGACAGATGAAGCTTTTTTTTTTAAAGAAAATGGCTGGCTTCTATAGAATAATGTGTTGGTTTGAAAATGACCATTGTCCAGTGTGATGAATAAAAAGTAAGGATTGTATCAATACTTAAATTTTAAGCCATGTTTTGCTATATAATCTTGCTTTGTCTTATGCTTGAAAGCTGAATTCTGGGTTGAAGTACATAAACATGAGAAACCAGATTTTACTTAAATATTTGTTTGTCATACAACTACCATTGTGTCTATAGGGGTTATGGAACATGAAATATATAGTATGTCATCAAGTTTTCAGTCCACGTATATGGGATGGAGCTTTTTGTTTTGACTGTGTTTTCTTTTTTCTCATCAAAAGCCAAAATAATACAGTCAAAACTAGAAGCTCTTATCACAAGAGATATATTGTTCCTAGGTTTGATTTACATTGAAATTTGTGACGTACTTTCCAGCCAGGTATCTGCATGGTAAGATATGTTTTGTTTTTATTTGGTATCCTAAGAAACAAGCCTCTTGGATAATGATAAAATACATGATGTTTTGCAGCATATATGGAGTGCATGATGAAGCAAAAGATAAGGCATTTGAGCTGGAAATGAGCTGGATTTGCGATGAATCAAAGAGGCAACATGAAAAGGTATTGTTATGGTTTAGAAATATTGATATTAAAATTTAAGGTTAATTTCCTAATGTTGTATTCCTATTTTCTGTTATGAATGAGAATTATAATCTGATGTGCTGTATTTTTATTACTTTAGTGGTAGATTAGTGATACTAGAAATTTGATAATGGGCTTTCCCACACTTTCAACAACTCAACTAGTTGTCAAACCTCCAAGAGTCCCAAACAAGCCTTAAAACAAATCGGGGTTCCAGATACCCTTTTCAAAGTTATATCCAATCCCAAAGCACCAGTCTCAATTCCACTCCAGCACTCCCTTTCCTTCACTAAGCAACACAGCGCTAATTGGCCCAATTAGGCTTGGTTTACAAAGCAACCATGGGGAAATGGGGTCATGAAATCACACCCAACACTCAGGAATGCCTATTCACCTTATTCCAACTTAATTCCAAACGCTCAGCCCTCAAACAGGCTTCCTTCTCCTGTTATACTCCAAACAACATGCTCACAAGGTCAAATCCTCACAGGTACTTGTCCTAGGGCTGGTTAGGAAAAATAGTAAAACACATTGCGCAACCTTGAAACCCTGGAATCCCTAAGAGGACCCATCTAACTGTCATTCCCCAAGAGGCCATTAGAAACCAACCATGGGAGTCACAGTTATGGCCCATCTTTGAAACTTGCACAAAATTGCTGCCCTACAAACCCTCCTGTTCAAAAAATGGAATAACTTGAACAAAACTCAACACAAAGAGATGAAACCAAGAGCAATGGAAAGGTAAGACAAAATTCCTTCTCAATCAATCATCTGATCATGCCTGCCAATCCGCACAGTACGGACAAAGTATAAAAAATCAGTAAATTTGCTCCAAAACTGATAATTTATTATTGCAACTTCTTCCAATCTGTACAATCTGCCCTTTGTGATTTCACAAATGAGGTATATATCCTTCCTACATCCATCTCAATGGTTATAACTATTGTTTGAATAGTTACAACTCCTTTTCAACTAAGTTGCATTTTAAAGCAACTTTTACAATATTGCAATTTAGCAGTCTGATGCCCTTTCTTTGTTTGTTCTTGTTTCTCTTTCAGCTTGAATAAATTTTCACCCCTCCTTTATTTCCAAAAGGTGCAACTTTTGCAATTTTCACCAATTTGAATTTCTAAGACTTGGAAAAGGTTCCAACTTATTAAAAAACATCAAAAACAACTAAAAACACCTAATCCTAGGCTATATTAAGCTAAAACCTCAAAAAGACCCAATTTTGCCAAACTATCAACTTTGGCTTATAACTTGCCAAAAGTGATCTAGGCATACATGAAGGTGTCTTTTCATTACAAACATGGATATTTATCCATGATTTATTTATCCTAGCAAGATTAGGTGAAAAAACAATGCATTAAACCAAAATCCACAATAGTGCCTTGGTGCTCTGCACCATACTCCCTAGGGGAAAAGAAACTCAAGTCCCTTGAGTTGGGATATCTTCAAGTCTGCTCCCAAGTTTGATGATATTCTTCTCTGAGAGCCAGCTTGCATCCTCCAGTGGTTTGTTCTTCCATTTTACCAAGTAATCAAAATATCCTTGTATCCTTGTCTTGTGTGTTTGCCTCTTTCCCAAAATGGCTTCAATGGTGGGTTTGGGCACTTGTGGTATTTCTTGCAACAAGTCAGCCTGTTCTTGCTGCTGTACTGCCTCAACTTCTACAGTTTTCACTGGACCTTTGAAAGCATAAATGTCTGCAACATTAAATATAGGAGAAATTCCTAAATCATTAGGCAAATCAATGTGGCAAGCATTGTTACTTCTTCAAAATTCTGAGTGGGCCTCTCTTTTTCATCATCAACTTAGTAAATTTCTCCCTAGGCATCCTCTCTTTTTTAAGGTGAATCATGACTAGATCCCTGACTTGAAAATGCAAATCTCTCCTCTTTTTATCAGCATATGCCTTATATTTACTTGTTGCAAGGTCCAATCCGTCCTTGACCTGTTGGCGTACCTCCATCACCTCTGCAAAATCCTCAGCTTGGGCACTCCTCTTGTCACTATCTTTCAGATCTCTCAACTCCAAGGCTCCTCTTGGATGATTGCCATACACAATTTGAAAAGGTGTCAAACCTGTACTCCTATTAACTGAGTCATTATAGGAGAATTCTGCCTGTGGAAGTATAACATCCCATGCAACTCCATGCTCCTTTGTTAGACATCTCAGTAGGTTGCCCAATGATCTATTAATTACCTCATTCTGGCCATCTGATTGGGGATGGTATGCTGATGAAAAGGACAACTGGGTGCCTAGTCTTTTCCATAGAGTTCTCCAAAAATGCCCAAGGAATTTGAAGTCCCTGTCAGATACAATGTTCAATGACAATCCATGAAGTCTAACTACTTTCTTGAAAAAGATACCGGCTACATGGGAAGCATCATGGGTCTACTTGCAGGGCAAAAAGTGAGCCATTTTAGAGAACCTGTCAACAACAACAAATATACTATCAAAACCACTTTTAGTCCTAGGTAACCCCATTACAAAATCCATGCTGATGGAATCCCATGGCTTATTGGGTGTAGGTAATGGTATATATAGTCCTGCATTAGATGTCTTCCCCTTGGCTTTCTGACAGACCAAGCAACATTCCACAAATCTCCTTACATCTGCCTGCATTCTTGGCCAATAAAAGAACCTTCTAACCTGCTCCAAAGTCTTGTCAATCCCAAAATGACCTGCAAGACTCTCACAATGTTTCTCCTTGACAATGTTTTCTCTTACTGATCCCTTAGGAACACAAAGCTGGTTACCTTTAAACAATAGCCCATCTTGTAAAATAAATTCAAAAAAATCAGTGTGATACCTTTCATTCATAGCTTTACAAACCTCATATGCCTCTTTGAAGTCTTCATCTGCTGCATACACGTTTTTCATGGCATCCACACCTATGCTACTCAACCGGATTTCTTTGACAGTCAAGTTCCTCGTGCTAAGGGTGTCTGCAACTTTATTTGCTACCCCTTTCTTGTGTTTTATTGAGAAAGTATACGCTTGGATGAATTCCATCCACTTCATATGCCTGTAGTTCAGCTTTTCCTTCCTGTTCAAGAAGCTAAGAGTCTGATTATCAGTAAAAACAACGAACTCTTTAGGTAACAGATAATGCCTCAATTTTCTTAGAGATTGTACCAAAGCATACATCTCCAAATCATATGTAGAGTATTTTTGCTTAGCTTCATTTAGTTTTTCACTAAAGAAGGCTATAGGCCTCCCTTCTTTACTTAAACACCTCTTATAGCCTTGTTGCTATTATCACATTCCACCGTGAACACCTTGTGGAAATCTGGTAATGCTAGGATAGGTTGCTGTGCAACACTTTTCTTGAGGTACTCAAATGACTTATCTACCTCCCTATTCCACATGAACTTACATTTTCTTCCCCCTTCTATAGTATCAATCATAGGGGCACAAACACCAATAAACTTTCTCACAATTTTTCTATAAAAACTTGCAAGGCCATGAAAGCTCTTTACCTCTGTGGCAGTCTTAGGTGTAGGCCAATTCAAGATTGCTTCCACCTTGGTTGGATCCACTTCCAACAGTTTTTTTGAAACAATGAACCCAAGGAACACCACTTCTTCTTGCAAAAATGAGCCCTTCTCCAAGTTTATCTTCAATTGCTCTTCATGCAATCTTTCAAGGACTAAATCCAAGTGCTTTAGGTGCTCCTGCCTGCTTCTGCTGAGAACAAGAATGTCATCCAATTAAACAACACATAACTTGTTAATGAAAGGTTTTAAAACTTCATTCACGAGTCTCATGAATGTGCTAGGTGCATTAGATAGGCCATATGGCATGACAAGCCATTTATACAGTCCCTCATTTGTATTGAAGGCCGTCTTCCATTCATTACCTTTGCTTATCTTGATTTGACGGTAACCACTCTTTAGGTCTATCTTGGAATAATAACTTGCACTTGCTAAACAATCCAATAGGTCTTCTATCCTTGTCATGGGGAACCTATATTTGATAGTTATCTTATTGCTAGCCCTGGAATCAGTACATAGCCTCCATGTGCCTTCCTTCTTAGGAGCTAGTACTGCTGGTATAACACAAGGACTGACACTCTTCCTTATAAAGCCTTTGGATAGCAACTTCTCAATTTGCCTGGCTAACTCTTCATTCTGTTTAGGGGTAAGCTCGTAGGCTGCTTTATTGGGTAATGTAGCACTTGGTATTAGGTCTATACAATGGCTTATCTCCCTTTGTGGTGGCAGACTCTCTGGTTCACTACTTGCACCAACACCTTTATACTTTTCCAAGAATTCTCTGACCTCTCTAGGCCCTACTTGATGTTCTACTTTTTTGACTTGGGGAATGCTCTTTACTTCTTTCCTTGGTCCAACTATGATGACAAAACATGGTGTTTTCTCTTCCTTCATGGTTTGCAAAAACTCTTTACCTCCAACCATCATGACACTGGTCACCCTATGGTTTCCATCATTAGGGAGAGGTCTCATAGTGAAATTTTCTCCATCCTTAGTTATACTATAGACATTTTGTTTCCCATCATGCCTAGCATCTACATCATATTGCCAGGGAATGACATGCATCCATCTCAGTCACATCACACAAAATTTTATCTTTATAATCCCCAATATGAAATTCTACCCACACTTGTTCACAAATCAAGACATGCTGCTCCTTATTTAACTTATCCACCATCTCTAATCAACAATGACCCTGCAGACTTACCACTTACCTTGCAGGTGGTTCTATACAGTGACCTCCTTTGTGGTGGCTCCTCAGTTGGCACCTTTAAGAGAGTTCTCTTGAGCATGAGACACTCTCCTTGCTCTGGATCTGCAGTCTTGGCATGAGAGCTAGTGCTTTGCACATCTTCATCCTGCTGAAAATTAATTCTTCTTTCACTTGTTTGGCTGACAGACCCCTGCTTCTCTGGACATCTAGAGGACTGATGACCCACTTGATCGCAGTTATAACACCAGCCTGTGAAGATACCAGGACTTCTGCCAGTAAACCTTCCTCTTCCATTAGGCCTTCTTCCTCTAAAGCTTCCTCTGTTTCCTTCATCCACTTCTTGCTCAAGTCCTCCCGTCTCTCCCTGAGGTTTAAATAAAGTACCCCGGCCTGTGAATCTTCCTGTGCCTCTAAAACTTCCTCCCCTATTCTTACCTTGTTGATCACCTTTCCTCTTCTATCTTTCCTCCACCTTGAGTGCTAACTGATAACACTTGTGAACACTATCAGGTTCAAACAAATTTACTTCATCTTGGATGTTGCATCTCAGCCCATTGAGATACCTTGCCAACTTTTGAGTCTCATTTTCAGTCACCTTGGACTTCAAAGTCAACCTGTGGAATTCCTCTGTATAGGCAGCCACATCAAGGTCCTTTTGCCTCAAGTTCTGCAACTTCTTGTGCACCGTAACCTCATAATTCTCTGGCACAAATTGCCTCTTCACTTCTGCAACCATTCTCTTCCAACTACTTATATGCCTCTTATTGTTCTCATGCCTCTCATTCTGCAAGTAATTCCACCAGTTAAGGGCAGAACCCTTCATCTTCAACTTTGCAATCTTCAACCTTTGATCATCATGGGTTTCTTCACAATCAAAGTAATTAACTAAGGCCTCTATCCAGTGAACAACGCCACCAGGATCCATTTTACTTGTCAAAATAGGTAAATCTGCAGTTATCTCTTGCCTTGGGTTCTCTTCACCTTCTTCACCTATGGATCTTCAACAACCACCCTCTTGCCTTTTTCTTTCAACTTGGCAATCTCTCCTTCCATTTTCTTTGTCTTTTCCGTGCGGTCCCTTAAGAGCCTGGCTAATTTAGCATTAGTGACCTTTGAGGGAACCTCCTCTTCTTCTTCTCTAGACATATTGTCAAACTCCAGATTTGCTGTACTCTGATACCACCTGATGCAGAGTACACAACTAGAAATGTGATAATGGGCTTCCCCACACTTCCAACAACTCAACTAGTTGTCAACCCTCCAACCTTAACTCAAGCTTATAGCAAGTTTAGATCCTCCAAATATATTAGAAATCAAGACCATTAACTCCTTCCAAGCATTCTTGGTCTGAGGATCCAATTCACCCAAAATATGGTTTCAGGACCTAATTCTCACAACTAGGCTAACATGAGAAAAACACAATTAAGGTTTACTTCAATGGTTCCAAGGCATAAAATGGACTTAGGGGCACTTACCTAACACAAAGTAAGTCACTGGTTTGATCCCCACACTTCCACAATGTATCAAACCCAAATTCACCTAGTAGCCCTATTAGGTCTCCTTAAGAGGTTTTTGAGATCTAACTTCCAAAAGTCCCAAACAAGCCTTAAACCAAATCAGGGTTCTAGATACCCTTTTCAAAGTTATATACAATCCCAAAGCATCAGGTCTCAATTGCACTCCAACACTCCCTTTCCTTCACTAAGCAACACAGTCCTAATTGGCCTAATTAGGCTTGGTTTACAAAGCAACCATGGGGAAATGGGGTCATGAAATCACACCCAACACTCAAGAATGTTTATTCACCTTATCCCAACTTAATTCCAAATGCTCAGCCCTCAAATAGGCTTCCTTCTCCTGTTATACTCCAAACAACACGCTCACAAGGTCAAATCCTCACATGTACTTGACCTAGGGCTGGTTAGGAAAAATAGTAAAACACATTGCCCAGCCTTGAAACCCTGGAATCCCTAAGAGGACCCATCTAACTGTCATTCCGCAAGAGGCCATTAGAAACCAACTGTGGGAGTCACAGTTAGCAATTTTGCACAAAAGGTGCAACTATTGCTATTTTCACCATTTTGAATTTCTAAGACTTGGAAAAGGTTTCAACTTATTCAAAAACATCAAAAACAACTAAGAACACCTAATTCTAGGCTGTATTAAGCAAAAACCTCAAAAAGACCCAATTTTGCCAAACTATCAACTTTGGCTTGTAACTTGCCAAAAGTGATCTAGGCATACACAAAGGTGTCTTTTCATTACAAACATGGATATCTATCCAAGATTTATTAATCCAAGCAAAGATTAGGTGAAAAAACAAAGCATTAAACCAAAATCCACAATAGTTCCTTATGCGCTGCACCAATTAGCCATTTCTGTTGATTATTACTATCTCTCAGGTACTTTTTTCAAAACTTTACTTACGATTATAAGGAAAACCACAGTAGATTTGATACACTTTGCAGACACATTTAAATGAAGTTATAGAGCGAGAAAATTTCAGATTGAGATTTTAACACCTTATACTGAATTTTCAGTACCTTATTAATGAATTATAAATGCCCAAGCCGACTGCATCTCCTTTCAGTTTACCAGAGTTCTGCTGTAGAATTGATATGTTTTATAGGAAAGGCATCATTTTGATGTTGCCAAAGAGTACCAGACTGAAATTTTTAAATTTAGTTACAAATGATAATTCTTAGACACTGATTACCTGCTAAAAGATGCTCAAGGGAGCTGGTGAATTGTTTTGTACAGGCAACTAGGTAAAAGGGCAAACAGCATAGCAAGGCTATAATCAACAAGACTGGTAAACCAATTGGCTACACTGGTAAAGGAAAACTTATGTTGTCACTTTTGAATTAAGAAAATGAGAGAACTCAATCATTTCCAAAAAATTACTAGATGAAGGTTTCACACAAAACAAGACATGGACAATCAACCTGTCCCACCATGGTGATTATATATAAAAACCAAGACTTCAAAAGTTAGCTCATGTAAATATTTTACATGCATTGAAAGACTCATTATAAGATCAAATTAGTGCCTCCCATGTTTGCATCCTGCTCTATGTTTATTCTTTTGACCTGAGCTAGATTTGTATATGCTTATGGTGTGATTATTTGTTCATGTTCTTTTTTGGTACCGTGCATTTTTGAAATGCAATTGGTTATCGTTATATTCTTTTGCCAATATGGTATCATTGCTGATGTGAATGATGAAGGGTACTCCCTTTAATAACACAAACACACAACAAAAATAGAGAAAGAACAAGTGGGGAGAATAGAA
Source organism: Cupressus sempervirens (assembly GCA_028749045.1). Taxonomy (NCBI): domain Eukaryota; kingdom Viridiplantae; phylum Streptophyta; class Pinopsida; order Cupressales; family Cupressaceae; genus Cupressus; species Cupressus sempervirens. Next base: position 172,965,053 of record CM053792.1, on the reverse strand, counting down.
AATTGGCTTCTTATTATCTCCAAATAATGGAATTACAAATTTTAGAAATGTAACATGCAAAGCCCACATAAACATCCCCAGAACTTGATAAGTAGGAGATAATTTCCACAGCAAGTCAAATTGTGATATTGCTATCAGGATTTAACTGTGTGATTTTGAGTCAAACTCATTGACCCATGTTTCATGAGTAGTGATTCAACATGAATCCATCTCTCATGAGAATAAATGGAACACTTAGCACTCATTGGATCTAGGTGATGCTCATAGGGGTGAAGCACCGGGACTTCCCGGGAGGTCACCCATCCCAGTACTACTCCAGCCTGAGCATGCTTAACTGCGGAGTTTCCTCCATGGTTAAACCCAAAGCTTGCAACCCCATTTGCAAAACCTTCACCAAGTGTTGTGCCTCATGAACCATTCATTAGAAAGCCCCTTAAGCTCATCAATTGATAAGTAGGAGATAATTTCCACAGTAAGTCAAATTGTGATATTGCTATCAGGATTTAACTGTGTGATTTTGAGTCAAACTCATTGACCCATGTTTCATGAGTAGTGATTCAACATGAATCCATCTCTCATGAGAATAAATGGAACACTTAGCACTCATTGGATCTAGGTGATGCTCATAGGGGTGAAGCACCGGGACTTTCCGGGAGGTCACCCATCCCAGTACTACTCCAGCTTGAGCACGCTTAACTACGGAGTTTACTCCATGGTTAAACCCAAAGCTTGCAACCCCATTTGCAAAACCTTCACCAAGTGTTGTGCCTTATGAACCATTCATTAGAAAGCCCCTTAAGCTCATCAATTGATAAGTAGGAGATAATTTCCACAGTAAGTCAAATTGTGATATTGCTATTAGGATTTAAATGTGTGATTTTGAGTCAAACTCATTGACCCATGTTTCATGAGTAGTGATTCAACATGAATCCATCTCTCATGAGAATAAATGGAACACTTAGCACTCATTGGATCTAGGTGATGCTCACAGGGGTGAAGCATCGGGACTTCCCGGAAGGTCACCCATCCTAATACTACTCCAGCCTAAGCACGCTTAACTACGGAGTTTCCTCCATGGTTAAACCCAAAGCTTGCAACCCCATTTGCAAAACCTTCACCAAGTGTTGTGCCTAATGAACCATTCATTAGAAAGTCCCTTAAGCTCATCAATTGATAAGTAGGAGATAATTTCCACAGTAAGTCAAATTGTGATATTGCTATCAGGATTTAACTGTGTGATTTTGAGTCAAACTCATTGACCCATGTTTCATGAACTGTTCTAGAGAAACCTACGGACCTTCATTTTATAGGCAATTTTCCTCTGCACAAGAAGGTTCTAAAGTTTTAACCCTAAAATTTGAGGCCGACCAACCCAAAGGTATTATTATTTATATTTTATTACATTAGAGTAGGCCCCAACAACTTTTGGAACTCGAAAGAAATTTTGAAGGAATTTCATTTTCTTTGATTTTAGGGAGTACAACTCTCAGAGACTTTATAACATTGCCAGTTGCTTCAATTAGCTATTATGACCCCATTTTGGAAATGCCACGAAGTGCTCTATAGCGTTAGTCTCGCGCAAACTTCAGTCAGCCGAGGTTTGACCCCTAATCAAAGCCTCTAAAGCCTTCAAAACGGAGTTCAAAGTTTTTAGACCCTGTTGCCAATACCGGATTTTTTCAATAACTTGACAAAATAGACTTGGTCTTGCAATGAAACTTTTTTGGCAAGCTGATAAATGTAAAATGAACCTCCAGGGAAGAAATCAGAACATTCTGAGCTTGAACAACTAACTAAAAACAGTAAGCTTCCAAAAGTAGGGACTCTGGACTGAGATAACACTTATTGAAAAGACAAAAATATTTTTGGGCGATGCAAGATCGCCTTTACACCCATGATGCTCTTGCATCAGCGTAGTTGGCTATAAATGTGATTCAATGGTGATCATATACTCATAAAGACTTTGCCAGTAGATGCGACGATGTTATATGATGTCTGGATACATTCATACTTATGTTTTATAGATGATGTTCTGGCCTCGATATTGATGACATTTGTATGATGGGTGTGATTTGGCATGCCATTTTATGTGTTTTGTTGTTTACATATTCTTGGTATTATATGTGCACTTGCTTACATATGAATTTGTTGATGTGGATGTTAGCTACAGATTTAATGACATAATGTACTGTTAATGATGTTTGGCAATGGTTACTATTGCATTTTGTATGTGATAATATTCATGATGCTTAGATAATGATTAGTGATGGTTAATGTCATTTGGCAATAGCTAATTATGCTATTTAGATCTAGGCTGTTTATTGTGAGAAGGTGGGTGTCGTAACATTCATAGAATGATCTGTTTGGAATGATTCTTCTGCTGATAAGCTTGTGATAAGACTGTATAAAACAGAGAATGCTCACTCCTTGTCATCTTGTGTGCTTCATTTAGAAGTGCATCGGGCTCTTCCATTTTACACTTCTGAGAGTCAAGAAATGCAACAGATATTTACCAGTGAGAATATTTAGATTAGGATTTTGTAGATACAACATACTCATTTGATTTCATTATACTTTTTAGTAAAGTTGCCGGGTTTGCACCTTGGACCCTCAACTGGGTCTGGGTACACGTGGGGGTTTGGGCTGTGGGTTTATTTTGTAATTCAGTAATTCAATATAATGATTTTCATTAGGATTGCATTTTAATGTTTATCTTTGGCATTTGGAATTGATCAATGATCAAGTATCATACTATGAAATGACATAGTTTTACAATTTTGTATATCTCTCTTATCTTTTTGTATATATAATGCATGTGTTTGTACGTACCATAAAGGATTTTTATTCCTCGTACTTTGTACTAAGTTCTTATATCCGAACCCAAACCGGAACATAGCTTTTTGCAAATTTATCAGATCTTCAACATCTAAAATTTTGGAAATGAGTATTATCTTCTGAATTCAACACTTATTTAATTTCATTGTTTCTTGGCAGATTCCGGCAGATCTTTTGGAGGAAGTCAAGGCATTAGCTAAGGCAGCACATGAAGACATGGATGCAGACTAGTGAGAAGGACTTTGCTCATAAATTTTAGAGAATTATTCACCAATCTAATTTTGGGGTAAAATCATTTGATGTATTCCGATCGCGAGCATTCAAATTTAGTCAAAAATTAAATGGCGACATTGAGTTAGAAGCAAATGACTTACTGTTTGGGAAAATTCTAACATGCAGAGAATTGGGAATCTATAAGTAATTTTTATATATACAAAAACGTTCTCTCTGCCCATGTTCTCTTTTTCTTCCCCAAGAAACCATATATTACGGCAGTGGAACCTAAACTATACATCTGGCACAATATTTTCCATTTAATAAAACAATCATGTTTTTCCAAAGTATTTACAAAATTCAAAATTTTTAGTGCCAAACCAGAAGTTGTACTAGACTTTTATTTGCTTAGGTTGAAAGTTAATTGAATGCTTTATTTTGGTGATGACATGGAAAGCAGAATATAATTCAGTCGGGGGCAGAGAAATGTAATTTTAATCATCATTAATCTATGAAATTTGTTTTAAAGCTTAAATTGATTTGGAGGCTTCATTTTGGTGATTAACAAATTGTTTTTAAGATTAAATTGATTTGGAGGCTTCATTTTGGTGATGGCATAAAGAGAATAAATTTATTTCAAATATGATTAAGTCTATCATTTTGAGGTGGAATTTTGTCAAAGAATTACGAAGGCAATCTTATTATAATTTTTTTCTAGAATTGCAAACATAAGCCACCTCATTAGTTTAGTCATTGCAATTTTTGATTTGAAAAATTTGATTCCTATCAAAAGACAGTTTGATAAGATCCTAATCATTTGGAACAAAAATATAAAAAACTGAGCATAGTTTTCTCAAGGCACATTTTTTTTTCACTAACAAAAATAAGAGTTGCATCACATGGATTGATGGGAACTCTGGACAAATGAAATGTTTGTAAAATATAGTTTTCTTACTATTGTTTTGGATTTAATAAGCAAAACAAGGTTGCTATTGTTTTTTAACTATTTTTGAGAAGAGGTCCTACCAATTGTAAACACATTGATGGAAGTCTTTCTTTTGTCAAATTCATAATTTTATACAACACATTCGCTGAAGAGCATATTTTTAAAATGGAAGTCTTACTTGTCAAATTCATAATTTTATACAACACATTCACCGAAGAGCATATTTGTCAAAGCATGGTGACATATAAATGTAACAATGTCAAAGATAAATAAATTGTCAAAGGATGAATGATGTGAAAGTTATTTCATATGGAGTAAACCTCATAAGGTGCCATAGTGTAAGTATGACCTTTTAGTACGTATCTTCTACAAGAACTTTTGAAAGGAAAGACATGCAATGAGAATATGAGTTTTTCAATTGTGTAAGAAATGTAAAATAGGAGATAGTATAGTAATAATCTTTATCTATTTGAGAAATGACAAGGTGCACACGACCAGAGGCATTCCATGTGTTGTCTATCTATCATGTCACAAATGAGTCTATAACAGTTATCATTACCCACATGCTCAAATAGGAATAAATATGGAAATATACTCCCACTTAAATTGGTTGGACTCATTATATGCAAGGAATCGAAGAGGGAAAACCATATTTAAGTAATTATAATATGTAAGAATGCATATAAATATGTGAGGGAAATAAAAAATGAATCAGTTGGGTGATAACATACTCTAAATAGAATGATAAGGTGTGATAAGCATATATGGATCTCTAAGTAGGATCATTTCCCTTGGGATGTGCAACATGAGATGTTAATGCTACTATCGAGTTGCAAACAAAAATGTAATGGTAGGTCTCACTAGAGAGGCATATACCTTGAAGTGGCATCCAATGGAACATGCACATAAATGGCAAGGAATGTTTTGTAGATATAGGTAGAAAAGAGTTAACATGGAAAGGAAATGTGTGAGTACAAGTATGTTGCCTCCAATTTATAAGGAACATATGGTAAAAATGTGTTATGGGGGAAGAGATGTGATGCTTCCTATGTGAAAAATATATCTTATGGGGAGGAATACGATGCCTTTGACATCAGAGATAGAGTTATGAAAGGGGAAGAGATTATTTTCTCAGATATAGGCATACAATCTTACTATGATAAAATAAGTGAACAATATAGAGAAAGACAAGATGCTGCAAACATAGTATGACAACATAAGCTAAATGTGTAATGGAGCAAGGCACAATGCTGCCACAGTAATGATAAATTTAAAATTATGACATTGAAATATAGGATCAAAATGTAATTTCTAAAGGTGTCTATTTTTGGTAGGTAGATCTAAATAAGTTTTGTGAAGGTCAATATATATGGACCTAGATTATAAAATATGTATGCTTTATAGTAAGATAAGCTTTGTGGGTATGATATGAAACATTATTGATATGGGAAAAGCACATTAAACATGAAATTGTGAAACATGTATAGGATGACATTAAATTTGTACAGGCAAGAGACAAGAAATCAAGAGTGCGTAGTAATTTTTAAAAAATGTTTAAAAAATATTAACTCACGATAAGAAGGGTTTTAATAGAAAAAAAATTGTTTAATATTTTTGAGATGGATATAGATATTCTTTAGTAGATTGAAACATGATGTTTGACTTATTTACATAATTCTAAAGTGTCCTATTACAACTAGTAAATAGGTGCAAAAATTTCTTCTTGATTGTTGCTTTCTACAATTGGGTATGACAACACACATGATATTATGATAAGTTTTTTTCTCATAGTATTAGTATAAAGTTAGAGGCTGTTATGTATTGTTATATTCAATTAGAAGGTTATTTTGATGAAGCAATTAATTTCATATAGCTAACCATTGTACATACATAATTAAAAATATGTCTATATTCTCATTAATAGTGAACCAAACTAACCTCTAAGAATCTAATCTATTAAATAACTTAAAAAATATATTTAGAAGTGAAAATCAATAATAAAAGGGCTTATAATTTGGGTGTAGTGTTTTGCAAACTGTTTGATCAAGGAAATTAGTCTTTCCTTAATCAAGTAATTTTGTATACTATATTTTGGTGAACCTATCGTTTGCACCACAAAAACTTCTAAAGAACATATACTTTAAACTTAAAACAATCTATTAACATTTAAATTGTGATTTTGCAAGGCCTTCTATGCGGTTCATAATTCAATCATCATATTTTGACAATATTGTTCACAAATGATACTAAATATAAAAATGTCATTCTATGTTGTTATAACTGCAATCATTTTATTCTTAATACAAATAGCTTTCCTTTTCAACTTGCATTTTTGAACAATAGGTCCATGATATTGGATATCACTTGTTTACAATAAACCTAGACTAAATGTCTCTCACTCCAAAATGTATGATCTCAATCAACACCTTGGTGATTAACAACAAAAAATTGCAAAGTGAAAACATGTTCTTCTTGTTCAGACCTTTTACATTGTTCTTCATAATCTTCTAGACAATATTGAGTTAATTTGACGAATTGCACTTATTGTTCATAATGATATATTTGGATTAATTTCTCACTCAACCCATAACACTCACACACAAACCTATTAAAACATAGCAATTCAACATTAAAATGACAACCATTCAACTTGTTAACAGTCAACATCGAAATCGTTATGCACAAAACTTGCTGGAAACAAATTACAATTAACCATCATCAATGACCATATAAAACTGCTGAAAAATAGAAGAAGGCAGGTCAGAAAAATCCAATGAAAAACAAAGACAAAAGAAGGCTAAGCTGGAGCCATTGCAACTATCTTTGGGTTTTCCAAATGTGTCACTGACTCTGGCTTCTCGTACCATAAATGTGGCTCTAGCTTCTCCTTCTTGGGGAAGAAGTTATCAGTCCTTAAGTCATACCAGCCCATACAACTCATACAACTCACACCCAAACATATTCAGATGCATTTACTATGTCCATATTATTCTAAGGTTCTCATCCTTCTGTTCATAATCCGAGTTGTTCTCTCACTCACTTCTTTAAAGCTTCAGGAGGCAGTTCTTTCTAAATTTTAGGGTGATGCACGGTTACAAAAGTTGGATTCAACTCCAGATTATTTGGCCGATTGTTTACTTGACTTGAACTCAAATTGAGAAAAATGAAAAATAAAGAAACTATGAAATATAAGGATTTCAAGTTTTTATTTGCTCCATTTGCACTACTTTCCAGATCATTTTTCTCACTATAGCATCAGTCTCAACCATTTGAAGGCCCTGAACTGAGCAAAAAGAACAAGCAAAGGCACACATTACACTCAATTTTTTATGGTTTCATTTTTTTGTCACTCTTTTGGTGTTTCAAATAATCATGCTTGACTAGCCTGCACAACAAGGGCATCATTTCCAGTCATGGACGGAAGTACTGGCATTTTGTACTTAATTTTTTTGATTTTTTAAAAGTTGCTTGTAACCAGTCACTAAGGGAGTTATTGGCAGTTGAATATTCGGTGATCTGAGTAGGACATCCACGAGCCTATGACTATTTGTTCTTTTGTAATTGTAGTTGTCATCGTCGTCGTTGCTGATGTTGTTGTTGTGTATGATGACTTTCTGGATTGTCAATTGATCTTGAGGGCAATGAGGACAAAGATGTTTTCCGGGATAGAACCAACCTAATAAATGGCGCCACAAAGTTTGAACTCTGTAATTGTAAATCTTCATTTTGACGAATCCGAGAAACGAAGACTAAATGAGTCACAATTTTTTATAAATCAATCAAAGGAAAACCATGACTAAATTGGTGTAGTAGGTAAATTGATGAGGCGAGAGAAATTAGTTCTAGATGCATGTAAACTGCATGGATCTTGAAATAATTCAATCCATTCTATATATCCTAAACTGGAAGGGCCATATACAATGTAAACAAGAACATTCTATATCACTAGAAAAATAACACCATCTGTATATGTTCGTGTTAACAATTCATAATTTTTGTTTGAGAATTTTGAAATGTATTATGTGAGTTTTTTCTTTTAGGAAGATTTGAATCAAATTCTATAATTCACTGTTATCATGAGTTATGGAATGAAATTCTACGATTTGATGTCATGATGAGCTATTCAATAAAGAAGTGAATTTAGGATCAAACACTATGATTCAATGCCATAATAAGCTATCCGATAGTTAATTATAGACAGTTAAAATATGATACAAAATGTTGATAAAAGAAAAAATCACATAATCTAATTTAAATATATTCAAACTTAAACATAAACTACAAGAACAAAAATGTACTAAACATCAAAGTTTAGACAACAAATAAAAAATTCGTAGTTGTCTTTTCACGTCAATCACATTTCATTCTTATTGTTGTTTTATCTCAAGGAGCATATCATACAGTGTTTTTCAAAGCTACTTCAAACAAGAACATGAACCTTCTCAAAACAAGCAGATTGTGGATTACCTTGTAAGGGAAAGAAGATCAGAAATTTATGCATAATTTTTATTATTATCTTGAGGCATTTGGCCACTCCGCCAACCTTAAGTGGGAGAGCTCTCAACCATGAGAGCCCTATGTGAAATAGTAACATGGCAGCTTTAACGTTGCTGCAGGCTATGTTCCCCTAAGCCCTTTTTTGTACTGTGATCCATGGCCCCACATATGCATCTACAAATATACATTTATAATCCCCACAAATCAGATTCAAAAGAAGACCTTCACTCATTAATCATAATTTCGTCACAATATATGATCAGCACTAATCATATTCAAAATTAGGCCTTGCATTCATGATAAACCATATTTTCATTAGTAAGTATAATCTCAATGACAAAATACCTTAGAGAGGAATAATTTGATGCAATCCCATAGAAAGCCATTCTTTCAAATACTTCATACACTGCAAATAAAATTCATAAATCAATGAGTTTAAGTATGGTGTCCTTCTGCATTGCTTGAAACCAAGAGATTCACATAGTTAGTTGTCATGAAATCATAGGTTAACGCTGAGCTTCACTTGGTTTCAAGAATAGTTTAATATTCTCTACTAATCAGGGCCAACCACGTAAAGGCAAAAGCTCATTTGATCCCATGCCCCTAACATCTAAATTCCCTGTTAACATCTAAAATTCATTCATTCTATTAATAAATTGATAATATTCATGAATTATCACATGATAACATTCATTAACACATAAGTTTCATTAGAACAATCACATTAACATTAAAACATAAGATTCATTAGAAGATTCACATGAACATTCAATACAACATAAATAAAACATCTAGACATAAACATGAGTCATTATCAAATAAGTTATATAAGTTCACATGAATCATTTCTTTTTTTGTCCTTCCTTATATTATTGTAGAGGCATATCCATGTCATCATCGATATTTCTTCTCACACACAGACGTGCACTCGTTGTCCTTTACAAAGTAAAGTCCTCTACAATAACAAATAAGAGGGTTAAATTTTAAAAAGTTGAGACTTTAAAGATTTTAAAGAACATTGTAGCGCTCTTTACCTTGTTAGCTAATCAAACACCCCCATCATTGATCTATTATTCTTCATCCATCTCATCATCAAGATCATCGTCATCATTGACATCGTCACCACCACTATCCTAGTCGTCATCGTCATCATCATCATTGTAATCAGTAGAAGCATCATCATCATGATCAGTAGCAACATCATTTGCATTAGGAGCATCATCAACTAACTCTCGATCATGATCCACTACTTCCTCTTCCTCAATATCTTCTTCTTCCATCGCATTATACTTTATCGACCTTCCCCTTGGATCATGTCTAACAAAAAATGACCAACCCAGTTTATGTGGAACCTTTGAATAAAATTCCTGCTCACATTGGCTTGGAAGAACATAGAACTCATCCTCAAATGGCTAAAACAACCTTGTATTAATAATTGGAAATCCATTCTCATGCTCAATAACAATTCTATTAGGATCATTTTGATTGAGTCAAAGTGTGTACCATTTGATGACAAAGAGAACTAATTTGAAGGAATTAAAGTCATTGTCAAGTATATCAACCAAAATGAAATAGTATTGATTTTGAGATTCTCGAGGATATAAGTCATTTCTAGATAAAATATTGGTCACCTAGAAGACTACACTTATCCCAGAATCACAAGTTCCCTTCGTGTCATCTAAATCCTTGATGCAAAATTTATAACCATTGCATAACATAGACTTATGGTGTTTCACCTATGATAATGTCAATCAAACATGTATAAGTTATTGCATCACGAGTTCAAAAACATATGATTGATTACCAAACTTATAAGTACCTGGAGATCTCTTATACCACATGCTAAATCTATTTCCTTTTGTGTAACGTTGGGATCTCCATTAAAATGAGCTTATTTAACCAATGAAGACACGGATTCCCATTTTAATCTATGACCAACATGTTGACATCATTCAATCCATTCTGTCATCCAATCTTGATTGTTTGCAATAAACAAATGAATTGCGTCCTACTCTTTAGCAATTGTACAAATATAAATAGATGACTTACAAAAAAATTATTTTGAAGATTAAGAATTAATTAACTACAATAACATCTCATAATTTAGTACCTTTCACTTTCCTAAATCTACCATTCCCCACCAAGTACTCCCCTTTGAATTTTTTTAATAAAGTCGAGATCCCAAAAGCAATATATACGGGTCTTTGCTGCAAGATTGAGAAGATATTGAGTAACATACACTATCATCTAGTATACCATATATCCCTCAATCATAGAACCCTCGAGATGTGCTCTTTGTCAAACCAAAGCCTTAAAAAGTTTCAAGTGTCTCTCAACCATCCACATTAACCTAGGTTGTACAGGTCCACACAATTCAATCTCCTCAACTAGGTGTATGAGGTAGTGTTCTTGTTGTTGGAAATACAATAGGGAAAGTAAACTCTGAGAGCGGGGGGGGGGGGGGGGGGGAGGAGGGGGTGGGGTTTGTGAATCAACACTTAAATTTTTTAACCATAAAATCATTCACCTCACATCCATCTCATTCAATAAGTAAACTGAAATACCAAACCAAACATATACATCTAAAGCATGTAAATAAGTAAACATTCACACAAATGTATGTGTAAGAATTTTCCTTAGGGAAACGTTCACCCAAGACCAAGGAACTCAAGAAAAAGCACAACAGTAGACCAAAAAGAGTATGACCAGAATGACGATATAATATTCATTCCATATTCGATGTGAAAGTACACTAGGAGTGCCTGTATATAAAGGCCTTTGGAATGCTTCTAGAATGCATAGGAATCAACAACATGATAAGTCATACAGCCAGACACATGTCCACCAAATATGGGTTATCCTCCATTATGCACAAGAGTAAGTGCGATGATGAGAGGATAAGCCTACAAAGGTGTAGCATGCAAAATAATGTTGTAGACACCATGTGCTAAATTAGGAGTGCGAATAACTATGTTGTCTGCATGATAACTTAGTTAATTATGCAAACTCTAGTGTTGTAGACACCATGTGCTGAATTAGAGTTGCTTACTCCAGTGTTGTCAACATGATAACTCATAACAGTATGTAAACTCCTAATGTCTCACCTAAGAAATAATAAAATAATGCATTAACCTAAGTAAACTTAAGTAAAGTGTAAATAGTAAATACTTATTTACACCAACACCCCCCCTTATGTGCAACTTAGGGGAATGTGCTTAAGCTTACGAAAGTTAAAATGAAATGCATAATGGGTCCTAGCTACTAGGCCATTTTAGGTACCCATGTACATAATGCAATGCTGAACACACAATGCAATGCAATCTCTCTGCAAACAAGGAAAAAGGGAAAACTATGTGGGAAAAACCCTCTCGCCAAAAGAGAGATATGTACAATAGAGAAATGGGAGAAGGAAAAAATCCCATTCGAGGAAAAAGCCCCCACATAAAAGAGAAGAAGGAGACAAGGTAGTCCCCCCCCCAAAAGTAGTGTGTCGATCAGTGAGAAATGCTCCAATGTAGAAGCTGATCCAGGAGCATTGAATAATGTTCCTCCCCTTTGGAAGAAACAATGGCAGAGATACAGGTGAGATGCTTCCCCTATGTGTAGAAAGAATCCCAATGATGAAGGGTGTCTCTGAAACCTGCTCAACTATCCCTGTGTTGATGCTGACGAGCACCCCTTCCAATATTGCTGAAAAGAACAATGTCAGATCTAGCAAGGATGGATGTAGAACATGCCCCAAAGAACCAAGTGTCTCCTCAAATGATAAAGAGACCTCTTGTAACTATTGTACATAGGGATCCACAATCACATCAATCTGTGAAGACTGATCATGTAGAGAATGGACAAGAGGGTCAGAGCGAGCCCTCGCAATAACTGAAGAAGGATCTTCTCTATCAAAGAGAAGAACTATATCATCAATGATGTCTTCCAAATCTAATATATGTGACTCCATGAACAAACCTAAAATGTCTTCCAAAAAGTCATTCTCTAATGTTGGAGCTGAAAGACAAAGTGTACCCTGCTATGCTGGATCTATCACTATGGCAATGGATGAATTATTTGCCTCAACAAAGAGAAGACAAATATCATCGATGATGTCTCCCATTTTACTATCAAAAGGCTCTAGATTTGGCCTCAGATGCCCGATTTGGATGAAACAAAATATGATTTGGGGGTTTTTTGAACTTTTGAATGTGACACAAAAATCTCTCCTACTAGCTCGATGGCCAAAAATTTTCCAGAAAATAATGCAGATGTGAATTTTTTTTGTAAATATGCAGATGAAAAAAAATGCAGATCTGAAAATTAAATGTATAGATCTGAAATAATCATACCAATTTCACAAATTAGGCCTTTGGGTTGCCGGTTTGCAAAAAAATGTTGCCTCAATTTTGACTATGGCCCAATATAGGTAAATTTATAGTTAGTTCACTGAATCAACGTTTTGGACATAATGGTGAGGTCCACTTTGGCTCTAGATGCTCTCAATATCTGTGGATTCTCCAGATCTGGGTTGAGGTGCTGAGGCAAGAATGGTCTCGAATGGTTAGTTGAAGAGAATCTCCCCAAGCTCTGATACCATGTAAGAATTTTTCTTAGGGAAAAATTCACCCAAGACCAAAGAACTCAAGCAAAAGCACAACAGTAGACAAAAAAGAGTATGATCATAATGATGATATAATATTTCATTCCATATTCGATGTGAAAGTACACTAGAAGTGCCCTGTATATAAAGGCCTTTGGAATGCTTCTAGAATGCATAGGAATCAACAACATGATAAGTAATACAACTAGGCACATATCCACCAGATATGGGTTATCCTCCATTAAGCACAAGAGTAAGTGTGATGATGAGAGGATAAGCCTACAAAGGTGTAGCACACAAAATAATGTTGTAGACACCATGTGCTGAATTAGAGTTGCTTACTCTAGTGTTGTGAACATGACAACTTAGAAGATTACGCAAACTCCTAAGTGTCTCACCTAAGAAATAATAAAATAATGATAAATAATAAAATAATGCATTAACCTAAGTAAACTTAAGTAAAGTGTAAATAGTAAATACTTATTTACACCAACTGTATGACACAAGATATGATTACCTAGAAACCCTCCAATGAGAAGGTAGAAGAGGGGTGGGGATGACATCCACAAATCTCCACTACTGCAGTAATAAAGTGTATCTAATGAAGATTACAATATTTTGATCATGAGACATGATCTACCCTGTGAAAGGTCTGCCCTATTAAAGGCTTACAAAAACTATTAGGTCTCACCTTGTTGAAGGATTTCAACACCTTATAAAGAAGTGTGCCTGGTAAAAGGACCTTGACTTACAATGAAGTAAGCACCTTGTTAAAGGATTTACAATAGCCTATTAAGACTATCTTGTTAAGAGATTTAAGGAATTCACCTATTAGAATGTCTCAACAATGATCCTTCAGTTAACATTGTGTTTCTTGATGATAGATCACCTATTTCCTAATGTGTACTTGATCCTTTCTGATCAGATGTATCTCTATTGTCTTCTAACTCCTTTCCTCTATTCTCCTCTAAGTGATTTTGCAATATATTTCAAATCACAACTCCTTAGTCACCATGAAATCTCTGTTTGCACACACAAACCTTCTCTCTTTTCTCCTTCCTCATACATAAAAAGTTTAGGTTTTGTCCTGCTTAAGAAGACCTAGGTGACTTAGGGTTGGGTATGAATCAACGATTGTGATTCATCCATATTGTCACTTAATCCTTCCCTTTTTTTGATTGGCTGCATGTAATGCATAGGGATTCATAATAAATATTCATTCTTATCATCTAAGATCATAAAACAATCCTTAAGCTAACCCAAAAATGGTTAACATAGAAGTTTGTGCCATTACAAATAACTATGTTAAAACTATATAATTCGACATCTAAAGTCCCTGATGCTCGACATCAACTACAACTTCAATGTTGTAACTTGACCTTTGAATGAATCAACATCCATTGATCACTTGACATCTAAATAACTCGACACATACATCTGCTTGGCACTTGAGTGACTCAGAACTTACTCAACACTTGAATCACTAATTAACACATACTTTTGCTTGGCATTTGAGTGACTCGGCATGCACTATCTGACATGTTATGCTAAACATGCATTATCTATTCGACATGAACTAAGTACATAACTTATAAATGACTTTTTTACAAGCTTGAATTATCATTGCACCAAAAGATCAACCTATCAATGCCCGATACAACCACTAGACTTATAGAAAATAGGAGGCGGTTAAGCTATGTCATGAATCTAGAAGGGGAACATTGGTGGTTAGTCCAACAATCCCCCCTCAACATTACTCGAGGAGATTCATCCCTTTGACCAAGCTCTAATACCACTTGTTACAAGCTAGAGTTGTCGTTGCACCAAAAGATCGACCTGTCAATGCCCGATACAACCACTAGACTTATAGAAAATAGGAGGTGGTAAGCCATGTCACGAATCTAGAAGGTGAATGTTGGTGGTTAGTCCAATAGACTTAAGTGTATATATACTCATTTATCAAAACCAATCTGAGATAAAAAATCTCCCCCTTTGACATGAGTGACAAAAACACTTGGTCATGCATGAATGATCTTCACTTATGAGCATAACTCAAATATCCAATATCTCTGTTCGACTTATATACAAAATTTGAAAATTTTCAAAACATGACTTATCATTCATACCTTAAAATTAAATAACTCCCCTTGAGTTAATTGTGATGTTCTGTATCTGAACCAAAATCATTCCTCTTGTTGAGTAGATTTGCATAGGCTAATCTATGTACTTTGTTTATGTCATTGACTCCCTCTTTCTTAGAAATAGTAGCTCCCAAAAAAATGGTATCTCCTTCATTATGTCTTATATCTCCCTCATTTTTATTTCTCTCACTTTCTTATTTCTCCCCCTTTTTGACACTTATGTCAAAGGGTTATACACTTATAGTGTGTTTATCCAAAATTGTTTTATGGATCTCAAATATTATTTTCGAAGCATCATCCCAATTATCACAAGCTACCTCTGATGATTTGATTTGGATGGCTAGCTTGACAACAAGGTGTACTAAGCCTTCATGAGTAGAAAGATGAAGATCTTTCTTCATGAGTGTTTCATCAAATGCTAGTTCCTTGTGCAATATCTCCATACGTGGAGTCAACATAGACTGGATGTTGATTAGTTTAGCCTTTATGTTTGCTTCATTTGCATGTAACACTGCTAACTAACTTTGGGAGTTTAGGAGATTCCTGAAATGTTTCTCACTTTGGGCTAGAGACATTGGTAGAGTTATGCCAATTAACTACATATTACTCTCCAAATTTACTATGTTGGTCCTGACTTCCTGTGTGGAGAGTGTTGAATTGCACAATTTTGTGTACAAAGAGAAAATTTTCTCTAGTACCTTCTTCACATGGTCAATTTTGGTTGCTAATGCAACCTATGATAGTGCAATAGCACTTGATATCTTTTCATTAACCTTATTTTGAAACTTTCTTTCAGACCATTCAAGTAATTTCACATTTGAATCTAGGTCTATGTCATTTACCTTCTCAACTAGGCTGATAAACTACGCTATGATCAGCTAGGTTGCTTCTAGTGCTGGCAGGCTAAATGCATCAAGGAAAATTTCCTTGATATCTAACAAGGCTTGCTTCTGCCTATGCTCCCTTCTGAGCAGTTCTTGATTTTTCTTCTTTGCAGAGCATCCTGTAGTATGCTCATCTATTTAATAGTGATGGTTGCAAGATCAAACTTGGACAACTCAATCACTTCATCCAAGTTCACATCACCAAATGATGTAACTTAATCTACATTGGATGTGCTTGGACTTGGCCTTGATGATTGTAAAGGTATAGCTTTTATACTTAGCTTATGAAGAGCTTGACTAGGAGGAGTAGTAGTTCCTAGCAATGTCACCAGTGTTTGTATTTATAGTTGCTCCTCAGGTTTTGTAGTCACATATAACTCTTTAGTCCTATCCTTGGCTTTCTCTACATTCTTAGTTGGGCCTTGATCTTGTGTTCTAGGTGTAGGAGTATCTACCTGACCTATTGGAACTTGTGTTGTATCTTGTGCTTCTGTAGCAACTTTTGGTATTGACACAATGTGTACCAATTTGCTGATATTGGTTGTGGATGACTCTTTTATTTGATACACTATAGTTGTAATGTAGGTTGTATCATGGTGGATTGAGGATGGGTTGTAGATGTCTCTTGTGTCTAAATTTTCTCCCCTGCAAATGCCTTGTCTGCCTTCTCAATCTCATCAACACTTAATAGTATAGGATCTTCACAAAGTTTTGCCTGGGTAGTGGAATCTATCAGTATCTTCTTCAAGTCTTCCTCTATAAGGGGGCTGATGTTCTAAGTGATAGTGTCAGAAACATCCTTAATCTTTATAGTATCAATATCTATATTCAACTCATGTTGAGGACTGGCACTCAACACTAGTGTATCTAGTAAAGTCTGTTCTACCTGTTGCTCATCATTAGCTATAGCTTGTGTATCTTTAGTTGTCTTAGTGCCTTCCTCTTATGTAACTATCTCAATGTCAACTGTAGCAACCTCAGTTACTTGTTGTTATTCATCTTTTTCCTCACCTACCTCAATAGGTGTCTTCTCTATTACCTTGGGTGCTGTCAAACCATATAATGATTTCCAAATTTGAGTGGTCTTCTGTACTATTTCCAAATTTGAGTGGTCCTTTGTAAGGGGGTTGATGTTCTGAGTGATAGTGTCAGAAACATCCTTAATCTTTATAGTATCAATATTTGTATTCAAGTCATGTTGAGGACTAGCACTCGACACTAGTGTATCTAGTATAGTTTGTTCTGTCTGCTACTCATCCTCAGCTGTAGCTTGTGTATCTTCATTTGTCTTAGTGCCTTCCTCTTATGTAATTGTCTCAATGTCAATTGTGGCAAACTCAATTACTTGTTGTTATTCATCTTTGTCCTCACCTACCTCAATAGGTGTCTTCTCTATTACCTTGGGTGCTATCAAACCATATAATGATTTCCAAATTTGAGTGGTCTTATGTAACTGTCTCAATGTCAACTATAGAAACCTCAGTTACTTGTTATTCATCTTTGTCCTCACCTACCTCAATAGGTGTCTTCTCTATTACCTTGGGTACTGTCAAACCATATAATGATTTCCAAATTTAAGTGGTATGCTAAATGCTCTATATTTAGGTGGAAATTTCCCTACATGCTTCTTTATTTCTTTTGTATTTGTTTCTCTATCCAATTCTGGCATAACTTGTGCAAGTGTGGTCTCTCTAATTTGTCTTTTTTTATTGAGACTATATTGCCACTTTTTCTCAACTCTGTCATATAGATCTTTTGGTAATGAGTTGGAAATGCCAAAAGGAGTCTATTTGAATGTTTCCATCATGACATATATTGACTCCTCAACTTGGTTCATCTCAATTTTTCCAAGTTTATCAAATTCAATATGTGTAAGACAAGATAAATCAACATTATTCTTTATATTATCACATATATTGTTTCAAATCTAAGGAGGGACTATGACTTACCACTTTGAAATGATTGTTGTCATCAGATTTTGTCCTCTCTTCATCAAATTCAACTGAAGCTATATACTTTCTCCTCGGTCTCTTCTTAGACTCTTCTTCTTTGCTATTGATCTATCCCTCTTCTCTTTTGGCTTTTTTGTTTCTTGAGACTTTTTAGCAAAAGCTCTTGTGCTAGTTCTAGTATCTTGAACTATAGGCTTAGGCTTTTCAACCTTCTTTGGTTTTCTAACTATTGGGGCTTTAACTTTCCTCTTCTTCTTCTCAGGTGCTTCATTGGCTTCTTCTCCCTCAACACCTTCTTCAATTTCTACCTCTTCTGCTTGATCTTCCCCTTGACCTTGAGTTAAGGCCAGTGGTGTTTGATTAGTTACATATTCTTCATCATCATCATCATCTTATTCTTCATTTTCCTCTGCTCCTTCACCAAATTTCTCTTTAAGTTTCTTAACAATTTTATTCTTCTTTCTTATGACTGAGGTAGTCTTTAGATCCATTGTAATATTAGATTTAGCCACATCATAATTCCCAAAGGCAATAGCCTCAATATCTACATCTTCTGTAAGTAGAGTTGTAATTGCTGTAGAGGCTTCATCCATGTTGATCTTATAGCCTAGTGGCCTTAGCCACCTTACCCTTGGAACAACAGCTTGAACATATGCAAAATTAGTGTCAACTAGAAAGAAAACATTGTTGAAATATTTCTCAACTAGTGAAACTAGTATCCTCAGTCTTTTCTTTATTGATTGCTTAATATCTTCAAAGTAGCTAGTCATTACAAACTCAAAATTTTCTCCAAGTTTCTTAATAAATAAACCTATTTTCACTATAATAGATCTATTTTTTATCCATGCAACTTTACCTAGGTTGTATAGGTCTACACAATTCAATCTCCTCAACTAGGTGTATGAGGTAGTGTTCTTGTGAATCAACACTTAAAACTTTTAACCATAAAATCATTCACCTCACATCCATCTCATTCAATAAGTAAACTAAAATACCAAATCAAGCATATACATCTCAAGCATGTAAATAATTAAACATTTACATAAATGTATGACACAAGATATGATTACGCATAAACCCTCCAAGGAGAAGGTAAAACTGGGGTGGGGATGACAGCCACAATCTCCACTACTGCAGTAATAAAGTATATCCAATGAAGGTTACAATGTTTTGATCATGAGACATGATCTACCTTGTGAAAGGTCTACCCTGTTAAAGGCTTACAAAGACTATTAGGTCTCACCCTATTAAAGGATTTCAACACCTTGTAATAAGTGTGCCTAGTAAAAGGACTTTGAATTACAATAAAGTAAGCACCCTGTTAAAGGATTTACAACAACCTGTTAAAACTACTCTATTTAGAGATTTAACTGATTCACTTGTTAGAATATCTTAGCAATGATCCTTCGGTTAACATTGTGTTGCTTGATGATAGATCACCTCTTTCGTAATGTGTACTTGATCCTTTCTGATCAGATGTATCTCTGCTATCTTCTAATTTCTTTCCTTTGTTCTCCTCTAACTAATTCTGCAATGTATTTCAAATAACAACTCCTTAGTCACCATGAAATCTCTATTTGCACATGAAAACCTTCTCTCTTTTCTCCTTCTTCATTCATAAAAAGTTTAGGTTTTGTCCTCCTTAAGAAGACCTAGGTGACTTATGGTTAGGTATGAATCAAAGATTGTGATTCACCCATATTTTCGCTTAATCCTTCCCTTTTTTTGATTGGCTGCATGTAATGCATAGGGATTCACAATAAAGATTCATTCTTATCATCTAAGATCATAAAACAATCCTTAAGTCAGCCCAAAAATGGTTTACATAGAAGTTTGTGCCATTACAAACAACTATGTCAAAACTGTATAACTCGACATCTAAAGTCCCTGATGCTCGGCATCAACTGCAAATTCAATGCTGTAACTCAGCCTCTAAATGACTCGACATTCATTGATCACTCAACACCTGAATAACTAAGCACATACTATCTGCTCGACATTTGAGTGACTCAACATTTACTAGTTACTCAACACTTGAATCACTTGGCACATACTGTTGTTTGACACTTGAGTGACTCAACATGGACTATCTAACATGTTATGCAAAACACGTATTATCTATTCGGCATGAACTAAGTACATAACTTATAAATGACTTAAGTGTATAGACATTCATTTGTTAAAAACAATCTTAGATCAACACTTGTGCATTGAAAAAAGTCGAAGGTAAACACTTTTTCATTTCACACATTAGTAGACAAATACTTTTCTTCCAATATTTTGTATCTTTTTTATGGATTTCTTTAGATGACAACCACCTCCAAGGGATTCAAGACACAAAATAATATAAATACAAAACTTTATAATATATTACTTGTTTGATATATTGAACAAATATCATTGCTTGCCTCATGTATTTTCCAAGATCAAATATCACTTGTTTGATATTATTGTTGAAGTTGTTTGGGAGCAATAGGGGTAGCACATACTACAAAAATTGTCAACTGATCATTTCATTCTTTTCTAACGTAATATAATGAGTATTGAATGTAGTTTCACAAATATATTATAAATACAAAAGATCATGACTTACCTTGATGAAGGTATGCCAATCATGCATTTTCAGCCCTGGGCCAAATTCACTTTTCTTTGATATGAGATTTCTTATATTCACAGAAAATCCTATAGGAAATCAAATTTTATGTATGAATACTTTTATGGCATTACTTTGCTGCTCCATTAATCAAGGAAGGACACTTGCATTAATCCAGTGTCCATTGCTATTTGATTCAATGATATTTTTCATTGCATGATTGGAATCATGAATGTCACTACAAATTTTGGCAAGTTTTTCTTTGTCATGCCTTCCATCCAATATTTTCCATAGTGTCTCTGTTACATTCTTTCCAATATGCATAGTATCAAAAAAATGCACAATTTGTAGTCACTTGTAGTAGGGAAGCCCACTAAATTCTTTGGGATAACATTTTAGTCCCTTTGGAAGGTGGTCAGTATTGATACCTTGATAACCTCAAATTCTATTATATTCCAACTGCCATAACTGAGGTGTCATTCTTTGTGGCTTTGATGTAGTCTCTTCTTTCCCATTGAAAAAATGTTTTTCAACACTTCGATACTTATGATTTATGTGGAGGAAGTGTCTATTCTTATCAAACACCTGCTTTCTTAAAATTTTGGAATGACAAGATTCATCTTTGGACCACACATTGGACATGAAAATTTTCCTTTTATTTGAAGACCTACAAGATAATGATACAATTGGATCAAATATGTTCATATTTGGAATTAGTATTATCGTGTACAAATAGATTTCAGCATAACATACCACAAAAATGTGTCAACCCTGGGGCATCATGAATTGTCCACACAAGCATTGCATGGAATTGAGATTGCTTTTGTCCAATTGGTCTAGAGATATCATATATAGTGAAACCATTCCATAACACCAACAACTTTTTGATAAGAGGCCCAACACATATATTCATATCTTTCACTTGGTACTTACCTAGTTGAATGAACAACATCAGTTAATTATTGTGGTCATTTCACTCCAAGTCTTATAATTACATGTAGGTAAAAATAAAACTAATAAAATACCCAAAACAATCATTGTCAACATAATGTGCTCCCTCTTTATTGATGGCCATGGAGGAAGGTTATTGTTGATAACAAAAATCGGCCACACCGAGTAAACAAATCTCATCTCTCCAAATCAATTGACACCATCAGTTGCCAGAGAAAGCTTGAGATTTTGAGGTTCTTCTTTAAAGTGCGGCCACTTTTCCTCTATGTCCATAAATGTTGAACCATCCAATGACATTAAAATTATCCATATTGTTGGAATATATAGTCCACTGATATAACTAGGAGGGGGAGGGGGGGGGGGGGGTTGAATCAATTATCCAACTATTATCACAATTATTACCCTTAAACAAAATTAACCATATGAGAAATATAAAATGAAACCACAACAAGATACTCATACACAATAACACCAAATATGTTAACTAGGGAAACCCTTGATCAGAGGGAAAACCCCAGTGGGGATGGTACCCACAAGATAATGTACTAATATAAATATTCCTTGTTAGAGGATGGACCTTGTTAGGAGACTATGGATACATTTAGTACATATGTGTCCTTGTTAGGAGACTTTGAATCCTCATTGGGAGATTCCAACCCTATTAGGAGTTGTGCCAACCCTGTTAGGAGTTGTGGAAGACAGCTAGACCCAATGTTCAAATAGCTTCAAGGGAAAAACCAACGAACCCATTGTCCAAATGATCTCTGTACTTTTTCTTGTGGAATAATATAATTGTACTATACTACTCCTTCCTCCTTCTCTGTCCTATCAACTAGACTTCTACTCCTTCTGATCTTGTAACTAGATCACAAACCTTGCATCCAATAATCCTTTGGATTGCTTATACGCATTTTTCAAGCACTCTCCTCCTTTTCACACTTTGTACTTCATGCAACAATGAAGTTCCTTTATAACATATCTCCACAATACTTCCTTGAGTCGGCCTTGAGGCTAATTATAATAAGATAATTAAATAATTACAATTACAATAGCACTGTTGGCTCATAGTCTATACAAAACTTCACATGTGTGATACTAGGGCTTGTGAACTTGCTGACATCACCAATAGACTATCCTATGTCATTGCTAGACTATGCATCTTCCCATTACATCTTAGATGTAAGATTGTAAGAAAACACTAGGAACTACTTTCCCAATACTCTGTCTTTGAATTGCTCTTTGTAAATCAGGTACATCTTCCGTACATCTTTGACTTAGACTCTGTGCACTCAACCATGTCATCAGGACACTATGCCGAACATGTCCATAACTACACATCTCCAGATAATCAAAGCATTGTCTATAGCATCAAGATCTCTGTCTATTACATAAACAATCTTTACAGAAACCATGATATGTTGATATCAATGAAAAAAAAAGTCATGAATGCAACATATCAATACTATCCAATGCTTAGGATAATCCTTCAAACTATTATCATCAACACTCATGCTAACAATCTCCCCCTTTGGCATTGATGGAACATAGATGGAAAACATCGAAGTTCCAAGAATACCAAGTAATATACTATTGTTGTTACTGTTCTCATCTTCTCAAATCCTCTCCATCAAGCAAGTCCAAAATCCTTTGGATTTTAGGATTGACATCAATTGTCCACACGTTAGATAAATCTCAACACAATAGGTGCACAACAGGCGCATACTCCTTTTTAGACATCAATTGTTTACTTCACACTTAACAATTCACAATACACTAGGTGCATATTCCTGCTTCCTTTCATGAATCTTTCTAGATCTCTCTAAAGAGATATTCTCCTCCCTTTCTTAGGAGTTCTTTCTCATGCATACTCTCCCCCACACCTTAGGAATTTTTTTTCCATGCATACTCTCCCCCATTGACATCAATGTTAAAGTTCTTAATCCACAATGTTACAACATACCAATTGTTAAATATCAATTGCTAATATGCTGTACCAACTCTTCAACCAGATCAAGTGTCAAAAGAAATAGTTCAATACCAAATGCCAAGAGTCCTTAGTGACCCATATCATCATAGATACTCCCCCATACAAGAAGCATCAACATTCAGTCCAAGATAAAAATAATGCTTTGTAGCACTGGACTGATGCACTTTTTGCATCACCTACTCATAAGTAGGCAAGGGCATAACCACAAGCATACCTCTCGAGTACTCAAAATTATCTTTAGGCAAATGCTTCATAAAGATACCTACAATATTATCTTTAGTACTCACACACTCCAATTTGATCTCCTTTTGTGCTGCTTTGTCTCTTAGCATATGATACTTAATAGATATATGCTTAGTCTTATAATGCAATACAAGATTCTTAGACATACTCACTATACTTGTGTTATCATAGTAAATGATAATAGGTTCTTCAAAATCAATTATGATATCCTTCAACATCTGCTTCATCCACATAACTTGATTACAATTTTTTGCTATTGCAACATACTCTACCTTAGCTGTACTTTTCAAAATATAATATTACTTCTTGCTTAACCAAGAAACCAATCTTCCTCCAAGAAAGAATGCTCCACCACTGGTGCTCTTTCTGTCATCCATACTACCTGCTCAATCTGCATTAGTATATGCACATAGAGTGAAACAACTCAATCTGTCATACCAAATTCCATAGTCATATGTCCCTTTCAAATATATGAATATTCTCTTCACTATTACAAAATGATACTCCTTAGGATCAACTTGAAATCTAGCTACAATGCCAACTGTATTTTCTATATCTGGTCTGGTGTGAGTCAGATATTGCAAACCTCCAATCATGGATTTGTACTTCTTCTACTCTACTACAGGTGTCTCATCTTTATTGTATAACTTGTGACTAGTTATTATAGGTGTACCAACAGGTTTACATATTTCCAAATCAAACCTTTCAACAAATCATTCAAGTACTTAGCTTATGAAATAAAAATACCATCACTATTCTATACAATTTACAATCCTATGAAAAACTGTGTTTCTTCTATCATGCTCATTTAAAATTCATTCTTCATCTCTTTAGCAAACTTATCACCTGCTTCATCATTACCTCCAAAAATAATGTCATAAAAAATATTACAATAATTAGCAAACCATTTTGAACTTTTTTTAAATACAAGTTACTGCTTGCCTCACCTTTAGTAAATCCAATCTTTGCCAAATAATTATCCAACCTTGCATATGAGGTTCTAGGTTCTTGCTTCATGCCATATAGAGATTTCTTTAGTCTTCATACCATATCTTTTTCTTCTGATAAAGGAAAAACTCTAGGCTACTCAATATAAACTTCTTCTTCAAGTTCTTAATTCAAGAAGGATGATTTAACATCTATTTGATAAACCTTGAACATTTTATTTTCTACATAAGCCAAGAACATTCTTACTACTTCCATTCTGGGTACAAGTGCATATGTCTCCTCATAGTCTATGCCTTCTTGCTGTGAATATTCCTTGCATACAATTCTATCTTTGTTCCTCACAACTTCTTGTTGCTCATTCATCTTGTTTCTGAATACCCATTTGGTTCCTATCACATTCTTGTCTTTAGGTCTAGGAACTAACTCCCATGTATCATTCTTCACAATATGATCTAATTATTCCTTCATTGCTTGAATTCAATGATAATCTTTACATGCTTCATCAGCACTCTTGGGTTCAACTTGAGATATCATACATATCTCCTCATTTATTCTTTTTCTTGTCATCACACCTTTTTCTTTGCTTCTAATTATCTACTCAGAAGGGTGATTCTTTGTTAGATTCCTAGTAGAGGTAAGAGTTGACATCTCAATTGTTATCTCTTCTTTAGGTTCAAATATCTTCTCTCCTCTTTGCTCAATAGCTAGCACATCATTCTACAAATCATTGCTAGTCTCAAAGAAAACTTCAACATTTTGTCTAACAATTCTAGAATTATCTTCTTCTTCATCTGAATTAAAATCTACCATATTTTCCTTAGTTCCAAACTTTTCATCAATCCTTACATTTGCACATTCAACTATTGTCTTAGTTCTATAGTTAGAACATTTGTATGCCTTTCTTTTAAATGAATAACCAAGAAACATACCATCATCACTTCTTGGATCAAACTTACCAATGTCATCTTCTCTCTTAATATAACATTTTCTCTCAAATATTTTGAAATACTTAACTGATGGTGAATGACCAAACTATAGTTCATAAGGTGTCTTGCTCATACCTTTTTTGATCTGTACTTTGTTCGATGTGTATACTACTATATTAACTGCTTCTCTCCAAAATGTCTTTAAAACATCATTCTCAAACAACATCGCTCTTGATGCTTCTACTATGGACTTATTTCTTCTTTCAATAATCCCATTCTATGCAGGTGTTCTAAGTGAAGATAGCTTCCTTTTAATTCCATTATTTTCACAAAATACGTTAAACTCTGTAGAGGTGAATTCTCCTCCTCTATCAGATCTCAAACACTTTATTTGAACACTAGATTCATTTTCAACTCGATTCTTAAATAGCTTAAAATTCTCAAAAGCTTCAGATTTCTCTTTAAGAAATGCGACCCACATCATTCTAGTGAAATCATCAAAGAAAATCTTAAAATACCTTTCACCATAGAATTCTCTTCTTCTAGAGGGATCACTCATATATGTGTGAATGATCTCTAGATTCTCTGTGGTAGTGAACTTCTTGCTAGGAAATTATACTTTCTTCTCCTTAGCCAAAATGCATTTTTTACACACAACATTAGCAAGCTTTGTAATCTTAGGCAAGTCTCTGATTGCAAACGTACTACTAACCTTCACAATACTATCAAATTTTATGTGACAAAATATTATATGCCACAACCAACTATTATCCACTTTAGATACCTAACACATCATTTTAGTAGGAGTCAACTGAAGTATATTACCTCTGGATCTAGTGCCAGTTTCAATTAGCTTACCATCTTTGTCTTTGATAATGCAGGTCTTCTTAGTGAACTGCAACTAATAACCCTTCTCCACTATTGGTAAACAAAATTTTCTTCACACAACAAGCTTGCAACATGACTCAAAGATGCACCAATATTGAAAACAAAATAGAACCAATAGTTGTGTTAGGAATGATTGAATTGATAATAAGAGTTGTTGGAATGATAAAGAATGTTCTCAATCATTGTTTTGTCATTGATGTCAAACTTGCTACTTGCAGGAATGACAATTGCTTTAGTGATCCAAATACTATCAATTAGTTGGTTGACAAGGTGGTGGCAATCAATAAGATGTAACTAGAACACCTAGAGAAAGGTTGAAGTTATGAAGTTGTAATGAAGTACTAGGATCAACTAAGCCATTGATGAAAATGTGTATTTGATAACATACTATAAGATACAGAAAAAAGGGCACACTGAAACATATTAAAGAGGTTAGGTGTTAGCTAAGTCTTTTACAAAGCTCAACTAAGAGAAGGTGCCGAGTATATCATATAAGCCGAGTGATCTTCAGGTGTCGAGTATATCATATAAGCCAAGTGATCTTTAGGTGCCAAGTAAAGAGTAGGTGCCAAGTAACATAGTTTTCTGTAGGTGTCGAGTAACACAGTTTTCTGTAAGTGCCGAGTAACACAGTTTTCTGTAAGTGCCGAGTAACACAGTTTTGTGTAGATGCCGAGTAACACTGAGATGCCAAGCATCAGTAAAACAAATAATGCCGAGTTGCTGCATTATTTCGAAGATCGAAGATTTTCCAGAACTAAACCGACAAGGTTATTACTTAGAAGTTTGTAAATTAAATAGAAGATAAGAATGATGAGCTGGTGGCACAGAACACCATGTAAAACATTTTTGAGGATATAGCTGGCGAAGTTTCTAGAAGAGAACAAGATATGGGGTAGATACATTGTATTTTACCTAATCCATATTGAAACCCTAAAAGTGAAGAGGGAGAATTGAGTGGCAAAGGCATATCAGATCTCTATATAAGGAGTCATTAGTTAATGAAAAAAATTAATGAGAGAGGGGTGGTCAAGCATGAAAGTGTAAAGTGCTGAAGAAGGTGGAAAAGAGGAAAGAGAGCATAGTTACTCTGTTTCAGTAAGAAGACCCCTGATATGGATGCATTAGTATAGTGAGTTAGAAGACTCAAGGAGACGAAGCTTGAATAGATGACAAGCAGTCAGAGCTGAAGAGATAAAAGCCAAGCATAAGGACTAAACTGAAAGTGTGATCTGAAATCTGCAAAGTATGTTGTAAGTTATATCAGATCAAAAGTTCATTGTTGTTACTTTCTAGCAATTGTAACAATTAGTTTAAATCCTATGGACTTAGGTTGGTTTGATAGCCATGAGATAAATCCTTAAATAGGGTGACATTCCCAGTGAATGTTCTAAAGTCCTTTAACCAGGCCCATTCCTAACAGTTTGGTGAAATCCTCTAACAAGGTCACATTTAACAGTGTGTTGTAAGCCTTTAACAAGGCAGGCCTTTAACAGGGCATCACTTCAGAAGAGTGAGAATCAAGTAGCATGTTACTGGTGGTTTTTTGCAAATTGGGTTTCCACGTAAATCATTGTGTCATGTGTTGATCTTGCATGTTTTACCTTTGCATGTTGATTTACTGTAACTTGCTAATATGATTGATTTAAGCTTGGATGGTTAAAAGGTTTATGAGTTCACTACATTTGGTGAAAAAAAAAAAGTTTTATTAGGGCATTTGGGACCTTGAATAACTGATTCACCCCCCCTCTCAGTTATTCTAAAAGATTCTAACAAGTTGTATCACGTTGCAATAGAATTATGCAAGCGTCCTCTAAATTTTGCAAGGTACAACTCCTCGATTGAATATACACTGAATGAATTAAAAAAATTCTTTTAACCATAAAGTGAAGGCATCCCTCACTATTCTTAGATAGGGGGACAATAAAATAAACTACAACAATGTAAATCAAATGTTTGGAATTCATAGCTTTCCTATCGATCACTATTCAAAAGTGCTATGAAATAGATAGATTATCTGATGTATGCATAATATGAGCATCCAACATTAGAAATATATCTAAAAATTCAATGTCGATTCAATCCTAAATTGACAAAAAAAATCCAAAGCGTACAATCTTCAAATATATATAAGATCTTTTTCATCCAAAAAAAATCCTGCCCCTATATAATGCTAGAGAACTAAATGATTTGTATAGGAACTAAAACTAAATTAAAGTTAATAGTATGATTTCCATCAAAAACTACCAACCCTATACATTCTACATTCCCCCTCATGTGCAACACATCATCTGCTTCATTTAGAAAAGGAAGAACCCCTGTCTCTTCTTCATTTCAACTATTTAACACTTGGCCACTTCTGTAAGCTTATGGTTATTAGCCTAATTGATTCTTAGAATCACCTTCTTTAATTACTCCTTGATGATAGTTTATTCCAATACCCTTGGATCCCAATATTTTAATCTTAAGTGACTTCCTTCTTTTAATGATTTCTTTCATCATTGGTATTTAATACTAAGGGCTCTACAGAGATTGTAAACATCTTTCATGCCTCACCATGTAAGAGATACAAATAATATTTTTAGTGAGGTAGTAAGCTTAAGGCCACATGTCTACACATGGTTAATATAATCTTAACACATGTCACTACTTATTATTTCCATTTTGGAGATAAATTAGAGGGGTGGACTCGATCATCTTTGTTTTCCTCAAGAAATGCTTTTTATCACCAATTAGTGATGATTTGTGACCTACATCTTTCATTCATGGTTATGGGAATATGGTATCAATTAGACTCAAGCACTATGTCTTCTTTCAAGAAAACCCAAGCTTATACAATTCTCCTCTTAAGCACTATTTCCTCTCTTCATTATACTTGATGTCTTCCATCAGATTCAGGCTTGGACTACATTCTGCTACTATGATATGATAAATTTGAAAATTCTATCAAATAGTACTTGTGCAATGTTGACACCTTGAGTGAGATTGGAAAATGATATCAAAGGGGTTGGAAATAACATTTCCACCAAAACAGGAGGAATATGACCCTTGCCGACCACATAAATTGAGCAATGATTTGACATCCATATAGTTGTAGGCTAGATTCTTAGCTCTAATTTCCACCATTCAAATGACCATTCACACAATTCTGACCTCTTGCAGATCTGCACCATATCTATTCTAAATGCATGCTTATGGTTTGGTGGTGACATTACATCCCACTCCCCATATGTCGACCATACCCGATGGGTTATTGTGATAATGTCATCATCATTATTGTCCCAAGAACCTCATATTCTGTTAGACAATCCACACATTATCCCTGCAACATACTATACAGTGGATTCTTTTCTTTATATGATCACTCATGACCAATATATGATGAGATCAATGTACTATTAAAATTGATGGAACATCATATTTACCTTGTGCCTTCTCTCAAGAAAGCTGAGCTCACAAACTTGTTGTTCAAGTGCTAGGTTTCCTTTCCACTACACCCACACACTATGATAGAAGTCAGTAACATGAAGGGAGCACGTCCCTCATGACTGTTACATTGTTCTTAAACCACTTCTAAAGCTTTTACGCATGCGATGAACATTGGGTTATCCAATGCTTCTGTCACTCTAAGGCACTTTCATATGCATCTAACACTATTGAGTTTGGGTATACGTTAGTAAATTTGGACCCAAAATTTGACCAATTTTGGTTAAAATTTTGACCTAGGTTTGTCGCTATTTTTATTTTCAAAATTTTGACCAAATTGCAGGTTGGTCAAAATTTTGATGAATACATTCATCGAAATGTTTTTGTTTTGGTCAAAACAAAATAAAATTTAATGAATGTATTCGTCAAAATTTTGACCAACCTACAATTTGGTTGAAATTTTGATGAGAAAAATAGCAATGAACCTAGGTCAAAATTTTGACCAAAATTGGTAAAAAATTGGGTCCAAATTTATTAGTGCGCAAGGTTTGATATATCTTCAAAAATAATCATTACCTGCATTGGATGTTGCTAGAAAATAAAGATCCTGCAGTCTTCCATTAAACATTTTACTGACTATTTGAAGTATGTTCTCTTTGTGCTTCAGGAGTTAGAATTGTGCATCAACCAATTGACATTAGGTTTGACTCATTCCATTTCATACGTTCTTGTGCTCGTTGGTGATCCTTGCATCAAGAGTAAATAGTAGCCCATTATGCATGGCAATTCTTACAACTATATCATCATCAAATCATTATGTGTGATGATCTCTAGGGGCATATCATCGTGCCTCTACTTAGGCATTGCTTAAATGAAAGTTCACAAGAGTCCATCCACATGTAGTTATCAAATGTTGGAACAACATGACATTTGTTAAACATATTGCAATCATTCTTTGTATTTGATTTTCTTCTTTCATCATGAAAATTTCTCCAATTCATCATTAGATCTCTTCCCACATGCTCATCGAACTTGGTCATTTTGTCAAATAGTTCTCGTTCAAACTCCTTCCTCTATAATGGTCATTATGATCTCTATTTTATGAGTTCTATGGAATTGTTGATGGCGGTTCCATATCATGGAAGAATCCACATGGGGACCTACGACATGTCCTTCCTTGTAATCTTAAATGAGTGAATCAAATGTCTTTGATCCATTCTTGATATAGCCATGGGGGCACTTGGGTTCATAAATGCAGTTATTATAGAAAATAGACCTATTAACACATCGCATTTGACCTAGGCCATTTCTCAACTTCTTTGAGCACCATCAAGCTTTAGGGACAACAACCTTTCATTTGGAATGAAATTTGGTTTCAAGTCTTTAACTTGTGATGGATTCTAAGGAATAATAATTGAAGTGATGATATGATATCTAAAAACTTATATAATGCATTTGGTATTGATATTATGGAGTAACTATTTGCTACATTATAACACTTGGAGATGACAAAGGGGTGTACTGTAGATGATTGACCATATTTCCTATTCTTCAATATTTGATTTTGTTGCATTGAAATTGCCTCCACACTAACTGAATATACTTTTCCTTAAGCATTTCCAAAATAAGAGCCCCCCCTTGTTCTTGAGATTGGTAATCAAATTAAAATTCGTCACCTTCTTTAGGGCCCCAGTTTTGTCTACTATTCTTGGAAACTCATCATTAATCATTGCAATTCCACATTTCAATGCACTCTTTTTAAGATGACATAATTGGAGTTATAAAAAAATGAGCCATTGAAACTACATTGGGCTCAAGAATCTAGAAGGACTTTTGAATACTGGGCATTCATTTGCACCTTTGGAGTGAGACATGTAGATTTGAACTCACATTTTGAATTTAAATTTGAAAATCAGAATTTGTATTTCTCTTGAACCACTGAATTACATCCATAATCACGTCTCTAAATTGAACTCTAAATATGAAGCTTCATCTCTGAACTATGAATCTCATGGGATCAATCTTAATCTGTTGAACCTTTTGAACCATTGAACCTTGTTCAGTTGGTTCCAAATTAACAAAGGAAGCCTTGAACTTGTGTGCTTGAGTATTTTGGTTCACCACCATGAAACTTCATCTAAAATTTTCTTTACACAACATTTTCAACATATACTAGAGGAGAACACAAGAGAACCAAGGAAAATATCATCAAGAGGATGATATTTTCAAGATTAAAATTGGGGTTCAAAACACCAACTAACATTGGCTCTGAATGGGGAGTATGTGCATGAAATGCACATAAGGAATCTAACATCTTTGGTAAAAGATCAGTGCCTAGTCCATTGGGTAGTAGAATCAAAGCACATAAGAGAAAGAGGGGTTGCTTGTGGGGAGAGTTGGGAAACAACAAAAAGAACATGAAAATAAAAACAAACTACCTAAATGCCTAAACCAAGACACAAACCAACAATGAACTAAAACAAGGAAAGCTCAACTAGGCACCACAAAACCTTGTAGAGCAAGATAATATTTACAAACATATACATAGGTAGGAGAAGCCCACCATGGCACTTAGAAACATGGAATACTTACGTGAAACCATCAATAGTCTGAAAACAATAAGAGCCATTCTGAGTTAGCCGACTGCATTTGAAAGCAAGATCACCAAACTATCTTTGTTTGGTAGGCTCCAAGTGGCAAGGATTCTGATTAATCATGCACAAGAACTTGGCGAAGTGGTAATCATATCCAAACAACCATGACTCATCATAAATTTTAGGTTTCAATATCTTGCCATCATTTTGAGTGAAGTAAATTGTATCAAAAACTACATCCTTCTCTTGGGAAAGACAAGCTAAACCATGGATGAGGTAGGCATTGGGGAAGAGCATTGTAGAAGCATTCAAACCAGATCTTGGTACTGGGCCTGTTAAATATTTGTCTCCCATAAGTTTGTCAACAACTTCACTTTTAAAATACAATACCTCCCACATTTGGGGCTGGAACCACTTCTCTTGAGTTGTAGTGAGATCATACAAGAAAGCCTCATATTTAATCTTCTCATTAAATGCACAAACTTTAAATCTTGGTTCATCAATTATCATATTATGAACAACATTAGACCACTAGTAAATTAGGCCTCAATTTTTGACCATCAATGAATTTGTTTATGTTTGGTCAGATTTTAGAGGCAAAAATTTCTTTTTTTTTGAAACCTATGCCCATGTTGGTCAAAATTTTGACCAACATGGGGGCATATGTTTTAAAATGTAAAAGGAAGCTATCTTTTGCAGTCGATCACAACACTGGTGGTGGATGGAAATAATAAAGTCACAACATTCTAGTAAAAAAATGAAGTTTTCATACTCTAGATCATCTGCAAATCCATAAGAACCTGCTTCAGATCACATTTCTTGTTCTGCTTTCTAAAAAATCTAGC
The DNA here is from genome assembly GCA_028749045.1 of Cupressus sempervirens. Lineage (NCBI taxonomy): Eukaryota > Viridiplantae > Streptophyta > Pinopsida > Cupressales > Cupressaceae > Cupressus > Cupressus sempervirens. The sequence continues at coordinate 172,931,596 of CM053792.1, read as the reverse complement.
AATCTGCAAAACCCCTTCATAACTGAATATTAAGAATTAAAGAAGAGGAGGGTTTGAATCTACCATTTTCTTAAATCATCATCAAGAAGAATGATTAAATTCCACCATTAGCTGAGATTGATTTCACGAAAAACTAAAATGATTAGGGTATGTGGTCATTTGCTGTCATTTCTAGGTTTCATTCAACTTTTGTGGTTATGTGGTGCTTAGCTTCATACTTAGTTTGCAACACATCGATTTTCCCTTATTCAATTCGTTGATTTCATTTTATCACAATCACTTGGTTTGCAACACACTAATTTCATTTTAACACTGCAATTTAATAGTTAGAGCACATGTTGAGGGTTTTCATTCGAACCTTATACAAAAACTTTTGCAAAATTTGAAGGTATGAAATAGCTGAATGCATGTATTGAGTTGATAAATCTTTACATTAATCTGTGTTCTATGTTTAAACGCATGATAGAATGAGCATGTATGCAATATTGAACCTCTTCTTGTGTTATTAACCCTTTCTTTTGTCATTTAGAAAGGAAGCTATCTCATAGCACAATATAATGGAAAGGTGTCCAGAGAAAATGTATCCTATGTACATATCCCTTATTTCATAATAAAGCTTAATAAGTTCTATGTTGTGATTTAGGGGAATTCTATCGAAGTAGAAATCAGTGATTGGGTGAAACAAAGCCTTGTTTTTTACCTTGAAGATGGTAAGTAACATAGAAGTACAAGTAGAAATAATACAAAATTAGTGATAGATGGAAAGTGTTTGGAATATGCTTTGGAGACTGATCTCAATCAGAGGTTTTTTGAATTGAGTTGTGAATGCTTCAGTGTCATTTGCTACCATGTAACACCTTTGAAAAAGGCCCAGGTCTCTTTCTCACTTACTCTCTTTCTCCCTCTTAAGACCCATGTCATTTGTTGTGGAGTGGACATTTTGGTCTTGTGTGCATTCGTGTATGTATTTGTACATATATCATTTTCTATTTTGTTTGATTTTTTACTCTATTCATCTATCCCTGGATTTTATCATTGTTCAAATATAATTTTATTCATCATTATAATTTGAGAATATATTAAATGTCCTTTGTCACCCATGTAATAGCATTCTGAAAGTTTTAATAGTTCTAATAATATCTACCATATCCATCCCTTGAAGGAATGAAAGGTAAAAACTCAATAATTACCAAACTTGGTCCTTAGAAGGATCATAATATTGCTTTTATTAAGGCATTATTCTTTGATAGATAGTTGTTGGTGAAGAAGAATAAAGAATTTGTGATTCTGATAATTTACTCAAGTAAATCTCTCTTTGAAAGGATTGTGGCTATAAATATATTCCTACTCCAAGTTTTTCCATAAATTTCCTTTCCTTATGTTTCCTTTTTAGATGTTAAGAGGATGTATAAAAGAGGGTTTGTTTTAAAGTTATGGAACTTGGAGTGCTTAGGGGTCTTCTCTCTAATGGCCCAATATGCTATGTATGTTGTAGTTTTTTCTTGGTTGGACTTGGGTTTCCCATTTCCTTCTTCACTTTCTATGAATAAATGTGTTCATGACAATGGTTGTACATGGCAGATGTTAGAATACGTAGGTTTCAAAACATCCTAGTCTTATTTTGTGTTATTGCTCACATTGTTCCTATTCTGGTGGTCCTTTATGATTTGATTGTAAGAATTCTACTATGGATGTATATTCTACCAATAGTAGATGGTATAGAGGTGGTCCAAAATGCTATACATTTGTAGCAATTTCTACTTGGATGGTCTTGGATTCTAGTTTTTCATCTTCCCTTTCTAATAACAGTTGTTCATAGTCATTTTAATTGTAAAACATTGGAGGAAGTGTTTCAAATTATCTTGGTCTTCGTTGGTTTATTTTATGTTTTGAGTACTTATCATATACTTCATTAGTGTTCTTTTTGTAAAGGTTTAGAGGTTCCCTTCCACATATCACTTCCTTATTTGAGTTTTTCTCTCATGTAAAGAAAATTTTCCAAGAATATGGTTTTTGGTTTTCTTGAACACCTCAATTTTGGCTAGGTGCTCCTTAGTTTGGTTCAGACTCTTCTTCTTACTATTTTTTGGCACTAAGAGAAATGAGACCACATATTTCAAGATGCTAAAATGATGGCTAATCCATACCAAAAAAGTGATTTTTTGGTATACAGATCTTTTAGAACACAATGGTTATATTGGGTTAATCCACAACACATTTTTCTTCATGATGCACCTATTTGAAGATCACCTATGTGCATTATATGTTTCATATAATAGTCACATTTGGATCCAACCTAATTAATGCATTGAGATTTTGTTTAGGATATAAATAGGATAAATTATTTGTGAAGGAGTGTGTTCTGTAAGTGTTAGATCTTTAAGTATGAAGCCTATAAAATAAGCCAGATGCATCAATCACTGTAATTCATAATCTTGTTGTTCATTACAAACCTCATGCATATTGTTGGTTGATAGTATATCACTTCAACAAATACATATAATTTTGTATCATGCTCAACAAATCCATCAAGGAACAATGTGCCTCCTTAAGCAGTGAGACTTAAAACAAATATTGTAATCCATATTTCATATAATTTGAGTTAACTTTCAATGTTGTTTCCTTCATTCGGTTTTTGACATAATTTTTTTTTGTCTTTGTGTTGTAACCTATGGTACATGATTATGTCTTTTTGTGGTAACCTGTGGCACATTTTTTCTTTCACGCTCTTCAATCTATTATAGTTTGATGTTAAAATTACTTTATTATATGTTGATTCATAATACACTTGTTTCAAGTTACGGTTCATTTATCTTCATGATGCACCTATTTGAAGCCAACCTATGTTGTATTTCATTTTTCATCCAAGGGTCACTTTTGGAGTTGACTTACTTGATTCATTGAGGTGAAAGGACGTAAACAAAAAGACAAATCAATTGTAAAGGAGTATGTTGTATAAGTGTTGGATATTTGAGTATGAAGTGTGTAAAATCAGTTCAATGAAGTACTTATGCAAAAAGGGATTGTCATTTCTGCATAAGCCAGATGCATTTATAATTGTAGTTCATAATCATGTTTTTTCATTATAAAGTTCATGTGTCTTGCTATTTGATGGTACATTTCTTCAACAAATCTTGTGTAAGTTTTTTTAATCTTGCTTAGCAAATCCATCAAAGAGAAGTGTGGTTCCTAAGCTAAAGGGACTTAAAACAAGTACTACAATACGTATAGTAAGAGTTAATGCATGCCATGGCACTAGTAAATTTGAACTCAATTTTTGATGAATTTTGGTCAAAATTTTGACCAAGTAGTTTGTGGCAATTTTTCTCATCAAAATTTTGACCAACTTGCAAGTTGGTCAAAATTTTGACGAATACATTTGTCAATTTTTTTTTGTCTCTACTAACTCTAATTTTCCATTTTTGGTCGAAAAATGTCAATAAATGGTTGAAATTTTGATGAATTCTTGGTCAAAAACTTTCAAGAATTGGTCAAAATTTCCACCAATTTTTGGTCGAAAACTTTCAAGAATTGGTTGTCAAAATTTCCACCAATGTTTGGTCAAAAAATTTCAAGAATTGGTGGAAATTTTGACCAATTCTTGGTGGAAATCCATGAGGAGATGGTTGAAATTTTGACCAAACTAAGTTTTTTGAAAAAAAGAGAGAGCAGGTGAATCCCCCAACGAATGCCTACCCGTGGACTCTCTCTTAGATCATATGGAATATAATGGTTATGGAGATATGTCAAAGACAGAGTAGTAGACACATATTTGGGATCAGACTCTCACTAATCTAATTCAGGCTTGTTATAATCAACATTTAATTATTTGAATAAAAACTCTTGTGAAGAAAGAGGGTTAATGAAAATCTTAAATAACAGTTAATGACAATCTTGAATAATAGCTCTTGTGAACAAAGAGGGCAACAATTAGCATACATTGGCAATCTTAAATAACAATTAATGAAGGAAAGGTTTTTCACCATTCATTCAACATGTACTAACATCTTCCAACATGAACCCTGGAAACCATGTTGAATGAATGGTGAAAAACCTGATAGTAGAGTAACTGGCTATCTGTCCAAGATTAGTAACATGGAAATTAAAATCAGACATAGAAAATAGCAATAAATTGTGAGAAAAAGAAGAGAAACTAGTATCTCAATGGATTAAATACAATTAAAAATATAACTTATATACTATCAATTTCATATCAAAGTTAATGATAAAAATAAAACTATGAAAATTAGTAAGACAATCATAAATATAGTGTAAATTGTGAAAACAATCATGTGAAGAATATAGGGATTCAGTTTGGTTGGTTAATACTACAACCCAAGCTCTATCTCACTTTAGTGAAAAACTAGATGCTGCATATTGAACACAAAGACCTATTTAAAAGGCCATTCATATTTGTTAAAACCAATAAGGAGATAGCTACTTCAATTGTAAAGTTTAATACCTATTGGTTTTTGCATTTGAAGAATTAAATACAAATAGGAGGATTGTAGGTGTTGAATGCACTATGCAATGTTCATGTATTACTTGATTTACCTAAATAAGAAATAATAGTGGAAAAAAAAAAGTTTTCTATTAGAATATTGCAAGTTTTTTGTAATTTTCCCTCTATTGTGTGAAGTCAGGATGATTAAGATTTTTAGTTTGTAGTTTTAAAAGGAAATATTATAGACATCTCTCAGTTTTGTAAGTTTAAGATTTCTTGATTTTGGTAGTGTAAGCAATTTCACCACTTTCAATTCATCCTCATTCCCAATTCAAGAAATATTACATGATTTCAACATTATTTAAGATTTTTTAATTTAGGTTTGGACCATTAAAGATTTCAGTTCAATACTTTAGCTACCAACTTCTTATTGCAAATATCTATTAACTATCAACCAATCTAATGCATTCACAGATTCAAATTGGGCCCTCGACATGTATTGAAGCCACACTCTTGATTGTGTGGGTGGCAACATCCATAGAGTTCTCTGTCACCTACACCAATTCAATTGAAAATTTCAAATCAAAAATTACTGTGAAGGAACATTACAAGTATTAATAGAAGAGATGAAACAATGTGTAGATTGAATAAGTGAGGCCCAAGGTTCATTGAATGGAAATCAAAAGGAGGGAACAAAACATTGGACTCGTGAAAATGTGTTATTATTCTCAAAAAGAAAATATAGGTTTGTTATTATTATAATATTATTCCCAAACTAATCCGTCATCAAGATCACACACCCAACACTTCAAACCAAGGTTACACGAGGACAGGGCTACTTGGGTACTTGGTGTAGAAGCATCAAAATATGCCATGAAGGCTTTAAACATATCAAGGAATAGAAGGAGTGATATTGGGTTTGGAGGACCTAACTATGAAATACTAAGGCCTATAGTGGCTATGGATTGTAATGAATTCAAGAATGTAATCAAATGTCCTAATGGTCCTGGTAAGGACCATAGGACCAAAAGTTGTCAAGTGGAACCTAAGATACCAAATGGGATAGAATGGATGTAACAAGTCCTAAATAATGGAATAAGGTCAATTTTGATCATAGGTAAAGTGGTTGGAGTCTAGGGGTTTACATTTCAAAAGTTCACAAATTTGAAATTCAAATTCCTAACAATTAGGTATTGGAGGGCGTAAACAAATCTATTGTTTTTCAAATTGTAATGATCATAACCAACTAGAATTGGCCAAGGAAGGTTGGAACAGGGTCTATAAATCCTCTAAAATGTGTTTGATGTAAGAGAGAGACATAAATCTAAAGAGTTGTACATGAGATACAAAGTGAAGTCAATGATAAACAATTTTCTTGAAAATTTAAGTTTGTTGCATGATTTATTGATTCATTTGAGTAATCAAAAATTTTGATGTAGTTGTGAATTAATTTGAGATTTTAATACTAACTTGAATGTTCTACTAACAAAGTTCCATCGGAATTTCCATTTTGCGCTGCTCACAGATTCATTTCATGCTACTACTTTTTCTAATTTAGAATGGTTTTGATGGTAACTAGGGCCATTCTATGAATGTTGTCTCTGTTTCACCTAGAATGGGCCATCTATAACATAAATGAGATATTAATAACCTAATATATGCAGGAACTATGGTTTGATTGGTGTACACCAAGAGAATTGACAAGTAAAGCTAATGGATTTGAAGTCAACTAGCCTTAATAAGGGGTTTGTTTCATGTTGGAAGATGTTAGACATGTTGAATGAATGGTGAAAAACCTAATAGCAGAGTAACTGGCTACCCATCCAAGATTAGTAACCTAGAAATATCCACTTTTCTAATCATATTTCACTAAATTATTTTTGTCCAAGATTGTTGCAGCCAAATGTATCTATTGACATAAATAGTTCAATTATCAAAAGCCCTAAAAAATATCATTGAAGTAAAATGAGTAGTCTTGTGTGTCTAACAATATTATAGAAAAAATGACTCTCAAAAATTGAAAACCACCATTATGCTTACCAAGTCTTCCTTTCTTTTTCTAAGGTATTGTCTTTATCTAAAGCATCATCAGATAGACCATATAGAACTAGATTTTGAAGCATGTGAATGTAAAGATAAGTGTATCCCAACCATGTGCACGCCTCCCTTGCATTTTGAACTATATGTAGAACAATTTTTGCATTTAAATGATTTGCTAATTTTGAGATAAATTGGCTCTAAATTGGTAATTGCTGATTCATAAGGGACAAATAATATTGCAGCTCACTATGACTTGTTAATATTATTCCTTCACCATGGGAATCATACTATGGCCTTCCAGCTTGACCAAGCATCTGCATAACATCTAAGGGACTGAGCTCAGTCCATATACCTTTCTTAGGATTGTAAATTTGACTTCCTTTTATAATAATAGTATGTGCAGGGAGATTTACTCACCATGCAAGTGTGGTAGTTGATACCAAAACTTGTATATGCCTATTAGCAAAAAGCTCTTCTACCAGAGTTCAATTTGCCCTGGCCAGCCATGCATGATGTATTGCAAATCCATAAGGAAACTATGATTCTAATGGAAATAAGGGGGCATCACATGACTTTGTAGTATGTATATATTGCCAACTTATTTAAGCCCATGCATGCTATGATCAAAACTCAAAGCTTCCCTAACTAGTAGATTACAACCTAATGCATGAGTAGAGAATAACACAAAAACTGCCACTAAAGCCTTTTCAACCACAAATCAAGTAATTTGTTTCAATGTTCAATTTGAAAACAAATCCAATGGCAACATGGGTACCTCTGAGAATGAAATAGCTATAACATCTGAGCATGTTTTGAGCTCCACACTACATGAAAGAATAGCATAAGGGGAGATATTGGAAGTGTGTAAAATGTGGAATCAAAGACAATATACTTGAATTGTTTGAATAAATGCTCAAGGGAGATGTCATCATACTCAATGCCATGATGACACAATCTACACATGAAAGATTTGGCAAAAACTTAGTCTAAAAAATGTATGCAAATTGTGAGTTTATACAATGCACATGAATTTTTGATTATTGATGGACTACTTTGAAGGTTCTTATCAGATACTAACATTGGAAAACTCATGTAGATATGCCTGCAAATTGTAGAATCGTAAAAAATCACATTGAACTATTGGACAAAATGTCTTTAGGCATGTCACCTCAAGATATGAAAGAAGATAATTGCATGATATGCATTAAATTGACCTTTACAAGGAATTTTTCAATGCCTATGAAGCTTTGAAGATAGAGTATATGCATGATAGACACAAATTTCATTGAAAGTGCAATAAAATGCTGTTGTAAACATAAACAAGTGCAACATGTGTATCATAGACTGCAAATTAAATGTTTGATAGAAAGTCTCAAAGAAACATCTCTACATGGCATGCTATATAGAAAAATATACACAAAATGAATTAGTTTAAAAGGCTTTTAGACATTTCAAGATATGAAAATGGACACATTTTCTCTATACATACTGCTACACAAATATGGGAGTGTTAAGAAAACCAATGTCATCCATTAAAGTGCAAAGAATTAGAGATTTTGTATAATGCACTAAAGAGATGTCATCTTAGTAGAGTTTGTATAAGCTCAAGTAGTTGATAAAATTGTTTACAAAATTGATGCCCTCTCACATATTGATGGATCAATCAATTGGTATAAGTGGCTAGTCTTTTTGTGGTTATTGTTGAGAAGATACTTGGCAAGTGAAGTTGAAGTTTGTGAAACTTGAACACCAAGCTCTTGGTGAACAACTCAGATTAAATGAAGAAAGTACCCACCTTAGCAAAATTGAAATTTTCTTCTTTCTTTACAGTTTACACTAACAGACATCATCCAACAGGGAGATGTTAAACATTTAATTTGAATATTATAGATAAAGAATATGAGAGTAAGAGGTTGAAGTCATTTTATATGTGATATGTCCTACCATATTTTGTCTTAGTAATAGTTTTTAAAAAGGTGAAACAATGATACCACTAACTATCATCTCTTCACATATTGAAAAGAAGGTGCTAGGGGTAGAGATCATGTTCCACTCTAGCAACCCAAATCAAATGAGAAAAGTTTAGTTTGTCAAGAGTTCATAGTGTTTGATGTATTTTTTTCATTTGTATTGTAGCCCATTGCTAAGTATCCCAATAAATGCATAAGGAAAATTCTATAGAGAAGGGCTAGTAGTGTTTGGGAGAGCATTCCAATTGCATCATACCCACTGTTACTTCTTTGGTAAGAACTAAAATATTCACATAAACTAGGGAGGGAGGTTGTGAGACATTTTGGTGGCATTGATCCATCTATTGATGTTAAATTTTAGACCTTGGTCGATAGATTTTGCACACAGAAATTGGGTGGTTGGGCCTTGGGAATAAAACCTAAAAGGAAACTGCTAGCAGTAACTAGTTACATTATCATAGAATTCCTCAAAGTAGTGATAAAACTAGGAAAAAATATTAAAAATAGTAGGTGAAGTTTAGAAATACTGAGATGAGAGAGAAATGGGATCATCTTGCCATGCTTGGATTAAGAGGAGGTGTCATCATGGCGATCCCTTGTTGTTGCCTTTGCTCATTCCCAATCCAACCTACATGACACCAAAATACAAATCAATTGAAAAACTTCAAAGCTTAAGATCTAAAAGCACAAATGTATGCATCCTTAGATGCTCTCTCTATTTCTATTGGCTCAAAAGAATGCTCCACTAGTTGGTCATCTTCATTTGGATAGCAACTATATCTTCTTGGGTGAATCCCTATTGCATGCAGGGTGGCATAGAATAGAAAACCAATTGATTACTAAGAATGGAACTCTCCCTACAATTCAATGGGTGCCACCCAACCCTATGATGGACAAAGATTATTAGTTGAGGGCCCTGCTAGGTGTGATCGAGAAGACTTTCGTATGAAGCTATCTTAGAATACGAATTCATAGGTGTTCAATCTATCAAGCTTTAGCTCACTCTCGTAACCAAGTAGAGGCATAGGATCTGAGACTCTGGACCATCTAGAAGATATAGCCACCAGAGCTTTGGAAGATAAGAAGAACCTAAAACAATGGAATTCCTCTAGCTCTAGGCCTAGGTCTAGGGAGTTCCACTCAATGTATGCCGACTGATTTGTGCAAAGCGAAAATGGGAATAGCCATAGGCAAATTTGTCAACATTACCCAATGCGTGAATGAAGCCCCAATCTTGCTAAGAATATTAATGTTTTAAATAAATTGAATTGCTTACAATCACTTAGTTTAGTAGTGAGCCAAGTTAAACCACTATTAACTTCTATACAATACATTAGTCTAATGTAAAGCCAATACAAAGAGATTTGTTGATGTTTCATCAATCCCAGTGTTGTAAAATTGGCAAAATACACATTAGTAGGGCACCATATTAGCACTTTTCCAGAATTTTAGGCTATTGGTAAAATTAAATCCTGTTCATGTAAAAAATTTTGCACAGATAAATTTGTGGCAAATGCAAATGGTTGAGGAAGCATCTAGTTCAAGAGGACTCCAGACTTAGCATCAATGATGGTGGATTGTCCCAACAATTTGATTATAGGCTCTGAAAAAATGTTTGGTATAAACAAGAGAATTGAAGTTGCTGAAAGTATCACAATAGATTGTTGTATGTAAATGCCAAGCATATTGAATTGTCTCATTCCAAAAGCCTGTCCACAAAATATTCCTACAGCAGTTCCTATTCCTAGCTAGCCTCTTGGGATTGGTTAAACCATAGATAATGAAATGTCTGATTACACTTAGTCTGTAGTCCTTAGGATAATAATCTTCAACAACAATGATAATTGTCTCTTACTCTAGTCTCAAACTATACAAACCTCTTAATAAATTGATGAAAATATGATGCCCCTGTTAAACGATTTTCAAAAGGTAATGTCCATCTACCTGGAGCACACATAGATCACATCTAATTCATATTTCCTTTTATATCTTACTGAATACCATATATTTCCTTGAGATTTTTTTTGTATATACATTAATATGTTTCAATCTTTTAGACATCTTCATTAGTTGATGCATTAATCACATTAGTCATTGCTGTCAAGATTAGTCAAGGCATGCTATTGATAACACCTAGGTAACTTTCACCTTGTGAAATCTCTTTGAGGCTTTTTAAAATAATTAAGATACTTTGTCTATAACTCCACATTTTGCAAACATCTAGGCCTTCTAGAAATTATAGGATCATTTTAGTTACATTTGAAAACATTAATTAGCAATTTCCATATGTGCAGATATAAACATTAACTACAACATGTCTAATTTATTTGCAAATATATTTTCCTATGAAGAAAGACCATGCCTAACAATATGAACCCAAAACAAAATAATAAGACAATGGCTGCATTGTGGTCTCAGTTCCAAAGAAAACTTGATAAATGTTATTGTCCTTGCAAAAAGTGTAAGGGCTTAAAGAATCAAAGAATTCTAATCACAACATCCCAGAGTCATTGTAGGCAACATGGTCATGTTGAAGGGGGGCCACAATTTTTGTCTATTTCTAAATGTGGATTTCCTAATGGAGGAACATGGAGGTGTGAATATCCAAGTTGAGGATGTTGGTTTAAAGAATAATTTTGATAGCTGAGTGTCAATACACTTAACCATTTTTCACTATACATGCCGAGCAAAGAGTAGGTGCCGAGTGATATCAAGTGCTGAGTGATATCAAATGCTGAGTGATATCAAGTGCTGAGTTATTCAAGTGTCGAGTAACATAAGGTGCTGAGTGATACAATTTTGTTTAGGTGCTGAGCTATCCAGGAAACAACATGTGCTGAGCATCAGTAATGCTTTAGGAGCCGAGTAACTCAGGATATCAGCATAAGAGTTTGTAATTGCACAAACTATGATGTAAACCTTTTTTGTAGCCGACATAAGGTAAATCTCGAAAGATCTAGAGATAAGAATGAATCTTTTACATTTCCTATGCAATCTGCATGTAGCCAATTGGAAAATTGGAAAGGCATGCAACCAATAAGCAAAAAGGGAAGTATTGAGCGAGAAATTGAGATTCAATGTGAATCATAGATCCATATCTAACCCTAAGTCTTCAAAGTCTTTTTAAGGAAGACGAAAGATTCACTATGATGATGATGAGAGAAGGAGAATAGTGTTAAGGGAAAAACATAATTGAATTCAGTGAAAGAAGACATAGAGAGTAAGAGAAGCAATTCAATATTTAGTTGATTAGAACAAAGCAAAGGAGATGAATAGAAATCAGATCTCAGAGGATCGAAATCAGAGAAAGAACTAGAACAAGTGCTTGCATTCAGAAATCAAGGATTGCAAACTATCAGGTTTGTAATACCTAATACTCTCTTACCATTGTATTAGAAAGGAAATCCTATGTAGATAGGTTGGCTTAATAGCTATTTGTAGATCCTTATCAAAAGGTGATTAAATCCTTTAACAGGGTGACACTTCATGTTAAGTGTCTGTAAATCCTTTAACTAGGTCACTATTGACACAGTGTAAAGCCTTTAATAGGGTAGGCCTTTAACAAGGTAGACCATCAGAAGTGGTTGAACAATATTACTATAGTGAATTTTTGTGGGTATCATCCCCACCCTAGTTTTACCTTCTTATTTCTGGAGGGTTTTTGGGTTACCAAATTCCAATGTTATGTGTTGTTGATGCATGTCTTAGTCTCATATTTTCATGATGTATTTACATGCATGCAATTTACTTTCAGATAAAAGTTTTATTGGATAAAGTGTAATACTTCTAATTCACCCCCCCTCTCATTAGTATTCTTTCCATATTTGAATATTCCAACAATTGGTATCAGAGTGGATTAGGTTCTCACAAGAAAAAGCCTAATAGCTTGGAGGAAAAGATCTAAAGATGGAAGTTTTCAAACTTGGAAAGATCATTGAAAATCAGGTGATAATGTGCAACTTGCTCTGCATAGCTTGGAGGAATCTAGAGATAAGTTGAGAAACTCATTGAAAAGAAGGAAGGATTTAGCCATAGCCAAAAATGAGATAAACTACAAGGAGATTGATACCACAAATATATTTTCCAATGGAGATACTAAAGAGTTTGATGTAGCAATTATAGAACTAATGGAGAAAAACAAAGTTCAAACAGATGAGATAATATCTCTCAAGATGGAACATGAATCACAGGCCATAATGTTATGTAAAATCATTGAACAAAAGAAAAGAGTAGTTGAAGATAAAGTCATGATGAAAAATGACAAAAGGAATCTTGCAAATAGACTTGAAGAAAAATGTACTGAATTAACAAGGATCTCAAACATGTAGATGGATACACTTGCCCAAATGATGAACCTTCATCATGAACTTAATGTGAAAGACATTGAGATCTCTACACTAAAGATGCAGAATGAACAATTGCAGAATGACTTAAGTAGAGAAAAGGAAATTTTAGAAAGCTTCAACAAACCCAATGAAGCCATCAAGTATTTTGAGCAATTACTGAAATCCCCAAGATCAACCCATGATAGATCAGGACTTGGATACAACAGCACTGAAGTTGGAGAATCATCAAAGAGTGCTGAACAAAGAAGTGACAAAGGTAAAAATATCAAACTTACATGCCATTTCTATGGAAAGAAAGGACATACATCTAATGTATGTAGAAGCAAGAATGTCCATCAGCATGATAAGCCTAAGAATGTAAACTATTGTCATAAGTGCAAGAAGCAAAGTCATCAAGCATATGAATGTAGAACCAAGACTATTAAGACATCAAGATTTGAGGGTCACTGTCATAATTGCAAGAAATATGGACATAGAGCTTTTGAATGTAGATCAAAGCCTATGTGGACATCAAACCATGAATTTTGGGATTACAACACCAAGTACAGTTGTCACTATTGTCAAGAATATGGACATATACCCAAAAATTGCATAAGAACACATTTTAGGGGAAACTATAAAAGATGGTTGAGTCAAACCACATGTTTCAATTGCTTAAAAACTGGTCATATCAGTAGGAATTGCCCGATAAGGTCAAAGGCACCAAGTTCTAAGTTCAAAATGGAAAGGCAAAGATAGATGTTGAACACATTAGAAGTGAGATGAATAAGACATGGAAGAAGAAAGATGAGTGTAGCACATCAAGTGCAAAGATCACTTCACCTAATAGGTCAAGTGATCACACTTCATCAAATTAAGCAAGAATGAGTGTGTGGGATTGGTAAACTAAGTTACATCATACATCAGTTTGAAAACATAGAAGAACTGCAAAGAAGAAATCAGCATAAGCAAAGATGCTAAGTCAAAATTAAGAGTCTTGCAAAATCTGCCAAAATTGTCTTCAGGTGCCGAGTTGCTAACAGCAACCGAGTTGATAGATGATGCCGAGCTGTGAAATATCAATGGGAGCCGAGTGAAGTGAAACACAATGAGTGCCAAGTCATGTCAAAATCCTTCAGGTGTCGAGTAGATAGTTCTCAACGCACTAAGCATTAATTACTCTATTTTGAAGAGTACATAGTTCAATTTTTGATCATTTCTTACCATTCAAACACAAAGCAAAGACGAGAAGAGCGCAAAAGATCAAGGCCAATTTAGAAGCCATTTGTGAAGATTTCCACTACAATTCAGCACGAGTCTCATCGATTTGAGGTATTTTACTTAAGTGCCGAGCTACGTAGTGTTTATAAACTTGTTTAAACTGTAAACCCTAGTTTGGCAAACAATGGCATCTGGGTCTGGAACCACTAAGAGCAAAGAGAGTCATGAGATACAGTTGGTTAGTAATGAAGTTAAGCAACCAAAATTCAAGCCCATTCCAAAAGTTGCATTTAAGAATGATCTCGTAGGTGCATTATCAGTTATTCCTAATAAAGTTGTTATGGTCCAAGATGTTCGTAGATGCTATAACTGAAAAATTGGAGCCATAGGAGATTTAGAAATTCACAATGCATATGAAAAGCTATGTGAGAACAAGATACTGAAAGATGAGTTCTCAATAGTCGAGAGAAAAGGATTGACCAAAACCCTAGAATTTTTGATTATTTTCAAAATTGAATGGGTACGCATAGTTTTGAGTAGAATACATGATCGAGCCTTTTGGTTAGAAATAGGGCCAATGAAATTCACTAAGAGAACTGTTCATAAGGTTACTGGTATTCCAGCCCTAGATTGGCCAAAGACCCTGCGTAGTGACAAAAGGGAAGTAATAGAGAGAAACACGGGTGCTAAAGGGAATAATAGGGGAATGACTATTGATACAATCACAGAACCCCTACTGTATTTTGCTGTGAGAATCATCTCACACAAATTTTATCAGTCAAGCAGGTTAAACAGTGTGCCTTGTATAGCAGTTGATGTTGCATACAAATTGATTAAAAAGGATCATACCTATGATCTAGCAGAGCTCATGTTTCAATAGATTAATGAGAATCTAAGAGCTATAAGGAAGAGAAAGGGAGCTCAGTGAAAATTTGGATCAGTTTTGGTGTGCATGTTTTTCTATCTGATGAAAGAATTCCCTTCTGTGGGTAAGGTGAGATGGAGTCTAGACAAAATAATTGTTGAACAAATCAATGGATATATTGAACAGATGGGTGATAATTTTGATGCCCAAATGACCAGTTACTTTGAGGATTTCAAATAGTCCATGAAACAAAGAATGAGGATTCCAGTCTCATTGACTGACAAATATGAAAAAGACATTTGTTTTCTTGTAGAAATTGATTATACCTATATACAAGCAGTCATACCTAGAGTAAGATGGCTTAGGCCACTAGGCTATGAACTCAACATTGATCAAGCCTCTGTAGCAATAACAACCCTCCTTCTAGAAGAAGTTGATAAGAATGCAAAATCCTTTGGAACCTATGATGTAAAATCGAGGGTGATAACAGATTTGAAAACTGCCTCAGCAGTAAAGAAGAAAGAAAAATTGGTAAGGAAAATCAAACAAAAATTTGGTGTTGAAGAAGAAGGAACAACAGAAGAGAAAGAAGAAGACATTGAAGATGAGGGAGATGAACCACAAGGTCTGGTTCAAGGGTTAGGAGAAGATAAAGAGGAAAGTGCTGAGGAAGAAGAAGCTGAGGAAGCACAAGTTGAAACCAAGGTCACAAAAAGAAAGGCCACAACTCCTCCTGCTCCTCAACCCAACGGAAAGAAAGTAGCTGCTCCAGCACCAAAGGGACCTACTATAAGGGCTACAACACAAAAAGCCCAAGAAGAAAGGCAAGAGAGAAGAAGAAAACTTCAAAGAAGACTGCTGCCGAGCCAAAGAAGAAAAGAAAATTTGTTGCCCAGCCTCAAATAGATGAGAAGAAGACTGAGTCAGAGGACAACAGCCAATTTCAAGTGGTAAGGCACAAACCTCAGACTACTATTGATAAATTATGTTCAAAGATCAAGAATGATGATTTGAAAGGTTTAAAGAACCTAACTTTTTCTAAGCTCACCAAAGAAGAACAAAATAAATTAGAGGAATTAGTGTATGCTATGATGGCTAAGTATAAGCATACACCTCTAGAATTAGATGAATCAATGCCTAAAGAATTGTACAAAATTGTAGAGGATAAATGGCATTTTTGTTTACAAATGGAAAGGGAGATAAGGGAATCAACATTAGCTAGATTTTTGCCTGATTTGACTAAGGATCAAGTAACAAATGCAGTCAAGAGGCATAACAATAGATAGAAGAAGGAGACAAGAAGCACTAAGAAGAGAACACAAGCACAAGCTTACCTTGAATGAAATCAAAGACATATTCACAGAAGCTTTCTACTTATAGTCTCTAGATGAGTCATGGCCAATTGTAGAGCAACTATATGATATAGTTGACTAGGTGACTAGTGAAGACCAAGAAACAAATGCCAAACTATTGGAATGGTCAGAAAGAAAATTCCAAGGCAAGGTAAACAAGAAAATATCTGGTGATATAGCACTATCACAAGTAGAGCTGGCTAAGAAAATTGAAATAGTCAAAACTGTACTTGGAAACATATTTTCCCTGTACAAAAAGTTGTGTGACTTTTCCACATTCACACAGGACACTAGCCAGAAGATACTGAGCTTGGAGAAAAATCTGAAGATTTCTAGCATGCAACTCCCTACAAATCCAGCTCAGAGTGAGAAGCATTTTGCCCAATCGCTTAACACACAAAGAGAGTTAGCTGTCTTAGCAGTAGAGGAGGCAACCACAAAAGCTAAATTGATGGAAATTCAATCCTCTATCACTCCTCATTTGGAAATACTTCACAAGGAGCAGATGAATGCAAAGATAGTCCTCAAGAAAGACCCCAATCTTTCTACAACTGATGGACTTGTACACCTAGCAGCAGAGATTGCCATCCAACATAAGTCATTGGATGTTGCACTAGCAAATTGGGATGCAGCTCTGAAGGTACTCCTTGAAGTAAATAGTACATTTTTGGCCAAGTATGGCATTTCCTTATAAGACCCTTGACATAAGTGTCAAAAAGAGGGAAAATAAGTATGGAGTGAGTGTTAAGTAGAGATTAAGTATGGGGGAGTTAAGTACAGAATGAAATGGTAAGTATGATGAAAGGGGGAGATAGAGAATTTTTGACAAATTTTGATATAACATATTAGTCAAAATGTAGAAACAGGACAGAAGTCACTAAGTGTACAAGGCATAATCAACTCACAGGGAGTCATAAGGTATATTGTTATTTGTTCCTAAATTTTTTTGAAGCAAATAAGAGGATGCATGAAATAATGCCAAGATCATAGGATCTTAGTTAAGTGCTTTTGCCACTCATGTCAAAGGGGGAGATTGTTGGTTTAAAGAATAATTTTGATAGCTGAGTGTCAATACACTTAACCATTTTTCAATATACATGCCGAGAAAAGAGTAGGTGCCGAGTGATATCAAGTGCCGAGTGATATCAAGTGGCTAGTGATACCAAGTGCCGAGTTATTCAAGTGCCAAGTAACATAAGGTGCCGAGTGACACAGTTTTGTTTAGGTGCCGAGCTATCTAGGAAACAACATGTGCCGAGCATCAGTAATGCTTCAAGAGCTGAGTAACTCAGGATATCAACATAAAAGTTTGTAATTGCACAAACTATTATGTAAACATTTTTTTGTAGCCGACATAAGGTAAATCTCGAAAGATCTAGAGATAAGAACTAATATTTTACATTTCCTATGCAATCTGCATGCAGCCAATTGGAAAATTGGAAAGGCATGCAACCAATCAGCAAAAAGGGAAGTATTGAGTGGGAAATTGAGATTCAATGTGGATCATAGATCCATATCTAACCCTAAGTCTTCGAAGTCTTTTTAAGGAAGAAAAAAGATTCACTGTGATGATGATGAGAGAAGGAGAATAGTGTTAAGGAAAAAACATAATGGAATTTAGTGAAAGAAGACATAGAGAGTAAGAGCAGCAATTCAATATTTAGTTGATCAGAACAAAGCAAAGGAGATGAACAAAAATCAAATCTCAGAGGATTGAAATTAGAGAAAGAGCTAGAACAAGTGCCTGCATTCAACAATCAAGGATTGCAAACTATCAGGTTTGTAATACTTAATACTCTCTTACCATTGTATTAGAAAGGAAATCCTATGTAGATAGGTTGGCTTAACAACTATTTGTAGATCCTTATCAAAAGGTGATTAAATCCTTTAACAAGGTGACACTTCATGTTAAGTGTCTATAAATCCTTTAACCAGGTCACTATTGACACAGTGTAAAGCCTTTAACAGGACAGATCATCAAAAGTGGTTGAACAATATTACTGCAGTGAATTTTTGTGGGTATCATCCCCACCCCAGTTTTACCTTCTTATTTTTGGAGGGTTTCTGGGTTACCAAATTTTAGTGTTATGTGTTGTTGATGCATGTCTTAGTTTCATATTTTCATGATGTATTTACATGCATGCAATTTACTTTCAGATAAAAGTTTTATTGGATAAAGTGTAATACTTCTGATTCACCCCCCCTCTCATCAGTATTTTTTCCATATTTGAATATTCCAACAGAGGATAACACTCCCATGGAAGAAGATGATAATGTGCCAGAGGACATGATTGAAGAAGATGGTAATGAAGCAGGAGATGAAGAGGCTCACAATGATGGTACTAGCGAATCTGATAATGATGGTCTTGATATACCTTTACTTGAGAAGGCACACGAGCCCTTGTACAAAGGCTCTCAAATAACTCTACTCTTGACTATAGTGTTGTTGGTGAACTTAAAGGTTATGAATGATTTATCCAATGTAGCAATGCCACATATGCTAAGGTATGCCATTTTTGTTATCTTCAATGTTAGCATACAATTGCTATTCATTATATTAACAATGCATATTTCTTATTGTAGGTTGATAGGTGAGTTTTTATTACCATTGTCAAACATTTTTCCTCATTCGTACCGAGAATTATCTACCATTATGAATTAGATTGGAATGAAGTATCAGACAATACATACATGTCCCAATGATCACATTCTATATTATAAACAATATGAATTTGCAATAGAATGCCCTGATTGTCATATTAGTAGATATCAGTTAGATAAAATAAAACAAAAGGTGCCTCACAAGGTTCTTTGGTACATTCCCATTATTCCACGTCTTCAATGATTATTCAGGTGTGCTAGCTTGGCATAATTTATAGATTACCATGCACACAGTAGAAGTCAAGATGACATTATGCGAATGACTGCCAATGGTTTTGCATTTAAAGAGATAGAAGAAACATGGTCACACTTTAAAGAAGAACCTCATAATTTGAAACTTTCATTGGTAGCAGACGGTTTTAATCCATATGGGGATATGAGATCTGTGTACTTAGTGTGGCCTATTTTTGTTATTAATAATAAAATTCCTCCTTGGATGTCCATAAAGAGGGAGCACATAATGTTGTCAATGATTAAGCCAGTTATTTTTTCATTTTATAGTTATCTATATTAATTTATAAATAGTGCATGAAAATAGTCATAATAATTTTGTAATGTTTATGTTCATTCAATTACTAGGTAAACACTAAGTTAAAGATATGAACATGTATATGGAGCCCCTAATTGATGAGTTGTTGAAGTTATGGAATGACATCACTATGTATGACATCTCTAGACTAATATGACACCTACAATTTCAATTCCATGCAATGCTTGTATGGACAATACATGATGCCCTTGGGCTAACTTATTTTTGTGGTATGCTATATTATTAAGATCACATATTTTTGGTTTATTATAATGCTTACACATTACTATTGTATGCTTAAGTTGTACATGATCTTTTAGGTCTTTAGACAAAGGAAAAATTTGCATGTCTAGTTTGTGGTTTGAAGATGAAATCTCATCATTCGAGAAGTTTAGGAAAGGAGGTGTTTGATGAGTTTAGGAACTTTCTCCACAATAATCATAGGTATTGAATTGCCAAAAAACATCTTTTCAATGGGAAAAAAGAGACATCATCAAGGCTATGAAGAATGACACCTCATCTATGGAAGTTGAAATATGATTGACTAAATTGTCGAGGTAATGTCCAATTTGTCATCCAAAGTTTAAAATTTGTATTTTGATATTGTCTTATATTTACTAATGCTGTAATTAATGCTTGCGAAGGTCATCAAGGCATCAATGACCAACTTCCTAGAGGAATGAAAAGTTATCCTACTCAATTTAGTAGGTTAATGTACTACAAGGATCTCCCAATCATGCATTTGTTTGATGCTATGCATATTGGAAAGAATGTAATAGAGAAACTATAGAAAATGTTGGATGAAAGGAGTGATAGAGAACAAATTACCAAAATTTTTACTGACATTTATGAATCCAATCATGCACTAAAATATTTCATTCAATCAAATAGCAATGGAGATCACATAAATACAAGTGTCCTTCCTTGGTTATTAGCGGAGCAACAAAGTGATGCATTAAAAGAAGTCAAAAAAAAGAAAAATTTCCAACAAGATTTGCTGCAAATATAAGCATTCTTCTATCAAAGAAAGGTGATTTTGGGCTAGGGTTGAAAATACATGATTGACATACCTTTGTCAAGGTAAGTCATCTTCTCTATTTATAGTATATTTGTAAAATTGAATGTACTACCTATTGCATTATTTAATAATATATTGAAATGATCATTTTTTAATGATTTTAGTATGCCCTACCTCTATCCCTTCCACACTAGTTTGACAATAGTATTAAACAAGTTATATATGATCTTGGAAAATACATGAGGTTAGAAGTGTTTTTTCTTTGATTTGTAGCTTTTTATCTGAAATCTATTGTATAATTTTATTTAAGATCTCATTTATGTATTTTTTCGTGTTGAATCTCTTTTAGGTGGTTATCATCTAAAGAAATTGATAAAAATGATATAAAATATTGGAAGAGAAAAAATCCACATCTTATGTGTGAAATGTAAAAGTGTTTAACTTCAACCTTTTTCAATGCTCAAGAACACTACCTCATACATCAAGTTGAGGAGATTGAATTGTGTGGACCTGTACAAACTAGGTCAATGTGGATGGTTGAGAGACACTGGAAATTTATGAAGGGCTTGGTTCAACAAAGAGCATGTCCTGAGGGTTCTATGGTAGAGGGATATATGGTATACTAGACCATGGTGTACATTAGTGAATATCTTCCAAAGTTTGCAACAAATATCCATGTAGATCACATTTGGGATCCCAACTCTAATGACAAATTCAAAGGGGAGTACTTGACGGGGAAAGGTAGATTGAGGAGAGTGAGAAGTAATTATAAGTTATTTTTTTGTAGTTTAATAATTTTTATCCATCATCAATATATATAAGTTTCTTCTAATTGGTGTAATTGTTTTCTTTATAGTTGGTTGTGAGTGGGATGCACTACATTTGTATATTGCAAACAATCTTGATTGGATGATGGTATGGATTGAACAGTTTCAAGAAAATGGTCACTCATTAACATGGGATGGTGCTGCATCGTTGGTTAAAGAAGCTCATCGTAATGAAGATCCCAATGTTACACCAATGGTACTTGATCTAGTATATGGCTTAAGAGATACAAAGGTACACATAAGATTACTAATCATGAGACATAAGTTTAATATCAACTCACAGATTGATACAAAAAATATTGACATGTTTGAATAATTGTAGGTCAAACACCACAAAGCTATGTACTACCATGGGTATAAATTTTTCACAAAAAAGTCAGACAAAATGAAAAAAATGTGTTATTTTGGGATAAGTGCTATCTTCGTGTTCACCAATATTTTGTCTAGAATTGACATACATCCTCAAAAATTTGAAAATTGATACTATGGCATTTTGGATGATATACTTGAGTGAAACTTTAATTTATTCAAAATAGTTCTATTTGTCATCAAATGGTACATGGTACGACTGAATCAAAATGATCCTGATAGGACTGTTATTGAATATGATAGTGGATTTACTATGATTAATACAAGTTTATTTGAGCCAATAAGAGATGAGTCCTATGTTCTTCCAAGCCAATGCGAGCAAGTGTTTTACTTTGGTGTTCTACACAAACTAGTTTGGTCATTTATTGTTAGACATGGCCCAAGAGGAAGGTTGGTAAAGTATAATGTGATGGAAGAAGAAGATATTGAAGAAGCATAAGACAAAGTAAATGATTATCAAGAATGATAGTTACCCAATGAAGAAGAAGAAGAAGATGGTGATGATTTTGGTCATGCTGACAGTAATGGTGATAATGATGATGATGATGATGCTAATGACGATTATGATCATGGTGATGAAGATGGTGATGATCATGGAAATGATGGTCATGATTATGATGGTGATGAAGATGATGATGATGGTGATTAAGATGGTGGTGGTGACAACGATGATCAAAGTGACAAGTACAATGATGGTGGTGGTGGTGATGATGATGATGATGATGCCGATTACGATGATGATGACATGGATGAAGATCATGATGATCAATGAAATGTCAAAGTAGGATCAATGTCAACTACGATGGGGTCATGTATGACCAAATTTTTCTTTCCAAAAAAATGTGCAGATATAAACATTAAGTAGAACATGTCAAATATTTTCTTAGATATATATATTAGTTACACCAAATTTTTGGCTAACTTAAGACAAATGATTTACATATACAATCTACTTTATTATTAATTTTTTTTTTGGTAAGTCTATTACTTTAATTTTTCTACTAATTTCTAAGACTTAATAATCTTTTTCATAGGGCGACATGGATGGACCACCATGCACAGGCAGGGTTGCACCATCTCACACACCTTCAATGGAGGTAAACATTAATTATTGTAATTTTTAATGTTAATATAGAAACAAATTTCGTATTATTATGTTCTTTTCTTTATGGATTTGGAGTTATTTTGATGAAATTTTATTGATATTTGATGTCACAAATGATAGGAAAAAGCTAGAATGATAGTTGATCAAATGAGATTTGAAACACGGGTGTCATTTCTATTTTACATCGCCCTTAGTGCTAAACCTATGTTCATAGCCCAACAACTCAAAAAAAGATACACTAATGAAATTTTTAACATTATTATCGAGGGTGACACAAGCGAGAAGAAAGAGGCACTAAGAAAAGAATTGGACCGTGGAGTCCAATCTTTGAAGGTAAGTAGTAATTCGACTAAAGTAATAATAGAAGTTCAATAGATGTTAATATTTTATAGTATTTTGTGGATCATGATCTCTAATTTTATGTGTTCTTGTATAGAAAGATGTGACAGTTGTGACATCGCATGGTGAAAATGGTGAGGGTTGTAGCACACAACCTTCGTGTAAGTAACACTTTGTTTGTTTATTTTCATCAACATTATAACACTTACCTTTTTTGTGTGGATGCTTCTAGCTAGTATCCCATTTGATTTTTATCCATTGCAAATGTTTTTGCTAACAATATTGTATTCTTTAGCTCATGATGAAGTGTGGATGCCTCCTTCGATCAATGGTCTAGTATTTCCTTGTGCATTGTCAACAACAAGGATCATGAAAACATCCTCGTCTATGCCCACTACAACTGGTAAAACATTGTTTTCCTATATTCTGTAATGTGCTAATCATGCATTTTTTTGTTGTTGGGTGGATTTTGTACTCATGTACCTATTTTGTGCACTAATAGATAAACCTTCACTTGATAGAGAAACAGAGAGATAGAGAGAAGTACTACTGAAGCTAATCCATTTCCTAGAGTAGTATTTGTGATTAGTACTGGTTCATATGTAGGGACATTGTTGCTAAACAAGAAAACTTTGTTTCCATTAAAATTACGAAAACTTCTAGGTGCTTTAAAATTGTAATTATTTAAAGTATAAATTTAGTTTACTTTTACATTACTCATTTTGGACTGATAATCCTTTTATGTTTTTGTAGGTAATAATGTTTTCTTTGATCATCTTTTTGATATGAAATTGAGACTATTTGGACCCACCATATGTAAAAGGTACATAGTTTCATATCATTGCTACATAATTTTTCTTTTCTTCTATTTATTGTACTATATTAAAGTTATTGATCTAACAATCTAAATTTTTTTTAAAAGGTGGAATTTACAAGCTATGGAATTAAAAAGTTAGATGATTACATCTTTTAAGGAGAAATTTGGAAAAAGCATTTTTGACACTGGCCTACTTTTGAAAAGAGCATCAAAGTATATAAAGACTATGAGGGATCAATATAGAAGGGGTCTTAAGGAGAACCCAAAGTATGACCATCATATGATTCCACTGATGGAGTGGAATGAAATAATAGAAGATGCAAAGGAGAAAAGGCTATGTGAAACTAAATTAAATGAAGCAGCATAGGGCAAAAAAAGGTATGTCATGATAGTATTAAGTACATTGTAATCATGCACTAATTAGTGATATTTGTAAATATATAATATAAGATATTTGAAATTGTTCATAGACTGTAGGACACATCCATGGCTACAAAAGTGAGACTACAAAAGGTTGGCCAACACAAACTTGGCTCTGGTGGCTATATGAATCTTCAGTCTCGACTTGTAAGTAGGAGCAATGAAATTTCATATTAATTTTTTTATATAATGTTGCAAAAAATTTTGTTTAATGAAACCATACATGAAAAATTTATGATATTAAGCAAAAAATATAGGGCACATAATTCAATGTGGAGGTCACAGATGAAGATAGAAAAATTGCCTTGAAGGAAGGCTATAAAGTCATGGCTACACACCTATGCAAAGAATCTAAAAGCCTTGCGCAAGAATCCAATGCACCAAATGATATCTCACAGGTAAATTGGTTAGATGAAAAGTAAATGAAATTGAATAGTTGAGAAGATTCATTTTTGGTGTTAGTTTTGAACGTAAATTGACTGCATAACAATGTGCATAACATTTTACTATAGCCTTCATATCCTATCATAGAACTTGCTCATGACAAAGGCCTTGATGTGCATTATAGTGGTGGAGTTATTAATTTCCTATTGAAAATTAATTATGCAATTATGAATATAATTTAACATCTTCAATTGCAATTTGACGTGTATCCTTTTTTTGAATATTTCAAAGCATGTTGAACATCATGATGAAGGAGTTGAGCATGTTCTAAATGTTCAACATGTTGATGTGACGACGGATCAAAATTTTAATGTACATGATGTGGCATTTCAGGTAAGAAAAATGCATGTTATGTTGTACTAGTACTTAATTATAGACTTGTAACAATTAAAAAAAGAAAAAGAGGTTCCAATTTATCCCATTTACTTGTTCTTGCAACAGAGCCCCCTTTAGTGCAACAACCTCCTACTCCTCCAAAGAGGAGCCATTGTAATTTGAAATTACACATGCCAAAAGAGGAGGACAATGAGGAAGATACAGATGCTCCTATGAGTGTTTTTCTTAAGAGAGCTAAGAAAAACAAAAAGAAGAAATGATGTTTTAAAAATGCTCTTTGATAAAACTTGTTGGATAATGAAAGAACTTTGTTTTAAGTAATTATCTATGAATGATGCATATTAATATTGATTTTTATTTTATGTTAATGAATATTGTTATGTGTTTTTGAAGTCTTGATTAGTATTGTGTATTAATGAATTTTATATCATATTAATGAATGTTATGTGATTGTATTGATTGAATGCTATAGTTCATAAATGGATGAATGAATGAATGAAGTATGTAATTAGATGATAATGGGTAATTTAAATTGATGTTAGGGGGAGGGGGGTGAGGCTAGATGAGCTTCCACCTTCACGTGATTGGCTTTTTTAAGTAGAGAATATTATAGTATTTTTGAAACCAAGTGAAGCTCAAACTGACATACCAAGGAATCGCAAAACCCAAATCCATCTACCTCTCATCTTCTCATCCCAATAAGTCATATTTTCTGCCACTTTTATTTTAAAGGGTCTAAAGCCTGATCAATTCATCATCTGCATATCCTGAAATTACAACACTCCAAAGAAAAGAATGATGTGCTTGGATATTGCACACTATTTCTTTCACCCACTTTATTTGGATGCCAATTTTTTGCATCACTAAGTTGAGGTAGTGTAACTTGTAAGGTGCCCAATATATGTGCTCATATCTCACCTCAATTGATGCATAGTCTACAACCTTAATCCACCAAAACCTTCTTAAGTGCCTAGTAGCACCCAACCCACTGCAAGATGTCAAGCAAGGTTACTAGTCTTTACCCAATACCAACCTCTGTCTCTCCAAGTGGATTCCACTTCTCTAAGGTCTTACCCACTTTCTAGGGCTCTTAGCAAACTTGGGTCAAATTAAGGCTTTAGGGACACTAGCCCTAAACTAGGCCAAATATGGAAAATTAGGCAAAATGCTTTCAAGGCTTCAAAAAAAGACTAGTTTTATCATTCCTAGTCCTATCCCACTAGGATTCATCACCTCTGTGAGCATCACCTAGATATAGTGAGTGCTAAGTGTTCCATTTATTGTCATGAGAGATGGATTTGTATGAATCACTACTCATGAAACATGGGTCAATGAGTCTGACTAATAAACTACACAGTTAAATCCTGATGGTAATATCACAAATTAAAGGAAATTACTCAAGATTAAAATGCATGGATGCTCTTCCAAAATTGACATTAATATTGCCTACAAAAATTTGGTTATAGGTCTTGTTCTTTTTCCTTGCTTCTTCCATATTCAGATTGCTTTAATAGTGTTTTGACTCAACCCAGTAGTTTGTTTATAGTGGGAATACACCTATTGCCTATAGAAAGCCATTTTCAAATAACTTAAATGAGTAATATGATACAATTTTTTAATTTTTTAATTTTCTTTAATCTGACAGCTGAGTTTTTGCCTATTTTTTTTATCAAGGTGAGGACCTTCCTTACACAGAGATGCTGGGTACAGTTTTAGTTGCAGCTATAGCAGTCGTATGTGCACATTTCCTTCTTAAATATAGACTTTGAGATTCACATTTTCCCATTTGTGCACTTTATGAAATTGTGGTTGACTGTTTCCTTGAATATATTAAATCCCAATTCCTTAGGATTTAGAAATAGAGATGGAAATGGATCTTTTTATGGTTTACAATATTGGACACTCTGCTTTTGGCTCTACAAATGATGTATGAGACTACATCAGATTTCATGAAGGAGGCAACTAACTATAATATAAAAAAGATGAATATCATATATACTT
This sequence comes from Cupressus sempervirens, assembly GCA_028749045.1. NCBI lineage: Eukaryota > Viridiplantae > Streptophyta > Pinopsida > Cupressales > Cupressaceae > Cupressus > Cupressus sempervirens. The sequence goes on along the minus strand of CM053792.1, from coordinate 172,904,513 downwards.
TAGGTTTTATTGAATACAAATACAAGAACTCCACCACTTAACTTTTGATTCAAATATGACCCCATTTTCAAACAAGATTATCTAATATGAATCCTAAAATCTCTTCCCACAATAGTGGCTGGTTTTGACATGATTTTTGCTAAGTTCATTTTTGTGTATATAGGTTGGAATGGAGCATTGGGCTCACTGGGTTCACCAAAATTTTTGGCATGGTGCTCTCCAGAATATCCATGAGGTATGAAATTAATGCTATTTTAGTTTGAGCTAAAGTGGATGAAAAAATGATCTTCAACCCTAAAATTCCACTATAACAAAAAAAAAGAAGGTTTACTTACTTTGTTCTAATCAAACATTCACTTGGTTTTGCAGTCTCATCACAAGCTTAAAGATGGACCTTTTGAAATGAATGATATATTTACCATCCTCAATTCAATCCCTGCCAATGTCTTACTAACATGTAGACTCTACTGCAAAGGCCTTGTGCCAAGTCTTTGTTTTGGTGTTGTATGGAATGCCCCTTACCTTGTCTTCTATATTTTTATGAATTCAATCTTGGAAAATGGTGCAATAATGATTTGGGTCACTATACATTCCATCATCTAGATAAATGATGAACAAGACATTGTTGAAAAATTACTTAATTCTTACGTTTACATCTGAAGGGTTTTAATGGGTGTAAAATTTTTTTCCAGGGCATAGGAATCACCATTGGCGGGGTTGCATATATACTAGTCCATGATGACCTTATTGATAAACGTTTTCTTGTTGGGCCACTCGGTGATATTCCATACCTTCAAAAAGTGGTAGCGGCACATTAGGTTTGTGTTATAAACCCTCTTCTCATAGTTGGTTTAGTTTTGTGCATGTCATTTTAAAATCTTCAGTTCATTCATAAGTTAGAATGTATATATTTGGGCAGAAAAGAAATATAACTAATTTGTGTTGATGTCACTACAGATCCATCATGCATATAAGTTTAATAGTATACCATTTGGTATCTTAGTTGGACCTTCAGTGGGTTTCTTTTTCCTTCCTGTCCACATTCATGATTTTTTCTTTGGACCTTGTGCTAGCCACTAATTACCAACCAAAGGTAATGTTCTCAAAATTCTTATTAAATTAGGGTATGTAATGTTTATACACAATATTGTACAATATATTTTTTATCAAGTATAACATTTTTTCTCAATATCTTTAACAATATTATTTATTGATTACTTATTTCTAGAGATACATATTCTAAAATGTTTAGTAATTTACTAGTGTTGAGAGTTTGGAATCATAGGTTTATAAATAATTGATCTTATTTGACTTCATCTTATAAGTAAAGAAACATCTATTCTAGATACAATATTTGTAGAACACACATGCACACATGCATGTGTGATCCAATTTTCTAAGTTACTAGAGGAGATTCTTTTTTACTTTAAGGTTTAAAAAGAATGTAGAAACATAACTGGTGCATAAACAATCATAAGTTGATTTTTAAATTTACACTATAGAAACTAGAAGTTGTAATCAAATTAATTATATTCTTCAGAGCATCTTTTGAATAAGCATATCACCTTTATCTTTCTTGAATTTGATTTTTTGAAAAAACATTTAACCCCTTTTAGTCAAATAGAGGAGTAGGGTTCCTATAATTATATCATGGTATACTTCAATTTTGTTTGCCCTTGATTGTAGTTTTTTCCTATTTACTAAATCTATTTGTACTTATTGCTAACATAAATGTTTTGTGTTTTGTTTGTCTGGATCTCTACTTTGGCAGTGATTTGCTTTAGTAGGAGTAGTTTTGGGTGGAGCTTTATATGCTCTTGGTGGCTTTGATGGCCGAAAATACTTGAAGTAAGTTCACATTTGTAATTTTTAAGTTGCATGTATGTGCATCCAAATAAGGTAATTTTGTAATCAATTTACATATCTTTGATGCGTCAGTGTTATTATATTAAGTCTAGCTATTTACTTTAGCCAGAAAGATATTGCTTTGTTGAAATTTAGAGGGAGTTATTCTCTATAGTAATTTATATACAAAGCTTAGGAGGTGAGAGTTGATGAAAATATTTATTCTATTTCAAGTCCCAGTTGTAAGTGTACCAGATTCAACCAATTTGTAATTAATGTGGCATCCATTTTTTAGCTCAAACTCTACAGACATGGATCAAAATATAGATTTCAAATCATTAAAGTAGTTTGAAATTCATTGGTAGTTCTGGCCAACTCATATTGGAATTGAATGATGGAACTTTAGAATTTCCCAAAACTCACATCAAACCCTTGGACTTTCTCAATTTGCATAAACATAAAGGAAAAAGAATGAATCGACTTCGTACAAGGAATGCAATTTTATAACATTTTAGAGCCAGAGCTTATTCTTCACAACAAATGCCATGTAGCTTATTGGTTACACATTTCACTTAAAAAACTTCATTTCTCATAAGGAAACTTTATGTTATATTTCATAGTTGACAAATAATAGAGTCACTTTATTATTTGTACACTTCTTCCATGATAAGACATGAATGTTCACCTAAGCTGTTGACAATTGCCACATTTCCATCACCCAAGACATCCAAACCAAAAAAATGCCTAGTTTCTTTAGTAAAATTGTCATTATCATCTACAGGAGATAGTACTGGAATCTTATATTTCATGCCAATAAAAAATCTTCTTGGCTATGGCCTGGGGTACTATGAACCAACCCTGTTCCAGATTCCATCGTTATGTAATCTCCACCCACAACAACAGGGCATTCCCTATTTTCTAAAGGATGGATATAAATGCAATGTTCAAGATCTAAACCACAAAATGTTCCCAACACATCAAGCTCAACCCCCCACTTCAATTGTAGAGTACTAACTAAATCTGTTACAACAATAATATGTTGGCTGCTTTCAAAAATAAACTTTTTGACACCTTCTATAGTAGTATCTACAAATGATTTTGTTCTTACCTAGACCACTACATAAAGAAGCTGACCATTGACTACAACAATAACATTTCTAGGAATTCTCCATGGGGCTGTAGTCTAGATAGCCAAACCCAAACTAGGTAGAAGTCCTTTGAGAAAATTAGGAGCTGTGTTTGCTACATTAACTAGCCACTTTGAAAATAGAATAAACACTTCTTGATATGTGTCAGTCTAGATACTCCAACTCAGCCTCAACCAAAGCTATGCCAGATGAAGGACTCCAATGAATCAGTTTCTAACCTCTATATATGTGGCCCTGCAAAAAAATTTACCCAAGTACTTCAATCTATGCAACTTCATATTCTAGAGCAAGTGTCAGATAGGGATTGTCCCACTTTCTCCAACTCAGCCTTAGCCAAAGTTGTGCCAGATGAGGGACTCCAAAGAATTAGTTTTTGGCCTCTATAAATGTGGCCCTACAAAAACATTTACTCAAATACTTCAATTTGTGCAGCTTCATATTCTGGACCAAGTGTCAGATAGGGATTGTCCCACTCTCCCCATATTCCATATCTCCTAAATGATTTCCTTTGAGCATCAACAATTTTCTCAGCAAATTGAGCAGCTCAATTTTTAGTTTAATATTGCCATTTTATGGAGTTTATTAGTTATTTAATTAGTTAAATTCAATTGAATATCTTGATGATTATAGAATATATAAGCGGTCAAGTTTGCATCTAATATATTCATCTCAAAGAATTAAATTTATATGCCAATGGGATGCCAACTTTGGGATAAAGAAACAAAACCATTTAATATTTAATGATTTAAAAAACCATACAAGACATTTCTTTTTGGTATGCACATAAAATAATGAAAGTGAATTACATTAATTTAATTAGATGGGAAGAATTTTCTATAGTCCATGAATACTGATACCACTTTTAAATATAAGTGTGTATAATGTTAAGTCTAATAGTAAACATAGCCTCCTTGGCTTGGTGTCATTATAATATTCATTAGCATGTTTAGTTCATTTTGTTTTAAAATTATTAACTTTTTTTTTCACATTCTAAATCTATTCTATAGCAGTGTAGCTGTGTTTGAAATCTATGTAATGGTAGGTGGGTATTCTGTTAAACAAAATGAAGTATCAAATACTATTTGGATAGGACATTGCAAAAGTTAAGGAATACAAAGAAACTAAAACACTTGATCATAAAATATTTTCTAACCAAATACTTGTCAATGAGGCCAGTTAATGCATTCCATCCAATTTTTATACCTAGAATCAGTAAGTAAAAATCAATTGAGTACAACATATTGACAAAAATATTAATAGATATCTACCTATTTCCTTTGAAACATTAGATCTAGCTTAAAAATCATCAACATCTACTCCATCTCGAAGCACCTCATATGCATCTCTTGGCCTTGAATTGTTCATGCCTGTAGTGAAATGCACCTTATTTGATCATGGGCCATCTACTAAAATTGTGGTAACTTTAACCCATAAGACTACTTTGGTTTTCACTCCTTCAATTCCTGTTAATTTTCCTCTCAACAAAAAACCTAACACTCTTGTAGCATATCTCACAACTGAAGAATCTTTAAAGCCCACATTACAAACTGAAAGTATATAGACAATAAGTTTTTCTCTCACTTCATCAAAATCATAATTGGTAGCATTTTTGGGGAATAGTCCTAGGGGAAGATTATAATCCTGTAATAAATCTGGCAATGGTTTTCGCATTTTTCCTACAAAATATAGATTGAATTAATATTTCAGCCCAAAGTTATACCAACATACAAATACAAAAGAATGTTCCAAACTAATCAAACACAATTGCATCTTATGATATATTACAAGTGATGCACTTGAAGTACAAATATTTTCAACCAAGAAAGAGAAATATGGAAGCAAATAATAGAGCTTTAACACTATTGCATTGTTACGCAATTAAGATTCATGAAGGCATCTACTAAGCTTGCTTCTATTTGCATATTTTTCTCCAAAGATTCAAGGGAATGATGGGATGTCATATCTTTTTTGGTCTAAAATTTTTCCGACACAAGAAAAATGGCAACCTATCTAAGGGTTTCACTTTGGCTTGATTAAATCATTTTGCTGAGCCTACTTCACTAAACTGAGGATATTCAAATGAACTCAAAATCTTTGTTGTTGTCATGTGTCTGAATGGAATGTATTATATATATAGTTTTCTTCTAGTGCTTGAGATTGATTCTACTAGTACATATATTTGGTAAATAGTTATTTTTTGCATTCGTACACTAATCAATTGAAATTGTAGAAGCTACTGTGAACTTGGGAATATTTGATTGAGCTTAGTCTTTATTGTAGTCATATCCTTCTAGGCCAGAAGAAGCAACCAACAACCTATTTCCTCCTAGGGTTGTACATGTAACAATTAAAGAGGATGCAATGCTACCCCTAATTGTTGAACATTGAAGAATTACCCAGTCCATAGCCCTTAAATAAACAATGTTGACCAAGTTGAGATTAGAAACATTATTCACATGCTTTCACTTATTTTTTTCGCTTCAACTTCTACACCAGCACTCACATAGGGGATAGGAGCCCACAACAAAGATGAAGACTATCGGTCTATGGTGCAAGTCAATCAATGAGGAGTTCTTAAACCATATTGTGCAATCAACAAATATGAAGTGCCTCACACACTTGTAAGTATTTCAATATTCTTAGCTTCTTTGAGACATTCTATAAAATAGTTCACATGCCTTACCTATGATTTAACATTTTGCATGCATCTTGCACTCTCTCATCCAATTGATGATAGATTACAGAGAGTGATCTGAAATGATGATCCTAAAAAAAACACACAATCAAATCCAAAACAAACTTGCATTACAAATGGATTGTGGAAATCTAATATTGTTAATTTTGCATGCATGTCTACTAGGACAATCATGAGAGTGCAAGATGCATGCAAAATGTCAAATCATAGGCAAGGCATGTGAACTATTTTATAGAATGCCTCAAAAATTTTTTTGACCAATGCTTGGCAGTTTTCTACCAAGCATTGGTCAAAATTTTGACCAATGCTTGGGTGTTTTCTACGAAACATTGGTTGAAAATTTGACCAATGCTTGGTAGAAAACTATCAAGCATTGGTCAAAATTTTGACCAATAATTGGTAGAAACCACACCAAGAATTTTGAAAGTTTTGAGCAATGCCTAATAGTTTTCTACCAACCATTGGTTGAAATTTTGACCAACGCTTAGTAGAAATCACACCCAGAGTTTTGAAAGTTTTGACCAACATATTGGTCAAAATTTTGAGCAATGCCTAGTAGTTTTCTACCAAGCATTGGTCAAAATTTTGACCAATTCTTGGTAGAAATTGCAGCAAGAATTTTAAAAGTTTTCAACCAACATATTGGTCAAAATTTTAACCAACTAGTAAGTTGGTTGAAATTCCTATGAGAAATTTTTTGACCAACCTAGGTCAAAATTTTGACCAATATTCATCAAAAAATGAGGTCAACTGAACTACTGGACTTAGCAAAGAAAGCATCAAGATCTTTGTATTTGGAAACCAAAGGCATCAAGTTTTAGATATCATTTACCTCAACCGTACATAGGTTATCTTCACCATGCACCTCAATGATCTTTTGGACATTACCCACTATTTCATCTTCAATTTTCTCAAGAAGCTGTGGATTATTCATGGAGGGAACTTCTAATTGGCCTTCATGTTTTAGACTAGTTGTAACTTCCTTGCTTTGTTGATGTATCTTCATATTGTCAGAAATTCCCTTATGACCTTCTTCATTATTATCATATAGATCACAAGGGATGAAGAGAGGATTATCACTAATTTCAAAGTGCTTGATATGTTTAGCAGGAGAGTATAATGCATTCTTGCTGTTCCAAATAATCTCATCATCTCTAATCTTTAATTGATTCTCTACTGCTGTCATATCAACCATAGTATTGCTTCAACATGCAAAAGAAAATCAAAATTCATAGTTTCCTCATGCATGTTACAAACTGAAACATCCTTAGGGCACATAGTTAAAAGCAATGGTTTTTTAAAACTACTTTCAATGACCATAGGATCAAATTCAACATAAGAAACTTCCTCTTCTATAATAGGATAAAATTCTTCATATGGTGGAAATACAGGATGAAAATCATGAGTATTCACGTCTTTATCATCACTTTCCAATCGTCTCTTCCTGACATGAGGTTCTTTTTGCACATTTTCTTGTTGAGTTGATTGTTGACCTTCCTTTTGCTGCTCATTGAGATTACAAATCATGGATGATTCTACAATCGAACCAATTTGTAGGAATTCCTTTGATTTGAGAGCTGATAGAAATTTGAACATAATTTCTTCCTCTTCTAAAGGAAAATCATTGTTCAACATATGCACTGTGGTTAATAAAGGCTGAAAGTTCCCTTTATAATTTTTGACCTCAAAAACAATTTTCACATGCAAAGAAATTTGATAATGAGATGTTTTTCATTTGCAAGATTCATCCCCAAAATGAAAATATTTCTTCATGTGTTGGTCATGAATCTTTGTGCTTAGAGAACCCTATTTATTTACACTTTCAACGTAATCCAAAATCTCAGCTTCTGCTTGAACATTGTTCTGCCATTCTTTGCCATTAATGCTCCAAAGTGAAACAACTATAATCTTTTCCATAATTTTCTATATTAGAAAACAATAAAGTTTTAGGAAAACTTCTGTCCTCTTTATCCAAAGATTCTTGGGGGTGGGTTTGATCATCAAAGACTGAGTAGATGCGAGAGATGGTTATGACTAGAGGTTTTTCATCATCAACCATCGACTCTTTTTTAAGCTTTATTGCCTTTTTTACACATTCTTGTAAGCCTATTAATTTGTGAAATTTCACACAAAAACACAATAACCATGATGTGGAGTCCTCTTCCATGCTTATGTTGTTCTTGACAACTCAAGAGACACTTTCTTTATAGTTGTCTATGAACTCACACAACACTTTATTGTTGTGGTCTCACAACACATGCCCCATTTCTCACTAGGAACAAGGACCCCCTACTCTCTTTTTTGACTCCCAAACTCATAGTTTGAGAGTCGAGAGAAAATATTAGATTCAAAAAATTGAAAAACACAAAAAAATTGAAAAATTAGAAAAAGACAAAAAATAGAAAGTTGAGAAAACACAAAAAAAAAAAAAAGAAGTAGAAAATATATTTCAAAAAAATTAAAATAAAAAAAAATAAAATAAAAAAAAAATAATGTTGTCACGTGTGTGCATGGGAGATGCACGTCGCTCATTTTGCACGCCTGCGCAGGGTCACAGGTGGGTAAGGGGTTATAAAACCCCCCAACACCTCTCAACACTTAACACTTTTTTCATTTATGTTGGGGCTTTGTCAAGTGCAAGGTAAACACTGTGCCACAGTACCAAACATGTTGCGCTCATAGTGCTCACATTACACCTGCAATGCTTAGCACTCATAATGCTCTTATGCTTGTGACACTTTTTGCACCTGAGGCACCACCAATATTCATTACGCCTGCAACACTTAGCACTCATGGTGCTCTTGTGCTCATAATTCTTTTTGTGCTTGCGGCACCACCAATATACATTATGCCTGCAGTGCTTAGCACTTATAGTGCTCTTGCACTCACGATGCTTCTTGCACCTGCGATGCCACCAATATGCTATGCCTATGAGACTAACACACTGCATGTGACATTTTTTTTGCACCCATGGTGCTTTATGCACCTATGATGCCATCAAAACCAAGCCCGTGGTGCCAAAAACATTGCCCAAGTGATGCTTGGTGCCTACGGAGCCAAACACATTGTGCCCACAACACCTAAACTCCTCTGCCATGCCTCTCTTCACCACAATGTGTCGCCATGAATTATGTTGCCTTAAAACCCTAGCTACGCGTGCATCCACTTTTCCACTCATTTTTTAAATGACAAAATGTAAAAAAAATGTATTAATTAAAAAAAAAAAAATCAAATAATAAAAGAAAAAATAGTAATGAAATAAACCCAAAAGGACACAATTTTTTATTCAACATTTTTTTTTTGAATAAGCATTTTGCAATTCATTTTTATCTATCAACTGACTAACATTTTTCTCATAATGTGCAGATGATCAAATGGTGTCCACATCCAGAGTAGCACCCAAACCTGTATTATTCAAGTCCCAAGGCATACCCTTGAAGTTAAGATTTCATGATGACCACACAAAAATTTGAGATACTGATTTAGGGCACACAGATCTAGGAGAATTCATGAGAATTTGCAACAAGCCAACAAACAGATCAACCTTGGTATCTGTGTTGATTTGTTTTGGGTTGGTGAATGCAGTGTCACACCCCATATCAGTACATTCATTAGAATTAGTCATGTCCCTGGCACAACATTTTGTTTATGAAGAAAGGGTGGTTAAATGTGTAATAGAAGAAGTCATATTGGACCTATGACCAGAAAAAATTGAGGGGGTCTTCCATCTCCCAAGAGTAGACCAGTTCATTAGGCTCTTGTATGAAGTGACAGAGAGATGGTATAGGGAGCACCAGTAGGAGGTGATTGACATTATACAATCATCATACCTCATTGAAAAGCCTCCTAGGGGAAAAATAACAAGCAAAGTGGATATGACCTGAGGATACATGAAGGAGGATATTGGTTATTCCATCATTCTCTTGAGCAGAGTCATGGGCTTACCCATAACAGGTCACCTCAGCACTTTTATGGTCAACTTCATTGAGACCATCAGAGCAGCGAAGATACCATTGCATTTGGCCACCACACTATGTGAAAACTTGTGTGAGTTGTTGAGGACAATAAAAGACAAGAAGAAGTTTTATATGAATTCTTACATGGTATACCTACTTGTGGCGAGGGTGACAAACTACCCCAATTTGTATAGGAGAGGTAGTATGCAGGACCCCAATGCCTAGCCATACATAGTTTACCCTTGGTGAAGAAGAAGCTCTCAACACAGAGAAAGGAAAACATAATTGTGAATGATGTGTTCATCTGTGTGATCATCCGATTCATTGAAAAGGATTATGGAAAGAGGTTATCTGATGAAGCTAAATCACAGGTTACAGTTCTTAGAGCCTACTTCATCCAGTTCAAAACATTCACATATCTATGAGTAGCTAGTACCTCCATCAATCCTAAGAAGCTCCCAAGATATCCAAGTGATAAATTGGTGCTATTGGAGATTGCCTGAAAAATTGAGTCAGCCTATGAGAAGATAAGGAGACAATGGAGACTTTGCTGGGCATGGCCATTGGTCATTGGACCATATCAGGTGAAAAGGAAGCAGGATATTCTATCCTTTAAGTGGGAGTGGGGGAACTATCCCCTTGAAGAATACAACTCTCCCCAGCCCTATTTTGACAATGTTGGGAGAGTGGAGAGTCTGGCAGTGAAAGACTTCCATCATGAGGATGCTATTGAAGATCACTAGATAAATGCTACAAATGACTACGATGTCTGTATAAGGGATTATTTTAGGATAACTTTGTATCTAGTAGAGAAGGCTCTCCATTTGGACATCCTAGAGGAGATAAGGCAATAGGATTCTAAGGAGCTATTGGACCCTCTGTTCAACTCAAAAAAAATAGGAGAAAGGTCCATTATGAATACTAAGGTTGACAGGGAGGAGGTTGATGATATTAATCATCGAGTGAGGCATGTCATTAGAATGACAAAGGATTAGATCAAGAAACCTTTTCCACTTGATCCAATTCTTGACATAGTAATCTTCAATGCACATGCCCACCCAGAAAGAGGTAGAGGGAAGAAAGTAACAATTCCTATCTTTGTGACCTAGTCTCCTATTAGGCTAGAGATAGTGTACTAGCTTGATAACTTGGTTGGATATTATCACCCTCCAGAAAGGAAGGGAAAGAACAAAAGAAAGAGGACCTCCCCTTAGAGGATTCTGACAGAACATGTTGAAGAATAGGTGCCTCCCTTGTAGCAAGAATAAAGTGCACAAAGGTCTGAGGATACTGGAGCTACTCAAGTCCAAGATGAACCTCAATTGCCTCTTGTTGTACCTAACCAACCAAAGGAGGGAGAGATTTCACAAGTCTCCATTCCTCTTATGCAAGATGAGCCAACTTCTTCTTCAACTTCCAAGAAACAAAAGACGAGGATTAAGATTTAGATGAAAAAGAGGCAAAGGATCAACAAAGATTGGTGCCTTCCCCATCTATTCTTGAAAGCATTCTAGAGGGATATGAAGAGGAGGAAGAAGAAGAATTAGAAGAGGAAGAGGAACAAGTGCCCTTCTAGGGAAGAACTCATCTAGAAAGAGCCACATAGTTACAAAGGAGAAAGATTGCCATAGGTACCTTGCCATCCACCCAAGTTGAACCCTTAGAACTCTCTTCTTTGAAAGATGAAGTGCAATAGTGGGTGCATGAGCAGAGTGAAGAGGGCAATGACATTTTCTCAATGTCAAATTTTTATTTCATGCCCATAGGTACAAAATTGATTGGGGATAAGATCAGGGACACTCCTATAGGTGAACCTCAATAGGAAGACTGGACACAGATGTCGCTAGATACATAGGGTCTTGATCTTACTTCCCCATATCCACCTCAAATTATGGTGGTAGATAGTGGCTTGGTGACTCCTCCACCTCAAAATTTAGAGCAATAGCAGGTTCAGAAGGAATCATGACAAGAAGAGGGACCAGAACAAATGGCAACCGACAAAGTGTTGAAGGAGGGACAAATGGTGGAATATTCTCAACCACCTTCCCAAGATACTAAGGTTCAAGCTAAAGGGTCTACTAAGACCGAGACTCTAGAAGAAGAGCCCTCCCAATAGGAGACAACTCTGAGTAGGAGTGACAAAGGGAAGGAGATAGAAAAACACACCCCTTCATCATCAAGAGCTAGGTCCTCAGTAGGACTCATCCCTAGGTGGATCCAAAAGGAAATAATGAGGAGTACTAAGCCTCAATTCTATGCTTTAGAGGATGAAATTTTTGACATAGTAGGGATCCTAAATAAACCTGAGTCCCCATCAGATGAGGCAACACCATTGGCATTTTTCACCAGCACAAGGAACTAGGAACTATTTGCACAAATGGTTCTCCCTCCTGAAGGCACAGATGTAGAAAGCCTTAGCCTTGAGGATTACAAATTGAAGGATGTTATGTTGGGGAGGCCTACATAGGATTCAACCTAACTAATGATGACCATGAGAGTCAAAGAGGTCCTCAAGCACATGGAGTAAGAAGAGACCAAACTCTAAACACTTTGAAGGCAAGTTGAGATCCTAAGGGGATATCTAGCTAAAGTTGTTGGTCCTTTGGATCCTGAGCACCCCAAGCATACTCTGAATACTATACTTAGAGAAGGGGGAGGTGTATAGCTTGATCCATTTTTGAAGGCTTGTTAGGAGTGGTGAGAAAGCCTTGAAGGTAAAGGTATTACAATAATTATGGGAAATTTGAAGTTACTGCATGCTATGCAAGAGAACGTAAATAAGATCATAGTAGTTTTGAAGCAGGACTTCAGTATTATGGATGAGGTATGGGCTTGGAATAAGGATTTGTAGACTCTACAAGCCATAAAGGGGAAAAGGTACCACATTTTGATTGATGTATATATGGGAGAAGAACTAGATATGATCAATGATTAGATAGAAAAGATAACAGATATCAATAAAGTGATGGGAACATTACATGAGGAGATTCATTGACTCAAGGACCAAGCCTGAGAGTGAATTTTGGAAGCAGAGAAATTGTATAGTAATGCATGATTAGATATTTTTTGAGGATGAGGAACAAGAGAAGCTATTTCCAGTTGATAATTTTAAGAATACCTTAGAGGAGGCATCAAGTGATGAAGATATTAGACAAGCCTTCAGGATAGAAGAAGCCTTGTTAGAATTGGATACCAAACTCAGGGATTTTGCTAACACCCAAATTGAGGTAGACAATTATAGATAGAAGGTAAAAGATAAATATGAGGCTTTAGATCTACTGGATGTAGCTAAGATTGCTAAGATGATAGATAAATTCAAGGGCAAACATCCAAACATAGCTTTGGGATGAAGATGAACAAAACCTAGATGCCAGAATTTCAATTTTGACACTTGATAAAGTTTTAAGATTTTGAGCATGTCAAGATCTATAGCTCTATAGGTACATAGGTCCACAGCTATGTAATTCAAAGGTGTCCTGAAAGTTAATTTCTTGTTCCAAAAATAACACTTTCCATGCATTAGGAACACATTCTGATGATAGTTTAACTTTGACACACACCTAGTGAAGGACCAACTTCTATTTTTGGCACTTCCTGACACTTCTACTTTGACTCAAAGCTTCCTCCACTTTCTTCTCTCATAATTTATTTGTTTTTGACATGTAAAGGCTCATGCATCCAATTAATGAATAAAATATGGATGGAGTCCTACTAAGCACTAGATTAATTGTTAGTTTGTATATATTTAGTTTATTTTAATGTTTAAAAAGAATTTTATTGCATGAAGATATCTCTCACTCTCAACACAAATTAAGGAGATGATTTCTTATAAATACCCTATTGTAATATGTAACAAAGGCCATCATTATTATGCAAAAAAATTATGCTTTTGGTGCTAGCATTTGGAGTATAGTGATTCTTTCCTGAATGTGTCATTGTTTTGTGAATTTTGTTCATTAGATTGTGATTGAGCCAAAGGTTTATTGCATTGCTTCTGGTTGTGCAATCTTGTAGTTCTAGTGTTTGCTATAGATTTACAAATTTTTTTGATGTATTGAGCTCGAGGAGAAATCACTAAATTGTGCCTAAATAATTCTTTGTCTTGCATGAGCACACTTTTTGTGGCCTTGTGATTTGATAAAGAGTAAAACATCATTTAGTTATTGAAATTTCCCATCGACAATTGCATCAGTGGAATCTAGGAAGTGTTGCTCCTAATTTCATTGGTTACCCACCAATTTCTTCGAAGGGTTAACTCGCAATGTGTTGTTTTCTATAGTTTATGTCCATTAGGATTTCAATTTCACATTATTTGCTTCTAATTCCATGTTATTTTCTTTCAAGTTCTGTTATTTTCTTTGCTAACCCCTTGTTAGAATAGGAGCTCATATTAGCTGCATTGTTAAATTGCATTCATAAAAAGACATAAAATAAAATAAAAAACATAGTTTTCTTTTAGTGTTGTTTTGAAATAGTGTGTAGATTCTACATTCCATCCAAAATCAAAATGAACCAGCAAAGGCCTCCTCGTGAACATTCACATTTATTTTCAACTGGATGGGTTCCAATAGGTCACAAGATCACCTAGAACCTTGGAGTCGATTCACAAGATCAGCTTTTCAAGAGAGGAGTTTGTAAGAATTTCTGCCATTTAGCATCATGTAAAACCACAACTCAACATTTACCATTCATCAAATAAAGTTTCATGAGAGAAGGGTTTGGCCTTGACCTTCTCATGAATTTCATATTTGGCGTGGTCTTTACACAAAGTCACCAATCTCTTGCACACAGAGATAATCATAAAAACTAAGGAAACATATATTTAGATATTGATCCTCATTTTTAGTCCCTAGCCTAGTCGCCAAAAATACATTAGTAAAAAGATTTGTCTTCACCCAATAATATTTCAAGATGACTCAAAGAAACCCCAAACTCAAAGAAAAAATAGAACCAACAATTGGATCACATTGCAATGGAATTATGCAATCATACTCTAAATTTTGTAGGGCACAACTCCTCGATTGAATACATAATGAATGAATATAAAAGATGCTTTTAACCAAAAATTGATGGCTTCCCTCACTATTCTTAGATAGGGGGACAATAAAATAAACTATAACAAAGTAAATCGAATGTTTGGTAAACAAAGGGACTTCACAACTTTTCGATCGATCACCATTCAAAGAGCTATGAAACATATAAATTATCTACTATATGCATAATATAAGAATCCAACATTAGAAAGAGATTCAACAATTCAATGTCAATTAAATTCTTAACTAACAAAAAATAATCCAAAGCATACAATCTTCTTATATATATATAAAAGATATTTTTCATCCAAAAACAATCCTGCTCTTGTATAATGATGGAAAACTAAAACATTTGCATAGCAACTAAAACTAAATTAAAGTTAACAATATGATTTCCATAAAAAACTGCCAACCTTTTACATTCTACTTCCCCCCATGTGCAACACACCATCTACTTCATTTAGAAAATGAATAATCCCTATCTCTTCTTCCTTTCAATTATTTAACACTTGGCCTCTCCTACAACCTTACGGCTATTAGCCTAACTAATTCTTGGAATCATCTTCTTTAATCACTCCTTGATGATTATAAACATCTTTCATGCCTCACCATGTAAGAGATCCAAATATTTTTTTTAGTGAGGTAGCAAGCTTAAGGCCAAGTGTTTATGCATGGTTAAGATAATCTTAACACATGTCACTACTTATTATTTCCATTTTGGAGATGAGTTGGAGGTGTGGATTCAATCATATTCATTTTCCTCAAGAAATACTTTTGATTACCAATTAGTGATGATTTATGACCTACATATTTCATTCATGGTTACAGGCATATGGTATCAATTAGATTCGAGCACCGTGTCTTCTTTCAAGAAAACCCAAGCTCACACAATTTTCCTCTCAAACACTGTGTCCTCTCTTCATTCTTCCATCAGATTCAAGCTTGGACTACATTCTACTACAATGATATGATGAATTTGAGTATTCTGTCAAGCAGTTCTTGTGCAATGTTGACACCTTGAGTGAGATTCGTAAATGATATCAAAAGGGGTGGAAATAACATTTCCCACTAAAATGGGAGTAATACCCCTTTTCGACCACAAAAATTGAGAAATGATTATATATCCATATAGATGTAGGTTGGATTCTTGGATCTAATTTCCACCATTCAAATGACATCTCACACCCTTCTGACCTCTTGTGGATCCATGCCATATCCATTTTGAATGCATGCTTATGGTTTGAGGCAAAATTACATACCACTCCCCATATGTCAATCATACCTGACCAGTTATTGTGAGAATGTCATCATCATTATTGTCCTAAGAACCTCATATTCTATTGGAAAATCCACATGTTATCCCTACACCATGCTATATGGTGGATGTTCTACTTTTTATGATCACTTACGACCAATCCATGATGAGCTCAATGTACTATTACAATCAATGGAACAAAGTATTTATGTTGTGCCTTCTCTCAAGAAAGTTGAGCTCAAAAACTTGTTGTTCAAGTGCAAGGTTTCCTTTCCACTATGCCTACACACTATGATAGAAGTTGGTGGCATGAAGGGAGTGTTGGATACAATTGATTAATTGTGTGTTGTCTTTGATGGCAACACAACATGTCATAGAAAAATGAAATTTTGGATTTAGACTTGAGAACTCCCTCTATCAGTATGAGCTCATCCTTTCACTAGATTTTTCCTTCTATCTGCAATAACTACTATTAAGTTCATTCAAAACATTCTCCCTCTTTCAACAAACTTCTTTGGAAACTTCTCTCCCTCTGGTTGCTTACTTTATTCTGGTTCCAAAAATTTCTTAGGGATATGATAGTAAACTTCTTCCTCTTTGATAACACATGTCAAAGATAATAATTCTTTAAATACCAATATACCTTAAGTACTAATTCATCTACAATATGTCATTGTTAATTCTGCACGAACTAATTGATCTTCAACAGTTTCTAGTTGATGCATTCACTAAACTTTATTTAGTGAACTTCAGATAGGGGAATGACCCCTAGCTTACCTCTTAGATACAAAAATGCATCCTTAGGTAATAGCTTGGTGAATATGTTTGTAATCTATTCCTTTTTATTCACATATTCTAATCTGACTTCTTTATCTTGCACTAACTCTCTTAAGAAGTGATATTTTATAGCAATATGCTTTGTTTTGGAATGCATTATTTGATTCTTTGGTATATTGATTGCACTAGTGTTATCACAATATATGACAACTAGGTCTTTGATCTCTACCTTCATTCCTTCCAACAATTGTTTGAACCAAACAATATTAGAACAATTGATTGTTGCTACTACATATTCTACCTTTGCTGTGGATTGAGATGTACAATTTTGCTTCTTGCTTGTCTAAGATACTAGTCTTTTACCAAGAAAGAAGGCTCCACCACTAGTGCTTTTTCTGTCATCAAGACTTCCTGCCCAATCAACATTAGTAAACACTTTTAAGTCCAAATTTCCTCCAAGTTTATACCATAAACCATAGTCTTCAATACCTTTCAAATATCTCATGATTCTTTTGATTGCCATTATGTGATTTTCCTTGCAATTTGTTGAGAATCTTGCCACTATTCCAAATGCTAGAGCAATATTAGGCCTTGTGTGTACTACATACTGCAATTTTCCAATCATTGATCTGTAAGTGGTCTTATCTACTTCTTTGGAATCATCATTTTTGGAGAGTTGATGTCCAATAGACATAAGGGTTTCAACTAGTCTTGAATCTTCCATTCCAAATTTATTTAGTATTTCCTTGATATACTTAGATTGAGTGATGTAGATACCATTTTTGTTCTACTATATCTACAATCCAACAAAGAATTTTATCTCACCAAACATGAACATCCCAAATTCTTTACCTATTTCTTCTAAAAATGCTTTGCAGAAGTCATCATTTCCTATGAATAGAGTATCATCAACAAATATTTCTGCCAACATAATCTTCTTGTCTGGTCCATCCTTGATATATAGACTATTGTTATCATTAGTCCTTTGAAAACCAATCTATAATAAGTAATTATGAAGTCTTTCATACCAAGCTCTGGAAGCTTGCTTGAGACCAAATAATGCTTTGTGTAATTTGCAAACCATGTCTCTTTTGCTAGGATCTTCAAAACCTTCTAGTTGTTCATTGTATACTTCTTCATCAAGAATTCCATTCAAGAATGTAGATTTGACATCCATTTGATATAATTTAAACCCTCTATGTGCTACATATGCTAGTAAGGTTCTAACACCTTCTAGTCTTGCCACAGGAGAAAAAGTCTCACCATAGTCAATACCTTCTTCTTGAGAATAACCTTTGCACATAATCTTGCTTTGTTTCTTGAAACTTTTCTATCTTCATTCAACTTATTTCTAAATACCCACTTTGTACCAATTATATTTTTATCCTTGGGTCTAGGAACAAGAGTCCAAGTTTTGTTCTTTTCTATTTGTTCTATCTCTTCATTCATTACTTCAATTAAATTTTTATTTTCTAGAGCATCCTTAACACTTCTAGGTTCAAATTCAACAAGCAAACATGTACCTTTTAATTTTCCTCTAGTCATTGTTCCATCTGATTTGTCTCCAATGATTTGCTTAGGTGCATGATGCCTTTTGACATATCTTGCTAACATAGGTTCTTTGGTTTTTGAATGAGTTCCACCATCTTCTTGTTCAATTTTAGTTTCAAGCTTGGGTCCTTTTTTCTATGACTCAGGTCCATTAGGTTCAATTTGAACTAGCTCGGTAGCCTTTGATTGTGACTCGGGTCCTTGTAGCTTAGGTTGTACTGTCTGCAACTCAATAACTATTGGTGTTTCTAGGGACTTGAGAGAAGAAGCTTCTTTTCTCTCAAATAGATTTGGTAGGGTATCAGGCTCATAGTAACAAATCTTCTATAATCTTTAGGCTCCTTGTTACTTTCTTCTTCACTTTTTTTTGCAAACTCATCAATTTTGACATATGCACCTTCTATGATTTTGTGAGTAGACAAATTCAAACATCTTTATGCTTTACTTCTACAATAGTACCCTAGAAATATGTCTTCATCACCTTTACATCAAATTTTCCTTTTCTAAATTCTTTCAATATATAAGATTTTCTACCAAATACTTTCAAGTAACTTACATTAGGTTTGTAGCCATACCATAGCTGATAAGGTGTTTTGTTTGAATCTTTTTTCAATTGAACTCTGTTCAAGGTATGAACTACAGTTTGATAGCTTCCTTCCAATATTTGAGAGCAACATTCTTTTCAATCATCAAGGTTCTTGCACAGTCCATGATAGATCTATTTTTTCTTTTAGCTATACTATTCTACTGTGGTGTACTAGGGGCTAATACTTGTCTTTTGATTCCTCTTTCAATGTAGAAATTATTGAATTCATGGGAGATGAATTCACCATCTCTATCTGATCTTAGGTATTTCAAGCTCTTTCCAATTTCCTTTTCCACTCTTGCCAAATACCACTTGAATTTTTGAAAGGCTTCTAATTTTTCTTTTAGATACATTATTGTCATCATTCTAGAATAGTCATCAACAAAAAGAATGAATTTTTTTTCTCCATTATAGCTTTCTATTCCAATAGGTCCACATAAGTCTGTATTAACTATTTGCAAGACTTCTTTTGACAAATAGTCTTTACTTTTGAAGCTAGTTTTTTCCATCTTACCAATTTGGCAATTCTTGCATAAACCCATGTTAGCCTTTTTCAAACTAGGAATACCTCTTACTCTTCTATGTTTGCTTATCTTAACCAAATTATCAAAGTTCACATGACATAGCCTTTTGTGCCATAACCAACTTTCCTCTACTTGAGCAATAAAACATGAACAATCACTAAGATCAAGATAAAATAGATTACCTTTTGTTTGCTTTCCAGATCCAACCATATTCCCTTTTCCATCCAATAGTTTGGCCTGTCCATTCATGAATTCTACCTTGAATCCAATGTTGTTCAATTGTGCCACACTGGGTAGATTATGCTTTAGTCCTTCAACCCAATAAGCATTGTCACATACAAGTTCTTTAGTCAATAAAATGCATCCTTTTCCTTCTATGTTCCCACTTAAAAGAATATTGAATCTACATTTAAAGCTAAACTCACACTCAAAGAGAAAGGTAAAAAGTCAAAGCCTAGTCAATTAGGAAGTTAAGAATATGGAACATCAAAAGAAATCTCAGACAATGATCTTGAAGTTGTTGAAGCTCTACTTGAAAGGAAGTATTCCAAAGGAAGAGGACAACACAAAGGTAAAGTTCCTATAATCTACTTTTCTTGTGAAGAAGTTGGTCACATTGCTACTAAGTGTCCAAACAAGGAAATCAAGGATGAGAAGAAAAGAAATAAGCATAAAGGCAAGAAGGATTCCAAGAACTACAATAACTACAAGGACAAAGGTAAGAAATCTTGTTTTATAGCTAAAGATTCTGATAACAGTGAAAATGAAATGGTATATATTGCTATAAAAGATGGATTTGATGATGAAGGAGATAAGATGGTACTTATCTCTAATGTTAGCAAAAATGATATATGGATTATTGATAGTGGTTGCTCATATCATATGACTGGTGACAAAACAAAATTTGAGCACATAGAATATTATGATGGAGGTAGTGTGAGATTTGGATACAATGCCATGAATGCCAGTGAGGGAGATTGTTGGATACAATTGATTTATTGTGTGTTGTCTTTGATGTTACACAAATGTCATAACATTATCAATCAGTATATGTTGAGCTCACTTGGGCAGTGAAGATAGTTCTCAGTGTCTACTGAGCATTCTTGTGTTTGCCTAGTTCAAAAAGGTAATATCTATCGAGTTCACTATGGCATCAAAGGAAAAGTTGCAAAAAGTGAGTGCTAACTAAGCTCACTCAGTTAATGAAGGAAAGTTGGATGGAACTAGTGCTAACCAAGCTCATTTAGTTGCCAAATGATTTTCACAAGTTTGCAGTGTTAACCAAGCTTCTATTGGTTAACAAAGGACATCATTTCTAAGTTAGTTTCTACCAAGCTGGGTCAGCTAATGAAGGATTTTATTATTTTGTTTTATTAAGCTTAATTATTTTATCTATTGATTTCAACTGACTAATGTGATGAATATTGATTATTCTAAGTTATATTTGAGCCAACTTGAAAAAGTGGAAGATATAAGTATAAGGTCAAGTTGTGATTTCAAAGTGTTTAATTCATGATGATTTGATTGAAGAGCTAGTGATTGGAAGAGGTAGCAAATTTGAAGGATAAGCAGAATATCCTTATAGAGTAGCAAAGATATATTCGATCAAGAAGGATCAAGTACAAACTAGAACAGAGATCTGTAATCAAAAAATTAGTTGCATTCAAATTAGGTCATCTCATTATTACTCTCTAACCATTGTAGTAGTGATCTAAATCTCTTAATAGAGTTGGCTTAACAACTATTTGCAAATCCTCTAACAAGGTGATAGTTCTATTGAATTGTCTCAAGACCTCTAACAAGGCCACTCCTAATAGGGTGATTAAATCCTTTAACAAGGTCACACCTAACAATGTGTTTTGTAACCTTTAATAGGGTTGGCTCCTAACAAGGCTCACTTCATAAGAGTAAAAATTAGTAACTAGTTGCAATTGGTGGTTTTTCCCAAATTGGGTTTCCATGTTAAATCCTAGTGTCATATGTGTTCATGCTATTTTTTGTTATGTGTTTGCAACTTATTTAAAGTAATGTTAATCATAGACAAAATCTAAAGGTTTATATGTTAAGCACTTATAGAGCTAATTTGGTTATTACCGAGTTACAACATTCAATGCGTGTTTATTGAGCTTCAACAGTATTCAGTTTTCTAGTTTTCATTTTTGTATGGACATCTAAGGGATCTGGGATTTATTTTAGTAGTAACTAATTCACCCCTCCCCTCTTAGTTACTCCTTTTATATTTCCAACAGGGAGAACATCCCTCATGACTATTATGTTTTTCTTAAACCACTCCTAATGCTTTTACGCACACAGTGAACCTTGGGTTATCCAGTGCTTCTGCCTCTCTAACGCACTTTCATATGCATATGACACTACTTATTTTGGGTTAGGTTTGATATATCTTCAAAAAAAATCATTACCTACATTCAACATAGCTAGAAAATAAAGAGTCTATAGTCCTCCATTAAACATTTTACTATCTATTTAAAATATGTTCTCTCCATGCTTTAGGTGTTAGAACTATGCATCAATCGATTGACATTAGGCTTGACTCATTCCATTTTATAGGTTCCCATGTTTGTTGGTGATCCTTGCATCAAGAGTAAATAGTAGCTCCATTCTAGATGGTGGTTCTTGCAACTATATCATCATCAAATTATTATGCATGATGATCTTTGTAGGCATATCAATGTGCCTCTACTCAAGCTTTTCTTAAATGAAAGTTCACAAGAGTCCATTTGCATGCAGTTATCGAGTATTGGAACAACATGAAATTTGTTAAACATATTGCAATAATTCTTTGTATTTGATTTTATTCTTTCATTGCATAAATTTCTCCAATTTATCATTAGATCTCGTCCCACATGCTCATCAAACTTGGTCATTTTGTCAAATAGTTTGCATTCAAATTCCTTCCTCTGCAATGCTTATTACGATCTCTATTTTATGAGTTCTATGGAATTCTTAGTGGTGGCCCCATATGATGGAAGAATTCACGTGGGGACCTACAACATGTCCTTACTTGCAATCTTAAATGAGTGAATAGAATGTCTTTGATCCATTCTTGATATAGCTATGAGGGGCCTTGGATTTGTATGTGTAGTTATTATGGAAAAGAGACCTATTGACACATTGCATTTGACCTAGGCCATTTCTCAACTTCTTCAAGCACCATCAAGCTTTAGGGCCAAGAACCTTTCATCTAGAATGAACTCTAGTTCTGAGTCTTTAACTTGTGATGGATTATGAGGACTAATAATTGAAGTGATGATATGATCTCTAAAAACTTATATAATGCATTTGATATTGATATTATGGACTAATTGTTTGTTTCATTATAGAACTTGGAGATGACAAAAGGGTGTGGTGCAGATGATTGACCATATTTCTTTTTCTTCAATATTCACTTTTGCGGCATTGAAATTTCCTCCACACTAATTGCATATACTTTTCCTTAAGCATTTCCAAAATAAGAGCTCCCCCTGGTTCTTGAGATTGGTAAATCAAATTAAAATTTGTCACCTTCTCTAGGGTCCCTATTTTGTCTATTATTCTTGGAAAATATCAAGAATAATTTTAATTCCACATTTCAATGCACTCTTTTTAAGATGACATAATTGGAGTTATGAAAAATGAGCCGTTGAAACTACATTGGGCTCAAGAATCTAGACAGACTTTTGAATACTAGGCATTGATCTACACTTTTGAAGTAGGACATGTAGATCTAAACTCACATTTTGAATTGAACTTTGAAAATTAGAATTCACATTTCTCTTGAACCACTAAATTGCATCCATAATCATGTCTCTAAATTGAACTCTCAATCTAAAACTTCATCTCTAAACTATGAATCTTATGGGATCAATCTGAACCTATTGAACCTTGTTCAATTGGTTGCAAATTTACAAAGGAAAGCCTTGAACTTGTGTGATTTATTATTTTGGTTCACAACCATGAAAATTCATCTAAAACCTATTTTACACAACATTTTCAACACAAACTAGAGGAGAACACAAGAGAACCAAGGAAAATATCACCAGGAGGATGAGATTTTCAAGATTAAAATTGGGGTTGAAAACCCCAACTAACATCCACCAATTGTCCAACACTCAACAAGTTATGCTTCAATCCATCAACAAAATAAACATCATCACTGTTAGTTTTACCATTAAGAGTAATGGATCCAATTTCTATTATATGATAGGCTGCATTGTTAGCAACTCTAAGAATACCTCCATCATGATTCTTGAACTTAACAAACTTATTCATATCACTAGTCATGTGATGTGAATAACCAATATCAATTATCCAATCATATTTCTTTCCCACTTGGGAAATTAGTGCTCTTTCTTCTCTAATTTTTCTATCAAGACCATCTTCTTTGATAGCTACAAATCCCAATTCATCATCACTTTCACTTTGACCTTTCTCATCAGACTCTTCATCCTCATTTTCATACAAAAAAATTCTATCTCTATCTCTTCTTGGCTTAAACTTTCCTTTTTACTTTTTCTCTCTTTTAGGATATTTAGATGCATAATGGCCAAATTCATCACAAGTACAACATTTAAAGATTTTATTACCATCTTTTTCTCTTCTCACAAGAAGGGATACCTTCATCAATCTTCTTGTCTTCATTAGATTTGCTGCTATAAAAAAAATCTCCATGTGTGCTTGCACTCCTTGTCAGATTAGGTCAAATTTTTAGGGCACCAAAAACTATTTTGACTCTTGCTAAATCTCTAGGTTGTCTTAGATCTACTTTGCTGATTCTAATCTTCCAAGCAATATTTCCTTTATAAAATCATTAGTGCAGGGATTTACTAGCTGAATCATATGAGCTACTTGCTTAAATGGTGGTGTCAAACTTTTCAATATCTTCCATATTACTTCATCTTCTTCCTTGGTTCCACCATGAGACTGAATTCATAAGACAATTTTTGATATTATACCAATACAACTTCTTACAGATTAATTATCCATCATTTTAGCATCTTGAAATGCACATTTCCAATTCTATAATCTCATTCTCTTTGCATGTGTATCACCTTCAAAAGTAGATTCTAATGCTTTTCAATTTTCATAAGATGTTTCAAGTGACTTTATTTGACTGTATTCATTCTCTAGAAGAGATATTAGTAGATATTCTCTTTCTCTCATGTTACACATGAATAGATCTCTCTCATCTTCACTACATCCTTCTATCTTTTCTTCTTCGACAATTTTCATCTTACTCTTTGTCAAGATCCAATATCCTAGACCCATGCACAATAGTTGAGTCTTCATCTTCTCCTTCTAGCCATCATAGTTGGCCCCATCAAATCTAGGACTATCCTTTCTAAAAATATTTACCATCAATCTCCTAAAGCTATCAAGCTTATCCATTAAGAACTTGATGCTCTAATACCAACTGTTAAAATATATAGTCCACTAATATAACTAAGAGGGGGGAAGGTGGTGAATCAATTATCCAACTATTATCAAAATTATCAACCTTAAACAAACTTAACCATATGAGAAATATAAACTGAAACCACAACAAGATACTCATACACAATACAACCATATATGTTAACTAGGGAAACCTTTGATTAGAGGGAAAATATCGGTGGGGATGGTACCCACAAGATGATGTACTAATATAAATATTTCTTATTAGAGGATGAAACCTATTATGAGTTTATAAATAAATTTAGTACATATGAGTCCCTGTTAGGAGACTTTGAATCCTGTTAGGAGATTCCAACCTTGTTAGGAGTTGTGGAAGATAACTAGGCCCACTGCCCAAACAACTTCAAGGGAAAGACCAATGAACCCACTATCCAAATGATCTCTATATTATTCCTTGTAGAATAGTAGAACTATACTGTACTATTCCTTCATCTTTCTCTATCCTACAAGAAGACTTTTGCTCCTTCTAATCTTCTAACCAGATCACAAATCTCACATCCAATAATTCCTTGGATTGCTTACATGCATTACTCAAGCACTCTACTTATTTTCACACTTTGCACTTCATGGAACAACATATACATTTTACAATAAAGGAAAACATCTTTCCTTTATACCATATCCTCTTAATAATTCCTTGAGTTAGCCTTGAGGCTTTCCCTATTAATTATAATAAGATAATTAATTAATTATAATAAGATAATTAATTAATTATAATTACAATATCACTATCAGCTCACAGTCTATACAAAACTACACACATGTGATACTAGGGCTTGTGCACTTGTTGACATCACCAACATACTATCTTCTATCACTACTTGATTTCACATCTTTGCATTACATCTTAGATGTAAGATAGAAAATAAACATCAGGAAGTACTTTCCCAATACTCTGTCTCTGAACTTCTCTCTGTAAATTAGGTACATCTTCCATATGTCTTTGACTTAGAATCTGTGTACTTGACCATGTCATCAGGACACTATGTCAAACATGTCCATAACTGCACATCACCAAACAATCAAACCATTAGCTGTACCATCAAGATCTCTCTCTCTCTCTCTCTCTCTCTCTCTCTCTCTCTCTCTCTCTCTCTCTCTCTCTCTCTCTATATATATATATATATATATATATATATATATATATATATATATATATATATATATATATATAACTCAACCAGTCTTTATAGAAACCATGCTATGTTGACATCAATGAAAAACATAGTCATGAATAGAACATATGAATACTCTCCACTCCTTAGGATACTCCCTCAAAGTAGTATAATCAATAATCATGCTGAAAAAATTGTGCCAATCTACTACACCTAAATAATCATTTAAGATGTGGAATAATGGGGATGTAACAAAGAACCTTGCGAGGCACCTTTTTTGTCACTTGATCATCTTGATATTTGCTCATATGGCATTCATGCCATTTTGTCAAACTTCCATGTTCTTTATGATAAATAAATGACCTCCAAGAAAATCATATATTAATTGATACTCCATTTCAATATGTTTCATATTGGCACATAATTCTTGGTACAAGTGAGGGAGAACATTTGATGGTGGTAACAAATAGTCACCTATCAATCTACAACAAAAAATATAAGTGGTTAGTATAAACAATATTAATGGTACATATTTCACCTTTTATATACTATAATAATGTATATCAAAAACCTTAGCATATATGACATTGTTGATGCATGAGCATCCTGGGTTGCATTGCTATCCTGCATGTTTTTAGTTTTTACCTTATTGCTAAAATTGTGTTTTCTAGTTTCTGGGTGCTTGTTGTAAGTCGTGTAACTAATTTTTTATAATTAAAAAAAGGATGTGATTTTTAAGGATTTAAGAGGGCATAAAGAAATTCCTTTTATAAAAGGTGCAAGTCTAATTCCTTATATGTTGGGAGATATGACAATTCTCCCAGAGTGTCAATTTTTGGTAGTTCTACGCGACAATTTTCTATGCTTGACTTTTGAGATGGATGCACACTTATCCTTGGTGAATCAGCCTTTGTGCATATAAGGGGTTGTGGAGAACCTAAAATACTACCCATAGTTCAAAGCATGGGTTCTAATTCAATTAGAGCTAGGAGATATCACAATTTTTCTCAGATATATATTTTTGGACATTTAGTTGTTGATGCAGGCTAACTTGTGGCTCTTCAAGTATTTGATTTTAGGTTTTGTCATTTGGGCTGACTTTTGGCTTAGATTAGTATAATTAGGGGTCTTGGGTAGAGTCTTAGTTATAATTTTTGGGAAAGAATTGATGGTAGAGAATCGATGAAAATCCAAACTTGAAGCTGGATCTTGGATTTGAATGTATTTGTATCTGGGTGTAATCCAGACAGCCTTATAGCTAGGCATGTATGATGATATTTTCATGAATCAATAAAGGATATATATATATATATATATATATATCTATGGTTCTATTCTCTTTTGTGTTTGCTTCCATTGGGTTAACTCCTGCATGGTGGTTTGAGTAGTTGAGTGTGCCTATTGGTCTCAGTTACTCACAACCTCCTTATGTTAGGTGGTATTAGAGCTTGAGGTTCATCCTTATGGTGATTGGATCATGTACAACCTTTATTCAAATTTGGTTTTAGGATTGGAGATTTTTAGATTTGACCTATTACTTATAGAGGATTACGATCTTGTAGGAACCTGATTTGTAAAGATGGTCCATGACAAAGGAAATGATGGGAAATGATGATAATACTATATTGGATAAATTGAGACAAATTGCAGCTAGATTATATATTTTGGAGACAACCCAGAGGAGAGGAGCACATCTTGATTATGTAAGTGATGATGAAGTAGTGGCACCAAACCATAATCCAAAACCTTAAGAGGATCAAGATGAGGAAAGATTGTTGAGAGTGTTGTCTAGAGAAAATTCAAAGATTGCTATAGAATTTTTTCCTTATGATGGAAAATTGGATACCAATGTTGTGTTAAATTGGATCTTAGATATGGAGAAGTTATTTGAGTATGGAAACACTCTTGATAATAAGAAGGTGAAGATTGTAGTTACTAGGTTGAAAGATCATGCTTCACTATGGTGGGAGCATTTGCAAACTGATAGACAAAGGAGAGGAAAGGAGAAGATCAAAACTTGGTCAAAGATGGTGAACAAGGTAAAGAACAAATTCCTTCCTGCTAATTACCAAGTTAGCTTGTTGAGAAAGATGCAAAATTTGAGACAAAAGGACATGACTGTGAAAGAGTATACTGAGGAATTCTATAGATTGGAAATTAGATTTTGATATGTGGATGATGATGTTGAGAAAATTGCAAGGTACATAAATGGATTGAGATCTGGATTTCAAGATGAAATATGTTTTGTGACATTGGAAAGTGTGGAAGAAGCATATCAATATGCCTTGAAAGCTAAGGAGATCTTGACAAAGAAGCATGAACAAAGACAAAGAGGTAGAGGTGGTAGATTCCAGAGAGGCAGAGGTAGATCTTATGGTGAAGGTGACATATTTGACAATTTTGTGTAGGATAAAGGAAAATCTGAATGGAAGAATGATGATATAGACAAGACCAAGTGAAAAGGCGACAGTTCTTACCAAGGAGGTACTAGATCTTACTGAGGAAGAGGTAATTCTTATCCTAGAGGTGGTTTTCATGGTAATTATTTTAGATGTGGCAAAGAAGGGCATATATCTTTTGAATGTAGATCTTTTGAAAGTGGGAAGAATGATAGAAATATTTTGATTCAAGGAGACATTAAGAGTTCACCAAGTGGACATGAGGCTAGAGAAAATATGATGGTGAGAAGAAACTTATGTAATACAGGAAGTGATGAGGAACCTATTCTTAGAAGAATTATTTTCAAGACTAGATGTAAGATGGATGGAAAATGTTGCAAGGTAATCATTGACAATGGAAGTTCTATGAATTTGGCATCAGAGAACTAGTTACAAAATTGTAGTTGTAGAGGTTGAAACATCCAAACCTTATCATGCTTCATGGATCAAAGATGAGAATAATATATTGATAAGTGAGTAATGTATTGTGAAGTTCAAAACTAGACATTACTTTAATGAAGTTTTATGTGATATTATGCCCATGGATTGTTGTCATATTTTGTTGGGTAGACCTTGGCAATATGATAGATATGTTGTGCATGATGGAATATTGAATCATTATACTCTTT
The DNA here is from genome assembly GCA_028749045.1 of Cupressus sempervirens. Lineage (NCBI taxonomy): Eukaryota > Viridiplantae > Streptophyta > Pinopsida > Cupressales > Cupressaceae > Cupressus > Cupressus sempervirens. Next base: position 172,875,510 of record CM053792.1, on the reverse strand, counting down.
GGGTAAATGGTAAGAAACAAATATTGCTACCTTTGATTGGAAGTCTAGATGAAGTTAGTTGTACTACAATAAAAATTTGCATGGTTAATGGAAAACAATTTGAAAAGGAAGTAAAGAAGAATCAAGTTTGTTTCACGATAGTTTGTAGAGGACCGAGTGTTGGTAGTAATGATTGAGCAACAAAAGTTGGTAATGATAGAATGACAGAAAAAATTGCAAACTTGTTGAATGAGTATAAAGATATTGTTGCTGAGGATATTCTTGATGGTTTAGCTCTAGTAAGAAGCATAAGTCATTGGATGGATCTAATTCTTGGAGTTAGTTTGCCAAACAAAGTACCATATAGATTGACACCTATAGAGAATGAAGATCTTAACAGACAAGTGCATGAATTGCTACAAAAGGGATTAATCAGAGAAAGTTTGAGTCCATGTGTTGTACCTACTATATTAGCACCTAAAAAGAATGGAGAATGGAGAATGTGTACTGATTACAGAGCTATTAATAAGATCATAGTGAAATATAGGTTTCCTATTACAAGGATGGATGACATAATAGATTGTTTGAGTGGAGCAAAGTATTTTACGAAGATTGATTTGAAGAGTGGCTATCATTAGATCAGAATTAGAGAAGGTGATGAATAGATGACTGCTTTCAAGGAAAAAGATGGTTTGTATAAATGGTTGGTTATGCCTTTTGGTTTGACTAATGCACCTAGTACTTTCATGAGGTTGATGAATGAAGTTTTGAAAATATTTTTGCTTAAGTTTGTGATTGTTTATTTGGATAATATTCTGATATTCAGCACGACCAAAGAAGAACATCTTGAGCATATTAGACAAGTATTGCAGAGGTTGAAATAGGAAAAGTTGTTGATTAATCTGAAAAAGTGTTCTTTTATGCAAGAGGAGATTGTGTATTTGGGATTTGTGATTTTAGTTGATGAATTGAAGATGGATCTTGAGAAGGTTAAAGCAATTTTGGAGTGGCCTACACTTGAGAATGTGGGTGAGGTAAGATCATTTCATGGTTTGGCTAGTTTTTATAGAAAGTTTATAAAGAATTGCAGTGTTGTTTGCAATGCTATGACTGAGACAATGAGGGGAGATAAAAAGGAATTCCAGTGGACACATGGAGCTGATAAGAGTTTCAAAATTTTGAAACAAAAGGTTGTTGAACTACTTGTATTGGCTTTGCCCAATTTCAACAAAGTATTTCAAGTTGAATGTGATGCAAGTGGTAGTGTAATAGGAGCTATATTTAGTCAACAAGGTAAATCTATTGCTTTCTTTAGTGAGAAGTTGAATGATGCTAAAAAGGAAGTATTCTATGTATGATCAAGAATTTTATGCTATTTTTCAAGCATTGAAGAAGTGGAGACATTATTTGATTTCTAAGGAGTTTGTGTTGTATACTAATCTTAAAGCTTTACAATACTTGGGATGTCAACATAAATTGAATCAGAGACATATGAAGTGGGTTGAGTATTTGCAAAATTTTACATTTGTAACTAAGCACAAGAGTGGAGTTCCTAATAGTGTTGCTAATGCATTGAGTAGAAGATGTTTGTTGACTGAAATGATGGTTGAAGTTCTTGGTTTTGATGAAATGAAAGAGTTGTATGATGCTGATCCTAATTTTTCTGAGGTGTGGAGAGAGTGCAGAGCACCAAATCTAACAAATCACATAAGTATAATGAGTATTTTATCCAAGGTGATATGTTGTTCAAAGGTATTCAATTGTGTATTCCTAGAAGTTCTATCAGGTTGAATCTGATTAAGGAAAAGCATAGTGGTGGATTGGTTGGACATTTTGGAATTGATAAGACATTGAGTTTGCTGAAGGAGAAGTATTATTGGCCACAAATGTATAAGGATGTTCAAAAATTTGTAAAGGGTTATGGATTTTGTCAAGTTGCAAAAGGAGTAAGTTAAAATACTAGTTTGTATACACCTATTAGTGTTCCTCAGAAACCTTGGAGTGACATCAATATGGATTTTTTTCTTGGATTACCTAAGACAGTGAAGGGGTATGATTCCATATTTTTTGTACTGGATAGATTTTCTAAGATGGCTCATTTCATACCATGTAAGAAGACATTAGATACTGAGAACGTTGCTGAACTTTTCTTTAAAGAGATTGTGAGATTGCATGGACTACCAAGAAGTATTATTTCTGATAGAAACAATAAGTTTGTTGCTTATTTTTGGAAGACTTTGTGGAAGAAGATCGATACTGAGTTGAAGTTTAGCTCTACATTCCATCCACAAATAGATGGATAGATAGAGGTTGTGAATAGAAGCTTGGGTAATTTTCTAAGATGTTTAGTTGGGAATAAGCCAAGTAATTGAGAGATGGTATTGGCACAAGCTGAATTTTTATATAATGATTCTATGAATAGGAGTATAGGGAAGACACCTTTTGAGATTATTATTGGAATGAAGCCTAGAGGAGTATCAGATTTGAGAGATATTTCTGGTGAAGAAAAGAGAAGTTTTGTAGGAGAAGAATTTGGCAATTTTATGGAGTCTTTACATAAGGAAGTGAAGTTGAGGATAGAACAAAGTAATCAGAAGTATAAGGAGAATGCTGATCAGTCTAGGAGACATCATGACTTTTGAATTGGTGATGAGGTGATGGTTCATTTGAAGAAAGGAAGATTTCTTATTGGAACATATAATAAGCTAAAGATGAAGAAGTTTAAACCTTGTAAGATCTTGAAGAAGTTTGATAGTGGAAATGCTTATGAAATTGAGTTACTTGATGACATGGATATATCTCCTATATTCAATGTTGCTGATTTATACAAGTATCATGAGTTAGATGATGAAGTTATTGTATTAGAGGAATATCCTATGAAGTAGATTGAAGAATTTGAATAGACATTGGATTAGAGAGTTGGTAAGAGCACAAGGGGAAAAGATTATTATGAATGTTTGGTGAAGTGAAAGAACATACCTATGGAAGATGCTTCATGGATTTCTCAATCTGAGTTGGATTCTACTCAGGTTATGAAATTTCAATGATTTCGGAGAATAATTTCTTCCAACCCTGGTTGTTTGATGTAGGAGCATCCTAGGTTGCATTGCTATCCTACATGTTTTCAGTTTTTACCTTGCTTCTAAAATTGCATTTTTCTGAAACTGTGTTTTCTAGTTTTTGGGTATGTGTTGCAGACTATGTAAATAATTTTTCATAATGAATGAAAGGATGCAATTTTTAGCAATTTAGGAGTGCCTAGATTAATTATTTTTATCAAATTCACAAGTTCTAATTCATCATAAGTTTGGATATATGGAATTTCTCCCAGAGTATCAATTTTTGGCAGTTCTACATGACAGTTTTCTGTGCTTGACTTTTGAGATGGATGTGCACTTGTCCTTTGTCAATCAGCCTTTTCACATTTAAGTGGTTATAGAGAACCTAAAATAATACCCATAGTTCAAAGTGCAAGTTCTAATTCAATTAGAGCTAGGAGATATCACGATTTTTCTTGGATATCAATTTCTAGACATTTAATTGCTGATGCAGGCTGACTTGTGGCTCTTCAAGTATTTTATTTTAGTTTTTGACATTATAATCTGACTTGTGGATTAGATTAGTATAAGTAGGGGTCTTGGGAAGAGTCTTAATTATAATTTTTTGGAAAGAATTTATGGTAGAGAATTGATGGAAATATGAACTTGAAGCTGGATCTTGGATTTGAATGTATTTGTATGTGGCTGTAACCCAGAAGGCCTTACAACTAGGCATGTATGATGATATTCTCATGAATCAATAAAAGATATATATATATATATCTCTCTCTTTCTCTATGGTTTTTTTCTCTTTTGTGTTTCCTTCCGTTGTGTTAACTCTTGCGTGGTGTTTTGGGTAGCTAAGTGTGCCTATTGGCCTTAGTTACTCACAGCCTCCCTATTTCAATTATTATGTTGGAAAAACCATTCATAACTTTCAAATTCACCAAAAATAATACAATAGAGAGAAGAGTTGAATGGGATCCTTCATAAAGGGCTGTGTTTGCCTTCTCAAGTAGAGGTATATCATGGATGACCTCAATGCCATCCTCATAATAATAATAATAATCATCATCATTAGTAGTAGAAACAATACCAGTACCAAATGTGTCATGGATCAATGCATTTATACCATCATCTTCAAATGTGTTTTCTAGAACATGATCATCATCTTCCATGTCATCATGATCTTCTCCTTCAACGCTCACACCTCCACGTTCCTTCGAGATGTGTTGGTCCATATCACATACTACCGTGGGGAGATCATCCTATATAAAAATGATGATAATCAAACCCCCATTATGTGGTTCATATGTATATTAATTATAAATACAATATAACATACAACTTACCAATGGATAATAATCAAACCCCCTTCAGTGTAACCATTCTTCGTACAATGTCCCTTAGTTGTTTTGATTTTGATTCTTCTTGTCTTTAAGCCATTACAACTCTTGTAAGGACAATAACATTTGTCATCACCTTCTCTTTGAAAGTTAGACAACAACCTAGTGATTGTCTCCCTATTTTGATCAAATTCCCTTGTATTACTTGACATGATTCTTCTTCATGGGAATAACTTATTCTTGTACCCTTATTGAGTGGTTGTGTATATCTTCTATTGGACACATTGTCTTTAATGTTTATATTTGCACATATGGTTTTGAAAGAAAAATTTCGTGTAACTAATGTGTATATCTACAAAAATATTGGACATGTACTTAATGTTTATATCTACACATATGGTTTTGAAAGAAAAATTTGGTGTAATTAATGTGTATATTTGGAAAAATATTGGACATGTTGTACTTAATGTTTATATCTGCACATATGGTTTTGAAAGAAAAATTTGGTGTAATTAATGTGTATATCTACAAAAATATTGGACATGTCGTACTTAATGTTTATATCTGCACATATGGTTTTGAAAGAAAATTTGGTATAATTAATGTGTATATTTGCAAAAATATTAGACATGTTGTACTTAATGTTTATTTTTGCACATATGGTTTTGAAAAAAAAAATGGTGTAATTACTATGTATATCTGTAAAAATATTGGACATGTTATACTTAATGTTTATATCTGCACATATGGTTTTGGAAGAAAAATTTGGTGTATTTATGCCTCTTCATTTTGATTTTGTTCAAGGAAAGTCCGTCAATGGTAATAGAAAACAAGAATGCATTTTCTAAGAGTTTATAATTGTTCAACAAAATTAATGTTTTACAAGAAAATAAGCCTCCTGATTTGTGTTACAACTTGTGTTGCATCTTCTTCTTGGATTAATATTTTTATTTCCTTATTCAAAATTCCTTTTAGGTATTTTTTCACTTTTTATTATCTAATGATGGATTATCAAATATGATTTAGAATTCTTTACTGTGTCTTTTAGCTCTATATTGTCATCATGATTGATAATGAACTAGATCTTTTTTCTTTCCTTCAACTCTTTATTATTCTATTTAGTATGAACTAGATCTTTTTTCATTTCTTATAGAACTCTATTACTCTGATGATAGATCACTCAAATTCAAAAAAGAAAAAAAGAAAAAAGAAAAAATAACTATCGCACTAGTAGTTTGTCAATTGCCCAATATAATAATATCAAATATTTACAATCTATAATATTTATCCTTCCTATTTCCTATTTCTTAAAATTAACATTTTTCATTTCCAGATTATTTTGATAATAAAAATACCCAATACAATAAAAATATTTATTGATCATAAATATCTATAAGTCAATGTAGAAACTAGGTACAAAAAATAAAGACATTAGTCCTTGGTCAAGAATAATGATATCATTATTTCACAATATTTATGACTAATGTATTTAAATCAGATGCAAAGTTCTCTTCCACTAGTCATTTGTCAATTGTCCTATCAAATATTGAAAATATATAATATTTATCCCTAAAGTAGATTAGGCAATTTTCTAATCTAATTTTCTCTTATTTCTCTTTTTAACTCTCTATTGTCTAATGAAGTTTCAGCTGTTTGAAAAACTCCATAAGATCTCTCCATATTTTTTATATATAGATTTGTGTTGCAAGTTGTGTTGTAGCTTCTATAAGGGAATGAGCCTCATGGTTATGGTATTTACACAGAAGTAGAACTTACTTCTTCAACTACTTTCACTCAACTCTTCACTGAAGTTATTCTTCTAGCAGTGGGAATGGATACTACGAATTCATGGGATCCAAGGGACCCTGGACCTATGCTAGATTTTCTAGAAACATGGGAGGAGTTATTACCATATTCAATACTTCATAACATTTTGGATCATATAGGATCCCCAAATTAACATCAACAATAGATACTTGGGATCCTCATAGAGAGAGTGTGCCAATACATGCATAGGTACATCCTTGGATTCGATTGTTGGGCCAAAATATGGAGCCTTTATATCCAACCATTCATTATAAGTTGGGGAATGCACTTCATGCTTGGCATGCAAGTGATGCATCTGCATATGCAATTTTATCATCTTGAAAAATTGTATTTGATCCTACTAGTTAGGAATAGTTGATTGTTCATTTTATTGTACCTTATCAGATGATAGTTCTATAGGAATTTTTAATCAACCAACTAATAAAAAAATAGACCAATTTAACTAGGTTATGGCTTGTTTCTTTCTAAAAATATCTTCTATTATATGGTTTTGTAAAATTTCTTATAAACTCTACCCATTCTCTCTGGTCTATATTATTTTTGTGTAGGATTTTGAGCTAAGTAACTTAGCACAGGTTGAGTGAGTTTCATTATTTTATGATTTAGATTATGGAATATGTATGTAGCTGGATCAATTTTTCTATTGTGCTAATATGTAATAAGCACCTTCAAAAAGATCTCTTTGTATATATCAAGACTACAAGTTGTACAATTTGTCATGTATGGCATTTTCATTTTTCTTTACCATTGCTTATAAGAGTGTTTGAAGGTTGGGAACCACTTCAAAATCCTTTTCATGGTTTAGAGGTAATGTCATTGTTGCAAAGGCTTTTGAAAGGGAACGTGACTAATGATTATGGCATTTAAACAGAAGAATAACTTGCTTCTTCAACTCCTTTCACTCAACTCTTCATAGAAGTTATTCTTCTAGTAGTGAGAATAGCTACTACAAATTAATAAGATCTAAGGGACCCTAAACCTATGCTACATTTTTTGGAGTCATGGGAGAAGTTACTATTGGATTCAATACTTCATAAAATTCTCGATCATATTGGATGCCCAAATTAATAGTATCAATAGATACTTGGGATCCTCACAGGGAGAGTTTTCCAATACATGCATGGTTACATCCTTGGCTTCCATTGTTGGGACAACATATGGAGCCTTTATATCCAACCATTCATTATAAGTTGGGGAATGTACTTCATGCCTAACATGCAAGTGATGCATTTTCATGTGCAATTTTATCACCTTGAAAAATTGTATTTGATCCTGCTAATTGGGAACAACTGATTGTTCATTTTATTGTACCTAATCTAATGACAGTTCTACATGAATTTATAATCAACCCATCTAATAAAAAACTAGACCAATTTAACTAGGTTATGACTTGTTTCTTTCTAAAAATATCTGCTATTATATATTTTTGTAAAATTTCTTGCAAACTCTACCCATTTTTTGTGGTCTACACTATTTTTGTGCAGGATCTTGAGCTAAGTCACATAGTACGGGTTGAGTGAGTTTTATTATTTTATTATTTAGATTATGGAATTTGTACATAGCTGGATCAATTTTTCTATTGTGCTAATATGTAATAAGAACCTTCAAAAAGATCTCTCTGTATATATATAGCCTACAAGTTGTGCAATTTGTCATGTATTGCATCTGCATTTGCTTTGCCATTTCAAATAAGAGTGTCTCAAGGTTGGGAACCACTTTAACATCCTTTGCATGGTTTAGAGGTAATGTCATTGTGGTAAAGGTTTCTAAAAGGGAATGAGGCTCATGATTATGACATTTACATAGAAGCAAAACTTTCTTCTTTAACTCCTTTCACTCAACTCTTAACTAAAGTTATTCTTCCAACACTGAGAATAGCTGCTACAAATTCTTGGGAGCCAAGGGACCTTGAACCTATGCTACATTTTTTGGATACATGGGAGAAGTTACTACCAAATTTAGCAGTTCATAACATTTTGGATCATATAGGATGCCCAAATTAATAACAATAATAGATACTCAGGATCCTCGCAGGGAAAGTGTACCAATACATGCATGGTTACATCCTTGGCTTCCATTGTTGGGCCAACTTATGGAGCCTTTATATCCAACCATTTTTTATAAGTTTGGGTATGCACTTTATGCTTGGCATGCAAGTGATGCATCTGCATATGCAATTTTATTACCTTAACAAATTGTATTTGATCTTGCTAGCTGGGAATAAGTAATTGTTTATTTTATTATACCCAATCTAATGATAGTTCTACCAGAATTTGTAATCAACCCAACTAATTAGTAACTAGACCAATTTTACTAGGTTATGGCTTGTTTCTTTCTAAAAATATCTACTATGATATATTTTTCTAAAATTTCTTGTGAACTCTTCCCATTTTTCATGGTCTACATTATTTGTGTGTAAGATCTTGAGCTAAGTCACTTAGCATAGGTTGAGTGAGTTTTATTATTTTATTATTTAGATTTTGGAATAGGTATGCAGTTGGATCAATTTTTCTGTTGTGCTAATATGTAATAAGCACCTTCAGAAAGATCTCTCTGTATATATAAAGACTACAAGTAGTGCAATTTGTCATGTATTTCATTTTCATTTACTTTTCCATTGCTTATAAGAGTGTTTTAAGGTTGGAAGCCACTTCAACATCCTCTGCATGGGTTAGATGTAATATCATTGTGGTAGAGGCTTCTAGAAGATAATGAAATTCATAATTATGGCATTTACATAGAAGAAAAAATTTCTTTTTCAACTCCTTTCACTCAACTCTTCACCGAAGTTATTCTTCTAGTAGTGAGAATAGCTGCTACAAATTCCTAGGAGTAAAGGGACCCTAAACCCATGCTACATTTTCTGGAGACATGGGAGAAGTTACTACTAGATTCAACACTTCATAACATTGTAGATCATATAGGATTCCCAAATTAACAACAATAATATATACTTGGGATCCTCATAGGGAGAGTGTGCCAATACATGCATGGTTACATTCTTGGCTTCCATTGTTGGGCCAAATTATGGAGCCTTTATATCCAACCATTTATTATATGTTGGGGAATGCACTTCATGCCTAGCATGCAAGTCATGCATCTACATATGCAATTTTATCAACTTGAAAAATTGCATTTGATCTTACTAGCTAGGAATAACTGATTGTTCATTTTATTGTACCTAATCTGATGATAGTTCTATAAGAATTTGTAATCAAACTAGATAATTAGAAAATAGACCAATTTAACTAGGTTATGGCTTGTTTCTTTTTTAAAATATCTATTATGATATGTTTTTATAAAATTTCTTGCGAACTCTGCCTGTTTTTTGTGGTCTAGATTATTTTTGTGCAAGATCTTGAGCTAAGTCACTTAGAACAGGTTGAGTGATTTTTATTGTTTTATTATTTGGATGATAGAATATGTATGTAGCTGGATCAATTTATTTTTTGTGCTAATGAGTACTAAGCACCTTCAAAAATATCTCTTTGTATATATAAAGACTAGGTTATGGCTTGTTTCTTTCTAAAAACATCTGCTATGATATGTTTTTATAAAAAATTTGATGAACTCTGCATTATTTTTGTGTAGGATCTTGAGCTAAGTCACTTAGCATGAGTTGAGTGATTTTTATTATTTTATTATTTGGATTCTAGAATATGAATGCAGTTGGATCAATTTTGTCTATTGTGCTAATATGTAATAAGCACCTTTAAAATGATCTCTCTCTCTATATAAAGTCTAGGTTATGGCTTGTTTCTTTCTAAAAATAATTTCTATGATATGTTTTTGTAAAATTTCTTATGAAATCTACCCATTTTTTGTGCTCTGCATTATTTTTGTGTAGGATCTTGAGGTATGTCATTTAGCATGGGTTGAGTAAGTTTTATTGTTTTATTATTTGGATTTTGGAATATGTATGTAGTTGGATCAATTTTTCTGTTGTGAGCTAATATGTAATAAGCACCTTAAAAAAGATCTATATGAATATATAAAGAGATACATGTTTAGAAAGAAAAGAAAAGAACATTTACATAGGTACCTCTTCTTTCCCTTGAAGAAAATCACAGACCAAGGGCACGACATAATAATGAAATCGTAGAGCTACAAGGGCATGACAATGAAATGTAGAGATCACAAGGGCACAAAAACGAAATGCACTGATCACAAGAGAATGACAACATTCATAACTCTCCACCTCTTTTGTGTACAGCTCTCAATAATCAAAACAAATGGGGAATGATTTATGTCATACAAGGGCATGAAATGACAATGAAATCATAGAGTTGTAAGGGAACGACAATGAAATGTAGAGATCACAAGGGCACAACAATGAAATGAACTAATCACAAGGGCATTACAATGTTCACAACTCTCCACCCTCATTCAAATCTCTCCACCTCTTTCATGCACAACTCTTCACAATCAAAACAAATGAGGAATAATTCATGTCATGTTTTTTGTTTTTTTATGCTTATGTGGGTTTCACAATTACGACATCAATGTTGGTATCACGACAATGTCAAGGACAATTGTAAAAAAAAAAAAACATGAAAATGAGCATAGATTACACCGTCGTTGCAATTTGACCCCAAATGTACTAGTGACAAGGCTTGCTCCTAATAGGGCTCACTTCAAAAGAGCAATAAAGTGGTGACATGTTGTTGATGGTTTTTCCCAAATGGGGTTTCCACGTAAAATCCTAGACATGTGATGAATGCTTTATGTTTTCATTAAGCAAAGAATGTTATGTTTAAGACAATAATTTGGTAATTATAGTAGATACCAAGCAATAGTTAGATGAGAAAAATAGTGAATATTTATGTTTAATTATTCAAATGGTTCATATGGATCTTAAGTAACTAATTCACCCTCCCACCTCTTAGTTATTCTAAAACATTTCTAATAGTTGGTTCAATTTCAAAACTCATTGTTACTCTATATAACCCTAACCTCTTAAGATAGATTACCATTTTAGATTTCCACTCATAGTAGTTATAGGGTGTGAGTAATGGTATTAATTATTGATCCATTTTAGAATAGAAATAAAGATTGTTGTGCATAATGAAAGTGAAGCAAGGTCAACTAAAGAGAGTAAAGAGAGTACACACGAGACTACTAAATAAAAAATCATCCCCCCCAAGATGCAATAATTTTGGTAATTTAGAATTCAATGCATGTAAAATTGTCACTTATGAAAAATATGGATCAAAGTGAACTTGATTTTATAATTAAAACTTCTAATCTAAATCAAATAAAGACTTATATAATCAGGAGAAAGGATTTCTGTGAATCCAAACTATTACAAGTGCTAATTTTGGTCAAAGGATGAAAGTACAATTTTTGTCCATATAAGACTATATTTTTAGAATATTTGGAATCTTCTCAAAAAAATCATGCACTTAAAAAAAAAAAACAACACTCAAAAATCTCTCCATTCAAGCCTACACGATGCTCCAAAAGTTGCAAAATATAGGATTACATAGCTATAGTCATAATAACTTGCAATTTAGGATTACCATCTATATCCAAAACTCCAAACTAATACCACCACTGAATTATTTGGAAAATTCTACCTCAAATTAAAAAAAAATTTGCATCCAATTTGGAGTTCAGATATGGCCATTTAAACTTAGACTACTAAAATTAAAATGCAATTGAAGAGGGGTAAACTAGAAAACTACTAGTTTAAAGTTGATGATCGAATAAGTGTCATGGAAAATAAAACATACTCACTACGATGGTCATAGGGACATGAAATTTAAGATAGTGAGAGGGAAGATTTTGGCAAAATGTTTTATCACAAATTCATGGGGGTAAAGAGCTCAAAGCTCTTATATTGAAGAGCACTCGAAGTGTAAGTAAAGAAGAGTGGTTAGTGGCCTTCATTGTGGTCAAACAACCAAGTTTTCCAACCACTTTCTAGTTAATGTGGACAACTATATTATCATGTGGAAGTGGATGACGAGTGTTGTTGATCACAAGTATATTTAATTTTTATTTTTAAAAATACACTCATTGTTACCTTGATTTGCATGGAAAAAGTTACATTCACCCAAAGAGCTCCAAACTTAGAAATAGGACAAATTATATATGAAAATTCATCTCTCGAGGATTTTGGATGCAATGGTAGGGTCTGTTTGGCCTAAAAATGCTTTGTTTTGTGTGTCCTCCTCCAGATCTGAACTACAAGCATGTGTTTATAACTGATGCAAATGAACTCCGATTTGGATGAAACAAAAGTCTATTTTGAAATTTTCAAACCTTCTGGATACAATAGAATTATCATAATCTCTTGAATTCACCATAATGCCAAAATCAACGGATTAAGAAAAAACACATATATGCAAAAGAGGGATTATTAGGTGTTCATAAATCCTTTTTGATTCTCCAATTCATATAGATATGCAAGAGAAGAGCATACATAATTTTACAAGACCTCTAATAAAAATAATGTACTCTTTCTAAATTTCTCTAATACCATTTTAGAATTTGTGTAAAACAAATAAAAACCATAATTTAATAAAAGACATAGATTAATCAAGAGGAAATAAAGTTGTTAGAATAATAATACAAGAACAATCTGTTGGAAATAATAAAGACTAACTAGGTTACTGAGAGGGGAGTGTTGAATCAGTATCTTCAAAAACTTTAAATCAATTTAGCACTTAACCATATAAATCATTCACCATTCATTCATCTAATCTACTGCATGCATGGAAAAAGATAAACATTCATAACTCATGAACACAGTATTTTGGTGACCCGAAAACCTTCCAAATAAAAAGTAAAATTAGGTAGGGGATGGTACCCACAAAACTTCAGTACTACAGTATAAAGTTGGCCTATTAGGGCTTACATTGACCACTTCTAATGATCTTCCTTGTTAAGGGCAATTTGGACTACTAGATCCACCTTGTTAGAGGTTTTACAAACATATAATGAAGTATGCACTCTGTTAAGAGATTTATAAAAAGACTGTTAAGTCTACCTTGTTAAAGGATTTAGAAAATTGATTCACTTGTTAGGATGAAATAGTAGATCTAACTTAAAACTTGATTTCTGATTAGATCCTTGAAGTACAGATCACCTCTTGTGATTGATATGTCTTTGCCGCTCCTTGTAGACCTTGCTGAATACTCTGCTCTACTGCTGATTCACATTCACTCTTTTCAAAACATTACATTTTATTCCATGATATTCTCATTCATAAATTGAAAATGATATAATACATTACATATATACCATTCCAATAATTACATTTGCAAGGTCGACTAAAACACAAGTAAACACAACATTACTGAGTCGGCCAAATAGTAGAAAGCTCGGGCTCTTCAAGTTGACTTGGTGACCTTCTAATACTCAATGTCCATTGCATTACTCAGCATCATCATGCACTCAATAGAAGTAGAAGCTCGGTCCATACTAATCACAAAACATAGCTTGGAACTTGGTAACCATTAGAGACTCGGTAGATGTAGTGTCACTCAATAGAAACTAAATTCTTTGTTTACCTTGCTATTACTCGGTAAACACTACACATACATCACTTGGTAGATACTGACTTCACATCACGTAAATTGATGACTCAGTAGACATTGTGAATCTTGATGACCACTATCTATTTGGTGAACATTGTAAGCTCGGTATACATTGCTGAACTGCACACTCACTTGGTAGCTTCAGGAATGCTCGATGTGAACTGCTTAATTGTTGAATTTACTAGGTAACCATTGAATGCTCAGTATAAACTATAGACTGAGTGATGAGCTTGGTAACCATTAAGAATTGAATAAGTGTTATCACTAATGATAAATACAACATAATGCCAACAATCTCCCCCTTTGGCAATAGTGACAAAAACACTTATGAGCCTTATGTACACTGACATACTGATTTTGGATTTTTCAATATTGATCTTTTTAAAGGTCCTATATATACATATCTTACATATCTCATATATCTCCCCCATACATATGACATAGTATATACATAGCTTATCACTGTATAAATATCAATCTATTTTCTCCCTTATTTTCTCCACAATTCTCTTATCATCTCTTACTATCACTTACTCCCTCTTTTTGACAATAATTCCAAAGAGATATGCAAGATATTCAAATAGAGACATCAAAATGTGAGAGAAATTCAGAGTGTACCTTGAGAATAAGAGCCAATGTCTTATCCCAATTGTATTGCAAAATTTTTCAAGTGGAGAGTGCCACTTGAACTTCTGCAAAAGTTCAATAATATGATCTGCTATGGAAAAATTGTTATCTTGGACCAATGTTTTGAATATGCAATGTGTTTGTGCATTGTGTCCATAATCGGAAGGATCATATTTTGGATATCAATCAGTGTGGATCTGATCCTAGCTTCCTCTCTTAGTAATTCTTCTTGTATCTCTGACAAAAATTTCACCTTCATGTGATGTGATGAGCTTGAACTAGGGTCAAGCTATAGCCTTTGAGTGATTGCCTTCATATCAACATCAATCTTACTTAATTTCTCCTTTATATCCTTATTATACTCGATAACATCACAAAGCTTGCCAAAAAGTGATGTTATATTGGTGAAGGATTTTTCAAGATTGCTGAAAATTGTAGATAGCTCTACCTGGTTTATAGCAATGTGCTCAAGCACCTTATTATCAAACTTATTCTCTGCCTTCTTTATAAGATTTTCTTGGCCAGAGGTATCCTCATTGAACTTATTTACAGCTTCTGCCAATTGTAACAAAATGTGTTAAGATGATTCAACATCAACACCTATAGCCTCAGTTATTATATTTTTGGCATTTTCAATTGTGGTGAACTCTCTATCTCTCTCATCTCTTAATTGTTTCTGCCTTGCCTTTTTCTCTAAAAGCTGACTGACTAGTCTCATTTCATCAACTATGGCATTTTCCAAATCCAACTTAGGAATAACAATTTCTTTGTCCAAGTCAATGTCTTCATCAATAGCTTTTCCAGTAAGAAAAAGTTTTAGAGGAGTCTTTGGTTTTACTTCTGAGCTTACTTCTTTGGACATAGAAATAGAACCAATAGTAGAAATAGCTAGACTTGCAGAAAAGACTTGAATGGGTCCAGTTGAAGGGAAACTGAAAGAAGTACTAACTGTGTCCAAAACTGATGTACTATTCAAAAATGAAGTACCAATAGGTGGTATACACATTGGAATACTTACAACTAAAGAACTAACTAGAACAAAAATTGGTCTAGTTAAAGTTGAAGTTGACAAAATTGTAGAACATACTAGTAGACTTACTGAACATGGTGCTGAAGAAATTAACACAATTGGAGAACTGGCAATTGTGCATACTGCTAAAGTAGATTGCTCGAGAGCTGATGAAGAGGGTTGCAGCTTGATAGATGAAGTGGCTAACACTTCCATTGCAGATACCTGGAGTTGTGAGGTAGAAAGTGTAGATGATATATCAGAGGTGGTGGCAATCTTACTTGCTGAAGCTATCTCCAACCCTGATGTCAATGTAGTAGTTTTAGATGGAGAATGAGGAAGGGAAGCAATGACTTTTGCTGCTATTTTCATAAGATCATCTTCTTCCTTGTCTTCCTCTTCAGCTTCTTCCTCCTTCTCTTCGTCATCAACCCTTAATGCCTGATAATCTTGAACATCAAAAGTAACACATGGTGTGTTATCCTCTTCATCATCATCACTATAACCATCATCATCCTTGGTTTCCACTAGATCATCACTAGGCTTATGTAGATGATAGATGTTCTTCCACATGTTTTTTGCATCTCTAACAACATGCTCAATATCTTTGATTAAAATCAAACATGTGTGGAATCTAATCATTATTTTACCTTCATTGTCTTTCATGGCTGCCTTGACTTCTGCATTTGTAAGATTTGGCAGTAACCTCCTTAGAGATTGTTCATAGATATCTTTTGATGTCTATATAGTAGGTTCCCACCGTGGTTGCAATCTTACTAACAGTTCTTTTGAGATTTGAGGAGCAATTTGATCTAGGGTATACTTCCATTTTCCCATTTTGGTGAGTACCAATTCCTCAATTTTCATCTTTTTAGCATTAGTCCTTGTCTCAAACTTGAGATCCTTGAAGTTTTTGATGCTTGATCCTTCTTTTGTTTGTTTCAATCTTTCCTGGAAGGTAAGTGGGGGCTTGCTAAGCACAATTTCACCTTTTCCTTTACCTTTTGATCTCCTTGTGAAAATAGCTATGGAGGCCTTTGGTGGCTTGGTAATGATTACCCTACCCTTCTTCTTTGCTGGCTCTACCTCCTTCTTAGCTTCTTGTTCTTCTCCTTCTTCTTCTTCTTCATCATCTTCATCCTCTCCTTTACCCTCGATAAGCATTAGAGGACCAGTGGTAGTTTTCATCTTAGCTAATTTCCTCTTGCCTTTGCTAATTGCTTGAGGTAGCTTGATTTCAAGCTCAATTCTTGCTTTGGCCTCATCATATGTACCAAAAATTGGTTGCTTGAGATCTATAGGTTGATTTACCAATGCTTCAATAATATCCCTGGTTTCATCAATATTTACCTTATATGGGAGAGGTTTTACCCATGCAAATCAGACCCTAACTGCCTGAATGTACACTTTATCACAGTCAAACATGAAACACACATTATCTTCATAATCCTAAACAAGTTTAGGAGGAATCCTGAACCTATTGTTCATCCTTTGCTTGATATCTTCAAAATAATTATCCATAATGCTGTCAAACTTTACACCCATTTCTGCAATGAACTCATTTATCTGATATAGAATAGGAACATCTTTTCTCCGTACAACAGAACCTTTTGATGGGAAAAACTTTTGCACATAAAAGAAAAGACATGCCAACAAAGAACCAAATTTGTAGGGGTTGTTTTTTGAAGTCCTAATACTTTCCATATTCTTGTTCAATTGTTTCAATAGTAATTCTAACAAGTCAAATTACATGTTTTTCTTTACAACCTTAAATGCTAAGTCCACTACCTCACATGGCACGATGTTCAAACAACTAGAGTTGTCAATATTTTGGGCAATTACATGAATACCAAACCTTAGTTCAACATCAAAAATAGTGGTAATTTTCAAACCTCTACTATCCCACTTAGCTAGGGTTTTCTTCTAGAGTTCATCTCAACCTAGAATTGGTAGATTTTTCTTTGTTCAACATGGGAGACTAGTAATCTTATGAATCATCTTCTTGGTTATTAACACAAGCTACTCTAACCGCAATTGTCCATTATGCACATGACTAAGAATGTATCTAATCCATTTTATCTAAAAAATTCTTGGTAGGTGTATGATATGGGTCAACCCTTTGGTTTCTAAGTGCTTATGCTCAAGTTTTAATGAACCATCAACACACATCTCTCCTAAAGCACTATCCATTTCTAGGGTTCCAATTTCCTGAATAGAACACTTAAAATGAGTGCAAATGTCATTAATCAAAAGTACCTTTGGTGGAATCTGGGATTGAGCTCCATTTGGGTCGAGTGCCTCTGCAATTGCTGGAACTAGCTTGAAATTTGGTGCTTTCCACTCCACACCCTTAACCAACATTTTTGAACCTCTTTTTGTCTTGCTGTTGCTAGTGCTTCTAGATGCCATCGCTACTTGATAAGCGAAATAAATTTTTTGAACAAATTCTTTGCTAGAAATTTTCTTGAAATCACTTGGATGCACCTAGAAATCTCTTAGCTTCGTGAATACTAAAATTGTGGTGAAAAATGAAGTCTAATTCTGCCCTTTTTAATGAAAATTCACCATTAATGCTAGGTACCATACTGACATAGTGCATGAAAAACTGTCATCCACTCACTAGCTCGATAAAAACTTGTGACCTGGTGATCAAACAAGAATTTCATTACTCCCGACCTAGCTTGGTTGAGTCTGTGACTAACCTCACTTAGTAAAACCTGATCTCATGTAATCCCTTTGTATCTAAAATACTGATTTAGATCTTCTTCTTTCTTCCATTTGGAACTACTCAAGATATAGCTTGAAAATATAGTTCTAGTTTCTCCTTCATGATTCTAATTGGAAATGGTGGAGTCACCCACTTTTTGAGTGACATGGCCATAATTTGAACAATTCTGCTTGATAGATTTGGGAACCCACTATTGTCTCATCTGCTTCCTAATGTTGTCAACTTTAGCTTTCTTCTCATCTTCAATTCTTCCTATATTCATGCAATTTTTAGCTATATGACCAATTTCAGTGCATGTATAGCATCTTATTGTTGAATCTCTCTTTCTCAAGTGATGCCTTGTGCAGTCTATGCCAATGTGTCCATATTCTCCATAATAATGACATCTATACCAAGTATTGTAATCCCAACCAAATATTTCTTTGATAATTTTTTCAATTGGATTGAACGATTTGGATCTGCATTCAAATGCCTTGTGACTTTGCTTCTTGCATTTATGGCATTTACCTTCAAATTTTGGTTTCTCCTTGCATTCATTAGCTTTATGACCATGTTTACTACAATTGTAAAATTTTCTATTGAATTTTGCCTTTCCAAATCTCCAACATTTGTTTGATGTATGACCTAACTTACCATAGTGATTGCAAGTAGGTCTTTGATTCCTTTGGACATCTTGTTTGGAAGATTCAACTTCTTCTTTGTAGCCAAGTCCTGCTTTATCTTTTTGCCTATGAAGATTTTGCTCACTTTGCCGAGTCAATTGATTCATGTCTACTTGGGATTCCATCATCCTTTCATTAATTTTCTTTTCATAGATTAGATCAACTTTCAATCTTTCATTGATTTGTCTTTCAGTGATCAGATCATTCCTTAGACTTTCATTTTTAGATCTTAGATTCATGATTTCTTCATTTGCATTGGTGAGTTGATTGATAAGACTTCCTTGCTGAAGGGATTGATTTTGATTTTCATTGTTCCTTGCCTCCAAGTCTTCACTTGCCTTATTCCTTTGTTCCAAAATTTCACACATTCTTATTGACTGAACTTCTTATTCTCTTTTCTAGGAGTTCTTTGATTACTTCATTTGCTTCATCTGAACTGCTTGAAGGGAAAAAGTCTTCAATCTTTTCTTCAACATACTGGTGGTCATTCATTTGTCTTGCAAGTTCCTTCCTTCTTTTTAGGGATTGGGAAAGATGCTCTTTTGCTTCCTTGAGTTGAGCTATGGTAATTTCTAGATCTAGCTTCTCATTCTCAATAGCTTTATCAAGTTTAAATATTTCCATTGTCCTTGATCTTTGCTCAAGCTATCAAGCTTTATCCTAAGAACCACAAAGCTCTGATACCAATTGTTGGAAATAATCAAGACTAGCTAGTTTAGTGAGAGGGGAGGGGTGAATCAATAACCTCAAAAACTTTAAATCAATTCAGCACGTAACCATATAAATCATTCAACATTCATTCATCTAATCTACTACATGTATGGAAAAAGATAAACATTCATAACACATGAACATAGTATTTTGGTGACCCAAAAACCTTTCAAATAGAAAGTAAAATTGGGGTGGGGATGGTACCCACAAAAATTCACTACTATAGTATAAAGTTGGCCTATTAGGCTTACATTGACTACTTCTGATGATCTTCCCTGTTAAGAGCAAGATGGACTACTAGATCCACCTTGCTAGAGGTTTTACAAACATACAATGAAGTATGCACTTTGTTAAGAGATTTATACAAAGACTATTAAGTTTGCCTTGTTAAAGGATTTAGAAAATTGATTCACCTATCATTATGAAATAGTATATTTGAATTACAACTTGATTGCTGATTAGATCCTTGAAGTATAGATCACCTCTTGTGACTGATATGTCTTTGTTGCTCCTTGTAGACCTTGCTGAATACTCTGCTTTACTGCTGATTCACATTCACTCTTTTCAAAACATTACATTTTATTCCATGATATTCTCATTCATACATTTCAAATGATACAATACATTACATATATACCATTCCAATAATTACAATTACAAGGTTGGCTAAAACACAAGTAAACACAACATTACTGAGTTGGCCAAATAGTAGAAAGCTCGAGCTCTTCAAGCTAACTTGGTGACCTTCTGATACTCGGCGTCCATTGCATTACTCGACATTGTCATGCACTTAGTAGAAGTAGAAGCTCGGTCCATACTAATCACACAACATAGCTTGGATCTTGGTAACCATTGGAGACTCGGTAGATAAAGTGTCACTTGGTAGAAACTGCATCCTTCATTTACCTTGTTGTCACTCAGTAAACACTACACATCCATCACTCAGTAGATACTAACTTGACATCACATAAATTGATTACTCGATAGACATTGTGAAGCTTGGTGACCATTATCTATTCGGTGAACACTATAAGCTCAGTATACACTGATGAACTGCACTCACTTAGTAGCTTCAAGAATGCTCAATGTGAACTGCTTAACTGTTGAACTTACTAGGTAACCACTAAATGCTCGGTATAAACTAAAGACTCAGTGATGAGCTCAGTAGCCATTTAGAATTGAATAAGTGATATTACTAATAAAAAATATAACATAATGCCAACACAATCTTTGATGTAAATGCTTAAAAGAATAATAGTATCAATATTTTCTAATATGTAATACATAAGAGCTAGCTTGTTTATATAAGCAAGAGCTAGGAGGATACTTGGACAAGATTGAGACAAGTGTCTCAACTTTGAGGAAGTAGAGTCCTAATGGAATTAACCACCTACCATCCACTTACAATCTAGAAGGGTGGTTTCCAAATTATAATTAACCATATGTGATATCTTAGGAGTAGTTGGAGTCAAAAGGATGACTCACAATATCCTCCTAATAATAATATCCAAGAATATATATAATTCCTCTTAATTTATGAGCTCAACTAAGTAAACGTAACATAAGAGTGACATAGAAAATAACCATTTACTCTAACAATATTGACACATTTTGATAATGTATGATGCAACTATTTAATATTGGGGAAAAAAAATTTAAATGTCCAATATTAAATGTGGGGCAATGGTGGTTTTAGAACGTGGTTTATGTAATACCACTTGGTAGTTGTGTAGGAGCTTGGTACTATAAAATAAACCACAAGGGTAGTTGTAGAGACAAGGAAAAAGGGCAAGAAAGAAAAATTGAGAAAAAAAAGACAAGACAGGTTAGCCAAGGGAGCATTTGTGAAGGCTAGAAGTGTGGCATGAGATGTGTGGACCAATGCTTGTTCACATGGATTGCTTAGTTGTGGCTATGACTTTTAAGGCTTCCATGATTGTATTACAATGGTGTTTGACTAAATAATACATAGTGATGGATGCTTTTGGAGGCTAGGTTTATTTCCCTCAATGAGGGTTTCTCAGGGTATATCTTGTGTCACATTTTTATGGTTATATTGTATATTATCTTGCATGTGGATTCTAAGTGATTTCATGTGTTTATTTGTTTCAGATCTATTATGGGTTATGTGGAAATGGTAATATTTTTTTTGCAAGTTTTCTTACAAAATTTTACCCATCTTGAAGAAGTCCCTTGTAGTCCTAGAGATTTCTAACACAATGATGTCCCAAAATTCCTAAAAGAAGGTTGGGGGAAATCCATCCAAGCTCGAGACTTTTTAGGCACCCATAGAAAAACATTTCATTTAAACCTCTTCATCTAAAACATGAGAAAGAAGGCTATCATTATCACCTGTTGTGACCACGTTAGAGAGGTGGCTCAGAAGGGGATCCTAGATTTGAGTGTTATCCCTCCCCATAGATAAGTATAATTTCTTTAAGGAGTTAGTAGCTAGAGGACCAAAGAGCATCTTATCATTAATGTTTATCCCCATCTCATTATGAAGAGAGTCAATGTGATGCAAGGTAAGATAGTAAAATGAACCCAAGAGAGAATCACCAACCACCTTTCTAGAGTTACATAAAAAATCCAACACATATATGGAAGGAGAAATAGTTTATATGGATTTCAATGTAGATATGATGAGAAAATCTCCTTTAAATGTGTTAGGCATAAGGCCTACCTAATTGAAGCCATATATAATAGAATTCAATTAGTGAGTATAGAATCTCAGACTTAAATAGCCAAATTACCTCTATCTTTATTCTTACTAACCTAATGCTACTCAATCTCATCCTATATCTAAAATACATAGCCATCAAGATGTTGATCTCCAAGCCTAAGTTGTCTTTTAGTATCTAACACTTAGTCATTTCCAAGGTAGTGTTGGATGGTGATCACTATGATTGAGCCATCCAGAGAAGGTTGAGCTACAAAAGACTTGTTTAATTGTTGTTATATGTTGAGCAAGTCAAAGGTTGTTGAGTACCCCAGTTGAGACTGAACAAGTATATAATTTGAGTAACATAGAAGAGACCAAAAAATTTGAAAGTCATTTATTTCCAAGTAAATAGAATATGTTGAGTGAATAGAAGCCAAGTGATAACATGGATCATGTTGGTTATCACCGAGTATCAAAACATTTAAGTGTCGAATAAACTAGTATTGACATATGAGTTTTTAATTGCACAAACATTTGTGTAAATAGTTTTAGCCAACTCCTACTATTAGAATATTTAGAATAACTTGGAGGGGGATGAATTGGTTATCCAAGGTCTAGATATACCAATTCAACAAAAAAAAAACTTAAACAAGTTCAAATCTTATCATTCCATTGCTCGACCTCTACTGTAAAATATTTGAAACATTAGCTAGCTATCTATTGTTCTAAAGATAATAGACTTGTAGAATGTAAAGCTAAAACAAAAAATAATCACAATAACATACACACAAGTTTGACACTGGGATTTTATGTGAAATCCCAATTTGGGAAAAACCACTTGCAATACATCACCAATTTTCATTCTTTTGAAGTGAGACCTATTAGGAGCCAACCCTATTAAAGTTTAAAATACACACTATTAAATTTGACCTTGTTAAATGACTTAATCACCCTGTTAGGAGTGGCCTTGTTAGAGGAATTTAGATAATTCCATTAGAATGTCACTTGGCTAAAGGATTTTCATAGACTATTAGGTCCTTGTGATTGTTCAAATCCTACTATTGATTCATTATCTAGCCTCCATTATCATCTCAATGTCAAATTTTCTTTCCAACCCTTCAAGAAATCACCCTTCACTTTTTCTAAACTTAACTAAGCCTTGATCTTAGATTCGTTAGTCAACAACATCAGTAACAACTCCAACTCTCTGGAACTCCTTCTCACGTGCACAAATTCTCTACACTTCTCTTTTTCTTCCACTTCATAGAAAATTTGACTCTATACCTCTTTAAATAGGTAGTTCTAATCTTTTTCCACTTAATCAACACCCTAGATCTTAGGGTTCACATTTTAATCCATTAGATATAATGTATCTAATTGCCATTTTGTTTGTCTCTTATTTTCTAGAAACTTCTCCTTGAATTCATCTCTTAGATCATTTACCTAATCTTCTCCTAAAATTAAATCATCTAAATGATCTATTCTTATCATTAACATATTTTCCATGTCCCAAGAAATCAAATTAGTCAACTAGAAATTATGATTTCTCGCAATCAACTAAAATGTTGTTCCTCAGCCAACACTAAGTTTTGATACTCAGTCATCACTGAATTACTCAATCTCTTATAAAACTTCTCACTTGGAATCAACATTGTCACTTGGTCGATAAAGATGCTCAGTCAACACTAAATTTTCTCAACACTTATTGTGGCTCAATTGACACTAGCATTAGTTCAAAAAAATTTCTTAGTCTTTTTCTCTGTTACTCAGTCAAGCCTACACAAGTGATCTATCTTTTCTCACACTTTCAAGACTTGAACATTACTGGATTCTCCTCTATCAACATGATTTAAACAATCACTTTGTCTTGTCAAAGTGTAACTAATCAACTATCCATTTGTATTTTCCTCTTCATAACTTGACCTTTTCTCTAGATGCTTTTGTTATGAAAAACTTCTCAAATCCTCTTCATCAATAAAATTTATATCATATTTAGATTAGATAGAAAATTATCTAATTAATAGGTTTGACATCAATGACAACATAATAATTGTTCCAATTTTAGTCTCCAACAATCTCCCTCTTTGGCATTGATGACAACACCTCAACAAAAATATTTGTAGAAATACTTTAGGTTACCATACAATCCAAAAATTTTATAGACTTTGACTAACACTCTCAATGTATTAGATCTTTTATTAATATTCTTAGTTTCATTCTAATGCATATCTCTTATTTGGTAACACCTCTTAAAAGTTTATGAATTTCCTCTTAGTAATCACTCCCTCTTACTTAGCATTTCTCTACCAACTTCCAATTTCTCATTTCTTTGAAGATAATCACTCCCTCTTTAATATTTGTAATATTGTAATCTCTCCCTCTAATATTTTTTGCAATCTCTCCCTCTTTGACAACAATGCCAAAGACACTATCTCTTGCTCATACATCTTGATTATATAGATAATTGCATGTTAGGTCTAAATTCTTCATCTTGCATCTTCTAATCTATTATATTGTTCTTCTTCTTCACTACTACCTTAGGAAATTCATAGAGTAGAACTTTCTACATCAATGCATAAGATAGTTTGATCAATACATTTGATGCAATGCTTCTCTATAGCTTATGTAGCTTTGTTTAGGGGAAGAAACCCCAGTTTACCTCTTAGATATTCATGAGCATCCTTTGGTAAATCTTTCATGAATATGTCAGCAATTTTCTCTTTTGTGTTCATATATTCCAATTTTACTTCTTTGTCTTGAACTAGCTCTCTCAAGTAATGATACTTGATAGAAACCTATTTTTTCTTTGTGTGCATAATAGGGTTATTTAATATGTTACTTGAACTCGTGTTATCAAAATGGATAACCACTAGATCATTAATCTCTTCCTTTATATCTTTCAATAATTATTTTATGCAAATAATATTTGAAAAATTTATTGCCGCTACCGCATAGTTGACTTTAACTCTTGATTGGGAAATGCATTTTTCATCTTGCTTTTCCTTGTCTCCTTCCTAGAAATAATGCACCACCAATTATTCTTTTCCCATCATCAACGTTTCCTATGCAATTAGAATTAGTGAATACCTTTAGTTCACACTTATCATTCTTCTTATACCACAATCCATAGTATTTTGATCCTTTTCGAAACCTCAGTATTCCCTTTATTGCCATCACATTATTATCCATAGGACTTGTTAAAAATATAGAAGCTATCCCAACAACTAAGGTGGTACAGGAGCATGTCTGTGATAGGAAGTTTAATGGCAATAGGAAGATAGCTTGTAGCATTACTAATGCAGAATTTAATCATGATAGGAAGTCAGGTGGTGATAGGAAGATAAAACTCCCCTACACAAACATATGTACATTAACATGGAGTATCAACATAAAGGCTTATTAATTTCAGCTTTAGCAATACCCATCAATCTAGTATGAATCTCTTCTACCAAGAGAGTAGAAAAATAAAAAATAGAACTCATACCATACTGAAGTGCTTGAGCAATGATGAAAAGAAAAGAACGCGGGATATGATCTTGTTGATTCATGCCATATATCTTACATAGAGAGAAATAAAATGCTTGTGCTCTAGGGTTGAAGTATTTTCTCAACAATGGTTCTAAAGTATTTGATGTAACCAAAGATAATGGTCCTATCTTGACAAAATGTTCCTATAGTGGTCCTCCCCTTAAATACACCCTCTATGTATCATACCTAGCCTAGAGGTCTTCCATATCTATCTTCTTGTGAACTGCATGGTTAGGGTTGAATTTGAAAACCTTTTTGATCAATTCTGGTGAAACCCTAAAAAGATTATGACCAACATGATTCTTCACTATCCTAGTTATTGGATCATATTTCTTTGACATTATTGTAAGAAAATCATCATCAAAGAAAACTCCTGGGATAATTAATTTTCCAATGTCAAATTCGCACACATTATTCAGAGTAGTGGCAAGTCTTCTTTCTGCAAACCATTTATGAAAAAGATCCAAACCCTAGACAAATACTTCAACATCTCTTAACTAGTTAGCTTTGTCATAAAAACCCTCACTGATCAATAGCCTAGGGTTCTTTGGTATGAATTATTTTCCCTTAGAAAGTTCATTCATAGATTGTAACATTTATTCTAAAAAATCATCATGCACTACCCTTTTTAGGTAATCTACTTTCCCTAAGAAATCCCTTCATGAAGGCATTCTAAATAGTTGTACTACTATGAATATATTTTCTCAATTACCCAGAGATTTAGATACATACTCAATTTTCCTATTTTATATCTTTGAAGTCCATTACCAACAACTCTAAAAACTTTAGAAAATACACCTTTAGCTCTGAATATCTTTGCTTTATGAGAATTATGCAAATTTAGTGTTCAACAATGAAAATTTAGAACCCTTATTGCAAAATTGATCTAACACAAAACAACATTGATCAAAATTAATTCCCCAATAGTCATATTTTATGTCACACCATGGAATTTGAAATTCAACTATTGATTTTTACAAATTGGATGATTTAGCTTAAAAATCAAATGACTGCGTTATCTCTTTTTGTGACTGGTCATGTGTCATCAATATGCTTCCCCGCATTTGCTAAAGTTTGAGCAGTTTCAAATTGTGAGAAAGCATCAATCATCAATCTTTGTAAGATCAACGATTGTGAAAAACCTTTGGAACGACTACACTTGCCTTTAATATTTTAGGCCCACTTACATAGTCACCCTCCAACTCATTAAACATTTAGACTTCTTAGCAAATCAACATAAGATGTTTGGCATGTGTCCCACCTCGATGTTACCAGGCAACTTTTGGAATGACTGACCCTACTTGGCCACATGTCATCAAGGCACTTCCCCACTTTCTTTAAAAATCAATTGTCTTTATAAAGTGGGAAAGTGCTCACTATCGATCTTCAAATGATTGACAATTCCATAATATTTACTTTATTTGAAACCAATCATCAACAAGATCCAATGAAATTGAGTTAACCAGCCATGTGTTCAAACACTTTTCTAATTATTCTGACACCTTTCCAGCTTGGTAGCCCATAATAGAGATGACCTCATCAATTACATGTGTTAGTGAGGTGCTTTCCAACATTTGCTAAAATTCATTCATCTGCATAAAGCAGGAAAGCACTCACCATCAATCTTAGAATGATCAATGGTGAGGCAAAATATTTTTTAAAATAGTCCTAGTCGCCAAATTCATCTAATAAAATAGCTCAAAATTTCCACCATGTCTTGACACAATTTGACAACCTTGAATTGCTCTGTCAAGTCTATTTTTTGTGGCTTATGAAGGAACTGACATCATCCATGCTATGTGTCATGTAGGCACTTCCTTGCATTTCATAAAGTTCATTCACTTTCATATTGTGGTAAAGCCCCTACCGTTGATCTTACTTTGATCAATGGTTTGACAAGATAGACTTTATGTGATGTCCCCATTTTGACACGTAATTTAAATAATAATAAATACTTTATATAAAGTAATATTAATAAATAATATTAAAATAATATTATTATGCTATAAGTAATATTATAATAATTATATTATGTATGTCGTATTATAATAGCAATATGAATGAAATAATAAATAATGATAACGATACGTTTAATATAGAAATACTATATTAATAAAGTATTATAATATAATATATCTTATGATATTAATCAATATAACCAAAGCTTATTTAAATAAATTATATATATATATATATATATATATATATATATATATATATATATATATATATATATATATATATATATATATATATATATATATATCTCAATACTATGATATACCTAATTAATGAATAAATAATATTTATAAAAAGTAATATTATTAATAATGATAGACATAATATATGTTATATGTTTAATATATGATCTATAATTAATATAAATGTATATAATTAACATAATTATATTAAGAATATAATATAATTATTATTAACGAAAAGACATGACTCTATGAAACACGTATATATGTACAAAATGAAAACATTGAGAGGAAAAACACATTACATATTATCAGACTAATACCAATAGGAAGGAAATCAACAAATGTTCCAAAATGGGAACATTACAAGTGGTATCAGAGCATCAATCTTTCCATCCTGTGAAATCTATGCAAAAATATTTCATCAAAATATGTTTCACTCCAAGATTTCTAAAGATATGATTTCAGAAAGATTTCTTATCAGAATTGCTTGGCCTTCAAGGAATGGGTAGGTTTGGAATAAAGACAATCATATATATTGCAATAATGGAATTTGGGAATATTTGGAAATTTTGGACATATGAAGATACTATTGCAATAGAGAGATACAAAGGCATTGGAAACATCTTTTGGTCAATTTTGATCACTCGACAAAGTTAAATTTATTTAACATCCCTTAGTTATAAAGTTTATCATAATGCAATATAATTATATGTATGTATAAGGTGCATTAGATTAAATAGTTTTCAAACTCGAGCTTTAATTCATATGAATTAGTTAGCCCAATAAGTACCAAAGGATTATTGATTGCTAATGAAACCTAGAGTAGTT
Organism: Cupressus sempervirens; assembly: GCA_028749045.1. Taxonomy (NCBI): domain Eukaryota; kingdom Viridiplantae; phylum Streptophyta; class Pinopsida; order Cupressales; family Cupressaceae; genus Cupressus; species Cupressus sempervirens. Next base: position 172,846,820 of record CM053792.1, on the reverse strand, counting down.
TTTCTTCATGGAGAATGAGGAGATGGATCAGGCTTTGACAAGATTCAATCAATGTGTTACGAAGTCCATTAAAAAATTCACTCAAAATGAGAAACAGATAATTATGTCAATTTCCCAAGTTTATCTCACCATTCAATTTGGAAATGTGCTTGGCCTTCAAGGTGACATGCTGAATGGAAACCATTCTTGAATAGGAGGAAGCTTTGCATAAGGCAGTGGTAACCCTAGATGGAGCGATGGAAACTAGGCAACAAATGCTGGTGGAACCCATATTACAATAAGGGATAAATAATTAAAAATATGACAAGGAGAGTACATCATTACATTGAAGACAAAGGCATCCAGTTCAGACACTCATCCTAGACCTGAAGGAAGGAGATCGATCCAGTTTGAAGCAATGTTTGCTATAATCCATAAGCCATACGATAAACCTTTACAATGTATCATCTACACTACATGAAATATGACAATAAATTAAGGCAGAGAAGCGGGTTTGAATATAGCAGTGGTTAAAGGGATTGCAGTAGACATGGCTATTAAGTCACCAAAACATTAGAAAAAAAATAGTGGCCAATGAACCTCCATTTTTTGTGGCCTGTCCAAAGAAACTAGAGATAGAAACATCACAAATGATGTCATATGATAGTAAATAGTAGATGGGAAAAAATATATTTGTAAATAAGTTAAAAGGAATTGAAGGAAACAATGTACGAGTCTAAGAGATTTACATTATAACTTTGTGTAGCACCTGTCAGCAAAGTCAGCACATATTAAAAACTCTACGCTATTAGGTTAAGGCTTAAAACAAATAAGCATAAGAGTGAGTGTATGGGGAAAAGTTCTAAGGATCATTTAGTTTTTGACCTTATAGAATGATCATTACAAGTACAAAATCAGCATTTAAGGCAGCATGAACACCAATGTTTACATCGACAATCAACAATGTTTGCATCACCATATTTATGAGGAAGGTATCAATGAACAAAAGAGAACATCATCCAATCCTTGTGAATAGAGATATTCCTAGGGGCATCAATGATGGAACAAAGGTGGTATTCTCATACTATTATTGTCATATATGTTGAGGCATATTTACAAAAAAGTACTATAGAAAATGAAAAATTGTTTGCTAAATTGGTTGAATGAGGAACACATCAATAACAATGTAAAGGAGAAGAAATTGAACATTTATGAAGATCATTACATAATGAAAGAACAAACTTGTGCAACACTCTACACATTATCAAGGCACTTGATCAATGCAAGCATATGAGACACATCAACTCAAGAAAGTGAGCTTCGTAAGGAGTCTAATAATCACAAAGATATCAATATGAGAGAACTCTAAAGGAGAGGACCCACTATCAAATGGATAGAAGAGAAGACGACCTTAAGTGGATATGAAGATTACTTCATACTCATAAATTGCCACTTCAACCATAAAGGTGATGAGGTAAATTATATGTTTTCTTCATATATTATGAAATAATTGTTAGTGTCTTTGTTATTATTGACACATATTGTTATTGTGATGAATATTGAATAGTTTAAATGCTTACTATCAATGAATTCTAATCAAATAATTTCAAGGAAATGATATTGAATTTTAAGTTGATAATAATCAAAGAATGTTGTTAAATAAAATAATTATCTAAGATCATCATCTTCCAAGATGAGATAAGGCCTACCGTGATGGGATATCCTGGGGTACATCATACAAAGCACTATCTTGGAGATGATGGTTGGAGAGAGGTAACGATAATGAGGGTGAATGGTGAGGCCCACTGATTGGGTAACATGGCACCCATTATGGTTTTTGCTCCTATAATTGAATGATAAGATTAACTATCTGATATTTCAAAAATTATGCTTTAAAAGACTTCTTATTGGAAAATAGTTGATAGAATCACCTTAAGATCATGATTCTAGAAGTTGAGATAAGGCCTGCAGTGGAATAGGTTGGGTGACATCACTTGGGGTACCAGATAAAGCCTACAGGTACCAGGTAAGGCCTATGCAGATGGGATATCCTAGGGTACATCATACAAAGGCACCTTCTTGGAAGTAATGATTAGAGAGAGGTAATGATAATGAGGGTGCCCACTGGTTGGGTAACAGGGCACCCTATTATGGTTCCTCCTCCCATATTTAGAAAATAATGAGTTAATAAATAGATTGAGACTATAAACATCCTATCAGGAGATTGATTTATATATAATGTGTACTGATGATTTTTTGGTTGCAAGTCCACAATTAAGGAAATGCATAATGTGTGTTTGATGTGTTTGCTCCATGTCTTCATCTATCTACATCGTGTCTACTTCATGCTTTCATGATCTGTCTACATTGTGTATGCTTCATATTTTCATTCAATGTATATTTCATAAATCTTTTTGGTCTTTTGAATGCAAATATGTTTTGTTTGTGTATGAATATTTTTTCTTGAGGACAAGCAAATTCGAGAGGGGAGGACTGTGATGTCCCCATTTTGACACATAATTTAAATAATAATAAGTACTTTATATAAAGTAATATTAATAAATGATATTAAAATAATATTATTATGCTATAAGTATTATTATAATAATTATATTATGTATGTCATATTATAATAACAATATGAATGAAATAATAAATAATGATAAAGATACGTTTAATATAGCAATACTATATTAATAAAGTATTATAATATAATATATCTGATTAATGAATAAATATAATATTTATAACAAGTAATATTATTAACAATGATAGACATAATATATGGTATATGTTTAATATATGATCTATTATTAATATAAATATATATAATTAACATAATTATATTAAGAATATAATATAATTATTATTAACAAAAAGACATGACTCTATGAAACATGCATATATATAAAAAATCAAAACATTGAGAGGAAAGACACATTACATATTATCACACTAATACCAATAGGAAGGAAATCAGCAAATGTTCCAAAATGGGACATTACACTTTACCAGCGTTAAAAAACCTTCAAAATAACACTGGCAAGTCAACTTGAGGTTAAAACCATCCTTTAAAATAGAGGTTAATCGTAAAAATATTTTTGGGAAAGTATTTAAAAAATAAACATGGAGAAAATGGAAAAAGATTTTCTAAAATGAAAAGCTTCCCGCATACCTTCAAAATAAACCAATGCTCTCCTATTTTTTTTAAACTAGGGCATAAAAAAGTAAGGATTTCATGAAACTTAAGGTTTTTATCTAGGGCACATCATTTTTAACATACACTACCTCGAAAATCATGAATCAATTGGGTTTTCACGATGAAATGTAACAAAAAAAAATTATGTGAAAAACTAGGCCAACATTTTCCATTCCTATTCTCTTTAAGTATGTAGCATTTTCTTCCAAAAACTTTGAAATATTTCATGCATAACCATACAAAAATTCAAAAGGTGTAGCATTTATACCTTTCTTGACTTGCATTATGTTCAGAGTATAAACATATGTACTTACCACTTCTCTCTAGTATTTTTGTGACAAATTCTTCTCCATCATCGTTATTCTAGCACAATTCATAATTGATCTATTTCTCCTTTCAGCCATTCCATTTTGAGGAGGGGTACTAGGTGCATATATTTGTCTTTTGATTCCTCCATCGTTACAGAATATGTTGAAATCATTGGAAATGAATTCACCATCTCTCTCAAATCTCAACCACTTCAAACTTTTCCATATTTCCTTTTAAACTTTAGCCAAATACCACTTAAATATATGAAAAGTGTTAGAGTTTTCTTTAAGAAACATCATAGTCATCATTCTAGAGTAGTCATCAATAAATAGAATGAAATATTTATCTCCACAGTAGTTTTGAACTCTAATAGGTCCACATAAGTCAGTATGAACAAATTCCAAAGTGTCATCAAATGAATATCTTTTTCTCTTGAAACTATATTTTGTCATTTTCCCAATTGACATTGTTTACACATCACATTGTCAAGCTTCTTTAGTTTTGGAAAACCTCTTACTCTTTTCATTTTAGGAATGCTAACCAAATTGTTAAAGTTTACATGACATAATCTTTTGTGCCATAACTAAATATCTTCATACTATGCAAAAAAACATGTCTCATCAGATAAATCTTAGTAGAACAAGTTACCTCTTGTTTGATCACCACTTCCAATCAGTTTACCATCAACATCAAATATTTTGGCCTTTCTGTGATGAAATTCAACTCTGTAACCTAATTTTTTTAACTATGAAACATTCAACGTATTATAGTTAAATCCTTCAACCCAGTAAACATTGTCACATTTAATTTTTTCAGATAATTGAATTGTCCCTTTACCTTTCACAAGACATGGAACATCATTAACAAAGTTAACACACCCACCATTATATGTTCCATTATCCTCAAATTTACTTATATCACTAGTCATGTGATTAGAGCAAATACTAACAATTATCCATTTATCACTTTTGTTCACATAAGAGATTAAATTAGTTTTCTCATCTTCATTAGAATATTCTTTCATAGAAATATAGACTACCTCTTCATCATTACTTTCAGATTTAGTATCAATTTCTTCTTCAATAATGTAATAAGATTTGCTACCTTTGTCCTTGTAGTCCTTTTTCTTCTTGAAGTCTCAATAATCTCTTCTTCTTTTGTACTTGCTTTGTTTGCTTTCATCCTTGTCCTCTCTATTAGACACCTTGTAGCAATATGACCAACATTGTTCCATGAAAAATAGATTATGGGAAGTTTATCCTTTTATTTTCCTTTTCCTCTTCCAAACCTCCTAGCTATCAATGCCTCAAGTTCATCAATTTCATCATCAGATGTATCATTGTTGTAAGAATTTTTCTAAGGCAATAATTCAATGCCAAGATCAAGAAGCTCAATAGATAGTACAAGAGAGACAAATAATGTTCAAATGAGAATGGATATTAGATGAATGAATGAATACATTAAAGAAGCACCTTGTATATAAAGGCAACTGATATGACTAGGAGTCAGCAAAGAGATAAGCATAACAACTAAGCACATGATTTCCAAGAGTGGATTATCCTCCATTGTGCATGAATGTATGTGCACCAATGAGAGGATAAGAATGCAAAGGTGTATCTCATAAAAATATGTAGTAGACAACATGTGCTCAATTGGAGTGCAAACTACTGTGTTGTCTACATGAAAACTCATATGAATCTACAAACTCCTAGGTGTCTACATGACAACTAATATGCTAATGCATTAACATAAGTAAACTTAAGTAAAATGTAAAGTATAAATACTTATTTACACCAAAACCCCCCCTTAAGTGTAGCTTAGGGAAATGAACTTAAGCTCACAAAAGCTAGATAATAATGCAAGATGGGTTCCAACTACTAGGACATGTTAGGTACCCATGTACAATATGCAAGTGCAAATGATATGCAATGCAATCTCTCATAAAGTAGAGAAAGAGAGAAAACCTAATGGGAAAAACCCTCCCCCAAAAAGAGAGATGAAAAAACAAGATACTTGGATGGATGGAGTAATTAAGACCCCCCATTACAACATACAATAGAGAAGTATGAGAAGAACACAATCCTAGAAGAGGAAAAGGTCCCCCCATCAGAGAGAATAAGTAGAAGAAGAAGAAAGGAGACAAGGTAGTCCCTCGCGCCCTACCCCCCCCAATGTAGAATGCCCATCAATGATAGCTGCTCCAAGTCAAATGTAGAGGCTGATCCATGACTACTAAATAATGTTCCTCCCCTTAGGTACATATGAGATGCTTCCCCAATGTGTAGAAAGAATCCTGAAGATGAATGGTGTCTCTAAAAATTGCTCAATTGTCCCTGTGTCGATACTGATGGTTGCCCCTTCCAACACTGCTAAAAAGAACAAGTTTGGATCTAGCAAGAATTAATGTAGAACATATCCCAAAGAACCATTTGTCTCCTTGAATGATAAAGATACCTCCTACAACTATTGTACATAAGGATCCACAATCATATCAACCTTGAAAGACTGATCATGTAGAGAATGGACAAGAGGGTCAGAGTGTTCCCTCGCAACAACTGAAGAAGAATCTTCTTCATCAAAGAGAAGATGTATATAATCAATAATGTCTCCCAAATCTACTATGTAGGACTCCATAAAAAAACTTGAAATGTCTATCAAGTAGTCATCCCCTGATGCTGGAACTGGAAGACAAGGTGTACCCAACTATACTAAATTACATGGACCTATCACTATAGAAATGTATGCATGTGGAATGTGCTAATGTTGTGACCTTGTTCTTTGTCTATTAGAAGGATCTCCCAAAAGTGAGTCTATTGAGTCATTATCACTGTTGTCACTATTAGTTTCCACAATGTATGAGGTATTGAGAGGATTAGAAAATAAGCTAGCTGAACTTTCCTCAAAGTGAACATTCCTCTCTATGAATATCTCATGAGTCTCCAGATCCATAAGTGTATATGCCTTAACACTTTCTTTATATCCAATGAAAGTACAAGGTCTTGTTGGTGGTGTCTTACATTCCCTTGAAGATATGTGTGCCCATGCTAGACAACCAAAAACTCTAAAGTGTTTCACAACTAGTTTTCTTTTGCACCATGCCTCAAAAGGAGTCATTCCATCTAAGATAGTATGAGGAGATCTATTAAGGATGTAATTGGCACTACTTATAGCTTCTACCTCAAGTGATGGATGAAGAGACTTAGCTTGAACCATGCAACTTGCCATTGTCTTAAGAGTTCTAATCCTTATTATTGCAACACTTGTCTTTTGTGGACTAAATGCTATAGGATTTTGAAAATTGATACCCTCAAATTCACAAAAGTCTCTAAGTCTTGAGTTCACATATCTACTTTCATCTTCCATATGAAGAAACTTTATGGCTTTACTTGGTTGCTTCTCAACATGACTCTTGAAGGCTAGAAACTTATCAAACACTTCATTTTTTTGATCAAGAAAGTAGACTCATGTGTAGCATGAAAAGTCATCAATGAAACTAAGGACATAGTGACCCTTGATAACTAATGTCACTAAAAAAGGGCCTGCTAGAACTATGTGAACCAACTCAAGAACAACTGATTCTCTCCAAGACTTCCCTTTGTCAAACTTCTCTTCTAGATGCATATCTATTGAACAAGTTGAACATTCACCCTTAGAAAAGTTGATTGTAGGTAGACCTTTGACCATATTTCTTAAGCTAAGTTGATGAAGATAGTGGAAAGCAAGATTTCCATACCACTCATGCCATAATTTACTTTGCGATTGTGAATGAGTCAACAAGGCATGTAAAGGAGACTTAGGCACAAAGAGGGAGAAATAATAAAGCCTTGTGTCATGATTAAATTTACCCACTACAACCAATGAATCATCCTTAAGATTTCACACCATTACTAAATTAGGAAGGAACTCAACTTTATTTCCACCTCCATAGTGATTGATTTGGTAAATTGAAAGGAGATTAGTGCTAATGTTAGGAATATAGAGAACATCTTTGAACTCTCCATTTTCCATCTCAACTTGTCCTTTCCCTTCAACTTCCACTTGTGTATCATTCCCTACAAAGATGTGAGGTACCTTAGATTGCTCCAATGAAGAAAAGAGTCCTTTTGAAGAACCCATATGATGTGAGGCACCTAAGTCAAGAATCCATTCCCCTGAAGAACTTGAACTTGCCATTAGTGCTTTCCCTTTTCCCTTTGAAGTGGATGGATTTGAATCCTTGGAAGCATTTAGCACATTGATTTTGTTCTTCCTAAGTAAGTTTTCCAACTCATCTATTCTCTTAGTCTTGAAATGATGCTCATCATGATTTGGTTTCTTGCAATAAGCACAAAATAGTTTATCCTTCTTGTTATTGTTTCCCTTCTTATTGGAAGAAGAATTGCCTTGTTGTGAGGAGGAAGATTGTTGTGTCTCTGATTGTAATTTTGGCTTCCACTACTTTTTCTTGTTTTTGGTGAAACTTTTTTCACCTTGATTTGGTTGGTTTTCATTACTAGCCACCAATTCCTTGGAATTTGACAACTTGAGAATTCCCATATCTATCAACTTGGATTGTTCCAACATTACCATTTTTGAAAATGTTGGCACTTCCCATGGTCAACTTATGAGTATTGTAACTTGAAACAAAAGATGCATACTCTGAAGATAGCCTCTTCAATATGTGATGAATCAATCTATCATCCTTCATGGGATTACTACAATCCTTAAGTAGTGCTCTCAACTCATTGGTTTTGTTGACATAGTCTTGAATTGTGTCAAAATTTGTAGGATCCAAGAGAAGTAGATCATCTTCAATTTGGAATCCCTTTTGCTCATCCACCTTACCATACAACCCTTGAAGTTTTTCCCAAGCACCCTTAGCATCCTTAAAGTTGGAAATATGGAAGAAGAGATCTCTATGAACACAACTCCTAATAATTCGTAAAGCCTAGTTGTCTTTAATTTTCCAATCAACTTGTGCATCAACATTAGTGGGTTTTATAATTGTACCATCAACAAATAGATTTAAACCTTTTTTCCATTAGTCTAATCCATACAATATCTTTCTATGTAGTCTAATTGTGTGAAGTTAAAAGTAGAGTTTTAGGTGAACCCATGATGCAAAAAATTAAAAGAGCACAAGAGAGAAAAAGAGACACAAGAACACAAGACACTTCCCCCTTTCACTCAATCAAAGAATCTCCCCCAAAGGTGATGCTTTTGGCACTTTATATATAGTGCATGTACAATTGCCCACTTGTCAAAATAGACCAAAGTGGACTTTTGATTTTTGATATTTACAACCAAAAATATGAAGCTATATATGACTCAACAAGATAAGACACAAGACCTCTTATGGATCTAATTAATTACAAGTGCCAAAATAGGCCAAAAATGACCAAATGCTGAAATTATTATGTCCACTCAAAATTACTCCAAACTGATACTAGATCTAGAAAGTAGACAAAAAATTATGCACTTCCAAAAACTAGCACCTGAATATGTGTCCATATGAGCCCAAATGAAGCCTCTGAAGTTGTAAAAATTAGGATTGGCAATTTTTAGAGATACCCCAAAACAAAAAATTTTGCTTAAAAAAAAGGAGTCTATATGAGGGAGATATCATTGCTTGAAAATCACCTCTCTAATTATTTTTCGTGAATCATCCTTGCCGCACCTCCAAAAATCAAATGACTCTAGATTTCACCTCAATGTCTGATTTTGATGAAACAAAAGTCAATTTGGAGGTTTTTTGACCTAAAAGTAATACCAATATCTGATTTGCACCAGCAAGCTCCAATCTTGACCTATAAAAAAAAATCTCTCCAATGGCTATGCAATGAAACTCCTATGGCTTTGATAACATGTAAGAATTTTCCTAAGGTAATAATTCAATGCCAAGATCAAGAAGCTCAGTAGATAGAACAAGAGAGACAAATGATGATCAAATGAGAATCGATATCAGATGATTGGATGAATACATTATAGAAGTGCCTTGTATATAAAGGCAACTGATATGACTAGGAGTCAGCAAAGAGATAAGCATAACAACTAAGCACGTGTCCACCAAGAGTGGATTATCCTCCATTGTGCATGAATGTATGTGCAACAATGAGAGGATTAGAATGAAAAGGTGTATCTCATAAAGAGATGTAGTAGAAAACATGTGCTCAATTGGAGTGCAAACTACTATGTTATCTACATGACAATTCATATGAATCTACAAACTCCTAAGTGTCTACATGACAACTAATATGCTATTGCATTAACCTAAGTAAACTTAAGTAAAGTGTAAATAGTAATTACTTATTTGCACCAATAGCTATCATTTTTCACATGTTTTCCCTTTCCTTTCTTTCTAAGAACCAATTGTGATTTAAAAGAATATTTAACAGTAGTAGGAGTGTAATTATAAAAAATTGACATCTTAAAAGTAGTAAGCCTACCAATCACACCTTTGAGAGTTAGGTTATTACCTGGTGTACATCTTAGTTCTTGTATTGTAGAAACCCTAATAGCATAAATAAGAAGTAGAGTTATCAATACCTTATAGATTATTGTTTCATCTTCAATCATTCCTTTAGCTCCTCTAATAACATTGAAAAATTCTTTGATTCTTGTGCAATACTACACTATGTTCTCACCTTCTGCCATTCTCATTTCATCAAACTCACCTCTTAGACTTTCTGATTTGGCTCTCAAGATATTATCATCTCCTTCATTGATGGTCTTTAGTTTATACCACATTTCCTTTGAATTCTCACATTCCTTTAGCTCATCAAACTCAACATATCTTATGAATGAATCAATCTCCAACATTGGCTAATTGTGTTCTTTCTTTTCTTTCTATTTTTGAGCAATCAGAGGGTCTGTTGTTATATCCACATATGCACTGTCCAAAAAATCCAATGCAACAACACCAATACTATCTATATGTAGTCTCATCAACTTCTATCAAGCATGATTTTTTTTTTTGTTCAACTTTGGTACCGCTTTTTTTATGTCATGATCTTTAGCTTTGAGTACCTTCAAACTTCTCTTTACAAGAACCAATGCTTCAATACCAATTGTTAAACAATTTTAGATCTTATATTCCATTGCTCGACCTCTACTGTAAACTATTGGCAATGTTAGCTAGTTGTCCACTATTCTAAAGATAAGAAACTTGCATAATGTAAATGTAAAGTAATCAAACATCACAATAACATCCACACAAGTTTGACACTAGGATTTTATGTGGAAACCCAATTTGGAAAAAAACCACTACCAACATGTCAGAAATCTTCACTCTTCTGAAGTGATCCCTTTTAGGAGCCAACCCTATTAAAGGTTACAATACACAATGTTAAATGTGACCTTGTTAAAGGATTTAATCACCCTATTAGGAGTGTTGTTGTTAGAGGAATTTAGAATGTTCCATTAGAATCTCACCTAGTTAAAGGATTTACATAGACTATTAGGTTGTTATGACTATTAGTTCAACCTTATGAAAGGATTTCAAATATTTTTCAAAATGGTTAAAAAGTAATAGAAGGTTTGATCTATTAAGTACAACTCACTTTGCATGTTTAGACTTTTTTTTAGCTCCTAATATTGATTCACTATCTAGCCTCCATTGTATCACAATCTTAGATTTTCATGCCAACCCTTCAAGCAACCACCCTTCACTTTATCTCAACTCAATTAAGCCCTCTTCTTAGATTCACTAGTCAACAACATCAGTAACAACTCCAACTCTCTAGAACTCCTTCTTAGGTGCATAACTTCTCTACACTTCTCTTTTCTTCCACCACACAAAAAGTTCACCTGTGTACCTCTTTAAATAGGTAGTTTTTCTTTTTTTCTTTTTAATCAACACCATAGATCTTAGGATTAATGATTCATTTCATTAGATACAATGTATCTAATTGCCATTCTATTTGTCTCTCCTTTTCTAGAAACTTCTCCTTGAATTCCTCTCTTACATCATTTACCTAGTCTTCTCTTGAAATTAAAAGACCCAACTCATCAATCCTTATCTTGAACACATTTTCCATATCCTAAGATATCAACTTAGTCAGCCAAAAATTATGACTTCTTGCGATTAGTTAATATAATGTTCCTTGGCCAACACTAAGTTATGACACTTGGTCATCACTAAATTACTTGGTTGCTAATAAAATTTCTCACTCGACATCAACACTGTCACTTGGTTGATATTGATGCTCAGTCAACACTAAATTTTCTCGACACTTACTATGGTCAGTTGACACTAGCATCACTCAAAATTTTCAACAAAATTCCTTAGTCTTTTACTCTATTACTTGGTCATACCTACACAAGTGATCTATCTTTGCTCACACTTTCAAGACTTGAACATTACTCTCTTCTCCTCTATCAACATGATTTAAACAAAAAAATACCTTCTCAAAATCTAACTAGTCAAATATCCATTTATAGTTTCCTCTTCATAATGTAACCTTTCCTCTAGGTTCTTTTATTATGTATAGCTTCTCAAATCCTCCTCATCAATCAAATAGTTATGAAATTTAGATCAGATAGAAACTTGCCTCACTAATAGATTTGATAGCAATGGCAATACAATAATCGTTCCAATTGTAGTTTCAATATTCTAGATGACATTTAAAGTTTGTAGAGACAATTAAGGAGGAGATTACACATTTTTTTAGATGGCAGTAATCCCTAGACAAGCAGATTAACCAATCAAAAAATTAGAAGGGAAAACGACAAAAGGATGAAATATGGATCGTGATCCCAATCTAGAACTTTCAAAGATTATCTATTTAAGAAGGGTTCTTGCCCTAGGATCATAATGATAAGTGTATATGAGTAAAGGAAAGTGAAGTGAAAGAGTGAACAAGATAAGTATGGAGTGAACAAGCTAAGTATAGAGTGAAGGAAGGCTAAGTCTAAAAGGAGTTTAGACAATGCAAATAGAGCAATGAAGGATAACACAAAGATATCAGATAAGAAGATCATATTCAGATTTAGAAGAGAGGAGATCTATAATAAGATTTTAGAGAAAACCAAAGGATTAGGTATTGAGTCAATTTTAACAAATTGAGTAAGGGAAAATCTCTTAATAGAGTGGTTCTAACATACCTATTTTAAATCTCCTAACAGAGTCATTACTTTACAATAAGTGTAAAATCCTTTAACAAGGTAAGACCTAACAATCTTAAACACTTTTAATAGAGCTAACCCCTCATAGGGTAGATCATTTGATATTATCAAAATTGTAACCCTAACAAGTTATCTTTGTTGTTATAATAGAGAAGATTTGTGGGTTTCATCCCCACCCCAATTTTACATTCAATAGGAAGTGTTCTTGGGTACCAAAATCACAGTGTTATGTGTTGACGATTTTCATGGATTTCATGCTTAGATAGAATTCATTTTAGCATTACATATTTATGTTTATAGGGTATAAGAATTGAGATATTAGATGGATTATTTGTGAATTGGTTTATTTGTAAAAAGTATTATAAATACTGATTCACCCCCCTCATCTCAGTATCTTGTTTTCCATTAATATTTTCAACAATTGCTATAAGGATTTTTTTTTTGAAAAAGTCTATTAGCTTGAGAGGATTAGACCTTGGAGATGGAGGAATACAAAATGGAAAAATTTATTGAGAACTAGATGATTTATATCCAAATCATATTGCAACAAATTGAAGGAGAAAAATAAGAGTAAAGGAAATGCTTAAAAAAAAGGAAAGAAATGGTCATTCAACAAAATGATGCACTATATAAGGAAGTTGATACAAAAGGATTTCTTAATAGTGAGAATATTGATGAAAATGATGCAATAATAGTAGATCTACTAAATAAGAATAACATTATGAACAAAGAAGTCAAAGAACTCAAGAGAGAACAAAAATTTCAATCAATAAGATTGTGTAAAGTGACTAAAAAAAAGAAGAAAATAGAAGAAGACAAAGTCATGGCTGAGGAAGACAAAGAAAAATTGCTACCAGACTTGAAGAAAGATCATTTGAGGCGTAGAAGCCCACAAACAATCAATTGGACATGATGAACTAGTTGTTAATTAAAAATTAGGAGTTGAAGAGAAAGGACATGGAGATCACAAATCTGATATTACAAAGTGACCAACTAAGAAATGAGTTAAGATATAAGAAAGAACTATTGTAAAGAATGAACAAACCAAGTGAAGCTATTAGATACTTTGAAGAACTGATGAGATCACCAAGATCATCCAATGATACTTCTAAACTAGGATATGACAAGAACTCTTCATTTACTAAGGAAGGAGAGTCATCAAAGAATGGAGAGAAAAGAAATGCAAAATCCAAAGGCAAAACTACTTATCATCATTGTGGTAAACTTGGACACACTGCCAACATATACAAGAGCAAAAATGGTATGCAAAACCCTAAACCTAAGTTTATTGGTAATTATTTTAATTTCAAGAAGCAAGAACACCAAGAACATGAATGTAGACCAAAGAAAAGTGATGCACCCACTACACCTAGATTTGAAGGACATTTCTATAAATACTCGAAATATGGACATAGAGCTCATGAATGCAAATCCAAGGTAAATTTTAACTAGACATCTAAAAAGAAAACACATGCACCTAAGCAAGGTAACTATTATAATTGGGATTACAACACATGGTATACTTTTCATTATTGTGGAGAGTATGGGTACATTGAAGAGAATTTCATTAAGACACATTTAAGAGGTAACTATAAGAAATGGTTGAATAGAAACCTAGTCTATTTTAGTTGTCTTAAGGTTGTACATGTTAATAAGAACCGTAGGACCTGAGCACCAGCCCAAAATAGTGAAAAAAAGAAAGGAAAAGGGGAAGTTAAGGTTAAGAAAACATGGAAAGAGATAGTGGAAGTTGGAAGCAATGGAGAAAGAAAATCTGAGATCACCCAATCCAATGGATTAGGTGATCACACCTCATCTAACTAAGAAAAACAAGGTATAAGGAAATGTATACTTAATGTATCATCATACATTAGTTCCTAACAAGTAAATGGTTAAAAGTCCATATCAACACAAATCAAGATGCATTAGGACAAATTTGAGAAAAGCATTGGGCAATGAAATATGTTTTACTATCAAGTGTCAAGCATCACTAATACAGTTTGTATTGACCAAGCACTATAATATAGACTAAGAACTTACATTGACCAAGATAATTTATTTGCTGACAAAATTGTATTAACCAAGCAAGGTGATAGTGATCGAGTATTTGAAAAGAGGTGTGAAAGGATGAGATAACTATTGTGCACCTACTAAAGTACACATGCATTTATCATAGACCTAATTGATACAATTTGAAGGTATATATCAAATTTGGGCATTCATTTTTTTTATTTACCAAGAAAATTCAAGTGCACAAGCCATTCAGAGATGATCAAGGAAAATTTAGCAACAAAGAAAGTGAATCATGGTGTGCCATTGGTAATTTGATAGAATTTAGCAAGTGATATTCTTAGTACCGAGCTAGTTGTTTTTTGAGGTTGCCAAAGAAAAGTTTGTTTTGAAACCCTAGTTTGAAATGACATCATTCGTAACTATGAGTGAAATGTCGAAGGAGAGAAATGCACAGATTGTGAGGAACTATCAGTGTCCCCCACCTAATTTTAAGGATTATTCAAAATTTGAAGCAATAAAACATGAAATTGGAACTCTACTATCAATTCCACCAAAGGTTCTAACAATTTAGGATGTGCAAACTTGTTATATGAGAAAAATTGGAGAAGTCAAAGATTTTGAGTTGAGAGTAGCATATGAGAAGTTGTGTGACAATGGAGTATTAAAGGATAAATATAAGATTGCTGCTAAGAAAGAGTTTACCCTTGCCTTAGGATTTTTTAAAGTCTTCAAAGAAGAATGGATAAAGACTATGTTGTGTTGTATTCATGATATGAAGGTATGGTTAGAAGGCGGGTCAATTAAGATAAAAAATACTATCATATGTTGAGTTGCAGGATACCCTACCCTAGATAGATTGAAGAAAATGAGATACACAACAAGAAATAAATTTGAGAAATTGAAAAAAGATAAATGGAGCGATCAAGGTATGTCAATTAATGGATTGATGACCCTATTGTCAAATTTGCAGTACAAGTAATCACACGTAAGTTTTATTAGTCAAGTTGATTGAATAGTGTGTCATGCCTTTTAGTGGACCTAGGATACAAAATTGTTATAAAGGATCACAATTATGATCTCACAGATCTGCAACTACAACAATTTAATAGAGAAACTTGGAGCTATAAGGAAAGAAAAGAATAAATCATGCAAGTTTGGCTCTCTATTAGTTTATATATTTTTCTATGCACAAAATTCATTTCCTATCATCAACGTAGTAGCATGGGATAGGAGTAGGCTAGCTATGGAGAAAATAAACAACTTGATAAGTCAACTAGGACATTTTTTTGAGGTGATTATTGATAACTATTTTGAGGAATTTAGGAATAAAATGAGAAATTGAATGAGGATTCCTAAAATTGTAGATAAGTATTTTGATGATATATGTTTTATGGTGGACACAGATTTTGTTTATACCCAAGTTGTACTACCTAGAGTTGTATGGTTAAGACTGATGCCTTATGAGGTAAATGTTTATGAAGTCACAACAACAGTGACTACTCTTTTGTTAGAGGATATTGATGTGAATGTCAAGCCATTTGACACATATGACACAATAAAAGATCAAATTAATACAAAGAAAAGTGAGCCCAAGATAGATAATAAAATAATGAAAATAATCAAAGGTCTTGAGGGAAAAGATGATGAAGGGGAAGGATCATAACAAGTAGCTAAAGCCAAAGAATCAAAAGGTAAAGAGCTAGTTGTTTCCAAGCCTAAGGAAACAAAGTACAAGAAAATAATAATTATGGATCTAAAGGTTAACAAAGATCTCAAGAAAGGTGTACAGAAGGTTGTCACACACCAAGAGTCAAAAAGTAGAATACTAACAAGATCAAAGACAACACAACCCTTGGCTACCAAACCAAAAGAAAGTCTAGCAAAGAGGAAATTGACCACTTCACCAATGCAAAACCTACCTAAGAGGTCGAAGAGAAAATAAGTTGTAACATAGAAGGAAGAATATGATGAAGAAACTAAGTCTAATGATATGAGAAAACTTTAGATTGTTCCAAGATCATCTCCAATGACTTTTGAGCAAGTATGTGAGATGATGAAAGAGAAGAAATATAGAAGCATTAAAGACAATCAATTTAGATTCTTTAAGTAAAGATGACCAAGAGAAGATTAAAAATAATTTGATAAAGATGATGATATAATTCAAATCTACACCTATAGAGTTAGTTTAGGACATTCTTGAAAACTTGTTTAATAAAGTTGACACTAAGTGGAAGTGAGCATTATCCACTGAAAGATAGATCAGGAAGACCACGTTAGCACAAAAAATTCCAAATTTAGGGAAGACACGTGTTTATAGCACTAAAATATTTGTGAATAAATTTATGCCTAAGGAGAGGGCTTGTAAAATTTAGATGAATAAAGCTCATGAAGTTGAGCAAGAGAGCATAAATATATGAAAGGAAGCCTTTGAGTTTCTTATTCCATTAGGTAATAAAGAAGATGATGAAGGAGAAGAAAGAGGTGGAGAAGTTGAGAAAGAAGAAGATGATGCAACATATGTTACAAAACTTGCAGAGGAAATCAGACAATTAGTAGAAGGGTGTGAACAACAAGATGTTGTCACAATTGAGGACATTCATGATTCATCCCCACATGATTAGAATGTGTTGACTAAAGAATACCTAATAGATGGTGAATCAAATACATCTCTACGAAGCACCAATCTAGTATTACTACAAATCAAGGATTATCCAAAGATTGAAAGTGCCAAAAATGATAGTTTCCATGTTACATTAGTTATTGTTGTACAAGTTATGAGAAACAAGGATAGGCTATAATTGTGTTTCCACAATTCACTTGTATCCCAATAGACCATACCGTTGAGAAGATTGAATAAGAGAAAGAAAAAGAAATGATAGAAGTTGAGACACCCAAAGAATAAGAGGCTACACAAGCTCTTATACAACTACTAAGTGCCAAGTCAATTGAGATACTAACTGTCACACCTAAACATAAGGTTATGTCTACTCAACAGAAGCATAAACATGTATCTAGATTGATTGAAAAGGGTAAACAATTATAGTTATCACTACCCAGTGATATAACCCCTCGATCTTAGATAGTGGCACAATTAGATGAGATGACATAAGAGTTAATAAGTCTAGATGAGGTAATCACTTTACCCATGTATGACTTAAATAATCTAACATTGGAACAAATGCAAGAGTTACAAACTTTGTTGAGTCATAAGGCAAAGAAAGAACAACTAAGAAGAGAGCACAAAAAGAAACATGTATCACATAACATTAAAGATATTTTTGTTGATGCCTTTGGAATCACTGACATTAATAGTCGACATCTAATTTTAGATCAATTAGTCTACATAATCAACGAGATTCAAACATATGATATTGAGACCATTGATAAGTTGATGGAATGGTCTAAGAAGAAGTTGGAGCACAAAGTTTTGGAGAAAGTCTCTAGGGAACTTTCCAATAGGCAAGTAGAGCTTTCTAATCTAGTCAAATAGATACATGAAATTTTGAAGACTATTCATTCTTTATATATGAAGCTTTGTAATGTTAAATTCTTCACATTGGATAATCAACGATCAATTGATATGATTCAAACATATATGAAGGAATGTTCACATTCATTGAGGAAGAACACAAGCTCAAGCTCACCTTCATATAATAAGTCAACATTTGGTCAACAAAGGTTAGTCGAGTTACTAGCTAGAGATAGTGGCATGAGGATCAAATTGATTTCTATTCAATTAATGCTACTAACACATTTGGAATAAAGGACTAGAATAAATTTTGGCTACTCATCAAGCATTTTTTTATAAGTGCAAGATGTTTGGCTCCTGATTTAAGAGTTTTACAAAAAACCAAGAAACCAGACAAATGCATCTAAGGCTAGCAAATTCCTATGACAGATACATCTGAATGCAGTCTTGGGCCAACTTTAAGGCATAACTCCTTCTTCACTTCAGGCTCTACAAGACCTAGGTGGGTTAACCTTGAGGTTCTGAGATATGGTACCAGTGCATTTAAAACATAAGTCTGAACCTATTAATGTAGATGAAAACCCCTTTAATCTCCTAATAAATCATGTAATAACATAGATCTACAGTAGCAAATTGCAAATCCTATGATATTCACAAGTTGAGTCAGGGTTAATTCCTTTCAACCCACTACAAAACATGAAAAATTGAACTAATTTTGATTAAAAGATTTTGTGCAAATAACATTCATATCATCTTGCATTTGATTTAGTGATCAGTGCCTTATCCATTGAAACATAGAGTCATTACCAGCATAATGACCTAACTTGCTTGCATTACAATCAAGTTTATCAATTGAAATCCCCAAATCCCATACTTATGCAATATCCCCTTCATACACCCAGAAACCCTATCAGAATGATGAAGCATTTACTTAACTCCTTGAGTCAAAAGCAACAACAGATCTAACATACAACTCATCCAAACTACCTTAAATCAAATGAACCTTATCCATCTAATCACAAAGTTAATGACATATGAAGAATCAAGAGATAGAATAAGAGAACTCAGATAATTCATGTAAATCCCCTTTTGTATTCATCCATGGAAAGACTGAATACATTAGACTGGTAAAGCTAAATGAAGCACAAGATATGTCACATAATCTACCATCCATTATCATATCTCAGGAACAATACATGAAATTGAAATGCAAATCTGCACAGGTGTGGGTGTGTGCTCTTCACTACTAGAGCTCAGCTCAATAAACAGGAAGCAAAACCAATCACATCCATGGTTTCACAGTAGAACACTGGAACCCTGCTGGTATTACCTAGAGAAAATTGTCAACAACCTACAATGAAAGAAAGATAGAAAGATATAGGAGAAGATGAATTCCCAGATCTGATCTATGCCTGACATGTGTCCACTTGGAATTCAATCTTTTGCAACTAAACAACTTCTCTCTCCCTTCTCCCATTCTGATTTGATTTGGTTTCATCATTTTTCAGTAACTGATTTGCAAAATATCAAATGATGAAATCTTTTGTTTGCCAAAATATCTAATAACACCATTAAATGCTTGTGAGATCCTAATTCAACTAACTTGAAAGTAGTTAAATTCTTACCCCAACTACATTTTCACTGTATGTTACTGATCCTGCAAGTACGTTTTCAATTTTAGCTCATTTTACTAAGAAGGCCCCAAATTTCACGTTTCTAGCTATAACTTGAATCAATGAATTCCTGTGCAAAAATGAACTCCATAATTGAAAAGTTCATCTTCTCACAATTTTGGTGATATATAATATCGCTATGTTAGCCTACTGGGAACCTCCTAAATCTCATACAACTCATCCAAACTACCTTAAATCAAATGAACCTTATCCATCTAATCACAGAGTTAATGACATATGAAGAATCAAGAGATAGAATAAGAGAACTCAGATAATTCATGTAAATCCCCTTTTGTATTCATCCATGGAAAGACTGAATACATTAGACTGGTAAAGCTAAATGAAGCACAAGATATGTCACATAATCTACCATCCATTATCATATCTCAGGAACAATACATGAAATTGAAATGCAAATCTGCACAGGTGCGGGTGTGTGCTCTTCACTACTAGAGCTCAGCTCAATAAACAGGAAGCAAAACCAATCACATCCATGGTTTCACAGTAGAACACTGGAACCCTGCTGGTATTACCTAGAGAAAATTGCCAACAACCTACAATGAAAGAAAGATAGAAAGATATAGGAGAAGATGAATTCCCAGATCTGATCTATGCCTGACATGTGTCCACTTGGAATTCAATCTTTTGCAACTAAACAACTTCTCTCTCCCTTCTCCCATTCTAATCTGATTTGGTTTCATCATTTTTCAGTAACTGATTTGCAAAATATCTTCTATTCAAATGATGAAATCTTTTGTTTGCCAAAATATCTAATAACACCATTAAATGCTTGTGAGATCCTAATTCAACTAACTTGAAAGTAGTTAAATTCTTACCCCAACTGCATTTTCACTGTATGTTACTGATCCTGCAAGTACGTTTTCAATTTTAGCTCATTTTACTAAGAAGGCCCCAAATTTCACGTTTCTAGCTATAACTTGAATCAATGAATTCCTGTGCAAAAATGAACTCCATAATTGAAAAGTTCATCTTCTCACAATTTTGGTGATATATAATATCGCTATGTTAGCCTACTGGGAACCTCCTAAATCTCAATTTGAAAATTACCCCCCTCTGCTAAAAACTCAAGTCTACATCCTTGACATTTAAATTTTGAAAAACTTAAATGTTCTAAAGTTTAAGACTTTTAGAAAAATGCCCTTTTGAATTTAAAATGAATTCTCAACGTGCACTCATTTGAAAGAATAATAAAATATTATTTTTATTATTTCCAAATTTTTCTCCTATCCTCTAAATTTAAGGTCAAACCTAGTTTGACCAATGCCATGTGACACTCCATGATTGGCCTGCCTGATCTGCATCATCCACCATGTCATTAGTTGAGCAGAACCCACCACCACATGGCAATCACCCACATACCCGCTTTACTTAACCATCAAGCAACTTTTTATTGCGGGGATGTGCAGGCTATCGGATCTGACATGTGGCAGCATCTAGTGATTCCGTCTTGAATTACTCTTGTCTTGAATTACTCCTTTGGCACCACCTCATCGCGTGCGAGACTTGCTGCTACGTGGCAGCATCCCGCATACCCTCTTTGTTTAACCCGTGAGCATATTCCTCTTATAGAATTGCACCAGCATCGTGTGAGTTCGCCTCCACATTAGCACGGTTGTTGGGTCATTTAAAAGCTTGCTTGTGATCAGATCCGACTATCAGTTCACCTCGTCCCGGTTGGGTCCCACACAACACAACATAGCCTTCACAAAAGGCGCATTTCATAACACATTGTATGATTTGTAAGGAGTTGTATTTAAATACTTAAAACTCCCATTCCCCAACCAATGTGGGATATTCGTTTTCCAATGTTTTTAGCTCTGTTCTCACGAGTTTCTCCTCTAAATGTGTTGGGTTGCTTCATCTAATGCTGTGTGCTACTTCCTTTTCAATTGAAACGGCTTCATCTTCTATTTTTCACCCTAAAGCTTCATGTTTTCGTGGACTTGCTTTGCTTTTGCATGGATATACTTCAACAGTGTGTGGTTGACTCCTTACAATAAAACCTTGAGACCTGTGACTCTTTTCCATTCATGTGTGGACTATCATAATCTTGACGTGGGCATGTTCCCCCTTCAATGCGGGTTCCTCTTTGGCACAGGCTTTCTTGCATGTTTGGCGTAGGCTTTCTCATTCCTGCCACTGCCTCTATTCACATCCCCTGCTTCATTCGTTTCTCCTTGTGCTGCCTTAGAGCCTTTTTCATGCTACTATCACCTTCCTCTATTTGCTGGTGGTTCCTATTCCCTTCAACGTGGAGTTCTTTCTTAACATTGGTGGCTTCATTCTGTTGACTGCGTGACTTCTACATTGGCTTGCGTGAGCCTCCCTTCACCTTGCAATAGCTTATCTGCACTCTAGGTTCTGCCTTCTCTATGGTGTAGACCTTTGTTCCTTTTATGGCTGCATGCTCTACTATTGCCATGCCCTCTTCATCAATTGAAAGTATATCATTTTTTACTAAAGATGGAATTGTGCTACTTTTGAAAATCACCATAAAAGGGCTCTTTATTGTTGTTCATAAGGCTCTCATTTTCTATGGACTAACAATATAAGAAGCATTTACAAGCACATTTTTTAGCAGGGACTACTTTTTCCAAAACATAAAAAATTATGGCTATAACAAGCTTCTTTTTTGTTTGGGCAATTCTCAACCTAAAGTCCTACAACCCCCTCATTCTAGGGATGGCTTCAATTCCATCATCTTCCCCGTTTATCTCATTTCCCTTCCCCACAATGCCATAATTATCATTTGTTTGACAATTGTTTTGCCTTGATTCTTCCCTCTTTGAAATATTAGTCTTTAAAAAATCCCCTTTTGTTAAAATACTTTAATCTCCACCTTTTCTATTTAGTTGGATGTAATTAGTCAAGCCCACCAAAAGTGGGTCTGACTAAAAATTTTTTTGTTTTTGAACAACTGAAATGCAAAACTGATTTACCGAACTCTTGACTCTGACTGGTAATAATTTGTATCATTGGTTCAACTTTTAAAACTCATTTTCACATCTTTCTGCAACTTGTTGACTTTGTGCTAGGAGGTCCTTTGATTGGCCTTAAAAACTGACCCAAACACTTGAGCAAGCTCTGAAATCTGACACACTGAATCTTTGTTTTGCATTCTTGCATCCTGTCAAATCTTGTCTCATGAAAAATTTGGGGTCAAAAGATATTCACTGTCAAATTTGACTTCTCAGAACTGCCTGCAAGAAAACATGTCAGAAAATAATAAATTGGGTTCAGAATCAGCTTCAAAAACTGGGTAAATTGACACTTGGGAAGACGAAAATCAGGATGTTGATTTACTATCATGAAGAGAATATGGATTTTCATTTTGGTCTCATGAAAAATAGCAGGATGCAAATGGCGAGCAGTCAAAGTGAGCTACTTAGAATTTGCAAACTGGAAACAATGACAACATTTTTTTATGAATGGAATTGACCTAGAATTGTGTGCAGATAGATTCATCATGACTTGCAAACTGACACACTTGAAGTGTTTTTAGTGGACAATACAGTGGTACAATCCATTTGATCTCACCTATCATAGATTAGGAGTTATAATGTAACGAATAGGGTCACTGAACAATCTACAAATGCTGACACCAATAAAAAGATAGAAATTGCATTTGGAATCGTGTTTGAAAACTGATCAAACAGATTCGTCATGAGTTGAAACTTGAAACATAACAAGTCTCTAACATTTAAAATGCAAAGCAAAAGGAATTTCAACATTTGGGTCAACTGGGTCAAGGTTATAACTCATCAAACAGGGCTTCCCAGAATTCTGAACAAAGTGCATCAGCATGACAATATTAAATGACCAACTCTAAGGGATTCAAAACCTAGTCAAATGGACTTGAAATCACTCAAAATCTAAAACATAGGTTCTCGGAAATGGACACTAGACACTCCCAAAGTGGTGAATCACAAAACATTTTTAGGTGCAATTTATTCACTTGCAAACAAGGCCTCCTTTCGCTATTTGACACTTAAGTGAAAATGCAGATTTGGAATATGCTCAAAACAAGACTTCACGAAATGGCTCGAAATGTCAATTTATCATCATGGAACACTTAAATGCACTAAATGGAGGGTGTTAGAAACATTCAACACCTTACAGACCTCAAAGGTACAGTCAGGTACATATGCATTAAAAGCGCTCATAGGGCTTAATTTTCTCAAAAGTGCTCAAAATTTGGGCTACAATTTTGAGCCCCAACACAAGATAACCCCAAAAAACCTTGAATCATAAGTGACAAAACAAGGGGGAAATATTTAGAGATAACAAGGGGAAATATTTACATGACACATAAGAGAAAAGGGAACTATAGAAGGTGATAGAAATCAAAGTCAACATTATCAGATCATACAGATATATCAATACTGGTTTATTAGAAAAAAGTATTATAGATATAATTATTAAAAATTATAGGTCCTACCTCAAAGGGAAAACCAAAGATAATACAAGTAAGAAAACTAGCATATACATGCACCAAGATAGGTCCACATGAGATCCAATAATATCTCACCAAGGCTGCAAAAATACTTGAAACTACACGAACCTTGCAAAAGCCAAAAATTGCACGTTACTCAATATGCCAGGAAATGAACGTGCCTCAAGTAAGGAGAACAATTAATATTCAACGAGATAGAATTCTGTTTCGTGAGCATAGAGAAATGATCCATGATAGGTCTTCATCATGTAACCAATTGCACAGAAAGAGACAAAATGAACAACAAGCATTGTCCCAAGAATAGTAGACTAGAACATAAAACATGAAATGTTTTTTGGTTAGTGCAAGACTATCGAAGAACCCAACGTGCTCTTGCATCACAATGGTATTCCTTCTTCAATTATTAGTCATAGATTAATAGATTAAGGTAGTGTTATTGAATGAAGGATTACCTAGAGTTGAGACTTCTTCCAACGTACAGAAAGACAAACCTAAACCATCAAGGAGTGTGAGTACAAGTGGAGATAATGCTAGAGAATAAACAATAAAACAAGAAGAATACATGAAGATTGATGAAGGGCTTACAATTCTTATGATCTACAGAACCTAAAGGTAAGAAAATTATTATTTGTTGGACATGTAAGGAGCTTGGTCATTATTCATCAAAATATCCTAAGAGAGAAAGAAAGATAAAGCTAGAACCCTACAAGTCTAGAATTCTAAAAGATTTCTTATTTGTTAATGAAGATTTTGAACTTGGTTTTAAGATGGTAAATTTCCTAGTTAGTGATGATGAGATAGGATTTATTTCTATTAAGGAAGAAAGTTTTGAGAAAAGATGTACTAAAGGAAGAAGTAAGAGAAGGAAAATCCTTAATATCACATGTTGAAAAGAAAAATTTTGATTGCATTATTGACAATGGATTCTCTCATTATATGATTGGAGATATGAACAAGTTTGTTGAATTTAATAGTTAAGATGGAGGAGTAGTTAGAGTTGGAAATGATGCGACTTGTCACATTAAAAGAAAATGATCTTTTACACTTGATGGAAAGACTAACACTGAGGATTTTTCTTTGTGGATGGATTGAAACATAATCTTTTAAGTGTTGGACAACTTGTTGGAAAGGGATATCAGTTGAAATTTATAGAAAAGGCTAGCAATATTTAAAGATAAGAATGGTACATTGATTGGTATAGTTACAAGAACTAAAGGTAATGTATTTCAATTGAACCCTACTTAGATGAAATACTTGGTTTCTGAAGTGGATGACCATTGGTTATGGCATAAGATATTTTGTGACATTAACTTTGATAATATTGCGAAGATTAGTACAAGTTTTGCAGTTAGAGATTTTCCTAAGATTGTGAAACCTTTGAACATGATTTGTAAAGAATATATGTTGGCAAAGAAGAAGAAACACTCATTTCCAAGCCAAATATTTACTATTACAATGAAGTTGGAGATTGTGCACATAGATATAAGTGGACCTACAAGAATAAGATAATTTTATGATGAAAAGTGTACTTTAAGATTCTTATTGATGATTTTACTAGGATGATGTGTGTTGCATTTCTTAGAGAGAAATCTGAAGATTTTGAGAAATTCAATATATTTAAGAGTAGAATTGAGAATGGAATTGGATTGAAGATAAAATATCTAAAATGTATTAGACGATGATAATTTATTTCAAATGAATTTAACATCTCTTGTGAGGAAAATGGTATAAAAATACATCTTTCATCCCCTAAGACTTCACAATAGAATGAGATAGCAGAAAGAAGGAGCCGATCAGTAACTAAAGAAGCTAGGGCAATGATGTTTGAGAATAATGTATCACATATCTTATGGAGAGAAGTGATGAAAAATGTAGTATATACAATAAATAGAGTAAAGATTAGACATGACACTATTAAGATACCTTATAGACTTTGGTTTGGATAGACACCTACTGTGAAATACTTTAGAATATTTGGAAGTAAGTGTTTTATTAAAAGGGATGATGATATTGGGAAGTTTGATTCTAGAAGTGTTCAATATGTTTCTTGGATAAAGCATATATATGTTTTAATGAGATATTTAAGACTATTGTTGAAAGTGCTATGAGAAATTTAGAATACAATAAATGATACTTGATTCTGATTCTAATGGAGAGACTAATCAAAGGACTAAAAATTAGAATGTTGAGAAGGAATTATGTTATGAAACTAAAATTGATATGAATATTGAACTACAAAGAGAAGAAGGGAGAGTACCAAGTACTAAACCAAGATCATAACTTAGAGCAAAAATCAAAATTGAGCAAGGAATGCCTAATAGAAATTTACAAAGAACCACCCTGTGAATCAAATCATTGGGAGTGTGAACAAAGGAGTTATGACAAGATACAAGGTAACTGAAGAGTTATGTTTGATATCTCAAGTTGAAGCTAAGAATGCAGATGAAACTTGTAAATATGAATTTGGGATAAAGACTATGGAAAAACAACTTGAGTAGATAGAGAAGAACAAAACTTGGGAATTAGTACTTAGACCTAAAGAAGACAAGAACATAATAGGAAAAAATTAGGTATTTAGAAACAAGATAAATGGAAAATGAGAAGTAGTGAGAAACAAAGAAAGGTTAGTATGCAAAGGTTATTCACATCTAGAAGGAATTGATTTTGAGGAAACTTTTGCACCTATTCCTAGATTAGAGGTAGTTAGAATGTTTTTGGCATATGTAGCCAACAAAAATTTCAAGGTTTATCAAATAGACATTAAGCCATTTATTCTTAATGGAGAACTTGAAGAAGAGTTATACATTGAGAAACATGATGTCTTTCCTTTAACAGAGGAAAATGACATGGTTTGCATATTGAAGAAAGCATTATATAGATTGAATCAAGCATATAGAGCTTGGTGTGTGAGGTTGGATAAACATTTGATTAGTTTAGGATTTGAGAAAGGTAAATAAGATGATAACTTGTATTTAAGGAAGAATGAAGATGATTTACTAATTATTGTAGTTTTTATGGATGATATCATTTTTGGAGATAATGATGAAGCTGGCAAGAAATTTTTAGAAGAAATGAAGAATGAATTTGAGATGAGTATGATTGGTGAGATGAAATACTTCTTGAGATTACATATTGTTCAAGCCAAGGATGTCATTTTCATATCACAAGCTAAGTATTTTAAGGAAATATTGACACAATTTGGATTAGAAAACTGTAAATCTAGTGGAACACCTATGGTGACATGATGTAAGTTATCAAGAAAAGATGAATCACCTAGTGCACTACAAATACGTTACAAATAGAATTGCAATATTTGACACATGCTAGATCCAATCTAGTGAGTTCAATTGGATTTATGGTGAAATTTCAACCATATCCTAAAGAGATACATCTTGCAGTAGTAAAAAGAATTTTTAGATATTTCAAAGAAACTTCAGATTATAGACTATGGTATGAAAGATCACAAAATTTCACATTATGTGCATAAACTAATGTTCATTAGGTTGGAAATGTTGATGATACAAAAAGCACCAGTGTTGGAGCATTTTTCTTGGGAGGAAGATTGGTTTCTTGGCTAAGCAAAAAATAGGATTACATTTCACAAAGTATAATAGAGGCATAATATGTAGTTGCAACAAACTATTATAATCTAATAATTTGGATGAAGAAAATGTTGAAGGATATTGGAATTGAGTTTACTGGGCCTACTATTAAACATTATGACAATGCAAGTACAATTAGCATGTCAAAGAATCTAGTGTTACATTTAAGGGCAAAACACATTTCAATTAAGTATCACTTTTTGAGAGAAAAGATAATAGAGAAAGATATTAGATTGGGGTATGTTACCATAAAGGAATAGATAGAAGAAATATTCACAAAAACTTTGGCTAAAGATACATTTTAGTATTTGAGAGGTATGCTTGGGGTTATGCCCTAACCCTCTTCATAGTAGTTAATGTAGAGATTGCATTAGTTCATTATGAAATTAGAACATTATTGTTTTGTCTAGACTAGATGCTTGATGGTTCTCATATGGGGAAGTATATATGTTTGAGCTAAGTAATTGAGGAATCTTGGTAATGGTATTCAATTTTTTCTTTGGAAAATTTTAGAGATCTTTGCAATTTTTTTTGGAAATGATTGAGTTGGCATAATAAAACCCTTTTGTCATTGATCTATCGATTGTGGAGAGTTATACATGAAAAAATTTCTTTATATATGATGGAGAGAAATGCACAAGGAACATTGCTTGTAAATCAATGGGGGGGATGTACTTTATAGTTATGATTAGAACATGAAAAAATATTTACAAACTATATTTGTGAGAAACATGAATGGAGAAGTAAAGGTAGATGAGGAAGAAACCCCTTTATGTATTCATGGTACTTTGATATTTTTCATCTATGTTGTCATCAATGCAAAAGGGGGAGATTGTTAAGAATAAATTCTTTATGATATTATATGGAGGATTTTGTTAGTATGTTAGAGATATGATTGGGTGCTTATGTGTTGCATTCATGGGAGTGTTTTTCATTGATGTCAATATATCAATTTTTTGGACAATTTTGTCAGAGTTGTAAGGGAAGATTCATTTGCAAGGTTCATAGCCAGAGAGTTATGTTCTACACAATTGGAGTAGTATTTAGGAATATGTTCTAATTATATGTCTATCTTCAAAAAAGGAGATATAGAGTTGAGCTTGAGTTACACAAGTTGTGGTGGAGATCGCTCTCAGAGCGAGTTTCTCATAAACTATTTTTGGTAATTGTGTTTTATATTTTTAGTGAGGTTGAAGATCATTTAGTTGGCTTGGATGATGGTTGAAGATATGTTGAGAATACTATGGTTAATGTGGAGGAGTCAGATGTTCATTCTATGATAAGTTGTGAAGTATTTTCTACATGTTGTTCCTAAGAAGATGACTGTTGTTAATATCTTTATGGGAAGTCTTAGTTGTAATGTAATATCTTAATGTGGTCCTATATTATTCATTGTAAATTGAGAAAGCATCAAGGCTAAATAAATACTTGTTTTAGGACCTGGTAAAAAGGAAAGTTTGTTTCCTTGGTTGTAATCATCGGTGAGATCACAAGTTATGTTATGTGAGCTTTGGATCTAAATTATGTATGATCATAGAAGAGATTGATATATTGATGCATTGTGAGATTAAAAGGAACTATATTAGCAAAGGATTTGATGTTTAGTCAGTACATGAAATTGACTGTGTTATCCTGAAGATTGTTTAGTGATGAAAATCTTAAGGTAATTTGGACAGTGGGTTCATTTGTCTTCTTTCAACTCCTAACATGGTTGACACAACTTATAAAAAGGTTGGAATCTCTTGATAGGAATTGAAATTTTCCTCATAGAGGCTCATATGTACTGATTATATTTCATTGGATCCTAAGAGAGTCCATTATTTTACAAATAAATATTATATTAATACATCATCATGTGGGAATAATTCCCATTGAGCTTTTCCCTAGTTAACAAATCTAGTAATACTATGTATGTTTATCTTTCTATGGTTGTTGCATCTTTTGAGTACATGTTTCATATTTGATAAAGTTATTCAAAGTTGTTTTAAAACATAACAGATTCACCCTTCCCCCCTCTTAGTTATTTTGGTGGACTTTACTTTGTAACAATGAAAAGGTTTTTTTCTTAGGAAAGATGTCCCTAAAATTGGTTTTACTCCACTGCCTAGCTTTAGTCCTAATAATCTCTATTTTGGTAGCAACCTTGTACATAGAAGAGTTCACGATTGGTGTAGTCCATCATTTTTTACCATTTCCTTGAAGGAAGTGTGTGAGGCTCCCATTATTTTGTATCTAAAAGGGGAAGGATCACATTGAGAAGACTCCATCCATTTGAAGTGAAGTGGGTTATGATCAGGGGTCATTCTTGGTAGGAATTTTAGGTGTGTGTCATTAACCACTTCCCAAGTTGGAGAAGTGAGGAATCTATCCAAATGGACCTACATCAAGTGATATCCATTTCTAATATTAGACCAAGCATAGTGGTTACCAGAAATTTCAATGTCCACTAGGCTTGAATCATTTATGAAAGTGACCAATTCACCCATACTATCATTGTAATCAGATAAACCATCAATCTTCTTAGAGGGGTGAAGGGGGGAGTTGAAATCACCATCCAAAATAATGTTGTATGAAGGTTTTGGTAGCAAGAAGCTCTTGATTTCCTCCTAGACAGTCTTTCTTCCTGCCCTTTTTTTAGGAGCATAAATGTTGAAGATATGCTAGTAGTTCATTTCTTTATTGAAGGAGACCACAATGTAGTTCTCAGAGAAGGACATAGGGGTACCCTTAACACAACTAGGGTTTAAGGATGGAAATTCCTCTAGAAGCCCCCAACAGACTCATAGTAGGTGAACTAATCCCCTAACCAAAGGGTGCTCAATAAAATTGCAAAGTTATTATATGAAATTTTAACTTTTTAGAGAAGCATGATATCCACTCTATGTTAAAATATATATTATCTAATAGAAAACTAAAATTTTGGGTTGTTGAGCCCCCTGATGTTCCATGAGAGAAAGATCATTTGTTATCTTTTTAGTTGGCATCCAGGGTGAGTTTCCTACCTATAACAATCTCCCTTGCAATGACTTTCTATCTTTTGACTCTCTCTATCAGTACCTTTTATTGTTTCCAAGCCCACATTTGGTTTTTCTAGTTTTTATGGTTTCTTCGTTTTGTTCTTTTTCTTTTGAGTTTTCCAATCCCCACTTGCATCCTTAAGTTCCACATTAATGCCTAAAATTTGGATCTGTTGCATGATGAATGCATCTTGAGGTAACCCATCTCCTTGAGGTTTGAGTATCATTGCTTCCAAAATATCATCGAGGAAAACCTAGTCCACTATGGAGGCTACCTTAGTTTTTAGGCTTCCCACCAAGCTTTCCACATTTTTAGGAAGTTGTTGGGTTTCACCATTCATGTTGATAGTTTCAGGGCTATCCACCAACCCTTTTATAACATCTATCTTACGAGGTTGTGGAATTTATTTGTCTTTGAATCCCAACATCTTTGGACCCTTTAGGGGTGTAGATGTCTCCTACTATTATGGTAAAAATATTGTCCCCTCTAGGGAGTGAGCTGTTATTGGAGAACTCTCTAGGGGTGATAATGGAAATCCCTAGGGAGGTTATTTTCTTTGTCTTTTGGCTCAAGAACCAAGCTCTACTTTTGAGTAGCATTGGTATGCACCCTAGTATTTTACTACTAATAATACATGGTTTCTTTCTCATAGGCAAGCACTTGTGTGTATTTTCCAAAGTTGGGTAGAGTTTTGTTAATAGCCACATTAACATAAAACCTCACAAAAACTAGTCACGACTTGGAAAGGGTAATTAGGTCCACAATAATATAGTTCCCAAATGAGTCCCCTATCCATCTATAGATCTACTCATCCCATAATTCTAAGGGGAGCCCCAACAACCTAACCCAAACAAGGACCATGCAGGTTAGATCATTTGTAGGGTCAAACCTTGGCTTCCATTTAGATAGTGTGAGAATGTGTTTTTTATATAACCATGAGCTTGATAGGACACGTGATAGGTCTTCAAGATCCATTAAAAGAATAGGAAGAATCCTTATGGAATTTCCAAAGTAGAGATGCTTCCCTTGAGCTTCCATTATCCAAAGGTCCATTTTCTTACCATATCGATTAAGGGTTTGGAGTTCACAAACCTCCCAACTAGAGCCAGGTTAAGGTTCACCATGGTCTTGTCAACAAAAAAAATTAGGAGGCCAATCTTTGTTCCTTCTTCCATTGTGGTAACATTGGCTAAGACAAACTCAAGAATACTCATAGGGGGGCCCACAAGCATTGAAACCCAACCATCTTTGGTGTGGGTTTATTTAGGTGCACCAAAAAGCACCATAGTCGGTGCACTCATATTATGAGAAATAATGAATTTGATATGCACCATAGTTGGTGTACAGATTATTTGAGGAACCTCAATGATTGGGGGGCTAGGAGTAGGGTCAAAAATTGTGGGAATAGGGGAGGAGGATGGGTCCTCCCTAGCAACAACAATGGAAATCTAAAAAATTTGGAGGGCAAAAATGTTGTAAACAATTATTCAATTGTATATTGTCATTGATGTTACACAAATGTCATACTCTAACTAAGCACAACTAGTATTAAGCGAGCTCAAAAAACTCCAGTATCAACTAGACAGATCCAAGTTTAGTTAAAGACTAATTCCAACCAAGTTAGGTTACTTATTGAAGGATACTATTGTAAACCAAGTCAAGTTAGTTACTAAAGGAACTCAGTGTTAACTAAGTGACTCAATTTTAATGTCATTTTAATGACAACATAATACTTTTTTTCACTATTTGATTAATGTAAGTCAAGTTAGTGGATGTTAATTATATGTTTGAAAGGTTATTCAAGCCAACTTGATATTGGGTTTCATATATATGAAAGTTCAAGTTGTGGATTAAAATATGTAATGAGAAGACAACAAGATGCAAATTAAGAAGGATATCTAATTAAAGGCAAAACATCAAAGGAGTTGTAAAGAATATTTTGATCAAGGAGATTCTAGAGGATAAACTAGAATAGTGATCTAAATCTACAAATCAGTTGTTTCATTAATCAAGTCAATCATTGTTACTTTCTAACAATTGTAACAATGAAGAAATTTCTTAACAGAGTTGACCTAACAGTCATTTTTGTAAATCCTTTAAAAATGTGGCATTTCTAGGTTGAAGTGTCTTAAGACCTCTAACAAGGTCACTCCTAACAGGGTGATTCTGTGAGGCCTCACCATGACCCATCATAGCATAGATATTGTATTTCCATTTGGCCACCTAGCACTAGATATCTCAACATATATTCTGATACTTGATGGATAGTAAATTTTGCTACATAACCGATGATATTTACCTTGTGATTTTCCATTATGATATGTATTAGGACATAATTGGCATAGTTGATGAATTAATGGATATTTATTCAATACTTCATTATTATGTTAGAAATGGGTTTTAATGTGATTCTAATGATTAATTTGATCTTGTTAGGAAAGTTAGTAATATACAATTTTTTTTTTAGGGTTAATGATTAAATGCTTAATATGTAAGTGATGGAGAATAGGAAGTTAATTTTGAAATATCTTGTATGTAAATGGTAGAATAACAAAGTTATCATGTACTCTTACTTTCATATGTATATTATATGTGGCTTTTCATTGGACTATTGATGCTAGAGTTTAGTGTGCAGGAAAGGAACCATTGAAACATAATAGGGAAACAATGTACAACCAGATGATAAAATGATACTACCAAGGTGAATCTTTGTCAGATTTGTAAACCTTGTTGTGATGTGTTTATTTTGTAAACGTGAGATGTATGTGTGTAGTATGTATTTCATGTGTAGATTATGAACATGTCATGTATGTGTAGAACAAGATTTAGTATGCAAAGAACATTAACAAATAAAGTAAACATTCACAAACCAAAAACTAAATTCACATATATGCTTAGACAAAGAAAGAAAACAAGAAGTGCAAACCTCACAAGAGAAAACACTCCATGATTTCTTGATTCTATAGATGTGTCCTTTTGCTGTGGATGTATGCTCAAGATGCTCAAAAGCTGCTTCAATGGAGATGGGTAATGGCAAATTGGTAGCTTTGTGAGCTCTCAATTTGGCATTATAAGGGTAAGATTGATGACTTTGGTTCTCAAAATAGCATGGTAACTTTAGCTCAAATATTGTTGATGAAATGGCTTGGGATGGGATTCAATTTATAGGCTAAGGGCTTGAGGGATGGAGGGCTTAGATGCAAGGATGGGGAGATGGTTAAGGAGGGCTAAGATGCACTCAAAGGGGAGCACATGGATTGTGCTTGTTTAGCACCAATGGGAAAGTGACACTTGTCACAAGGAGGATGAGTGTGAGAGGGTAGGGTAAAGGGTTGGTTAAGGGCATGATGAGTGGGGTTGAGTATGTAAGAGAGGTGTAAGAGAAATGAGTGTGGAAGAGGGAAGAGTGTGGAAGATGGGTGTAAGAGTCATGAGTGGGCTTGTAAGAGTCTTTTATGTTTTGTAAGAGCACTCATGACTTAGTGGTTGGGTTTTTTGAGGGGAGACTTTGGTTTGGATTAGGAAAGTCTTAAACTTGTTTAAGGAATGTGACAACATTAGGGGGTGGATTAGGCTTGGGTTTGGGATTAGATTAGGGATGTTAGAGATGTGCAAGTGGATGGCATTAATGAGGGTGGGTGAGTTAGTGGCTAAGCTTGGTTAGTATGGGTGGATGGGGTGGATTAGGCTAAATGGAGGATTAGAGATAGGTTAGGGGTTTTTGAATTTGAGGATTTCATTTATCAAATAGATTTATTTAATAAATGGGGATTTTTGGAATTAGATAGGAGAAAAGGATTTAATTGATAAATAATAGATTATTTGATTTATCAATTAGGGCTATAGATGATTAATTAAATTAATCAACTAGGGATGGCAAAGGATTAATTAAATAAGAATTTAATTAATGATGCCTTTAGAGATGGCTAAATTAGATTACCAAAGTAGTGTAATCAAATTTAGGTGTCTACAGTATGATGTATAGTGAATTTTGTGTGTGTCACTTGACACTTGTACTCATTATGTGAAAATAACATGTTCTTTGATAAAGGATCATGTGACCACCTTATCCCAAATTAAATACCTTAATTGAGAAATTTGACTTATTGCCTTAAATTAGCAAGAGAATAAGGTTACCACCATAGGAAAAATTGAAATTGGACTTTACCTAGCATATGAGGGCTAATAAGTAGCTATAAGGTGTATTTGAGGTGAAAATAAACTCTACCCATGATAATACTTTACATTAAGAGGCTATTAGTGACCCCTAGGGTGCCTAGAAAGCCTAGGAGACCCCAAAAAAAAAAGCATTTTATATTGAATCAGAAAATGAGAGTGATATATAGAGGCATGGCCAAACTAGAAATTTACTTGGCCACTCTCTACCTTTAGAGACAACTAGGGTTTGGAGGAAGAGGATAAGGAGCTCTACTACAACTTTTCATTTGCCATTGCTTGGAGTGAGGCTGGTATCCATGATCCATGGTGTTCTTCATTTACATGTAGATTTGATATGGTGTTCTTCATTTCATGGTAAATTTGGTGTATTGTAGATGTGGTTTGTGAAAAGGATCTTTTGTTTGAGTGTTGCATGTGAGAGGTTTATGTGGTTTCTTCCTTGAATCTTGTTTTATTTTCATATTGTGTGTTTGTGTAATGGGTGTGAAGCATCACTCACCCTTGGGAGGGAAGAGATGCTTGGGTGAAGGGGTTAGTTTGGCTCACTCATGTAGTTGAGGAATTCTGCCATGTGTACAGATGATTTTATGTGTTCAAAGGAATATGGACTTCTTGTTACTTGCATTTTGGGAGGTATAAGGAGGTGTGTGACGAGGGAAGTCATTGTAAGCCTCAAAAGGGCATGTTGATAATGAGAATATGTGCATATATGTGAATCATAGTTTGGAAATCCTCCTCATGGAGAGAGCCCACCTTCACCCTATATCGTGATTCAATTGTGAATCTTTGTGCAAGCCTTGGGTTGGGTTGTCTTGTAATGTATTGTGTAGAGTTTTGTTATATTGTTGTGATCATGCATGATATGTGAATGTGTAGTATACAACTATTTGTGCCTTGTTTCCCCAAAATCAATTGGTGGCCTCCTTGAGGCCTAAGTTGGGAGATGAGCCTACATTGTTCTATATTTGTCTCTTATTTGTAGGTTTTTTCTTGAGGCCTTGGACATTTGGAGATTGTGAAGTCTTATCTTTGCATAAAAGAAGAGAACATTATTGTTTTTGGTATTGAAATGGAGGACAACTTCATCTTATTATGTAAATTCATTATACTGTAGAAGTGTTGTTATTGATCTCATGCATATGCCAAATAGAGAGATTATGAAACATCTTGTTTGAGAGGTCCTTCCATTGTGTAT
This sequence comes from Cupressus sempervirens, assembly GCA_028749045.1. NCBI lineage: Eukaryota > Viridiplantae > Streptophyta > Pinopsida > Cupressales > Cupressaceae > Cupressus > Cupressus sempervirens. The sequence continues at coordinate 172,810,608 of CM053792.1, read as the reverse complement.
CTTGATATGATGGTTCCATCACCCCATTGCTTATTTAATATTGTGTTGATGTTGCCTTATCATTACTCTGAATTAGAATATGTTGAAGAAAAGTAATTTGTATTATGATATTCCTTGGAAGAATGAATAGGACATTATCATTTTGATATTCTTATCTCCTCAAATTTCATAAGAATAATTTAGTTGCATTGGTGTTCAGTATTGCTTTCAAATTTGTTGTAGAATATACAATTGATAGTTAATGGATATGTAGATAGTTTAAATTATCAAATTGGATGTCAACGAGGTATATTAAATGTTTGATGTTCGTGAAATTACAGTCAAATGAATTCATTAAGTTCCATGTTAGTGTATTTTGCAAGTAGATTTTGTTAGTAATGCAAAAGTTGTTTTACGTTAGATTTGCTTATTAGAATAGAAATTATAATTCATAATGCAATCTTAAAATATCATCATCTCAAATCTAACAATCTTCGAGAATACATGAAAGAACTAGACAAATAAGTTATGCTCAAATAAAGACCTATAGATGCATATTCTTGCTGAAAAATATATGGGTAAAATCCAATAAGACCCTTGCTATTATAGTCAAATAAAATAATAGACCTTGAATAAAATAATAATATTTTTATTTGGTAAGTAGAAATAAATCATTTCCAAAATTCTTCCTATCAAATAAATGTCAAACTTAGTCCTTGTTTCATGATATGACCCTATACAAAAGATATATACATACAAAAAGCAAGAAAAGAAAACAAATCTTTTATAATCCTATACTAACCTAACATAATAAATAAGAAAATGAATACATTATGACCTAGCCCATTCCTTCTTACCTAAGTGTAGCATAATTCATACTATTTAAAAAGCTACCGAAGAAAAAATAATAATAACTAAGAGATGATGGGATGCCTAGGCGGCCATGCAAGTGGCTGACTTTGGGAAAAAAAGAAGAAGTAATTACACTTAAGTCTGACATATGCAGACATCCTCCCTAGTTGCCTAGCATGGGAGAAGATAAAAACTAAATATCATAGAAAAAAAACAACCCAACACATCTAGCTCGTGGCTATACAGCCACGAAAATGCACTTCCTTTACATTACTTTTTCTAACATTTTAAAAAATTAACTAAGTCCTCTCCTTCATATGGAAGTGCATTTTCATGGCTGTATAGACGTTGCCACACATCTACCCATGCCTGAGAAAAGGTGGGAGTACTTGGGAGAAATCTCAAGTAAATTTTCAAACATATTTATTGTAACTACCTTGGGAAAAAGGACGCCAGATGACTCCTCCATTCTAGGCGGCTAGGTAGGTGGGGAAGTTGACTTATATGTAAAAAGATTTGACATGGCTATGTTCCTCCCTAGGTGCCTAGTTTTGGGGATGGAAAGAAAAAGTGAGGGTAGTTGTTTAAAAATCATTTTTTAACCAAAAAAAAAAGTATTTAGTGAAAAAAGTATTAAGGGGTAGCTTAGGATATTTTCAAGGGAGGTTTAGAGTGTTATATTAAGTATAAATTAAAGATGTCAGTTTTAGAAGCGCTAGGAAAATTATAAGGAAAGAATGTTTAAAAAAAGAAAAGAATATTAAATGTTATTTAATGGGATTGAGAGTTTAAGATTCATAGTATAGATGGGTGAAACATAGGAATAACAAGTAATGTGAATTTTTCCTAAAATTATATATATATATATATATATATATATATATATATATATATATATATATATATATATATATATATATATATATATATATATATATATATATATATATCAAATCATTCACCATATCTATCTACATAAGTGGAAAGATAAACAAAAAGTAATTGAGGGCAATTTTTTTGATAATATGAAGATGATTTATTTTTCATAATTAGAATGTATGCAAGTTAATCAAGTTTATTTTAGTTTATATATATATATATATATATATATATATATATATATATATATATATATATATATATATATATAGACAAATCAAATCATTCACCATATCTATCTACATAAGTGGAAAGATAAACAAAAAGTAATTGAGGGCAATTTTTTTGATAATATGAAGATGATTTTTTTTCATAATTAGAATGCATGTAAGTTAATCAAGTTTCTTTTAGTTTATCTTTTAAATCAACTAAGAGCTAATAGAATCTTTCTATTTTATAATGTATGTTTATATTGTCAAATTAGAATTAAATTTAAATTTTGTTTATCTTATGATATTAATAAATTTTAATAAGAATTTAAAAGTGATCATTCTATTTTATAATTGTTTTGGATTGAAAGATTTAGCTTTTATTTTAATAATAGCATTATTTTCATTCTATAATTTTGAATTCTATTTTATCCTTAAAGTTAGTTACTAAAAGGATAATAGAAATATTCATGTATTATAATGTCATCCAATTTTGTTAAAAAAAAAAATTTAGAGAAAAAAAGGGAAAAGAAAGTTTTGTGTTTGTTTTATTATATAAATTATATATAAAGACATTATCATTATTTAGATCTCCTATTTTTGCTCCTATACAAATGGAGGTGGAGATATTAATGTTCTTCATATTTTTATTTAAAATAATCTTAAAATTATTGGTAAAACTCTAAAGAGGAAGTGGAAAGTGATTATATGTTAACTTTTTGGTGTGCATTGGAATTGTGAATTGTATATAATAAATGTTTTATTAATTAGTTGCCGAGAGATTTGAATAAATGTAAAAAGAATAAAAATAGTACGAGTTTCCTGGTCAATATAAGATAAAGAACTAACATTAATATTAGATTGTTGAATTCATGGTGACTTTTAAAATAATAATTTGGAGATATCATATATAGGATGATTTTAAAAAATTAAAAAATAATAGTATAATAGTGTGAAACATTAATAGAAAGGTGAATTAATAATAATGATGTCAAAGAAAAAAAGAGGTGTGTTAATATCCACATATTTAAAATGGTGGCAATGAATTTCTTTCATCATAATATTGGAATTAGTAATATGGTGTGGTTTAATTTAATAATTGAATTAAATAAATATTTAAACAAGCAATTAAGAATAAAAGAAATAATATAAACTAATATAGAAAATCAATAATTGATTGATAACTAGGATGTAGTTGTAACACCTAATTAGTAGATTTGCAACATAGTCAAAGTGGATTAAGGACGTTCAATAAATTGTTTTGTAAAAATAAATTTAAAAAATTAGTTGTGTTTTTGTCTGATAAAATCTAGGGCATGATAGATTCAAATCCTTTAACAAGGTCACATCTAATAGTTTATTTTGTAACCCTTCAAAGGGTTGGCTCCTAACAGGGCTCACTTCAAAAGAGTGAAAACTTGTAACTAGTTGCATTGGTGGTTTACCCAAATTGGGTTTCCAGGTTAAATCTTGGTGTCTAATGTGTTCATGTTATTTTCTTACTACTTTATCTTTCTGCAACTAAGCTACCAAAGGTTAATACACATTAAAATCTCAAGATTTCTTTGTTAAATGAGTTACAATGTATATCTAGTTCTAACCGAGTTGTGCAAGGATTTGGCTTAATAAGAAGTTTGTATTGACATCTAAGGAATTTTGATTTTTTTTTTTTGTGGTAGTTCATTCATCCCTCCACTCTCAATTACTCTTATATTTCCAATAGAAAAAACTAGGAGACAATAGTAGTGAGATGGAGTCAGACTATTAGTCTTTAATGTTATGAATTTGAATTTTTATTATCATTTATATAATTTTGACTTCTAATATTTTTAAAAGAAAATTGTGTATCTTTTAAATCAAAATTTGGTTTCATTCACTATGATATATTATTAGGAAGAGAAGTGATTTATAATCATGCATAATCTATCATTTAGAAGAGTTATAAATATTCATAAAAAAGAAGAGATTCTCCTTCTCTAAAAAATAGATGACACAATATTATTCTAAAATATTAGTGTGAAAATTATAGAACACTTTGAAAAACTAAACTCATCCACATATATTTTAAAAACATCAATCCATGAAATCACTTATATAACATGTTAGGTTACACTATAATATTTAATATTTGACGTGTACTATAGAAGTAAAAGAAGTTCATATTTAATGAATACTTACTTCGGCATTAATGAAAATATTAAGAATTGTAAATTACTATATTCTATGGTTGACTATTTCCTTTCCTCTTCTAAAAAATTTCAATCCAAGTTAATGATTATTCTATTATTTTTTTATATTTAAAATAGGAAGTAAAATGAGAGAAGCAAGGTTATTTAATGGTACAATTCTTTTACTTAATAAAAGATAATAGGTTTTAAGATAGAGATTCAAATTTGAAATCATTATGTGATTTTTTGTGTGTGGTAATTAAGAGTCTTAAGAAATTGGATATATTGAATAAAGTTAAATCAAGAATGTTGTTCTTCTAGTATCTACAATTAAGGGGTGAGTAAAAATCTCATCTTACCAATTCATAATTTTCTTAATGCTTAAGTAGTTATAAAAATAATCAATTTAGATTTAATTATGATTTTTCACATAAATATTAGTTTATAGTTAATCATAGTTTTAATCCTAAATATTAATTAAATAATAGCCCCTCCCCCCTCTCTTTCTCTCTCGTTCCCCTTATATTTGTATCACTCTTCTATCCATCTCTCCCTCTCCCTCTCCCTCTCCAACTCCCTCTTGGTCCACATCTCTCTATCTCAACCTCTGTATTTCGATGTATCTCTCCCTCCATGTCTTTATATATCTTTATATATTCCTCTCCCACCTCTCCACCCATACATCTCTCTCTCTCTACACACACACACACACACACATACATGTGTACACACACATAGATATATGTATGTGTGTATATATATATTCCCTTAAATCCATCTTCTAGGATCTCTATACATTCCATGTTTCATCTCTCATCTCTATTCCTATCACTATCTCATTCTCTCAATCTTTCTCCAACCTGACATCTCTCTCTCTCTCTCTCTATATATATATATATATATTCTCCCTCACCCTATTTTTATATTTATCTCTTTCATCTTTATCTATCACTCTTTCTCCTCTCTCTTTACCTCTCGCTCTCCCTCTCAATGTTTGTATCTTTCATCTCTCTCTCTCTCTCTCTCTCTCTCTCCACATCTCATCTACATGTTCCTCTCCCTTTCCATCTCTATCTTCTTATTTATCTCTCTCATCTTTCCCCAATCTATCCTTTCTATCCCTATCTATCAATATCCCCCAAAAAAGGATCACACATTTACTAATAGCCAATTACACATGTACTAATATTTGATTAGTTTTTAATTTTCTTGGTTGCTGATCGGTTTGTTTGTGAAAAATGTATTATAGTGGCTATTGGGAGGTCTTAGTGGTGGGTATCATACGAACATTTTAAAATGACACTTTTGGACCATCTTGCACTCTTCAAGTTCTACAAAGAGCTTTGTAAATGCAAGAAAGTTGAAAGGTTAGCTTTAAGATCTTCCCTCTATTGGAAATTGAAAGGAGTAACTAAGAGGGGAGGGGTGAATTAGTCACTACTAATACAAATCCAAGTCCCTTTAAGATGTCAATACAATATAAAACCAAATCTTGCGATAACTCAGTTAACATCAAATATTCTATTGTAACTCGGTTAACACTGAATATTAGATCTTAAGATATTAAATGTGATTAACCATAAATAACTTAGTTACAAAAACATAAAGGAAATAACATGAACACAAGAGACATCAAGATTTAATGTGGAAACCCAATTTTGGGAAAACCACCAATTGCAACTAGTTACTATTTTTCACTTTTCTAAAGTGAGCCCTATTAGGAGACAACCCTATTAAAGGTTACAAAACACACTATTAGGTGTGACCCTATTAGAGGATTTAATTCACCCTATTAGGAATGGCCTTGTTAGAGGTCTTTAGACACTTCAATCTAAAAATGACACCTTGTTAGAGGATTTAATGAATAGTTGTTAGGCTAATTCTGTTAGGATATTTGATTCATTGCTACAATTATTAGAGAGTAACAATGACTTGACTTGATTACTAATGCAACTTACTTTGTTGATTCATATCTCAGTTCTAGCTTGAATACATGATCCTCCTTGATCAAAATTTTCTTTACAGCTCAATCAACTTGGATAGTATAGATATCTTTCCTTATACGCTTCCTCAATTCAGCTTCTTTAATTCCAATTGTCCACACTTCAATCCTCAACTTGACCTTTCATATAAATGATTCACCTTGTTAAGTTAGCTTGTATACTCTTTTAATGAATCAAATATTATCCCTAAAGTCAGCTTGTATTAACTAATAAATATATCAAACTTAATATGCTAATAGTTGGCTAATACTAAATTGAGTACTCGATCAACATAGAGGATCCCTTCATTAACCAACCCAACTTGGTTAGAATAGGAGTTCTAACATTAATCGACCCAACTCAGTCAATACTGACTTCATGCTAACTTTCCTTTGGTAACCAAGTGAACACGGTCAATACAAGATCTTTTTCATTAACCAATTGAGGTCGGTCAATACTATCTCTAAAAGTCATAACTAAATGCTTGAGATACATAGGAAACTTCCTTCAACACCTGAGTGAGCTTGGCTATCACTGACTTCTTGGTAAAGGCTTTACATTTTGTGTAATATTAAAGACAACATACAATTGAGTAATTGTTTTCAACAATCTCCCTCTTTGGCATTGATCTCAATACAACATGCCATAATATAAAGAAATTTTAGAGAAAAATAGAAGTAGAGTAATATTCTTAGTTTCATTATGATTCTCATCCATGAGAACTCCCTCTATCAGTGAGAACTCCCTTTGACATCAGTCTTTCCCTCTAGAATGAGTTTCTCTAATATGAACTTGTTGATGACAACAAACTCTCATCACTGATATGAACTTGCTACTATAAAATTTCATTGATGTGAAAACAAACTCTCCCTCTTTGACATCTCATGCCAAAGACAATAATCAATGGATTTTCCATGTACCTAATTTAGTGATTCATATGCAATCTACTCTAACCATACTACATCAACTTGATTGATCTTCAAAATGCTTAGTTGATGCATCAATAAACTTTATTTAGTGAGCTTCAGAAAGGGGGGTGACTCTTAGCTTACCTCTGAGCTACAAAAATACATCCTTAGGTAATGGCTTGGTGAATATTTCTACAATTTTCTCTTTTGTATTCACATATTTCAATCTCACCTCCTTGTCCTGTACTAATTGTCTTAAAAAATAATAATTTATTGCAATGTGCTTTGTCTTGGTATGCATCATCGGATTTCTAGATATGTTAATTATACTAGTTTTATCACAGAATAACTACTAGATCCTTGATCTCTTCCTTCATACCTGACAATAGTTGTTTGAACCAAATGATGTTGGAACGATTGACTGCTATTGCAACATATTCTACTTCTATTGTAGACTAAGAGATGCAATTTTTCTTCTTGCTTATCCAAGACACTAGCTTCTTTCCAAGAAAGAATGATCCACCAATAATGCTTTTCCTATCATCGATACTTCCTTCCCAATCAGCATGAGTGAAGGCTTTCAATTCAAAGTTGCCTCCTTTCTTATATCAAAAACCATAATCTTTAGTACCTTTACCTCATAATTCTTTTTATTGCCATCATATGATTTTTCTTTGGATTAGTAGAGAATCTTGCCATTATATCAACTGTTAATACAATATCAGGTCTTATGTGTACCACATACTGAAGTTTGCTAATCATTGATCTATATGTAGCCCCATCTACTTCCTTGGAATCATCATTTTTGGAAAGCTTATGTCTAGTAGACATAGGTGTTCCACCTGGTCTAGAATCCTCCATTCCAAATTTCTTCAATATCTCCTTGATGTACTTTGATTGAGTAATGTAGATGTCATCCTCCTTCTATTAAATTTGCAAGCCAAAAAATAATTTAATCTCTCCAAACATTGACATTTCAAATTCTTTACTCATTTCCTCAAAAAAAAGATTTGCAGAGGCCATTATGTCTAGTGAATAATATATCATCTACAAAAAATTATGCCAACAATATCTTCTTTTCTGGTCCTTCCTTGATGTATAGGTTTCCATTGTCATTTGTCCTTTGAAAACCAATCTTTATCAAATAACTATGCAATCTTTCATACTAGGCTCTAGGGGCTTGTTTGAGACCATAGAAAGCTTTGTGTAATCTACAAACCATATCCCTTTTGATAGGATCTATGAAACCTTCAAGTTACTTGATATAGACTTCTTCTTCTAAGATTACATTCAAGAATATTGACTTCACATCCATTTGATATACTTTGAATCCTTTGTGTGCAGCATAAGCAAGTAGTGTTCTAACTATTGACATTGCAGTCAAGTTTGTTATTAGTGACACACACTTATTCAGATTGTAAGAATCTACCGAGTGTATTATATAGTATTAACCAAGCATTTCAAACTCTACCGAGTTCTACAATTGCTAATGAGTTCAAGGAATAGTATTTAGTTTATACTGAGTAGTTTCTACCATGATTGTGATCAATAGTGTAAACCGAGTATCTTAGAGTTTACTGAAGTACTCAGTGCAAATCGAGTTCATCCATGCTTATCGAGTTCGCAGTTACAATGATGAGAATCTAGTGTTTCCCGAGCCACACAGTCAACCAAGTGATTCAATTTATACCAAGCTTATTGTGATAGCATTGATTGATCTATACAATGTGAATTAAGTAACTTAGTTTATATGCCAAGTTTCATAGTACTCATTGAGTCACCAATGTAGACCAAGTTTAGACTACTTGGAAGTGATCAGTATGGACCGAGCTTCTACATCAACAGAATGCATGACGATGTTGGGCACTGACAGTGGATGTTGAGTATCAAAACCTCACTAAGCTGGTCTTCAGAACCCAAGTTCGTACAGTTGGGCCGACTTTGTATATTTTGTGTAAAACTTGTATTTTATCTAACTTTGTTGATTTGTAAATTGGATTGGTATACATGTAATGTATTGTATCACATCCAATAAGATGAGTATATTGAATATAACAAGAAGAGAAGAGTAGAAATGTGAAATACAAAGGCTATAGTAGTATAAGGAGTAGCAAAGATTAATCTATCAAAATAAGGTGATCATTACACTCAAAGGAATATCATCCAGCAAACCAAGTTTTAGATCAGAGATCACTCACTATTTTATCATAATAGGTGAATCAGTTAAATCCTTTCACAAGGTAGACATAATAGTCTTTTGTAAATCTCTTTACTGAGTGTGTAGTTTATTATATGTTTGTAAATCCTCTTGCAAGGTGGACCTAGCAGTCCTTATTGCTCCTAATAGTGTAGATCATCAGAAGTGATCATTATAAGCCTTAACAAGCCAACTTTATACTATAGTACTAAAGCTTGTGGGTATCATCCCCATCCCAATTTTACTTTCTATTTGGAAGGTTTCTAGGTCACCATATTTCTTGTCAAAGTGTCATGAATGTTTTAATGCTTTCAATTTTTCATGCATACAGTTAGATCAAAATTCACATGATGAATTAATTGGTGAAATAAAAGATTGAGCTTTATTGGTTACCAATTCACCCCTTCCCTCTTAGTAACTTAGCCTATCATATATATATTTCCAACAATTGGTATCTGAGCTTTATTGGTTCTTAGGAAAGAAGTTTAATAGCTTGAGCAAAGATCAGAGGCTATGGAGATATTTAGACTTGACAAGTGTAATGCCCCACTAAGGGATCCAAAGAATTTCACTAAGTTTGCTAAACAATTTTTTTTTTTTTAAACATAAATTATAAACCATTCATAACATCTGTGGAAGCAATAGTAACAATTCATCTGAAAGTAAACATAACATACATACATAATAGATTACATTCTTTAAAGATCCCTTAACATTGAATTACTTCTAATCATAACTATCCATCTAACATCACATCCTTAGCATTGAGATAACAATGATACATCTAATGTTCTTAAACAATATACAAGTGTTCATTTTAGATTGCTCAATCATCCACTGGACATGTTACAAGGTATGAAAAAGCTTGAAAGAATAAACATCCATGTAAATAAAGTACATCAACATCCAATATTAACCCATGATGCAATAACATAAATGAAACCACATGTCATACATGATACATCATCACAAAAGACATAAGCATCCATCATAAAAGATAACCATATATCACAAACATAAATAACTAAGTGCATGGTTCCTCCTAACCGTAAATAGCATCATCAGACCATCGTGGATCCTAGCCATCCCTCCGTGCGTAACATTCCAAAGCACCGAAGAGATCATCGGCTATAACCATAGTAGGAATGTCACTCCTAAAAACATCCTACTAACATGCAAAGTAAAGCATAAGATAACATCAACTAACATATGCAAATCATCAATACAAGAACATACCAGTAAATACATCCATCATAAGGTATATCATCTACCATAATGATTCAAGAATAGAATGAAGATGAATACCAACCAATAATACTCCAGCCACGGTGTCTCAATGGATCTCAAATGATAAGAGTGATAAAAACACTACCACCCGACCGCGTGGAACTTAAGTGGTCCACTCCCACCGTGCTGAGGAGATAATCTCAAGTCCCAAACAGACTATCAAAACCACAAAGCATAAATCTCTTAAGTCCTAGAATCCTAAAAGTATACTAACTCAAAGGTTCCAGCACACACAAAACTGACATCTAATACCCAGAGGCACAACAATGACATGTAGGAAACCTACTTTGCAAGTGGGAAAGTGTCATCGCATTTATCTCGTACAAGTTACCCTGGCAGTTAGCTAAACTCCACGGGTCCATACAGATCTCATGCAGCCACTAGTATCCTCTCATACTGACGAGGCATACTATGGAATGCAATGGTCGCAACCATGCGTCTCACTACTCCCATCCTAGCCTGTACAAGTGCTCAAGGCATGGGTGAGAACATCCAAAACAATTATCTTTTTAGGTTCATTTAATCCCCATTTAGTGTGTAAATGTTATCACTTATTAACTAAACTTACAATGAGTTACCCTGGCAGCCTCTTAGGGCCCCGGCCCCCATTGCAAGCCACTTCTCGACACTACAAGCATATTACCTACCCTAATGCTCATGGAATCATAAATCACCACAGTCCTGTACAAGCGACTGTAAAGAAAATCCAAAAGATAATCCATAAAAAGAATCATCAAATATCCATGATAAAAGCATCAAATATCCATAAAAATCATCAAGTCACCAAGATAAGAATCATCAAAATCTCCATGATAAAATCATCAAATATGCATAAAAGCATCAAATCTCCATGAGCAACTTCCATAGAAAATCATGACCACAACAGTTCTCTATTGGCAACTGAAGGCATCACTGATAATCATAATAATCATTGGTTCTCAATAACCAAAATATATCTCAAAATAGATCACCATATCCATTGGTTCTTCAACAAGCAACCAAGAATATCTCAAAATCATACTGATCTAAGACTCCAAAATGGTTGAGTCAAAACATGTCACATCATGAAATCATCAAGAATAAATCCACATATTAGTCCCATCATGGCGACTAGAAAACAAACCAAGGATAACTGATCGATGACTCAAAAATGATTAGCTCAGATATCTCGTACACATACATCTCAGCTTCACACATGAAGACTGATGAACAAATACAAACATTTCATAGAGCATACGATCACATAACCATGGTTGGGCTTATAAAGATCGAGACCAAATAAGATCAACATGCCAACACATCTCATAACCCCCGAGCCTCTGGTAACAACCTAGGACTGGTCAACACTAGTTAACCCAAAAACCCAAAACAAGAAGCATATAGAATATACGATGCAGACACATGTTTTGGTTTTGCTATAATCTCATAGTTGAATAATGTGTAGAGTTCATTTTTCCATTATTCAAGTGTAGAGGTTTCAGTTTCCATTTTCAAGTATACTTCAAATGTCTAAGTTTCATCATTTGACCTACAAGTCAACCCAATTGTTCCCCGAAAGCATTATCCTTCCATTATTAAGAATTACACTCTAAGAATAACTTAAGGATAAATGTTCACTACACTGATCATCATTGACCTTTAATTAAATTGTCCTTTATATTTAACCATGATCCATATTCTAATTGATTAACTCTTCTTTTAAGGTTACTTCAACTTTCATAATAAATCATGGATCATTATTCATTTTATTATAAGAGAACCAATTATCATTCTTCGAATAAGATATCATAACTTAATTAGAATGATCAACTAAATCCATCAATTAACATAGGCACACCATCTATGACCTATTAACATCTAATAGTTTTCAATTAGAAACTCAGTTAAGTATTACTAAAGTTTGAGTCTTTTAATTTAATCGTTATCATTGTTGACTACCTTATAATATCTAAGGTCATAATTCAAGTCATAAGACTTGTCAACCTCAATATAGATAATTTATAATCTCGTCAAAAGATTTATATTAATTAAATCTCCATAACTTAAGTATTAAATCTAATTAACTCTAGTTAATCGAATTAATAAATAATTTCAAACCATCAACCCAATGAATATTAATTAACTAATAAGTTCAATAATAATAACTTGTTAATATTTAATAACAAGCTATATTGAAAATCTTAATAATAATTCCAAATGACCGCATTCGTCATCTTTCAAAGAATACCAACATTATCTTGACGAATTCGTATTTATCATTAATCTTTCAAATAAGGCTCTATCGCACAACTTAATTATTTAATATCATAGTTATAATATTAATTTGATTTCAACTTCTCTCTTTTTTTTTTCAATCTTGCTAAAAGAATTATATTAGTTAATTCTCTATTACATGATTATTAATTAAATCCAATCAACTCTAGTTAATTGATTTTAATTAATAATTCCGCAATCATACCATCAACCTAAGAATACCAGTTGACCTACAGTAGTTTGTTCGTAGAAAGTCAACTTCAATACAAATATTGATATTTCAATAATACTAATAGTACTAATGAAATCTTATTTATAATGACCACAATCATCATACCAATAACTTCTTGACATACTCGTATCAATGATAATCATCTATACTCTATTTCATTAACAATTGAGTTGATAATAACTTAATAGCTAATACCAATCTATGATGATAGATTCTTCATTACTTTACTAACAATCACAATGTTCCCAATAAACGAGTCATTAAGATAAATACTCAAATAAATAATCTATAATTTCTTTCATGTACCTCATAGGCAATTCATTTATCTGAAATAATCTTTAATAATATAATAATTGCCAATTCAATTTCATTCATGAATTCATCTCCATTATATTTTCTTAGTGACCTTAAGTTAGAATAAATTCTAGTTAAATATTTAGATTAATTTAAAACTATATTATTTATTTAAAATCTTATATATTTAAAATCTTGTTCACATTATGTATATATATATATATATATATATATACTAATAATTCATATACTACAATTATTAATATATATATATACGTATATATTAAACTATCATAAAAATTGAATTAAAATTCGATTTGAAAAGCCATTTATAAAATGTTGCATATATTACAACATTGCCGCTGTACCCCGCATGTCCTTCGATTGGCGCTGGTACCAACTCTGCGACTATTGTCGCTACCACCTCAAACAAACCATGCAAGGGTTTTTTAAAGCCGTAACCCTGAAAAAAAAAGGCAGTGCGGCAGTTAAGAAGTCTGTCGCGGGTACCGCAGGTACCCTGCGACCACGGTACCGCAGACGTGTGGCAATAGAGAGGGGGGGGGTATGGGTTCGTCCCTCCCCCATACGTATATGTATAAAAATTTGATTAAACGTTTTTCCTTCTTTTTAATTCGGTTTATACACTTCGATTTGTAAATAAAGTTTTCCATTTTACACAAATATATATACATATATGTATATATGTATATATATATGTATATGTGTACATGTATGTATATATATATATGTGTGTGTGTACATGTATATATATATATATATATATATATATATATATATATATATATATATATACACACACACACACACACACACACACAATTTGCTATCAACTATTACTGCATTTAAATTATATATATAATTATTTATATGCAGATTTATAAAAGGGAAATATATACTCAGATTTAAAGGCTTAAGCAAGAATTCTTCCCTTTAAATAATTGTTTTCTAAACATATCCATTAATTCATCTAATGGATTTAACTATAAATTTGAAATCATCTTTCTCAATTTAATTCTAATTCGAACCCAAACCCGTTTAGATCTATTGTCTCTTTAATTGGATCTAGGGTTTTCTAATGTTTCCTTCTCAACCAAATAAATACATATCTAGATACCAATTCAATTGTAGATTCTAACACAAGAGTATTCAGACACATAAAATAGACATGATGAAGACAAGAAGGAAAATAGTGCAAAGAGAATATGTGATTATCACGAGTGCACCTGGGCACTGATGCTAGTCCGTCATGCCTCAGAAGTCCATAGAAAATCCTTTCCTTCTCCATCATTCGCAATCGAGCATATGAATCTTCTCCAATGCATGTAAACTTTGAAGCTTCCATTCTAGCTTGAAGCTTGTAGTCTCCATTAAGCTTCCATAAGGCTTACCTTAAGCTTCTCCTTCAGCTTCTAGCTTGTGGCTTGTCCAAATACACTAGGAGAGCCTCAATTTAAAGGCCTCTAAGAAGCATCTAGAGTGTCTCTAGAAACAACTAGAAGATAAGCATGACAACCAAGCATGGGTCTTCTCCAACCTTCTAGATAAGTCTTAAGGTTGTAGACACCATGTGCTCAAATAAAAATGCTAACTCCTAAGTGTAGACAACTAGTGCATTCTTAGAGTGCAAACTCCAGTGTTATCTACATGACAACTCTCGAGAATTTGCCAACTCCTATGTGAGCAAATATTAAAATAATACACATTAATTAATATAATATTTAATTTACTCTTTCCAATTTAATTTATTTATTTATTAAATCTCATGCACTAACTTTAATGATTTCAATTTTAAATCTTATTATATTTATATTTTAATCACATGAGATTTAGAATCTTTTAATAATTTAAAATATATTTTCCACTTTTAAATTTCATTTTCCAAAACTTAATTGCTAAAATATTTATTAGCTTTAATAATAATATTATTTAGTCATTTATTTAAAAATGAATTCCAAATATATATTATTATTAAAATAAATATTGTCACATTCCAAATTTAAACTTTTAACTTTTATTTTCAAATTTAATTATTTTATTTAATTAATTTTCCAATTAATTAAATAAAATAAATATTAAAATATCATATTAATTTTCCATTTAATTAAACCATTAATTAAATCTTTTAATTAGGCTTAGAAAATACATCAAAGACTCACAACGATAAAATATGAAAATCCATCATAGCCAAAATACATACAAAATCAAACCAAAGGTTTATATCACGAATTACGTTATCCAACATATTCAGAGGGTACTCAACTCGGATACTTGTCCTAATTTTCCAATTAGAACAAATGGCTTAAAAGGGTTGGGATTTGGACTTGAAAATTTATCTCCCCTCTCTTATCATTGAGATAGTGTGATAGGGTACGCTCATCCTAGCAATTCAGGGAAGTCGATACCCAGTACCTGCAACCTGCATAAAAACCATGCATGTACAAGCACAATATATACTAAACTAAACAGGCAATGGCAGGAAGTGGTGCATCGTGTAGATCCCGACTAGCAGGTGACTACGACTCCCTTCCTTAACCACATCAGACACGCCATACAAAAGCAAACACACACACCATACACATGCAAGTATGGGGTAAGTATCCATAATAAAACACATATGATAATAAACCATCTTACTAATCATCATTAATAACTAAAATCACTTGAATAATCATCATGCAACCATGAAATGTAAAGTACCAAGTAATCTCATCACATAATAAACTGAATCCATAGCACAATATCTGATAATCTCATAATAATGTTACTAACCATCAACATAAAACTAGCCCTAAAAGAGTTTAGCAACGATAACAAAATGTGAACTAGGGATAGGCACTACAACAAGGCTATTGACAAAGAAAAAATGGATTTGGAATTGGGTATTGGACAACTCAAGAAAGCGAAGGAACAAATCTCTCAATCCTTGAAAAGAAGAAAATATCTTGCAATTCAGAAGAATGACACTCTACATTGAAGAAAGAATTGAAGACATCCATTCAGAAAGAAATTTAATTAAGCTAATAAAGCAATCAAAGAAATATTAGAAAAGAATGGTACACTTCAAGAAGAAGTAAGAAAGCTAAAAAGAGAACAAAAAATTCAAACAGTAAGATTGTGTGAAGTCATGGAAGAGAAAAAAAAAGATAAAAGAAGAGATAGAAGGAAAGAACAATGAAATTTAGTATCTATCCCTTCAGTAGATAGACTTCATTGAACAACTCACTAATGTAAATGAAGAAATCATGAATCTAAGATCAGAAAATGAAAGATTGCAAAATGACCTAATCATTGAATGGAAAACCAATGAGAGGATGATAAAATCTCAAGCAGACATGAATCAACTAAAGGAGAAAATCCAATGCAAACAAAAAGGGAAACTGGTAATTGGATATACAAAAGAAGGAGAATTATCCAAGTTAGGAGCTCAAAAGAATCAAAGACCTACTTGAATCATTGTGATGAGTTAGGTCATACATCAAACAAATGTTGGAGCAATGGGAAAGATAAATTCAATGGAAAATTCTACAATTGTAATCAGCATGGTCATAGAGCTAATGAATGCAAAGAGAAACCTAAGTTTGAAGGCAAATGTCACAAATGTAAGAAATATGGGCACAAATCCTTTGAATGCAAAACTAAGATATTGAACCTAGTAGAACAGATAGTAAAAGCTATATTTGGTTGGGACTATAACACTTGGTGCAAATGTTATTACTGTGGAGAATTTGGACACATTGGAATGAATTGTGTAAAACATCACATGAGGACAAGAGACACCACTAGAAGATGTTTCATTTGTATAGAACTTGGTCATTTTGCCAAGAACTGTATGAATACTGGAAGAATTGAAGATGAAAAGAAGGAAAAAGTTAATAACATCAGAAAGTAGATGAAACAAAAATGGATTCAAAAATCTTCTAAGAATGCCAATTCAAGCAATGAAGACCATGCCACACAAGAATTGGGTGACTCAAGCATTTTTTCTTGATCTCCCACAAGGAGAACTAGAACTAGGATTCTGAAGAATACATCTTACATCAATTCTATTTAGTAGAATGAAAAGATCCATATCAACATTAAATATGTAAAGCGATCACTGAGCATTCAAGAAAATTCTAGTCTTTATCGAGCAAGGTCAGGTTACAGACCCTATTGAGCATAGTTGGGAGTTACTAAGATTGTTGTGTGGACACTAAGTCATGGATGACTTTGCCAAGCATTTAATTCAAGCTGAGTGGAAGACAGTCTATCATCAGCAAAACGATCCTACTAGGCTTTTATGTCGATTGGAAGGAAAATTTTGATAAAAAGGGTAAAATTGAATTCATTTCTCATAGTAAATTTTTGAGAGCTATTTGTGCAGAGCATTATTTGTGCATTTGAACAATTTGTGCAAAATACTATTAAAGATTTTCGTGTTCTCTCAAACCCTACTGAGAAAAATGGCATCCACAAATAGAAAATCAAAGAAAGGGCGGATATGTTGGTTCGAGGCATGGAATGGATGACACTAGACTTCAAGTTGAGTCTGGCTATCATAGAAACCCTAGATCTAAGCGGATCACAATCTCAAATTCCATCAAAGGTACTATTGATAAATGATATTCGTACACATTTTCAATGTGCTATCTAAGATATTGGAACCCTGGAAATGGATGAAACCCCATAGAAGGTATGAGTGAATGGCGTACTAAAACTAGAACATCAACACCTTGAAGCCAAAGGTTTGACTCACATTCCGCACATGCCACAAGATTTTTAGATCAAATGAATAAGATTTGTCCTTAATCATGTGCATAATGGTTAGCTATGATTGGAGCAACCCATTATGATAACAAAGAAGATGATCCATAGGATCACTAGTCTTCCTATGCTGGTAAAAGAAAAAATGGCTAAAACCCTAAGTCGGGTCAAACTAGAAAAGAAAACCCTTTCCAAGTGGGATGGAAGGGGAATGAAGATCAACTATGTCATGGATATGGAATTAAAGTTTGAGATACATGTCATCGTGCACAAAATATACAACTTCAGCAGACTCAAGCTATGGATCTCGCATGTCACTTGACCTTGCCAAGTTGATGCTAATTTAGTTCAACAAAAATATGGAGAGTATAAGAACTTCAAAGAATAATCCTTATAATTTTGGTTCAGTCTAGTCTATTTTTCTATGTGCAAAAGTTTTTCCCATCAAAAGGTACCATCGTATGGAGGAAAGATGTACCTATTCTTTATCAGATCAATAAATATATAGCTGAAATAGGGGAAAAATATGTTAGCATAATGGATAACTACTTTGATGCATTTAAGGACAAGATGAATAATAGATTTAGGATCCCTAAGAAACTTGTTGATGGTTAGAAAGATTATATTTGTTTTATGGTTGATTGTGATAAAGTATATATTCAAGCTTTAAGATTGAGAATTGTATGGGTCAGGCCTCTAGGTTATGAGGTTAACATAGATGAAACCAAGGACATTATTGAAGCACTGATTAATGAACCTATTGACCCAAAAGCTACATACTTTGGCGCCTATGAAGCAAAGGAAAGAATAGAACTTGAAATAAAACTCCCTCAAGCGGTCAACAAAGGAAAGAAGAGGATTACAAAATTGAAAACTAGCTCCACTCTTCTGTTGACTGAAGGTAAAGGTGATGACATTGAGGAAGATGAAGTAGAAGATGAAGAGAAGTTAGAAGAAGTAGAGCCAGTAAATAAGAAAGGTAAGGTTATTATAACCAAACCTACAAAACCATTTACTGCAGTGTTCACAAGGAGGGTATCCAGGAAGAAACAAGGTGGAGATACAATTTTCAAAAGCCACCACTCTCTTTCCAAGAAAAGTTAAAAGAAATTGACACTGGAGCCAGTATCACAAACTTCAAATCACTAAGGTATGAAATAAGAACTATAGAGGAGTAGAAGCAAATTGAAGACTTATGTCTAAGATGGGAAAATGGAAATATTCTCCAGATGATCTTGTTCAACAGATTTTGAGTGAATTAATGGAGAAAGTTAAGCCAAGATGGGAGCATGCAAGGAAAATTGCTAAAGACATATATGAGTAGACCCTAAGGAAACTCATGTTGAGTTTGAGTAATAAAGAAGTTAATGAGTCTATTAGTATGTATCTTCTCCAGCTTTAACTGTCCATCCTCCAAAACTGACTGAATGAAATGGTACCACAACTGTATGTGTTTGGTCTTAGAATGCAGAGCTGAATTCTTTGCAAGATGAATGGCACTCTGACTATCTGTGAACAAATAATGACCCTTCTGAGGATATCCCGATTCTTTCAAGAAGAATTGAAGCCATATCATCTCCTTGGCTGCCTCTATGGCAGCAACATACTCTGCCACTGTAGTGGATAGAGCATTAATCTTCTGTAACCTAGAAACCTAGCTCACGGCTGCCCCACCAACAGTAAAGACATAACTTGTAGTACTCCTCCTAGTATCAATATCTCTTGGAAAATCTGAGTCAACATATCCCTATAAATTAGTAGTAGAGCCCCCGAAGTGTAAACACTTATTGGATATTCCTCTCAAATATCTGAGAATCCACTTGACAACATTCCAATGCTCAAATCCTGGATGACTCATATTCTTGCTAACAACTCCCACTGCATGAGCAATATCTGGCCTAGTGCATACCATAGCATACATCAAGCTTCCTATAGCTGAAGCATAGGGTACCTTGGACATCTTATCCTCCTCTTCACGTGTCTTAGGACACATCTCCTTAGTCAATTTAAAATGACCAGGTAAAGGTGTGCTGACAGCTTTAGCATTCTCCATAGAGAAACGTTGCAACACCTTCTCAACATAATCAGCCTGAGATAGTGTCAATGTTCTATTCTTCCTATCTCTAAAAATCTTCATACCAAGGATTTGTTTTGCTGCCCTCAAATCCTTCATAGCAAATGCATGTGCTAACTAGTGTTTTAGCCCCTTAATATGATCCATGTTAGACCTAGCTACAAGCATATCATCAACATGTAAACATAAAATAATGTAGCTATCATCATCCAACCTCTTAAAATAAACAAAATAATTTGAATGACACCTATTATATCCATGCTCATGCATAAACCTGTCAAATTTTAGATACCATTGCCGAGGTGCTTGCTTCAAGCCATATAAACCTTTCTTCAATTTGCACACTAAGTTCTCCTTACCTTAGACCTCAAAACCCTGTGGCTGAGCCATATATATTTCTTCATCCAAATCACCATGAAGGAAGGATATTTTAACATCCAACTGCTCTAAATGCAAATCTTTAGTAGCCACAAGACTTAAAACAGTACAGATAGAAGTCATTTTAACAACATGAGATGATATATCATCAAAATCAATTCCCTTTTTTTGTGCAAATCCATTTACAACTAACCTAGCCTTAAATATTTTCTTACCTCCTTCCTCTTCTTTCAACCTATAAACCCACTTATTTTGTAAAGCCTTTTTACTTGTAGGCAACTTGCACAAATCCCATGTCTTATTCTTCAGAAAAGAGTCCATTTCATCTTTCATTGCAGACTCCTACTGAATCTTAGTATCCACCTTCACAACTTCATCATTACTTTCAAGTTCACCAGCATTAGTAAGTAAAATAGAATATAAAGAGGGAGAAAATATTTGTGGAGGTCTAATTGGCCTCGTTGACCGTCTAACATTCACTGGTGTGTGGTATTTGTTGTTGCGGTTGTTGCACATCATGAGGAATGGTTGGAACATCAACTTTTGGAATATCATCCATCACTACATAATCATCTTCTTTCTTCTCATGTTGCTGCAACAGATCTTTGTCCAACACTTTCTCATTGAATATGACATCTTGGCTTCTTACAATTTTATAATTTTCAAAATCCCAAAGCCTATAACCAAATTCATTAATGCCATATCCAAAAAAGACACATTTCTTTGATTTAGCTTCTAGCTTGGTTCTATTTTCAGAGTCTATATGAGCAAAGGTTTCACAACCGAAGGTCTTGAGAAAAGAATAACTCACCTTCATACCAGTCCATGCCTCCTCTAGAATACCACAACCAAAAGGAGTAGAGGGACCTCTATTAATCAAATATATTGTAGTATTGATAGCCTCTACCCACATGTGTAAGGGCAACCCAACATGCAACCTCATGCTCCTTGCGCACTCCATTATAGTCCTGTTCATGCGTTCAGCCACTCCATTTTCTTGTGGAGTCCTTGGAATAGTTTTTTGTCTATGAATACCATTAGTGGAGTAATAATCTTCAAATTCATGACTACAATACTCACCACCATTATCAGATCTAAGAAATTTTAATTTCTTACCAGTCTCATTTTCAAACAAGCATTTCCATTTCTTAAAAGTTTGAAATACATCAGATTTCTGTCTAAGGAAATAAACCCATACTTTTCTAGTTGCATCATCAATAAATGTAACATAATAATGAGAGCCACCAAGAGAAGATACCTGAGCTGGTCCCCATACATCTGTATGCACAAGCTCTAATTTCTCCTTTTTGTTTTCCTTCCCAGTCTTTACAAAACTCACTCTCTTTTGTTTTCCATATACACAACTTTCACAAAAATCCATATTAACACATTTTAGACCTAGAAAAACTTTCTTTGAATGAAGTACTTTCATACCTTTCTCACTCATGTGCCCAAGTCTGTTGTGCCATAGTGTTGTATCAGAATCTACAACAACTATTTGTTCTCCTTGCTCAACTGCAGCAATTGTTCCTGAACATTCATTTTTCTCTGAAACAATCAAAGTAGAAGGAACAATATGACCTATACAAAGATATAAGGTGCCTACTTTCACACCTTTTTCTACTACAAGGGAACCTTTTGAAACCTTCCAATTTTTATCATTAAAAGTAACTACACAACCCTCATCACCGAGTTGCCCCACTGAAATTTCCTACTCAGCCTTGGAACATGTCTTACCTCATGTAGTAGCCAATGATTCCCATTTTGCAACTTAATCTTAATTTTTCCCTTTCCAACAATTTGACAGGGTTCATTATCCCCCTAATAAATGAGTCCAAAATCCCCTTGGACATAATCAATGAAATAACCTCTATGAGGTGTAGCATGAAATGAAACACCAGAATCTGAAACCCATGAATCATCAACGCTTTCTAAAGATATAAGCAAAGCATCCTCTTCGGATTTGTTACTTACCACATTTGCCTCCTTATCTCCATCTAATTTATCTCCTTCATTTTTCTTGTGATTCCAGCAATCTTTCTTTTTATGACCTGGTTTCCCACAATACCAATAGTCATTTGGTCCCCTTGATTGAGACCTCTTCCTCTTTGAATTTCCTCTTGATTTCCCATGATTTCCAGAGTTACTTCCTCTCTCAGTTGTTCTGCCCCTGCTTTGTGCATTCAAAGCACTTCTTGATGTAGATCCACCTAAGGATTTCCAACGAGTTTCCTCACTCAAAAAAACACTAATCACATCTTCACATTTTAAGGTACTAGATCCAAGAACAGAATTATTCACAACCATTTCAGCTTTAGGCAAAGAATGCAAAATCAAGAGAGCCCTAATTTCTTCATCAAAATTGATACCCACATAAGATAACTGACTAGTAATAGTATTAAACTCATTTAAATGATATGCAATAGATCCACCTTCTGCCATTTTCATATTAAATAAATGCTTCATGAGAAATACCTTGTTTGAAGCAGAGGGCTTTTCATACAGTGTCGCTAGGGTTTTCATCAACTCTTCTATTGTCTTTGCTTTTGTAATATTAAATGCCACTGATGGTGCTAAGCATAATCGAATGCTTTCGAGTGCCTTTCTGTCCAAAAGATCCCATTCAGCATCTAACATAGATCCCCGATTCTTGGCTTTGCCTTCCAATGGCTTCCATAAATCCTTCTGATACAGATAGTCTTCCATTTGCATCTTCCATAACTGGAAGTTCTGCCCATTAAACCTGTCAACCCTCAGCTTAGCCTCATCTGCTATCACTCCCACTCAACCGTGAGACTCCCACTTAACCATGAGAATTTCCTACAGAGGATAACTAAAAGAAAACTAGGCTCTGATACCACTTGTTAGGATAAACCACAGACAGAAATAAAAACTACATGCAAATATAACCAATAACAGAAAATAATAGATCACACGGAAATGAACACAAGGCACCAAGATTTAATGTGGTTCACTCAATCCTTGGGCTACATCCACCAAACAACAAGCCCAATCTTATTACAATCCAGTGATTACAACCTAATTATAGTCTGTAATCCCTTATAGCTCAATATCGCCGCAAGAAGAAATTTTGCATCACCACATTATGAAAATACCCAACCCTAAACCCTTTTATACAAGTATTAAACTGCTTTAGGGTTATAACATGTCAGCCATAAATTAGCCATAACTTTAGTGGCAAATCTATGAATAGTACCAAAAAAAATGTATTTCAGGGCGATGCCCCAAACCCCACAAAATTATGGAGTATGTACAGTACTTTCCTGATCAGTCACCACAATCTAACATCAAGCATAATGAAGAGAAGCTTACCTTGAAGTTTAACACTTGTCTTCAATGAAATTGAACATGTAGTAAAGAATGCTACTAACACATGGAAAAACATCTATAATCTGCACAAGCAAAGTGATTTTGTTGTTAATGTCAGTGATAAGGATGATGATGAAGGTGATGATGATGACAAGGAAGAAGAAGGAAATAATGATGAAGAGGAAAAAAATAATGATAAAATAGATGATGAGGAATAGGAATAAGGATAGGAAACAACCAAGGAAGATTTACCTAAAGTTTAGAACATAGAGGAGACTGACCCCAATAAAATTGTAGCATAGTCATAGCCTCACTTCCTCATTCTTTGAGTGAAGCATTGCAAAAAAAAGCTCAAAGAAAGCTACTACAGGATTAATTATGTTAAACATTGTAAGTACAAGCACTCAATCAATTTTTTCACCTATTCTGCTTAGTACTTCATTGACAGAAGTGACAAGAACTTCATCTATCGAGCAGACAACACTTTCTCCTCCATCAATTTTAGTTACACAAGGTATTCCTTCAATAAGTACAGTATCTACTTTTTTTTTGCCAATCCTACTATTTCTACTATTGTTTCTATTCCTAGTATGCAAATAATAAGTACAAGGATAGTTGAGACAAAGCCTCAACCTAGTACATTTTTTTTGAATAAAGGCAAAGGGAAGGTAGAGGAAATTGATTTTGATGAGGAGATTGTTATTCCAAATTGGGATATCTCCATTCTTAATCTTGATCAAATGCATATATTTGGAGAGCTACTTCAGAAGAAAGCTAAGTAGCAAAGGCTTAAAGAAGAAAGAAATAAAGAATTTCAAGTGCTTGAAGATGCAAAGAATATTCTTGCAGAAGCACTCAACATAGAGTTTGATACTTCTCAACCAATTTTGACTCAGCTAGTAGAAGTAGTCTAGAAATTCAATGAAGATTTGAATGGATAGGAGAAATTTTTGCAGAGAGCTAAGAAGAAGTTTGAGAATAAAGTTTTGGAACTAGTTGCACAATAGATTGCTATTCATCAAGTAGACTTGTCTACTATTATAGGCTCATTAGAGACCTCTTGCAACAATATGACTTCATTATTTAGTAAACTCTATGATACTTCAAATTTCACCAAAGAAATTAAAGATAAACTTTCTAAAATTGATGAAGATCTAAAGGCAAGTGCACAATAGTTGCAACTTGACCCGAGTTATAGCTCTGCTCATTATACAAAGATAAGATTTTTAACTGATATGCAAACAGAATTGCTAAGAGAAAAAGCTAGGATAAGTGCTACATTGGTAGATATATAGGGCATGATTCTCCCAAACATGGATGCATTGCAAAAATATATAGCACATGCTAAAACCCTCATCCATGATAACAACTTCTCTATTGTAGATCACAAGATAGAACTTTCGACAGAAGTTCAGGTTGCATTGCACATGAGCAAGGTGTTGCAAGAAAATTGGGACAATATAATGGTGTTGATTCTAAAGGTACATTAAGATTTCTTGTCACATTTTGGCATTACTATATAGCATATAGCATACGTCTCTGGCATTAATGTCAAAAAGGGGGAGAAGATGTATATTGTAAAGGGGAGAAGATATAATATAAGATGTAGTATACATAAAGGGGGAGAAAATGTATACATCATATGTGAAGATGAGAAGATGTGAAAAGATGAAAAGTATATTGTATATATGTATGGGGGAGCATTATAATATTATATACATGTATAGATATTTAGAGAAACATCTCTTATAAAAGTAATTTTGAAAAATCTCAAAAATAGAGTATACTACCGAGTTGAAGACACAAGGTGAAGAATAAAAAGTGTTTTGAACTTTTTGAGTATTCAATTTTGACTGATAAGTGTTTTTGTCACTAATGCCAAAGGGGGAGATTGTTGACATTGCAGTCAAGTTTTTTATTAGTGACACACACTTATTCAAATTGTAAGCATCTACCGAGCATATTATATAGTGTTAACCAAGCATTTTAGACTCTACTGAGTTCTACAGTTGCTATCGAGTTCAAGGAACAAAATTCAGTTTACACCGAGTAGTTTCTACCATGATGGTGATTAGTAGTGTAAACCAAGTCTTTTAGTGTTTATTGAGTTTCTTAGTGCAAGCCGAGTTCATCAGTGCTTACCAAGTTCATAGTTATAGTGATGAGAATCCAATGTTGACTGAGCCACATGGTGTCAACCAAGTGATTCAATTTATACTGAGCCCATTGTGATAGCATTGACCAAGCTATACATTATGAATCAAGTAACTCAATTTATATGCCAAGTTTCACAGTATTTACTAAGTCACCAGTGCAGACTGAGTTCAAACTACTTCAAAATGATCAGTATGGATTGAGCTTCTACATCTACCGAATGCATGACAATGTCAGACACTGATAGTGGATGTCGAGTATCAAAACCTCATTGAGCTAGTCTTCAAAACTCGAGTTCTTGTAGTTGGGCCAACTTTATGTATTTTGTGTAAAACTTGTATTTAATATATTGTATAACATCCAATAAGATGAATATATTGAATATAACAAGCAAAGAAGAGTAGAAATGTGAAATACAAAGACTACAACAGTATATGGAGCAGAAAAGATTAATCTATCACAACAAGGTGATCATTACACTTAAAGGAATCTCAACCAACAAACCAAGTTGTAGATCAGAGATCACTTATTGTTTCATCCAAATAGGTGAATCAATTAAATCTTTTCATGAGGTAAACTTAACAGTATTTTGTAAATCTCTTTATCTAGTGCATACTTTATTGTATGTTTGTAAATCCACTTACAAGGTGGACCTAGCATTCCTTATTGCTCCTAACAGGGTAGATCATTAGAAGTGATCATTGTAAGCCTTAACATGCCAACTTTATACTACAGTACTAAAGCTTGTGGGTATCATCCCCACTCTAGTTTTACTTTCTTTTTTGAAGGTTTCTAGGTCACCATATTGCTTGCCAAAGTGTTATGAATGTTTTAATGCTTTCAGGTTTTCATGCATACAATTAGATCAGAATTCACATGAAGAATTAATTGGTGAAATAAAAGATTGAGTTTTATTGGTTACTGATTCACCCCTCCCCTCTCAATAACTTAGCCTATCACACACACACACACACACACACACACACACACACACACACACACACACACACACACACACACACACACACATGCATACTTTATTGTATGTTTGTAAATCCACTTACAAGGTGGACCTAGCATTCCTTATTGCTCCTAACAGGGCAGATCATTAGAAGTGATCATTGTAAGCCTTAACAGGCCAACTTTATACTACAGTACTAAAGCTTGTGGGTATCATCCCCACTCTAGTTTTACTTTCTATTTGGAAGGTTTCTAGGTCACCATATTTCTTGCCAAAGTGTTATGAATGTTTTAATGCTTTCAGGTTTTCATGCATACAATTAGATCAAAATTCACATGAAGAATTAATTGGTGAAATAAAAGATTGAGTTTTATTGGTTACTGATTCACCCCTCCCCTCTCAATAACTTAGCCTATCATACACACACACACACACATATATATATTCTCTTCTCTAGCCAGATACTACTTGAATTTTTGAAAGGCTTCAGATTTATCTTTCAATCACATCACTATTATCATCCTAGAATAATCATCAATAAACAATTGAAATACTTGTTTCTACAGTAGCTTTCTATGCCAATAGGTCTACAAAGGTCTACATGAACCAGCTCAAAACTTATTTAGAATGATAATTCTTGCTTTTAAAGTTTGTCTTTCCTATCCTTCCAATTTGACAAATTTTGCATATGCCCATATCACGTTTCTTTAGGCTTGGAATGCCTCTCACCCTTTTATTCTTGCTAATGTTGACCAGGTTATCAAAATTCACATGGCACAACCTTTTATGCCATAACCAACTTTCTTCTACTTGAGCTAGGAAACATGAACTTTCAGTTAGATCTAGATAGAATAGATTACCTCTTGTTTGATTGCCAGTCCCAACTAGATTTCCTTTTCCATCCAACAACTTGGCCTTCCCATTCATGAATTCTACCTTGAATCCAATATTGTTCAACTGTGCCACACTAAGTAGATTGTGTTTCAATCCTTCAACCCAGTAAGCATTGTCATGTATGAGCTCATCAGTTAATGTAATACAAACTTTTTTCCTTTTACATAGCAAGGTTTATCATTTCCAAATCTAACACTCCCACCATCATAGTGTTCTAAGTGCTCAAATTTAGATTTATCACCAGTCATGTGGTGAGAACAATCACTATCTATGACCCATGTGTCATTCTTGCTAATATGAGAAAGGAGGGCCAACTTGTCATTTTCATCATCTGATTCATTTTTAATAGCAATGTAAACCATTTCATCCTCATCACTACTATTAGAGTCTTTAGCCATGTAACCAGATTTCTTACCTTTATCCTTGTAGTCTTTGTAGCTTTTGAAATATTTCTTGCCTTAGTACTTGTCATGTTTCTTTTCTTCTTTGCCTTCTTTGTTTGGACACCTTGCAATAATGTGACCAGCTTATTCACAAGAAAAATAGATTAGGGGTATTTTACTTTTGTACTTTCCTTTGCCTTTAGGGAATCTTATCGCAAGCATGGCTTCAATGACTTCAAGACCATCTTCATCTTCATCTTCAGACTTTTTGTTTTTAGATTTTCCACCTTTCCTTTTGAGTGATAGTTTGGCTTGAAATGTAGACTCAATGATACTAGAGTTATCAAAGTTATCTAACTCAAAGTTTTCCAACCTTCCCACTAATGCATCCAAACTTATATCATTTTTGGGATCACATCTCATTTCTTGAATAGTTGAAACTCTAATTGCATAAATAGGAAGAAGAGTTCTGAGCACCTTGCTAACCACTGTCACATAATATATTTTCTCTCCCAAGGCTCTGATTGCACTCACACTTGTTTTGATTCTTTCACTGTATTGTGCAATGTTTTCATCTTCTCTCATCTTCATATAATAAAATTGACCTCTTAGAATTTCTACCTTAGCTCTCCTCACATTTTCATCTCCTCCATAGCTATCTTTCAACTTGGTCCACATTTCATGAGGAGTAGCACAATCTTTGACTTCATCAAATTCAACATAATTGAGAGTAGAGGCAATGCCAATCATCATTATGATATAATTCTTATTTTCCACAATTTGGTCCATAGTTAAAGGTCCAATAGCTGCCACATACTTGTTCTCTAGGTATCTTAGGCCCATGTCTCCAATGGTTTCCAAATGCATTTTCATGAGTTCCTGTCATTCTTTGAAGTTATCTCTGTTCAACTTAGGAATTTCCCTTCTTTAAGACATCTTGATCTTTAGCTTAAGTCCTTGAAACCTTATCTGCAACCACCAAATGCTTTGATACCAATTGTTGGAAATGGAAAGGAGTAACTGAGAGTGGGGAGGGTGGGGTGAATTGGTTACTACTGAAACAAATCCAAGTCCCTTTAAGATGTCAACACAATATAAAACCAAATCCTGTTGTAACTTGGTTAACACTAAATATTGTGTTGTAACTCAGTTAACACGAAATATTATATCTTAAGATATTAAATATGATTAACCATAAATAACTTAGTTGCATAAACATAAATGAAATAACATGAACATAAGAGACACCAAGATTTAACATAGAAAACCAATTTTGGGAAAACCACCAATTCCAACTAGTTATTATTTTTAACTTTTCTGAAGTGAGCCCTGCTAGGAGCCAACCTTGTTAAAGGTTACAAAACACATTGTTAGGTGTGACCATGTTAGAGGATTTAATTCACCCTATTAGGAGTGGCCTTGTTAGAGGTCTTCAAACACTTCAATCTAGAAATGCCACCTTGTTATAGGATTTGATGAATAACTGTTAGGCTAATTCTGTTAGGATATTTGATTCACTGCTACAATTATTAGAGAGTAACAATGACTTGACCTGATTGATCATGCAACTGACTTTGTTGATTCAAATATTAGTTCTGGCTTGAATACTTGATCCTCCTTGATCAGAATGTTCTTTACATCTTGATCAACTTGGATACTACATATATCCTTCCTTATTCGCTTCCTCAATTCATCATCTTCAATTCTACTTGTCCACACTTCAATCCTCAACTTGACCTTTCATATATATGATTCACCTTGTCAAGTTGACTTGAATATTCTTTTAATCAATCGAATATTATCCCTTAAGTCATCTTGTACTAACCAACAAATATATCATACTTAATATGTTGACAGTCAGCTAATACTGAATTGAGTACTTGGTCAACATAGAGGATCCCTTTGTTAACCAACCCAACTCGGTTAGAACAAGAGTTCTAACGTTAACTAACCCAACTTGGTCAATACTGACAACATGCTAACTTTCCTTTGGTAACTAAGTGAACTTGGTCAATACAAGATTTGCATCATTAACCAAGTGAGCTCAGTTAATATTGTCTCTGAACTTGGTCATAACTAGATGCTCGACATACACAAGAAACTTCCTTCAATGCTTGAGTGAGCTCAGCTATCACTGATTGCTCGGTAAAGGTTTGACATTTTGTGTTACATCAAAGACAACATACAATTGAAGAATTATTTTCAACACCCTCACCTACGAAGGTTCACCAAAAAAATCAGCAAATTCCAATATATCGATTAAGAACTATAGGTGCATGAAGTTAGTTTGGGTAGCTACTCGATTGTTTCCCTTAAAAGAAATTGATTGACCTCATGTACCACACAAATGTCAAAACAAAGACAAAAAAAATCTCATTTAACTTTTATGCTTCAATAGTTCTCTTCTTCTATGGCTTCCACATCTTCATGTTTATTCCAACTTCAAGGAATTGTAGAAATCAATATTTCTACAAATCTCAATTTAGGCAAATCAAGGTTTTGCAAATCTTCATTCTTATTTTTGTGATTTTACTTGAGCTCTTTGTTTCACTCGAAAGATGAGTGTGATGACACATTTTTATGCATAAGCTTGGAGTTGCATGAGACTCTAGAAAGTAGTCCAATCTATTATTTTTATACTCCTCAAAAACATAACCAAGTTTTGATTTTCAATTCCTAGTTGCTAGTAGGAAGTCAGAAACCTGGTTTTGAGAAAAAATTAGAAGTCTGGTATTCTAATTTCATTTTGCCAATTTTGAAACAAATAAAAAAAAAATTCAAATCCAAACTTTGGAAAAGCCAATTCTTCTCATCTTCCACCAACCAAATGGACCCTAAATTATGTGGAGGGTGGTAGGAAGAAAGTGACCTTTATTAGTTGTAGTTTTAGTCAATGTACTGCCTACTATTTGATGGCCTAGCTTAAATAAATTATAAGCTTGAACACGAAAGGAGTATGAGATTGTCTAATACAACAATTAACTAGGAAAGGAAAATCATATGTTCGTGGCCTCTCTATCATGGTACCATCCATTATTAGTCCATGCTTTATCTGTAAGGCAGGAAACTAATGTTCTCAGATGCCTGAATGCATTAATTTTTGGCATCCAAATAAAACTCAAAACCTAAGGTTTTTCATGAAATTATTTAAAAATTATTTTTCTGTCGTTTTTCTAAATTTTGTGATTGGTTGTTGGAAATTTTGTCGGGGTTTTAGGAATTTTTAGACAAAATAAAAATAAGAAAAAAAATCCTATCGAATGACATGTGGATGTAGAGTTACTTAATGAAGAATTAAATGCCTTAGTTGGAGAGCGGTTAGTACGGAGCATCATAATTTACAATGAACAAGCACAACATTTCTTAATCTGATTTACGGGTTCTAATCTAATTTATATGTTTATTTGAAGCTCTTGCTGGTAATTATTGTGTCACATTTTGTCGTCAGCAACATTTTAGACCCAATTTGAAAGATTTGTGTTTCTATAGTCATAGATCAAATGTCGAAGACAAGAATATTGGCGTATGGCAGCCGCTCAGAGTTGAGCTAAGCCTACAATTGGATTTTGATCGATAACGTCAAAGCCAATGCAAGAGATTTGCAGATCATGCTGAACCCACAAGTTTTACTAATCAAAATTCCCGAATGTTTTTTCACAAAAAAAAAAAAACAAAGTCATCCCAAATAATATAAAATTTAGAATGGGGATTTTTCAAACCCCCAACCCAAAAGAAAATGCAGACTTGATCCTTGCAATAGATAGAAGGAAGAAATGAAAAATAGATCTTTGGATGTAGAATTTAGAAAATTTTACTTGGATTTTGTAGAGCATGGTCTGATAGAATTTTTGGTAAAGATTTTTTTCCTTTAAAATATGGTAAAAAAAATATTCAATTTAAAAATTGATAGTTGGACTCAGTAAAATTAAAATAAAACTATGTTTAGTAGTTTTTATTTGGAACATTGCACTAGATCACCAGATCAAGCTAAAGAGCATTTGAGTTGAGCTAAAAACACAAACAAGTTGTCCTTTCCATTTTCTTTTGATATTGAGATAATTGTAAATCAAATATAAACAAGAGCTTTGTGCATAGAGGTTGTGTCCCTGCTTGTGAAACTTTTTGCTTTATCAAATTTTTAATAAATTATTTTTATATATTATAAAAATATGAGTTTAAAATTTAAAAATTAGAGTATTTGTCATTAATTAAATGACGACTTCAACTTCCCATTTTAATCAATCTTTAAAAATTTTATACATAATGTTTTGAAAAACTTATCTATGTAATAATTTTAACCAAATTTATAATTTAAAATAATAAATATAAAACAAAGGCAAAATCTTGATGTCAAAATTTAGAAATTAGTCGATGCCAAATACCTTCAATTAAAAAAAGAAGATTTAACTATCAATTTTAAAGCTTCAATCTCCTCTATTTTACTTTCATGGAGGTTGATCAAAGTTTGATGCTTCATTTTAAATTTGTTTCAAAGCAAAGATTGTATGTTTGCATTGATGATTTTCCATATACGCATTGGAAGGTGAATCGCTAACTGTCAAAAGATTGTTTGAAAAACTACCTGGTAATTAGAGTTTTTAAATAGGAGCAGATTAATTTTTGAAATTAGGGCAAAGATTTTAAAATTTCTTGATCACCTGAAGTAAATATTAGGGTAAACTTTAAGAAACCCCCCTCCAAAAAAAGATATAAATTATTGGTGGATCTTTCATTATTTTGAAAAACCAAATTATTTTTATTAGCAAATCTCTCAATTTTTAAAATTTTAAATATTATATACCTTGCGATTATTTTGGAATCACAATTCTTGAGTAGAAAATATTGGCGAATTTCAATAATAATAGGAAGTTTGTTAATCATCATGGAATATGACAAATCAAAATTGAACATGTTTTATCTCATAGAAATTATGAGGATAATTACATTATATTTTAAATCAATAGTGAAAACTAAATATTGGTTATATATCCCTAAAGTAACTAATAATTATGATAATTATTGGTGAATCAATTTTAATTTCTTTGATAATATATAATATTTAGGTGAATCAAATCTAATCATGTGTCGAATATTGTGGTGAATTTTTTAGTTTAAATTTTTTAATAGAATAAATTATAATGAGCGATTTTAAATATTTTAGAACTAAATTTAATAAAAATGTGGCGATTTAGCTTGCATAAATCTTAAATTATTAGCCAAATTACTAGCAAAAAAATATGAAATTCACAAAACTATGAATATTCACCACTAAAACACACCCTAGTAAATATTATATAGGAGACAAGTATCGGTGTTGTTGCTTGTTTGGGCCCAGACTATGAATTCTATAATTTGTCAACACAAAATCATAAGAGTTGCAAATGAAAATGAAGATTCCACATACAATTGATCATGTAGAGAAGTGATTTTAGTTTCTAAGTGCGGATGATGTACTTTGGCTATGCTTTGTGCCTTCCAATTTGTAGCACAGAGCCTACAACGGTGTATGGTTGAACCCTCATATAAAAATTGAGGAACTTAGGGTTTGTAGTAATTAATTTCAGTATTTGTTGTTCTTATAGGCAGTAAAGAGAACTTGAAGAATATGATGAATGTTGAGGGTAGCATGGATGTGGAAGCAACAAAGCAAAGTAAACCAAAAGATTCGTCCTTTGTTCACCTGGACTCCAATAATGGCAAAAATACTAAATCCGTAGATGATGATGGAAAATCCAAGGAGAGGAAATCCACATGTGGCACTAGAATTTGAAGCACTTCTACATGACTTTGATTGAGGATATTCCAACGTACATTCCTCTATCCACACTGCAACACTTTGAATTCAACTCCATGAAGATTGCTTCTGTGGTTTGTAAGCAATGCTACTGGAGACTGGTACGATAGGTTGGTAGAGGTAGAGGTGGGTGGGGCTATTGATCTTAGATCATGTCATCTTTGGAAGAATGAAAAATCTAGAGTTCTTGGTGAAAATCTGAAAGAAGTTTCTAGAAACTATTTTTCCTAATTTTTAGTGTCAAAAAATCATTTAAACACCTACTATAACTGCCCCAAGCCAATCAAAAAATAGAAATTTCTAACACAAAAATAATTATAAAATAAACTGTCTTTTTAACTTTAGAAATTCATTGACTTTAATTTTAAAAATTAATTATAGCCACCACCACTGAAAACATTAGTACCCTAGCTTATGCAAGGTAGGGACTAATAAACCATTGAAATAGATCCATAGCTCAATGTGTATATAGAAATCAATTTGAGTTGTGAGTAATTGCATTGAAACCAAATGTAAATTGATTTTAAAATAAGTAATGGAAGGCAATGAAACCCTAGATTTCCTTGGGGCATAAATGATAAAACTAGCAAAAGCTCGTTGTAAAGCAAGCTAGGATATACAAAAGAAAAAGTCAAATAAATTAAATAAAATTTAATATAAAATTATTTTTTAAAATAGAAATGTATTTGATGTATTAGAACATTCACGTTATTATTTTGTTCAAAATTAAGAAATGAATTATGTGTAATTTCTTTTTAAATACTTAATAAATCAAATTACTTTTTAAATACTTGATAAATCAAATGTTTCAATTACTAACTTTTAGGAGAGCTTTATTTTTTATTTTTTATTAGAAATGACAATTAAAAAATACTAAGAATTAGAAATGAGAAGATAAAATATTTTTTTAAATAAATATACATGAATTTAAAATTTAAAATAAATATATAAATTAGAATATGATACATTTGAGGCTAATAATTAATTGCTTCAATCTACCATCAAAATTTTACAATATGATCACAAGATTTTACATACTAAACAATAAAATAATTCTTAGAATATATATAATAATTTTAAATATTATCACTTGAAAATCTAATTTCTACTCGTGTTAAGGCATCAAGCTCTTGTTATATTCCATTAATTTGTAAACCACATACATTGTCAACGACTCAAATTTAAAAGCTTTTAATAACACTGTCAATAAAGCCAAATTACGGTCAACATCCAATGACGAAAGGCGACATAGGGAAACAGAACATCTAGTGGTGTCCCTGATTGATAGATTGGCTTCTTCTGTACCCCAGTTTGTTTCTTCAGAAAACTCAAAAATCTAAAGTCGCTATCGGTTTGGGGTGTGGAGGGATTGGAGAGAGTGTGGGATTCAGGGAGTAGAATGAGCAAGAATTTGAGTAGAAGCTTCAGCAATGGCAGAACTGGATCACAGAGACAGAGAGTCGACGATGACGAAGAAGCTCTTCGATGGGCAGCCCTTCAAAAGTTGCCGACTTATGACAGGCTCAGAACTGCCATTATGCAGAACGTTACTCAAGAAAATGATGAAACGCTTCACGAGGAAGTAGATGTTCGTAAGCTTGGGATCGGTGAAAGAAAGATGTTCATTCAACGCCTCTTCAGAGTCGCAGAGGAAGACAATGAAAAGTTTCTGCGAAAGCTTAGAGCTCGAATCGACAGGTGAGAAGATTTGTAACATCAAATCCATCATTTGGCTGGTCAATACTTTCAAGATTGGATTTTTAGTTGGCAGCTTCTCGTGTCAAAGGTTTTTCCATACTAATTGGTCTTTGATTGGGCAGAGTTGGCATCCAGCTTCCAACTGTAGAAGTACGGTTTGAGAATTTAAGAGTGGATGCAGAGTGTTATGTAGGTGGCAGAGCTCTGCCCACACTGTGGAATTCTGCTAGGAACTCTGTAGAATACTTGTTAGATATTTTTGGTCTTTCACGGAACAGGAAAACAAATCTTATAGTTCTTAAGGACGTCAGTGGAATCCTCAAGCCATCTCGGTAAGTAGATGTGAGGGTTCTTTCAGATATTCAAATTGAATCGTTTTGTAAAGTTTGCAATGTGATTGAGGTCTTTCAGAGGAAGTAATTTGACAAATTGTTTGAGAATGTTGTGTATTACACTATATATGCTTGCGTTTTTCTTCCTGAAAGGATGACTCTGTTGTTGGGCCCCCCTGGATCTGGAAAGACGACGTTGCTGCTAGCTTTGGCTGGGAAACTAGACCCCAGCTTGAAGGTGAGAGCTTGATGCTATCTTTGTGGTTGTATTTTATGCTGTTTCAAAATCAGAATAATAGGTGTTAACCGGCTCTGAATGTTCAGGTGAAGGGAGAAATCACTTACAATGGCCATAGGTTGGAGGAGTTCGTCCCTAGGAAAACATCTGCTTACATAAGTCAGCATGACTTACATGTGGGAGAGATGACAGTCAGAGAAACAATAGATTTCTCTGCTAGGTGCCAAGGTGTTGGGCATAGATATCGTGAGCATTCTAAACTTTTATTCCCTCATGGCAGTGCATTTCTTCATACACAAGCTGTATTAGATTAGTGTACTATAAACGACTTTGTATACCAATCGGCCTGGAAACTTTGTATATCTTGATGCAGAGCTTCTTTCGGAGATTGTTAGAAGGGAGAAGGAAGCTGGAATCTTCCCAGAGGCTGACATGGATCTTTTCATGAAAGTAAGCTTCATTTCCTAGTTTTGGCAAAATTGAGTGATTCCTTCTTCCTCGGGGAATATTCAAACGTTTGACAGATTATAAAGCGTTGCCCAGAATAGAAAGGAGTTTTATTATTGTCAATATCATTGCACTTCTCAGTGTGTATTGTTGCATACTTCCTGCAGGCAACAGCTATGGAAGGTGTTGAAAGCAGCCTTCAGACTGATTACATTCTCAAGGTATGTCCAGTGACAGATTTTATGTTTTTAGATCAACTCAGCTGTAGATCACGGACTCTTGACCTTAAAATCTATGTGCTTAAACAGATTCTGGGTTTGGACAATTGTGGAGACACAGTTGTTGGCAACGACATGATAAGAGGAATCTCTGGTGGTGAAAAGAAGCGTGTTACAACTGGTATAGTAGCTAGTTGAAATCCAAGACGTTAAGTCTTACAAAGCAGAGTTGTGTATTAAGGTATGATTATGGCGAATTGAGAACTTTTGAATTGGTCCTATGTGCAGGGGAGATGATTGCTGGACCAACCAAAACTCTTTTCATGGATGAAATATCTACGGGATTGGACAGTTCTACCACATTTCAGATAGTCAAATGCCTGCAACAGTTTACCCATCTAATGGATGGCACAGTTCTCATGTCTCTGCTGCAGCCTGCCCCAGAGACATTTGAGCTATTTGATGACATTTTGGTACTATCAGAGGGCCATATTGTCTACGGTGGCCCCCGGGAGAATGTACTGGAGTTTTTTGAAAGCTGTGGGTTCAGATGCCCCGAGAGAAAGGGCATAGCAGATTTCTTACAGGAGGTATTGAGATTTTGAAATTCAAAATGTTAAAATGACTTCATTACAATCGTTTTTTCTCGTAGCATTATTTTCTGAAGTTTTTCTATTACCGAAGGTCACGTCAAAGAAGGACCAAGAACAATACTGGGTAGAGAAGAGCCGACCTTATCAGTACGTAACTGTGAAGGAGTTTGTATTCAGATTCAAGCAGTTTCATGGAGGATGTTTGTTGGAAAACGAGCTAGCAGTTCCATACGAGAAGAAGAGAAGTCACAAAGCAGCTTTGGTTTTTAGTAGACAATGTGTGCCCAAAATGGAGATCTTTAAAGCCTGTTTTGCCAAAGAATGGCTTCTGATCAAGCGCAATTCCTTTGTTTACATCTTCAGGACTGTGCAAGTGAGTCTCGAACGATCTAGAATCCATGTGATTTTGGGATGAAATCATAATTGTGTAAGAATGTCAAACTTCAATGAAAATCATCAGTAGAAGGATGACATGTATCTAAAATACCAACTCGTTTTTGCAGATTATAGTATTAGCTTTCATTGCATCAACTGTATTCTTGAGGAACGAAATGCATCATAGAACTCGTGAGGATGCAAATATGTACCTTGGAGCACTCTTTTTTGGCCTCCTCATCAACATTTTCAATGGTTATGCAGAATTAGCAATGACAATCGCCAGGCTTCCAGTGTTCTTCAAGCAGAGAGATCTGCTCTTCTACCCTGCATGGGCCTTCACTCTTCCTACCTTCTTATTACGAATACCAATTTCATTGCTGGAAGCTGGCATATGGGTGCTCATAACTTACTATACAATTGGCTTTTCCCCTGAAGCTAGCAGGTAATGCTAGTCCTAGGTCATATGCTAATAAGAAATGACCTAATAAACCCTAATCCCCTGACCAGATTTTCAATTCCCTCCAGCTGACGTGAATTCATCTGCAGGTTTTTTAGACAATTCCTTTTAATGTTCCTGGTTCATCAGATGGCAACATCCTTGTTCCGCCTTATTGCCGGAATATGTCGGTCAATGATCATATCTAACACCGGAGGAACTGTATCTCTGCTTATAATTTTCATGCTTGGAGGATTCATTCTTCCTAAAGGTTGGCAATTATATCCTTTCTAACTTACAGATATTCTAGGGCATTCATACGAGACAATAAAAGACAAAATGTTGTTGATACACGTTGAGGTTAACCGTATGGTGGATTTCTTATGCAGAGAGTATTCCGAAGTGGTGGATATGGGGTTACTGGTGTTCACCTTTAATGTATGCACAGAATGCTATCACTGTAAATGAGATGCTCGCTCCTAGATGGCAAATAGTAAGTCTTCCATGGATAGAGTCAATTATGCTTAAATTGAAATATTAAGCTACAATTGATAGGGTTAAAAAAAAAAGGTTACAATTTTTCCTTGAAGCGAAATTTACCCTGGACGAAAATGACTAGTTTCCTGAAATGCTATTCTCTCTTAGAGTGCAGAAAATACAACAAATTTAGGTGAAGCAGTGATGGAGAGTCGTAGCATCTATTCAGTGGGATATTGGTATTGGCTAGGAGCTGCTGCACTGTTGGGGTTTACGCTACTCTTCAATGTGCTTTTCACTTTTGCTCTTGCATATCTAAATCGTGAGTTATATTAATACTGAATACGCATGCAAATTTTTCTCTTTGGATTGCTCTCTCCTTTATCCATTTTTTTTATAACAGGGGATTTGTTTGGCTGTAGCTCTTGGCAAACCTCAAGCTGTTATTCCCAAGGAAGCTCGAAATGAGATGCAAGACCAAGATAATGATAAAGAACAGAGTGTAAATGTGTCGACGTCAAGAAATTGGGCTCTACCACGCTCATTGTCATCTGCAGATGGCAGTGATACTTGTAAGAGAGCTTTTAAAATACTCTGTCTCAGATATTCTTCGTACTTCAACAGATAGAATTTGAGTAGGTTACTGCACGATCCATATGATTCTGATTGTTAGGTTATGCAGTTGAAATGCAGATCAGAAGAATGAATATCTCATCAACTAGTCTGAAAGGCAAAAAGGAGTCAGAATTGGAAAGCACATCAAGAGTCAAACGAGGGATGGTTCTACCATTTCAGCCATTAACCATGTCTTTCGAGGGCATCAATTACTTTGTTGGCATGCCTCCAGTACGCACAATGAGCCCTGAGACTGATGCCCTTTTGCTCGATTTGGTGATTTCTAGTTTAGGGTTTGTTTTACATGAAGGATTTGGCTGAAAAGTCTCGTCTCGGATTGCAGGAAATGAGGGAACAGGGAGTGACTGAAGAAAGGCTTCAGTTGCTCCGAGATATCACGGGGGCATTTAGACCTGGTGTTCTTACAGCATTGATGGGAGTTAGTGGCGCTGGAAAGACAACTCTCATGGATGTCTTAGCTGGAAGGAAAACTGGAGGATATATTGAGGGCGATGTCCGAATCTCTGGATTTCCCAAAAAGCAAGAGACTTTTGCTCGAATTTCTGGTTACTGTGAGCAAACTGATATACATTCACCACAAGTCACCATTCGGGAATCATTAATATATTCAGCATTTCTCCGTCTGCCAAAAGATGTTGAAGATGAAACCAAAACTGTAAAGTCCACAACTATGTATTTTCTCTTTGCAATTAAGTTCTTTATTCTAATATGTCAAAGTGACATGTTACTAGATGATTGATTTCCAAAACGCAGGCATTTGCTGATGAGGTAATGGAACTTGTGGAGTTGGACAATTTAAGGGAAGCTTTGGTAGGCCTACCTGGTGTCTCTGGATTGTCAACTGAACAAAGAAAAAGGTTGACAATTGCTGTTGAGCTTGTTGCAAATCCCTCTATCATTTTCATGGATGAGCCCACTTCTGGATTAGATGCAAGAACTGCTGCCATTGTTATGCGAACTGTTCGAAATACTGTTGATACTGGAAGGACTGTTGTTTGTACCATTCATCAGCCTAGCATTGACATTTTTGAAGCATTTGATGAGGTAAAGTAGTATCTAAGATGAGGCTATCTTATCTTACATTGTTGAATTCAAAGATATGTACTGAGTTCTCGTATACTGAATCAGCTACTTTTGATGAAAAGAGGAGGACAGATCATTTACAATGGACCATTAGGCCACAACTCTCACAATATTGTTAAATATTTTGAGGTGAGGATTTGTAGAAAAGGCATTACAAGAAGAAAGGTTCTTTTTCTTATTTTAATAATGTTCAACTATGGGAGGAAGGTTCTTTTTCTTATTTTAATAATGTTCAACTATGGGAGGGCCTGTTGTTTCCTTATTTCTATAATGGTCATTGCAGGACATTCCAAGAGTACCAAAGATCAAGGATAAATATAATCCTGCTACATGGATGTTAGAAGTTAGCTCCTTTTCTTCTGAAGTTCGTCTGGGAATAGACTTTGCAGAGCACTACTGGAACTCTTCTCTCTACAAGTAAATCTTTATGTTCTTGAACATTTTAACTTGATGGCCATTCGGCAGAAGCAAAGTGAGTTCATACTAAAGATACACCAACATACAACAAATAATTGACATTCAGACCTTTCCTTGACAATGTAGGCATAACAAAGAATTGGTGAGAGAGATGAATTGTCCAGCTCCACAAGCAAACGATCTTTACTTTCCAACCCAGTATTCCGAGTCATTTTTGGGGCAATTCAAATCATGTTTGTGGAAGCAATGGTGGACTTACTGGCGTAGCCCCGAATATAACAATGTTAGATACTTCTTCACACTTGCATGCGCTTTATTCTTTGGAAAAATCTTTTGGAGGCTCGGCAGAAAACTGTAAGTACTTCAATTCACTATCAAAACATCTATGGTTTAGTTTTGCCACTAGTGAACACTTGTACAAACTTCTGATTACTCCATTAACTTAAAAATGGTGTTGTTGGAAATCAGGGACAATGACACTGATCTTTTTATCATTGCGGGTGCCTTATATGGAGCTGTTATTTTCTTGGGGGTCACTAACTGTTCAACTGTACAGCCAGTCGTTGCAATAGAGAGAAGTGTATTTTACAGAGAAAGAGCAGCAGGAATGTACTCTGCAATGCCCTATGCTCTTGCTCAGGTTGGTTTCTTAGTATGTCTAACTTGTTCTATGGATGCAAATTGTGTATTTTCTTTCTGGGACGATTGTGTAATAAAATTTTAGCACCAATGTTTCGGATCATACTTCATGCTCTTTTGTTCTCCTACATTTTGATGATGGATCATATAGTAGGATCCGAAACATTGGTGCTAAAAATTTATTACACAGTTGATCCCAGAAAGAAAATATACATTGATATGAATTGTGGAAATCTGATAGACTTAATGGATGAAAATTGTCAAAGCCACTTACAAGGTAGAGTATAAGTAGGTATCTAATTCAATTTAGCATCAATGTGAAGTCCCTGCTTCATTTGCTACCTAATCATCCACTCTCCAGTGCTCCACGTCAAAATCCCCATGGTTCACCTTGCTCAGTGAATAAGTTTGTCTTTATGGTTGGTTAGTTTACTTGTGATAAATAGGAGATAATATCAGATTTTCACAGTCCATTGTAAAATATGAAGTTCATTTTTTAATTTGATTGTGTGCATTTTTTAGCATTAATGGTTGGATCATACTACGTGATCCATCATCACGATGAAAAAATGCAGGATTTGAAGTAGCAAAAAACAAAAAACAAAAAAAGACTGCACTCTTTCATCCTGATGATGGATCATGTAGTGTGATCCGAAATGTTGATACTAAAAAATACACACAATCGAATCCAGCAGCGAACTTCAGAAGTAGGAGATATTTTTCCACAAGTCAAATTGTGATATTTCTATGAGGACTTAGTTGTGTAGTTTTTTTAGTCAAACTCATGTTTCATGAGTAGTGATTCATACAAATCCATCTCTCATGACAATAAATGTTACACTTAGCACTCATTGAATTTAGTTGATGCTCACAGAAGTGAAGCTCTTAAACTTCCTAAGAGGTCACCCATATTGATAGCAATCTCACTAGTTTACTTGTGTTGATAGAGTTTTTAGGTATCCAACATCACCATGAATGAATACTGGTAATATCAATATGCATCATGCAATTAACAGATTTGAATCTTTTGTTTTCACTTTTACATTACAGGTGGTTATTGAGCTCCCATACATACTCGGCCAGACAGTTGTGTACACTATTATTGTTTATAGTATGGTTAGCTTGGAGTGGACAATTGCGAAGTTCTCCTGGTTCTTCTTTTCCAACTACATGACATTTCTGTACTTCACTTTTTATGGGATGATGACAGTCTCAATTACTCCAAACCATCAAGTAGCATCAATTGTGGCTGCAGTCTTTTATAGCATCTTCAGTCTATTCTCAGGATTCTTCATTCCCAGACCGTTATCTAATCCCCCTTACCAAGCAACTTCGTTGAATAATTTATCATCAATATCCAAAAACAAGAGGAGCCAATAGATAGGAAAAGTCAACAGATTGTAATTGGATTAGCTATTTTGATTGATTCTAATGCGTATTCTGTTGAATGC
This sequence comes from Cupressus sempervirens, assembly GCA_028749045.1. Classification (NCBI taxonomy): domain Eukaryota; kingdom Viridiplantae; phylum Streptophyta; class Pinopsida; order Cupressales; family Cupressaceae; genus Cupressus; species Cupressus sempervirens. Next base: position 172,767,590 of record CM053792.1, on the reverse strand, counting down.
AGAAAATCCCAAAATGGTGGGTTTGGTACTACTGGATATGCCCTGTTGCATGGACTATGTATGGCCTTATTGCTCCACAATATGGAGACGTCACAGACCAATTGCAAGTGAATGGCGAAGGGTTCAAACCACTTAATCAGTTTGTGGAGGATTACTATGGATACAAGCATGATTTCTTAGGTGCAGTAGCTGCAGCGCTTGTTGCATTCCCTGTTTTATTTGCATTTATCTTTGCATATTGCATCAAGGTGTTGAATTTCCAGCAAAGGTGAAAAATCAAGGAGCAGCAAAACCTAGTGTGATTCTAATAAACCTGGCTATAATGTCAACTTAATCGAACTATGTGAATTGCATTTCAATAGAGGCTGCCATGAAAAGGCAGAAACAAATACAAACCTGCCATTCATCAAAATCATGGCAAGGGTTACATCATTTTGTCTCCTGGATCTTTCAGACGAAATCAATTTTGTAATCTCCGCGGATAAAATAAAGCTCCAAAATATTTTGAGCGGCGTGCATTATCCTACTTTATTCAAACCAAATTTACAATTTTGGGATGAAGTTGGATATAGGCACAATGGGGGACCGCGAATAATGGCTTTTGTTATTATTATTTTATTGCTATAACGTCCTATTCAAAGAAAATGAGAAGTTGACGAGTTGTCAGCCTTGTTACGTAGGATAAAGTTGTAATGTACATGCAACACATATCCACACTTAGGTGGGACCCGTCATTGTTGGGAGGATGGCCTGTTACGATAAAAAGCTACTAATTATGGCGGGCACGTCGATAGTCTGATTTAAATTTTCGTGGTTGGCAGAGCTGTTCGGCGTAGGACATGGAGCGAACATAAAAGCTATTAACTCAGAGGGCAAATGTGCCTGCAATTCAATGGATGTGGATATTTTTTAACATAATATAGTTTTTTTTTTTTATTCGTACAAAACCTATTTTTTGCATATTATGACAGAATTATATACACAAAAAATACTTTTAATTTAAAAAAAAAATTGAATGTAAATATGCTGTGTCAATTTGCATTTATTAGGGTGTATTATTTTATGCTGAGAATAATAGTTAGAGTTTAATTTGATGGTCTGAATGATTATATTGAGTTATTTGATATTGCTCACGATTCATTGGGTGGGTGTGCATCGATTCATTCAATTAGTTCAAGTGCATTTCACATTTATATTATGTCGATTGATTCAAAAACACCAACCAATTAGTCATGATTCATAGTTCATTTGTATAGTTTTTACTCTGTTCACTCAAATAGGTTTTGGGCCTTGATATGGCAAATAGTGGGCAATGCATAGTAGTGGCACAACCTAGATATGGTTATGATCTCAAAACAATGTCTCCGTCTACCTTAGGGTTCGTTAGCATACAATGACAAGTTGTATCAAATAGTAGGGGAGTATTGTTTACCACCTCTTTGGACAATAAGGGGTGCCTAGTGGAGATGCACTCCAATTCTAGATTGTATAAGGGGAGAAAAGAAATGAAGTGGGGATACATGTGGAGGATTGTGGACCCCATAGCGTAGCAGTCAAGTTAACAACACATGTCAGAAATATGACCAAATAGAGTGATTAAATAGACTACACATTGTACACATCAAAAGTGTTTTCTAATATGCATACATTTGTCATAAACAAAATTCAATTTGTAGAGTTTTGCAAGTCATATTGATAGAAACAACTTTCATAATCACAAACACATGCAACTTATTCTATCTTCAAAACAACACGATTTCAAACAACATATAAATCATATCTATAGTAGCACATCTAGAATTCATAAACTCCAAGAAAAAAGAAAATAATATTACTCCACAATAAACATCCTATTATTAATCCAAATGGTAGAACACATATGATACACAAACAATTTTTTAGTTATGATTGTCCTTCAAATTTAGATATAATTCAAAACAAATGGTAATAATTATTCATAGTGACTCTATGTCACTTATTTAACTCTTCAATTTAAATATAAAAAATGAACTTCCTCTTATCAAAATTGAAGTCCCAATATCTATAATAGGGGCCAATTCATAACTTTTCTCACGTGGATGTGTTTGCTTGGAGTCCATGCAACCTTCCCTTTTATTCTCTACTAGGAAACAACTTATGTTTGCAAACTAACACACATTCTTATGCTCCCTTGTTGTGGTTTCTTACCCCACCTCTCAAACCCACACATAAACATTTTTTCCAAGTGTGATTGCTTGCCCCAACTCTCAAACCAAATTCCTCTCCTATCTCCATATTCCTTGTAAACCTCTCTCCTATTTATGTTACTTTGAAACTAAATTAAATGAAATCCCTCCCTTTATTTCTTAGTGCTTGCAAGAAGCCTTTTCTTTTTCTATAAAAACCAAGAGGAGTTTGTCCCACACCTTTTCCTTGTTGATGTAAGTAGACTAGCACCTAACAAGGTAAGATCTCAAACTCTTACGGTAAGCTCCAAAGGTAAAGGTCAACTCAAAGAACCTTCTAAAGGTTAAGGCAATCAAGTAACTCTTCCATAGGCCCCAAATAAACCACCTATCACAATCAATTCACCTACTCCTTCAACCAATCTTCAAGCTTTACCAAACCCCAAAAGGATTCTTCACCTTCATGGTTATCACACAAACATCCCCTAGGATCTTTTACCACAAACTAACCAAGCGCATATTTGAGGCTTCAAGTACCTCAATCCACATAGAATCAACCAATTTTGAGGTTACAAACCTCATTACAAACACACACAATGAGAAAAAAAAGGCCTAAAAGAGACCTAAAACCAATTAGGCCTCCTAATCGAGTTTTAGGGTTATGACCCAAAATTCTTCCAAAACACCCCAAGAATAAAATAGACATACAAACAAACATTTTTTAGTTCTATAATAGTCCAAAGGTTTACATCTCCAATACCCTTCTAGGTACTCAACCACAAAACCCTATATTTAAGGGTTTAAGGCCTAAAAATCAAAGATTTTAGGTTAGTACTCACACGTCTAATCTTAAAACTTTCAGTATGATCTCACAAAATATGGTCTTATGAACTCTCTGTAGTTTGCTAACACCCTCTCCAATTTCTTGCAATGTGTTGTCGTCAAACCCTAGCTTGTCACATACCTAAATGCCTAACTTAAATGACAAAATACAATATGATGATGGTGGGAAGCAAGAGTGTTGAATGTAGATACTTATTATACATATGACCATCTTTTTTTTATCTATGTAACTCTATAGTTACAATGGGTTCAAGGTAAGAGATAGTCCATCTAACTAAAACCCTATGTTACATTCCAAGGAAAATAAAGACTGCAAGATTCTATACAAAGCACAATCTATCCACTAGACTATTGTATAAATGTAATCAAAATGGGAAAAGTGCAATGCAAAACATTCTTAATCCATTCCCAATGACAAGTAGGTGAGTACGGAAAAAAATAGAAAGGAAATAATAAACTTATTGGTAAGTACAATACAATTTCCCACAAAAATCACACTCCAAATCTTCAATAATTTTTCAAATTGTCTTCTCCTCTACATTTTCAAGCACAGTAGATGACCACTGACCTTCCATGAGGGAATCTCCATGAAGAAACCCAAAAAGGTGACTGTTCAACTTCACAAGTCAACAAAAAGTTACATTTTGCAACTTTTGCAATTTTGAAACATTTTATGCATTTTCCAACATATGAAAATTGAGACCCAAAAAAATATGACCAAGGGAACCCAATGGTACACCAAGACATAACATTTTATCAAATTTCCAAATTTGAATAAAGTTTGACCTTTGATTGGTATTGACTTATATTGACCAAGTGGCTAACATAGCCATATTGGGACAAAAAATACACAAATGACTTCAAACTAACAATGAACCATCTCAACTACATTAAAACATGAAGTGACATCTTAAGATTGAATATCACACAAAAAATGAAGGAAATGGTGAGGAACATCAATGTTTCTCCTTCACCATACACCCCTTGTCTTGAAAACTCAAGTCCCTTGAGTTGCTAACTATTGAAGAGTGACTCCATGCTTGAGTATGTCTATCTCTAACATCCAAACAACTTTAGTATCTAGTAGGCCTTTCCATTTCACTAAATACTCTTTATAGGTGCTCTTTCTTGTCTTTTTGACCTCCTTGGAGTCTAGAATGTACTTCAATTAGACTGGCTTACTTGGAGTTAAATTTGTTTCCCATTCCAATTCTTAATTTATATTCTCTACCATGATTTTCTCTATAACTACATTTTTTTCTTTGAATATATAAGGTTAAATCTATCATATTGAAGATGGATGGAATCCCTATGTTTCAAGGAAGTTTAATCTCAAAGGCATTGGATCCAAACTTGTGAATGATCTTGCAGGGTCCAATCTTTTTCATTAGAAACTTGGTAGGAAGACCCTTAGGAATCCTTTCCTTTCTCAAATAGGCCATAACCAAGTCCCCTACCTTGAAGTGGACTCCTTTCCTTTTCTGATTAGCTTTCTCCTAGAATTTGGAAATTGATTTCCTAACCATGACTTGACTTCTTCACGGTCTGACTTCATTGTATTTGCAAATTTCTCTCCCAAGGCACTCCTACTCTACATGTTTTTGGATATCCCTTAGCTCTAGTGGTCCTCTATGATGAGACCCATAGACAACTTCAAATGGTGTTTTCCTTATTGATTTGTTGATAGAGTCATTGTAGGCATATCCTACCTAACTAAGAATCTAATCCCATGTAACTCCATGTTGTTTGGTTAATTACCTTAGTAGGTTACCAAGTGATTTATTCACTTTCTTTTTTTTTCCATCCATTTGTGAATGATAGGAAGATGAAAATGATAGTTGGGTGCCTAACTTCTTCCACAAGGTCCTCCAAGAGTTACCTAGAAATGTAGTGTCTTGTCTGTGACTATTGACAATGGCAACCCATGAATTTTAACCACTCCTTTGAAATATAGGCCTGCTATTTGAGAAGAATCATGATTTCTCTTGCATGGCACAAGGTAGTCCATTTCGATAAATTTGTCCATAATAACAAATACATTATCCACACCCCTAGTTTTCTTAGGAAAACCTAATACAAAAAAATCCATGCTTTGTTATCCTATGACTTATTTGGGATTAAAAGGGGTTGGAAAAAACCTAAATTAGATGACACTCCTTTATCCCTCTGATAGATAACACAAATCCTAACATATTTCTTGATATCAAATTGCAACTTGGGCCAATAGTAAAACCTTGACATTAGTTCTAATGTCTTGTCTTCTCCAAAGTGTCCACCAAGTGCACCATTGTATTTTTATTTGATTATGTTCTCTCTCATAGATGATTTGGGAACACAAAGCCTACTACCTTTGAAGAGTAATCCCTCTTGCAATAAAAAATGAAAAAATTGACCATGGAAATGGTTAGCAAGATCAAAGAAAACTTCATAGGGTTATTTGAAGTCTTCATCCTCATGATATAGACCCTTCAACTAATCTAGTCCCATGTTCGTAGTTAGATTTCTTGCATGGCATAAAACCTTCTTCTCCATGCATTGACTACCTTGTTAGCTACTCCCTTTTTATGTTTTATGGAGAATGTGAATGACTTCAATTGCTCCATCCATTTGATATGTTCGTGTTTCAACATTTCCTATCTATTTAGGAAGCTTAATGCATGATTTTCAATAAACAACAAAAATTCTTTTGTCTTTAAGTAGTGTCTCCATTTTCTTAATGCTTGGACCATATCATAGAGTTCAAGGTCATAAGTGTTATATCTCTTCTTATCTTCATTTAAATTCTCATAAAATGATGCAATGGGGTGTTTTTATTGACTTCAATAGCATGTTTACTGACATCACATTCTACTATGAACACCTTAGTGAAATTAGGAAACACTAATTTTGACAACTCTACTACTTCTTGCTTTAGGATTTGGAAACTATCCTCTACATTCTTAGCGTCATTTAACTTCTCAGAAAATAATGCAATGGGGTGTCCTTATTGACCTAAAACTTGTCCAGTATCATGTTCACTGGCATCACATTCTACTATGAACACCTTACTAAACTAATAAACACAAATGTTGGCAACTCTACTAATTTTTTCTTTAGGAGTTGGAAACTATACTCTCTATTCTTAGCCCACTCAAATTTCCATTTGAATCCCCCCTTGGTGGTGTTAAGTATAGGAGAACAAATCTATTTGAAACCTTGGACAAACTTCCTATAAAAGGTTACAAGTCCATGGAAGCTCCTTCTCCCACAGTTCTTGGAGTTGACCAATTTAGTATGGCACCCAGAATTTGATGGATTCATCTTAGGGAAACCTTGTGATATGAAAAAACCCAAATAAAATAACTCTATTTTGAAAAAAATCACATTTCTCTCTATTAATCTTCAATTTCTCCTCTTCAAGATTTCGTATCACCAACTTAAGGTTCTCCAAATTCTCTTTTGTTGGTCTTCTAAACACCAATATGTCATCAAGGTAGACAATAACAAACTTCCCTATAAATTGCACATGAATTTATTCATTAATCTCATGAATGTGATTGGAGCATTTCTCAACCCAAAGGGCATAACAAACCATTTATAAAATCCCTTATTAATTTTGAATGTTGTCTTCCATTAATCACCATGCCTTACCCTTATATGATGATAACTATATTTGAGGTGAATTTTGAAGTAGTAACATGATCCACCCAAGTGATCCAATAGGTCTTCTATTATTGGAATAGGAAACCATTATCTTATTGTTATTTTGTTTATTTCTCTACAATCCACACATAATCTCCATTTTTCATCCTTTTTAGGGGCTACGACTGAGGGTGTTGCACATGGGATCAAACTTTCTCTAATTAGTCTCTTGTCTAAGAGTTTGTACACTATTCTTCTAATCTTTGCCTTTTGTTGTGGTGTAATCTTGTAGGAATCCTTGTTAGAAAATGTGGCACCTAGTATCTATCAAATCAATTTGGTGACTAATATCCCTCATATGTGGTAGGTGTTTGGTTTCTCTCCTATAACTATACATGATTGCTATTTTAACAAAGCTTCAACTTCCTTTGGTAAAGGCTCCTACTCCTTATTATTCTCCTTGTGATTTACAAAAAAAATGCATATCGCTAAAAATATTCCTCTTTCATCAGGATTACAAATTCCTTGCCTCCAACCAACATAACTGATGACAAACCTTTTCCCTTGTCAAATTGTTCAGGTAAAGGGTCCATCTTGTAATTCTTTCCATTCTTAGTTATTAGATAGGTGTTTTTTTTACCATCATTTTGAGATTTTACATCAAACTTCCATGGCCAAGCAAAGGATCAAATGATACACATCTATTGGAATGATTTCACATAAGATTTTGTCATTGTATTCTCCAATTTAAAAGTCCACCCATGCTTGTTCTTAAACTATGAAGTTTTGATGTTGTTCAACCAAGAGATCTTATAAGGTGCTATGTGTGGAGTCTCTTGAGTTTCAATTTAACTACCATTTTAGTAGATACGACATTCTCTATTGACCCTAAATCTACTATGATCTTGCATAGATTTCTATATGCCTTTCCTTGAGTCCTAAACAATGTATTTCTTTGAGGAGGTTCTTTCTTTAATGAAATCTTAAGAGTAAATTTCTTTTTAACATTAGATTCTCTCGATCCAATACTAGTATACACTTCTAAATGGTGCATTGACACTACTACTGATATCCTCTTCAATAATTAATTTATTCCTCCTCCCTCTTTCTCTAGATGAGCTGAAGGATTTGTTAGGACATTGTCCACTTGTATTCCCAACCAGATCACATATGAAAGATCTCCTTGTAAATACTGTACCACCTCTACCTATACCTCCACCTTTAATTCTACCTCTATTATTTGGTCTCCTTTGACCTCTATAACTTGGCCCTCCTTCATGACTTCCTTCCCCTCTAATTTCTTGATTATTAATTTCTTCACTTCTTCTACTTTGACCTTTGCCAATTTTACATTTTCCTTTATTATTCCTAACACTTATGTCCATGTTACTTTGGTCACCTTTTCTCCTAACATTTTCCTCAATCTTGATGACCATTTGAAATAATTCATACACTATTCAAGGATAAGAGAACTTATCTCATCTTGGATTGCATACTTTAACCCATTGATATATCTAGCAACTAGCTCCCGTTGGTCCTTAGTGTAATCCCCCGCTCCTCCCATGATAAAATTATGAAACTCCTTAGTATAGGTGAAAACATCCATATCCTTCTATCTAATATTGTCAAATTTCCCAATCATTTGAACTTCAAATTTAGCTAGCATGAACTTGCTCCTCATCATGGCTATTATTTTGTTTCATTTAGCAATAGATTTCTTATTCTTCATTTCCCTATTTGTATGGGTGTAAATCCACCACATTAGTGTAGAACCTTTGAGATTTCTTCTGGCACACTTCACCTTTTTCTCCTCCTCAACATAATTGAGGTCCAAATATGTGTCTAAGGCATCTATCTAGTCTATCAAATCCTCTCCATCCATATTTCCGCTGAAAGCATGCACCTCTACTTTGAATTCCTCTTTCCTAGATTTCCTAATGGCTTCAAGGAAATATTTTATCTTTCTCTCTCTTGGATTCTTCATCTTCTATTCTCCTTGATGGTTTAGGTTCTTGGTTTTTATCCCCACCTTCTTCCTATTCTTCCTACTCTTCTTTTTCATTGTTTGAGTTATTCTCCTTAGCCTTAAATTTATTTATCTTTTTCTTCAACCTCTCTTCCCATTTTAAATCAATTCTTTTCTCCATCTACTCAATCACCATTTCAAGGTGCTTGACTCCCTTACAAAACATATTGAACTGTCCCTACTCTATACTGAACATAAATAAGTTGATATGGCTCTAATACCAATATGATGCAAGTAGACTAGAATCTGACAAGGTAAGATCCCAAACTCCTATGGTAAGCTCCAAATGTAAATATTAAATCCAAAAATATTCTAAAGGTTAAGGTAATCAAATAACTCTTGTATAGGCCCCAAGTAAACCACCTATCACAATCAATTCACCCACTCCTTCAGCCAATCTTCAAGCTTCAACAAACACCAAATGGACTCTTCACATTCTAAGGTTATGACACATGAATCCCCTAAGAGCTCCTATCAAAAAATTACTAAGATAATTTCAGAGGCTTTAAGTATGTCAATCCACTCATAATCAAACAATCTTGAGGTTTCAAGCTTCATTACAAACACCCACAATGAGAAAACATAAAATAGGCTTAAAAGAGACCTAGAACCAGTTAGGCCTCCTAATCAAGTTTTAAGGCTATAACTTAAGTAAAACACCCCAAGAATCAAATATACATTTATTTGACGATTTTTTAGTTCTATAAGGGTTCAAATATTTAGGCCTCCAATCCTCTTCTAGGTCACTCAACCACAAAAGCCTAAATTTGAGGGTTTAAGGCCTAAAAATCATGAAGTTTGTTGTTTCATAGGTTATAGGTCAATACCCACCTATCTAATCTTAAAAAATTTAGTATGAGTTCAATGAATATGCTCCTATGAACCCCTCTATAATGAGGCAATGCCCTCTCTAATCTCTTGCATTGCACTACTACCAAAACCTAGCTAGTCACATACCTAAATGCCTAGCTTAAATGGAAAAATTTAGTATGAATATGATGGGAAGAAAAAGTGTTGAATGTAGAGACTTAAAATAAATAGGACTATCTCCCTTTTCTCTATGTAACTCCATATCTGTAGTGGGTACAAGGTGAGAGATAGTCCATCTAACTCAAACCCTATGTCATAGTCTAAGGAAAATAGAAAATGTAAGATTCTATATAGAACACAATATATCTACCAAACTACTATATAAATGTAATAAAAATGGAAAAAGTGAAATGCAAAAAATCTTTAATTCATTCCCAATGAAAATAAGGTGAGTATAAGAAAAAGTGTAAAGAAAATAGTGTACCTACTAGTAAGTACAATATAGTTTCCCACCAAAATCATAATCCAAATCTTCATTAATTGTTCAAATTGTCTTCTCCTCTACATTTTCAAGTGTGGCATGTTGGCGTTTTACACTACTAATAAAAAAAAAAACTTGATAACAAGATGGTGAAGAGAAAATTAGTCTAAGGATTAGCTACTTCCTATGCTCAACTAAGAAGTCCTCAAATCTGGACCCAACTTCAACAAAATCACAAAGATTTTCTACTCTTTAGGTTCTGCAAAACCAAGGGGTGTGCACCTAAGGAATAAAAAAGGGTTTAAAACTAGAAATCATCTTTACACTTCACTCTCTTAATGATATTCATTCACAATACTTATCCCTTAAATAGCAGATATTTGGCTACAATTCCTCTTAGATTTATAGGTAAGTTTGGGTTACAACAGCTAACCACAATACAAAGATTAAATGTAAACAAGTAATGACCAACTATTAAATTCTTCATTCATGAAAGTAAATTTGATTTGGATTTTGAATTTTTGCTTCATGCAATTCAATGATCTCTTCTCATGCAAATTAAATAAATGACCAATGCCTTATCCATTGGCATTCAGAGTCTACCTAGCAATTTTGATATGATCAATTGCATTACAATCAATATTGTTAGCAATTTACCCTAAACCTCATTTTTATGCATATCCTTCTTATTGATTGGATATCCTATCACCTTACTGAAGCCTTTACTTAATCCATTGAATTAAAAGCAATAGAAAACTAATATACAACCTATCCTAGTTGCATTAAATTGAATAAGCTTTTCTCACACAACTTCAAGATAACCAATTAATAAAAATGGAGACAAGATCCAAAGAAAATAGATATGGTGGTAAGTATCCTTTGTATTAATTTTCATTGAAAATCACACAATACTAATGACAAAATCAAAACAACTTAGAACAAGACAACATGATCCTTAAAATGTTAACATATTCTCAAGTTTGCATAGAAAAAATGCATCACAAAACTAACATCAAGAATACTAGACCAAATGTAAGCTTAGCAAAACTAAAAATTACATAAGAGTTTGGACCCTTTCTCTAGCCTTGGGATCTCATTTATATAGCATGAGATGCAACAAGCTTCAAGCCTAGAGAACAATGAAAACTATCCTTAAGATAGAAAGATATTTACAAAAGTTATTGTCATAAAAGACAAAATTTGGTGCAACAAAATAGTTTTTATAATGAATATTCCTTTTATGGGACCACTTCTATTGTGGCTTCTTTGTTGCTAAGGAGTTTGTGATTAGCCATGGTGTAATTTTCATTCCTTGTGGTGTGTGACCATTGGATTTACCTATGATGGACCAAGTTTTGATGTTAGGAAGCTAAGTTTAACTTGTGGTTCTCCATCTAAGTTATTGTATACTAACAAACTTTTAGTTACACTTGATTCTTCTAATGCCAAGTCATCGGTTTGAATTTTTTTACTTATTTCTACAGTTGATTGTTTATCCTTTTCTTCCTCTTCTTTAACTGGTGCATCAATTATTTGTAGCTCATCTTGATCCACCTCATCTTCATCAGTTTCACTGAATATTAATTGTTTTTAATGTACAAGATCTGCCATCCACTTATTGAAAAGTGAGTCATCTGGCCAATTAAAACTCAATATTTCATGTTGCTTCTTCATAACATTTTCTCCTAGTTTATCTATTTCAAATAAACTCCTCTTAAAAATAATCATAGAATACTTGAACCTTAACAACTTCCTCAGTTATTTTTGCCAACCATGCATGTGCCTTTTCATTTATGATCCTATTGAATCTAAGGCATAACAAATCATCCAGTTCTTTGGCCCATTCCTCTTTGTCTTTTAATTTATTTATTTTCTTGAGTGCATGGGGGTAAAGCTCAAATTTTCTACCTAGATACTTTGAAAGATAGTTTATGATCCTCTTCTACAATGCAATTGTTTTATCATCAAAATTAGAGAGATCATTAGTCAAGTCAAAAGTATTTTCTATTTGCTCACAAGATAGACCAATGACTGAGAAACATAAGAGAGTGACATCTTTGTCCCTATTATTCCATTTATTCACAACTGGATTCAAAGCGACATCACTACTTTTTAGCTCATTCCATATGTTCATTATTCTTGCAAATTGTTCATAAAATGTAGGCCAACCAATCTTGTCTACTAGGTACATAATTTTTTTTCTCAGTTTGTCTTCATACTAGATATCTAATTCCACATGCAATGCCCAAAGTTTTCTCTTCTCCTCTTCAAAATCCTTTGCTATATAATATTGAGGTCTCTGTAGGGTATTTGGTAGCTCTGTGAGGGGATTTGACTTGAAAGGCTCAACTAGAGGATGCAGATAAGTAATCCTAGGTTTGCTAGATTGTCCTTGATACCCTATCATCTTATTTTCAAGCTCAATTCTCTTTTGTACTTCTTTATTGTAAGCCTCTAGATCCTATTCATATTTTTCTTGTAATTCTATTTTTTGTTTTTTCTCCTACCTAGCTATAGCTAATGTGAGGTTAGCTGTTTCAACATTGAACTTTTTGCAGCCTCATCATTTGGAGTATCTTCCACTCTCTTAACAATCAAGTTTTCAGTCATTTCAATATCATCAACCTGAGAAAAACTAGCTCTAGATCCTCTTGTCAAAGACCAAATTACCAAGGCACCATGATCTTCACTGAATTTTGCACCTCTAAGTCCTTTTCTTACCTTTTCCTCAGCACTTAACTTCTTGGTGACAGTACTAAAAACCATTGCATCTGCAATATCCCAATTTGATAAAAGCAGAACCCTAGATGATCTTATCATTCTTCTTCCCTCTTTAGGGTCAAATTTCTAAACTCTTGCATCATTTAATCCTTTATTTGATCTTGTATAGCTACCTCTTCCATTTCTAGATGTTCCGCCTTCCTATTATTACACCTTTCTTCAGATTTTTCAATATTAGTTCTCCATGCAAATTGGTAGAAAGCTCTTGATTTGACAAAACTGTCATCTAAAAGAAATTCATGACTAGCTTGTTCTACCTTAGGGTCTAATTACTTTCCTCTATAATCAGAAATAGTTAGTTCAAGGCTAGGCATGGGAGGTTCCCAAGGATTTCCTTCCTCTAATTTTGTAATAGTAATAAACACCCCCCCTTGGGATCCTAATTGTTCCATTTGCTCCTTAGTGAGTCGTTCATCTCCTATATGCAAAGGAGATTGAGTGGGTGTGTAGTCTTCTATTTGGGACACGTGCTTTTCTTCTATCTTTTGCCTCTTGGGCCTCTCTTCCAAAACAATACTAGTTGATCCAACTATTTTCTTCCTCTTATCAATTGTATGCTCTTTGTTCTTGATGATGTTATAGCCAGATCTCCTTTGAATGACTAATTTTCGTGATCCTACTATAGGGGTAAAAGAAAACCTTTTCATTACTTCTCTTGCCTTATTAGGATAAAAATTGATTAAAAGGGTCTTCTTTTCATTCATGGTCTCCATAATCTCTGAAAAGGTGATCATCAACTTGTTCAACTTATCTGCTGATGTCTTTGTATTTTTCAAAGGGATATAATCTATCTCAAAATAATTAACTAATTATAAGACCCTAGAATAGACTCTCCATTTTTCTTTATTAATCTCTTGTTCGTGGAGAGAAAATTCATTTCTTATTACATCTTTAAGGAAATAGAATTGATGCTCTTGGGGACTAGTCCTAGCCTTCCATCTGAATATATCAAAAAATCCTTCACTATCATTAAAACAAGCATGGGAGATAACCATTTTGTATGGGTCTAAAAATTATATAGAAACAACCAACCACCCTTTGTGATTATAAAATGATGAGCAAATGTACAAGATGGGAAAATAGAGCCTCTTGACCTACCAATCAGTTCTGCTTCTTCCAAACCACCTAATTGCCATAACATCTCATCTGTTCCCACTGTAAGAGGTACTTGGTAGGGAAGCACATGTAGGGTTCCTTGGAATCCATATACTTTGAAAACTGTTGATATTGGATATGGTATGATGTCTGCCCAATTATGGGAAACTTTCAAACTGCTTGGGTTATCCATAGGCCTGATGAAATACAACAATGCTTTAGGTATCCTAGCGTTATATTGTAATAATAGGCTCCTCAATCTAGGTGTAAAATATCTATCAAACCTTACAAAATTGGCCTCCTCTACACCCCAGGTCATAGTTGCACTCCATAATTGAATTGACAGAGATTCTCCCTCATATTCTCTTATTAATACCATTTCCTTTTCAAAGAAAGTAACCCCCTTATACAAAAACATATGCATTAACAAAGAATAAAGACCAAAGGTTTTCTTAATTTTTCCCTTTGTAATTCCAATTAGACCTATGTGAATTTCTTCTGCTAGAAAGGATGCAAAATTAAAAATAATATCCACACCAAAGGAAGAGATTTGTACCATCGTATACATAAAATTTATTGGTACAAACTCTTGCTCATCTTCACCAAAAATCTTGCACAAAGGCATATAGACATCTATAGCCCTAGAATTGAAAAATTGTTTCTTGAAAGGCTCTTTAGTCAATGCTGTGACAAAAGTTAAATTTCTAGTTATGGCCAAGTATCCTCTTAATGCCCCTTGCCTAATTTGATCCTTGCAAGACAAGTATTCCTTCTCCACTCCCTGAAAGTCAATGACCTCATGATAATCTATGGTCGGGTCCATTCCAAAAGCTTCTTGTATTTCTTTTGTAGTAACTTTCATCAAACATTCCCCATCTATTCTTCTCACTATCCTAGCCGCTAGATCATAATTTTAGGCTACAATAGTGAGGAGGTTTGAATCCATAAAAACTCTAGGAACTACTAATTTTCCTAAGTCAAAATTCTAAATATTTCCATGAGGGGCAAAAAATTTCCTCTCTAAAAACCAGTTTTTAAGTAATTGTAACCCTATTTTAGAAGTCATGGCATCCCTAATCTAATTTCCCTTGTCAAATAAACCATCTGCAACTCAGAGCCTAGGGTTTATAGAAACTAATTTCTTTATTTGGGTGGATTCATTAGTAGACTCACTTAATTGCTCTAGAAAATCATCATGAATATTTCTATTAGCATATTCAACTTTCCTAGAGTAACCCTTTTTTGGAGGCATACTGGAACAATAATGAGGGGAGACAAGGATTCTTTTAATTATATATAGACAGAGATACTTACTTGGCCTTCTTATTTATTCTCTGAACGCTATGATGAATCGTTGACACAAAAAAAATTACAACTTAACTAGGGAAAAACTAGGTTCTTCAATAGGTCTAGGCTCTAGGAGATTGAAAAATATATTCATAGGATGAAATTCTCAACTATTTGTGCTTGGCCAAAGAAAGGGATCAAAATACTACAGAAATGGATTGCTTAATCCAGGATTTTGGACTTCCCGAGTGTTTCTAACCCAACTCATTTGGACTCATTTAATTTATCAACCAGGGACATAAACTTGAAATGGTTTCTACAAAGTATATGCTTCAAACTTCTCTCAACCTCTTCCTCCAAGAATGGCTATGCCTACCTTTCCTTTTCCTATTCCACCTTAGCAAGGGAATAAAAATTTGAAGAACATACCTACTACTGCCCTTCCAAAATTCTATGGCCTTATTAAAAAAGACCTTGAAACCTTTCTCTTTGAGTCTAACATTCTTTGTAGGATTTATGACCACATAACTAATGCCCATAAATTGAAGTTTTTCCCTCTACTCTGAAGGAGGTTTCTCTAATATGGTTCATGGGGTTGGGTGCAAATGATGTAGCAAACTGGACTAAAATGAGTAATTTATTTCTTCAAAAATATAAAGAATATTGTAGAGGTCAAGATATGAAGGGGGGTGACATTTTTAAAATGTCACAGAAGGAGGTTGAAACCTTGGAAGACTATGTTTCTAGATTCTTGTTCAATGTGCAGAAAAATACACAACATAACTTAAATGAAGAATCTAAGAAGCATCTTTTTTTGAGAGGTGTGCAAGAAGAAATCATGGAAGCCTTGGACCTAATGGCTAGAGAAGATGTTACATAAAGGACTTGGAATGAAGCTAAGGAGATATGTCAGAACTATTCAAGAGCTACTATGAAGAAAGGTAGAGGACTAAGGAGCCTACCACATAAGACTAATGGTGGGTCAAGAGTATCTAAGATGGAGTTATCTAACCTATTGACCAACTTCAAGAAAGATATCATTAATGATGTCACTAATCAGTTGGATAACCATGCAAGCCTGAAGGAAAAAGGATGAAGTGATGCTATGCTAACTAAATTTTGCTCTTGTTGCAAAGAAAGGAAGAAAAACTGCACATGCAAGACCATTGCAGTTGTGAATGCACATCCAATGCCCACTAAGTTCAAATAAATTGATGAGGATATAGGAGAAGTTATCTATGTTTCTCAAAGATGACCATGGGCTCAGAGACAAGGTATGCCTCAAGACCCTCAAAATAATTTTGGTTATAATAATAATTAGTGGCAAGGCATTATTCCTCCAAATTCTACCCATGAAGGATAGAATTGGAACAATAATTGGCCCAATCAGTAGCCATAGTATAACCAAGCCTACCAAAACCCACCTCAGTATCCCCAAAAAAATAATCAATGGCCTCAAAAAGATAACTAGTATCCTTAGTGAGGCCCTAACCAACAACCTCTCTACCAGGGGAATTGGCAACAACCACCTTAGTGGGGGCCTAGCCAACCACCTCAATGGGGGCCTAACCAACCACCTTAGTAGAAAGCCCTGATGCCTCTGCCTCCTATAGCCTATGCTAGCCCATAGAAGGAACTACAACTTCCTACTCAACCAACACCAAATTCCAACAATAAGCAACAGGCTTATTTGTTGTGGATAAATGATATTCATCTAAGGTCCAGAACCAAGTTGCCTCCACCTAAAGGACCTATAATAACTAAGGTCACTGATACTAAAAATGTTCCAACAAGTCAACCAGCTGATGCTCCAATTCCCCCATCTATGCAAGAATCTACTCCTCCATATCTGCAAAGGTTAGTTCTTGTAGCTCCATCCAAACCAAATCCTATAGCAACTGATCTTCGAGACCAACTTAAGCAAATGACTATTCAGATTCCCTTATTGGATGCACTTAAGGAGATTCCCATGTACAATAGAGCTTTAAAAGAAGCATGTGTCAAGCAGTCTAGTAGAAAGAAAAAGGATCCTCCTACTATCCATGTGTTGGGACAACTTTTTGATTTAATGTCGAGTAAAGCCCTAATGCCTAAGTATTCTGACCCAGAAAGTCTTGTGGTTACCATACACATAAATGGAATCCAAATTTAGAATAGTTTGATTGATTTGGAAGCATCAATTAATGTCATAACTAGAGAATTTTTGTTAAGACTTAGCATTATTGGAGTAAGGGACACTCCTACATTACTTTAGTTAGCAAACAACTCAACTGTCAAGTCTGATGGTATGATAGAAGATATCATTGTGACCTTGGATTCCCTAGATTTTCATTCAAACTTTGCTATGCTATCATCTAAAGTCACCCTTGGAGGATATCCATTAATCTTAGGAAAACCTTGGTTGGCCACTACAGACGCATGCATTGCATGTTGATTAGGAAAAATGACAATATTAGATGGTGCTAAGACTAAAAAGTTAACTCTGTACTCTCCTGCACAACCACAACTAGATCTTGACCAAGTTTCTTGGCCAAATCTTGGTGATGATTCTTCGGAAGTTAATTCTATTCAGCAACTCATGATGCTTGAGAGAAACCCATTTTTTGTATCCCAAGAAGATGATATACTGGCTGCAATCCTTACTAATCAATATGATTTCGAGGAGTCCATTTCTAAAAATCCTACTGAATCCTTACAAATGGTATTACCTAAACATGATGCAACTCAATCTCCTATAGCACCTAATTATCTTCATACATTATCACCCCATGAAATCAAATCTCCATCAATACTAGATGTTTTAATGATGGATAAGGTAAAGAGAGATGAGATTACTATAGGAAAAGAGTTGAATATCAATAATGACCTTACTGCATCTCAGATGACAATTCTCATTAAACTATTGCAAGATAGTCAGCAAGCCTTTCCATGGTACTATACTAACATGAAGGTTTTAGATCCTAGTCTTTGTACACATAGGATATTTATTAACTTAGAATGTAAGCCAGTGAGACAACCCCAGAGGAGAGTAAACCCAACATTAAAAGATATAGTCAAAGTAGAGTTACAAAAACTTCTTAGTGTTGGATTTATCTATCCTATTTCTGATAGCTAGTGTTGGTCACCTCTAGTTATTGTTTCAAAGAAGGGAGGAAAATAGAGAGTATGTGTAGACTATAGGGAGCTTAATAAAGCCACTAAGAAGGATCACTTTCCTCTACCATTTATTGATCAACTACTGGATAACTTAGCAAGAAGGAGATATTTTTCATTGCTAGATGGTTTCAATGGATATGATCAAATCCAAATCTCTCCAAAAGATCAAGATAAGACAAAATTCACCTATCCATGGGGAATGTTTTCTTACTCTATCTTACCATTTGGATTATGTAATGCACCTGCAAATTTTCAACGAGTGGTACTTAGCATATTTTCTGACATAGCCACTGATTGTGTTGCAATCTATATGGATGATTTCACCACTTATGGTGACACATTTGAACAAGCTCATGCCAACTCAGAGAAGGTGCTAAAAAGGTGTCAAGAATACAATGTTTCTCTTAATAGTGAGAAGTGTTATTTCATGATAGAAGGAGTTGTTCTTGACCACTACCTTTCCTCTTTTGGAATTCAAGTGGACCCTACAAAGATTACTATAATTACTAATCTACCAATGCCAACGAAGAAAACATATGTCAGAAGATTTCTTGGACATGTTGGTTACTACAAGAGGTTCATCAAAGACTTTAGTAAGCTTGTTGCCCCCTTGTACAACTTACTCAAGAAGACAACTGAATTTAAGTGTATAGAAGATTGTGAAGCAACATTCAAACAATTGAAGGATGTTCTGACTACACCACCTATTCTTAGAGGACCTGATTGGAAGCTACCTTTCCACATTTATACTGATGCATCTGGTACTACTTTAGGAGCAATTTTGGGACAAAAATATGGTACTGTTGAGGAAGCCATTTACTATATTAGTAAGAATTTGTAGGGTGCTAAGCTAAATTATATTGTCACTGAAAAAAAATTGCTTGTTGTTGTGTATGAACTTAATAAATTTTGACATTATGTCACAAGCTATGAGGTTTTTGTCTACACTAATCACTCTGCTATAAAATATTTGATGAACAAACCTACTAATTTTGATAGATTAGCATATTGGCTACACCTCATGCAAGAGTTTAATATGAAGATAATAGATAAACCAAGTTGAGCCAATGTAGTAGCATATTTTTTGTCACAACTTCAAGTACTTGATGATCCTATAGCCATAGATGATAGCTTCCCTGATGAGCATCTATTTTCAATAGAAAGTCATAACCCATGGTTTGCAGATATAGAAAATCACCTCACTACAGGAAGAACACCACTACACTTTTCACCCAAGAAACATTGTGTCTTTGTGGAAAAGAGTTTCAATTTCTCATGGATAGCTAGGTTGATGTTCTACACTAGACTAGACCAAGTAACTCACTGGTGTGTGAGGGAAGATGAAACCTATAACATCTTGCAGGCATGTCATGATGAACCATGTGGGGTCATTTTGTAGCAAAGAGAACAACCTACAAGATTTTGACAACTGGATACTACTGGCCTACTGTCCACAAAGATGCAACAAAGTATACAAGGTGATGTGATCAATGCCAATGCATGGGAAGACCCACTAAATCTGATGAAATGCGCCTACAACCATAGGTGGTGGTCATGCCTTTTGACAAGTGGGGTATTAACTTTGTTAGTCCAATAGAACCCTCTTCTCATGGAAAATCATACATCTTAGTATGTATTGATTATGCAATTGGGTTGAAGCATAAGATATGACACATGCTAGAGATCACAAAGTAGCAAATTTTCTATATGAATGCATATTTACCAGATTTGGAGTACCTAGAGAAATTGCTACAAATCAAGGAGCTCAATTTACATCTAACCTGATTGCAAAACTCATGAAGAAGTACATGATCCATCATGGCACATCTTCTCCATACCATCCTCAAGTTAATGATTAGGTAGAAATCACAAATAGAGAGATAGATGAAATCCTCACCAAAATAGTTGCTATTCACAAATGGGTCTGGGTTAGCCAGCTTCTTAAAGCAATTTGGGTTTACATGACTACATGGAAGACCACCATTGGATTTACCCCATTTGAATTACTTTATGGTAAATCTGCTTTCATGCCTATAGAATTCGAGCACAAGACTTTTTAAAATGCTTTGGAATTGGATGTTGATCTTTCAAAGGCTCAAGAAGATAGGTTATTGTAGTTGAATGCCCTTGATGAATACTGCAAATCTACCCTGCATAATACTGAGATAATCTAATAGAAGCAAAAGAAATGACATGATAAGTTCATTCATGACAAAAAGTTTTCTACTGGAGACTAGGCCCTGCTATATGATTCCCATTATCATGAAACTCTAGGAAAATTTCAAACACATTGGATTGGACCATATGAAATTATTATTGTGCTTGAGAATGGTGTAGTGCAGCTCTCTAACATTGATCTTGTTCACTTTAAATTGCTTGTTAATGGGGCATTGCTTAAAAATCTACCATAAGAGGTCTAGTTGTGAAGAGTTCCTATAGCAATTCCAACCATCTATTGATCCTACAATTCCTACAACAACTATAGATGAGTGTCCCACTCATTTTTTGTCCTCTCTCTAACACCATTTCACTCATATAATAAACTACTTTCTTAGTGAAAGTATTTTCTCTGTAATAATTCCACCTCACTCCACTCTTTCTCGTCTTCCACCTCACCTCATCCTTCATCAACTTGCATGACTGTATCATCTAACAACATAAATTACAAGGTTCATACACATACTCAAATTAATTATTTTTCTTAATGTGTTGTTTTATTTTTAGTTACCTTTGTCACTAGCAATTGTAGGAGCTATTGCCTAATTTAGTTCGGGGGAGGGGTATTATATTTCATTCTTTTTTTTTGTGATCATTAAA
Source organism: Cupressus sempervirens (assembly GCA_028749045.1). NCBI lineage: Eukaryota > Viridiplantae > Streptophyta > Pinopsida > Cupressales > Cupressaceae > Cupressus > Cupressus sempervirens. Next base: position 172,746,508 of record CM053792.1, on the reverse strand, counting down.
TGTTCATGCTATTCTTTATATGCCACCACACGATAAAAAGAATGATGTGATGTGATAGTTATCTTTATGTCGCACATTTTTGCAAACTGGTAAGTACAAGTTCTAGCTAAGGTACTTAATGCAGAATTAAGTGATCTTAAATGCTAAAATGTCAGTTACTTAAAACAAGTACTATCACTTCTCTTCTCGTCTTGTTCCAAGCTTTTCCATTTTGAAATTACTCCTGTAGTCACTCTGAAAGAACAATGGGGAGTGATTTGAAAAGAAGAGAACTAGTTGACCATACAACATTGTTGGGAGACCCAGTTTGCCTACCTATATTTCAATCTAGGGGGTGGATGAATTACATGTTCAGACTATCTGCACGGGATGAGGAGCTTACCTCTGAATTTTTGTAGACACTAAGGGATGGTTTTTCCATAGTCAGAGGAATAAGGGTTCCATTTTCACCTGAAATTACAGTTGAGATAATGGAATTGCCTTTGGTAGGAGAGGAGTTTTCAAACGTATTGGACCCAATGTTGACCGGAGCCTAATTTACAATGCACACAAACCCATAGCTTCAGATAGATCAGAAACAAGGTATAATTCACACATCTTTATTGGAACTATTTAACCAATGTGTTGTCTATATTGTGAGATATTTTACTTGTGAGGGGAGACATTCATATTTGCATGCCATGCATTTCAAATTTTTAAGCTGCTTAAGACATGATGAGTGCCCTTTGAATGTTCCTCATTTTATGTATCACATTTTGTTAAAAAGAGCTGTTATAGTGCAAAAAGTAACCCCAAAAGATGTTTCACACCACTACTTTATTAAGATCATCATAGGGAAAGCCCTCAAAAAACAACTTGGGATATCTTGGGATGATTTATTTCAAATAATGTGCAAAACCTTGTTAGTCAGCCTACAGAGAAAATTGAGGAGGAAAAAGAACCTTAGGAAAATCTTGTAAACTCAGCACTAGGTTCTTCCTCATTTAGACCCAGAAGGTCACAAAGAACCCCAATTTCACTCTTGTAGCTTCTACCTCCGGGTCGAGTCCAATATTTGATAAGGGTAAAAGGAAAATTAAAATTTCCCCAAATACTGGCTCTTGTGCAGTTCCTAGGGTTTATAAGAAGAAGAAAGGGAATGTACAAGAAACATCTTTAGAACTTCCTACAACTTTAAATGCAACAAAAGTAACCCTTAGGCATAGAACTCGAAGGAGCCAATCGTCTGTAAAACTGGATGAGGGTGTGTGTTTTCAATCCCATATGTCTAAAAATGTAACTATAGAAAAAGACCAATCCTCTTCTGATGAGGATAAGATCATCATTGAAGATGGTTCAAATGAAGAAAGTGTAGAACATATGCCTGTAGTAGTAGGAACATCCTCTATCTAGCTGCCCATAATTTCCATAGATTCAGACAATGATGACAGTGTATATGTCAAAGTTACAGACTCTCCTCCTATTCTTCAGATGGGAGAATTTCATAAAAATGATATTGGAATAAATTTGGAAGCAATTAATACTGTTTCTAAATAGATTCTTTTGCAAGGACATGATGATTTAGCCTTTGCAGCCCAACAAGCTGTTCCTCTTGGTCCTTCACCTATGTCACATGTTACTTACCATCCTAGTTCCACTATTTCATTGTTAAGCATTATTTCACAGTTATCTAATTAGTTAATTCAGGAGAGGGAAGAATGGAAAATAGAGAGAGAGAGCCTCGATAAGACCATCTTCAATAAAACTCAAGATTTCATTGAAAAGGATGCAGAGATTGAACAATTAAGTGGTAAACTTACAAAAGTCACTACCATGATTCCTGACTTGATGTCTTGTCACTCTCCTTCTCCTGTTTATGCTCTCTTTTGAAAGAACAAAATTTCAATTATCAGATGACCTGCGTAATGCAAGGTAAAAGTTTAACATTAAATACTCCTTAGGAATTCCTCTAAGCTTTTCATACCGCCCTTGTAGCCATCAAAAATTTACTCTGTGAACTCTTTTACATAATTTAGTAGTGCCTAAAAATAGAGATTGGAACCCTCTACTTTATGTGGGTGATATTCAACTCAAGGCATTGATATCTTGGATCCAAAATGAAGTTAACAGAGAAAACCAGGCCCACCCATATAGGGAATTAGAGTATGAGATTCCACTTTTTCTTAGGCCTAAAGCCAAGGATTCCAAAAAAATGTACTATGATTGGTTGAAAGTTGCTCAATCAAAATTTGGAAACCAGATTATTTCTCCTTTAAGGGAGGCAACCTATTAAGAATATACAACTATGGCAGAAATAGGTCTTCCTGCAACAAAGCAGGGAAATCGATGGCACTAGATAGGATTGAGTGAAGACCTGTAGAAGAAGGAACATCATTCTTCGTTGAATCTTATCATGGCTACTCGATGAACACCTTGGTACATTAAGTTAGGGGAAGAAAGAAAATCGATTGGATCCCTTTAACTTTCAGCTTCCACTACTATTATCCCAATTGCTTGCTAATAAACAAGATTTAGAGAAATTTGATATGACAAAAGAGCTTTGTAGATGGGAAGGGTATAGGAAGAGTAAAGGTTTTTATTGGAACTATGCTATAGGAGGTAAAGGATAGACTGTTCCCTCAGATTTTAGGAAGGCTGTGAGGGTGAAGGTGTCACCTTGTCGCTATGTTGCCAAGAGTAAATACCTTGCAACTCTTGTTGGTGATAAAGTGACAACCCTTGATCTTAAACAAGATCAAGGGTGATTTTGGTTTAACTAATTTTTCAAACATAATACACAAACCCACATAATATTAAAATGAAATCTTGGGTTAAAAACCTTTTATGAAAACTTAAGGCAATGTTGGGTAATCCAAATAAATTTTTAAAAGTACCCAGGAAAAAGAGAAAGATGTCCAAATCAATTTTCCCACACACCCATTTTTTAAACAAAGCACACCATGCAAACCTAGCTCAAAGGTCTTTTGGGGCAAGACTTAACACTAGAAAAACAACATAACAAAAAAAAGGATTTTTCTAGGGCCAAAAAACAATTTAAAAACACAAAACCCCAATCTTTTGAAAGAGAACTGGAAAGTTCACTAAGGATGTATTGGGACAATTTTTATGTGAAAAACCAAGCCAACATGGAAGATTTCCCTTTCCCTTCTATGAAGGCACCTCCATGAAGAAACCCAAAAGGTGATTGTTCACCTTCACAAGCTGACAAAAAGTTGCATTTTGCAACATTTTATGCATTTTCCAACATGAGGAAATGGAGAACCAAATAACTATGACCAAGGGGATGAAATGGAATACGAATACAAAATTTCATCTCATCTAGATTTGTAAAAAAATTAACCCATGACTACTTTTGACCTAGTTTGACCAAATTGCCAACATAGCCTTATTGTGACAAAAACATACACAAATGACTTCAAACCAAAAATGAACCATCTCAAGTACATTTACAACATGAAATGACATCCTAATATTGACTATCACAATAATATCAAAGGAAAATGTGAGGAACATCAATGCTGCTCCTATACACTTGCACATTCCTTTCTTAAGATTTTGTCCATTAGCAGTTCAAATAATGATAAGTTACACTCTCATTTACTTATCTTTCAAGCCATGCATATTTGGCTAGGAATAATTTCAACAAATTTAGTATTGTTTATGTTTTTGCCTTTGCAATTGCATCTATAGAATAGAGAAGATAGAAAAATCCTAATGAGACACAAGATTGTATGCTAAACAAAATATTTTTATTTAAGGATATAATCAATAGGGAAATAAGTGGAGATCAAGGTCCATGCCATTATCTACATTGATTTATTCAAAGTTTTTTATTAAGGAAAAAAAGATTTAACAAGGCCCTGAAACCCATACAATAAACAATTCAGACAAAAAAATAATGCTTAAAGTAGCAACATATACTAAAAGAAAACAAAAGAGAACACTCTCCCACAAACAAGATGGGAACTAGTAAAAAGCCATGCAGAGAAGACAAAAAGCTAGGCCAAATAAAAAAAGCTAGGGCACTTAGGAGATCTCTCTTAGCATTTTTGCTACATTGATTTCTAGCTCCAACAGTTTTCCTATCGCCTCCTTCATTCATTTCTAAGATCTCCTAGTCAAGATCTTGGGTATCCTTCTTCCTCATGTTGGATCTTGTGCACTTCCTTGAGCTATCTTTGGGGGTCTTTTTCTTGGTGTTGTGGGGGGTCGGGTCATCTTCCTTGTTGGTTCTAATGAGAATCTTGACATTCTCATTGGCCTCTTTTAGAATATTGTAGCATTGTTCTACAATGATCTGCATAGAGCTCTCCATAATTTGAACCCTGTTTTTGACCTCCTTCGCTCTTTCATCCTTGCTCTTTTCCTCCTCTGAAATCTTGTTCTTCAGGCTATAGTTTTCTCTTTCAAAGTTGCACACTCTGTACTTGAGATCCTGGATTTCATAAAAAATCCATTTGGTTGTGCGAAAACTGTCTACAACACTATTCTTAGCATTGTTGATGACATCCATATCTGGGTGCTCCTTGGCTATGTCACTAAAAATAACTAGGGCTGGGTCAATTAATTCCTCTATTTTAATTTTTCCTTCATCATCCTCTTTGACCTGTGTTACTAGATTATGTACCATTAGTGAACATGTTACTAGATTATAAAGAAGAGAGTCCATGTATGAATTCAATGATGTTCATGCCTTAATTCAAAAAATTTCAAGATTGAAACAAATATAAAATAAACACTTTGGATTGATGTCAATTATTAATTTTTTCAAGAGGATCCTCCATCAAGCTCCTTGGGTAGGAAATATTTTGTGATGGGACTCACAAATTGCAATTAGGCACTAGAACTACCCCTTTAGGTTGTAAATCTTTTTTAGTAAGCTATAATGACAAAGATAATTATATAACTGAGAGAGGGGTAAATCATTTATCCTTAGGTCCTTATTACCAATTCTCATCAACTTTACAACTAAAACTTCCAATTGAAAAGATCAGTAACTAGATCCAAACCTCACAATAATATCCAATTCAATCTTTACCTTTAAACTATTAGCTATTGAGTATCATAGTAACTAATTTTTAAATTTAGTCTTCATGTACAAAGTTACAATAATAAGTAGTAAATAAAAAAGAAATAACATGACATAATGATTTTTAATGTGGAAACCCTCTTAATGGAAAAATCAGCAGGGACTAGTAACCAAGACTTTTCACTCTTCTGAAGTGAGATTGTTTAGGATCTAACCCTATTAAAGGTTACATGCACATTTTTAAATGTGAATCTATTAGGGGATTTACACCAAAGATCATCTAGACCTTAGCAATCCTTAGATTTGTGGGTTGCTTGAAAGGACTTACAAACATTCAATGGAATGTCACCTTAAAAATGATTTACAAACAAGATTGTTAAGTCCACATGCTTAATAGATGTTTTTATATAATTGTGTTGTGATGTAGAGCCTAATTAGACTTGGAGGTTAATTTTTCCCCACTTTATTTGGCATGGTTTCCACCCATATCTCACTACAGGGGCTTGGGGAAGTGCCCCCATTCTCTAGGGGTCAAGTGAAATGCCCTTTATGGATTCCTAGGGTAGTGCCCTAGGTGGGATCAAGGGGCAATACCCCTTGCAAGATCCTGGGGTTAGCAAAAAAAAAAGAGACAAAAAGGTATCAGAAGTTATAATTTTTCTATTGGCTAGCTTATTCTAGCTCTAATTTGTAAGTGGAAAAAAGCTTGTATAAAGGGGCTTAAGTTAGAGATTTCATAATGTATGATGATATTGTACCTTCTTGTGATGATATTAGGTTGTAAGGGATTAAAAATTGTAACCAGGTTGCAATAATTAGATAATAAGAATATTGGACTCATTGTTGATGGGCGTATCCTAGGGATTGGGTAAACCACATTAAACCTTTGTGTATTGTGTTCTCTTCTGTGTGATTTATTATTTTATGATATTGGTTATATTTTCATGTAATTTTTATTTCTATCTCTTTAATCCTAATAAATTGTTAGAGAGTAGTAGTGAAATGGATGGTAAATAATATAAATACCTTTTCTATTTTATATCTCTATTTTGCTCATCCTTTGTCCTAGTTTATTCCTCCTTGGTTGATCATCTCCCGTACATCAAATTCACACTTTAATTGCTTGATCTTACAAAATAATTTTTCTCCATATCCTATTCTACTTTTTTTAGATAAATGGGGGGGGGGGGGGGGGGAGTGAATTAGCTATAACCAGTTATCCTACAGGCCTATTTTTTTCCAACTTTAACTTCATAAACTTTTAGATCAATAACTCGATAACCAAATCAAACATCATAACTCAAACTTATAACAACTCCACATCAAACTATTATTTCATTATTTCTTAATATACTAAGCATTAGAGTAATCATCTAGCTTATACCAAGTTGCACCACTAAACAACTAACATGAAATAAACTTTGCAAGACAATAAGCAATCACACATTTAACACAAGTATTTAACATAGAAACCTGTAAAGGGAAAAACATTATGGGAACCAATAACACAAATATCTTCACTCTTATGAAATGAGTTGTGTTGGGAGCCAACCCTGTTAAAGCTTACATGCACATTTTTAGTGTGACCTTGTAAGAGGGTTTTCACAAGAGATCATCTAGATCTTATCACTCCTTAACATTTCTAACAAGTGGCTTGCTCTAAAGGACTTACAAACATTACTATTGAATATTCCCATGTACTATTTAAAAGACTTGTTATGTCCACTTGGTTAAGATATTTTTCTGCTACAATGATAAGAAAGTAACAATGAAATTATCTGTTAGATTTTAGCACTACCTTGCTTGTTCATATCTCTTCTTCGCTCTATCTCTTCCTTCTGATCTCTTTCTAGCTGATTTAGACACTCACACTTTCACTTAGCACTTCCTCTGCTTGATCTTCTCAATTTTGTTTTTCTCAGCTTACCTTCTATCTTCTTCCACTTCAATTCAAATCAGCAATAATAAATTAAAAAAGCCATCTTGTTCATCCATTTAAATAGATAGCTTTTTTGTTCTAGAATATTCCATATTTTTTTGCTTAATTACAACCGTAGATCTTCATCTAATTCAGATTCATGAATCTAGACACTTGGAAATTAGACTTCCTTCTTGAACTTTGTGCTCTATTTCAAATTGTTAGATCTTCTCCATTAGAAATTCTTTGCATTACTCAAAACTTTGATCTCATAACTAACTTTATCCTTATCTTTTACACTTCTCAAATATTCTTAACACTAAAATTACTTGGTTAACACTAAACTTGAACACTTCTCTGTTAGGTGCTAGGTGATATTTGTAGTAGCTTGGTTAATATTGTATTCCTTCATTCATCGATCAAACTGTCTTGCATATACATATTTCTTAAGACTATTTAAAGAAATCAAACCAACTAATATTGTTAGAGTCTAACTCATTCAAGTGGCCATTGAATACCATACACTTACCAAAACTTACATCATCATCCTTTCTTCAAATTCTCTTCATCAGTCAAATCCTCTTTATCAATCAAATGATATGGCACTCTAGTGAATCAACATAATGTCTAACCAACTAAGGCTTGGCATCAATGATAACATACAAACTGATACAAATCTACCTCATACATTAATCAACATTATCTTTTGGGTCTAACAATATCCCTCTGTGGCATTGATGGTAACACATAAACATAAGATTTTACATTAAAAACATTACATCATTAGATAACCAAAATGTATGTATTGACAAAAATAAAACTATTTAGCTCTCTGAATTTATTTAGGTTCTTTGCAATAGGCTCATCATCTTTAACTTGATGTTCACTTTGATAAATTCTCCCCCTTTGGGTGTACTTCACTTTCTATTCAGTAACATCACTTCATATAAGCTTCTCCCCATTTGATTCTCATATGTTAGCATACTTCTCTTTGATAACAATATTCATACTTATATATTCTCTCCCTTCACTCAAATTCTCTCTTCCTAATTAGTTCATCTCCCCCTTTGACAATAATGCCAAAAATAGCTATAAGTTGTAATGTGAAACTTATAAAACCTTGTAGTTATACTTGTTGGCATTTAGACTAGGTAAACAGTTTGGAGTTATCATTTATTGCGACATATATTTAGTATTAAGTGAGCATAGTATGAAGGGACAATTTTGGGTTGAAGAATTAGAAAATTGTCCAGGTGTTATGAATTTTGTCTATTAGTACAAGCACAATTTTGGTTGGTGTAGTTCATATACATAATTTTGGCATGTGTACATTTATGTAGTGATAGTATAGAGTGTGAGGATACTATACCTAAGTGTGCAAGTCATTATGATCAGTACTGAAAAAGTTATTAGTGATTTAGTGATCACATTTATGCACACGAAGAGAAAGACAGAGATAAGAATTGGATAGTTTAAATTAAGGAATTTTTTTATTTACCAAAATATCTAATTAGCCAATTAGGGTGCCATTCTAGATATTAAACCTAAGTGAGAAAAAGATAAATTTGTATTTTGGGACACATGTGAAGATATTAAGGCTGCCAAGACAAAATAATATGGTATAAAGGATAAAAATTTTGATGTGAAGTTGTGTGATATCTATGAAACTGAAATGCTATTGTTATGTGATGAAAATTTGATGTTAAGATTAGTAAGGGGTAGTATGTGCGAAGATTGTATAGTGAGCTGCAAAAGTTAAATAAGATATTGAAGATATTAGCATTGGTAAGAGCTTTTTGTATCTATATCTTTTGTGTACTAAATTTTATTGTATATTGAATGTTTGAGAAATGATCTCATCTTGCATACATTTTATAAATTGTAATAACAAATCCGAATAGGGTTGAGGCTTCTAAAAAGGCGTAGTCCTCTAACAAGGTCCGAGACACTATATGGATGTAATAGACTCCTAACAAGGTCAATATCTTTCACAAGATACTTTTGATTAGTGGATTATTTTGTGGGCACCATCCACATCAGGGTTTTCCCTTGGCTAGGGTTTCCCTTGTTTACAAATAATGGAGTTATGAGTTGCATTGTGTTACTATTATGTTTACTTTTTAGTTTAATCACATGTGCATGTTTTGAGGTTATAAAAGATATCCATACTTGGAAATTTTTTTGTGAAATATTGATTCAACCCCCCTCTCAATATTTTCCTATTTCTAATAATTGGTATTAGAGTGAAGTTACTTAGAAGAGGCCGAACAACTTGATTAAGATCTCTATGGATATGGATCAGTTGCAAAAGAACCTGGATGGAGCTCTTGAGAAACTTGATGTAACCACAGAGGAAAGAGATATTCTAAAGGAAAAATATGAAAGTGCAAAAGAATACATTAAGAAGCTAAAATACAAGATATAATCTATTAAATCTAAGAAAGATTCTAAAGGTCAGATCAAGGATAATAATGAAGTTTCAAGGCTTAAGAAAGAAAATGAGATCCTAAAGCATGAGCTAGAGATTAAAAATATACAATAGAGTATGAAGGATGGTGACAAAGATATTGAATCAAATTTGAGATGTGAGAATGCACATCTAAAATCCAAACTTACCAAGGTGACATTTGAACTTGAATATTCAAAGTTATAATATGTAGAACTTGAGAAGTACAATGATTTTGTGAAAGGATAACTTATACAGACAAATAAACATATTGAGAAGTTTAATTCAAGTAGTTAGAATCTTGATGAGAAGATCATGGCACAAAGAACTCGTTATGATAAGATTGTTATTGGTTATTATGAAAGAGAATCATCAAAGAGACTTGAAGATATAGAGAAACTAGATCTTGTGATCCAACTATTGACATTATAGTCATGTTTGTTATTAGTGACATACACTTATTCAAATTGTAAGTATCTACCAAGCATATTGTATAGTTAACAATGTTAACCAAGCATTTTAGTTGCTATTGAGTTTTATAGTTGCTACCGAGTCCCTTGGACAGATTTCAGTTTGCACCAAGTAGTTACTACAAAGTTGTTGATTAGTAGTATAAACCAAGCATCTCAAATCGAGTTGCACAGTGCTTACCAAGTTTACTAGTGCAAACTGAGTTGCGCAGTGCTTACTGAGTTCATAGTTGATATGATGCAAGTCTAGTGTTAATTAAGATACTTAGCATTAATCAAATGACTCATTTTATACCGAGCTCATAGTGATAGCATTGACCGAGCTATGTAGTGTGAATTGAGTGATTTAGTTTATATGTCGAGTTTCATAGTACTTACCGAGTCACTAGTGCAGACCAAGTTCAAGACTACTTGGAAGTGATCGATATGGACCGAGCTTCTACATCTACTGAGTGCATGACAATGCTGAGCATTGATAGTGGATGATGAGTACCAGAACCTCACTGAGTTAGTCTTTAGAACCCAAGTTTCTACACTTTGGTCAACTTTGTGATTTTTGTGTAAACTTGTATTATGGATGACTTTGTAATTTGTAATTGGATTGGTATATATGTAATATATTATATCACATCCAATATATGATATGGAAGTAATGTAATAATTAGAGAAGAGTAGAAGAGAGAATTACAAAGGCTACAACAATATAAGGAGCAACAAAGATTTATCTATCATAGCAAGGTGATTTGTATACTCAAAGGAATCTCATTCAAAAAACCAAGTTGTAGATCAAAGATTAGCTACTATTTCATCCTATCAGGTGGATCAATCAAATCCTTTAATAAGGTAGACCTAACAGTCTTCTGTAAATCTCTTTACCAAGTGCACACTTCATTGTATGTTTGTAAATCCTTTTGCAAGGTGGACCTATCAGTCCTTATTGCTCCTAACACGAAAGATCATCAGAAGTGATCATTGTAAACCTTAACATGCCAACTTTATACTAAAATACTAAAGCTTATGGGTATAATCCCCACTCCAGTTTTACTTTCTATTTGGAAGGTTTCTGGGTCACCAAATTGTGTGTCAAAAGTGTTAAGTATGCTTTAATGTTTTTAGTTTCTCATTTATGCAATTAGATCAAAATATACATGAAGGATTAATTACAAATTAAGGATTAAGTTTTATTGGTTACTGATTCACCCCTCCACTCTTAGTAACTTAGCCTATCATAATATTTCCAAAAATTGGTATTAGAGCTTTGTGGTTCTCAGAGAAAAGTTTAATAGCTTGAGAAAAGATCAAAAGCAATGGAGGTATTCAGACTTGACAAGGCTATTGACAATGATAAGCTAGATTTGGAATTGGCTATTGGACAACTTAAGAAAGCAAAAGAGAAACTCTATCAACCCCTAAAAAGAAGAAAAGTTCTTGCAATCTAGATGAATGATCAACTCTACATTGAAGAAATAATTGAAGACATCCATTTGAGAAATTCAGATGAAGCTAATGAAGCAATCAAAGAACTATTTGAAAAGAATAGTACTCTTCAAGAAGAAGTAAGAAAACTAAGAAGAGAGCAAGAAATTTAGTCAGTTAGATTGTGTGAAGTCATGGAAGAGAAAAACAAGACAAAAGAAGAGATATAAGGAAAGGATAATGAAATTCAACACCTATCCATTTAGCAAGCTAACTTCATTGATCATCTCACTAATGCAAATGAAAAAATCATGAATCTAAGATTAGAGAATTGAAAAGTTGTAGAATGATCTAAACACTAAAAGAAAAATCAATGAAAGGATGATGAAATCTCAAGAAGACATGAATCAATTGAATGAGTAAAGTCATTACAGATAAAAGGGAAAAGCAGGAATTGGATATATAGAAGAAGATGAATCATCCAAGCAAGGAGCTCAAAAGAATCAAACACCTACTTGCAGTCACTATGGTAAGATAGGTCATACATCAAACAAATGTTGGAGCAATAGAAAAGATAAATTCAATGGAAAATTCTATAATTGTAATCAACATGTACATAGGGCAAATGAATGCAAAGAGAAACCAAAATTTGAAGGAAAATGTCACAAATGTAAAAAGCATGGGCACAAGTGATCAGAATGCAAAACTAAAATATTGAATCCAACAGAATAGATTGTAAAAGCTATATTTGGTTGGGACTATAACACTTGGTGTAGATGCCATTACTGTGGAGAATTTGGACACATTGGAATGAATTGTGAGAAACATCGCATGAGGAAAAGAGATACTACCAGAAGATGTTTCATTTGTACAAAATTTGGTCATCTTGCCAAGAACTGTATGAATACTAGAAGAATTGAAGATGAAAATAAGGAAAAAGCTGATAACATCATAAAGAAAATGAGACAACAATGGGTTCCAAAATCTTCTAAAAATTTAAGACAGAGCAATGATGATCAAGTCACTCAAGAATTGGGTGACTCCAACATTTCCACTTGATTTCTTAAAGGAGAATTGGAACTAGGATACTAAAGAAGAAATCTAATATCAGTTGATAGGATGAAAGATCCATATCAACATTCAAGATGTAAAGGGATTTCCAACTAAGAGATGGTAGTCACTACTAAGTTACTATCCTTACCGAATGAGGTCGGGTTACAGACCCTATCGAGCGAGGTCGAGAGTAACTAAATTTTGTGTGGTTACCGAGTCATGAAAGACTATCGAGTATTCAATACAAGTGAAATGGATGACAGTTTGCCACTTGAGCAAACAGTCATACCAGACATTTATGTCAAAATTTGATGAAAAAGGGTGAAATTGAAGTCATTTCTCATCGCAAAGTTTTGAGAGCTATCTGTGTAGAGCGATCTTCAGAGCATTCAAGTGATTTGAGTGAATTATTACTAAATTTTTTTTATATTCTCTCAAACCCTACCGAGCAAAGATGACATCCACTAGCAGCAAAACAAAGAGAGGTTTAGACATGTTCATTTGAGGTGTGGAATGGAAGGCATTGGATTTCAAGTTGACTCCTATCATTGCAGAAAGCTAGATCCAAGTGGAGCTTAGTCACAAATTCTTCCAAAGGTACTATTAATCAATGATATTTGTTCACATTTCAAATGTACTATCCAAGATATTAGAACATTAGAGATGGATGAATTATTGAAGGAGTTATGTGTTAATGGTGTGTTGAAACTTGAGCATCAACATCTTCAAACAAAAGGTTTAACTCACATTCTGCATATGCCACAAGACTTCCAAGTAAAATGGATAAAATTTATCCTTAGTCATGTGCACAATGGTCAGCTGTAGTTGGATCAACTAGTTTTGATAGTTAAGAAGATGATCCATAGGATCACTAGTCTTCCCATGTTGACAAAGGTGAAAATGACTAAAACCTAGGTTGGGTTGAACTAGAGAAGAAAACCCTTGCCAAGTGGGATGGAAGGGGAATGAAGATAAGTTGTGTCACTAACATGGAATTGAAGTTTGGCATACATATCATTGCTTGAAAAATCTACAACTCGAGTAGGTTGAACACTATATCTTGTGAAGTGGTGGATTTAGCATATAAGGTGGTCAAGAATAACCTGTCACTTGACCTTGCTGAGTTACTGCTGAACTAGTTCAACAAGAACATGGAAAACATCAAAACCTCCAAGAACAATCCATGTAAGTTTGGTTCACTCTTGACTTTTTAATTTTTCTATGTTCAAAAATTCTTCCCATCAAAAGGTACAATGGTTTGTAGAAAAGATGTACTCGTTCTTTATCAAATTAATGAGATTGTTGAAATGGGAGAAAACTATGCAAGTATTATGGATAACAACTTTGATGCATTCAAAGAAAGGATGAATAACATATTTAGGATTCCAAGGAAGTTAGTTGATGATTATAAAGATGATGTTTGTTTTATGGGTGTAGGACATAATAAATCGGCCAAAATAATCCGGGACACAATAACCTTGCCATTATAACCCAAGGACACAATAACCCAGGGTCACAATAACCCATGGTCAAAATAACCCATGGACAAAATAACCCATGGAAAAAATAGCCCATAGTCATTCTAGATCAAGTTATTATGCTTAAAAAGGGATTGTGAGGCACCATAGAGGATATTTAGGTCATTTTTAGACCATATATCCATTATATACCCCTAAAATAGCCTTAAAACATCTTTAATATGCTTAGATAACTTAAAAAATGGTAAATAATTATAAAAATAAAGAAAAATTCGTGGGAATAAGCTAAATAAGAGTTATTATGAAAAGATGTAAGTCAAAAGACATTATGAAGAGGCATTAAGAGGATATATAAAGTGGTAAAATTAAGAGCTTAGAGAAGTAAAGGAAGGAAGAAGGGGAGAAGAATGAAGAGTGTGTAGAGTAATAAGAAAAAGAGAAATCAAAATTCATAAAAAAAAAATCTCCTTATTATATACATGAGGAGACTTTGCAATCCATAATTGATTATTTTGAAGACACATGGATTGGAAGACTAACTAGAAGAGGCAATAGATGGTCACCCAAGTTTCCAATCACAATGTCACTAATACATTTGGCATCGATTTGCGACAGCCAAGTGTCAGAATTGAGATGCAAATGTGTCGCCACTGTGACGACAGCAGACGTCATTGTTTTTTAGTCACAAATTACGACGTCTATTCTTGGACGTTGCAATTTTGACACCTATCTGTCACAAGCTCAACATTCTATCCCATCATTGCTCCCGTCACAATGGATGTGGTTCCCGTCGCAATTTTGACGTCTTCACCATGCATTGCGACAGGGTGGCATCGACATCTGCCCACGGCTTCGCTGAGGCGGGAGCCTTTACAGTTCTTCCATGGGCATCGCACTTGCGACGTCCATGGAAACTTGCGACGGTGCTAGCGACGCGGTAGCGTTGCTGTCGATGCCGCTGGCCGTTGCAATGTTTGCGAATGTGTCGCAATTGCAATGCGAAATCATCAATTGTGACAGTGTCGCTATGCACGCGATGCTTATTTTGTTGCAATGCGCATGCAGATGTCATAATTGCGATGTTGATGGTTAGCAATATGGCGGGGCCACTGTGGCGACGATGCCAACTGCCGTTTCTGCCACAAGCATCATCTTTAGTTGCTAGCTTTAGCAATGTGTTCGCAGTCATGATGTCGAGCAGTTGTATTGCTCCTTCATCAAATGCGATTGCCCATAGCTCCCCAGTGTGGTCTTGCAATTATAGGCAGACCATGTAGCTATAATTGCATTCCGTAAATTGCTTGTCGCATTTTTTATTGTACCATTCTTCATTTGCATTTTCAAAAAACTTTTTCTTTTTTTATTTCCTGCCACTTGGTTGGGGCAAGCCGGGTAGGATAGCTTGTCTGTGTTGACCTCTATAATGGTTGCTTTCATGATGCACTTTATAGCACAAGTAGAACGCACAGTTTGATCATGTATGTCATGAATTGTCATTCTCAATATTGCAGGAGCTTGTGGGGCATAGCTAATCGATGGCTCACCGTTGTCCTTAACATTGTCATCAAACCATGACTTTAACTCCACTGTCTCTGGAATTTGGAGATTGATCATCAGTTGTGTATTACCCGTGGTGTTGAGTACTCTTCCATTGAACTTAGTAACACGGCCTCCCTTAACCACTAGAACTGTAGTGTCTTGCAAGTAGAAGCTTTGTTGCAATTCACTGCCCACTTGCTCGGCTGCTGAGCCCCAAAGCGTCAGATCAATGGGCCTACAAGTCATATCAAGCAATTGGATGGCCCACCGAGAAACTTCCATTCCATTTGCTCTTCTTATCGTGGAGGTTGGTTGTACACATATTGTTTGCCGGTGCCCTGTTGTTGCTCCCTCGACTGGTGTTGGAGATGGTAATGACATCCTCTCGATCTTCTGACTCCATTACGCAGCTAAATGAAATATATATTCTCGCCTTTTTTCTACCCATGCTTCTAGAATTTATACTTTTTACTATAACATTGTAATTCTCATAAGGTGTAGCTTGCTAAAGAATCACTGGTATGAGGATGAAGCTCCATGGGTTGTGCCAATAGAGATATATACAAGCTTGCTTTAATTTATATCAATAACCAAGTGTCAAATTAAATCATAGTAATAGGAATCAGACATTGAAGTTAGTGAATTACAGGACCATACTATCTTAAACAGAAGAACAAAACACACACATCATTATATGTAAAATCGAGCTTGTTACAATTAAAGAATAAAAATGGAATTTGAATAAGATGATGAGATGCTAATTAATTACAAAACACCTAAAGAAAATTTTGCAATGCAAAATATGAAGTTCAATGAAGTGGCTCATACACCCGCCTATGTAGATGTAATTTATCCGAACTTTAATGGATCCCATCAGAAAGACCCCAGTGTGAAACAATAGCTCGCTTGGAGGTCACACAATCTGACACAGCCACCAGTAAAGACATGCAAACTAAATTTCTCGGCCATCACAAGCAGTAGCGTGAGGATTTCAGGGTAGAATGGTTTTGGTATAAGTTTTCAGAGGTTGACAACCTCAAGGATCCTGCAGAATAATGATGTAGAAGGGTGGATTGGTAGAACTAAACAATCCAAGAGACCAATACCTACAACAACTAAATTTAGGCCAATGAAGGCATGGAACAATATTACACAGCCCTAACTAGATATTGTCAATGTTTTCATCATTTGACTGCTCAAGGTTAAAGAGCACAGAAGAGATAAGGAACACAAACTCAATAGTAAAATCGAGACTCCAAATCTATAACAAATTTGTACACTAGTATTAAACAGGGACGAAGGCTAAAAATCCAAATTTCACAACAGAAGAAGCTATCAAACCAAATTAGAAGACCATAGAGCATGGAATCGCATAATGGCATTTTACCTAAATCACCAAAGAGAACTCCAAACACTATTGTCCACCTCTCCTACCGTCGTCCCCATTCCTGTAAGAGGTAACAAAGAACGATGTAAGAAAAGTTATTGAGAAGCAAAAAACATGCATTCTTTCTAAATGACAACAATCACACTTATCTATTCTAAATTTTATTAGTTCTTTAAATCCACTTGTTGCACAATCTTCACAGAAGCAATTCCATTTAGTAGTATGGATTGCAAGAACTTGCAATCTCTAAGAGAACTCTTTGGACAGGTCCATAAAAATATTTAATATGAGTATGTTTGTGTAGGTTCTGAAGCTGAGTATCCCACAAATTTGATAATTTTTTGAAATGAGCCACTATTACTTTCCAAACAATACACTGTAGAAACCTGCAATGAAATGCAAGTTATCTAAAGAAGAAAAAAATTCTTGTGGAAGAGCTACCTTAACAATTCAGACAAAATGGGTATTAGCAAAATTCTGATCCAACCGGAATCCAATGCATTAATTACATAGTTACAAGAAAACCATCCAAACAGCTAGATATGTGGTTTTTAAAATCCAATCTCAATTGACAAATTGTTTTTTGAGGCAGGTTATTAAGAGATTTAGTTTTCATCAAATCAGAACCAAGCACATGGATGAACTACTCGTTAACCCCAACCATGCACATTGTTATTTATAAATTAAATGTATTTTGTAGTATTTGGGGTTGATAGGCATGTAGCATCTTACATCCTCCCAAAATCAATAGCGTATTGGTTGCCCACATTTATGCTGACATGTCACAGAAACCAACCAATATCAATGTAGAAACAACCAAAGAAAACTAGGCCCTTATTGGCACAATTTGTGTGGCAAGTGAAGGAATCAGGGATTAAGCTGCACAAAATATGGTAGAATAAAAATACAATGTCCATGTAAGATTTGGGGTTTTGATGAAATAGTTCTTATTGCCCGGATATGGGACCAAACTGACGTGGAAGTAGCCATTGATGATGTTGAAAACAATTGTTGTTTAATTTGAGCAGCTGCCAAAGAATGTGGGCATACCAGCCATACAGGGCATTGTGTTGCAAATTCATGTTCTTTATAATATATAATATGATCATTGGGACAAGCATGTATTGCTTCATACTCTATTCCAATATCTTTCATAACAACAGTTAATTCTCGATATGAGCGAGGTAGAATATTTGATGATGGTAACAGAAACTCGCCTATCAATCTACAACAAAAAATATAAGTTGTTAATATAAAAAATATTAGTGGTACATTATTCACCCTTTGTTAACTATAAAGACATATATGACATACCTTAACATACATGACATTGTTATGTTGGATAAACCATTCATAACCTTCAAGTTCAACAACAACAATACAACAGAGAGAAGAGTTGTTTGGGAGTCTTTGTATAGGGACTCGTATGCCTTCTGAAGTAGAGGTACATCGAGGCTATCATCATCATCATGATCAGATACGCTTGGACTAGATGTGTCATGGATCAATGTATTTATACCATCCTCTTCAATTGTGTTTTCTGGCGCATGATCGTCATCTTCCATGGGATCATTATCTTCACCTTGGATATTTGCACCTCCATGTTCCTCCACTTCGAAAACCATATTCTTTAGATTGTTGTGGTTCATATCATGTACTTCCCTAGGAAGATCAACCTATATAAAATTGATTAACATAAATAAACCATGATCATCAACTCATCATCAAGTGATTTCATATGTATATAAATTGTTAAAATGATATAATGAACGACTTACCAGTGGATGATAGTCATGCCCCCCTTCAATGTGACCATTCTCCCTACAATGTCTCTTAACTATTTTGATTAGCAGTCTTCTACAGTTTAAGCCCTTACAAATATTGCAAGGACAATAACATTTTCCATCACCTTTTCTTTTCAAGTTAGACCACAATCTAGCGATTGTCTCCCTGTTTTGTTCTTCACTTATATTATTTGACATGATCGTTCTTTGCAGAAAGCAAAAATTGGGCTATGAAAACTTCGGTCTACAACTTTCACAAACTAAGAAAAACTGTTGAAAGTACACAAATCTTCTTAGACCTAGCTAAATACTTTAATATTTTAAAAATACTTTTTTTGACTTTATTCCTAAGATTATTTGTAAAACTTTGACCAACCACCTGAAGGTCTTATTTCAAGAGACCTTACAACATTAAGCCATTAAAACCAATTTCAAAACATATAAGCTAAAAGTCAACTTAAAATATACATTAGAATTTAAAAAAAAACAATTTTCATACTCAAGCGCGCAGCTATAACTTGTGCAACGGCCTTCTTGCTTAGCTGTAGAAGCTCTCCAGCAATCAAATTATACAAACTACAAGGCCTAACAAAAATTTGAAAACATATAAGCTACAAGTCTAGTTAAAATATATATTAGATTAGATTCAACAATAGCAAGTAATGTTATTCAGAATTAGATTCAACAAACCTTAGCAGTGTAAATAGCCATCTCCTCTAAACTGGACTCCAGACACGAGCTGGAATTCACATACTCTTCCCCTAAAGGTATCCTGAAGAGAAAAAGCCACTATTCTTGAGTTTGTGAATTGCACCTCGAGATGAATGAAGCTTAAAGGGAATGAAAATTGTTTTCATACATTTAAATCAGGATGTAATATTTATTCATAAGTATATACCTTGCAAGCACTTAAAATTGTTGTTATATGTGTTGCGGGAAAAGAAGAAGTTTATACTTATGTGTATAGACACACTTCCTGTATGCGATCCAAAGCTCGAATGTTATCAAGTGTGTCCAATGATGGGGAGAGACCTCTATGCAAGACGAAGATCTGCAATGAAACAAAAGAAAAGAAAAATTTCTTATAGTAAGAACAAGTTTGTTGTGCTGCACTGGGTACCAACAAAATAGTGTATAATATCTTTTTCTTTACCTAGCTTTCAATTCAGCATGAGAGCCTTTAATAGAAAAGTCAAGTTGATAACATATTTAACAAGAGCTGCAGGGCAACATAGTTCCTACGTAAGTCCAAGAAAATGTGTGAGGATTGACATAGATTTGCGTAAGTCCAAGAAGATGTGTGAGCATTGACATAGATTTTGTGAACATTTTCTATGTAATGAAGATTTTACTGCAAATGGAATGAACCTAGGGATCGATTGGTAAACTAATTATTTGTATCAAATGGTGTAAAATTGAAACTAAAACCATTTCAACTGGCCACGCCACTCATGGACTGTTCCTCCATATGTTATAACACTTTCATCATATATCACAAATATGAAATAGAATATGTAGCACATTGAAATAAAGCATTAAAAGATAGCGTCTAAATGTAATTAAATATATGGAACTGGTTATAAGAATTTGTACAAATCAATCAGGATGGGTTGAAATCAGTGCATCTTACTTCAACATTTCATGTAACACAGCCAAATCCAAAAGAAATCTCACAGACAAACTACCTGAGATTTATAACCTTTATCTTCCAATATCCAATGGCTCCTTATAGGCATTAATACAAAGAAGCCAACTATCAAAAACTGTGGCAGTGATAAACAGTTTGAAAAATAAAATTGTATTAGGTATAAATAAAAAACAGTGAAAATGGTGTAGACTTGTAGCCAAAAGATAACACAGTGAAAATTGATGAGCTCTTTGTTATCACCCACCTCAAAGAAACGTGCATATCAACTCCAAGTGTCAAATCTCAGCTGTAAGTGCAACAATGCAAGTTTTCATCTGTGTAACTTGTCTTTCTGCTACAGTCAATGCTGATACATCCTGCTTTAACATAAATAGATTAGTCACCAAACAAATTATCAAGAGACCCTATGGTCATCGTCATGATTATTTGCTAAGACAATTTCAACATCAAAGCCTCTAATATGAATATAGAGGATCATAACTAGATCCCATATGATTGTCATAGAGTGAGATCTGAAACATTGTGATTCAAAAAACATATACAATCTCTTCTAGAAACAACATCAAGTAAAATCTTGGATAGCAAAAAAATTGTTATGTATAACAGAAAGTTGTTTTAAAATAAACTTAAGCAATTTTTAATTCACCAAAGTTTTTGCTAAGCCCACATTTGTCAACTGTGTAAGGAACCTCATATGATGCTGCGAGGAATGTGTTGATGAAGCCAAAAAATGTGATTTTTTGATGAATCACTAATTGCCAATGTTCATGATTATGTAATTGTGAAGGACATGTCTGAATTGTATCTACTCTGATTTACAATCAATTTTCATCCTATCACTATGAAAAATGGTAGTGTGACGTTGCTTGTATTAAAAAAGGGATGTTGCTTGTCAATCTTACTGAGGGTACTAACCCCAAATCCCTATAAGGGACATTGCCTCTTGACCCTTTTAGGTTGCCCCCAAATTTTCTCAACAATTGGGTTGCTGCCATCAAGAAAACCCATAGTTAAAGAAAGTGGTTAGACCAACCATCGACCAAAAAGCATACAACAACACCATCAATGACTACCCAAAAATCAGATCCTATATGGACAAACAGACATCATCCATCTATTTGCAAAAAGCTGCTATAAATGAGACAGTGTAAGTCGGATATAAAGAGGAAATGTTCCACTTGGAGCCAAATTGAGGGCCAAGTAATATTTACACATCAGAAAACTAGATACAAAACATATATAAACAAGTGCCATGTTGAAATATCTATATTTCTCAACCCATGTAGTGAACATCACTCATTGCTCCTTTCAGGCTTTTTGTCAACCAAATGGCTGTTTCTCTTGGGGAGACTTTACCACGTCCAAAAGGCCTCAAAACTATGCCAAGTTCTTCTAGTCTCTGCTGTTGGAGTAATTGTGCACTAAGCTCTAGCAAGCCTTCAAGAGATTTTTCTCTTTGTTGATATGATTTAAGATCTATTCCTCCTTTTACTCGTTTTTGAGAATAATCAGAATCTCTGCTGGAGGTTGAGGTTGTCTTAAGGTGTTGATCTGCAATATGATGGCCAGTAACAGTTGTCCCCATGGGAATTGATAGGACATCTAGATCATTATTGTCTGCATCTAAAAATGAATCCACATCTATTCTTCCTTGCAGCAAGCTGCTCACAGTTCCTCTCTCTGACTCAGCTTGATCTGTACCAACTCGAAAAGAACTATGTCTAATTACATGAATAACATCATTGAAGGCTGGTTTCACGTGAACAGAAGCAGGAGCTTTTGCATTGATCTGGATTGTGCACTTCTCCTATGTTCTATCATAGTTTGCATCATCCTTATCTGAACCTGAGCTTGATGAGGTGGACCTTTCTAAACATAATCCATATGGGCTACTCTCTACTCTCAAATGACAACTTTCTTCTCCAGGAATGTCTAAGCGAGTACCCTTAACACGTTGTTTTGCAGTGGGCAGAAAAATTTCAGAAGGGGCTATGGAGAACTTCGCAATTCGATCAAGTTTGGGTGCATTAACTGATACATCAGGAGACTGCATAGCTTGAAGACCTGAATATTTTTTTCTGTTAGAATACCACAAAGTGGCAGCTTTAGAAACATAAGGTGACTCAGTAGTTGCATCTTCTGGAGTAAGTTTTGATCTCTCAGTGAGTGCTTCAATTCTTCCAAATGAAGATGTTGATGAGCGTGAAGTTAAATAAGATTTTCGTGGCCTAGGTGTTACACATTCATTGTTAATAGCTTTTACTTTAGGTGTTCCATTCTAAGGACTGTTAGTAATGAATGTAGGTCATGAAACTGATGGCTTTGTTGGTAGGGGCAGGGAGGCCCTACGACTAGAAATATCTGGAGTTGAACCTGGTACACAAGATGGACGTTGAGATTGTTTTGTGTGTGAATATTTACCATCCAATTTTGGTGTCAAGACAACTCATGGTGAAGGTTCTTCGTAGGGTAGCTATCAAATTTATGACTCAAGTTAACATTACATTTAAGATAACAAAAGAGAATTGTAGAAATAATAAGAATTTGGAACTTATAGATTGCCTGCCTTGAGTAAGATGTGCCTTCTTTACAGAATTTGTTTTTACTCTAGGAGTGGGAAAAACTCAATCAGGGGTCTGAGGGCTTCCCACTCCAATAATCTCTTTTGCAAGTCACTTTTTTGCATTTGCAGGAGAGCTTTTCTTATGAACCATGGGGTGCTTTACTTCTTTATTTCTATCTACAAGACTTTCCGGATTTTCTGCAAGAAGGCTATGGCCACAATGCCTATCCAATGGAACATCCTCTGAACACAAATTTGATTCCTCTGGTTCTTGCACAGCTAAATATTTATTTTAAAAAACCTGCTTGGAAGATTTTGGTAATTCCTTTCCTGTGTATGACCATGTACCTTCACTTCCAATGTTATGTGAAAGGCTATCTTGCAATGCGCCTTTCCTTTCAGAAGAACCCTGTGTCGCGCGATTTCATTCAAATGAGGATTTTTGGCTTTTTTTTTTCTCTTATATCTCGCTGGCGTCACAATTGCAACGCTTGCCATCGCAATTGCGACGACATGGGGCTAAAATTGAAAAAAAAAAGCCAAAACCACATTACCTTTTCTTGCCGTCGCAAATTGACCCCTAATGTATTAGTGTGTGGAAATGCTATTCAGCTATTCAAGATGATCTTCTCAAAACTAATAATTCTATTGAGGGATGGCATAGAGGATTTAGTGAATTGCTTCAATCATCGCATAGCTCAATCTAGAGATTCATCAAAGCAGTGAAAAAAGAATAGGGTCACCAAGAGAATAAAATAGAGAAATATATGGCTAGACACACTACACAACCAAGCAAGAAAAAATATTGTGAACTCAAAGAAATACTAAAAAAGACTAGTTGATGGTTATGACAATAATAATATTTTAGATTATATAAGAGGCATTGCTCATAATTTGACACTTTAATTGAAAATTCAAATAAATTTTTTTCTTAGAAATATACCTATAATTTATAAATTTTGTTTTCCTTTCTCTATAGTCTTATGGGATTATTTTTTCCATGGGTTATTTTGACTCTGGGTTATTTTGGATTGGGTTATTATGACCCTGGGTTATTTTGTCCTTGGGTTAATATGGTTGGGTTATTTTGTCCAGGGTTATTTTGGTCGAGTTATTATGTCCTGTAATCCCCTCCAATGGATCAAAAGGCCTACTCCCCAATTCAATGCATTCATATAATGTGCATCTCTATCTCTTGCATTTGGCCTAAACTTATTTGGAATGACATTCAAATTAATCACAAGTCTAGCAAGAAAAGTGAAAATACATTCACCTTCATGCTTCTTAATGTTATTTAACCTTTGTATTGCTACCATTGGATAATTTTTCCTACCATATTGCTTGAAGAAGACATCACACAATTAACCCACAAAAGAGACAATACATGAAGGAAAAATTAGAAAAAAATCCCTTATATCAAGAATGCACAAAGCACTTCATCGTAACATCCTCATTATAAACTTCAAATTCTTCCAACTAATCTAAAAATTGTTGAATATGTTGATTAGCTAAAACTAATTCATCTCCACTATAATGTGGAAAATATTCAATAACATCATGTGGTATTTCACTTTAGGGCTTATCAACATTGCAAAATATCAATGGTCCATAAAAACCCATAGAGAAAAAATGTAGAGGACTCCCTACACGATACAACTTAGGTGAACCCATACTTAATTCTTACATAAAATTTTCAACCAAAAGATTTTCCCACATCTAAAAAAATCTGAAAAGAAATTACAGCAGCATGTTCTTCTCTATCAACACATTTCTCATGCTTCACTCATGAACTTTAACAAGTTGAAAATATGAGGTATGGTAAAATTACTTTGATGTATTGCATACACCAATGACTCTAAAGATGGAAAATATTGCTGATCCTTGAAACTTGTAGCCCCTTCTTACTTCAAGATGATTGTAGCTCACACACAAATCTAAACTAGGATGTAGCTCCAACATATGCTATGTGTCAATTTCTTCAAATCTTTACAACATGGAATGTTGTGGTAACTTTCAGCATTGGTTAGAGACAAGAGTTGCCACCCAATATGAAATTGGGGCCAAATTTTTAATAGATCTTGCACAAGTCTACAAGAATCACTTGTATATGTGGCACAAGAAAAAAATGCATAAAATGTTCCCAATAACTCACAAACTTTCTCACCTAACAAGGAAGATTTAATTCAATTTTATGTAGTTTAATGGATAACTCACCGTGCTACAATATGACAGATCTAGTGTATAAAATTTGTATTATCAATTCTAGCATATCTAAACATCAATTTCTTCACTTATCTCGAGTAGAGTTTCCATTTTTTGGTTCCTCATTTAATGGTTTTTAAATAATTAGGAAAGATTAAAAAACACACATCTAAGGGTAGTTCATTCCTATGATGGATGCATTCAAATATAACCTGAGCCAAATAAAAAGGCAACAATCTTTCTACACTTCAGGCTCTGTAGAACGTAGGCAAGCATACCTTAGATTTATTAATGTCACCAGTGGTAAAACATAAATCTAAATCTATACAAAATAGATAATATCTTAATCTTCTACACTTATGCAATACAATAGGTATCAAATATCTAGTCATGCAACATCTGAGTTCACAAGCTAAGTGAGGGTCTTCTTTTCAACTCTACAAACATAAAAGGGAAAGTGTTTTTTTTAAAAGATTGCATCAAGAACTATAGAAAGAAAATATCAAAATATATCCAACATCTACAATTAATATTGGTATCTTATCTCCATTGGGAACCTAAGATATAAGACACAATACTACTTTCATAAAAAGGTTTCTATCATAGAATTAGATCTAAGATATGTTGCCTTACAACATTCTTTATCAACACTTAATTGTTCACGATTCTTATCACAATCCATGTAAATACTTCATCAATTTGTATTCATCACCAAGTTATTGATTCCTTGAAACAAAGAAAAGAAAAGAAACATATACCTCACAACAAGAAACAAAATGAGCCAAATTCTTTATTCATTCATTTGGAGAGATCTAAACAATATCATTTTATTTATTGAAAATCCTTGTTATCTTTATTATACAATGAACTATGAGTCAAAAAATATAAGAAACCCTACAAAGACTCAACTAAATCCATTAATGCACTCAAGAAACTATACAATATGTTCTTCTAGACATGAAAACTTGTTGGAAAAGGTGGAAACACAACAACATAAAATTTTCCCAAGCAGGAACCAACCCTGTACAATGAGAAATGAAGAGAAGATATAGAAGAATGAAGATGGAAAAATCTGATCTCTGGATTCCAAATTTAACCTTCATTTTGCATTTGATGTTATAACAAAGTCTCTCTCATCTCTCCCTAACTAAAAACCAAACCAAATCTCATCATTGTTTGCAACAAACTCAGAAAATTGATGCAGGAGCATCTTGCATGGGAAAATTATTTAAAGAAAAAAAAAAAATTGGAGGAGAGAGAAAGTGATGAAAATTAGAGGAAAAAAATAAATAAATAAAAAGGGAAAAAGGAGAAAAATAAAAAAAGGAGACATTTCTATTTTCGAGGTGCATAGGTGGCACAAATAGAAAAAAATAAAATAAAATTGATTGTCATTCCATTTATCGAGGTGTGTTGGTGGAATTCTAGAAAGTTATGGATATTGTAGAAGGTTATGGGAGTTGTAGAAGGTTGTGGATATTGTGTAGGTGGAATTATAGAAGGTTGTGGATAAGTCATGCATTAGATGGTAAGTGCCTATTTAAGCAAGGCATATGAGCATTTCTGATCAAGCTGGAAGTAGAAGCTTTGGAAGGTGAAAGCTTCAAGGTGTGAAAGTTGTGGAAGGTGTGAAAGCTTGGGAAGGTGAAATATTTGGAAGGAAAAGGCTTCAAGGTGTGAAGACTTCAAGGTGTGAAAGAGAAGGAGGAAGTGAAGAGTGAGTTTTTTTGAGTTTGTGGACAGAGCGCCGAATGTGAGGCAGTTTACAGCAGGATTGTGGTGGACTTGTGAGTGTGTAGATAGAGCGCCAAATGTGAGGCAGTTTACGCTTGAATCTTGGATAAAGTTGGAGAAGAGCTAGTGACTACGGTTTAGAAACAAGGAGGTTGCTTGGTGGCTTGCGAGCACAAGTTGAGATTTAAGAGGTTTCTACTAGAGTGTGGGTCTGGGCTAGCTTGGGTTTGGATTGGATCTTGAGAGATCTTGCAGAAATGTTATTGTAATTGCTATTGGATTTTCAAGTATAATAAAATTGTTTGAAATATTTTGTCATCTCGTTGTCTCCATATTGTTGCATTCTTGGTTGTGAGTTGGTAAGGGTGGTGCGTACCTTCATCGAGTGGTATCAGAGCGTACCTTCGTCAATGGTATCAAAGCATACCTTCATCAAGTGGTATCAGAGCAGGAGTTCCTAAGTGTACAAATAGATCGTTGAAGTGTGAGGTAGTTTGTACCAGGACCTTGGATGGGTGAAGTTTATTAGAGTGAGAGTTCCTGAGTGTGTAGACAGATCGCTGAAGCTGAGGCAGTTTGCACCAGGTCCTTGGGAGGACATGCAGATTGATCGATGGATCTGGAGTTGGAAGACTTGACTTGTTGAGGCATGATAGCAGAGAGCTTGTGGATTGCAGATCCGTTGTCCTAGACTTGTGATGTGGTTCCTGATTACTCATGCGAGGTGGTAGGTTGCGATTTGACTTGCAAACAATTCAAGGTTATCACAAGGAGTGTGGGAAGGATTTGTTGCAGAGGGTTTATGAAGATCTTGGGAGATGGCTTGAAGAGGATTGGACCCTAAGATGATTACAAAAATTCATGATATAGTGGAGAGGAATTTTTCTAAGATGTTTTATCGGTTGGATGCTAGATTGGTTGATCAAGCTAAGAAGGTCAAGGTGGAAGAGGTTGGTTTTCCTAATCAATTTGTGGAGCTTGATGTAGAACCTGTAGAGAAAATAGAGGTTGTTGCTGAGGATATTCCTAACCTTGTTGATGTTGGGATGGAGATTGGTTTTCATGATCAATTGGTTAAGTCTGACATGGATATTGTGGAGCACTTGGTCATGGATGATCTAGTTGTTGTTGGTGGTGACTTGTGTGTTGCAGAGCATCTTGTTGTAAGCAAAGAGATTGCTGGTGTTGTGAGTTTGGAATGTGTTGATGGAGATATACATGTGGCTACTGATGTGGAGTTTGTTATTGCTGGTGTGGATTCACTAGTTGCTGATGTGAATGAGGTTTTTTTGATGATGCATTTTGTGCAATTTATCCCTAGGGGTGAGCATGCTAATTGGATGGTTGAGATTCTAGCATTTGACAGAGTGATGCATATGTGGAAGATTTGCATGGTGGTTTCTTGTCCCTGTTGAGGTGGAAACCTTTGGTGAAGATGAAGATGGTTGCAGATCTTTCTTTTTGGCGTCAAAGTGTGAGACACACTTTTCTATCTACTGGGGGAGTCTGATGCAGGAGCATCTTGCATGGGAAAATTATTTAAAGAAAAAAAAAAATTGGAGGAGAGAGAAAGTGACGAAAATTAGAGGAAAAAAATAAATAAATAAAAAGGGAAAAAGGAGAAAAAGAAAAAAAGGAAGAATTTCTATTTTCGAGGTGCATAGGTGGCACAAATAGAAAAAAATAAAATAAAATTGGTTGTCATTCCATTTATCGAGGTGTGTTGGTGAAATTCTAGAAAGTTATGGATATTGTAGAAGGTTATGGAAGTTGTAGAAGGTTGTGGATATTGTGTAGGTGGAATTCTAGAAGGTTGTGGATAAGTCATGCATTGGGTGATAAGTGCCTATTTAAGCAAAGCATATGAGCATTTCTAATCAAGCTAGAAGTAGAAGCTTTGGAAGGTGAAAGCTTCAAGGTGTGAAAGTTGTGGAAGGTGTGAAAGCTTGGGAAGGTGAAAGCTTTGGAAGGAAAAGGCTTCAAGGTGTGAAAGAGAAGGAGGAAGTGAAAAGTGAGTTTTCCTGAGTCTGTGGACAGAGCACCGAATGTGAGGCAGTTCACAGTAGGATTGTGGTGGACTTGTGAGTGTGTAGACAGAGCGCCGAATGTGAGGCAGTTTACACTTGGATCTTGGATAAAGTTGGAGAAGAGCTAGTGACTGTGGTTTAGAAACACAGAGGTTGCTTGGTGGCTTGCAAGAACAAGTTGAGATCTCAGAGGTTTCTACCAGAGTGTGGGTCTGGGCTAGCTTGGGTTTGGATTGGATCTTGAGAGATCTTGTAGAAATGTTATTGTAATCGCTATTGGATTTTCAAGTATAATAAAGTTTTTTGCAATATTTTGCCATTTCGTTGTCTCCATATTGTTGCATTCTTGGTTGTGAGTTGGTAAGGGTGGTGCGTACCTTCATCAAGTGGTATCAGAGTGTACCTTTTTCAGTGGTATCAAAGCGTACCTTCATAAAAAATCTTCAAATGATGAGAAGATACCATTGCTGGAAAGAATATTAAAACTTATGCTAAAACCTTTGCTAGAAAACTCACTAAATGGATGGAAAAGCAAAATAGCACTATGAGGAGCATCTCTACCAAGTTTGGAGTAAACTTGCATCATGATTGTCTAAGAAATTGATTTTGAATTGCCATAGGATAGACAAATTAAAATAATTACAGAAATCCCTTAGTTTACAAATCTAAGAATATTTTTCATCTGGTAAGGCCTACACATATTTGGCCTCCAAAAATGGAATCTACGCTCTGAGACCTTTCCAACAGTAAATAATAGTCCTATGTTTGGACTCCACTCATTCCTCGGCATCCATTTGAAGTTGCAGACAAGAAAAAATAAATAGACCCCTTGAAATATTTAAAATATTTCATTATATTACTTAGTGAAAACTTAACTAAATAATTTTTTTAAAGAAAATGAGCACACATTCCCCAAATACGAGCCCAACCTAACATTCAAGTCTTTATTCATTTAATAGTTTGCATCTTGCCTTTACCATTACTTTACTAACTTGAGTGCTCATTTTGGGAATTAGAATATATTTAAAGCAATACCCTTTTCCCTCTACATTTCATGCTTGGTCAAATCTAGTTGTCCTAGAGTGCCACATGTCATCTCATGAATCACTTTCCTATTCTGAATCAACTGCCACATCAATTCTCCACCATCCTCCTCCTCGGTGGCTTGCCATATCAGTGTTACATGGCACATCCTGATTTTCTCACAGATCGAGCACCTCACCACTCTACACCGAGGTCTTTGAACATGTGTGGGCATGTTGCAATATCACTCGTGATGTCACGATGGTTATTTCTCGAGCATCTTCCCATTGTGACATTTTTCCAATAGTCAATTCTTGGCCACGTTTCATAATCTGGTTGCTTCAACTCCTGACCTACTCCACCATGTAGTGGCAAGTTGTGATCTTACAATGAAATTTTTGGATCCACCATCCTCTTTGTGACATTGCAACCACTCTACACCTGGGTATTCGAACATGTGTGGGCACACGATGGTTTTGTCAAGTGCCTTCCCATTGTGACATTGCACCAGTTGTCAATTCTTGGTAATGTTTCGTAATCTGATCGCTTCAACTCCTATTTTGCTCCACCACATAGCAACAAGTTGCAATCTTGCAATGAAATCTTTAGACGCACCATCCTCTTTGCAACATCACTACACTTCATGACCATGTGTCACCTTGTCTAGTCATCTCCCTCAATCTATGTGTCAAGTGTTAGTTTCCTATTCATACATTGATCACTACATCATGATCTATTCTTAAGCTCATGTGTTCAAAATTTATTTACTACACACCTAGTTGGCAAGGACCCACACACGTGAGAATCTACTTGTCCAAGACTATAATTCTTAGACATATAATGGTTTGACGTATCAATATAAAAAATGCATAAACCTTTGTTCATTAACAAATGTGGGATCTTGCGAATTGCTTGCTTATTCTGAATCATCTGACACATGAATTCTCTGTCATCCTCCTCTGCTTTGGCCCACCATATTAGTATTACATAGAACTTCCTAATTTGCTCACATATCGACCACCTCACCACTTTGAACTTGGGCCATCAGACATGTGTGGGCATGTTGTGATGTCCCTCACAATGTCACAATGGTTATTTCTCAAGCATTTCCCATTGTGACATTGCACTAGCTGTCGATTCTTGGCTAGGTTTCATAATGTGATCACTTAAACTCTTGACCTACTCCACTACATAGTGGAAAGTTGTGATCTTGCAATGAAATCTTTGGACTTGCCATCCTCTTTCTGATATTGCGACCCTCTATACTTGGGTCTTCAAACACATGTAGGCACACAATGGTTATTTCTCAAGCATCTTCACATTGTGACATTGTGCCAGCTATCAATTCTTGGCCACGTTTCATTATCTGATCACTTCAACTCCTAATGTTGTCCACCACATTGCAGTAATTTGTGATCTTATAATGAAATATCTAGACCCACCATCCTCTTTGCAACTTCGTGACACTTCACCATGTGTTACCTTGTCTAGTCATATCTCTCGATCTATGTGCATAAAATATCTGGACCCACCATCCTCTTTGTGACATCACAACACTTCACCATGTGTCACCTTGTCTAGTCATCTCCCCCGATCTATGTGCCAAGTGTCAGTTTCATATTCATACATTGATCACCATGTCTCCATCTACTCTTTGCGACATTATGACACTTCACCATGTGTCACCTTGTCTAGTCATCTCCCTCTATCTATGTACTAGGCATCAGTTTCTTATTCATACATTGATCACCATGTCACCATCTATTCTTATACTCGAGTGTTCAACATTTCTTTAGTCATCTCCCTTGATATACATGCCAAGTGTCAATTTCCTATGCATACATCGATCACCATGTCACTATCAAATTCTGATGCCATCACGTCACCATCTATTCTTATGGTGGAGTGTTTAAAATTTCATTACTGCACGCCTAGCTGGCAAGGACCCACGCACGTGAGCATCTACTTGTCAAGGACTATAAGTCTTAGATATATAATGGTCTGAATAAAAAATGCATAAACCTCTATTCGTTAAAAAATGTGGGACTAAATTCCCAAATTACAATATACATTTTACTTCCTCCGAGGCTACCACAGACATTTTTCTCACTCCAACTCACATTTTTCTCACTCCAACTCAACACTTCCCCATAGCTAGACTGCATGTGTGCACTAGGATAATGAAATGAACTCCATATTGGGCATAGAATTCATTATCTTCATCCCTTCTTTGTGCTTTAAACATGCTCTAGCATTCCTCCTACTTCAAATTGATACTCCTTGAGGCTTTGATTATGCAATCTTTACATGGAAAATGCCCCAAATTGTGCAACAAACTAAAAAAAGTCTCTTCTAAATTGCATAGCGAGGCCTCTTACCATACACTCTATTTTGAAATAATTTTTGCGTGGAGAGGGAAAAGTATATTCATTTGGAAAAAAAAATCCCCCAATGCATGCACCTTTTACATGCGTACACATACAGCCTAGGGGATTCATTGCAAACAAGCAAGGAGATTTGCGCATATTTATATATGATCCATGTGTTTCCACAACTTCAACGCACCCTCAAAATTTTTGGCATGATACCAGATTGATATCCTCTCTGCTATCGCTGCCAAGTGAGTCTGAAATGTACGTCAAGGCAGAAAATATAATTTATCATGCTGCTAATTTTGAGTTTGCACAGGCTGATTAGGGAGGAATTTGATTGAAGGCTCCTTCATTTGGTATGTGCTTCTACACACACATGTTGACTCCTATAAATTGGTGACGTGGTTTTTTCACATGTATGCACTAGTTGGAGGGGATCCTTTTCATACTGGCAACATGCTTCATCGACAATTATCTTTGATCTTTGTCACTCTTTACTCCCATAGACCAAACTTTGCAAATCATCTGAATGCGCATTGTTCAACAAATTGCAACTTCCTACATACTGGATACAACCCATGTATTTGTGAGCAACTTGGAAGAGAAATCATTGATCAAAGACTACAAAATCACTAAACACAACCGCCTCTTTAATGCAGCCTCCACCCTATTCTTGAAGAATTTGTGACATATAATCTTGTGGGAAAGGCTTTAGAAAGAGACCTCACATGGAGAATCATTATTGAGGAGAACATCGACATTTCATTATCCTTTCAAACTCTCATTCATATTCAAATCCTTCCTATACTATTCCACATGTGTATAATTTGACACTCCCATTTGATCTTGAATGATGATATGCCACTCATGCCTTTGGATCTTGCTTCTGTATGTAGATTTTTTGAAATGGAAAAAGTATTACAGGTACTACACTACTACAACGATAGATAGAAAACCCTTGGTTGATTTGATAAACTATGTTTGCTATGGGAGAAAATATTTGTTCCTTTTATCAGTGTCATCCATTTGCAATTCCTCATTGTTAACAAGACTATCTTCAAAATGGCATTTGGATAGAGAATCCCTCTTACTTGGTAGTCGACCATGATGCCATTAAGAATTAAAATACATTCTCTTACACACATTGATATTAAGCTAAGAGGAATGGATTCTCTTAGTCTATGGTTAATAGTCAAAATATAGGTGGCAAATAATCTCCGTTTGGATTTAGTTTACATCTCATTGATGAAGGGTTTATTCTTCATTATCTTATGAGGGAGATCTTGGGCATTAGTTCCATATTATCTTGAATGATGATATGTGCATCCTTACACTATTTTAATGATAACATACCATATGTGCATCTCTAATCTCCATAATATCATGACAATCTAATAAGACTAGCTAGGCCCCACAATGGGTCGAGCTAAAAACAATTTCAAACTCAAACACTTGAACTATCAAACAAATCCACTGAGCTCTTTGCATTGATTTAACTCAAAATTGATCATTGATCCACTATTTAAAACTCGTTTTCACCTTCTTTGAAAAGTGTCCACTTTGTGTTGATATGTCCTAAAACCAACCCTAAAAACTGATGAAAACACTTGATCCTACACTTCCATTCGACATACCCACTCTCTGGTATATAATCTTTCATTATGTGAATTTTTTACTTCATGAAAATTTATGATTCAAAATATTTTAATCATCAAATTTGTATACTTCAAACTATCATGTATCAAAACATGATAGAAACAGAAAAGTGCATATGGATTTGACTTTTAAAACCAATCAAATGACCACTTATGGACTTAAAATCTAGACCACTTGTTCTTCACTATATGGAGAGTATGTATTCGCAATTTGGGTGCATGATAACTCAGGACACATTGAGAAAGTGCGCAAAGTTGACTTTTAGGAATTGCAGAACTACATATATTGATAAAACAAAGATTGTTGCAAATGAAATGCACCTAGATAAGTGTATAGATGGATTCATGTAAACTTGAAAACTAGCATGCTTGGAGTAGCTTAAGTATAGAATACAATGGTATGATTCGTTTAGGCATATCTATTATAGTTGCAAAGTTATAACATCTCAAACAGTGCTACTAATCATTCTGCACCTATGATCAACAATTGAACTTTAAAGATTGCAAATGGAATCACATTTGAAAAGTGATCAAACAAATTCTTCAAGAGCTCAAGTTCAGAACATAAAATATCTTTGACCCCTTGAAAGTAGTAGTGAAGGAAATTTCACATTTGGGTAACTGGGTCAAAGTTATTCAATGTCAAATAGGGCTTCCCAAATTTCTGGGCAAGATGCAACAATAGGACAATAATGAACAACCAATTTTGGAGAACCTAAAACCTTATAAAAACATGTCGTAATGACCTTAAAATTGAAAAATAGGCTCTCTGATATTAAAACTAAATATTTCCAAAGTGGCAAATCATGAAACTCTATCAGGTGTATTGGGACTTAAAATTGCAAGCACATTTTGAGTACCTATTCAAAAAGTTTTGCTAATCAAGCCCCTATAAGCATTTTTCATTCATATGTACCCGACTATCATTTTCAAGCCTATGATGTGTTTGAAGTGCTCATTACCTTTCATTTCGTATATTTATGCACCTTGGGGCATTGGTTTGAAGTTTTGAATCATTCGGTGAGGTGTAGTTTTGAGCATTAGTCAAATTTGCATTTTCCTTCTAAGTGTCAAATGGAGGTTAGAGGGCCAGTTTGCATTTGAATATATTGCACCCAGTTAAATGTCATAACTCACCACTTTGAGAGTTCTTAGTATGCATATCAGATAACCCATGTTCTAGATTTCAAGTCATTTTGATATGTTCAGATAAGGTTTTGAGTTCTCCAATATTGGTTATTTATTGTTGTCATGTTTAAGAATGAATATTTTATGACTTGTTGAGTATTTTGGAGAAATGGTTATACCAATATCTTGTAGTCATAAATGAAATTGTACGTTTGCAATTTCAAGGTTTGATGAATCCGTTTGGTAAGTTTGCCAAGCTGATTCCATTTGGAAAAACTCAAAATTGCCCAATTGTCTCTTATGACACTTTACTAATAGCCCACTTTGACTTAGTGTAATTTTGACCCAATTGACCCTATTGAGAAAATTATTTTTGCATTGGATTAGAGACATGTTATGTTACAGATTTGAACCTATGACGAATCTATTTGACTAGTTTTCAAACATGATTCTAAATATAATTTCTAAGGTTTTAACGGTAACCATAATGTGTAGAATGATCAGGAGGCATGTTCGTGATGCTATAACTTTAAATCCATGATAGATAATGCCAAATGGATTTCACCACTGTATTCTACATTGAAAATACTCTAAGTAAGCCAGTTTGTAAATCTTGACCAATCCATTTACACACTTTCTTAGGTCCATTTTGTTTTCAAAAATCACTTTTTTTACTAGTGTACCCAGTTCTGTAAATCTAAGGGGGCAACTTTGCAAGTGTTCCAAATGCGCTCAATTACTCGTCATGAGCCCAAATCACAGAATTATACTTTCTATATAAGAGATCACTTATATCCTAAGTTTCAATTTCTCAAGTGGTCATTTGACCTATTTTCAAAGTTGAAACCAAATGCAATTATCTATTTGTAACATGTTTGCAGGATTAGAATGAAGTGAGCGAATTTGATGGTTAATACATTTTGATTGAATAATCATCATTAGGCAAGATTTTGCACAACAAAAGAGTGTGCATCAGAGAACATGAATACAAGGTTTTAGGGCTTGGTCAAGTGTTTTAGTCAGTTTTTAAAGCCATCTTTAAAGGTTCCTGACATGTGATTGACAATTTGTAAAAATGGTGAAAAATGAGTTTAATTGATTAGCCTAGTGATCAATTGTTAATTCAATTAATGTAATGGTCTTAATAAATTAGAATCACAGTTCAAATGTTTAAATTTGATTTTTTTTAGCCGGACCCACTTTGGGGCCCAACTAATATCATAAGATTTGTGATAATTTGTGGTGATGAAGGAATTGTTTGAAAGGAAGTTATGACTGGTTCTAATCATTATAAATTTTCAATGTGAGCATAACATTATTAAAAACTCAAAATGATGTACGAGCTTATATATACAGTGAATAATAAAGGAAGGAGCTTGACATACTGATGAGTTCTCAAGACTCACAAATGTTTTTACAATGGTATCCAAATTAAGCAATTATCCAGAAACCTTTCATGAATGTTGTTCTCCATGAAGTCTTATTGTTTGAAATCTCAAACTGGACTTTGCAAAATGAAATCCCTTATTAGAGATTTTCCCGACATAAGAGATGTTTAAATCCATTGCCATCTGCTCACGTAGCACAATAGAAGGAAACATTTGCGGGCTGTAAGAAGAAACGGGTGGCACCATTTATGAACCACGATGAAAGGAGGCGTATAGTTTGAAGATATCCTCCCTCAGTCTTGTGTGAAGGGCATTGGTGCTCTAAGGAACGAGAATGACTGTTGTACTATGCCCGAGACCAAGGCACGATGCCAAATTTTGTCTTCTCTTCCGAATCTGCTCACTGTGCAATTAAAAAACAAATGGGTTGTTTCATCCTCAAAATCTTCTCTCCAAGAGAAGGCGTGTTCAAAGTAATGTTAAAGACAAAAATATACAAGCAGAACAAAATGAGGAGGGTTATTTCTCTTCTGGATCCTATTCTTCTTTTCTCTAGATATCAGGCACAAGGGCGTTGACTTGTTAGTAGAACACCACGTTTTGAAGGGACATCCCATTTTGAATAAAGGAATCTAAGTGAATTTTATAGTGGAGTTTACCAAAATCTAGAATGTTGTTTGAGAATCAAACAATATAGATGGCATTTACTTGTTCAAGAAAATCCCTTTGTGACTGGTGGCAGTAATACAGAGGCTCGATTGGGCAAACAATTGTTTGCATTTGAATCAAACATTGATGGGCCTTTTCAATTTTTCCGAGCCAATCATGGGGCTTGCAGCCCGTTGTCTGCAAATTAATCAAATGTGAAAATTGGTGAGTGTTATGTCCGGTCTTAGATGATTTCCTTCGACAAAGTATATGTAAAAAGTTGCCATTAGCGATGAGAAGGGACCTTGTGGGCAGATCAAATTAAAATGCTTCAATGAAGAGAGCCATTGATGTGTGCAAAGTGAAATTGGAAGACGACACAAGCGAGAAGTAAATGCGATTGGATTGATTGCCACGTTTGAATGAGAAGATATGTTATACTGTACTTTTACATGGCGTCTGGAGTGGAAGGAGTACACATATTTGATTCCACTCATACGTAGTAGCAGAGGTCCGGAAAAAGTTAGTTTCTATTTGGAAGCCTGATTTCTAGTCAACACAAGCGAAAACGTAGAATCCTTGTTCGTAATCCAACCAATGATCAACTTTTTATCACAGAAAAAACCAACAATGTTAATTCCTTCTGCGACAGTGAAAATAGGTTCATCAATGAGGTCAAAAGAAGGCAACAAGACAACACCAGCATCGAGCAGAAGGAATGTCACTCCTAGTCAGAGTCAATCCCAGTCTGAATACCCAAAGTCAAAGAGGAGAAGCGGGGGATTAATCCCAGATTGTTAGTAAGGGCGAACATTTTGTGGCAGCCAGAGATCAAATCCAACCAAGCTGCATTCTTCTATTTTTTCCTTTCTCATTTCTCGAGGGTTAGTTACAATCTTTGGGACAAGTTTCCATAGTTGTAATTTCTTCAGTATTTTCTCTGAACAACAATAATGGAGTTATAAATGATAGTTCTGGGTTTTTTTTGTGTCTTTTATGAGTTATTTTCATGCATCTTGAATGTATTTGTCTCAAAGAAATGAATATCAAACAACAAATAGAGTTGGTTTGTGGAATAAGAACATATATCCCAATTGCAGCTTGTTTATGGTTGTATGTCTTAATGTGTTTCGCTATTGATTCAAGGAATCAAGTAAATGCTCAATAATTGTAGATTTCATGAAAGTATTTTGATAAGCATGAGATTCATTTTGAAAATTGATGCCTCACTCACAAAGTGAGTGGATAGATCAAAATATCTTGATGTGTGATATCCAATGGATTAGGTTTTGATCTCAGTTGGAGATTGTGTAATTTTGTTGTTCCATATCTAGGTAATGCTGAAATCAATCAATATCAAAATAATTTTCCCTTTCATGTAGTAGAGCTAAAAAGGATATCCACACTTAGCTTGTGAATCTCATAGGTCATGATATTAGCTATTTTACGCCTTTGTCATTGCACAAAGTATAGAAGAAAATGGGTTTTATCTTCTTTGTAAAGATTCATATTTGTATTTTCCATTGGTCATATAAACAAATGTAAGGTCTACCCGCTTAGGTTTTTCAGAGCCTGAAGTGAAGAAGGAGTTTAACCTTATAGTCGGCCCAGGTTCTAATAAGAGTGTATCCATTGTAGGAGTTAGCTACCCTTAGATGCAATTTTTAAGCTACTTGGTAGTTAAAATCATTTTTAAATTAGGAGCCAACATGGTATTAGATATTCAATAGTGAAATAGGGTTCTAAACACAGTTTAGCACTTGGACAAAAATGCAGATTTCTCAAATGCTTCAAATAACATCTCACAAAATGATTTAGAATTACAACCTAACAAGCTAAGATGCATGTATATACTGAATGCAATGCATGGAACACCTAAAACACATCATAGGCCTCAAAATAATAATCTGGTACTAGGGGGCTAATTTGCAAAAGCTTTCAAATATGGCACTCAAAATCCTTCTGCATTTTTGAGTCCTAACAAGTTCCAAGTCAGATCAATGAAATTTTTAGAATTAGATGAGAAAGGGACAGTTTCATTACAACACATTTCAAAGCACCAGGCGATTTTCAAGCGCTGGTTTGACAAGAGAGCCACAATAAAATATTAATGGATCTTCGACCTTGTTCTCAAAAGAGAAACTAGGAAGTCACACCAAGTTCAAGCACCTATGGATCGACCCCTACTAGATTACTGAAATTCTAGGGGATAATACTTTCAAGATGCACACACTTGAATAGGAATGGATTTTGTTGTCAGTCAATGACCAATTCCTTAAGCATTATTTCAAATCCTGTATTATTAAAAAAAAAAGTGTTGTTTGAGTCTTAGTTAGATTGTTTGTTGTGTTTTTCTTGTTTTAGTTTTAGTTGAGATTTAGTGTGTATTTGGGTATTTCTCGGGTAAGTGAGACACTCCAATTGACCTCAAACCTTGGAAGAGGTATTTATTCATCAAAGAAATTGGATAACCTTGTTTTTTGTAAGGACTAAATATTGGTGTCATCTATAGGAAATATGCGACTTTCAGCTCCTAACTTAGATTCTAGGCCAATCATTCTCAACACTATAACTCATATAAAGAGATGACTAACCTAGTTGCTTTCAACCCAAGTAGGAAGAAACCAAGGGCATTTCGAGATTCCTTAGTTTGAGAAAAAGAGTTTCCTCAGGATCATATCAAGATCACTTGTTGGCATGTGAGTTTTCCAAAAGGTCACTAAAAGAGAAATGTAAAAGACATCAAAATGATAAGAGTCCAAGAAATATAGAACAATACACCTTGACTGCATGGTTTACACATGCTCAAGCATAAAAAGAAAAAAAGAAAAATGGAAAATAAGAAATGGTATCACAAAAGGAATCTCATCAATAAACAAAAATTATTCAAGCAAGGTTGGCACAACCTAATTGCTTCCTTACTAAACAAAGAAAGTTTCAAAGAAGAACAAGTGGAAACATGCGAGCTTTACGAAGTTAACAAAAGATTGATAAAATCTAAAATGGAAAATCATGTCTCATTAAGAAACCTTTGAATGGATTCTTGCATCTGGTCATATAGCAATCAAAAGTTTTCTCATGGGGAGATTCTGAAACTTTTACTAGTTAGTGATGAATTGTTTTGAAATTGCTAAATACCCATGGTGGCAAGTGCTCAAGGAAGTCACAAAATTAAGACACTAAGAAAACACTAAGCATGAAGGTCAAAGATATGAGTTTTGAGTTGAAGTCTTTGTATAACCTTCTATGACTTCAAGAACCAAGTCTGAGTTTGATACATGTCTAAGGACTACTTGCTGATAAAGAAATGCCTTTGTTATTTATTCCTTTCGTCAAGGCTCTATGTTGTAGCTTCAAAATAAATATCCCTTTTTTGACTTAAAATGGGAACCTCATCTTTTCTTTAGGTCGGATGGACCTTCTCTCTAAGACAAGGAATCCCCTAAGATGCCTTGGGGAGAAGGGTTATTCTAGGTTAGGTTTAGGGTCCTGATTGATTAAAGTTGTTTGGAAACTGGTAACTAGAAAGTTATTTTTTTCAGTAAGGCAGAATGATGCACACTTGAGCACCTCACACAATTGTACACCTCGACAAGGTCCACAAGGTGCACTGACATGGAGTCTAACCCTATAAATAGGTGGGGATGTCTGATAGCACTCATTATACCTTATGAGCATCCATTTAGCACACCTTTGCACCCTTTTAGCTGCACAAAACATCCTCAACTTTGCACCTCCATAGAAAGAATGGCAAGGTAGTCTCAGATGCATGTGCACCACATGTTCCTTTCACATAGAAAGCCTGACTTAGCTTCTTACACACAAGCATATGATGCATAGTTGCACACCTAGTGCATCAACATTGGTGCAGAACTGTGAAACATTTGAAGACCTAGTGAACTAAGTCATGCACTATCCTTCCCATGCACTAAGCGCAACTTGCACAGGTGTACATGAGTTATTGGTCCTCTTAAAAAACCACATGAGAGATCATCAATGATCTCATCACTCATAGAGAGTGGTTTGGTGAATGCAGCATTACACCTAGTGTCGATGTGATGCAGGAACATCCTAGGTTGCCTTGCTATCCTACTAATATTTTTTCATTCTTTCTTTTAATGTTGAGTTCCAATGGTTGTTGAGTTGCAGTAAGTCTCAATTTGTAGTCATTTCCAAATTCATATCACAAGAAAATTACTTCAAAAACTTATGGAAAAGGTTTATCTTAGAAAATTGTAAGCTTATTGGTACACCTATGATAACTAGTCACAAGTTATCTAGTGAAGATGAGACACCTACATTTGAGAAGAAGTATAGATATATGATTGGAGTTTTGCAATATCTGACTCACACCAGACTAGATTTAGAAAATGTTGTTGGGATAGTAGCAAGATTTCAAGTTTATCCTAGGAATCACATTATGTAGCAGTAAAGAGGATATTCATATATCTAACGGGTAAACTTGATTTTGGACTACGGTATGATAGATCAAGTGATTTAACTTTGTGTGCTTATAATGACATGGATTGGGAAGGTAGTATGGATGACATGAAGAGAACTAGTGGTGGAACATTTTTTTTTAGAGGAATATTGGTTTCTTGGATAAGCAAGAAACATGATTGTATTTCATAGAGTACAACATAAGTAGAGTATGTAGCAATAATAAACAATTGTAATTAGATCATATGGATGAAGGATATTGTGATAGAGTTTTTAGAACTTGTTATCATACATCGTGATAACACAAGTACTGTGAGTATTTCTAAGAATCCTATGTTACATTTTAAGAATAAGCATATATTTATTAAGTATGACATTTTGAGAGAGAAAGTTGCAGAGAAAAAGACCAGACAAGAGCATGTAAGTACAAAAGAGTAGATTGCAAATATCTTTACGAAGCCATTGGCTAAAGATACATTTGATTATTTGTGAGGTATGCTTGGGGTGTTAGAAATGTAATGACAAACATGTGACTTAGAGAAGGGGGGGGGGGTGTGAATAAAGAACCACTTAAAATTTTCACACTAAGAAAACTTTTTCTTTTACTTCATTAGATTATCTAATCTACTGCTATGCATGAACATAAAGAAACAAAAAAATCAATGCCATAACACTATGACACAATATTTGATAACCCAAAAACCCTCCAAGGAGAAGGTAAAATTGAGGTGGGGATGACACCCACAATGATTCACTATTGCAACAATAAAGTTGGCCTATTAGGGCTTACAATTGATCACTTTTGGTGATTTTCTCTATTAGGAGAATGAAGGACTTGTTGGTGCCCAAATTAGCAGATTAGGTTTCCTATAGAATGATGATCCAATTATGGGAAATCCTAATAGAAAAATTTCAACTGATAGGTTCCACTCTAACCGCATGTGGACCTCTGCTATTCTAGCTTTGTAGAATCAAGGCTGGTGGGCCTATACCTCACACCCTAGAGGCTTTTTAGAGAAAATAACTTGGGGGACTTAGGTGTTTAGAAAATTGATTACAAAGTTGATAAATGTTTGTGGGTGTAGTATATAAATGTATAATGATTTTTTTGACCTTTGTCACTTGGATGTATGTCCTTTCTATAATCATTGTAAAAAATCAAACAATAATAATTAGACTAGTGCCTTAATCGATGGATTCTTTATCATTCTTCTGTCAATCATTCATAATGTTTAAAGTAACCCTCAGAGACAAACAATAAACCCATTTGAGATAAATTGTTATCACTTTAATGATGTATGAACTATTGAATACTTAAATAAATTCCAATACTTAGTCTTATTGAATTTAACTCCCCTAAAGACCCCAATAAGACATCAATACAGATTGCTTTATCAATACAATATTACTATTTTCCAAACACTGGGATCACTTATTGCATTCAATCAATTGGACAATCAATTAAAGAAAATATAAAATTTGATCTAAGGAAACAAAATGAATGAGACATAAATGATATCACCAAAAGATCAATCGAGCACATGAAATCCTTGTATTGAATATGAAATACTTTTACCACAATACATGTGTTACTGGAGCATACAAATAACACAATCCAAAGTGAACAACAGGATCAACTTTCTATATATAGTGTATGAAAAAATATTTAGTAATGAATATGATGATCTTGGTATCCTCTATAGAAATTCAAAGGATGCATACAAGCTTCAGATCATTATGATGCTTCCTAACAAAAACCTAAATGCAACAAAACACTCAATAATTACAATGCAAAGACTTTAATCATCTTTTGATAAACGATCATGTTTCTTGGATTTGATAAAATAATCAAATCTTCAGTGCCTCTTTGATCTCCTTAATACTTCTTGCTCCATAATGATTATCTTTTGATTAATAAATCCTACACAAAAAATAATCTAGTAAGGTATTTTTAACACCTTTCAATATTAGCTTTCTTCCTATACATAAATATTAGGTCAAAGTATTAATATCCAAAAGAATACTAGAAAAGGCACATAAAATGGTTTTCATAAACTATATTAGTTGACAAAATAAATAACCATTTTAGTAAAAACCCTAATATATTCACATGAGGAAAAAAATAATATTTCTATGCCAAGAAGATATTTCTATAAAAAATTCATTTCAAGAAATACATAATTTTTCTTTAAAAACCCCTTTCCTTAACACGAAACATGAAATTGAAGTATTTTTTTAATTTTTAAAAAGGGATATATAAATGAATTAAAATATTATTTATAATGATACTCATCAATATATCTACCCTAGAAATAATATACATGGATAAAAAGTAAGTGAAATATCATGGAAAATGTTCACATTAAACTATAATTTATTTTTCCCTCAAAAATAAGTATTAATGTAAATATTTTCACTTGTCTTAAATAACCCATATGAAAGATTAATTGTCCCTTTTATTTACTTGTAAAACAAAAACATTGTAGTTATATCTTTTCTTTCTAGCAACTATTCGCAAGGAATATAATAGAACAATTGATTAGGGTAGAATGGGTAGTTAGGATAGGAAAGAGGATAGGGTCAAGAGGTTGAGTGTTCAACTCCATCTCTCCATCCTTTTTATAAAAATATTTTTTATTTAAAACTATTTATTTTTAAAAAGGGAATAATTAATTAATGATATATGCATTTGTAAATCATAATATTTGACATTTAATCATCTCTTACCTTTATCCCTTACCTGTTTGTATCTTGGCGAAGAATCAAATGTT
Organism: Cupressus sempervirens; assembly: GCA_028749045.1. Taxonomy (NCBI): domain Eukaryota; kingdom Viridiplantae; phylum Streptophyta; class Pinopsida; order Cupressales; family Cupressaceae; genus Cupressus; species Cupressus sempervirens. The sequence goes on along the minus strand of CM053792.1, from coordinate 172,702,389 downwards.
TACCTTACAATATCATTCTTGCATTTTAGTGAGGTTTTTTGTACATATCTTCCCATTTGGTGATGCTTGCTAGATTTGGAGCTAGTTATAAAAGTTAGATTAAATATGAGAAAAAATTAATTACAAAGCTCTATATTATTATTCATTAAATATGATCATTAATTCAAATTTATCAAGCGATAATAATAAAAAATATTAATGCTAGGGCAGGTGAATAAAATATTATTATGTTCATAATATTTAATCACTTTAAAAGAGCATTAATATTTTAATATAATAAAAGTAAAAAATACTTCCTTGTCAAATTTGAGCCTACAAATTTAGGTGTTAACAGGGCTGTTAGGCCCACCTTGTGAAAGGTATTTACAATACAATGAAGTATGTACTCTACTAAGAGATTCAACAAAGGGCTATTAGATTCACCTGGTTAGAGGATTTAACTGAACTACCTATTCGGATGAATCAACAAGTTGATCTTTTCTTTGCAATTTTGTTTGCTAAAATAGATCCTTTGAATAATATAATCACCTAACTATGATGGATGAGTCTCTTCTTTTCCCTTTATACTTCTAGGTAGCCTACTAATCAAACTGATCTTTCATATTCCCTATTCACTTGTAACTTGCTTATCCACGTCTCTCATCTATGCACTTTGGAGTCATACCTTAAATTCAGCCAAATGTTGATGCTCAGGCCACTCTATGCACTTTGGAGTCATGTTGATGCTCAAGCAATACAGTGAGCTCAAATGATACTCTGGCACTTGAGTAACACTTGATGCTTGGGTAACACTAGGGCACTCAAGTTACATTGGGGCACTTGGGTGACATTAGAGCATATAGACTTGAACTAGTAGCTCGGTTCATACTAAGAACTCGATGAGTACTATGAACTTGGTTCACATTGGTAGAGCTTAGATTACACTAGATATCCTTGAACTTCTCGAGAAAGCTTGGTTGCAGTATTAACCGACCTTTTTGGATGACATAAGTATTTTTTCACTAATTGACAATGTCTTGCTTTAGAGTCAACAATCTCCCCCTTTGGAATTAGTGACAAAAACACTTATCTTGTGTAGTTCTATCAACAAATCAAAATTTTCTATCAAACTTCCCTTTGTTGCAATTCTTTAGAATAACTGAGCGTGGGGTGAATCAGTTATCCAAGGTCCAAATGTACAAATAAATTTTTTTAGTGCTTAACAAATCCATATCCATAAAACCATAACATGCATCCATTAGATCATACAATGCCTTAACTTAGTAGGTTACTATTCTAGATCAAAATAACTTTGCAAAAATGTAAACTTGAAATACCATAAGCACATTCACACAATTTGACACAAGGATTTTTTATGGAAATCCAATTTGGAAAAAACCACCAGTAACATGCTGCCCAATTTCAATCTTTTGAAGTGATGCCCTGTGAAAGGCCAACCCTATTATAGGTTACAATACACACTATTAAATGTGATCTAGTTAGAGGATTTTAATCACCCTATTAGGAGTGAGTATTGTTAGAGGACTTTAGAACATTCCATTATAATGTCACCTAGTTAAAGGATTTTAAAATGACCATTAGGTCAACCTTAATCCAAAAGATTTTATCCACACTGGTATAGTTTTAAGGAAAGCAACAATAGAACTTTATTTGATAAAAATTTACAACTCACTTGCATATTACAAATCTCTAGTTCAGCCCTCCATTCTGTTGGCTTCTAAATTGACAACTTTTGAATAACCCAGTGATAAGAACACATACACATAGGGGTAGCTAATTTCCATGGTCAATGCACCTATTCAAACACTAGGGCCAACTATAAGGCTCTACTCTCCTTCTTCATCTTCAAGCTCTGCAAGACCTAGGTGGGTGGACCTCAAATTCTTTATATGGTACCATTGTAAAGGCATATAACTAAATCTATATCACAAATAAAAACCCTTGAATCTTCTATTTTTATGCAAACATTCATGGACATGAAATAGTTAATAACAGGACACATGAACTTGATAAAGTAAGTGGGGGAAACTTTTCTCAACTCTTAAACATAAAGGAAAAAGATATTCGATTAAAGATTAAATCAACATAACCTAGGTATGCAACAAAAAAATATGTAATCCCCAATTTGATCAGTCCCTTATCCATTAGGCATAAACTAAGTGAAAAAAATACACATGAACATCCAAAATATACTAGTATACTCAGATATTTGATCTATCTATCTACCTTGCAAATAGACATCAATCTTCAAACAAAATTCAATCTATCTACCTTGCAAATAAACATCAATCTTCAAGAAAAATTCATACTTATCAGATCCTCCTATGATCCTTGCAATTCTATGAATACATATCAAGAAAATTTACTTAGGTCCTTGACCCAACAACAAGACACACAATGGCATACAACTTTAGAAAACAATCTGCAACTAGACAATACACAATTTGGGCATATATCAATAGAAAACTACGAACCCATAGCAAAGGAGATAAATTCAAAATGAAGCTTTCAATGAAACTCTGTATTCATTTCCTTGAAATTAATACATCATGGTATGCAAAAAATTAGAGAATACACAATAGATGATTGTATAATTTGAATGCTTTAATAAAATACAACATTGTTGTTCATAACAAAGAAAACTACTAAGGAATGGTATCACAGTAATTGGAAAATGGAATTGGAACAAACTTTGGTCTCATAGCAGCTAGGGAGACTCTCGACCAAAAAAATGGAACCCTTACAATGAGAAAAGAAGAAGAATAAATAGAAAAGAAGAAACTCCTAGATCTAGATCTAATCTTGCCATGTGTTCACCTAAGATTCTTCTTTCTATTTCTGTTGAAAACTATCGTCTTTTGGAAAATCAAATCTCATTACAGACTTTTTCTGGAATGCCTGAAATATCTTCCTTAAAATTAATGAGGAAACCCCTTTCTAAAGGAATGTCAAATATCTGATAAGATGTGCAAAAATTTCAATCTAATTTGGTTTGTCTTAATTTTCCCTCAGCCATGAAACTCCAACTATCTCTATCGACAAAACACTTATCACTTGCAACCACTTTTAAAAACACTCACTTCATCCTTTCTGGATTCTCAGTGCTTCCAATCCTATCAAAATCTGATTTAGTCTTGATCTTATTCTATCTAAAACAACAAATCTTCATTATTATTGAAGATGTCCCAGAAAAACACAAAACTGGTCATAACTTCTGCCCCTTGAGACCTATTTAAAATCTACTTGTAGAAATGGAAAATTTGGCTTCTCCCAATTTCAGTAGTATATAATAGTCCATATTTCTATAAAAATAATGCCTTTGAAGTGCAATTGAAAAACTAGGCCCTGGGCCATGAACAGAGAAATTTAATTAAATTTTTTAAAATGACTATATAGTTAAACTATTTAATATCATTATATTAAAATCAATTCTTTCAACTTCAAATATATGCTCGGTTTCCAAAATATCTCATTTTAATTTTTCACCTTAATACTTTACTTTATCTCTTCCTGAGCGTCACATGTCGATTTCTCATTCATCTAATCACCCAGGCAGGCCCTATTTTCCATTATACTACATTTGAAATATTTGAATTTTATGCTTCCTGATCTCATGAGGTTATGATATTATGATTAATCATAGCTTGTTATCATTAAAATTTCCCTCTTACGATCTCATGACATATCGTATTATCTTCACTTGAAATTTTCCTTCCTTCGAGCACACAACAGTTGTAACATCTTAAGTTCTCATTCTTAACTTTATGATCATAAAACAACTTCAATCTAGTGTAGCATCTTAGCACTTTCTCTCTCTACCTTGTGATCTTACAAGATTGTCATGACATCTTAGGCATTCAAATTTTACCTTATGATCTCACAACCATTGTGACCATTGTAACTATTACTTAATTTTTGCACATGTGTAAAAATTTAAGCAGGCATGCAATGAAGTATAGAATTTCTTTTTCATTTCATTTAAACAAATAGAAATGTCCTTGTATTTATTTACTTTCAAATATACATTGACATTTTCAAATAATGAAATGAAATGATATGCTGAAAAGAAATAATCTCACACAAGCCGTGAGTATAGCTCACTATACTACATTTCTTTCATAAGGAAATACATGAACAGATACATATGAATGAAAGAAAAGAGCAGTAGAGATAACTAGTCATTGCCTGTTGCTTTGACTGGTTATAAACCCTCTATCTAGCACACTCATCATATTCCAAGCTCCATGATATCCAGCATCTGCAAAAATCATGGAAGCAACTGATGTTAGATCCCGAAGGATCTAAGCAATGACTAACTATCTCTACAATGACATACTCTATCTGTCAATGTATTTCGTCATGAAAGAATGTAAACTGAAAGGAAAAAGTAAAAGTCTATGAGTGTCAAGAGCCCATGCTCGAACCTCATAAGATATGCCACAATATTACAACAAATAAATAATGATTGCCATCACAATGTTGACTACAGAATTTGGGTCTGCAATACATGAAATAAAAGTTGAAAGAAGAATGCACATAGTAGATACAAAGGTTAAGACTGTGCTACAATGTGAACAAAACTCTGCATTCATCATATTATTGAAGCACTGTACTGCATAAGCAAGAGAAAGTGTGAATGAAATAATAGTTGAAAGATCATATGCAAATAAATTTCATGAAGCAAATAGATAGTGTTGTTATGATTTTTTCTTCAAATTAAAGATCATTCACTAAAATTGCGAAAAATCACTGTCATTTATAGAGCATTGAGAAACTCAGACAACATGTAGCATTAATATGCTAAACACAATTTCATCAGACCATGGTATTTTGATTCCTGTAGCTTCCCTCATTTTGAATTGCTATAAAGAGTACAAGCACAAAAGACAAAATAGAATGCTAGAACTTTGCCAACTAATGTAATTTTGGTGGTTCATTCAATGGGAAGATTTGTTGCTAGAGTAGTGGTTGTGCACCCTAATTTAAGAAAAGGTGTAGTGGAGACCATCATCACTCATTTGAGCCCACATCGATCTCCACCAGTTGCATTGCAATTATCTCTTGGCCACTTCTTTTCACAAGTAAAAAAAGCTCAAAGGAGTGGATATAAAATACAGAGGACAAGATCAGGTCATTGGATATCTAATTCAATAGTCCCCAATGTTATAGTTATGTCTATTTTTGGTGGCATTCATGACTATCAGGTATGTTCAATATTGGAGTCTCTAAAAGGAATTGTTCCTCCTACAGATGGGTTGACAATTGGTGCTACAAGAATGAGGAATGTGTGGCTATCCGCGGAATATCAATCAATTCTATGGTGCAATCCGTTGGTTATACAGGTCACCCATGCAATGCTTCATTTAGTTGACCAGACTACAGATTAACCATTTTCAAGCACACAAATGAGGCTAGCAGTATTTATCTCAACTCTTCATAGTGGAATACCTCAAAAGCTTGATTGGATGGGCAGCGTATAACTACAACATTATGCTAAACATTTACTAATCACATAGAAGAGTCAGGTGTTTCAAGGGAGCCTGGATGGATGAAAGATTAATTATTTTATCCTAGATCAACTAAGTGGGCATATAATAGCAGAGATGAAGATACCAATAAGAAGAAAACCCATTCAGGTTTTTATGAAAATAAGAAGAAAACTAGTAAAACCCATATGGAAGTGTCATTAACAACAGGTAAATGACCATGCTTCCAGTCATGGCGGATTAAAGCAATAAATTCTATTTGGGTTTTTTTGAAACATAACTTGCTATATATTCAAAGAGAAACTTCAAAACTTTAGATGCTGTTTGAAAGTGCAAAGAGCCCAGTCCCAGTTTCAAATTTGTCCCAGCAAAGTCATAGCGACAGCAAAAAGTAACAAAAAATTTGCACATGGAATGATCCTCATAATAGATTAATATAGGATACAAGAAACTATCAAAAAGATCACATGGCAGCAAATAATAAGCTCAGATTTTTGCATTTTTCTTGCAAATCCATTCAAAAATGGTCTTCTACAACAGTATACATTTTAAAAACAAATACAACCACGAAACCCCAATGCTATAAGTTTCAAAGATAAAGTTTTCCTACAACTAAGAGACTTCCAACAATATCTCTCATAGCGGCATCCTGAATATAAATGAAATTGAAAAGTGTTATAAGATTTAGCTAAACAAAAGAGTTGTAATAACTTTCTTACCTTCACAGTCAAGGAAAAGCTGACCCAGATAAAAAAAATAAAAATGATGGCTATTAACATACACCAAAAGATCTCCTTCATGATGGTAGAAAAGACTAGTGAAAAGAAAAGTAAATATGGCAACAAGAAGAGCCCAGAAACCCTGGCCGCAGCTTCAGAAGCCTCCAGAAAACAAATAGGTGAAAATGATGAGATTTAGGGTATTCAAGCTTAATCTTATGCCCTATGTTATTTTCAATAAAATATGAAGTCCACGGGTTTTAGGATAGGGTTTCTTTTATTTATTTTTCTCATTTGAGCATAAAGTTTATAAAGGTTTTTATAATTTTGCATTTAGTTTCATATGAGTAAAATATTAAGATGATTTATCATTTTAATATTTTGTTTATTTTCAATGCAAAACAAAAGGAGTTATTTTGTTTATTTTCTTTTGCATTAAATCTAAAATGTAAAGGAAATTATATTAATGATGGCATTTATAAATCATTAAATAGTTTCCTATTCGTCATGCAAAAGAAAATGAGTCATCCTGTATTCCCTTGTCATGGTATTAATTCAGACAATCAGTTGGAAACATTTAGAGGGAATATAGAACTGATGGGTCGAAATTGATTTTGTCAAGTCAGTTTATGGGTCTTTATGACTTGTTAGAGCATTTTTAGGGGGGTTTTGATGAGTCACGGGGGGCACTTATGAGTTAGTGGAGTCAAATAAGTTATGAAACTTTATTTTTGGAAGTTTCTAAGTCCTTATTTCCAAGCTTTATTTTTGCATTTGAGCCAAGAGGTTGATTTTTGTACTTAATGAGTTTTTTTTAACTCATTTTAGGGGAGTTCTAATTTTATGATAGAGTTTTGAGACATCTTTTAAGTCCTAAGCTTTGTTACAGGGTTTGTAATTCAACATTTTGAAGAAATAATGCCAGTGACAGCAGTTTGATTATGCTTTATGAAGTAAATGGTTAAGCTCTTTTCCTTTCTACAAATTTTGTGTGTTTTTTTGAATGATTTGATAAGTTAACCTGTGAATGTTTACATTATTCCCTATTTTTTGTTTCATTCCAGCACCTTTTTGTGGAAAAGTAAGTCTGGTTGTAGGTTATGATATGTGTTTATAGGTGAAATTAGTCAAAGTGAGGTACTAATTTATCCTCTTTTGGTAGTTTCAGTATTGAAACCTTATCATAAATCATTTGTGCAAGCCTTTACAGGAAGATGTGCTTTATCTGTATTTCATAGAGCTATATAATCCTCTTTGTTACATGTGTGTCACATCTTCATAGTAACTTCTGGTGTATCACCTCTTTTCTTAGTTTAAGCTTTAGGTTTTAGGTTTATTTTTTGCACTTTCTTACCTTTTCCCTTCTAAGTTTTCATTAAGTTTTAGAATGTTTCACTGAAAGATCTAATAAGAGCCGGCCTAAAATTTGGAGGTTTCCTTTCATTATCCAGTCTCACATAATGAAATGACTCCCATGTTAAGTAAGGGTTACTAAACATTAGCAGTTCAATAGGGTGCAAATCCTAAAACTTAACAGTAACATCATAACTCATCAAACCTTGCCTTCTGGTCCTATGTTATCATAGGATCGTACCTCTCCAAATTTGGCCTCCTGATCTCATGCTATGCCTTTGTCTCCTCATAGCATTGTAAGTCTTTAGTTGAAGCCTCCCAATCTCATGATTAACTCTTGGAATGTGCCACATCACCATCTACTTGTCGGGCATGTTGACCAAAATATCTGTCTATCCTCCACCACCTGACTAGGCCCCACCACACATGAGCTCCACTTGTCTTTTGAAAATATGTGTGTCTTTTAGACACCTTATTATTGAGCATTGAGATATTTAAAATGTGAAATTTCCCTATCCTACTACATGTGGGATATATGACTTAGAAACCTCACAGTAACATACATGGCGCCTGTGCATCCTCCATACGACTTTGTTGATATTACAAAGAGTATACTAGATTGAGATTAGTTTATAGTTCTTGACGTCCATATGCATGCTCGGGAAGGTCTGAAGCTTCCACATAGTTGTGATGCAAAACAAAAGTCTAAGGTTTGCATAGTTAAAAAGTTGTGCCCCTATTGATTCAAGTTTTACTGATTAGTGAGGAGATCTATAATTTGCTTGTGTTGCCAGGAGGAGGGTGTAGCTGGGTGATTTGGTCTTCTACAAACCATGGCCATAATGCATGCATAATTCCCCTGCATCTATATCAACTACATCCCTCATGAACACCCCAATCTTTTCCATTTGCGTATACAACTAGGAAATGATGTAGCTTGGCTATCCACGCTTGGAGTTTCCATCATCCTATTGGAAAATAAGATAACCATTCCCTTTAACACATTCACTAGCTCATGGTTCATAGATTCAAATAGAAACAATGAAAGAATTGGCTTGATTGAAAAAGTTAGCATAAAATCATGAATGACATTCTGTACACCTTGTATCTCAATGCTAAATGCATTAGTTGTAGAAAGGTGATCATTTACATTGCCCCTACATCTACATCCTTATCCTCAACTATGTCTATGAATCACCATATAAGAAGTAATGGGATCCAATCTGTAAAAGACAAGAACTTCTATTCACAACTCTTAGCCATGCATTAATTTTTAGTTTCTTTCCTCTATTGCAGCTTCCTCCACATTAGAGCTTGCACGAGCTTGGGTGCAATTCTGAAAAACATTTCCTTCTATTTTTAAAACAATGTCGACCCTACGAGCATCCAGACTTCCCTCTTCATATGTAAAAGTATTTTTCCTCAAAATAGGGCATCCCTACTCAAAGTCTAGTAAGCTACCTCTATTTCTTGCGAGAATTCCAAGTATCTACTATTGCTATTAATTTTTCATCACTACATGATCCAAAACATTGTGAAATGCTAAAGCCAGTAATAACCTATCCCACGTCCAAACTCACATTTTGATCTTGATACCTGTTAGCTACTCTATCTCAGGATTTGCAGTCAACACATTTTCTTACAAAGCCAAGTACACCCTTTCTTGACTCTTTCCCTCCATAATACTTACAAGTCCCCCAATGCTTGTTCTCAAAACCAAAACTTGTTATGCACTCCTATTAAACATTTATTTGCAGAAGGTTTGTAGTGTCAACACTATATTTACTTCCAACAAGGTCAATTAAAAAAAATATTCCCAACTATTTTGTCCCATTTCATCTCATTCTCACTATTTTATTTTTATTATAATCAATTTTAGTACAACGTGATGCCTAGGAGATTCCTCATTGGCACCAGTTGATTCACTACTTCAAGATGCATTTTCCCCTTTTATTCATTATGTTGTGGCTACTCAATATTAGCTTTTCAAATGGTGTCATGCATACATTGAAATCCTTTAAAAAAATTTAAAACACTAAACCTCTTTAAGCATCTAGTGTTCCCTCAAAAAAAGTTAGTTTGGTGAAGTTAGTTGTACCCCAAAGTGGGTTTGGCTAATTTTTTTTTGAACTGAAACAAGTGACACCTCAAAATGATCCACTGAGACTTTGGTATTGATTGGAATCAAATTCAAGAACCGAATCATCGTTTAGACCTTATTTTACCTCCTTTTGCAAACTAAGATTTTCCAATAGGGAGGCCTATAGGTTGGCCTTAAAAACTAACTAAAACAGATAATCAAGAACTGAAAACTGACATGCTGATACTTTGTTCCACATTCTTGCATCCTATCAAATCTTGTCTAATGAAAAATTTGAGGTCAAAAGATATTGACCGTCAAAGTTTCCTTCTTAAAATTGCCTGCAAACAAACATGATAGAAAACAAGAAACTACATTTGGTTTTGGCTTCAAAAATAGGGCAAACAGATACTTGGGGACTTGAAAACTAGGGCACTGGTTCAATTTTATGAGGAGAATATAAATATATGATTTGGGCTCATGAAAAATAACTAGGTGAATTTGGTAAGCATGCAAAGTGAGGTACTCTGAGTTGCAGGACTGGGAACGTTAGCAAAATTGTGGTTTTTACAAACATAACGGACTTGGGAAAATGTGTAGATGGATTGGTCAAGAATAAAAAAATGACACACTTAAAGTATTTTTAGAGTGGAATACAATGCTATAATTCAATTGGAATAATCTATCATAGATTCAGAGTTATGACATTTCAATGAGGGATACTGATCAATCTGCACTTCTTGACACTAGTAAAATTTCACAAGTTGCATTCTGAATAGTGTTTGAAAACTGATCAAACAAATTTTTCATAGGCTCAAATTTGGAACATAAAAAGTGTGTGACCTATAGAATACAATAAAAAATGATTTTTCTTAGCATGGTCAATTGGGTCAAAATTACAATCATTCAAATAGGGCCTCCTGGAATTCAAGGTTTTCCATCAGCATGAGAGAGATAAGTAACTAACCTCGAGGGATTCAAAACCTAGTCAAAACATATTGAAATGATTTTAAAATTGAAACATAGATTCTTAGATATATGTACTAAATTATCCCAAAGTAGAGAGTCATGAAACATAATCGAGTGTGAGATATTCAAATGCAAAATAGACCACTTGTCGTTATTTGACACTTAGGCAAAAATGTAGAATTGAACAATGCTCAATATATAACTTCATAGAATGAATCAAAATGATAATTTATCATTATAGGATGCATAGATATGCTGATTAGAAGGTGTTAGAAACATAGAACACCTCTTAGGCCTCAAAATGACAGTTACGTATAGACACATGAAATGCACTTATAGAGCTCAAATGACTCAAAATTTTGGAATGGTACTAAAAAAGGGAATAAAATTTAGAGTGCCATCACATTCATCTTGGAATTCATTCTCTTGAACTCTAATAACTTTTTCACTCTTCAAAAATTCATCCCCTTAGGCCTTCTTGCTTTGTATGTTAACTACAATCTCTTCTGTTCGGCCACTTAGATGAAGCAACACCCTAGACTTCTTGTCTTCCTTAGGTTCTTGCACATGAAAAAAATTTCTTCTAGCCAAATATCTCTATAAATAGAGAATTTAGATATTTCCCCCCTTAACCACAATCATCCATTTCAAGGTTAGGTAAGATTCAATGAATTTACCCACGTTTCCATTTTTGTTCCTCTACAATCTTCCTTGAGTCCACCTCAAAATGGTTTACCTTGAATTCTATGCCACTATCTCATTTTAGTCATCTTCCATATGCTTCACATAATTCAAGAATTCAAATTAGTCAGCTTGGATTTGTCAAATCTTTGATTTAACAGTGTTTATTGTCGCTTGACATCTATACTATTATGTCACTTGGTAAACACTAGTTCACTTACCAAAAACTAAAGTTTATTGATGCTTGACACTAATTAAAATTTAATTGGCATATACTAACTTTCACTTGGCTTGCACTTATTTCTCTTCTTTGCTCGACACCTATTGATTTTCACTCGGCTTCTACTATTTTCTACTTGTCCTGCACTAATTATTTGGCAAGGCTTGGCAGGCACTTTTCTTACTTGATCTTCTTCTAGTCTTTGCTTGAGTAATATTTCATTACAAAATTTAAGTAGATAAACAATACATTATAGTATCTATGTCTTACTTGGTCTTAGTGATCCTTTTATACACCAAATAACTCAACCTTTCTCTAGGTTCTCTTGTTATCTCCTCTTTTCAAATCCTCTCCATCAGTGCATTCAGACCATAAAAGAAATTATCTCACCAGAAAATAGTAGGTTTGACATCATTGAAAAAGTAATGATTGTTCCATTATAGGTTCTACACTTCAAAACAATCTCATTTCAACAATCTTCCTCTTTGGCATTGATGGCAAACCAATACCAACCACAATACCAAAAATAAAATAATACCTTTCAAATTTCTCCTTGTATTAGTATATGTCCTTCTAATGTATAGGGTAATGTAAGCTTTGTAAAATTATCCCTCTACTAGTATATTTCCTTCCTCTATATAGGGTAATGTAAGCTTTGTAAATTTCTTCAATGTATCTCTCTCTATAGATACTTTTCTCCCTTTTTAGGTTATTTCTCCTTCTTTGACAACATTGCCAAAGACTTTTCATCTTTTCATGCAGATATAATCAATTCAAATTCTCCCTATGTCACCTTGCATGTGATTTTAAATCTTCTAATTCAGCACCTTCATTGCTTTAGGCATCACCTAAAGTAAGATCCATTGCATCAAGTTGTAAGATACAACATTCATGTCAATTGATGTAGGGCACTACTCATACTTTTTAAGTAGCTTTGGATAGGGGTATCACCCCTAGTTTACCTCTAAGATATTCATGTGCATCCTTAGGTAATAATTTTGTGAATATATCTTTTGTATTCACATATTGTATTCTTACTTCTTTGTCTTGAACCAATTCTCTCAAGTAATGATACTTGATTGCAACATGCTTTGTCTTTGTGTGCATCACATGGTTCTTTGATATATTTATAACACTTGTATTATTACAATAAAGTACCACAAGTTCAATAATTTCTTCCTTCATCCCTTTGAGTAGTTGTTTGATCCATACCATATTTATATAATTTACTGCAGCAGCCACATATTCAGCTTCAATAGTAGATTGAGATATACAATTTTGTTTCTTATTGGTCCAAGAAAACAATCTCTTTTCTAAGAAAAATGCTTCACCACTTGTACTCTTTCTATCATCAATGTTTCCAACCCAATCAACATCCATATAGGCTCTTAACTCAAATTTATCATTTCTCTTGTAGTATAGACCATAATCTTTTTTTTCTTTTAGATATCTCATAATTCTCTTAATAACCATCAAATGGTTCTCCTTAGGATTTGTAGAGAATCTTGCAACAATCCCAATAGCTAATGCAATGCTAGGTCTTCTATGTACTACATATTGCAACTTTCCAATCATAGACCTATACAATGTTTGACTTACATCAACAGAATCACTAGTCATTGAAATTTTATGTCATGTCACCATAGGAGTGCTAACTAGTTTTAAATCCTCCATAACAAAAAATTTCAATATTTTCTTTACATACTTAGACTGAGTGATTTGTATACCATATTTCATCTAATATACTTGTAAACCAACAAAGAACTTGATCTATCCAAGCATAGAAATCTCAAATTATTTCTTCATTTCATTTGCAAATGTCTTACACAATGCATTTTGACCTCCAAATATGATATCATCAACAAAAATTTCAGCTAGTAAAATACATGTACCTCCTTTTTTCTTCAAGTACAGATTGTTGTTATCACCAGTCTTCTCAAAACTAATCTTCACAAGATAATTATGAAGCCTTTCATACCATGCTCTTGGGGTTTGCTTTAAACTATATAAAGCTTTGTGTAGTCTACATACCATGTTCATGTTGTTTGGATCAAAAAATCCTTTATGTTGTTCTATGTAAACCTCCTCTTTTAGTATACCATTTAGAAATGTTGAATTCACATCGATCTAATAAAATATGAAACCTTTGTATGCAAAGTAAGCAAGCAGAGTTCTTACTCCTTCCAATTTAGTAATTGGGAAAAATGTTTCTCCATATTCAATTCCTTCTTGTGTATACCCCTTCAAAAGTAATCTGGCCTCATTCCTTGTGACTTCATCATTCTCATCTAACTTGTTTTTGTACATCCACCTGGTTCCAATCACATTCTTGCTCCCTAGTCTGGGTACTACAGTCCATGCCTTGTACTTCTCAATATGATTAATCTATTATTTCATGGCTTTACTCCAGTATTCATTCTCTAATGTATCTTTTACTAACTTAGGCTCATGCATGCTCAAAAAAAATGTATCACTTCTCAACCTATTCCTTTTAATTGGTCTAGCTTCTTTATCTCCAATAAATTTTTTAGTGGGGTGATGTCTTCTAATATACTTTGAAAATCTTGGTTCTACTCTTATTTCTTCAATGGGTCTATCAACTTTAGAATCACTATGTGCTTCTCTTCAGGTAGATTGACATTCCTTTCATGTACACTTATCTCAAAATTAATATGTACCTTAGCTTCTGTCTACAACTTGACTCCTAAATGTAACTCAGTTCCTAAATGCAACTCGACATCCATTATATGGGACTCGATAGTCACTGATATTTTTTATTTTTGATTTACAACTTGGTTCACATCAACTTCATTAGCAAGAATACCCTCATAAAAGTATCCAAATTATTTGTACTCTTCAAGTTCCTTCATAGGCGCAGCTTCATGTGCCTTTGTATATTCATCAAACTTCATATTTTCACTTTCCAAAACTTTTATAGTATTAGTATTTAAACATTTATAAGCTTAACTTCTTGTGGAATAGCCTAGGAATATACCTTCCTCACTTTTAGCATCAAATTTACCATTCACATTGTCTTTAAGAATGTAGCACTTTCTTCCAAATACCTTAAAAACGTTTACATTGGGTGAGTATCCATACCATAGTTCAAAATTTTTTGAATGAGTACCTTTCTTGACTTGTACTCACTTCAAGGTATAGATGGTTTTACTTACTACTTCTCTCCATTATTTCAAAGAAAAATTTGTATCCATCATCAGTGTTCTAACACAAGCTATTATGGATTTGTTCCTCCTTTAAACAATCTCATTTTGTGGAGGGGTCCTAGGTGTAGAAGTCTATCTCTTGATTCCTCTATCATTACATAATATCTCAAACTCATTTGATGTAAACTCCCATTTTGTGGAGGGGTCCTAGGTGTAGAAGTCTATCTCTTGATTCCTCTATCATTACATAATATCTCAAACTCATTTGATGTAAACTCTCCACCTCTATTAGATCTCATATATTTCAAGCTTTTTCTAGTCTCCTTTTCAACTCTAGTCAAGTACCACTTAAACATTTGAAATGATTCATATTTTTTATTCAGAAACATAATTGTCATCATCCTAGAATAACCATCAAAAAATAGGATAATGTACTTGTCACCTTTTTAGCTTTTCACATCAATTGGTCCACACAAATCACTATGAACTAATTTCAAAATTACTTTAGAGGAGTGAGTCTTACTTTTAAAACCAGATTTTGTCATCTTGCCTAATTGACATTTTTTGCAAATCGTATTATCAAGTTTCTTTAGTTTAGGCAAGCCTCTGACTCTTTTCATGTTACTGATACTAACTAAGTTATCAAAGTTAACATGACATAACCTCTTGTGTCATAGCCACTCATCATCAAATTCTACAACAAGACAAGTAACGTAATTCATATCAAGATAAAATAGATTACCTCTAATTTGATCTCTATTTCCAATGAGTTTCCCATTAGTGTCATAGATCTTTTCTTTCTTGTTCTCAAAGTCAACTTTACAACCTGAACTATTTATTTGTGACACACTCAACAAGTTATAGTTAAGTCCTTCTACATAATAAATATTGTCACACATGATCTTTTCTATTAGTTTGATTGATTCTTTACCTTTTATCAGATAAGGTGCATCATTACCAAATCTCACACTATTTTCATTGTAATAATCAAGGGTAATGAACTTACTTTTATCTCTAGTCATGTGATGTGAACATCCATTGTCAATGATCCATCTATCACTCTTGTTCACATAAGATACTAGTGCAGTTGCCTCATCCTCATCAGAATCATCCTTCATACAAATATACACAACTTCATCATCATAGTCATTAGATTCATCTTTATTTTCCTCTTCAGCAATGTAGCAAGAATTCTTTCCTTTGTCTTTATAATCTTTGTTGTTCTCATCTCTTTTACCTCTATGTTCGTCTCCACTTCTATTGTTCTTCTTCTCTAGACATCTAGCAACAATATGACCAACCTCATTACAATTAAAGAACATGATAAGTAGCTTACCTTTTTATTTCCCTTTGCCTTAGTGAAATCTCCTTATCATCAATGCTTCAAGCTCTTCTATGTCATCTTCATCTGTATCACTATCACTAGAAACATGTTTTCCCTTTTTCTTTTTCTCTTTAGGTTCCTTTAATGACATTTTAGCTTTGAAAGCATATTCAATAATTTTTAGTTTTGAAATTATCAAAATTAGAGAGTTCAAAGGTAGCGAGTCTACCCATCAATCCTTCAAGGGTTAGATTATTTCCAAGAACACACCTTAGTTCTTGTATGGCAGAGACTCTAATAGCATAAATAGGTAGTAGTGTTCTCAAGACTTTGTTGATTATAGTCTCATCTTCAATAATACCATTATCTCCTCTGATAGCACTCACAACATCTTTAATTTTTGTACAATATTGGACAATGGTCTCACCTTCTTGCACTCTCATGTCATCAAACTTTCCCCTTAAACTTTTAGCTTTTTCTCTCAAAATATTTGTATCTCATCCATAAATTGTTTGTATAACATCCCACATATTCTTTGTAGTATCACATCCTTTGATATCATCAAACTCTAAATAGTTTAAGGCACATGCAAGCTCTAAAATTTCTTGATTGTGTTCTTTCTTCTTTTTTAGATCATCAACAATTAGGGCTCCAAAAAAATCAACATGTTTAGTAGTTATTGTAGGTTGTGCATAGTCTCCAAGACCTCCTAGATGTAGCTTCATCAAAATTTTCCATGCAAGAAAGTTTTCCTTGTTCAATTTTGGCATGTCCTTTTTATACATCTCGATCTTTCACT
Organism: Cupressus sempervirens; assembly: GCA_028749045.1. Taxonomy (NCBI): domain Eukaryota; kingdom Viridiplantae; phylum Streptophyta; class Pinopsida; order Cupressales; family Cupressaceae; genus Cupressus; species Cupressus sempervirens. The sequence goes on along the minus strand of CM053792.1, from coordinate 172,685,594 downwards.
TTTAGTACCTTCAAAATTTTCCTTGCAAGACCAATTCTCTGGTACCAATTGTTGGAATTATTCAAAACAATTGAGAGGGGGGTGAATCAATTATCCAAGGTCCAAATGTACAGATAAAACTTTTTAGTGCTTAATAGATCCATATCCATAAAACCACAACATGCATGCATCCATCAAATCATACAATACTTTAACTTAGTAGGTTACTATTCTAGGTCAAAGTTACAATACTTTAACTTTGCAAAAATGTAAACATGAAATGCCATAAGCACATTCACACAATTTGACATAAGGACTTTACGTGGAAACTCAATTTGCAAAAAACCACCAATAACATGCTACCTAATTTCACTCTTTCGAAGTGATGCCCAATGAAAGGCCAATGCTGGTAAAGGTTATAGTACACATTGTCAAATGTGACCTAGTTAGAGGATTTCAATCACTCTATTAGGAGTGAGCCTTGATAGAGGACTTTAGAACATTCCACTAGTATATCACCCAATTAAAGGATTTACAAGTGACTATTAGGTCAACCTTAATCCAAAAGATTTTTAGAAAGCAATAATAGGACTTGATCTGATAAAAAATTACAACTCACTTGCAAATTACAAATCTTTTGTTTAGTCCTCCATTCTTCTTGGCATTGATACTCTTCAGCTCTAGTAGCTTGTTCTCCCTTCAAGCATTCATCCCCTTAAGCCTTCTTGCTTTTTATGCCAACTATAGTCTCTTCTATTTGACCGCTTAGATGAAGCAACAGCCTAGACTTTTTGTCTTCCTAAGATTCTCACACATGAAAACCTTTTATTCTAGCCACCTATCTCTATAAATAAAGAGTTTAGATCTTTTCCCACTTAACCACAATCATCCATTTTAGGGTTAGGTAAGATTCAATAAATCTACTCACTTTTCCATTTTTGTTCATCTAGAAACTTCCTCTACAATCTTCCTTGAATTCGCATCAAAGTGTCTTACCTTGAATTCTGTGTGACTAACTCATCATAGCTATCTTCCACATGCTTCACGTAATTCAAGAAATCAAATTAGTCAGCTCAAATTCATCAAATCTTTGATTTAGCACTATTTTTGTCACTCAACATCTATATTGGTTTGTCACTCAATCAACACCAATTCACTTGGCAAACACTAAAGTTTATTGATGCTTGACACCAACTAAAATTTACTCAACATATGCTAACTTTCACTCAACTTCCACTTATTTTTCTTCTTTTCTTGGCACCTATTAATTTCCACTCGGCTTCTAGTATTTTCTGCTTAGCTTGCACTGATTGCTTGGCAAGGCTTGGTAGATACTTTTCTTACTTGATCTTCTTCTAGTCTTTTCTTGAGTAATATTTCATTATAGACTTTAAGTAGATAAACAATACACTATAGTATTTATTTCTTAATTGGTCTTAGTGCTCCTTTTATACACCAAATACTCAACCTTTCTCTAGGTTCTCTTGTTATCTCCTCTTTTTAAATCCTCTTCATTAATCAACCAAATGATAGCATTCAAAACAAATAAGAAACTGCCTCACTAGTAAGTAGTAGGTTTGACATCATTGAAAAAATAATGATTGTTCTATTACAGGTTCTACACTTCAAAACAATCTCATTTCAACACCCCTTTCCATGTGTTTGGTTCTTCAACTTAGTTTGAACTAAAAAATTATGTGGCTCGGTCACAACTAAATGGATTTTGAATTTTCCAAAACAAATTTGTTAATCTATACATTTGATCATTTTTGTTATATATACGTATACATTTCCCTTGAACATATTCCTCTACATTTTCACCTTTTTATAGTATCTACTATATTTTCCCCCTTATTTTTGTTACAAATGTCATAAACATGTCTTTACAAGGTAATACCAAAATGATTGAGGAAATCATGATGTACTTTCAAAATTAAAGACATAGTTTTATCCCAATTTTCTTGCAATACCTTCAAAATCTGTAGTTCAATATGAAGTTTAGCTGATAACTTCATCATGAGATATACAATTAAATTTTTTGTGTCATGAACTATTGTCTTTACATGTGCAAGATGTTTTTGCATCACATCCATGTGAGGGAGTATGATACTTTGAATGTCTAATATTTTTGCCCTAATTATGGAATCCTCCCTCAGTAGCTCTGCATGTAAATCTATCAAAAATATGACTTTCACAAAATGATTGGAGTTAGAACTTGGGTCAAGTGCTAACTAACTAGAACTATTCTTGAAGTCTTCATCAATCTTGGTTAGTTTATCCTTTATTTCCTTGGAGAAAATTGGAGTATCACATAGTTTTGTAAATAAAGAGGCAACATTATTTACAACTCCCTCTAGTGTACCAATGAGAAAGGACAATTCCACTTAATCAATGAATATTTTCTTTGCTACATTCTCCAAAAGTTTATTTTCAAATTTTCTTTCTACCCTATGTAGAAGTTTATCCTGACCATCTATATCCTTATTGAATTTATGTAGAATATCAATTAATTTCTCAATAGTAGGGGCCTTATTATTTACCTCAATTTGCATTACGTTAAAAAATTTTCCTTGATATTTTTCTCTTTTCCTCCATAATTCACTCAAAATTTCCATATGTTCAGTAGAGAGATTGGATTGATCCCAATTTGGAATCACAATCTCAGTATCAAGGTCAATCTCATCAAGAAAATTTTCCTTTTCCTTTCCCTTGGCACTTGGAGAAATTATGATTTCTTTTCCTTTGTCCTCATCCTTCTTCTCTTCTCCACTCAGCTGACTCTAAGATTCTTCTTTGCTTCCTTTTTCAACCTTGTCCTCATCCTTTTCTAGTTTTCTATCAGTTAAGTTTGTCCCAGAGGTAGTTAGATTCTATTGCTCAATTTCTACTTGGGTGGATGTAAGAGTTTCTTTCTCTATCTCTATGTTCTTTGCACTAGATGAAGCAATGGTTTGACTTGGAGTAGTGGGTAGATAGAAAATCATTGTAGCTTCCATCATTTATGTATCCAACTCTTCTATAGTCTATACATCTAGCTCTTCATTGTCTTCTATCTTATTCTCTTCCTCAAAAATGGTTTTCCACAAGTTTGTTGTGGATTGAACAACCTCTTCTATATTATAGGACAAAATTTGAAATGCTTTGAATCTAGGAGTCTACCCATTTTCATGCTTTTGCATGGCCTCCTTGATTTCTTCTTTGGTGAAGTGCAGCATGATACTCTTCAAAGTTTTTTCTCTGATGTCCCTTTCTATTTTTACAACATTGATCCATCTTTGTGTCACTGCCTTGAGTAGGACTTTTGGAGCTTGGCTCTTTAGCTCATTTGGATCATATTTCCATTTAGCCATCTTTTCAACCAAAGCATCCTCTATTCTCTCTTTCTCCTCCTTTCCTTTGGATTCATAGCTGATATACTTGTATCCTATCATGCCACTTCCTTCCTTTAACATTTTCAATTTTTTCTCAATGGATAGTGTGGGCTTCTTTAGTTGAATTGTAGGAGTATTTTCTTCCTCTTCGTCATTATTATCCTAAAGCTTCATTTTTATTTTTGACTTCCCTATAGTGGTGATCACAAAGGTAGCTACTTTCTTAGGTGTTGTCTTGATTACTTTCCCTTTCTTCTTTAGAGGTTCTTCTTCCTCTTCTTATTCTTCTTCCTTATCTTCTCATTTTCCCATTGTGAGCATAAGAGGGTCATCTTTCTTATCTAAGTTCTTCTTGATGGTTTCCATTCTTTTCTTTACTATTTTTGGCCTCCTCATATGCGCTAAAATATGTAGCCTTAGGGTTTGTCTGCTCATTTAGAAGAGCCTCTATGATATCAGTAGCATCATCAATGTTCATCTCATATCCCAAGGGTTTTTCCCATGTTGTCCTAGGTATAATTGCTTAAATGTGAGTTTTATAATGATCAACTAGGAAAAACATGTCTTTCTCATATTTCTTAGTTAGTTGTTGAGGAATTCTACATGTATCATGTGTCTTTTCCTTGAATTTTTTAAAGTATGCATCAATTATACCATCAAAATTTTCTCCCAATTCATTTATAAAATTGTTGATCTGGTATAAGACTAGTTTTTCCTTACTCCAAACCACACTTCCCTTAGATGGAAAAAAATTTTGGACAAAGAAAAATAAACATACAAGAAGAGAGCCAAGCTAACACACATTTTTCTTTGATTCCCAAATGCTTTCGATGTTTTTGCCTAGTTGGCTCAACTGGAACTCGGCAAGGTCAAAAGATAAGTTGTTCTTCACCACTTTGAATGCTAAGTCAATTGTCTCACAAGGTACACTCTCCAACCTTCTTAAACTATAGATCTTGTAAGCTATAACATGAATCCCAAATTTGACTTTCATATTAGTTATGTTGTTCAATTTTATGCCCCTATCATCCCATTCTGTTAGGTTTTTCTTAGCAAGCTCACCAAGAGCTAGGTTTTAGTTTTCTTTGGTGATTACAAGACATAATAACCTAGCCAAAATAACCCTAGACAAAATAACCTAGCCATAATAACCCAAGGAAAAAATAACCTAGGGTCATAATAACCCAATCCAAAATAACCCAAAGTCAAAATAACCCCATAAGATTTTAGAGAAAGGAATACAAAACTTATAAATTATGACTATATTTATAAGAAAAAAATTTATTCAAATTTTCAATTAAAGTGTCAAATTATAAGCAACACCTCTTATATAATCTAAAATATTATTATTGTCATAACCATCAACTAGTCTTTTTAGTCTTTCTTTGAGTTCATAGTATTTTTTCCTGCTTGGTTGTGTAGTGTGTCCAGCCATATATTTCTCTATTTTATTCTCTTGGTGACCCTATTCTTTTTTCACTACTTTGATGAATCTCCAAATTGAGCTATGCGATGATTGAAACAATTCACTAAATCCTCTATGCCATCCCTCAATAGAATTATTAGTTTTGGGAAGATCATCTTGAATATCTGAATAGTAGTTCCACATTGTGATTGGAAACTTGGGTGACCATCTATTGCCTCTTCTAGTTAGTCTTCGAATCCATGTGTCTTCAAAATCATCAATTGTGGGTTGCAAAGTCTCCTCATGTTCTATATAATAAGGAGATTTTTTTTTATGAATTTTGATTTCTCTTTTTCTTATCACTCTACACACTCTTCATTCTTCTCCCTTTCTTCCTTCCTTTACTTCTCTAAGCTCTTAATTTTACCACTTTATACATCCTCTTATTGCCTCTTCATAATGCCTTTTGACTTACATCTTTTCATAATAACTCTTATTTAGCTTATTCCCACCAATTTGTCTTTATTTTTATAGTTATTTACCATTTTATATGTTATTTAAGCATATTAAAGATGTTTTAAGGCTATTTTAGGGGTATATAATGGATATATGGTATCAAAATGACCCAAATATCCTCTATGGTGCCTCACAATCCCTTTTCAAGCATACTAACTTGATCTAGAATGACTATGGGTTATTTTGTCCATGGGTTATTTTGACCATGGGTTATTGTGTCTTTGGGTTATTATGATGGGGTTATTGCGTCTAGGGTTATTTTGGTCGAGTTATTATGTTTGGCACCCATTGGAGGGAACCTAAAACATTGTTAGAAGCTTTTATGATATCCATGGATATAGAAAGGAAAACTGAATGTCTAATGTTGTAAAAACTTTTGTATGATGGTATTTTTTGTCATAAATCAATTAGCATTTCAAATGAGGATATTGAAAGTCAAGGTAAAATTTTATCATGTGATTTTGAGAATGCTAATAACTTCCAGCATGTGGAATGCATTTCTAATTAGTAAATTGAAGACAAATTGTTGGAATATTCAAATGTGGAAAGAATACTTATGAGAGGGTGGGGGGGGGGGGGGGGGGGGTGAATCAGAAGTACTAAAATATCCTATAAAACTTTTATGTGGAAATAAATTGCATGCATGTAAATACATTAAGTAAACATGAAACTAACACATGCATCAATAACACATAACACTTGAAATTGGTAACCTAGAAACCCTCCAGGAATAAGAAGGTAAAACTGGGGTGGGGATGATACCCACAAAAATTACTGCAGCAATATTGTTTAACCACTTCTGATGGTTTGCCCTGTTAAAGGCTTTACACTGTGTCAATAGTGACCTGGTTAGAGGATTTACAAACACTTAACATGAAGTGTCACCCTGTTAAAGGATTTAATCACCTATCTCTAGGATCAATGAAATAGTTGTTAAGCTAACCTATCACCATAGGATTTCGATGCTAATACAATGGCTAGAAAGTATTAGGTAAAATGAACCTGATAGTTTACAATCCTTGATTGCTGAATGTTGGCTCTGTTTTGCTTCGTCTGATCTTGATCCTTTTTGATCTGATATCTTTCGCTTCTGAAAATAGTATATCAACCACTCTATATCTTCTCCTCTATATCATCATCTTCATCATCTCCTTCTCTATCATGTCTTCTCTATGAGATATCGTCTTCCTTATAAAGACATTCGAGGATTTAGGGTTAGGTCTGGATCTACGATCCATATTCAATCTTCATTTCCGCTTAATACTTATCTTTTGCTGATTGGTTGTAAGACTTTATCATTTTTCTTATTGGCTGCATGCAAATTACATAGGAAATATAAAAGATTCGATCTGATCATTAAATCCTTCGAGATTTCCTTATGTCAGCTGTAAAGACTATTTTCATCATAGTTTGTGCGATTCCAAACTCTTATGCTGATATCTTAGATTAGTCGGCTCCTGAAATATTTTTGTTGCTCGGCACATGCTATTCTACTGAGTTACTCGACACTTACACAAAACTGTGTTACTCGGCATCTAAACTTTACTCGGCACCTGATCTTCACTCAACATTTACACTTTACTTGACACCTACACTTTACTCGGCATTTACACTTTACTCGGCACCTACACTTTACTCGGCACCTGAAGATTACTCAGCATCTATTGCACTCGGCACCTATTCTTGATCTTGGTTAAGTGTATTGACACTCAGTTGTCAATTTTATTCTTTAAGCTAACAATCTCCCCCTTTGACATGAGTGGCAAAAACACTTAACCCATGTGACTTAGTAATTAATCCTTCATTCAAACTTTGCTTCCCAAAATTTGCTTTCTCCCCCAAAATTCCAAAATTTGCTTATCTCTGCTATCTCCCTATCAAAATTTCAAAATTGGCTATCTCTGCTATCTCCCCATTTTATTATACTTACTCCCCCTTTTATTATACTTATCATTTCATTCCTGTACTCAACTTCTTTCTTTAATTACTTATTCTCCCCCTTTTTTGACACTTATGTCAAGGGTCTTTACAATGAAATGCCATATTTGGCCAAAAATTTTCTATTTACTTCAAGGAGTATCTTCAGAGCTGCATCCCAATTTGCTAATGTGACATCTAATGTCTTATGCTGGATGGCAATCTCTGCTGCTAGGTGTACAAGTCCATCAAATGAAGAAAGATTGGGGTCTTTCCTGAGGACTGTCTTTGCATTTATTTTCTCCTTATGAAGTAATCCCAAATGAGGAGTAATTGATGATTGCATTTGTATCAATTTGTCTTTTGTAGTCGCCTCCTCTGCTGCCAAAACGGCTAGCTCTCTTTGTGTGTGAAGCGATTGGACAAAATGCTTCTCACTCTGAGCTGGATCTGTAGGGAGTTGCATACTAGAAGTTTTCAGATTGCTTTCCAAACTCAGTATTTTTTGGCTAGTGTCTTGTGTGAATGTTGAAAAATCACACAACTTGTTGTACAGAGAAAAGATGTTTCCTAGTACAATTTTAACTGTTGTAACTTTCTTTGCCAGTTCTTCTTGTGCTAGTGCTATATCACTAGATATATTACTGTTTACTTTTCCTTGGAACTTCTTTTCTGACCATTCAAGTAATTTTACATTTGTTTCCTGGTCTTCATTAGTCACCTGGTCAACTATATCAGAAAGTTGTTCCATGATTGGTCTTGACTCATCTGGAGATTGTAAGCAAAAAGCTTTCATGAATATGTCCTTAATTTCATTCAATGTACGCTTATGCTTGTATTCCTTTCTTAGTTCTTCTTGTCTCCTTCTTTTGTCTAGTGCACTCTGAATTTCATTAATCTTTTCTTCTGTAAGAGTGCTAGATTCATAATATGGGATTTTAATTTCTTAATCAAGCTCAGGAACTCCATAGTGAAGTCTCCTGACTGCTTTTGATGAACTCGAGCCTGGTGTTCTGATTTTCAGCTGTAATCCATCTGTGCTCGACTGCTGAAGAGTTTGTGTTGGAGTCCCAGATTTGGGTAATGCAACCAGTGTTTGTATTGCAGTCTCCTCCTTTTTCTGTGTCTCTTTTTCTTTAGCTTGAGTATCCCCGTTTTGAATGCTAGATAGGGTTGAACTTGGTGGCTGTTCAGATTTTTCTTTTGTTTCCCCTGCTGCTGTACTTGGCACTTGGAGTGTATCAATACTTATACTTGGTGAAGGTGGTGGTGGAAGGAATAGAATACCAATAGTTTGTGTGATCAAAGGTTGCATTTGTGCTTTTACCCTTGCTTTTGCTTTGACTTCTGTAATTCATCAACACTGACCAATATAGGATTTGAAATTAATTTTGCTACTAAAGATGATTGGTCAAGGATTTCCAAATCCTTTGCAGTTAATGGATTGATGTTTTGAACTGAAATTTCTGTAACATCCTTTATTTTTATGAAATCTGCATGTGTGATGGTGGCATGAGGAGGACTAGGAGGAGATACCTATATGTCTTGCATACTTTGATCTTGTGGCTCAGCTGTATCTTTCTCTTCCTCTTTCTCCTCATTGAGTGCCTCTCCTTCCTTTTCTCCTTTACTCTCCTTCTCCACTAGTTTCTTCTCTTTTATTTCTGATGCTCCCTTTTCTTTTATCTTGGCAATTTCTTCTGCCTTATATTCCTCATTATATACATCTTCAATCTTCTTGTAAACTATTTTCCACAATCTTGTGGATTTGGTAACTACCTCTTCAATTTTATTCTGTAGAATACTGAATGCTCTATACTTGGCAGTGAATCTGTTATTATGCTTTTTTATGGCATTTATTATTTGATCTCTAGTCAAATCAGGCAACAATCTTGCCAATGTTGACTCCCTTATTTCTTTTTCCATTTGTAAAGAAAAATGCCATTTATCCTCTATGATTGTATACAGTTCTCTCGGCATAGAGTCATCTAATTCTAGAGGTGTGTGCTTATATTTAGCCATCATAGCATACACAGACTCCTCTAATTTATTTTGCTCTCCTTTGGTGAGCTTAGAAAAATTCAGATTCTTTAATCCTTTCAAATCATTATTTCTAATTTCTGTACATAATTTATCAACATCAATATGGGGTATTTGTCTTACCTCTTGAGATTGACTATTGTCTTCTGACTTTGTTTCCTCCTCATCTGTTTCAGGCTGGGGAATGAACTTCCTCTTCTTTGACTCAGCAGAAGTCTTCTTTGAGTCTTTCTTATTCCCTTTAGCTTCTTCTTTTGCTTTTTGAATTGTGGCCCTTGTGGTTGGTCTTTTTGGTGCTGGGGCAGCTACTTTCCTCCCCTTGGATCTAGGAGCAAATGGAGTTGTGGTCTTTTTCTTGAATAGTGCTTCCTTGGCTACTTCAACCTCAACACTTTCCTCTTTGTCTCCTTCTGACCCTTGAGTCTAATCCTAAAGTTTGTCTTCTTCTTCTTCAATGACTTCTTCTTCTTTTTCAATGTCATCTCCTTCTTCTTCTGCTGTCCCTTCTTCTTCTACACCAAACTTTCTTTTGATTTGTCTTACCATTTTCTCTTTCTTCTTTACTGCTGAAGCAGCTTCAACTCTGTTATTATCTTTGATTTGACAACATCATAAGTTCCAAAGATTTTTGCATTTTTGTCTACTTCTTCTGCAAGTAAGGCTATTATTGCTGCAGAGGCTTGATCAACATCAAGTTCATATCCTAGTGGGCTAAGCCATCTTATTCTAGGTATAACTGCTTGCACATAAGTATAATCTATATCTACAAGAAAGAAAATATCTTTTTCATATTTCTCAGTCATTGAAACTGGAATTCTCATTCTTTGTTTCATGGACTTTTTGAAGTCCTCAAAATAACCAGTCATTTGGGCATCAAAATTTTCACCCATATGTTCAATGTATCCATTAATTTGTTCAACAATTGTTTTGTCTGGATTCCATTTAACTTTCCCTATAGAAGGAAATTCTTTCATTAGATAGAAAAACATACATATCAAAACTGATCCAAATTTACATTGAGCTCCTTTGCTCTTCCTTATAGCTCCCAGATTTTCATTAATCTGTTGAAACATGAGCTCTGCCAGATCATAAGTGTGATCCCTTTTTATTATCTTGTATGCAACATCAACTGCTATACAAGGTACACTATTTAATCTGCTTGATTGATAGAATTTGTGTGAAATAATTCTTACAGCAAAGTCTAGTAGAGGATCAGTGACTGTGTCGATAGTCATCCCTCTATTGTTCCATTTTGCACCTGTATTTCTCTCAATTACTTTCCTTTTGTCACTTCGCAGGGTCTTTGGCCGATCTAGGGTTGGAATACTAGTAACCATATGAACAATTTTCTTGGTGAATTTTACTGGCCCTGACTCTAACCAAAAAGCTCCGTTATGTATTCGGCTCAAAACTATCCGTACCCATTCTGTTTTGAAGACAGTCGGAAATGCTAGGGTTTTGGTTAATCCTTTTCTTTCTACAATGGAAAACTCATTTTTCAGTACTTTTTTTTAACATAATTTATCATATGCATTATGAATTTCTAAATCTCATATGGCATCAATTTTACAATTGTAGCATCTGCGAACATCTTCTACCATAACAACTTTATCCGGAATAACTGATAATGCACCTACAGGATCATTCTTGTATGCTACTTTAGGTATGGGCTTAAATTCAGGTTTTTTTACTTCGTTGCTGACCAACTGAACTTCATGGCTTTCTAAACCCTTGGTGGTTCCTGACCCGGATGCCATTGTTTTCCAAACTAGGGTTTTATAATTCAAACAAGTTTGTGAGACCTACATAGCTCAGCACTTAAGAGAAATACCTTGAATCGACGAGATCGTTGTTGGAATCATTCACAAATTGCTTCTGAACTTTTCTTGATCTTCTCCGCTCCTTTTTCAGCTTTGCTTCTTCATCATGATGCGAAGAACTGATTGAAATTGCAATAATATACCTTGATTTCATCGCATTAAATGCTCAACTACCAACTCGGCTTCTAAAGAAATTTCAACCTAACTCGGCGTCTACTAAATTTCCTTTCTACTCGGCTTCCATTGGTTTTTTTTTTTAACTCGGCATCGGTTATCAGCTCGGTCACTGTTGGGAGCTCGGCATCTGTTTTGAGTTTTGACTCGATATCCAAAGGTAGCTTGGCATCAACATTTAGTTTTCGTCTTGACATCTTGTTTCATGTAGATTTATACTTTGAATTGCTTCTTTGTCTTGGGACTGATGTCTGATATAACTTTGTATATCAGTCCCATACACTTCTCATGCTTAGTTTGATGAAGTGTGATCACTTGACCCATTGGGTGAAGTGATCCCTTCACTTGATGTATTGCACTCATCTCTCTTTTTCCAAGTCTTGTTCATTTGCCCCCTTATCTTTTCAATATCAATCTTTTCTTTGCCTTTATTCTCTTCTGACTTGGGTGCCTTTGATCTTGTAGGACAGTTTTTGCTGATATGACCAGTTTTCAGACAACTGAAACATGTGGTTTGGTTCAACCATCTTTTGTAGTTCCCTCTGAAATGTGTTCTTATGCAGTTCTGTGGTGTATGTCCATATTCTTGACAACAATGACAACTGTACCTGGTATTGTAATCCCAATGATGATGAATTTCTTTTCCTTCTATTTTTGCTGGTTGATTTGATGTCCACATAGGTTTTGATCTGCATTCAAATGCCCTATGTCCATACTTATTGCAATTATAACAATGTCCATCAAATCTTTGAGTCCTTGTGAAATCGGATCTGCAATCTTGTGTCATATGTCCTTGCATGTTGTACTTGTGACAGAAACTCTTACTCTTGGGTGTGTTTGGTTGATTGAATCTTCTGCTCCTGCACACATTAGCAGTATGTCCCTTCTTATTACAATAATGACAAGTGGGTTTAGTATTCTTACCTTTGTCACTTCTTTGTTCAGCACTTTTTGATGATTCTCCAACTTCAGTGCTATTGTAACCAAGTCCTGATGTATCATGGGTAGATCTTGGAGTTTTCAGCAACTATTCAAAATACTTGATGGCTTCACTTGACTTGTTGAGATTTTTTGCTACCTCTTTTTCTCTGTTCAATTCATTCTGCATTTGTTCATTCTGCATCTTCAGAGTAGAGATCTCAATGTCCTTCACATTGAGTTCATGATGAAGGTTCATCATTTGAGCAAGTGTATCCATCTGCATGTTTGAGATCCTTGTCAGTTCAGTACATTTTTCTTCAAGTCTGTTTGCAAGATTCCTTTTGTCATTTTCCATCATGACCTTATCATCAACTGCTCTTTTCTTTTGTTCTCTAATTTCACATATCATTATGGCCTGTGATTCATGTTCCATCTTGAGAGATCTAATCTCTTCTACTTGAATTTTGTTTTTCTCCATCAGTTTTGCTATTGTTGCATCAAACTCTTTGGTATCTCCATTGGAAAATATGTTGGTGGTATCAATTTCCTTGTAGTGTATATCATTCTCAGCTATGGCCAAATCTTTCCTTTTTTTTAATGAGTTTCTCAAATTGATTCTAAATTCCTCCAAGCTATGCAGAGCAAGTTGCACATCTATCACCTGATTTTCAATGATCTTTCCAAGTTTGAAAGCTTCCATCTCTAGATCTTTTCCTCCAAGCTGTTAAACTTTTCCTTATGAGAACTTGGTAACGCTCTGATACCAATTGTTGGAATATTCAAATGTGGAAAGAGTACTTATGAGGGGGGGGGGGAGGGGGGGGGGGGGGGGTGGGGTGTGAATCAGAAGTACTAAAATTTGTCCTATAAAACTTTTATGTGGAAATAAATTGCATGCATGTAAATACATTAAGTAAACATGAAACTAACACATGCATCAATAACACATAACACCTAAAATTGGTTAAAGGCCTGCCCTGTTAAAGGCATTACACTATGTCAATAGTGACCTAGTTAGAGGATTTACAAACACTTAACATGAAGTGTCACCCTGTTAAAGGATTTAATCACCTATCTCTAGGATCAATGAAATAACTGTTAAGCTAACCTATCACCATAGGATTTCCATGCTAATACAATAACTAAAAAGTATTAGGTAAAATGAACCTGATAGTTTACAATCCTTGATTGCTGAATGCTGGCTCTGTTATGCTTCGTCTAATCTTGATCCTTTTTGATCTGATATCTTTCGCTTCTGAAAATAGTATATCAACCACTCTATATCTTCTCCTCTATATCATCATCTTCATCATCTCCTTCTCTATCATGTCTTCTCTATGAGATATCGTCTTCCTTATAAAGACATTCGAGGATTTAGGGTTAGGTCTGGATCTATGATCCATATTCAATCTTCATTTCCGCTTAATACTTATCTTTTGCTGATTGGTTGCATGCCTTTATCATTTTTCTTATTGGCTGCATGCAAATTACATAGGAAATATAAAAGATTCGATCTGATCATTAAATCCTTCGAGATTTCCTTATGTCGGCTGTAAAGACTGTTTTCATCATAGTTTGTGCGATTCCAAACTCTTATGCTGATATCCTGGATTAGTCGGCTCCTGAAATATTTTTGTTGCTTGGCACATGCTGTTCTACTGAGTTACTCAGCACTTACACAAAATTGTGTTACTCGGCATCTAAACTTTACTCGGCACCTGATCTTCACTCGGCATTTACACTTTACTCGGCACCTACACTTTACTCGGCATTTACACTTTACTCGGCACCTACACTTTACTCGGCACCTAAAGATTACTCGGCATCTATTGCACTCGGCACCTATTCTTGATCTTGGTTAAGTGTATTGACACTCAGTTGTCAAATTTATTCTTTAAGCTAACAGTCTAATGTTGTAAAAACTTTTGTATGATGGTATTTTTCTTCATAAATCAATTAGCATTTCAAATGAGGATATTGAAAGTCAAGGTAAAATTTTATCATGTGATTTTGAGAATGCTAATAACTTCCAGCATGTGGAATGCATTTCTAATTAGTAAATTGAAGACAAATATATGTGTGAATGTGATCTTCATAGTAGTATAAAGGAAGAAGAAGGTGGATGCAATAGTCATGAATCTGATAATGAATCACAAAGTAGTGAGGAGATTTCAACACTACTGGATCACATGTTTGAAAAGTATGTCAAGAATTCTTCAAGAATGGGGTGGAGGGTACATTCAAGAGGTAGTTGTGTTTTATAATTTCGTAGTCTTTGATCAATGATTTCTTTTCCAAGCTGCTCACAAATACATGGGTTGTATCCATTGTGTAGGTAGTTGTGATTTTTTCCCAATGCACATTTAGATGGTTTGCAAAGGTTTATTTGTAGGAGCACAGAGTGAAAAAGATCAAAGATTATTGCCAATGCAACATGTTTCCAATATAAAAAGGATCCCCTCAAACTAGTGCATCCATGTGAAATAGCTACAGAACCAATTTAGAGGAGTCAATGTGCATGTGTAGAAGCACATACCAAATGAAGGGACCTTTAATCGAATTCCTCCCCAAACTACTTGTGAAAACACAAAATTAGCAACAAGAGAAATAATATTGTCTACCTTGACATCCATTTTAGACTCACTTGGCATTAGTTGCAGAGAGGAGACCAATCTGGAATCACACCAATTTTTTTGAAGGTGTGCTCAAGTGATGGAAACACATGTATCAGATATGAATATACACAAATCTCCTTTCTAGTTTGCAATGAATTGCTTAGGTTGGATGTGTACGCATATAAGAGGTAGATGCATTAGGGGATTTTATTTTCAAATGAACTGTACTTTTGCCTATCCATACAAAAGTTATTTTAGAATAGAGTGTATGGTGCACAACCTCACTATGCGATTTAGCAGAGAATGCTTTTAGTTTTTTGCACGATTTGGGGCATTTTCCATGTATAGATCACATAATCAAAGAATCGAGGGGAATCAATTTGAAGAAGGAGGCATGCTAGAGAATGTTGAAAGCACAAAGATGAGATGAAGATGATGATTTATGCCTAATATGAAATGCATTCCATTAGCCTTATGCATCCACGTAGTTTGGTTGTGAAGAAGTGTTGAGTTGGAGTGAGAAAAATGACCATGGTAGCCTTGGAGGAAGTAAAATGCAAAGTGTAGTTTAGGACTTCATTCCCACATTTGTTAATGAATGGAGATTTATGCATTTTTAATATTGAAACATCAAACTATTATATATTTAAGACTTATAGTCTTAGATAAGTGGATGGTCATGTGTGTGGCTCCCAACAAGATAGGTGCATAGTAAAGAAATTTTAAACACTCGAGCACAAGAATAGATGGTAACATGGTGATCAATGGACAAATAGGAAATTGACATGTGGTTTGTAGACCAAGGGTGAAAAATGAACAAGGTCACACATGGCAAATCATTGTGATGTAACAAAGAGAATGGTGGGTCTAGAAATTTTATTGCAAGATTGTGATAGGCAATTACATGGTATAGCAGACTAGTAGCTAAAGTGATCAGATTATGACACATGGCCAAGAATCAATAGTTGGTGCAATATTATGATAGGAATATGGTTAGGAGAAACATTTTGATGTGTTGACATGTATCCGTAGGCCTAGGTATAGGGTGGTGAGGTGGCCAATCTATGAATGAATCATGATGCACCACATGGCATGCCACCAAAGTAGAGTATGATGGAGCAATAATGTGGAAAATGAATTAGAATAGGTGGGCCAATTACAAGATGACACATAGTACTCTAGGTCAACCAAGTTTGACCAAGCATAAGATTTGGAGGGAAAAGGGTATGCATTAAATATGTTCCAATTTCAAAAGTAAGCCCTCAAGTTGGTAAACTAATGGTAAAGTTAAGATGCAAACTATTAAATAAATAAATACCTAAAGCTAGAAAACTATAGAAAAATTACTGCCTGGAAACTAAAGCTAATGCTCAATTACAATTTACTGCTTGGAAACTTCTCCATGCCAAGCTTCTAGTGGGCTCTTGTCTTAAATTCCTCATTCAGTTGCCACACCATCCCTTTTGTGGTAAAGATGAATCAGTAATCCACTATTTTTGGCTATACTCTCATGTTAGGTAGTTGAGGGCTACCCATAAAATCTCCATACTTGTGCTGTTTAATTTTAGTTGGTCATGGAAATATGTTCTTATTGAATCCTTGCCCACTCATAAAATGATTGCTAATTCTTGTAGGCTGATTATTATTAAAAATATTTGGAATATTCGATGTCGAGTTGGCCTTTCCCACTCCTTTTTCCCATTGGAAATGGAAATGCTAATCATATGCTCTAATTTTTTAACTTTAACAACTTGGCTTGTCTCCTTTGTTCAGGACATTGTAGCTAATGTGCATGCTAAAAAAAATCCATGAGCTACTACAAAATAGAATCAAGACATCCTCCCCATCCATTCTAGAATTGACTTTGTAGCATGTGTAGAGATGACTCAACAAGATGGGAGTTCTAGCTCATTGGCCGATCATGATTTGGAGAGCACTATATTATACTGCATTGTTGTCTGACTCATGTTTATCCAGTATTGTTGTAGTGATGATTAAGTCTAATCTCATGAGCATAGCACCATATCATTCTACATTGTTGGCCAATTCATGTTTATCCAACATTGCTATAGTGATGGTTAAGTCTAATGTCATGAACATATTCTAGTGATAATATTGTAACAATGTTGTTTTATACTGTAACGTTAATGTCTTAAATTCTTTGTAATTCTTAGATTCTTATTCCAATAAAAAAAAAAGACTTGGCTATGAAGAAGGGCTTGCATTTGGAGAATATACAAATATTTTATTATAAAGTTAAGTTTGCACTATATAATGTAATGAAATATTTTAAATATTTCAAG
This sequence comes from Cupressus sempervirens, assembly GCA_028749045.1. NCBI lineage: Eukaryota > Viridiplantae > Streptophyta > Pinopsida > Cupressales > Cupressaceae > Cupressus > Cupressus sempervirens. Next base: position 172,668,533 of record CM053792.1, on the reverse strand, counting down.
GGGTTTGTTTATTTTTTCTAGTTAACAACTTAAATAGGTGCCCAAGACATGAATGGAGTCCAAACATAGGACTATTATATAGTGCTGAAATGATCTCAAAGTGTAGATTCCATTTTGGAGGCCAAATATGTGCAAGTCTTACTGGATGGAAAATATTTTCATATTTGTAAAATAAGGGAATTCTCAAACTATTTTTTGTTCGCTTTCCTATGGTAGTTAAAAATAAGTTTATGGGAGAATGATGATGTATGTTTACTCCAAATGTGGTAGAGATGCTCCTCATAGTCCTATTTTGGTTTTTCACTTATTTAGTGGGCTTTCTAAATGAGGTTTTAGTAGTAGTTTGGAGATTCTTTCCAGCAATGGTTTCTTCTCATCATTTGATTATTTTTGTGAGTTTTGTGCAAACAATGATGAGATTTGTTTTGGTTTTCATTTGCGGATAAATGAGAGAGGCTTTCTAACAACATCGGATAAAAAATGAAGGTGGCATTTGGAATCTAGAGATCAAATCCGACCATCTTCATTCTTCTATATCTTCTCTTCATTTATTATTTTATAGGGTTCGTTCTAGCTTTGGAAAAGTTTTCATTGTTGTATTTCAACCTTTTCTAGATAAGTTTTCAAGTCTAGAATATCATATTGTATATTTTCTTGAGCAGATTAATGGATTCATGTTGAGTCTCTGTAGAGTTTCTTGTATCTTTTAATAAATAGTTCATTATATAACAAAGATAGCAATGATTTTCAATAAAAATAATCTTATTGTTTATATCTCTCCATTGTATTGTTCTACTGGGTTTCAAATAAATGAATCAAGGATTTGACTCATTTGGTGTCTTGTTGTGAATATGCGATTCTTTTCTTTGCAATTTGATTTAAGGAATCAATAAACTTACTTAGTGATTAATACATATTAGTGAAGTATTTAAATGAATTGTGATAAGAAGGATAAATGATTAAGTGTTGATAAAGAATATTGTAAGGCAACATATCTTAGATCTAATGCTATGATAGAGGCATTGTTATGCAAGTGGTATTGTGTCTAATATCTTAGGAGTACAATAGAGATAAGGCACTAATCTCAAATGTACACTTTGGATATATTTTATTATTTCTTTTCCATGGTTCTTGCTAAAATCTTTTACTATCAAAAATCCATTTCCCTTTTATGTTTGTAGAGCTGAAAGGAAGACCCTAACTTAGCTTGTGAATTCATAGGTTGTGTAACTAGCTATTGCATGTTGGAATACTTTAGAATAACTGGGAGGGGAGGGGAGGGGGGGGGGGGTGAATTATTTATCCAAGGTCTAGATGTACAAATACAAATTTTCACAGCTTAATGAACCCAAAAAACATTCATACTCATGCATGCATCCATAAGATTATGCAATCACTAAAAAATTTTAGGTTATTGTCAAATCAACTTACAGAAATGTAAAGCATGAAACATAACATATTCATCAACACAATTGACACAATGATTTATGTGGAAACCAAATTTGGGAAAAACCACCAGTAACATGCTACTCCTTTTCACTCTTTTGAAGTGATGCCCTTTGAAAGGACAACCTTGTTAAAGGTTACAATACACACTATTAAATGTGACCTTATTAAAGGATTTAAATCACCCTATTCGGAGTGAGCCTTGTTAGAGGACTTTAGGCCATTCACTTGGAATGCCATCCAATTAAAGGATTTAAAAATTACTATTAGGTCAACCTTAATCCAAAGGATTTACCCTAGACTAATAAAATTGTTAGAGGGTAATAATAGAGCTTTGATCTAATGCAACTTACAACTTCTCTTGTAGATTACAAATCTTTGTTTAGTACTCAATTCTACTTGGCCTTCATATTTTGTAGCTCTGATAGCTTGTTCACCCTTCAAAAATTCATCTCCTCAAGCCTTCTTTTTGAACATTCCATTTCAAACTCTTCTCTTAGGTCACTTGATGAAGCAAAACCCTTGACTCCTTGTCTCCCTTAGATTCTCAAACATGACAACATTACTTCATGACTAGACATTCTTATAAGTACGAAATTAAGATATCTTCCTACTCATTTTCCATCATCTAAATTTAGGGTTCGGATAGATTAGGTAGGATACAATGTATCTACTCCATATCTCACATCTCTTCTAGAAACTTCTACTAGAATCCATTTGAATTCTCCTAAAAATGGTTTACCTCAAATTTTGTGGTACCAGTTCATCAACTTTATCTTCCACCTGGTTCACAAAATCCAAGAAAAAAATTTGTTGTCTTAAATTCATCAAAAATTCAATCTTTTAAATAATGTAGTAGCTCACCATTATCAACCTTCTAATGCTCAACACATACTGCATTGCTCAGTATCCACTCTGAAATTACTTGACACCTACTAAAGTTTACTGGTGCTCGACATTAACTAAACTTTACTTGGCATCAACTAATTTTCTCAGCATACACTAGAATGAATCTTTTACTAGGCTCTAACTAATTTTCTTCTTGGCTTGCACTAACTTTGGTCGGCACTTACTATCCACTTGATCAAGCTTGGAAGACAAATTTTGTGTAACTTGTTCTTCTAAACTTTCTAAGTGTAACCAGCCTTTGTAATCTTAAGTAGATTATCAATACATCATGTCATCACTGTCTTAACTGATCCTTATACTCCATTACATCATTATAACTCAACCTTTCCTCTAGGTGCTATTGTTACCGCTTATTGATCAAATCCTCTTCATCAATCAATTAAGTGATAGTACTTGAATCTTATAAGCAATTGTTTTACCAGCAAATAGAAGGTTTGACATCAATGACAAAATAATTATTGAAACATATATTCTTCTTCAACAATCATCTTTTCAATCAAATCTCAACAATCTCCCTTTTTGGCATTGATGGCAAACCAAACTGATCAACCAAATGAACAAAATGGTAAACAACTTTGTTCAAACCAACTGACTAGGTTAAAACAGTAAGAAAATACCAAAAAGAAAACTTGTATTGATATCTCTCCCTCTATCAAGAACTTCCATCTTCTAATTAGGTTACAAAATTCACTCTTTCTTATAACTCTCTCTGACTAGGTAGATTAGGATTTCTTCCTCTTTCTTGAATTCTTCTCTATCTCTTTGATCAACAATCTCTTGATATCTCTCTCTTTCTCAATAATCATACTGATACTGGCTTGATCTATCTCCCTCTTTGATCAATATAATATCTCCCTCTTTGACAAAAATACCAAAGACATATGCCAAAAACTTGTCATCTTAAACATGCATATATAGACTTTTACAATTTCTTCAATTTCTCCCTCTGTCACCTTTCTTGTGACTGATTTGAAGTTTTAGTTTTTTGATTACTTTAGGCACCTCCTAAAGTAAGATCCTCTACATTAATGTGTAACATATGAACATTAGCTTTTTTGATGTAGGGCACTCCTCTTGTTACTTAGATAGCCTTTGATAAGGGTATCACCCCTAATTTACCTCTTAGATACTCATGAGAATCCTTAGGTAATGGTTCTATGAAGATATCATCAATTTTCTCCTTTGTGTTAACATATTCCATCTTCACCTCTTTATCTTAAACTAACTCTCTCAAGCAATTATACTTAAGTGGAATGTTCTTTGTCTTTGTGTTCATCAATAGATTCTTTGATATACTGATAGCAATTGTATTATCACAATAAAGTATCACTAGTTCTGTGATTTCTTCCTTCATTCCTTTGAGTAGCTATTTGATCCATACAATGTTTGTGCAATTGATAGCAGCAACAATATATTCAACTTCAACTGTAGATTGTGAAGTACAACTTTGCTTCTTGCTAGTCCATGTAACTAATCTATTGCCTAAGAAAAATGCTCCTCCACTAGTGCTTTTCCTATCATCAATGTTTCTAGCCCAATCAGCATCAGTGTGGGTTCTCAATTCAAATGTTTCATTCTTCTTGTAGTATAGACCAAACTCTTCTGTTCCTTTTAGATATCTCATTAATCTCTTCATAGCCATTAAATGATTCTCCCTAGGATTAGTAGAGAATCTTACAACTATCCCTATAGATAATGATATATCAGGTCTTTTATATACTACATATTGGAATTTGCCAATCATAGACTTATACTTTGTTTGGTTCACCTTAGCAGAATCATCATTTTTTGACAATGTGTCCTATCACCATAGGTGTACTTACTGGTTTGGAATCCTCTAATCCAAAAAATTTCAATGTTTCTTTGACATACTTTGACTGAGTGATGTATATACCATATTTCATCTAATATACTTGCAAACCCAAAAAAAATTGATCTCTCCAAACATAAACATCTTAAATTCTTGCTTCATCTGATTTGCAAAATCCTTACATAAAGCATCTTAACCTCCAAAGATGATATCATCAACGAATATTTCAGATAACAAAATACCTTTTCCTTTTTCTATCTTTATGTACATATTATTATTATCGTCAGTCCTCTCAAATCCAATATTCACAAGATAATTATGAGGTCTCTCATACCATGCTCTTGGTGCTTGTTTCAAACTATATAAAGCTTTGTGCAATCTTCATACCATGTTCTTATTGTTAACATCAACAAAACCTTCTAGCTATTCTATGTAAACTTCTTCCTCTAGTATGCCATTTAGAAACATAGATTTAACATCCATTTAATAAACTTTGAAACCTTTGTATGTAGAATAAGAAAGTAGAGTTCTTACTCCTTTCAATCTAGCAAAATGTCTCTCCATAGTCAATTCCTTCTTCTTGTGTATATTTGTTGCAAACTAATCTTGCTTTGTTTCTTGTGACTTCACCATTTTCATCTAGCTTATTTTTGAATACCCACTTGGTACCAATCACATTTTTGTCTTCTAGTCTAGCAACTAAACTCCATGTTTTGTTCTTCTCTAGTTTTTCAATCTCTTCTTCCATGGTTTTGTACCAATCAACATCTTCTAATGCATCTCTTACTTATTTGAATTCCTTCATGCTCTTCAAACATGTTTTACTTCTCAATTTTTTTCTTGTCATTAGTCTAACATCTTTATCTCCAATGATTTGATGAGTAGGATGGTGTCTTTTTCCATACTTAGACAACTTTGGTTCAACTCTTGTTTCTTCATTTTGTCTTTTAGTTTTAGAATCACTGTGTATATCTCTATCAGGTATCTTAACATCTCTTTCATGTGTACTAATCTCATAATCAGAATGTATATCCATTTCATTCACTAACTCAACATCTAAATCTAGCTCAATTCCTAAATGCAACTCAACATTCATAGGGTGTGACTTGGCAGTCACTGTAACTTGCTATTGATTTGTAACTTGATTTGCAACATCTTCTTCAGCAAGCATTCCTTCATAAAAGTATACAAATGATGTGTATTCTTCTGGTTCTTTCATAGGTTCAGCCTTATATACTTCTATATATTCATCAAAGTTCACATTTTCACTTTCCACAATTTTGTTGGTGCTAGTATTCAAACACTTATAAGGTTTGCTTCTTGTGGAGTATCCTAGGAACATACCTTTTTCACTTTTTGCATCAAGCTTTACATTCCTAACACCTTCAAGAATGTAACACTTACTTCCAAATACCTTAAAGTATTTTACATTGGGTGAGTATCCATACCATAGTTCAAAAGGTGTTGAATGAGTAGCTTTCTTGATTTGCACATGGTTCAGGGTACAGTTAGCTATGCTTACAACTTCTCTCCAATATTTCAAAGAAACATTTTTCTCCATCATGAGTGTTCTAGTGTAGTCCATTATAGATCTATTCCTCCTTTCACCTATTCCATTTTGTGGAGGGGTTCTAGGGGTAGATGTCTGTCTTTTGATTCCTCTATCATTATAGAACATCTCAAATTCATTTGATGTGAATTCTCCTCCTCTGTCAGGTCTCAAAAATTTTAGACTTTTAGTTGTTTCCTTTTCAACTCTTGATAAGTACCACTTAAACATTTGAAAAGCATTAGATTTCTATTTCAAAAACATAATTGTCATCATCTTAGAATAGTCATCAAAAAATATCATTATGTACTTATCTCCCCTGTAGCTTTTCACATTCATTGGTCCACACAAGTTAGTATGAACAATCTCTAGTATTCCTTTAGAGGTATAAGTTTTACTCTTAAAACTTGACATTGTCATTTTCCCTAATTGACATTGTTTACACATCACATTATTAGGCTTATTCAACTTAGGTAAACCTCTAACTTTCTTCATGTTACTGATACTAACCAAGTTATCAAAATTAATATGACATAACCTCTTGTGCCATAGCCATACATCATCAAATTTTACAAGACAAGTAGCATCCTCTATATCAAGATAATTTAGATTACTTCTAGTTTGATCACCTTTTTAAATAATTTTCCCATTTTTGTCATATATCTTAGCAATCTTGTTTTCAAATTCAACCTTACATCTCAAATTGTTCAATTGTGACACACTCAAAAAATTATAGTTTAGTCCTTCAACATAGTAAGCATTGTCACATGAAATCTTACCTGTGAGTTTGATAGAACCTTTTCCTTTTATAAAACATGGCGCATCATTACCAAATGTTACACTATTTCCATCATAACAATTCAGGGTAATAAAATTACTTTTGTCTCCAATCATGTGATGTGAGCATCCATTGCCAATGATCCATCTATCATTCTTGTTCACACAAGTCACAAGTGTAGTCACATCATCTTCATTAGATTCATCCTTCATTGCAAGATATACCACCTCATCATCATGTTCATCAGAATCATTCTCTTCACCAATGTAGCAAGACTTCTTGCCTTTGTCTTTGTAGTCTATGTTATCTTCATCTCTTCTATTCTTGTATTTGTCACCACCTCTATGGTTCTTCTTCTCTATACATCTAGCAGTAATATGACCAACCTCATTGCAATTGAAACAAATAATGGGTAACTTACCTTTGAACTTGCCTTTACCATTATGGAATCTTCTTACCAATATTTCTTCAAGCTATTCAACATCCTCCTCATCTGTATCATTGCCACCAGACACATACTTTTTTTTTTTTTTTTTTCTTCTTCTTCTCATTAGGTTCCTTTAATGACATCTTAACTTTGAAAGAAGATTCAATCTTTTCAGGTTTGTAATTATCAAAGTTAGATAGCTCAAAAGCAGTGAGTCTACCTACAAGACCTTCAAGAGATAACTTATTTCCTAGAATACATCTTAGCTCTTGAATTGCAAAAACTATAATAACATATATAGGTAGAAGTGTTCTCAAAACCTTGCTTAAAACAATTTCTTCATCTAGTTTACCATTTTCTCCCCTTATTGCATTAACCACTTCTTTTATCATGTTGACATATTGAGCAATATTTTCACCTTCTTCCATTCTAATTTCATCAAACTTACCTCTGAGGCTTTCAACTTTGGCACTAAGAACATTGGTGTCTCCTCCATATATTGTAGCTAAGGCATCCCACATTTTCTTTGCACTGTCAAGACCTTTGATATCATCAAATTTGGCATAACTTAGGATAGAGCCAATCTCCAACATTGCCTGATTGTGTTCTTTATTCTTCCTCATATCTTCAGTAGTTGGGGCACCAACATGATCAACATATTCCACAAAAATGGTAGATTGTGCATGATCTCCAAGTCCTCTAAGGTGTAGCTTCACGAAACTTTTCTATGCAAGAAAGTTTTCTCTATTGAGCTTGGTTACTTCTCTTTTAGAAATCTTGATCTTTGTGCTTCTAGTACTTTCAAATTAGTTCTCTTAAGTAGATGGCTTTGATTCCAATTATTGGAATACTTTAGAATAACTTGGGGGGCGGGGGTGGTGAATCGGTTATCCAAGGTCCAGATGTACAAACAAAACTTTTCATAGCTTAGTGAACCCATAAAAAATTCATACTCATGCATGCATCCATAAGATTATGTAATCACTAAAAACTTGTAGGTTACTGTCAAATCAACTTGCAAAAATGTAAAGCATGAAACATAACAGATTCATCAACACACTTGATACAATGATTTATGTGGAAACCCAATTCAATAAAAACCACCAGTAACATGCTACTCTTTTTCACTCTTCTGAAGTTATGGCCTGTGAAAGCCCAACCTTGTTAAAGGTTACAATACACACTGTTAAATGTGACCATGTTAAAGGATTTCAATCACCTAGTTAGCAGTGAGCCTTGTTAGAGGACTTTAGGCCATTCACTTGGAATGCCACTCGGTTAAAGGATTTATAAATGACTATTAGGTCAACCTTAATCCAAAGGATTTACCCTAGACTGATACAATTGTTAGAGAGTATTAGTAGAGATTTGATCTAATACAAATTACAACTTCTCTTGTAGTTTATAGATCTCTATTCAATCCTCAGTTCTGCTTGGCCTTCATACTTTACAGCTTTGATAGCTTGTTCACCCTTCAAGCATTCATCTCCTCAAGCCTTCTTGCTAAATATGCCATTGCAAACTCTTCTCTTAGGTCATTTGATGAAGCAAAACCCTTGACTCCTTGTCTCCATTAGGTTCCCAAACATGAAAACATTGCTTCATGACCAAACATTCCTATAAGTAGGAAATTAAGATATCTTCCCACTCATTTTCCATCGTCGAAATTTAGCATTCAAATGGATTAGCTATGATACAATGTATCTACCCCATTTCTCATATCTCTGCTAGAAACTTCTCCTAGAATCCATTTGAATTCATTTAAAAATAGTGTACCTCAAATTCTATGCCACCAGCTCATCAACCCTATCTTTCACTTGGTTCACAAAATCTAAGAAAAGAAACTTGTCAACTTAGATTCATCAAATCTTTGATCTTTTATATAATGTAGCAGCTTAGCATTATCAACCTTCTAATGCTCAAAACATACTACATTGCTTGGCATCCATTGTAAAATTACTAATCACCTACTAAAGTTTACTGATGCTCGACATCAACTAAACTTTACTCGGCATCAACTATTTTTCTTGGCATACACTAGAATGAATCTTTTACCCAGCTCAAACTAATTTTCTTCTCATGTTGCACTGACTTTTCTCAGCACCTACTATCCACTCGGTCAAGCTTGGTAGACAAAATTTGTGTAACTTTTTCTTCTAAACTTTCTAAGTGTAACTAGCCTTTGTAACCTTAAGTAGATTATCAATACATCATGTCATCACTATCTTAATTGATCCTTGTACTTCATTACATAATCATAACTCAACATTTCCTCTAGGTGCTATTGTTACCTCTTAGTGATCAAATCCTCTTCATCAATCAACTAAGTGATAGTATTTGAATCTTATAAGAAATTTCTTACTAGAAAATAGAAAGTTTGACATCAGTGACAAAAAAATGATTGAAACATATAGTTTTCTTCAACAATCTCCTTCTTTTCAATAATTTTTCTCAACAATGATCTTGTCAATCAGATCTCAACATTGCATACCTATTGTATTGCATAAGTGTAGAAGAATAAAGGAATTATTTTCTTTGTTTAGATTAAGATTTATGCTTTAGTACTGGTGAAATTAATGAAGCTAAGAACTACCTGCCTAGGTTTTGTAGAGCCTAAAGTGTAGAATGATTGTTTCCTTGTTAGTTTTCTTAGGTTCTATTTTAATGCATCCATTATAGTAATTAACTACCCTTAGATGTATTATTTTTTATCTTTCCTAATTATTTAAACACTATTAAATCAGGATCCAATAGAGCATATTAATATTTTCAAAAAACTCCCACATGCTTTTTATTACTATAGTCTTGAGATTGAGGGGAAAGATGAGCTCTTGACCATAGAAACAAAAAGGGGGATGTGCCTAAAGCATTCTTAACTCTAATCCTATCAATGCACAAGGCATATTTAAGTTGTATATGACAATCCCTTGGATTCTTTGTAAGTAAGATTTTTATGACGATAATCAAGTTTTTGTTGGTAGACTCAACAACTCCATTTCCTTATAGATAGTAGTTGGAAGAATACTTAGTTATCACCTGATTCTCCAAAATCCATTGGGTAAGGAAAATTGATGCAAAGAAGGATCCATTGCCACATACCATAATGAAGGTCACACCAAACCTAGTCATAATGTTCTCTTCAAGAAATCTTGTAGCCACTTATGCAATAAAATCCCAAAATGTTTTAGCTTTGGTCCACCTTGTGCAATAATTGGTGGCTATCAATATGAATGCATTCCTAGCAGAGGATGTTCAGTTTATAGGCCCAATAAAATCCAAACCCTACTTGGAGAAAGGGTGTACCTCGAAGACTAGTTGCAATGGAATGGCTGTGTTTATTTCTCTATTACCACTAGTTTGATAGACATGACTAGACAAAACATGCTCATATGTTTCCTTGAAAATGGTAGGTGAATAATATATAGACCTCAAGATCTGGTGAGTGGTGGATTTTGGTGATTTGTGCCTAGAACCATATTTATCATGATATTGCTCCAAGACTTGCCTTCATAGTTACTCTTATAGAGATTTCCTTCCTAGAGTATATAGGATTCAAAATTCATCTTTCTAGCTTTGTGTTGTGAACTATTCATTCCTTGGGGACATTGGTTCTATAGGAAGTAGTACACAATATCTTGATACCAAACATCTTATATGATTGCCTCACTTGTGTATGCATAATAAATTATTCCTTGTTCTTCATTACCTACCATGATCTAGGTCAATCCTTGTGCTCACACTAACTTCATAGGTTGGATTTCAAGATAAAATTGTTATGATATGGGCATCCATATGTCTCTTCTTTCACTTAGCTCATTTTGCATTGACAATTACTTGACTAGATCGAATTCAATATTGTACACATTACGTGGTAAGATGTAATGGTGGAACTTCTTGACTTCTTTTACTAGGGAAAATGAATGCTTATCCAAATTAGGATAGTTTAATTCCATATTCTTTAGAGGGAAACTCATGAACACAATGGATCTCTCATCTTCACCATCCTTCTTTTGTACAAGAATGCATGCACATGAATTCTCTAAGGTGAAAGAGTATACCTTGAATGGTAGCTGAAAATGTGGACTCACCAGTACTAGGGCAATGAAGATGGCCACCTTGATGTCTTTAAAATATTTCTTGACTTGTGGAGTCCATTTGATATTTATCCCTTTCTATAACAAATCATTGAGAAGGTGTACTATTTTATCAAAGCTATTGATGAATTTCCACACAAAGTTAATCTTGCCAAAGAAAGGCTTTAATACCTTATAGTGATTGGGTGGCAATAATTTGAGTATCACCTCTACTCATTCTAGGTCAAGTAAAATACTAGCTTCAGAAATAATGTGACCAAGGAGTTTCCTTTTTATGACCCCAAATGAAGATTTCTTAGGATCAAGTGATATTCCATATTATTTTATGCATCAATTAAGAAATTGTTTCAAATTTGCAATATGGTTTCTCCCTTCCTTTGAGAAAAATATAAGATTATCCATGTATATGACAATTCATTTATTCACCAATCCTTTGAATTCCTCATTCATGGATCATTGAAACATAGATCTAGTGTTGATTAGTCTAAAGAGCATTTTTTGATATTTGAACACTCCCCACTTTGTGGTGATTGTTGTCTTCAATCTATCTTCATTGTCCAACATTACTTGATTATACCATAAATAAAAATCTAGGAATGACACCATCTTGGATCCATTCACAATTTTCAATACTTCGTCAAGTGAAGGTAGTGGGTATTTGTCCTTCTAAGATTCTTAGTTTGAATTTCTAACATTGACATGGCCAAATTTATCTACTCTTCTTCCTTATAGGTACTAGATTGACAACCAAAGTAGTATGCCAAATTGGAAAAATGATCTTGGCATTGAATAGTTTCTAGACTTCTTTCATTATCAGTGGTTCAATGATCAGGTTCATAGGTCTTTACTTTTGATGGAAAGGTTTTGAGTTGGGCTTCAAAAGAATATTTAGTGTAATGATGTTAGTATTTTAAGTCTTGAGTTCATTGTATCCCCATGTGATTACATCCATGTATTTCATAAGGAGGTGCAATATTTCCTCTCTTTCCTAAGCATTGCATGCTTTCCCAAAGATAGACTCTAACTCCACCATCCCAATGAGAACAGTATCGATTTTTTGACTTATGAAATCATCTTGATCTTCTCCTTCTTAATATTTTGGATCTCCCTCAGGCCTATCATCAACTATTTTCGCTTCAAACAAACCATTTCAGATGATGAACTCCAATATATTTTTATCATCTTGAAAGAATTGAAAATGGGTAATATTATCTAGGATGGATGGATTGGCCATGAGTTTGAAAGAGAACCTTTTGAGTTTCATCTTCTCAATAGGTTGTAATGTGCTAGCTACAATAGAAAGTGAGTTAGCCAACACATTCCTTATTTAGGGGATTGATTTGACATTTAGTACTTCAAATTTGTCCATCAAGTCCAAAATTATCTTGCAGTAGGTGATCAACCTCATGTCATTGCAAGAGTAAATTTATTGGACTTGTTGAATCGCCAGTTTTGAATCTCCTTCTACTATAAGAGCCTAGATATTCTCCTCAAGTGTGAAAAGAATTCCTCACAAAGACTCATATTATTCAACATTATTGGTGCATATGAATTGCAAGCGATAAATAGTGTAAAATGATTTTCCCTTTAGATTTATTAGCTCAATTCTAGATTTGGCCCCTTGTTTGCAATTAGAACCATCAAATTTAAGAGTCTAGACCCCATCTTCTTTGGGTGCCTTGGACTTATGTTTATTCATTATTACCCTTTTTCCTTCACCTAATCCTTGAAAGGTATTTTCTTGTAGACCCATTACATCTTACCTTGATTTGGCTTGTTGCTAGTAGTTACCACTAATATGGGGACAACTTGTTCCCATTGTTTATCCTAGATTTCTTCAATCGACTTAGTGATCTTAGAAGTTTGGGGTTTAGGATGAAAAACCACTAAGACCCAACCTTATTCTTTCACAAAGCATCATCTTCAATGAATTTTAACTTTTCCTTTGAGAGGAGCAGATAAGACTCTACCATCTGAGGATGTATCATTGTATAATGCTTTAAGATCCTCTTCATTTTATTCTATAAGGATGTCATCCACCATGTTAGGCTCATCTTAGTGAGCTGTATTATCATTTGTGATATTTTAGAAGTATTTTTTTCTACTTTGTTGCTTGTTACCAAAAGGTTACTAGGATTTACATTGAAGTACTGAGACATCTGAATCAACACCCTATTAAAACATCTTGGAAATTTGAGAATTCAAACTCAAAATGACTTGTGCAATACAATTTGTGAAACCTGAGGAGTCGTAAGATATTTGGATATTTTTCTTCTCTAAGGCATTGTAGCTTGGAAACCATATTGTCCATAACTTGATTGAGAAGTTTATCTTGTGAAGAGAATTGTTGTAGTCCTATCGTGGGGCTGCCATCAAACACTTTCATTTGAAGCACATCAAGTGTCATTGATGAGCATTAATTAATATTTTTATTTACTTTTCTTTTAGTGATCCAAAAGACATCTTTTGAATGTTAATAGCTATAAGATGAGAATTATATGCATTTATACTTAGAATATTGACATTTTAAGTTGATTTTGAGCTAATTCATTAATGGTGATATTTGAAAAGTAATGTGTGTTTTTCCTTATCTATTATTAAATGAATCTAGTATATCTATGTCATTATTATTCATATTTTATGTTTCATCATTTATGATGTGTTTACAGATTAAAAGACAATTATTTTTGAAATGCCAAACTTTGTTGAAATGAAGTTCACTTAACTAGAGAATGAATTTTGAAACTAAAGGAAGTAATAGGATTAATTTGAGAAGAATCTACATATCTCATGCATTGTTTATACACGTGTTCAAGTATTTTTAATACTTAATCCACATGTTTCTTCCATTTTACTATTGTAATTATAGAACTTTTAGTTTCTCCCTTTTTTATAGTCTTTGATCTTGAACATTCTGATGAGTAGTTTTTGAATTTAAAACAAGGAATATTCACTATAAATATTTCATTGTTACTATGTTTGAGGGGGAAACTTTGGTAGTTTTCTTTTAGCAGTAGAAAGTTGATTAGGAAAATTCAGTATTTGAAAGTATTAAGTAGCCTATATTTCATTTTTTCATTCTGTATTCAGTAAGTTGTTATTTATTTGACTTCAATATTGGAGCCTAGATAATTGAAGAAGCTATTCAGATCTTTTTCATGTGTTCTAAATTCATTTTCATTTGGAAATATTGTGCACACAATTGAATCTAGATGTTTAGGTAGTTTCTATGGTTGTATTCCTTGAAATTTATCATACTCAATTTAATATAATAAGAACCATTCCAATTCTTGTTAATTTTAAATGGGTTAAGGTAGAAATAGTGTTTTTTCATACAATTTCTAGAGTGAGAACTATAGTTAAGAATTAAATATCAAAATTTAGATGGGCTGATTAGATTAAATTATCATTCTGGACTTTTTAAATAATATAATTATTTTTCTTTGCTAACATGGTTAATTAGAAAGTTTTCAATCAAGTATTGTTTTAAATAGATTAATTTAGATAAGTCTAAGGGATTTTTTGTATTATTCTTAAATTGTTGAAATTAAAGGGAAATTGTCATGAATCCATCTAGAGTCAAAATTTAGATTAAGTATTATCTTTAGAATTTTGGGTAGAGTTAAAATAGAACATGAGAGCTTGAGATTACTCTGAATAGATCCAAAACATCAAGCTAGTCACTATTCTTAGTCCTAAAATAACCCAATCATTGAGTCTTGCCAAATGGTTTTTATAACAAATAGCCTTCTACACACCCTAGTCGATATTGGAATTTAAACTAAAGGATGCAATTGATAGAGAAATGACATTGCACGTCATTTTTAGTGTCATTTCTAGGGAGACATATAGCTTGAGGAACTTGTTTCATAAAAGTTGTATGTGTTTATAAGAATCTTGTGTTTGAAAAAGTTTGATGAGATGAAATACATGGCCTAGACATCAATTTGGACAATATTTGCCACCTTAGACACAATATTAGGGAATAAAGTGACCAAACCCTGAATGAAGAACATCAGGAGGGGAATATTGGAAGAGTGAAGAATGAAGAAATCGAAGAAAAAATTGAAGATAATAATGGAGGAAACATGGGTGATCAAAATGTAAATAATGATCAACCACTTGATAGAACATTTCAATGTCCTACTAATATAAATAAAGAAAACAATGAACCCCCAATGAAAAATATTTCACCAGCTAATTTGCTAGATTTTTGAGGGAAAAATTCTGAGGATCTTAATCAATTCCTATTTGAATTCAATGTCCTATGTTAAACTTACAACTACACTACTGATGATCAAAACTTTTAGCTTTTTCCTTCAACACTAAAGGAATATTCTCTAAGATGGTGTATAGTCTTTCATCGTAAATCTATCACAACTTGGGATGAAATAGAAAGTGTAGTTCTTGATAAATATCAATAATAATGATGAGTCAAAGATAGAAAAAATGAATTATTTAGAATGTGTTAGATAGAAGATGAAAGTTTCAAAGATTATGCTAATTAGTTTCAGCTTGTTCATAGGAGATGTGGAAATGGGTTAACAAAGGATATTACAAAGACCATATTTTTGAAAGGCATAGATGACAATTTAGTAGATTCCTTGAACGTTATGGGAAAAGGAGATATCAATAAGTTGAATTTAGGAGACATTATTAACATCTATTAGAAGAATTCTTGTACTAGGCATGGCATAAGAGGTTCTAGAAGAAAAGAAGCCCAACTTGATGTAACTCAGGTAATGGATGAAATTACAAATCTCAAAACATATATTCTCATACATTTGAATAGTCAGGTAGACAATAGACAAGAATTGTTTTGGACCATTTGTCATAAATTTCTCAAAATGTAGAGGTAAACATCTATTGAGAGAATGTCCATTGATTATCATTGATATTTGTGTTATATGTGATGGTTCACATAATATGGAAACCTACAAACTTTTATCTAACATACAAGGAAAATTGAAAAAAATAATGGAAATAGAACAAGATTTAAATTATGTTAGACAAAGAGGCCAAAATCCATGGAATAATTACAATTGGAATAATCAAAATAACCCACTTCCTAATGTGCCTTTGGGACTTCCATGATGGTAGCCAAATCAATGATAGCAACATCAATGGAAACAAAACCAACCTATTTGGAAAAATCAAAATAATCAATGGTATCCTAATTCAAAACCCACATTACAAAAAAAAGAAAAAAAGAAAAAAAAAACAAGTAGTGGACACCAAATCCAATACAATGAAAAAGCAATCGAATGAACAAGTGAATCATCCTCCAAATGCCTACCCAACCCATGCCTAATCCAAAGAATAAATAGAAAAATGTTGTTGATAATAATCACCCTAGTCTTAACTCCATTGAGGTCAACGAAATTCATTTAAGGAATAAAATCATTCATGTACCAATACATGTCAAACCTTAGGAAGGGGAGAAACCTAGGGTAGTGAATAAACCAATCATAGTTGAACCACAAAGAAAGCAGAGTGAGTCAAAAAGGGTCCCATGCCCTGAAATATTTTAAAAAGATCAAGAAGCACTAGATAGTTCTAAGGAGAGTCATGATGATATAATGGATTCTCAACTTTTGAAAGAATTGAAAAAGATTAATAATGAGATTCCACTCTTACAAGCTATCAAGCATATCCCTAAAATGAATAAACTAATAAAAAAACTCTTTATTAAGACTCTTGGAAGGAAAAATAAGATGCCTCCTCTTGTATAGGTTGGTGGTAAGATCACGGATGTCTTGGCTCGAGGACTTCTACCATAGAAATATGGTGATTCGAGGACACCCATAATTACTTTAAAGATTGGACAAGTGGAAATTCCTAATGTCTTAATTGACTTAGCAACAAAAATCAAAATTATTATAGATAATACAACAAAAACCTTAGGCTTTACAAAAATACAACCAACATCTACTCTATTAATGTTGGTCGATAATTCAACTACTCAACTAGAAGAGACTCTAGAAGATGTAAGTGTGACCATTGAGACTTGGAATTTCCCCATTGACTTTTTGGTTTTAAAGGCTAGACAAAGAGATGTCAGATATCCCATTATATTGAAATGACCATGGCTTATGACTAAAACAACTTTGATTGATTGTTGATCAAGTAGCATGAAAATATCAAATGGGTTCAAACAAAAGGAATTATCATTAATTCCATAAAACAAGCCTAAATTAATTGAAAATTCACCTTTTTTGGGTGGATAGTTAAATGGAGACTAAAGAAGATGGAGTAGTTCATCTAGAAATGATCACATTGAAGGAACATTTAAATGAATTTCAGAAGTTTTTCAGAATAACTTGAGGAAGGAAGAAGAAAAGGGTGTTGAACAAAAATGTAAATATGACTAACAAACTAAATAATAGAACATGTTTTTACATCATTCCCTTAATGACATATGCCCTTTGAACTCATTAATGAAGGAAGTTCAAGATGAGAACAAAAAAGAAAATAAAATTTTAATACAAAAGGACAAACCTCTTATTGTAAATTCATAGTTGACATGGACTTAGGATAAAATGCTTAAACAAGTATTGAAAAAGTATACTCAAAATTTTTCTAGGGATTATCAAGATGTCCATGGAATATATCCTAATGTTTATATGCATAATATTTACATTGAGGATGTTAAACTAATTAGACAAGGATAATGAAGGATAAACCCAGCCTTCAGGGAATTCGTTTAGCAAGAGATTTAAAACTTACTGAAAGTAGGATTTATTTATCCAATATTTGATAGCTAATGGGTCTCCCCACTGGTTATTATTCCTAAGAAGAATAGGAAATGGAGATTAAGTGTTGAATATAAAGAGCTTAATAAAGCCACTAAAAAATATTACTTTCCATTACCTTTCATTGACCAAGTTTTGCATAATCTTGTTGGTAGTAATTATTTTTCATTTTTGGGTGGGTTCAAATGCTACAATCAAATAAAAGTAGCTCTAGAAGATAAAGACCAAACTACATTTTTTACATGTCCTAGGGGTATGTATGTTTACAAACTTATACCATTTGGGTTATGCAATGCACTAGCTACATCTTAAAGGGTAGTTCTTGTAGACCTAACAACTTCTTGTGTGGAAGTTTATATGGACGATTTCACAATCTGTAGTAAGAATTTTGAGGAATACTTGGGAAGTTTTTAGAAATTATTACAAATATTTGAGGATTATATATTATCTCTTAACCATCAGAAGTTCTCTTTGATGATGCAGGAAGGTATTGTACTAGGACATATCATTTCAAAAGAAGGAATAAAAGTTGACCCTGGTGAGATAGAAATAATCCAAAAAATTATCACACCTACTAATCAAACTAATGTTAGAAGTTTCTTAGGACATGTAGGATATTATAGATGGTTTATAGAATGATTCACCAAAAATATTGGCCCTCTATTTAGTTTTTTAAAGAAAGATTCAATTTTTGAATGGATAGAGGCATGTCAAAATGGTTTTGAAAAACTTAAAAAATCTTTAATAATAGCTTGAGTTATTAAAGGAGAAAATTAGAATGAACCATTTCATATCCATGTAGATGCATCAAATTATGCAATATGAGCTATATTGGGACAAAAGGATGAGGAAGGTAATATGCATGTGATATATTAGATTAGCAAGAACTTAAGTCCTCCTAGAAAAGAAACCCCATTACAACTAAAAAAGAATTTCTTGTTGTAGTAAATGCTATGAATAAGTCTAGCATTATATAAGAGGATTCAAAGTATTTATTCACACTAACCATTATGGTATAAGATATATACAAACAAGGTAGTTATGGGAGGTAGGATTATAAGATGGCTTTTTTTATTAGAGGAATTTGGTATAATCATCATTGATAAAGAAGGAAAGGATAATGGTATTGCATATTTCCTATCATGTTAGAGGGAAAACATGAACTAGTAAATGATGCATTTCTTGATGATAATTTATTTTTCATTTCCATGCACTCATTGTGGTTCGCAGATCTTGCAAACTATCTAGCAACAAGGAGATGTCCAACTCATTTCACACCATTGCAGAAAAACAAGTTAATATGGAAAAGCTCCTGGTATGTATGGATGGATGGACTTTAATATAAAAATTTTCCTAATCATGTGCTTCATCAATGTGTGCAAGAGAATGAATGTTATAATATCAATTACATGTTCAAAAATGCTCCAGAGGGAGGCCATTATTTGGTTGTCATAATGGTTCAAAATATTCTAGGACTAGGATATTTCTAGTCTACTTTGACCACAAATATCTCATCCTATGTAAACTACTGTGATGAATGTCAGTGGATGGGGAGACCTAATTCAATAATGGAGATGTCATTGTAGCCTCAAATAACCTTAGATCCATTTGAGAAATGGGGTATTGACCTCATAGGACCAATAGATCCACCTTCCAGAGGAAATCACCATATTTTGGTGATCATAGACAATGTAATCAAATTGACGGAAGTGAAAGCACTTGCAGTGGCTTGAGAGGATAAAGTTGTAGATTTTCTTTATAAACATATATTCCAAAGGTTTAGAGAACCTAGAGTAATTTTTTTTGATGAAGTTCCTCAATTTGTATCAAATATGATGAGTTTATTTATGAAGAAATAATACATAACCCACACGAAATCATCTCCCTACCATCCTCAAGATAATGGCTAGGTAAAGGTGACAAATTGAGAACTTGAAAACATTTTGACCAAATCAGTTTCATCAAATAAGAAGGATTGGTTAGATCAATTAGATGAAGCTTTATGGGTGTATATCACAACCTAGAAAACAACTATCGAATTTTCTCCATATGAACTAGTTTATGTTAAAATACTAGTCATGTCAATTGAGTTTCAATATTAGACTTTGAGGATGGAAAAAGACATTAAAATTCAACTAACTAAAGCAGAGGAGGAGAGAATTCAACAATTAAAATAGGTTGGATGAAATCATATTAGAAGCATTACTCTATACAGAAATGATTCAACAATAGAGGAAAATAGGGCATGATAAGCACATCAAAACCAAGAATTTCCAAAAAGGAGATTTGGCATTCTTATATGAATCAAAATTACATGAATTTAAAGGAAAATTCCATAAAAGGTGGTTAGGACCTTATCAAGTTGAAATAGTATATTCCAATGGAGTGGTACAACTAATTCCCATATGTGGTGAAAAAAGGACTATGCTATTTAATGACCACCAATTGAAACTTTACCACAAACTAGTAATAAAAGAAGAATTCTTGGCAAAATAGTAGTCTTATGTAGAATTTTTCACTATGGAAGATTTTTCTTCCATAATGATAAATTCAACATAAAACTAAAGAAGAGGAAATAAAGAGAATAAGTTAAAAACTAGAAATGGCGACATTTTTTTACCAAAAAATAATAATAAATACTAGGGTGAATTGAAAACCAAAAACAACATTTCATGCCCACAAGGAATTAAAAACCAACAATAGAAACTTCCTCTAGCACCAAATCACTCCTAATGGTTTTGGATTCATAAAGGAGGACTAAAACTTCAAAGTTTCTTTGGATTGAATAAATCAGCTCTTAGAATGACTTGTCATTATTTCTTGCCAAGTGGAACACATACAAAGGAAATCCAAAATTTCATTAAAGGTTTAGAAAGGCATGCATTTATTATATTGAAATGCTCATTGATCATTAGTTGTTAATAGATTTTATGTCATTAATCTAAGGCATGTGAATATCAGTATAAGTATTTATACAAAATTAATCATTCATAAATATGTTTTACGAAACTTAAAGAAAAAAATTAAGTAATGTTCAAAGTATTGTGAAAAAGAAAATGGGAAAGACAAATGTCACATCAGCAAAGGCTTGCATGTTTTAAAAACACTGCCAACTCCAAGAAGAAGATTTGATGGCGAGTTGTTAGGATTTGTTTCGTACAACTCAAAAAGGGAGAAACTCTCATTAATGTAGGCATTCATCATGACAAGTACAAGGCATTAAATTATAAACAACAAACAACCACCCCTCGCCCACTAAAATTCCATTTTGTAGTTTTGTTATTTCTGGGTTTTTTTGTTGATTTTTTTTTGAGATTACTTGTTGCTAGAATTGATCAATAGCGAAAAAGAGGAAATCATAGCTAGTGAGCCTGAAACTGAATGAGGAGTTAGAGCAGTGGTTGTAACAAGCAGGTGTTGGAATTATTTAGAATAACTGAGAGGGGGGGGGGTGAATCAGTTATCCAAGGTCCATATGTATAAATAAAACTTTTCATAGCTTAGTGAACCCATAAATTTTTTATCATCATGCATGCATCCATAAGATTATGAAATCACTTAAAAACTTGTAGATTACTGTCAAATCAATTTGTAGAAATGTAAACATGAAACATAATAGATTCAACAACACACTTGACACAATGATTTATGTGGAAACCCAATTTGGGAAAAACCACTAGTAACATGCTACTCCTTTTCACTCTTCTAAAGTGATGCCCTATGAAAGGCTAACCCTGTTAAAGGTTACAATACACCCTATTAAATGTCACCTTGTTAAAGGATTTCAATCACCCTATTAGGAGTGAGCCTTGTTAGAGAATTATAGACCATTCACTTGGAATGTCACCTGGTTAAAGGATTTACAAATGACTGTAAGGTCAACCTTAATCCAAAGGATTTACCATAGACTGATACAATTATTAGAGAGTAATAGTAAAACTTGATCTAATAATAACTTACAACTCTATTTGCAGATTACAGATCTCTATTTCAGTCCTCCATTTTGATTGGCTTTCAAACATTCAAGCTCTGATAGCTTGTTCACCCTTCAAGCATCCATAACCATAAGCCTTCTTGCTTAACATGCCAATGTAGACTCTTCTCTTAGGTCACTTGATGAAGCGATACCCTTGACTTCTTGTCTTCCTTAGGTTCTCACACATGACAACCCTTGCTTTTGACTAGGCATTCCTTTAAATAGGAAATTAAGATCTTTTGTCATTCATTCTCCATCATCCAATTTAGGGTTAGGATAGATTAGGTAAGATACAATGAATCTATCCCTCATTCCATATCACTTCTAGAAACTTCTCCTTCAATTCTCTTTGAATTAACCTCAAAATGGTTTACCATGAATTCCATGCCACCAACTCATCAATCTTATCTTCCACCTAGTTTACACAATCTGAAAAAAAAAACTTGTCAGCTCAGATTCATCAAATCCATGATCTTTCAAATAATGTAGCCACTCAGCATTAACTTACTCCTAATTCTTGGCACACATTGCATTGCTTGGCATCCTCTGTAAAATCACTCGGCATGAACTAAAGTTTACTAGTTCTTGACATCAACTAAACTTTACTCAGTATCCATTATTTTTCTCAGCATACACTAGAATAGACTTTTACTCGGCCCAACTAATTTTTTCCTTGGCTTGCACTAACTTTTCTCAACACCTACTATCCACTCGGTCAAGCTTTGGAGGTAAACTTTATTTAAGTTGTTCTTATAAACTTGCTTAGTGTAACCAACCTTTGTAACCTTAAGTAGATTATCAATGCACCATGTTATCACTGTCTTAGCTGATTCTTATACTCCTTTACATAACATAACTCAACCTTTCCTCTAGGTGCTATTGTTGCATCTTTTGATCAAATCCTCTTAATCAATCAAATAAATGATAGTACTTAAATCATATAAGTAGTTGTCTTACCAACAAATAGCATGTTTGGCATCAATGAATAAATAATGATTGAAACATATTTATCATACTTCTATCAATATGTTCTCAACAATCTCCCTCTTTGGCATTAAGGGAAAACCAAACTGACTAGGTTAAAATAGTAAGACCAACAAAATACCAAAAAGAAAATAATTCCTTGTATTGAAATATCTTCTCTATCAGCAACTTCCATCTTCTAAACAGGTTACAAAACTCTATTGTGTCATCCTTATGACTCCCTCTAAATTACTTCTTATATCTTCCTATACATTATCTTCCTCTTTCTAGGTAGATGTAATCAGTAGATACATTTCTCCCTCATATAGTGTGTTAGGATTTCTACCTCTTCGTTTTCTTTTCCTATATTGTCTATCTCCCTCTTAGCTGTATATCTCCCTTTAGGATTAGTTTAACTCTTGTATTTCTCCCTCTTTGACAACAATTCCAAAGACTTGACATCTTAATATGTAGATATAAACTTCTTCACCTTCTCCCTCTATCACCTTTGTTGTGACTGATTTGTAGTTCTAGCTCTTTGATTACTTTAGGTAGCTCCTAAAGTAAGATCCATTGCATCAATTTGTAACATGTGAAAATTGGCTTGTTTGATGTAGGGCACTCCTTTTGTTACTTAGATAGCCTTTGATAGGGGTATCACCCCTAGTTTACCTCTTAGATACTTATGAGCCTCATTTGGTAATGCTTTGTGATGATATCAACAATTTGTTATTTTGTGTTAACATATTCCATCTTCACCTCTTTATCTTGAACTAATTCTCTCAAGTAATGATACTTGATTGCAATGTGCTTAGTATTTGTGTGCATCACAAGATTCTTTGATATATTTATAACACTTGTATTATCACAATAAAGTATCACTGGCTCATTTATCTCTTCCGTCATACCTTTGAGTAGTTGTTTAATCCATACTATGTTTGTATAATTTATAGGAGCAACAACATATTTAGTTTTAGTAGTAGATTGTGAAGTGCAATTTTGTTTCTTGCTAGCCCATGTAACTAACCTCTTGCCTAAGAAAAGTTCTCCTCTACTTGTTTTTTTCCTGTCATCAATGTTTCCAACTTAATTAGCATCATTATAGGCCCTTAATTCAAATTTCTCATTTTTCTTATTGTATAGACCATACTCCTCTATTCCTTTTAGATATCTCATTATTCTCTTTACAACTATCAAATGATTCTCCCTAGGATTAGTAGAGTACCTTACAATTTCCCCTATAGATAATGCAATATCAGGTCTTCTATTTACTACATATTATAATTTTCCAATCATATTCCTATATAAGGTTTGATTCACCTTAGCTGAATCATCATTCTTTGACAATTTACATGTCCTGTCACCATAGGTGTACTTACTGGTTTGGAATCCTCCAATCCAAAAAAAATCAATATTTCCTTAACATACTTTGACTGAGTGATGAATATACCATACTTCATCTAATATATTTGCAAACCCACAAAGAACTTGATCTCTCCAAACATAGACATCTTAAATTCTTTCTTCATTTCATTCACAAAAGCCTTACATAAAGTATCTTGACCTCAAAATATGATATCATCAACACAAATTTCAGATTAAAAAATACATTTGCCTTTCTTTTTCTTTATGTAAAGATTGTTGTTATCATTAGCCCTTTCAAATTCAATCTTCATAAGATAATTATGAAGTCTCTCATACCATGCTCTTGGTGCTTCTTTCAAACCATATAGAGATTTGTGTAATCTACATGTCATGTTCTTATTATTCATATGAACAAATCCTTCTAGATATTCTACGTAAACTTCTTCCTCTAATATGCCATCTAGAAATGTAGATTTAACATCTATTTGATAAACTTTGAAACTTTTGTATGCAGAATAAGCAAGTAGAGTTCTTACTCCTTCCAATATAGCAATAGGAGAAAATTATTTCTCCATAGTCAATTCCTTCTTCTTGTGCATATCCTTTGCAGACTAATCTTTCCTTGGTCCTTGTGACTTCACCATTTTTATCTCGCTTATTTCTAAATACCCACTTGGTGCCAATCACATTTTTGTCTTCTGATCTAGGAACTAGAGTCTATGCCTTGTTTTTAGGTGCATGCCTTATGCTATCCACATCACTAGTCTAATAATAGGTCGTATGTGGTCCTTAGGTGTATTTAGGAGACTTGGCAAGACCCAAAGTGACCAAGTTGCTAGAAGTTGCTGAGTATTCTCAACTAGGTGACTTAGGTCCTGTAAAGGCTAAAATGGTCTAGAAAGGTTCCAATGGCTTTTACTAGGTTATTTTAAGTCATTTTATTCATATTATATTTCTACTTGGTCTTTGTGCCAAATTTGGAGGTCTAACTCCATGTAGAACAAAAGTTGCTAAAATGTTGTCATGACAACATTTTCTTGCAAAAAAGAAACTTTTTGAATTTTTTATGTTTGAAACATATTAACTATTTATAACACTTATATAACTGATGGAGGAGCCTTTAAAAATTTTAGGACAACCATTTTCATGGGTTGGTCAAGTCGGTTTTGCATTTGTACGTATTGTGCAAGTGTTTTGTTGTCAGTTTTATGCATTTGGAGGCACTTTTAATAGAGAATGATTGAATGGCCTAATTTATGTATTGGAAAAGTTCTGAAATATTATTTTAAATCTTTTTTTAGCATTTTTTTGATCATTTCAACTCATTTTCATTAGTTTAGAAAATCTTTTTGTTCTTGCCAGGTTGGTGGTTTGAATAGGGTTGCACTTAGAAAATGGGATTTTAGGGCCACTTCCCACCATTGGAAACCTCTGATATTTTGGGATTTGGAACTAAGGTCCATGTACATTATGTACTAGGAAGGAGGGCCCTTGGAAGAATCAGCAAAGAATTTTTAAAGTGATTCCCTAGGCAAGCCAAATGCAACTTGGCTAAGAATCACAGTTGGAAAAATGAGCTATGGAGGGGATTGAGCACGAAAATACCTCAATCCAGCTAGACAATGAGTAAGGAGAAGGTCTAGCCTTGCTTCAATACAAAGGAGAGGTCTTGGAACATTTTCTAAGGTATCGTTCCATCACAATAGTGATAAAGCACTTGAAACCCTCATTTTTGGCCTCAAATTGTACTTTGGTTGTATGGATAGTTGGGGTTGAATAATCACAAAATATTGAAGTAATCCAAAAAGGGTATCCATAAATTTAATTTTTTTTTAGGGTTTTTAAGGAGTTTTCAAAGATATCTTGTTGCTAGCTATTTAGGAGGGCTAATTCCTAGTAGCCTTTTTGGAGCAATTTGGTGTATTTTCCCTGTTAGATTGATTGCACCTATGTAAAAACATTTTTTAGGGTCATGGATATCAGAAAGAGTCTAAAAAAACCTTGGATGAAGAACTAGCACCCTTGGAGCTATAGATGGACATGAGGGTTAGTAGTGGACTAGAGCCGTATGATGCCCTCACCCCGACCTGTCATAGCATAAACATTCTTACTTGCATTTTGATATTTAGGACTTTGATATTTTGGTGTACTTATTCAAGACTTAGATGGACAATCATTTGTTTTATCTATTGATTTTGACATTATAGTACTATTTTGCACCTATGATATGTACTAAGAACCTTATATTGTGAATGGAATGATTGAACACATATGTATGCAGCTATATGACATGATAGAAAGATTATAATGTGGTCCAAAATGATATGCAGATAAATGTTAATTGGATTATGACTATTTATGATATGCAGATAAATCTTAATTTGATTATAATGATTTATGATATGTAGATTTTGACATTCTAACATTTTGAATGGATTATTTGAAATCTTATTGAAATATGTTTATATGGACTAGATACCATTTGAAATTATATGCATTTATGATATATATATTTTTAAGATGACCTCCTTGGACTACTAATGCTTGAGTTTAATGTGTAGGAAGCGGAACCATGAAATTTTTTGGCAGAAACAAGTTCCAAACCTATGTGAACATAGTTTAACCAAGGAAAATCTTTGGAAGATTCAAAAAGCCTTGTTGTGAAAGTATTTTGCTTTGTAAATATAAGTTTTCTTGTATGTGGAAATTTTTAATCATAAAGATGCATTAGGGACATGTCGTGGTGATGTGGAATGTGCTTTTATGTGTCACTTGACATTTGTGGATTTTTTGTGCAATGACATGTCATCTAGGGCTTTGGTCATGGTTTTATTTTACCCTAAAATTAATTAACTTGCTAATGAGTAAATAAACCCACTTGACAAGGGGTAAGATGGGTCACAATCAAAGGAAATTAGAAATTGGACTTGACTAGGGTTTTGAAGGATCATTAGGTGGTCCCAAAGTGTCTTTTGTGTGAATATGAGTTGCCCATATGATAGTAAAACATGTTAGGGACCTGATTTTGACCATGATAGTGCCTAGGTAGCTTAGGGGGCCCCATTACCCATGTATTCTTCCATCAATTCGAAAATGGAGTTTTCACATGTGTTCTCTATCATGTTTTCACTAAGTCAAATATAGAAAACTTAGAGGGAGACAAGTTTGTAAGAAGTGGCTTGGTGTTTTTGCTAAAATAGTTAGTGGGAAGGTTGTATTAAAGAGTCTTGGACAAACTAGTGGGTGTTCACCCACTCTCTAAGTTTAGACATAGCTAGGGTTTGGAGGGAGACTAAGGGAGCTCTACAAAAACTATCATTGCCTTTATCTTGGACCAAGGTTGGTGTTCAAACCATGACCATTTTTATTTTTTTTAGCATTGCATAATGAATCTGCAAGCATGGAATAATTGCTATGGGATCATGCATTGTATTGTGAGCCTTTTTATTGTAAATTTTGGTATTGTGTTGTGATGGTGTGAAGGTATATTGTGTTCATGTAACTTTCTTGGTTTTTCTTCTTGATCTTCTTATTTTTTAATATTTGAATGTCAAGTTTTAATGGGTGTGAAGGCTTTACTCACCCTTGGGAGGGAAGAGAAGTCTTGGGTGAAGGGGTTAGTTGGGCTCAACAATGTAGTAGAGAGCCTCTTCTCTTGGAGAGAAGGTGGGGGAAATTCATGGAGTATGGGCTCCATTGAAGCCATCATCTTGATATTTTGATTTGGGGATGATAAGTGGAAATATGAATTTGGGGGTGATAAGTAGAAATTATGGAGAGAAGCATGTATGATGCAAGCCTTGTAGAGGAATGGTGAAATTCAATGTGTGTGAGTTGTATTGACATGGAAAATCTCCTCTTGAAGAGCCCACCTTCACCCAATGTTTTATGATTCCAATGGTGAATCAATGTGCAAGCCATGGAAGGGATTGTTTGGTGTTATGTGGTGTGTTTCATGCATTAGAAAGTGATGAGTGTGTGTATCCCATTTCAACCTTGTTTTCCCTACTCGATGGGTGGCTTCATGGAAGCCTAGGATGGGAGGTGAGCCTCCATGGCTCCTAGTTTGTGTGTGTTTGTAGGTTTTATGAAGATGGATTCCTTGAAGATATTAGGGTTTTTACTCTTGGACAATGTTGAAGAACCAAGTGTTGTGAGGAGATTAATCTCTTCCATATCATCTCAAAATGCGATATGTTATTTAGGTTCCATTATTGTGATGTTGTAATGTGAAAGGGGATTTACTTTCCATTGTCCATTGTTGCAAATTGTGTAAAGTGAAATTTGAGATTTTGCATATAGATGTTTTTGTAAGAGACTTATTGTAGCACTGTCATAGTTGTGTAGGAGGGAAAAGATCAATTCATCTAGAAGCATATCCAATGTTGTGGGGAAACATATTGAAGTTATGTAGATTATCTCATTGATCTTGTCCTGATTTTGTGATTGATCAATAACTAAAACCTATGGAATTCTCAATGACAGAAGGATACTGTAATGATTATTTAATGCAGTTTGGAAGGATTCATTTGAATATTCTCTATTATGCATCTTGAAGAAATGGATAATATCAAGTTTTAATGGTTTCTATGTATGCATGGTAAAATGATCATATATGTTTTAAACAAATCATATGCATCCTCTCATTCCTTAGTTCACTTAGATTTGATTTTGTGTAATGTAAACAAAGAATTAAATTTTGAGTACCATAAATTCATTGTTTGGATGTATGCAAGCATCGATATCAACTTGTAAATAGGAGTGATAGAAAGGTTAAGTCAACACAATGATGCCCCCATAATCGTGGATTTATAAAAGAAATTGGAAGTATAAGCCATATAACATAAGTGAGAAAACTTGCTATAGATACACATTTCCTGTCCAAAAATTGTATGGAGGAAAGAAAATCAACATCTCCCTATTACAATCCTATAAAATATTCAAGGAGAATATTCTTGGAATCCTTGAAGTGAAATATAAATAAAATAACTTAAAGGAGATGAGGCACAATTCATATCCAAGTGTGTGTGTGTATATATATATAGGTATTAGTACTAAATATGATTGGGTGAGGTACCTCCTAGGATGACCATGCAATAGAAAACTTGCATAAAAAAAAAAACAACAAACAAAAAAAAAACAAGACCTAAAAGTGGGCGGGTATATGCTGAGATAAGGTAAAGTCATACTTAAATCATACTCAAAAAACATGTGACCAGTTTTATCCACCATTTCCTAGCATTTATTGACCTTGGGAAGAGGCTAGGTGTTTTAGAAAAGACCATTCTTTCTTGTCCCATGTTAGGAACCACCCCCCCTAGAAGCCCAATACCTTACAAAGCCATGAAGGCATATATGCAAGGGACTCCTCAAATTCTGACATAAGTCAAAACCCTTTTTTCATAAAGTGCCTCCACCTTCCAAGGAAATGTGCCTAGGGGAGAGATTTGACACCTTGGAAAAAGGTGGGAAGAAACATGTAGGATGGGATGGGTACTAGTTTAGGGTAGGATAGAAAGTAGGTATTCTTAGTTTGACATATTATATGGGTGCTTGAATTGGAAAAAGGGAAAGGTAAGTTGTTAGTGAAATATTAAATTATGTTTTGGGGTTATGGAATAAACGTAGTGATTGTTACTAGCTAGGAGATAAATATTTAACTAAAGAGAGATTTAAAATAATTGAAAGTAATAGCATTCATGTTTCATTAAATAGAATAATTTTGAAAACCTATTAGGTCTTGAATTAATTTTGAGATCATGGAAATATTAGTTGGTGGTAATATGATTAACTTCGAGTTTAAGCCATGTGTTACACAATTTTTTTTAATGTTATAACTATTTCATTATAAATAATATACTTAATGTTAAGAGGTATTGTGTATTACTCTATACATTAAATAATTTTTTTTTTTTTGTTAATTAATCTCCCCATAAACTATGACCGATGATGTTGCATACTATAAGTAATGTTTAATCGGATTTATGTGCAAAAGTAAATTATGACACAAAAAAATTAATACATTAGAATATTAATTAACATGTACATCCCCTTGAGGATATATATAAAGATATAGAGTATGACTCTTAGATGGGACATGGAGATTGTTAGGGAGTCTTTAGTTATAGATTATTTAGGGATTATCAAAATTCAGTAATTAAAAAGGGAACATTAATTATGGATAAATGGGTTATTATAAGGTTACACATTTGAGGAATTTGGACAATAAATAATTAAGAATTGATTTAAAATACCTAGGTGGAAAGCATCAATAAAGGACAAACTATAAGTATATGATTAAAATAGTAATAACCATACTCTAATAGTATTTCTCATAGAACATAACAAGTAAGGCCATGTGACTTAAAGTCGAAACATCTCAGACATTTGTAAACATAGTCATGTTCGCAAAACTATTGAATTATCGCAACTTCATGGATAGATAGGATTGTCCTTCACATACCTACACAAAATGTCTTACTTCAAGGGATAGGAAGTAGAGCCGAAAAGATAAACCATCTAGCTCCAATATTATAACTCTAAGTCCAAATAATTATTTGAAAACAAATTAGACCTCCATGAAAACTTGAAGTGTTATCTTCCAAATGAAACAAACTCTTCTACATCAACTAAAATTAACTATCTCTGACTCAACGATCGAATTAGTAACATCCTAACACTTTCAAGAAAACATGAGATGCTATACCCAGCCACCCCATGGTCTAATAGAATAGTCAAAACAAAGAATAGGTCTATACATAATACTCCCTAATTTATCTTTCAAAACAAATTTTGTTGGTTGTGTTTTGCCTCGTATATTTTGGGCATGACAAGTCTGCTAGTAAGCAATTTGATGTTACTTTGTTGGTGTACCCCCAACTGATGGATTATGATCTCTTTAGTAAGGTCCTAGTAAGAATAGGGTGTGAAGAAGCCCTAGTGGGTATAGTGAATGACCTAAGGTAGCCTTGAGCAAGCTTGGGGTTTGGAAGCAAGGTTGGGGTGTTACATCAAAGTGGTATCATAGCAAGTTAAAGATTTGGGAAAAGGTAGTGGATGTTTGAAGCTATAGAATGAGTAGGTGAATCCATGATGGTGACAAATTTTGAATTAGGCAAAGAGGTTGATGAAAAAAGGAAAAGAAACCAACTTCTTGAAGAAGCATTGGAAGAGGTGAAGCAAAAAATGGATGCAGTTGCAGAGGCGGCTAGGAAAAGAGATGAAGAAGAAGATGAAAAGGGTAAAAAGGTAGCAGAGGAAGACATTGTACCTAAACCCAATCCTATCTTGCAAGAATAACCCTTCTTGAAGACAATGAAAGCCTTAGGAGGTAAAGCTTTGGAAGGAGTGCCAATTTTTAGTGGTAAGATGGATATTGATGTAGTTATGGATTTGTTGAGGGTATGGAGAACCAATTTGAATGTAAAGGTATCTTAGAGGCACATAAGGTTAAGGTTACTAAGTCAAGGCTTAGGGGCTCAACCTTAACATGGTGGAAGTATATAGAAGATGAAAGAGTCAGCATGGGTAAGAATCCAATTGCAAATTGGAGTGTTATGGCAAATAGAATCAAGAAGAACTTCCTACCTGAAGACTTTGAGATCCAAATCCATAAAAAAGGCAAGGAGTGAAGAAAAAAGATCTTGATGTGAGCTCTTATACTAAAGAATTTTAGAGGTTGTGTTTGAGATCCAAGAAGCAAGAAGAGAAGTCACTCAAGGTGGCAAGGTATCTCAGTGGTTTGAAGTGGAACATTCAAGAGGAACTTAGCTTATGGGCCCCTACCACTATCCAAAGATGCCATTAGCTAGCTTTGAAGGTAGAAGAAAGGAAAAAGAGGAAAGGAGATCCTAACATCAAAGATAGAGGCAAAGGCAAAAATCAGAAAAATCAAAGAGGAGGCTACCAAGACGAAGGTAGTGATTAAAAGAACCAAGGAGAAAGCAAACCCATGGAGTAAACTAGTGACCACTCTTCAAGAGGTGGTTATAATAGAGGGAGAGGAAATCAAGGAGGATAAAGTAGGGGTAGAGGAGATAGGAGAAGCTCTTACTTTGCAACAATGAAGTGTTACAATTGTGGTCAATTAGGCCATCCCACCTATAGGTTCCTGGACAAATCCTCTTCCTCAAGCCAAGATAAAAGGCTAGCATATGCACAAGAAGATAATAAAAGTTGCAAGGATGTTGATATAGACCATATTGAGTCTAAAAAAGGTGAAAATATCATGTTTAGGAGGGTGTTGATCAAGCAACCAACTCCTGATGAGCCTAGACATATGAGGGCATTGTTTAGGATCAAGTGCAAGATCCTAGGAAAAGTATATAAGGTGATGGTTGATTCTAGATCAACTGATAATGTAATATTAGAGGAGGTTGTTACAAATCTCAAATTGAAGAAGATACCTCATGAAAACCCTTACAAGGTAACATAGCTTAACAAAGGGAAAAACATCCTAGTCAATAAGCAAGCATGGGTGGACTTCTCAATTGTAAGATATAAAGACCAGTTGTGTGATTTTTTTCCAATGGATGATTGTCATCTTTTTCTAGGGAGGCCATGGAAATTTTATAGGGACGTGGTGTATAATGGTAGGTCTAATGCCGTAACATTAAAAAAAAGATCCAAGCCTTTCAAAATTCAGTCCTTGTTGGAAAGAGAAGAACCATAGTCCCAATTGCCTAGTGTGCTTCTATGTGGAGAGAAAGAGTTTATAAAAGACCTTAAGCATAAGGAGAGCCAAGGATTTTCAGTGATACTAAAATCCACTAATGAAGAAAAATCAATCAAGGAACCCATACCCATTGAACTCCAAACTTTTCTTGAAAAGTATAAGGACATAGTGAGTGATGGTACCCCAGCTACCCTACCTCCTAGGAGGGTTATAAGTCATCAAATTGACTTTGTACTAGGTGCCTCTTTGCATAATAAGGAATCCTATAATCTCACTCTAGATTAGAACCTTGAAGTGGCAAGACAAGTCCAAGAGTTGATGGACCAAGGTCTGATCCAAAAGAGCATAAGTCCTTGTGCAGTCCCAGTGATTTTGGCATCCAAGAAGGGAGGAAAATGGAGGTTGTGTATTGACTCAAGGGTCATTAACCACATTAAAATCAAGTATAGGTTTCCTATTCCAAGAATTGAAGATCTTATGGATTATCTAAGAGGTGTTATTTATTTCACTAATTTGGACTTGAAAAGTGGGTATCACCAAATCTGAATAAATGAGGGAGATGAATGGAAGACATCATTTAAGAATACTGATGGTCTTTATGAATGGCTTGTGATGTCATTTGGTCTTTCTAATGCCCCTAGTGCATTCATGAGGCTCATGAATGAAGTTCTCAAATACTTCAAAAGAAGATTTGTGGTGGTGTACTTGGATGATATCCTCATATACAACAAGACCAAAGAGGAACATGTTAAGAATGTAGAGGTAGTTTTGAAGAGGCTTCATGAGAAGAAGCTAGCTATCAACCTTAAGAAGTGTGACTTCTTCAAGAAAGAGTTGGTGTATCTAGGCTTTGTGGTGTCTAAAGGAAGCTTGAAGATGGACAAGGAGAAATTTTTTGCTATCTTAAGTTGGCCTACACCTACTGCTACCACTGAGCTAAGAAACTTCCATGGATTGTCCTAATTTTATAGAAAATTCATTAGAAATTTCAGTGGTATTTGTGTAACCTTACTTGATACCATAAAGGGGGGAGTTAAGTCTAAGTTTAGGTGGACCATAAAATTTTAAAAGCCCTTTGATATGTTGAAGAAACAAGTCACCACTCAACCCATCTTACAATTGCCTAGTTTTGACAAGATATTCACCCTAGAATGTGATGCAAGTGGCTTAGCAACTTCTTAAAAACTATACAAAAAAAAATTGCATTTATGGATACCCTTTTTGGAGTACTTAAATATTTTGTGATTTTTCAACCCCCAAACTATCTGTACAACCAAAGTACAATTTTAGGCCAAAAATGAGCATTTCAAGTGCTTTATCGCTGTTGTGATCGAAAAACACCTTAAAAAATGTTCAAAGACCTCTCCTTTGGACTAAAGAAATGTTAGACCTTATCCTTACTCATTGTGTGGTTGGATTGAGGTATTTTCATGCTCAATCCCCTCCATAGCTCATTTTCCAACTGTGATTCCTAGCTAAGTTGCATTTGGCTTGCCTAGGGCATCACTTTAAAATTGCTTTCTAATGCTTCCAGGTTCCCTCCTTCCTGGTACATAATGTACATGGATCTTAGTTCCAAATTCCAAAATACCATAGGTTTCCAAAGGTGGGAAGTGGACCAAAGATCCCATTTTCTATGTGTAGCCCTATTCAGACTAGCAACCTAGCAAGAACAAAAATATTTTCTAAACTAATGCAAAAAAATTGAAATGATCAAACCAACACTAAAAAAAGATTTAAAACCATATTTTAGAAATTTTACAACATAAAAATCAGGCCATTCTATCCTTCTCTATTAGAAATGTCTTCAAATGCATAAAAATGGCAACAAAACTCTTGCACAATCCATACAAATGCAAAACCAACTTGACTAACCCATGAAAATGGTCATCCTCACATTTTTAAAGGCTTCTCTATCAGTTATATAACTTTTATAAATAGTCAAGTCATTGAAAACTAAAAAAATGCAAAAAGTTTCTTTTTTGCAAGAAAATGTTGTCATGACAACATGACAACATTTTAGCAACTTTTGTTCTACATGGAGTTAGACCTCCAAATTTGTCACAAATACCAAGTAGACATATAATATGAATAAAATTAATTAAAATAATCTATTCAAATCCATTGGAACCTTTGTAGACCATTTTATCCTTTACAGGACCTAAGTCACCTAGTTGACAATATTCAACAACTTCTAGCAACTTGGTCACTTTGGGTCTTGTCAAGTCCCCTAAACACATGTAAGGACCACATAGGACCTATTATTTGACTAGTGCTATGGCTAGAATAAATAAAAGACAAAAATAAGGAAATACCTAGGTTTTAGACTTAGGCTTCCAAGGTGTTCTTGCACCATACTACCCATTTCAAGGAGCTAAGAAGAACTTGATGATATCAGGTCTAGGGGAATGCCAACCTTCTTGAAATCTGCCTTAGCAAACCAAGTAGCCTCTGAAGTTGCTTTTCCCTTCCACTTGATGAGGTGCTCCACATACACCTTGTGCCTTGTA
Organism: Cupressus sempervirens; assembly: GCA_028749045.1. Classification (NCBI taxonomy): domain Eukaryota; kingdom Viridiplantae; phylum Streptophyta; class Pinopsida; order Cupressales; family Cupressaceae; genus Cupressus; species Cupressus sempervirens. The sequence goes on along the minus strand of CM053792.1, from coordinate 172,633,280 downwards.
GACTTCTTCACCCTTGAGTATAACACCTTTTCTACATCCAACTTGCTATTTGTAGGTGTTGTAGTAGGTTCAAGATTTTCATTAACATCTAGAATGATTTGAGATGAGTCACCTTTGTATTCGACCAAATATTGCACATTAAAAATAGGGAATATGCTCAAATCAAAAGATAAATCTACCTTATAGGAACTTGCTCCATATTTATCCAATATCATGCAAGGCCCTACCCTCTTCATCTATAGCTTAGTAGGAATACCTTTTTGAAGCCTTTCTTTGTTCAAATGGACCATCACATAGTCCCCAAAAACAAACTAGATGTCCTTCTTCTTTTCATCCACCTTGACTTTGAGTTTTAGATTGTTTTCTTGAATAGTCTTCTTGACTTACTCTTGAATATCCTTCATGGTTAGTACAAAGTCTTCAACTTGACAACTGATCCGATCCATCTCTCCAAGACACCTTAGTTCATATGCACCTCTTAGATGCATGCCATAAACAATTTCAAAAGGACTCTTTTCGATAGTCCTATTTTTGCTATCATTATAGGTATATTCTATTTGTGAGATGATAAAATCCCAAGTCTGACCATACTTCTTAGTTAAGAACCTAAGAAGGTTACCTAAAGTCCTACTAACCACCTCAAATTGACCATCATTTTGAGGATGGTAAGCTAAACCAAAAGACATTTAGTGACAAGCTTCTTCCATAAAGTCTTCCAAAAGTGACTAATGAATTTCACATCTTGATCTGACACAATACTTAATGAAAGTCCATGAATCCTTACAACCTCTTTGAAAAAAAAAATGAACTATACGACTTGCATCATTAGTTGTCTTACGTGGAAAGAAATTCCCCATTTTATTGAATCTATAAACAAGAACATAGATGCTATTATATCCCTTCTTAGTTTTAGGAAAACCTACAACAAAATCCATTCTTACACAATCCCATGGCCAGTTGGTAATTGGTAGAGGCTAATAAAGACCTAAATTGCTCATTCCTCCCTTTTCCTTTATGCACACCATGCATTTCTCCACATACTTTGTTACATCTTTGACCAATTTATGCCAATAATAGAATTTTTTCACTAGCTCTATTATCTTGTTGATACCAAATGGCCACTCAAGCTACCATTATGCTTCTCTTGTATTAGGTTCTCTCTCATGGAACCTCTTGGTACACACAACTGGTTACCCTTAAATAGCAACCCATTTTGAAAAGTTTATTCTAAAAATCTACTATGAAAGTGGTTTTAAAAGTCCATGCATGCGTTATAGGCTTTAGAAATGACCTCATCATTCTTGTAAAGATTCTAAAAACTCTCCAGTCCAATGCTATGAAGCTAAATCTCTTGGACTGTTAAAACCCTTCTACTTAACTCATTAACAACATTGTTCATTTATCCTTTCTTATGTTTGATTGTAAAGGTGAAGGCCTACAAATACTCCATCCACTTTAAGTGCATGTTGCTCAACATCTCCTATGTGTTGATGTAGCTAAGAGCTTGATTATTTGTAAACACAACAAATTCTTTTGGCAACAAGTAGTGTCTCCATTTCCTAAGAAATTGGACTAAGGCATAAATCTCTAGGTCATAGGATGAGTACCTTTTATTGGGCTCATTCAGCTTCTCACTATAGAAGGTTATTGGTCTACCTTCTTGACTCAAAACCCCAGCCACTGCTAAGCCACTTGCATCACATTCTAGGGTGAATAGCTTATCAAAATTAGGCAATTATAGGATAGGTTGAGTGGTTACTTTCTTCTTCAGCATATAAAAGGACTTTTCAGCTTCTAAGTTCCACCTAAACTTAAACTTAACTCCCCCCTTTATGGTATCAAGTAAGGGTGCACAAATACCGCTGAAATTTTTAATGAATTTCCTATAAAATTGGGATAATCCATGGAAGCTTCTTAGCTCAGTGGTAGTGGTAGGTGTAGGCCAACTTAGAATATTATAAAATTTCTCATTGTACATCTTCAAGGTTCCTTTAGACACCACAAAGCCTAGATACACCAAATATTTCTTGAAGAAGTCACACTTCTCAAGTTTGATTGCTAGCTTCTCTCCTCATGAAGCCTCTTCCAAAACTACCTCTACATGCTTGACATGTTCCTCTTTGGTCTTGTTGTAGATGAAGATATCATCCAAGTACACCACCACAAATATTCCTATGAAGTCTTTGAGGACTTCATTCATGAGCCTCATGAATGTGTTAGGGGCATTGGAAAGACCAAATGGCTTCACAAGCCATTCATAAAGACTATCAGTAGTCTTAAATGTTGTCTTCCATTCATCTCCCTCCTTTATTATGATTTGGTGATACCCAATTTCCAAGTCAAACTTAGTGAAATACATAGCACCTCCTAGAAAATCCATAAGATCTTCAATTTTTGGAATAGGAAACCTATTCCTTATTGTAATGTAGTTAATGGCCCTTGAGTCAGTACACAACCTCCATTTTCCTCCCATCTTGGATGCCAAAACCACTAGAGCTACACAAGGACTTATGCTCTTTTGGATTATATGATGTAAAGAATCTTAAAAATCAACCAATAAGTGGGATACATGCTGATCCCTTCAAAATACATTAAATAATTACATTAATTAAAGGCATCTCATGAAGTAAAACAAAATATTTTTCAACACAAAAATATCAACCCTCCTCTATTTATATATCCCGATCTCTATATCTGATTCCATTGTTCATAACTTCTATTGTAAATGTCTTCATGAAAATTACTTTGGTGGAATTTTTTCAAATTAGACCTAATAAAACATATCCAACTATTAGAAGAATCCAATTTACCAATTACAAATTATGTTGTCTTCATTAAGACCCATTTTATCTATAAAAAACTAGAAGTAAAATATGTAACCCTACCCAGGGCATCCAATATCTTTCATAAAACAACTTCAAATGACATAAAAACAATTCCACATTATCCATTCATGAGTCTAGTTTCCAAAACTATAAGCCATTAATTTTTACAATTCATTTATCATTATATAATCCCATATCTTTGCTTGCAACTCCATTGAATACATTTAAAAACTAGTTTTCACTCAAATCTATATAACATTCACAGATATGCATAAAAATGTCCCAACCAAAAATTAAATGGAATTTAATTCACATATCTTTCAAATAAATACATTTAGACTTCCTAAACTATCCATATGCATTCATACAAATTTTTGCAACATGACTATTTACAAGAGTTCTGAAATCTAAAAATAGTAACTTCTACCAAAATGATCATAACTTCCTAAATATTGAATTAAATTACTGCACGCCAAATAGAGAAGAAATATAACTCATAAAAATATCCAAACATAAAAATTATACAGGGTTTTGAGGCCTTATATGGCCATACAAGGCCTGGAGCCAACATGAATCTAGTTTTATAGTATTTTTGATAGTTGAGAACTTCCCAACCAACTTTTGAACCAATTTATTACACTCTTTAACCCTTTTTGCACTTTTTGCAAATTTTTAAAGTTGTAACATTTAAGCAACTTTTACATTTTAGAAATTTTGATCTCACAACCTTGTTCCAACCTTAAAAACATGTCATGATGGAATATTAATCACCATTTACAATATTTTAACTCTTCCTTGGGTTTACAAACACATTTTGACCTCTTGACCAATTCATGACCTTACTAGGACAACTAGGGAAAATTGACAACTTTTACAATTTATGACAAAATCGCTTGATAGCCTTTACATCTTGACCAAAATACAACATAAATGACTCAAATGGATTTAAATATCTAAAATAATGAATCTTAAACTTCTCATGTTCTTATACTTTAGGTGCTCCTGCACCATCAGACCTTGGTCCATCAACTCTTAGACTTATCTTTTCACTTCAAGGTTCTAATCTAGAGTGAGCTTATAGGATTCATTATTAGGAAAAGTGGCACCTAATACAAAGTCAATTTGATGACTTATAACTATCCTACAAGGTAGGGTAGCTCGGGTACCATCACTCACTATGTCCTTATACTTTTCAAACAAAGTTTGGACTTCAACCAGTAAGGGTTCCTTGATCAATTTTTCTTCATTATTGGACTTCAATATCATTTCAAATCCTTGGGTCTCCTTGTGCTTAAGGTCTTTTATAAACTCTTCCTCTCCACATAGCAACACACTAGGCAATTAGGACTTTGGTTCTTCCCCTTCCAACAGGGACTTACTTTTGAAAGTCTTGGAAACCTCTGGTATTTTGGGATTTGGAACTAAGATCCATGTCCATTATGTACCAAGAAGGAGGGCCCTTGGAAGCATCAGCAAGAATTTTTAAAATGATGCCCTAGGAAAGCCAAATGCAACTTGGTTAGGAATCACAACTGGAAAAATAAGCTATGGTGGGTATTGAGCAATTAAATACCTCAATTTTTCCACATAACAAGTAAGGAGAAGGTCTAACCTTTCTTTATTCCAAAGGAGAGGTCTTGGAACATTTTCTAAGGTGGTGTTCCATCGCAACAATGATGAAGCACTTGAAACCCTCATTTTTGGCCTAAAATCGTACTTTGGTTGTATGGATGGTTTGGGGGTTGAAAAATCACAAAATATTGGTGTACTCTAAAAAGGGTATCCATAAATGTATTTTTTTTGTAAGGTTTTTAAGAAGTTTTTTCAACAAATCTTGTTGCCAGCTATTTGGGAGGGCTAATTCCTAGTAGCCTTTTTTGAGAAGTTTGGTGTATTTTCCCTAGTAGATTGAATGCACCTATGAAATCATCATTATTTAGGGTCATGTATGTTAGAAGGAGTCCAAACAAACCCTGGATGAAGAACTAGCACCCTTGGAGCTATAGATGGACTTGAGGGTTAGTAGTGGATTGGAGCCGGCTAGTAAGAAATTTGATGTTACTTTGTTGGTGTGCTCCCAACTGAAGGATTAGGATCTCTTGGGAAAGGTCCTAGTAAACATAGTGTATGAAGAAGCCCTAGTGGGACTAGTGAATGACCTAAGGTATCCCTAAGAGAGCTTGGGGTTTGGAAGCAAGGTTGAGGTGTTACATCGGTTCAATCTCTTCTTCCATGGCTTTACTCTACTCCACATATTCTAAGGCATATTTCACTAATTTTAACTCTTTCATGCTCAACAGGCATGTATCATTTCTCAATTTGTTCCTTGTCATTGGTCTAGCATATTTATTTCCAACAATTTCTATAGCAAGATGATGTCTCTTGACATATTTGGACAACCTTGGTTTGGCTCTGGTTTCTTCATTTGGTATATTTACTTCAGAGTCACTATGTTCATCTCTATTAGGTAGTTCAACATCTCTCTCATGTACACTAATTTCAAAATTAGAATGTGCTTCAACTTTGTTCTATAACTCAACATCTGAGTGTAGCTTGGTCCTTGAATGCAACTCAACATTCATAGTATGTGACTCGATAGCCACTAAAACTTGTTGCTTTGTAGCTTGATTTGCAACATCTTCTTTAGTAGGCATACCTTCACAAAAGTATACAAATGATTTTTATTCTTCTAGTTCTTTTATAGGTTCAGCCTCATGAACTTTTGGATATTCATCTAAATTTACATTTGCACTTTCCACAACTTTGTTAGTGTTAGTATTTAAACACTTATAAGCTTTACTTCATGTGGAATATCCTAGGAATATACCTTCTTCACTTTTTGCATCTAGTTTACCATTCCTGAAGTCTTTGAGAATATAGCATTTTCTTCCAAATACCTTAAGATATTTTACATTGGGTGAGTATCCATACCATAGTTCAAAAGGTATTGAATGAGTACCTTTCTTGACTTGTACACAGTTCAAGGTATAGATAGTTGTACTTGTAGCTTCTCTCCAGTATTTCAAAGCATCATTTTTCTCCATCATGACCATCCTAGCACAATCCATTACAAACCTATTCCTCCTTTCAAATATTCCATTTTGTGGAGGGGTTCTAGGAGCAGCTATCTATTTTTTGATTCCTTCATCATTATATAACATCTCGAACTCATCAGATATAAATTCTCCTCCTCTATCAAATCTTAAACATTTTAGATTTTTACTTGTTTCATTCTCAACTCTTGCTAAGTACCACTTAAACATTTGGAAAGCATCAAATTTCTATTTTAAGAACATAACTGTCATCATTCTAGAATAATCATCAATAAACATCATAATGTACTTATCTCCTTTGTAGCTTTCCACTTCAATTGGTCCACACAAGTCAATATGAACAATCTCTAGTAGTCTTCTAGAGGTATGCATTTTACTTTTAAAACTTGACTTTGTCATTTTTCCTAACTAACATTGTTTGCACATTATATAATTAGATTTCTTCAACTTAGGCAAACCTCTAGCTTTTCTCATATTACTGATACTAACCAAGTTATCAAAATTAACATGACATAACCTTTTGTGCCATAGCCACACATCATCGAATTCTACAATTAGACAAGCAACATCCTCTATATCAAGATAGAATAGATTACTCCTAGTTTGATAACCCTTTCCAATCAATTTCCCATCATTGTCATATATCTTAGCAATCTTATTTTCAAACTCAACCTTAGATCCTAAATTATTCAGTTGTGACACACTCAACAATTTATAGTTAAGTCCTTCAACATGGTATGCATTGTCACATAGAATCTTTTTTGTGAATTTGATAGAACCTTTTCCTTTTATCAAACATGGTGCATCATTAACAAATCTTACACTACTTCCATCATAAAAATTCAAGGTAATGAACTTACTTTTTTCTCCAGTCATGTGATGTGACCACCCACTATCAATGATCCACCTGCCATTCTTGCTCACACAAGTCACAAGTGCAATTGCCTCATCTTCATCAGATTCATCCTTCATAGCAACATACACCACTTCATCATTGTGTTCATTAGGTTCATCTTTTGTTTCCTCTTTAGCAATGTAGCAATCGTTTTTGTCTTCATCTCTTCCACTTTTGTACTTGTCACCACCTATGTAGTTCTTCTCTAGACATCTAGCAACAATATGACCAACCTCATTGCAATTTTGGAATCTTCTTGCTAGTAGTGCTTCAAGTTGATCTACATCCTCCTTATCTGTATCACTATTACTAGATACATACTTTATCTTTTTCTTCTTCTTCTTCTCATCAATTTCCTTCAATGAAAGCTTAGCTTTGAAAGAAGATTCAATATTTTCAAGTTTGTAATTATCAAAGTTAGATAGCTCAAAAGTAGTGAGCCTACTTACTAGATGTTCAAGTGATAGCTTATTCCATGGTATACATCTCAGTTCTTGAATTGGGAAAATTCTAATAGCATATATGGGCAGAAATGTTCTTAAAACTTTGCTTAGTATAGTATCATCATCTATTGTGCCAACAACTCCTCTTATTGCATTAAGAACATCTTTTATCCCTGAGGCATATTGAGCAATATTTTCACCTTCTTGCATTCTCATATCATCAAACTTACCTCTGAGACTTTCAGCTTTGGCTCTTAGAATATTAGTGTCTCCTCCATAGATGGTTGTTAAGGCATCCCACATTTTCTTTGCACTACCAAGACTTTTGATATCATCAAATTCAACATAGCTTAGGTAGAGGCAATCCCAAACATTTCCTGATTGTGTTCTTTCTTCTTGTTCATATCCTCAACAATTATTTCTATATGGATCAACATGCTCAATACTAATGGTAGTTTGTGCATGATCTCCAAGTCCTCCAAGGTGTAGCTTTATCAAAATTTTCCATGTAGGAAAGTTATCTCTATTAAGCTTGGGTACATCTCTTTTTGACATCTTGATCTTTGTGCTTCTAGTACCTTCAAACTAGTCCTCTTAAGTAGATGGCTCTAATACCAATTGTTGGAATTCTTTAGAATAATTGAGAGGGGGGATGAATTAGTTATCCAAGGTATAAGTGTATAAATAAAACTCTTCACATCTTAGTGAACCCATAAAACATTTATCATCATGCATGCATCCATAAGATTATGCAATCACTTAAAAACTTGTAGATTAGTATGAAATAAATTTGTAGAAATGTAAACATGAAATATAAAAAATTCAACAACACACTTGACACAATAATTTAAGTGGAACTCTAATTTGGGAAAAACAACCAGTAACATGCTACTCATTTTCACTCTTCTGAAGTGATGTCCTATGAAAGACAAACCCTATTAAAGGTTACAATACACACTGTTAAATTTGACCCTATTAAAGGATTTCAATCACCCTCTAGGAGTGAGCCTTGTTAGAGGACTTTGACCATTCACTTGGAATGTTACCTAGTTAAAGGATTTGCAAATGACTATTAGGTAAACCTTAATCCAAAGGATTTACCCTAGATTGATACAATTATTAGAGAGTAATAGTAAGGCTTGATCTAATAACAACTTACAACTCTATTTGTAGACTATAGATCTCTATTTGAGTCCTCCATTCTGATTAGTTTTCACACATTTAAGCTCTGATAGCTTGTTGACCCTTCAAGCATCCATACCCTTAAGCCTTCTTTCTTAACATGCCAATGTAGACTCTTCTCTTAGGTCACTTGATGAAGCAATACCCTTGACTTCTTCTCTTCCTTAGGTTCTTATACATGATAGTACTTGCTTTTAACCAGCCATTCCTTTAAATAGAAAATTAAGATCTTTTGTCATTCATTCTCCATTGTCCAATTTAGGGTTAGGATAGATTAGGTAAGATACAATGAATCTACCCCTCATTCCATATCACTTCTAGAAACTTCTCCTTCAATTCTCTTTGAATTAACCTCAAAATGGTTTACCATGAATACTGTGCCACTAGCTCATCAATCTTATCTTCCACCTAGTTCACACAATCAAAGAAAACAAAATTGTTAGGTTAGATTCATCAAATTAAGAATCTTTCAAATAATGCAATCATTCGGCCCTAACTTGCTTTTGATGCTCAACACACACTATGTTGCTTGGCATCCTCTATAAAATCACTCAGCACAAACTAAAGTTTACTAGTGTTTGACATCAACTAAACTTTACTTGGCATCTATTTTTTTTCTTGGCTTATACTATAATAGAATTTTGCTCGATTCCAACTGATTTTTTTCTCAACTTGCATTTACTTTTCTTAAGACCTACTATCCACTCAATCAAGCTTTGTAGACAAACTTTGTTTAAATTGTTCTTCTAAGCTTTCTTAATGTAACCAACCTTTGCAACCTCAAGTAGATTATCAATACACCATGTTATCATTGTCTTAGTTGATTCTTATACTCCTTTACATTACATAACTCAACCTTTCTTCTAGGTGCTATTGTTACATCTTTTGTTAAAATCCTCTTCATCATTCAAATAAATGATAGTAGTTAAATCATATAAGTAATTGTCTTACCATTATATAGCAGATTTGACATCAGTGACAAAACAATGATTGAAACATATTCATCATACTTGTATCAATCTATTCTCAACAATCTCCTTCTTCAACAGTAGGATGGCTACAATGTTATCATAATGTATGATGGTTTTCATGAAAAATTGATAGATAAATTTGTTCAAAACTTTCCAATTAATAGCATGACACTTTGGGGTAGAATTATTCGTGTCACCATAGAAATAAGAAGCCAAATCTTAGGTATCCCAACTGAAGGAGAGATAATTTCCAAGATAACCAATTTGGAGGAATTGGTTGAGCATTTTTACAATGCTCAAGAGGATTTTAAATGCCCAAAACTAGTTAGAAGTAATGGTAATTGTTGACCATTTTTAACCAACATTTAGTCCATCACTAATATCTAATCAAAGAAACCTTCAATGGAATAATATATGTGCAAAGAGTTAACATCATGCTAAAATTAGTAGCTAGTATTTCATTTTAGTTCAGTCCCTTCATTGACCGAGTTGATTTGATCTATTCCTGGTCAGGTTGACCAACACAAATGAGATCTAATAACTCATTCATTTTCACAAGAACATTTTCCCATCCTCCCAAAAGTGTGAGATGTTGCCATGTGTCACTATTTTTGCATTTCTTCATACTATGGAGTCTCTTCAAGGCTATGAGGTCTAGAATTATGACATGTATGTTGAGCATCCCAAACGAGTTGGCTCTAGTGGGTTTGCAGGTGATAGAGTCTTTTTGTCTATGATTGGTCCATGTATATCCATATCAGCAGCTCGTAGGGTCTAGAGTTTTATAGGGATGCAAATGACATGCTGACATGCATCACCATTCTGGTCTTTCTTTATGTTGTGGAGTCTACACAAGGCTCTAAAGTTTGGAATTGCACCACATGGTGGAGGGTCCCATCTCCAACACTTATTTTTTAACACAACATGCATTACATAGGTCAATGACAGAGATCTAATGAAAGATTAAAATACCATTTTTCATTCTATCAAATAATAAAGCACATGATACTGCCAAGTGTTGGCATTCTAATGTTTCCTCATATGTGAGTGTCTCTATGAGACTCAAAAGTTAGGAATTTTGTAAGATGCTACAAAATATTTCCATTCTAAAATTTCTTCATACCATGGAGTCTATTTAAGGCTCCAAAGCTCAAAATTTCATGATAGTCATTTGATCTATCTCATCTTGGAGTTTCTTTGATGCATCTCAATCGTCCATTTTGAGGGGAGAATTTACATCAATAGCTTCAACTTAATCCTTCATTGGGAAAGATTCACGATGCATTTGGGTTGTCTATTTTGAGAGGAAGACCTTCATCAACGATGAACATTCATTTTTTAGGAAACAAAATTCTCCCTCACGGTCAACCTTGCATGTTACAGGTGGATACCACATCATGATATCCTTCCCTATGGTTTTCTTTGTCCATGGCATGCCATCAGGGCCAATTCTTAAATGACCACCAACTTATTGGGCCTTTATTGCATGATGCCATTACATTTCATGCCTCTTATATGCATGAAATGATCATATTTTTGGTGATTTGATCTCTTGTGGCTAGATGCACTCATTTCTTGTTCTTCCTATCACTTTCAATAGGCAATTGCACTTCATGATCATATTTTCTTTTCTGGTTTTTTAGATATTGCTCTCCTCTACAAATCAACTCTGCCTAATTGGGGTTTGAACTCAATGTAAACATAAGAGTTATGCCTAAAATATATAAAGAAAAGTTGTAAATATTTCTTTAAATATTTCTTAGGGGTTCTTCTTTGTTTGTATTTTATAGAAACATTATGCTTTGTAAACTTTTCCTTCCATTAATGAAGTGGCTCTATTTCTTACCTCTTCTTTCCATTAATTATTTGTGCATGTATCTTTCCATGCAATGAATGTTTCTTTTCTAATTTCTAAGGTTTGTATGTTGTGTTTAATCTACTAGTGAAGTGTTGTTTTGTGAAGAAATCATTCCTTTTCAATATTTAATCAATTCCAAACATACATGTGAGTTCTGAAAATGTAGAATAGAGTGAAGATTTGTATATTTTGGTGTTGTGCATTCATGGGAAGATATTGTAACAATGTTCTATCTTGGTGCATCACCCCCTTTCCCTTCCTACATTTAATTTCTACAATCTCTCTCCTTTTCCTCTCAAGCTCTAGTTTAGGTGCACCTTGATAGTAAGGAATTTGACATTCTTTGAAGATTCAACCTCAGAGCACAAGTCCCACACTTAAAGGCTATTTCTAGGTTATAAAAAATCACTTGAGGGTCATACCTCAAGAAAGGGTGCAACCTTTTGTGTCAACAATTTTTGGCACCCTTGGTGGGACAGTCATTAAAAGATTCAAATCAAGTTTCTAGAACCTCTACCAATCATACTACATTTTTTGGAACACCCATTGGGACACAAAGTCAACTTCATAAGTTTGCTAGTCAATTGGTATGTGACCTATTCATTGAGAAATTGGGTGTTTTTCTTAGCACAATCAGCCTTTGGAGGCACTCATCTAAGATAATGGAAACTTTATGCATTTACTAAATTCGATAAACGAAGTGCCAATTTGTGTAAAGATCTTTTGATCTTTTTTTTCTTCAAGTTTCTATGAAATCTCTTGGTTAAATGCTTCAACATGGACCCACTTCATAGAGAACCCTTTTTTTGCCCTCCATATTATGAGAATGAAAATGAGTTTCTAGCTTTCATCCACTCTCTAGAGTGGAAGCTGGGAGTGGTCCAATTTGTGAAGGACTTTGATAGAAGGCTTGTTGTAGAATCAAAGGAGACAAGGCTCAATCTTTCCCAACTACAAGTAGCTAAAATTTAGGAGCCCCAAAAGAGGAAATTTTTTCACTTTAGATAGAGCACTCCTCCCATTTTGCAAAATGTGGAGAGGACACTACCAATCATTCCATCAGAGCTAGCCCCTTCTATCCAAGAGGATTCAAGTATTGTAGATCACAACAATGTGGTCAAGGATATTTCCTTGGACCAAGCACTATCAAGAGGATGCACCATCAAGAATCTAGCTCTGCAGCACTACATGTTTCCCCTGGTCATGCTCATTCCAGAGTATGAGGAAGATTTCAACAAGAAGAGAAAGTAAGTCTTTCTCAACAAGCCATTTCCCAAATGAAGGAAAGCTTCATCATATTTAGCATTGGGAAGAAGAAGTTCCATGCAATAGTATGCTCATTATACTTGTCAATTCACTTGACTACCCTTTTGCGTGGAATAAGAAATCAACTTGTAAGAAAGGGCAGTTATTTCAATAAGCCAGCTAATGGCTTTGTTTGATTTATTTTGTTTGTAAACTTTTGTACATAGTAGAGTAGGTTTTTAGGTTTCCAAGAAGTGGGCCTACATATTTTCTCTCTCTTTATGAAGCTCCCCAAAGTTTTTTTTTGTTTTTTGGTTGCAAAATCGTGTGAAGTTGTAGGTTAAATGGCATCTTATTCTTCTATTGGTGACTCTATGCCCAATGTATTGCTTAAGGCCACTCATCCATGCTTAGTAGGAAACCATCCCCTTGAGGTCACCAAGAATGTAGGTCATCCGCCCCCCCCCCCCCCCCCTCGCCCCCGCCCACCCCCCACCCCCCCTCCCATTTAGCCCATCACTAATATCTGATCAGAGAAACCTTCAATGGGTTAAGTTCTTTATAGAGAGTTAACATCATTCTAAAATTGGCAGCTAACATTTCATATTAGCTAGGTCCCTTAATTGACCAAGTTGACTTAGTTTATTCATGGTTGAGTTGACCCACATAGACAAAATTTGACAACTTGTGCATTTTCATTAGAACATTTTCCCATCCTCCCAAAAGAGCATGCTACCATGCATCACCATTCTGAAATTTCTTCATACTATGGAGTCTCCTTGAGGATCTACATTTTGGAATTATGCCACGCATGTTGAGTACTCCAAACAAGTTGGTTCTAGTAGGCTTGTAGGTGATAGAGTCTTGTTTCTCGTGATTGGTCCATGTACTTCCATATCAATAGCTAGTGGGGTCCAAAGTTTCATATGCATGTAGACGAGATGCTTCCACACATCATCACTCTAATGTTTCTTCATGTTGTAGATTTTTTTCAAGGCTTTGAAGTCCATATTTGCACCATGTGGTGGAGGGTCCCATCTTTGGTGCTTGTTTTTTAACACAAGATGCATTGTGTAGATCAATGATAGAGATTCAATGAAAGATTAAAAGAACATCATTCATTCCATCAAATGGCAAAGCATATGATGTTGCCAAGTGTCACCATTCCAACATTTCCTCATATAATAGTGTCTTTGCAAGACCTTGAAGCTTGAAATTGCATTAGATGCTACTACACATTGCCATTTTGATGTTTCTTCATGTGGTAAAGTCTTTGCAAGGCTCCAAAGCCCAAAATTTCATGAGAGTTAGTGGATTTGGTGTACCTTAGAGTTTCCTCACTACATCTCATCCATATATTTTGAGGGTAGAATCTACATCAATGGCTATGACTTAATCCTTCATTGGGAAGGATTCACAATGCATCCGAGTGATCTATTTCAAGAGGAAGACTTTCATCAACAGACAACATTCATTTTTGGGGAAACCAAATTACCCCCATAGTCAACCTTGCATGTTGTGGGTGGATAAAAAATCATGATATCCTTCCATGTGGTTTTCTTTGTCCATGGCACACCATTAAGGCCGGTTCTTCAATGCCCAATGACTTCTTGGGCCCTATTTACATGATGTCATTACACTACATACCTCTTTAATGCATGAAATAATCATATTTTTGGTGATTTGATCTCTTGTCGATGGGTGCACTCATTTCTTTCTCTTCCTATCACTTCTAGTGGGCAATTCCACTTCATGATCAGATTTTCTTTTTGATTCTCAATGATATCTCTCCTCTACAACTCAACTCCACCTAGTTGGGGTTTGAACTCAATATAAACATTAGATTTATCCCTGGACTCTATAAAGGCAAGTTGTAAATATTTCTTAGGAGTTCTTCTATGTTTGTATTTTGTAGTAGCATTAGTCCCTACAACTTTTTCCTTCCATTAATGAAATAGCTTTATTTCTTACCTCTTCTTGCCATTCATTATTTTTTCATGTATCTTTCCTTGTAGTGAATATTTTATTTTCTAATTTATAAGGTTTTAATGTTGTGTTTAAGCTACTGGCGAAGTGTTGTGTTTTGAAGATATCCTTCCTTTCAGCATTCAATCAATTCCAACCCTACATGTGAGTTCTCAGAGGGTAGAATAGGGTCAAGATCTGTGTATTTGGGTATTTGATTCATGTGTTCTACATTCATGGGCAGAGATTATAACCATGTTCTATCCTTGTGCATCACTCCCTTCCCATTTGTGCATTTACTTTCTATAATTTATCTCCATTTTTTTGTCAAGCTATAGTTTAGGTGCACCCTAATAGTAAGGAAGCCACCCTTCTCTAGATATTCAACGTCAGAGCACAAGTCCCACATTTTAATGTTGTTTCCATATTACACAAGCTCACTTGAGGGTCATACCTCAAGGAAGGGTGCAAAATTTTGTGTTAACAATAACACTATAGGGATAAATTAGGTTTCACTATCTGATCCTTGGAAAGCCTTGGTAAAGGTACTGATGAAATATTTTACATGTGATGGACAATATGCAATGGTTCTTGGATTTTGTTTTAAAATGTTATGTAATCTACAATTCGGGGAGTAGCGAACTGAGATCAAGGTAAATATTCCATAATTTCTTTTCCATCAACTATCAATAGTAATCCATAATGTTAGAAAAAAGTGAAAGGAGGTAAGATATCAGCCTCATGTCCATTTTATTTTAAAGCATCATTTCATGAAAAATGCAGTCGAAGAAGAATCTTGGTATAACTTCTTAATTGGAAAAGGGAGTACTAGTAATCCTAAAGTTAAATAGGTAAAACAAGAACCTAAAGCTCAAAAGACACAAAACCCCAAAAAAAAGGAGAAATAGAACCCTAGGGCTAAAGAAATACAAAAGCCTAAACATCAAGAAAATTGGAAAAATAGGGCTAAGAAGATTGAGCAACCTAAAACTTGAGGGAAGCCAAAATAGAGACTAGACAAGAAAATCCCTACTATTGCTTGATGTTTCCTCAGTTTTTTATCAACTAACTTTATTCCTATAGGATTAGCTGCTCCAAAGAATCCAAAAAATTCTACAAGGTCAAAATAGGAAATTATGCATGTTGAGAAACTAATTAAGGATAATCATATTTAGTATGAAACAAGACAAACACACAAGGAAACAATAGCTCATGAAAAGTATGATCCAAACACTATGAAATTCAATGATACAGTAGGAGTCACACAAGAACCTTCTATTCAAGAACATGTTTTTGAGGAGCATGAGGAAGAACATTTTGTACATAAAATAGAGGAACCTTCTCAAGAACCTCTAAATATAAACAAAAATCTTGAGACAAATCCACAAGAACTATCTTAGGATAAAGTTAATGTAGCTCTTGATCAAGAAATTAATCAAGAAAATGATAATTTGCATGGTCATCAAGAACATTATGGCTCCACCCTTGTTTCCCCTATTTGTGAAGATTTAGAAATAATTGAAGAACATAGTAATGATAGTTCTAATTTTGAAGAAGCAAAGGAAAAAGAGGAATTTTGAGTAACAAATTTGTTTCGAACAACAATATGATGAAGAAGAAGTATAGGATGGAGAATTTTTTTAGAGAAGAGAGGGAAAATAGATTTTAGAAGAAGGATAGGTTGTAGAGATTCCATTAAAAATAATTATCAGTGAAGAAGAGATGCAATTGAGGGTATCACTTTCTCTCTCTCAAAAGGAACAAGAGCTTGAAGAAAAGAAGTGAATGAAAGAAGAATTGTATGCTCAAATGATTGATAGAAATCATCAAATTCAACAACAATTGGTCAATTTAGAAGCTGAAAAGAAAAGAAAAGAAAAGAAGAAGCATGGATCTTCCTATGAGAAATGAATATCCAAAAAAAAGTCCTTTTAGAGAAGACTTCAATTAAGTTGCAAAGATTAGTGATGCTACTGAGGTATATAGACAAAATCTACAATAATTTGTTAGAGAATACAATGATGAAGTTAACCATATAAAATTTCAAGCTCATAGTGGTATTAGGGAAAGATATGAATCTATTCCTCTTAGAATTGGGTGAAGAGGGCCTCTAAATCATCACAATTTCATTTGGTCAAAAAAAAGAGCAAGGGAGATTTTCAGTTTTACTAAATTACAAGGAACCAAGTAGATTATAATGTGATTTAGATCTACCTTAATTATTCATCTTGTTCCTCAGTTTAATTCACCCAATCAGTTTGATTTTGATAAACTTGGAAATTGGAGAGATGATGTTGTTAGAACAAATGGCTATTAGCATGCTAGAGCTTATCTTAGATACAATTTTATGGAAATATGTCTAAGCATATAATGAAAGGAGGGGAGTAAAGAGATAGGGTTAGAGGCACACCTGATTATCCAATCAACTTGTTGTGTAACACAATGGAAGTGAACAACACCAAGGAAAGAAGGAACTTTGAAATTATATATTAATTTATCAAATTATTTGCATACATGCCTAGCTATAAGGCCTTCTTGGTTAAGGCCAAAAAAATACAACTTCCAAATCCATAATCCATCTTCAAATTTTCTATTCCAAGAACATATTCTCTCAACTCTCTAAGTAATGTCTAATCTAAACCTAAACACCCTTGTTTATACTTTCCAAAATGGCTTACAAAAGATTCTAGATCATTACATAATAAAAAGGTTGACCTTAAAATGGATTGCACACATCCCAAGATAAGATCCAAATATTAAATTCATAATCCAAATTAATTACATAGGTTAGTTCAAACTAAGAACCAATCATAAAAAACTTGGTTAAAGAAGGAATCGAGCATTAGTAAATATTAGGCTCACTTAGCACATGAGGGAACACTCGTCCAACAATGAATAGCTCAACCAATACTAGACAGCTATGATAACTAGAAAACTATAGTAACTCAGCTAACACTAGCTACAATAACTCAACCAAAACTATCTATAGTAACTCAACCAACACTAGCTATAGTACCTCAACCAACACTAGCTATAGTAACTCAGCCAACACTAGGTACAATAACTCAACCAACACTAGCTATAATAACTTAGCCAACATTAAACAAATTGGTAGCAACGAAAACTTGGAAACCACTAGTACTTGGCTCTAACATGAAGAATGAATAAAGATGACCAGGCTAGCAGGATAACCAAAGATGCTCATACATCAGATAACCAATTGAATCATTGAGATGTCACAACCTAAGCTAAATTCAACTCAGATTGAGAAATCCATGATGCATCTTCAATAGTTTTATTTTTCTATTTCACCAAATATTCATATTTATCTTCTCCTCTTCTACATTTACCAACTCCTGATCTAGTATTTGTTTGACATCTTCAATCTTATTCTTAGGATAATCATCAGGTACAACAACTTTTTTATCTGACTCATGATACTCATGCAAATTAGAAACATTGAATATAGGAGATATATCCATGTCATCAAGTGTTAAGGTCACTTAACTTCATAAGCATTACCACTATCAAATTTCCTCAAGACCTTACGAGGTCCAAACTTCTTTATTTTCAGCTTACTATATGTTCCAATAGGAAATCGGCCTCTCTTCAAATGAACCATCACCTCATCATCAACTTCAAAAACATGATGTCTCCTACACTTATTAGCATTCTCCTTATACTTTTGATTACTTTGTTCCAAATTCAACATTACTTCCTCATGCAAAGACTTCATAAAGCCAAAATATTCTTCCCCTTCAAGGTAACATCCCTCAAATCTGATACTCCTCTAGGTTGCATTCGAGTAACAATCTCAAAAGGTTTTTTTCCTATATTCCTATTCACATAATTATTATATGCAAACTCAACTTGTGCCAATACCATATCCCAATTACTCAGGTTATCTCCAACTAAACATCTCAACAAATTATCCAAGCTTCCATTCACAACCTCTGTCTATCCATATGTTTGTGGATGGAATGTAGAACTAAATTTCAACTCAGTATTCATCTTCTTCCACAAATTCCTCCAAAAGTAACCAAAAAACTTACTAGTCTTTGTCAGAAATAATACTTTTTGGTAATCTATGTAATCTAACAATCTCTTTGAAGAAAATCTCAGTAACATTCACAAAATTTGATGTTTTCTTACATGGTATGAAGTGTGCCATCTTAGAAAACCTATCCACAACAACAAATATGGAATCATACCCTTTTGTTGTCTTAGGTAAAGCAAGAAATAAATCCATATTGATGTCACTCCAAGGTTTCTTAGGAACATAAATAAGTGTATACAATCTAGTATTTTGATTTACTCTTTTTGCAATTTGACAAATTCCACAACTCCTTACAAACTTCTAAACATCCTTATACATTTATGGCCAATAATACTCATCCTGAAGAAAACTCAATGTCTTATCGATTCTAAAATGTCCAGCCAAACCACCACAATGTTTTTCCATAATCAAATTGACTGTCATAGAATTTCTTGGTATACACAACTAAATTTCTTTGAACAACATACCTTCTTGAATGAAATACTCATCATGCTCACTCATTTGACTTGATAGATTTGGTACTCTACACTCTCTCCACACCTTAGAAAAATTAGGGTGAATATCATACAACTCCTTCATCTCATCAAAACCAAGAACTTCAATCTTCATCTTAGTCAACAAAGAATGTTGTCTACTCAAAATCTTAGTCCACTTAAAATCCTTTTTATCTCAACTCATTGACTCAATCATAACATTACAAACATAACTAAAATTCTTTATAAACTTTCTATTGAAACTAGCCAAACCATGAAATGATCTTACCTCATCCACATTCTCAAGTGAAGTCCATTCCAAAATTTCTTTAACCTTCTTAAGATCCATTCTCAAACCATCATTAAAAAATCATAAATCCAAAATACACAATATCCTCTTGCATAAAGGAACATGTTTTCAAATTAATTAGTAGTTTTTCCTCTTTGAATCTCTATAATACTTGTCTAGCATGCTCGAGATGTTCTTCCTTCATCTTAATAAATATCATAATATCATCCAAATAAATAAAGACAAACTTACTATTGTTGTTTCACAATGCACACCCCATTTCTCCTAGAAATGGGGACCTCCTAGTAAAAAAAAATTCCATAGACCCCTAGTCCAAGGCCTAGGTCATTTTGGGAACTCCACTTAGAGTCTAGGTCAAGCCCCTATCCTCTAACTGAGAAACCTAGAGGTCAAAACTAAAGAATTTAGTGTTAAAGGGTATTTTTAGTGCTAAATGGCATACTAGTGTGCTTAGCACACATGCACACCCATCTAGGGTGTGCAGGTGCACTATATGCACAAGTGCACACTTTACTCCTTTGGAGATATGCACTCGTACACATGCATAGTTGCACAACTCCAATAGGTGTGCACCCCCACCCCCTCTCTCTAACTTGCACAAAGTGAAAAAAATTGGCACATGTTCATAGTTGTGCACATGCACACCATGTGCACCTTGTCGTGGTGCACATGTGCGCTAGTGTGCAACTGCACACTTTTCTAATTTTGAAAGGCAAATTGGCACTTAAGCACACCTTCCAAGGTGTGATAGTGCACAAAAAACTATCTTATTGGGGGAAAATTATTTTTTTTGACTAGTCTTGACAAAATTTTATCAGTTTGAGTCCTAGGAAGTCCTCTTTTTGGTTTTTCAACACAACATAATTAATGTTTACTTCTTTGTGTAGATGAAAAGACATCCTTAACTTTTAAAGGTCATAACTTTTGACCTATAGCTCGGAATTCAAAATTGTTTACACCATTGGAAAGAAGAACTAAAAATCTAATTTCAGTCCCTAAAACAATGAGCCTTTGGTTGTCCATTTTAGGAGCCGATGAAGGTTTCAACTTAAAATTTTGAGTGGAAGACCTCCAAAAAAGCCAGTTAAAAAGAATTAGAAAAAATTGTAAAAGAAGTATGAAAAGGTTTCGAACATTGAATCATTTTGAATAATTTGAATCACTTGGTCTCTAATGAGGAAGGATCAAGTAGTCAAAGAGAAGAAAGAATCAAGCAATTTACACTGAAGATCAAATATATAGAGGTTGGATACATGAACTAGAACATGTTCCTCATATATGCAACTATTAATGACAAGATTCGACATAGGTGCCTTGGGATTTTAGAAGCAGAAGGAGTTTAGGTCTATGAATTTTTTTGGCTATAAAGAGGGCATAAATCATCAAAAGGATCAAGGAAAGTACACAAAAGTGATCTAAAACCCCATTTGAGCAAAACCTAGTTACCATTTTCAAAACCACGCACTTTTATTTTTTGGTGAATTAAGCACCTTGCAAAAATTTCTCCCAAGGTGCATAGGTGTTCAAGGTGTATAGGTGCACAAGGTTTGCAAGGTGTGCTTCTCCCAAGGTGTACTTCTTTAGAGGCGCACCGATAATTGGTTTCTAGTTTCAAATTTAGAGCTTTCCATGCACCAAAAATGCATTCTAACGGTAGTTTAACTCCTAAAAACATCTAGTGAAGATGGAGCTTCTATTTTTGACATCTTTGGAGACTCCTACATCATCTAATGGCTTTCTTCTTTTTATTTTCTAATGCTTTCTTTGTTTTAAGACATGTAAAGGCTCATGCACCCTTTAATTGTTATAAACAAGGGTGGAGTCCTACTTAGCACCAGTTACAAAGTCTGTTTGTACATAAATAGAATTGTTTTATTAGTTTGGAAGAATATATTTGATTGAAGGAATCTCTCACTCTCAAAAAAAATTGAGGAGAGAATTTCATATAAATTTAGGAATGTAATATTTATTCCAGGCCACCCCTATTTTGATGCAATAATATATGCTATTGGTGCTCTCATTCAGAGTGTAGCTATTCTTGCCCAAGTGTGTTATTTTTGTGGATTCTTGTTCGTGATAGAAATGGATCCAATGGTTTTATTGTGTTATTTAGGTTGTGCAATCTTTTAATTCTTGTGTTTGCTATGGTTTTACAAATTCCACTGACATACTTAGTTTGAGAAGAGATCACCATATTGTTCCTACATAGGTTTTTTTCTTGCATGAGTGCACTTTTTGTGGCCTTGGGATCTAATGAAGAGTGAAACATCTTACGATTATTGAATTCCCATCAATTATTGCATCAGTGGAATTAAGGAAGTGTTGCTCCTATTTTCATTAGTTACCTACCGATCTTTTCAAAGGCTTAACTCACAGACATGTTGTTTTCGTGGTTTATGTCCATTAGGAATTTACTTTTCAAGTCATTTGCTTAAACTTCTTGTTACCCTATCTTTTTTACTTGCTTTTACAAACTCTTGGTTAATTTAGGAATTCATATAGTTCCATTGTTAGATTGCATTCATTTGAAAAATAGAAAAATAAAAAAGAAATATTTCGTTTGTGTGATTATTCTTTTTGAGATAGCAAGCAGATTCAAAATCTTGTCTAAAATTGGTCAAAACTAGAAAAGGACTCCTTGTGAACACTCACATTTATCTTCTACTGAGTGGATTCTAGTAGGTCGTAAGATTTCCTAGAACCTTGGAGTTGATTCTAGATTAGCATTTCAAGAGAGGAGTTTGAAAGGGATCTGGCCATTAAGCATCATGCAAAATGACAACTCAACACTTACCCAAAAATCTCTTGAAAAATTCATTCATGAATATTATGAAAGTACTAGGTACATTAGTCAAACCAAAAGTTATATCTAGCCATTCATACAAAACATATTTTTTCTTGAAATTTGTCTCCCATTCATCACCTTCTATGATTTTGATCTGATGATGACCACTCTTCATATCAATCTTGGTAAAATACTTTTCTCCACTCAAATGAGTCCATTGTGTCATCCATCCTCAGCATAGAAAAGCTATATTCAATGTGATTTTGTTAATAACTCTAGAATTAGTACACATTCTCCATTCTTCATTCTTATTAAGTGCTTATACAATAGGCACAACACATAAATTTAAACTTTCTCTAATGAAACCTTTATACAACAACTATTGCACTTTTTTTGTTAAGTTCTTCATTTTCTATAGGTATCAATCTATATGGTGTCTTTTATGGTAAAATAACTCTAGAAAATAGGTCCATACAATGACTTATAGTTCTCACTAGTAGTAAACCATCAAGTGTATGTTCAACAACAATCTCTTTATACCCAGTTTCTACTGGCACTTAGCTAGCACTGTTAGCTTTTGTTATCACTCAGTAATCATTGTTTGTTGTCACTTGGTTGATACTAACAACTTAGTCCCTTAGGGATTACAAAAAAATACACTTGGTTCTTCTTAATTCCCTTTTCAAATTGTTTCCCACTGACCACACAAATTCTAATAGTAGTACAATTAACCTCATCTGGACTTTCAATCAATGACAAAAATACTTTCTTTCTTCCATTCACCTAAAGAGTATACTGATTCAATATTCAATCATGTATAGCATATCTATCATATTGCCAAGGTCCACCCAATAAAGTATGACAACAATCTATAGGCATAACACCACACATAACTTTATCAAAGTAATTTCAATTCTTGAACTTCTCCACACATTATTCACTTACTAGCAACTTATGTTCATCATTGATCCATGAAACGTGATAGCATTTAGGGTGTCTCAACCTCTCTAATTGTAACTTTGTAACCAACTCATCTAATCCTAAATTTCTAAACTTCCACTATCAATAGTCACTTTGCAACATTTTCTAGCCATTGTACATCTAGGCTCGAAAAGACTTCTCCTTAAGATAGTTTCCTCATCAATTCCCTTATTACACAAAGTTCTCCTTATTGTCAAATTCTCTCCAACCTCAGGTCCACTTGGTGATCCCTCAAGATCTTCTTGAATCACAATATTTTTAGTACCTTGTTCATTACCATTAGAATATCTACACTCAAAGGATCTATGCCCTTCTTTTCCACATCTGAAACAATTACCATGAAACCACTTCTAGAATAAGAATTACCTCTTCCTTGATAAGAATTAGTACCTCCTTAGTGAGAATTATCACCATTCCATTTGATCTTGCCTTTGTTATAATTTAACCATATGAATAATGTAAAATGATACCATAACAATATTCTCATACATAATAACACATATATGTTAAATAAGGAAACCCTTGATCAAAACAAAAAACCCTATGGATTTGGTACCCACAAGATGATGCACTAATATAAATATTCTTTGTTAGAGGATAGAAGCTGTTAGGAGTTGTGTCAACCCTGTTAGGAGTTGTGCCAACCCTATTAGGAGATGTGGAAGATAGCTAGACCCACTGCCCAAACAACTTCAAGGGAAATACCAATAAACCCATTGTCCAAATGATCTCTGTATTATTCCTTGTAGAATAATAGAGATGAAATGTACTTAATTCCTTTATCTTTGTCCTTCCAATCAAAATTCTTCTCCTTCAAATCTTGTAACTAAATCTCAAACTGCACATCCAATAATCCCTTGTATAGATTACACACATTCAATAAGCACTCTTATCCTTTTTGCAATTCACAGTTCAACAATGATCTCAATACTTGAACACACTTGCAAACAAGGAAAACATCTTTCCTTTATACCCTACCTTCATAATAATTCCTTGAGTCATCCTTGAGGCTTTCCCAATTAATTAAAATAAGATAATTAATTAAATTGCAATTAAAATAGCATTTTCAGCTCACATTCTATGTACAAAACTTAAGACATTTGATACTAAGGCTTGAACACTAGCTAACATCATCATCTAACTATCCTCTATCACTACCTAATTGCACATCACTTCATTACATCTGAGATGTAAGATAGACAAAATTCATCAAGAACTACTTTCCCAATACTATATCTCTGAACTTCTCTCTATAAACTAGGTACAAATTTTGTACACCATCAACTTAGACTCTATGCACTTAACCACATCATCATGACACTATGTTGTACATGTCCATAATTTCACATGACTAGACAATCAAACAATTTTTTGTACCATCAAGATTTTTGGTGTAAATAAGTATTTACTATTTACACTTTACTTAAGTTTACTTAGTTTAATGCATTTTCATATTAGTTTTCATGTAGACACCTAGGAGTTTGCATATTCGTATGAGTTGTCACGTAGATAACATAGTGGTTTGTGTTCCAATTGAGCACATGTTGTCTACTACATCTCTTTATGAGATACACCTTTACATTCTTATCCTTTCATTGTTGCATGTAGATTCATGCACAATGGAGGATAATCCACTTTTGGTGGACATGTTCTTAGTTGTTATGCTATCTCTTGTATGACTCCTAGACATATTAGTTGTCTTTATATACAAGGCACTTCTATGATGTATTCATCCAATTATCTGATCAATCCATTCTCATTTGATCATATCTTGTCTCTCTTGTGCTATCTCTTGAGCTTGTATATCTTGGTATTTTATTCTTACCTTAGGAAAATTCTTTAACAGTATCAGAGCTATACTAAATTCTTACATGGTA
Source organism: Cupressus sempervirens (assembly GCA_028749045.1). Lineage (NCBI taxonomy): Eukaryota > Viridiplantae > Streptophyta > Pinopsida > Cupressales > Cupressaceae > Cupressus > Cupressus sempervirens. Next base: position 172,608,360 of record CM053792.1, on the reverse strand, counting down.
TCAGAGCCATAGGAGTTCCATTGCATAGCCATTGGAGAGATTTTTCTTTTGTAGGTCAAGATTGGAGCTTGCTAGTGCAAATAAAATGTTGGTATCACATTCAGAAGGTCAAAAAACCCCTAAATAGACTTTTTTTTCATCAAAATCAGACATCTAAGGTGAAATCTAGAGTCATTTTTTTGGAGGTACGACAGCGAGGATTCCAAAAAATAATTATAGAGGTGATTTTCAAATAGTGATATCTCCCTCATATGGACTTCTTTTTTCAAGAATGTGTTTTTGTTTTGGGGTAGAATTTTATGATCTACACATTGTTGCAAGTTGTTTGCAATCCCTATTCTTGAGTTTTTGTGAAAATCACAAATCCTAATTTTTGCAACTTCAAAGGCTTCATTTTGGCTCATATAGATGCATATTCAAGTGCTTTTTTTTTTTTTTTAAAGTGCATTATTTTTTGTCTATTTTCCAAATTTGGTATTAGTTTGGAGTAATTCTGAGTAGACATAGTACTTTCAAAATTTGGTCATTTTTGGCCTATTTTGACACTTGTAATTAATTAGATCCTTGAGAGCTATTGTGTCTTATCTTGTTGAGTTTGATATAAATTCATTATTTTTGTTGTAAACATCAAAATTAGAAGTCCACTTTGGTTCATTTTGACAAGTGGCAGTTGTATACACACTAAGTATAAAGTGCCAAAATCATCTATTTTGGGGGGTTCTTTGATTGAGTGTTTTGGGGGGTGTGTCTTGAGTGTTTTTACTTCTCTTTCTCTTGTGTTCTTTTATTTTTCATCATGGGTTATCCTAGATTTCCACTTTTAACTCCACAGAATTATGCTACATGGAAAATTAGAGCATGGTGTAAAATGATGGAAAAAGCTTTAATTGATTATGTCAATGGAACCATGGTTGCACCATTTGATCTTGATAAACTAAATGAATGGAATCATAACAATAAGGTTGCTATTGGTACTTTGAGGAAGTATGTACATGAAGATCTTATCTTCCATATTGATAATATTAAAATAGTAAAGGAAGCATGGGATAAGTTTTCTAGCTTGTATGCAAAAGTAGACAAAGCTGGGGGTTTTGAACTTGATGAAAATCTCATGTCATTAGATCCAAAGGAGTTTGACACAATTCAAGACTATATCACCAAGGCACATGAGCTAAGGTCAATGGTTAAGGATTGTGGAATTACCATAGAGGATGAAAAATAGATCTACAATTTGATGAGAGAACTTCCTCCGGAGTATGCATCATTTGTTTTGAGCTTCAACACTCATAAGTTGACCTTAGGTTCTTCATACACAATGCCTTCATTTTATTCCTTCACAAAGATGTTGATGGTAGAATAATTAAATTTGATGAGCATGGGGATTCTTAAGTCTTCAAAATCCAAAGCATTGGTGGCTAGTAAAGGGAATCAAGGAAAAGGGTCTAACAAGAAGCAAAAATCATGGCAAAAAAATTTAGAACATGAGAAAGAAAACTCAACCTCCTCACCACAAGAAAACTCCAACAATAATAGAAAATCATCCAAGAAGGAGTTTCTTACTGGTGCATATTGCAAGAAGAATGGACATGAAGAACATCATTTTTATAAGGAGATAGATGAACTCAAGAATCTTCTTAAGAAGAATCAAATTGGTCTACCATCAAGAATGACCACTTCATTCTCTTCTTCACATTCAATTTTTTATAAAGGAATGGATCACATGGGAAAAGGTCAAGCCTTATTAGCTACTTCAAGTCAAGATTTTGGGAGATGGCTTCTAGATTCTGGGGCTTCTCATCATATGGCATCTTCATAATCTATGTTTTCATCGTTTGATCCTTGTCATACTCCACTTATTTTGATGCAAAATCCTACTTACACTAATGTGATTGGGAAAGGAACTATTGATAAAGGGGAGGGATACTTCAATGATGTGTTGTGTGTACCTCACCTAAGTCATAATTTTCTTTCCATCTATCAGCTCACTCATGGAGATAGAGGAAGGACTGTAGAATTCACACCCGATTCATTTTTTATCAGAGACTTGGAGACTACATAGATCATTGCTACATGGGTGGTTGATCATGCATCTCAGCTATACTAATTCTCAAACTTTGGTCATGATGATGACAGTCATTCTTCAATAGATTTTGGTCACACTTCTAGTGTTAATTCGTACTTTGAGGAGAACTTTGGCTACTTGAACTTAGGTGTTCTCACACATGATCGAGTTCTTGAGCCTTCCAATTCTTCTCCTCCTACTAATATTTCATCTACTATTGTTCCTGATGATAGTTGTATTCACATAGCCATGGATTCAAGTGATTCAGTGTACCAAGATATTCATTGTCTTCCAGACTTAGTTCCATGAGATGACTACTTGATAGGCATTTCCAATTTGTTTGTGGAGTCCTAAATTGCAAATTTAGGAGACACTATTGATGGCATTCATCTTTTCTTTGGTGAAGATGATTCTTCTTTAGTTGTTGTGAGGGAGCATGCTGAACCTCATCTTTATTCTTTATTCAAGTGTTTCAGTGCAACAAGATATTCATTGTCTTCTAGACTTAGTTCCATAGGATGACTACTTGATAGGCATTTCCAATTTGTTTGTGGAGTCCTATATTGTAGATTTAGGAGAGACTAAATTCATCTTCTCTTTGGTGAAGATGATTCTTCTTTAGTTGTTGTGTGGGAGGATATTGAACCTCATCTTTATTCTCTATTTGATCAATCTTTTGAGGTTGACATGATGATAGATCCTTTGAAACAATAGTTGGAGGAGGTAACTTTCTCTTTAGAGAAGACAATTGAGTCTTTGATATATGTTCTAAATTCATCCTCAGTTGAACCTGATTTATCTTTTTTTGTAGAGTGGCATAGTACACATGATTTGGAGGAGGCACCTTTCAGTATTGCAATGGGGACACTTGGGTAGGTTTCAGAGATTTCATACATTTTGAGGTTTCTTCCTAGAGATGGGAGAGGCTTCATTGACACACGTTTGGTTTTGTTTCCACCTAAGGGTAGGAATGTTGTTCTACACTCATGGAGGAGTTTCTACATTGAACCTTGTGCATCTACCACAGGTGTACATTCTACATTGAGGGGGGGTTACTTGGTCTATCTTCCTCTTCTTCTCTCTTATGATGGGGATCTTTTCCTCACATGAGGTCTTCTTCTCTCTCATTTTGTTTTATTGTACTTATCTCTCTTTTTGGAGGGGGTTTTTCCCATGTGATTTTCCATCTTTCTCCACTTTATGAGAGATTGCATTGCATATTTTTTTGCACTTGCCTCTTGTACATGGGTACCTAACATGGCCTAGTAGCCAGGAACAATCTTGCATTATTATCTTTCTTTTGTGAGATAAAGTACATTCTCCTAAGTTACACTTAAGGGTGGGTGTTGGTGTAAATAAGTATTTACTATTTACACTTTACTTAAGTTTACTTAGGTTAATGCATTTTCATATTAGTTCTCATGTAGACACCTAGGAGTTTGCATATTCATATGAGTTGTCATGTAGACAACATAATAGTTTTCACTCCAATTGAGCACATGTTGTCTACTATATCTCTTTATGAGATACACCTTTACATTCTTATCATCTCATTGTTTCACATACATTCATGCACAATGGAGGACAATCCTCTCTTGGTGGACATGTGCTTAGTTTTTATGATTACCTATTTTATGACTTCTAGACATATCAATTGCCTTTATATACAAGGTACTTCTATGATGTATTCATCCAATTATCTGATATACAATTATCTGATCAATCCATTATCATTTGATCATATCTTGTCTCTCTTGTGCTATCTCTTGAGCTTCTAGATCTTGGCATTTCATTCTTTCCTTAGGAAAATTCTTACATGTTATCAGAGCTATACCAAATTCTTCCAAAGATCTATGTCTATTACTCTGCCAATATTTCTAGAAATAATGCTATATTGTCATCAATGAAAAACATGGTCATGAATGCAACATATTAATACTCTCCAATTCTCAGGATACTCCCCCAATGTAGTATCATCATCATTCTTGCTAACAATCTCCCCCTTTGGCATTGATGGAAACATAGATTAAAAACATCTAAGTTCCAAGAATACCAAGTAGAACTCTGCTACTTCCATCCTCATCTTTATGCACATTCTCCCCTATACCTTAAGAAGTTTTTTTCATGCATATTCTCTCAGCCATTGACAACAATGTATAAGGTCTCAATCTCAATACCAATTGTTAAAATACCAATTGTCAATCAATTTCTCCAAGTCATCAACCAACTTAAGTGTCCAAAGACATAGTTCAATACCAAATACCAAATACCAAGAGTCCTCAATGACTCAGTACATACCTGATGCTCCCTCATATAGGAAGAATCATCATTCAATCTAGTCAAACAATAGTTCTTTGTGTCACTAGGCTGATGCACTCTCTGCATCAACTATTCAGAAGTAGGCACAGGCATAACCCCAAGCATACCTCTTAAGTACTCAAATATATCTTTAGGCAATGACTTCATCAAGATATGTGCAATTTGATCCTTAGTACTTACATACTCCAATTTGATCTCCTTTTTTGCTTCTTTTCCCTCAACACATGATACTTAATAGATACATGCTTTGTCTTAGAATGCAATACAAGATTCTTAGACATACTCATTGTACTTATGTTATCACAGTACATGATAACAGGTTCTTTGATCTCAATTCTGATATCCTTCAGCATCTTCTTCATCCACATAACTTGATTAGAGTTATTTTTTGTTGCAACATACTCTACCTTAGTTATACTTTGTGAAATAAAATATTGCTTCATTCTTAACCAAGAAACCAATCTTCCTCCAAGAAAGAATGTTCTACCATTGATGCTCTTTCTATCATCCATACTACCTACCTAATCAACATCAGCATATGCACACAAAGTGAAATCACTAGATCTATCATACCAAATTCCATAATCAGATGTCCCTTTCAGATATTTGAATAATCATTGATCTATATTTCTTATGCTCAACTACATGTGTCTCATATTTGTTGGATAACTTGCGACTAGTTATCATAGTTGTGCCAAAAGGTTTACAACTTTCCAAACCAAACCTTTTCAACAAATCTTTTAGATACTTAGCTTGTGAAATGAACATCCCATCACTATTTTGTACAATTTGCAAACCTAGGATAATCTTCATTTCTCCTATCATTCTCATTTCAAATTCATTCTTCATCTCCTCATAAAATTTATCACTAGCTTCATCATTACCTCCAAAAATGATGTCATCAACAAATATTAAAATAATCAACAAACCATCTTCAATTTCTTTTAGATACAAATTATTTCTAATGTACCTTTAGCAAATCCAAGCTTTTCCAAGTAACTATCCAACCTTGCATACTAGGTTCTTGTTTCTTTCTTCAAACCATAAAGAGCTTTCTTCAATTTGCATACCATGTCTTTGTATTTTGATAAAGAAAATCCTTCAGGCTACTCAATATAAATCTCTTTTTCTAATTCTCCATTCAGAAAGGTAGATTTAACATCGACCTGATAAACCTTGAATTTATTCTTCATTGGATAAGCCAGGAACATCTATACAACTTCCATTCTTCCATTCTTGTTGTAGGTGCATATGTTTGCTCATAATAAATGCATTCTTGTTATCAATAATGTTTACAAATAGTTTTGGTCTTGTTTCTCACAACTTCTCCTTGCTCATTCATCTTATTCCTGAAAACCCATTTTGTTCCTATCAAATTATTGTCTTTAGGTCTAGGAACTAACTCCCATGTATCATTCTTTACTATCTAATTCAATTCCTCCTTTATTGCTTGGATCTAATGATTAACTTTTACTTCTTCATCTATGGTAGTGAACTTCTTCCTAGGGAATGATACTTTCTTCTGCTTAGCCAAAATACATTCCTTACACAACATTAGTAGGCTTAACAATCTTAGGCAAGTCTCTAACTATAAAAGTGCTACTAACCTTCACAATATTATCAAAGTTTATGTGACATAATCTTCTATGACACAACCAACTTTTATCCACTTTAGCTACGAAACATGTCATTTTAGTAGGGTTTAACTAAAATACATTACCTCTAGATTTATTTCTAGTTCCAATCATCTTACCATTTATGTCTTTGATGGTGCAGGTCTTCTCAATGAACTACAATAGATAACCCTCGTATACCAACTATACAACACTCAAGAAGTTATGCTTTAATCCATCAACAAAATAGACATCATCAGTATTAGTTTTACCATTAACAATATTGTATCCAATTTCTATTATATGACAGGTTGCATTGTTACCAACTCTAACAATACCCATCATGATTCTTGAACTTAACAAACTTATTCATATCACCAGTCATGTGATGTGAAAAAACACTATCAATTATCCAATCAAACTTCTTTTCAACTTGGGTAACTTGAGCTCTTTCTTCTATAATTTCTCTATCAAGATCATCTTCCTTGATAGCCATAAATCCTAATTCATCACCACTCTCACTTTGACCTTTTTCATTTGATTCTTCATCTTCATTTGCATACAAACAATTTCTATCTCTATCTCTTCTAGGGTTAAACTTTCCTTTATACATTTTCTCTCTTTTAGGACATTTAGATGCATAATGACCAAATTGATTACAAGTCTAACATTTAAATATTTTCTTGCCATATTTTTCTCTTCTCACCAGAAGGGCTATTCCTTCCTCAATCTTCTTTTCTTCATTAGCTCTATTATTGCCAAAAAAATATCCATAGGTGTTTGCACTCCTTATCAAAATTAGGTTGAATGTTTAAGGCACTAAAGGTTGTTTCAACTCTTACAAGTTCACCAGACTGTCTCAGATCTACTTCAATTGATTCTAATCTTCCAAGCAATGTTCCCTTAGTTAAATCCTAAGTGCAAGGCATCACTAGTTGAATCAACTGTATCATTGGCTTGAATGGTGGTGTCAAACTTTTTAAGATCTTCCATATGAATTCATCATCTTCCTTGGTTCCACCATGAGACCAAATACCTACAACTATTTTTGATATTTTGCCAATATAAATTCTTACAAATTCATCTTCCATCATTCTAGCATCTTGAAATGTGCATATCCAATTTTATAATCTCATTCTCTTTGTATAATCATCACCTTTAAAAGTATATTCTAAAGATTTCCAAATTTCATTAGATGTTACAAGTGACTTTAATTGATTGTACTCATTCTTTGGAAGTGTTTGTGGTAGGGCTTCTCTCACTATCATGTTAGACATCAATATATCTCTTTCTTCTTCACTGCATCCTTCAAGATTTTCTTCTTCAACGATTGACTTCTGAATTTTTTTCGAGATCCAATATCCTAGACCCATGCACAACAGATGAGTCTTCATATTCTCCTTCCAACTATCATAGTTGGCCCCATCAAATCTTGGACTATCCTTCCTGAACATATTCACCATTGATCTCCCAAAGCTGTTAAGCTTATTCTTCAAGGACTTGAGGCTCTAATACTAATTGTTAGAATATATAGTCCACTGATATAACTAGGAGGGGGGATGAATCAGTTATCCAACTAATATCACAATCAACAATCTTAACCATATGAGCAATTTCAATTGAAACCACAACAAGATACTCATACACGATAACATGAGATATGTTAACTAGGTAAACTCTTGATCAGAGGGAAATCCCTAGCGGGGATTGTACTTAGGAGTCTATTACAACATGTAGTACATATGAGTCCCTATTAGGAGACTTTGAATCATTGTTAGGAGATTCCAACCCTATTAGGAGTTGTGCCAATCTTGTTAGGAGTTGTGGAAGACAACTAGACCCATTGCCCAAATAGCTTCAAGGGAAAGACCAACGAACCCAATGTCCAAATGATATTTGTATTATTCCTTGCAAAATAATAGAATTGAAATGTACTTCCTTCCTCTGTCTCTATCCTATCAACCATATTTCTTCTACTAGATCTTGAACTGTGTATCCAATAATCCCTTGGATCACTTACACACATTCAATAAGCATTCTTCTCCTTTTCACAATTTTCACTTCAATAAAAATCTCAATACTTGAACACACATGCAAAAAAGGAAAATATCTTTCCTTTATAGCGTGCTTTTATAATAATTCCTTGAGTTTTCCTTGAGGATTTCCCAATTAGTCAAAATATAATAATTAATTAAATTATAATTACAATAGCACTGTCATCTCATACCCTATAAAAAACTTCACATGTGTGATAGTAAGGCTTGCGCACTCATTGGAGTCATCATATGAATCTCCTCTATCACTTCTTGACTATGCATCACTTCATTACATCTGGGATTTAAGATAGACAACAATCATCAATAACTACTTTCCCAATACTATTTCTCTGAACTATTCTCTATAAATTAGGTACAACTTCCATACACCATCAACTTAGACTCTATGCACTTAGCCACATCATCAAGACACTATGTTCTACAAGTCCATAATTTTGCATGACTAGACAATCAAACAATTGTGTGTACCATCAAGATATTTTTCTACTACTCTATCAATCTTTCTATAAATAGTACTATGTTGACATCAATGATAAACACAGCCATGAATGCAACATATCAATACTCTCAAATGCTCAGGATACTCCCCCAATGTAGTATCATTAGCATTCATGCTAACAAGATCTACCTCTACCTCTCTAGATTCCACCACCTCTACCTCTTTATCTATGTTCATGCTTCATTCTCAAGATCTCCTCAGATTTCAAGGCATATTGATATGCTTCTTCCACACTTTCCAATTTCACAAAACTTATCTCATCTTCAGTTCTAGATCTTAATCCATTTAGATACCTTGTAACTTTCTCAAGCTTGTCATCTACTTGTCCAAATATGATGTCCAATATATAGAATTTCTCAATATACTCTTTCACAATCATGTCCTTTTATCTCAAATTTTGTATCATTTTCAACAAGCTAACTTGGTAACCAATAGGGAGGAAATTATAATTCACCTTGTTCACTATTTTTAGCCAGGTCCTAATCTTCTCTTTTCCTCTTTTTTGTCTATCAATTTACAAACTCTCCCACCATAATGAGTCATGACCTTTCAACCTAATGACTACAATCTTCACCTTCCTATTATCAAGGGTGTCTTCATACTCAAAGAGATTCTCCATATTAGAAATCCAATCCAACATAGAATTGGTGTCCATTTTTCCATCATAAGGAACAAATACCATAGTAGGCTTTGAATGTGCTCTAGATAATACTATTAATAATCTTTCCTCATCCTGATCTTGCTTAGGTTTTTGATTAGGGTTTGGCATTATTGCTTCATCATCACTCGCATCATCAAGATGCGCTCCTCTCTTCTTGGTTGTCTCCACAACATTTAATATGGCTATAATTTTTTTTTAACATCTCCATAATAATAGTGGTAGTGTTTCCTTTTCTATGAACTATCTTCACAAATAGGTTCCTAGAAGATCATAATCCTCTACAAGTTATAGGTAAAATCCATAGATCTACCTCCCTATGACTAGATCCAAGTTAGGGTTCTACATGATCCAATCTTTATAATGATGAACCTCAAGCTCTAACACCACCTAACAGAAGGAGGGCAGTGAAGAGTTAGGGCCATAGGTGCACCTAACTACCCAATCACCTTGTTGAGTAACAAAATGGAAGCAAACAACATATAGAACAACACAAAGGAGAGAAAGAACTTAAAAATTAAATATTAATTCATCAAATTATTTTCATAAATTCCCATTTCTAAGGCCTTTTAGGTTACAACCAACCAAATACAACTTTAAAATGTACAATCTAGCTTCAAATTCTCTATTCCATGAACATTTTCTCTCAACTCTCTAAATAATGCCTAACCTAAGCCTAAGCATCCTTATTTATACTTGCCAAAATAACTTATAGAAGATTCTAGATCATTACATAATAGAAAGGTTGACCTTAAAACAACTTGCACACATCCCAAGACAAAACTTGAACATTAAATTTGTGATCCAAATTAATTATATAAGTTAGAAAAAACTAAGAACCAACCATAGATAAACTTGATCAAAGAAGGTACTAAGCATGAATAAATACTAAGTTCACTCGGCACATGAAGGAACACTTGGCCAACACTAGATAGGTTAGCCAATAATGGATAGCTATAGAACTCGACCAACACTAGCTATAGTAACTCATCCAACACTAGCTACAATAACTTGGACAATACTAGCTATAGTACCTTGGCCAACATTGAACAACTCAGTAGCAACAACTTGGAAACCACTAGCACTAAGCTCTAACAAGAAAACTGAACAAAGATGAGAAGGATAGTAAGACAACCCAAGATGCACATGCATCAACATCATTATGAAAGAGGAAAACAAAAATCTATCAAATCCACCACGATGAGGAAATCATCTAGTTCAGGAAGGCAAGAAATGATGAGAATTAATTAATATATTTCATTTTTTCTTTTATTGATCCAAAAGATATCTTTTGAATGCTAATATATATAATTGATAAGACTTACATACATTTATACTCAGAATATTGACATTTTAAGTTGTTTTTGAGATAATGCATTAATTTTGATATTCAAATAGTAATGTGTGTTTTTCCTTATCTATTATTGAATGAATCTAGTGAATTTGTGTCATTATTATATATATATTATGTTTCATCATTTACGAGGTATTTATAGATTCAAAGACAGTTATTTTTTATATGTTAAACTTTGTGGAAATAAAGTTCACTTACTGGAGAATAAATTTTGAAACTAAAATTAGCAATTAGATTAATTCAAGAAGAATTTTCATATCTCATGCATTGTTCTTACACATCTTCAAGTTTTTTTTAACACTTAATCCACTTCTTTCTTCCATTTTACTTTTGTAAAGATAGAACTTTTAGTTCTATCCCTTTTTTCTAATCTTTGATCCTGAACATTTGGATAAGTGGTTTTTGAATTTCAAATAAGGAATATTCACTATAAATATTCCATCGTTACTCTATTTGAGAGGGAAAATTTGGTAGTTTTTTTAGTAGTAGGAAGCTAGTTAGGGAAAATTAGTATTAGGAAGTATTTAGTAGTCTCTATTTTGTTTTTTCATTCTATATTCAATGAGATATTATTTGGATCCTGGATAATTGAAGAAGCTATTTGGATCTTGTTCATGTGTTCTGAATTCATTTGCAATTGGAGATACTAAGCACATAATTGGACCTGGATGTTGAGGTAGTTTATATGGTTGTATTCCTTGAAATTTATCATACTCAGTTTAATATCAAAAGAATTAGTCCAATTCTTGTTAATTTTAAATGGGTTAAGGTAGGAATAGTGCTTGTCCATACAATTTCTAGAGTGTGAACTATAGTTAAGACTTGAATATCAAATGTTAGATGGGTTAATTAAATTCAATTATCATTCTAAACTTGTTTAATAATAAAAGTATTTTTCTTTGTTAATATGGTTAATTAGAAAGTTTTTAATTAAGTATTGTTTAAAAAATATTAATTTAGATAAGTTTGAGTTATTTTTAGTGTTATTCTTATATTGTTGAAATAAAGGGAAATGTTCATGAATTCATTTTAGAGTCAAAATTTAGAAAGAGTCAAATCTTTAGAATTTCAATTAGATTTAGACTAGAATTAGAGAGCTCTAAATTTCTCTGGATAGATCCAAAACATAAATTTAGTCACTATTCTTAGTGAAATAAACCTCCAATCATTGAGTCTTGTTGAGTTCTTATAGAAGATATCCTTGTACACACCCTAGTCAATATTGGAATTTAAACTAAATGATGCAATTGACAAAGCAAAAAAATATCAGCCATTACTCTATAGGACCCTAAGTCTGACTAAAGAAATATTAGTTCATTAGGGGCATTGTATTCCATGATCATCTTCTTTAGTTTAGGCTCGACATTGATTCGGATCTAGTTGTTTAGTCCTTTCCATGACAACCATAATTGTGTAAAATCCATAGAAAACCATCTACTTAGACACCTTGTCCATACCCTACTTAGAAGCATGTTGTATATGTTGGGGATTTCCACCATGTGAATATCAATGATATCCTATATCCTAGGGTTTGTAGTCAAATGGATGTGCACATCTTTCAACACTCTAATGACTTTTACCTTTATTTTATGAAGTTGGATCACCACTTAGTTGGTAGGTTATGGAATAACTCCTAGCTTATCAGATATTGAAAGTTGCATAGCATTAAAAAGATACCAGAATCGATAAAGAAATTATGTAGATTCTTATTGAAGATCCAAATGCTGAGTAAGAAACGAGGCATTTCCACCTTATCTTTAAACATGGTGGGTATGGCCTTGAGGACATTAATCTAAGTGGTTTCCTTTTGATTCTAGGGTTGGCAGTTACCTTAGTATGATCAAGTGTCTTCAAAGGTGCTTCTCTCTAACTCAAACAACTTTATAACATGTCATACATCAAGATATTTTCCTTAGTCATTTTCATCTCTTCTATTGCACTTTAGTTCTCTATTGACCAGGAGGGATTCTTTACCATGACAAGGACATTTCTCTACCCTTGAGGTTGTTATGTTTAGATAGGTACTCATATAGGCACCAAATTATGTCATTCTTATGGATCAAGAGGGGTATATTACAATATTGAAGGGATTCCATGGTCAATGAGTCCTTCTGGATGTGCAAGTTGTTGGTGTTTTGATTGCCATTGTGAAAGTAAAAAAATTTGATAGGTTCAGGCTCAACCTCTTGGTTGAATAGGAACAAAAATTATTCTTTGAAGAAATATTTTTCCTTAGGATGTAGTGGAGTATCATATGAATCTAATAACATTGTATTGAAATGAAAGGGAGACATGCCATTAGCATCATGTGAATATCGACCCACGTCTTGATTTCCTCCAAAAACATATTTTTCTTATCATTGGGCATACTTTGGTTCATGTCTACTTGATTGATTTTATCAAACCAAACATTATTGTTGGTATCAATCAGGATGCTTACATTGTTTGGGCAAGTCTTCCACTACCATTTATTCTTAGGAAATCCATTATTATGGTCTCATGTGATGAAATTATTTCCTATGTAGTGTTATTTCCATAGGAACTGAAATTGTTTGTATGGTTTTTCCCATAATTAGTATTGTTTGGGGCTTCATTAGATCACTAAAAATTATTGTTTTTCCCTTGTCATAATCAAAGATGGGTGAGATCATTTTTTTATTTGAGACATGGTCTTTTTCATTTACTCCAATTTAGATGTCACCCTATTTTTTGTCACAATAATGGGTGTAACATTTTGATCAAAATATGATACTTTTGAAGGATCCTATCTTGGATAAGCTATGGAAGGGGCTGACATAGTGGGCTCCTATTACACTGGTATAGGATTTAGTGGAGGAAATTGATTAGACATCACTTGTTCCCCTACGAGATAGGGTGATACCATTGTGGTGGTTCTAGTTGGAATTTGTTGACATATCAGTCAAGTTTGTTATTAGTGACACATAATTATTTAGATTGTAAATAGCTACCAAGCTTATTGTATAGTTAACAGTGTTTGCCAAGCATTTTAGTTGTTGCTAAGTTCTACAGTTGCTACTGAGTTCTTTGTACAATTTTCAATGTTTATTGAGCAGTTACAATTACTATGAAGATCATCAGTGTAAATTGTGCATCTCAATGTATGTTGATTTTAGCAGTGCAAACTGAGCTATGCAGTGTTTACTGAGTTCGCAGTATATGTGATGCAAGTCCAGTGTTAATTGAGCTACTCAGTGTTAACCAAGTGACTCAGTTTATACTGAGCTTGAGGTGATAGTGTTTACTGAGTCATGCAAAGGTAAACAAGTGACTTAGTTTATATGACGTCTCATAGTATTCACCAAGTCACCAGTGCAGATCGAGTTCAAGATTACTTGAAAGTGATCAGTATGGATCGAGTTTCTACATCTTCTAAGTGCATGATGATGATGAGCATTGATAGTGGATGTCGGGTACCAAAACTTCACCAAGTCATTCTTCAAAACCTAAGTGTCTTCATTTGGGCCGACTTTGTAATATTTGTGTAAACTTGTATTGTGGCTGACTTTGTAATTGTATAATTGGATTGGTATATATGTAATAATTTGTATCATATCCAAGTGTGTAAATGTGAATTAAATATAATCAAATATAATTAGAGAAGAGTAGAAAAGAGTGAATTACAAAGGCTACATCAATATACGGGCAACAAAGACATATATATCATAGTAAGGTGATTTGTACACTTAAAGGAATTTCATTTAGCAAACCAAGTTGCACAGAGATCGACAATTGTTTCATCCTAATAGGTGGATCAATCAAATCCTTTAAGAAGGTAGACCTAATAGTCTTTTGTAAATCACTTTTTTGAGTGCATACTTCATTGCATACTTCATTTTATGTTTGTAAATCCCTTCACAAGGTGGACCTAATAGTCCTTATTGCTTGTAACAAGGTAGATCATCAAAAGTGATCAATGTAAGCCTTAACAGAAAAAATTTATACTATAGTACTAAAGCTTGTGGGTATCATCCCCACCCTAGTTTTACTTTCTATTTTGAAGGTTTCTGGGTCACCAAATCTTTGTGTCAAAGTCTTATGAATGCTTTCATATTTTTAGTTTCTTATGCATACAATTAGATTAGATTATATGAGAAGGGTTAAATGCTAATTAGACTGTTGGATTAAGAGTTGAAATTTTATAAGTTTTACAAGTTACTGATTAACCCCTCTCCTCTTAGTAACTTATCCTAGTTAAGAACATTTCCAACAATTGGTATCAGAGCTTTGTGGTTCTTAGGAGAAAGTTTAATAGCTTGAGAAAAGATCAAGGCCATGGAGATATTCAAACTTGACAAAGCTATTGAAAATGAGAAGCTAGATTTGGAAATGGTTATTTCCCAACTTGATGCAGGAGCATCCAGAGGTATAAGGGCAATCCTGTGTCACCCAAAAAAATGTACTTAGACTTAGTTTCTGTTTCATGTCTTTACATTTTTGGATACCCATTTGGCTCAAATAAAGGTTCCAACTCTCATAGTTCAACTATCAGTGCATTTGAAAATCCTGAAAAAATAGGAGCATGCAATTTGGCCATCATTTTGGTGACCTAGAAGGTGTGACATGGCCAGATGAATGTAATTGAGATTTAGAGCATTCCAGAAAAAGAATCAGGTCAAAAGGCCCCATGGTTTGAAATTTATTGCAGTTTTTCGGGTTTTGGAGACCTCCTAAGAATGCTTCAAAGTCAGGTTCGGGGCAGTAAATGACCTCAAAAAGGGTCAAAAAATGGGGGAGAAGCAAAGCTTATCCATAGGGCTATAGAGCGCTTTGAGAGCTTTCCGAAAATGTAAACAGTTCGTCAATCGGAGCTACGGTTCAAAAGTTATGCCTCCCGAAAGTTCGGCTACTGTTTCTGGATTCTTCTAGATTTGCACCGACTTCTAACATGGCTTTTGGAACCTTCTTTTTTGTTGGTGGATGCCTACTAGCACTTTCTAGAATGTACTCCTAGTCCTTAACCCTCCGGGGTCTATTTAAGGAGATTTTTGGCATTGTAAAAGGCAGTTCGGATTGGAGCTTGAGAGGAGGTGCTAAAAGGAGAAATATTCTCCAGATTTATGCTATTGTAAGCCCGTAGGGCATGTTTTGAATTTTATTTTCTCTGCACTGTTTGTACTAGCTTATTTTCTTAGTTAATATAATTCCCCCTTTCTATTGTGTCTATTCTGTTGTTGGGTTGTGTCCCCATCACAACTCAAGAAAGAAAAGGAGTAACTCTCTCAATCCTTGAAAAGAAGAAAAGAACTTGAAATTCAAATGAATCTATGTTGAAGAAAGAATTGAAGATCTTCATTCAAGTAATCAAGATGAAGCCAATGAATCAATAGAAGAACTCCTAGAAAAGAATGGTTCCCTAAAAGAAGAAGTAAGAAAACTAAGAAGAGAACAAGAAATTTAGTCAATAAGGCTATGTGAAGTCATGGAGTAGAAAAACAAGATAAAAGAAGAGTTAGATGGAAAGAACAATGAAATCCAAAACCAATCCCTTCAGAAAGTAGACTTTATTGATCAACTCTCCAATGCAATTGAAGAAATCATGAGCCTAAGATCTGAAAATGAAAGATTACAAAATGATCTAAACTCTGAAAAGAAAATCAATGAAAGATTATGAAATGATCTAAACTTTGAAAGGAAAATCAATGAAAGAATGATGATCAATCCCAAGAAGACATGAATCAATTGAATAAGAAAAATCTCTATGGACAAAAAGGAAAACCAAGAATTGGATATACAAAAGAAGGAGAATCATCTAAGCAAGGAGCTCAAAAGAATAAAAAATGTACTTGCAATCATTGTGGTAAGATAGGTCATACTTCAAACAAATGTTGGAGCAATAGAAAAGAAAAATTCAATGGAAAGTGCTACAATTGCAATCAGCATGGTCATAAGGCTAATGAATACAAAGAGAAACCAAGATTTGAAGGCAAATGTCACAAATGTAAGAAACATGGACACAATTCATCAGAATGCAAAACCAAGGTATTGAATCCAACAAAGAAAATTGTGAAAGCAATATTTGGTTCGGACTACAACACCTAGTGTAGATGTCATTATTGTGGAGAATTTGGACACATTGGAATGAATTGTGTAAAGCATCATTTAAGGAAAAGAGATACTACTAAAAGATGTTTCATTTGTACAGAACTTGGTCATCTTGCCAACAATTGCATGAATACTGGTAGAATTGAAGATGAAAAGAAGGCAAAAGTTGATAACATCCAAAAATAGATGAGATAGCAATGGGTTCCAAAGTCTACCAAGAATACAAGTCCAAGCAATGGTGATCAAGTCACTCAAGAAATGAGTGACTCCACCATTTCTACTTAAGTTCTCAAAGGAGAAACTAGGACTATGCTATCAAAGAAAACATTCAAAATAGTTTTGGATTGAATGAACAAAATGATCCAAATCTATATTAGGGATACAAAGGGATTAGTACCAAGTAAAAGGGTACTAGTGTCTACCAAGTTACTTTCTCTACTGAGTGAGGTTGAGTCACAAACTTTACCAAGCAAGGCCGAGAGTAATGAAGATGCATATGGTTACCGAGTCACAAAATCTTTGCCGAGTGTTCAATGCAAGCATAGTGGATGATAGTCTATTAAGATAATTTCAATTGATCTACCTTTCATACTAAATAATTTATGGAAAATTTTTGATAAAAAGAATGAAATCAAAGTCATTCTTACCATGAAATTCTTGAAAGCTATTGTGAAGTGCCATCTTTAGAGCATCCAAGCAATTTGAGTGAATTGTTAGTGAAAATTTTTGAATTCTCTCAAACCCTACCAAGTGAAGATGGCATCTAGTAGCATCAAGGAAAAGAAATGATCTAATATGTTGGTTTGTGTAGTAGAATGGAAGGCACCAAACTTCGAGCTCACTCCTGCAATTGCCAAAATCCTAGATCTGAGTGGAGCGCAATCTCAAATCCTACCAAAGGTATTGTTGATCAATGATATTCAAACTCACTTTAAATGTGTTATTCAATAGATTGGGACTTTGGAAATGGATGATGCCCTAGATAAACTATGTATAAATGGAGTCTTGAAACTTGAGCACCAACACCTAGAAACTAAAGGGTTAACTCACATGCCCCATTAATTTCAAGTAAAATGGATTAGGTTTATCCTTAGTTGGGTGCATAATGGATAGTTGTGGTTGGAGAAACTGGTATTGATCTCAAAGAAGATGATTCATGAAATCACTAGTCTCCCAATGTTAGCCAAAGCTAAAATGATCAAAACCCTAGGTCAGGGGGAACTTGAAAAGAAAACCCTAGTAGAATGGGATGACAGAGGAATGAAGATCAGTAGTGTCATAGATATGGAGTTGAAATTTAGAATCTATATTATTGCACACAAGAATTATAGCTCGAGTAGGTTAAATAGTGTATCGTGTGAAGCAATTGACCTTGCATACAAGGTAGTGAAGAACAATCTATCTTTCGACCTTGTTGAGCTACTGTTGAGATAGTTCAAAAAAAATATGGAAATTAAAGCATTAGGACATCAAAGAATAATCCATGTAAGTTTGGCTCCATGTTAACCTATTTATTCTTTTATGTTCAGAAATTCTTCCCTTCAAAAGGCACTATTGTTTGGAGAAAAAGATCTATCTATACTTTATTAGATCAATGAGTATATTGCTAAGATTGGTGAGAACTATAATAGTATTATGGACAACTATTTTGATACATTCAAGGAGAAAATGAACAATCGATATCGAATCCCAAAGAAACTTGTTGAAGATTATAAGGATGATGTGTGTTTTATGGTAGATAGTGACAAAGTATACATTTAGGAAGTTAAGCCTAGAATTTCATGGGTGAAACCTCTTGGATATGAGGTTAATATTGATGAAACTAAAGATATCATTGAGGCACTTGTTAATGAACTAGTTGATCCTAAGGCTGCATATTTTGGTACATATGATTAAGCAAAAGCTAGGATAGAACTAGAAATAAAGCTCCCTTGGGCAGTCAACAAACGAAAGAAAAGAATTGCAAAGCTAAAAACAAGTTCTACTTTGTTGACCAAAGGAGAAGGTGAGGATGAGGAAGTAGAGGATGTGGAAGAATCTAAGGATGAAGAACCATTAAGGAAGAAGGGAAAGGTAATTATTACTAAGCCACCAAAGCCATCCACTATAGTATTTATAAGAAGATCCTCCAGAAAGAAATATAACAAGGAAGGAGGAGACATTATATTTAGAAAACCTCCACCCACCTTCCAAGATAGATTGAAAGATTTGGAAGCTAGAGCTGGTACAACAAACTTTAAGGCATTAAAATATGAAATCAGAATAGCTGAAGAGTAGAAGCAGATAGAAGATCTAGTGATGGACAAAATGGGTAAATGGAAATACTCACCAAAATAGCTTGCTTCTTAGATTCCTAATGATTTGTTGGAGAAAATTAAGCCAAGATGGGAATTTTCCATGGAAACTGTCAAAGACATCTATGGGAAAACTCTAAGGTAGCTTATATCAAGCATATCAGATGTAGAGATAAAAGAGTCACTAAAGAAAAATTAAGAAAATTTGACTTTGAAATTCAACACTTGCCTGATTCTGATGAAAGATATTGAACATGTTGTAAGAAATGCAACTAACATTGGAAAAATATCTGTCTTTTACATAAACCAAGTGATTTTCCTGTTGATATAAAAGATGATGATTATGATAAAGAGGAAAATATTTAAGAAGCCACTCATTTTGACAACATTGATGATGAAGAGGAACAAGGGAAAGAGGCTACAAGGATGCAACACAAGATGATGAGGAAACTAATCTAGTTAAGATAGTTGTAGTAGTCATTTCCCCACTTCCTCACTCTCCAAGAAAACTAGTGACAACATCAAATGTAGAGATAGCCCCAACAAGATTGATTGTGATCACCAGTGAAAACCCAAACATCTAATCACTCTTTGCTCCAATCCAACTCAACACATCATTGACTGAAGTGACCTCCACTTCATCTACTGATTTGTAGATTCTACCTTCTTCAACTGAGTTGGCTACATTAGTTTTGAGCACAACATTTTTGGACACATCTGTGATTGCCACATCAATTTTGGATTCTTCTAGTATTTCTATTAGTATTCCTTCAATAAGTACAGTATCAATTTTTATAGCTAGTCCTAGTATGTCTACAATTATTTATATTATGGGCACACAAGAAACAAGTACAAGGATAGTTGAGTACAAGACTCAACCGAGCACAAAATTTTTGGGTAAAGAAAAAGAGATGGAGGAAGAAATAGACCTAGATGAGGAAATTGTAATCTCAAATTGGGACATTTCCAAGCTCACTCCAAACCAAACACAGTCATTTGGTGAACTCCTGTAGAAGAAAGGAAAACAATAGAGATTAAGAGAGGAAAGAGATAAGGAATTTAAAATTATTGAGGATGCAAAGAATATTTTGGTAGAGTCCATAGGCATTGAGATTGATTCTTCACAACCAATTTTGTATCAGCTAGCAGAGGTAGTTTAAAAGTTCAATGAAGATATTGATGGGTAGGATAAGCTAGTGCAAAAGGAAGAAAATAAGTTTGAGAATAAAGTGTTGGAGCACATTGCTCAACAAATTGCTATCTATCAAGCATAACTTTCTACAATATTGGGTACTCTAGAAACATTTTGTACAAATGTATCATCACTTTTTGGTAAGTTATGTGATGTTTCTGCTTTTAGCAAGGAAATAAAGGATAAATTTTCCAAAATAGATTAAGATCTCAAGGCTAGCACTCAGTAGTTGTAACTTGACCCTAGTTCAAGTTTTACACATTTCAAGAAGATAAGATTTTTGATAGTTATGCAAGCAAAACTACTTAGAGAAGAAGCAAGGATCAGATCTACATTGGTAGATATATAGAACGTGGATGCATTGTAGAAACATATTGCACATTCTAAAACTCTCATCCATGAAAACAACTTCTCCATAGCAGACCACATGATAGATTTGTCAGCAGAATTGTAGATTGCACTTCACACATGTAAGGTCCTGCAAGACAATTGGGATAAAACTATGGCTATCATACTCAAGGTACACTAAAAAATTTTATATCATTTTGGCATTACTATGTAAATAACTAGAATAAATCTTTGGAATTAATGTCAAAAAGGGGGAGAAAGATATATGTTATGGGGGAGAAAATGTAATAAGTTGTAAAAGAAATGGGGCAAAAAGATATATTGTATATAGCAAGAAGATTTATAGTATATCGCATGAAAGAACCTTACCATGTATAGATATATATCTTACAAAATCAATTTTGAAAAATCTAAAAAATAGTATACTCTACTAAGCTAGTATCACAAGGTGATAAATAAAAGGTATTTAGGAAACATTTTGAATTCAGTTTTGGATGATAAGTGTTTTTTTCACTAATGCTAAATGGGAAGATTGTTGACATATCAATCAAGTTTTTTATTAGTGACACACACTTATTCAAATTGTAAATAGCTACTAAGCTTATTATATAGTTAACAGTGTTTTCCAAGCATTTTAGTTGTTGCTGAGTTCTACAGTTGCTATTGAGTCCTTTGGACAATTTCTAGTATTTACCAAGTAGTTACAGTTACTATGACGATCAGCAGTGTAAACCATGCATCTCAGTGTACCCTGAGTTTACTAGTGCAAACAAAGATGTGCAGTGTTTACTGAGTTTTGATGTGAGTCTAGTGTTAATCGAGCTACTTAGTGTTAAGAAACTGACTCAGTTTATATTGAGCTCAACGTGATAGTTTTTACCAAGTCATGCAAAGGTAGACAAGTGATTCAGTTTATATGATGAGTTTTGTAGTATTAATCGAATCACTAGTGCAGACCAAGTTCAAGACTACTTTGAAGTGATTAGTATGGACTAAAATTCTATGTCTACTAAGTGCATATGACATCAAGCATTGATAGTGGATGTCGACTATCAGAACTTCACCAAGTCATTCTTTAGAACCTGAGTGTCTTCATTTGGGCTAACTTTGTAATATTTGTGTAAACTTGTATTGTGGCCGACTTTGTAATTGTATAATTGGATTGGTATATATGTAATAATTTGTATCATATCCAAGTGTGTGAATGTGAATGCAGTGTAATCAAATATAATTAGAGAAGAGTAGAAAAGAGCAAATTACAAAGGCTACAATAGTATAAGGAGAAAAAAAGACATATCTTTCATAGCAAGATGATTTGTACACTTAAAGGAATCTCATTTAGCAAACCAAGTTGAAAATTAGAGATTAACTAATATTTCATCCTAACAAGTGGATCAGTCAAATACTTTAACAAGGTAGACCTAACAGTCTTTTGTAAATCTATGTACCAAGTGCATACTTCATTGCATGTTTGTAAATCCTTTCACAAGGTGGACCTAGCAGTCCTTATTGTTCCTAATAGGGCAGATCATCAGAAGTGATCAATGTAAGCCTTAACAGGCCAATTTTATACTATAGTACTTGTATATGTGAAAACCTAACCTATCAAGAGCACATGTAAACAAGAAAACATTAATAGCATGTGCATTCAAGATAACAAATAAGATTAAAAAAATACTAACTCTACTTGAGTTTCAAACAGCTATGCAACCAACATATTAGAGTCCTCACACAACCTCAAAGTAGCTCAACAACGGCACCCATAAGAGGCCTTATGGGTGTACTTAAGTGTGAGGGATGTAGATGTGCTCTCCCCAAACACAACTATTGGATCTCTTGATGATGAAAATGTAATATGAAATGAATCTATACTAAGAATGTGTGTGAAATACCTTCAAGCAATGGCTATGAGTAAGCCACCCTCAAAGGATTCCATTGATATGGAGGTGAATGGAATGCAATGAGGAAAGAAATCTATAACATCATACTACCAAGAAACTAATGCAAACAACTACCAAAGGTTAGTTCTAAGCATAAAATTTCTAAAAAGCTTTAGAACTATACTAGCATGATAACAATGCATATGGAGGAGATGGAGAAATGCTTGAGACAAGGGCTCTATTTATAGGTTTGAGAGAGGCCTTGGGGAGGTGGCATCAAGGGAGACACATGTGCCAAAGGACAAGCCATGCAAAAGTAAAAAAGAGCCTTTATGGTTGAGAGGCTCAAGGTGTGCTCACACATGTGTGAGTAACCTTGGGGGAAGGAGTGGGGGAAAAAGGTGTAAGAGGTGTAAATGAGGTGGAAGCTTTATTGGATTATGAGCTTCTCACACATGTGTGAGCAAACTGTTAGGAGCTAAAAGGTGATTAGAAAGGTGTTTAGGATAATAAAGTGGGATTAAGTAGTTAGTAGGCTTAGAAGGATGAGAGTGATGGGTATAAAATAGGTTTTAGGATTAATTTAAATAAGATTTAACTTAATCATAGGATTAAAGAATTTAATGGAATGGAGGTAATTAAATAAATTTAATACATTAGAGGGATGCATTTAAATAAAATTTAAATACACTAGGAAAATGAACCTATTTAATTAAATAAATTTAATTAAATTAGTAGAAGAATATGACAAAATATAATTAATTAATTAATAATTAATTATAATGTCAAAGAAAATATTAAATAAATTAATATACCATTTGGGACAATTTTAAGCATCTACATTTTGCCCCTCTTTGATGTGATGTCGAAACAACACTATATCAAAGAAAAGAAAATATATGTTGCCCTAGAGAGGATAGGAGTCCTAGAAGCTGTGTCAAAGTGACGATAGGGGAGGAGGGTGCTCCCTCATGAAAATAGCACAAAAAATTAATTTTGGGCAATTTTCACAAAAAGATCTTTAGAAGAAAGGAAAGGGTAGGAAAAAGGCATAAATAAATAGTTTGCATGACTTCGGAATAAATAGGGGTTGACAGAGCCAAAGAAAGGGTACAGACTCGAAAAGGGACCTTGGAGGGCCTATATAAGCCTCTAAAGGGGGCAAGGAAGAGTCATTTGCACACCTCTAGAGTAGAGAACCAGAGCAAAAGATGGATTTGATTGATAGATTAAAGCTTGGAGAGTGTGTCTAAGAGCACTAGAGGTCAGTCAAGATGGCCCCACTAGTGAGTCGACTGTCCTACCTTGTTAAATTATTTATTATGCACTTAAATTAAGCATTTATGGTGCATTAAATGGGGGGAAAACTTGTTCGAGGAAGAGATGATAGTCTCCATTCTGTCATTCTGTCATCTTTGTATATGACAAGCTGGGGACTAAAGGGTCTATAGAGACAACGAGATGCATCCCATTGTCTTCGCAGATGAAAAAAGAGGGAAAAGGGGGGTTAGATATGATGATGTCCTGGTCATCATCTCTGAAAATGACAATTTAGAAGGCACCAGCAGGAAAATTGACGTCTGTGCAACTGGCAGAGATGTTAGATCAACATCTCTATGGTTTGTTGTCTTCATTGATCCACATCTTCATGGATTGGAATCTACACCAATTCACCTCTGCATGAATTGGTGTCTTCGCTTGTTTGGATAAACTGATAGAGACAGGTGACTAGGATGACCAGGGGGGAATAAAGTAGGATGCCCCATGCTAGGATAAGCACAAGAGCAAGAGATAGAGGATACAATAATCATTGCATGTTTATGTTATAGATGGAGATGATGATATTTCAGTTGTGGGAGCACTATCCAATGACCATGGTACGAGGGGATACATTGACAGAGGCAGAGTGGCAGCATGTGAGATTGTGTGGTCTAAAGCATGTCCATGAGTGGCCCAATTTGAGAGCTCACTTAGCACACCTATCAGCATTGATAGAGCAGTGGCATACACCAACCTCTAGTTTCCATCTGCCTACTAGAGAGGTGACAATTACTTTGCTTAATGTCTGGCAAATTTTATGATTTTTGATCTGTAGGAGGTACCTAGAGAATGTGCTAGAGGGTGTCGAATCCTATCTACAAGAGTGCTTTGAGCACCAACGACAAAGGCTACCCATACAGAGATCATGGTTGACATGGAGGGAAGCATTGGAGTAGAGATTTCCATGACTTCCCATTTACCTTGCCTCACTAATATGGAGGATGGTACCAAATCATGATGGGCATGGGTTCCTAATCGGGTGGACATAGGTGTAGAGCACTTTACTACAAGGTGATTGCACAATCTTCTACTGGGGTCAAACCATCTTGGTTGAGTTGTACCAGGACTTATAGATGTGTACCTACATGACATATTAGACTATAGGTCTAGGGTTGACATTACTAATGGTATAATCATGGGAGCACATAGGTGTGACACGCACCATCACTAAACGAGAGACCTGATAGCTTGGCAAGCCATATGCATGTCAATATAGGTTGATGATCTAGTACATCTCCACCGAGTTAATTGGATTTTGGAGGACATTCCTAGATGAGATTAGCATGTTCGACTAGACTCCATATGACTATGTGGAGTAGTGGGGGAGTGTTTTACCAGCATGGGGAGAGGATGAGAGTGACGATCAATTGTACCTCTGATACACACAAATAGATTGTTGGCTGATTGAGTGGACCATTCACATTGTGATGAGATATATGCCCTTTAGGGTGTAGCGATAGTTTGGGAGGATTCAAGATGCGATGCTATATAGATTTGTATATCCATTAGTATCCTGGGAGTATGGCAGATTATGGATTCATGGGACTTCCCTTAGGTTAGCCAGGATATCATAGTGGGTGATGTAGCCAGTGCCTTGGGTACATAAATAGGATCAGGAAGATGCAAGGATAACACCTACATACACACAGTGGTGGGTAGCCCATTAACGAGTACACCTAATAGTACTTGTACCACCACCACTAGTAGAGTAGGCATAGGATAAGGGGGATGGAGTAGGCAATGGTGGGTAGGTAATGTTGGTGCCAATGCCAAGGCAGGGGGTACAATAGGGTCCTCAAGGGCACAGATTCCACTAGAGGAGGGTACTAGCACCAGCGGGGCCACAAGTATAGAGGCCATAGGGGCCACAAGTAAAGGGGCCACCAAAGACATACGATGCAAATATTGTCAAGGCAAAGAGAGATAGTCTCTAAAAAATGGTTACCCATCTATAGGGTGAGGCATAGGTGGAGCGGGTGAGGGAGAATAGTGCCCAGTAGGCCTTGGGAGCCCTATAGATGGAGGTACAGGCACATTGAGCGAGGGTAGAAAATACCCAAGAGGCCTTGGCAGCACTACAAGGTAGGATAGATGTAGGAGAATTTAGTGAGTTTACCATACATGCCAAGGTAGATGAGCTGTCTAAGCTAGATGCCTTGTGGCAAGAGGTGGCTACACTATGGGCAGAGAGGGAGACATAATAGAGATAGGTGGATGAGTACCAAGGCTAGCAAGATATTTCTCGACAAATGGTACAAGATGGGGGGATGGTGATGGTGATGCAAGAGGCCATGACTACACACCGACATGAGGCATGAGTCATGCAAGAGGTAGCCTACTATAGGTCATTGTATCATGAGGTCGTGCTAGCAGATTAGCATTGACCAAACTTCCAAGGGGGAGCTAGCTCATGGACCACAGGGGGTCATCAGAGGACAAAGCCATTGGTTGGAAAACACGAGCCTCCATGAGGAGGGGATATAGGAGGGGCAAGGCCCTTATATATAGCTTACACAATTCTTATAGTTAGCAATATTTTGACACAGAGATGCAGATGTAGTGAGTTTTTGATGATGCATTTGTGCATGATGATACTACATGATTTTTTGTGTATGGACTATACACAGACACTTATTCTTTTGATATACATGACATGATTCAATGAGCCTAGACTTGTATGGATGATTGTTTCTTATGTATATGGTTTCTATGATGTGGTTACTGACATTGTGATGTAGGATGGTGTGTGATGTTATGTTTCCTATGATTTAGATATGATGACTAATGTGTGAATGATGCAAGTTCTATGGTGATATATGAGATGTATGCATTGTGTTATATGACATGTATGGATTTACTATACACTTTGTGAGATGTATCATGATGTATATGCCCCTAAATGTAATGATTATAATGTATGCACATAATGAACTAATGCAATGACCAATGATGAAATCTAATAATGAATAAAATTCCTAGTGCAATGAATATCCTAAATGAAAATTGCAGTAACAAAAAAAGACACTAATGAATGCAAAGTGAAATGATTGAACTTAAAGTGTAAATATGAGATATGAAAATGTAATATGAATGAACCTAATGAATGGACATGTGTCAAAACTCCTCACTCATAGGAACCAAGTAGCATAGCATAGGAGGGGGGAAATAAATAGAACACTTGTCTCAAGCAAGGTGCAATGAAACTCTATACTACATGATACCGAGAGATTTAGTTATGTTTATATGGGAGAGCACACCCTAGTTTGATTTTGCAAAAGGAATGATGCACCATATGCTATAAAAGCATAGATGACAAGTTTCATTAGCATGGATTGGACTCTAAGCACAATAGTGTTGCCCCAATTTTTACCCTGTAACCATTTGATGAAAGTGGAGAATTTTGTGTCTTGGAAAGGCCTAGGTATGTCCGAGTCTAGTTTTATGTTGCCTTAGGTGGAAAGAGTCTTCATCAAATTTTCCTTCTTTCCCTTCCCCAAATTTCATAGCTAGGTGGTATTCCTTCATGTTGTGAGTCTTATTGGTAGCTTAGTACCTAATCCAATAGAGATTCTTGCAAAATGCAAAGATTATTCAAAAAGTTGAGTTTTCTCTTGGCTTATCATACTCTCCATGAAAAGAAGAAGCTTGCAAAAAATTGAACTTTTCCTTCTCCTCGGAGAGTTTTCAACCCATGAAGGCGGTTCCCTATTGAGAGCACCAAATGATACATATGAGTCACAATGAGAGGAAGATAAAGTGCCTTGTGATGAATTCTTATTGCCTTTATGATTATCTTCCTCTATAGGTATTAAAGACTCATTATAGCTCTCAGAATCCTCTTTGGTAGAAAAATGAAAATGGACTTCTCCTTGGTGGGTTTTCAACCCATGAAGTCCGTTTTCCACAAAAGGCAATTTTAAAAGGAAATAAATGAAAGTTGGGCCCATAAAAAAGTTTTGCACTTCTTATGAACATCTCCAAACTCAAAGGAAGAAATAAGTTAAATGGTAGAGGTGAAAAAGAGGCCTGGGCAGAGAAATGAAAATCATCTTCTCCTCGACAGGTTTTCAACCCATGAGGATGATTTTCTACATTCAAAAGAAAATTAAGTTTTTAAGTGAATTGGACCCACATTTCGCATGAAAAATACTTCAAGAGGATAATGGAAACAATCCAACTATCATGAGAAAGATCTATTAAGTAGGATTTGATCTAGCAGATACTATCTTACAGGGTACTATGCCCATAACTTCCCAAAACTTAATGGAAAATGGGAAAGTAAGTGTGAAAGGATGGAAAGTTACCATTGGGCCAATAAAATAGTTAAAGAGAAGCTTGCATTTACTATTTCAAAAAATTTACCCTTTGATTCATTTGTGTGAGACGAATCCTGAAGATCGATGGGTAAATTGAGACTCCTATATAGATGGAAACATAACAATTATTGAAACTACTGCTCTTTCTTGAACTATTATTTAGTTAAATTGCACAACATTTTCAAATAACCTGTATTTGTGAATTTGATATCATGTTCTTATTCTAGACTCAAAATTCAATTCACTTCATTCTTAGATAGAATGGCAACCAGGGTTTGTGAGTTTTGATGGGCTGAATGGAATCAAGTCCACATTCTAGAATTTCACAGATACTTCACTCCATTTTTATGATATGAAAGATTTTCAAAAGAGGGTGAAATCAAAGCCAATTCACCACATAACTGAGAAGCTCTGAGGATGTGTGTTAGTGGAAGTAGCTAGTTTCCTAGTGGTAGTCCAAGCTCTAGAATCAATTTATGAATGCATGAATCACTAAAATCTAGATACCAGGGAGATCGTATTACCTAATGATACAGTGTTGATCTCCATTAATAGACAAATAGTGGTGAATTACCTATTAATTCCAAAGTGAGAGGAATTTTCAGTCTTGACAGTTGGTGGAGCCATCTCTGAGTTTTCCACAAAGAAGATGGTTTGGAGAAAGGAGATTATGTAAACATGGTCTCAAAATCTATGAAACGCCAAGAGTAAGGTCCCTAAGACCCTTTTTGGTACTAATCTCAAACCCAAGATTGTAGACAATTTGGTTCTCCTGCACAAACTAAAAGGTGAGGTAGAAGCTCTAAATTTTGTTGGACAATATTTCTTCTTGGTACAATTTATCTTCTCAGATACTCAATATATTGACTGAGCCCATGAGTAAGTGAGAATCTTTCAAATACTCTAAGCGCTGCAAAGTTGTACAACACCTACTATATGTCCTCTTTTCTAATTTACATGCTAGCTTCTCTACAGTTATAGCTAGAACTCCCAAGAGTAAGGGAGTTTCTTGATGATGTGAAGTCTTATGAGTTCTACCCTTGTTTACAATTGAAAAATAGTTATGCAGAGTATGTCAAAGTTAATGATGCATTCACTATGAGAATTTGTATGGAGTTCCAGGGATGCCTAGAGAGGAGATTCAGCCTAGAAGTAATGGTGGCTATTAGCCAGTTTGAAATCTATTTTATCCAGTTCCCATCTTTCTCTTATTTATGTCTTCCAACTTTTGATGGATTCACCTTGAAGCTACCAAGGTACCCAAGCAACATGATCATGTTGATCGAGATAGTGAGGCAAGCTATCCAAATGAACATGTTAAATAGGATTTTGAAGAAGAAGGGATATGAGTTCCCTATAAAGGTGGGAGCTTTCAATTGCAAGTCCCAATTTGATTGAAATTATATGCTTAAGGTGTTTGAGATGAAGTATGAATTGGAGATGTATGAGGTCCTAAGACCTATGTTTGATTTGAATGGATATGCTAGCGAGGTGTTGCAAATTGGGAGTGTGATCAAACACATTACCACTATCGAAGATTATTGGGTAGATTGTAAAGATGAATTTGAAAGTTGAGATCATGTTTTCACCAAGCTCACAGTGGAGCAAATAAAAACATATAAGATCAATCTTGATGTTGAAGGATTAGAGGATGGTGGGTAACATATGTATAGTAATACATATTTGACTAAGTTAAGAGGCACTCCTATTAGTTTAGAGCCTTATTAGGATGCTGAGGAAGACCTAGATATCACGATGGCCAAAATCACCAAAAGAACTAGAAAGTGGGTTGAGTGGACTACTACAAGGAGGAGGAGAAGTAAAAGCACAATGGCTCAAGCTTATCCAATAGCTATAGCACCTTCCTCCTCTCAATTTGGCACAACAGGTGTAACCTTAATTGTCAAGATGGCTCCCTCCTGGTTATCAAAACCCAAATTGATGCTAAGAAGGAGAAGACAGAGAAGCCAAAATATAGTGCTATTACCCTAGTCTCCTCTCCTCATGTCTCCCAGTCTTGTCTCCTCATGTCACCCTAGTTCCCTCACCTCATAATAGCCTAGTTCTGCAAGTAAGTGCTACACTTATACAACCAAGTAGCTCTCCAGAGTAGATAGTGGATTAGGGAGATGGAGGGAGTAGTAACAGTGAATCCACTAAATCTGACTAGGCAACTAAGAAGATTGCAGAAACAAAGAAAGGCCAAGAGTATTCAAAGCTTGTCTCTCAAGCTCAAAAGAATCCATTCCCCTTGACTACAAAAGCAATTACTTCATTTAAGAGGAAAATGTTTAGTATAGATTCACTCAGGATAGCTTCTAAGGTGATAGGCACTAATTCCTAGTTAGAGGACATTCTGCAGTGAAAGAGAAAGATGAAGAATGAAGGTGCTCCTAGTAAGGATAACTTATCTCTTGCAGTTCATTCTGGATCTACATTGAGTAAGGATAAGAAGAAAAAGACCTTATCTATTCTGGGACAAGATCCAAAAATAGGACACCTAACAATGGAGATTGCAAAACCCACCAAGGATGGACGGATTGAAGATATGTCCATAGATGATTTCACTCTACACTCAGTGGATCTTGGAGAGGCTAGACATGAAACCAAGGTTGGCCTGTGGAAGTCAACCAATGAAGTAATTGAAGGACAACTAGAGAGCCTCAAGTTGTCAGAGATTAGGATGAAGGTAGAGATAGAAGAGTTGAATAGATTTATTAGAGAATTGGTCACTCCATTGATAAGTATCTTCAAAATGCCAGTAACATGTATTCCTATTGTTGTTAAAGTTCAAGCCCTTATCTCTTAGCTTTAGGAAGATAGGAACTTTGGGCAAATTGGTAAGGACTAGACAAGGAAGCTCAAGATAGAGGGAGTCTCTATTATAGAGCAAATTGGAAATGTCATCTTAAGATTAGAAAAAATGAAGGATACCATCTCTTTTGAAGATGATTATTCAAATGAAGGCAAAGGAATTCATTGAAGCAAAGATCTTTCCCAAGCTAGATGAACATTTTTTTGAATGGCTTTAGAGCATTCAGTTCAAATAAAAAATGATATTGTTAGTAGAGAACCGACTTAAGGAGATAGAGGATAAAATAGAGAAGGACCAAGAAGGGATTTTGAGATCATGAGGGGACTACATGCAAATTTGCAAACTAGTATTCAAGGGAAAGGAATCATTGGAATAATCGTCATGCAGGAGAATTTCTCCAAATTCATAGATCGTCTGACAAATATATCCTCCAATAATCAAAATAGAGTTGCAAAACTCCAGAAACTTAGCGGATGCATACATGTGGGCACAAAGGAATTGCAAGATCAATTGAATTTTGTGAAGGATTTGGCCAGGGAGCATTATAAGTGGCTCTTGAGATACACCAACATACACGTGCCTAGGCATGAAGAGCTATTCCTAATCATTGTTGCTGCTAAGGCCTATAGAGAAAAAGTAGAAAAGGGAAAGAAGGTAAAGCGATTCATATTGTACCCCTTTCATTTTTTGATGTAATCATTTTAATACAAAAAACTAGTTTCTTTCCATTTTTCATTCTTTTGAGGAGGTGAACCGATTAAACTTCTATTGTAATAGTCATCTTAGAATCCTATATGTATGAAATTGAAAGATTAATAAAAGTTTGGCTAATTTTTGTTGTGAAGTACTTGATGTTGTAGAGTCAATTGAATGGTATTTTGTACCAATTATTTTTTGTTCCATTTCTTTTAGTTGTTAATTACATGTTTTCTCTTTAATCTAAACTTAAGCAAGGAATGAATGAAGTTTCATTCCCTTGTTTTGAAGTAGTGAACAAATGTGATAAGCAATGTCATTGAATGTTCAAAGAGAAATCTCTTAAGATGTATTTCCCTTTAGTTAATCTTTCCTTCTCTATAGCTTAGATTCTAGCTGAATCAGTTTAGTATTAGTTGTTATGCCATTTTGAGTTATTAAGCTTTGTGAGTTCATAAGATGTGTAGGTTCATGAACTTAATCAATTTTTTAGAAATCACTTCTTGCTTGAGTTAAATCCTATTTAGGCCTAGCTCATTTTTACCTCTCCTATTCTCGGGTCAAGAACACACCCCACATAAGTTTTAGGAACAAAACATAATTCCTTGCAAACCCACAATAGGGAGATATACCTATTAATTTAGAGAAAAGTTATCCTTTTCAGAAGCTACTTTTCAACTGTTTGTAATCAGATAGTGTTCATAATTTGGGCATTTAAGAGTAAGAATAAAAAAGCAAAAATATGTTTACCAATAGATTTTTGGCGACTCCGCTGGGGAATATGAACAGTCACTTGGCTAATAGGCATATATCATGAGGGAAGATGGTACTACCTCATGAGAACATTTTTTTAGTGCTCTAAACTAATCTTGTATTTCAAGATGACCAAGAAGATTTAATCTCATCACTTAATACATTTGTTTGGAGACATACAAAGAACATAGAACATTATAGAAATGCTAGCCAAATTCTTGAGGAAGAAGAATCTAAGGCCAAAGCTTTGGAAAGAGCTATCCAGCTAAGAGAAATCTAAAGAGTAGAAAGACAATTGAGAAGTGAATCTCAAAGATAAAAAATAATCTAGCACCCTAGAACAAACAAGGTTCTTTAGAAGTACCAAAGAATAGGGTGGACAAGACCCTATTTTTGATAAACTTACAGAACTTGGTTTTCCCATCCTAGATATTCCTAAATGGAAAGGTGAAAAGAAAAGTTAGAGTAGACCACCTTCCCCTATTAGGAATTAAAACACTTTACATACTACCTGCTAGGTATTGGCCTTGCACAGAATCTCTGCTCCTCCAATTGTCAATTTTCTACCATACCTTGCTAAGACAATTATGGCTGCTCCTTGGGCCTCAACAATAGGTCCATTAGCACTAACAACCTATCACCCACTCCCAGCTAGTTCAAGGAAGAATTTCCCTAAATTTTTAGGTGATGGGAAGGTTACCATAGATGAACATATTAAAGCCTTCTTTGTAGCTACTCACATCTTAGGAGTTTCACATATTGTAGCTACTCATGTTGCCATAAGATTATTTGTGGAAACCTTGAAAAAAAGTGCAATAGACTAATTCTATCATCTAGATGATGGCTCAATCACTAATTGGGATACAATGAGAATAGCCTTCAAGACAAGATTTAAAATTATGGAAGTTGAACATGTCTTGTTAACACTATTGACATCTATTAAAAAACAACCCACCATGAGTATGAGGGATTTTGTTTCTACTTTCAATAAGAATACTAGTAGAATTCCAATGGCTAATAGGCCCACTGTCGGTAATCTAAAAACCTTCTTCATTAGTGCAATGCCCTCGGACAAGGTAAACTTTAAGCAACCCCCCTTGAAAAAGAGATATAAAAATATTGGCGAATCTTACATTATTTTGAAAAATAAAAATATTTTCTATTATTAATTGGTGAACCTTTAACTATTTAAATATTTTTTATAACTAAATTTAATAAAAATGTGGCAATTTTAAATATTTTAAAGAACTAAATTATTAGCCAAAATTTGATAAAATTAGCCAATTAGCGAATATTAGCCACTAAAAAATACCCTACCCTCGAATATCAATTATGACTTAAGAAGGGCACATCCCACAAATTTAGCAGATGCACAAAAGAAGGCAATTGAATTTAAAGATGAATTGATTTTCGCAAGAAAATGGAAGTGAGAACTTCAAACTAAAGGAAGTTCCAGTAACACCACATCATCTGATGAAATGATTTAGAAACTGTGAAATGAGTTCATAGCAATAAAAAGGAAATTGTTCATAGTCAATAATTCTTACCACAGAAATTATTAAAATCCACCAGGAAGGAATAATGATGGAAAATTCCTATAGCCCATAGGTTCATAACCCAGGTTGGCAATTGAAACAGCACCAAAGAAAGGAAATATCTATGTCTTTCATTTGATAACAGATCATGATAGTGAGAGTTGTCCAAAAACTTCTTGTATGATGTAGTTGTTATCCATCAATGAATTGAATACTACAACGCCTTGTTTGGAGACAAATTCATACTCGAATGGTGACTCTAGAAATTTATTTTTGAAGTATGAATCAGATTCTAACCTAAGGGTGAATGTTATGTGACCATCGATGGAACTTCATGCATAGTATTGACTCGAGGTCAAAGGAAAAAGAATCAATCCTCTAGTCACACTCATAAATGACCCCAGTCCTTCAACAAATAATATTCATGTTGATCAACGAGTATCCACATCTCAAATACGTAAGGAAAAAATGCCCTTTGATTTCATTCAATTCTGTAAAGAATCAAAAATCAAAATTTCCTCCAAAGATTATTTGAAGTCTCATCCCTTTGAGTTGAAAAGACTGGTAGATCATTGTAAAGGGACTACTTTAGATTTAAATCACAATGTGACCATGGAAGAAAGAGATGAAACTTTGACATCTAACCTATTTAATCAAGAGGATTCTACCATCTTAGCAACCTCTCCTAGGAAAAAACTTGACCTGTTCTATATTTCACTGAACATCAATGGATGCAAATTGAGCAATTGCATAATAGATTCAGGTGTGTTAGACAATGTTATGCCTTATTCTATAGCTAAAGCCTTGGGTCTCAACCTTACTAAAGTTCATGGGAGATGTTATTCTATGGATGTCAAACAGGTTCCCTAGCTTGGATAGATTAAAGATGCTCAAGTAGCCTTAACTTCTCATCCAAAAAAGAAACTCTCACTGACTATTCTAGTGGCGAAAATTCCAACAAGCTATGGGCTTCTTTTAAGTAGGATTTTTTGTTGAGACTTAGGAAGAGAAATAAAACTAGATTGGTCCCAAGTAGTTATACCCATAGGAAATAAGAAACTTAAACTAGAACCTGAAGAAAAAGAAAAATTCACTGTGCTAAAGTTAGATGATCCTAAAGCTCAGATCCTTTATCAAGACCTTGAATTTGGTAATTATATGCTCTTTACTAAGGAAATTCTAACTGAACAAAGAGGTGGAGACCTAAAAAAAATTGTTCCTTAGTAAGAATGAAGAGTCATCATCTATATGGACATTGGAGTTTCATGGAAGTTGTTCCTCATCAAGATCTGGCATAGGAGTAGTGTTAATACCCCCTAAAGGAGAACCTGAACCTATGGCTTTCAAATTTGGAAATACAAATAACACTATGGAGTATGAAGCCCTATTACTAGGGATAATGGCTGTGAAAGAAAAAGGAATAAAGACCTTGAAATCTTGAGGTGATGCATAGCTCATTGTAAGACAAATTAAGGGGCAATATTCTATGAAGAATCACAAGTTGAAGAATTACAAAAATAGAGTTTGGGATGAAATAGAAGGTCTTGATGCTTTTTCTATTGAATCAATAATGAGAGAGATGAACACCAAAGCCAATTTTTTAGTGGTTTCTACTTCTTTGTTGCTACCTCACCCAAAATTTAAAGATAAGAAGTACCAAATTGAAATTGTGTATCAGGCCTCTATCCTAGATAATATAGAATCCTAGAAAGTTTTTGAAGACAACAAAAGCTTGCAGATATTCCTATAAAATGACAAACCTAGTTCTAGACATGAATCCAATGATGATAATCATGAAAACTTTAATGTCGAGCAGAAAGAGAATCAAAATGATGAAGTCCAATTGTGAGGTAATATCATTCCCCCATACTTTGTATCTTTAGAAAAAAAATTCAATAGGCATGATGCTTACATAAAACAAAAGAGGACTGAAAAGAGACCTACCACTAGTGAGTATGAATGAGTGAATATTGGGATACTCATGATCCTAAAATGATTAATATTGGAAAATGTTATTCACTTGAAGAGAAAGAAGCTACAAAATAACTTTTCATAGAATATCGGGATGTGTTTTCTTGGAGTTACAAAGACTTGAAAAGCTATAGAGGTGGGAAGATGAAACATCAGATTCCCCTAAAACCTTATGCAATCCCTTTCCAACAAAAATAGAGGAATTACAATCCTAAGGTAGCAGATGCTATATTTTGGGAAGTAGACAAGATGTTGAAGGCAAGAATCGTCTCCCATCCACCACTCCACCTGGGTAGCTAATATAGTACCAGTTAGAAAGAAAAATGGAGAAATAAGGATCTACGTCAATTTCAAAAATTTGAATCAGGCACCCTTGAAGGATAGTTTTGCTCTCCCCAATATGGATTGCTTACTACAAACAATGGCTAGAGCTGAAATGATGTCCATGCTTGATGGGTTCTCAGGTTACAATCAAGTTGTAGTGGAATAAAAGGATCAACATAAAATGACATTCACCACTCCCTGGGGTACGTTTGCATATCACAAAATGCCCTTCAGGCTCATTAATGTTGGCACTACATTTCAAAGGTGTATGAGTAAAACATTTTCTGATCTAAAGGACTAGATTATTATTATATATCTAGATGACCTCACCGTGTTTTCAAAGAAGAGAAAAAACCACATAGAAGACTTGAAGAAGGTATTGCAAAGATGTTGGGAACATGGAATCTCAATTAATCCAAAAAAATCTATTTTCTGTTTGATAGAGGGAAAGATCCTTGGTCATATATTTTCTCAAGAAGGTATTAGAATTGATCCCGAACGAGTTGAAGCCATTCAAAGATTGAGCCTACTATCAAATAAAATAGAACTTAAGTCATTCTTCGAGCAAGTGAATTTTCTTAGAAGGTTTGTACCAAATTTTGAAAAAACCACTAAGTGTATTGTAAACATGATGAAAGGAAATTCAAAATTTAAATAGAATGATGCAAGAAAAAAGGCCTTTCAAAATATAAAAACTTCTATTGCTAATGCTCCAATATTATGCCACCCGAATTATAAGTGAGATTTCATCATTTACTATTATGCCTTTGAACACACTTTATTGGAATTACTTATGCAAGATAATGATGAAGGGATGCAAGTCCCAATAGCTTTCATGAGAATACCCCTAAAAAAGCATCAGTTGAAGTACTCACAAATTGAGAAACATGTGTTTGTAGTAACCAAAGCACTTAAAAATTTTCAATTTTACATCTTGCATTCACATTCTATGGTCTATGTCCCAAATGTAGCCATAAAAAGTGTGTTAACATTGTAGGATGTAGGGTGTAATGCCAAAGGAACATGGATAGCAAAGACACAAGAGCATGATATAGAAATTAAACCTACCAAGCTAGTAAGGGGTAGTGCTTTGTGCAAAGCGATTGTAGAAAATAAGATCATTGAAGAATAAGAAGAATTGGGAGAAAAGAAATAATTTTTGGCTATAGGTCTACATGATCCTTTGTTTGAAAATATTATTTATCTTCTAGCATATAGAGAATGTCCAAAAGGTATGATGGTCAAACAAAGAAGAGATCTCAGGTTGAAAGTAGCCAAATATGTAATCTAGGATGACAAATTGTTCAAGATAGCTACAGATGGTATCTTTCTCAGATGCGTAGACAAAAAACAACAAGAAAAGTTGTTGAGAACCTTTCACAATGAAGCATGTGGAGGGCATTTCTCCTCTTCAGTCATGACATTCAAAATATTAAGACAGTCTTATTACTGCACTGAAATGTTTAAGGATGCCTACCCTTGTGTATTAAAATGTGAAAAATGCAAGTTGTTCATAGGGAGACCTCAATTAGTCACACCCTGTCATCATCAAATGGCCTTTTCAACAATGGGGTCTTGATTTTATTGGTCCGATTAACCCAATATCTAGTGTTGGTCACAATTAAGTTATAATGACGACTGCTTATTTTACTAAGTGGGTGGAGGACAAAGCAACTAAGAAAACTACTTCCAAAGTAGTATGTGAATTCATTAGGAAAACATATTGGTTAGGTTTGGTGTCTCCATCAAATTGGTGATGGATAATGCAGCATATTTCTCTTCCATGGAGATCACAAAGTTTTGTTTTAAGCATGGCATTATAGTTAGTCATTCATTTGACTATTTCCTGCAATGAAATGGTCAAGTAGAATCCAGTAACAAAGATTTGACAAATATTGTCAAGAAATTGGTGTCAAATAATCAAAAAAATTGGCAAATAAAATTCATGAGGCACTGTGTGTAGATAGGGTGACACCAAAGAGGGCAATTGGTATATCTCATTTTGAATTAATCTATGGAACTGAGGCTAATCTCCCATTACTTTTGTCATTGGCTATGAACAAAATTAGGATAGTAATTGAAGATGATATCTATAAAGATGGGTTAGAAAAGAGAATTTTGTACTTGAGAAAGCTTGAAGAGGAAAGAGAATAAATTGTGGATCACATCACACAACACTAGATGCGAGTGAAGAGACTGTTTAATAAGAAGGAAAGACCATGAAAATTCATGGTAGGAGATAGTGTATTACTATGGGATAAGTGAAGAGCACCCAAATGTATAAATAAGAAGTTTGATACTATTGGTGTAAATACGTATCTACTACTTACACTTTACTTAAGTTTACTTAGGTTAATGCATTATTTTATTATTTATTTTATGAGACACTTAGGAGCTTACACACCTTTATGAGTTGTCATGTTGACAAAATAGAAGTACGCAACTCTAATTCAACACGTGGTGTCTACAACACTAGAGTTTGCATCATTCACTAAGTTTTAGACAACATAGTTATTCACAGTCATAATTTAGCACATGGTATCTACAACATAAATTTGCATGCTACACCTTTGTAGGCTTATCCTCTCATCATCACACTTACTTCTATGCTTAATGGAGGATACCCCATATCTAGTGGACATGTGCCTGGTTGTATGACTTATCATGATGATGATTCATAGGCATTCTATATGCATCTTAGAGGCCTTTATATATAGGCACCCCTAGTTTACTTGCATTACATTGAATTGAATACATATCAATATTCTTATCATACTCTTTCTATTCTACAGTTGTGCTTGTGTTTGAGTTCTTTGTTCTTGGGTGAATTTTTCCCTAACACAAATTCTTACATGGTATTAGGGCTTGGAGAATCTCTCTTACCATAGTCATTCAAGACCATTGTTGCTTCATCACCTCGACCTGAATCTGGAATACCATAGAAATTGGGAGTGCTTAGAGCCAAAATGGACCTCGCCATTGCATCCAAAATGTCAATTTGGTGAATATTGACTATAAATTCAGCTGCCCTAGACCAAAGTCAATCATGAGGCAAAAAAAATTTCCAAATCAGCACCTGGAGGCCTCGATTTGCAAATCAGGTATGGTCATTTTGCAGATCTAATAAATTGTTTTTCGGATCTATAATTTTATAATTCTCTACTTTTTCAGAATTTTCAATTATTATTTTTTGGGTGAGGTGGCCCTGTAGAGAAATTTTTTTTGTAAGAACAAGGCAGTGACACCTCGGCTCCCATAGAGAATATTCCTTGTAAGCATCAAAATATTCCTTATTTATTTGGTGGTTTAATTCAATGGCTTCATTCATTATACTGATCAAATATTCCCATTTCGGTGGTATATTCTAAAAAGTTCTAGCACCGAACAACAAACTTGACAGACATCACTACTTGGTGGAAAACCTCTGGGCAACCTCACTTTTTATTTTCACTATTCAAGTTTTGTTTTAAAAGTTGTGTTGATTTCAGTCCCACGTCGAATGTGGGAATAAACCCCCACATTCTCAGTGTCATATCTACCCCCTCCAACACCAACAATTCAAATACCCAGCACTAAGCTTCCAATTTTTGACCTCTGCATTCATGTCTCCAACTACCTATAGAGTTCTTTCACGGCATGTAGACACAACAGATCTCGGCCATTATCAAGCCAAATTTTAGTGACAATTTCTTGGCTTTGTCAATATTTTGACCGCTATATTTCATTCACTGACCATTATAAATTAAATTCTAGTGCAAGACCCTCCTAGAAGGAGGTGAACTATGATCTGGGTGTTTTGCATTTTTTTAGCAAAAATTTTGCAAATTCGGCACCTACAATTGATTTAAAACCTTTGGCAATGACTGTTAAACTTCTTCGGCCCTGCTCCAAAACTCTTCACTATGGACACATGTTTGTCACATAGTCAAACATATAGTACCTCCTACACACCTCCACATCTGCTACAACAAGGACACCTTAGCTGCCACATGGCCGTAACATGTCCTACACGCTAGCTTATCCATTGATAGGGCTTCCATGCAGGCTCACCAGTTAGCTTTGCCATGCAAACCTTGTAGATTGTCCATGTTAGCACATTGACTCTGTTTAACACATTAGACCTCCACGTGTCATCCTCATCAACATTTATGTATGTCGTATGACTTCTATGTCACCTTTTCTTTTCTACCACGTCAATAGAGGAGTCTTTTTTTCGTAGACACTAGTCAGACACGAGGTTAAATATGACGATAGTCTAACCATGCTTCATAGGAATTTTATAACTACTCTAATGGCCTTTTCATCGTCAAATTTAAGCATGCAATTTTCTTCCCAGAGCCCTCTTTAGATGCATTTTTGATTTGGCAGCTCGAATTTGAGAGCCCATAGCTCAGTCATCTGGAATCCAAATCAAATGCAATTTTTTTAATTTTGGGTAGAATTTCCTAAACTTCTTAGTGGTGGAGTTTTTTTTTGTTTTAGTTCAAGGATTTCTTAGAAATTATATTTTTGGGTGACTATATTTATTCAATCCTATATTTTGTAACTTCAAATGCTCTGTACAAGCTCATTTGGACACATTTTCAAGTTTCATTTTTTTGAAAGTACATTATTTTTTGTCTACTTTCTAGATTTGTAGTTAGATTCTAGGGTTGTATGGACAAAAATCTCACTTTTAGAATTAGGGCTTTTTTGCATTGTATTTCTTTGATTACTTGTCAAAATTGTTGTACATTTGAGCTACAATGCTTAGTGATAGATTTGGCCCTCACAAGGTAGTTGTAAAAAGAAAAATTAGAAGTCCACTTTGTACATTTTGACAAGTGGCCTATTGTACACACACTACATATAAAGTGCCAAAAGCAACTTTTTTTTTGTTTTGGGGTGTGTACTATGCTTTTGTGTCTCTCTTGTGTGCTCTTTACTTTTATTCATCATGGGTTCACCGAAATGTCCACTTCTAACGTCATGCAATTATTCTACATGGAAATATATTGTATGGAGTAGATTATTGGAAAAAAGGTCTAAATCTTTATGTTGATGGTACAATTCCAAAACCACTGATGCTAAAGAACTCATTGATTAGAAAATTATAGACAATCAGGCTTTAGGAATTATTAGGAGTTGTGTACATAGAGATCTCTTCTTCCACATTGCCAATTTCATAGAAGTCAAACTTGCTTGGGACAAACTTGAAGCATTGTATGGTAAGGTGGATGAGCAAAAGGGATTTAAGATTGAGGATGATCTACTTCTGTTGGATCCAAAGAACTTTGACACAATTCAAGATTACATCAACAAAGCCAATGAGTATAGGGCACTACTTAAAGATTATGGAAATCCCATGAAGGATGAAAAGTTGATTCATCACATCCTGAAGAGGCTATCTTTAGAGTATGTTTCCTTTTTATTGAGTTATAATACTCACAAGTTGACAATGAGAAGTGCTTTCCATAAGCCTATCTTTGATGCATTTGTAGAAATGTTGATTCTTGAACAATCTCACTTGATAGATTTGAGACTTCTCATGACATCAAAGACCAAAGCATTGGTGGCTAGTGATGAAAACCAATCAAGTCAAGGAGGAAAATTTTCTAACAATAGCAAGAAGAAGTAATGGAAGCAAAAATCATAATCTAAGACACAACAATCCTCCTCATAACAAGGCGATTCTTCTTCCAACAAGAAGGGAAATAGTGAAAAGAAGGAAAAAAAATTGTGTGCATATTGCAAGAAGCGAAATCATGATGAGAATCATTGCAAGGTTAAGAGAATCGATGAGTTGGAAAATCTACTCAGGAAGAACAAAATTCAAGTGCCAAGTACTTCCAAGGATTCAACTCCAACCTCTTCAAAGGGAAAAGGGCAAGAACTTATGGAAAACACAAGTTCTTCATCAAAATGGATTCTTGACTCAAGTGCCTCCTACCACATGGTTTTTTCAAAGGGAGACTTTTCTTCATTTAAGCAGTCACAAGTACCACACATCTTTGTGGGAGATGATACCAAAATGGAAGTTAAGGGAAAGGGCATGTGGAAATAGAAAATGGGGAATTCAAAGACATTATCTACATTCCAAACCTTAGCTCCAAACTCCTCTTAGTTTACTAAATCACTCACCTTGGAGATGGTCACAAAGTTGAGTTCCTTCCAGATTCAGTGATGGTGCATAGTCTTAGAGATGATTCATTGGTTGTAGTGGAGAAATTCAATCATGACAAGAGGCTTTATTCCTTCTCACACTTTGTGCCTAAGTCTCCTTCTCAAGTCTTGTTAACTCACTCAAATTCAAAAATTAAACTATGGCATGAGCAGTTTGGTCATCTTGCCTTCCACTATCTTCAGCAACTTTTCTCAAAACACATGGTCAAAGGTCTACCTAACATCAACTTTTCTAAGGGTGAGTGTTCATCATGTTCAGTGGATATGCATCTTGAGGAGAAGTATGATAAAGGGAAGTCTTCAAGATCACCATTTTTTCTTATGTTGGTTCACATGGTTTTAGCAGGACCTTTTGTAGTGACATCATTTAGACAAGGCTGCTACATCCTTACTTTCATTGATGACTTTTCACATTACACATGGGTCTACTTCAACACAAGCATGAAGTGGTTGATAAGCTTCAAGCCTTCAAGAGTCATGTTGAATAGAAATCAAGGAAAACCATCAAGGTTCTTTGGATGGACAATGAAAGAAGATATTTAGACAAAATACTTAAAGACTTTTGAAAACTTGAGGGAATTGATCTATAGAATCCAATAGAATTCAGTCCGCACATGACAAATTTTGTAGCTATGAGGATTAGAACTCTTAAGTCCATGGCAAGTTACATGATACAAGACAAGTCTCTTGATCCAACACCAGAAGTTGAAGCTATTAGTAGTGCTACTCACATACTTAATAGGTCTCCTCATAATGCCCTAGATGGGAAGACTCCTTTTGAGGCATAGTGTGGTAGAAAACTAGTTGTGAGTCACTTTAGAGTCTTTGGTTGTCAAGTATGGTTAAACATATCTTCCATGGGATGCAAGGCACCACCATCTAGGCCTTGTACTTTCATTAGATATGAAGATGGTGTTAAGGCATACAGACTTATGGATCCTAAGACTCATGAGATCTTTGTGGAGAAGGATGTTCACTTTGAGGAAAGTTCACCCAACTTATCCTCTAATCCTCTCCGCACTTCATACATTGTGGAAATTGATAGTGACACCAGTGATAGTGCTTCAATAGATTTAGATACATGGGGTTCTATCAATAGTTGCAGTGAGAGGTCACGGCATCAGTATAGGCAACATGCATATATTGCCATAGTGATAGGTCCAACACAACAGGGTACACTTTGTCTTCCAGCTCCAACAATAAAAGATGATTACATGGAAGACATTGTAGGTTTGTTCATGGAGTCACACACCATAGATTTGGGAGATAGGCTTGACAATTTACATCTTCTCTTTGATGAAGATGATCCTTCTATAGTTGTTGCAAGGGCTCACTCTGACCCTCATGTCCATTCTCTACATGATCGATCTTTACAGGTTGATGTGATTGTGGATCCTTATGAACAATAGTTGTCGAAAGTCTCTTTATCAATTAAGATAGATGGTTCACTAGAATAGTTTCTACAAAAATCCTTGTCAAGATTTATATTTGTTCTTTTCAGCAATGTTGAAAGGGGTGACGATCAACATCAACAAAGGGATACTTGAGCAAGTTTTAGGGCCACCATATATCTTCAAGATTGTACCTTTTCCATTGTTTCTTCCAAAGGGAAGGAACATCATTC
Organism: Cupressus sempervirens; assembly: GCA_028749045.1. Lineage (NCBI taxonomy): Eukaryota > Viridiplantae > Streptophyta > Pinopsida > Cupressales > Cupressaceae > Cupressus > Cupressus sempervirens. The sequence goes on along the minus strand of CM053792.1, from coordinate 172,564,505 downwards.
TATACTCATGAACCAACTTCTTCCTTGGAGAAAAAATTACTGGTCAACATTTTTCATTGGGGAGGGACTACCTTGTCTCTCTTCCTCTTCTTTCTTATGGGGGGGACTTTTTCCTCTTATGAGGTTTTGTTCTTCTCATTCTTCACTTTTGTATATACTTGATGTATGTCATAATGGGGGGGTCCTAATTACTCCATCCATCCATGCATCTTTTTTTTTCATCTCTCTTTTTGGGGGAGGGTTTTTCCCATGAGCTTTTCCCTCTTTCTCCATTTTATGAGAGATTGCATTTCATTATGTACATGGGTACCTAACATGGCCTAGTAGTCGGGACCCATTATGCATTTCATCCTTGTTTTTGTAAGCTTAAGGGCATCCCCCTAAGTTGCACTTAAGGGGGGGTGTTGGTGTAAATATGTATTTACTATTTACACTTTACTTAAGTTTACTTAGGCTAATGCATTATTTTATTATTTATTTTGTGAGACACTTAGGATTTTTTGCACCTTTATGAGTTATCATGTTGACAACACAGAACCACACAACTCTAATTCAGCACATGGTGTCTACAACACTAGAGTTTGCATCATTCACTGAGTTGTCATGTAGACAACATAGTTATTCATGCTCCTAATTTAGTAGATTGTGTCTACAACATAAATTTTCATGCTACACATTTGTAGGCTTATCCTCTCATCATCACACTTACTTTTGTGCTTAATGTAGGATAACCCATATCTAGTGGACATGCGCCTAGTTGTATGACTTATCATGATGTTGATTCTTTGGCATTCTAGATGCATCTCAAAGGAATTTATATATAGGTACTCCTAGTGTACTTTCATTACATTGAATCGAATACATATTGATATTCTAATCATACTCTTTCTAGTCTATAGTTGTGCTTGTGTTTGAGTTCTTTGTTCTTGGGTGAATTTTTCCCTAAGGAAAATTCTTACATGTTATTAAAGCTATACCAAATTCTTACAGATACCTTGTGGAAGGGTCCATTTACTATTCATCAGGCATTTGAGAACAACTCATTTAAATTGGCATACTTAGATGGCAAAGTGCTACCCCTGACATACAATGGTCGGGATTTAAAACTCTATCAAATTTCAAATTGAAAACAAGTAACCTTGTATTGTATTATAGTTATGTTTAGTTCCTTTCTATGTTTTCCTAGTTATTTTTGCTTCCTTTTTTTTCCTACTTCAATTTTTTTTTGTAGCCCCCTTTTATTTATTTTATGAAACCAAAGATTTTGGATTCCTTGCTTGGGTATAGTCTACCCAATTCCCCAGTCAGAGCCAATTGTTGCCTAACTTTTCATGTTGTAACCATTTTACAAAAGTGGAGAATTTTGTGTCTTGGAAAGGCCTAGGTATGTCCAACTCTAGTTTTATGTTCTCTTAGGTGGAAAGAGTCTTCATTGGATTTTCCATCTTTCCCTTCCCCACATTTCATAGTCGAGTGGTATTCCTTCATGTTGTGAGTCTTGCAAGTAGCTTAGTACCTAATCCAATGGAGATTCTTGCAACATGAAAAGATGATTCAAAAAGGTTGAGTTTTCTTGTGGCTTATAATACTCTCCATGAAAGAAAGAAGCTTGTGGAAAATTAAACTTTCCCTTCTCCTTGGCGGGTTTTCAACCCATGAAGGTGATTCTCCACAGAGAGCACCAAATGATGCATATGGGTCACAATGAGAGGAAGATAAAGTGCCTTGTGATGAATTCTTGTTGCCTTTATTATTATCTACCTCAATAGGTATTAAAGGCTCATTATAGCTCTCAGAATCCTCTTTGGTGGAAAAATGAAAAATGGACTTCTCGTCGATGGGTTTTCAAAACATGAAGTCTGTTTTCTGCAAAAGGCAATTTTAAAAGGAAATAAATGAAAGGTGGGCCCCTAATGAATTTTCACGCTTCTTATGGACATATTCAAACTCAAAGGAAGGAATAAGTTAAATGGTAGAGGTGAAAGAAAGGCCTAGGACGAGAAATGAAAATCATCTTCTCCTCGGCGGGTTTTAAACCCATGATGATGATTTTCTACATTCAGAAGAAAATTAAGTTTGTAAGTGAATTGGACCCACATTTTGCATGAAAAATACTTCAAGAGGATAATGGAAACAATCCAATCATCATGAGAAAGATCTATTAGTTAAGATTGGATCTAGCAAATATTATCTTATAGAGTACTCTATCCATAACTTCTCGAAACTTAATGGGAAATGGGAAAGTAAGTGTGAAGGGCTGGAAAGTTACCATTGGGCCAATGGAATAGTGAAAGGACATCAAGTTATCCATTTATAACCTCACATTTACTATTTCAATGGATTTATCCTTTAATTAATTCATGTGGTGTGAATCCTGAAGATCAATGAGTGAATTGAGACTCCTATATAGATGGAAACATAATAGTTATTCAAACTACCACTCTTTCCTAAACTGTTATTCTATTAAATTGCATAATTTTTTCAAATATCTTGTGTTTGTGAATTTGATATCCTATTCTTTTTCTAGATTTGAAATTTAATTCACTTCATTCTTAGATAGAATGGAAACCAGGTTTGCAGGTTTTGATGGGCTAAATGGAATCAAGTCCACATTGTAGAATTTCATAGATACTTCACTCAATTTTTATGATATGCATGATTCTCAAAAGAGGGTGAAATTGGAGCTGATTCATCCCATAATTGAGAAGCTTTGAGGAAGTGGGTGCATGCAACTATATTCCTAATGGTAGTCCAAGCTCTAGAATTGATTTATGAATGCATAAATCACTACAGTTTGGATACTAGGTAGATAGTATTACCTGATGGTAGAGTGTTGATCTCCATTGATAGACAAATAGTGGTCAATTGCCTACAAAATCTAGAGTGAGAGGAGTTTTCTAGACTTGATAGTTGGTGGAGATGTCTCTAAGTTTTTGACAAAGAAGATGATCTAGAGAAAGCAGAATATGCAAACATGGTTTCAAAAGCCATGAAGCACCAAGAGTAAGGTCGCTAAGACCCTTTTTGGTACTAATCTCAAACCCTAGATTGTAGAAATTCTGGTTCTCCTGTACAAACTAAAAGGTGAGGTAGAAGCTATGCTAGGAAGGTGTTGCAGATTGGAAGTGTAATAAAAAACATTACCATTGTTGAAGATTATTGGGAAGATTGTAAAGAGAAATTTGAAAGTCAAGATTGTGCTTTTGCCAAGCTGACAGTGGAGCAAATAAAAACATATAAGATCAATCTTGATGTTGAAGGACTAGAGGATGATGGGAAACATATGTACAATAATACATATCTAACTAAGTTAAGAGGCACTCCTATCAATTCAAAGCCTTACGAGGAAGCTAAGGAAGACCTATATATCATGATGGTCTGAATCATCAAAAGAACTAGAAAGTGGGTCTAGTGGACTACTACGAGGAGGAGAAGAAGTAAAAGTACACCAACTCAAGCTTCTCTAGTAGCTGTAACTCCTTCTTCCTCTCAAGGTGGCATAATAGGTGTAACCTTGGCCATCTCTCAAGGACTAGCTCAACCATTAGGGGGAGGTGATCAACCTCTAGATAAGAATATCCCTATGGCTAAGACTTGTCAAGATGGCTCCCTCCCAGTTATCAGAACCCAAATTTATGCTGAGAAGGAGAAGATGGAGAAGCCAAAAGATAGTTCTATTACTCGAGTCTCCTCTCCTCATGTCTCTGCAGTCTCCTCTCCTTATGTCACCCCAATTTCCTCACCTCATACTAGCCCAGTTCCACAAATAAGTGCTACACTTCTACAACCAAGTAGCTCTCCAGTGTAGGTAGTGGATTTGGGAGATGGAGGGAGATATAGCAGTGAATCTACTAAATCTGACGAGGTGTCTAAGAAGACTATAGAAATGGAGAAAGGCCAAGAGTCTTCAAAGCTTGTCTCTCAAGCTTAAAAGAATCAATTCTCTTCGACCACAAAAGCAATTACTCTAGTTAAGAGGAAAATGTTTAGTATAGATTCACTCAAGATAGCTTCTAAGGTGATAGGCATTGATTCCTAGTTGGAGGACACTCTGGAGTGTAAGAAAAAGTGGAAGGATGAAGGCACTCCTAGTAAGGATACCTTATCTCTTGCAGTTTGTTTTGGATCTGCATTGTTTAAGGTTAAGAAGCAGAAGACCTTGTCTATTCTAGGACAAGATCTAGAAATAGGGCACCTGACAATGGAGATTGCAAAACCCACCAAAAATGGATGGATTGAAGATATGTCCATAGATGATTTCACTTGGACTTGATGGATCTTGGAGAGGCCAAACATGACACCAAGTTTGGCCTATGGAAGTTAACCAACAAGGTAACTAAAGGATAACTAGAGAGCCTCAAGTTGTCAAAGGTTAGGATGAAGGGAGAGATAGAAGAGCTAAATAGATTTATTAAACAATTGGTTACTCTATTGGCAAGTATCTCTAGAATGCTAGTAACAAGTATTTCTACTACTATCAAAGTTTAAGCCCTTATCTCTCAACTTCAAGAAGGTAGGCACTTTGGCTAAATTGGTAAGGACTAGACCAAGAAGCTCAAATTGGAGGGAGTCTCTATTATAGAACAAATTGGCAATGTCATCTTAAGATTAGAAAAAGAGAAGGATAACATCTCAGAAAATAGAAATACTTTAGCTGGAGAAAGAGTGAAGAGTGATGATTGTATCTCTCTTCTAAAGATGATTATTCAAATGAAGGCAAAGGAAGCTGTCAAGGCAAAGATCTTGCCCAAGGGAGATGAACCTTTGTTTGAATGGCTTCAGAGCATGTAGTTCAAATAAAAAATGATCTTGTTAGCAGAGAAAGGACTTAAGGAGATAGAAGATAAAGTAAAGAAGGACCAAGATAGAGATTTTGAGCTCATTAGGGGACTACATAAAAATTCATAGACAAGTGTTTGAGGGAAAGGAATCATTAGAATAACCATCATGTAAGAGAATTTCTCCAAATTCATAGATAGTCTGACAAATGTATCCTACAGTAATCAAAACAGAGTTGCAAAACTCCATAAACTCATCAGATGCATACATGTGGCCACAAATGAATTGTAAGATCAATTGAATGTTGTGAAAGATTTGGCCAAGAAGCATTCTAAGTGGCTCTTGATATACACCAACATACACATTCCTAGGCATGAAGAGCTAATCCCAATCATTCTTGTTGCTAAGGCCTATAGGGAAAAAGTAGAGAAGGGAAAGAAGGTAAAGTGATTCATATTCTACCCCTTTCATTTTTTGATGTAATCATTGTAATACAACAAACTGGTTTCTTGCCATTTGTCATTTTTCTGAGGAGATGAACCGATTGAACTTCTATTGTAATGGTCATCTTAGAATCCTACATGTATGAAATTGAAAGATTAATAAAAGGTTACCTAATTTTTGGTGTGAAGTACTTGATGTTGTAGAGTTAATTGAATGGTGTTTTGTTTCAATTATTTTCTATTCCATTTTTGTTAGTTTTTAATTACATGTTTTCTCTTTAATCTAAATTGAAGCAAGAAATGAATGGAGTTTCATTACCCTATTTTGAAGTAGTGAACGGATGTGATAAGTAGTTTCGTTGCATGTTCAAAGAGAAATCTCTTAGATTTTTTTCCCTTTAGTTAATCTTTCCTTCTCTGTAGCTTAGATTCTAGATGAATAATTTTAATATTAGTTGTTATGCCATTTTGAGTTATTAAGATTTGTGAGTTCATAAGATGTGTGGGTTCATGAACTTAATCAATTTTTTGGAAATCACTTCTTGCCTGAGTTAGATCCTATTTAGGCCTAGCTCGATTTTACCTCTCCTATTCTTGGGTCAAGAACAAACCCCATATAAGTTTTAGGAACAAAACATAATTCATTGAAAATCGGCAATAGGGAGCTCTACCTATTAATTTAGAGAAAAATTGATCTTTTTAGAAGCAACTTTTCAACTATTTGTAACCAAATATTGTTCATAGTTTGGGCATTTAGGAGTCAGAATCATAAAGAACAAATCTATTTACCAAAAAATAGGTACTTTATGATGATAGATGTAGTCTGGATAGTCATAATGGAACAAATAACATATATGCATTTGGAGAGGTCTAGGTACACCCAAAGCTTTTTTAGGGGTCTTTAGTGGGAAGTGTGCTAACCATTGCCCCCAGTGAGTAATGCATAATCATAACTTGAAACTAATAATCATATCACGAATGACATGTGTAGTTAGCTGAAGCCATTCAGGTGATACCAAAATATAGAAGATCAAGGCACACCATAAAAGGCTACAACTAACACACAAAATGAAATCAACCAAAAGAGACCTCATATTCAAGTAGTCAATCAGTCCACAACACCTACCAAGAATGTTAAGTCTCAAATGTGAAAATTTTTGTACCATGTGTAGGAAGGATTCATCCTATGTATTTGTCTAATGTTATTGCAAAAGTTTGGCAAGGGCTGTGAAAAGAAAAATTTATTGAATCATTAAGTCGCAAATGGTAATTTTTTTTGGGTTCTATTGCAGTCAATGTCATGTGATAAAGCTTATTGTAATGGGTTTTAGGATCAACACTCAATGGGAAAAATGCCTCACAAAATAGAGCTCTTTTGAAAGATGGAAGTGAATAGATGCCTCATAGACAAGAGGTCTTTTATTAGATGCATGAAAAGTGCAAGTCTGGTAGGACTTCTACAAAAAGGTGGGATGAAATGGTGGAAAGGGGAAGTGAGATGAGCCTTATAGATAATGGACCAAAATACTTTTTTTAGGAACATTTTATGAATGTTTTTCGAGTTTTCTAATTTTATAAAAAATTTTGTATTTTGTGGAACTATAACAACACTGTATAGGAACTGTAAGACTCAAGCATAGAATTGATTAAGGTGTTGGATATTTACAAGTTTAGGAAGCAGATCTACCTCTGAAGTGGCAATCTAATATGCCCTAGAACTATATTTGGCTACATGTTCTAGAGGTTCTTCATGTTATGCTACAAAACCAAGTTACCCACCTCAAATTCTTGAGGCCTAATATTTTCTAGAAACTAAAGCTGAAGGAAATTTTGACACACATAGAGGTGGTTCAGGGCATTGAGGTGTCTCTCATAGAGGAGTTGTAGCTCTTGCAAGTAGGAAACTTGGTATTCTTCTTTGGACATCATATTCGTGAGAGAGATTCTGAGGGAAGGGAGCTCAATCTTGATGGATAAGATGGCTTTAGAACCATAAACAAGGGGAAATGGAGTGGCTCTTGTAGGGGTATGGATGGAGGTGTGGTAGGCCCAAAGGGAGGGAGCAATGTGGAGGTGCTAGTTATGACCAGCTACATCGACAGTTTTCTTTAGGATTTTCAAAATGGTTTTATTGGTAGCTTCAACTTGGCCATTGCCTTGGGGGTAGTATTTGGTGGAAAATGTTGGGTGATTCTGAATTTCCTATCTAATGTGGCAACGTCCTAATTTTTTTAAAGGAGTTTCATTATCAGTCATGATGTCTTGAGGTATACCAAAATAATAGATAATATAGTTCAAGATAAACTTTGAAACCTATTTTTCAATGGTGTAGGTTAATGGGATAGCCTCAACCCACTTTGTGAAGTACTTAGTGATGACAATAATATACTTGTGGCCATTTGTGGAATTTGGATATACTTGACCAACAAGATCAAATCCCCAATGGGCAAAGGTCCATGGTGTGATGGTGGGCTAAAGTTCTTAGGTGAGAGCATGTATCAAATTGGCATGCTATTAACAAGGGACACATATTTTCACAAAATGATAGGCATCCACTTCCATAGTAGGCCAATAGTAACCCATTCTAAGGAGCTTGAGCACCACAAATTCCTTGGTGGACCTCTTCTAATGATGTTCTAGCTTTGTCTCAACTAAGACATCAGAGGAGGGTTCCATCAAAGTGTTTTCAAAAAAGTGTATCACCTAGGATAGTGTATCAAGTAGTGCAACAAATGAAGGTTTTTCTCTGGTTTAGAGAGAGGGCAATGGGGATTTCTTTGCGATGAAGATAGGAAAAAATTTTAGTGTACCATGGAGACTTGGGATCGACAATCTCACACACCAACTCTGAATCAGGTTTCTCATAAGGAGGAAGAAAAAGATTCTCAACAAGAAACTCACACTTAGGGTTGTACTTAGGCATGGCGATCATGGAGGCAATGGCAGCCATGGCATTTGTTGCTTTGTTATTGGTCCTTGGTATCTGCTAAAAAACTATCTCAGTGAAGTTATGTTTAAGATCTTCAACTATCCAATGTTATGGTAACAACTTTTCATCCTTTATTTGGTATTCATCTGTGACTTGTTTAATGACCAACTAGGGGTCTCTAAAGACAAAAAGCTTTTGATATTCCATCTGATAGCTTGACAGAGCCCTGTGACTAATCCTTCATACTCAGCTATATTATTTGTGCAAGGGAATGGAATTTTATAAGACTTGGGAATGAGGTCTCCTTGCAGTGTAACAAACAAAATTCTTACCCCTGATCCCTTTTGTGTGAAGGAACCATCAACAAATAGCTTCCATTGTGTACTAGGGGTAACAGTCATAATTGTGTCAACTAGAAAATCTACTATAATGGAATGGTCTCCTTGAAGAGGAGCTTTAGCAAGCTGGTATGCAATTACTTGTCCCTTAATGGCCTTGCAATCCTCATAGACAATGTCAAATTCACTTAAAATCAAGACCCATTTTGTAGCTTGACTAGTGAGGGAGGCTTTTGATAGTAAGTATTTGAATGGATCTATCTTGGCAATGAGATGTGTAGTGTGATTAGGCATATAATGGCATAGTTTCTACATGTAAAAGAGTACTACCAAACAAGCTCACTCAATAGTAGTGTAGTTCAACTCATAGCCAACTAATGTTTGACTGAGATATTATATGGTTTGCTCATTACCTTTGTCATCTAGTTGTGCCAAAAGGGCACCTAAGACAACTAAAGTGGTTGAAATGTATAGAATCAATGGTCATCCTACAATTAGAGGGACTAGAACTAGTGGATTATCTAAGTACACCTTAACTTGTTCAAATGCTTTTTGACATAGGCAATCCCATTGAAACTCGGTGTCTTTTCGAAGCAAATGTTGAAGTGGATGGACCTTATTTTCTAACTAGGACACAAACTATCTGATGGAGTGTAACTTTGCCTAAAAACTATGGAGTTATTTCAATGTAGTGGGTGGAGGCATTTTCACGATGGTTTTCAATTTGGCAGGATCTACCTCAATGCCTCTTCTTGACACTATGTAGCCTAACAACTTGCTTGATTTGACCCCAAAAACACACTTCTTTGGATAAAGGCGCACTTTATATTTCTCCAACCTTTCAAAAATGGTGGTGAGCACATCAATGAGGGAATCACACGTCTTAGATTTTCCTAGAATGTCATCAGCATAGTCCTCCATTATGACATATAGAAGATCATGGAAGATTGTAGTCATTGTGCATTGATAGGTGGTGTTGGCATTCTTCAAGCCAAAAGGCATGACTTGGTAACAAAAAGGTCCACCATGGGATAGTAAATGTCATTTTATGTTGATTTTCTTCTACAATTTTGATTTGATTATAACCAGAGAAACCATCCGTTAAAGACAAAATTTCCTATCTGGTAGTCAAATCCACTGTGATGTCTATGTTAGAAAGTGGAAAATCATCCTTAGGACATGCAAGATTTAAATCTCAAAAATTAGAATAGATGTGAATACCCCCAAATGATTTTCCTATAGGAACAATGTTGGAAACCCACTCAAGATAATTAATTGGGTGGATAAACTTTTCCTCTAGCATTTTTGGTAGTTCTGCTTTGACTAAAGGTGCTACCTTAGGATGCATGTTGCACAACTTTTGTTTCACAGGTTTAATCTTTGAATCTACTGCTAAGTGATGCACAACCAAATCTATGTCTAAACTAGGTATGTCTTTGTATTTCCATCAAAAATTGATTTTTCCTTTTTATAGGAACTCAGTTTTCACTTTTTGTTCTTCAGGACTTAAGGTGGCAGCAATGTAGGTGATTTGTGGATTATCTACCATGCCCAAATTAACTAGAATTGTGTCCTCATTCAGTATAGATGACTTTTTTGGTGGTAAAGATCTGAACAAAAAGTCAACCTCTCCCTCTTTTGGTGCCTCTAGAAGGTTTTCACCTAAAGGTGTGTCCTTTCTTTTATCCTTTTCTTCATCCAAAAGCAATCCAAAAAAAATTTCACTAGAAGATGTTTCTTCTATTTCTTTTCCTTTCTTTTCTTTTTCACTTTTGCGACTAAGAGAGTTGACTTGGCTACCAAAGTAGGATTCCTCATTGTATTGGATCTCCTGTTCATAATCATGGAGATTCTTAAGGCCAAAGAGTTACATCACTACTTCGTTAGAGTTATAGATATTGAGAGCTGGTAGTGTGTCCTAAATGTCCTAGTGTATCATGTTAGGGTTGGTGACAGGTAAGTCAGTGGATGAAAGGTCGGCTATGATAATTGCATGGACATGGTTATCTAGGTCATCCTCAATGTATTGGAAAGGTACTTTAAAGGATTTGTCCTCTTCAATCTTAGACTTGGGTTCAACCATGTAATAGTTCTCAGCAAAAAACACCTTGGGTTTAATGGAGCCCAAACCACATCCTTTAGGATAGTTATTAGCCTCAAGGAGTTGTCTGATTCCATCTTCTTTAGGCCCAAGGCTAGTACCATGATATCCCATTTTTTTAATGATGGGAGGAGCCTTAATATACTTATCTTTAGGGAATTCCATAGGTTCACCTTTTCCATCAAAATATAGCCAATCTAGGATATTAGATTCCATATTTTCATCACTAAGTGAACCCCATGTTCAAATGTTGTCTGATTAACATGCATAGTATCCTTATTTGTAGAAGGTGGTATTTGGGAAGGTTTTTCGAAGGAGCAGGGGAAGAGTGGTAGTTTTCCAACACACAAGGCATTTTCAAACCTATACTGTCCCATTCCTAGGTTAGAAAAAGTAACCTTCTTCCCTATAGTATTGACCTTAGTATCTTTGAACTTCTCTTTTCCTTTACGGCAACTGGAGTCATTATTAGATAACTCTAGCATTGTTGGGGAAGGTGATTTTGTTATGGTGAGAGATTTAGGTATAACCTTAGCAAACTCACTAACTGGACAAAAATTTGTTGGTGCACCTTCCAATCTTTTACAAAATGCAAAAGGAAAAGGATCACTTGGAATTGTGACCTCTCTACCTTGGTAGGGAAATTTCAAGCATTGATGATATGTAGATGGGACCACCTTGAGTGTGTGTATCCATGGTCAACCAAGAAAGATGCTATATGGAAAGTCCAAATCTAGGACATGTCATTCAATGTTTATGATAGTCAGCCCAACATTTACTAGTAGCATGATAACTGCTTCTGATTCTCTTTCTCTTTCATCATATACTTTGATTGTTATCATTTTATTGATATCTAGGATGTCTTCTAGAAGCCCCAAGAAACATTTCATCTTCAATGTACAAAGGTTCAGCCCAGATCCACTATCTATAAGGACTTTTTTTAATCTTATGTTGTCGTATAAGGACTTCAATGTGGAGCGACAAATTGTGGTGTTGGTTAGGACCTTAGAAATATTTGTTTTTGAAGACAAGGTGTTGTTGTATGAAAAGATTTCCGATCATGGCAGTGAATTGGGATGCATTAATGTTTTTAGGAACACAAAACTCTAAAAGAGTAGTCTCCAAAATCTTTTTGTGGATGGGTGAGGTGGTGAGGAGCTCTAGAATGGATATTTTTGCAGGATTCTTCCCTAATTGGATTAATACATCATAGTGAGAACCAGGTCTTTGTGAAGTGGATGACGCAGCAAGCGCATGTGGAATTGATGGAATAGTGGGGTTGGGAGTCGTGGCTTGCAAAGTAATTCCTCGCTATCAAGTGGTTGCATCACAATCAGCTACTTGTAGGACAAGGGTATTCACATGAGTGTTTACCTCTTCAATGCAACCACACATGGAGTCAAAACCACATATATCATTTGTTTCTATTTTACTACACAAGGAATCAAATCCTAATATGTGGTTAGTAGAATAGTCATAGTGTAATGCATTTGATGTGGAAGCTTGATTTAAATTGTTCATATTTTCATTTCTATTTTTGTTATTTTTATTGTTGTGGTCAGGAAATGGCTTTTGAAATATCTTCAGTTCAGCATTTTTAGAGGGTGTTCCCCCTTGTACCTTAATTTCTCCATTGTCAACAAGATTTTGAATGAAGAGCTTGAGTTTTATACACTTGTTTGTGTCATGTCCTTTGATGCAATGGTATTTTCAATATTCATTTTCCCTATACCACTTTGATTTGGGTTGATTTTCATCAAAGGGTCGTGTGTTGGGAAACACCATCAAATTATGATCCACTAGCTTTTGGAATATGGCATCCAAGGGTTCACAAAGTTAGTGAACTTCCCATTTTGATCATAGTCATGGTTGTAATTGTTGTTTTTATTGTTGTTGTTGCAAGGAAAAAATTGTGTTTGATTACAAGATTGCTAATTGTTTTGATTCTAATTGTCATGGTCTGAATTGTTTTTGTCTCGGTTATGATAGTTGTTATTGTTGCTCCCGCCTTGGAGGTTTTGTACACTTTTAACATTAGTGACACCATCATGGGTAACACCTTTGTTTCTGGACCAAAATTTGGGTTTCTTTTTGTTGTTTGTGTCATTGTTTGAGGATGAAGAGCTATAATGTTTAATGGAACCCTTGTCTAGGAGTCCATTTTCAATATTCTTGCCTTTCTTGACTAAGGTGGAAAAGTCTTCAAGACTAGCCATCTTCATGTGGAAAGACATCTTTGGTATCAAGTTTTGGATAAATAGGGCATGTGATTAGCAAGTTGCCTCCACTGTCGTAGAAAGTTGGCAAATGTTTCACCATTTCATTGTTTCATGTTCGACAAATCAGCTAATGAGGCATGATGTCCAATGTTGTAAGAGTATTGTGCTACAAATTTCCTCATTAAATCATTGAAGGAAGTAATGGAACCCTCGGGTAAGTTTATTAGCCACTCTAGCACAGGGCCTCCAAGACTTCATATGAAGAGCCTCTTAAGATAATCCTTGCTATAGGCTACTTCTTGACACAAAATGGAAAATTCCTTGAGATGTGTGATAGGACATGTTTCTCCCGTGTATTTGTCAAATTTAGGAATCTCAAAGTTTGGTGGAAACAGTATCATGTTAATGGATCTATCAAATGGAAAGGGGAAAATTTCCTCAAAAGAGAAATCCTTCACCCCTTTGTTGCTCATGGTATGGACCAAATTTTGAAGCTCATGCAACTATTGGGCTAGATCTTAGTTTGGTTGCATTTACGATTGTTAGGAATTGATGAACCCACCTCCCAAGTTGTATGGAGTCCCAAATGTATTATGAGGTGTTGGAAGTTCTCCACTTTGGAAAATGTATTGATATGTAGTTGTTGGAATTGGCACAGATGTTTTCATCATATTCATTGGCATTTGCAAATAAGAGGAATATATCAATTGTGTTGGAATTGCCATCTATTATGTAGGTACTTGCCCAATGTTTAAGCATCCTATAGTTGGACCTGTCAAGGTTGACTACAAAATAATATCATTAGTAGTGTTGGGCATAGCATTAATGATTTGTTGGATATTTTCCACACTTAATTGGAATTTTGGTTGTGTTGAAACACATGTTGTAGGCATGGAACTAGTTCTTGCCATAGGTTCCTTCTCTTTACTAGATGTTTGGGCTATGTTTGAAGTTGGTAATATAGGAGCACCACCTTTTGTAATTTGTCTAAAAAAAGTGCCCTCATCAAAACTTGTAGGTACATTAACACCATCTTTAACCAAGTTTACGAAGATCTCGGTCTTGTTTTCCCTAATAGACTTTTCCATCATTTCTAAGTTGTATGGATCTGCGAGAAATGTTTGGACATCACTAGGGATATTGTTGTTGTCAATAGGATCTTCATCTTGGTATACTTCTTTGTCATCATGTGAATTACTTCCTAGAGTTTTTTTGCAAAAAAGGATCCTCTGGTTCTTGTGTGGGTGTTGAGCTAGGCATACCAAAGTTCATACTAGGGGGAAATGTGCTTCCCGATGAGGCTGATTATGGAGGAAAAGGATTCTCCATCTCTTGTTTTCTTAATGATTCCAACAAATGAGACATGGGATTAAATGTGAATCTATCAAATGGTGTATGTACCATACAATAGTGACCAAACCAATGGGTGGAAGATTGTGGAAGAAAGAGAAGAACATGTAGGAGAGAAACTAAATCTAATATGGTAAAAGGGCCAACAACCTTAATGTAAACAAAAGACCTTGTTGATTTAGCAAACCAAGTGTGATATAGGATAAAAGTATATTTCTCCTACCAAAGATGGACAAGTGATCTTTAGGCAAGATAGGACATTGAATTGATTACCCACTATTTGGAGATGGACTTGTGATCCCAAATGAGTGAGTGTAACTACAATAAATGTTTGCTTATGGATAAAGGTCTAGTGTTGTAATCTCAGAAGTTTTGTAACTAAGATATCCTTATGCTCAAAATATTAAGTTTCAAATGATCAAGCTCTCTAGAAATTTTGCAAATGGAAGACTAGAAATTTGAAAATGGGGTTGATGTGGAAAATGAAGGTGTTATGGTTGCTATGTGGTTAACTCAATCTTCTCTCACTGGGAACAAAAAACTTGGGTTCATTCCAGGAAAGGTAAACCAATTTCAAAGTTTAGCACTGCATTTGATTCAATCATAATAGTCTTGTTTAGCTTCTTCTTTCTTGATGTCTTTGATAGCATATCAGAATTGTTTATCACTATGTGTTAGGTTTTTCCTTTCCTTGTAAGCAAATGGTTTAGAAAATTTCACCTTCTTAGGTTTGACTTTGTCAATCATGGTAGGAACACAACAAACCCAGTTTTTAATTTTTTATAAAAAAGCTTGTGACTAAAAGACCTAATGACTTCCAAATGGTAGACCAAATATAAGAACTCTTGAAAAATAATTGTAGGTCAAGAGGGGCCACTTACAACTATTTCACTCACTGAAAGTTTAGCTAACAATTTCACTTGTTTTTGAACTTTTTTGATGTTTGGTATTGGTTTTGGATGTTTAAACAATCAAGCACGCTGAACACATCAACAATTCTAATAAGGCTGCCAGTATCGATATACCCAAGATACCCAAATATCTACCTTCACTTCCCAAAGGTATAAATTTCTTTGGGGCTTAGCCAAGAGTGAAAAAAAATTTCTTCTAAGAGAGGTGTCTTTTGATTCACCTCTCAATTCTTATACTTCACCAGAACACTAGAGTTGAGGTTGTCCTAAGGGGTGATGAAATCCCCAAGAAAGCCTCCTTAAAATATAAACAAGAACACTTATTCCTTGTGCACTCAAGATCACCCAAAGGTGCAAGAGGAGAGAATACATAAGTGGTCTCAGGGTTAAAAGAAACTTGTTCTTTCCCAATGGAGCTTTAAGTTTTGTAATCTACTCTTGAAGACACTCATGTTTAAGCATGCATTGTTCTTTCTAGCTTGACAATGTCATCAACATAATAAAAAGTGAGGATTCATCAACATAAAGTAAATCGATCATCTTTACCATAAGAAAAATGTTGGAAATATACCAATTTTCTTAAGTCATTCAAGATTGAGTGAATTCATTTTAAGCACCAAATCCAAATATTTGATAGAAAACTTCATTGGCCTTAGGCATTCAAGAGTGTATTTGCTATATAAACATTCATTCCAATTAAGGCATGTTAATTTCCTTAAGGAACTCAAGATTGAGTTTGGATAGCCTACACATGCATTCCAATGAAAAAGTTGTTCATTCATTAATGGCATTCAAGAGTGTGTTTGAGCATCATCCATTCTAATGAAATGTGTGTAATTTTTCTTAAGGCACTCAAGAGTGTGTAATGGTTTACCTTAGAACATTCAAGAGTGTGTTTGACCTTTATATATTAATTGCAACATGCATTCCAAGGAAAGTGATTAATTCATACAAGTTCATTTACCATTTGCATCCCACAAGTAACTAAAATCACTACAAATTCCCAAGTAGTTAAAACTACTATAAAGTCCCTAAGTGATAAAAATCACTAAAAAGAAGTTTTTTGAAGCTTGTCTCCTGCAATAAAAATCAATTAGAAATCCATGTCAATGAACCAATCAATAAGTTAAGTGTTAAAAATGTGATTCAATCTATCAAAAAGTGGAGACAACACACACCAGGCACAGATGAAAAAACTATGTAGATGCCAAAAAATGCAGACAAAAAAACACTAGGATGTATGGTTAACTTTTCATTGATAAGTTGTCAGTCATAGATGATAGAATAGGTCACAAACACCAAAACTCAAAGACACAAGAATATGCAGATGACATAGTACTAACAATACATATTTTTGCAGCACACAATGCAAATGACAAACTATTGTAAGTGAAGACGATAATCTAGGGATCAGATATGACAGAACTTAGTGACAAATCATAGACAACAATATGGTTAGATAGCTAGTTTTAATGGTCACCCACAACATAGATTATAGTACAATAAATCTATGAAGATGAAAAAATAGACTTCTAAAATGCTAAAACTCAAATGGAGATGACAAAACTCAGATTTAACATAGGATCAAGTTGATTTTAAAATGTAGTAGTGGCAGAGACACTAATCTATGGAGACGTGAATCTGCAGAGATGCTAATTTTCGTAGACAAGAGACCATCTTCACAAATTGTTAGGTTGTGGTAACTAATCAAAGAAGTATTGTACATACTTCATAAATTCTTTGGAGTTTGGGGCACCACCCTGAAAAAACAAATTTGGGCCCTATTTTATCGATATTTTGGGCCAACATGTAATTAATAATTATAACCCTAAAGTGGTAAAAATATTGTATAAAAGAGCTTAGGGTTTGGGATTGTTTTAAAGTAGGTGATGCAAAAATTGGTTCTTACAGTGGTATTGAGCTGTAAGGGATTACAGATTGTAATCAAGTTGTAATCATTAGATCGTAATAACATCAGACTTGTTGTTTGATGGACGTAGCCTAGGGATTGGGTGAACCATGATAAATCTTGGTGTTTTGTGTTTTTTTCTACATGATCTATTATTTTTTAGTATTGGTTATATTTGCATGTAATTTTTATTTATGTCCATAGTTTAATCCTAACAAGTGGCATTAAAGTGATGTTGTTCTTTTAGTGATCCTCTGTAGAAAAGTCTCACAGTTGATTGGGAATCTCATAGTTGAGTGGGAACGATGGTAGATGAGGGTAAGTTGAGGGTTGACATGTTTAATGGGCAGAAATTTTAGTTATGGAAGATGCAAATGGAAGACTATCTTTATCAGAATGATTTATGGAAGCCATTAGAAGGCAAAGCCAAGAATCAGGGATCTATGTCAAATGACAACTAGGATCTTTTAGACAAAAAGGCACTTGGAAGAATTTGATTAGGTCTAGCACCATCAGTGGCATTTAATATTACAAAAGTAAAGATGACAGAAGAATTGATGCAAACCCTAGTGAAACTATATGAAAAGCCCTATGCTCCAAACAAGATATTTCTCATGAATCATTTATTTAATATGAAAATGGTAGAGGTGGATCTATTGTGGATCATTTAAATGAGTTTAATACTATTACTGGTCAGTTATCATCTATGGGTATCAATTTTGATGAAGAAATTAGAGCTCTCTTGATTTTGTGTTCTTTGCCTAAAAGCTAGAATGGCTTGATAATGGAAATGAGTAATTCTATTCCTGGATCTAGTACCCTAAAATATGATGATGTGATTGATGTTGTTTTGAGTGAGGAAACTCATAGGAAAACCTCAAGTGGATCTACACCAAGAAGTGCTTTAAATGCACAAAGAAGAGGTAGAATGACTGAGAGAGGAAGTAATTTCAAAAATCATGGGAAATCAAGAGGAAAGTCAAAGTGGGGGATGTCTCAATTGAGAGGATTGAACGATTGTTGGTACTGTGGGAAACTAGGGCATAAAAAGAAAGATTGTTGGAATCGAAAGAAAAATAAAGGAAATAAACCAAATGGAGACAAGGAGGAAAATGTGGTAAGTAACAAATCCAAAGAGGATGCTTTGCTTCTATCTTTAGAAAGTGTTGATGATTCATGGGTTTTAGATTATGGTGCTTCATTTCATGCTACACCTCATAGAGGTTATTTCATTGATTATGTCCAAGGGGATTTTGGGCTTGTTTATTTTGGGGATAATGAACCCTGTTAGATTGTTGGAAAGGGAAAAGTTAAGATTAAGTTGTAGAATGAGAATAATTGGATACTACATAAGGTAAGACATGTTCCAAGAATGAGTAGGAATTTAATTTTAGTAGGGCAACAGGGTGATAAGGGTTGTGTAGTTACTTTTAATGATTACAATTGGAAGGTTACAAAAGGTTCCCTTGTAGTAGCAAAAGGTGTGAAATTACGAACCTTATATCTTTGTACAAGTCATATTTTTCCTTCTAATTTAATTGTTTCAGAGAAAAATGAATGTTTAGGAACAATTGTTGTAGTTGAGTAGGGAGAACAAATAGTTACTATAAATTCTGACAGAGCATTGTGGCACAATAGACTTGGGCGCATGAGTGAGAAAAGTATGAAAGTACTTCATTCAAAGAAAGTTCTACTAGGTTTGAAATGTGTTAATATGGATTTCTATGAAAGTTGTGTGTATGAAAAACAAAAGAGAGTGAGTTTTGTAAAGACTAGGAAGAAAAACAAAAAGGAGAAATGAGAGCTTGTGTGTACTGATGTATGGGGACCAGTTTAGGTATTTAAACTTGGAGGCTCTCATTATTATGTTACATTTATTGATGATGCAACTAGAAAGGTATGGATTTAGTTCCTTAGATAGAAATCTGATGTATTTCAAACTTTTAAGAAATGGAAATGCTTGGTTGAAAATGAAACTGGTAAGAAATTAAAATGACTCAGATCTGATAATGGTGGTGAGTATTGTAGAAATGAATTTGAAGATTATTTCTCTTGTAATGATATTCATGGATAGAAAACTATTGCAAGGACTCCACAAAAAAATGGAGTGGCTAAAAGCATGAACAAGACTATAATGGAGTGTGCAAGGAGCATGAGATTGCATGCTAGGTTTCCCTCACATGTGTGGGTAGAGGCTATTAATACTGATGTATATTTGATTAATAGAGGTCCCTCTACTCTTTTGAGTTTTGGTATTCCAAAGGAAACATGGACTGGTAAGAAGTTGAGTTATTCTTTTCTCAAGACCTTCGGTTGTGAAGCATCTGCTCACATAGATTTTGAAAATAGAACCAAGCTAGAAGCTAAGTCAAAGAAATCTGTATTTTTTGGATATGGCATTAATGAATTTGGTTATAGGCTTTGGGATTTTGAAAATCATAAAATTGTAAGAAATAGGGATGTCATATTCAATGGGAAAGTATTGTACAAAGATCTGTTGCAGCAACATGAGAAGAAAGAAGATGATTATGTAGTGTTGAATGATACTCCAAAAGATGATGTTCTAGCCATTCCTCATGATGTACAAAAACCACAATAAAAAATACCACACACACCAGTGAATGTTAGATGGTCAACAAGGAAAATTAGACCTCTAGAAAGATTTTTCCCTTCTTTGTATTCTATTTTATTAATAGATGTTGGTGAACCTGAATGTTATGATGAAGCAATGTAGGTGGATACTAAGATTCAATTGGAGTCTGCAATGAAAGATGAAATGGACTCTTTGTTGAAGAATAAGACATGGGATTTATGCAAGTTGCCTACCAATAAAAGAGCTTTACAAAATAAGTGGGTTTACAGGTTAAAAGAAGAGGATGAAGGTAACAAAGATTTAAAGCTAGGTTAGTTGTAAAAATATTTACATAGAAAAAGGGCATTGATTTTGATGAGATATTTTCTCCTATTTTAAAGATGACTTCTATCCATATTGTTTTAAGTATTGTGGCTACTAAAGATTTGCATTTAGAATAGCTTGATGTTAAAACAACCTTTCTTCATGGTAATTTGGATGAAGAGATATATATGGCACAACCACAAGGTTTTACAATAAAAGGTAAGGAAAACTTAATATGCAAATTGAAGAAAAGTTTATATGGATTGAAGCAAGCACCTTGGCAATGGTATCTAAAATTTGAAAGTTTTATGCATGAACATGGACACAATAGGTGTCATTCAGATCAATGTGTTTACTTTAAGAGATTGGATGATGATAGCTACATTATTTTATGTTTATATATTGATGATATGCATGTAGCTAGGTCTAACATGGATCATATTAAGGGGCTCAAATACTAGTTAGCACATGCATTTTATATGAAGGATTTTGGGGCAGCAAAACAAATCCTTGGTATGAAGATTTGCAGAGATAGGAAGAATAGGCAATTGACACTATCTTAGGCTGATTATGTTGAGAAGGTGTTGCAATGTTTCTCTATGGAGAATGCTAAAGTTGTCAGCACACCATTACCTAGTCATTTGAAGTTGACTAAGGAAATGTGTCCCAAGACACGAGAAGAAGAGGATAAGATGTCCAAGGTATCCTATGCTTCAACTGTAGGAAGCTATATGTATGTTATGGTATGTACAAGGCCAAATATTGCACATGCAATGGGAGTCGTTAGCAAATATATGAGTCATCTAGAAATTGAGCATTAGAATGTAGTTAAGTGGATTCTCATATATTTGAGAGGAACATTCAATAAGTGTTTACACTTTGGAGGCTCTACTACTGATCTATAGGGCTATGTTGACTCAAATTTGGTAGGGGATATTGATACCAGGTAGAGTACTATAGGTTATGTCTTTATTGTTGGTCTGGCAGCGATGAGTTGAGTTTCTAGGTTACAGAAGGGTAATTCTTTATCCACTATAGAGGCAGAGTATGTTTCTACTACAGAGGTAGCCAAGGAGATAATATGGCTTAAGTTCTTCTTGGAAGAATTGGGACATCCTCAGAAGGATAATTATTTATTTATAGATAGTCAGAGTGCCATTCATCTTGCAAAGGATTTAGCTTTTCATTCAAAGACAAAACACATATAGTTGTGCTACCATTTCATTCACAATTTTGGAGGATGGATAGTTAAAGCTAGACAAGATACATACAGATAAAAATCCAACAGATATGTTTACTAAGGTAGTGACAAGGGAGAAGCTGAATTCCTCTTCAACTTCGATTGGTCTTCTCGACTGAATAACAATCAATGAACAACATAGTCTAGGGTGGTTTGATCCAATGGGAGTCTCATGAAGTAGTGGCATAGCTACAGGATCAATCTCCAAGTGGGAGATTGGTGTCTAGTGTAGAGTCTTATAAATCCTCAAGTGGGAGATTTTTAGTTTGTGGTGACTGATTAAGGAAGTACTATACATACTTCATATTTTATTAGGATTTTGGGCTGACATGTAATTATTAATTATAACACTAAAGCGGTAAAAATACTTGTATAAAAGAGCTTAGGGTTAGGGATTGTTTTAAATTAGGTGATGCAAAAATTGGTTCTTGTAGTGGTATTGAGCTATAAGGGATTATGGATTGTAATCAAGTTGTAATCACTAGAACGTAATAATATCATACTTATTATTTGGTGGACATAGCCCAGGGATTGGGTGAACCACATTAAATCTTGGTATTTTGTGTTATTTTTTGTGTGATCTATTATTTTCTATTATTGGTTATATTTTCATGTAGTTTTTATTTCTATCCGTGGTTTAATCCTAACACAGATGACATTGCATCTTAGTGAAGATGACAGTGCGTAGGTTTCAACAGCAAGTTAATGGTTTTGACTATTTTTAAAGGTGGAATAGGGATATGGGTCCCACCGAGCTTGCCAAAATATATATGCGCAAACCTAGCCTATCGAGAGAAAGCATAAATAAGCAAACATTTGTAGCATGTGCATTCAAGATAACAAATAAGATTGAAAAACTACTAATTCTACTTGAGTTTCAAACAACTATGCAACCAACATATTAGAGTCCTCAACTCAACAAGGGTGCCCATAAGAGGCCTTATTGGTGCACTTAAGTGTGAGGGATGTAGATGTGTTCTTCCCAAACACAACTATTGAATCCCTTGATGATGAAAATGCAATATGAAATGAATCTATACTAAGAATGTGTGTGAAATACCTTCAAGCAATGGCTACGAGTAAGCCAACCTCAAATGATTTCATGGATATGGAGGTGAATGGAATGCAATGAAGAAATAAATCTATAACATCATAGTACTAAGAAACTAATGCAAAAATAAAAAATTTAAGTAATGCAAACAAATACCAAAGGTTAGTTCTAAGCATAAAATCTCTAAAAAGCTTTAGAACTATACTAGTATGATAACAATGCATATGGAGGAGATGAAGAAATGTTTGAGACAAGGGCTCTATTTATAGGTTTGAGAGAGGCCTTGGGGAGGTGGCATCTATCTGCAATCCACATAGGTGCCACAAGGGAGACACGTGGGCTAAAAAACAAGCCATGCAAAATTCAAAAAGAGCATTTATGGTTAAGAGACTCAAGGTGCGCTTAGACATGTGTGAGCAACCTTGGGGGAAGGAGTGGGGGGGAAAAGGAGTAAGAGGTGTAAATGAGGTGGAATCTTTATTAGATCATGAGCTTCTCACACGTGTGAGCAAACACTTAAGAGCTAAAAGGTGATTAGAAATGTGTTTAGGATAATAAAGTGGGATTAAGTAGTGAGTAGGCTTAGAAGGATAAGAATGATGGGTATAGACTAGGTTTTAAGATTAAATTAAATAAGATTTAACTTAATCATAGGATTAAAGAATTTAATGGCATGGAGGGAATTAAATCAATTAGAATTTATTTAAAATGGGATTTATGGAGCACTATGTATTAAATAAATTTAATAGATTAGAGGGATGCATTTAAATAAAATTTAAATACACTAGAAAAATGAACCTATTTAATTAAATAATTAGAAGAATATGAAAAAATATAATCAATTAATAATTAATTAATTATAGTGTCAAAGGAAATATTAAATAAATTAATATATTGTTTGGGACAATTTTAAGCATCTACAGTACTAAAGCTTGTGGGTATCATCCCCACCCCAGTTTTACTTTCTATTTGGAAGGTTTTTGGGTCACCAAATCTTTGTGTCAAAGTGTTATAAATGCTTTCATATTTTTAGTTTTGTATACATGCAATTAGATAAGATTATATGAGAAGGATTAAATGCTAATTGGAGTGTTTGATTAAGAGTTGAAATTGTAGTAGTTTCGGAAGTTATTGATTCACCCCTCTCCTCTCAGTAACTTAGCCTAGTTAAGAATATTTCCAGTAGGAATCACCATGTTTCCTCCATCATTAATATTAGCTTGTTTGGTGAACATAACCGCCACTTCAAAGACTTTCTTCAATGTATCGATTTCTACAATATGAATTCTTCATAGAAAAAAAGAGGTGAGTTGATCCATGGAATTCAAATATATTTGTATTGAATCTCCTAGTGGTATAGTGTAGGGGGACTCCAACCTTCGGTAGGTCATATGGAAAGAATGGTTAAACTGAAAGATAGTTTTTGTTTGGTCCCTCTTGATAGACAAAATAAATGTATTGAATTGATCCTAGAACAACTTCTCAAAAGACTCCCAAGTAATGATAGATGTCGATGGTAGATTGACATAACAGTTGAATGTGGCATCTCCTTAAGTATAGGGGAGCAAACAAAGAACTACATATTCATGTTGAATTTTCTTCCTATTGCATATCTCCTTAGAAAACTTAATGTGGTCTTTTGTTGTTCTAGTCTCACCATAGATTAACTTTGGGGAAAGAAATTTGGATTCTTGAGAAGTTTGTGAAGCGGACCTTGTAATTTGATTGATGAATCATGTGCATTTGAAAAGAAATTCATGAGTAAAAGGAGTGGTGCTCAAAATTTCTATTGTGGAGAGTTGTGTGAAGCAGTGTGGGTGAAAGTAATAGAATGCGAGGTGGATGATGATGTAAGTAGAACTTGTGGCATGAATGGGTGTAGTTTAGGTATCCTTTTTGCTTATATGAGGTTTACAAAAACTATTGAGTTCTAGGAACTCACATTTTCTAGGTGAATACCTCAATACTTGTTGAAAGGGAAATGGTGGGTCAAGGTTTTCCAATTTGCACTACACACCTAAGAACTTATGCACTAGCACACCTATGCACCTTCACAACTATGAAGTTTCTGATTTGTAATAATTGCACAATTTGCCCTCTTTCTAGCACAAATTCTATTAAGCATTCATTTTACATAAAGACAATAAAATAAATCCTTATGAATTTCTCTCTTGAAAATACAATCAAATAATCAATTCCAAGGCTCTAGATGGTTATTTTTCAACCTACTATGTAGCTCAATTGAAAATAAATGTGAATGTTAACAAGAATGCCTTTGCTAGTATCTATAAATCTTGCAAAACTTTGAAATAACATGACTATAAACTCAAATATTTTGTATTCTCATATTCATGATGAATGTAAGTTATAACAATGCAACTATATGTATTCATATTTTAATCACATTTTCAAAAGAGAATAACAGAGATAGGGTAACAAGAAATTTAAGAAAAATGTTGAAAAGTGAACTTCCTAATGTACATAAGCCATAGAAACAACATGTCTACAAATTGAATCTTTAAAATATTTAGGTAGAAACTAAAGAAATTAGGAGCAAGGCATCCTCAACTCCACTAAAGCAATAGCCAAAGAGAAATAATGAAAATCAAAGGATCTTTCAAAATTTATCAAATCATGTAGCCACAGGAACTGCACACACATGAGACAAATAATTATGAAAGAACGCAAAGGTGATCCTTTCTCTAATTCATCACAACAAAGGAATTTGTTAGAAAATCTAAAAATACCAAAACTAAGTGATCGCACAAGCATTATCACATGAAAAAACTATTTGCTCCATCACTATTCATGAGCATACAATTCATGAAGGAAACACACATTCTAGTAAGAAATACAACAAGAAGAATGAGAGAACCAATAGGATACCTTATTGCATCAAAATACCATCCTTGAATACATATTACATCTTTGTATATAAGAACCCCTATTGAGAAATTTAGCCTCATAGTGAATTGAAGCAAATGCAATATGTGACATACGTTAATACATGTGTGTGTGTGTGTGTGTGTGCGTGTGTGTGTTGATGGATTTATGTTGATATCCTTAAATATACCATTCGAGAAATATCATACTAAGATGATTTCTTTTCTTATACTTAAGAGGGGCTATTAAGATTATAGCTACAATCAGATTGATTTAATCTTAACATACAATGTTGATATAATATATTATATAATTATACTATATATATAATATATTATATGTGTGTGTGTGTGTGTGTGTGTACATATAAAATATATATAATACATATGCTATATTGTGATTTATATTGTTAACTAATAATGATTAATCATAGAGACATGTCTCTTTATGAGACATGTTTCCTCCTCTTATATTTATATGAGATCCAAAACTACATTTGGAATGCACCAATAACAATGATAGTGTTATTACATTTGTAGGGAGTGAACCCTATTACTCAATATGTATTAGAGCAAGACTTCAAGTAGTATTGACCATGCCAATTGTGATGCATATTGGAGCTCTAGATCAATAATCTCAATGGAAGAGGCCATCAGGAAAATGGAACTAAGTGGTGGAAGTATTGTCATTGATGTCAAAATCATGCATGAGATTAATGGAATATATATAAATAGAAGAATTTATGTCAATGGCAAACTTATAAGAGAAGTGTATATTAAAAAGGATAATAAGTGCATTCAAGGCATAGTTATTTGAAGAAATTAAAGGGGGTCTATCTAAAGAAAATGAAATGAGGATAAATAACAAGAAAAAACTAATAAGTAAAAGAGAATAGTCATATAACAATAGTAGCAAAAATTGATATGCAACAACTTCATCTTATATTCTCCATCACAATTCCTTGAGAAGAGATTAAGGTTCATCCATTAGTAAGCAATGTTAGTGTTAGAACCATGTTTCAGGATTTTCACAAAAAAAACATATCCTTTAAAGGCTCAGTTGTTCAAAATAGTAAAGTTGTTATTCAAAATAAAACTCAAAACCATATATATCAGATAAAAGACAAAAATATTGTAGCAACAACAATATATATATATGGAGTTGATAACAATGACGTTGGAAGTAATATATAGTGATTGTAAATGGGATGATTAAAATATATCCACAGTTTGATGTTAACATATGGAATGCCCAATATTGGTTGCTTGCAACACTATATAGGTCCAAAAGTTAAATGGGTACATGTTGGAGAATAAATCAAATACTTTAGTATCCACCATAAATCACAAGACTAAATGCTCAATCTAGATAGATGTTTGTAGAACTAACCTGGGCAAAGAAGATGGCATCAAGATAATTCAACAACAATCATGTTGAAGTCTATGTCATGTGGAATCCAACTCAAATAAGGAAGTGGTTATTTAAGTTAATCATGAAGACTGGTTTGAATACATACCCAAAGACCTCAAGGAAAGTATAAACATAGATGGTTAGTCACCATAATAGAAGCAACTATGACAAGGAACATATATTCAAAGATTACAATAAAATATTGATTGAGTTCTAGCAACATATAAAATTAGAGTTTACCTCATGTAAAGAATTAGAAGAGAGTGATTGAAGTATATTGTGTTTACTCAAAAATATTGATTCAATTGTGTTGGTAAACAAATTTGTCACCTTGAAAATATACAATTTGGCCCAATGGAGTACATGGAAAATTGATGTCTCCAACAGTTGGAGAGGCCCTTGGTATACGGCCTTCCTCTGCGTTTAGAGGGGCAGCTCCCTTGTATGATATAATTTTTAAAGGATTTTCAAACAAAGAATCTAAAAACTTTAAAAATCAGGAGAAAGTCATTCAGAAGGAATGCACCACACACCCTTACAACCTTCTTTCGTAAAAAAATTGATAACAAAGGTGATCAAGGACTACGCTTGAAGGCAACCAGTATTATCAAGTACATTCATTATCATTCATAAACATTCACATAGCACCATGAGAATGTCTACTATTTCATATAACAATTTGGATTTTAAAATAAGAAACCCAAAGCATATCTCATTCCATTTCCTTGCACCAAGAAGACAAAAGAGATTTTCAATTTTAGAGATAAAAAGTGTACATACTTTCCAAAATTTATCTCTCAATCAAAATTTCAGCATAGTGTTCCCTTATTTTTCCAACCAAAAAGTCCCTTTACAAAGCTAAAAGATGTCCTTATATAGGCATAGAGGTTAATAACTACCTCTTCGTGGTTAATAACCACCTCCAAAATATGTAATTTTGGGAGGTTGATTAACCTCAAGAAAATTAACCTATACAAGGAAACTTGCAAAAACAAAACTTTAGCTAGAGTTCCTAAAGATGTTTACATATACAATCACTGATTCTTCTAGCTACTAACTCTATCTATTTAGACACAATTGATCTATTTTGAAAAGCCTTGTAAGAATCTAGGATGATCATCATTGATTCATAGTTTGGAATGAACACATTTTCCATCCTGAGTTTGGCTATGAAGTATCTATCTTGAATTTCTTCTTACCCTTGTCAATAGGCTGAAATGTTACAATCTCCTAGAGTGACTGCAACCAGGCTAAGCTTCATCATAGTTTCAGTATCTGATACATGGTTCTCTATTTCTGAATGAATTTGAACACTGAAGGAATCAAGGAGAAACTGACAATCAACATGCTGAAGATCACTTACTGGCACCCCACCTGTGATAGTAGAGATTAATTCATCTCTACCTTTTGTTTTCAGTTGCTCCAAAGAAGCTATTAGCTTTTTGAACTCAGTGATCCCTTTGCTGATGTTTATCACCTTCCAACCAACACTTTTACTTTGGATACGTGTTTGGTTGTCACTTGGATCAGCAATAATTTTCTCAAGAAGCAGGGTGTTCATATCTAACTTGGTCATTTCTTTTAATTGATCAGCTACCTTTTGGTAGTTGGATTTATGTTCCTTGCTACTTTCTAACTCTTTAGAAATTTCCTATATCTGTGCTATGGCTTTCCCATATATCTCTTTCTCTCCAGTTATAAGTTTTGAAGCATCCTCTATCATCCTGTTTATCCAATCTTCGATCATCATACTATGTGACTTGTGTTTGTCAATTCTTTCATCAACAGTATGATCTAAAATACCATCAAGACCTGCTAAAACTGACAGAGTGACCAAGGCTTGGGAATTAGAAGGATTGCTGATTGAATTAATATAAGCTACCATCATCTAAACTTGTTCCTTGAGTTGCTCCGTGGCTCTTTTCTCTTCCTTCGCCCTTTGTAACATCTGAGCAGCAATCACTTCAAAATTTTGAAACTCTCTTTCTGCATTAGAAGGACCAAGATCAACCTTTTCTAGAATGAAATCTGATTCAGATACTTAATCAACACTCTTTTCAATTATAGGCTTGGCTAATTCCACACACAAGTTGCCTAAAGTTTCATCAATAGTTAACCTGGAAATCACCTTGGTCTTTTTCACCTTAGGGGGCTTTCAAAGAATACTAGAGATTACATCAAACGAAGGTGGGATCATTTGAACAACTTTCTTCCTCTTCTAAAGACTATTCTAGAACCATGAATGTGTAATTTTTGAAGCTTGTACATCACTTGTTACATTTTCAGCAATCATCATTAAGTCTTCTGAATTAGATAACGGGTTATCTAATTGTGTGATGTCTGTTAATGGCATATCAGGAGGAGAGAGACTCAAATGAGGAATCACTGCATCATGAGGGCATGTAATAGGGACATGTGATTCGGCAATTTGAGGAGTTCTTTGATCTTTTTCATTGGATTCATTCCCTTCCTGATTCATTCTACCTTTCATTCTTGTCCTTTTTCTTTTGACTATAAATTTATCCAGCTGATTCAGATCTTCATCTCAATCTTGAGCACCTGTATCTAGTTGTTGCATCTTCTCACTAGAAGTTGCCTCTATCGCCATCTGAGATGATTCCCCTTTATTATTTCTCCTCTCTTTACTTTGAAATTCACCAGTTTCTTTTTCAGCTCTAACTTTACTGATCCAGTCTCTTGTCCTTTTAAGAATAAAGGAAATCCTTTCCTTCAAGCTTTTTAACTCTGGAATTGACCAATCAATAGGAGGGAGATCTAGCAATTCAATTTTCTCATAATCGTGTAAGGATGCAAATTTATTGTGGCAATAGATCTTTTCATGTTCTTGGCATCTGATGCAGTATCACAACTATAATATCTGATGTTGATAGGAAAAGTTATTTCATCTATCCTCCTGTTCCTGCAAAGTTTATTGATTTGACTAATTTGCGTACACATTTCAATTAAGACCAGTTTATCATCAACAAATCTAGGTAGCATCAGCGGAGACCCATTATAGGCAACTAACTTGATATAAGTAAACTTTGGGAATTATATGAAAATACTTCCATATTTTTGTACTTTCATCGCTACTTTCGGTGAAATCCTAAGTCCGATGTTCCCTTGAATTTCCCTTACAGTTAGCATGGTGAATGCATCATTCACTCTTCTAAAATGGAGCAGGTTATTATCATACTAAATTTGAGGAAGATGATTATAAATGATGGTTGCATCATCGTAAACGCCCTATCAGTTAAGTCATGGCCAACTTTTAGTGCTTTTGATAGCATAGAAAAGATATGAAGTCATATAGAAGTAGTCATTTTCTTGAAGTCCCATGAGTTGTTTATATAGTGAGTCATTGATAATTTCAGCCTAATCAATATGTTCTTTTCCTTCATAGATCATGTTGATAAATAGGAACATCCAACCTTCAAACTCATGTGAATCCCAAAGGCCAACGATCCTGCTTAGTAGGGTCACCATGTTTGCCACATCTTTTAACAGCAACTTGTGGATGGATTTTCCTAATTGAGATTTCCCTTTTCTTGGTTGCAAGAACCATGACCTAGCAATGGTGTTTAAACATTGAGTTTGATTTGCAGTAAAATACTCTTTGGCAGTTCACATATTGATGCTAGCATATTGCATCCAGGTAGGCAATCGAAAAACACTAGCAATAGAGGCAGGATCTAGACAGACAATTAGTTTATTGTTCAATGAAATAACTTCTCTAGTATTTAGATGGTAAGCCTTCATGTACTCCAATACTAGATCCAGGCATTGCACTGAAATAGGATATCCACCTGCTTGAGCCAAGCCACTCTCTAATATCTTTTCAGCTAATGGATTCTTTTCCTCATTCACAAGAGATGACCAGAAGTATTGAAGGTAGAAACTTCCTAAAATGGTATCACCAATATCTAGAAGTGTACTTCTTAAAATAGGAGCATAATTTGGCCTTTGATACTTGTACTTCATGATTGATTATCAATCTTTCTTTATCAAATTTGTTAGATGCCTTTAGCCTTGTGTCGTACTCTTTACTTCTAACTTCAAAGCAACAAATCAACTACCCCACCAAAAAGATCTATCAGTATTATAGTTGACTGAAAATTACCATGTCTTGTAACAGACATTCATAAGAATTTGATCTTGCCCAGACTATAATTCACTCATAAATCCGCATGATACTAATGATGCACCAGCTCATCTGCAGATTGTTGATTTCCTAAGAAAGTAAGGATGCATCTGAATTTCAAATGAATTAAGGAGTGAAGCTTTTAGAGCTATAGGTCAAGAATGGATATTTCATTTTGTCAAACATTTTCCAAGCACTCTACATGCTTTGTTTACGTTCACCACCTTGTTATTTAGGCATTATGTCAAACAAGTCAAGAGAAATCTCACTCAATACTTGCATTCCTCGCTACATGTCCATGGATTTGAAAATGGACCATTAGATTTCTCTTTGATTCTAGGTAGTCATTGTCTTGCATTAATCAGATTCTTTTTCCCATGTTTATATTTGCATTATATCTTCACCAAATACCTGAGCTAGATAGTTCTCCATTCATATTTGTAGATGGGCACTGTCTACAACCTATATTTTAAATGACTTCGGGAACTTTTGAAAGCATTACAGGCCCGAGTCTATGTTTTATACCTTGGGCATGCGGTTGGTACTGTACCTATGTATTCTCAGACTTAGTGAAGGCAGAATGAACTCAAACTTTAGCATCATACCCACTGTTCACATGGAGGGACCGTGTATATGAGTTGGCAATAAGGTAAGTATAGTGACATGTTTGTTAAACAAACCAAAAATGCATTTTCTTCTTCAAAGCATCTTTTCCTTGCTCACGTGGATAGAAATATACACTCCTCTATATCACTCGCAGCACTCTGGCATGAGGTTGGTTGGTGGAAAGATTATTTAATTGATCATATTAATCAATGTGCATTTGAACTTGTTCCATGTTGTGGCCCCATATGGCTTACAAAATTTTGAAACATCTCCTACTATAATGGAAAGCTGCAGGTTGAAAATGATCTCAATGAATGCAGAATCGTGGATTGGTAATGTATGGAATGAGGCAGCATGAGGTTGTTTGATAAACTGCATTTTTATTGTTCCTTTAAAACCATTTTCACCCTGCACTTTGTGAAGAGGGCAGCTTACACATGATTTGCCTCTATATAGCCACTGCTCAACCAGTTTCATTTCCCTACCATTACGACACCCTCTACACCAGCATTTGCTACAATCGCATATGCATAGGTCTGAATTGTTTGCACTCCAATCTTCTATCCGGCTATTGCATTATTAACCAATGTTGCATATGTCACTTTAACAAGTTAATAACTGTCTTATAGAGGTTAATGAAAACATGTTTTTGAACGTTATCATTAACCTTTTAAGAGGTTAATGAAAATGTGTTTTTGAATGTTATCATTAACCTTTTGAGAGGTTAATGAAAATGCATTTTTGAATGCTATGATTAACCTTTTGGGAGGTTAAGAAAAACATGTTTTTGGTGGCTATCATTAACCTTTAATAACTTGAAGCTTAGAAGTCAAATTTTAAAAAATTTAAATGTTGTGCGGAGTTGAGAACAAGCCAGAGATGTGGAAGTGTAGAGACTCACAAAAATTCAAGGATGAAATGACCAATTTAAGGCTTAAAACTAGGCAAGTTTCAAATATTAACCATGGCCTATAAAATTGAAACAATTTTATAACCGGGCAATAAAGTGACAAGCATGGACTATTGATGATAGTATTCAAATGAGTATGGTTACGACCTTCAAATGATAAGCACTAATACATGAAAAGATCTAGCTAGTCATAAACCAAGAATCATGGTTGCACAACATCATAATGATGGCAATAGTTTAACAAATTCTAGTCAACGTGAACAACATATAAGTTTGATTAAATTTTGAGTAAACAAAAAGAAGCATGATAAAAGATAAGTAAATTGGCAGCACCTAAAATAATTGGCAAAAATAAGGAGTATCATTTATTAAATTTATTATTGATAAAAAGTAAGTCAAAGTAGTACTAAGAGCAATTCAGGAGATACAGATAATGTTCAGTGTTTTAAAAATATATATGATCAATATTTAGCATGTGTTAAAATAATAGTGGTGAAATTAGTAAAGGAATAAGACCAATGGAAAGTATGGTGTAGTTAAGATAATGTGTAAGTATAATTATTATTATTTTGAAGGGGTGTGAGTTTTCATTTTGAAAAGTCACATTGATTTATTTTGTTATATAAAAGAAGAGTCATTTATTCATGAAGTTAGATTGTGTAGAGGAGGAAAAGAAAAAAAAAAGGAATGTCTATTTAAATCAAATTAATAGTTGGAGTGTGTGGACTAAAGCAGAATGAATAGAATAGAGAAGTGTGTTATAAGAAGAATATGTGAGCCAAAATGAAAATATAAAAAGATAAGAAAGTAAAAAAGTTAAAGAGAAGAGTATGGGCCAAAATTAAATTTTAAATTGAAGAAGGGAAATTGTATTGTCAAAGTATCCATCATTAGTTGAATAAGCAACATTGACAAAGTGGAAGTCATGCTCTTTCAAAGCTGGAACTAGACTATTTGATAGTTCAAATTAATAATGAAGCATGTGGGAATTATAAATTTTGGGGGGGATAATAGTCAATGTTCCATTCTCACTTGAACCCTATTTAGAGGGGAGATGTTCCATTCTCAAATAATCTAAAAGGAAATTTCTAAATCTTCATGTGCAAATAAATAT
Source organism: Cupressus sempervirens (assembly GCA_028749045.1). Lineage (NCBI taxonomy): Eukaryota > Viridiplantae > Streptophyta > Pinopsida > Cupressales > Cupressaceae > Cupressus > Cupressus sempervirens. Next base: position 172,531,275 of record CM053792.1, on the reverse strand, counting down.
TCTTCTTTTTTTTACATTTATCTACTCTTTGTTGTCTCTCTCTTATTTTTAATTCTATACATACTATAAGGATTATTTTCCTTGATCTTTTCCTTTATGTTTGAGGATATTCTTACAAGAAAAGAAGGTTGGTGCTTTACATATGCTACCTAGCATTGTGCGGACTCAATCTTATGACAGTAGCTTGAAAGAAGTTGTGAGGCTCTTGAAGAAAATATCCTTGATGATTAAGATTATGAGTATCCTTCTACATTAAAGGGAGTATGAAACTTATTAGAAGGCAATGTAGGAGCTTAAAATATTGATACTCAAAGGGATTCTAGAAATACATGTGTGTGACTACATGATTTTGATGGGCCTATTGTTGAGTGTATCATGACGAAGTATTGACTTATCACTAGAAAATCAACATAAAAATCAAAATATTGATATCAAATTCAAAGAGAGTTTGACAGAAATCTTTGGGTGAAGAGAGCTTCTGAGGAAGTAACTAGAGGAGGTAACTTCCCAGGACCAATGTTCAGAGAGAGAATTTTGAGGTGCAATCCTTTGTAAATGATATCTTCTCTATGAGGAGAAGTTCTAAGTAAAATTTATTTTACTTTATTCTTCTTTATGAGATAGAATTAATTTGAAAGCCTTTTTACCACCCTCTAACTTAGTTCATGGTGGTTACTATTTCACATATGATATGTAATGAAAGGTGATGTTCTTTCATTAACATATATAAATAGAAGGTAACCATTTAACGTGATGATGTTATTAATGGTAGACATGTTATCATTATAGACTTCATTAAGTTGTTGTCCCAAAGTGTTGGAAGTCATGATAACAAACATATAAACTAGAAGGTAACTATTGTAAGGTGACAAATTTATTAATAGTTGATCTATCTCCTAACACCAAAAGGTGTTGGAGAAAGTGTTATCATGGTTCTTCGGGCTGGATTTTCTTGGACACCTTGATAACCAACTTATCATGGTTCTTTGGGTTGGATTTTTTCAGACACCTTGATAATCAACTCATCATGGTTCTTTAGGCCTGATTTGTCTAGATACCATGAAAATCAATTTATTATGAGTCTTTGGGCTAGATCTTACTAGAAACCATAGCTTAAACCTATCTTAGACCACAATTACGATAGTGTTTCAGATCTTGTATTATAATTTCTTTAATTCTCTCTTTTCTAGAGAGGGAGTGTTGATAAATTTAGCCTCATAGTGAATTGAAGCAAATTCCATATGCAATACATGTTAATGTGTTTGTGTGCGTGCATGTGCATGCACATGTGCATGTGTCTGTTAATGGATTTATGTTGATATCCTTAAATATACCATTGAAGGAATATCATACTGAGATGATATATCTTCTTATACTTAATAGTATAATGTGTTCTATATCAATCCTCCCTAACTAAGAGGGAGTGTTAAGATTATAGATACAATTGGATTGATTTAATCTTAACATATAATGTTGATATAATATATTATATAGCTATATTATATATATATATATATATATATATATATATATATATATATATATATATATATATATATATATATATATATATATATATATATATATGTATGTATGTATGTATGTATGTATGTATGTATGTATGTATGTATGTATGTATGTATGTATGTATGTATGTATGTATGTTATATTATATATATAATATATATTATACATATATACTATGGATAATACATATGTTATACTATGATTTATATTGTTAACTAATGATGATTCATCATAGAGACATGTCTCTTTATGAGACATGTTTCCTCCTCTCCTATTTATATGAGATCCAAATCTACATTTGGAGCAAACCAATAATAATGGCAATGTTATTACATTTGCATGAAGTGATCCCTATTACTCAACAACCCCATCCTTCATACAATTTTAAGATATAGGGATTTGTCCTCACAAAAGCATGCTAAAATAACTAATTTTAAGCAAATTATGTACAAATAGAATCCTAACTAGGTGCTAAGTAGGCCTGCCTCTTTATTTTATCAATAAAATGGTGCATGGACCTTTACATGACTTCAAAAATAGAACATAAGAAGAATATAAAGATGAGAGAAGAAGACTTTGGATGATCTAGGAGTCTCTAACACTTATAAAGATACAAATTTAGGCTTCAATATGTGTTTCTATAAGTTAAAATACCACCAAAATACATTTTTTGGTGCATGAAATGCTCAAAAGATAGAACTAACAATTATTTGGTGCTACTGCAACTAATCTAAAGAATTAGTGTACCTCTACACCTTTGGAAAATTGCACACCTGTGCACCTTGAGGTATCACATGGTCAAAATTGGTAGGATTTTTCTAACCCAAAATTTCAATTTTCAGCATTTGGGTCCTCTTGACCTTCTACCAAACAATGTTTGGATGTGCTACCTTGAATTTCCCAATTGCCCTTGCAATACTTTGAGGCTCTAGTAAGTTGATGGCTTGATATTTTCCTCTCACTTCTCTATGAAAATCATGAGCCTCTTGCCTTACCTTGAAAAAATCTTTTATTTTGGAGTCTAGTTCCTTCAATGTCTCCTCAACTTTAAATATGTGTTACACATCATTTTCAGAGAACATGTCTCATTCACTCCCCAAAATTGACTAGTTTCATCCCTCATGTTCTTGATTTATGACATCATTAATCTAGATGGGATCATCTTAGGTGGTTGGGGTGTTTCCTTGGCACTTGTCCTTCTTTCCTCTTTAGCCACCTATTTTGAATGTGTCCTCTTGTTAAGATGGGTATTATCAATCTCATCCTCTTCTTTCTCTTCTACCTTAGGCTCTAAAATGGTCTTAGGGATCTGAGGTGAAGTAATAGTCTTCTTCTTCAATTTCCTTCTCTTTGTCCCTATAACCAACATCTCTATTTATTTGTGTTTAGGTACTAACATGGAGGCTTCAACTTGGAGTCAAGGTTCTTTAGTGGGCTCTTCTTCAGTCTTGGTGGACCTCCTCTTCTTCTTCCCCATGACCTTATCATCCCTTAAGATGTATGTCACATCTGTTATGTGTTTTTATATGGTCTCAATCCCAACCGAGAACTTCTCCTAGTAAGTAGGGAAAGTGACTTTGGTCCCTTTACCTTTCTCTAGCCTAGTAAGTGTCCTTAGAGTGGTAAAATTTGGCAACAAATCCAAATGGAAAGACCTCTTAACCCATCTTGATAACATTTCTCTCCTGATGTTGAATTTCATCATTCTCCTCTCTGATGACCTCTACATTCATGATAGGATGATCAAATATCTTATCTCTATTATACAGGGGGTCTAGGATGTTTAAGCAAATCTTATTCAATACCTTGAGAGGTATCTATAGATTTAGTGCCCTTTTCACAAGTAATATACTCATTCTATAATAGTTCCTTATTTAGACCTCATAGTCATCTACATAATTTAACCAATGATCTTCAATTGCATCATCTAGGATGAACTCGTTTCTTATAATATACTGGATCATCCCAATATCGTCAAAGTAGGGGCTAGGTACCAGATAATTCTCCAAAGTAACTATTAGAATAAAGGGTTAATTTAATTTAATTTATTAAATTAGCTTTACTCCATTCTTAAGATTTCCATTTATGCACTTGTATTTTCATTTAATAATTAAATACTAATTATTAAATGACATTTACCTCTTAGGGTTTCCCTTTTATGTTTTATTATCTCCTTCTATAAGGATTGATCAATTCTAAATTCCATTCATCTTTTCAATTTGATATATCCGTTTTCCATATTTTCAAAGCAAAGCCCTTGTATATTCTTTGTCTTTTATTCTTTGTGATAGGTTCTTGCATGTAGGTGTTCTTCAGGTTTTTTGGATTTGTATTGCTCAAATCTTTCATGGTATCAGAGCCTAACCTATTGTAGCTTGTTCTTATTTTGAGAAAAAAAAGAATGAAGGTTTGACATAACAGATCTAGTTTTTTTTTGGTATTTTCTATTAAATAGGGGGGTTTCATATTTTCAGAGGACTTTGAGGCCAAACAGACCTCACAGTTGTCTAGAGAAGACATCAAAACCCCTATTTTAATACAAAATTTGTTGATTTTGGACACTGAGAAAAAAAAATTTTCCTACCTTGGGTCATACAACCCTCAACACATATAACACCTTGCTAAGGAACCCAAAAGAAATTAACCTAAAGTTTCACTAAGTTTTCCAAAGTTTTTTTTTGAAAGATTAAACAACATGAGATAACATAGTGAAAAAAATAACTCACATACATAGGAACAAATCCATAAACAGATTAGATCTTTGAAGGGTCCCATGATGTTGAATCATGTATATAAAAGTTTCATTAATACTAAATATGATACATAACAATTCCACATCATAGAATAATCACAAGGACGAATCCAATGAAATAATTTAAAATTACATAGGATGCCACTTGGCATAACCAAAATGCATGATCATCTATTGTACAAGTCATAGGGTATGAAAAGCTCAAAGAATATACATCAAGAATAAATACATAATCTCATAAGATCTTTGATAATCAAGTAAAGTACTATAGAATATAACCATTCAACAGAAATACAAGATCAGAATGAAAGGAACAACTACATAAGAACATCTAGCAATGACATCTAGCTATCAGATCTCAATGGTATAAGAAACACTACCACCTGATCTCATGGAACCTAAATGGCCCACTCTCATCATGCTGAGGAGATAATCTCAAGTCCCAAATGGAAATCAATCCCAAAAGTCATAACCAACATCTAGATCAACGAAACACTTGATAGCAATCTATCTCAAAGGTACCAAGACACAAGTAACAACTAGTCCTAAAAGAAATAAAGATATGTAGAAAATATACTATGTAACTAGGAAAGTATCATCTCATGAGCCAACTCTAAGGTTACCCTAGAAACCTCTCTAGACTCTAGCCCCCTAGTGTCTCTATCTGGCATTAGTATTTTTTTGTACAGACAAGGCATACTAACAAGGCAAGGTCACAACCAAGCATCCTCTCTATTCCCATTCTAGCTTATACTAGATTTCAAGGCATGGGTGAGGAACAAACACTAACTCTTATTAATTTATTTTAAATCCATTTAACAAAATATTATCACTTATTAAATTAACTTACAATGGGTTACCCATGAAGCCTCTTTAGGGATCCAAACTCCCTTCCAAGTTGTTAGAGTAAATAATTAATTATTAATTATTTATTTATTTATTCTATTACTTAAGCTTAATTAGATAAATGCATGTAGTTAATAGTTGTAGTGATGAGTTGTTGACAACATAGGAGTTTGTTCCCTTCTAGCATGTTCCACCTTTTTGTGGAAGAGTGCTTAGTTGTACCTTATCTTCTACTACCTTCTAGCTTGTTCTACAAGCTTCCTTGAGACCTTTATATTTGGTCTCTCTCTCATTGTAAATTCATCCATTCACATAGCAATTTCATTTTCCTATTGTGAAATATTTTCTCTTACATTGTTTGCTTCAAGCTCTTGTTCCTTTGGTTTCTTTTCAACAAGCTATTTGCATGCAGGTGATCTTGGCGAGCTGTGGAGTTGGATTTTATCAACTCCTACATGGTATCAAAGCCTCCTTGTTGCTTCTTGGTTTGAAGGGTTTTTGAAGCCACGATTTGGAGACACAAACCCTAGTTTTTTTGTGATTTTTTCTTCAATCAGGACAAAGTGCATTTTTTTGGGGAAATTTTTTCAAAAAAAAAGTTTTTTATTTACACTTTTTTTGTGAAAATCTTGTAAAAATATATATATTCATATATATGTTTTTAACAAACAAAATTCCAAAAAAAAGGTGTAAATTTCTTTATTTTTTGTAGATGCCACCACAACCTCTCCAACAACAACTTTCACTACCCAAGCATGCTCTATGCTCGTACCATGCCTGCAACACCATTTTTTTTTCTCGTTGACACTAGTGGCACTGCCCTATTCAATGACTATCGCTACGGAGTAGAACCTGCCCACCACTTGGCCACCACTGCTCAGCCTAACATCACAATCTCAGCATCTAACATTAGCATTTCGTTGGTCAAATTTTTTTAGGCAACAGGCTGTTGATCACCGTATGGTTGTCAAATTTTTTGCCATGCCTGTAATTTTCCAATGAGCTTTTTTTTGGAACATCAGTTGGTTTTTTTTCTATAACTTGAGCATACTGAGGTCCTTTTCTGATCTAAAATAAGTTCTAGAAAGCTAACTCAAAGACGGAGACAATGGTGCTAGTTTTTTCACATTCCAAGTTTGTTTGAGCTCCCATTTCTGGTGTTGAAGTAGAGGCTTCTGCTCCCTCCTTCCCTGCATCCACAATCTAGGTTCTTTTTCAATATTTCTTGCTTTCCATTGTTGTTTTTTGTGGTATTTGAGGGATATTATCTATTGTGCGGGGGGGGGGGGCGTATTTTATTTTCTATAATTTAATTTAGAATAAGACCCCTCTACTTCCATCTTCTTCTTTCTCTCAATGGCGGATCCATCTATGACCCATATCACACCACACAACTATCACACCTAGAAGGCACAAATGACATGCGTTCTCATGTCAAGGGGCTTATGGTCATGTTTGGATGAGAATCAACCTTTTCTTACATGATCTATTGAGGTTCTTTAGCACAGGAACAAAATGGATGAGGCCATGGGATTAATTGCACTGAACATTCCAAACAGTCTACTATTTCACTTGGATGGTTTGACTACTTTACGAGCTTATTGGCTCAAATTTTAGACTTTTTTTGGCCAAGTGAATGAGTTTTGGGCACTTTAGGTAGATGTAGAGTTGACTTCTTTAACACCTAATAGCTTTCCCAACATTGAGGACTTCTTAATGAAATTCAAATCTTCACATACACTTTTGCAGTGATATGGGAAAACCAAGATAGATGATAAGTGTATCTTTTTGATACTCTCAAAGTTGAGGGGATAGTATCAAATTTTTTCTTCTACCTTTTACTCAAATATGAATGCCCTTGGTGACAGACATAGGATGCCTACATTTGAGATATTTTGTGATCAGTTAACTTTTAAACAATCCAAGATCAATCAGATGGATTCATTTTTTAGGTTCATAGTAGTAGGCATTGCTTGTCAAGGATACATAGGAGCAAAAGTCAAAGCAGATATCAGATCCCTCTTCTATTGGTTCATCATCTTCTAAGAATAAGGAGAAAAATAAGATTGAGACTCCTACCTATTCCTATTGTTGGAAAGGATCTCATGATGAGGCACATTGTTTTCAAAAGAGATTTGATGGCTATGAGAAACAGATTGCTAATTTGCAAGCTCTCTTTCAAAAGAGCACTATTTCCTCTCCATCCTCTTTTACCTCACAAGGGTCTTATTTTTAGGCTTCTTCCACCTCTTCAACATCTACATCAGATCTTGGAAAGGGTCATGCATTACAGGCTTCCATTGCATCTCATTCACAAGTTCCTTGGATACTAGATTCAAGTGCTTCTCACCATATGACATCTTGTCAAGGGGTCTTCACTACTCTTAAGGCTTCTCCTATTCCTCATATTCTCATGGGGAACAATATTGCCCTACCAGTCTATGGGAAAGGTTCAATTTACATCCAAGATGGTATATTCAATGATGTATTATATGTTCCATCTTTGTCTACCAACCTTCTCTTGATTTCTCAGATTACATGCAATGGATTAGGGAAGACAGTTGAGTTCACTATTGATTCAATTTTTATTTAGGATTGTGCCACAGGAGGCCTTATTTCTATAGGGATAGTTGATTCTTCCACCTATCTTTATACCTTCTCACACTTTTTCCCACCATCTCCATTTTCAGAGCACACCTCTTCTCTTTTGTGGGAGCATCATGTGGTGGAGTTCAGATACTTAAAGCTTTGTATTGTTCCTAAGATCCCTATTTTGACTATCCCACCACATCTAGTTGAGGGCTTTTCTCCTCTGTAGGATTCTTCTTCCACTCTACCTGATCCTCTAGCTTCATTCATTGAGACTCTAGGTACATTTGTTGCAAATACTACAATAGACATTCATGATAGTGTCATCACACCTGCCTTGGGGATTCTATTTTCGAATCCTCATACTTTTTCCTTTGGGCATTAGTTAGGCCTTTCAATTTCCCCTCTCATTCAGGGGTTCCCTTGTTATGTACCCTTATTCCTTCCACATTGGAGTTTCATTGGTTTGATCATTTCTATAGGAGCTCCATCATTCTAGGGGGGCTTTGGTGTCTATTCTCATGGGGGGCTGGTTGTACTTATGGTTTTGAGAGAGTCTCTTGAAACATTTCCATTGAATTTGTCCTTGGGGGGTCTTGTTGAGGCCTTCCTTCCTTCATTTTTTCAGCATGTTTTTCACCTCTTTTTGGAGGAGGTTTTTTCCCATGAGGTTTTCCCTCTTTCTCCATTTTCAGAGGTTGCATTTTTTTGCATTGTACATGGGTACCTAACATGGCCTTGTTGTTGGGACCCATTCTCCATTTTCTCTTAGTTTTGTGAGCTTCACGCATTCCCCTAAGTTGCACTTAAGGGGGGGTGTTAGAGTAAATAAATAATTATTTATTCTATAAATTAAGCTTACTTAGGTAAATGCATGTAGCTAATAGTTGTAGTGATGAGTTGTTGACAACATAGGAGTTTGTTCCCTTCTAGCATGTTCCACCTTTTTGTGGAAGAGTGCTTAGTTGTCAACCTTATCTTATACCACCTTCCAACTTGTTCTACAAGCTTCCTTGAGGCCTTTATATTCAGTCTCTCTCTCATTGTAAATTTATCCATTCACATAGCAATTTAATTTTCCTATTGTGAAATATTTTCTCTTGCATTGTTTACTTCAAGCTCTTGCTCTTTTGGTTTCTCTTCAATAAGCTATTTGCATGCAGGTGATCTTGGCGAGCTGTGGAGTTGGATTTTATCAACTTCTACACAAGCCACTTCCTAACATACATATAAATAACCTACCCTAAGTTCATGAAAAATACAATTCATAAAATCACAATTTTATCCTCATTCCTTTATAAGAAATTGGAAAGCACCTAAAGAAAAATTACAATATTCACCTTAGTCCTATGCAAGCAACTAGAAAGCACCCATAGATAACCAATTGAAAACTCAAAGGTTACAATAAGAAAGCCACAATAATCACCTCAGTTATATACAAGTAACTAAAAAGCATCAAAAGATAACTAATAAAAACCAAAAGGTTACACCAAGAAAATCAAACCATTCACCCCAGTTCTATACAAGCAACTAGAAAGCACTAACAAACAATTGATCAAACCTCACCATAGAAACATATTAATACTTCACCATGGTTGAGTATAAAAGATCATGGCCAAAACATACATAACATCATCATAGAATAAAACTTCCCAAGCCTCTAGTAAACATTCTGACTAGTCAACATACTAAGTCAAACTCGAGCCCACACCAATATTAAACCATACAAAACATCAAGTATATAACAAATGTAGTTTTCAAAATTTGTTTGGTGTTGAAAACATAAAAGTTCAATTTTCACAAACAGGTTCTAGTTTTCCATTTCCAAAGTGTCAAAATTACTAAGGTTTTCAAATTATCAAAAGTAAAAAATTCCCTTAGTATTAGAAATCATTTTCATACAAAACTGAACCATCAAGCAAAACCCAAGTTTATTAAAAATAATCTATTTTCCCAATTTACTGTACAAATAAATTTTAATAATAAATTAATTAAAAGCTTCAATTAAATATTATTAAAGTTCAATCAATAATCATTAATTATTAATGACAATAATTATCTATTTATTAATAAAATAATTACAAATTTATTAAATAGATAATAATTAAAAATGATAATCTTTATTATAATTAATATTTAATATATTAAAAAGAATAAATATATATTAATATATATTAAAATAATATTTTAAAAAACTAAATATAGAAAAGAAACCTACCTTACATTACATGAGCTACTACATGCAATCACAGATTGCCTTTGGCAGTTGTGAATTGCTTAGGCAAACATGGTCTGCCTTAGGCAACTACAATCTATTGTAGCAGTTGTAGGCCACCAAACAAAAGGAAGGAGAGAGGTGGGGGATGGTGGCCCGTCTCCCATTTTTTAAATTAAATTATATATATATATACATATACATATACATATATATATATATACATATACATATGTATATACATATATACATATGTATATGTATATATACATATGTATATACATATATACATATGTATATGTATATATACATATATATATATAGATATATATATAGATATATATATATATATACATATACATATGTATTATACATATATATATGTATATATACATATATATGTATATATACATATATATATGTATATATACATATATATGTATATATATATATGTATATATACATATATATATATATATAATCTATATTTATATATATATATATATATAAAATCAATGCCCCTTTTCCAACATCAATTTCATTTTTTTCTATTTTTATAAAATTATAATTATCACAATAAATATCCATTATCGTGGTAATTATATATATACTTTTTCCAATATAGATTTGATATAGCAATCAAGATTAAATAGTTGAAATAATAAAAAAAATCTAGTTTTCTTTTCTAAACCCTCATTCCAATTTTAATCACTCTAATTTACTAATCACTGAGTATCTCAAACAAGGGTTTCCAATTGAAAATTCATTCATCGATGTTTTCAAAGAACAAAAAATTTCTACACAAGGGTTTCATTCCAAATAATTTCTGAAAATAGATCCACAACAAACACGGAGAAGACAAAGATATTTTGAAGGGAAAACTATAGTACAAATCTCAACAAGATGCTACCTTGCTCTGATGCTAACCGATCAGATTCTTCGAGCTGATGAGAAAATTCTCGCCCTTTCAAAAACCCTCTTTCTTGAGAATTGGCTCCTCCAAATCTGTGTGTGGAGAAATGAGCTCTAATTTCTTAATAAAGAGTCTTCTCCCTTTAGGACTTCGATTTTGCAATCATGCAAACCCTTTTGCTTTATTATTTTATTTTATTTTACTTTCATATGCAAACTTTTGTATTTTTATTAAATAAAATTTATTAAATTTATTTTCTCTCTTTTTTATTAAATCAAAAGACGTCTATAATAAAATATTTATTAATTTAACTAATAATTAATATTTAGAGTTTATTATAAAAATGAAACTCCTAAATAAATTATTATTAAATTAAATAAATATATTTATGTCAAAATTATAACTTTAATTAACTCTTTTAAATTTTAATTATTTTATTTAATTAATTAAATTTATTTATTTTTTATAATTTTTTTGTTAAACTAAATCATTTAATATTTTCTTAATTTGATTTAATTATAATAAAAAATCACAATAGACCCACAATCTAAATCCAAAAACTCATAATAAAGACATAATACTACATCAAACTCAAGGATCAAAAATCATGAATTCATGTCACTTGATGAATTTGAAAGGGTAAATAACTCAGGTACTTGTCCTACTTTCTAAGACAATTGGCTTAGGGTTAGGTTTTGAACTCAAGAACTATCTCCCCTCTTTTACCATTGAGATACTATGATAGGGCACACTCATCCTAACAATTCAAGGAAGTCAATGCCCAGTACCTACAATCTACATAAAAGTCAAGATATATAATAATATATAAATCCAAACTAAATAGGAAATGGTGGGGAGTAGTGCATCGTGTAGATCCTGACTAGGAGGTGACTGCGACTCCCTCCCTCAACCATATCAAAAACATCAAACATAAAGTAAAACATACAATTACACCATACATATGCAAATATGGGTAAGAAACCATAGAAATGACATATAAATTATCCATCTAATTATCATCATGAAATAACTAAAATCACAAAATGAACATATGTGCATCATCATTGAAAGAGTGATCATGAATACATGAAATAACTAAGTATCAAGTAGCTCATCATATATATAAATTAAGTACAAAATAACATCTCATTAAATCCGATAACCAAGTATCACTAATCATAAATCATAACCATAAAATTAGCCTCCTTTGCTCAACACGCCACCTCTTCATGGCCTCCATTGCGTAGCCTTTGGTCATGTGGGGGGGGGGTAGGGGCCAAATTTTTGCCCTTCCAATTTTTTTTGGTATTTTTTTGGAATTTTTTTCTATACGAAGGCCCTATCGGTTTTTTTGGCTCTAACTTGAGTACATGTAGGCATCTTTTGGATTTTTAAAAAGCACTAGAAAGATAATTCTGAGATGAACATTATGGTGAAGGAATTGTTTGGATTTTTTTCCATTTTGGTACCTATTTTTTTGCTCGAAGTTAGATGATGCTTTTTATCTTCTCGGTGGTATAACTTTCTCATTTTAGCTCCATTTTCTGATAAAAAAGAAGCATTGGAAAGATCTTCTCAAGCACTATCTAGATTCTCTATTATTTTCATCAGTATTTTTCAAAGGTACATGTAATTCTCAAATTGAATATGTTGTTCTCTTTTTTCTTGTATACACATTCCTTCTAGTAGTCGGTGTTCAATTTTTTGCATTGTGGGGGGTGTTTTTATTATTGTTTATGTTATTTACATTATTAAACCAGAATTTTTTCAAAAAAAAATCCAATACCTTCTAAAACAATGGCCAAGACCTCTTCTTATCTAGAAATTTTGACCCTTCATAACTATTACACATGGAAGTCCCTAATGACATGACTTCTCTAGTCAAAGGGGTTGTCATGGTCTTGTTTAGATGCAGTGCAACCAGATTTATAAAGGCCTTTTGAATTTATGTAACATAGGAACAAGATTGATAAGGCAATGGAGTTGATTTCTTTATAGGTATTTGATAGTTTACAGTTTCATCTTGATGGGTGCAATACCCCTCTAGCTATGTAGACCAAGCTTGACAACTTGTTTGGTATAGTGAATGAGTTTAGAGCACTTCAGATTAAGGTAGAGCTTACCTCTCTTTTACTAGATTATTTTCATTCCATTAAGGATTTCCTGATAAAGTTCAAACAACAAAAATCTTTATTGCAGGGTTATGGTAAAACCAAGACTGACATTGAGTGCATCTACCTTATTCTTTCTAAGGTTCATGGAAACTTTCAGTTTTTGCTTCTATCTTCCATTACCATGGATGTTTTGGGTAATCAATTTACCATGCCATCCTTTGAGGCTTTTTTAATCATTTAACTGAAGAGAAAGCTAAGCTCTCTCAGTTTGATTCTCTCGTAGGCTCACAGACTCATGCATTGGTAGCTTAGGCATCTTTTGGAAAGGAGAAGAAACATAAGTCACATCTTATAGAGTCTCAGATTAATTATATCCCTCACATCACATTAGGCCCACCTCCTCCTAAGGGATATAAACCATAGCTAGAAAAGACCAAAGTGTGTTTAATGTAATAAGCCCAATCATGATGAGTCACATTTCTATGAGAAGAAGTTAGATGACTATACTAAATAGGTTTTAGATTTGATAGCTTTCCTTTAGAAGAGAAACATTGATATTCCTTTTAGTTCTCACAAATCCTTTTCTTCTTCATCATTTTAGTTGGATGGTAAAGATATAGGAAAGGGTCATGCACTATGTGCAACTACTACTCCACACTCTTCTATATGGTTACTAGATTCGAGTGCTTTACACCATATGGCATCTTCTCAGGATTTGTTCTCTTCTTTTGAGGCTTCTCCTACTAGACACATTTTCATGGGGAAAAGTATTGTTATGATTGTATCAGGAAAAGGTTCTACAACCATTGTTGATGGTACATTTATGATGTACTATGTGTTCCATCTTTTTCCTCTAACCTTCTCTCTATTTAACATATTACACACAATGGGATAGGGAAGATAGTTGAGTTTGCACAATATTCTGTGCACATCACTGATAGTGAGACATGCAATATTGTTGCTATAGGGACTATTGATCATTCTTCCTACTTATACTCTTTCTCTCATTTTGGTCCACCATCTCCACTATCGGAGAATCACTTTCCTTCTTTATGAGAGACTGTTGAGATGAAGTTAGGTCACTTGAACTTATGTGTTATTCTTGAGACTAGTGTTGTGACTTCTATACCTTCACCTCTTGTTCAGATTCCATCTATTGCAAATGATTACTCTTCAACATTTCCTACCATTGTAGCTCCAGTCATTGAGCCACCTATCATACTTTTTGAGGATAAATCAAAGGACACACACATTCTCTTAGATGATAGATTTAGCACACATGTTATCCCACCTCCATTGGAGATTCCATCTTAGGATTCTTGTGCATTCTCCTTTGAGCATCAGCAAGGACTTCCAACTTCACCTTACATTCAGGGCTTTCACCATCTTTGTCCATTGTCTTTGCTTCTTTTAGATTGGAACCACATTGGTATGTTCATCGACATAGGAGTTATGCCATTCTAAGGGGACTATAGAATCTCAAGCCTATATCATGGGGAGTTTTATTGCACTTATGGTTTTGAAAGAATCTCTTGAGACATATCATTTGTACTTTTTCTTTCTATCTCTTTTTGGAGTAGGGTTTTTCCAACATGGTTTCCCCTATTTCTCTATTTCATAGATATTTGGTTTTGATTGAGTACCTCATCAAGCCTTATTGTCAAGACCCAAGCTTTCTTTCAGCATTGTAGTTTCCTTTCTTTTTCATGCATTGTTCATAGATACATTGTTGCTCATCTTAAATGCAAGTGTTAGAGTAAAGGGTTAATTTCATTTCATTTTTAAATTACCTTTACTCCCTTCTTAAGATTTCCCTTTATGCACTTGCATTTACATTTAATAATTAAATAGTAATTTATAAATGTCATTTACCTCTTAGGGCTTCCCTTTTAGATTTTATGATATCCTTCTATAAGGATTGATCAATTGTAAATTTCATTCATCTTTTTAGTCTAATAATATCATTTTTCCATATTTTTAGAGCAAAAACCTTGCCTCTTCTTTCTCTTTTTTTCTCTATGATAGGTTCTTGCATGCAGGTGTTCTTTGGGTTTGTTAGATTTGTATTGCTCAAATCCTTTAGTAATCATGTCCAACTCTATCTCATAAGGGGAAATGTCTTATTTCTCCTTTACCTCATAAAGCCCTATGGTGATTGGATATACCCATGTCTTGTTTGGAAACTTCCTGACCCTCTTGTATGCCAAGGCCAATAACCTGGCGATCTCTAGTAGAATGAGTCTATCCAACGGATAACGTGGTAACTTATTGGGGGCATAAGAGAGTTCTAACTGCCAAGATGTATGTGAAGGTGTTAAATTCAATGAAGTATCCACCCACCTATGTTATCTTATTTGCATCTTCTACTGATAGCCTCTTTACATAATAACATTAGATGAACTTGATTATCATGAAGATAAAGCCATCATTCACCAATTTGTATGGACAACTCTTTTCTAGAAGCTTCTTTTGCACCAACTATGGGTTCACAATGTATGGCCATGCATTGCATTCTTGCAAACTCCCCTTCTTTACAAACTTGGATAGTCGTTTGCTCTAGCAACAAATAACTAGACTATATATGAGGTCATATAGAATCAATGATCTAGCTGAAATGAAGTAAGTTTTTCAACCAAAGAACAACTAATTATGGTGCCCCAATCGATCTTAAGGGACCTTCTCTTGACTATCTCTATGAAAAGGACCATCCAAGTTTCTAAATGACATGTTACAGAGATTCCCATCACTCTTCTCAATAAGATGATGCAGTAGCCTATGTTATCAATCTTGTACCCTTAGGTCATGTCCACTTTTTATTCTCTCCTATTGGGAGGAGGCCTAGCGATAAGGTACTTCTCTTGCACCAAACCCTTTTCTTCCTATTCATGCTCCCTATACCATCTATGTTTCATGTCAATTGTGATCTTTTAATCCTAATTGATGATGCATAAGTGGAAGAACTTCTCAATATTGTCTAGGAAGATGTCCAAGATAATTTCTCTAGTGATGCTCTTGACTACCTTCTCCTCAGACACGTAGTGTTTAGCTAATGTCATTATCAGCTTCGACAACTGCATCAATACTACATGTGGTGCTGTATACACCAAGCCACTTAGGATGAGCAATGAGATAATCTATGATCTCTCATGTAGTTTGTTGCAAAGGGCCAAGAACTTTTTGTAGTTGATGTGCCCAAGATCGATGTCCTAGATCTTAGAATGTAGGTCTATAAATTTGGACTTCTCTAGAAAACCTTGAAAATTGAAGCTTACCTTCTTCAAAGTAATCTTAGCTACTATAGATGATGTGGATGACATTATAACCTATATAAAAGATGAACATTAGTACGCCATTTTTTAAAATCCAAAATCATGCTTGATGATTAAACCCGACTGACAAGAAACTAATGAACTATAAATTTAATGTAAGGATTTATTTAATTTGTAACTTTCTAGGATGACTTGTGACTTAATTATCTATAAGCAGATGGGTCTTGTAGGGTCTTATGTTGAGTGGGGTTTCCATTCCACCAAAAGACTGATTTGTCAATGCCCAATACAACCACTCAACTTATAGTACATAGGAGGCAGTTAAGCCCTTGTCACGAATCCTAAGGGAAGTGCAAAAAAATTTCCAACAATCTCCCCCTCAACATTACCCAAGGGCTTGAGGATTCAAACCTATGACCAAGCTCTAATATCACTTGTTAGAGTCGGGTTGTCATTGCACCAAAAGACCAATCTGTCAATGCCTGATACAACCACTCAATTAATAGTACATAGGAGGCAGTTAAGCCATTGTCACGAATCCCAAGGGGAGTGCTAAAAAAATTTCCAACACTTTAATGATAGTTCATTTAGCATTGAGTACCTAAGAGGAGAAAAGTGTAGCAAAGCTAATAGTTATGTGTGGCTTGGGAAACAAGGATATTTCTTGGTGGCTTGCACACACAAGTTTAGATCTTGTTGGAGGTTTCTACCAGAATATTATTATGTTACAAATGTGCATTAGCTAGAGTTTTTTGGTTGGATATTGAGGGATCTTGGAAAACTATTAGTTTCTCTATATTTAGTTGTAACCATGAAGGCCTTACAGCCTGACACATTGCATGTAATTAGTTGTTTTATGAATAAAGAGTTGAGTTTGGTATTAGGTCTTGTATTATGTGTTGTGCTTCCATTATATGGGTATTTTTTGGGGCCTAGGAAATCTCCTATGTGGGTTCTCCTACCTCATACTGGATGATGTGATATTAGAGTCTAATTTTCCTAAGCATGCAGACAGATCATCGAAGTCGAGGAAGTTTGCACTAGGACCTAGGGTGAAGATTATCAGAAAAAAGGTTGGATCTAATTAATCTTGTGAATTTTTTGTAGAGTGTTTGTGAAGATCTTGGAAGATTCCTTTGAGAAGATTGGACCCTAGGGAAATTGAAGATCTTTATGATGTTATGGTAGAAAGGATCTTAGAGAAGGTTAAAGTAGATTTCATATCTAAGATGGAGTTGATGAAGAATGAGGTCATGAGAGCTATTGTTGGTGTACCTAGGAATGTGAGTACTAAAGATGGATATGAGGAAGTGCTTGAAGACTTTTAAGTTGAAGGATCTATTTGAGAAGATTAAACTAATCGAATGGAGAGACCTATGGAAGATAGGGCTAGTTGATTAGATAGATCTACATCTCATTTGAAGCAAAAGAATAAGATGGATTTTTCTAATTTATTAGGTACTTTGAATCCTGAAGACTGATTGATTGGATTGGTGAGATAGAAGACTACTTTGAGTCAGAGGATATTAGTTATCTACTTAGAGTAAGGTTGGCATAGACTAAGTTGAAAGGACATGTTTCTTTATGATGGAAAGAATTGCAATGAGATATAGAAAAAGAAAGTGAAATAAAGATCACTAGGTGGAGATTGATGGTGACTAGGTTGAAGGCTATGATCATTCCTATTGATTATGAACTTGAGTTGTTTAAGAGATTTTAGAATTTAAAATAGAAGGATATGACTATGAAGGACTATACTAGGATTTCTACAAGCTGACTATTCATTCTAGACATAGAGAACTATCTAAGGAGAAGGTGGCTTAGTACATTAATGATTTGAGATTCAATATTTAGAATAAGGTCAGTATGTTGAAGATTGACTTAGTTGAGGGTGATTATCAATATGCTCTGAAGGTAAAAGATAAGTTGATGAGATGAAATCAAGGTAATTTCTATGTGAAAGAGAAGCATGACCACTCAGCAATAGGTAAATAGATTGTTAAAGATTCATCCATGAACACAAACTTGTTGAGAAAAATAAAAGAATGGGTAGATGTTCATTTAAGGGTACCTTCTACAGATGTGGTGAAGAAAGTAGCTGATCTTTTGAGTGTTCACAAAAAGTTGATGATAGGAGAGTTGTTATGGTGACTGAAGTTGAAGACTATGAAAGTGAACCTAAGAAAGAAGGGGAGAATTTTTTGGCTCAATGAGTGTTGTTTGGTAAGAGGGAACTAGAACCTTGTTAAAGGAGTAACTTTTTCAAGCTTCACAAGTCTGGTGGGAAAATATACACTATAATTGTGGATGGTGGTAGTATAGATAACCTTTTTGCTAAGGAGATGGTTCAAAAACTTGGTTTCAAGAGAATGGCACATCCCTGTCCTTATAGGATTGGTTGATTACAAGATAAATATGCTTTGGAAGTGATGGAGAAATGTCTTGTTGATTTTTAAAATTGGGCAGTATAAGGATCAAGTATTGTGTGATATTATGGACATGAATAGTTGTCACATATTTCTTGGTAGACCTTGGCAGTATGATTGTAGAGCTATGCATGATTATGTCAAAAATATGATTACTATTGAGAAAGTTGGAAAGAAGCATTCCATGATTCCTTTGTAGAATGAAGAAATTGATAGGAGGAACCTAAGTATTGGTTGCTGAGTTGAGTTGAAAGATTCTAAAAGGGTTAGAGATCTGTGTGGAAAACAAACCTATGGAACACCAACAAAGGATATGAAGGAGAAGAGAAAACAATTTCCTATTTGTGGAAAAGATGGGAAGAAGTCGAACAAGGGAAAGAGTGTGCAAGTTGATAGCTTGGAGGATATGTATGTGAAGAAATAATTTGGGATTTATATGTTGAATCCCAAAAGATTTTCTTCCAGCTACCAAGAACATCTTTTCACACCTGGGGTATTTGATCTAGGAGCATCCTAGGGTAGTTATAAATCCTACATGTTGGAGGGATTTTGGCTTTGGAGTTGAGGACTTGATCACTAAAGGATTGGTGCTCAATCATTATTGGGTAGTTCTGGATGTAGTATTGACTGAAGAGCTCAATTTTTGAAGGAGCTTGATCGTTATGTTTCTTGACACTCATTGTAGTGCTTGAGGTGTGTTGGTTGTTCATGTAGTGCCTACCCTAGTTTTCTTTTATGTTATATTTACTAATTATTTTAGGCCATCTTTCATGGTTATGTAATATGATTAGAAGTACTTGATTACTTGATTTGGTTGATGTTATTTTATACTTAGATCATATATTTGATGAGCTACTTTATACTTGGTTATTTCATGTGTTCATGGTTATTATTTCAATGATGATGCTTTGTATATTTCATTTAGTGATTTCAATTGCTTTCATAATGATAGATATATGGATAATTTATATGTAATTTTATGGTTACTTACCCCATACTTGCATGTGTATGGTGTAATTGTATGTTTTACATTATGTTTTACATTTCTGATGTAGTTAAGGAAGGGAGTCATAGTCAGCTTTTAGTCAGGATCTACAAGATGGAGCACTCCCCACCATTTTATGTTTAGTTTAGATATATATGCATATGCACATGTTTTCCTTTTATGAAGATTGCAGGTACCAGGCATCGACTTCCCTAAATTTCCAAAATGAGTGTGTGCCCTATCGCAATATCTCAATGATAAAAGAGGGGAGATAATTCTCAAGTCCAAATTCTAAACTTGGGAAAATTATCCTAAAATATAGGACAACTATCTAAGTTATTTACCTTTTCAAATTCCTTAAGTGACGTGAATTCAAGATTTTCGACCTTTGAGTTTGGTTCATACTTTGTCATTTAGATGAGTTTGCTTATTGAGTTTTTGGATCTACTTTGATTTTCAAATATAATTAAATCAACTAAAGATATTATTAAATGATTTAATTAAATAAAAAATATAAAGAAAAGTCAATTTTAAATTATATTTAATTAATTGAAAAACTAATTAAATAGAAGAAATAAATGTAAAAGATTCAAGTAAAAGATAAAATTTGGTGTAATTATATTTATTTAAGCTAATAATAAAAAATTTAGAAGTTACACTTAAATAATGAACTTTAAACATTATTATTTGTTAAATTAATAAATATATTTTCTAAAAATATCTTCTTATTTAATAAAAAAATGTAGTGGGAATAATTTAAATAAGTTTTATTTTTACTTAAAGACAAAAGGCATGGAAAAGGAATTAAATAAATTAAAATAATAAAAGAAAAGGCTTTTGCATGTTAGTAAAATCAAAACCTTGGGATGAAATAAACTCTTTATTAGGAGATTAGAGCTTATTTCTCGACACATGGGTTTGGAGGAGCAATTTTTCAGAAGGATTTTGGGAGATGCGAATTTTTGCATTCATCAAGATTTTGTCATATTTTTAGCATTAGATCGAGGTAGGAATTTTTTTGAGTTTATCATAGTAATTCTTATGATTGATCTATGTCTTCTTTATGCCTATTATATTGATTTTTGTTTTGAAATTTGTGTTTTAAAACTGAAACCCTTGTTCTTGAAACAATCATTCTTCCTCATCGAATCACCTAAGAGAAATGAATCTGAGAACCCTTACTAAAAAAGGAAAGTAATTCATAGGTATGGTTTTGAATTAAGAAAGTTTACTGTTAGAGAAATTTTAAATGATTGAAAATATGTTTTCTATCATATTTATGAAAGAAAAACATAAAATAAATATATATAATTAATTACTAGAATAACTTAAAATTACGATGGTAATTGTTCTACTTTTTAAAAAATCATTTTATTAAAAAAATTAAATAGTTTTTTAGGGAATCAAGCCATGATCCCCAACCCTCCCTCTCCGCCTAGTAGCTCACACTGCTCACAATAGTTCTGTGTTGTCTAGCAGTAGCTCACGTTGTTGTAGTAGTCATGAGAGCTCCTAGCAATAGTTCACATTGCTTTGGCAACCATGAGTGCTACTTAGTAGCCTCACGCATTGCATAACAATTGTGAGCATTGTTGGGCAACCTAATGGGCTGCTATAATAGCCTACCTTCGAGCCTATGGCAATTTTCTAATTTATTTATTATTATTTTAAATTATTTTATTAAATGTTTTATAATTAGTTTATATATATATATGTATATAATAAAAATAATTTTAGATATATTAGAATTTTGTTATTATTTATTATAAATTGTTTTTTCATATAAGAATTAGAAAAAGGACATTGGTTTAGTTTTTTATTAAATGGTGATTATAATTTAATGATATTGAATTTGGATATTATTATTTAATAAATTCAATATGTATTAAATGTAATTGTTATTCCACTTCTATATTGAACCTTTAATTTTATCGTTAAAAGGAAATCTTATGTAGATTTAGAGAAACTATTTTGTTTTCCTTATAGATTATCATTCGGCTGAATGAAACAAATACATAATTATTGGGAAAACATAGACACATTAAGTTATAAACATGATACATTTTATTTTGATAGTCTAAACATGGAAACCTTTATCAACTAGGAAAGTCTCAAAAAAATGAAAACTTGAAACTTTATTGTGAATCGTATGGAAATATATCAAAAACTATAATAGCTAAATAATTACATTTGTTTTAAATTGTATGATGAGATGTTATGTTTTATTTCATGATGGGTTTGGGAGAACCTAGTATTTTGACCAAGTTAGGTATGTTTGTTGACCTGATGGTCAAATCATTTGTCAATTAGTGCCTAAATACTTAATCATTTTGTTGGTTACATTGCTACCAAGCTTCAAAGAGTCTATTGATCTTCAAACATTGTAATCCAAGCTTCACAGAGTCTACCAAGCTTAACAATGCAAACTAAATAGTATGTAGTGTTAACCAAGCTAACAGTTTCTACCAAGTTAGCTATGTTAACCAAGTAGAAGGAAGGTAGCATTGACTAAACCGCAGTGTCAACCAAGCGCTTCAGCATCAACCGAGTTCTCAAGTGTTCACCAAGTCTTCAGTTCTAAGCATGTTTGTGCCTACTTTCGAGTGATCAATGCAGACTGAGCACTAGTTTCAAACAAGTGCCATAGCTTTCCAAGTTGACAATGTTTTCGAGTGTCAGAATATCACTCGATTGGTCTTCAGAACCTAAGTTACAGCATTGAGTCGGCTTAGTGAAGATTGTTGAATTAGGTATTGTAGTTGACTCCATAAGGTAATTATTTGGATTGGTATATATGTAAGACATCTTGTCATATCCAATTGTGTAAGAATATGTGTATGAAACAAGTATGAATGAGAATGGAAGAGTAAAGGCTACAAGTAGTATAAGAAAAAGTAAAGTCATATCTATCATAGCAAAGTGATCATTTCTACATCAAAGGAATCTCAATCACCAAACCAAGTTGAAAAAGAAGAGATCGACTACTAATTCATCCTAATAGGTGCATTAGTCAAATCCTCTAACAAGGTGGACTTAACAATCTTATGCTAAATCTCCTAATCCAGTGCATACTTCATTTATTGTATAAATCCTTTTACAAGGTGGACCTAACAATCCTTATTGCTTCTAATAGGGAAGATCACTAGAAGTGATCATTTGCAAGCCTTAACTGACCAACTTGATATTGTAGAACTAAATCTTGTGGGTATCATCCCCACCCCATTTTTAATTTCTGTTTGGAAGGTTTCTGGGTTACCAAAAATTGTGTCAATTGTTATGAATGTTTTATTTCTTTTAGTCTTTCATGCACGCAATCAGATCAGATAAGCTTAAAAGGTATTAATTGGTGAATTGAAGTTAAAGTTTGATTGGTTCCTGATTCATCCCCCCTCTTAGTCACTTGGCCCACCATGTATTTCCAATAAGTGGTATCAAAGCTTTTAGTTCTCACATCATAAGTTTAGCATCTTGAGAAAACATCAAAGGCAATGGAAGTGTATAGAGTTGAGAAAGCTATTGAAAATAAAAAGTTTGATCTTCAGATAGCCATGGAAGAATTAAAGAAAATAAAAGAGAAACTCTCTCAATCCTTCAAAAGAAGAAGGGACATAGCA
Organism: Cupressus sempervirens; assembly: GCA_028749045.1. Taxonomy (NCBI): domain Eukaryota; kingdom Viridiplantae; phylum Streptophyta; class Pinopsida; order Cupressales; family Cupressaceae; genus Cupressus; species Cupressus sempervirens. The sequence goes on along the minus strand of CM053792.1, from coordinate 172,508,025 downwards.
GTACAAATGAATGAAAATCTCTACACAAAAGAAAGAATTGAAGACATTTTCCAAGAGAAGAATCTCACTCCTCATGAAGAAGTTAGAAAGCTGAAAAGAGAACAAAAAATTCAATTAGTCAAAATGTCTGAAGATTTGGAACAAAAGGATAATGAAAATGAAGAAAAGAGATTGAAAACTGAAAAAATTGAAGAAAAGGACAATGAAATTCAAACCTATATCTTTAGCAAGAAGATTTGATAAGTCAGCTCAATTGTGCAAATCAATGTTTATCAACTTGAGGTCAGACAATGCAAGGTTGCAGAATGATCTCAAAATTGAAAGGTAAACCAATGAAAGGATGATGAAAAATCAAGAAAGCATGAATCAATTAAATGAGAAAACTTAATTTAGACACAAAGGAAAAGCAGGATTAGGTTATATAGATGAAGGTGAATTATCTTAGCAAGGAGCTCAAAAGAACAAAAGACCTACTTGTAATCATTGTGGAAAGATAGGGCATACATCAAATAAGTGTTGAGGTGATGGTAAATAAAAATTCAGTGGAAAATGTTATAGTTGTAACATGCAAGGACATAGAACAAGTGAATGCATAGAGAAAACCAAGTTTGAAGTAAAATGTTTCAATTGCAACAAACAAGGGCACAAATCTTCAGAATGCAAGACCAAGAAATGGTATCCAATAGAATAGATTGTGAAAGTTATATTTGGTTGGGATTATAACATATTTTGTAGATGCCACTTATGTAGTGAGCATGGACATATTGGAGCAAATTGCATAAGAACTAACATGAGGAAGAGAGACCCTACAAAGAGATGTTTTGTATGTACAGAACTTGGATATCTAGCTAGAAATTATATGAACCAAGGTAAAGTTAAAGATGAGAAGCAAGAAAAGGCTGATAATATTTGAAGTCAAATAAGGTAGTAATGGATAAAGAAATCTCTAGAGTATGCAAAGTCAAAGTCCTAAAAATGTTGACACCCAAATCAATGAGTTGGGTGATTCAACCATCTCAAACTAATTAGCCATGGAGATTATTGTGACTATGATTCAAAGGAGGCATCTCATATCATTTCTAGTCAGCAAGCAAGAAGATCCAAATTAGCATTTCAGATACATAAGGATCACCGAGTTAGACAACAGCCAGAGTAATGTCTTAGACCTTACCAAGCAAGGTTAGGTTACAAGACCTTACCAAGAAAGGTTAGGTTACAAGATCTTACTAATCAAGTTCAAGTTTCAATACCTAATTAAGCTTGGATACAAATGGCATGTTCAGAGTTCTAACCAAGTTGAAGGTATCTACTAAGTTGAAGACTTAGCTGAGTTGGATAGGCTATCACCAAACTATTCTGAGTATGATAGATTAATGACAACTTGAAAATAGATTTTTGGTTAAAAAGAAAGAATCAAAGGTTTTGTTTTTCATTGCAAATTTTAGAGGAAATAGAGCAAAGAATTCCTGAGCCCCTGAGCAAGTTAGAGCAGATTTTCCAAAGAATTATCTTTGAATCACTTAGCAATATGACATCTTTATCTAGTAGCAAATTTAAGAAGGGTTCTGAGATGCTGATAAGGAATGTAGTGCCCGTAGACTCAAATTTCAAAATCTATCTGGTGGTAGTAGAGGAACTAGACCCAATTAGAGCACATTTACAAATTCCTCCAAAGGTACTCTTGATACATGACATTAGCTCATTTTATCACTGTTCAATTCAAGAATTGGGTACTTTTGAAATGAATCAAACATATGAGGCATTATGTGTGGATGAAAACTTTAAACTTGAGCATAAGCATTTGGAAACCAAGGGTTTAACCCACATTCTACATATGTTGAGGGATTCTCAAGGAAAGTGGATTAGGTTTATCCTCAGTCATGTCCACAACATGTAATTCTAGCTTGACCAACCTATTCAAATAACAGAGAAAATGATTCATAGGGTTACCAAGTTTCCTATACTAGACAGACCTAAAACCACCAAAACCCTTGGTCAGGTTGAACTGGAAAAGAAGACTTTTTCCAAGTGGTATGGTAGAGGAATGAAGTTGAATGGAGTTACAAACATGGAAATTAAGTTAGGGATACATATTATTTCTCACAAAACTTACAATTCCAATTGATTAATAGTGTTCTCTATGAAGTTGTGGACCTAGCATTCAAAGTGGTCAAGAATAATCTATCCTTTGACCTGACTGAGTTATAGTTGAGTTAGCTAAGAAAGAACATGGAGAGCATCTAAGCATCCAAGACTAATCTATATAAGTTTGGATCACTCCTTGTGTTTTTATTCTTTTATGTTTATAAGTTTTTCCCTTTAAAACGTGTTGTAGTTTGGAAGAAAAATAGGCCTATTCTTTATCAAATCAATGAGCTCATAGCTGAAATGGGAGACAATTTTGAGGGCATCATGAATGCATACTTTGAGACCTTTAAAGAAAGGATGCAGAGTAGATTTGGGATACCTAAAAAATTAGTTAATGACTATGAACAAGATATATGTTTCCTTGTGGATTGTGACAAGGTGCATATTCAAGCAATTAGGCCAAGAGTGGCATGGGTAAAACCTCTAAGTTATGAGGTAAACATTGATGACACAAGAGATACCATTGAGGCTCTTGTCAATGAGCCTTTGGATCCTAAGGCACCATATTTTGGCACATTTGAAGAAGCAAAGACTAGGATTTCTTCGCAAATCAAGAATCCTCAAGACCTAAAGAGAGGAAGAAAGAGAGTTGAAAAAATCAAAAAGGAAAGCAAGAAATTTGGTTCCCCTCTTCTACTAACAAAAGGAAAGGGAGATGATATTGAAAAAAAAGAAGAAGGAGAAGAGGAACATGAAGAAGAAGTAGAGGAAGAAGTAATAGAGGAACCTCCAAAGAAAAAGGGGAAGGTAATCATAACCAAGAAAGCTACAAGGTCATCTCCTGCATTCTTCACCAGAAGGCTTGCCAAGTCTAGAAAAAAGTTGAAGCTTCAAGATGAGGATGGTGAAGAAGAGAAACAAAATTTCAAAAGTTTTCCCCTACCTTTGAAGAAATATTAAGAAAACTCATAGAAGGAGGAGGTATGACATATTTCAAATCACTTAAGTATGAGACTAGGAGAAAGGAAGAGAAACGGCAGATTGAAGAAGCCTTAGTGGAAAAAATATCTAAATGGAAATATGCTCCGAGTGAATTGAAAAACCAAGTTCTAGATGTTATACTAAAGAAAGTTTCACCTCAATGGGATAATGTTGTAGAAGTTTCCAAAGATATCAGGGAGAAAACCTTGAGGAAAGTAATGCCAGGTCTTGTAGACAAGGAAGTGAAGGAAGCATTGACCAAGCATGAACAAAAGATAACTCCTAAGTTTAATGCATTCTTGATTTTGTCTAAATATATTGAATCTATTGTACAATCAAATACAAATGCATGGAAGAACATCTATGGATTACATGTTTTAAAGCCTATTAAGGAGTTTTTACAAGTAGATGATGTTGATGATGAGGAAGAAGATGATGAGAAAGATGATGAAGAAGATGTGGATGATCATAGATTTTTTGGAAATATTCTAGACTATTCTAAGTTACTGAGAGGGGAGGGGTGAATCAGTAACTTCTAAAACTTCTACAATTTCAACTCTTAATCCAAGAATCATTTAATCCATCACATAAAATCTGATCTAATTGCATGCATAAGAAACTAAAAACATGAAAGCATTCATAACACTTTGACACAAAGATTTGGTGACCCAGAAACCTTCCAAATAGAAAGTAAAACTAGGGTGGGGATGATACCCACAAGCTTTAGTCCTACAGTATAAAGTTGGCTTGTTAAGGCTTACATTGATCACTTCTGATGATCTTCCCTATTAGGAGCAATAAGGACTGTTAGGTCCACATTGTGAAAGGATTTACAAACATATAATGAATTATGCACTCGAAAAAGAGATTTATAAAAGATTGTTAGGTATACCTTGTTAAAGGATTTGACTGATCCACCTGTTAGGATGAAATAGTAGACGATCTCTAATTTGGAACTTGGTTTGTTGAATGAGATTCCTTTATGTACTAATCACCTTGCTGTGATAGATATACCTTTGCTACACCTTATACTGTTGTAGCCTTTGTAATTCACTCTTTCTGCTCTTTCCTTATTATACTTGATTACATTGCATTCACACACATTATTCATCATACTTGGATATGATACAATTCATTACATATATACCAATCCAATTATACAAATTACAAAGTTGGGCACAATACAATTTTATACAAATATTACAAAGTCAGCCCAAATGAAGACACTCAGGTTTTCAAGACTAACTCAGTGAGGTTCTAATACTCAGCATCCACCATCAATGCTCGACATCATCATTCACTCAACAGACATAGAAGCCTGGTCCATACTAATCACTTCCAAGTAGTCTTGAACTCAGTCTGCACTGGTGACTCAATAGATATTGTAGCACTTGTCAAATAAATTGAATCACTTGTTTACCATTGCATAGCTCGACGAACACTATCACCTTAAGCTTGATATAAACTGAGTCACTTGGTTAACACTGAGTAGCTTTATTAACATTGGACTTGCATCACATAAACTGCAAACTCAATGAACACTGCACAACTCAGTTTGCACTGGTAAACTTGGCATACACTGTTGATCTTTACTATAACTGCAACTGCTTGATAACCACTAGGATTTGTCCAAAGAACTCGGTAGCAACTGAACTGCTTGGAAAACACTGTTAACTATACAATAAGCCTGGTAGCTATTTATAATTTGAATAAGTGTGTATCACTAATAAAAAACTTGACTGATATGTCAACAATCTCCCCCTTTGGCATTAGTGACAAAAACACTTATCATCCAAAACTGAATTCAAAAAGTTTCTTGAATACCTTTTATTTATCACCTTGTGATACTAGCTCAGTAGAGTATACTATTTTTTAGATTTTTCAAATTTTATTTTTTAAGATATATATTTGTACATGGTAAGGTTCTTTCATACAGTATACTATACATCTTCTTGCTATATATAATATATCTTTACTATACATATCTTTCTCCCCATTGATTTTACAACTTATTACATTTTATCCCCCATAACTTATATCTTTCTCCCCCTTTTTGACATTCATGCCAAAGATTTTTTTTACTTATTTACATAGTAATGCCAAAATGAGATAAAAATTCTAAATGTACCTTGAGAATGGTTGTCAAATTTTTATTCCAATTGTCTTGTAGGACCTTACAGTGTGAAGTGCAATTTGTACTTTTTCTGACAATTCTATCATATGGTTCGCTATGGAGAAGTTATTGTCATGGATGAGATTTTTTGAATGTGCAATATCTTTCTGTAGTGTGTCCATGTTGGAAAGAATCATATTTTGTATATCTACCAATGTAGATCTAATCCTTATTTCTTCTCTAAGAAATTTTGCTTGCATATTTATCAAAAATCTTATCTTCTTGAAGTGTGCAGAGCTTGAACTAGGGTCAAGTTGCAACTGCTAAGCGCTAGCTTTGAGATCTTCATCTATTTTAAACAATTTGTCCTTTGTTTCCTTGGTAAAATTAGAAACATTACATAGCTTACCAAAAAGTGATGACACATTTGTACAAGATGCTTCCAAAGAACCCAAAATTGTAGAAAGTTCTACTCGATAGCTAGCTATTTGCTGAGCAATGTGCTCCAACACTTTATTATCAAACTTCTTTTTTTCCTTTTGTACTAGCTTATCCTGCCCATCAGTATCTTCATTAAAATTTTGAATTACCTCAGCTAGCTGATACACAATTAGTTTTGAAGAATAAACCTCAATGCCTATGGCCTCTGCAAAAATGTTCTTTGCATCCTCAATAATTTTGAATTCCTTATCTCTTTCCTCTCTTAATCTTTGTTGTTTGGCCATTTTTCTAGAGGAGTTCACCAAATAACTACATTTGGTTTGAAGTGAGCTTGGAAATGTCCCAATTTGGGATAACAATTTCCTCATCTAAATCAATTTCTTCCTCCATCTCTTTTCCTTTATCCAAAAATTTTGTGCTCGATTGAGCCTTGGGCTCAATTGTCCTTACACTTATTTCTTGTGTGCCCACAATAGAAATAGTTGTAGATATACTAGGACTGGATGTAAAAATTGATATTGTACTTATAAAAGAAAAATTAACAAAAATACCTAAAGAATTCAAAATTGATGTGTTTAAAACTATTGTACTCAAAACTAAAGTAGCCAACTTGGTAGAAAAGGGAAGAGTCTACAGCTCAGTAGATGAAGAGGATGTCACTTCAGTCAATGGTGTGCTAAGCTGAGTAGCAGTAGGGAGTTATTGGATGTTTGTATTCACACTAGTAGTCACAATCAAATTTTCTAAGGCTATCTCTACACTTGATGTTGTCACTAGTTTTCTTGAAGAGTGAGGAAGTGAGGCAATGACTGATGCAACTATCTTAACTGGATCAGTTTCCTCATCATATTTCTTTTCTTCCTTGGTAGCCTCTTACCCTTGTTCCTCTTCATCATCAATGTTATCAAAATGAGTTGCTTCTTCAATATTTTCTTCTTCATCTTTCTCCTTATCCTCTTCATCATCATCATCTTTTACATCAATAGGAAAATCACTTGTTTTGTGTAACAAATAGATATTTTTCCAAGTGTTTGTTGCATTTCTTACAACATCCTCAATGTCTTTCATCAAAATTAGGCAAGTGTTGAATTTTAGAGTCAATTGTTCTTCATTTTTCTTTAGTGACTCTTTTACCTCTCCATCTGATATGCTTGATATAAGCTACCTCAGAGTTTTCTCATATATGTCTTTGATAGTTTGCATGGAAAATTCCCATCTTGGCTTGATTTTCTCCAACAAATCATTAGGAATTTGAGAAGCAAGATGGTCTGGTGAGTATTTCCATTTACCCATCTTGTCCATCACCAGATCTTCTATCTGCTTCTACTCTTCTACTGTCCTAATTTCATACTTTAATTATTTGAAGTATTTTATACTGGTTCCTACTTCTAGAAATTTCAATCTATCTTGGAAGGGGGGTGGAGGTTTTCTGAATATAATGTCTCCTCCTTCCTTGTCAGATTTCTTCTTGGAGGACCTTCTTGTGAATACTGTAGTGGATGGCTTTGGTGGCTTGGTGATAATTACCTTGCCCTTCTTCCTTAATGGCTCTTCTTCCTTATATTCTATGTCATCCTCTACTTCCTCATCCTCTTCTTTCTCATCCTCACCTTTTCCCTCAGTCAACAAAAGGGTAGAACTTGTTTTCAGTTCTGCAATTCTTTTCTTTCCCTTGTTAACTACCTGAGGGAGCTTTATTTCTAGTTTAATCCTAGATTTTGATTCATCATATGTACCAAAATATGTAGCCTTAGGATCAACTAGTTCATTGACAAGTGCCTCAATGATATTTTTAGTTTCATCAATATTAACCTCATATCCAAGAAGTTTCACCCATGCAATTTGAGGCTTAACTGCTTGAATGTATACTTTGTCACTATCCACCATAAAACATACATCATCCTTATAATCTTCAACAAGTTTCTTGGGGATTTGGTACCTATTGTTCATTTTCTCCTTGAAAACATCAAAATAGTTGTCCATAATACTATTATAGTTTTCACCCATTTCAACAATATACTCATTTATCTGATATAGAATAGGCACATCTTTTCTCCACATAGCAATGTCTTTTGAAGAGAAGAATTTTTGAAGATAAAAGAATAGACAAGTTAATAGGGAGCCAAACTTACATGGGTTATTCTTTGATGTCCTTATGCTTTTGATGTTCTTGTTGAACTGTCTTGATAGTAGCTTGGCAAGGTTGAATGATAGATTGTTCTTCACTACTTTGTATGCCAAGTCCATAGCTTCACATGACACATTGTTCAACCTGCTAGAGCTATATATATTATGTGCAATAATGTGAATGCCAAATTTCAACTCCATGTCCATGACACTACTAATCTTCATTCCTTTTCCATCCCATTCTACTAGGGTTTTCTTTTCAAGTTCAGCCTGACTTAGGGCTTTGGTCATTTTGGCTTTGGCTAACATTGGGATACCAATGATTTGATGAATCATCTTCTTTGCATCAATATTGGTTGCTCCAACCAAAACTATCCATTATGCACCTGACTAAGGATAAACCTAATCCATTTTACTTGGAATTCACGGGGGATGTGAGGGATGTGAGTTAACCCTTTAGTTTCTAGGTGTTGGTGCTTGGGTTTCAAAAATCCACTTACACATAGTTTATCTAGGGCATCATCCATTTTTGAAGTACCAATCTCTTGAATAAAACATTTAAAATGAGTACAAATATCATTGACCAATAGTACCTTTGGATGGATTTGTGACTGTGCTCCACTCAAATCTAGGGTTTTGGCAATCATAGGAGTGAGCTTGAAGTTTGGTGCCTTCTATTCCACTCCATGAAACTTCCATTCCACTCCATGAACCAACATGTTTGAACCTCACTTAACCTTGCTACTGTTGGATGCCATCTTCACTCGGTAGGGTTTGAGAGAATTTAAAATCTTTCGCTAACAATGTGCTGAAATCACTTGGATGCTCTAAAGATCACACTTCGTAATAGCTCTTTGAAAATTTCACGGTAAAAATGAATTTGATTCTATACCTTTTATCAAAATTTTGTCATAAATGCTCCAGTACAAAAGGTAGATTGATTGACATCATGTTGACAAACTGTCATCCACTGTGCTACATTGAACACTCAGTGAAGTCTTCATGACTCAGTAACCATATGCATATTTATTACTCTGGACCTCACTTGGTAAAATCTGCAACCCAACCTCACTCGGTAGAGGAGGTAACTCAGTAGACACTGATCCCTTTGTATCCTTAATACAGATTTGGATCATTTTGTTCTTTCAATTTGGAACTATTTTAGATGTTTTCTTTGATAGCCTAGTTCCAATTTCTCCTTTGAGAACTTAAGTAGAAATGGTAGAGTCACCAAATTCTTGAGTGACTTGATCACTATTTATTGGACTTGTATCCTTGGTAGACTTTAGAACCCATTGTTGTGTCATCTATTTTCGGATGGTATCATCTTTTGCCTTCTTCTCATCTTCAATTCTACTAGTGTTCATTCAGTTTTTAGCAAGATGACCAAGTTTTGTACAAATGAAACATCTTTTAGTAGTATCTCTTTTCGTCAAATGATGCTTTACACAATTCATTCCAATGTGTCCAAGTTCTCCACAATAATGACATCTACACTAGGTGTTGTAGTCCCAACCAAATATGGCTTTCACAATTTTCTCTGTTGGATTCAATATATTGGTTTTAAATTCTGATGACTTGTGTCCAGTTTCTTACATTTGTGACATTTTCCTTCAAATCTTGGTTTCTCTTTGCATTCATTAGCCTTATGACCATGCTGATTGCTATTGTAGCACTTTCCATTAAATTTTTCTTTTCCATTGCTCAAACATTTTGTTGATGTATGACTTATCTTACCACAGTGATTGCAAGTAGGTCTTTGATTCTTTTGAGCTCCTTGCTTGGATGATTCTCCTTCTTCTGTATATCCAATTCCTGGTTTTTCTTTTTGTCTATAGAGATTTTTCTCATTCAATTGATTCATGTCTAATTGGGATTTCATCATTCTTTCATTGATTTTCCATTTAAAGTTTAGATCATTTCATAATCTTTCATTGATTTTCCTTTCAGAATTTAGATCATTTCATGGTCTTTCATTTTCAAATCTTAGACTCATGATTTCCTCATTTTCATTGGAGAGTTGGTCAATAAGATCTGCTTGCTGAAGGGATTGGTTATGGATTTCATTTTTCTTTCCATCTAACTCTTCTTAAATTATCTTCTTCTTTTTTCTGCTCCATGACTTCACATAGCCTTATTGACTAAATTTCTTGTTCTCTTCTTAGTTTTCTTACTTCTACTTATAGGGAACCATTCTTTTCTAAGAGTTCTTTGATTGCTTTGTTGGCTTCATCTGAATTTCTTGAATGAAGGTCTACAATTTTTTCTTCAATATAGAGATTATCATTCATTTGAATTGCAAGTTCTTTTCTTCTTTTCATGGATTGAGAGAATTTCTCCTTTGCTTTCTTGAGTTGTTCTATGGCCATTTCCAAATCTAGCTTCTCACTGTCAATAGCTTTGTCAAGTTTAAATATCTCCATGGCCTTGATCTTAGCTTAATCTGTTAAACTTTCTCCTGAGAACCACAATGCTCTAATACCAATTTTTGTAAATATTCTAGACTATTCTAAGTTACTAATAGGGGAGGGGTGAGTCAATAACTTCTAAAACTTCTACAATTTCAACTCTTAATCCAAAAAACATTTAATCCATCACATATAATCTGATCTAATTGCATGCATAAGAAACTAAAAACATGAAAGTATTCATAACACTTTGACACAAAGATTTGGTGACCCAAAAACCTTCCAAATAGAAAGTAAAAATAGGGTGTTGATGATACCCACAAGCTTTAGTACTGAAGTATAAAGTTGTCTTGTTAAGGCTTACATTGATCACTTCTGATGATCTGCCCTATTAGGAGGAATAAGGACTGCTAGGTCCACCTTGTGAAAGGATTTACAAACATACAATAAATTATGCACTCAATAAAGAGATTTATAAAAGACTATTAGGTCTACTTTGTTAAAGGATTTGATTGATCCACCTATTAGGATGAAATAGTAGATGATCTCTAATTTACAACTTGGTTTGTTGAATGAGATTCCTTTATGTACTAATCACATTGTTGTGATAAATATATCTTTTCTACTCCTTATATTGGTATAGCCTTTGTAATTTTCTCTTTCTACTCTTTCCTTATTATACTCAATTACATTGCATTCACACACATTCTTCATTATACTTGGATATGATACAATTCATTACATATATACTAATCCAACCATACAAATTACAATGTTAGCCACAATACAAGTTTACACAAATATTACAAAGTCAGCCCAAATGAAGACACTCAAGTTCTGAAGACTAACTTGGTGAGGTTTCTAATACTCGGCATCCACCATCAATGCTCTGGATCATCATGCACTTTGTAGATGTAGAAGCTCAGTCCATATTGATCACTTCCAAGTACCCTTGAACTCAGTCTATACAGATGACTCGATAGATACTATGAAACTTGTCATATAAACTAAATCACTTGTTTACCATTGCATAGCTCAGTAAACACTATCACCTCGAGTTTAGTATAAACTGAGTCACTTGGTTAACACTGAGTAGCTCGATTAACACTAGACTCGCATCACATAAACTGTGAACTCGGTGAACACTACACAACTCAGTTTGCACTGGTAAACTCAACATACACTGAGATGCACAATTTACATTATTGATCTTCATTGTAACTACAACTACTCAATAACCACTGGGATTTGTCCAAAGGACTTGGTAGCAACTAAAATGCTTGAAAAACATTGTTAACTATATAATAAGCTCAGTAGCTATTTACAATCTAAATAAGTGTGTGTCACTAATAACAAAATTGACTGATATGTCAACAAGAGTTAGTGAGGATCTACCTGAGATTTAGGATATCCAAGATTTTGATCCTAAGAAGATAGCAAAAAAGGTAATGGCCTCCCTTCCCAATTCTCCTAAAAAACATTAATTATATCAAGTTTAGATAAGGTTGCTACTAAGTCATAGAAAATTGAGTCAAACATTGTTCCACCATGCACTCAATCAACTACTGGATCTTTTCTACCAGGTATAATGATGAGTGTTGTTACTACCACTTCATCTACCAAGCAATAGGCTCCACTCTTCATAGCAATAGGATAGACTGAGTCTAAACAAGGTATTTTGAATATTTCTGCTATTATCAGTAATGTTCTTTCTAGTATTTCAATAATAAGTGGAATGATAGTTGAGGTTAAGCCTCAACTGATCACAAAGGATTTGAGTAAAGGAAAATAAATTATTCCTTCTACTATTCAAAAAGAAATGGGCAAAGAGGTATAGGCATCCAATGATGAGTTTGATCTAGAGGAAGACATAGCTATTCTAGATAGGGATCTTTCCAACCTTACTCCTAATAAAATGGACACTCTAGGAGAGATTTGGAAGAAAAGGAGGGGGGGGGTGAAAGCTAAGAAAAGAAAGGAATAAGAAGAATCAAATGCTTGAAGACATTAAAGGTATATTTATTGATGCACTTAGTATTCAAGTTGATGATAAGAAACCTATACTGGATCAACTTGTTGACATAGTTCACAAGTTTAATGAATATCTGTGTGGACAAGAAAAACTAGTACATAGGGCAAAAATAAATTTGATAACAAAGTTTTGGAGAAGGTGGCACAAAAGATTGCTAGTGATCAAGTCGAATTGTCCACTCTTCTTGTTAATTTTGAAAATTTTGTTAAAAATGTTGTTTCCTTATTTGTAAAGTTAAGTGATACTATAAGTTTTATCAAGGAAATAAAGGAAAAGATTTCTAAGATAGATATTGATCTAAAGGAAAGTGCACATTAGTTGTCACTTGACCCAAGCACTAGTTCTACACATTTCATCAAGATCAAGTATCTGAAAGACTTGTAGACAGAATTATTGAGAGAAGAAGCCACAATCTGGGATACACTAGTAGATATTCAAAGTTTGATAATTCCCAACATCGATGTAATGTAGAAACATATTATTCATGCTAAAACTTTAATCCATGACAACAACTTTTTAATTAATGGTCATATGATGGAATTATTAGTTGAAGCGCAAATAGCTTTGCACAGTTCCAAAGTTTTGCAAGATAACTAGGATAAATCATGTCCACAATTTTGAAGGAACATAGTGATTCTTTTCACATTTTGCTGTTACATTGTAAATATGCACTTTTTTTTGGCATTTGTGTCAAAAGGGGGAAATAGTTATATCATACAAAAAGGAAGATATATGTATATAAGGAAGAAGACAACATCAAAGGGGAAATATATGTACAAAAAAGCTACAAAAAGATTTTTTTGAAAAACAAACTCAGTATTCAAAACTAAGTTACAGACCCAAGCATATTGATAGGGGGAGTTTTGACTTATATTTTTTATGTATACAATTTTTGGTATGATAATTGTTTTTTCACTAATGCCAAAGGGGGAGATTGTTGACTTGATGGTCAAATCATTTGTTAGTTAATGCCTAAACACTTAATCATTTGGTTGGTTACATTGCTACCGAGCTTCAAAGAGTCTACCAAGATTCAAGAAGTATAAGCTAAGCTTCACGGAGTCTACCAAGAAGGATGTAGTGTTAACCAAGCTAACAATGTCTACGTAAACTGAGCTTCACAAAGTCTATCAAGAAGGATGTAGTGTTAACCAAGCTAACAATGTCTACTAAGTTAGTTGTGTTAACCAAGCAAAAGGAAGGTAGTGTTGACCAAGCTACAGTATCAACTGAGCCCTTCAACATCAACTAAGTTCTCTAGTATTTATCAAGTCTTCAATGTTAACCAACTTCATGCCTACTCCCAAGTGATCAATGTGGACCAAGTGCTAGAGCTTGCTAAGTTGATAGTGTTGTCAAGTGTTAGAATATCACCTGAGTGGTCTTCATAACCTAAGTTATAGCATTGAGCTGACTTAGTGAAGATTGTTGAATTAGGCATTGTAGCAAACTCCATAAGGTAATTATTTGGATTGGTATATATGTAAGACATCTTGTCATAGCCAAATGTGTAAGAATATGCGTATGAAACAAGTATGAATGTGAATTGAAGAGTAAAGGCTACAAGACGTATAAGGAAAAGAAGAGTCTTGTCTATCACAATAAGGTGATCATTTCTACGTCAAAGGAATCTCAATTAGCAAATTGAGTTACAGAATCAGAGATCAACCATTGGTTCATCCTAAGAGGTGTATCAGTCAAATCCTCTAACAAGGTAGACTTAATGTCTTATGCTAAATCTCCTAACCAAGTGCATCCTTCATTGTATTGTATAAATCCTTTTACAAAGTGGACCTAATAGACCTTATTGCTCCTAATAGGGTAGATTACTAGAAGTGATATTTGTAAGCCTTAACTGGCCAACTTTATATTGTAGTACTAAAGCTTGTGGGCATCATCACTACCCCAATTTTGCTTTCTATTTGGAAGGTTTCTAAGTTACCAAACATTGTGTCAAATGTTACAAATGTTTTATTTCTTTCAACCTTTCATGCATTTAATTAGATTAGATTAGCTTAAAAGGGATTAATTGGTGAATTGAAGTTAAAGTTTTATTGGTTCTTGATTCAACCCCCCTCTCAATCACCTGGCCCACCATATATTTTTAACAATGTTTACTAGAGGCCTGGGGAAGTGATTTTTTTATGATGTTATGTGTTGTCAGTCATAATTATTTCACTCCCAATCATTGTGATGCATTCACATGTATTTGTGGTGAGAACTATTTCTATAATGTAAGATCATATTGTTATTTACATGATTTAACCTTTGAGGATTGATCAATTTTTTATAGTGCATTCTAGTTGGTCATATAGGATTGTTGTGGTGATTATAATTTTATGAGATATTTGGTTATAAGCCTAGGGTAGGTTATCTTTGTATATGCTAGGAAGTGGATTGTTATAATGTCTACCCCTAGTTTACTTTCATGTTTTATTGCCAAATTCTTTTAGGTGAATTTTATTATTATATTTTATTTTTAGTGGTACATGATTACTCGATTTGATTTGGATGTTATTTCATACTCAGTTGATATATTTGAGGAGCCACTTGTTACTCAATTATTTCATGTGTTCATGATTATTCTTTCGATAATGATACATGTAAGTTCATATAGTGATTTCAGTTATTTCATGATGATAGATAGATGAATGATTTATATGTAATTTCTATGTTTACTTACCCCATATCTGCATGTATATGGTGTACTTGTATGTTTTACTTTATTTTTAACATTTCTAATGTGGTTTAGGGAGGGAGTCATAGTCACCTTCTAGTCAGGATCTACATGATGCATCACTACCCACCATTGCATGTTTAGTTTTGATTTATATGTATATGTACATGCTTAGCTTTTATGTAGATTATAGGTATCAGGCATTGACTTCCCTGAATTGGCAAAATAAGTGTGACCTATCATAGTATTGCAATGGTAAAGAGGGGAGATAGTTCTTGAATCAAAATCCTAACCCTGAGCCAATTGTCCTAGAAAATAGGACAAGTATCTAAGTTATTTACCCTTCCAAATTTGTCAAATGATGTGAATTCGATATTTTGACCCCTGAGTTTGATTTAGTACTCTATCTTTCAGATGGGCTTTCTTACTCAGATTTGTGGGTCTATTGTGATTTTCAGTTATAATTAAATCAAATAAAATTATTATTAAATGATTTCATTTAACAAAAATTTAATAAAGAAAAATCAAATTTTAATTATATTTAATTAATTAATTAATTAATTAAAAGAATTAAATTTAAAAGGATTTAATTAAAGTTCTTATTTTGACGTAATTATATTTATTTAATTAAATAATAATTTATTTAGGATTTTCATTTTAATAATAAACTCTAAATATTATTAGTTAAATTAATAAATATATTATTAAAGATGCCTTATGACTTAATAAGAGAGAGAGAAAGAGAAAGAGAATTAATTTAATAAAGTTTTAATTAAAATATAAAAAGTTTGCACATGAAATTAAAATAAATAAGATAATAATGAAAAGGGTTCACATGATTGTAAAACTAAAACCCTAAAGGGAGAAAGCTCTTTATTAAGAAATTAGGGCTCATTTCTCCACACATAGGTTTGGAGGAACAAATTTTGAGAAAGAGAGTTTTTGAGAAAACAAGAAATTCTTGTAATCTCCAAGAATTTGTGTAGTTAGCATCAGATCGAGGCAAGAATGTTACTTGAATTTATCACAGTAATTTTCCTTCGAATTTCTCTCTGTCTTCTTTATGTTTGTTTGATAATTTAGTTTTAGAAATGGCTTTGTTTGAAACCCTTTTTTGGAAATAATAATTATTTCTTCATTGAAATTTATGTTAGAAAGAAACTAGATTGAGAAATCTTATTTGGAAAATCAAGATCAAGACAAGGTTTAGAAACAAATACTAGAACTTAATTGGATGAATATGATTGTAACGCCTCGCTCAAGAACCCAAAAGAAATAAACCTAATATGTTACAAAGTTTACTAAACTTTTTTTTAAAAATTTTTAAACAACATCAAAGTAACAATAATGTGGAAGCAATATATACATACACATCAAGAACACGTAATAATTACAAATGTAATTTCAACTCCTCAAGGGTTCCTTCACATTGAGTCACATTTAAGAATTTTTTATTAATAAGTTTAAGTCTCAATTACAATGTTCATACACATAAAATGGATAAAAACATACATAGTCATATAAGAAAATGCATAAGTACAACTAATAATATGAAAGCACATCTAATGAATAACATCCACTGCACATGTCACAAGCTATGTGAAAATAGATACAAGTACATCAATATACAATACAATATCTCATAGGATCTCAAAACACATGATACATAAATACATCAAATGAATAGAAGCCTTCAAGATAAGAGGAAGAATGATAATGATACCATTGTATCAAGGAGCACCCAACATCTATCAATCTGAGGGGGACCCAAATGGTAAGAATACACTACCTCCCAATCATGTGGTCACCTAATCAGGATCCCACTCCAATCATGCAAGAGAGATAATGTACAATCTAGACATCTTAGGCAAGGAATCCTGATAACCAAAACTACCTCGAGGGTAACACAAACTACTCAAGAAGAGATAATCAAAATCAAAAGGACACTCATTTGAATACTAACATCTCATACCAATTCAACATACAAATACTAAGACCAAAAATATACAACTACCTCAAAATCAATGTCAAGTGTCACAAGCACAATGATCAACAAATAACAGCTATCATCAATAAAAGTAAACTACTAATCACTAACTCCAAAAATAAAAATATCACTAATGAATAATTGATTATTCATTAATAAAAGTCTACTGCTAACAATAAATGACATCCAATCAATGAGTAACAACTCACAATAAATACACTATCAAAAGTAATATCCAACAAGTACACCACTAGAGGAAAATATAAGAAACCATGAAGGAGACTCAGGCTACATACTATGGAGTGTCATCACATGAGCCAACTCTAAGGTTACCCTAGAAGTCTCTCAAGGCCCCAACCCCCTAGTGACTCTATGTAATGCCCCGCTCGGAGATCCTTGGAAACAAGGATTCAAATCAAGCCAAGATATATATATTTTTGTTTTACAAGTATGAATGAACAAGACAACATCATACAGGGATCACAAAGATCACAACGGAAGACTTCAACACAATCCCGGCAACCAACGAATCTCTGAACGCCACTACCCAACTAACACACCCAAACAAAAGCCAACAACCACCACAACAAGATGAGGGCACAAGAAATGACAACTCAACAACAAAACACCAAGCTGGGGTAAAATGCAAAATCCCAAAATTTGGCTAAGCCTGAAATACTGAAGCCCTGAAAATTGGCTAAGTCTGGATTTCTGAAGCCCTAAAATTTCTTAGAATCCATAACTTATCTTCGAGAGGTTATCTCAAACAATTTGTCACATATATTAAAATATATCTTAAGTATAAGGAATTAAATATATGTCAACTTATACTTTAACGATATATTTTAAACCCCAAGAGACTAAAATAGAAACACGAAAACTCAATTTCAAGAGAAACTGACAGAATTCAAAATGCAACAGCACAGGGTCGAAGAACGCCCAAAAGGGTATCCAAAACCACTCTCACAAAAATTGGATCATGAAGAAAAGTTTTCGCTGATGGCACGCGTAGGTTTTTCACAAAAACTGTGCGACACTTTTTACTAAGGGAGGGCGACACTTCTCCCTTACTGCGTGCGACACTTCTCAAGAAGGCATGCGATACTGGAAAAGTATCGCATGACATTTCTCATAAAGTCATGTGACACTCTTCCAGTGTTGTACAACACTTCTCTAGTAATGCGTGCGACACTTTATAGTATCATACGACATTCTTTCTATGGGCGTGCGATACTTTATCAGTGTTGCACAATGCTGAACAAATGTCACCCATAGAAAGTAAAAACACTTCCAGAACTCAAAAATAGGGAAAATTTGACAAAAGAACCTCCACACCGGGGAGTACCAGATCCACAAAGGCTCGAGGAATGAACACTCAAGTGCAAGAACAACACAGAATGAAGAACATCAAACCATCTAAACTACAACAGCAAAGAACACACTGAATATAAACATCGTAGAGAACAAAAGCAACATCACAATGTACATAAATACATCTCAAGAACAAAACAACCAAACTAGGTACGTGGTTCCTCCCAACCATCAATAGCATCATAAGACCATCGTGGATCCTAGCCATCCCCCGCGCGTAACATCCCAAGCCACCGACCAGATCGTTGGTACTGTCGTAATAGGAACGTCACTACTAAAACATGCAACACTAAAAGCATAAGGAAATCTAACATGCTAGTGATAATGCATAAGATAATCCTACAGTAGATAACATCACCTATCACATGCTAAACAGCAGTAAGCAATAGATATACTACTAAAGCAAATCACATCATCTAATCATATGCTAAACATCATAATAAGGGAATGCGCCAAATAAAATAACATCATCTAAACATGATATACAAGCATCCCAATGAAAGCTTAAATCACAAGAAAGCATACTCCGAAACCTGATGTACCAAGTGAAGACATCCAGCAACGGTCACATTAGGGCAAAAGATCATCTCTGTACATCGATCCCTAGCAGTGGTGAAGGTAGCTACGCCTCCCAACCACGTGGCACCCGTAGGTCCACACCCGTCGTGCTGATGGAGATAATGATCCAACCAAAAACACACAAAAGCACAACATCCAAGGCTAACACTCACGCCAGACAGTATGATGGCTGCAACCAAGAACCTAAGACAATGCAAGGAGTACAGGTCCTGGTCAGACACTCAATAGGCTACTAAGTAGGGACTAACATCATGGAGAGTCACTTGGCATCGAAAAGTCCAAGCTCGGATCTGTGTAGCTCAACTCCCTCAACGGAAGGCCAATATACCATGTAGCTCAACTCCCTCAACGAAAGGCCAATACACAAAAGTACCATTTTACTATCTTAAGTTTTATTACCAGTCACACATTTTATTTAATTATCACTTATATAAAGCTTCCTCTGCCAACCCATGATGCCATGATTGTCGAGCTACGAGATAGAAGCCCCCTCCATATGCTACCCTACCCTACCCATGCTCATCCTACGACAAGTGCCCATGGGCATGCATACTCCCATCCCAACCCCAATGATCATAACTTCCAAAAAATCTACGAAAGATCGGGCCTCGCAAGTCACCCAAAAAATGTACGCGCACGTACTCATGTGTGGTGCACCACCATCACGAAGATCATAACACAAGGACAGGAATGAGAACACAATGCAAAGAAAACACCCAATTGAAAGCAACACAGGAAGGATGGATTCTACACGAATCCCAAGCCAATAAAATCATACATCATAAAATCACTCAACCGGCCTCAATCCAAGAGTATGGATTCTACACAAATCTCAATGATGTAACAAGACCAAACATCATGAACTCACTCAACCGGCCTCAATCCAAGAGTATAGGTTCTACACGAATCCTAGCATTCACGAACAAAAGCAAAGGTCTAAAAGAAACAATAACAAGTATAACATCACTCAACCGAACACAATGTCGGGAGTACGGATGCAACACGCATCCCAATGTAACATAAAAGTACAAAAGTGGTCTGACTGATATCCAAATGGATCATCCAAGTCCACGACCCACATTGTGCCAAGAAAATATGAGAAAACAAGGTGGCATGCAAAACGAGGTAAAAATCTCAAATTTTGGAAAAACTTCAACATTAAAACCCATTTGGCCTTTGGGTTCAAAAATCTCAAAAATCCAAAAATAAATGGAATCGGACACCGTATGCAAAAATAGCCAGCATAACGGTGCAAAACTCCAAACCCTCATCCCAAAAAATAAGGAAATGTTCATACCTGCCCAACCGGGTAGAACTAACATACAGAAATGGAGGAGAACACTAGTTCTCAGCCTCCAAAAAAATGGCTACCAAAAACAGAAGCAGAAACGAAGCAGAAACAATAAAACAGGAAAGCCCTACCTCACAGTCAAAAGGGCAAAACAGGAATCTAAACCATAAAATAAATATCCTGTAGAAGTAGCTAAAAATTGCGGCAATCTAAGGTTTCCCCGAGCTGGATCCAACCAGCCCAACCTCACGACGATCCCACGCCCGTAGCTCCCACAACGAACAAAACAGTAAATCCTCATGAAGAGGATTTTGGGTTTTACTCTCCAACTTTCCAATTTGAAAGTGAGAAGTGAGGAATTAAATTCCTTTTTGGATACTTATTCACTTTTAGGGTGAATAATCAATTAGGGCATTTAACCAGCCAATCCAGTTAAACCTCGAATCGACCCAAACGAAAATAGGCTATTCCTATAAATAGGAATTCATCTATGGCAAAGCTACCAGAAATTAAAATAAATCAATTAAAAAGCCCAAAAACTCAAAAACACATAAATCTCCTTAACAACTTTTGCGACAATGTGAACCTCTAAATGCACAGACACGCTTACTGGTCTAATCACATAATGCAAATGAGTTCGGATTTAATAATCACCGAAAGGTTTAATTTAAACATTTAATTAAGGATACATCGACCATACAAGGATGACATTGGTAAAATATGAACGGCTGAATCACTAACTCCATGTGCCATTGCTAGGGATATAAATCCTGCACACTAAACAACACGATCAAGTGCAATTGCATATAATAACATAGCCGAAGCAATAAATGCATTAAATCACCTAATTTAACCATTTAATTAATTATATTAAAATAATCTATTTACATCACTCACGTTCGCAAAAGGCATAGCAACGCAGGAATGAAGTAAATAACCATAGCATTAAATCCATCATATAGCGAAATCAGAGGTATGTCCAAATACCAGATAACCAAATAACATCATAAAACACAGTGTCATCTCAAAATGGCATCATCATGCAATATGACTAACTGAACAGCATAGTAGTCTAATATCTATGATACTAGAATCAAAGAGTAACATCTGACCCTCGGGTCCTCTCAAATGTAAACATAACATGAGTAACAAATATCTCTCTAATCAGAAATATAACAAGGTAAATGCCTGCAGCACATAACCAAAGAATCCAACAAGAATAATCCATTTCTAATCATTAATGCATTTAATAAGGAACTTAAAACACATAAGTGAACACAGTCATAAACATGACTAACCACTGCTACAGGAACCTAGTCCAATGTAGCATGGTAATAGTACACAGTGCAATCTCTGCACACATCTCAGGGTAATCACAGAACAACCTCATGATACCACATCGATCCTAGTAACCACTGGCACAAACTTCAGTGAACCAAAAATCACATCATAATCTCAAAGATTAGTCAAAAGCATAATCAATGCAACTGATACAGAAACATAAATCTAAACACCTCAACGGTGTAGACCACTCAGGGTCACAATCATGATCCATCACAACAAAAGATCAGCAAGGTTGCATCCATCAGGACGACTTAAAAAAGTCAAATGGGAGAGGCACTACACTCTATGTGGAACCAGAATACCCTCTCATGATGATGAGGAAACTAGTCATACCTCTCAAGGTATCATCTCCATCTCATCCTTAGTTACAAGCACTCAAGGCATGGACAAGGAAAAATCTCTAACTTATCTTCTTAATGTATCTTAAGGAAAAGGGCTAGGAAAGATATTTTAATTACTATATTATTACTTGTTACACAACTTACGATGAGTAATAGACATGCACCTAGACTACCTTCCCAAAAATTACAAACTAGAATAGTGTCTCATACCACAAGAGTAATATTGATCAAATTTGGTTCCTTAATATTCAACCCAAAAATAACATTGATTCTTGAAAACTCAAGTTCTCATAAATGCTCAATAGCATAAAGCTCATAAAATATAAATCTCAAATCAAATAATAAAGTTCATCATGAAATCTAGTCAAATAATCATAAAAGAAAACTCAAAAATGTCTCTAGTGCACATCCTAACTTGGCCAACTAAACAACCCACAAAAAAAAATTGTCAAGAAAATAAACATCACAAGACTATAAATAGAATATTAGAAAGCACATAGTTTTCAGCCACATGATTTAATTCCACCAATTTCTATTATTTAGTTTGGGTCATAAGGATGTGTTTAGAAATAAAGTAAGAATATACATGTTAATATAAATTGTTATGTTAATATAGTTATTTAAAACAATAAGCATTTAAATATCCAATCTTTTTGTGCATATAAAATATCATGCAATATTATCATATTATTAATTTAATTAATCTTAAATCATAAATGATTTAATTAATAACATAAATGTATATTATCTCTTCCCCTTCTTTGTTTGTTTTGGTTAATGGTTCTCTATCAAATTTCTTTTTCCTTTCTAGAGGGTTGAGATAGGGTGATCCCCTATCCCCTATTCTCTTCATCATTTTGGCTAATTATTTGGGAAGGCAATTATAAGAAAAAGACAAGACCAGAGTTAATCAATATAATTTAAATTAATAAGCAATATGCAAACACCCAGGAAGACATGAAGTAAATAGATCTTTTAATAAAAATTTACAATGAGTTTTCAAACCCTACCTCAAAACCATAGCTAAAATCTAAGACAATCTGTGAATGCATGCAAATCCAAACCCTCTGAAACTTTCAATAATTCTTTTGATCCAATTCCAAAAATTTCACTCCCCAAAACCTGTGTAATTGCGAAATGAGCTCTAGATCTCTGATAAAGAGTTCTCCCCTAAATTGGTGCTCTGATTGTGCAATCATGAGAGGGAACTCATTGATCAATTACTGTTTATTACTTTATTACCTTATACCTTTTCTTGCACAACTCTTTTAGATATTTAATTACAAAATGTCTTAATTTAAATATAGCTTTCTCTCTTTAATTAATTTTTGAAGCATTTTTAATAATATATTTATTGATTTAATTAATAACAATATTTAGAGTTTATTATTACAATAAAACTCCTAAATAATTATCATTAAATTAATTAAATATAACTATGCTACAATTAGAACTATAGCTTTATCTTTAAATTTCATTCTTCTATATTTTATTTTCCTCTAGTTTATTAATTAGTGCAAGCAATAATTAAAGTATAGTTTATTATTTAAATTAATAATAATAATCAAAGCTCATTGTTTAAATGCAACTCTAATTTAATTATTATTAAATAAATAATTATAATAAAGTAATATTAAATATTAAATATTTTAATTATCTTTCTGTCCAACTTCTTAAATTAGACTTTTAAATTAAATCTTTTAGACTGAAGTACATATTTAATTAATTAATAATTAATTAAGTATCATCATATTCTAATTTCTCTTTAACCAATTTTCTAAATTTAGACTTCTAAATTAAGACTTTTAAATTAAAGCACATATTTAATTAGTTTTTTTTAATTAATTAAATATTCTCATACTTTAATATTTTTTTTTAATCAAATAATATTTAATTATATGATTAACCTAAATAATATAATTAAATCATTTACCAAATAAATCACATAGTGAAATCCACATAAAAGCAACATTATCAAAACAGATCGAAACTTGAAATCAAACAACATAGACAAAGATAAACTCATGGGTTTAAAAAAGGGTGGAAAGTTAGTTAGGAGTCCTTGCAAGACAAGTATTTAGGCTATGGTTGGGATTGGGCATGAACATTGTCTCCCCATTCTTACCATTGAGTTATTATGACAAGGCATGCTCATCTTGGAAATTTAGGAAAGTCGATGCCCGGTACCTACATTTTGCATAAAAGATGAGCATGTACATGTATATAAATATATCTAAACTAAACAAGCAATGGCAGGGAGTGGTACATCGTGTAGATCCTGACTAGCAAGTGACTACAACTCCCTCCCTTAACCACACCAAACACGACAAACATAAAGATAAAAAAAACACATGCACCATATGCATGCAAGTATGGAGTAAGTACCATAATAATTGTAAGTCAAACATCAAATGCTCAGATAAAATAATAAAGCATCATCTGATATTGCTATGAAAGAAATCACATTTATTAACTGTGAATCATTAAAGCATCATTAATGCACCAGTAACCATAATCATTAAACAACACATGAAATATAGTCAACTAAGTAATCATCATTGATATATCTCTAGTCAAATTTATGAAATAATATCCTTGAAATAGGCATAAAAGAGTTTAATAAATATAACAAAAAAAATAGACTATGGGTGGGCACTACATTTATTATGTATAATTACTTCTCCTATCAGAACTATGAACGAGAAAACCTTATATATATACATACCTACATACATATATATATATATATATATATATATATATATATATATATATATATATATATATATATATATATATATATATATATATATATATATATATATATATACACATACGTACATACATACCACAATAATAAATATAATTATTGTGGTAATATATTTTAAACTGTTTATGTGATATTGCGAGAGGGCTTTTGTTTTTATTGTTAATATATATATATATATATATATATATATATATATATATATATATATATATATATATACAAAACAAATTTTATTTGGGGGGATTACCAATAAAAAAAAATTATTTGGGGGGATTGGAGTCATCACCTCCCCATCTCTGAGTTGCATTGCAACTTGGCTGCGAAGGCAACCAAGGCTGGCAATAGCAGCTACAACTGCTATGATAGTGGCCGACGAGCCTTAAACATATGTTCATGTAGAATTTTTTTTTATAATTTTTTTTTTAAAATATTATTTTATTAGTATAGTTTTTATTAATTAATATAATTTTTATTAAATATTAATATTTTTTCTTATATTATTAAATTACTAATTATTTTTATTAATAAATAATATTAATTTTATTTTATTAATGATTTAATTATTATTATTATTATTATTTAATAATTTATTATTTAATATTAATAATATTTATTAAACATAGTTTAATTAATTAGGATATTTGTCTAGGGGGTTTAGCTTAGATGGTTGAAGCAATGAGTTCTCATTGTGGAGACCCTAGTTCAAATCCCAAGAGAGACATCTTTGTGGAATTCTAAGTTGTAACTCTTGGCCTTCTATTGGTTATATTTTTCTCATTGTAAAAGGTGGATTCTAAGTTGTGACTTTTGTCTTCCAATTGTTGTTTCTAGTGTGGTTTCTCGTAAGGAGCTTGAATAAGCTTGGAAGTCTCATATTGTTGCTCGAATGAGCACAAGATTTGTAAATGATTCCAATATTTTAATTAGGATATTTAGAACTTGATTATAGTTTCAACCCAATAAGAATTTATTTATTTTAAAATTTAATACTAATTTAATAAATGATCATTTATGTATAGAGGGGAAACTTATAAAATATCAGTAAATGGACTTTTAGGGGTATATTTTAAATGAAGATATTTGTCCCATATAGGTTATCATTTAACTAAATTAAAATATGTAGCTATTTAAAAATTATAGTTAATTTGGAAATGAACTCAAGACTTGTAATTAGTCAATACAACATATGAAACCTTTATTGATTATGATTACTTTTTAAAAATGAAAACGTGAAACCTAATTGTGAAAATTGAACTTTTATATTTTCAAAACCAAATGAATTATGAAAGATACATTTCTTATATATTTGATGTGATGTATGGTTTACTAGTGTTAAGGTTGGGGTTTGACTTGGTATGTTGACCAGTTAGGATGTTTATTGGAGGCTTGGGAGTTTTTGTTTTGTGATGATGTTATGGTTTTATTTGGTCATGATCTTTTATACCTGACCACGGTGATGTATTCGTGTATTTCTATGATGAGTTTTGATTTGTTGCTTGCTAGTGCTTCCTAGTTGCTTGTATAGGACTAAGGTGAATGATGTGATTTTCTTGGTGTAACATTTGAGTTTTCAATCAGTTGTCTTTTGATGCTTTCCAGTTGCTTGTATAGAATTGAGGCAATTATTGTGATTTTCTTGTTGTAACCCTTGAGTTTTGATCAGTTATCTTTTGATGAGCTTTCTAGTTTCTTGTATAGGACTGAGGTGAACACTTTGATTTATCTTTAGGTGCTCTCCAGTTGCTTGCATAGGACTAAGGTGAATATTGTGTTTTATCAATAGGTTCTTTCTAGTTGCTTGTAAAGGGTTAAGGTGAAAATTGTGTTTTCTATGAATTGTACTTTTCATGAGCTTAGGGTAGGTAATCTATGTGTACATTGGGAAGTGGCTTGCAATGAAGGTCAGAGCCCTAAAGAAGTTGTTTGGGTAACTCATTGCAAGTTATTTTAATAAGTGATAACATTTCATTAAATGAGCTTAAAATGAATTAATGAGAGTTAGTGTTTTTCTTTGTCCATGCCTTGAGTGCTAGTACAGGCTAGGATGGGAGTAGAGAGTATGTTGGGTTGCGACCTTGCCTCATTAGTATGTCTTGTTTGTATGAAAGGATATTGATGTTGCATAGAGACACTAGGCGGTTAGAGTCCAAAGAGGCTATTGGGGTAACCTTAAAGTTGGCTCATGCGATAACTCTTTCCACTTACATAGTGGATTTCCTACGTGTGTTTGTTGCCACTTGATTTAGATGGCATTTGTGTCTTGGTACCTTTGAGATAGATTGTTGATATTAGGTCATCCTTGATCTTGATGTTGGTTATGAATTTTGAGAATGATTTATGTTTGGGACTTGAGATTATCCCCTCAGCACAGTGGGAGTGGACCTTTTAGGTTCCATGAGGTTTTTTCTTATACCATTGAGATTTGATAGGTAAATGTCATTGCTAGATATGCTTGTCAAGTTGTTCCATTCATTTTGATCTTGTGTTTCTGATGGAAGGTTATATTCTATTATATTGTATTTTATTATCATAGATCTTATGAGATGATGTATTTTATTCATGATGTATTATTTGAACCTTTCATACCTTGCAACTTGTATGATGGATTATTAGGCATTCTAGTTATGCCAAGTGGCATCATATGTAATTGTATATTATTGGATCATACTTGTGGTCATTCTTTGATATGAATTTATTATGTATCAAATTTAGTATTCTTAATATGTGTGTGTGTTTAATTCAACATCATGGGACCCTTAAGAGATATAATCTATTTATGGATGGTTGTATGTATGTGAGTTATTGATTCTGCTATGTTATCTCTTGTTGTTATTATCTTCCAAAAAAATGTTTGGTAAACTTAGTGAAACTATAGGTTAATTTCTTTTGAATTCCCTTGTGAGGCATTAGATTTAGTATTAGAGCCCAAGTTTCTACACTGTGAGCTTTAGATATATTGGAATGCCATTAGATGAAAACTAGTTAACTTAAACAAAACTTAAACAACTATATATATCTATTATAGCTTGAACACTTGAACTTCAAACTTGAATACTTGAAACATAGAAAAAGGGGGAAAAAAAAACTTCAATAAATCTTGAGTTGGATTTCAAACATATTTTCTTATGATTGTGCTTTAAGGTAGCATGCCTTTGTTGACTTTGTGGTCATTTTTGTTGTTCTTGCTTGAGTGTTTGCAGTGGAGTCTTATCCTCCTACAGGGGGAAATGGTTCAATGGGGCCCGCACATTGAGTGCTTGAGTTTTATCTTGTTTGTAGGCTTCCAGGAGTAAGCCTAAGTCTAGGGGGTGGATGTAATGCCTACCCCTAATTTACTTTTCATGTTTTATTGCCAAATTCTTTTAGGTCAATTTTATTATTATATTTATGATTAGTGGTATTTGATTACCCTATTTGATTTAGATGTTATTTCATACTCAGTTGATATATTTGATGAGTTACTTGTTACTCATTTATTTCATGTGTTCACGATTATTCTTTCAATGATGATACATGTATGTTTATATAGTGATTTCAGTTATTTCATGATGATAGATAGACAAATTATTTATATGCAGTTCTATGGTTACTTACCCCATACTTGCATGTGCATGGTGTACTTGTATGTTTTACATTATGTTTGACATTTTTGATGTGGTTGAGGGAGGGAGTCATAGTCACCTTCTAGTCGAGATCTAGATGATGCACCAACCCCTACCATTGCATGTTTAGTTTAGATTTATATGTATACGTACATGCTCAAATTTTATGTAGATTGCAGGTATTGGGCATCAATTTTCTTGAGTTGCCAAGATGAGTGTGCCCTATCACGGTATCTCAATGGTAAAGAAGGGAGATAGTTCTTGAGTCCAAAACCTAACCCTAAGCCAATTATCCTAGAAAATATGACAATTATTTGAGTTATTTACTCTTTCAAATTCATCAAGTGATATGAATTCAAGATTTTGACCCCTGAGTTTGATTTAGCACTTTGTCTTTTAGATGGGTTTTCTTATTTAGATCTGTGGGTCTATTATGATTTTCAGTTATAATTAAATCAAATTAAAGTATTATTAAATGATTTAATTTAACAAAAAATTAATAAAGAAAAATCAAATTTTAATTATATTTATTTAATTAATAAATTAATTTAATAGAAGAATTAAATTTAAAAGGATTTAACTAAAGTTATAATTTTGGCATAATTATATTTATTTAATTTAATAATAATTTATTTTGGAGTTTCATTTTAATAACAAACTCTAAGTATTATTATTAGTTAAATTAATAAATATGTTATCAAAGATAGGAACTAAGGAATTCACTTGAAAAATCTCACAATGGTTGTAATGAGAAAAATGTAATGTATATGTATCAATCATGATGTAAATAAACTAGGGTATGCCCCTTTTAAAATTTAATTTGTATAGGACAAAAGTCTCGGGTGAGACTAGAGGTTTTCTTATATGTTCTTTCCTACCAGTGCCCATTTGAATGGAGAATCGTTATATTGTTATTTTATTTTTCTATATAATAAAAAAGCCTTGGTCGTTTACCAATAAATAAATGTGTGTGTGTGTGTGTGTGTGTGTGTGTGTGTGTGTGTGTGTGTGTGTGTGTGTGTGTGTATGTATATGTATATATATATGTACGTATATATATATATATATATATATGTATATATGTATATATATATATGTATATATGTATATATATATATATATATGTATATATATATGTACGTATATATATATATATATATATATATATATATATATGTATATATATATATATATATATGTATATATGTATATATATATATATATATGTATATATATATATATATGTATATATATATATATATGTATGTATGTATATGTATATATGTATGTATGTATATGTATATATGTATGTATGTATATGTATGTATATATATGTGTGTATATATATATACATATATATCTATAGATACATACATATATATATATATATAGATAGATACATATATATATATATATATAGATATATATATACATATATATCTATATGTATGTATATATGTATATATATAGATACATATATACACACACACACACACACACACACACACACACACACATATAATTAAAACATCTTGTCATTTAATTAGAGAGAGAGAGAGAGGAAATAAATTTAATAAAGTTTATTTTAATTAAAATGCAAAAAAATTGTACATAAAATTAAAATAAAATGAAATAATAAAGAAAAGGGTTCGAGTTATTGTAAAGTCAAAACAATAAAGGGAGAAAGCTCTTTATTAAGATATTAGAGCTCATTTCTCTACACATAGGTTTGGAAGATCAAATTTCGAGAAAGACAGTTTTCGAGAAGACGAGAAATTCTTGCAATCTCTGAATGTTCATCTGGTTAGCATCATATCGAGGTAGGAATGTTGCTTGAGTTTATCACAATAATTTTTCTTTGAATTTCTCTCTATCTTCTTCATGCTTGTTTGATAATTTCATTTTAGAAATGGCTTTGTTTGAAACCCTTGTTTGGAAATAATTATTATTTCTTCATTAAAATGTCTATTAGAAAGAAATCAAATTGAGAACTCTTATTTAGAAATTGGACTTGTGGAAAATAAAGACTGGGATAGGGTTTGAAAGCGAATACTAGAATTTAATTGGACAAATTTGATTGTTTATAATTACTTCTCGTATCAAATCTATGAACAAGAAAGCCTTTATACACACACACACACACACACACACAACAGTAATTATATTAATTGCTAGGGTAATATCTTTTAGTTTTTTATGCTATATTGTGGGGGTGGGGGGGATTGATTTTTATTTTTATTTTTAAATATAAAACAATTTTTATTTGGGGGGATCGGGGTCATCACATCCCCATCTCCGTGCTGTGTTGTAGCTTGGCTACGAAGGTTGTCAATGGCAGCCGTAGTTGCTATGACAGCCAAGATTGTTGCTGCAACGACTGACAAGCCTTAAACGTATGTTCATGTGGATTTTTTTATAAATAATTATTTTATTATATAAATTTATTAATATAGTTTTTTATTAATTAATATAATTGATATTAAATATTAATATTAATTATTGATAATTATTATTATATTATTAAATTAATATTTATTTTTATTAATAAATAATAATATTATTATTATATTAATGATTTAATAATTAGTATTATTATAATTTAATAGTTTATGAAAATTTGATTAGAAAAATGGTGAATTTTTGCTTATGCAAAAAAGCAGGAATTACTAGTAGTCAATTTTGAAGCTGTAATTGGGCAACCCTCAACAAGAAAACATTGTATCCACTCAAAGCTAAAGCATTTAATTAGCAAGATACCCTCCCTGTGACAACCAAAAACAGCTTTGAAGCCTCAATCAAACTCCATGAAGATCATAATGTAAAGCTCAAAATTCACCCAATGAATCAAAAACACGACATCCATAGGATCTCATAATCAACACATTTAGGAAATAAAAACCTAAATGGATCAGAAAGGGGATGGAAAAAAATCAGGAAACCTAAAAATATTAGAACAGGATAAATATCAACAGTTAAGAATTTGATTGAAGGAATTTATAGGACAAATAAACAATCAGGAAATAATGGAACAAATGCAAAGATGGAGAAACAAAATCCTTTCTTTGTTAAAAAAAAATACACAAACTAGATACAAATCAAAATAGGATCTTAGAGTGGAGCTAAGACATCTATCAACACATAGGAGATCACAAAAACAAAGCCATCCAAGGAATCAAATACTAATAATATACCATTAGGTTGCAAATTTACTCCCCTAGATCTTTATATCCTGCCACATAAGAAAGCTCCTTCATAAAAATCTGCTCTATTTAAGTTTCGTTCATTCAATGCAAAAACCTTAGAAGATAAAACTAACATGATGGATCTATTTAGGAAACCCTTTTATAAAAAAACCAACAAACATGTAAAAAACAATATAATTCATAATTCATCCTCAGATCTAGGCCACTCCAAAATCCAAATCATTAGCAACCAGTATCTGGAGTAAAGGTGGAAATATTGTTAATGAGTTGGGATATATGGATATTAGAATGGCCTAGGTCAGAAAATTCACAAATTAACAAGCCAGATACAAGGAACATGCAAAGATCAAGTAAGTATCTCTATCATCAAAAGTAAAGTAATTTATTTTCATTGTAAAAATAGTAGTGAAAGAAACAAGATTATATTGAATTCTATATGGTTCTTTAAAGGTCATGCCTTAAGGTTTTTTTTCTTTGGGAACCCAAATTTGATGAACTCAAAGAAAATCTGAACATGATTCCAACATGGCTTTGTTGCAAATCAATAGCCCTAGAATTAAGTGAATCCCACATTATAGAACAAATAGGCAGAGACTTGGGCAATATCATAGGTGTAGAAGTAGGTGATCATTCATCGAGTGACATCAAAGTACTACTGAATTCAAAAGGAGAAAATAAGGAGATTAAGAAAAATATTATAACTAATAGATCCATATATAATCTATTGTTCACCAAATATGAAGGGAAATTTAGGAAAATACAAAATATGGACTCTATTAGACAACAAAAGATATTGAAGTGCACTTCTAATCTGGAAAAAATGTTGGAAATTGAAATAGAATGTAAATATTACAAAGAAGCATCAAATAATAGAGGCACCATAACAAGAGAAAGAATAGAGGAAGTCAAAATAGACAGAGCAAAAATAGGGACTATATAGCACTATGTAGACAGTGAAACTGAAAGGATGCTAGCTTCAAATATTGGTAAATATTACCAAAAAATGGAAAGCCTATAGGGCTATGTACTGTGTCAAGTTGAAGTGGAATATATAGAAACTAGTCTAAGAGAATTCAAAAAATTAGTTCACAATCTGTTACTAACAAAAATAGATATAAAGGATTAGTTATAAGTATAGGAGAAGACACATATAGAGCATAAGGATTCTAATCAAAAAATACTCAAGGAACAAGAATGAATTACAACATTAGTCCAAAAAGTAGAGGAAAACAATACACCTCTTCAAACAGAGACAAAGGAACTAACTCTAACTAAGAAGTAGGATAAGGAAAAGTAGAGTTAAAGTACTAAGATAGATAAGACAAGAAACAAGTGTATACAAAAAAGAGGAAAAGAGCAATAGTAAAGAAGAGACCATTAAGTCAATACTTAATGAAGTTCATCTTATTAAGGATGCCACTATTCCATTAGCAACATCAAACCACTGGAGTAATGTGACTATCAAAAAGAAGAAAAATAATAGATCCCATAAATTTTGGAAAATGCTAGAAAATGGTGAGGACCCTTGGGTAAGTAAGGATAACAAAAATCAACAAGAGCAAAGAAAAGCTAATGAAAATAGAGACATTCAAATGCATGTTGAAGTCAAAACCTTCCTGGAGAGAATAGAGGCTACAAATATAGATGATCAGAAAGAAAAGGAGGAGCAAACAATGGACATGAATGGAAAGACATCAAAAATTCCAAATTGGGAGGAATATTTTTACACCAAAAGAACAATGTTTGGAAAAGAAAGAGATTAGAACAAAGAAAGAACAGGAAAGAAGAAGGGATCATGATCTGACTGAAATTGAGATAGAAAAAAGAATTTGGAAGGAAATAAAAGAAGAAGAAGAAGAAGAAGAAAAGAATTTAGAAGAAGTTAATGAAATAGAAGGCTTATTTAAAGGACCTAAACTATTTGGATAACCTTGGAATAGCAATCAATCAAGAAGGTATAAAAAAAACCAAAGTGCAGTAAAGATAAAAAGAAGAGGGGGAGGAAATCACTCCAAGAACTAAGATCAACAATAGGACAAGCTAAGGATCAGAAAAAGATTAGTGAAATTATGAAAGTAGGGAAGGAGAAGAGCCTTCCCACAAATCAATGAGGATAACAACATGGAATGCTAAAGACTAAATGTCTCTCACAAGAAACACTTGTTAAAGAAGAATTTAAATACATTTGAATCAGACATTATTCTAATATAGGAAACAAAACTTAACAAGGAGGAAGGTAATAAATTAGAAAAGAAAATAGGTAATTGGAGTATAGATCTAATAGAGTCCAATGGAGCCTTAGGGAGCATAGTAATAATATGGAATCCATGAAAAAAAAATTACAACAAGATTATTACTAAAAACAATTTAATGGGGAGCAGAATCAAAAGTTTCAGATATAATATATAGTTCATACTCATCAATGTGTATGGGCTAATACAAATAGTAGAAAAGAAAGAGATGTGGAATGAAATTAGTCACTTCATGGAAGGAATCAACAATGAAAGCTTTATCATCAGGGGGGACTTTAATACTATCCTAAAATTGGAAGATAAGTTTGGAGGTATACAATTAGTAAATCAGGTAATGACAAACTCTAAAGAATGGGTACGAAACAACAACTTAATGGATATACCTACCAAAAATGGGGTATATGTTGGAATATTCAAATATGGAAAGAGTACTTATGAGAGGGGGGGTGAATCATAAGTATCACACTTTAGCCAATAAAACTTTTAACTGAAAGTAAATTGCATGCATGTAAATACATCAAACAAATATGAAACTAAACACATGCATCAAAAACTCATAACACTGGAATTTGGTAATGCAGAAACCCTCCAGGAATAAGAAGGTAAAACTGGGGTGGGGATGATACCCACAAAAATTACTGTAGCAATATTGTTCAACCACTTCTGATTGTCTGCCCTATTAAAGCCATGCCCTGTTAAAGGCTTTACACTGTGTCAATAGTGACCTGGTTAAAGGCTTTACAAACACTTAACATGAAGTGTCACCCTGTTAAAGGATTTTAATCACCTAATTAAAGGATCTACGAAATAGCTGTTAAGCTAACCTATCACCATAGGATTTACATTCTAATACAATTGCTAGAAAATATTAGGTATAAAGAACCTAATAGATTACAATCCTTGATTGTTGAATGCAGGCACCTTTTTCACTTTCTCTAATTTTGATCCTTTTGTGATCTAATAACCCTCGCTTCTAAAAATAGATTTCCTTGTGCACCCTTGTATGTCCACTCATATATTTTTACAATGAAATTTTGTCTTCCTTATAAAGACTTCAAAGACTTAGGGTTAGATATGGATCTACGATCCATATTGAATCTCAATTTCTTGCTCAATACGTGTCTTTTACTGATTGGTTGCATGCCCTTATCATTTTTCTTATTGGCTGCATGTAGATTGCATAGGAAAAATAAAAGATACGATCTCATCATTAAATCCTTCTAGATTTTCCTTATGTTGGCTGCAAAAACTATTTACATCATAGTTTGTGCAATTACAAACTCTTATGCTGATATTCTGTGTTACTCGGCTCCTGAAGCATTGCTGATGCTCGGCACATGCTATTTCCTGGATAGCTCGACACCTAAACAAAACTGTATCACTTGGCACTTGTTAACACTCGGCACTTGTTACACTCGACACTTGTTAACACTCGGCACCTGTTACACTCGGCACTTGTTAACACTCAACACTTGTTACACTTGGCACTTGTTGACACTCGACACTTGTTAACACTCGGCACCTATTGTTACTTGGCACTTGATATAGCTCGGCACTTCATATTACTCGGCACTTACTCTTTGTTTGGCATTGTTTAGTAGAAAAATGGTTAAGTGTATTGACACTCAGTTGTCAAATTTATTCTTTAAGCTAGCAATCTCCCCCTTTGACATGAGTGGCAAAAACACTTAACTAAGATCCTTGTTACTCCTTATTAGTTGATCCTTTATGTAAACTCAGTGAGTTCTATCTTGTTTCTGCAATCTGACTGATCAAAATATTTACTATCTCAAAATTTGCTATCTCCCCCTTTTATCATACTTATCATTTCCTTCCTGTACTTAACTCCCCCATACTTGTTCTCTTCTTATCACTCCCCCATACTTATTCTCCCCCTTTTTGACACTTTTGTCAAGGGTCTTACAAAGAAATGCCATACTTGGCCAAAAATGTACTATTTACTTCAAGGAGTACCTTCAGAGTTGCATCCCAATTTGCTAGTGTGACATCCAATGTCTTATGCTGGATGGCAATCTCTGCTACTAGGTGTACCAGTCCATCAGATGAAGAAAGATTGGGGTCTTTCTTGAGGACTGTCTCTACGTTTATCTGCTCCTTGTGAAGTAGTTCCAAATGAGGAGTTATTGATGATTGAATTTGCATCAATTTAGCTTTTGTGGTTGCCTCCTATGTTGCTAAGACAGCTAACTCTCTTTGTGTGTGAAGCAATTGGGCAGAATGCTTCTCACTCTGAGCTGGATTGGTGGGGAGTTGCACGCTAGAAATCTTCAAATTGTTCTCCAAGCTCAGTATTTTCTAGCTAGTGTCCTGTGTGAATGTGGAAAAATCACACAACTTGTTGTACAAGGAAAAGATGTTTCCTAGTACAATTTTAACTGTTATAACTTTCTTTGCCAGTTCTTCTTGTGACAGTGCTATATCACTAGATATTTTACTATTTACCTTGCCTTGGAACTTCCTTTCTAACCATTCGAGCAATCTAGCATTTGTTTCCTGGTCTTCACTAGTCACCTGATCAACTATATCAGATAGTTGCTCTATAATTGGTCTTGACTCATCTTGAGATTGTAAGTAGAAAGATTCTGTGAATATTTCTT
Organism: Cupressus sempervirens; assembly: GCA_028749045.1. Taxonomy (NCBI): domain Eukaryota; kingdom Viridiplantae; phylum Streptophyta; class Pinopsida; order Cupressales; family Cupressaceae; genus Cupressus; species Cupressus sempervirens. The sequence continues at coordinate 172,471,800 of CM053792.1, read as the reverse complement.
TGATTTCATTCAACGTAAGCTTATGCTTATGTTCTTTTCTTAGTGCTTCTTGTCTCCTTCTTCTGTCTAATGCACTCTGAATTTCATTGATCTTTTCTTCAGTAAGAGTGCTAGATTCATAATATGGGATCTTTATTTCTTCATCAAGTTCAGGAACTCCATAGTGAAGTTTCCTGACTGCCTTTGATGAGCTCGAGCCTGGTGTCCTGATTTGTAGCTGTAACCCACTGTGCTCGGCTGCTAAAGAGTCTGTGTTGGAGTACCAAATTTTGGTAATGCAACCATTGTTTTTATTTTAGTCTCCTCCTTTTTTATCTCATCTTTTTCTTCAGCTTGAGTATCCCTTTATGATCGCTAGGTGGGGTTGAACTTGTTGGTTGTTCAGATGTTTCTTTTATTTCCCCTATTGCTGTACTTGGCATTTGAAGTGTATATGTGACTAAACTTGGTGGAGGTGGTGATGGAAGAAATAGAATACCAGTAGTTTGTATGGTCAAAGGTGGCACTTGTGCTTTTACCTTGACTATCTTTGTTTTAACTTCTGGATTCTGTAATTCATCAACACTGACCAATATAGGATTTGAACTTAATTTTGCTACTAGTGATGATTGGCCAAGGATAATATCTACAGGTGTGATGGTGGCATGAGGAGGACTAGGAGGAGATACTTGTGTGTCTTGCATACTTTGATCTTGTGGCTCAGCTGTATCTTTCTCTTTCTCTTTCTCCTTTGTATGTGCCTGTTCTTCCTTTTCTTCTTTACTCTTCTTCTCCACTTGTTCCTTCCCTTTTTCTTTGGTTCCTGACACCTTCTTTTCCCTTGTCTTGGCACTTGCCTTTGCCTTATATTCTTCATTACACACATCTTCTATTTTCTTGTAAACTATTTTCCACAATCTTGTGGATTTTGTAACTACTTCTTCAATTTTATTTTGTAATATGCTGAATGCTCTATGCTTGGGAGTGAATCTATTATTATTCCTTTTTACTGCATTTTTTACTTGATCTTTAGTCAAATCAGGCAACAATCTAGTTAATGTGGACTCCCTTATCTCCTTTTCCATTTGTAAACAAAAATGTCATTTATCCTCTATAATTTTATACAATTCTTTTGGCATAGATTCATCTAATTCTAGAGGTGTGTGCTTATATTCAGCCATCATAGCATACATAGATTCCTTTAATTTATTTTTCTCTTCTTTGGTGAGCTTAGAAAAATTCAGGTTCTTTAAACCTTTCAAATCATCATTTCTAATTTTTGAACATAATTTATCAACAATAGTCTGAGGTTTGTGTCTTACCACTTGAAATTGACTGTTGTCCTCTGACTCTGTCTTCTCCTCATCTATTTCAGGCTAGGGAATAAATTTTCTTTTCTTAGACTCGGTAGTAGTCTTCTTTGGGTCTTTCTTCTTTCCTTTTGCCTCTTGGGCTTTTTGTGCTGCAGCCCTTGTGGTAGGTCTCTTTGGTGCAGGAGTAGTTACTTTCTTCCCCTTTGATTGAGGAGTAGGAGGAGTTGTGGCTTTTCTTTTAACTGGTGCTTCCTCAGCTTCTTCTTCCTCAGCACTTTCCTCTTTATCTTCTCCTAACCCTTGAGTCAGACCTTGAGGTTTATCTCCCTCTTCTTCAATGTCTTCCTCTACTGTTATTCCTTCTTTTTCAACGCCAAATTTTCTCTTAATTTGTCTCACCATTTTCTCTTTCTTCTTTACTGCAGAAGCAGTCTTCAAATCTGTTATCACCCTTGATTTGACAACATCATAGGTTCCAAAAGTTTTTGCATTTTTATTAGCTTCTTCTGCAAGTAGGTTTGTTATTGCTGCAGAAGCTTGATCAATATCAAGTTCATAACCTAGTGGCCTAAGCCATCTTACTCTAGGTATAACTGCTTGTATGTAGGTATAATCTATATCTACAAGAAAATAAATGTCCTTTTCATATTTCTCAGTCAATGAGACTGGAATCCTCATTCTTTGTTTCATGAACTTTTTGAAGTCCTCAAAATAACTAGTCATTTGGGCATCAAAATTTTCACCCATCTATTCAATGTATCCATTGATTTGTTCAACAATTGTTTTGTCTGGACTCCATCTTACCTTACCCACAGAAGGGAATTCTTTCATCAGATAGAAAAATATGCACATCAAAACTGATCCAAATTTGCACTGAGCTCCCTTGCTCTTCCTTATAGCTCCCAGATTTTCATTAATCTGTTGAAACATGAGCTCTGCTAGATCATAAGTGTGATCCTTTTTTATTATCTTGTATGCAACATCAACTTCTATACAAGGTACACTGTTTAACCTGCTTGATTGATAGAATTTGTGTGAAATGATTCTCACAACAAAATCTAGTAGGGGATCTATGACTATGTCGATAGTAATTCCTCTATTGTTCCATTTAGCACCTGTATTTTTCTCTATTACTTCCCTTTTGTCACTTCGTAGGGTCTTTGGCCGATCTAGGGTTGGAATACCAGTAACCCTATGAACAATTTTCTTTGTGAATTTTACTAGCCCTGACTCTAACCAAAAAGCTCCATCGTGTATTTGGCTCAGAACTATCTATACCCATTCAATTTTGAAAACAATAAAAAATTCTAGGGTTTTGGTTAATCCTTTTCTTTCTATTATTGAGAACTCATCTTTCAATCTTTTGTTCTCACATATTTTGTCAAATGCATTATAAATTTCTAAATCTCCTATGGCTCCAATTTCGTAGTTATAACATCTGCGAACATATTGGACCATAAAAACTTTATCCGAAATTACTGATAATGCACCTACAAGATCATTCTTGTATGCTACTTCTGGAATGGGCTTAAATTCAGGTTGTTTAACTTCATTGCTGACTAGCTGTATCTCATGACTCTCTCTACCCTTAGTGGTTCCTAACCTAGATGCCATTGTTTGCCAAACTAGGGTTTATGATTTAAACAAGTTTATAAACTCTACGTAGCTCGGCACTTAAGTAAAATACCTCAAATCGATGAAACTTGTCCTGAATCACTGTTGAAATCTTCACAAATGGCTTCTGAGCTTACCTTGATCTTCTCCGCTCTTCTCGGCTTTGCTTCTCATTTGAATGGTGGGAAAAATGATCAAAAATCAAATTTATGTACCCTTCAAAACAGAGTAATTAATGCTTAGTGCGCTACCAATTGTCTACTCGGCACCTGAAGGGTTTCAACATGACTCGGCACCCATTGTGTTTCACTTTTCTTGGCTCCTATTGATATTTCATAGCTCGGCGTCATCTATCAACTCGGTCGTTGTTAGAAACTCGGCACCTGAAGACAACTTTGACAGATCTTGCAAAGTTTTCAGTTTTGACTTAGCATCTTTGCTTGTGCTAATTTCTTCTTTGCAGTTCTTCTATGTCTTGGGACTAATTTATGATGTAACTTGGTTTATCAATCCCTTACACTTATTCTTGCTTAATTTGATGAGGTGTGATCACTTGACCTATTAGGTGAAGTGATCTCTGCACTTGATGTGCTATACTCATCTTTCTTCTTCCATGTCTTATTCATTTCACTTCTGATATGTCCAACATCTATCTTTGCCTTTCCATTGCTGAACTCAGAACTTGATGCCTTTGACCTTGTTGGACAATTCCTACTGACATGACCAGTTTTTAAGCAATTGAAACATGTAGTTTAACTCAACCATCTTTTGTAGTTCCCTCTAAAATGTGTTCTTATGTAGTTCTGTGGTATATGCCCATATTCTTGACAATAGTGACAACTATACCTGGTGTTGTAATCCCAATATTCATGGTTTGATGTCTTTGCTGGTTGATTTACTGTCCACATAGGCTTTGATCTACATTCAAAAGCTCTATGTCCATACTTTTTGCAATTATAACAATGTCCATTAAATCTTGATGTCTTAGTAGTTTTAGTTCTGCATTCATATGCTTGATGACCTTGCTTCTTGCATCTATGACAATGGTTTATACTTTTAGATTTATCATGTTGATGGGCATTCTTGCTTCTACATACATTAGATGTATGTCCTTTCTTTCCATAGAAATGACATGTAGGTTTAACATCTTTACCTTTAACACTTCTTTGTTCTGCACTCTTTGATGATTCTCCAACTTCAGTGTTGTTGTATCCAAGTCCTGATGTATCATGGGTTGATCTTGGGGATTTCAGTATTTGCTCAAAATATTTGATGGCTTCACTTGACTTGTTGAGATTCTCTGCCACCTCTCTTTCTCTGTTCAATTCATTCTGCATTTGTTCATTTTGCATCTTGAAAGTAGAGATCTCAATATCTTTCACATTGAGTTCATGATGAAGGTTCATCATTTGGGCAAGTGTATCCATCTGCATGTTTGATATCCTTGTCGATTCAGTACATTTTTCTTCAAGTCTGTTTGCAAGATTTCTTTTGTCATTTTCCATCATGACCTTATCATCAATTGCTCTTTTCTTTTGTTCAGTAATTTCACATATCATTATGGCTTGTGATTCATGTTCCATCTTGAGAGATATTATCTCCTCTGTTTGATCTTTATTTTTCTCCATCAGTTCTGCTATTGCTACATCAAACTCTTTAGTGTCTCCATTGGAAAATATGTTGGTGGTATCAATCTCTTTGTAGTTTATCTCATTTTCGACTATGGCTAGATCCTTCCTTTTTTTTTAATGAATTTCTCAACTTGTTTCTAAATTCCTCCAAGCTATGCAGAGCAAGTTGCACATCTATCACCTGATTTTCAATGATCTTTCAAAGTTTGAAAGCTTCCATCTTTAGATCTTTTCCTCCAAGCTGTTAGGCTTTTCCTTGTGAGAACCTATATAAGCTCTGATACCAATTGTTGGAATATTCAAATATGGAAAGAGTACTTATGAGAGGGGGGGGGTGAATCATAAGTATCACACTTTAGCCAATAAAATTTTTAACTGAAAGTAAATTGCATGCATGTAAATACATCAAACAAATATGAAACTAAATGCAGGCATCAACAACTCATAACACTGGAATTTGGTAACCCAGAAACCCTCCAAGAATAAGACGGTAAAACTAGGGTGGGGATGATACCCATAAAAATTACTGCAGCAATATTGTTCAACCACTTCTGATGGTCTGCCCTACTAAAGGCTTTACACTGTGTCAATAGTGACCTGGTTAAAGGCTTTACAAACACTTAACATGAAGTGTCACCCTGTTAAAGGATTTTAATCACCTAATTAAAGGATCTACGAAATAGCTGCTAAGCTAACCTATCACCATAGGATTTACATTCTAATACAATTGCTAGAAAGTATTAGGTATAAAGAACCTGATAGATTACAATCCTTCATTGCTGAATGCAGGCACCTTTTTCACTTTCTCTGATTTTGATCCTTTTGTGATCTGATAACCCTCACTTCTAAAAATAGATTTCCTTGTGCACCCTTGTATGTCCACTCATATATTTTTACAATGAAATTTTGTCTTCCTTATAAAGACTTCAAAGACTTAGGGTTAGATATGGATCTACGATCCATATTGAATCTCAATTTCCCGCTCAATACTTGTCTTTTACTAATTGGTTCCATGCCTTTATCATTTTTCTTATTGGCTGCATGTAGATTGCATAGGAAAAATAAAAGATTCGATCTCATCATTAAATCCTTCGAGATTTTCCTTATGTCGGCTGCAAAAACTGTTTGCATCATAGTTTGTGCAATTACAAACTCTTATGTTGATATTCTATGTTACTCGGATCCTAAAGCATTACTGATGCTCAGCACATGCTATTTACTGGATAGCTCGGCACCTAAAAAAAACTGTATCACTCGGCACTTGTTACACTCGGCACTTGTTAACACTCGACACCTGTTACACTCAACACTTGTTAACACTCGACACTTGTTACACTCGGCACTTGTTGACACTCGGCACTTGTTAACACTCAGCACCTATTGTTACTCAGCACTTGATACAGCTCAGCACTTCATATTACTTGGCACTTACTCTTTGTTCGGCATTGTTTAGTGGAAAAATGGTTAAGTGTATTGACACTCAGTTGTCAAATTTATTCTTTAAGCTAACAGTATATATGTGGAACAATAGAAGGAAAGGCTTTTTCTACATATAAGAAAGATTAGACAAGTTTTTCTTCAAAGGAGATCTTAGTGACCTGACTTTGAATCTACAAGCATCCATTCTACCTTTCTTAGGCTCAAATCATTATCTAGTTAGAATTGAGCTTTGAGAGCCATTTAAACCTTCAAGGAATCCATTTAAATGGGAAAGATGTGGTTCATGGATAATATAAGAAGTTGGTGGCAAGAAGGTAATTTTAAAGGATCAAGAATGTTTTTTTTTGTCTCTAAACTTAAAATATTAAAAGAACATATCCTAAAATGGAACAAGATTCATTTTAATAATGTCTTTAAAGAAAAACTAGAAAACGAAGGGGAGATTAAAAAAATAAATGAGGAGATCATCAAGAGTGGTATGGATAATGAGATATATCATAAAGAAAAAGAATGATTAACAAAACAAGAATCAATACTAGCAAAAGAGAAAATCTACTAGAAACAAAAGTCCAGAGAAAACTGGTTACAGGAAGGGGACAAAAATGCAATTTTTTTCCACAACAGTACCATTAAAAATAGATCTATAAATAGAATTCAAAAAATCAAAAATAGCAAAAGCATTGTAGTAGAGGATCCCAACAAGATAGCAGAGATTTTTGTACAATATTATAAGGACATCTTTAATAATTTTGATTACTTCAATCTAAAAGCTCAAGAAATGATGTTGGAAAACATTCCCCATCTGGTCATTGACGCTGACAACCTGATGTTAAAAAAACCTTTTACGTTAGAAGAAATCAAACAATATTTATTTAGTATAACCTATATGGCTTTCAAGCATTTTTCTTTCAAAAATGTTGGGATATCATAGGAGTAGATTTTTGGAAAGCAGTTAAAGCAATGAGGAACTCAAGATCTATATTATTAGAAATTAATCACACTTTCTTAACACTTATTCTGGAAAAAGGGAACCCTGAAGGACCTACAGACTATATACCTATAGCTTTACATAACACTATCTACAAAATCCTATCCAAATATCTTTCTCTAAGACTCAAGAGTATATTTTCAAAGCTTAATTTGGAAGAACAAACCAATTTTATTCCTGGTAGATCTATCTTAGATGGTATCACTATCATTCAGGAAACCATTCACTTAGCTATAACCAACAAAGAAGTATGTATGCTTATGAAACTTGACATTCAAAAAGCATATGACATGGTAGATTGGAGGTTTCTTTGCAAAACATTAGAAGCCTTTGGATTCTCTAGAAAATGGATCAATAATTTTTTTTCGTGTATATCAACTCCTAAGATCTCATTACTGATCAATGGTAGTCCAGAAGGTTTTTTGACATTTCTAGAGGAATTAAACAAGGGGACCCTATTTCACCCTTTCTATTTAGTATCATGGCAGAGACATTCAATAGAGCAATTACCAAAGCACAAATAAATAGGAGAATCAAAGGAGTGATGATAGCAGAAAATATCCTAAATGTCACACATCAACAATTCATTAATGACACTAGTTTACCAGGTGAGAGTACACTAGAAGAGACACATAACTTCAAACATATTATTCTTAAATACACTGAGGTGTCCTAAACAAAAGTAAATGCAAAAAAAGTCAGGGATTTTCTTCATAAATATTGAACAAGAGTTGGAACAAGAAATAAGTAGAGAAATGCGATTTAAAATAGGTGTATTCTCATGTAAGTATCTAGGGATCTATTTAGAAAAATATGCTAAAAGTACCAAAACCTAGAATAACATACTAGAATCGATAAATAAGAAAATGAAAAATTGGAAAAGGAGATGGCTTACAAAGGTAGGAAGAACCCTGAAAATTAAATTAGTTCTCTCAGCTATACCTACGTACCAATTGTCATGTCTACCCTTACCCAAAAGTGTGAATAAAAAATTGGAAGGAAAATTTAGGAATTTTTTTTTGGAAAGGATTGGAAGAGAAAAAGAAATTGTTACTCATTAAATGGGATAATATATATAAACCTAAAGAGATGGGAGGGTTGGGAATCAACAATCTAAATTGGCAGAATGAAGCACTATGTGCAAACTAGTTTGGAAAACCTACCAAGAAAGGAATAGTAAATGGGCCAAGATTTTATATCATAAATACCTAAACTACTCTGACACTTCATCTATAATCAGAGTTCAAAATCCACCCAAACGATCAGAGCTATGGAACTTTATGATGAATTGTCCCAAGCTTATTAGTAAATTCTTAACATGGGATATAGAGATGGGGAATAAAGCTTTATTTTGGAAAGATTCCTAGAATGGGAATCCTCCCTTAGATTCCCTCAACATCCCAATAAATTTAAAATATTCTCTAATAAAATAGTGGGGGAAACAGTTAGCCAACTATAAAACTCAAGAAATGGTAAATGTAGAGGTTATGTGGAAATAGAGAAGTATGGAAGAAATAGCAGGAATGAATGAAGAAAAATAAATATTGGAATAAGCCATAAATAAAGACATATCAATTGTATTAATAGAGAGGATAGGCTAATCTGGGGGGCTTCTAAAGATGGGATCTGTAAGGTAAAGAGAGGATATGAAATTATAACCTCATCACAAAAATGGGAAAGAGCATGTATCCCTTTAAAGCTTTGTTGGGATTCAACATGTTTACCAAAAGCAAGATCATTTCTATGATTGGCAATTCAAAAAAAGGATTCTCACGGTGGACAGATTTTGAAAGATGGGTTTCGAGGGACCATCCAGATGTTTGTTATGTAAAGAAAACTTAGAAACTTTAGAACATATATTATATCTTTTTCCTTTTGCACAAACGTGCTAGGAATGGCTTAGTAAGATGTTAACTGATTGTCAGTATAAGCTAAGAATCTAAATCAACACTTAATGTTCTAGCCTACCAAAAAAAAGATCTTGATATATGATAAATTATGGTATATCTCCCCATCAATCCTTCTATGGGAAATTTGAAAATAAAGAAATAAACTCATTTTTGCTAATTTTGAACTAAATATCCACTCCCTTCTTAATAAAGTAGAAACAAGTATAACAAAAGTTATGAATAGTCATTTAAGAAAAGTGGCTAAAGAAGAGGGATCTTGCTCATATTGGGATGTAGAGATGAAAAAGATCTGGGCAAATTTAATTAATCTAGCCTTAATTTATCCCAAGAAAAACCCTCAAGCTTGAAAGGAATATAGATGGGTTCCGCATCTAAATAGATAGAAAAAAAAAACTTTGATGGAGCATCAAGAGGAAATCTAGGAGTGTCGGAGATAGGATGTGTCATTAGTTCAGAAATAGAGTGGGTACTCAAGAGACCTAAACAAATTGAGATAGCAACAAATAATATGACAGAATTAGAAGCACTCTAGGAAGGGCTTTTTCAAAGTATAAAATTAGGAATTAAGAAACTTATTATAGAAGGTGACTCTTAAATCATTATCAATGCTCGTAGGAAGAGGAGAACACTAAGTTGGATCATCAATTCAAAATTAGAGACAACATTAAAAAGTGGAGATAAATTTGAAGAAACAAAATTTGTACATATATATAGAGAGAAGGGAATAAAATGGCAGACAACTTGGCCAACAAGGGTGCAAATGGTTAAAACACCACTTTTATGGCATCCAACCCTTAGCATCTACCCTAAATTTAGTGTAGTATTCATTTAGTTTTCTCTTAGTTTGTTTCTTCTAGTACACCTCGTATTATTATATGATTAATTAAGAAGTTAATGTAATAATGGGAGGATGTCCCAATAATTATTTCCTTCTTGTCCTGTATTCAACATCATTATGAATAAGTAAGGTTTGTAGTCTCAAGGTGCCTCACATGATCTCCCTCCAGAAGCTTCATGCCTTCTTGATCACAGGTTTTCTTTAAGTAGTCTAATTCAAGACCCTTGGTCATATAGGACATCAACATTTTACTTTGTAGATTTCTTTGTCAGCACTATGGAGTCAACCATTACTTTGTTTTATGTGATTGAGGTAAGAACCATGGCTTTTATGGTTCCAGTGAATCCAGAATGGTGGAACAAGATTCTCAATCCTATAGATGACATGACAAGGGTGGTCATTAGTAGAGTCCTTGGAGAAAGGGATTTTGATTACACTTTCTCATGGTGCTCAAATAGTAATTTTATAAGATCCTTCTGTTACCATGAATGTTGATAGTATTACTTTAGGAGACTATCCTAAGCATTGGAGAGTATTGACATGTTGCATTCATGGTTGTGTTTTTTATTGATGTCAACATAGTAGCAAGTCTGTGAAGATTGGTAAAATAGCGGACAGAGATTGTACTTGTATGGATAGAGTTTTGATGTATAACTGAAGCATGTTTAAGGACATGTTGCACCTTGTGTCTTGATGATGAGGTTAAATGCATAGAGTCTAAGTCAAAGATGTACGAAAGGAATAAGTGATTTGCAAAGAGTAGTATAGAGAAAGTGCATGGAAAGCAGTTTTTGATTATTGTATTATATCTTCTAGAAAAGATATAATCCAGTGATAAGCAATCAATATGTGATTGAAAATAGTCTGATGGTGACATCAGTGAGTGTGAAAGCCCTAGTATTGCATGTGTCAAGTTTTATATATATTGTGAGCTAACAATGTTATTGTAATTATGAATTGATTAATTATCTTATTATAATTAATTGGGAAAGCCTTAAGGCCAACTCAATCAATTATTTCAAAGATAGGGTATAAAGGAAATATTTTTTTCTTATTATTAATGTGCAATTTGGAATATATGTTCTTTGAAAAATGTGAAAAGAAGCAGAGTTTTTGGTGAATGGGAGTAAGTGATCCAATGGATTATTGGATGTGAGATTTGTGATTTGGTTAGAAGATCAGAAGGAGAAAAATTCTAATTGATAGGACAGAGAAAGGGGAAGGAAGTACAATTCAATTCTATTATTCTGCAAGTAATAATGCATAGATCATTTGGATAGTGGGTTCATTGGTCTTTCCTTTGAAGTTATTTGGACAGTGGGTCCATCTGCCTTCCACAACTCCTAATGGAGTTGGCACAACTCCTAATAGGGTTGGAATCTCCTAATAGTGATTCAAAGTCTCCTAATAGGGACTGATATGTACTAAATGTTGTTATAGACTACTAACAGGGTCCATCCTCTAATAATGAATATTTATATTAGTACAACATCTTGTAGGTACCATCCCCACCGAAGTTTTCCCTCTGATCAAGGGTTTTCCTAGTTAACATATATGGTGTTATTATGCATGAGTATCTTGTTGTGGTTTCTGATTATATTTCTCATGTGGTTAAGTTTATTTATGGTTGATAATTTTGATAATAGTTGGATAACTAATTCAACCCCCTCCCCCTCAATTATATTGGTGGACTATATATATATTGTAAGAATTGGTATCAAAGCTTCAAGTTCTTGAAAAAAAAGCTTAATAACTTTGGGAGATCTATGGTTCATAAAGGATAGTCCTAAATTTGATGGGGTCAATTGTGATAGTTGGAAGGATAAGATGAAGACTCATCTATTGTGTATGGGTCCAGGTTATTAGCTATGGACAAAAAGAAAGAAGGAAATTGTAAGAGAAGATTGAAGAATGTAGTGGAGCAGAAAGAGATTTGTTTATGTGTAATAAGTGACCTAGAGAAGCCTTACTATCAGCCCTTCCAGAAAATGAATACAATTAGGTAAAATATCTATTAACATCTTATGATATTTGGAAATTATTAGAATATAGTTTTGAAGGTGATATACATACAAAGAGAATAAGATTACAGAATTGGATTTGTGCATTTCAAGATGCTAAAATGAGGGAAGATGAATCTGTAAGAAGTTATGTTGGTAGAATATTTAATATTTTTACAAGAATTTAATCATATGGTGGATCCAAAGAAGAAGATGAGGTAGTATGGATGATCTTGAAAACCTTGACACTGCCATTCAAGAAAGAAGCCCAAATGATTGAACTTCTAATACCTTGTACTAAGAAATCTTCCAAAGAAAATTTTCTTGGAAGATTAGAATCAATAGAAGCAAGTTTGAAATAGTTTGGAGAGTTGACAAGAGTTGAAAAAGTGTTCATTACCTTAAGTGTTTGGCCTAATCTGACTAGAGGTGTGAGAACACATGGAGATTTTGCTAACAATAGTAGAACCAAATCTGATGTGGATAAGAAGATTGAAGAGGGTATAACCCTTCTTGTAAGAAGAGAACCAGATGGTAAGAATATTTTTGAATGTTGGACTTATAATGAATTTGGTCATTACGCATCTAAATGGCCCCCAAACAGATTATTGTGACGGGCCCTTAGAATAGTAGGAAAGGGCAGATGGGGGGGCCCCTTTCAGATTATTGGCAATCTATAAGTAATACAACTATATCCTCCTGCCCCACCCCCAACAACTGCAAAACAGTTCTAGTCTGGTAGATTAATTACAACATTTGCTAACGGTGAAGAGTAAGCCGATCATATATGGGTGGGGGGACTATAGCCAGGCAGTGACCCCCTCTATATAATTGAGGTAGATGTCGTTTTGTTGGTGGGTGCAGAGGGACTATAGTTGGGTGGGCCCGAGGAACTATGATTCATGCCACCCGCCCTATTTGTTACAACTATATCTTCTTCCCCACCTGGCGCTTCGCAATATAATATAAGCCTGGGCCGGTGCGTGATGCCCCTACTATTCTAAGGGGCCCTTTACTATATTGGGGCTAAGGGGCATTGGCCCCTACCCTAGCCCCCTATAATTTTATGCCCCCCCCTCCCCCTCCCCCCCCTATAGATAAATTGATAAATAGATACAATTTCTCATTTATCTATAGGGGGCTTGTATTGATTGGAGAAGGTACAGAGATAGGCAGGTTTTCTCATTAGTCAATCAACACTGCAGTTGTTCTCCCTATCCTGTAGCTCACAGCCCAAGTAAACCCACCCAATTGGGGGCAATTGCCGCCTACGCACGATTTGGCCGTAGGGATTTGGAATGACCTATAGGAACTGTAGGACGGCTGCTGGGCCAACCGGGTATGAAACCCTACGAAGGGAAGCTGGGGCAGGCACTGTATCTTTATATGCTTTTGTTTCTGAAACGGGTTATGGCTCTAGAGATGGAACTGGATATGCACCTGTAATAGATGCTGCCATCTTTGCTTTCGGTTCCGAATTCACGAGGTAAACTACTAAACGAGAGAAAAAATTTAAGGGAAAGTTTAAGCCTAGAAAATCTAGAAATTGTCTATATGAAAATGAAGATGAGGAATCTGATGAAAAAGCTCACAATGAAAGTGGTGATGAGCTAGGATTTGTAGTCATTAAGGAAGACAATTTTGACATAGAAATTAGAGAAGAAAAAGATCTAGTATCCCAAGTTGAAAAGAAGCATGATTGGATAATAGACAATTGATGTTCACATCACATGACTAGTGATATGAATAATTTTGTTAAATTTAGGAATCATGATGGAGGTATTGTTAGAGTTGGTAATAATGTAGCTTGTCACATCAAAGAGATAAGATCTATTACTCTAGATGGAAAGACTAACACTGATGATGTCTACTTTGTTAATGATTTAAAGCATAACTTGTTGAGTGTTGGACAGTTGGTAGATAAAGGTTATCTGTTGTAGTTCATAGAGAAAACTTTCATTATCAAAGACAAAGATGACAAGTTGATTAGAACTAAAATAAGGTCTAGAGATAATGTATTTATTGATTGAATCCTACTAAAATAACATGTTTGGTTTCTAATCTGGATAACAGTTGGCTATGGCATAGGAGGTTTTTTCATATAAATTTTGATAATATTGTGAAGGTTAGTAGCACATTTACAATTAGAGATCTGCCTAAGATAAAAAAAAATCCTACTAATATTACTTGCAAAGGATGTATCTTGGCTAAGAAGAAGAAGATATCTTTTCCCAGGAAAAATTTCACTACTATAGAGAAGCTAGAGATTTCTCACATTGATTTGAGTGGTCCCTCATGGAAAAGAGGATTTTATAGAGAAATTGAAGAAGAGGTATACATTGAGCATCCTGAAGGTTTCTCTCTGATAGAAAAAAAGACATGGTATGCAGACTGAAGAAAGCTCTATATGGTATGAAGCAAGCACCTGGAACTTGGTATGCAAGGTTGGATAGTTATTTGGCAAAGCTTGGATTTGTTAAAGGTATGACATACAGTAACTTGTATTTAAAAGAAATAGAGAATGGTTTGTTGATAATTTAGTAATATTTTTTGATGACATAATATTTGGAGGTAATGATGAAGCAAGTGATCAATTTGTCGAAGAAATGAACAATGAGTTTGAGATGAGCATGATAGGAGAAATGAAGCTTTTCCTAGGTTTTTAGATTGTGCAAAATAGTTATGGTATTTTTATTTCACAAGCTAATTATTTGAAAGACTTGTTATTTAGAGATTTGGCTTAGAAAGTTGTAAGTCTATTGGTACACCAATGATAACTAGTCACAAGTTATCTAACAAAGATGAGACACCTATTGTTGAGAAGAAGAAGTAAAAACCCATGATTGGAGGTTTCCAATATCTAACTCACACCAGACTAGATATAACCAATGCAGTTGGGATTGTAGCTAGATTTCAAGTTGATCCTAAGGAGTATCATTATGTAGTAGTAAAAAGAATATTCATATATTTGAAGGGGACATCTAAATATGGAATATGGTATGATAGATCGAGTGGTTTCACTCTATGTGCATTTACTAATGTGGATAAGAAGTATGGATGATAGAAAGAGCACCGATGGTGGAACATTCTTTCTTGGAGGAAGATTAGTTTCTTGGTTGAGAAAGAAATAAGATTGTATCTCATAGCATATAGCTAAGGCAGGATATGTGGTAGCAATAAATAATTGTAATCAAGTGATGTAGATGAAGTAGATGTTGAAAGGCATTAGATAGAATTTTTAGAACCTGTTATCATATACTATGATAACACAAGTATAATGAGTATGTCTAAGAATCATGTATTGCATTCTAAGACTAAGCATATATCTATTATGTATCATGTTCTATGAGAGAAGGTAGTTGAAAAAGAGATTAGATTAGAGTATGTTAGTACTAGAGATCATATTGAAGATGTCTTTACAAAGCCTTTGTCTAAATATACATTTGAGTACTTGAGAGGTATATTTGGGGTTATGCCCTTGTCTACTTCAAAATATATGATGTAGAGATTGCAGTAGTCCAGTGGTACATAACACTATTGTTTAACTAGATTGAATGTTGATACTTCTAATATGGGGGAGTATCTGTGATGAGAAGAGTCATTACGGACTCTTGGTATTTGGTATTGAATAGTGTCTTTGAACACTTGAGCTGGTTAAAGTCTTTGAGCAACAATTGACATAATGAGGTCTTTGTTATTGATGTCAATGGGGGATAAGAGTGCATGGAAAACATCCCCTACATATGTATGGGGGAGAGATAATTCTATTAGAAATGTAAGAGGATTAATTGAGAGGGGAGGGGTGAATTAGTTACCACAAAAATAAATCCCAAATCCCTTAGATGTTAGTAAAAAACATAAACTCTAAAATTGTTGTCACTTGGTTAACACACATGCACTCAATTAACACTATCAATATGTTGTAACTTGGAAAGCACTATAATATCAACTGTTACTCGTCAAATATTGAATATGCATAACTTAGGATGATAAGTGTGATTAACCTTAATTAACTTAGTTGCATACACATAAAAGAAATTGCATGAACACAAGTGACACCAAGATTTAACGTGGAAACACAATTTGGGAAAAACCACCAACTACAACTAATTATTGTTTTTCACTCTTCTAAAGTGAACTAGGAGCCAACCCTGTTAAAGGTTACAAAACACATTGTTAGGTGTGAACCCGTTAGAGGATTTGATCACCCTGTTAGGAGCGGCCTTGTTAGAGGTCTTTAGACAATTCAATCTAGAAATGCCACCTTGTTAGAGGATTTGGCAAATAGTTGTTAGGCTAACTCTATTAAGAGATTTAGTTCACTACTACAATGGTTAGAAAGTAACAATGAAATGACTTGATTGTTGATGCAACTATATTGCTACTTTCAAATCTCAATTCTGGCTTGAATACTTGATCCTTCTTGAACAAATATATCTTTGCAGCTCCTCAAGGATATTTTGCCTATCCTTATAATTTTCTTCTAAGCATCTTCTTATCTTACACACATTCTTCCACTCTTTCAATCCTCAACTTTCCCTTATACTTATACCATATACATTGTAAAGTTGACTTGAATACACCTTAGAATAATTAATATTCATCTCTTTAGTTAGCTAGAGCCAAAAAATAAATATATTAAACTCAATATGCCAAGACAAGAAAATCCTTTGTTAGCCGACCTAGCTCAAAAGACACTAACTCTAAAATTATTTTCTTGCATTAACCAAGTGAACATAGTTAACATTACATATTCGTAAACTTCCTTTGGTAATTGAGTGATCTCTATTAACACTAGTTCCATCCAACTTTCCTTTGCTAATCAAGTGAGCTCGGTTAACACTGAACTACTACAAACTTTTCTTTGGTTCCTGAGTGGACTCGATAGACATTATCTTCTAAACTTGGTAAACACTAGAATTCTTGGCAGACACAAAAAACTATCTTCATCGCCTGAGTAAGCCCGACATACATTGACTATTAAAGATATGATATTTTATGTAACATCAAAGTCAATATACACTTGATCAATTATTTTCAACAACTTCATTAGGGAGATTTAGAAAGATTCATGAGGATTTAGAACAAGTAATTTTCCAAAGGATTTTCGGATTTGATTGATGAAGAGGATTTGAAAAGATGAGAACAACAATATAAACAAAGTACTATTTGGTATTCTTGGAACTTAGATGGTTTTCATCTATGTTTTCATCAATGCAAGAGGGGGAGATTGTTAGCATGAATTTTGATGGTATTCCTTTGGGGGAGTATCTTAAGCATTGGAGAGTATTGACATGTTGCATTCATGACTGTATGTGTCATTGATGTAAACATAACAAGTCTATGATGACTAGCAGAGTAATAGACAAAGATCATACTTGTACGGACATAGTTTTGATGTACAAGTGAAGCATTTTTAAGAAAATGTTGTACCTTGTGTCTTAATGATGAGTTTAAATGTGTAGAGTCTAAGTCAAAGATGTACATAAGTTATAAGTGATTTGTAGATAGTAGTACAAAGACAAAGTGTATGGAAAGCGGACTCTGATGATCCTTTATATCTTCTAGCAAAGATATAATCTGGTGATGCATAGTAAGTCAGGCATTGAAGATAGTCTTATGGTGATGTTAGTGAGCACACAAGCCCTAGTATTGCAGGTGTGAATTTTTGTATATACTATGAGCTGATAGTGCTGTTGTAATTATGAATTGATTAATTATCTTATTATAATTAATTGGGAAATCCTTAAGGCTAACTCAAGGAATTATTTTGAAAATAGGGTATAAAGGAAAGGTGTTTTCCTTATTCATAATTTGTGATTTGGAATATATGTTCTATGCAAAGTGCGAAAAGGAGAAGAGAGTTTGGTGAATGCAAGTAAGTGATCCAAGGGATTATTGGATACAAGATTTTTGATTTGGTTACAAGATCAAAAGGAGTAGAAATCTCATTGAATGGACAGTGAAAGAGGAAGGAAGTACAATTCAATTCTATTATTCTGCAAGGAATAATATAGAGATCATTTGGACAGTTAGTTCATTGGTCTTTCCCTTGTAGCTATTTGGATAGTGGGTCCATCTACCTTCCACAACTCCTAACAGGTTTGGGATCTCCTAACATGGATTCAAAGTCTCCTAATAGGAACTGATATGTACTAAATGTTGTTATAGACTCCTAATAGGGTCCATCATCTAACAAGGAATATTTATATTAGCACATCATCTTATGGGTACCATCTCCACCAGGGTTTTCCCTATGATCAAGGGTTTCCCTAGCTAACATATATGGTGTTATTGTGCATGAGTATCTTGTTATGATTTCTATTATATTGCTCACATTGTTTAGTTTTTTGAAGGTTTAAAATTGTGATAATAGTTGGACAATTGATTCACACCCCCAGCTAAGCCCCCACCCTCTTAGTTATATTGGTGGACTATATATTCTAACACCTTCATAGCATGCTTATTTAGGGAACACATTGGTCATTGGGAAATTCTACATCTTTTCTATAACATTTTTGACTCCACCTCGTCAGTAGGGTTAGAGGAGGTAGTATTGGGCATCAATGGACATTTGGAAGTTCCCCTTATGGAGTTCTATATGAAAAACTCTCCCGAGAGCCTAGAGAATTCTGATGTGATTAGGCATCCAATTCTTTGCATCAAAGACGTCAACCTGTTTAGTTGCATTTGGCCTAAGATGGAGGCTAGTATCTACTTCTTGATGCACTGGAGGGGAATAGTTGAGGCTCAGGATAATAGGTGACTACATCATTACCTTCACATTTTTTACTCCTTCATTGAGCCTAGTGTATCCTTCAAGGACCTAAGAAAGATGGATTTCTCCCTTCCTAATCTAAGCAAGTCCAACAAGGAGAAGACAACATGAGTTATGGCTCCAAGGGCCATGACTGGAGATTTGAAAGAAGTTGATGACCTAATCACGATTTTTTGTAAGTTAGAGGAACTCAAATATTCCCCTATTCTCATTGGACCCTCATCTTGTATCTAGGTTTTACTTTTTTGGGCTTGTAAATATCGTTGGTTTAATCCTTTTGTAGATTGCTTTGGCCTTATAAGAAATTTTGTATATATGGTGGTATGGTAATCCTTCAGTTGTATTTTGAAATTTTAATATGGATTTTAGCTTTCACTTGGCCCTTTTTAGTTTTGGTTCCTGCTAATGTTGTTATATTTAATTTTGACTATGTATATATTTATAACTATGTAATGGAAACTACTTATTTAAACATGGTTTTCACTTGTCTTGATTTTGTTTAATTTTCTAATGATCTCAGTATATGGTAATTTGGTGAGCAACCTATAAATGAGGATTTAGAGGGGTTTTGTCTGGTTTTCTCTTCTAGTAAATTAGGGTTCAGTTCAATGTGGTTTTGACTTCTCTTTTCTCTATTTTATCATTCTAATTTTGGTTTTGACTCTATAGTTTAGGATAGCCCTTCTAAACGGGTGTGGCTTCATTTTCTCTCCCATTTATGGTTATTCTCCTTATTAAAATGTGTTGTTAGTAATTTAATCATTAGCTTCAAATTAACATCTTTATCAAGCCAGTTTTTTCCCTTGTAAATATGACTTTAACACCGATGAATCATTCCTGCATATCACAAGTATCTAAATATCAATAACCGATAGTTTAGAGCTTAGGCATATAGAGATTAAATTATTATAGATATTAGGGTGTATATGTGTTCATTATCTAAAAGTGTCAATTATCGAAGTAAAAGAATAACATATGATAAGCTTAATAATATAACCAAGCAAATCAATCTATATTGCAAAATTACATAGCCAAGCAAGATAACATATTTTTGATTTCTAACAGTACTAATGTGTTTAAATGAGCTTAAAGTTAATGGCAGTAGGTAGGAAGAGGAAGATAATTTTAATTCTTTTAACATAAAGGACATGAGGCTTTCTAAACCTACTCATCTCTACCTTTTACGAATGGCATTACCCTATGTCACTCTGTTTATTGTTGAAAAGAAGAAGGGGGCTAATCACAAATTTATTATATGTGATCAATGTCATTTAAGATGAAAGTATTCAATATAAACTGGGGTATGCCCCTTTTAAATTTGTAAAAGTGTATAGGATGAAAGTCCTAGGCAAGACTGGAGGTTTTCTTCTCCGTTCTTTCTTACCAATGCCTATTTGAATAGATATAACACTTTGTAACTTTTCCTATTTTTAACATATATAAAAATCAAATGGCTTTGGCCCTTTACCAATCAAAAATAAATTTAAAAAATTATTTAATATTTAATATTACTAATATTTATTAAACATACTTAGTTTATTTAATTAGGATTTTTAGAAATTGATTATAGTTTTAATACAATAAGGTATATTTGATTTTTTTATTTTTAAAACTAATACTAATTTAAGAAATGGTCATTTATCTATAGAAGGAAAACTTGTAAAATATTAGTAAATGGACTTTTAGGAGTATATTTTAAATGAAGATATTCATCCCATAAAGATTATCATTTAACTAAATTTAAATATGTATCTATTTGAAAAGTATAGTTAATTTTGGGTATGAACTCAAGACTTGTAACTGGTCAATACAACATATGAAACCTTTATCAATTATGATTACTTTTGAAAAATAAAAACTTGAAACCCAATTGTGAAAATTAAACTTTTATGTTTTCAAAAGAAAATGAATTATGAAAGCTGCATTTGTTATATACTTGATGTGATGTATGGTTTACTGGTGTTGGGGTTTGGGTTTGACTTAGTACGTTGACTAGTCAAGATGTTTACCAAAGGCTTTGGGGTTTTTGTTCTATGATGATGTTATGGTTTTATTTGGTCATAATATTTTATACCTGACCATGGTGATGTATTCACGTATTTCTATGATGAGTTTTGATCAATTGCTTGCTAGTGCTTTCCAGTTGCTTGTATAGGACTGAGGTGAATGGTGTAATTTTCCAAGTGTATAACCTTTGAGTTTTCTCTCAATTTCCTTTTGATGCTTTCCAATTGGTTGTATAGGACTAAGGTTTGTGATTTCTTGTTATAACCATTGAGTTTTGATTGGTTATCTTTTGATGCTTTCTAGTTGCTTGTATAAGATTGAGGTGAACATTGTGATTTATCTTTAGGTGCTTTCCAGTTGCTTGCATAGGAGTAAGGTGAATATTGTGTTTTATCAATAGCTTCTTTCTAGCTACTTGTAAAGGACTGAGGTAAAAATTGTGTTTTTATGAATAGTACTTTTCACGAGCTTAGGGTAGGTAATCTATGTGTATGTTGGGAAGTGGCTTGCAATGGAGGTTAGAGCCCTAAAGAGGTTGCCTTGGCAACCCATTGTAAATTGTTTTAATAAGTAATAACATTTTGTTAAATGAGTTTAAAATGAATTATAGGAGTCAATTTTTTTCCTTGCCCATGTCTTGAGTGCTAATATAGGCTAAGACATGAGTAGAGAGGATGTTTGGTTGCGAACTTGCCTCATTAGTATGCCTTGTCTGTACGAAAGGATACTAATGCCGCATAGAGACACTAGGGGGCTGGATTCTAGAGAAGCTTCTAGGGTAACCTTTGAGCTGGCTCACGCAATGACACTTGCCCACTTACATAACATATTTCATATGCGTCTTTGTTACCTCTAGGTTTAGATGTCTTTTGTGTCTTGGTATCTTTGAGATAGATTGCTATTAGGTTTTCCTTGACTTTGATATTGGTTATGACTTTTGGGATTGATTTCCATTTGGGACTTGAGATTATCTCCTCAACATAGTGGGAGTGGGCCATTTAGGTTCCATAAGGTTGGATAGTAGTGTTTCTTATACCATTGAGATCTAACAGTTGGATGTCATTATTGAATGTACTTGTGCAATTATTCCTTTCATTCTGATCCTTGTGTTTCTGATAGATGGTTATATTTTGTTGTATTGTATTTGATTATTAGGGATCTAATGGATGATGTATTTGATTAATGATGTATATTCTTTGAGCTTTTCATATCTTGTGACTTGTACAATGGATGATTATGCATTCTAGTTATGCCAAGTGACATCATATGTAATTGTATATTATTAGATTTGTCCTTATGGCCATTCTATGATGTGGATTTGTTATGTATCGAATTTAGTATTCTCAAGACTTGTGTGTGTGATTCAAGTCATGAGACCCTTAAGAGATGTAATTTGTTTATGCATGGTTGTATGTATGTGAGTTATTGCTTCTACTATGTTATCTCTTGTTGTTATTATCTTACAAATAATTTTTTTTTGGAAAACTTAGTGAAGCTTTAGGTTAATTTCTTTTGGGTTCCTTGGTAGGGTGTTACACTTGCAATGGAGCCCAGAGCCCTAAAGAGGCTACCTAGGTAACCTATTGTAAATTGTATTAATAAGTGATAACATTTCATTAATGGGGTTAAAATTAATTAACAAGAGTCAATATATTACCTCGTCTATGCCTTGACTGCTAGTACATGCTAGGATGGGAGCAAAGAGGATGCTCGATTGTGACCTTGCCTCATTAGTATGCCTCATCTATAAGAAAGGATACTAATGCCTCATAGAGTCACTAGGCGGGCGCTAAAGAGATCACCAAGGTAACCTTAGAGTTGACTCATGCGATGACACTTGCCTACATGGATATTAGGTTTCCTACATGTCTTTGTTGCCTTTGGCATTAGATGTTACTTGGTACCTTTGAGATAGATTGCTATCAGGATTCCTTGACCTAGATTCTTATTATGACTTTTGGATTGATATCTATTTGGGACTTGAGATTATCTCCTCACCATGGTGGGAGTGGGCCATTTAAGTTCCATGAAGTCAGTTGGTAGTGTTTCTTATACCATTGAGATTCGACACCTAAATGTCAATGCTGGATGTATCTTGTGCAGATGTTCTATTCTTTTAATCTTGTGATTATGTTCTATGGTCATATTCTAGTTTATTGTACTTTAATTATTTGAGATCCTATGAGATGTTGTATCTTATCATGATGTATTTCGTACTTATATTTGTTATTCTATGATGTGGACTTTGTTTACTTATCAAATTTAATCATATTGAAACTCATGTATGTGATTCAACATTATGGAACCCTTGAGAGATGTAATTGTTATTGTATTGCTTATGTATGTATGTCAATTATTTCTTTCCACTATGTTATCTCTTGTTTTCTTTAATCTTTCAAAAAAAAAAAAAGCAAACTTAGTGACATTATAGGTTAATTTCTCTTGGGTTCCCTAGTGGGGCGTTACAATTTGGCACCTATGGAACTTAGAAATGCTTGTGGGAGCTCAACAATGCTTGTGGTTTTTGTTGACGCTTGACAGTGTGGCTTGCAGGATAGAGTTCTTGCAGATTTTCTCGGCCAACTTGGCATATTTAATGCATGTGATTGTGATGTGGAGCGATCGTGGGAGTTTGTGTGGACCTATTTAGGTCTTGGTTATTTTTCCTATATGTATTTAATGGGTGTTGTAAGCCTTCTAAGGAATTTGGTATTTAATATTTGTTGTAGGCTGACTTGTGGCTTAATTATGCATTTAATGTAAGAGTTTATTTAATTTGTAACTTGCTAGGTTGACTTGTGGCTTAGTTAGGTATAAGTAGAGGGGTCTTGAATGATAATTCATTCAACATGGAGTAGTTGAGAGGAGCGAAGTGTAGCTGAGCTAGTAGCTAAGTGTAGCTTAGGAAACAAGGAGATTGCTTGGTGGCTTGCGAGCACAAGTTTAGATCTTGCCAGAGTTTTCTACCAAAGTATTGTTGTATTACAAATTTGGACTAGCTAGGGTTTTTGGGTTGGATTTTGAGGGACCTTGCAGAACTATTACTTGCTTTGTATTTGGCTATAATTGGGAAGGCCTTACAGCTTGACACATTGCATGTAATCAGTTGTTTTATGAATAAAGAGTTGAGTTTGGTACCACATCTTATATTTTGTGTTGTGTTTCTGATGTGTCATTATGAATGCTTTCATGTGATGGATGCTTTTATTTGCTACTATTGAGTTGTTTATCAGTTAAATGAGAGGTTGAAAATGGTGTTTGTTTGGTTGATTATTGATTCAACCCCCCTCTTAGTAATGTAGTCACTTAGGACTAACATTGACAAGACAAACCAAATAATATTTTTTGATGATGCAAGATTGCCCTTACATCTAGGATGCCCCTGCACCATAATGTTTGATATAAACACTAAAGATATTCAAATCCACAAAAGGCAGTTAGACTTTGTCTCAAATTTAGAAGGAAAGTCTAACAATTACTTCAACAAGAAAATCCTCTACTTAGGCCTTGCAATCTCTTTTATTAACGAAGACCTTTCAACTAATTAGTTTATATTGATCCTACATAAGACAAAAGATAAGGATGACACCATTATCATGTATAAAATGATACATAAGGCTCAAGACCTCTTTAACATTTGGGCCCCTTCCCATAAAATCCTCCTCTATCTCTTCCTCGATGAGAACTTTACTATAATTTTGATCTTTTCAACTTAGACTTTAGACTAACATCCATTCCACCCACTTTCTAAATAATTTTATCTTAAAAATATAATATAAGTATATTAATTAATAACATACTCATCCTCTAAAATAAGTCAACTAATCCATAAACCTGTAAAGAACGGCCCATAATAAGCTTGGTAGATATGCATGTAGATTATCAATGGAGGTCACATTACATGGATCGTCAGCAAGATTATCCACCTTTCCTAGGGCCCCAAACAGCCAAAACACGTGATCTTGCCATTATCCTCATTGCGTAATAGGGGGGCATGGGGGTGGGGGTGTTCTTCTTCCGTCTTTTTTCCTCTTTTCCATAATGGATGGCATTACATTCCTAGGTAGAGATGCCCTCCAATAATGACTGTCTGTTCTTATAATGGAACAAAGCATCTGTCCTTAGCAACCATCCATTCAATACCACCAACCTCATCCAACCAATTTGCATGCAAATCCCCTCGTCCACGTTGCACCCCCAAGTTATTTTAACGAATTATGTTTTGCCAGGAATATTTACGATTTGATTTGATCCAGGAAGAAAAAACCGAGGAGTTTTCGATCTCCGGCAGGTGGATCTGGGATAGGTATAATTAGAGCACTGACTGAATCTGAATCAATGCCTCCCTCCACATCACCTTTTGGATAAGCTTCCCCAATTTGAGTACACGTAGGAATGAAGTGGCTCAAAATACCAGTTTTTAAAAAGTTTTTTGAGTCACTAACACGTTTGATAAACCTGGTCCAAGGTTAATTCATGTCTGGATCTCATAATTTTTAAATTCTGGGAAACCCACGACTTATTCGGCGGTGAAATCAAACTAGACTGAAACCGCGTAGACAACCGCGTAGCTTCTTGATTGGAGAAGGGTGAACGGATCTCAATTATATATATTTAGAAGGATTAAAAAATGTTATTTGGACTGGACTTGCGAGTTCTTTCTATGTTTTACAGGTGGTTCTGCGTAAGCTTTTCCGATGTGAAAATGGGTAATTATTGGCTATGGAATGGCGTGGGATTTTGTCATGGACTCAACTTTTTCAACTGGAATCTCGGAAAATGAACCAAGGAGATTATTCTCTTAATTTGTTTTCTTTGTTTTAAAAAAAATCAAACTTTTATAAAACGGTGTGATTGGAAGTGGCGCCCGGGCAAGGGCAAGGGCAAGGGCAACCAGGGCAAGGGCAATGGCTACAAGGATTTTGACGTCAAGTTTTGGGAATTAACAAGATTTAAGAAATTGTTGGAGTCCGGAGCTTTATAAGGGGCCGGATGGTAGAGGGAAATTTCATCCTTGTATTCCTCGTTGCGTTTGATACGTGAGCTTGTTATGATTGCAGTTCTGTGAGCTTTACTGTTGTTCGGTGGTTCTCTTTGCTTTCTGGTTTGGTTTTGCAGCCAACATTTGTTTTCGTTATTAGGTAGTGTTATGTTCGATTTCTGTTTTGTCCTTGAATTTCTAGATTTTCGCATTTGGGTTTTTCATAGTTCTTACAGTCATGGTGTTGTTCTCATGATTTGCAGGTGAAAATGGCGAATAATGGAGATTTCAGCTTCGCCAACGGCGGGTTGTTACCGAAGGGATTGGCTAAAATCCAAACCAGTTATGATCATGGGAGCAAGAGGCAGAATGGGATCTGCCATGATGATAGTGCTCCTCCTGTGAAAGCTCAGACTCTGGATGAGCTTCATTCGTTGCAGAAGAAACGGTCTGCCCCCACTACTCCTATCGAGGGAGCTCAGGGTGCTTTCCAGATCATGTCCGAGGAAGAAAGGAAAAAACAGCAGTTGCAATCCATCAGGTATTATTATTTTGCATGTGGTATTGTTTTTATTGTGGTAAGAGACGGAAGTTAAGGTTAATTATTATGTGTCGTGAGTAGAGTGGAACCTAAGACCTCTCAATTTACTTGTAGGCTCTTGCCTTTTGCATTTGGTATTGTTATTTTGCATTTTATTACTGCATTTTTGGGTCCCCTGTAAAAGCTTTAAAACTCAGTAATGGCGTCCGTGTGGAGTTGTGTGCAGTGCCTCGCTGGCGTCGCTGGTGAGGGAAACAGGTCCCAAAGTTGTACGCGGAGATCCGAGCAAAAGAGTCGAGGCTGCCAAGCCCACTGTAGAAACTCCAGTGGTCGTACCCTCCTCGGCCAGCCTTGCAACCAGTGATAGTTCATTAAAGTTCACACATATTCTTTACAATCTGTCTCCAGCTGGTTGGCAATTCTTTCCTTTTTGAGAGCTTTTTCACTTAGTTGTACAGCGGAATTGAAGGTTTTCAAGTTAGTTTCTTCATGGTTTTTGAAATATGTATGTGGTTTATATTGCAGAGCTGTATGAGCAGGCTGTTAAATATGAAAAAGGATCTTTCATTACTTCAAATGGGGCACTGGCCACCCTATCAGGGGCTAAAACTGGACGAGCCCCGAGAGATAAACGCGTGGTGAAGGATGAGAACACTGAGAATGAGCTGTGGTGGGGAAAGTGAGTTTCTCATTATCTCTGCCTTTCTATTATTAGTATACAAGAGTTTGTCGATGATGAAGTTGCAGTCGAGTTCTTACTACATATCATCTGTCTTGTCATGTTTTGCAGAGGATCTCCAAATATAGAGATGGACGAGCATACGTTCTTGGTAAATCGAGAAAGGGCAGTGGACTATCTAAACTCTCTAGAGAAGGTGGGCAAACACTTTGCATTCATTGAGTGTGACATTTTAGTGATTTGAATTGGGTCGGGCTTAATATTTGTTCTGCTGGTGGAATGAATGGCAGGTATTTGTGAATGACCAGTTTCTGAACTGGGACCCAGAGCATCGAATCAAAGTCAGAATTGTCTCGGCTCGGGCGTACCACGCTCTCTTCATGCATAACATGTAAGCATCGCCTTGACGTATCTAGTTGACACTTTCGATCCACTGTAGCAACATAAAATGATTACTTTTTCTTCCTTTTGCTTGTAGACCACCTAGGTCTTATACATGTATACCTAGGTCTTATACATGTAAACTTACATAAATAGACTCTGTTTTAATGAAAGTTAAAAACAGAACAGTTCTACTAATTGAGTTTATGCTCCTCCCATATAATCATCTATTGTTCAGTTCTCTGATATGCCCGGTAACTGCAATTCTTCATACTTTTCATTGCTTGAAACTGCTTAAAATAAATCTTCCCTCTGGAGCCCGTGTGTGTAGATTTATGTGAAGCAGGGGATCATGGGGTTTGGTTGAGATTGAGATTAATGACATTGGGGGTCAATTGGGGATCATGTAGTTTAAATGAAAATGGAGATTTATGACTTCTGGGTCAACTGGGAAATATGGGGTACAGGTGCATCCGGCCTACACCAGAAGAACTGGAGCAGTTTGGCACTCCGGACTTCACAATATACAACGCTGGGCAATTTCCTTGCAACCGGTACACTCATTACATGACATCTTCCACCAGCATAGATCTGAATCTACGCAGAAGAGAAATGGTCATTTTGGGTACTCAATATGCAGGAGAGATGAAGAAGGGCCTGTTCGGTGTTATGCATTATCTCATGCCAAAGAAACAAGTGCTTTCCCTCCATTCGGGCTGTAACATGGGCAAAGATGGGGATGTCGCCCTCTTCTTTGGATTATCAGGTACTTTTGTCTTATGAGATTTTGTTTTTTAGGTGCCTGCCATAAACAAAACAAAATTAGTCTACCTAGTCCAACGTTAACTCCCCCAGGTTTATTTCCATGTATTTTGACAGGGACAGGCAAGACCACTTTGTCCACGGATCATAACAGGTACCTGATAGGAGATGATGAGCACTGCTGGAGTGAAAATGGAGTCTCTAACATAGAAGGTGGATGTTATGCGAAATGCATTGATCTTTCAAGGGAAAAGGAGCCTGACATTTGGAATGCCATCAAGTTTGGCACTGGTATGCTCTTTGAAACACCTGTTTTTACTCCGCGATTTTACATGTCTGAAAACACAACATTTTTAGTTCTAATGAAAATTCCGAAACGGAATTTTTTTAGGAATATTCATTATAACTCAAAAATTCATATGATTCGGACATGGCCAAACATGTTTTGAGTTCAATACTCTGGCTGTCTTCCATATTCATATGTCAAATGATTGTGATGATGCAGTGCTGGAAAACGTTGTATTTGATGAACATACAAGAGAAGTGGATTATTCCGACAAGTCTGTGACAGGTATTGATCCTTGGCCACCGGTCTCATCTTTATGATTAGTCTACAAGAAAATGCAGATACTCTGTCTGTTTAGTCCCATCTATATGATTTATTCTTTAGCAAGTGCTCAGACTGTGTGATGTAAAAAGATTTAAGTTGGTTTTCTGTGTGTATGCAGAGAATACGAGGGCGGCCTATCCCATCGAGTACATTCCTAACGCTAGAATCCCGTGCGTGGGCCCACATCCTAGAAACGTGATTTTGCTAGCTTGTGATGCATTCGGGGTTCTGCCTCCAGTCAGCAAACTGAGCCTCGCCCAGACTATGTACCATTTTATCAGCGGATACACAGCTCTGGTCCGTACTGAACCAAAAACATCTCTCTATTGAAATGAAATGACATATTTTAATAACCTCATAAAAGATTTTAATAACCTCTACTAGACTAAGGCAGCCAATGGGACCCACACATAACATCCACTCTCAAAATAGGAGAAAATTAATCTAGCGGTAAAATTTTGGTTATTTCGTTTTCTCTGTCCATGAATTTTGAATTTTGATAATCAGGGTCGCCGTTCTCTTCAACTGATTCTCCTCAAATAAGTAGTTCAAGTCTCTTTTTTCTAAAGCCCTATTTGGTTGCCGGAAGATGAGGGCCAAAACCGGGTTATCAAGGTTAAAACCAGGGTTTGCAGAAAACCATGGGCGTTTGGTTGGTTAAAATTATAACTTGGTTTTCAATTTCATCTTCCAATTTTGGTCAAACATTGGAAGATGTTTCTTCCAATAAAAAGGTGGAATTTGAAATTAAAATCAGGTTTTGAATTTTATGACAGTTCTTTTAATAATATTGTGGGGTTCATGGTATATTCATCTTCCTGTGTCAACCAAATGGACCCTTGTCTTTCCAAACTACAAAATCAGGTTTTCAAAAATCTGGTTATAAGATAACTTGGTTATGCAACAAATTCATCTTGCCCAACCAAACGGAGCCTAAGATTCTCCTCAAATAAGTAGTTCAAGTCTCTTTTCTCTAAGATCTCTACATAACCAGATTAAGAGTGGATATATTGTCTTTAAAATTTAGTCTGGCTCTGCAACTTAACATGATTATGCTAACTGCAATGTGGCATTATAGGTGGCAGGCACGGAGGAGGGAATAAAGGAGCCACAAGCCACCTTCTCTGCATGTTTTGGTGCAGCTTTCATAATGATGCATCCCACGCGCTATGCTGCTATGCTTGCCAACAAAATGGAGAAACATGGAACCACGGGTTGGCTTGTTAACACAGGCTGGTCCGGAGGCAGGTACAGTCCCCATTGTATTTTTAGAGATCTTTAGAGATCTGATTTTTTTTGGACTTTTGGTGCATTCTCTCTGAAGAATAGCGAGCCCCTTTATATAACCAAGTTTTTGTTGTTGAACTTAACTTTCAAAGCATTTATCCCTAAAATTAAGAATGAGGGACTTTTTTTTCAAAGGTGTGGGTAGACTACTGTAACTTTATTAATTAACTAAATAATATTTTATAAAGCTCAAGAAATTTATTGAAAAACATAAAGTTTTCCTCAATTCAATCGTCAAAACAGTCAGTTGTATTGTGAAATCTATGTTTTGAACAGATTGATGTTACTTGCACCTCCTCTAACCCAATGTTATTCTATCTGCAGGTATGGTGTTGGGAAAAGAATAAAGCTGGCTTACACAAGGAAGATTATCGATGCAATTCACTCGGGGTCTCTTTTGAAAGCCAATTTCAGCAAGACCAGTGTTTTTGGCCTGGAAACCCCAGATGCAGTTGAGGGCGTTCCTTCTGACATTCTCAGCCCTGAGAACACGGTATGTGATATGATATGCACAACCTTTTACCTCCATTCTTTCCTTTACAATTTGGGAAATTCTCATTTTGGTATTTGTTGTTGTTGCAGTGGCCGGACAAAGAGGGATACAGGGAAGCCTTACTGAAGCTTGCCGGTCTGTTCAAAAACAATTTTGCCAATTTTGCTAATTATAAAATAGGCAATGACAACAAGCTGGCAGAAGAGATTCAGGCAGCAGGTCCTCAGATCTAGTCTTTCTGTAAATAGCGGAATATTAGGACTCAAAGTAGGGCAAGAATTTTCAATTTATTAGAAGATTAGGGAGAATACACATCTTGCAGCTTTACCAACCTCCAAAGTTATGGGAGATTGGTATTTAAATAACTTGAAATTGGCATGAATGAGCAATGTCAACTATAGTTAGAGTAATTTATAGAGTTAGGGATCCGAGTGTAATTGAAGCAAAAGATCATTGACATCAATCATAATTTACTACTATTTTAATTTGCATGTTGGTAGCAGGCCCCATTATTTGCTGCTGAGTCAGTTTTTTGTATTCCCAATTCATGGTATCAGACGAACCAAATGATGAAATATTGTTTGTATATCAAAAAGGGTTTGAACATTCTCCAAGGTACCGTTTCTGTCATTATAGAATGATTATCAAGGATCATGGTTTTGTATTTTGGAAGACACGAAATATGTAAAACAAATCTCTGTATTTGAAAAGCTTTGAAATTGATCAAGGTGACGTGGGAATGTTAATGACCCGATTCCATTATTTTCATATATGGCGTACCGCCTGGGCCTACCCCAGATTTTTATTATTCTTTCGAGGCCCAAAAAGTCTGTTAATGTTTCAGTATGGCTCGTGCTTGGCAATCATGCTTGTCTACATCGCAAAAAGTAGTATTGTATGCCCATTGGATTTAATGCGAAAAATGGTATATAGAATATTTGATGAGATGGTGAAAGGCATAGCCAAGGATATAATGTCTGAATCAAACATTTATTGGGAAAAATCCCAATCTTGTCCCACTTGACTCTTAAGGGAGTTCCCTATGTTTGTTGAATTGAACCCCATGCTTTTACCTGTTCGCTTTGATTGTTCCTTTTTGCATCATTTTGTTTTATTTTTCTTTTGTTTTAAAATAATATACTTTAACTTCATATAGCGAATTATAATAAGTTAAATAAAGTAGTATAAAACTTGGCCTAGTGGTGGAGAACTTGTACTCTTGAAAGAGAGGTCACAAGTTCAAATCTCACCGGGGGGTAGGGTATGTACGCCTCGTTTGTAGTGCCAAGCACCTCTCGAAAAAGAGTACGAGGTAGTCCCCTATCATTGTCACCATATGTAAACCCAAAAATTATGGTCGTAGACCATAAAACCACCTTTCTTTTTTCCTTTCCTAAACCTAAGTCTTCTTAGATTACTGAAAAAACATCTTAGATTACTCTAAAAAAACCACCATATATTAAGGAGATCAATTTGGTGCATGTAGCAAACCTAGTCGAATGTAGTTTGAATTTTAGTAGATAGCCTTTATGTATATATATTATTCCACTTATTTGAACTAGATTCTCTTCGATTTTTTTAAAAAATTATTAATATTTTAAAATGTGATTTTTACATTTTGTCTAGAGTTTTTCTCATTTTATTTTAAATATTTTTTAATTGCTTTTTTTTTTCTTTTGTTGATTGAATCAACTTGCCATAATTGTTATACTTTTTTATACTATAATAAATTAAAAACATACCAAAAATGATAGGATGGTTCATCAACTTTAGAGTAAAAGAAAACCAAGTTGTCTATTTTTTATATTATTGTAAACTTTTTCTTATCTAGTTTTTGTGAATTTTGTAAGACTCATATATATATATATATATATATATATAAACTAAAATGTTTTATCATAATATGTATTTTAAAATATTAATGTATTTTATGTATTGAAATGTTTTTATTAGATCTTTTGATTTCATAAGCATTGGTTTTTAAAATCCTTTAAACAAATACTATATTTATCATTTATTATTTATTTTATAAATTATAAGGTTGAAATCCATTCTTAACAAAGGACAAATAAAAATAATAAAACCCACTTTAGACCAATAATAGGAAGAAAAATAAAGAAGACTAAAGAAATTATAGAGATCTTAGAAAATCAAGGATGAGATCATTGGAAAGCAAGTCTACTCCAATACAAAAACTAATGAATTTGTAATACGAGGGGGAACAAAATCATATGTAATTTTACTTTTTGTATTTTCTTAGTATTGCTTAAACATTACGCACTAAGACTTGATTCTTAGGCCAAGAATATTAAATAGTTAAATTTGACTTACTTTTTCTCAAAAAATAAAATAATCCTCATCCAAATAATTGAAGAAGGGTAGAATCAAAGCCATTACCACCCAACTCAATAGGTTAGAGAGGACTCAAAGAGAACAATTATTCAAGATAGACTCGGTTTCCAAAAGGAGAGTCAATCTATGTAACCATATTTTGAAGGATGTTTGGCACAACCCATAATAAGTGAAAGGTTATACAATCTGGTCTATATGTGATTAGAGGCTATCTTTGCAAGGAAGGCCAATTAGAGAAGAAAAGGCTCAACTAGTCATAAAACTAAGGGCTATTCATCTTTACAATATTGTAATCCTCCACGAAAGAAAATTGAGCATGAAATAGTCAAAAGCAAGGATTTTAATGTCAAGAGGGGAAAGATTTCTCCAAGATACCTTTATCCCCTCAATGGACTAGTCAATTAGAGGTCTCTTGCTCAGAAAATGAACTAGAAGACATCTATTCCCTCCCTAATTTGAGAAATTTTCTATGAAAATCCACCTGACACACTTTAGAGTTCCCTAGACAGCTTCATTTCCTACCGCTTGAAGCGATATCAGAAATGAAAGAATATGAGAAACACATAATAGTTGTGGCTTAGGGTTATCCAAAATTACTTGAAATTTTTAGAAGTATGAGCAAAAGTGGAATGGATTCCTCCTGATTCTGCAACACTTGGTGAGGAGATGAGTCAAAAACAAAATTTGAAGCCAAGGAGTAACAGGAAGACCAAATCCTCCCTTGAAACCCTAGGAGGGTAAGAAATTCATGCCCCTTGTGATTCCTTTATTTCAAATCTTGCTTTTGTCTTCTTGTAATCCTTGTCACCTATCTATTTCTAAATGTGTGATGTCCCCAATATTATTAAATAATAATATTTTGTATGTGGCCGAGAATCAATGTTTTTAATCTCTCAAATTCACTCTTTATTTTTGTTTAGTACTTGTTGGCTTATTGCCATTTTGTAATCCTTCGGGAAGTTTCCCTAAAGCCCTTTATAAGGCCTTCTTGTAAGTTGTTTTAGGCATGCAATTTGGATTATTTTTCTGTACTGTGAATTCTGGTTGAAGTTCTCTATTGTTCGCCATTTCAGAAGTGAAAGACCTTCCCTACTTGGTTGTTTCTGGTTTCAGTGAGATTCAACCCTCACCCTATTCCATCACCTGTAATGCTTTTCTTGGATTTGGCAAGTCGAAGCATCATCATATTGTGAATATTCTTTATGTTAGTTTGATCTACTCTTTTGTTCGGTGTAATTCCATTTATTACATCTCACTATTTGTTCACACAATCTGTTGGTCTACAATAACTCTCTGTGCATCACCCTACAGATTCTGACCATCCATTTCCAATCTCCACCATACACCATATGGCCTCCCATTTAGGATACACCCTTCACACCATCCAATTTGGCACCTCTACACCATATGATCTTCCCAAGACCACTATATGACCACTAGATTTACCGTATGACCTCTTGCCACTCCCCACAGTTGTCCTATGTATGGCAGATCCATCGTATGACCCCTCCAAATATCCCCACCGTAAGACCCCTTCCTTGCACCCACCTCCATATGGATCCCCTTGAATCACAGTTTTATGCAATTGTACGATCATCACATCTCCCATATGGACTCTTGGTACTACTCCTGCCACACACTTCCATCATAAAATCCACTTAGTACAACCTTTGCCACCGTAAAGATCCAACTCTGTGACCTACAAACAAAGTTTTGCCTCCAGTCAAATTGTACGGCTATCACATTTCTAGGATAGAACATTATAGTGGTATCAGGGCTAGTGATCTTGCCAGCTTGTCACCAAGATCCTGATCAGTAAGAAGATTGGGTGAATCAAGCACTGAGATGGTGCAACTTATAAGGGAGTTGGCAAGAGGACAACAACAACTCAGTGAAACCTTGTTAATTGGACAACTACAACTCAGTGAGATCTTGGTGAAGGGGCAAAGATTAAATTGGTGAGACCCTCTTCCTTTTGCCACAAGGAATGTCAAATGGAGGACACAATGAGCATGGTGATAATTCTATCAATGAAAGGCTTAACATAGAGCGATCCCACACACGACCAATGATGCCGACATTTCCCCAACGGTTGGAACAACCTAGGGAACAAGAGCCTACTTTCCTTGAGATGCAAGATTAATTCCATCAAGACTAGTTTGATTCCGGATTTGGTGCAGAATTGTCTTTCAAGGATTATGTCGATTTGTGGATGAGATATTCTAGGAGGCAGGGCAATTACAATGATGACATTAGATGAAAGATTGGAAAGATAAACTTATCATGCTTTGATGGATCTGGGTATTCATCAGCACGAGCATGGGTTCAAAAGGTTGATACATACTTCTAGCTCAACCCCATGCCTGAAGAAGAGGCATGGTCACCCTCTTTCATGATCGAATCACTTCATATGCCGATTTCACAGAGAGACTTATTGACCACTTTAATGGAAAGGATCCAAAGCTCAACTTCAAGGAGTTGGCACAACTAAAGCAATAGAGAGCTACATTATAGAATTTTAGAGGCTATCAGTACTAGTGACAAACATTTAAGAGAGAAGACTTGTTGTTTTATTCATGGATGGGTTGACCAAACCCTTAAAGGGTTGGGTGAAGGGTTTTAACCCTAACACACTTGTGGCAGCAATCAAGAAGGCACAAGACATGGCAACATCCACTTCTTCTTCTAAAATTTATTCACACGTTAGGCCACCCATTGCTTTGAAGGAGAAAGACAACAAGCCCCCTCCAAAGAAGCAGTCAATAGATGAAGCTACAAGACAAGATTTGAGGAGGAAGCTATGTTTTAATTGTAAGGAATCATGGGAACTAGGACACTGATGCTTAGGGAAGGGGAAGATCCATTACATAGAGGTGATGTTAGACAATGAAGAGGATGAGAAGCCAAAAGTCAAAGAAGATGATCAATAAATTGTGAAAGAGGGTAACAAAAATCATGTAGAGAGGATTTTTGCACTAGTACATCAAGGAGGGACCATTGCTCCTGAAGGCACTTTGAGGTAACTATTTTTTGGATAGTGGCGGCCACACTTAATTTCATTAATTCATGACTTGTGAAACAAAGAGGTTCAAGTACGAAGACACATGTGGGATTCCAAGTCAAGGTAGTAGGAGGAAACCTCCTATCATGTACCCATTTGGGCCCACAACTTAGCATTACCATGGGGAAACAATATGGTGACCGAAGATTTCTTTATAGTAGATCTAGATGACCTAGAAGTCATTCTTGGCATCCAATGGATGGAAACTTTGGACGAGTACACACAAAGCTTCAAATGAATGGAGTATTCATTCGAAGTGGATGGAAAGAAGGTGTTCCTCAAGGAAATGTCAAATGGAGGGACGAAGGAAATCTTAGGGCAATGGATGGAAGCCATTCTTCGACATGATGACATTGTTTGGGCAGCACAATGTTTGATATCAAAAAAACTGATGAAAGGATAACATACCAACTACTAGGATGATGAGCTTCACATAGTGTTGGAGAAGCATAGTACAATCTTTGTCAACATCCCTTCGGGCATCCCTCCACATAGAGGATTTGATCACACCATTGAGTTGGAGGAAGGAGCCAAACCTGTCATTACTACACCCTACCACCATCCTAAAAGGTTTTAAGGATGAGATAGAAAAAATGATCTAAGAACTCCTAGAGAAAGGATGGATTAGGCCTAGTTCTAGTCCCTTTGCATCATTAGTAGTTTTGGTTAAGAAGAAGAATGGAACCCTTCGAATATGTGTAGAGTATCATGCATTGAACTATAAAACCATTAAAAATAGGTACCCTATTCCTAGGATCAACGAACTATTAGATGAGTTACATGGTGCACTCTATTTTTCCAAAATAGATCTTTGTTTGGGATACCATCAAATCTGCATGAGGGACAAATATGTGGAGAAGACCACCTTCCATTGCCACTATGAACATTATGAGTTCCTAGTTATACCATTTGGTCTAACCAATGCTCCAGCTACTTTCCAATCATGCATGAACTAAATCTTCAACAAGAAACTATGAAAGTACATATTGGTATTTTTTTGATGACATACTTATTTATAGTAAGACACAGAAGCAACATTTGAGGCATTTGGATGAAGTAATCAGAATTATGGAGTCACAATCACTGTTTGTGAAGAGGTCTAAATGCAAGTTTGGAATGACATAGATATTGTATTTGCGACATATAATCAGTGCTCAAGGGGTTCAAGTACACCAATAAAAGATTCAATCCATCTTGAATTGGCTGCCTCCCAAGACTCTTTCTTATCTACGTGGATTTCTTGGATTGTACAATTATTATAGAAGGTTTGTGAAGGGGTTCTAATAACTTAGTGCACCACTAACAGACCTAAAAAAGAGAGGACCTTTTCATTGGGATATGAAGGCACACCACACTTTTGATAAGTTGAAGGAAGTCATGAGTTCATGCCTGGTGCTCGTACTACCCAATTTTAATCTGCCCTTCATCTTGTAGTGTGATGATTCAGGAGAAAGTATTGGGGAAGTGTTGATGTGAAATTGTCACCCCATTGCATTTGAGAGTCTGAAACTCTCAAAAATAGAATGAGTATACTCCATCTATGATAAATAGATGCTTTCAATCATGCATGCACTAACAAAGTTTCAGTAGTATCTTGTTGGAACAAAATTTTTTGTGTGGACATATCACAATAGCTTGAGATATTTTTTAGAGAAGAAAGATTTAAATGAACAACAACAAAAGTAGGTTAGAAAAATCCAAGCTTTTGACTTTGATATTATGTTAAGGGAAAACATAATGTAGTGGTTGATGCTCTATCAAGAAGGCCTACAATATGCTTGTTGTCTGAAATTTCAGCAGATTGGAAGGAACACCTATTGGTTATACACTCCAAGAACATATTTGCATGCCAATTGATGGATGGTCAAGTACAAGATGATAGGTATAAGGTGGTAGATGATATTATCTACTACAAGCATAGGATTTATTTGGTGCTTGAGTCCAAAATGAAGGAAGGAATTCTGAAGGAGATGCACAATTCACTGTTTGTTGGACACCCGAGATACCTGAAAACCTACAGGAGAATTCAAGAATTTTTTGCATGGAAAGGCCTCAAGAATGAAATCTTATAGTATGTATAGGAATGCTCTACCTATCAGCAAAAAAATCTAAGCACACCCTACTTGCCAGACTTCTCGAACCATTGCCAATCTCTAATCAAAAGTAGGAAAGTATTTCAATGGATTCATCACTGGGCTACCCAAAGTTTAGAGGAAGGATTGAAATTTTTTTTTTGTGGTTGATCATTTGACCAAGTATGCCCATTTTTTTCCCATTTCCTTCGAGTACCAAGCATCACAAGTGGTTGAGTTGTTCTTCTATGAGGTTTTTTGTTTACATGGTCTCCCACAAAATATAGTAAGTGACAGAGATAGTCATTTCCTTAGCATTTTTTGGATGGAGTTATTAAGGCTAGCAAGAACGGAGTTGTCACCAAGTATGAGCTACCATCCACAGTCAGATGGACAGATAGAGATTTTGAACAAATGGTTGGAGGGCTATTTGAGGAATTATGCTTCAATGCAACAAAAGGCATGGGTGCTTTGGTTGCATCTAGGTGAGCATTGTTACAACACTACCTATCACATGTCAATAGGCATGCCACCCTTCAAAGCATTGTATGGTTATGAACCTTCACCATTCATGGATTTGGCATTGGGAGAGAGTTGTGCACTGAGGGCTAAAGATTGGCTAGAAGAGAGTTTAGATATCATGAGATCTCTCAAGGAAAATCTACAAAGGGCTCAAAATCAACAAAAGATATTTGCAGACCGACATTGAGTTGAGAGAAATTTTGAGGTGGGTTATCTGGTATACCTTTGACTTCAACCACATAAACAATCCTCCCTGAAGTTTTCTGGTAAGGAGAAACTAAAACCACACTTCTACAAACCATATAGAGTGGTTTGAAAGGTAAAAGAAGTTGCCTACGAATTGGACCTTCCTGAAGGGAATCAAATCCATAATTTTTTTCACGTGTCATCACTAAAGAAGGCTATAGGAAAACATGTCATAGTGTCAAAGGAATTGCCCCCCATTGATGAAGAAGGGAAATTAATTTTAGAGCCAGAAGAGATTGTAGATGTCCCGGAGAAGAAGCTCAGGTCTCGTACCATTAAGGATTTTACTGTGCGATGAAAGGATCTTACTATTGAGGATGCCACCTGGGAAGGCGAGCAAATTCTAGAGCATCCAAGTTTGCAATTGCTTGAGGGCAAGCAATTTTTGGGCATGGAGGACTGTAATGTCCCCAATATTATTAAATAATATAATATTTTGTATGTGGCCAAGAATCAATGTTTTTAATCTCTCTGGCCCACTCTTAATTTTTTTCCAGTACTTGTCGGCTTATTGCCATTTTGTAATCCTTCAGGAAGTTTCCCTGAAGCCCTTTGTAAGGCCTTCAAGATGTAAGTTGTTTTAGGCATGCAATTTGGATTATTTTTCTATACTATGAATTCCAGTTGGAGTTCTTTGTTGTTTGCCATTTCAAAAGTGAAAGATCTTACCTACTTGACTATTTCTAGTTTCAGTAGGATTTAACCCTCACCCTATTTCGTTCCCTATAATACTTCGCTTGAATCTGGCAAGTTGGAGCATCATCATATTATGAATATTCATTGTGTTAGTTTGATCTACTCTTTTGTCTGGTGTATTTTCATTTATTACATTTTTCTATTTGTTCACACTATCTATTGATCTACAATAACTCTCTGTGCATCACCCTACAGATTTTGACCATCAATTTCTAGTCTCCACCGTACATCGTACGGCCTCCCACTCAGGATAAACCCTTCACACCATCCATTTCGGCACCCCTACACCGTATGGTCTTCCCAAGACCATCGTATGGCCACCTAGATTGACTGTACGACCTCTTGCCACTCCCCACGACTATCCTGTGTATGATAGATCCATCGTACGAACCCTCCAAATATCTCCACCATACAACCCCTTCCTTCCACCCACCTCCATACAGCTCCCCTTCAATTTCAATTGTACAACCATCACATCTCCCATATGGACTCTTCCATAAAACTCCTACCGCACACTTCTACTATATGGCCAACTTAGTACACCCTCTGCCATTGTATGGATCCAACTCTATGACCTACAAACAAAATTTTGGCTCCAGTAAAATTGTACAGCTATCACATTTCTAGGATGGAACATTATAGAATGCCCTTGTGATGCTATAAAAATTTGCAATCCATTTCCCAATTGTGACATCTTCACCTTTGCATCTCCATTTGTGCAGGGAAATTCTCCTTTGCACATTAAGTGCACAATTTCTTTTAAAATTATTAATGCCCTGTGTTGAGATCTATAGTTAATCATGGATATCATTAGTTTTTTAAATCTCTTTCTATATTGAGATATGTCTTTCATTTTGGTTTTGTTTATTCTCAATCAAGGAAAAAAAATATGGGTGAACTTTTTACCTCTCCACTAGGTAGAATGGTTATAATAATGTCTTTGAATTTTAAGATTGTCAATTTTATTTTTAAAGAGAATAGAATAAATTGTTTTAATATTTAAGAAAAATTGATAATGCCATTAAGGGAATAGCCTCCAACTAACAACCAATCCAAATGAAATGACTACAACAAATACTAGGGTGCTTGTAAACAAATTTATACATAACTTGATTCTTAAGGAATTTTGCATCAATGTGGGACACCATGCTTTTTTTTCTTCTCATTTTTTCTCAACCCACCCCACCCCCCACTGCCCCCCCCCCCCCCCCCCCAAATAATAGCATATTCTAATATGTGGTTGATCGTAGGTTTATTTTGGTTCCTTATTACAAGAAATTATGTCTATTTATGTAAGGAATTATCTTTTAGCTTCTATTGGACTATTATGTCATTTATTTTATATAATTATGATATCTTGATTTTTTAATAAATGATCATTCTTAATGTATACCAAATATGAATTATCTTCAAATCTCATTTTTGAGTGATCCCGTTGTTCAAAAAAATGTGTAAAGTTTCATCTTGTGACTCCTTTATGCTTTCCTTAAAATTTTATTGTTATTCTTAATATAAATATATATTTTATATTATCAATGATTTTTTATGCATTTTTTCTTTTCAAATATGTACCTAAGATCTTACTAACTTTGAGTATTAATTTACTACCACAATCCTCCTCTTTTTATTGGTCCTCTCCTTCCTTCACTTAAATAGTTTCATTAAAATTTCAATGCAAATGCCCAACTATAAGGCCTTTTGGGTTATGACCAAATACAAAAATACAACTTCAAGATCTATAGTACAACTTAAAATTCATAGCATTTTCTCTAAACTCTCTAAGTCCCTCAGCCTCCTTAGTTCTACCCTAGACTAAACCAAATACCTCTACTTATGCTTGCCAAAATGGCTTACAGAAGATCCTAGAATATTACATAAAGAAAGGCCAACCTCAAAATGGTCAACACTCATTCCTAGACAAGGTCCTATCATTAAAAAATTCAGAATCTAAATTAAATACATGAGTCCACTAAAACTTAGAACCAAAACACATAAAACTCGGTCAACAAGAACCTGAGCATCAACAATATAGGTTCACTCAGTGAATGAAGAAACACCCGGTCATCACAGGAAGATCTCAGTTCATACTAAAGGAACTCAATTGACAATTGAAGAGCTTGGTCCACATTGAATAACTCGATCAACACTACAAATCGGTAAGGTCTGAAGGAACTTGGTTAAACTACTAGAATGAAAAAAAGTGCATGATTATAAGGCAACCTCGGATGCTCCTGCATCAGACAACTAGGGTTGAAAGAAATGATTCTCTTGAATCATGCAAGTGTCACAACCTGAGATGAATCCAACTCAGATTGAGAAATCCACGTAGCATCTTCAACTAGTTTATTTTTCCACTTCATCAAATGCTCATAGTAATGTTTTCCTCTTGTGCTCTTACCAATTCTCTGATCCAATATTTGTTCAACCTTTTCAATCTATTTCTTAAGATGATCATTTGATAGAACAACTTCATCATCTGACTCATGATACTTATATAAACTAGCAACATTGAATATAGGAGATATATCTGTGTCATTAGGTAACTCAACTTCATAAGCATTACCACTATCAAATTTCATCAATATCTTAAAAGGTCCAAACTTCTTCATCTTCAGTGTACTATATGTTCCTATAGGAAATTACCTTTCTTCAAATGAACATTCACCTCATCGCCAACTTCAAAACATGTCTTCTACACTCATCAACATTCTCCTTATACTTCTAAATACTTTGTTCCAACTTCAAGTTTACTTTGTTATGCAAAGATTCCATAAAGCCAACAAATTCCTCCCCTTCAACACTTCTATTTTCTTCACTAGCAACATCCCTCAAATCTAATGTTCCTCTAGGCTACATTCCAGTAACAATCTCAAAGTTGTTTTTCCTTTACTCCTATTCACATAATTATTATATGCAAACTCAGCTTGTTCCAATACCAACTCCCAATTACTTGGATTATCTCCAACTAAACAACTTAGCAAATTAGCCAAGCTTATATTCACAACCTCTGTCTATCCATCTATCTATGTATGGTATGTAGAACTAAATCTCAACTCATTACCCATCTTTTTCCACAAAGTCCTCCAAAAATAACCAACAAACTTACTACCTCTATTAGAAATAATACTTTTTGGTAATCCATGCAATCTAAGAATCTCTTTGAAGAAAATATCAGCAACATGCTTAGCATCTGATGTCTTCTTACATGGTATGAAATGTGCTATCTTAGAAAATCTATCCACAACAAAAAATATGGAATCATACCCTTCTATTTTCTTAGGTAATCCAAGAACAAAATCCATACTAATGTCACTTCAAGATTTCTCAGGAATAGAAATAGGTGTATACAAACCAATATTTTGACTTACTTCTTTTGCAACTTGACAAACTCCACAACTCCTTAGAAAATTATGAACATCCTTATACATTTTTGGCCAATAGTACTTATCCTTCAGCAAGCTTAATGTCTTATCAATTCCAAAATATCCAGCCAATCCAACACAATGCTTTTCCTTAATCAAATTAACTCTAATAGAACTTCTTGGTATATGTAATTGAATTCCATTGAAAAAAAATACCTTCTTTAATAAAATACTCATCATACTTACTCATGGCATCTGATAGATTTGGTGCTCTATACTTTCTCCACACCTCAGAAAAATTAGGGCCAATATCATACAATTCTTTCATTTCATCAAAGCAAAAAACTTCAACCTTCGTCTTAGTCAACAAAGAATGTCTTATGCTAAATGCGTTAGCAACTTGGTTGGTAACTCCACTCTTATGATTGATCACAAATGTGAAACTTTGCAAGTACTCAACCCATTTCATATGTCTCATATTCAACTTATGTTGACTTACCAAATACTCTAAAGCTTTATGATCAATATACAACACAAACTCCTTAGGAATCAAATAATATCTCCACTTCTACAAGGCTTGAACAATAGCATAAAACTCTTGATCATACACATAATACTTCATTTTAGCATCATTCAACTTCTCACTAAAGAAAGCAACATGTTTACCTTCTTGACTCAATACTGTTAGCTTAAAGAATAAATTTGACAACTGAGTGTCAATACACTTAACCAAGATCAAGAGTAAGTGCCAAGTGTAATAGGTGCCGAGTGTTAACAAGTGCCGAGTGTAACAGGTGCCGAGTGTTAACAAGTGCCGAGTGTAATAGGTGCCGAGTGTTAACAAGTGCCAAGTGTAATAGGTGCTGAGTGTTAACAAGTGCCGAGTATAACAAGTGCCAAGTGATACAATTTTGTTTAGGTGCCAAGCTCTCCAGGAAATAGCATGTGTCGAGTATCAGCAATACTTCAGGAGCCGAGTAACTCAGTAGATCAGCATAAAAGTTTGAAATTGCACAAACTATGATGCAAACAATTTTTGCAACTAACATAAGGTAAACTTCGAGGGATTTAATGATAAAATCGAATCTTTTATTTTTTCCGTGCAATCCACATGCAGCCAATAAGAAAAATGATAAAGGCATGCAACCAATCAGTAAAAGATAAGTATTGAGTGGGAAATTGAGATTCAATATGGATCATAGATCCAAATCAAATCCTAAGTCTTTGAAGTCTTTATAAGGAAGACGAAATTTCATTGTAAATATACATGAAAGGACATACAATGGTGTATAAAAAAATCTATTTTCAGAAGCAAGGGTTATCAGATCACAAAGGATCAAGATCAAGAGAAGGCGGAAAAGTAGCCTACATTCAGCAATCGCGGATTGCAATCTATCAGGTTTATTGTATCTAATACTCTCTAGCAATTGTATTAGAATGAAAATCCTATGGTAATAGGTCAGCTTTACAGCTATTCTGCAGATCCTTTTGATTAGGTGATTAAAATCCTTTAACAGGGTGACACTTCATGTTAAGAGTTTGTAAATCCTCTAACCAGGTCACTATTA
Source organism: Cupressus sempervirens (assembly GCA_028749045.1). Lineage (NCBI taxonomy): Eukaryota > Viridiplantae > Streptophyta > Pinopsida > Cupressales > Cupressaceae > Cupressus > Cupressus sempervirens. The sequence goes on along the minus strand of CM053792.1, from coordinate 172,427,689 downwards.
ATACAGTGTAAATCCTTTAATAGGGAAAACCATTAGAAGTAATTGAACAATATTGTTGCAGTAAATTTTGTGGGTATCATCTCCACCCCAGTTTTACTTTCTTATTCTTGGAGGGTTTCTGGGTTACCAAATTCTAGTGTTATGAGTCATTAATGCATGAGTTTTGATTGATGTATTTACATGCATGCAATTTGCTTTAAGTTAAAAGTTTTATTGGCTAAAGTGTGATACTTATGATTCACCCCCCACCCCCCCCTCTCATAAGTACTCTTTTCATATTTGAATATTCCAACAATTGGTATCAGAGCTTTTCAGGTTCTCACAAAGAAAAGCCTAATAGCTTGGAGGAAAAGATCTAAAGATGGAAGCTTTCAAACTTGGAAAGATCATTGAAAATCAGGTAATAGATGTGCAACTTGCTCTACATAACTTGGAGGAATTTAGAAATAAATTGAGAAACTCATTAAAAAAGAGGAAGGATCTAGCCATAGCTGAAAATGATATACACTACAAGGAGATTGATACCACCAACATATTTTCCAGTAGAGACACTAAAGAGTTTGATACAGCAATAGTAGAACTGATGGAGAAAAATAAAATTCAAGCAGATGAGATAAGATCTCTCAAGATGGAACATGAATCACAGGCTATAATGATATGCGAAATTACTGAACAAAAGAAAAGAGCAGTTGATGATAAGGTCATGATGGAAAATGACAAAAGGAATCTTGCAAACAGACTTGAAGAAAAATGTACTGAATTGACAAGGATCTCAAACATGCAGATGGATACACTTGCTCAAATGATGAATCTTCATCATGAACTCAATATGAAAGATATTGAGATCTCTACTTTGAAGATGCAGAAGGAAAAAATGCAGAATAAATTGAATAGAGAAAGAGAGGTGGCCGAAAATCTCAACAAATCAAGTGAAGCCATCAAATATTTTGAGCAAATACTGAAATCTCCAAGATCAACCCATGATACAACAGGGCTTGGATATAACAACACTGAAGTTGGAGAGTCATCAAAGAGTGCAGAACAAAGAAGTGAAAAAGGTAAAGATGTTAAACCTACATGTCATTTTTGTGGAAAGAAAGGACATACATCTAATGTCTGTAGAAGCAAGAATGCCCATCAGCATGACAAACCAAAAAGCATAAATCATTTTCATAAATGCAAGAAGCAAGGTCATCAAGCATATGAATGCAGAACTCAAACTATCAAGACATCAAGATTTGATGGACATTGTTATAATCGCAAAAAGTATGGACATAGAGCTTTTGAATGTAGATCAAAGTCTATGTGGACAGTAAATCAACCAGCAAAGACATCAAACCAAGAATTTTGGGATTACAACACCAGATACAGCTGTCACTATTGTCAAGAATATGGACATATCCCACAGAACTGCATAAGAACACATTTTAGAGGGAACTACAAAAGATGGTTAAGTCAAACTACATGTTTTAGTTGCTTAAAAATTGGTCATATCAGCAGGAATTGCCCAACAAGGTCAAAGGCATCAAGTTCTGAGTTCAGCAATGGAAAGGAAAAGATAGATGTTGGACATATCAGAAGTGAAATGAATAAGACATGGAGGAAGAAGGATGGCCATAGCACATCAAGTACAGAGATCACTTCACCTAATAGGTCAAGTGATCACACTTCATCAAATTAAGCAAAGAATAAGTGTGTGGGATTGATAAACCAAGTTACATCATAAATCAGTCCTAAGACATATAAGAACTACAAAAATGAAATCAGCATAAGCAAAGATGCTAAGTCAAAATTGAGAACTTTTGTGAAGATCTGTCAAAGTTGTCTTCAAGAGCCGAGTTGCTAACAACGACCGAGTTGATAGTTGATGCCGAGCTGTAAAATATCAATAGGAGCCGAGTAAAGTAAAACACAATGGGAGCCGAGTCATGACAAAACTTTTCAGGTGCCGAGTAGACAGTTGGCAGCGTACTAAGCATTTATTACTCTATTTTGAAGGGTACATAAATCCAATTTTCGATCATTTTCCCACCATTCAAATGAGAAGCAAAGCCAAGAAAAGCGGAGAAGATCAAGATCAGCTCAGAAGCCATTTGTGAAGATTTCAACAACGATTCAAGACAAGTTTCATCGATTTAAGGTATTTTACTTAAGTGCCGAGCTTCGTAGGACTTATAAACTTGTTTAAATCATAAGCCCTAGTTTGGCAAACAATGGCATTTGGGTCAGGAACCACTAAGGGTATAGAGAGTCATGAGGTATAGTTGGTTAGAAATGAAGTTAAACAACCTGAATTTAAGCCCATTCCAGAAGTAGCATACAAGAATGATCGTGCAGGTGCATTATCAGTTATTCCGGATAAAGTTGTTATGGTCCAAGATGTTCGCAGATGTTATAATTGCAAAATTGGTGCCATAGGAGACTTAGAAATCTATAATGCATATGATAAACTATGTGAAAACAAAGTACTGAAAAATGAGTTTTCAATAATAGAAAGAAAAGGATTAACCAAAACCCTAGCATTTTTGACTGTTTTCAAAACTGAATGGGTACGGATAGTTCTGAGCCGAATACATGATGGAGCTTTTTGGTTAGAGTCAGGGCCAGTAAAATTCACCAAGAAAACTGTTCAAAGGGTTACTGGTATTCCAACCCTAGATCGGCCAAAGACCCTGCGAAGTGACAAAAGGGAAGTAATAGAGAAAAATACAGGTACCAAATGGAACAATAGAGGAATGACTATCGACACAGTCACAGATCCCCTACTAGATTTTGCTGTGAGAATCATTTCACATAAATTCTATCAATCAAGTAGGTTAAATAGTGTACCCTGTATAGCAGTTGATGTTGCATGCAAGATAATCAAAAGGGATCACACTTATGATTTGGCAGAGCTCATGTTTCAACAGATTAATGAAAATATGGGAGCTATAAGGAAGAGCAAGGGAGCTCAATGCAAATTTGGATCAGTTTTGATGTGCATGTTTTTCTATCTGATGAAAGAATTTCCTTCTATGGGTAAGGTAAGATGGAATCCAGATAAAACAATTGTTGAAAAAATTAATGGATACATTGAACAAATGGGTGAAAATTTTGATGCCCAAATGACTGGTTACTTTGAGGACTTCAAAAAGTCCATGAAAGAAAGAATGAGAATTCCAGTCTCATTGACTGAGAAATATGAAAAAGACATTTGTTTTCTTGTAGATATAGATTATACCTACATACAAGCAATTATACCTAGAGTAAGCTGGCTTAGGCCACTAGGTTATGAACTTGATGTTGATCAAGCTTCTGCAGCAATAACAACTCTACTTGCAAAAGAAGCTGATAAAAATGCAAAAAAATTGGAACCTATGATGTTGTCAAATCAAAGGTGATAACATATTTGAAGACTGCTTCAGCAGTAAAGAAGAAAGAGAAAATGGTGAGACAAATCAAGAGAAAATTTGGCGTGGAAGAAGAAGGAATAGCAGAAGAAGAGGGAGAAGACATTGAAGAAGAAGGAGATAAACTTCAAGATCTGACTCAAGGGTTAGAAGAAGATAAAGAGGAAAGTGTTGAGGTAGAAGAAGCCAAGAAAGCACTAGTTAGGAGAAAGACCACAACTCCTTCTGCTCCTCAATCCAAGGGGAAGAAAGTAGCTGCTCCTGCACCAAAGAGACCTACCACAAGGGCTGCAGTACAAAAAGCCCAAGAGGAGGCAAAAGGAAAGAAGAAAGACTCAAGGAAGACTGCTACTGAGACAAAGAAAAGGAAATTTATTCCCCAGCCTGAAACAGATGAGGAGAAAATAGAGTCAGAGGACAATAGTCAATTTCAAGTGGTAAGACACAAACCCCAGACTGCTGTTGATAAATTATGTTCAAAAATTAGGAATGATGATTTAAAAGGTTTAAAGAACCTAAATTTTTTTAAGCTCACCAAAGAAGAGAAAAATAAATTAGAGGAATTTGTGTATTCTAGGATGGCTGAATATAAGCACACACCTCTAGAATTAGATGAATCTATGCCAAGGGAATTGTATAAAATTGTAGAGCATAAATGGCATTTTTGTTTACAAATGGAAAAAAAAATAAGGGAGTCAACATTAGCCAGATTGTTGCCTAATTTGACTAAAGATCAAATAACAAATGCAGTAAAAAGGCATAATAACAGATTCACTCCCAAGTATAGAGCATTCAGTATATTGCAGAATAAAATTGAAGAGGTAGTTACTAAATCCACAAGATTGTGGAAAATAGTTTACAAGAAAATAGAAGATGTATATAATGAAGAATATTGTTAGAATCTGATAAGATTAATAACCCATAAAACTAGTGCAAAGAGTAAATATCTAAACTATGAATGCAAATGATACAAAATCAAAATAGCATCATAGCGTTAGTCTCCAAGAGAGTAATGCAAATGCTGGAAGCAAAATAGCATTAAGAGGATGCAAAAACAAGAGATACAAATACAAGCTAGGTAGCATGCTTATATAGGCTAGGAAGAGGGAGGAGGTGGCAACACCAACCAATGAGGAGCAAGCATCTATCGGACTAAAGATAGCAAGGTATCTTCCCAAGATAGCTAATGGATGCTCACATGTAGGAAGGTGACACCTCACAACCATTCACCTAATAAGACATGCTTTATTAACCTAAGCGAGATTATTAAAAGTGTAGGAAAAACCTATCAAAATAGGTAAAATAAAAAACTACACTAACACCCCCCATAAGCGAAGCTTATGTGGATGCTAACCTAGCAAAGCTATGAAAGTAGGAAAATGGGTCCCGACAACAAGGCTTGATCAGGTACCCAATACAAGAAAAAGAACTAGATGAAGGAAACTAAGCCTCCAATCTAGGAAATGTCCCAAAGAGAGGAACAAAAAAGAGCATGAAGCATCTCTGAAGCATGAAGCTGCAAACACTGTCAGAAGAAACTGTTGGAACCCCCATTTTAATAGTGCATGACCAGGTAGAGAAGACAAAGTCTGAAGAGCTGATCAATCGAAGAGGTGACCTCCAAAGGTAGGAATGAATGAGTGTCTATATAGTAGATGAACCATCTCACCGAAATGCATAGGTGCCTAGCCACTGCATCCACCTAGTACATAGGAACAAAAATTGAATACGTAGATCACTCAACCGAACCAAAGAAGCAATAGAGCCAACAGGTGAACCCCCCCATAATGTTGAACAGGGAGAGGGGTGACAAGAACACTAAAATGCAATGCCAAAAACATATGCAAGAAGAAGAATCAGGAACACCAATAGTGCAATAGAATTACAAGCATAGGATAAAGGGCGGTGTCACTGACACACTGCATGGGCTAATGTCGTGGAAGAAAAATTCACTTGACAAAGGTGGATGAGGACAAAATGGCAAAACATCATGACCCCCCATAGCACTTTATAACTGAGTGCAAGTACAAAAAAACACAAGGTGTACAAGATCCCAGATATGTAAAAGTAGGCACTTTATCTTAGTGCATTTATAGAAAAAGGAATGCAACAAAATAGAAACATACAATGCTCAGAAGTCAGAAAGAAGAGTGAGCCAAAAGAACAGAAGAAGAGATTCCAGGACCTGTAGAATCCAAGTAATCCGCCAGAGTGCGAAAGTGCAAAACTCAAAGGAGAAAGAACCTGGAGCAGAATCTAGATAAAAGACCTCTGCAACTGAATAACTCACAGAACCAGCTTTCCAACGATATCTAGCAAGCCCAGAAAAGAGTCCGAATGAGCGAGATATGGCTCCCGAAAGGCAAAATAGAACATCTGGCTTTGACTACCAAAATAGGCAACCAAACTATAGCAAAAATTAAAAAAACCTGTACCATCATCTCTGTCTCAGAACCAGCTTTCCGACCCATTTTTCGAATCGAAAAAAATACGTCTGTATGCTCAAGTTATGGAAGAAAAACTGACAAGGCCTCCTCATGAAGAACATATGATAAAAGTGAAACTTGGGCACAATAATTAAGGAAACAAATAGCACCACTGCGATCTACTTGAAAAATCATGCATTTTCAAAAAAAGAATCATCTCGATACGAGGTCGTATGAGAAAGTTATGATCCTCCAAAGTTTCCAAAATGAGAACTGTGCACAATCAAGGCTGAGAATCTACAATTTCTAAAGAATTCATGAATGAAAATAAAAAAACAACTCCACTAATGGATAGAGCACAAAAAAATAACCAAGTTCATAACAAGAATCATTAAAATCAGAATCCGTATGAGCAAGAATGAGACATTTGAAAACTGCGTTCAAATCTGCGACTGCCAATGGAGAGGGGTATGGTTGTAGCTTTGCATGCTTGATTCTGCAAAGTATACAGCTTGTATGCAAAATCTAAAAGATACCCAAATGGTTTTTTGGGGCTGCGAACAAAACCCAAAAAGCATTTTTCTTTTTGATGTACAGAAGATGTTGTTGTAGTGTAAATTGGACGCCTTTAACAGTGAAAAATGGTTCCAAAAATTAAAAAATGACCCTAGCAACCAAAATATGACATGCAAATGCTGGATCAGCTTTCGAAGTCCATCAATGGTATGCTGGAACCTGCAATACTGATTGAAAACTCCAAATATGCAAGTTGGTTGTCAGATTTGAGATTGAAACCCTAGAGAAAAATCGTTTTTGTCAAAACTTTTCTGATTCTTAGGATCATCCAAAGATGCAAGAGAAGAGCATACTTTGTTTTTCAAAAAACTACAATAAATTTTATTAGCCCCCCTCGAATCTCTCAAATAAGGAAACTAAAATCTACTCTTGCACATAGAAAAGCTCTGATACCATGTTAGAATCTGATAAGATTAATAACCCATAAAACTAGTGCAAAGAGTAAATATCTAAACTATGAATGCAAATGATACAAAATCAAAATAGCATCATAGAGTTAGTCTCCAAGAGAGTAATGCAAATGCTGGAAGCAAAATAGCATTAAGAGGATGCAAAAACAAGAGATACAAATACAAGCCAGGTAGCATGCTTATATAGGCTAGGAAGAGGGAGGAGGTGGCAACACTAACCAATGAGGAAAAAGCATCTATCGGACTAAAGATAGAAAAGTATCTTCCCAAGATAGCTAATGGATGCTCACATGTAGGAAGGTGACACCTCACAACCATTCACCTAATAAGACATGCTTTATTAACCTAAGCGAGATTATTAAAAGTGTAGGAAAAACCTAGCAAAATAGGTAAAATAATAAACTACACTAACAAATATAAGGCAGAGGCAAGTGACAAGACAAAAGAAAAGAGGGTGTCAGAAACCAAAGAAAAAGAGAAGGAACCAGTGGAGAAGAAGAGTAAAGAAGAAAAGGAAGAAGAGGCACATAATGAGGAGAAAGAGGAAGAGAAAGATATAGCTGAGCCACAAGATCAAAGTATGCAAGACATATAGGTATCTCCTCCTAGTCCTCCTCATGCCACCATCACACCTACATATATCATAAAAATAAAAGATGTTACAGACACTTCAAATCCAAACATCAATCCATTAATTGTAGAGGATTTGGAAATCCTTGACCAATCATCACTAGTAGCAAAATTAAGTTCAAATCCTGTATTGGTTAGTGTTGATGAATTACAAAATCCAAGAGTTAAAACAGAGATAGTCAAGGTAAAAGCACAAGTGCCACCTTTGACCATACAAACTACTAGTATTCTATTTCTTCCACCACTACCTCCACCAAGTATAGTCTCTTATACACTCCAAATGTCGAGTACAGCAACAAGGGAAATAAAAGAAACATCTGAACAACCAACAAGTTCAACCCCACCTAACAATCAAAAAAGGGATATTCAAGCTGAAGAAAAAGATGAGACAAAGAAGGAGGAGACTGTAATACAAACACTGGTTGCATTACCAAAATCTGGTACTCCAACACAAACTCTTCAGCAGCCGAGCACAGATGGGTTACAGCTACAAATCAGGACACCAAGCTCAAGCTCATCAAAGGCAGTCAGGAAACTTCACGATGCAGTTCCTGAGCTTGATGAAGAAATAAAGATCCCATATTATGAATCTAGCACTCTTACTGAAGAAAAGATTAATGAAATTCAGAGTGCATTGGACAAAAGAAGGAGACAAGAAGCACTAAGAAAAGAATACAAGCATAAGCTTACCTTGAATGAAATTAAAGATATATTCACAGAAGCCTTTTGCTTACAATTTCCAGATGAATCAAGACCAATTATAGAGCAACTATCTAATATAGTTGACTAGGTGACTAATGAAGACCAGGAAACAAATGCCAGATTGCTTGAATGGTCAGAAAGGAAGTTCCAAGATAAGGTAAATAGTAAAATATCCTGTGATATAGCACTGTCACAAGAAGAACTGGCAAAGAAAGTTATAACAGCTAAAATTGTACTAGGAAACATCTTTTCCCTGTACAACAAGTTGTGTGATTTTCCCACATTCACACAGGACACTAGCCAGAAAATACTGAGCTTGGAAAACAATCTGAAAATTTCTAGCATGCAACTCCCCACAAATCTAGCTCTTCACACACAAAGAGAGTTAGTTGTCTTAGCAGCAGAGGAGGCAACCGCAAAAGCTAAATTGATGCAAATTCAATCATCAATAACTCCTCATTTGGAACTACTTCACAAGGAGCAGATAAATGTAGAGACAGTCCTCAGGAAACACCCCAATCTTTCTTCATCTGATGGACTTGTACACCTAGTAGCAGAGATTGCCATCCAGCATAAGACATTGGATGTCGCATTAGCAAATTGGGATGTAGCTTTGAAGGTACTCCTTGAAGTAAATAGCACATTTTTGGCTAAGTATGGCATTTCATTATAAGACCCTTGACATAAGTGTCAAAAAGAGGGAGAATAAGTAATAAGAGAGTAATAAGAAGTGATTAAGTATGGGGAGCTAAGTATAGGAATGAGATAGCTAAGTATGATAAAAGGAGGAGATAGAAAATTTTGGGAACAAATTTTGAGATAGCAAATTTTGACAAATTTTGAAGATAACAAATTTTGGGAACAAATTTTGATAGCAAATTTTGAATGTAGGATAAATTAATGAGTCACAAGGATCTTAATTAAGTGTTTTTGCCACTCATGTCAAAGGGGGAGATTGTTAGCTTAAAGAATAAATTTGACAACTGAGTGTCAATACACTTAACCAAAATCAAGAGTAAGTGCCGAGTGTAATAGGTGTTGAGTGTTAACAAGTGCCGAGTGTAACAGGTGCCGAGTGTTAACAAGTGCCAAGTGTAATAGGTGTCGAGTGTTAACAAGTGCCGAGTGTAACAGGTGTCGAGTATTAACAAGTGCCGAGTGTAACAGGTGCCGAGTGTTAACAAGTGTCGAGTATAACAGGTGCTGAGTGATACAGTTTTGTTTAGATGCTGAGCTATCCAGGAAACATCATGTGCCGAGTATCAACAATACTTCAGGAACCGAGTAACTCAATAGATCAACATAAAAGTTTGAAATTGCACAAACTATGATGTAAACAGTTTTTGCAGCCGACATAAGGTAAACTTCGAGGGATTTAATGATAAAATCGAATCTTTTATTTTTTTCGTGCAATCCACATGCAGCCAATAAGAAAAATGATCAAGGCATGCAACCAATCAGTAAAAGACAAGTATTGAGCGGGAAATTGAGATTCAATATGGATCATAGATCCAAATCAAATCCTAAGTCTTTGAAGTCTTTATAAGAAAGACAAAATTTCATTGTAAATATACATGAAAGGACATACAATGGTGTATAAAAAAATTTGTTTTTAGAAGCAAGGGTTATCAGATCACAAAGGATCAAGATCAAGAGAAGGCGGAAAAGGAGCCTGCACTCAACAATCACATATTGTAATCTATCAGGTTTATTGTATCTAATACTCTCTAGCAATTGTATTAGAATGAAAATCCTATGGTAATAGGTTAGATTTACAACTATTTTGCAGATCCTTTTGATTAGGTGATTAAAATCCTTTAACAGGTTGACACTTCATGTTAAGTGTTTGTAAATCCTCTAACCAAGTCACTATTAATACAGTGTAAAGCCTTTAACAGGGAAAACCATCAGAAGTGGTTGAACAATATTGCTGCAGTAAATTTTGTGGGTATCATCCCCACCCCAGTTTTACCTTCTTATTCCTAGAGGGTTTTTGGGTTACCAAATTCCAATGTTATGAGTCATTAATGCATGAGTTTTGATTGATGTATTTACATGCATGCAATTTACTTTCAGTTAAAAGTTTTATTGGCTAAAGTGTGATACTTATGATTCACCCCCCCCTCTCATAAGTACTCTTTTCATATTTGAATATTCCAACAAATACAACTCCTATTGCACTACAACTTGCATCACATTCAACTTGAAATACCTTATTGAAATCAAGTAAAGCCAATATAGGTAACTCAACAACCTTTTGTTTCAAAGTCTCAAAACTCTTATTAGCTCCATGTGTCCACTTGAAATCCTTTTTACCCCCCTCTCATTTGTATTAGTCATATCATTACAAAAATAATTGAAATTCTTTATAAACTTCCTATAAAAACTAGCCAAACCATGAAATGATCTTACATTACCCACATTCTCAGGTGTAGGCCATTCCAAATTTTCTTTAACCTTCTCAAGACCCATTATCAAACCATTAGCTAAACTTACAAATTGTGAATACACAATCTCCTCTCTCATAAAGGAATACTTTTCCAAGTTAATCAACTTCTCCTCTTTCAATCTCTACAATACTTGTCTAACATGCTCAAGATGTTCTTTTGAAGTCTTACTGAATATCAAAATATCATCCAAGTAAACAATCACAAACTTGCCCAAAAATATCTTGAGAACTTCATTCATCAACCTCATGAAAGTACCAGGTGCATTAGTCAAACCAAAAAGGCATTACCAACCATTCATACAAACCATCTTTTTTCTTTGAAAGTAGTCTTCCACTCATCACCTTCTCTGATTCTGATATGATGATAACCACTCTTCAAATCGATCTTGGTAAAATATTTTCTCTACTCAAGCAATCCATTATGTCATCCATCTATGGCATAGGGAACCTATATTTCAGTGTGATCTTGTTAATAGCTCTGGAATTAATACACATTATCTATTCTCCATTCTTCTTAGATGCTAATACAATAGGTACATCACATGGACTCAAAATTTCTCTGATTAAACCTTTCTGTAGCAACTCATGCACTTGTTTTTTATGTTCTTCATTCTCTATAGGTGTCAATATATATGGTACTTTATTCAGAAAACTGGCTTTAGGAATCAAGTTGATATAATGACTTATACTTTTGACTAGTGATAAACCATTTGGTATATCTTCTGTAACTATCTTTATATTCCTTCAGAAAACTTGCAATTTTTTATGGAACTCAATCAATAATACCAACTTTTCTTGTTATTTAGTTGCCACAATTTTTCACTCAGTTACCTCAATTGTATTTCACTCAATTACCACTAACCTCCATCACTCAACTATCATTGGTTTATGTCACTCAATTATGACTAGCATAACTCAGTCTCCTAAGAAGTATGGAAAATTAGTTTTGATTCTTCTTTATTTCCTTTTCAAATCGCTTTCTATTAACCATGAAAATCCTCATAGTAGTACAATTAACCTCATCTAGACTTTCAATCAAAGGAAACAACACTTTTTTTCTCCCATTAACCCAAAGAGTATTTTGATTCAATCTTCCATCATGTATAGCATATCTATCATATTGTTAGCATGAATGTTGATGCTATGGGGGAGTATTGCAAAACATTGTTATGATGTATCTATAACTATGTTTGCCATTGACGACAACATAGTAATGAGTTTGTAAAAGACTGATAGAGCAATAGACTATGTTTTTTGTACTTAGGACAATACATTACTTATCTACTTATGCACAATTACTTGCACATACTACAGTATGTATTTATCACTTGAGCAAGTGTGCAAAACCTGAATCAACAGTGTATGGAAGATATGGTTGATATACAGAGGACCACATGGAAACAGAGCATTAGAAAAATAGTTCTTATTATATGACCAATACAATGAATTGTATTTGAAATGAAGGGTTGTGCAGTCAACTGGAGGTAGTACACTGACCACTGATGATGTTAGCAAGTGCATAGGTATAGAAGCCAAACGTGTAAAAGTTTGGGTATAACTATGAGCCGACAACATTAATTAAATGTGTATTTCATTTAATTAACATATGGTAAAATGTGACGTTGACTCAAGTATCTAATATTGAGTGTGGTATAAAGGAAAGATTTTTTCAAAGTTTTAGACATTATGAATGAGACCGATGAGTAGAGAAGAGTTGTGAATAGTGAAGTAGCGGAGCCTAGTGATTTGCTAATGCATGTAAATGACCCTCAGGGTTACTATTGATGGATACATAGTTCCAAATCTGATTGCATGATCTGAAAGTGAAGAAGTCTGACGTACTGGACAGAGGAAGAAGAAAAATATTTTCACACATCTATTATTCTCAAAGTAATATTGATAAGTTTATTTGGATAGTGGGTTCATTGATCTAATCCTGAAGTTGTTTGGATAGTGAGTTCAGCTACCTTCCACAACTCCTAATAGGGTTGGAATCTCCTAACAGGGACTCTTATACTAAGTGTTATAATAGACTTCTAACAAGGTCCATCCTCTAACAAGGAACATTCATATTAGTGCATTCTTTTATGGGCATCATTACCATCGAGGTTTTCCCTCTGATCAAGGGTTTCCTAGTCAACATATCTAGTGTAATTGTGTGTATGCATCTCTTTATGGTTGTTAAATACTTTGATTGAATGGTTGAAATTGATTAATAGGATAAATGTTTCAGATTTTTATATAGCTAATTCACCCCCCCACCCCCCTCTCAATTATATTGGTGGACTATTAGTTCTAACAATTAGTATCAAAGCATCAGGTCCTTGAAGAAAAAGTTTAGTAACTTTGGGAGATCCATGGTGAATCTATTCAGAAAGGAAAGTCTAAGATTTGATGGCGCTAACTACGATAGCTAGAAGGATAAAATGAAGACTCGTCTCCTATGCATGGGTCTAGGATATTGGCTTGTAACAGGCATATACAAACATTGTAGAAGAAGACAACCTTGAAAGCTACACTAAGGAACAAAGAGAAGTATTCATGTGTAACATAAGGGCAAGAGAAGTAATACTGTCTGCACTACCTAAAAGTGAGTATAGCCAAGTAAAACAATTCAAAGCATCTCATGAAATTTGAAAAATCTTAGAAGCTAACTATGAGGGTGATACACATCCAAAAAGGGTTAGATTACAAAATCTGTATTGTGCATTCCAAGATGCTAAGATGATAGAAGATGAATTTGTGAGAACCTATATTGGCTAAATATCTAAAACTGTTGCAGGAATCACATCTCTTGGTGGAAAGAAGTTTGATAATGAAGTTATATGGAAGATCTTGAAAAATTTGACACCACCTTTCAAGACAATACCACAAATGATTTGGGTAATGTTACCTTGTATCACTAATTTCACCAAAGAAACATTGCTTGGTAGATTGGAAGCTGATGAATTTGATCTAAAACAATCTGGAGAATTAGCAAAAGTTGAGACAACATTTAATGCATTTAACATTAAACCTAGTCTAGCAAGGAAGACAAAAGTGCAAGGAGACATTGCTAGTAGCAACAAGTCTATTGAGGAAAAGATCCAGGAAGGAGTGGCTCTTCTTGTGGAAAGAGAAAAGGATGGTAAGAATATCTTTAAATGTTGGACATGTAATGAATATGGTCATTATGCATCTAAGTGTCCTAAGAGAGAAAAAAAGTTTAAGGGAAAATTCAAATCTAGAATATCTAGAAATTTTTTATATGCCAATGAAGAAGAAGAAGAATCTAATCAAAGAAAAAGTGAAGATGAATTAGGATTTGTAGCTATAAAGGAGGATGATATTGAAAGAGAAATTAGAGAAGAAAGTGTGATGATGTCACAAGTTGAAAGGAAGGATTGGAGCATTGATAATGGTTGTTCACATCGCATGATTGGTGATATGAGAAAATTTGTCAAATTCAAAAGCCATGATGGAGGAATTGTTAGAGTAGGAAACAATGCAGCCTTCCACATCATAGGAATTGGATCTATCACACTAGATGGTAAAACAAATACTGATGATGTTTATTTTGTTGATGGGCTAAAACATAACTTGTTAAGTGCTAGACAAGTTATGGACAAAGGTTACCAACTACAGTTTGGTAATGACACATGCATTATCAAAAACAAGGAAAACTACTTGGTACTGGCACAAGAACTAGAGGTAATATATTTCAGTTAAACTCCATTGCAACAACATACTTGGTAGCTAAAGTTGACAATAGTTGGTTATGGCATAGAAGATTTTGTCACATTAATTTTGATAACATTGTGAAAGCTAGTAATACACTTGCTGTGAGAGATTTAAGCCCACTCACATTATTTGTAAGGAATGTATCTTAGCTAAGCAGAAGAAAGTCTCATTTCCTAGCAAGCAGTTTGGTACTACAAAAAGTTGGAATTGGTTCATACAGATCTGAGTGGTCCTGCAAGAACAAGACGGTTCTACAGAGAAAGGTATTTTATGATTTTTGTTGATGATTTTACTAGAACGATGTGGGTATCTTTTCTTAAGGAAAAGTCATAAGCATTTGAGAAATTCAAGCTATTCAAAAACAAAGTAGAGAAAGAATTTGGAATTAAAATCAAAAGCTTAAGATTAGATAGAGGAGGAGAATTCAATATGTATTGTGAAGAGCATGGTAGGAGACAACTATCCTCATCCCATACACCTGAGAAGAATGGGATTGCTAAAAGAAGAAATAGATCAATTGCTGAAGCAATAAGAGCTATGCTATTTGAGAATAATGTACCAAAGATCTTTTGGAGAGAGGCAGTCAATACATAGTATATACACTGAATAGAGTACAAATTAGAAAAGGTACGGAGAAACCACCTTATGAGTTATGGTTTGGTCACTCACCATCAGTCAAATATTTCAAGATATTTGTAAGAAAATGCTACATCAAAAGAGATGATGATATCAGTAAGTTTGATCTGAGAAGTGATGAAGGTATGTTTCTTGGCTATTCTTTAAAGAGTAAATCATACATATATTTCAACTATGGAACAAAAACTATAGTAGAGTGAAAAAATGTAAAAATAGATGAAAAGTTTGGCATTAAGGAAAAGATGATGGATTATACTTTTGATGAGATGATTATTCTAGGATGACCAAAAAATGTAATGAACTATTTCTCAAAACTAACTATGAATTGGTGCAAACTGAAGTAGTAAGAGAAGAACAGAGCACTACACCTAAAACAAGAATTGAAGCAACAACTCCTATCCCAAATAGGAATTTGATAAAAAATCATCCTGCTGATCAGATAATAGGAAGTAAAGAAAAAGGAGTAATGACAAGAAGCAGAATCAATGAAGAACTATGCCTAATATCTCAAGTAGAACCAAAAAGTGCAGATGAAGCAATCAAAGATGATCATTGGCTGAAAGCAATGGAAGAAGAACTTCAATAGATAATTAAAAATGACACATGGAAATTGGTTCCTAGACCCAAGGACAAAAATATGATTGGCACAAAATGGGTATTCAAAAAAAATAAAAAATGAATGAACAAGGAGAAGTAGAAAGAAACAAAGCAAGACTAGTATGCAAAGGTTACTCTTAGCAAGAAGGAATTGATTATGAGGAAACATATGCACGTGTAGTAAGAATGGAAGTGGATAGAATGTTCTTAGCATATGTAGCAAATAAAAACTTCAAAGTATATCAAATGGATGTTAGGTTAGCATTTCTGAATGGAGAACTTGAAGAACAAGTCTATATTGAGAAACTATAAGGATTTCCTTTGATAGAAGAGAAGGATATGGTTTGTAAATTAAAGAAAGCCTTGTATGGATTAAAGCAAGCACCTAGAACCTAGTATGCAAGATTGGATAAATACTTAGCAAAGCTTGGATTTGCTAAAGGAATAGCAGATAGTAACTTGTACTTGAAAGAAATAGAAGATTGTTTGCTAATAATTATTGTATTTTTTGATGATATCATTTTTAGAGGAAATGATG
Source organism: Cupressus sempervirens (assembly GCA_028749045.1). Lineage (NCBI taxonomy): Eukaryota > Viridiplantae > Streptophyta > Pinopsida > Cupressales > Cupressaceae > Cupressus > Cupressus sempervirens. The sequence continues at coordinate 172,411,616 of CM053792.1, read as the reverse complement.
AAGCTAGTAACAAGTTCTCAGAAGACATGAAGAATGAGTTTGAGATGAGCATGATAGGAGAAATGATTTTTTTGTTAGGATTGAAAATCGTTCAAAACAAAGAAGGAATCTTTATTTCTTAGACAAAGTATTTAAAAGATTTGTTAAAAAGATTTGGTCTAGAAAACTGTAATCCTATTGGAACTCCTATGGTAACTAGTCACAAGTTATCAAGCAAGGATGGGACACTTACTATTGAACAAAAGAAGTAGAGATATATGATTGGAGGATTGCAATATCTAACTCATAGTAGAACTGATATAGCTAATGCTGTCAGAATTGGGGGAAGATTTCAGGCTAATCTTAAAGAATATCACTACGTAGCAATAAAAAGGATATTGTGATGTGAATATCAGGATTTAACTGTGTGATTTTTGAGTCAAACTTGATGACCCATGTTTCATGAGTAGTGATTCAACATGAATCCATCTCTCATGAGAATAAATGGAACACTTAGCACTCATTGGATCTAGGTGATGCTCACAGGGGTGAAGCACCGGGACTTCCCGGGAGGTCACCCATCCCAGTACTACTCCAGCCTGAGCGCGCTTAACTACAACGTTTCCTCCACAGTTAAACCCAATGCTTGCAAATGGGTGTTGTGCCTTATGAACCATTCATTAGAAAGCCCCTTAAGCTCATCAATTGATAAGTAGGAGATGATTTCCACAGCTAGTCAAATTGTGATGTGATATCAAGATTTAACTGTGTGATTTTTGAGTCAAACTCGATGAGCCATGTTTCATGAGTAGTGATTCAACATGAATCCATCTCTCATGAGAATAAATGGAACACTTAGCACTCATTGGATCTAGGTGATGCTCACAGGGGTGAAGCATCGGGACTTCTCGGGAGGTCACCCATCCCAATACTACTCCAGCTTGAGCACGCTTAACTACAGAGTTTCCTCCACAATTAAACCCAAAGCTTGCAACCCCATTTGCAAAACCTTCACCAAGTGTTGTGCCTTATGAACCATTCATTAGAAAGCCCCTTAAGCTCATCAATTGATAAGTAGGAGATGATTTCCACAGTTAGTCAAATTGTGATGTGAATATCAGGATTTAACTGTGTGATTTTTGAGTCAAACTCGATGAGCCATGTTTCATGAGTAGTGATTAAACATGAATCCATCTCTCATGAGAATAAATGGAACACTTAGCACTCATTGGATCTAGGTGATGCTCACAGGGGTGAAGCACCGAGACTTCCTGGGAGGCCACCTATCCTAGTACTACTCTAGCCTGAGTGCGCTTAACTACGGAGTTTCTTCCACAGTTAAACCCAAAGCTTGCAACCCCATTTGCAGAACCTTCACCAAGTGTTGTGCCTTATGAACCATTCATTAGAAAGCCCCTTAAGCTCATCAATTGATAAGTAGGAGATGATTTCCACAACTAGTCAAATTGTGATGTGAATATCAGGATTTAACTGTGTGATTTTTGAGTCAAACTCGATGACCCATGTTTCATGAGTCGTGATTCAACATGAATCCATCTCTCATGAGAATAAATGGAACACTTAGCACTCATTGGATCTAGGTGATGCTCACAGGGTTGAAGCACCGGGACTTCCCGAGAGGTCACCCATCCTAGTACTACTCCAGCCTGAGCGTGCTTAACTACGAAGTTTCCTCCACAGTTAAACCCAAAGCTTGCAACCCCATTTGCAAAACTTTCACCTAGTGTTGTGTCTTATGAACCATTCATTAGAAAGCCCCTTAAGCTCATCAATTGATAAGTAGGAGATGATTTCCACAGCTAGTCAAATTGTGATGTGAATATCAGGATTTAACTGTGTGATTTTTGAGTCAAACTCAATGACCCATGTTTCATGAGTAGTGATTCAACATGAATCCATCTCTCATGAGAATAAATGGGACACTTAGCACTCATTGGATCTAGGTGATGCTCACAAGGGTGAAGCACCGGGACTTCCCGGGAGGTCACCCATCCTAGTACTACTCCAGCCTGAGCGCGCTTAACTACGAAGTTTCCTCCATAGTTAAACCCAAAGCTTGCAACCCCATTTGCAAAACCTTCACCAAGTGTTGTGCCTTATGAACCATTCATTAGAAAGCCCCTTAAGCTCATCAATTGATAAGCAGGAGATGATTTCCACAGCTAGTCAAATTGTGATGTGAATATCAGGATTTAACTGTGTGATTTTTGAGTCAAACTCGATGAGCCATGTTTCATGAGTAGTGATTCAACATGAATCCATCTCTCATGAGAATAAATGGAACACTTAGCACTCATTGGATCTAGGTGATGCTCATAGGGGTGAAGCACCGGGACTTCCCAGGAGGTCACCCATCCCAATTCACCCCTGTGAGCGTCACCTAGATCCAATGAGTGCTAAGTGTTCCATTTATTCTCATGAGAGATGGATTCATGTTGAATTACTACTCATGAAACATGGGTCATCGAGTTTGACTCAAAAATCACACAGTTAAATCCTGATATTCACATCACAATTTGACTAGCTGTGGAAATCATCTCCTACTTGTCAATTGATGAGCTTAAGGGGCTTTCTAATGAATGGTTCATAAGGCACAACACTTGGTGAAGGTTTTGCAAATGGGGTTGCAAGCTTTGAGTTTAACTGTGGAGGAAATTTCGTAGTTAAGCGCGCTGAGGCTGGAGTAGTACTGGGATGGGTGACCTCCCGGGAAGTCCTGGTGCTTCACCCCTGTGAGCATCACCTAGATTCAATGAGTGCTAAGTGTTCCGTTTATTCTCATGAGATATGGATTCATGTTGAATCACTACTCATGAAACATGGGTCATCGAGTTTGACTCAAAAATCACACAGTTAAATCCTGATATTCACATCACAATTTGACTAGCTGTGGAAATCATCTCCTACTTATCAAAAAGGATATTCTAATATTTGAAAGGAACATCTGATTATGGAATTTTGTATGACATAAGTAATGATTTTACTCTTTGCACTTACACTGATGTTGATTGGGTTGGAGCTAGGGATAATAGAAAAAACACTAGTGGAGGAACATTATTTCTTGGAGGAAGATTGGTTTCTTGGCTTGGCAAGAAGCAAGATTGTACCTCCGAAAGCACTTCAGAGGTAGAATATGTTGCAACAGTGAACAACTATAATCAAGTCATATGGATGAAGCAAATGATGAAGCATATTGGAATTACATTCAAAGAACCTATTATCATTTATTGTGATAATACAAGTATACTTAACATGTCTAAGAATCATGTTTTGCATTCTAAGACTAAGCATATCTCTATAAAGTATCATGTGTTGAAAGAGAAAGTTGTGGTGAAAGAGTGAAAGAGATTAGATTGGAGTGCATTAACACTAAGGAACAGATTGTAGACATTTTCACAAAGGCCTTACCAAAGGATACATTTGAGTACCTGAGAGGCATGCTTGGAAATATGTCCCTGCCTAGTTCAAAATAGAAGATGCAAAAGTGCATCAATCTAGGGTACATAGCACCATTATTAGACTGGACTAAATGTTGATGCTTCCTTATTGGGGGAGTATCTGTAATGAACAAAGTCAGTCAAGGACTCTTAGTAATTGGTAATTGGTATGCATCAATGTCTTTAGACACTTGTATTGATTATAGAATTATATGCAGAATTGTAAAGCAACAGACCGGCTTGTGGTCATGCTAATAGATTATTGTATGTTCAAAACAATTGAACCATTTGTGTACTATCTTTGACATTGATGTCAATGGGGGAGAAGTATGGCATGAAAAAAATTGTACTATGGGGGAGAAATGTTGCAATAATATGTAACTAGATTTGATTGATGAAGAGACTTGTTGGTATTCTTGGAACTAGATGTTTTTCATCTATGTTGCCATCAATGCCAAAGGGGGAGATTGTTAGCATGAATGTTGATGCTATGGGGGAGTATTGCAGAACATTGTTATGATGTATCTATAACTGTGTTTGTCATTGATGACAACATAGTAACGAGTTTATAAAAGATTGACAAAGCAACAAACTACGAATTTTGTACTTAGGAAAATACATTACTTATCTGCTTGTGTGCAGTTACCTGCCCATACTACAATATGTATTTGTCACTTGGGCAAGTGCGTGTAACTTGAATCGACAGCGTATGGAAGATATGGGTGATATACAGAGGACCACATGGAAACAAAGCATTAGGAAAGTAGTTCTTATTGTATGATTGATACAGTGCATTGTATTTGAAATGAAGGGTTACATAGTCAACTAGAGGTAGTACACTGACCACTAATGATTTAGCAAGTGCACAGGTACAGAATCCGCATGTGTGAAAGTTTGGATATAACTGTGAGCCAACAACATTAATTAAATGTGTATTTCATTACATTAACGTATGGTAAAATGTGAAGCCGACTCAAGGATCTAATATTGAGTGTGGTATAAGGGAAAGATGTTTTCCAAGTTTTAGACATCATGAATGAGATTGATGAGTAGAGAAGAGTTTTCAATAGTGAAGTAATAGAGAAAATTGATTTTCTAATGCATGTAAGTGACCTTAAGGGTTACTGTTGATGGATACAGAGTTTCAGATCTGACTGCATGATCTGAGGGTGAAGAAGTCTGACATATTGGACAGAGGAAGAAGCAAAAGATTGTCAAACATTTGTTATTCTCAAAGGAATATTACTGAGGTCAATTGAACAGTGGGTTCATTGATCTAATCTTGAAGCTATTTGGATAGTGAGTTCAACTACCTTCCACAACTCTTAATAGGGTTAGAATCTCCTAATAGGGATTCAAAGTCTCCTAATAGGGACTCTTGTACTAAGTGTTGTAATAGACTCCTAACAGGGTCCATCCTCTAACAAGAAACATTCATATTAGTACATTCTTTTGTGGGCATCATTCCCACTAGGGTTTTCCTATAGTTCCTGCCCCTAATTTGCATTTCTGTTATCATTGCCAAACTTTTTTAGGCTAGTTTTATGCTTGATTATTAGTAGTATTCTTTCAAGACTATTAACTATTGTTTTACATTTAGTTGATTATATGATGAGATTACTTGGTACTCTATACTTCATGTATGCATGATGATTATTCAATGTTTTTAGTTATTGATGATGATTAGTTAGATGGATTATTATGTATTTTCTTATGGATACTTACCCCATACTACATGTGTATGGTGTGCATGTATGTTTTCTTATGCATGACATTTTTGATGCGGTTAAGGAAAGGAGTCATAGTCACCTGCTAGTTGGGATCTACACGATGCACCACTTCTTGTCATTGCTTGTTTAGCTTAGTATATATGTGTTTGTACATGTGTGAATTTTATGCAAATTGCAGGTATCGAGTATCGACTTCCCTGAATTGCCAAGATGAGCGTACCCTATCACATTATCTCAATGGTAAGAGAGGGGAGATAAATTCTTAAGTCCAAATCCTAAACCTTTAAGCCACTTGTCCTAGAAAATTAGGACAAGTATCTGAGTTGTCTACCTTACGAATGTGTCAAATGATGTTAATTTGTTATTATAACCTTTTAGTTTTATCTTGTATGTGTTTTTCTATGATGGGTTCTCGTACTTTGTTCTATGAGTCTCTAGTGATTTTTATATTAACTAAGTCTAATTAAATGATTAAATTAGTGATTTAATTTAATAGAAAATTATTATGATATTTTTTAATATTTAATTATATTTAATTAATTAAATAAAAAGAATTAAATTTGAAGATAAAATTTATATGAATAATTTTAGAACGTGATAATATTTATTTAATTTAATAATAATATATTTAGAGTTCATTTTTAAATAAATGATAAATGCTATTATTATTTAAGTTAATAAATATTTTATCAATTAATGTTTCAAGAATTAATTAAAGCATGAAAAGATATTAATTGAAAAATTTCATAAAGTATACATGATATTAAAATATAACAAATTAATTAAAAAGTGAAAAAGATATTAATTTATTAAAAGTTTAAAGATTGCATAACGTGCGCATGAGATTAAAATTTAATAAGTTAATTGAAAGAGAAGTCAAGTAAAAATTAAATAAAGTTATTTTATAATTCAATAAACATGCATGGAAGAGATAAAGAAAAGATAAAGAAAAGTTAATAAGAGTTAAAGTCTAGTGAGCAAGGAGTCCTCTCAGGTGTACGCACAATTAGTGCCCCGAATTTAGGAGAGAACTCCTTATCAACATTTGAGGGTTCATTTTCAAAGGACCGAAGTTTTGGGAAGGATGTGAAATTTGGAGAAGGGGAATTTTCAAAGAGAAGGCTCCGAGAGAAGCAAATTCTCTCACAATCTTTTTGGTGTTGCGATTTTAGCATCAGAACGAAGTAGGTTCTTGAGTTTTATTCACCCAATTAAAAATTATGTTATTTCAATATTCATGTCTACTTTATGATTGTAGAAATCTATTTTTTCAAATTTTGTTGTATGAATCTTTCAACTCTTCATTCTAAATCTTTTTCTTATCGTATTGAATTCCATTTGTATATCTGGATTGAAAGACCAATTAGAAAACTCCATCCTATAATTAAAAGGAATTAGTTTTTAAAACAGTAAGGGTTTCAAATGGAGTGATAATTTAAATAGAAAATTTGATCGATTGGCCATATTTTCCCTATTAGGATATTGTTGGAATTTTTATTTAAAAATATATATTTTTAAAAAAGTTTATTGAGGGGGGGAATTGGTTGCAAGAGGTGTAGTTGCTGATGTAGCATACTTTGTTGCGGTAGCACCAAAGCTGATGTGATGGCTACATGAGGGGCAGGCCAACGGGCCTTTATGAATGCCTTTTCAATTGTATGTGATTTAAATTTTTATTAAAGTTTTAATTTTTTTTTAATAATTAATGAAATTAAATTTTAAAATGTTAAATTATTATTAATTTGAATAATAATTTTATTAATATTTATAAATTTAATAAATAATTAATAAAGATTAATATATTGTATTAATTAATTATTTTAATTAAATAATTTTAATTAGATTAATCAATATTGGGAGTTATTTAATGAAGTGTTGAACTTATTTTATTATTATTAATTAATGATATTGGTTTTAATTAAATTGCAATTAAATTTATTTAAAAATCAATATTTATTATTTTAATAATTTAAACAAATAATTATCCTTTAGTCATTTGGATCAATGGATTTAAGAAAAAATGAATTAGGGTAATTATGTAATTATTTAAAGAATGGGTTAATTTGCAGGGGTAAACTATGAATTTCATCTACTTAAAACATACATAAAAGTGGAAACTGAAACCTTATATTTAACTCAACCATGTGTTTTCAAATCAAACAAAACTGTGAGATTATCTTGTTTTCTGTGTGATGTTTATGATTTGGGTTTGGGGTTGACTAGATTGTTGACCAGTGTTAGGACATCTACCAGAGGCTTGGGAGTTATGTGAGTGTGATTGTATGCTAACTCAATTTGATTGTTTTTACTCATCCATGGTAATGTGCTAGTATGCTCTATGATGAGTGAGTTTATATTATTGGTTACTATCTTCAGTGTCTTTATGGGATAGCGAGATTTATGCTATGAGATATTTGACTTAACCATTTTGAGGCTTCGATCAATTTTATTGGAATACTTTATGGTTGCTCATTAAGAACTAATGGGTATGGTGATTTATCTTTTGATGCTTTCTAGTCACTTGTATAGGGCTAAGGTGGTTTTATTATGATTATTTGATTTTTGATTTCATGAGCTTAGGGTAGGTAATCTACATGTAATGTTGAGAAGTGGCTTGCAATAGAGGTCGGGGCCCTAAGTGGCTGCCAAGGTAACCCATTGTAAGTTGTTTAATAAGTGAAAACACTACACTAAATGGGAATAAAATGAGCCTAATAAGAATCTTTGTATGTTCTCGCCCATCCCTCAAGTGCTAGTATAGACTAGGATGGGAGTAAAGAGAACACTTGGTTGTGATGATGCATCCGTAGTATGCCTTGTCAATACGAGAGGATACTAGTGGCTGCATAGGGATCACTAGAGGGCTGGGGTCCTGAGAGACTACTAGGGTAACTCTAGCATGATTCTTGCAAAGACACTTGCCCGCTTACATAATAGGTTTCCTACGTGTCTTTGTGTGCCTCTGGGTTTAGATGTCGATTTATCTTGGAACCTTTGAGTTAGATTACTTCTATGATTTCTTGAACTTAGAGAGTACTTTTGATATTTATATTGATATCCTGTTTGGGACTTGAGACTATCTCCTCAGCGCGGTGGGAGTGGGCCATTTAGGTTCCATGCAGTCGAGTGGTAGTGATTTTTACTCTTACCATTGAGATCCGTCCGTAAGCACCGTGGCTAGAGCTTCCTTGTCTGCATTTCCTTTCATTCTATCTTTGTATCATTATGATGGATGGTTATATCTTATGATGGATGTTTATATCTGTTATGATTGGTGGATATATCTTTTATGGTGAATGCTTTCATTTATTATATTGTACTTGTATCATGGATTTGAGGAGGGTGATGTAATTCTATTTTTATATATGTATATTCTTTTAGCCTTTCATACCTTGTGACATGTACAGTGGATGATTGAGCATTCTAAATGTCATTTGCCAAGAGGCATTTAGAACAAATGTATATTATTTAAATGGACATTGGAATTTTTAATTATTCTTTCATATGGATGTGGTATTTGATGGACTTAGTATTAATTAAATTTAAATGTGATTCAATGTCATGGGATCCTTAGGAAATGTAACTTGTTATGTATGCTTATAGATGATTGTATGTTATTACTTCTGCTACTTTATGTTTGATGTGTATGTTATTCTTCTTGTTCAAAAAAAAAAAAAAGTTTGGCAAATTTAGTAAAACTTTATTTTATTTCTTTTGGATCCCTTGGAAGGGCGTTACATTTCCCTTTGATGAAGGGTTTCCCTAGTCAACATATCTGGTGTAATTGTGTGATGCATCTCTTTATGGTTGTTGTTTACTTTGGTTGAATGGTTGAAATTACTTAAGAGGAAAAAAATTTCAGATTGTTATATAATTAATTCACCTACCCCCCCTCTCATTTATATTGGTGGACTATTATTTCTAACACATATTGCCAAGGTCTACCCAACAAGATATGACAACAATCCATTTGCATAATATAACATAGGAATTCATCAAAGTAATGTCCAATCTTGAACTTCATAATGCATTGTTCATTTATCAATATCTTATGCTTATCTCTAATCCATGACACATGATAGGGTTTAGGATGCTTTAGCCTCTAAAACTGCAACTTTGTAAACAACTCTTTTGATGCGAAATTTGTTGAACTCCCATTGTCAATGATCACCTTGCAACATTTTCTAGCCATCTTACATTTGGTTTTAAAAAGACTTCTCCTTAGAATAGGTTCCTTGTCATAATTTCTCCAGCCTCAAGCCCACTTGGTGAACCCTCAATGTCTCCTTGAACCATAACATTTATGTTACCTTGTTCATTCTCAGAGGATCTACACTCAAAGTATCTATGCCCTTCTTTCCCACATCTAAAACAATTACCACAAAAAATCACCTCTAGAATAAGAATTACCTCCTCCCTAGTAAGAACTAATGCCTCCTTAGTAAGAATTACCACCTTTCCATTTGGTCTTTCCTTTGTCATCATTTTTACATTCAAATTTTCCCTTATCTTGCATAATATTGTCAAATCTGCCACCTTCTCCATAAGATCTACCTCTACCTCTTTGGAATCTACCACCTCTACCTCTTTTTCTTTGTTCATGCTTCTTTGTCAAGATCTCCTCAACTTTGAAGGCATATTGATATGCTTCTTCCATGCTTTCCAATTTCACAAAACTTATTTCATCTTGAATCCCAAATCTCAGTCCATTTAGGTACCTTAAGACTTTCTCCACATCGTCATCCACATGTCTAGATTTGATGTCCAATCTATAGAATTCCTTAGTATACTCCTTCACAGTCATTTCCCTTTGTCTCAAATTTTGCATCTTTCTTAATAAGATAACTTGGTAATCAACAGGGAGGAACTTCTTCTTCACTTTGTTCACCATTTTTAGCCAAGTCCAGATCTTCTCTTTTCCTCTCCTTTGTATCAGTTTGCAAATGCCCCCACCATAGTGAGGCATGACCCTTCAGCCTAGTAATTGCAATTTTCACCTTCCTATTATCAGGATTGTTTTCAAACTCAAAGAACTTCTCCATATCAGAGATCCAATCCAACATAACATTGATGTTCAATTTTGAAATATCCCCGACCGGATTATTAACTCTTTAAGCACCAAAAACTTAAAACTTCAAGGGTTTGACATTTCGTCAAACAATTACGATACTAGTAAATGGTTCTGATTTGAAGAACTACTGAATTATCCCAACTGAGGTACAACAATTTATCAAATTCCAACTTTATTTGCTAAATTAAGCAACTTGCAAATACGATAATTTAATTAGATACACCTGGCAAGAGAAGAATCAGTACTGGAATACTGACTCAGACTTTGTTTTTTCAGTTGCTTCGACTCCATCCATCACTGTTCCTCAAATCATATCTATATGTCCCCGTTCCTAAGATGAGACCATCAGGGTGGAAAGAAACAGATGTGTATCCATCCTCTAAGGAAGCATCACTAACCTCAACTGAATGGTCTTCAAAGTAGGCCGGCAATTGTAGCTTCCATCTTCATTTCCTTGCCATATCTGAACAGTCTTATCTGCTGAAGCCGTGGAGAGACTTCCGAATCGAAATGTGACCCGCATTTTTAAACTTGCAGCTCGTGGGTGGGCTGGTCTAAAGATTTTCCCATTCTGGCCGTTACTCCTTATACTCATTCTGCGGGTTTTAACAAATTGATTTCCTCCCTCCGATCTGGTACTCCTGACGCGGCTGTGACAGGCAATGATTTGCTTTCCAATCCGACCAAAGCCTTGCGTCGTCTCTTATATAAATTTATGTCAGCTGAGAAATCGAATCTATCCTCAAATCTGAATAATACACTTGTTCCCTGATGCAGCGAATGTTTCTGGCTCAATTATTGCTCATAGTTGCTTCACCATAAATGATATTTGCAACAAATCCTCAATTCTGCCCCTGCACTGATGATCTGAATCCAAATCCTTCGAGAAATAATTATGCAAGAACCACAATTTGGCCTTAAGCCACAATTAATCACCCTGATGAAATGACTGAATGTCACCTCCAATCTGCAATAATTCGGATGATATTTCATACCCTCAAAATTGCGTACCAATTGAGAGTTATCGTCCTCAATGGCCAACTGTGACAATTGCACAAACCCTAGGTTCCACAATGCACCTGTGATTAAATCACAATCTGAAAGTCAAAGAGAGATAATCAACTGCCTGATTCGAATGGAGCCCCGGGGTGCCTATTTATTCTTTTTCTCCATCCTCTCCAGAGACTTCTAGAACCTTTTTGATCTTATCCCTCAAGTGACTTTATTAAATACTCCAAGTAACTTTATTAAATACAAGGTCATCTTTAAATATTTATTTATTTAATTAAAATAACTAATTAGTCGTCCTTGGACAACCATTAATTAAATTAATTAAATCGAACTGTCACCAGAAAATTGGGGACATGACAGTCCGCCCTTCCTGAAATTGCTTGTCCCCAAGCAATGGCTGAACCATGACCCAATCAGTCTGCCTGGATCCCAAATGTAAATCTGTGTATCATCCCAATCCTCATCATACTCCCGTGGAGAAATCATCAGTACCAGTATCTGAGAAACTGTACTCAACATCCAAACAACTGACAACTCTGATGAAATTATCTGTAAACCAACTGTAGATGTCAGTAGAAGAAACCATTCTGCGGAACTCAAGCCAACTGAAACATCAACTCTATCAAAACTCAAGCCCCTGTCAGAATGACACTTGCACCCAACTGCACTGTAGATATGACAACAGCTATAGGTAACTGAATCATTGCCATCAAATCCAATCTCTGAAAAACTACTCCAGGTGTGTTGATGCTGCAGGCTGAGTAACTTGCTACTACCAATTTTATTTTCAAAAGATGGTGCCAATCTATCCCCTAATGGATGGTAAGAAACTGGAGCCAATCTACATCTGCGTGAAATAAAATCTTCTATCTCTGTGTCAAAAGAGAAATGATGAGCGTACCCTACCGTATAATGCCGGTAAGAACCTCCAAATTCTGCTGCTAGCTCATCATCACTGAACTGGTAATCAACATATGGCCCCAATCTCTGACTCCGAGTGACTGTAGGTCGGATAGGTCCCTGTGCACTCTTCTCAATAAACCCCTCCTCAAGATCCCTGTGAGGTAGCATAGTAGAAAGGACCCCTATAATCTTCTCAACCAATATGCAAATAACACTAGTATCTTGGATGAGAACACCTTCTGTCACTTTATGTGAGTCTAACTGAACACATGCACTATCCAACAAATACTTCATGAACGGTTCAGTGCAGTAAAAATTATATGAGGAAACATCAATATACTTCCCTGCACACCACAACTGATCTTCCTGTGAAGGTGGCATACCCAACTGTACCAAACTGTCATTTATCAGAGAAGAATCAATCTGGAGACTTGACTCTACTGGTATCCCAAAATCATTAGGACCAACTTCTTCCAAACCCTGAACATGTGTGTCAGTCTCAACAATAAGCTCCTCAAAAGAAACTGTAGGAGTGTACTTACCGTCATCTACCTCAATAGACAAATGAACTGGGTCTGGGGCTAGTTTTGACCGCAAATGCTCCAACTCCACGGTCACCTCCTTCAACTGAAACTGCGACTTCTGTAGATCTCGCTGTGTGTCCTCTAATGCCTCAGTAGTCGCTATGAGCTCTTGGGAAAGCTCACTCACCTCCTCTTCACGATCCAAGAGTGCCTCAAAGGCTGTACTTCCCCACTCAACCAAGTGATCACGGTCGGCTACCAATCGTAAATAATCCTGCTTCAAAATCCGAACAGCTTCACGCAAGGCATGAATCTCTGCCAAAGAAAAGTAACCACCGCTGGACTCATCTGTCATAGCAGTACCCCAACCAATAATGGCCAACAAATGACGAGCAGTATCAAAATGCTCACAAGCGATAGTAATGTCTCGCTCACTAACTTTCAACTGGCTAACCACATGATGGCTCTGGCTAGACTGTCTTCTATAAACTCCCTCTGACACATTGTCTGGAGGAATGTCTTCAAAGATACTGGTCTCTGGATTATTACCATCTATATTTTTCGAATCAACTTCAAAACTCATATCAACATCCAGAGTGTCAAAATCTGTAGTCCTGCTATCAAGCTCTTCTGTACCTAAAGAAACTGTCAAGGAAGCTGAATCTTCAAAACTGTTCACTTCATTCTCCCAGATGTCATCAAAGTCAAAACGATCCTGGGACTCATCTATACATGCTTCCAAATATGAAAAACCTTCAACACCTTTCAGCAAGGATGGTCGACTGGAAATATGAACCAAACCCAACAACGGTGCATAAAGACTAATACCAACATTGGACAAACTGCTAGTACAAGGAAAGACAACACCGTGTATTCTACTAATCAAATCCATGATAGCACTCAAACAAACATTGCTACTATTAAGTGCTCTCCAGTCAATTGAATCCCAAATGCTGTTGAAACATTCTTGAGTCCATATTTGTAAACAAGGAACAGCTGGTAACTCAAGCAAACTCCTTACCTGAGTAATGTGACCAATACCAACTAACTTCACATACCTGTCTGCCATTGTCCTTGTATCCTGGATGTGAATGCAAGATGAACTCGTAACATTATCAGCTACCATATATGATCCTTCTGCTACAGGAAGCTGAATGTCAGGCATGTAAGATGAAACTAAGCCCAACTCCATGCCATGCTCATGCCTCTCCCAGTCCTGTAATGCCAAAGTTGCTCGAGTGTCCTCAAGCTCACAAGAAAGCTTGACAACTTCCTCCTCCTTGCTCCTCAAGGCATCTGAATAGTCTTTGGCAAGGCTTAGAAGATGGTCACAATCTGATAGAAGATGTAAATAGCTCAACTTCATCGTTCCTATTCCTTCACCAATTGCATGTAAGTCACAACAAGAGGAATTTTCCTGAACTCCCTTATGTCTTCCTTGTAACTGGATCATCTGGATGTGCTCTTCTAACATCTCCCGCATTCTGTCATGATGAGATAAAGAAGCCACAATACTATCTTTGCTTACCTTCAGCTGGCTGGACAAATCATGTGAAGTACTGCCATTCTCATCTAACTAAGCTTGGTACTCTCTCTCAGAAAAATCATAAATGCTCGATGTCTGCTCATTTTCACCAGGTATCTCACCACCATGCACAATGACATCTTCATCATCATCTGAACTCACTTCACTGTAATCATTGCTTGTCAGAACCAAACTACCTTGAGTACATGAGACATCATCTTTGGGAAACTTGTATTCAACTGTCTCAACTTGAGTGTCAAGTTGACAGTTACTATCCATCAGCGTAATGTCCTTCACCACTTCTTCCTGTGACCGAACTGAAGCCTCTGACTGGTTGCACACTTGTTTCTCGAACTCCTCATTAAGGTTCCTCGTAACATCTCTCATTGTATCTGTCAATTCTTCGTGAGAAGATTTTCCAAAACGAAATCCAGTTGATTTACTCACCTTAGCTGGGACGGACAGCCTGTCAATCATATGGCGGTGCTTAACCAACAGTTCAGACATGTTATGTTTGATTTTTCTGAGCTCATCCTGAATGCCTGAATAGTCCTCCTTTTCACAATTTTGACTCTGAATACTGCATCTATTACTTGTCTGAGATTGTGTCCTTGGAGACTTTGTGCTGTACCTGTCCATCTTGGTTGAAGTAGAGTGCTGATCACTCATGTAAGTCTGTTCTCACCCCACAGGATGGCAAGAAAACTGCTCTGATACCACTGAGATATTCCCGATCTGGTTATAACTTTGACAAACATCGATTTCTTCACTATTCAACTGTTGACATTTTGTTGAGCACTTGGCAAACAAACTCAACCCGAATGAAAGTATTGCTTTGTGCAAGTTTGTTGTTTTATAGTTTTTGAACAATGTTAGATGCAAATAGGCAAGCCACAACTGATATGCCAAATACTGAGATTAAATGAATCAGGCTGCAATAAATTGCTCTTGATGGCCAATTTGCAATAAGAGATCATCATTCTATTATGAGTTATCTACAATAAAACTTCAATCGACAACTCTAATTCCTTAAATGCACAACAAATTATAGTTTCAAATGCAAAGAACCTGATTCCAAAAGTTTGCAGCAGACCACGTCTCTATCAATCCTCTTTAGCTTCTGGCAGCGAAACTTAGGAGATCACAGTCTGAGAAGAAAGTCTCCACAGCCAACCAAGAGAAATGCCCTTATAGCCACAGAATGCCGACGCCGTCATCTTATCACAATGGCTGTTTGGGATTATTGTCTAACTCTGTTTGGCGACCCAGAATGCCTGGCGCCTTATCCAACCACCGTCTTGCAATTGGAAAATGACATCCACCAAGAACAATATCGGTGTGCTCAGACTTGGCGATGTCCACTGGTCGGGTATGAGCACCGAACTTGTGTGGAGCCGGCAGTAATAATGTCTGGATCTGCCGCAGACATTCGATGATGTGTAGTTGCTGCTAACAATGCCAAGATCCGAAATGAATGCCCTCTCCTGCCCGGCGGTATTGACTCCGTCTAGGATCGTGGTGGCTGGTCTGGAGTTATCTGGGATAAAGTTTGCAGTCTGCCTGGAGTGATCCAACAAGTGTGCTAGGTCGTATCAGTTTTGTCCCAATATTCTCCTGTCGTGCTTGACCAATTCTAAACCGACCCGTGCCTTTCTCCAATGGATGAACAAGAGTCGATTATAGATTCAGCGAATGGAGTTCGGTTTGACTTGATGATTTTGTTAACTCCAAAGAGTCGCGCTAGAAATGCAGATAAATGTCTTACCAAATGACAAGGGAACTCACACTGATTAGCAGATTAATGGATCAACCAATATATATATATATATACGTTTAAGTACGGCAAACTTCGATGTGATGACAGGAGTTCATCAACCATACAAAATCATCAATCCTGCGATATCTGGATCTGTTGACCACAATCGGATTCTTGTCTTTTAACTCTCTTCCCAGCTCCTCTTCGTCTTTCCACTCAATACTGCAATAGTTTGTCTAAGTGACAATTAATTCCGCTCTAGCTAACCTTCCAATAATCACTGATCCTCAGATTTGACCTTAGGCCACAGATTTGTCCCTGATGAAATGACTGAATGTCACCTCCAATCTGCAATAATTCGGATGATATTTCACACCCTCAAAATTGCGTACCAATTGAGAGTTATCGTCCTCAATGGCCAACTGTGACAATTGCAGAAACCCTAGGTTCCACAATGCACCTGTGATTAAATCACAATCTGAAAATCAAAGAGAGATAATCAACTGCCTAATTCGAATGGAGCCCCGGGGTGCCTATTTATTCTTTTTCTCCATCCTCTCCAGAGACTTCTAGAACCTTTTTGATCTTATCCCTCAAGTGACTTTATTAAATACTCCAAGTAACTTTATTAAATACAAGGTCATCTTTAAATATTTATTTATTTAATTAAAATAACTAATTAGTCGTCCTTGGACAACCATTAATTAAATTAATTAAATCGAACTGCCACCAGAAAATTGGGGACATGACAAATTTTCCATCATAAGGAACAACTTCTACAATAAGCTTTGAATGTTCCCTAGACAATACTACAAACAATCTTTGCTCATCTTGATCTTCTTCAACATCTAGATTACGGTTTGGTGCTAATGCTTCATCATCATTAACATCATCAAGATATGCTCCTCTCCTTTGGACTATCTCCACAACATCTAATCTGGCTACTATGTGTCTTAATGTATCCAATATGACATGGTCAACATTTCCTCAACCTCAAAGCATCTTTATAATCAAGTTCATGCAAGATCATAACCCTCTGCAAGTTATCGGTCAAATCCTCAGATCTATCAACCTACAACCAAGTCAACTTATGGTTCTACATGATCCAATCTTCACAAGGAAAAACCTCAAAGCTCCAATACCACCTGGTGCAAGGAGGGTTATAATAGCTAGGGCCAAAGGCACTCCTAACTATCCAAACACCTTGCTAAGTAAAAATAATGGAAGAAAACACACCGACAACAACACCAAAGAGAGAGGAACAAGTACTTTTATTGATTCATCAATTCATCATACATGCCTAGTTGTAATACCTTCTGGGTTACTGCCAAATGGAAAAATACAACTTCAAGATCTATAGTATAGTTTCAAATTCACAACATCTTCTCTAAAATCTCTATGGCCCTCAACCTCCTTAGTTCTACCCTAGAATAAGCTAAATACCTCTACTTATACTTGCCAAAACAACTTATAGAACATTATAGAATATGACATAAATAAAGGTTGACCTCAAAATGATCAACACTCATCCCTAGACAAGATATTATTATTAAATTCACAATCTAAATTAAATACAAGAGTCAAATCAAACTAAGATCCAAAACAAAGACAAATTGATCAAAGAAGGACCTAAGCATTGGCAACATAGGTTCACTTAGTGAACAAAGAAATACTCAATCAACACAGGGAGAGATCAATTCACATTGAAGGAACTCAATTAACACTTGAAGAGCTTAGTTCACATTGAACTACTTAGACAACACTACAACTCAACAAGGTCTAAAAGAAATCGGTCATAACTATAACTCGGCAAGGTTTGAAAGAACTCAATTAAACTGCTAGAATGAACAAAAGTGTAGGATTATAAGGTAACTTAGAATGCTCCTGCATCACTCCTTCACAAAACTACACTTCTTCAAATCTATCAGTAACTTTCCTCCCTCAGCTTATCAAACACCTTACGAATGTGCATCAAATGCTCCTCCAATGTCTTACTAAAATATGTTGCTTTGTAATTTTCTATTTCAATAGATTAAAACTCTTATCTATACCTATAGTCCACTTAAATTCTTTCCTATCTCCTCTCATTATTTTAGTCTAAGGTCTATAGATACTGCTAAAAAATCTAATAATTTATTTGTAAAAACTAGCCAGTCCATGAAAAGATCTTACCTTTGTTGCACTCATTAGAGTAGGCCACTTGGAGATAGCCTTCATTTTCTAAAGATCTATTTTCAGATAGGTTTTTCTAATACTACAAATCCCAAGTACACCAACTCCTTCACAAAAATACACTTCTTCAAATTTATCAACAAAATTATCAAAAATTTTGCATCAAATTCCCCTCCACTATCTTACTTAAGATCAAAATATCATGTAGGTAAACAATGGAAAACTAATCTTGAAACTCCTTCAATGCCTCATTCATGAGCCTCATGAAAGTACTCAGTGCATTGGTTAGCTCAAAAGGCATGACTAACCACTTGTAAAATCCTTCTCTTGTCTTGAAGGTAGTCTTCTACTCATATCCTTCTCTGATGCAAATCTAGTTGTACCCACACTTCATGTCTATCTTTGCGAAATACACAATTTCACTCAAATAGTCTATAATATCATCCATCCATGGTAATGAACATATGTACTTAATCATGATCTTTTTGATAGCTTGAGAATATGTACACATCCTCATTCTTCATTCTTCTTGGGTGCCAATATTGCTAGTACACCACATGGACTCAGACTTTATCGAATCAACCCCTTCTACATCAACTCATGCACTTGTATGTTCAACTCTTCACTATCTATTGGTGTCATTCCATGTGTTGTCTTATTTTGAAAAATGGCTCTTGGAATCAAGTCCATCTGATGCGTGAACTTCCTTACAAAGGGTAATCCATTAGATACATTATCTAACACAATATCTAGAAACTCTTCCAACAAATCTACAACTTTAGCAGTTACCCCATCTACTTCTTCTTTATGATCTATTGGGATTACAAAAAAACACATATGTTTACACCTCATACCCTTGAGAAACTCATTTCCAATGATAAAACATATTTCAACAACACTACGTACCTTTTCTTCTTTCTGATTCAATGGTTTTAGCTTATATTTCACTCTATCCTTTGTTAGAGTATAGGTATTTCTATGCGCATCATTTACACCATTCCTATCAAACTACCATGACCTACCTAGCAACATATGACATATGTACATAGGTATGATATTACATAGCACCTCATCCTCATAGCTTTGAATCTTGAACTTCACTAAGCATTACTCATTAACCATGACCTTGTGTCCATCCTGCATCTAGGCAAGATGACATGGGCGCAGGTGTTTCTGTCTCTTGAGATTTAACTTTTAGACCATCTTTTTTTATACCATATTGTCAATACTTCCACCATCAATGATCACATCACAACACTTATACTCACATTTGTACCTTGTATGAAATAGGTTCCTCCTTTGATCATGTTCATTTTCACCATTCAATGAGACTCTTCTATTAACTAAGACTTCTACCTTTTCAACATCTTCATAATGTGAGGATTTGGTATCTTTATCACCATGCACTACTATGGCTTGGCCTTCAGTTCTTCTATCAATCATTCCTTGACATTGGAGCACTCAAACATTTATGCCCTTCTTCTCCATAGTGAATTTTTTTTCCATGGAAGCCTCCCCTTCCAGATCCTTTCCCTCTTCCTCTTCCTCTCTAATCTCTATTGTTCTAATCATGGAAATGATTGGATTTTTTTCCCCTCTAGTTTTGGCTACTACTATTGGCCTCATCCTTTTTCTTCTGATCATCATTTCAACCTCAATAAGACCATCCACTAGATCTTCTATTGCAACCTCTTCCATTATTTTTGTTATCAAACTTCTTGGTCATATTTTTCTCAACTCTTAGGGAAAACTAGTATGCCTCTTCAATACTAGTCATTCAAAATAGCCTCAATTCCTCATGAATGCTTGGCCTTAAGCCATTAAGGTAACAAGCAACCTTCTCCTTGTTAGCTTCTGCATGACATATTCTAATGAGAACTTGATAGAAATCTTTGGTGTACTCTTGAATAGATCTTCCTACCTACTTCAACCCTTGCATTTTCTTCAATAGATCAAGCTCATAATCCACGGGAATGAATTGCCACTTCAATTTAGCTATCATCCAGTCCTATCTTGTGATTTTGTCCTTCCCTCTTCTATTTCTCTCCAGCTAAATCTCCTGCCACCAGTTCTTGGCATGAACCTTTAGTTTGGCATTTGAAAATTTGACCCTATCCCGATCTTCAATATCTTCATACCCAAAGTATTCCTCCAATTCATTGATCTAATCAATCGATTCCTCTAGGTTAATATTTCCCAAAAATGTGAGAACCTCAAACTTAGGTCTTTTTCCAATCTTGGAAATGGCCCTAAAAAGTTTGTCTTCTTTCAAGTTCAAAATGACTTCTTCTTCAACATTTGCTTCTTCTTCTTCTTCTTCTTCATCCTAACTTTCATCTCTTATGGCAAGAGTTTTTTCTTTATGAATTTGTTCTTCCAATGTTTGCATTTGTCTTTGGAGGGCTCTAAAACCCTCATGTGCACAACCTACAGATCTTACACCACACTCTCTTTGTGGAGGCATTTTCATGCTTCTGTTGAAACCTTAGTACAAACTACTTTCGAATCAATGATTTCTCCACAAGCTTGGCCTAAACCATGGTCCTAGTGCAAACTACGTCCTAGTTGAGGATCTGTTTACACACTCAGGAACTCTCACTCTGATACTACTTGATGAAGGATGCTCCCCTTAATACCACGAAAAACAATAAAAATAGAGAAAAATGGTCT
This sequence comes from Cupressus sempervirens, assembly GCA_028749045.1. Classification (NCBI taxonomy): domain Eukaryota; kingdom Viridiplantae; phylum Streptophyta; class Pinopsida; order Cupressales; family Cupressaceae; genus Cupressus; species Cupressus sempervirens. The sequence continues at coordinate 172,390,817 of CM053792.1, read as the reverse complement.
TCTTATTATCACCTCAAATGCAGAATTACATAATTACAATATGAAAACTCACACATTCACCTTCCTTACAACAGTCTATAAGATAGAGTTATGACTATCACCTAGAACCACCCTATATAACCTACGTGCCTTCCTTACATAGGCACTTTTAGTTGTGCGAGAAGGTTCTAAACACTAAGCCCTAACCCTCAAGGCCAAACAACCTCATATTATATTATTCCATTACACTTTATTACATATGATTCACTCAAGACCATTTACAAATTACATTTTTAGAGGGGTCCACTTCTAGAGACCATAACTAGCAATTTGTTGAGTCGATGGGCTATTGTAACCCCATTCTAGAATCTTGGACTAGTGATTGACAATGACCAATTGTACAAGAATCCATCATTAGAGGTTTCACATTTTTTTCAAGCTATTTTTAGGCTTCATTATTGGACCTAAAGTTTGGATACCCAAAATTCATACCGAAAATTTGCAATGACTACACCAATACATATGATATGACAATAAAACTCAATGACAACACCAATACATATGATATGACAATAGAACTCAATTGGTAGGATCATATGTCTAAGATGAGCCTCCACATATGAGATTAGAAAAATTTGAGCACATAATAGCAATTTACTAAAGTTAGCAAGCTCCCTTGAATAACAACTGTGTATAGGAATAACTCTTATTAAAAAAGAAGAAATTGAAAACTAGAAATGAAAATATTTTTGGGTGATGCAAGATTGCCCTTACACCTAGGATTCTCCTACATCAGAAAGGTGTATCTTATTTCCCAATCAAATTAATCATCAAATCAAAGTCTCAAAATCTAATGCATGCATAGCTAAATGGATAAGCATGATGATGAAAATGGTTCATGTGAGATAGAGCTAGATACAATCTAAAGAAAATGCAAATGAATTCAAGGATTTCAAAACTCCATTTTCATTATTTCAACATCCATAATAAATTGACATTACCTATGCCTAAAAATAAATCTATGCGCTTCTCTCCTATAGATCACAAAATCAAAAAAATGCATTCTCTCATGTAACACAGAGACTCTTGAAGAGAAACGAAACTCATTTTATCGCCTTCTTTGTTTATGTTTTTCCTTTAGTAAATTTCTTTTAAGTTATTGATTCTTGCAATTATTTTCCTCCACTTTTACATTTCACAAAAATGTCAAAACATTTCGGTAGCTTTGTGACTTGGTAGGAGAACTTGTACTCTTGAAAGAGAGGTCACAAGTTCAAATCCCACTTGGGGGTAGGGTATGTATGCCTCATTTGTAGTGCAATTAGGTACCTCCTAAAAAGGAGTATGAGGTAGTCCCATATCATTATCACCATATGTTAACCCAAAAATATGCAACCCAAAAACTATGGCTAGTGTCATGGACTATAAAAGCCCCTTTCCTTTCCTTTCCTTTTGGTATATGTGTATAAAATCAACTAACACATGTCAATTGATGAGAATCACATACCTTCATATGACTTACTTCCTACACAACAAGGCCATGAATTGCATATTTTCATTTGATGGGAAAATTTATTATGAGGATCCAGAACCAAACTATACTCCACTTTGGTTCCATGGATCCATCAATCCCTTTACAAATGGTAGGATATTTCTTAAGTGACATGTATGCACATTTATCATGCAGTTTTATTATTTCTATTACATAACACCTTGTATCATGTCGACAACAAAGCTTGGGGTCCTTTATATAATGTTTTTCTTAACCTGACCAAATAACCTTTGCCAAATGCTCATATAATCAACCAAATTAATAACATCCATTACATCCCATAGATGGTTCAATCTGACTTTTGTGCATCTCTGCAATACTTCCTTCTGAGATGTGACTGGTGGTTGAACTTATTGGAAGATTATCATTCATTATAGAACCATTTTTATCATCCCTTTGCAACACAAATAACTCCTAATAACTTCCATGTGCCATAGTTTTGTCTAATTATTCGACATGATGTAAGGACCGCCCCTACAAAATCAATCCCACATCAGTGTTCTTCATAAAATGTTGAAGTCAAAGAAAATCAAAGTCCTTTAAATATTGACCAATGAACATTAATTATCAATTATCATTAAATATTAAAGAAATACATATAACAAATACCAAAATACCGAGATGGTTTGAATAAACATGGCCAACTTGTAAATGAGCTCCAAAACCTATCTAAGGACACAAGGACAAGAATATTGTAGGAGTACTTTACCACCCTACCATGAAGCTGTTAAGCTTCCCCAGAATCTTTCTTGACATGAAAGATACCCAGCCTGACAACAAGAAAGACTAACTAGGTAAAACCAAGAGATGTAATGGAATTATGTGGTTAAAAGAAATCAAGTTCTAAAAATATGCATTGGATGAAGATAACTCATAAGATATTTAGTTGTAATGTGTACATGATAAAGACATAGAAAGTTATATTTAGGTCAATATCCAACTTATCATAGTCAAAATAATTTAAACATCCTTATTTCCAATTCACATCATAACCATCATATATGCATGTGAAACATGTAAGATAAGCATCATAAGTATTTCATAAAGTACCATCAACATGTAATGTAAAACCATCACAAGAATCAATAGAAGATGTTTCAATTCCACATTCAACATATCATCTTAAAATAAATATCATGTATCCAACCAAATATGATAGTTTGGGTGAAGGATAAAATGATTATTTCATAAGGTATAGTTTACCTCAAGTGCATATCAAACCATCGGAAAACAACACACACATACAAGGGAAAACCAAAGGACATAAATAAACTCTAAAGAAATAATTATTTACTTACCCACTATAAGCTCTTAAACATGCCATTAATCACATGTCTACTAAAAACATGAACACTTGTGAAATAAATACTATATGGAGACTGTGCCATCAATATGATAATCATAATATGCATTACAATGTAATTCAATTGTTAACCAAACATAATATGAATGAAATGATGATATCTAACAATAAATGTCTCTATATGCCTAAAATATAGGATGCAAGCACTTATTGCTTCCATTCCAACTATTAAAACTATCAAGCTTTAGACTAGCAGATACTAATGAATTTCAAAGGCATGACACATTTTTATTGCAATATTAGGAGTTTGATAATAAGATCCTTAGTTCTATTCAACTTTGACTACTCTATCTTTTAAGAAGGTCAAAATTAATGCAATGCTTTGAGTTTCCTGAATCTCAATTTACTAACTTTAATATTTTTGGTTTGTTTCCTATCTTGTTCCCAAGATTCTATTTAGGGTTATATCAAGTCATATTCCTTACTTTTTTGTTACAGAAGCAATATTAGTGATAAACACCAACATTTAAATCAAAATCTGTTTTACGTTACTGAGTTGAATGTCCTATTCAATCATGATAACAAGTTAAAGGGAGATCATCACTCCTTAAAAAATTCTATAGTCATATTCTACTATATGTTTGGATGTAAATTCTAGTTATTAGTTTTGTTTCATGCATACATGTTGACAAGAAGGAAGGTATCTAATTACATCTAACTTTCTAATACACAAAAATGTTTTTAAGTCATTTCCTGTTCAAGATATAACTAGTTTTTGCATCAGTCATGGCAATACACACAACAAGTGAGTAGTCATGAATAATCAAAAAAAAAAAGAGAGGATTCTAGTTCAGTTTAATTAAATTCAATAAAGATAGAAAATTCCAGCATAGGTAAAGAATCACTGATTTAGTAATATGTTGAACAATATGCATGAGTCTCACTATCTATTTAAAATGAGTCACTGGAGACCATATTTAGATAATGTGGAATTACAGAGAAAAGTAAAAGGGAAAACTCCCAATGATATTAACATAGGGTTAAATGAAAAAATAGCTAAACTATCATTTCTTTACAATCCAAGATTTCATCTTCAACATTTCTATTTAGTAATGTCACATACAGTGTGAGTTTCATAATCACAATCTGATTTCTACTTAAACCAAATAACAATACTCTTTTAGAACCAAACAGAGAAGTTTTAAGTTTTTCTATTATTTGAGAATTTTAAGAAAATCAAAAAATCTTTAAGAAACTCTATTCCTAGTCATCTTATAACACTTTGGTTTAGGTTATCTTCAGTAGTGATTTATACACAAATGTTGATTAGAGCCTAAAACTTCATCAGACGAAAGGTAAGAACCTAAATGTAAATTCAAATAACAAAACAAAAATGGAGAACGCTATTTTGAGCTTACTGAATAATGTTGAGGGTTTTACACATCATCTTGAAGTTAAATGTGAGCCTCAACAATTTCAACAATGGAAAAAAAAAATTCAAACAAATCCAAACTTCACGTTTTGAAATCATCATATGTAAATTCATCCATTAACAAGAAGCATATCACCATCTTTGGCACAATTCAACTATAACAACTTTTTGATAACGAAACAAGGAAAGTAGTTGTTGAGTCTGTATGAAAAAAAATCTAACTTCAAATGCAAAGCAAAGAACCTGGTGCTATATGCACATATAACTCCTCCTTCCTATGGCATTTCCCAAGAATCCCTCTTTTGAGCCTTCTTCTCTCCAGCCATCGATGATCCTCGTACCACTCCCTTGTTTCATTTAATAACTTTGCTTTTCTTTTTTTTCGATCGTGCAACTAACTAAATTACTTGACACATATATCAAAACAACCTCCTTATTTTTCTTTCCTAATTAATAAGTTTTCCATTAATAAAATTTTCTACCAAAAATTTCAAAAAAAATCCACGTGGCATTTTAAATTTTTTTTCCATTTTGTTCGGTTTGTGAACAAATGGGTTGTGATATCCTCCCCCACTTGGAGAATGCATCGTCTGCATGTAAATATGTAGAATTCACAATCATATACATATAATTTCAATAATTCTATATTATAATGGTCAATAATCTAACTTCTATTATTCATAATAATGCACACATCTACATTCAACTCTATCAACAAAACTATCTTTCATTTACTCAAATAAAGTCAAATTTTCATTTCCTTAAATGAAACCTACATTTCATTAACACATTAACATATTAACTCTCATGGAACTATCTCTCTAAGGACAATATTTTCAACCAAAAGTTTAACACTTATTTGAAGTAATCAATTCAAGAGGAAAATAACATACATTTTATAGAAGCACTTGTATAATAATCATTCCAAGAACCTTTTTATATGTGAGTGGGTGAATTCCATTACCATCCCATAGTTTTACAAGGTTAGACTACCTCTCTCTGATAATATTCGCCCTTTCTAATGATGCATTGTTCCATTTGTTGCATTACAGGAACACCACCAAATGTTAGTCCATCATATATTATAAATCAAATCAATTTTCTAATGAAATGTAAAATAAAATACTTCCTTATCTCAAGAAGTCTCAAAATTAAGGAACATGTTACCTTAAAATCACATGATATAACACACGTACCTGTGCTTACTTATCATACCTTGGCATCACCTGGATTTGACCCTGCCATCAAGTGCTTCATATCCACTTCCTTCCATACTTATTCATGTACACTCACGATACCTTTAACTCATTCCTATTTCAATAGCTCAAGAAGATAAGTATTCAATTATAATCACCAAGAGTCAATGTTTTTCTTAAACTCATATTTAATCACACCTTGAACAAGAGTACCAAGAAAAATCAACCATACATATCATACATGCCATCTAACATGTGGTGCTTGCTAAGTGAGTATGTGTCCACATCAATAGGTTAGTGTCCATAGTACATAATCAAGTAATGCAATTACATTACATCTAATTCATCATCATTTGATTCGTCATGAAATATAATGACATACACATATAACATCATCAATGTACTCATTAACATTCAATCATCATTATTTATCTAAATTCATCGTCAAGCTAGTCCTTCATCACATCCAAGTTCATGAAACTAAACATAATAGAATCAAAACCCAATTCACTTAAAGAACAATGACTCTCACTAGTCACTAAGAGGGAATAGATGTTTAATGACACCTTGTGTCCAAGGGTTGTTAAGAACATAACCAAAATTCACATGCATCACATGCAATTTATCTTGATAATCACACATTTCTAAATGCATAATGGAACATGCAATACTTTTGCAAATGAAATCCATGTTCTTCCTACTTATCATACTAGGTTACTCAATGAACATCATGAATCTATCATAAAATTAAAATAAATTCTTGCACCACATATGTGCATCACATGTCATTTACACAATAAAAGGATATTTTCATTGCTATCACAAGCCAAATATTGAATTCATGGGCACTCATAACCTAGTGCAAAACTCAGCCATCATTTGACTATCTCAATAGTTAATAGAAATCCATGCCAGTCTTCCATCACACATGAAAGGAAATAAATACTTAAGTATACTACAACAATAGTAATATCATACCATCACATAATTTAAATAAAAATATAATCATAACCATATGAGGGACACAAATTACAAAATCATTCCATAAACTTTCTATTTTGATAATCTATAAAAGAAAGCAATTGTCAACCCAAAATCTTCACATGCATAAGAAGCATCTTATTCTTCTATGTCAGAGTAATCATAACTAGAAGAAACACCATGCAAACCATGTCATCAACCCATATAGAAAAATTTAAGTTAGTTAACTTACAATTGTGTGTCTAGCATAGTGAACTCAAGGCCCAAGTGTGGAACCAAGAGCTCTGATACCATATGTAAGGACTGCCCCTACAAAACCAATGTCACATCAAGATTCTTCATAAAATGAAAAAGTCAAAGAAAATCAAAGTCCTTTAAATATTGACCATTGAACATTAATTCTCAATTATTATTAAATCTAAAAGAAATACATATACTAGATAGCATAATATTGAGATGGTTTGAATAAACATAGCCAAACTCTAAAGGAGCTCCAGAACTTGTCTAAGAACACAAGGTTGAGAATATTATAGGAGTAATTTACAACCCTACCATAATGTTGTTAAGCTTCCCTGGAATCTTTTGTGACATGAAAGATACCTAGCCCGACAACAAGAAATACGAACTCGGTAAAACCACGAGATATAATGGAATTGTGGGGTTAAAAGAAATCAAGTTCTAAAAATATGTATTGGATGATGATAACTCATAAGATATTTAGTTGTAATGTGTACATGATAAAGACACAAAAACTTATATTTAGGTCAGTATCCAACTTATCATAATCAAAAGAATGTAAAAATCCTTGTTTCCAATTCACAGCATAACCATCATATATGGATGTGAAACATGTAAGATAAGCATCATAAATCTTTCATAAATTACCATCAACATGTAATGTAAAATCCTCACAAGAATCAATAGAAGACATTTCAATTCTACATTCAACATAACATCTTACAATTATTATCATGTATCCAACCAATATGATAGTTTGGATGAAGGATAAAATGATTATCTCATAAGATATAATTTACTTCAAGTGCACATCAAACCATTGGAAAGAAACACCCACATCCAAGGGAAAATCAAAGGATATAGATAAATTCTGAAGAAACAATTATTTACTCATCCACTATAAGCTCTTAAGCATACCATTAATCACATGTCTACTAATAACATGAACACTTATGAAATAAATACTATATGGATACTATGTCATAAGTATGATAATCATAATATGCATTACAATGTAATTCAATTATTAACCAAACATAGTATGAATGAAATGATGATATCCAACAATCAATGTCTCTATATGCCTAAAATATAGGATGCAAGCACTTATTGGTCCCATTCCAACTATTAAAACTATCCAGCTTCATACTAGTAGATACTAATGAATTTCAAAGGCACAACACATTTTGACATATGTCAATATTAGGAGGTTCGATAATAAGATCCTTAGTTCTATTCAATTTTGATTACTCTATCTTTTAAGAAGGTCAAAAGCAATGCAATGCTTTGAGTTTCCTAAATCTTAATTTACTAACTTCGATATTGTTAGTTTGTTTCCTATCTTGTTCCCAAACTTCTATTTAGGGTTATATCAAGTCATATTCCTTACATTTTTGGTTACAGGAACAATAGTAGTGATAAGCACCAATATTTAAATCAAAATCTGTTTTACATTACTGAGTTGAATGTCATATTCAATCACAATAATAAGTTAAAGGGAGATCATCACTCCTTACAAAAATTCTTTAGTCTTATTCTACTATTTGTTTGGATGTACATTCTAGTTATTAGTTTTGTTACATGCATACATGTTGACAACAAGGAAGGTATCGAATTACATCTAAGTGTCCAACACACAAAATGTTTTTAGATCATTGTATGTTCAAGATATAAATATAGTTTTTGCATTGGTTCTAGTAGTACACATTGTATCACCTAATTTAGTAGTGTAATAAAGGAATACTAACTAATAAAGCATTCACAAAACTAAACAAGTTAATACTTATGATAGGACAAGGTTATCACCAAAAGGAAGGCAAACCAAGAATGATAAGCTACTTGGGCATAACCTATGATGATGAAGCTATGTCCTTGGTGGATAAGGGATGTATGCTTATGGTGTGCTCAAGCTTCCAATGGGTAGGTGTTTTTACCAAGTGTGTATATGGGTGAGGGTTTCAACAATGGATGTATGGATGACTTTCAACATTATGATGGTATTTTGGTAGTTTTTAGGCTCTCATAATAGAATTATAAGTTTGTATAAAAGTGGATGATGGATTGTGAGAGGGAAGGGCTTTATTTATAGGCTAAGGGGTAGTGAGATGGATGATCAAGATGCAAGGATGGAAGAATGGTGAGGAAGGGCTAAGATGCTTTGAAAGGGAAGCACATGGATTGTGCTTGTTTAGAGCCAATAAGGGAGTGACACTTGTCAGAATAAGGATGAGTGTGAGGGGATGGGATAAGAGTTGGTCAAAGGGAGTAATGAAAATAGAAGAGTGTGTAAGAGGTATGTAAGAGACATAAAGAGGGATGTAAGAGGAATTACTGGCATGTAAGAGCCATTAATGCTCTTGGATAGGGATGAAAGAGGATAAGGGAGACTTGTTGACTTTGGCTTGGGTTAGCAAGTCTTAACCCTTTCTTAAAGTTGTGCACATGTTTAGGAGGGGGATTAGACTTAGTTTAGGAAAGAGGTTAGGGGGCAAGTGGCTTATCTTTGATGGAATGGGTTAGTTAGGTGGCTAAGTGAGGTTAGTATGGGTGAATGGGTTGGATTAGGGGTAAAGGTTGCGTTTAGGGATGTTTTTAGGGGTTTGGATAATTTATTAAATGATTGATTTAATAAAATTGGGAATGTGGGATTAAATTAAATAGATTTGAGTATTTATTTAATTTAATAGAGGAATAGGGATTTAATTGATAGATTGATTTTGGGTTATCATTTGATTTTACCAATTGGACTATAGTTAATTAAATTAATTAATTAACTAGAGGATGGTGATTAATTAATTAAATAATAAATATTTAATCAATAATGTCCTAGGAGATGACTAAATACAATTACTTAGTGATGTTTAGGTGTCCACACACAACAAGTGAGTAGTTATGAAAAATCACCAAAAAATAAGGATTCTAGTTCAGTTTAGTTAAATTTAATCAAGATAGAAAATTCAAACATAGGTAAAGAATCATTGATTCAATAATATGTTGAACAATATGCATGAATCTCACTATCTATTTAAAATGAGTCACTAGAGACCATATTCAGATAACGTGGAATTACGAAGAAAAGTAAAAGGGAAAACTCCCAATGATATTAACATAGGGTTTAGTGTAGCAATCACTAAAATATCATTACTTTACAATCCAAGATTTCATCTTCAACATTTATATTTAGTAATGTCACATATAGTGTTAGTTTCATAATCACAATCTGATTTCTAGTTAAACCAATTAACAATACTCTCTTAGAACTAGATAGAGAAGTTTTAAGGTTTTCTATTGTTTAAGAATTTTAAGAAAATTGGAAAATATTTAAGAAACTCTATTCCTAGTCATCTTATAACACTCTATTCTTGGTTATCTTCAATAGTGATTTATACACAAATGTCGATTAGAGTCTAAAACTTCATCAAATGAAAGGTAAAAATCTAAATGTAAATTCAAAATAAAAATAAGAATAGAGAACATTATTTTGAGCTTACTAAATAATGTCTAGGGTTTTACACATCATCTTGAAGTTGTACGTGAGCCTCAACAATGTAAACAATAAAAAATAAATAAATAAAATTCAAACAAATCTAAACTTCACATTTTGAAATCATCATATGTAAATTCATCCATTAACAAGAAGCATATCACCATCTTTGGCACTTGTATGGAGAAAAAATCTAACTTGAAATGTAAAGCAAAGAACCTGGTCTAAGTATCTATTATATGTAGTTAATGTCGAATGAAGAAATGTTAAGTTTGGAAGAAGTTATGTAGGTTTTGGTGATGTTCATTCCGAGATAGAGTTTATAGAGGCATATTATGGTAAACTTATTATATCTCTTAGTGAAATTGTTATTCTGAGAATCGAGGTTGAGGATATTAAGAAGACATGTTGATGATGATGTGGCTAAGTTTTCTCATCATAATGTTACATATATATGGAAAGATATTCAAGTTGCAAGGCCGAAGATTAATGTTATCACTAAGTGTAACATGTTCTTAATGTGGTCCTATAATAATTAATTGAGAAAGTCTAATAGTCAACTCAAGGAATTATTTTATGGGCTTGGTATAAAGGAAGGAAATTTTCCTTTATCATGTGGTATGGAATTGTATCAATGAGAAGTGATTGTAAGCAGCAGAGAGAGTAGAATGTGAAGTTGAGAAAAGCAGAGCGGAAGTGAAGGAAACTTCATTATCAAGGTTTTATTGTGTGATCCAAGGTTTGATATTTAGATCCAAGGTTCATGACCTAGTCTAAAAGGTCTAATAATGATTGGCTTGATTGATAGAATAGAGGAAAGAGGAGCTTAATAGTAAATTACTTGTTTGGGTAGTGAGCTCTTGTAGTTGAAATTGTATGTTTAGGTAATGGGCTCTTCTTGCATACATTGTACTACAACTCCTAACATGGTTGGCACAACTCCTAATAGGGTTGGAATCTTCTAACATGGATTCAAAGTCTCCTAATAGGGACTCATATGTATTAAATGTTGTAATAGACTCCTAAGAAGGTCCATCCTCTAACAAGGAATATTTATATTAGTACATCATCTTGTGGGCATCATTCCCACCACAGTTTTCCCTCTGATCAAGGGTTTCCCTAGTTAACATATTTTGTGTAATTGTCTATATTCATCTTATTATGGTTGCTATTTAATTTGGTTGAATGGTTATTTTTATTTAAGGAAGATAAATTTTTTGATTCATGCCCCCTCTCAGTTATCTTGGTGAACTATTGTTTCTAACAATTGGTATCAGAGCATCAGGTCCTTGAAGATAAAGTTTAACAACTTTGGGAGATCCATGGCAAGCATATTTAGGAAAGAAATTCCAAAGTTTGATAGAAAAAAGTATGACAGCTGGAAGGAAAATATGAAGACACACCTATGTTAGGAATAAGGTGTCTCAACCTTGGATGATTCCTATTCTTTTTTTTTTTTTTGTAAATGTATTTTCTAAAAATTAAGTAATTAAGTGTGAGTATAAATGTCTAGTTGGCACGTTGATGTGTCACTCCACTTGCATGTGTCGACATCTTGAATAGTGTGTAAGGAGATCATGATTGAAATGGTTATGACGGATTCCTATGACACGTAAGAGCTATCTTTATAAGATATGATGATGGGTGAAGACATAAAGACATGTGGCAATTGATCATTGAGTACTATAAACTTGAGTCTCCATCTAGCACGTGAGGTTCGGGGCATCGCCCCCAAAAAAATTTGGGTTCCTACTTTTCTAGAGAATGGTAAAACCTTAATATAGTTCTTCTTTGGAAGTTTCCCTAAAATAGAAAGCACATGATATAAGAGACTTTAGGGTTGCAGATAGGTGAGAGTGAAAGCGTATTGTTGGTAGTGTTTTTATACAACTGGATTTGTCTGCTACGTCTTGAAAAAGCTTGCATTGCAAGTGTGTTGTAACCTTTGTGTTGAAGATAATACATTGTGTAGGTTTTGGAGGGGTGGGGTTGTTTTACCAAAAGGTTTTTCCCCACTGGCATATCTTTGTGTTTGTGTTTTCTTTCTCTATCTATTTTCTATATTCATAATTGACTACAATATTTTTCTTTGCATAATATTGAATCTAAAATTGTAAGGATTTAAATAGAATTTGCACAATACTTTCCTTAAGGGATTAGTGCAGGAAGTTGTTTCCACACCTGAGTTTCCTTACAACCTATTGTGTATGGGTCTGGAATATTGGATCTTGACAAAATCAAAAAAGATAATAATTGTTGAAAAGGATTTGGAAACTTGTACCAAGGAAGAAATAGATATTTTTATGTGTGACATGAGAGCTAGAAAAGCACTATTGACTGCACTTCCTAAAATTGAATACAATTAGGTAAAGTCACTTGTTATTTCACATTTGATTTGGAAAGCTTTGGAAACTAGTTTTGAAGGTGATAAACATTCTAAGAAATTGAGGCTACAAAATTGGATTTGTGCATTTCAAGATGCTAAAATGATGGAAGATGAATCTATAAGAACGTATGTAGGTAGGATATTAGAAATTACTATAGGTATTAGATCTCAAGGAGGAACCAAAGAAGATGATGAGGTGATATGGAAGATATTGAAGAGCTTAACACCACTCGTTAAGCCAACAATTTAAATGATACAATTGTTGATATCTTGTACCAAAGATTTCACAAAGGAGACATTGCTTGAAAGACTTGAAGTAGTTGAGAATGAGCTTACACAGTTTGGAGAATTGACCAAAATAGAAACAACTTTCAGTATCTTGAATATTCAACCTTGTTTATTAAGGAGCACAAGTGCTAGAGGAGATTTTTCTAGAAGCAGTAGATTTGATGAGGATGGAAAGATTGAAGAAGGAGTAGCCCTTCTAGTAAGAAGATAAAAAGATGGTAAGAAAATATTTAAATATTGGACTTGTAATGAATTTGGTCATTATGCATCTAAGTGTCCTAAAAGAGAGAAAAAGTATAAAGGAAATTACAAACCTAGAAGAGATAGAAACTGTTGGTATGCAAATGAAGAAAATGATTCTGATGAACAAGTAGTAAGTTCTAGTGATGATGAAATTAGATTGTAGTTATTAAAGAAGAAAGTCTAGAGAAAGTAGCTTTGGTGTCATATCTTGAAAAGAAATATGATTGGATTATTGACAGTGGTTGTTCACATCATATGACTGGTGATATGAGCAAGTTTGTTGACTTCAAAAGTCAGGATGGAGACATTGTCGGAGCTGGAAACAATGCAGCATGCCAAGTTAAAGGTATTGGATCTATAACTCTTGATGGTAAAACTAACACTAAGGATGTATATTTTGTTGATGGTTTGAAGCACAATATTTTGATTGTTAGAGAACTAGTGGACAAAGGTTATCAGTTATAGTTCATAGAAAAGACATGCATGATCATAGACAAACATGGAAAGGTAATTGGAATAGGAACCATATCTAGAGGTAATGTATTTTAGTTGAATCCTACTAAAATGACATGTTTGATTCCAAAGGTAGATGATAGTTGGTTATCACATAAGATATTTTTTCATATAAACTTTGATAGTATTGTGAAGATTAGTAGTATGTTTGTAGTTAGAGATTTGACTAAGATTGTAAAACCTACTAACACAATTTGCAAGGAGTGTGTTTTGGCAAAGCATAACAAAACTTATTTTCTCAGTAAGAAGTTTACTACTACATCAAAATTGGAGATTGTACACATAGATCTCAATGGCCCTGTGAAGACTAAAGGATTCTATGGTGAGGTATTTTATGATTCTAGTTGATGACTTTTCTAGAATGATGTGGGTTGTATTTCTTAAAGAGAAATCTGAGGCATTTGATAAGTTCAAAATATTCAAGAATAGAGTTGAAAATGAATTTGGCATGAAGATTAAATGTTTAAGATTAGATAGAAGAGGATAATTTACTTCAAATGAGTTTAACATCTTTTGTGAACAAAATGGAATGAAAAGATAGTTATTAGCTCTAAGAACCTCTGAATAGAATGGTATATCAGAGAGAAGAAATAGGTTAGTCATAGAAGCAACAAGAGTTATATTAGCAAAGAATGATGTATTGAAGATGTTTTGGAGAGAAGTTGTAAATACAACAGCCTACACTATGAATAGAGTGCAAGTTAGGAAAGACACAAACAAGATCCCTTATGAACTATGGTTTGATCACTCACCTATAGTTAAGTATTTCAAAAATTTTGGTAGTAAGCGTTATATCAAAAGAGATGATGATATTGATAAGTTTGATCCTAGAAGTGATGAAGGTATGTTTCTTGGTTATTCATTGAAAAGCAAGGCTTATAGATGTTATAATATGAGAACTAAGACTATTATGGAAAGTGTAAATGTGAAAATTGATGAGACATTCGGGATATAAGAAAGAATAGTTGATTACAATTCAGATGATGATGTTGTTAATAAGCCAAGGAATGATGAAGTATTCCTTGAGACTAACAATGATTTGTAGAATGAAGGAAAGCCAAGGTAGGAACAAAGCTCAGAACCTTCAACAGAGCTAAGAGTTGAGATGAAAACTCCTACTTCGGGAAAGAATATGACAAAGAACCATCTACTCGAGCAAATCATCAAAAGAAGAGATAAAGGAGTGATGAAAATAAGCAGAGTCAATTAAGAACTATGTTTGATATCCCAAGTTGAACTTCAGAATACAGATGAAGCATGTAAATATGATCATTAGAAACAAGTTATGAAAGAGGAATTGGATCAGATAGTAAAGGATGAGACATTTACTATTGAACAAAAGAAGTACAAATCTATGATTGGAGGTTTACAATACCTGACTCAGACAAGGCCGAATATAGAAAATGTAGTTAGAATTGTTGCAAGATTCCAAGCTGATCCCAAAGAAGCACATTATGCAGTAGTCAAAAGGATATTTAGATATCTGAAAGGAACACTAGAGTTTGGATTTTGGTATGTCAGATCTAATGATTTCACTCTAAGTGCTTATACTGATATTGATTGGGCAGACAATATGGATGATAGAAAGAGCACTAATGGTGGAGCCTTCTTTCTTGGAGGAATATTGGTTTCTTGGCTAAGCAAGAAGTAGGATTGTACCTCATAAAGTAAAATGGAAGAAGAATATGTTGCAGTAGCAAACAATTACAATCAAGTTGTTTGGATGAAGCAGATGCTTAAGGATATAAGGATAGAAATTAGTGAACCTGTTGTCATACATTGTGACAACACAAGAATTGTAAATATTTCTAAGAATCCAATGTTGTATTCAAAGACCAAGCATATTTCTATAAAGTATCACATGTTGAGAGAGAAAGTTGTAGAAAAGGAAATTAGATTGGAGTATATGAGCACTAAAGAGAAAATTGCAAATATATTCACTAAGCCTCTTTCCAAAGAGACTTTTGAGTATTTGCAAGGTATGCTAGGGGCAATGCCACTTCCTACATCAAAGTAGAAGATACAATAGTGCATTAGTCTAGTGTAACAGCGCACCATTATTTTTCTTGACTAAATTTTGATGCTTCCTGTATGGGGGAGTATCTATAATGAATAGAGTCATCTAAGACTCTTGTTGGATATTGTTTTGAATAGTGTCTTTGGACACTTGAGCTAGTAAGAATAAGTTTTTATAGAGTTTGATGATTGCTAAAACCTTTGATGTTGATGAAATACAACATGAAAAAAATCATGGGGGAGAAGAAAAAACATTATGAGGAAAAATATCATGGGGAGAAGAAAACACAAGAAATAAAAAGTACAACATGTTTGGGAGAAGTATAACATGGAAAAACAAAAAGTGCATTGAGGTATATTAATGGGGAGAATGATTGATGAAGAGGATTTGTTGGTCATTTTTGCCTTCCCACCAGAATCACCACATTTGAATTCAATGTAGTAATGTTCACGAGTTTTAAATATCCAAATATTCAAAAGGAGCACAAAATACCTTATGCTAACCTTATGATATTTCTTCCCTGCACATTCTAATGTTTCTGCGAGCCCGCAAGTCCCCATCATCGGATCAAAAAATATCTACGGTCGGCGCTATCTCACTATGGGAAGTTGCATGTTGTTTTTCCATAGCGACATAGTGCCTTTTGGCTACATGGCCGGTGGGTCCTCCCTTTTTCTTGTTGTTTCTCTAGCACCAAGTTTTGATAGATCCCCGGAGGGCACTGTGGTGCTATCAAAAAATTTGTGTTCCTCACTGTTAGCGACATAGTGCCTAGACAGAAGGTAATACTATGGCAACATCAGAAGGAAGGTGGGTCCCAAGTATGCCCCGTCGGATATCAGTGATGAAATTTTGCACACATTGGTAGTTGGTCAATTTTTTTTTTTATTGGCTAAGGTATGACTATGTAGAATGTGGGTCCTGCTTCACTTTGCGGGCCACAAATGAGGATTTGTTAGACAAGTTGGCACGTGGCCAGTTTCTTATTGGTTGGTATACTAATAGGTTGGATCCATCTTGCTCACTACCAGATCTCAAAAAATCAATGGTGGGCACTATCTCGCTATGGAAAGCTACAAGGATATTATCCATAGCGACATAGCACCATTGTGCCACGTGGATCAGTGGGGCTAGGTCACGCAAAGATGAAGATGCCAGGTGTGCTGAGTGGTTTGTGGGCCCATGTTTTCAAGTTTTTTTAAGGGAGATAGCATAGTAATGCGATGAGTCTTCACAATCGTCAGATCAGTCTGGATCCATGGTGGGCACTATCTTGCTATGGAAAATTGCTCAGAGGATACGCATAGCAACATAGCATCTCGACGACATGTGGCAGGGTGGGGCTAAGTATTATGAAACTGTCAGTTGGTGCCAGTTAGGATCACGAGGTCTGGCTAAGGTTTAAACAGTAGTTAAGGCATTGACGGTTAGTGGCCGGCAGTTAGTATAATGTTGCGGTCAAGATTTTTTTTTAAAGAAGATGATGCAGTTAGTAAATAAAAGAGGTGGTCAACTTGGGAAGACCTTGAAAGGTGGCAGAAAGGAAAGAAATTATTGGCCCACGTCACTCGTCCTGCTTGCAATTTTAGTTTGACTCATTGAATTGCTGATTCATGAGCCAAAATGATGGAAAACCAGGGTTATCTTGCGAATCTGACCAACCCAAAATGAGTGCAGAACGAGAGGGACACTCCACTACCCATTTTTTGATCCATCTACCTAGTCAAAATGGGTTAATGGTGCCATTTTCATCCTCTCAAGGAATTATTTGACACAGACAATCAGATATCATTGCACCTAGATCTATATCCAAATCATATTTTCTTCATGATTGTTCTCTGCAAGACTTAATGGCAGGTTGTTGTGAAGTAATTAGAGTTGGAGGACATCCCAGTTATGCCTGAGCTATAAAGGAAAAATTTTATGAATTTTGTAGGGGTCGACCTTTCTCTATTTTCTCTATTATTGCTCTCCAGATTCTCAGTGTAAATTCCCCTGTGCCTATGAACTACATGATTTTTTGCATTATCTCTTTCAGCCATTGGTATGAAAGTGCAAGAACTCTTTGCCTCTTACTGGTGTTTTCTAGAGATCTATGATCTGCATGACTGTATCTCCTTGGCCTATGAATGACAATATAAGTGAATCTCTCTTTCCTTATGTCATTCATCTTGATCTTCTGATCTACATGTGATTATTAGATTAAAGCAAGTCTGAATGTGTATATCCTTAGTTTCATTCTGGTTCAATAGTGCATATATGGGCAGAGTTTGGTCTGAACACTCTATTTTGGTGCATCGCCTCCCTAGATTAGAATAGGTAGATTTTCTTTCCATGCATTCCTTCTCCCTTTTCCTTTCTAAGAATAGTTAGGTGCACCCTGATAGTAAGAGGAAGCCGGCCTTCTCTGGAGACTCAACCTCACTCAAGTCCCATAGCTTGGAGGTTGTTTCCATGTTTCACTAGGTTGTCCTCATGCATAGGCTTTGGACAAGGGTGCAAACCTCAGTGACAACAATTTTTGGCATGCCTGGTGGGACAACTTTTTTGGAAAATTTCAAGCCTACTAGTGTCAAAAGGGAAGATTTCAAGATCAATACCGAGGAGATCATACTAGCTTTGGTGTTTAAGCCTTCAGGAGGCTCATTCTTCAAAGTACTTGGCGACTTTAAGCTTTAAACACATATCTGGTTCTAGACCAAAGTTGCAGTGATTCATGCCTAGAGCTAAAACAAGGGCATCTTCTAGAGGTAAGTTTCAGTATCAAGAGCTTTCATTTTCAAACCCTAGAAGAAGGAAGACCAAAATATCTTTATCACCGGTTAGGAGTGCAATAGTAACAAATACACCTACAAGATCTATCTCTACTCCTCCTGCTTTTAGATCTCGGCCTAGACTGCCATCAATACATATCAATAGATCACTTGTCTATATGGCATTTCTTAGAGATCATACTTGTGCCACCTTTAATGGTGGGAGCCCTCTCTTATCAGCCCAAAGACATGACATACCAGTAGCTTCCCTCAAAAGTATACTAGAGTTTACTGGTGAAACTTCTATCTCTCCCTTAGAACACATTCAAGAGGTTGCAAATGTCTGTAATATCCATGGTATTACAGAGGATGATGTTTTAGTTAGGCTCCTAGCCTCATCCTTGAAAGTAAAAGCACTACAATGGTATAGAGGTTTAGCTCATGGTTCTATAACAGATTGGGATGGATTAGGAGCAAGATTGTGCAAACATTTTGAGGATAAAAGTGACTATTTGTCACTTTTGGAGCAGTTGACTACTATTAAAAGAGCCCCCCATGAATCTATGACTGATTTTAATTATAGATTTCAAAAGACATGGGATAGAATACCTACTTTAGTGAAGCCTACCCCTGGTAATGCCTTCTTGCATTACCTTAGAGCTTTTAATAGTGATATTGCCACTACAATCCAAACTATGGGAGGAGATACCTTGCCTAATGCTTATGGCATAGCAATAAAATTAGAGAACATCCTAATACAAGGAGGTAAACTAGCTCCAAGGCCTCCTATGCCGTTCTTTTCTAATGTTCCAAATCATCAATGAGCAATGGATCCTCTTCCTACAACTTCTACATCACAATTCCTTACTCCAGTCCCTCAAGCTTCCACATCCTCAAATGGGATGGATGAAATCAAGGAGATGATGTAATCTCTGATGCAGAACATGGAAAAAAGAGAGAAGAACCTTGATAAAAGATTGCAAGATCAAGGGAAGAAGTTAGAAGATCAAGGAAAGAGGTTGGACGATAATTTCTCTATGATGCAAAAAGTGAACAAAAAGGTGATGACTTTAGAAAGAAAACAAGCTCAAGGTAGTAAGCCTCATCAATTGCAATATCAAACTTCGAACAGTGGTAGGCCTCCCAATCCTAATCATTGGAACAATTCCTTTGATCAGAACAGGCAGAGTAGCCATGCTTCGACCTCAAATGTAAATCAAAGTAGGGCCATAGTCTCTCAAAACAATATGGCCCAAGATCAGGATTTTTGTCCCTCCTGCAATTACTCCTATGCCTGTTGCATGTGTCAAAAGGTTGAATCTTATTTGGCTTTGACCATGCAAGAGCCTGCAATACAACCATCATACAAGGAGGACCAATTTAAAAATGCCTCAGTTATGCAAAGATAGGGTGATTTCTCTTTATGAATCTTCAGATGGAGGAGCATTGTAATGTAAACCAGGATTCCATTGCTCATAACACTAGAAGCAAAAGAAGAGCTATGGAAGATGCTATCCCTCCTCCCAAGTAGGCCTCAACTTCAAATGCAATATCTCATGAGCAAGAAGCAAATAATCAATCAAGTGCCTTTCAGCAACAAAGGCAAAATCATGGTAGAAAAGATACAAGTGATCCTCAGGTTATTCCATCTCAACCTCATAAATTGCAGCTCCCAAAGCTTCTACCAAAGCACCTGCTATACCATTCAGTGTGGTAGAGAAAATGAAGAAGACAAATGTGAATATCTCTATGTGGGATGTTATTGCTACTATACCTGTGCAAAAGAGGTTACTACAGCAAGAATTGGAAAGAATTGAACCAAAGGATCAGCCACCTAGTATGTAAAGTGTCACAAGCCTAGTACAACCATCAAGGGAGGTGGAAACAAGTAAAAAGGTTAGACCTCCTCCATTCTATGTTTCTCTAATTATAGGGGATAAACTAGTCCACAAGTGCATGATTGATTCAGGAGCTAGTAGTTCAGTGATGCCTAGGTGTGTTGCTGATGCTTTGGAGATGAAATATGAGCCCATTGTCAAGGATGTTTTATAGTTGGATGATAGTACTATCAAGACTATAGGGATCCTTAAGAATGTAGAGATGTCCCTACATGTATGTCGTGGTTGTACTGTAACTCAAGATATATCAGTGGCTGAAGTTAAGCCGCATTTTGCCATTTGTTTGTCAAGGGACTTCACGGCCCAAATAGGTGGTTACATATCTTTCGATTGGTCATATATATTTTTTAGAACAAGATATGGAGCCAAAGCTTCAATTAGAGCAGAGCCTCTAGATCTCCATCATACCAAGCCCCACACCCCTAACCTCATCAACATGAATTGCACTATCCTAGAAGTGGATGAGAATGACATAGTAAGTAAGCATACCACATCCCTAGCAGAGATACCTAATTTTCTCTTAGATGAATGGGATGATGCATATCAATTTGATTCTATATCAGAAACTCTTGAGATAGGCCTTAGTACATATTGTATATTGGAGAAAGATGCTTTAGTTCCCAATCTTGTGGGAACTAAAGAAGATATGAGTGGGATATGGAGTATGTACTTTGATGGATCAAGGAATAAGGTTGGGTCAAGGGCTAGTGTGATGTTGATTTCTCCTGCACAAGTAAGGTACTACTTCTCCTTTAGGCTCCAATTCATTTGCACTAATAATGTAGTTGAGTATGAATCCTTGATTCAAGGTCTCCTATCAAAAAAGAGAAATCCAAGCCTTAAGGGTGTATGGAGACAGTGAGTTGGTGGTTAATCAAGTGAGAAATTAGAATACCACCAAGAATGGTTTGCTCAAGTCTTATAAAAATAGGGTATGAGATTTGCTTGAAGGTTTCAATGCATTCAATATTCAAAGTATCCCTAGAAAGGAAAATAGATATGCTGATAGACTTACAACAATAGGTGCATCTTATGATGTGCTAGGGAATCTTGAGGAGGAGAATAAGTGACAAATTAGAGTGGTAGTAAGGCTTGCTATCCCTAATAACAACATCCATTGGCAAGTGTTTGAGTCTGATGAGAAAATTGTGAGCTTCTTGCAGAATGAAGCAAAAATTTTAGAGAGAAATTAGTCAAGACTGCAGGATCAGTATGGTGACCAAATCATTAACCTAAGCTCCAACAAGCTGCCTAGAGGTCTCATTACTCTAGAGAGTTTTTTTAATCCTGATGATCAAGCAAGAGGCAGGGCCATGAACCTAGCTGCTGATGAAGATGACTACACTCTAGTCATGATTACCAATGGAAAGTCCTTAAACATGGGGAAGGTCTGTTCTAAAATTGAACAAATTTTTTTTATTCATCTATGTCAAGAATTTAATGATGTATTTTCTTGGACATATGATGACTTAAAGGGCTTTGACCCAAGGTGTTTTTAGTATACCATAGATTTAATTAATGATGTAAAACCAGTAAGACAAAAATAGAGACCAGTGAATCCTAAAATTGAACCCTTAATAAAAAAGGAGCTATCCAAATTGATTGAGGCCCACATAATTTTCCCTATCAAACACTCATCATGGGTAGCAAACCTTGTCCCTGTTAGGAAGAAGAACAGAGAAATTAGATTGTGTGTGGACTTTAGGGACCTTAACCAAGATTCCCTTAAAGATCACCATCCTCTCCCTTCTATGGAGCGAATTTTGTCCAAGGTCAGTGGTTCAAAGAGATTTTCATTTCTTGATGGATTTTCTAGCTACAATCAAGTGTTGATTAAAGAGTCTGAAAGGTACAAGACTGCATTTACCACTAAATGGGGTACCTATGCTTATTATAAGATGCCATTTGGGCTAACCAATGTAGGTGCTACATTTCAGAAGGCAATGGAGATGGCCTTCAAAAGATTGATTGACAAGTTTGTCTTAGTTTACCTTGATGATATTACAATGTATTCTAAGAATGCAGAGGATCATTTTGATCATCTAAGACAGGCATTCCTAAGATGCAGAGAGTTTGGGGTTTCCCTTAACCCAAGCAAGTGTGTCTTTTCTACTAACCAAGGAAAATTATTAGGACATATTGTATCTAAGGATGGCTTAACCATTGATCTAGAGAGGACAAAAGCAATACTTGCCCTCCCTCTTCCTAAACACAAGAAAGGGCTGCAAAGTTTCCTGGGTAGGATAAATTTTGTGAGAATATTTATTCCAAATCCTTCTACCATGATGAAAACTCTTACGGTTATGCTCAAGAAAGGTATGGTCTTTGCATGGACCAAGGAAGGGAAGGAAAGTTTTGAAGAGATCAAGGCAGCCATAGCCTCGGCCCCTACTCTGATGAATCCAAATTTTGAGAAAGATTTCATCCTTTATACCCTAGGTGGTGAGTCAAGCATTTCTATTGTCCTGACTCAAAGAAATGATAAAGTTAACGAGCAGCCCATAGCTTTCTTTAGTGAAGGGCTTAAAGAGTATGAAGATAAGTATAGTTATGTTGAGAAACAAGCCCTTGCAGTCATCAAAGCTTTGAAGAAATTCAGACACCTCATGTCCCATAACAAGATTCATTTGTTAGTACCTCATGCCAGTGTAAAGGAGTTCCTTTTGAGCAAAGATATTAGTGAGAAAAGAGCTGGTTGGATTACAAGAGTGATGGAATATGATGTTGACCTCCAAATCACCAAGCTAGTAAGAGGGAAAGGATTGTGTAAATAGATGATGTCATCTCAAAAAATAGATGAGGGAGCTGCTATGATACTGATAGAGCAACAAGAGTTAAGAAATAGCGACCCAAGGAGTTGGATGGGTGATATGATGAAGTTTTATATTTGGATCTAAGGTTCGTGACCTGGTCTACAAGGTCTGATGGTGATTGGTTCGATTGACAAAATAGAGGAAAGAGGAACTTAATAGTAAGTTACTTGTTTGGGTAGTGAGCTCTTCTTGTAGTTGAAATTGCATATTTGGGCAGTGGTCTCTTCTTGCATACATTGTACTGCAACTCCTAATAGGGTTGGAATCTTCTAATAGGGATTCAAAGTTTCCTAATAGAGACTCATATCTACTAAATATTGTAATAGACTCCTAATAGGGTCCATCCTCTAATAAGGAATATTTATATTGGTACATTATTTTGAGGGCCTCATTCCCATTGGGGTTTTCCTCTGATCAAGGGTTTCCCTAGTTAACATATCTAGTGTAATTGTCTATGTGCATCTTATTATGGTTGTTATTTTTTTTGGTTGAATGGTTAAGTTTATTTAAGGAAGATAAATGTTTTAATATGGTCCTATAATAATTAATTGGGAAGGTCTAATAGCCTACTCATGGAATTTTTTTATGGACTCCTTATAAAGGAAGGACATTTTCCTTTATCATGTGGTATGGAATTGTATCGATGAGAAGTGATTGTAAGCAATAGAGAGAGCGAAATGAAAAGTTGAGCAGAGCAGAGCAAAAGTGAAGGAAACTTCATTGTCGAGGTTCTATTGTGTGATCTGAGGTTTGATATCTAGATCTGAGGTTCATGACCTGGTCTACAAGGTCCGATGGTGATTGGTTCGATTGACAAAATAGAGGAAAGAGGAACTTAATAGTAAGTTACTTGTTTGGGTAGTGAGCTCTTCTTGTAGTTGAAATTGCATGTTTGGGTAGTGGCTCTTCTTGCATACATTGTCTTGCAACTCGTAATAAGGTTGGCACAACTCCTAATAAGGTTGGCACAACTCCTAATAGGGTTGGAATCTTCTAAGAGGGATTCAAAGTCTCATAACAGAGACTCGTATCTACTAAATATTGTAATAGACTCCTAATAGGGTCCATCCTCTAAAAAGGAATATTTATATTAGTACATCATCATATGGGCATCATTCCCATTGGGGTTTTCCTCTAATCAAGGGTTTCCATAGTTAACGTATCTGGTGTAATTGTCTATGTGCATCTTATTATGGTTTGTTATTTTAATTAAATGGTTAAGTTTATTTAAGGAAGATAAATGTTTTAATATGGTCCTTTAATAATTAATTGAGAAGGTCTAATAGCCTACTAATGGAATTGTTTTATGGACAACTTATAAAGGAAGGACATTTTTCTTTATCATGTGGTATGGAATTGTATCGATGAGAAGTGATTGTAAGCAATAGAGAGAGCGAAATGTGAAGTTGAGCAGAGTAGAGCGAAAGTGAAGGAAACTTCATTGTCAAGGTTCTATTGTGTGATCTGAGGTTTGATATTTGGATTTGAGGTTCGTGACTTGGTCTACAAGGTCTGACATTGATTGGTTTGATTGACAAAATAGAAGAAAGAGGAACTTAATAGTAAGCTACTTGTTTGGGTAGTGAGCTCTTCTTGTAGTTGAAATTGCATGTCTAGGCAGTGGGCTCTTCTTGCATACATTGTACTACAACTCCTAATAGGGTTGGAATCTTCTAATAGGGATTCAAAGTCTCCTAACAGAGACTCATATCTACTAAATATTGTAATAGACTCCTAACAAGGTCCATCCTCTAACAAAGAATATTTATATTAGTACATCATCTTGTGGGCTTCATTCCCACTGGTGTTTTCCTCTGATCAAGGGTTTCCCTAGTTAACATATCCAGTGTAATTGTCTATGTGCATCTTATTATGGTTGTTGTTTATTTTGGTTGAATGGTTAAGTTTATTTAAGGAAGATAAATGTTTTAATTTTTGGATAACTAATTCAAACAAATCCAAACTTCATGTTTTGAAATCATCATACATAAATTCATCCATTAATAAGAAGCATATCACCAACTTTGAGATGATTCAAGTATAACAACTTTTTGAGAATGAAACAAGGAAAGTAGTTGTTCAGTTTGTATGAAAAAGAAATCTAACTTCAAATACAAAGCAAAGAACCAAGTGCTATATGCACAAGTAACTCTTTTTCCCTATGATGTTTCACAAGAATCCCTCTTTTGAGTCCCTTGCTCTCTAGCTGCTGATGATCCCCTTACCACTCCCTTTTTGTTTTTTTATCATGTAACTGGCCCAACTATTCAATGTATATATCAAATCAACCTCCTTATTTTTCTTTCCTAGTTAATAAGTTTTCCTTTAATAAAATTTTCTAATGAAAATTTCAAACAAAATACACGTGGCATTAATTTTTCCAATTTTTTCGATTTGTGATCAAATGGGTTGTGTCACTTGATCTTATTGAGCTTGTTGATTCTCCATTTTCATGCTCGTGTTGAAATTTCATGTGTAACTTTGGTAGATTGAGTTATCTCCTAACACACAAATTTTGAGAAATTTGCTCAAAAATACCCCCCTCGCTGAGAAATCCACTTGAATATTCACGAGCCTATGGTGTTCACATGATATCAGATGATATCTAGTGATTGGAGCTAAAGGAGAGTTAGAATCACTGCTTCTCATTCTCTCAAAATGGGTAGATTGGTAAATCACAAAACTAATTGTACTAGTAGAACCATTGAAATTGGCCATACTTGAACCATATATTTTGAACCTTTGAACCTCAAACCTTTAGGCCCTTTAAACTCAGCAAACTTGTGGACCTATTTGTACCAATTAGACCTATTTGAATAGGTTCAAAATAGTTCAAGATCTATTTTCAAACTTACTATTAGTCTAAGATTGGTTTTCACAATTGAGTGTCAACACACTTAAGAAATTTTCTTAGTTGATGTCGAGTATAATATAGATGTCCAGTTACAATAGATGCCAAGCAGATAGATAGTGCCGAGAAAAGTTCAACTACCAAGTGACTAATAGATGTCGAGTCAATATATGTGCCGAGTCACTATAGGTGCTGAGCAAGACAAGATTTCTATTGGTGCTGAGCAAGACAAAATTCCTATAGGTGTTGAGCAAGACAAAATTCCTATGTGTGTCGAGCATTAGTAATCAATAAGTGTCGAGTAACTCAAAATCAACATAAGAGTGTAAACTATTTTTGAGCCAACATGTGACGAATCTTGAAGGATTAAAAGATAAGATCAAATATTTTTAATTCCCTATGAAATCAACATACAACCAATTAGAAAAATGGAAAGAATTGAGCAGGGAAGATGGATGAGTCTCAATCATAGATTCATACCTAACCCTAAGTCTCGAAACCTTTGTAAGGAGGTCAAAACCCCATAATTTATTATTGTACAAGAATGCATGAAAAGGTATGTGAGAAGAGAATGCATGCAAGGAGAGAATACTAGAAAATTTTGAAGCAAGTGAAAGGCATGTAAAGACTTAGAAGAAGGACAACATTGCAGCATTAGTTGTCATAACAGAGTATCATCACTTTGAACAAAGTCATATCAAATCAAAGAAGGATCAGATCAGATTGGATAGAACAAGGATCTAAAATCAACAATTGAGGATTGTAAGTTATCAGGTCAACACATTCTACTGTACTTTCTAGCCATTGTATTAGGAGAATGAAAATCCTATGAAGATAGGTTGGTTTAACAACTATATTGTAAATCATTTAACAGGGTGAAATTCCAAGTGAATGTTTGTAAATCCTTTAGACAGGTCACTTTTAACAGTGTTTGAGCCTTTAATAGGGTAGGCCTTTCACAGGGCAGACCATTGTTGATGATAAAACTTTGTAACCTTGAAAAGTTACATATTGTTGTAGTGATAAGTTGTGGGTGTCATCTCCACCCCAGTTTTACCTTCTCATTTTGGAGGGTTTCTGGGTGATCAAATATTGTGTTGTCTATTTTCATGCATGCCTTTACTTTCATGTTAATTAGAAATGTTACATGCATGTATTGATTTCAGTTAAAAAATTTATAGCTTAAATTTTGGTACTTATGATTCACCTCCCCCCTCTCAAAAGTATTCTTCCCACTTGTAAATTCCAACAATTGGTATCAGAGCCAAGTTCTTACAAGGAGAAGCCTTACAACTTGAAGAAAAGATCTAGAAATGGAGGTTTACAAGCTTGGGAAGATTATAGAGAATTAGGAGATTGAGATACATCTCATTCTACATTCTCTAGAAGAAGCTAGGGAAGAATTGAGGAAATCCTAAAGATAAGAAAAGAAATCGCCATATCTGAGAATGATACACAATATAAGGAGATTGACTCCTCAAAAGTGTTTTCCAATGGAGATACTACGGAGTTCGATGCAGCAAAGAAATCGCCATATCTGAGAATGATACACAGTATAAGGAGATTGACTCCTCAAAAGTTTTTTTTCAATGGAGATACTAAGGAGTTTGATGCAGCAATTGTAGACCTGATGCAGAAAAATAGAGCTCAAGTAGAAGAGATTAGAACTCTCAAAATTGAACAAGAATCATAAACCATGATGCTTTCTAAAGTGATTGAATAGAAGAAGAGATCTATTGAAGATAAAGCTATGATAGAAGAAGACAAGAGAAACCTAGCCAATAGACTAGAGGAAAAGTCAATTGAGCTTGCAAGAATTTCCAACATGCAGCTAGACACCCTAAGCCAAATGATGAATGCCAATCATGAGCTAAATGTTAAGGACATTGAGATATCCACACTAAAGATGCAAAACTAACAACTGCAAAATGACTTGAGAAGAGAGAAGGAAATTGTAGAGAGCTTCAACAAACCTAATGAAGCTATCAAGTACTTTGAACAACTGTTGAAATCACCAAGATCCAACAATGACACTTTGGGACTAGGATACACTAGCACTGAAAAAGGAGAGTCATCTAAGACTGTAGAAGAAAGAAATAACAAAGGTAATAACACAAAGTCTAATTGTCATTTTTGTGGTAAAAAGGGACATACCTCTAATGTGTGTAGGAGCAAAAATGCCAACTAGCATGACAAACCTAAAAACTGTAGGACTAGAATCATTAGGACACCAAGATTTGAAGGTCACTATTACAATTGCAAGAAGTATGGACACAAAGCTTTTGAATGTAGATCCAAGCCCACATGGTCATCAAACAAGGGAAGAAGCCATGAAAACTCCTATAATTAGGACTACAACACTAGGCACAATTGTCACTACTGTCAAGAGTATGGACACATCCCTAAAAATTGCATAAGAACACACTTTAGTGGAAGCTATAGCAGATGGTTGAGCCAAACTACATGCTTTTTTTTTTGGTTGAAGATTGGATACATCAACAGAAATTGCCCAACAAGGTCAAAGGCACCCAACTCAGAGTTCAACAAAGAAAAAGGAAAAGTTGATGTTGAACACATCAGAGGAGAAATGAATAGAACATGGAAAATAAAAGATGAAATCAGCACATCAAATGGAGAGATCACTTCACCTAAAAGGTCAAGTGGTCACACTTGATCCAACTAAGAAAAAGAAGGTATGTGAGACTGATATTTAAATGTTTTATCATACATCAGTTCCAAGACTAAACCAATACTAAAAAGGATAGATCAACATGAATAAAGATGCAAAGTTAAAACTTCAAAATCTTCACATTATTTCTGAGTAAGGAAAGTTTCCTTCAGATGCTGAGTTGTCTACCAAAGCCAGTAGAAGCCAAGTTAGTAGTGGATGCCAAGTGAAGGGAAATTCATGTTAAAGCCGAGTAAGGGAAATTCTAGTGTATGCCAACTATTGGAAAATAAATGGAAGCTAAGTGAAACAAAATTGCATAAGGAGCCAAGTGGATAGTTGTATATACACTAAGCATTAAATGCTATGAAAAGAAGGGTATAAGGTCAAGTTTTCAATCATTTTTCATCATCGCTAACATTGAGCAAGAGTAAGAAGAGTGCAAAAATGGTTTCCAAGCAGAGATTGAAGCTTTTGTGCAGATCCAAGCCAAGATTCAACATCATTTCATTGATTCAAGGTATTTACACTAGCACCAAGCTACGTAGTTAAGCCATTTTTACGTCTTGAAACCCTAGTTTTAAGAAATGGCATCTAGCTCTAGGAAACCCCAAGAAAAGGAGTCATTTGGGGTTCAATTGTTTAGTAATGAATTCAAATAGCTAGATTTTAGACCTATTCCTGAAGTTGCTTATAAGAATGACCCTGTCAGAGCTTTATCCATAATTCCACCTAAAGTTGTGATGGTGCAAGATGTTAGGAAATGTTATAATTGCAAAATTGGAGCTATTGATGATATGGAGATTAGGGAAGCATACAATAAACTATGTGAGAATGGGGTATTGAAAGAAGAGTTTCAAATTGTTGAGAGAAAGGGCTTAACCCGTACCCTAGAGTTCCCTATTGTATCGAAAACTAAATGGGTAAGAATTGTGTTGAGAAGAATCCATCATGGACACCTATGGTTGGAAGATGGACCCATTAAACTATGCAAGATGATTATACATAAAGTAGCTAGGTATCCAACCCTAGAACACCCAAAAACCCTAAGGAGTGATTCTAAAGAAGCTATAGAGAAGAACACTGGTGCAAAGTGGAACAAGAGAGGGATGACTATTAACACCATCAAAGATCCTCTTGTAGAATTTTTTGTTAGGGTCATATCTCATAAGTTCTATCAATCAAGCCAACTCAACAGTGTACCTTGTATTGCAGTTGACATTGGGTACAAAATTGTTAAGAAGGATCATACTTATGATCTAGTTGAACTACAACTACAATAGATCATGGAAAATTTGGGAGCTATAAGAAGAACAAAGGGAGCCCAATGCAAATTTGGAGCAATTTTGATATGCATATTCTTTTCAATAATAGTACAAGTGAATGAATACATAAAACAAATGGGGGCAAATTTTGAAACTATTATGACCAGCTACTTTGAAGATTTTAAGATGTCAATGAGATAGAGACAAAGGATAGCTATCTCTCTTGTTGAACAACACATCAATGAAATTTGCTTCTTAGTTGGCATTGATTTCATATACATTCAAGCAACAGTACCAAGGGTGAGATGGCTAAGGGCACTTGGTTATGAGATCAATATTGATGAGGCATCAGTAGAAATCACAACATTGCTAGCAGAAGAAATTGACAAAATTGCTCAACCCTTTGGCACTTATGATGTTGTCATATCAAAGGTACACATGGAACTGAAAACAACTTCAGTTTTCAAAAAGAAAGATAAACTAGTGAAGAAGCTTAAGGCCAAATTTGGTGAAGGCACTACAAAAGGTGAGGAAGATGATGAAGAAGAAAATGAGGATGAAGAAGAGCAGGATCAAGGACCACTTGCATTGACGCAAGGCATGGGAGAAGATGCAAAAGAGGTAGAAGGTTCCAAGGAGGAAGAACAAGAAAAAGAAGCACCTATCATGCCTTAGCAAAAGAAAAGAAAAGCCACCACCAAACCAATTGCCAAGCCAAAGAAAGTTGCAAAGCCTAGCCCAGAAAAGCCTACCACAAGGGCCAGCACAAGAGCCACATCAAAGAAGGCTAAGGAGCAGGAAAAGAAGAAGGCTACTGAACGGGGAGGTCTAACCCAAAAGAAGGTGAGAAGAAAATATGTTGCACCCCCTAAATCAAATGAAGAAAGAACAAAATCTGATGACAACAACCAATTCAGAGTGGTAAGCCACACCCCTAAGTCTGATTTGGAAAACATGTGTGATAACATTAGGGATAATGTAGACTTATCTAGTTTAAAAGGTATTGATTTTACTAAGTTGAATAGAGAGGAGTAGAAAATTGTTGAAGAGTCAATCTACACCATGATGACAAAGTTCAAGAACACTTCTCTTGAACTTGACAATACAATGTCTAAGGAGTTATATTCTATTGTAGAAAATAAATGGCATTATTACCTCAATATGGAAAAAGAAATAAGGGAGTCAACACTGGCTCAAGTAAGGCATGAACTTACTAAATGGAAAATAAGCAAAGAAAATAAGAAGCATGGGAGAAAATTTGCACCCAAGTATAGGGCCTTTAGTATACTACAAAATAAAATTGAGGATGTTGTCAAAAAGTTCACATAAATGTGGAAGTTAATTTATGGCCTCATAGCTATGAAAGAAGGAGAAATAGATCCCTTTGAGGGAAGAAACAATAAAGACAAAGAGGACAACGATAAGGAGGAAGAAGGAGAAAAATAAAAGGAAGATGTTATAGTGGAGAAGGAGACACAAAAAGTTGATATTGCAACTGTTGAGAAGCAGAAACAAAAATAGAGTGTGCAAGACACACAATTGCCACCACTAAGTCCTCCACATGTAACTCCCACACCTACAAATATAGTAACTATTAAAAATGTTCCTGATAATTCTGGTCAGAATGTAAATCCATTGACTGCAGAGGATCTTAAAAAGATTCTTCACCAAACTACACTACAAGATCAGTTGTGTACAAATCCAGTCTTGGTGAGTGTGGAAGAATTGCAAAAGGTTGCAGCTGATATCACAAGGGATTAGGTGAATCCACAAGAACCACCTTCTCATATCCCAACAGCCACAAGTGGACAACCCCAAGAACAAACAGGCCAAGATACATCTGTAAAGGTTGACTCAACAGTTCAAGTCTTGACAATTGAACAAAAGACACAAGAGACAAAGGAGACAAAGCCTACAAGGGAGCAAACAAGATAGATAGATATATCTGTCTCTATAGCACAAGAACAAGGTGCACCCCCATAGATAACAATAATTGACAAAGAAAGATCTAAAACTGACAAGGAAGAGACCCCAAAGGAGAAGGAGCAAGAGGCAATATAAACATTGGCCAATTTGCCTGCAACAGGGACTCCTACAATGCCTCAGAAGGCAAGCACTATTGCCATGCCATTGCAAATATCTGAACTAGGCTCAAGCTCTACAAGAGTAGCAAGGGTGCTTCACTATGGAGACCCTGCAATAGATGAGGACATAGTCATTCCCAAATATGACTATGAAAATATGAATATTGATTAGAAAAATGAAGTGTAAGAGGCACTTGAGAGGAAGAAGAAGCAAAAGATACTCAGAAATGAGTATAAAAGAAGGCAAGCTTTTATTGAAATAAAGGACATCTTGCTAGATGCTTTTAGCTTGCAGGTACTTGATGAAATTGAGCCAATCATGGAGCAACTATCCAGTATAGTGGACCAAGTATAGAATGAAGACCTTGATACTAATGCAAAATTTTTAGAATGGTTTGAAAAGAAGTTTCAAATGAAGTGAATGAAAGAATATTAGGTGAAATAGCACTATCTCAAGTTGAGCTAGCCAAGAAGATTGAAAAGGTAAAGGTAATACTTGAGAATATATTCTCATTGTACTCAAAATTGTGTGACCCATCAATTTTCACACAAGAGACTAGCCAACAAATAACGATCATGAGAGGAACCTTAAGATATCAAGCATGCATCTACCTAAGGATCCAGCTTAGAGTGAGAAGCATTTTCAAACTACGCTTCACACTTAGAAGGAATTAGCTATACTCACAGCAGATGAGGCAAATACCAAGGCCAAGTTAATGCAAATTCAATCTGCCATCACCCCACACGTGGAAATTTTGTAGAAAGAACTGGCCTATGCTAAAAATGTGTTAAAGAAAGACCCCAATATATCTACACTGGAAGGCCTAGTTCACCTTGCAGTAGAGATAGCCATCTAGCTTAAATCACTAGAAATTGCACTAGATAATTGGGATGTTGCTCTGAGGATAGTTATGGAGGTAAATAAATCATTTTTGGCCAAGTATTCACTTAATGTATAGAACTCTTTGACATAATTATAATAAAAAAGGGGAGAGAGGAAAAAAAAACTTTAAAAAATTAAAAAAATAAAATAAAAAAACTAAGGGGGAGATAAGAAGATAAATTTTGAGGAAGAGAAATAGATAAGGCAAAAGGAAATTATAACTACAAGGGAAGACATGTGAAAGGAGGACTAAAACCAAAGCAGGGCAGATAGAACAGAGCAGATAGAAAAATAATGCAAAGGCAAGGCACATCAACTCAAGGGGGGTTACAATTTTTGAGGTATACAAATTTTTGAAAAAAATTTAAAGTTTTGTATATATGTCGAGCAGATGTATATTACACTCAAAAAGATTAGATTCATCATGTATAGTTAAGTGTTTTTGACACTCATGTCAAAGGGGGAGATTGTTGGTCTCATATTGGTTTTGACAATTGAGTGTCAACACACTTAAGAAATTTTCTTAGTTGATGTCGAGTATAATATAGATGCTGAGTCAGTATATGTGCCGAGTCAGTATATTTGCCGAGTCACTATAGGTGCCGAGCAAGACATAATTTCTATAGATGTCGAGCAAGACAAAATTCCTATGTGTGTCGAGCATCAGTAATCAATAAGTGTCGAGTAACTTAGAATCAATATAAGAGTTTGTGCCCTCACAAACTAAGATGTAAACTATTTTTTAGCCAACATGTGATGAATCTTGGAGGATTAGAAGATAAGATCGAATCTTTTTAATTTCCTATGAAATCAACATGCAACCAATTAGAAAAATGGAAAGAATTGAGCAAAAAAGATGCATGAATCTCAATCATAGATTCTAATCTAATCCTAAGTCTCGAAACCTTTTTGAGGTTGAAACCCCATAATTAATTGTTGTATGAGAATGCATGATAGACTATGTGAGAAGAGAATGCATGCAAGGAGAGAATACTAGCGAAGTTTGAAGGAAGTGAAAGGGGTGTAAAAACTTTGAAGAAGGACAACATTGCATCATTAGTTATCAAAACAGAGTATCAACATTTCGAACAAAGTCATATCATATCAAAGAAGGATAAGATCAAATTGGATAGAACAAGGATCTGAAATCAACAATTGAGGATTGTAAGTTATCAGGTCAACACATTCTACTATACTTTCTAGCCATTATATTAGGAGAATGAAAATCCTATAAAGATAGGTTGGTTTAACAACCATATTGTAAATGTTAGATTAGGTGAAAAACTAATCTCCCAAGAACACTTGCATGCATAACCCTATCACATGGAAAAAGCAAAGAACAGAAGCAAGAAAAAATCATGGAGGCCAAAAGGCCAGAGACATCTTATGGACATGCAAAGAGAAATCTCTATATTGATCCAATAAGTGAATGAAAAAATACAAAGAGGTGAATCCTTATAAAAGGAATCATGAAACCCTAAAAAGGAAAACTAGGTTTGCGCATTATAATTAATATAAATTATTAATTATATGCACCTAAAAGCAAGCTTAAGAACTAGAGTAATAAACCACTTAATTAACTAAATCAAGATGATCTAATTAATAAGTGAAATAAAATAATTACTCTAACACCCCCCCTTAAGCAAAGCTTAGGAGGAAGCTAACCTAGCAAAGCTATAAAAAGCAGGAAAATGGGTCCGGGCAATAAGGCCTTATCAGGTACCCAATACAAGGAAATGAACTAGATGAAGGAAACAAAGCTTCCAATCTAGGAAATGTCCCAAAGAAAGGAACAAGAAAGAGCATGAAGCATCTCTGAAGCATGAAGCTGCAAACACTGTCAGAAGAAACTGTTGGAACCCCCACTAAAATAGTGCATGCCAAGGTAGAGAAGACAAAGTTTGAAGAGCTGATCAGTTGAAGAGGTCGCCTCGAAAAGAAGGAATGAATGAGTGTCTATATAGTAGATGAACCATCCCATTGAAATGCATAGGTGCCTAGCCACTGCATCTACCTAGTACATAGGAACAAAAATTGAATACGTAGATCACTCAACCGAACCAAGGAAGCAATAGAGCCAATAGGTGAACTCCCCCCCCCATAATGCTGAACAGGGAGAGGGGTGATAGGAACACTGAAATGCAATGCCAAAAACATCTATAAGAAGAAGAATCAGGAACACCAACAGTGCAATAGAAGTACAAGCACAAGATAAAGGGCGGTGTCACCGACACACAACATGGGCTAATGTTGTGGAAGAAACATTCACTTGACAAAGGTGGATGAGCACAAAATAGAAAAACATCATGACCCTCCATGGCACTTTATAACTGAGTGAGAGTACAACAAACACAAGGTGTACAAGATCCCAAATATGCAAAAGTAGGCACTTTATCTTAGTATGTTTACAGAAAAAAGAATGCAACAGAATAGAAGCATACAATGGTCAGAAGTCAGAAAGAAGAGTGAGCCAAAAGAACAAAAGAAGAGATCCCAAGACCTGTAGAATCCAAGTAATCTGCAAGAGTGCGAAAGTGAAAAACTCAGAGAAGAAAGAACCTGGAGCAGAATCTGGATAAAAGATCTCTGCAACTAAATAACTCACAGAACCAGCTTTCCAACAATATCTGGCAAGCCCAAAAAAGAGTTCGGATGAGCGAGATATGGCTCTCAGAGTGCAAACCAAAACATCTAGATTTGACTGCCAAAACAAGCAACCAAACTACATCAAAACTCAAAAACACCTATACCATCATCTCCATCTCGAAACCAGCTTTCCAATGCTTTTTTTGGATCGAAAAAATATGTCTGTATGCTCAATTTACAGAAGAAAAACCAATAGGGCCTTTGAAAATGCATGAAATTTTTTTTTTTTAATTAAAAAATTAAAAATCCCGCACCACCCCCGCTCCGCTGGCGGAGCAGTGGTCGAGCGGAGGGAGGGTGAAGCGCGGTGGGGCCGCGGCGGACACTACCGGCGAAGCCGCTGCAGGCCGCTGGCGGACCGCCAGTGGTACCCACTCGTGGTGGCCATCAGCAGTAACCGCTAGCGGCTCTGCTACGGTTAGTTAATCGCTACGCAGTTAAAATTTACTTTTTAAAAATTTTTTTGCGATTTTAATAAATTTTTTGCCTCATAATGTGTGCAGGGGACCGTACGATCCAGTCAGGCAAAAAAAATTGCCTCCCAGATCAATGTTGTCCTAAATGGACAAGTTTTATATGAATTCTAAGGTTTTTGGGCGCTCTGAACGCAACGGTGATATACGTTTGAGCCTAAAGTGACTAGAAACAAAGGTCCCCCCCTAAATTCACATAAAAAAATTTTGAAACCCTTGAAAAACACCTGCTTCTGAAACACTTCAACAAAACACGAACAGCAAGCAGCAAGATGGCTCTGATACCATGTTAGATTAGGTGAAAAACTAATCTCCCAAGAACACTTGCATGCATAACCCTGTCACATGGAAAAAGCAAAGAGCAGAAGCAAGAAAAAATCATGGAGGCCAAAAGGCCAGAGACATCAAAGAGCAATCTCTATATTGATCCAATAAATGAATGAAAAAATACAAAGAGGTGAATCCTTATAAAAGGAATCACGAAACCCTAAAAAGGAAAACTAGGTTTGCGCATTATAATTAATATAAAATATTAATTATATGCACTTAAAAGCAAGCTTAAGAACTAGAGTAATAAACCACTTAATTAACTAAATCAAGATGATCTAATTAATAAGTGAAACAAAATAATTACTCTAACAATAAATCTTTTAAAAGGGTGACAATTCCAAGTGAATATTTGTAAATCCTTTAGACATGTCACTTTTAACAGTGTTTGAGCCTTTAATAGGGCAGGGCTTTCACAGGGCAGACCATTGTTGATGGTCAAACTTTGTAACCTTGACAAGTTACATATTGCTGCAGTGATAAATTGTGGGTGTTATCCCCACCCTAGTTTTACCTTCTCATTTTGGAGAGTTTCTGGGTGATCAAATATTGTGTTGTTTATTTTCATGCATGCCTTCACTTTCATGTTAATTAACAATGTTACATGCATGTATTGATCTTAGTTAAAAGTTTTATAGCTTAAAGTTTGGTACTTCTAATACACCCCCCCCCCCCCCCACCCCTCCTTCGAAGTATTCTTCCCACTTGTAAATTCCAACACTTACGAATCTCCGATACTAAAATCAGAGGTAAATATAAGAAATAGAATGACTGATTTCAAGATTTTAAAACGGGGTCTACATGGAAGAAAATGAGGGACCATTTACTTTTGCTAGAAATCATCTTGAAAGTGGAAACACAGATCATTTAACATAAGACATGGAAAAAAAGAGGAAAGCAAACTAGAATTAAGAAACAATACTCAAAAAATTTAAAAAATATGACAATAGTCTAAACACGGACCTCACTTTTCTTTTCTTTCTCTTTTGGGCTCTTTTATGTAGACATGCTTGATATTCAAAGCATCAGAACAAAACTCGGACCTCATCTTTATTCTTGCCCAACTTTGAATCAAAGGCGTATTGGTTTTGGTTGAAATAATTCTTAGTTTGTTGGTAAGCATTTTGCTTTTGTGACGAGTCATTTTGAATCTCATTCATCATCGATTGCCTAACTTTCAACGTGACAATTTTCTTCACCAATACGTTTTCGACTTGGTGAGTAGTGCATGAAATCATTAATAGAACAAATTATGTCCTCCATTATCTAAAACGTGCTTTATCTGTTCACCTCGTATACGCAATTTTTACTTTGGATTATTTCAATTGGCCCTTAACAATTATGTCCTCCATCATATTAAAAGTGAGCATATTGATGGACGTAAGGCGGTTTGAATGAATTACAATGTGCTTTCTCGTATATTGATGGGAAATAAATTAGGTTTTGACAATTGTGTGCTTGGGTTTTGGCATGGTTTCATTCATGGGAAATAAATTGGATATTGACAATTGTGTGCTTCTCGCAATGGTGCTTTTTCCACTTAGTGTGAAGACTTATAATCTTGACCAAAAACAGTAGTTATTGTAACATTCAAACTATATTTTATTGACATTTTAAAGATATAGAGGAGAAACAAAAACATGACACAGACAATTATGGAAAGCTTGAAACATTGCTTTTGTTGAGGAAATGGTATTGATCTAGTTTGAAATTTGAAATAATAATAATAAATCTATGGGTACAAAATTTGGTTCTATTTGGAGACCGGAATGGATATTGGTATTGTAGATGAACTTTCATATATCCATTTCATACTAGATTGACTTATTAGTTGTGTATAGATTTATATTATTCTTAAATAAGATAGTCTAAATGATAATAACATATAATATTATATTATAGAAGGAAATTAATATCATATTATAAAAAATGTCATGGATATGGATGTGAAACACATTATAATATGTAGAAAATAATTTTATTTTTTTATGAACGAGAATAATGAGAAATAACGTGGATGATTGCATATTAATATACAAATAAGAAAATTGGTCCTTTATTTGAATCCATAATCTTTTTAGCACATTCTTGTTATTGTTAAAACAATGTGAATGTTTTGTTGTAAACAAATTAAGATTTTTTGCAAATCAAATTCCTGTAAGATTTCATTAATGCTTTGTGATTTAAGATAATCTTCCATAATATTGAAATTTTTCCACATTTATGAAAAATATTCTATTCTTGAATATATTACAAAAAACCTTGATATCCAAACACATCTTAAGAAACAATTATTGATTCATGTTGTCTCTCTCTTTTATACATTTTATCCTCTTCAAATCATACTTCAGCAAACACTACTATAAAGTTATTGAGGGTTTCTCCAATTTTTCAATATCTATGCCTTCACTAACCATAACTATAATTACAATTTTTTCTCACCTAATATTTTGAAACAACTAATCGATAGATCAAATTTACCATAAATGAGACAATGTTATCTAGAAGCACTGAGAAATTATTGAGGAAGATATCAATCTCTTGTATTTGACTTACCAAATTTAGAATTTGCATTGGTTATATACATCATAAAGTTTTTCACTTCTTTAGTTTCATCATTTGTGTATGTCAGAATTATCTAATTTTGACAAATAGAAAAACTCAACATTTATATCTTCTTCATAAGCTACATAATTATGAATGTTAACATGTTGAAGAAAACTATCATTTAGCTTTAACTATAGACCTAGTAAATTCTTCTTAAATGACCATTGTGCTCCTCATAACAAATGAACTTCATCAACACTCACATTATAATATACTTCAAATAATGTTAAACAAAGGAAGATACAATTAAAATCGTATCGTCTAGCATAACGTTAGGAATGAGAACCATATTCTTTTAAAAAAATCTTCCATATCGATCATCCTAGAATGCATAATCTTCATTTGAAATTTACTTGTATCTAATATCATCTATTTTGTGATGTGGTTTTTTAGAAATCTAAATTTAAAGACTATTATTTAAATAATTAAATGTTTTTGTAAATTTTTTGTGTTTTCTATTTTTTTGTTGAGGGGTTAGGAACCCGATACGAGTCCACATGTGCACCTCTTCATCTTAGGGCCAAGGACTAAGGGCCATCCATGCCTTCAAAATCACCCGAAGCACAATCTTGACCTCATCCCTTATGGTGTCGAGGCTTATACTTAACAAGTCTTGATCCTTGTCGGACTCTTTGTGAGCCATTCAACTTCACCAATAGATCCTAGTGGGCTCTTTGTTTGCTAATTTGAAATTAAAACACTTGAAAATTGTTTAAAGAATTGATTTTGATTGGTTAAAAATGTTATTTTTTTTGTTATGAAGAGTCAAGTCTAATTATCTACAGGGACATTTAAAAGCGGAATTCTATGTGACGGCTCATGGTCTTCCACATTTGACTTCTAACAAGAAGATGGTTTATGAAAAAATGATTTCTATGTAGTGATTTTTGGTCTTCCATAAGTTATTGCTAATGCATTTTTTTCATAAAGAGCTTGTATTGATCTAATGTTGATACTAATCAATATTCAATTAAAAAATAAAAATTCTATTGAGAATTTTTCATTGAAAAAAAATTATCATTTGATATAGATTAACCAATCTAGTTGATAGTAATTTGCATATGGTTAATTTATATTTCTCATTATTAGCTACTTCAATAAATTAAAGTGAAAGAGATTTATAATAATTTAAAAATTTACAATTTGAAAGTATAACTCATAGACATATTTTCCAGCCTAAACTATATTGCATAAAAAAAAATTAATACTCGCATTGATATAAAATAAAACATACATAAAGCAATTAAAATTTTTATTGTAGTTTTATATCATAATAAAAATAAAAATAATTATATTGTCAATATTAAATATTTTTATCAAATAATCTCAACATGTAAATAGTAATAGGAAAAGTGAGTAAAAGCTCGCTGCATTACTTATGTTTATTTATTACAATCTATTAAATTTTTTTTTTTTGATCGGTTAATGACCGAACCCTTCTAAATTATATTAATATAATAGGTAAGATTACAAATATCTCCACTCAAACAAGCACTGGTAGTAAAGAATGGAGAAGAAAACCTCTAGCCTTGCTCGGAACCAAAGTCCTATACAAAATACATGTTTAAAAGGGGCATGCCCTAGTTTCAAATCTTTATGAAGGACAAATCCTTCTTTGTTGTATAACTATATAATTTCTTTTATGTTTATGTTAAATATATGTTTCTTCAATACAACGACAATCTTTGAAAACATTCTTTCCTTTACTATTTTAATGATAAGATTAGAAAAAGTCTTGATAATGTTCTTGCTCTTTGTGTTTATGAAATGAAGAGGTGTGTGATGCTTCTTTCCATATTGATTATAGGTTAGACGTTCTTGATATGAAGTTTCAATATGGTTCTCTACAACTTAAAACATTGATACTCATATTTAAACATTAGTCCAAAAGCAATGTAAAATATTGAAAATCCATCATAATTACTCAAATGTTGAACTAGGTCACCATATGCCCTATTTCAACAACACAACTAAAAGATTAAATCCTATAAGGAAGGAAACATAGAGGAAGGACTAAGCTGGAGGACACTTAGAATTTGTCTCTTTAATTTCTCCTTTGATTAAATTCTATACACTAAATGAATTAATATCTATATTTACCATGTTGAATTCTTAATATATATACCTTATTAATCATGCCTTCTGTGATTGAGTATGAGAATTTATCCCTAAGCAGTCTCTCAATATGATTCCCTTATTTTTTTATAATTCAATCATGATATGAGATAATGAACATTTTGTTTACCAGTCATCTTGCAAAGGGTACCTCCCTTTATCAGTTAAATAGAAAAATTAGAAAGTTATATAAGTACCCATTATCTAATTAATAACCCTCAATCTTTTAGTCCATTTGAGATAATGTATATCATTTAATAGATTCTTATTTTAAAAAATATCCAAATGAATTTAACCAAGTTGGTCAAATAACAATCATTACAATGTAAGATAAATCACACTATGAGTAGATAACATCTTTATATTGATAGTCTAAAATATACAAGGAGTCCATAATGGTTTGATTAAGACAAATTTATAGAGATCAAGACTAAATATATCCATAGGGTAAAGAGTGAGACCCCTCAAACTAGAAAAATTTCCTTGCATTTGAGCTACTTACAATCCATATAGTTTGATAAAGAAAGAAGTAGAAACCCAAAATTGCTAAACCTAGCAAAAGAGAGCCAGAGGAGCCAAACTAGCATAGAGTGTAACTAAAGAAGAAGCGGAGAAAACCAAAAGACCAGCTTATAATGTTGAAGAAATTGAGGGAAAACAAAATACAAACCAAAAGATAGAAACAAACTAAATGACCATCATAAGACCTGAAACTAACAGAGGATACCAACAAAACAAGAGGCGGGAGCGAGCCAAAAGAAACCGAGAGGTAGAGTGAAGGAAATAGGGTCTTTAAGAATCCTTCTCTCCTTTCTAATGCACCATGATAAGATCAAGCAATTCCTCCAAATTTGTAACCATAGAACCTAGGGCTAAGATAAAAGCCATTTTTTCCCTACTTGACTTATACAAATTTTGAAGGTAAAAGACCAATTTGTTAAG
Organism: Cupressus sempervirens; assembly: GCA_028749045.1. Taxonomy (NCBI): domain Eukaryota; kingdom Viridiplantae; phylum Streptophyta; class Pinopsida; order Cupressales; family Cupressaceae; genus Cupressus; species Cupressus sempervirens. The sequence goes on along the minus strand of CM053792.1, from coordinate 172,348,881 downwards.
GTCATCGAATTCCACCCCTAGTTCAATGTAGGAATCAAATGTAGATAGATATTGCAGAAGCCAACCCTTATTTTGGTGTAAAAAACTCCCATCCACCGAAGCATAAAGCCAATACTATACTCCATCTTCGATCATTCCCTATAAAACTGAATGTTATCTCTAATGACTCCTAGGAACATTAGCTTTCCCCAAATTTCTCAAATGGTTTGACATATACACTCCTGCAAGATGAATTTTTATGTGTTGGTTGATACTAAGCACCACTTTTGCTAGACCCTCTAACCAAATGGAGTCAAATATAATATGGCATGAGCAAATAGGATATGTGCACCAAGAAGGTGTACAATTTAGTGGTCACCACACAAAAAACCCAAAAACATTAATAACTTGACCAAGTTGTTTGAAATTTCAAAAAGAAGCTAGGCTTAGTTACCATGGCCAAAATACATAAAAAAACAAAACTTGATAAGGTTTCAAGGACAAAAAGCCCCTTCAAAACCCGATCAGGTTTTGAAGAAATAAAAATAGGCTTTACTCCAGAAGATCGAGTTTTGAAGAAATAAAAATAGGCTTTACTCCAAAAGTTGTAACTTTCACATCTGGAGTCCAATTGACTCCATTCAAAATGCGTTGGAAATATATTGAAAATCTCTACAACATAATGTAGATAAATCAATCCTATATCATAAATTTTTTATTTTCCATCAATTTGAATTAAGTATAGTCTAAAACATGTAGTTATTCTTTTCCAAATGCATAATCAATAGGTAAACACGAATGCTAACATATTTTTTATTCTCTCTCTCTAAAACACACATACATACACTCACTCACTAACTAAATAACACCTAAGATGTCTTTCCTACTAGCTCCTAAGCTCTTGCATTCTTTAACTAACTCCTAATTTCTCTCTCTCTCTCTCTCTCTCTCTCTCTCTCTCTCTCTCTCTCTCTCTCTCATCCTATCCTCTCTCCCTCTTTATATACCCTAATTTCTCTCTCTAACCTATTTATAACCCCTTTCCCATCTCTCTCTAACCCCTAATCCCTAACCCTCCCCCCTCTCTCTCTCCCCCTAACCTTTGATCCTTGAAATGAGAACTTCACGCAAAGAGAGAGGGGGTGTTAGAGAGAGAGAGAGAGAGAGAGAGAGAGAGAGAGAGAGAGAGAGAGAGAGAGAGAGAGAGAGAGAGAGAGAGAGGATAAGAGAGAGTGAGAGAGAGTTGGATAAAGTGACTGAGAGAGGGGGATATAGGAGAGAGATATTAGGGGATATGATGGAAAGAGTGAGAGGGGATTGGACATGGAGAGAGAGAGAGAGAGACAGACACACAGAGAGAGAGAGAGAGAGAGAGAGAGAGAGGCTTAGGGATTCTTATTTTAAAAACTATCCAAATGAATTATATTGCATTATAATGATTCTTGGTATACATTGTATCATAATTATTTATTATACTTGTAGTTTTGAAGTGAATTAAAATTATAGAGAAAGAATGTCATAGCCAAGTTTCAAAGAAAATAGTCAAATGGATAAAGAATTGAAGATAGTAGAATTCACGATGGTAGTTCACTAACTATGAGAATTATCTTGTTGGATGTGTTAAAGATTGGTAATGTGAACCATATGGAAGAAACAATATAAGCTATTTTAGAAATAGTTGTGTTATACATGTCATGGGCAATGTAATGTGTTGGCTTTAGGACTAAGTTGACTACACACTTTTGTTTAAGCAATGCACTTGTGACCAACTTCTAGACATTGAAATTAGATTCTAAGTTGACACAAAGATGTAATTAGTGAATTGAAATACATAAAAAAAATTTATTGATTTTCATTCCAAGTGGGGTGTATTAAAGTGGTAGAAACTATGCAAGCTAAACACTCAATTAAGAGAATAATGTGTATTTAAAAAGATGAACTAAGATGTTTATTTAAACACAAACCATGATAGTATTCTAATGAATATTAAATTAGATAGATGGTGAAATTTGACTCAAGGAATATATGCATGATAGATCTTATGTATTTATTTTATCTTATTTGTAATTGAGGCTGGTGCATCCAAGGGGTTTAGCTTAGTTAGTTAAAACAATGACTTCTCGTTATGGAGACCCTTGTTCAAATCTTAAGAGGGATATCTTTGTGGATTTCTTAGTGCTAACTCTTGGTCTTTCATTGGTTGTATGTGTCTCATTGTAAAAAGGTTGGTTTTTAAGTTGTGACTCTTGGTCTCCCAATCGTTTTTCATACAAAATCAATGAAAGTTCAAGAAGTAGATCCTAGAAACTATTCTCAATGTGGTTTTTCCCTTCTATGTTTCTATGTAATTCTTATGATCTATGCAATAATTTATTAATGTTGCATTATTTTTGAAGTTAAAGTTGGTATATAATGATTCATCCCTTTGTCTTGGTCTATTTGTGTGCCTAACAAATTTAACAATTAGAAATGCTTCAATTTTTTTATTCATTGATTTTAAAAAATTAGTTTGCAAAAAATGATTGTTAAGAGTGCATTCCATGAGTTGTATATTCTTTAATACATTTTTATAATTTTTTGAATTTTTTTTTAATAGATATACCTTTAAAAACTTATCACTAAATTCATTACCTAGATTCCACAAAATAATTGAATATGACAAAACATATAGAAAACGTAGTATAAAAAGATTACATATAAATTTTTTATTTGAATGAAAAATTAATTAATTTTTTTAAAAAGTGACACATAATTTTTAGACATATAAAGTCAACATGAATAACATAAAAATGAATACTTAAATCTATTCAATGTTTAGGAAAATTCTATAGTAGGAAAGTTCAAAAGTAGATTAATATTTCAATAATGGTTTCATGGAACTTTGATTTGTAATAAATAAATAAAAAGTAGATGGAGGAAGTTTAATTGTGCTATAATTTTTATAAAACACATGGGCCTCCAAAATAATGGTCTAACTCATCAAACGCTGAGAGAAAAAGACAAGTGGACTATATAAAACCTTGCCCAAAATTTTGAGTTGTGTATGATATGAAGTTGGTTGTATTTTGTTGGCCCAAGATTTGAAAAAATAGAAATTATTAAAAATTGGAATGTATTTATTGTTTCCCTTGAATTCAATTGTCTATTGCAGAATAGTAAAATAAATTTATAAAATAGATAGCAATAATAGTTATGAATTGTTATACAAAATTGTCAAAACAAAAAACTATTAGAAAACCTAAAGTAATGTTAAAAAACTAATCTAATATTTAGTACTTAGAAACCATGAAGATTAGTGATTAACACACACACACCCCCCCCCTCCTAATCTGAAGGGGTTAAACCAAGAATTCTTCTAAACTTTTCAAACATTTCTCTATCCAATGCCTTGGTAAAAATATATGTTGGCTGATCTGCAGTGGGACAATATTTGAGGTGTATATTATCATCTTTTACATGATGTTGAATCAAATGAAACTTTGTGTTGATGTGTTTTGTCTGATCATGAAATATTGGATTTTTAGCCATTTTGATAGCAGATTGATTATGAATCAAGAGTTTCATTGATGAAACAAGTGGTATTTGCAAGTCTTCAAGAATTCTTCTAAGCCATGAGATTTCCCAAGGTGCTTCAGAGGCTTCCATATATTTAGCTTCAAAAGAAGAGATAGTTGGGACTAATTGTTTTTTTAATTTCTAAGAGATTACAGTAGACTCAAAATGCATTAAATAGCTGGTTGTAGATTTATCATATATTAATTCACCTACATAATCTGAATTGGAATAGCCAAGTAAACAAAACTCTTTTGTCTTAGAGTATTTTAGTCCATAGTGTTGAGTACCTTGTAGATATCGAAGAATTCTTTTAGGAATCAACCAATGAGTTTGTCTAGGTTGTTGCATAAACCTTGAGAGAACTCCAACAACAAAATAAATATATATATGAGTAGATGTAGCATAGATCAAACTACCAAAAAATTTCCAATATATAGTTGCATCAACCAATTTTGAGGAGTCATCAAATGTGAGTTTGATATTTTGCTCCATAGGCATACTAATGAGCTTGCAATCAGCTATGCCAAACTTATGCAAAAGATCACCAATATATTTTTGTTGGGTAATAAAAATAGAATGAGGTTTTGAAACATCTCAATACCTACATAGTAATGAAGATGAACCAAATCAATCATATCAAATCCCTTCTTCAATTTTTCTTTCACATGCTGAATATTATTATCATCACTTTCAGTGATAAATAAATCATTCACATAAACAACAAGATAGATATTAATGTTATCAACATTTCTAACAAAAAGTGTTGCATCATCAAATTCAAAATACTTTAAATTCAACTTCATAAGATGCTCTGTAAGTTTTTCAGACCAAGCACAAGGTGCTTGTTTCAAACCATATAAAGATTTGACAAGCTTCAATACCTAATCTTCTTTCCCATTGACTACATATCCTTTAGGTTGAGCCATATAGACTATTTGTCTAAAATTACCATTTAAGAATGCAGTTTTGACGTCCATTTGGTGAATTTTCCACCCATTTTGAGTAGCAAGAACAAAACATGAATGGTGGTCCATTTTTATGTAGGTTAAAATGTTTCATCAAAATATATTCTCTCCCTCTAAGCATATCCTTTAGCAACAAGTCGAGCTTTGTATTTTTCAAGTGCGTCATTTTATTTATATTTATTTCTAAGAATCCACTTACAACCAAGTGGTGGATCAATCAAATCCCATGTTCCATTTTTAATAAATGCATCATACTCTTTTTGCATAGCTTTCCTCCAAAGGGTATGTGCAGGATCATGGTCAACCAAAATATGGCCTTAAGTGGCAATGGAAAAACCAACAAAGCAGGGTTATATTAACTTGACATGTAATTTTAAAGTAGTTATGGGCTTTATATCAAAAAGTTGTAAGAAAAGAATATGTAGGAAATTGAATGTAATTTTTAAACTACTAGGCCTTACCTGGAGAAAAAATTATTTGATTTGTCAAAATTTTGGATTTTAATGCAGTACTACAAAAATTTCAGGGCGAAAAATAAAAAGTAGGCCTATGTCTGACCAGCTTAATCAAAATCAAATGATAATATTTTTAAATATAATTATAGACAAAAAAAGTAGACTCATGTCTGGATGTGACGCATATTTTTGGGTATTTTTATTCCAAATAAATAATTAAATATAAATTTTTTGCTATAAATTTTCTAGAATAAAAAAACTTATGTGTCTAACCACCTTAACTAATTGAAAACTTTACAAAAAAAAAAAATTCTTATACTAGGCAAAGCATAGAATGTGATGCGACTTTTGGATTTCAAAATTGTTAGTTATAGATATTCTTTAATCAATATGTCAATCAACAGTTTATAGACATCTTCATTAACTAATAAATACTTATTGAACTCAGAATTTGACAACAATTATATCGATGGAATCTTCAGAGTGTTATAAAAAAAAAAAAAATTTGTTTCATTGAATTTCGATGAAAAATATATTGTTGGATGGCTACTCAAAGTCTAAATGTCACTGAAACCTATCTCAAACATGTTTTTTAAGTTGACCAAATAGGTTTGGTAAATAGCAAGCCTAAATGAGTACCAGATACTAGATCAAGTACCCGATGTGAAATTGGGTACCCGAAAAGTGGTGGCCAAAGTTTTTCCCAAATATTCATAGCCCAAATTTTGGAGGGAAACCAAAATTTGGGAAGTGTGGACATTATTATTATTATCATCATCACTCTTATTATATTTAGTAATATTATATTATTATTATATGATCTAGTAATATATTATTATTATATTATAATATATAGTATTATATTATTATTAAATATAATATTGTCATGAAATGTGTTGAAAGGGGTCATAGATTATCCTATGACCCCTTTTGACCTATTCGATCAAACCAAATAGGTCCCTAGGGGTCCTAGGACCCCTAAGGACATATGTTGTCATGAAATATGTCGAAAGGGGTCATAGGTTATCCTATGATCTCTTTCAACTCATTCGATCAAACCAAATAGCTCCCTAGGGGTAGTAGGACCCCTGGGGGCATATGTTGTCATAAAATGTATCGAAAGTGGTCATAGGTTATCATATGACCCTTTTTGACGCATTAGATCAAACCAAATAGATCCCTACAGGGACATATGTTGTCATGAAATGCGTTGAAAGAACCTATGACCCCTTTCAACCCATTCAAACAAACCAAATAGGTCCCTAGGGGTACTAGGACCCTTAGGGACATATGTTTTCATGAAATGTGTCAAAAGGGGTCATTGGTGATCCTATGACCCCTTTCGACCCATTTGATCAACCCATTCAATCAAACCAAATAACTCCCTAAGGGTACTAGGACCCCTGGGGACATATGTTGTCATGAAATGCATCGAAAGTGGTCATAGGTTATCCTATGACCCTTTTTGACCCATTAGATCAAACCAAATAGATCCCTATAGGGACATATGTTGTCATGAAATGCATCGAAAGGGGTCATTGGTTATCCTATGACCCCTTTCGACTCATTTGAACAAAACAAATAGGTCCCTAGGGGTACTAGGACCCTCAGGGACATATGTTTTTATGAAATGTGTCAAAAGGGGTTACTAGTTATCCTATGACCCCTTTCAACCCATTTGATCAAACCAAATAGGTCCCTAGGGGTCCTAGGACCCCTAGGGGCATATGTTATCATGAAATGCATTGAAAGGGGTCATAGGTTATCCTATGAACCCTTTCAACCCATTCAAACAAACCAAATAGGTCCCTAAGAGGACATATGTTGTCATGAAATGCATCAAAAGGGGTCATAGGTTATCTTATGACCCCTTTCGACCCATTCTATCAAACCAAATAGGCCACTAGGGGTCCTAGGACCTTTAGGGATATATGTTGTCATGAAATGCATCAAAATGGGTCATAGGTTATCCTATGACTCCTTCTAACCCATTCGAACAAACCAAATAGGTCGCTAGGGATCCTAGGACCCCTAGGGACATATGTTGTCATGAAATACATCAAAATGGGTAATAGGTTATCCTATGACCCCTTTTGACCCATTTGATCAAACCAAATAGGTCCCTAGGGGTCCTAGGACCCCTAGGGACATATGTTGTCATGAAATGTGTCGAAAGGGGTCATAGGTTATCCTATGATCCCTTTTGACCCATTCAAACAAACCAAATAAGTCCCTAGGGGTCCTAGGACCCCTAGGGACATATGTTGTCATGAAATGCATCGAAAGGGGTCATAGGTTATCATATGACTCCTTTTGACCCATTTGATCAAACCAAATAGGTCCCTAGGGGTACTAGGACCCCTAGTTACATATGTTGTCATGAAATGCATCGAAAGGGATCATAGGTTATCCTACGACCCCTTTCGATCCATTCGATCAAACCAAATAGGTCCCTAGGGGTCCTAGGACCCTTAGGGACATAATTATAATATATGACTATATAATAATAATAATCATATATATTACTAGATTATATTTAATAATCATAATAATAATTATATTACTATATTATATTTAATAACAATTATTATATATTACTATATTATATTTAATAAAATACTAATATATAATAATATACAATTTTCTTCACATTGCCCACACTTGCCAAACTTTGGCTTCCCTCCAAAATTTGGGTGTCCATATCAGGTACTCAAAATATTGGCATACTTTTTCCAAGATATTATGTCACTGTAGACCCAACAATCACATTTTTTGGGGTCCATTTTCATGGGTTTGAAGAAAAATGATTTTTTGGGGCCCATACGATCGAAAAAGTTGCTATTATGTATGATTAGGTGTTCGATATTGTTGTTTAAATGGGGAGTGATAGTCATCGAAAGGCTAAATACAAAAGAAAGGTATCAAATGAATACATTGCAGCATATAGGGAAAGGGACAAGGTAAATCACTGAAGGAAGAGACAAGGTTTGTTAAATGTGAATCAAGTTGATGATGTTTCGAAGGTGAAATCATAGAGTCAGATAATGAATATGTATAGTTGGGGAATGGAAATGTATCAATTAATAATGATAATGTCAGGATTGAAAATTTAGAGAATTAAAATTTGGAGAATAAAATTTACCAGTTCATAATGTAAATTACATGATTGACCATGTCAAAAATGAAAATGCATAGGCATTACATATCTCCTAATTATAATCGACATGAAGGTCCTAGAACACCAAAATAGATAATTGAAATTGATGAAATGATTATTACCAATTTGAAAGGAAAAATAATCACAAAGAACCATTCGGTTATGGGCTTCAAGACTATATAAGATATTTTTTGACAACAAGATAGTGGTGGAGCAATGTCAACTTTTTATGCACTTATTAAAGATGAGACCTATGCTTTCCAAATTGAAGATTTGTGTCAATAAAAAATTGGAAAGAAATGCCATTACTGTAAAGAATCTTTTTAGTGCTCTATATAGCATTGGAAAAAATAGCAAGGAGAAGGACAAGAGAGCTACTTGAAGAGTTATTACAACCTCTTTGGTAAGTCATCATTTGAGAAAGGGTAGATATATAAGACAAACTTGTATTGACTTGAGCCTAAATCATACTACTTTGAGAAGAGCAATTAGTAGACGAGAGAGGATTGATGATCCTTTTCAAAATGAAACATGTTTTGGCGGGAGACTTCTAAATTTTGATAAGAAGCTATCTGACAATGTGAAGGAAGAAATTACACAGTTTTGGCACTCTGGCTCAAGAGTATCACCCAATGCTAAAGACATGTTGAAGTTGAAAATTGGCATCAGAGATCACATGCCACATCCCAAACATTATTTGGAGGTAAGTCAAACTATTTTGTTTAATGAATTTAGAGAGAGTCATCCAAGATTGTATATATCACAAAGGGATTTTGAATCTTTGAAGCCATTTTATTGTGTGCCACTTAAAATTTGAAATACATGTTGTTGCAAATATCATATCGAGTTTTCTATGCACCATGAACTATTGCGATCCATCTATTCTACTCTACATAGTAAAGAAATGTTGGAGAATTGTGGTGTTAGTGGGCTTCTTAAATCATCAAGAGACTTACTAGATCATTTTTTATTTTGTAGAGTTGATGGTTGTTTCTTTTATAAACATACTTTCTTAAATGAGGAGTGTTCAGAATGTTTGGTTGTTGGATCAATAATTTAGAATGTGTAAGGAGACTTTTCCCATTGGTACTATTATATCAGTTTTGGCACTCTAGCTCAAGAGTATCACCCAATGCTAAAGACGTGTTGAAGTTGAGAATTGGCATCAGAGACTGCATGCCACATCCTAAACATTATTTGGAGGTAAGTCAAACTATTTTGTTCAATGAATTTAGAGAGAGTCATTCAAGAATTCATATATCACAAAGGGATTTTGAATCTTTGAAGCCATTTTATTGTGTGCTACTTAAAATTTGAAATGCATGTTGTTGCAAATATCATATTGAGTTTTCTATACACCATGAACTATTACGATCCATCCGTTCTACTCTGCATAGTAAAGAAATGTTGGAGAATTGTGGTGCTAGTGGGCTTCTAAAATCATCAAGAAACTTGCTAGATCATTTTTTATATTGTAGAGTTGATGGTTGTTTCTTTTATAAAAGTGTTTTCTTAAATGAAAAGTGTTCAAAATGCGGTGGCTTATCCAAGTTTGACACATATTTCCATGAAGGGTGCAAACAAGATCTTGAGAGGACAATAGTAAAAAATGGTATATGAAATGGTGAAATACACATTGAAGAGTGGGGGTGAGGGCTCTAGATGTGAATTGGTTACAAAAGAAATCAGTGTGGCTAGTTTTATTTTAGATTTCAAGAAAAATCTTTTCTACAAGTATGCAAGGCATAGTCACAGGTCTTAGTGATTGGATCAACAATTTAGAATGTGTAAGGAGAATTTTCCCATTGGTACTATTATATCAGTTGTTGACTTTGAAGAGAACTACACATTGCAGCCTCAAAATGAGACACAATCTCAGTATTACAACTCCATTCATATTTTTATTTTTGTCTACATAACATATAGGCATGCCCCTGATAGTGTGGAAGATAATTGGAAGATTATTAGAGAGTTACATTTTTACTTGAGTGATGATAGATCTCACTCTCACGAGTTTGTGCAACATTTTTTTGAGAATTATTTTGATTTCTTATAAGAGCATGATATTCCTATGGATAGACATATTATTTGGTTAGATAATTGCACAGATCAATTCAAGAATGCTCACATGTTTTATTGGTTGTGTAGGATGCATGTAGAGAGGGGGGTGTCTCATATTTGGAGTTTTTTTGAGTCTAGCCATGGGAAAGGGGAACATGATGGAGTAGGGGCATGTGTAAAGAGAGCTCTAGTTAAAGAGCAATTGAAGATTTCAGGAGTAGAGTTTTTTGATGCTTGTAGCATTGTTGATAAGTGTAGTTCAACATTATCATAGGGGGGACTCTTGATTCAGCAGTACACATGTTCTTTTGGTTGGTTGAGGAAGAGTTCATAGGTGATAGATTAGATTGTGCTACAGTTAGAGACTCATTAAAATTGCATTTATTCCAAAGGTTTGATTCTAGTACATGGACCATTTGGACACGACAGTTAGCTTGCTTTTGTCTTAGTTTTTTTCAATATGATTGGAATCACTATGAGTCAAGTGAGTGGGTGGACACATGGGCTCCACATTATCTTACTCCATTTACTATCATACCCTCTATCATAAATGATGACATGGAAAGTTTACTTGAGCATAACCAACTATCAGATCTTCTTCAGTCATGGCATTTCTTTGTATTGGTTGCACCATAGTGGAATGATGAGATATTGGATTATTCGTTACAACGTTGTGTAACAGGTAAAGAAAATATTGCACAACTGATCACAGACAATGATGGATTCACATATCCTACTGGTTCAGTTGTTGTTGCTGGAACATGGTTATAGACATACATTCTTATAAGGAATGAAATTTTTGCATTCGAAGACTATCAGAACCACACAAAAATTCTCATATATTCACATCTGACTATAACAAAAAATGTGAAGTTTTTGAAGCATCAAGGAAGACCAAAATTAAATTAACTTTTTACTAATACTAATGTTGATCATGAAGCCCTATTGGAGACCCTAAAATAGAGAGAGGACCCTACAAGAACACTCGACTAGGTATATTTACTTCTTATGTTCTTTCGTTCATAATGATTTAGTGAATTGATGATTATCTTGTTTAATAAAATAAGTTACTAATATTTTTGATATTGGAATGTAGGTACATCATAAAGAGTAGCCATGTGTGAAGATAAAAAACTAAACAAGGAGCAGAATGAAGAAAAATCTATTCTAGTTTTGACACTACAATTTTTGATAGTTGTGTATTGATGTGATAATGATGAAACACTTGAGATATTGAAAATTTAAATTTTTTTATTTAATTTAAGAAACAAAGATGTTTTTACTTAATGCAATTTATAAGGAGAGACCCAAAAAATGATGATTTTAATACATACTAACACAAAACTTTCACTGTGCCCAATGCCAAAAATTTGAGAGAGGTGAAAAATAATATTTTTACTTAATACTAACCCTAGTGACACCCTTGTTTTGGCCATGAATATCCTCTATCATTTGCAGCCACCCCATACCAAAGAGTCTCCAAGGTGCTCTAAGTACGTTTCAAGGCTGATCTTCCAAAGGTTGTAACTCGGAGCTTGTGGGGGCTATCAATGAAATGTTGAATACTACAAGATGGTCATGCTGAGGCCTACAATAACTTATCTCATTTTCAAGAGATCACATCTTTTTTGGATTTGGAACAATGATCTTGCTCGATGTTGAAACTTGTAATGTGCCTTAGTTCATAGGTGCATCACTACACAACTTTGAAACCATTGATCTTGGAATCGAATCATCAGTGCCATTATCTCTAGATTGGGAGGTGAACCCTAGTTTCACCCTTGTTTTAGCCACAAAGAGCCTCCATCATTCACAACCACCTCATACTGAAGAGTCTCCAAGGTGCTCTAAGTGTGTTTTGAGGTCGATCTTCCAAGGGTCGTAACTCAGATCTCATGGAGGATATTGATGAAATGCTGAATGATACAAGACAATCATGCAGAGGCCTACAATAAACTATCTCATTTTCAAGAGATCACATTCCATTTAGATTAGGCACAACAATCTCGCTCGATGTCAAAACTTACAGTGTGCCTCAGTTTATTGGTGCATCAATGCGTAACTTTGAAACCATTGATCTTGGCATCTAATTGTTAGCATCATTAGCTCCAGATGCGCAGGTGAACCTTAGTGACACTCTTTTTTTGGCCACAGAGAGCCTCCATCATTCATGGCCACCCCATAGTGAAGAGTCTCCAAGGTGCTCTAAGTGTGTTTCGAGGTCAATCTTCAAAGGGTTGTAACTCAGATCTCATGGGTGCTATCGATGAAACATAATATTCTATAGGATGTTCATGTCAATTCTTATAATAACCTATCTCATTTTTGAGAGATCACATTCTGTCTGGATTCAACATAGTGATCTCACTCGATGCCAAAACTCATAGTGTGCCTCAGTTCATATGTGCATCACTGTGTAACTTTAAAACTACTGATCTTGGCATCAAATCATCAATGCCATTAGTTTCAAATGGGCAGGTGAACCCTAGCAACACCATTTTTCCAACTATAGAGAACCTCCATCATTTGTGGCCACCCCATACCAAAGTCTCCAAGGTGCTCAAGTGCGTTACAAGGTCAATCTTCTAAAGGTCATAACTCAAAGTTCATGGGGGATATCAATGAAATGTTGAATGCTACAAGATGTTCATGTCGAAGTCTAGAATAACCTATCTCATTTTTGAGAGATCACAATTTGTTTGGATTCGACACAATGATCTCACTTGATGCTAAAAGTCACAGTGTGCCTCAGTTCATTGGTGCATCATTGCATAACTTTGAAACTGCTAATCTTGTATTGAACTGTTAGTGTCATTAGCTCCACTTGGGTAGGTGAACCCTAATGACACTCTTTTTTTGGCCATGGAGAACTTCCATCGTTCACAGCCACCCCGTACCGAGGAGTCTCCAAGGTACTATAAGACTGTTTCAAAGTCAATATTCTAAGGGTCGTAACTAGGAGCTAATGGAGGCTATTGATGAAACATTGAATGCTACAAGATGATCATGTTGAGATGTACAATAACCTATCTCATTTTTGATAGATCACATTATGTTTGGATTTGGCACGATGATCTTGCTTGATGCCAAAACTCACAGTGTGCCTCAATTCATAGGTACATCATTGTGTAACTTTGAAAATCTGATCTTGGCATCGAATAGTCACTGCCATTAGCTCCAAATGGGTGGGTGAACCCTAGTGACACCCTTGTTCTATCCATGGAGAGCCCCCATTATTCGCGGCCACCCCGTACCGAAGAGTCTCCAAGGTGCTCTAAGTGCATTTCAAGGTCGATCTTTTGAGTGTCGTAACTTGGAGCTGATGATTTATATTGATGAAATGTCAAATACTATAGAACATTCATTTTTGAGAGATCACATTTCGTTTGGATTTGGCATAAAAATCTTTCTCGATGGAAAAACTTGTAGTGTGCTTGAGTTCATAGGTGCATCACTACGTAACTTTGAAACCACTGATCTTGGCATCGAATTAGCATTAGCTTTGGATGGGTGGGTGAACCCTAGTGACACTCTTTTTCTAACCATGGAGAGACTCCATCTTTTGTGGCCACCTTTTACTGAAGAGTCTCCAAGGTACTCTAAGTGTGTTTTGATGTTGATCTTCCAAGGGTCGTAACTCAAATCTCGTGGGGGCTATCATTGAAATGTCAAATTCTATAGGATGGTCATTTTAAGGCCTAAAGTAACCTATCTCATTTCTAAGAGATCACATTCATTTGGATTTGGCACATTGATCTCACTCGATGCCAAAACTTGCAATGCGCCTCAGTTCATAGGTGCATCACCGCGTAACTTTGAAACTATTGATCTTGGCATCGAATCATCAGTTTCATTAGCTCCAAATGGTCAGCTGAACCCTAGTGACACTCTTCTTCTAGTCATAGAGAGCCTCTATCATTTGTGGCCACCCCATATCAAAGAGTATCCAAGGTGCTCTAAGTGTGTTTGGGTGGGTGAACCATAGTTACATCTTAAGGGATTGCAGAGATCGTTTCAAATTAAACATATATGAAATCAATTCAAATTAAAAATTGCATCAAAATTTGATAATAAATGTTGTTAAAATGTTATTCATAAATTATTGCATTTGAATCAGATATAACAATAATGATTAAAATGAATGATATTCCATAAACATGACCAATACACATGATCCACGATAAATTGAACAATACTATACTAAATTAATATGTATATCATTGTGTACATAAATGACAAAAATATATATCAAGATACATGTATCCATATACAAATTACACAAATATATATCAAATTTCATGTATCCATAGACAAATTACACAAATATATATATATATACATAGATCCATATACAAAATGTGGTTGATCATGCCATCGAAATGTGTATAATATCAATGTTTATGTATAAAATGTGGCATATGCCATCTCAAAATGTCTCATGGCACATCCTATGACAACTATATTATCCTATGTTACTGGTGGATGATCAAAATGTAACCTCTTTTCTGCACTAGATGGATCGAATACCTCCTACGTAAACAAAAAAGGAAAACCCAAAGTTAGACTACTAAATTTATATGATTCTATGTATCTAACATTGAATTACTCAAATGCATAATGATCCTTTTTTTAATGAAGAATTATAGTATTAAACTCTCATCATAAATACCTCTCTCATTGACCTCCTCCACCAATCAGGAGTCCTCTCATATGTCCTCGATAATGCGTGAACCTCATTGATTGTGGCCCATATATTTTCAAGTATGTTTTTCAAATGAATTTACAACTTAAAATATAATAATATAATTCATATCATACTAAATTTATAACATATAATCAAGAATTAAAACTACAAGTTACCTCTGTCTCCTCTAGATATAATGGTTGCATCAGCAAAGATACAAAACTCTGGTGTTCAGCGTCTTGTGCACTAGGTTTTTCCTATGAGATATCAAATACTAGTTGTTAATATCATGGAAATTAGTTTTGAATTTATTTATGAAAATAAGGGAAATAAAAAATAAATGATACTTATACATACAATGGGGATCTCACTACAAATGGAAATGCCAAAGGGTTTGCAATGTTGAATCTGCCTAGACTCATCACCAGTAGCCACACCCTATACAATAAAGAATGTAATTAAATTTCATTACCACAAATATTTTACAAGAATGCATTGATATTTAATCACTTTAAAAGCACCTAGTTACCTTTCCCTTGTCAATGGGTTGTGCCTCACCCCCTGCACTCTGCTCCCCACTGACAGGTGCTACCTATAAGAGAAAAGAAGGATTAGAAACCATATATTCTCCAATATCAAATAGAAAAACAATGAGAACACAACATAATGTACCATAGATGTCTCAGGGCCAAATAAAATAGCTGAGAACATGACATTATCAACCTGTCTGAGCTCCTTCTCAATCATCAACTAAACATGAATCAAGATCATATACATGTTTAAGTTAGTATGTGTTAAAATTACTCTATTATAAAGATTAACTTTAAATTTCATATGTCATGACAAAAAATAATATATACATGTATTGACACAGAAGGATTCCATGCCTCTACATGCCCCTCCTCTCTCACGTCAGAGTGTGTATCCTTTGTACATGTGTCTAGTGTATCCTCCTCAAATACAAACTAATACTCAAAAAGATCACTTATGGGACCCAGACAAATATTCTTGCACATTATGCAAGTATGGGGCACACAAACATGTGATGAGCTCACCGGTGATGAACTTGTGCCAACATCGTCAACATGGGGAGGCAACACTGACCTAGCCTGGGATATCAATAGGCTACTCAATCTATGGATGGCTCTAATAGTCTAAGAGCTAGCCTCTGCAATGATATCAGGATGTTGCACTGGAGGAAGGGGGAGACATCAGTAGGGGGACAAAAGTGCCATCTTTCTTCCCCGGGGAAAAGGGTCTATTTTGAGGAGTTCCTCCTCCTACACCCATGTTGGGCCTTATGTTCCAATAGTTCACCTTGAGATGCAACAAAAATTTGATATACAATTTTTTAATGAAATAAAATGGTACCTTTGAATTGCTATGTGTAGGGATGTCAAAAACCATCCACCAACGATCCCAAAAGTTCACACACATAGCCTAATTTTTGTACCATTTAACTGATAATTTGGGCTTTGTGTGTTCTATTGGTTTACCAATTTTTGGGTCCACAAAAAGGCTAACTATATCATCTTTAGTTATATTTAGGGCCGCAACCTCGTCATAGTCCAACCCATCATAAAAAATGGCATGCATTTCCTCACGTCAGTTAAGAGAAACAGTGTGTTCATTGGTAAGTGTTTCAATATTATCCACTATGGTGTTTAACATGGATAACATGGGAGCCAATGTAGGTATATTGTTATATGTGGTTCACAAACCCTTAGTTGGGCAAGATTTTCAATTATCAAATCTTCAATTCGAGGAGGGTTTTGAGGGGGTAGCGGATTGTTTGGTGGATGGTTATGAGGAATATTATTTCCTAGCTCACTATCATTATTTGGGTCAACCATACCTATTAATTTGCAAAACATAATTTCTATTAAAAACAACCTAAATTTCAACAATTTCTATTTAAAAAAACCTAATTTTTAACAAATTCTATTTAAAATTTATAATAATATTCATTCAAAACATTAAAAAGTACCCAAAAAAAACTTACCTTTATCTGATACCTATTCAGAAATCTGATACCCGAATGGAGCACAACAATAAAACCCAAAAAAATGCAATGCAAAATAGCTCTCAGGTTTTATTTATTTTTTAAATCTATGTCATGGGTTTTGGATACCCAATATCATATCAGGTATCTGATATGAAATCAAATACTTGATTACTAATTGAATACCCAGAAAGGCTTGGCCCAAACTTTTTAGGCTTGGTATCAGGATGGGTGGAAAAAAGTTAGAGCAGATTTTGAAACACTTTTAGATGTTTTCAAACTACACATTTTTCACATCGCCACTTTTTGGCACACCATGATCCTGCACATGCCCCAAATTGCAGTATTTTTAGCTTCATTATAGGAACTTGGTTCATAATCACTTGTGAAATTGAGTGCATCAATAGATTCTAGGTTATCTACAACATTGGATTGAGCCTGTAGCCTTTCCTTGTAAGAGCTTCTTATACCTTTCTTACTAATTCCATCAGGTCTTAAATATTTCAAAGTTTGTTGGACTTTCTTTTCCCACTTATGAGAAGATTTTGGTTTCACATAAAATGTTTTAGTAGTGACCAATGGTTCTACAATTGCATGCTCATCATTCAAGGAATTTTCTTCTTTCTCATTCATAGATGGATTGGTTTGACTAAGGATAGTTTGAGGAAAAGATTTCACATTTGAATCCATTAGAGGTGAGGCTAAATAGGTTTGGTTCCCCTCAGAAAGTGTATCATTTAGATGACATTCAATATTTTCAGCACTCTTAAAAGTTTCACGAAATACAACATCACATGTAATAAGGAATTTCTTATTAGCTTCATCATACAACCTATATGTTTTAGAAGATTTAGAATATCCAAGAAAAATACATTTAAAACTATGTTGATGTAACTACTTCTTTTTCCCTTAGGAATTAAAGAATAGCAAGTGGACACAAAAATTTTAAGATGTTGACTAGAAGGAGGATAACCAAACCATACTTCATATGGAATTTGTTGCTGAAGTGTAGATGATGGAGATCTACTATGAAGATAGACTGCAAAAAATGCAATTTGATTCCTTTAAAATAAAACCTTTCTCCAACCATATTCATGATGATTCTATTGATTTGTTCAACAACTCCATTTTCTTGAGGATTACCTGGTATAATTAGATGATGTTGAATCCCATGTTGGCATAGATAATCTTCAAAACCTAGAGAAGTAAATTCTCCACCATTGTATGTTTGAAGAGTACCAATTTTAGATTGAGCTTGATTTTCAATCGTAACACGAAACCTTTTAAAAGTTTCGAAAGCCTCTAATTTTTGCTGCAATAAATAAATCCATGTCATGTGACTATAATCATCAATGAACAATATAAAAAATTGTGATCCTCACATAGACATTACTAGTAAAGGCCCACACAAATCAAAATGAATAAGCTACAATTTTCTTTGTGCTCTCCAAGCGAATGAAGGGAAAGAACTTATATGTTGCTTGGCAAGAATACATGCTTCACATTTTTCATTTGATCTAGGCAAAATAGGTAGGCCATCAACACCATTATTTTTCATAATATAAATTTTGTCATAACAACTATGCCCAAATCTTGCATGTCATAACATAGTACTAGATAGAAAACCTTCCTCGGTAAGATATGCAAAAAAATTAGAAAGACCACAAGTTCCATTTAATTTTAATAATCTTCCATCCTCACATCCCGTCAATAGAACTTCATTATTATATTGCATTCTTTCAACAACTTGGCTATATTTTAATAGAATATAGTGCCCTTGTTTTGTAATCAATATTAGTGGTAATAGATTATGTTGTAATTGAGGAATAAATAAAATATCATGAAGCACAAAATCTGGAAGATTAGGCAACTTAAACCGAATAGTTCCTTTTCCAATATGTTTGAGAATTGATTTATTTGCTAAGTAAACTAGACCACAATCAATTTTCTCAAATTCTTCACAGTAATCACATCAAAATGTCATATGTTGTGTGGGTCCAATATCTAAAATCCAATTATCATACCATGAGGAATTAGATGCACATTCTAAAATAGAAAGAATATATTGATCACCATCACTGTCATAAGAAAATTGAGCTACTCCTAAACTTTTATCACTTTAAGGTGTATCATCATTATAAACTCTGGTTTTATCTTTGTGTGTAAAATAATTTTCTTTAAAATTTTCTATCTTATCCCAAGAGAGTTTGCATTCATGGGCTTCATGACTACCTTTTCTACCACATCTTTTACAATGTAAAAATTGCCTATCATTTTGATTATCATTGTTCTTCCATTGACCTCTACCTTTCCCTCTATCATTCTAACTACCTCTTGAATAGGTTTTATTTGGAGGTTTCTCTTGAAGAGAAAGACACAAGTTTTCATTTGTATTATCTAGTTTTCTTCCAAATGCTTTCTCACGCTCTACTAACTTTTCAACCAATAAATCAAAAGTAATGGTTTTCAATTAGTTGCTTTCTTGAAGAGACTCTAAGTATGTAGAATGTGTTGGAAGAAGTGATTTAATAAAACCTGTGAGATATATATTAACTTTTCCACTAGTTGCATTAACATCTTGTTTTATGGCTCTAATTTCAGAGGCTAGACTCATAACATCGCCATTTTTCAACTCAAGATTAAATAGTTTTAGCTATAAAAAAATGAGCTCTAATTCAAAATGAGAATCAAATATTTTTTTTCAATTAATGAAGAGCATCCAAAGAAAAGGTGCATCCCTGTATATGTCAATACACTTCTCCATAATGAGAAGCCCTAATCAAAGCTAAAGCTTTTGAATTTTTATATAGCCACATTTCTTTTTCTTTAGTAACAGTTGGTTCTACAGGTTGAGTACTTCCATCACATATTTTGGACCACAAATCATTAAATATAAGTGTGTTTTCTACTTTTCTATTCCATTCTATCCAATTATCTTTTCCAGACAATATTTCCCCAATCAGTGAAATAATAGATTTCATTGTGACTCAAAAAATAAACACAATTTGCACAAATTGTGCAAATTTAAATTATTGCTGAAATTTTCTTGCCAAAATTTACCAAAGAAATCAAGTTATATAAATCCTTAGAAAATAAAATTGATTGCATCTAAATCAATTTTGTATTTCTTGTAAAAATGTTCCAATCTTCATAACATGAAAACAAATTTATTAAATAGATGGCAATAACAGTTATGAACTGTTAAACAAAATTGCCAGAATAGAAAACTAATAGAAAACCTAATCTAATATTTAGTACTTAGAAATTGTGAATATTAGTGATTAACAATATTCAACATAATTGATTAAATAATTGGGGAAAAATAGGTTGGAATTCAACAAAGCCTCTTAATATCTAAAATTTTAGATTTGAAACGTAGTTCATAAAATGATATTTTCTCTAAAAGAATAGAATAGGGAATGTCCAAAATGTCATTGAATAAAATGCATAGAAATTATTAACGTTGGTGTCATACATTTGTTTCTATTATCCAAACTGTTGTTGTTTGGTAACTGCATTCAATTTTATAAATTTTGCTCAAAGTTACCAAACAAATATATCAAAATCATTTTCATACTTTGTCATGTGCTATCAGATCCACCATTCTTCATTTGTTTGTGCATGCATTGGAATTTTCATCTAAAAATTAGATGAATCATGTAATATAGAGGATATAATTGTGGTGATGCCCCTCTTAATCATTGAATTGAATATATATTAGACCAAAGAAGAAAATGTGGAATAAGATCCATGTGAAGGATTATCCCTACTTGAAATTCTAGATGTGGAACTGTAGAGGATCAAAGTAGCACTTTGGAAGAATTTGAAGAGCCATATTGCTAAAGGACTTTTTACAACAAATAAAATGGTATTTGTCTCTATTCTCCTTTTTTTTATTAAATTTAATATTTTATGAGCTCATATACTATAAAAGTGGTGACACGTTATTAACAATATAGAAAAGAAATATGCCTCTAAAAAAATATTAGTTCAATTTCTTCCAATGTACTCACATTTTCTGATTTCATTTCATTATGTCTGGTTGGTGAATAGGTCACTTCAACAAAAAAAATATTTTCAAAATAGTGTCCCCATCCCTAAAACTCAAGGTAACTATTGAGAGAATTTCGGATAAGATAGTTTGTTGCCAGAGACTTGATTTCCATAATGTTGAATATGTCCATATGCAATTGCATTAAAGCCTTAACCAAATGAGATCCCAGCCAACTTTGGTTGTGTTGGATGATGTTTGGAAAAAGCATTAACTTGAGTTTTTTTTTTTTTTTAAAGAAGAAGGATACAAGTCTATGATCACAACAATAGATAGTCTTGTCAAAGCCAGTATGACTTATAATTGTTAAGAGAAGCAGATACTCTATCCCTTTTCTTCTTCTAAGAATTTAGACAACAAAAAATTCCAGAAACAATTGATCAAAATCTAGTCAATCAAGTATTTTATATTTTCCCATATCAATAAAACATGTTAGAAAATTAAATTCTATAATGTGTATAATTGAGGATGACAATGCTAGAATAGGCTTTAGGATATTCTTGCAAAGGTTTGATGGCATTCCAGATGTATGAAGTAGTGAAGTTTGTCTATGGTCATTGCTAATGAGCTAGAAAAAAGAAAATTGTCACTAAGGTAATGAAATTTGATGCTTTGCAGAAATGGTTCCATATAATTAATTTCAACTAAAATCTTAAATCATATTTTCTATTCCGAAAAATTGGTGTATGTAAGATATAGTTCTTGAGCACGTCAAACACTATCAGGTAGAAAAGATTGTCAATTTCTTTGCATACATAATTGCAAATAATATTTACTTTTGATTAGGAATAGAGAAAAGTAGTTTCTAATATTTTTTATTTCTACATTTATGGTTATGTAATATCTTATCATTTATTACATTGTCATTCTTAACAACATGAGAAAGGAAGATTTTTGGATAAACTATTTTCCATGATCTCATTGAGTAGTTGTTGTTTGAATCTAGAAAAAGTCATATCAGTTGTGGCTCCATTTTTATTTCACTCTTGCCATTTCCTAAAATAGGAGTTTTTTCTATCTTAATTTTTATTTTGATTATTTATTTTCTCTACTTTGATATTGTTTTGTAACAATTTAAACAATGGAGATATTTTTGGTCTAGGTGGCAACATCTATGTTTCAGGACCTGAAGCCTTCAAATTTAGAGTCCTTGACAAGTTAGTTGATCTTGTCTTTAAAGATGATGTGACTTTGTATGAGATGAGTCCTTCCCCATTTCTTATGATTTATCATATTTAATTGTTTTTAAATATTTTAAAATGGAATCACAAGATGGAAATTATTTTCCAAAATGAATCAACTGAATTGTCAAATTCCAAGCAGCTACATGTCAGATTCTCCATTGGAGAAATTTAGTATGACATAAATAATAAGACTCCAATCGGGCTTGATCATTTGATTGCCTTTAAATTTTTTTATAGTAGATGAATGGGGAAAAAGGAAAGAGTTATCTAAGTAGGTATGCAAGCTCCATTTATTATATAAATTAATTATTTTTAGTGGTTGTTAGTTTGTGGTGATTGATCAAAGAAGCATTGTACATACTCCATAATTCCTCAGTGGGGTTTGAGGCTGGGTCAGAACACAAGTGGGGATTTCGGGGGTGATATCCCCCAACACAACTGAGGGCAATAGGCATTTTTGGGTCGACATGTTGTAACTAATTTAACCCTAAGCAACAAAAATACTTGTATAAAACATCTTAGGGTCAGGGATTTTCATAAGGTGTGATGCAAAAATTGCTTCTTGTAGCGGTATTGAGTTGTAAGGGGTTATAGCTTGTAATCAGGTTGTAATAAATGGATCGAAATAATATTGTGTTGAATCTAAGACTAGGTTTTGACTATTTCATGTCAACACACTTAACATGTTTACTAAGTTCATGTCAAGCTAGTAGCACATGCTGAGTAAAGTATGGATAGATGCCAAGTAAACAATTGATGTCGAGCTACAATGTATGGCGAGCCAGACAAAACTTCAATAGGTGCCAAGTGAACTTCAGGTGCTGAGAAATCTTTAGGTGCCAAGCAATCTTCAGGTGTTGAGTCACCATAGAAGTTGAGTGGAACAAAATTTCTACAGGAGCCGAGTGAGCTGGTTTTTCTATATGAGCCAAGCATCAGAGGTAACAAGTGCCAAGTAACATAGATTGGACATAGTTGTTTGTAATTGCACAAACACCTATGTAAACTTTTTTTTTTTGAGCCGACATAGAAAAATCTTGAAGGATATTAAAGATAAGAATGAATCTTTTATATTACCTATGCAATCAGCATGCATCCAATAAGAAAAATGGAGAAGGCATGCAACCAATAAGAAAAGTGCATGAATTGAGTGAGAAATGAAGAATGAATATGGATCGTAGATTCATACCTAACCCTAAGTCTTCAAAATATTTAAAAGGAGGATGAAACCCCATTGTATGTGTGAATGAATGAAGTGTATGGGTGAACTATAGAAAAATTCAGAGGAAAGTGTGAGAAGACTTAGAAGAACATAGCAACATCGCAGCATTCAGTTGATCAAGAACAGAGTATCAGAACTTCGAAGAATAACATATCAAATCAAGCAAGGATCAAATCAATCAGAGCAAAACAAGGATCTGGAATCAACAATTGGAGATTGCAAGTAATTAGGTTAAAGACTTTCTAATACTCTCTAGCAATTGTATTAGATAATGGAAATCCTATGGAATTAGGTTGGCCTAGTAGCCATTTGTAAATCCTTTAATAGGGTGGCATTCCAAGTGAACGTACAAAAGTCCTTTAACCAAGCCTACTTTTAGCAGGGTAGTGAAATCCTTTAACCAGGTCACTTTTAACGGAGTGTAAAGTCTTTAATAGGATAGGCCTTTCATAGGGAAGACCATTGGAAGTGGTCAAACATTGTAACCTTTAATAGTTACACATTGTTGCAGTGATATTTTGTGGGTACCATCCCCACCCCAGTTTTACCTTCTCATTTTGGAGGGTTTCTAGGTTACCAAATTTGTGTATTGTCTATTTTCATGCATTTGAATAGTTTTAGTTAAAAGAATTTAAAAGGGTTAAAATTAGTTACTTCTGATTCACACCCCCCCCCCCCCCCCCCCTTCTTAGAATTTTATCTTCCCACTTATTAATTCCAACAATTGGTATCAGAGCTGAGTTCTCATAAGAAGGAGCCTTACAGCTTGGAGAAAAGATCTAGAAATGGAAGTCTACAAACTTGGGAAGATCATAGAAAATCAGGCAATTGACATACAACTTGTTTTACATGCTTTGGAAGAAGCTAGGGGAGAACTAAGAAAATCCTTAAAAAGAAGAAAAGAGATTGCCATAGATGAGAATGACACATAGTACAAGGAGATTGACACATCAAATGTGTTTTCAAATGCAGATTCCAAAGATTTTAATGTAGCAATAGCATACTTGATGGAGAAGAATAGAGCTCAAGCAGAAGTAATCAGAATACTCAAACTTGAACAAGAATCACAGGCCATAATGCTTTGTGAGGTAACTGAATAGAAGAAAAGAGCCATTGAAGACAAGGCTATGCTAGAAGATGACAAGAGAAATCTTACCAGTAGACTAGAGGAAAAGACAATTGAGTTTGAAAGAATGTCCAACATGCAGCTAGACACCTTAAGCTAGATGATGAATGCACATCATGAACTAAATGTCAAGGATATTGAGATCTCTACATTGAAGATGCAAAATGTACAATTGCAAAATGACCTAAAAAGAGAGAAGGAGATTGCAAAAAGCTTCAAAAAACCTAATGAGGCCATCAAGTACTTTAAGTAGCTACTGAAATCACTAAGGACCAGCAATGATACTTCAGGACTTGGTTACAACATCATTGAACAAGGAGAATCTTCCAAGACTGTTGAAGAAAGGAGTAACAAAGGTAAGAAAACTAAACCTACCTATCATTTATATGGTAAAAAGGGACATACCTCAAATGTATGTAGGAGTAAGAATTCCCATCAGCATGACAAACCTAAGAATGCAAGCTATTGTCACAAGTGGAAAAAGCAAGGACATCAAGCACACAACTACAGGACAAGGACTATAAGAACACCAAAATTTGAAGGTCACTACTACAATTGCAAGAAGTATGGAAATAGGGCACTTGAGTGTAGATCAAAGCCTATGTAGACATCAAATCAGGCAACAAGAAAAGGTAACCATGGTTATCACTACAATTGGGATTACAACACCAAGTATAGTTGTCATTACTGTCAGGAATATGGACACATTCATGAAAACTGCATAAGGACACATTTTAGAGGGAATTACAATAGATGGTTGAACCAAACCATATGTTTCAGTTGCTTGAGAGCTGGTCATATCAGTAGGAATTGCCCAACAAATTCAAAGGCCCCCAAGTCAAAAGTCAACAAAGGACAAGAGAAGGTAGATGTTGAACACATCAGAGGAGAAATGAATAAGTCATGGAAGAAGAAAGATGAGTGTAGCTCATCAAATGAAGGGATCACTTCACCTAATAGGTCAAGTGATCACACTTCATCAAACTAAGCAGATAGAAGGCATAAGGGATTGATTTGCTAAGTTTTATCATACATCACTTCCTAAATAAGATAGTACCAAAAAGAAGAGATCAGCATGATTAGAGATGCAAAGTTGAAATTCAAAGTTTTCATCAGTGTTGTCGGGCTATCCTTAGATGTTGAGTGAATGTCAGTATATGTTGAGCTGATAGTAGGAGCTGAGTGATTGGTCACGGCCAAGTTGACAATGGGAGTCGAGTGATAGAAAGTCAATGGAAGCTGAGTTATACTAAAATCCCTAAGGAATTGAGTGTATAGCTATATACGCACTAAGCATTTAATGCTATATTTTGGAGAGTATAAGGTCAACTTTTTTTATTATTTCTCATCATTCAAATGCAGAACAAGAATGAGAAGAGCATAGAAGTGATTGGTGAACAACAATTGAAGCTTTTGCACAAATTTCAACAAAGATCAAGCACCGTTTTCATCGATTTAAGGTATTCCTCAAGTGCCGAGTTGCATAGTTATAAAGTTTAATATCTTTTGAAACCCTAGATTTATAATATGGCCTTGTGTTCTAAAAACCCTAAGGAAAAGGAAGATTTTGAAGTTCAGTTAGTTAGCAATGAGGTCAAACAACCAGATTTTATGCCAATTCCAGAAGTTGCATATAAGAATGACCCTACCGATGCACTATCCATTATTCTGCCCAAAGTCATAATGGTGCAAGATTTTAGGAAATGTTATAATTGCAAGGTAGGAGCAATAGGAGACTTGGAGATTTATCAAGCATATGATAAACTGTGTGAAAATGGAGTGCTAAAGGAAGAATTTCAAATAGTTCAAAGAAAGGGCTTAACCCATCCCCTAGTTTTCCCCATAGTTTTCGAAACAAAATGGATAAGAATTATTCTAAGCAAGATACATAATGGATGTTTATGGCTAGAAGGAGGACATATCAATATAACAAAGAGAATCATCCATAAGGTTACAGGTTTTCTAACCCTAGATCGGTACAAGACCCTATTAAGTGATTCCAAGGAAGCTATTGAAAAGAACATTGGGGAAAAATGGAATAAAAGGGGCATGACTATTGATACAATCACATATCCCCTTCTGGACTTTGTAGTAAGAATCATATCTCACAATTTTTATCAATCAAGTAGATTGAATAGTGTCCTATGCATTGTTGTGGATGTGTCTTACAAAATTGTCAAGAAAGATCATGCATATGATCTAGTAGAATTGTTATTATAGCAAATCATGGAGAATCTGGGCGCAATAAGAAGATCAAAAGGTGCTCAGTATAATTTTGGATAAGTTCTGATCTATATATTATTCTATGTTTTGGAGGAATTTCCCTTTTTTGGTAAAGTAAACTAGAAATCAGATAAGTCATCTATTACTCAAATCAATAAGTACATTGAGAAAATGTGAGACAATTTTGAATCTCTAATGATTAGTTACTTTGAGGATTTCAAGAAATCCATGAATCAAAGACTAAGGATACCAGTATCCCTAGTAGAATAGCATATCAATGATATTTGTTTCTTAGTTGATATTGATTATACTTATATCCAAGCAACAACTCCAAGGGTTAGATGGCTAAGACCATTAGGATATGAGCTAAACATTGATGAAACATCAACAACAATCACAACATTGCTTGCAGAAGAAATTGATAAGAGTGCCCAACCTTTTGGAACATATGATGTGGTGTGATCCAAAGTGGATATGGAATTGAAGACTACCTCCACTTTAAAGAAGAAAGACAAGCTTGTGAAGAAGCTGAAAGCAAAGTTTGGAGAAGACACTGCAGAAGAAGCAAAAGAAGAGGAAGATGATGATGATGGTGAAGAGGAACATCAACCTCTTGCATTGACACAAGGCTTAGGTGAGGATGAAGAAAAGGAAGAAGGTACCGAGGAAGAAGAAGCCAAGGAAGCACCAGCTCAAGCCAAGCCCAAGAAGAGAAAGGCCAAAACTCAACCTATAGCCCAACCTAAAACAAAGAAGGTTACAAAGCCAAGCCAAGCCAAGCCAACTGTACCAGTAACAAGAGCCACCACAAGAGCCTCAACTCAAAAGGCCAAGGAACAAGACAAAGAAAAGAAGAAGGCTACTGAGTAGACTAGTCCTATGCAGAAGAAACCAAGGAGAAAATATGTTGCACAACTAGAGTTAGATGATGAGGAAAGGATAGAATCTAAAGATATCAGCCAATTTAGAGTGGTAAGCCATGCTCCTAAGCCAAATATTGGTACAATTTGTGATGATGTTAGGAAGAATGCAGATTTTTCTTAATTGAAAAATATTAATTTTAATAAATTGAGTAGAGAAGATCATAATCAAGTTGAAGAATCAATATATGCCATGATGGCAGAATTCAAGAATACTCCTCTTGAATTAGACAATACAATGTCTAAGGAATTACATGAAATTATTGAAAACAAGTGGCATTATTGCTTAAAAATGAAAAAGAGATAAGAGAATCAACATTAGCACAAGTAATGCTAGAATTGAATAAAAGTCAAATAACTAAGGAAAACAAGAAGCATGGGAGCAAATTTGTACCAAAATATAGAGCCTTCAACATCTTGCAAAATAAAATTGAAGATATTGTCCAGAAATCAACAAGAATGTGGAAGTTGATATATGGCTTGACTACTGTCAAGGATAGAGAAGAAGATCCCTTTGAGGGACAGAACACTGAAAAGGATAAAGATGAAAATAAGGCTGAGGCTAGTAAGAAAGAAGAAGAAAGAGAACAAGAAAAGGATGAAGGAGAAAAAGAGCCAGAAAAAAAAATAGTGGAGAAGGAAACAGAAAAAGAAAATGAAATGGCAATAGCTGAAGAGGAGCAACAAACTGAACAAAATGTACAAGATACACAATTGCCACCTCCTAGTCCTCCACATACAACACCTATAGTTACAATCATTGTAAAGGATGTTCCTAAAACTTCAAATCAGAACATCAACCCTTTAATTGTAGAGGATCTCAAGAAGATCCTTCACCAATCAACACTACAAGCACAACTTTGCACAAACCCAGTATTGGTGAGTGTTGATGAGTTGCAGAAAGCTATAGCAACAATAACAAGGGAGAAGGAAGCTACACAAGAACTATCAACACAACCTCCCACAGCTACAGTAGATAAACCTAAAGAGCAAGAGGTACAAGAAAAAAATGCTAAGATTGATTGTACAACAAAGGTGACAACTACTACCGAGGAGCCTACAAAGGAACCAACAGGACAAGATGTTCCTATAGCAGAAACCTTAGGTGCACCTCCTCAAATTGTCATCATTGATCAAGGTAATAGAGGAGAGGAGAAAGAAGTAGAGAAAATCCCTAAGGAGAAAGAGGCAATACAAACATTGATAAACTTTCCTAGCTCATGGACTCCTTAGAAGAAGCTGAGCATTGATGCAATGCCATTGCAAATATCTACACTAGGCTCGACCACTACTAAGGTTACAAGGTTAATTCACTATGGATACCCTATATTAGATGAAGAAATAGTCATACCAAGCTATGACTCAAGGACAATGAACCTGCAATAGAAATATGAAGTACAAGAGGCACTAGAAAAGAGGAAAAGAGAAGAGATACTCAAAAATGAGTATAAGCAGAAGCAAGCACTGGTAGAAATAAAAGAAATATTTCTTGATGCATTCAACTTGTAGACACCTAATGAAACCAAGCCTATATTGGAACAATTGACAGATATTGTAGAACAGGTGACTAATGAAGACCAGGAAACCAATGTGAAACTCATGGAATGGTCTGAGAAGAAATTCCCACTGTCATAGGTTGAACTGGCAAAAAAGATTGAAAAAGTGAAAAAGCTACTTGAGAATGTATTCTCATTGTACAAAAAGTTGTGTGATTTCTCATATTTCACATAGGAGACAAGCCAAAGAATAATAAGCTTGGAGCGAAATCTAAAGATTTCCAGCACTCAGAGTGAGAAGCATTTTGCTCAAATGCTTCACACACAGAAAGAATTAGCTATGTTGACAGTTGAAGAGGCCAATATTAAGGCCAAATTGATGCAAATGCAATCTTCCATAACCCCACACTTGGAAGTACTCCATAAAGAATAGGCCTATGTAGAGAATGCTCTCAAGAAAGATCCTAATCTTTCTACTTTGGAAGGACTTGTTCATCTTGTAGTAGAGACAACTATCCAACATAAATCATTAGAAATTGCTTTAGATAATTGGGATGCATCTCTTAAGATGATTATGGAGGTCAATAAAATATTTTTGGCAAAATATGGTCTTAACCCTTAGAACCCTTTGACATAAGTATCAAAAAGGGGGAGATATAGTTAAGGGGGAGAAATAATTAAGAGGGAGATATAATGTTTTGGGGGAGTTGTAAATAAGAATGGAAGATACAATACATGAAGTAGAAATAGGGTACTCGGCATGAGACACATACAACATAGACTTTTGGTTACAGGAATAGAAATGGCACATCAGCTCAGGTGGAGTTACAAAACTTTTGAGATATATATATATATATATATATATATATATATATATATATATATATATATATACATATACATATACATATATGTATATACATATGTATACATATATATACATATATGTGTATGTATATATACATATATGTGTATATATATGTATATATACATATATGTATATATACATATATGTATATATACATATATGTATATATACATACACATATATGTATATATATATACATATATACATATATGTATATATATATAGACATATATATATATATATCTATATATGTATATATATAGACATATATATATCTATATATGTATATATATAGACATATATATATCTATATATGTATATATATAGATATATATGTATATATATACATATATATGTATATATGTGTATATATATAGATATATATATCTATATATATACATATATAGATATATATATGTCTATATATATATATATATAGACATATATATATCTATATATGTATATATATATAGA
Organism: Cupressus sempervirens; assembly: GCA_028749045.1. Classification (NCBI taxonomy): domain Eukaryota; kingdom Viridiplantae; phylum Streptophyta; class Pinopsida; order Cupressales; family Cupressaceae; genus Cupressus; species Cupressus sempervirens. The sequence goes on along the minus strand of CM053792.1, from coordinate 172,318,459 downwards.
TATATATATACATATATATATCTATATATACCTATATATATATATACATATATATATCTATATATATACATATATACATATATATGTATATATATATATATATACATAAATATGTATATATGTATATATATATAGATATATATACATATATACATATATATGTATATATATACATATACATATATAGATATATATACATATACATATATATATATATATATATATATATATATATATATATAGATAGTTTTCACAGAATTTTGAGAAGTTTTGAAGTTTTGTATATATGTTGAATTGTATGCATATTTTACTCAAGGAGATTAGACTTTGATATACTGCTAAGTGTTTTTGACACTCATGTCAAACGGAGAGATTGTTGAATCTAAGACTAAGTTTTGACTATTTTTTATCAACACACTTAAGATGTTTACTAAGTTCATGCTGAGCTAGTAACACATGCCGAGTAAAATATGTATAGATGTCAAGTAAATAGTTGATCTCGAACTACAATGTGTGTCGAGCCAGACAAAAATTCAATAAGTGCCAAGCAATCTTCAAGTGCCGAGTGAAGATCAAGTGTCGAGAAAAGTATAGGTGTTGAATCACTATAGAAGCCGAGTGGAATAGAATTGCTATACGAGCCGAGTGAGCTAGTTTTTCTATATGAGCTGAGCATTAGAGATAACAAGTGTTGAGTAACACAAATTGAACATAGTTGTTTGTAATTGCACAAACACCTATGTAAACCATTTTTTTTTAGCCAACATAGAAGAATCTTTGAGGATATTAAAGATAAGAATGAATCTTTTATATTACCTATGCAATCAGCATGCAACCAATAAGAAAAATGGAGGAGGCATGCAACTAATAAGAAAAGTGCATGAATTGAGCAGGAAATGAAGAATGAATATGGATCGTAGATTCATACTGTAGATGCACTTTCAGTACACCATTTTAAAAACTTTTAAAGTTGCCACCCATAAAGAATTTCTTAAAATTGTTCTCAATGTGTTTAACAAAATTTCTATGAAGGATTGAATTATTTCTGAGTCCAGATATGCAAATGTGGAAGCAAATAGAAGTCAAAATTCATTTTTCCACCATGGAGAAGCACTTTTCTAATTTTTCGCAATGGAGAAGCCAACTTGAGATTTTCCACCAAAGGAAAAATGAAGTGTAATGGAAAACTCATTTTCCACTACGCCTTTTGCAATCATTTTCTAATTTTCCATGGAGAAGCACTTTTCTGATTTTTAGCAATGGAGAAGTCAACTTGGGATTTTCCACCAAAGGAAAAATGTGTAATGGAAAACTCATTTTCCACTCTGCCTTTCGCAGTCATTTTCTAATTTTCCATGGAGAAGCACTTTTCTGATTTTTCGCAATGGAGAAGTCAACTTGGGATTTTCCACCAAAGGACAAATGTGTAATGGAAAACTCATTTTTTGCTTCGCCTTTCGTAGTCATTTTCTAATTTTCCATGGAGAAGCACTTTTCTGATTTTCCACAATGGAGAAGTCAACTTGGGATTTTCCACCAAAGGAAAAATGTGTAATGGAAAACTCATTTTCTACTTCGCCTTTCGTAGTTATTTTCTAATTTTCCATTGGAGAAGCAAATATTTCATTTTTCAGCAAAAAGAAAAAATGCATAGCGGAAAATTCATTTTCCACTACGACTTTTGCAGGCAAAGTCCAATTTTTCACATGAGGAGAGAAAAGGGAAATCTCAATCCAAGATGAAAGTATATGGGGTCTAGCATCAAGATTACTCCAGAAAAATAATTTGTGAATCAATCTACATCAAAATTGTGCCCACTACATGAAAATGGAAAATTCATTTTCCACAGCGACTTTCGCAATCAAAGTTGAATTTTCCACCAAAGGGAGAAGACAAAATTCAAATTTCCGCTATAAGAATTCCAAAAAAAATTTCCCAAATTTTAGCAAAGAATTAACATTGTAAGCATTGAAGATAACATTGTTGCAGATTGAAGACATGGATTATAGAGCATTGAAAGAACAATGGCTGAAAATTTTATTTTATTAATTCTGATTTTGTAGCAGTCATATAGAACAGAATTCAGAAATTCATATCTTTTTACTCATTGATTATTTTTCCGATCGCTCCGGTCAGGATGAAGATAACTAAGTTTGGAAGAACATATCCAAAAATGAGCTCAATCCAACGGTGGAATGAAAAGATATGCCCCACGAAAAATGGCTCATTTTTACCTGGCAAAACTATCTATTTTGCTGTCCACTCAATGAAGGAAAGATTTTGATATTGATTTAACATTTTTAAATGTTAATTGTTAACATATAATTTAAATATGTTAATATCTATCATTATTAACTTTAAAAGTTAATAAGCATATCAGTTTTCAAAAGGAAAAATATGAGAAGTTGAAGAGACAAGATCAATTACAGAATTGAAAAGTCACTGGAAGAAACCAAATGGTTGCTGGAGAATGTATTTATTGTAAAACTTTTTCCATTGAGAGGGGCTTCTTTTCTGCAAGAGTAGGTATTGCTAGAGTAGAGGGAAGACAGTAGTTTATTTTATGCATTTCATTTCATGCATTGATTTCTGTAATAGATTTGGCCAGAGTTGCAGGCAAATAAAAATCAGAGCATTGTATTTGTTGTGTTCAAAACAAAAAAAAGTTTTGCTTCAAATCAGAGAATTTGGGTATTATTTTCTAAATATATTCAATCAGAGCATTGTTGTGTTCAGTTTTGGACATTATCTTGCATCTTATGTCAAATAATGAATGTGTTGTAGATCAGAGTATTTGCACATATTCCTATTGCATAAATCTGAATATTAAATCTTCATTTCTTTATTGCATTCACATAATTTTCATCCATATTGCATTACCGATATCAAGAAGTCATAGGAGTTGTGAATTCTTGGCATTGGCTAGATTTAGGAGTTAAAATCTGCCTGAGTTAGTTCTGTTTAGGACTGGCTTGATTTTCCTCTTCCATTCTCAGGTTAAGAACGTACCCAATTAGTTTAGGAACAAAAAAATTCATTGAATATCATTGATAAGGGAGCTGTACCTTTCAATTCAGAGGAAATCTATCAACCTCATGATAGATTATCCAACTATTGGTATCAAATTGTTTCTCACAGGTTCGGGCATGTAAGAGTTACATTGGAAAGAACAATCTGTTTACCAACAGATTTTTGGCGACTTTGCTGGGGAAGCGGAAAAGAAGATTAGTGCTGAAGTTTTACTTCCTCAATTTTTATTATTATCTCTTCTTACAGGAGATTGGCGACTCTATTATTAAAAGACCATGCCCATTAAAGTTTTGAAAGGAAGAAGGTCAGATCCTTCTTTGATTGAACTTCATCAAACTCAAGATCCAGTCTTGCGTGATCTTTTTGATGCTTTTAGAGAAAGCATTACCCATGGAAGAAAAATGAATTTGAGCGTTGAAGAAGATCATGCACCTGTCCTTTTATGGAAAAGTGTTTGTGCCAGGTATCACAAATTAAAGGAGCTGGAAATAAAATCAAAGTTATTGCAGCATTGTAGAGAAAGGGTGTTGCAGCTAAGAAAAGAATTGAAGGTAGATAATGATGAGATTGCAAAAGTTCCGCACCATCACATCTCCTATAATTTTTTGGTCCTGAGCGAACAAGAGGTTCAACCAAGAAAGAAAACCAGAAGAAAACTCACATTCAAAGAGATAGAAGCTAAAAGTGATTTCAATTTACAATTTCTTTGGACTGCGTTTAAACAAAGCATTATTGAAGCTGAAAAGAAGAGATTAAGTCTCTCCGAAGATCATTAATCCACTCTATTGTTGAGGTGTGTATACCAACGGTACTTTAATGTCCAAGACCAAAGAAAGGGGAGTTATGTTTCAGCAAATGTGCCGAAAGAAAAACCAGTAAATCAAGAACCAATGTCAGTTAATTGTTCAGTTCTTGGAGAGCAAGAGATACGCCAGCTTCCAAAGGCACAAATTTCAATGGGCAAAGACACTCTTGATAGTGGCTGGGAAATGGTAAGTGAAATAGAAAATGAGGATTTTTCTATGGTTTCTCTTGTTCCTGAGGTTACAAGTTTCAGATTTAATGAAAATGATGATCATCTTTTACATAAAGTTTCTTTTGAAAATCATCCCTTGGTTTGTACACAAGCGGAATATGAAACTTTTAAGTTTGAAGAAGATGATATTAAAAATGATTTTTGATCTTCACAAGTTTATGATGATCCTGTATTAGAATCATTTTCTTTTGATGAAAGTGCAAAGTTAAATGTTCCCAACAAACTATGTATCGATGGAAAGGCTGAATCATGTTTCAATGATTATCAAATTAAGTCTGAAATTTTAGTTGAAGAAAAGGGTGTAAGAATAGATTTTGTACAAAGATCTTCAGTACCTTGCAATGTGTTGCAATATCATGAAGATGATGAACGGCCATATTATATTTTTCTTTGTCATGAAATAGAAGTTAATCAATCTTTGGTGCCGGCAGAATGTAAGTCTTCTTCTACAACCGATTCAAGTATTGAAGTTTTGAATTTGGATAGGGAGTTTTCAGACTTGATAGCTACTAGAAAGGATGAAGTTACTTCAATCCAGATTGATCCTATGCATGATGAAGAATCATTTTATTTCAGCCTGGATTTGAAATCTAAAAGTTCTATTCAAATCGACTGTGATAAATGTGCATATGATGGAACATCATTTTCAGAACCGTTTGAGTATCCTGAATTTTTCAATATTGTTTCGAATGTTGGAATCTCTATTAAAAATGATGTTGTAGAAATAGATGAAGGTGAGTGTGTTCCTGTACCAGATTCAAAATCTTTATACCTTTCTTCCTCACAAAAAATGATTAATGGTGCAAGAAGTAACGTGCACGCACGCACAGATGAATAAAAAATATATGATGAAGGATGGTTGTTTGGAAGGGATTTCTGGGCCACATATTTTCAGCGTACCTCTGGATTTAGTTTTGATTATGATGAAGTTGCCAAGGGGAAATGTTTTTGGTTTAACTTAATGGAGCATAATTTTCTTTTCCAAAAAGGTTCATACTTCTCCCTTCCAGTTAATGGCCATGTGTGAGTTTCTTCCTGCTTGCTCTTTTTTTTGGTGAGGTCTCCTCACCTGTATTTGTAAATAAGCTTTTGTTTCCGCAATTTTTGGTGTGCGTAGCTTAATGTTCCCTGCATTCTCAATTTTGGTTTTGCCTTACTCCCCTCCGCCCTCCCGGCAAGCAATTCTTTGATGGTCTTCTTTGTGCTTAGACTCTGTAACTCAATGGATAGGCACTTGTCTTTTGCTAGAGATTCTGGATTCTTTATGCACTTTGCAGCACATAATCCTCATTCAGAGCCAGCTGTAGGTGCACTTTCAGTACACCATTTTTAAAACTTTTAAAGTTGCCACCCATAAAGAATTTCTTAAAATTGTTCTCAGTGTGTTTAACAAAATTTCTATGAAGGATTGAATTATTTCTGAGTCCAGATATGCAAATGTGGAAGCAAATAGAAGTCAAAATTCATTTTTCCACCATGGAGAAGCACTTTTCTAATTTTCCACAATAGAGAAGCCAACTTGAGATTTTCCACCAAAGGAAAAATGAAGTGTAATGGAAAACTCATTTTCCACTGCACCTTTCATAGTCATTTTCTAATTTTCCATGGAGAAGCACTTTTCTAATTTTCTGCAATGGAGAAGTCAACTTGGCATTTTCCACCAAAGGAAAAATGTGTAATGGAAAACTCATTTTCCACTGCGCCTTTCACAGTCATTTTCTAATTTTTCATGGAGAAGCACTTTTCTGATTTTCTGCAATGGAGAAGTCAACTTGGGATTTTCCACCAAAGGAAAAATGTGTAATGGAAAACTCATTTTCTGCTTCGCCTTTCGCAGTCATTTTCTAATTTTCCATGGAGAAGCACTTTTTTGATTTTCCGCAATGGAGAACTCAACTTGGAATTTTCCACCAAAGGAAAAATGTGCAATGGAAAACTCATTTTATACTTCGTCTTTCATAGTCATTTTCTAATTTTCCATTGGAGAAGCAAATATTTCATTTTTCAGCAAAAAGAAAAAATGCATAGCGGAAAATTCATTTTCCACTATGACTTTCGCAGGCAAAGTCCAATTTTCCACATGAGGAGAGAAAAGGAAAATCTCAATCCAAGATGAAAGTATATGGGGTCTAGCATCAAGATTACTCTAGAAAAATAATTTGTGAATCAATCTACATCAAAATTGTGCCCACTACATGAAAATGGAAAATTCATTTTCCACTGCGACTTTCGCAGTCAAAGTTGAATTTTCCACCAAAGGGAGAAGACAAAAGTCAAATTTCTGCTATAAGAATTCTAGAGAATTTTTCCCAGATTTTAGCAGAGAACTAACATTGTAAGCATTGAAGATAACATTGTTGCAGATTGAAGACATGGATTATAGAGCATTGAAAGAACAATGGCTGGAAATTTTATTTTATTAATTTTGATTTTGTAGCAGTCATATAGAACAGAATTCAAAAATTCATATCTTTTTACTCATTGATTATTTTTCCGATCGCTCTGGTCAGGATGAAGATAACTAAGTTTGGAAGAACATATCCAAAAATGAGCTCAATCCAACAGTGGAATGAAAAGATATGCCACACGAAAAATGGCTCATTTTTACCTGGCAGAACTATCTATTTTGTTGTCCACTCAATGAAGGAAAGATTTTGATATTGATTTAACATTTTTAAATGTCAATTGTTAACATATAATTTAAATATGTTAATATCTATCATTATTAACTTTAAAAGTTAATAAGCATATCAGTTTTCAAAAGGAAAAATATGAGAAGTTGAAGAGACAAGATCAGTTACAGAATTGAAAAGTCACTGGAAGAAACCAAATGGTTGCTGGAGAATGTATTTATTGTAAAACCTTTTCCATTGAGAGGGGATTCTTTTCTACAAGAGTAGGTATTGCTATAGTAGAGGGAAGACAATAGTTTATTTTATGCATTTCATTTCATGCATTGATTTCTATAATAGATTTGGCCAGAGTTGTAGGCAAATAAAAATCAGAGCATTGTATTTGTTGTGTTCAAAAAAAAGAAAAGTTTTGCTTCAAATCAGAGAATTTGGGTATTATTTTCTAAATATATTCAATCAGAGCATTGTTGTGTTCAGTTTTGGACATTATCTTACATCTTGTGTCAAATAATGAATGTGTTGTAGATCAAATTATTTGCACGTATTCCTATTGCATAAATCTGAACATTAAATCTTCATTTCTTTATTGCATTCACATAATTTTCATCCATATTGCATTACCAATATCAAGAAGTCATAGGAGTTGTGGATTCTTGGCATTGGCTAGATTTAGGAGTTAAAATCTGCCTGAGTTAGTTCTGTCTAGGACTGGCTTGGTTCTCCTCTTCCATTCTCGGGTTAAGAACGTACCCAATTAGTTTAAGAACAAACAAATTCATTGAATATCATTAATAAGGGATTTGTACCTTTCAATTCAGAGGAAATCTATCAATCTCATGATAGATTATCCAACTGTTGGTATCAAATTGTTTCTCATAGGTTCAGGCATGTAAGAGTTACATTGGAAAGAACAATCTGTTTACCAACACATACCTAACCCTAAGTCTTCGAAATCTTTAAAAGGAGGATGAAACCCCATTGTATGCGTAAATGAATGAAGTGTATGGGCGAACTATAGAAAAATTTAGAGGGAAGTGTGAGAAGACTTAGAAGAACAGAGTAGCATCACAACATTCAATTGATCAAGAACAAAGTATCAGAATTTTGAAGAATAACATATCAGATCAAGCAAGGATCAGGTCAATCAGAGCAGAACAAGGATATGGAATCAACAATTGGAGATTGCAAGTAATCAGGTTAAAGACTTTCTAATACTCTTTAGCAATTGTATTAGATAATGGAAATCTTATGGAATTATGTTGGCCTAGTAGCCATTTGTAAATCCTTTAGCAGGGTGGCATTCCAAGTGAATGTACAAAAGTCCTTTAACCATGCCTACTTTTAGCAGGGTAGTGGAATCCTTTAATCAAGTCACTTTTAACATAGTGTAAAGTATTTAACAGGACAAGCCTGTCACAGGGCAGACCATTGGAAGTGGTCAAACATTGTAACTTTGAATAGTTACATATTGTTGCAATGATATTTTGTGGGTGTCATCCCCACCCCAATTTTAGCTTCTCATTTGGAGGGTTTTTGGGTTACCGAATTTGTGTGTTGTCTATTTTCATGCATGTCTTTACTTTCAAGTTCAATAGATAGATTGAATGCATGTGAATGGTTTTAGTTAAAAGAATTTAAAAGGGTTAAAATTAGTTACTTCTGATCCACCCCCTCACCCCCCTTCTCAGAATTTTATCTTCCCAATTGTCAATTACAACATATTGGACTTGCTATTTGGTGGACATAGCTCAAGGATTGGGTGAACCATATTAAATCTTGGTGTGTTGTTTTCTCTTTTGTAAGATTTATTATTTTCTAATATTGTTTATATTTGCATGTAATTGTTATTGTTGTACGTGGTTTTCCTATCAAATGGTATCAGAGCAATTTTTTTTACAAAATTTCTAGTTATACTCTGCAGGAAAGTTTCACGATTGAGTAAAAGTCTCATGGTTGAGTGAGAGCAATAACAGATGAGGGTAAGATGAAAGTGGAAAATTTTAATGGGTAGAACTTTCAATTATGGAAGATGCAAATGGAGGACTATCTTTATCAAAAGGATTTATGGAAGTTATTGGAAGGAAATGCCAAGAAACGAGGAACTATGACAGATGAGGATTGGGAGATTTTAGATATAAAAGCACTTGGAAGTATTCGGTTATGCTTGGCACCATTGGTGACATTCAACATTAGAAAAGTGAAGACAATAGAAGAGTTGATGGAAACACTAGCAAAATTGTATGAAAATCCCTCCGCTTCAAATAAGGTATTTTTCATGAAGTATTTATTTAATATGAAGATGGTGTAACGCCCCGCCATGTGACCCAAAAGAACTAACCTAAAGTTTTACTAAGTTTGTCAAACATTTTTAAAAAAGAGAGTTAAAGATAATAACTTAACAACAATAGTTATAACATAGCAAAGGCAATTAACATTCACATAAACACATACCATAAAACAAATTATAGTTCTTAAGGGTCCCATGACGTTGAATCACATTTAAATTTAATTAATAATAAATATAATATATAATAAATCAACATCAAATAATAATATACCAGTATGAATCCATTTAAATAATATACAATTATATATGATGCCACTTGGCAATAAATAGAGTGCACAATCATCCATTGTACAGGTCACAGATTATGAAAGGTTGAAATAATATACACCATGAAATAAATTACATCATCTCTTAAGATCTTATGAAATCAAATAAAATACAATAGTACAACCATCCATCATAGAAATACAAGAATAGATAGAAAGGAATATCTGAACAAACACATCCAGCAGCAGCATCTGATGGTCGAATCTCAGTTGTATAAGAAAAAGAACTATCACTCGACCTCATGGAACCTATATGGCCCACTCCCACCGGGCTAAGGAGATAGTCTCAAGTCCCAAATAGGATAACAAACTCAACAATCAAATCCAACATCTAGGTTCAAGGAATCACCTAAAAGAAATCTAACTCAAAGGTACCAAGACACAAGTATCAACTAATCTCAGAGGCAACACAGACACGTAAGAAATCTACTATGCAAGTTAGCATGTGTCATCACACGAACAAACTCTAGGGTTACCTAGCTAGTCTTTTAATCCTCTGCACCCCTAGTGACTCTATGCGGCACTAGTATCCTTTCGTACTGACAAGGCATACTAACGAGTCAACTCTAAGGTTACCCGGCTAGTCTTTTAATCCTTTAGCCCCTTAGTAATTTTCTGTGTTACCTATATCTTGTTAATTAATTTTAAACTCATTTAATGAAATGTTATCTCTAATTAAATAACCTACAATGGTTATGTTGGCAACCAGTTTGGGCCCCGACCTCCATTGCAAGCCACTTTCCAACATGAGATATAGATAACCTACCCTAATCTTAGTATAATCAAAAGATCGCAAAAGACCACATACCATAAATCAATTCTTAAACAAGCAACTGACAAGTGTTGAAAAACATTGATCATAATCATGGACTCCACCAAAATGATCATCCTAATAGGACTGATCCCAAAATCAAGCATACATAAACCAATCCACGACATAACATGACATCACCAATAAAAAATCATACAAACACCTCAGTCCTATACAAGCGAATGAAAAGCAATCCAAATACAACTGATCGAAGACTCAAAGGTTACACCAAATAGGTCACACCATTCACCTTAGTTTCACACAAGAACACTAGAAAGTAATAACAATCAATGCATCAAAACATCTCATAGAGCATACTAGACATATTACCGTGGTTGAGTATAAAAGATTGAGATCAAAACATCATCATGACATCACAAAACAAAACTCGAGCCTCTAGTAAACATTCTGACTGGCCAAAGCTAAGTCAAACCCAAAAATTCTAATACCACTAAATCACACGTCACATAAAGTGCATACAAAAGCGAATTTAAGTTCAATATTTACCAAAAGTTTTCAGATTAAATCACAAACAATTCTACAATGGAAATCAATTTTCTCAAACAAGAGTTTCAACTTAGAGAACTTTTGAAAATAGAAACACAATAGATATGACGAAGATAGAAATTCGAAGAACGAGAAACTACTGCACAAACCCACAAGATCCTACCTAGATCTGATGTTAAAACAATGAATGCACAAACACACAAGAATCCTCCTTTTCCTTCGAAAACCCTCTTTTCGAAATTTGGCTCCTCCAAACCTGTGTATCTAGAAATGAGCTCTAATTTCCTTAATAAAGAGTTTTTCTCCCAAATCAAGGCTTTGATCATGTAATCATGTGAAAACCCTTTGTCTTTAATTACTATATTTTAATTTTCATGCACACACTTTATGCAATTTAATTAAAATAAACTTTATTAAATTAAAGCTTTCTCTCCCTTATTAAATGATGAAATGTTTTTAATATAATATTTATTAATTTAATTAATAATATTATTTAGAGTTTATTAAAAATAAAATATCTAAATAAACTATTATTAAATTAAATAAACATAAATATGCTTAAATTAGAACTTTAATCAAATCTTTTATATTTAATTCTTTCATGCACATTTAAAGAAATTTTCAATTAAAATATTCTTTTATATTTTCCTCCACGTATTAAGTACTGTAAGCACTATTTAAAGCATAGTTTATTATTTAAATTAATAAGAATTATTAAAGCTCATTATTTAAATGCAACTCTAATTTAATAATTATTAATTAAATAATCATAATAAAACAATATTAATCTTTAATCTTTTAATATTTTAATTCTCTTTTATGTTTTCATGCATACTTTTTGTGATATAAAATATCTTTATTAAATTTATTTTCTTTCTCTTCTTAATTAATTTATTATATTTTAATTTCATACATACGCTTTATGTAATTTAATTAAAATAACTTTATTAAATTTATGTTTTCTCTCTCTAATTAATTATGAGATTTTTTAATAATATTTTTATTAATTTAGCTAATAATATTATTTAGAGTTTATTATTTAAAATAAAACTCTTAAATAATAATTATTAATTTAAATAAATATAATTACACCTAAATCAAAACCAAATTTTATCTTTAAATTGAATTCTTTTATTTAGTTGATTCATGAGATATTTTTTAATGATATATTTATTAACTTAATTAATAGCATTATTTAGATTTTATTATCAAAAAAAACTCTTAAATAATTATCATTAAATTAAATAAATATAAATATGTCAAAAATAGAACTTTAATATAATATTTTAAATTAAATTCTTTTATTTAATTAATTTCTCAATGAATTAAATATAATTAAATATTGCATTTTCTTTATAAAATTTTCATGCAACAACTTTAAGCAATTTAAATTAAAATATATTTATTAAATTAATTTTCTTTCTCACTTTAATTAATCATGAGGTATTTTTATATGATATTTATTAATTCAACTAATAATATTATTTAGAATTTAATAATTAAAATAAAACTCCTAAATAAGTTTTTATTAAATTAAATAATTATAAATACACCAAAATTAGAACTATAATTTTATCTTTAAATTTTATTCTTTTATTTAAGTAATTCACAAGATATTTTTAATAATATATTTATTAACTTAATTAATAACATTATTTAGAGTTTATTATTAAAATAAAACTCCTAAATAATTATCATTAAATTAAATAAATATAAATATGTCAATATAGAACTTTAATAAAATCTTTTAATTAATTTCTCAATTAATTAAATATAATTAAATATCAATTTTTTTTATAAAATTTCCATTAAATTAAATCATTAAATTATCTTTTAATTTGATTTAATTATAAAAGAAAATCACTACATACCCTCAAAGCAAAAAATGACAACTCATCTGAAGGCAAAGAACATAATCAAACTCCAAGGTCAAAATCACAAATTCATGTCACTTGATGAATTCAGATGAGTAAACTAACTCAGAGACTTGTCCTATTTTCTAGGACAATTGTCTTAGGGTTTAGGATTTGGACTCAAGAGTTATCTCGCCACTTATACCATTGAAATACTGCAATAGGGTACGCTCATCCTGGCAATTTAGAGAAGTCAATACCTGGTACCTGCAATCTACATAAAATCCACGCACATGTATAAACACAATATTCTAAACTAAACAAACAATGGCAAGAAGTGGTTCATCATGTAGATCCCGACTAGCAGGTGACTACGACTCCCTTCCTCAACCATATCAAAAATGTCAAACATAAAGAAAACATGCATGCACACCATACACATGCAAGTATGGGGTAAGTATCTCTAAAAACTGCATAAAAATAATTCATCTAACTAACATCATTCAATAACTGAAATAGCTAGCACCAGGTACCTCAACATATATCTATATATATATATATATATATATATATATATATATATATATATATATATATATATATATATATATATATATATATATATATATATATATATCAACTGAATATGAAATACAACTAATCAATTCTGGTAATCCAACACTACTAATCATAAAACATAATAATAGAATAGGCCTACAAGAGTCCAGTCAAAATAAATCAGAAAAGTCAAGTAGGGGTAGGCATTATAAATGACAAAAGGTGGATCTGTTGCAGATCATTTAAATGAGTTTAATATTATTACTAGTCAGTTATCTTCTCTGAATGTCAATTTTGATGAAGAAATTAAGGCTTTTTTGATTTAGTATTCTTTGCCAAAAAGATGGAATGGCTTGGTGTAATGATCCCATCTTTTGGCCTTCACGTTCTTTTAGTAGTTGACCAAGTGTGTGCACGTTAGCCTTGTTCTACATGGTCTCGAGGGCTAACGAAGGGTTTAATGGGATCCTGGAGTGTTTTGGCCTAGTCATTTCCAGTTTGGGCCAAAATGAAGTTGATTTACTCAGTTTCAGGCATACTTACTATTTTTAGTAAGTTGGCAGGACACAGTGCAAGTCACTTTTGGTGATTGGATTCAATACTCCTCGGTGAGAGCTTTCCAATGAGCTATCACTTGCATTATTCGGAGTCCGATTGCTAATACATTTTAATGCTTGAAGTTTTATTAAAGTAACGTCTAATTTAATTGTAAAATATTAAAGTGTTACTTTAATATTTATTTTATGGTGATGTGTACCCAAGGGAGACATAAGGGGTATTTTAATATATGTTTTATATATTACACATCTTTTATCCTACATTGCCCATATGAGTTGAGCCGACCCTTGGAAATAGAATAAAAGGAAACATTTGTGGCTTCATTAGGAGGTTGAATATGAGAAGAAATTGGTGTGTGAGTTGCAGCTCCATTCTTGGCATTTGAGGACGTTTATCCTCTTTTGTAACATTCTAGACATCATTCCCTTGGGGTTTGGCCTTTGGAATTCTTTGTTATCGGCTTCAATATCAGGCAGTTTAGTTGCATTTTCGGCTACAGGCAGATTTGGTATTTTTCTCATATCTTCTACACTACTTGTCCGACGCTTGTGCCGCTTTGAGGGAATGATATTACGAAGGTAGTGGACTGATTGAAGGACAAAGTACTGTAGCAACAAGTTCGAAAGCATGGGCTGGAGTATTATGTCAATAATGCTGAAGTAATTAGTGAGTTGGTAAATTTGCTGTAATGGGCACCCCTGAATGTCCCAAAAATTAAACCAAATTGCTGAAAGGAATTATGTCAAACAGTTTGCATTCAACCTCTTATTTCTCCGTTTAATGTTTTAAACCCCTTATAACTCCAAAAATTAAACGTTTATTTGTTTGTTGTGTTTTGTGCATGGAATTGGTATCATACAACATAAACAAGAAAGAAACTACAATAATATGCAAAGTGGAAATGAACTACAACCAATAAAATGTTATTTTCAGAATTCATAAAACCAAATACATGGCAGATTTATCAACTCACTAATTACTTCAGCATTATTGACATAATACTTCAGCCCATGCTTTCGAACTTGCTGCTACAGTACTTTATCGTTCAAATAGTCCACTACCTTCGTAATATCATTCCCTCAAAGCGGCATAAGCGTCAGACAAGTAGTGAAGAAGATATGAGCAAAATACCAAATCTGCCTGTAGCCGAAAATGCAACTAAACTGCCTGATAATGAAGCCAATAACAAAGAATTCCAAAGGCCAAACCCCAAGGGAATGACGTCTAAAATGTCACAAGAGAGGATAGACGTCCTCAAATGCCAAGAATGGAGCTGCAACTCACACACCAATTTCTTCTCATATTCAACCTCCTAATGAAGCCACAAATGCTTCCTTTTATTCTATTTCCAAGGGTCCGCTCAACTCATATGGGCAATGTGGGACAAAAGATGTGTAATATATAAAACGTATATTAAAATACCCCTTATGTCTCCCTTGGGTACACATCACCATAAAATAAATATTAAAGTAACACTTTAATATTTTACAATTAAATTAGACGTTACTTTAATAAAACTTCAAGCATTAAAATGCATTAGCAATCGGACTCCGAATAATGCGAGTGATAGCTCATCGAAAAGCTCTCACTGAGGAGTATTGAATCCAATCACCAAAATTGACCTGCACTGTGTCCTGCCGACTTACTAAAAATAGTAAGTATGCCTGAAACTGAGTAAATCAACTTCGTTTTGGCCCAAATTGGAAATGACTAGGCCAAAACACTCCAAGATCCCATTAAACCCTTCGTTAGCCCTCGAGACCATGTAGAACAAGGCTAACGCACACACACTTGGTCAACTACTAAAAGAACGTGAAGGCCAAAAGATGGGATCATTACAAATCCGCCCTCCTTGAAATTGCTTGTCCTCAAGCAATTAAGTAACATAATGGACTCCAACCTCCACCTGGATCCCAATAGGTGATATCCATATGGAAGTTAAACCAATTGCAAACCCGCATCATCAGGACCAACCCCTGTAGCCTAGCATTCAAAACTTGTGCTGATGAAGTCAGAATGTCACCATAAGGCAACTCCATAGAAGATCTATGAAACGTCTTCTTCCCTTTATCCATCCACATAATATATATTGGACTGGAATGCATATTATCACCATCATGCATTGAAAAAGATGTAGTTGTAGGTGAACCATATGTACTCATGCTAACTGTATCAACAATAGGTGTTGCCGCATCGAAATATATGGACATAGGAACAACATAAACTGCTGCAACAGAAAACTGAACTGAATTTGTAGTTGATGAAAACTCATAATCATTAACATGTGTGGCTTCATTAGAAAATACATCAACCACTGCATTTATACCATTAAACTCCTCATTAGATGCTTCAATTGACATAGAAGTGGCTGCTGATATGATAGTATCCTCGCATTCTCCTAATTCCACTATTGCTATGTCATCATCCCCTGACAAGGCTTCATATGTGGTCTCTTGACTTTGCACGCATGTCTCTACTAACTCTGCTGAAATGCCCACATCACCAACATGATTGCTGGCTGGCTCTATACGTGTCTCGATCCCACTTGAGAAATCGACTACCTTCTGCTCTGGAGCAACATACAAATCATCAATGTTGATGCCCATCTGTCTAGCCATAAGCTGCAATATCATATCCATTTGCCTATTCTGCTCCTGTTGCATATGTTGCCCCTTCTCTAATGTACCCAATAACTGTCTGAACATCACATCTTGATCTGGACTAATATACATCTTTATCTAGCTATCAATATGATCTCCACAGGATGGCAGCACTTATAGCTCTGATACCACTGTAATGGGCACCCCTGAATGTCCCAAAAACTAAACCAAATTACTGAAAGGAATTATGTCAAACAGTTTGCATTCAACCTCTTATTTCTCTATTTAATGTTTTAAACCCCTTATAACTCCAGAAATCAAATGTTTATTTGTTTGTTGTGTTTTGTGCATGGAATTGGTATCATACAACATAAACAAGAAAGAAACTACAATAATATGCAAAGTGGAAATGAACTACAGCCAATAAAATGTTATTTTCAGAATTCATAAAACCAAATACATGGCAAATTTACCAACTCACTAATTACTTCAGCATTATTGACATAATACTCCAGCCCATGCTTTCGAACTTGCTGCTACAGTACTTTGTCCTTCAATCAGTCCACTACCTTCGTAATATCATTCCCTCAAAGCGGCACAAGCATCGGACAAGTAGTGCAGAAGATATGAGCAAAATACCAAATCTGCCTATAGCCGAAAATGCAACTAAACTGTCTGATAATGAAGCCGATAACAAAGAATTCCAAAGGCCAAACCCCAAGGGAATGACATCTAGAATGTTACAAAAGAGGATAAACGTCCTCAAATGCGAAGAACGGAGCTGCAACTCACACACCAATTTCTTCTCATATTCAACCTGTCTAATGAAGCCACAAATGCTTCCTTTTATTCTATTTCCAAGGGTCCGCTCACCTCATATGGACAATGTGGGATAAAAGATGTGTAATATATAAAAAATATATTAAAATACCCCTTATGTCTCCCTTGGGTACACATCACCATAAAATAAATATTAAAGTAACACTTTAATATTTTACAATTAAATTAGATGTTACTTTAACAAAATTTCAGGCATTAAAATGTATTAGAAATCGGACTCCGAATAATGCGAGTGATAGCTCATCGAAAAGCTCTCACCGAGGAGTATCGAATCCAATCACCAAAATTGACCTGCACTGTGTCCTGCCGACTTACTAAAAAATAGTATGCCTGAAACTGAGTAAATCAACTTCGTTTTGGCCCAAACTGGAAATGACTAGGCCAAAACACTCCAGGATCTCATTAAACCCTTTGTTAGCCCTCGGGACCATGTAGAACAAGGCTAACACACACACACACTAGGTTAACTACTAAAAGAACGTGAAGGCCAAAAGATGGGATCATTACACTTGGTAATGGTTGTGAGTAATTATGTTCCTAGAGCTAATACCCTAAAATATGATGATGTGATTGGTGTTATTCTTAGTGAGAAAACTCATAGGAAAATCTTAGGTGGATCTACATCAGGAAGTTCTTTGAATGCACAAAGTAGAGGTAGAATGACTGAGAAAAGAAATAATTCTGAAAATTGTGAGAAATCAAGAGGAAAGTCAAAAGGAAAGAGGTCTCAATCCAAAGGACCAAGAGATTGTTGGTACTATGGTAAACCAAGGCATAATAAGAAAGATTTTTGGACTCGAAAGAACAATGAAGGAGATTAGCTAGAAGGGAAGGAGGCAAACGTGGTAAGTAACAAATCCAAAGAGGATGTTTTGCTTCTTTCTTTAGAAAGTGTTGATGATTCTTGGGTTTTAAATTTTGGGGCTTCATTTCATGCTACACCTCATAGAAGTTATTTCATTGATTATGTCCAAGGTGAATTTGGGCTTGTTTATTTGGGAGATAATGAACCCTATAAGATTGTTGGAAAGGGAAAAGTTAAGACTAAATTGCAGAATGGGAATCATTGGCTACTACATGAGGTAAGACATGTTTCAAGGCTGAGTATGAATTTAATTTTAGGAGGGAAACTCAGGGATGAGGGTTGTGTAGTTATTTTTAATGGTAAAAATTGGAAGGTTTCAAAAGGTTCCCTTGGAGTAGAAAAAGTTGTGAAAGTAGACACCTTATATCTTTGTACAGGTTATACTATTCCTTCTACTTTGATTGTTTCAGAGAAAAATGAATGTTCAGTAATAGTTGATGCAGTTGAGTAGGGAGAACAAATAAATGTTGTAGATTCGGATACAATGCTATGGCACCACAAACTTAGGCACATGACTGAGAAATGTATTAAATTACTTCATTCAAAAAAAGTTTTATGAAGTCTAAAATGTGTTAATAGAAATTTATGTGAAAGTTGTGTGTATGGAAAACAAAGGACAATAAGTTTTGTGAAGAGTGAGAAGGCAAATAAAAGTGAGATATTAGAGCTTGTGCATACAAATGTATGGGGACTAGCTCAAGTATCTTCCCTTGGTGGCTCTTATTATTATGCTACATTTATTGATGATACAACTATAAAAGTATGATTTTATTTCCTTAGACATATATCTAATGTATTTCAAACTTTTAAGAAATGGAAATGCTTGGTTGAAAATGAGACTGGTAAGAAATTAAGTTGTCTCATAATCTAATAATGGTGGTGATTATTGCAGTCATGAATTTGAAGATTATTGCTTGACTAATGGTATTCATAGATAGAAAACTATTATGAGGACTCCATAGGAAAATGGAGTGGTTGAACGCATGAACATGACTATAATGGAGTGTACAAGGACCATGAGATTGCATGCAGGGTTGCCCTTAAACATGTGGGTGGAGGCTGTCAATACTACTATATATTTTATTAATAGAGGTCCCTCTACTCCTTTGGGTTGTGGTATTTTTAGAGGAAGCATGGACTAGTAAGAAGGTGAGTTATTCTTTTCTCAAAACCTTTCGTTGTGAAGCATTCACACATAGATTCTGAAAATAGAACCAAGCTCGAAGCTAAGTGAAAGAAATGTGTATTTGTTTGATATGGCATTGATGAATTCGGTTATAGGCTTTGGGATTTTGAAAATCATAAACTTGTAAGAAGCAGAGATGTCATATTCAATGAGAAAATGTTGTACAAAGATCAGTTGCAATAGCATGAGAATAAAGAAAATGATTATGTAGTGTTGGATGATACTCCAAAGGATGATGTTCCAATGGTTTCTCATGATTTGCAACAATTGCAACAAAAAATACCACACACCCTAGTGAATATTAGATGGTCAACAAGGCTAAGTAGACCTCCAAAAATATTTTCTCCTTCTTTGTACTCTATTTTACTAACAGATGCTGGTGACCATGAATGTTATGATGAAATTTTGCAGGTGGATACTAAGATTCAGTGGGAGTTTGCAATGGAAGACGAAATAGACTCCTTGATGAAAAATAAGACTTGGGATGTATGCAAGTTGCCTACAGGTAAACAAGATTTATAGAATAAATAGGTTTATAGGTTGAAAGAAGAGGATGGAGGTAAGAGAACATTTAAACCCAAGTTAGTTGTAAAAGGATCTACATAGAAAAAGGGCATTAATTTTGATGAGATATTATCTTCTGTTGTAAAAATGACTTCTATTCTCACTATTTTAGTATTATGGCTATTGAAGATTTGTATTTGGGGAAACTTGATGTTAAAACAACCTTTCTTTATGGTGATTTGTATGAAGAGATATATATGGCATAGCCATGGGGATTTGAGGTCAAAGGTAAGGGGAACTTAGTGTGCAAATTGAAGAAAAGTTTATATGGCTTGAAGCAAGCACCTCGGCAATGGTATCTGAAATTTGATAGTTTTATGCATGAGCATGGATCCAATAGGTGTCGTTCAAATAATTGTGTTTACTTTAAGAGGTTGGATGATGACAATTACATTATTTTATGTTTATATGTTAATGATATGCTTGTAGTCGGGTCTAACATGAATCACATTAAGGGGCTTAAACACCAATTAGCACATTTATTTTCTATGAAGGGTTTGGGGGTAGAAAAATAAATCCTTGGTATGAAAATTTGTAGAGATGTGAAGAATATGAAATTGACATTATCTTAGACTGATTATATTGCGAAGGTGTTGCAACTTTTCTCTATAGAGAATGCTAAATTTTTCAGCACACCTTTACATGGTCATTTGAAGTTGACTAAGGAGATGTGTCCAAAGACACAAGAAGAGAAGGATAAGATGTCCAAGGTACCTTATGCTTCATCTATAGGAAGTTTGATGTACGCTATGGTATGTACAAGGCCAGATATTGCACATGCAGTGGGAGTCGTTAGCAGGTATATGAGTCATCCAAGACTTGTGCATCAGAATGCAATTAAATAGATTCTTAGATATTTGAGAGGAACATTCATTAAGTGTTGACTCAGATTTGTCAGGGGATATTGATACTAGGTAGAGTACTAGAGGTTATGTATTTACTGTTGGTGAGGCAACAGTGTTAGGTTTCTAGGTTACAAAAGGTGAATGCTTTATCCACTACAAAGGCAGAGTATGTTGTTGCTGCAGAGGCATCCAAGGAGATGATATGGTTTTAGTTCTTCCTGGAAGAATTGGGACACCCTCAAAAGGATAATTATTTTACCAATGGTCAGTGTGCTATTCATCTTGTGAAAAGTTATTCTCTACATTCAAAGAAAAAACACATACAGTTGCGATACCACTTCATTCAGTTAGTTTTGGATGATGGAAATTTAAAGATGGACAAGATACATACATATGACAATCCAACAGATATGTTTACAAAGCTAGTGACAAGGGAGAAGTTGAACTCCTCTTCAACTTCAATTGGTCTTCTAGACTGGACAAAATAAGAACAATAGAGTCTAGGGTGGTTTGATCCAATGGGAGCCTCATGGAGTAGCGGCATAGTTACCGGGTCAGTCTCCAAGTGAGAGATTGTTGTCTAGTGTGGAGCCTGATAAGTCCCCAGGTGGGAGATTATTAGTTTGTACTAATACTCCATAATTCCTCGACGAGGTTTAGGCAAACATGTTGTAATTAATTTATCGGCTATTTTATCAGCATTTTTGGGCTGACATGTTGTAACTAATTTTAACCCTAAAGCGACAAAAATAATTGTATAAAAGAGCTTAAGATTAGGGATTTTCATAAGGTGTGATGCAAAAATTGCTTCTTCCAGCAATATTGAGCTATAAGGGATTACAGATTGTAATTAAGTTGTAATCAGTGGATCATAATAATATTGGACTTGTTGTTTAGTGGTTGTGGCCCAGGGATTGGGTGAACCACATTAAATCTTGGTGTCTTGTGTTCTCTTCTATGTGATTTATTATTTTCTGATATTGTTTATATTTGCATGTAATTAACATTATTTTTGTTTGTGATTTATTCTAACAGCGGCAATTCTTTGAAATATCTACCAAATGTTTTTAGGCAATTGGGTTTTAGTGACTTTAATATTAACAAGTTGCAAGCAATTGAAAAAATGCCCTTGAGTTTTAAACTAGCACTTGCTATTGAAGTGGTGAGGCATAAATTCGATAAAAAATGTGTATTATAGTAGGCAATGGTCAAGCAATAAGGCAAGGCAATCATGTTAGATCAGGAATTGTTCACTGTGTTGAACTCAAAAAAATTAGTTCCCACTTGACATAACATGGAACTATTGTGAAACCTTAGCCTTTGAATGATAATTTATCATTTAATCAGATTCCAATAGCACATTAATTTTGCATTATTTAATAGTTTAATAACCTCTCTTAGAGTTCAACACAAAGTTCACATCTTCTTCTTGAAATATTGCAATATATGTTGTTTCAAGTTCCCAAGTTTAGAGTATGTCATTGATAATGTCCAATTTGTTAATGAAGGGGAATAGTTAATTTAGCTAGTATAGATTCAAGTAGTTGCAAAAGGAATTTTCTATTTGTATAAATTTATGTTTAAATGGTAGTTTATTACCAGTTAGAATAGATGTTCAAATTCAATATGTTATTATAGAACCTTTATTATTAATAATTATTAATATAATGTAAAAAACATCATCGACTAAAGAAGTACAAAGAAATAAGCTTATACTTCAAGGACATAATAAAAATATAAAAACCCTTTCTTAAATATATTATGTGATCTAGATGATGATCTGAAAATATCCCTAATTTAAGATTTTAGTTTTACTAGTTTAAGAGTCACTCTCTTGGATTTATGGGAAAATCCCTAATAGATACATTGTTTGGAAAATCCCTGACAATCATATTGTTTTCAAATAATTCAAAATTGTTCGGTTTATTGTCTTATGTTTGATGAACACAACAGAAAAACTTATAATGTTTCATGTTTTCTTCAAATTTTTTTATTTAAGAACTGTTTATCATTTAGTGTTTATAGAGATTTCATTATCTTGAATTTTTTTAAGATTTATGATTTTATATTTGATTTTGGAATGGTGTGGAAATATTATATTAACTATTAGATATATGAAGGTCACTTGATTAATTAGGCTTAGAAATATTCTTAAAGCATGCAATTTATTTCCTAACATTCAAATTGTGATGATCCTCATGGAAACATTGCCCTTGTTTAGGTTTCTATCATGATTTATCATGTTAATCAATCTATTTTATCTACACTTGGCACAAAGTTTTAACTACACTTGGTAGGAATTATGTTGCCCTGCAGCTCTTGGTTCAGTTTTTCAGCTTCAAAGATTAAGAATGTATTCACTCCAAGAAGTGCATATGGTTCACAAAGTGAATGCATCAATATTGTGCTATGGCTTGTGTTCACTTTTGGAGAATGCAAATATTATGGAAAGTGATTTTTACCCACTTTTTTCCTTCCTTTGTCCACATTCTTGACATTGAAGTCAATTATCTATTGACTATGTAATATCTTCATATATTTTCATTTAACTTGATTTATGCAAGGAATCATATCCTCTTTCCCTTGTTATCAAGGAAGCTACATCAGTTGATTATTATTTTGAGGGATGAATCATAAAGGTTATCAATATGTTTTATCACTTAAATTTAATCTACTTTGTAAAAACACTTGAGTACTAGATTTTGTTTCTAAGTTTATGCTTAAGGAATATTAGGTGTACATGTGACTTACATTTTGTTTCTAATTTTATGCTTAACGAATATTAGGTGTACATGTGTCTTCCAACAAGATTGTAATAAACTTGTGATATACATACAAATATGTATTTTATATATGTATATATAATAGATTGCAATGAGTTGCATTTTAGTACAACTTGGATGTCACCATAATCTAATGTTGTATATAATTACGTTTTAAGTATTCATACATAATTAAATTTTTATCAATACATGTATTTTGGAAATGTTTATATAAGTTTTTATTGTATTTGCTTGTGTTAATCTATAGACCCTTAATCACTTTCACTATCATGTCAGTAAATAATCTTCTTGTACACTTATAGAGTGTGTTGAGCCACTATGAATTACATCATCATATTGCTACCTAAATATAGATTTCGGATTCAAGAAACATGAAGAATCATAATTTTATAATTTACATGTGAAATATCTTGTGAGTTGTATGCTCTTTTTATGGATGCATATTTATAAATTATGATATTGGAT
This sequence comes from Cupressus sempervirens, assembly GCA_028749045.1. Classification (NCBI taxonomy): domain Eukaryota; kingdom Viridiplantae; phylum Streptophyta; class Pinopsida; order Cupressales; family Cupressaceae; genus Cupressus; species Cupressus sempervirens. The sequence goes on along the minus strand of CM053792.1, from coordinate 172,294,712 downwards.
AATAACCTCAAAATGATATATATAAATGTCATTTAGTTTTACCTCAAAAAAAATCATGGTACACAAAATTTCTATATTTCTAACTTTATTTAAAATATTGTTGAATTATAATATGGAAAAATAAATTTTGTAATAGCAATATTAGGTATTAATAGGTTAAACTTTAATGATAAGAAATATTAGATTTATGTGACTAAAATTGCTAGAATGCACTTTAACATTGTATAGTCCTTATGAGCTAGTTCATAATTTCTTTTATTCAATAATTAAAAAAAGAGGAAACAATGCTTGTAAATTAGTTATTAAAATGTTTTTCTAATGCTGAAATTAGACACATTGAGGGCATCAATAGAACTACAATCTAATACTTAGAATAGTTATGGAATGACATTTATTAAATAACCTAAGAATAACTACAAAATTGAAAGAATATATAGAAAATGGTGTATATCTAATAGAGCAATCTAAAACTAAATTTTGATAGAGAAACTTAACAAATCAAAAGTTGATAGGTGTATATGCAATATTGATAGACATGATGTTGATAATTTTTAGAGGGGAGTTCCTTCTTCTTAGGAGCAACAAAAATAATGCAGTAGAATTTTTGAAGGTGTGTGAGTTGTAAGCACTTAAGTAAAAGAACACATGTGGTTATTAGTCTCTCTCTATTTATAGGCAGGGAACTAATGTTCTCAATTGCTCATTCTTAATTAGTTTTTAAATGAAAATTATTCTAGCTTTAAAGTTTAAGAGTAAATTTCTGTTGTTTTATTTTTAAATTAATTTTTAAGCAATAATTATAATTTTTTGATTGGCTACCCCTAATTTTGCTAGGGGTGTAATTATTTTTTGAACTAAAAAATAATGAATAAAATCTTATCCAAAAGTTTTTGGATAATATTTGGAAGTTTTTGAATAAGATGAAGCTTGGAGAATTGGATTGCACAACAATCAACTCTCCTGGCTCCTTGCTCAGGCCACTAAACCAGCCAAAAAATCAATAGAAAGAGAGAAGAGAGCGCCAAGAAGTTTAAGATTTCTTCTGTGGACATTTGGACTGGTTTGATGTTGCAGCGAAGATGGAAGACTCCATTGCAATACCACGAATCAACTCTTCCCTCTTCCCCTCTAAAAACAACTTCGTTTAAATCCCACCGATTGCAATGCAATTAGCAGTAATCATAGCCCCCCTCAACTCTTGTGAGAGAATAAAAGGTAGCAATATGCCACTTTTATTCATCCATTTTAACCTTGATTGTTGATCTTGCATATATCGATATGGCTAATTGGATCTAGTTACTTCAACTTTTTGATCACATAGAATTCTTGTCATTGTCTCAACAACAAAATTAGTGGCCGCATAGCCTCCGTAGTTGGGCTTCATAATCTCCAGAAGTGAGTTGCTCACATTCATAATGTGCCTGTGATCACCTGGTACAAATATGTTTGCCTCTTCAATTTGTTTTATTTTGAGCAAGAGCAAATATGGCTAAGAATTGTTTCCATTCTTTGAAGAAGACATGCTCGGTCTACTCTCTTCTCTGCGCAAATCGTAGGGGAAATTAGTAAACAGGGTAGAGGGAAAGAACAAACTTGTTACCAAAGCCAAAGGTAGAAGATAGTATGGAAAAGAGGGGAAAGGGAAAGACTCTACAGTGTCTCCACGTGCCACATCTAAAAAAGGGACAAATCAATAAAAATATTGAATTTTCTAGAAATCAAATGTCTAAAACTTTCAAGCAAATCCTATTGGAAATGTAAAAGCCAACTAAGTAATTATATTTTTTTGATTTGAAGAAATATTATTAATTCAATTTTTATTTAGTTTTACTTTACATTTATTATTTTCTTGTTAAGTTAATTTTTCAATTTCATTTTACATTTGTTAAAACATTATTTTATTGATTTAAGGTTATTCAAGAATTAGTTAGTTAATGCGTTTTATTAAGAAATTGTATATTTAATTTCTTAAAAAAGATTCTCAAAGATTATATTATAATTCTAAAAAAATTATAACTTAGACAAGCAAATTATTTTTCCTTGTCCATGTCTAGAAATCATGATATTATTTATTTTAAATATACTTATATTTTCATAATATGAAATAATAATTTATAAAATTATTTTTTGAAGAATGTTCTTATACATTCTTTAATTTTACATGTTTAACTCTTTCTAAACTATTTTAACTAATATCCCTAAGTAAATCTTGCACCTAATCATCTACTTCGTTAGAAAATCTCTTCATCTATTTTACCAGTTTGTTTGTTAACAAGTTTTTCTTGTCCTGCAACCATTCTTTGAGCATATGGGAATAATTAATGACTTTTCTATTGTCAATAATTAATAACTTTTCCATTGTCAATAAGAACCAAAATCTTCTTGCGAATTGGAATCGGATTAGACTATGAAAAAAATCAGCTTTGTTTCCTCATTAAAAATATAACTAACTCCTTCAGATCTACTGGAAATTGAACTCCACTATAATTTTTTTGGTCCATCTAGCATCTTTTCCTCAAATAATAGGCAGGGACTCTAGCTCTTAGAAATCTCTTGTTAATGACTATATTAAATGAAAAAATTAAAAAGAAAAGCTTGGTTTATCCAAAGCCATGTCCTCTATGGTATTGAGATCAAGATGTTGATTGAGGCATTACTCAGTGGTCTCATAAATCCGTTTTAAAGTTCTATCATGTGTGGCTCTTTGCATCGCCATTAAAGCTCATTTACTGGGTTCAAATCCTCCGACTTCTTTCATTTTCTACTTTACATGTGCAAACATAAAACGCCACAGCTATCCGCCACTCATTTCAATGTACAGAATTATGAAGGAGGTTGCACATGCTGATGATTTCACAGAAATCCCCTGAAAGCTATTCTATTCTCACGACACTCTTTAACCATGTGCAACAAACTGGTCTCCAACCCGATCAGTTCACATTTCCCAGCGTATTCCCAGCCCAATGCCAAACTCGGAGCTTTGAAACAGGTTATGGGTTTCCGTTAAAATATAATGGAAGTGGGTTTTCTGTCAGATATTATGGTTGAAAATGCTTTGGTAGACATGAACAATGCATGCGAACTGTTTGACAGAATGCCTCAAAGAGATGTCATCTCTTGGAATCCAATAATCGCAGGATATGTGCACAATGGATTTGTTGAGAAAGATTTAGAAACATTCAAGCAAATTTAATCGGCAGGTGTAAGCCAAATCCCCCAACCTTTGTCAGCATACTCCTGGCCTGTGCCGAAATGGGAGCGCTTTGGATCAGGGTATTGGTATTCACCAAAGCATCACGGTGAGAGGAATTTTATCAGATACTGGAGTGGCGTCTGCCTTGGTGGACATGTATACAAAATGTGGAAAAATAGACAAGGCACGCGAAATGTTTGACAAAATGCCTTTAAGAGATGTAATAAAATTGTTAAGAACTTTCCACTCATTTAGTGTTGTGAGAGATGCAAACATTTTCCATATTTTAAACGAGGACACGTTCCTACGGAGATTATTGGTGATGCTAAATGAAGCAATTTGATAATAAAAAAATGCCCTGCAATAATGTACAGTATGCCACAATAATGTGCAACATGTCAGACCTGCAGTTCTAAGGTTGAAATTTATGTTGAATAATTCGGTAGTTTAGATCATGTTGCTCGCTTCATAAAATAGATGCATAGAGTGCACTGCAGATAATTTATTATGTATATTAGATGAAACATGTGAAGATATTCTAGGACCAGCTGAGTTGACTTATAGAGTGATCTCACTTCTAGTTTAACATGTTGGCTTTAGACGACTACTTGGTTTAACGAATGTATTTGTGGTTGATTTGGAGACATTGCAATTAGATTCTAGGCCGACATAAAGATGTAATTAAGAAATTGAAATGCATACATATTGCTGTCATGTCCCTCTCTTAGCAACGTAAGTATAACAGGGGATTTGCCTATCATTGACTCTCGTAGGCAAATAATTATGTGAAGAGGGTCGATTTTGTTTTCCAATTAAGAAAGTGGGGCCTACTCATTCGAATATTAAATAAAGGTTGTATTCTAACTTTATAAAGTTAATTATTTAATTTTATAAAGTTAATATTTGTAGTGCGAGATGATTCCGGATGATTTCCAGAAACTTCCCGGCAAAGAGATAAATTAAGGACATAGGGCTCCCTTTGAGGCAAGCAGTTTAATGATTCGATTTCTATTTCCAGTTGGAGCAATTTGTAGCCCGGCCTGCAAATTCTTAGAGGTCTCTGAGAACGGAAACTCTCTTAGATCTGCAATTTTGAGGATGTGGAATATCATCCGAATTATTGCAATTTGAAAGTGATACTGCAGTCACTTTGACAGGGCAAAATTTGGGCCTAAGGCCAAGTAGGAGATTTAGGGAGCAAATTCGTAGAAGAAGCCGAAATATCAAGAGTCTGATGACCATCTCCAATCAGAGGGGAATAAATTACAGACGGAGTCCTCAATAGGAGTCTTGGCGTCACATGATCATCCATTTCGTAGGTTCAAGGATAACTCAAAGGGTGAAGATTAATGGGTGCTCCCTTCGCAAGGTCATGGGCGGATTCGAAATGAACAGGCTGTGATTTCAAGCATTGGACCAGTATTAGACTCAGTCCGGCCACCACGTCCCTAGACGAAGCCAATGCCGCTGGGCGGGAGAGGGCATTCCCTACAATCTTGGCACCATTAGCGGCAAGTTACTCATCAACAGACGACTGCGGCAGATCCAGCCATTTCCACTGCCGGCTCCACCCAAATTCGGCGCTCAGATCCGACCCGTGGACAACGCCAAGCCTATATTGTTCTTGGTGGATATCGTTTTTCCAATTGCAAGGTGGTGGTTTGATAAGGTGCCAGGTATTTTGGGTCACCAAACCGATTCCCATTGATTAATATATGTTTGTTGACAGTGCTACAAATGTGGACAAATAATGAGATATTGTAGATTTCTGATTATATGCACTTGCTGTGATTATTTAAATTAATTTTTCCAGTGTGACAGAGCTAGACCATAATCCCAAATAGCACATTTATTTGAAGTAATTAATTTCCTTAGTATAATAGTAGTCTTGATTAGCTAGGATCGTCTCAATTGCTAATTAAGTTTCATAACATGGGGAGGCCGAATGAAGTGGCAAAAGTTTTGTACTCAGTTAAGAGAAGCACATGGATTAAGATGCATATCGTAATACGCATTGTCAGAGTAAACTAAAGTAGATCAGATCACACAGATGTTGAAGTTTGAGTTTGGAAGCTTTAGATTATTATGCTGAGAGGCTTTCTACAGTGATATCATATTTCAAATTTCAATGTTCAATGTAAATTCTTTGTATTTAAAAAAAAATTGACTGCAACTATCAGTTGTAAAAAAATTATATAATATTGACAGTTACACATAAACTTCATGCAGTGAAAAGGAATTGACAGATTTGTTATTCTATTTTGTTGAACTAGAGAATGTGAAATGCATGGGCCTAACAGGGTATGCAGAAGACTATTTGTGGTCAACCTATCAGGGCAATTTTTCTCATTTTTCAATTTGCGCAATGGGATCCATTAAATTTGTAATTCTTTTTCTATCTAAACCTTGTCTTGGTTTCTTTCTTTGATGGGGACACGACCCAAGAACAGAATGGAACCAATAGAAAGGGAAAATTATATTAACTGAGAAAATAAGCTAGTACAAACAGTGTAGAGAAAATAAACTTCAAAACATGCCCTAAGGGCTTACAATAACATAAATCTGGAGATAATTTCTCCTTTTAGTACCTCCTCTCAAACTCCACTCCGAACTCCCTTTTACAATGCCAGAAATCTCCTTAAATAGACCCCAGAGGGTTAAGGACTAGGAGTACATTCTAGAAAGTGCTAGTAGGCATCCACCGACCAAATAGAAGGTTCTGGAAGCTGCGTTAGAAGTCGGTGCAATTCTAGAAGAATCCAGAAACGGTAACCGAACTTCCGGGAGGCATAACTTTTGAACCGTAGCTCCGATTGACGAACCGTTTACATTTTCAGAAAGCTCTTGAAGCGCTCTATAGCCCTATGAACAAGCTTCGCTCGTCCCCCATTTTTCGGCCCTTTTCAAGGTCATTTAATGCCCCTAACCTGACTTTGAAGCATTCTTAAGGGGGTCTCCAAAACCCAAAAAACTGCAATATCTTTCAAACCGTGGGGCCTTTTGACCTGATTATTTTTCTGGAATGCTCTAAATCACAATTACATTCATCTGGTCAATTCACACCTTCTAGGTCACCAAAATGATGGCCAAATTGCATGCTCCTATTTTTTCGAGATTTTCAAACGCACTGATAGTGGAATTGTGAGAGTTGGAACCTTTATTTGACCCAAATGGGTATCCAAAAATGTAAAGACATGAAACAGAAACTAAGTCTAAGTACATTTTTTTGGGTGACACAAGATTGCCCTTATACCTCTAGATGCCCCTGCATCATTCTTTCTGTGAGTGAGTTTCTTAGACAGGGAATTATGTGGAGATATTAGATTTGGGCATCAAGATTGTTTCCAGATTTCATTCCCTATTTTTTTTATAGGTTTGATTTCATTCCCTATTTTTTTTATAGGTCTGATTTCATTCTCATTGTCTGTAGATGGCTTGAGAAAATTTAAATTGAATATCTTGATTATGAATTTTCAATTTCTAGAATTTGGATATCTCTACGCTTATTTTACACAAAATTTTATATAAAATTTTAGGTATGCTAGTATGATTGTGCATTCATGTTTTTGTATTGAGTAGAAATTCTTATGAATTGGTGCTTGCAAAATTATTATAAACTCATTATTATTTTTTGAGACTAGATTTGAGCTAGAGATCCAAATAGTTATTATCAACATGGTTTTTCTTTTTTGGATTTCCATGTAAATCTAGTGTTCTCTTATGTTAACATGTGGTTGTGCTTAAGGAAAATACTATTATATTGGCTATTGTCAATTAGTTAATGACTCCACCAATCACAATTGTGTATTATTGTTCACCTAAAATAAACTATAGTTACAAAAAATTATTGTGATGTGACAACCAATCTTGCTCCCAAACCCTAAACTCTCCAGGGTCTTCTTAGGTCTTTCACCTGACCAAAATAGGGTTTCTAACACAACCTATGCCTCTTAGGGTTCTATCAAGTAGATCCCGCTCCTTCAACTGGTGCACATTATTTAGTTAGTATAAGCTTGCTCATGAACTCTCTACAACAAACATGAACCCAATGCTGATTGGATCTCCCATATGATGAAATGGACACCTAGGTATACCTTAGGTCACTCATCAAGATGCCAAACCCAAAACAAGGACAAAACCGTAATTGAGTTGTAATCCACAAGTCCAATTTCACTCAAGTGCTTGGAAAAAGGCTACAAGGATTAGCCCTCCAAATGCACAAAAACTAAGCTATTTTTGCAAAAAATCTTAACAAGTACCTAAACAAATTATCATTCCAAGTACCCTTTTCAATGAACTTGAAGATTATGGAATTCTCAAGTCCCCAACTTGTCCTTACAACACAAGCACAATTTTAGCCTTATTTTGAGGGTTTCAAGGGCTTGAGTGTTGTTTGCTTCAAAACCTTGTTTTACAACCTCACCATAACTTCTCCTCCAGATTAGGATTAGCTTACACCTTCCTCCTACTCACCATGTGTTTGGATTGGAGTATTTGCACTTCCAATTCCCTCCAAATCTTCATCTATTGATTTGTGATCCCTAACCAAACATGAATGGCTTGCCTAGGGCATCACCTCACAAATGCTTTTTGTGCTTCCCATGGTTACTTCTTTTCTGTACATTATGTACATGGAGTCTAGTTCCAAGTCCCAAGAGGTCATACAATTCATACGATGGGAAGTGGCCTTAAGACCCCATTTTGCACTTACACCTCTGCTTAGACCAACAGACTAATAACTACCAAAATATTTATCTTCAAACCTTTCAACTTGATATCTAAACAAACAAAGTTGCACAAAGTTACAAAAAAAAAAAAGAAACTAAACTAAACTCATCCAACACAAAAATATGCAGAGTTAATCATTTTTCATGCCAAAAACATAGAAGTTGTCATTAGAATTGTTGTTGCACAGTTCGTACAGAAATAAATACACTTTCTCCAACGCATGGAAAAGGTTGGATTTGGTCCTTTATAGGTTCTCCCATCATGATCATAACTGTATCAGGTGGTTGAGGGGCCCTAACTAAGAAGTTGCTCGTTGTGCAAGAAAAGTGACAAAAAGTTGTTAATGACAACTTCTGCAAGAATTGGCAATTTTTGCAATTTTAAAGATATGCTTCCCAAACTTGCTCCAATGGAAAATGCAAAAATCCTTAAATGGATACTAGACACCTACTAAGGACCTTAAAACACTTACTTGCCCTATTTAGCCATCAAAACCCAAAATTGCTCTATTTAGCTAAATGAGCAATTTTTGAACAATTTTAGCAACATTGTCATTTTGGGCTCTTGCAACCTGTCTACTCACACCTTAGGACCAAGTTGGTCCCCCTTATTAATCTAGTAATGTGGCTAGCATCACTACAAGCCAAAACCACCAAAGAAGCTCTAGGTCTACCCTTAGCCTATCTAGGTGCTCCTGCACCATATTGTTGATAAAAATCTTATTTATCTAAAATTTCATTGGTTGAAATATTTTTACCTTATAGGCTCGCTTTTCATAGAATGAAGTTATTTTTTTACATTAGAAAGTTTTATTTTAAATTGATTGTATTATATCAGTATATAATAAGTGTCAAAAATAATTCTAAATCTAACCTAGTTTTAATTTTAGTTAAAAGCATTACCATTCAATGAATGAAAAGAAATGTGTTTTTTTTCATACAAATTAGAAGTTTTCTTGGTTTTAAATTTGCATGTATATGTTTTTATTCCAAGATTTTCTCTTTTATTAATTGTCTCTTGTGATAATTATTTAGAAATTAATTTAAGCCGAAAGGCTTATGGTTTTTACATTTTTTTTTGGTAAATTGTATTTTAGATTTTACAATAGATTTTTAGATACACAACATGTTTTAGAAATTTCTTTAAAAATATTAGTTAATCTTGTCAAAGAAACTTTCTCTTTTTTTCCTAAAGAAACTTTCTAATTTTTTCTCTCACCCTCTTTTCTCACTTCATATTTAGTATTAGTAAATTGGAAAGTAACATCATTCTTAAGATCTATGTTTTTTCTTCATTTGTATATTAATCAATTGAATTTCCTCTCATAGTTTTTTAACAAGGCTTACTTAGTTGTAAGTTGAAGTCCTCTAACAAGGCACACTTCTAACAAGGTGTTGAAATCCTCTAACAAGGTGAGACCTAACAGTCTTTGTAATCCTTTAACATGGCAAACCTTTTACAGGGTAGATCATGTTTCATCGTCAAAACATTGTAACCTTTATTGGATACACTTTATTGTTGTAGTAGTGAAGATTTTTGGGTGTCATCCCCACCCCAATTTTACCTTCTCACTTGGAGGGTTTCTAGGTAATCATATATGGTGTTATGTGTGTGAATGCTTAAATGTTTATATGATTTAGATGTATATACGTTATAGTTTATTTCAGTTTACTCATTGAATGCATAAGATGGATGTGTGGTGAAAGTTTTATGGGTTCAAGTTTAAAATACTAATTCACACACCCCCCCCCCCAAGAAGTTTACCTTTCCTATTGTAATTTTTGACAATTGGTATCAGAGCCTTGTTATCTAAAAGAGAAATTTTACAACTTTGAGGAAAGATCTTGAAATGGAATTCTACAATTTGGGAAAGACCATTGAGAACTAGGAGATTGAATACATCTCATACTACATCAACTGAATGAAGCAAGAGAGGAACTAAAGAAATCCTTGAAGAGAAGGAAAGAAATTGCTATTGTAGAGAATGACACACAATACAGAGAGATTGACACTACCAAGCTATTTGCAAATGGAAACTCCAATGAATTTGATGCAGCAATTGCAAATCTAATGGAAAATAATAAAGTCCAAGCTAAGGAAATCAAAAAATTCAAATTAGAGAAAGAATCACAAGCTATACTGCAATGTGAGGAAACTGAACAAAATAAGAAAGCTATGGAAGTCAAAGCCATGACACAAGAACATAAAATAATTTTGGCCAACAGACGGGAAGAGAATTCATCAGAGCTAACCAAGATTTCCAACATACAATTGGATACTCTATGTCAAATGATGAATGCTGACTACGAGTTAAATGTCAAGGACATTGAGATAGCTACATTGGAGTTGCAAAATGAACAATTGCAAAGTGATCTAAAGAGAGAAAAGGAATTTGTTGAAAGTTTCAACAAGCCAAATGAAGCCATCAAATACTTTGAAAAATTATTGAGATCCCCTAGATCTAATAATGATACATTTAGACTGGGCTATACAAGCACTGAAGAAGGAGAATCGTCCAAAAGTGCAAAAGAAAGAATCAACAAAGGTAAGAACTCTAAACCTAATTGTCATAATTATGATAAGAAAGGACATACTGCTAATGTGTGTAGGAGAAAGAATACAAATCAGCATGTCAAGCCTAAGAACATGATTCATTGTCATAAGTGCAAAAAACAAGGTCATCAGGCACACGAATGCAGAACCAAAACCATGCATACACAAATATTTGAAGGATATTGCTACAACTATCAGAAGTATGGACATAAAGCTTTTGAATGTAGATCCAAACCCATGTGGTCATCAAACAAGAAAACAAAGGTAAGATACAATGAAAACTCTTATAATTGGGACTATAATACAAGATATAGCTGTCATTATTGTCAAGAATATGGACATGTTCCTAAGAATTGCATCAGGACACACTTCAGAGGTAATTACCAAAGGTGGTTAAGTCAAACTACATGTTTTAGCTTTTTGAAGAGTAGTCACATTAGTAAATATTGTCCCACTAGGTCAAAGGCGCCGAGTTGTGAATTTGATAAAGGCAAAGGCAAGGAAAATGTTGAACATGTTAGAGATGAGATGAACAAGACATGGAAGAGACAGGATGAGTGTGGCACATGAAATGGAAAAGGGATCACTTCACCCAATGGGTCAGGTGATCACACCTCATCAAACTAAACAATCAAGAGGTATGTGGGATTGATATTTAAAGGCTATATCTTACATCAGTTTCAAAAAGGAGATAGTACTAAAAAGGCTACATTAGCATGAATAAAGTTGCAAGATATTGTTAGGAATTCAAAGATAAATCTTTAAGTTTTTCGTGTTTTTGTCGAGCATGAAAAGTTTCCTATGTTTTTTGAGTGGAATGCTAGAAGATGCCGAGCTAGCAAGTCTGGCTAGTTAATGCCAAACTCATAGTGGTTTCTGAGTGGTGGAAATGTCAATGGATTTCGAGTGAGCCTAAAATTGGTTGATGCTAAGCTTACAGTTGTATAAGCACTTAGCATTTATTGCAAGGGTTTTAAAGGCTATTTGATTGATTCTAGCTCATTTTTCATCATTTCAAATTTGAGAAAGAGCGAGCAGAGCAGAAGGCGATTTGGAAATCCGGTCAAAGCATTTGTAAAAGATTTTAGCAGTGATCTCACATCAGTTCATCAGATCTCCTAAGGTATTTATCAAGAGATGAACTACACAATTTTAATTTTCATAAACCCTAGTTTCACATAATGGCATCAAGTTCAAAAAATGTTGAAGGGAAAGAAGTTTTAAACATTTAGTTAGTGAGTAATGAAGTTAAACAACCCATTTTCAAAGCCATTCCTGACATAACATATAAACAAGACCCTTCTGGTGCATTGTCAATGATCCTGCCAAATGTAACAATGGTATATAAGATTTGAGGAAATTTTATAACTACAATATAGGAAGCATTGGTGACATGCAAATCAAAGGTGCATACAACAGGTTATGTGAAAACGGCGTTGTGAAAGAAGAGTACAAAATTATTGAGAGAAAGGGTTTAACACGAGCCCTAGATTTCATATTTATTTAAGATAGAATGAATGTGAATAGTGCTAAGACAAATTCATGATGGTTCCTTATGGCTAGAGAGTGGACCTATGAAAATTACCAAGAGGATAATTCATAGGGTTATTGGCTACCCAACCCTAGATTAGCCTAAGACACTAAGAAGTGATTCCAAGGAAGTGATTGAAAAGAATACTGGAGTTGTCTAGAATAAAAGAGGTATGACTATAGATACAATCATTGATCCTCTTATTAACTTTTCTATAAGGGTAATTTCACAAAAGTTCTATCAATCTAGTAGATTGAATAGTGTACTCTATATAGTTGTGGATGTTGGATATAAGATTGTCAAGAAAGATCATACATGTGATCTAACAGAATTACAATTGCAATAATTGATGGAGAACCTTGGAGCAATTAGGAAAACAAAAAGTGCACAATACGAATTTGGTTCAATATTGATTTGTATATTCTTTAATGTACAAAAAAAATTCCCCTCATTTGGTACTATTGGATGGAAGACCAACAGATCAGTTGCAGTACAGATTGGTGAACACATTGAGCAGCTAGGAGAGAATTTTGAATCCTTAATGACTAGTTACTTTGCAGATTTCAAAAAGTCAATGAAGCAAAGATTAAGGATACCAATATCTTTGGTTGAAAAGCATTATAATGATGTATGTTTTCTTGTGGATGTTGATTATACATTTGTGGAAGCTGCCACACCAAGGGTAAGATGGTTGAGACCCTTAGGGTATGGGATAAATGTGGGGGAAGCCTCTACAACCATCACAACTCTACTAGAAGAAGAGGTAGACAAAAGTACAAAAGTCTTTGAAAACTATGAGATGGTAAAATCAAAGATTGCCATGGAATTGAAGATTGCCTCTACAATCAAGAAGAAAGATAGGCTAGTAAAGAAATTGAAAGCTAAATTTGAAGAGGGTGTTGAGGAGGAAGAGGAAGAAGAAGAAGGGGATAAAGAGGAAGAAGGAACACAAGCTCAAGAACCTCTAGCACTAACATAGGGCATGGGAGAAGATAAAGAAGAGGAGGAGACTAAAGGTGCCAAGGAAGAAGAAGCCAAGGAAGCACCCACTGTTGTTGAGCAAAAGAAAAAGAAGGCTAAGGCACAACCTATGGAAAGGACCAAGAAACTTGTCAAACCAAGTCAACAAAAGCCCACAACACCTACAACAAAAGCCAAAACATATGCTACAACACAAACGGCCAAGGAAAAGACAAAGAAAATAGAACAAAGAGGTCAAGAGCAAAAGAGACCTAGAAGAAAATATGTGGCACAACCATATTCTGAAGAAGAGAAGATAGAACCAAATGAAAACATCCAATTTAAGGTGGTGAGTCACAATCCTCTCTCAGATCTTGAAATTCTATGTGAAAATGTTAGGAACAATGTAGATCTATCAGGTTTTAGTCATGTTGATTTTGACAAATTGGGTAAAGAAGAGAAAAATCAAGTGGAAGAGGCCCTATATGCCATGATGTCAAAATTCAAGACAACACCTCTAGAATTTTCTAACTCAATACCTAAAATTCTATATGATATAGTTGAACAAAAGTGGCATCACTGTCTAAATGTGGAAAGACAAATTATGGAGACAACACTAGCCCAAGTGATACCTGAATTAACAAAGACACAAATTGTTAAGGTTGTAAAGAAATATGGAGTTAGGTTCACACCTAAATACAAAGCCTTTAGCATTCTACAAAATAATATTGAGGATGTTGTTAAGAAATCAACTCAGATATGGAAACTCATTTATGGGTTAACTATAGTTAAGAAAGGAGAAGCTAAACTTTCAGAGATTAAAGATTATGACAAAGATAACACAATTGGAGGAGAGATAGAAATGAAAGAAGATGACAAGGCAACATCTGAGCCTGAGTAGCAAGAAGAACAAAGTGTGCATGACACACAATTGTCGAGTGTCAGTCCTCCACATGACACAACCAAGACAACTGAAACTATAACTATCAAGGATTTTTCTGATCTATCAGCTTAGAACATCAACCCTCTTACTGAAGACGATTTGAAGAAAATACTAGATCAATCTACATTACAAGCCAAAATTTGTGGCAATCCAATTTTGGTTAGTGTAGATGAACTACCAAAGGCAGTAACTGATGTTACAAGGGAAAAGGTGAATCTACAAGAACCACCTTCCATCATCCCTTCAGTTAATAATGTACAACATTTGGTCCAAGCCTAAAGTTACATATACCAAGGTTGATACAATTGTAAAAATTGATATTGTTGAGAGGAAAGCAGAAGAACAAGACATCACTATAGGACAAAAAGAAATAGGTTAGATAGACTTATCTGCACCTACAACACAAGGGCAAGGTGTTTTTCATGTCATAGTAGTAGACAAAGGCAAGCCTAAAGTGAGTGTGTAGACACCTAAGGTGAAGGAACAAGTGGTCATTCAAGCACTAGTAGCTTTACCAGCATCTGACACTTCTTCTACACAAACTCTTCAAAAGCTAAGCACAAAAGCTATTCCATTGCAGATCTCAATGCCAAGCCCAAGCTCGTCAAAGGTTGAAAAGGTAATTCATTATGGAGATATAAGCCTTGATGATAAAATTATTATACCAAAATATGATTATAATACTATCACATTAGAACAAATAGGCATATTGTAGCAAGTCTTCGAAAGGAAAAAGCATCAAGAAATGCTTAGGAGAGAACACAAGCAAAAGCAAGCACTTCAAGATAGTAAGGACATCTTTTTAGAAGCATTTAGTTTGTGAACTCCTAAAGAGACCAAACTAGTAATAGAACAATTGACAAATATAGTGGAAAAGGTCAGTAATGAAGACCCTGACACAAATACCAAACTTTTGGAATGGTCAGAAAAGAAGTTTCAAAGCAAGGTCAATGAGAAAATATCTAGTGAGATAGCACTAACACAAGTTGCATTGGCAACTAAGGTTGAGGATGTGAAGAAGGTACTTGAGAACATCTTTTCATTGTACACAAAACTATCCAATCCAACACTCTTCACCCAAGAGAGGAGGAGTCACATTCTGAGCCTGGAGATCCAAATTTATGCATCAAGTGCAAGATTACCATCGAATCCAGCTCAAAGTGAGAAGCATTTTAGGACACTGCTTCAAACATAGATTCAGTTAGCTGTACTGATAGCAGATGAGGCTAACATAAGAGCCAAACTGACAAGCATACAAGAAACCCTCACCCCACACATGGAAATATTGCACAAGGAGCTAGGCTATGTTGAAACTCTACTGAAGAAAGACCCCAATCTTTATACTTTAGATGGTCTAGTCCACCTTTTTGCAAAGCTTGCAATCCAACTCAAGTCATTGGATGTTGCATGTGATAATTGGGATGCAACCCTCAAGATCATACTGGATGTCCATAAATCATTTTTGGACAAACACATAATAAGTGTATAGCCCATTTGACATAAGTGTCAAAAAAGGGGAGATTTATTTTTTTGGGGGATAATAAGAAAGGGGGAGATACATCATTTGGAGAGAAATATTTTTGGGGGAGAATAAAGTAGAGAAAGAGAAAAATGGTGAGATATCAGCTAAGGGAGAGCATATTAGATGAAAGATTATCAGTACAACAGAGCATTGAAGTCAAAGTGTATCAACAGAGACATTTACTCAAAAGGAGCATAGAATTTTGGTTACATAATAGACATATAAACTCAGGGGGAGTTATCAAATTTTGAGGTATACAAGTTATTGCAAGTTTTTTGAAAATTTTGAAGTTTTGTATATAAGCCGAGTCATGGATATTTTATGCTCGAGAGATTAGTGGATATCTTATTACAAGTTTGACTTTTTTCTTATTTGACATAGAGTTGACATTATGATTATTAAAACCATTTTTATCAAACTAATCAAATAAGACAAATCTAGAAAATACATATGAAAAATTAGAATTAATATAGATAACTATTGAGGGAGAAAATTTGAGCTAAGAATATGTATACTTGATTCCTTACAAAATAATTTGGGGAAGGTGTCAATAAGTTTGAATACTCATTCGCAATGAGGCATTGAAACAAGAAATGATTTTATGATGCTAATATTGTGTAAGCCTTTTACTACAAGTCTTATCAATGCATTTTGTTTCTTTTATGGTGTGAAGTTTTCATCTCTAGGTTATTATAAAGAAAGACTCGTGGTGCAAGAAGAGCAATGGGTGGAAGAAATAGTTGATTTGGATAATGTTTTTCTATATCTTGGAAATGCTAGGGTGGTTCTGTTACACTTTATTAAAGTTGGTTGTTATAGTTCAAATCAAATTTTGGGTTCTATATATTATATAGGCTCTAATTGTGTGACAACAATCACATAAACTTATTGAAACACTTGTATAAACTCAAAGTATTGTTGTCTGTATATATCCTAGTTTATCTATTAATTTTTTATTTTTTTAAAAAATTAACATTTAAATCAAAGCCATTATATTGAACTAATATTATATTAAAATAAGAAAAACTAAATAAAATAAGTAAATTTCATTTATTATTTTCTTATTTTGTTGTTGTCATTTTCAACATTTGACACACCTCTTTTTATTTTCATATAGAGAGAAAGGAACGAAACTTTTATAATCTAGAATAATTTTATTAAATTTGAACTTATGACCTCTTATTCAACAACCAAATTCTCCACCTTTTGAAAAAATTAACGTAGGAAACTTTCAAAAGATTGGAGACAATTCATCATTCATTAATTGCTTATGAAACTCTCAAAGCATAGTAGAACCCAATTTGTAAATTCAAAATGATGCTTCATATCTAAGAGTGCAATTTCTTGAAAGTTTTAAAAGCATACTTAACAAGTTCCATCCATGCACATCTTACAATCTTTGATTCATTAGATAAAATCTGTTTAAGACGGTCTATGAGGAAAAATTAGGGCTCTTTCTTTGGGATCTTTATGTGTAAACGTGTGAAACTAAGCTCTATAAGGGCTGATCAAGTGTAAGACTAGCCATTTAGCACAATACTAGTGCTTCCATGCATACGACAACCTACTACAAATGTGTTTGCTTGATAACTAAACATCCAAAGATCTCCAAATTAGAAATCACGGGTTCTTAAGTCCCCTCAAACTAAGCCAAATAGGAATTTAAATCTAATTATTATATAAGTCAAATAATTGAACAACATGGTATTAAAACATAGGATCAATTTTACAACATAACTTTGAAACCACTAATGTTGGCATCGAATTGACAGTGCCATTAGCTCTGGATGGGTAGGTGAACCCTAGTGGCACCCTTGTTCTGGCCACGGAGACCCTCCATCGTCCACGGCCACCTCGTACTGAGTAGTCTCCAAGGTGCTCTAAGTGCATTTCGAGGTCGATCTTTTGAGGGTTGTAACTCGGAGCTCATGAGGGATATCAATGAAACATCAAATTCTACATGACGGTGATGACAAGGCCTAAAATAACTTATCTCATTTTTGAGAGATCACATTCCATTTGGATTTGGCACAGTGATCTCACTCGATGGCAAAACTCGCAGTGTGCCTTAGTTCATAGGTGCACCACAATGTAACTTTGAAACCATTGATGTTCGCATTGAATCATCAACGCCATTAGCTTTGAATGGGTAGGTGAACCCTAGTGACACCCTTTTTTCAGCCACAAAGACCCTCCATCATCCGTGGCCACCCGGTACCGAGTAGTCTCCAAGGTGCTCTAAGTGCATTTCGAGGTTGATCATTCGAGGGTCATAATTTGAAGCTTGTGAGGGCTATCGATGAAACATTGAATTCTACAAGATGGTGATGTTGAGGCCTAAAATAACCTATCTAATTTTTGAGAGATCACATTCCATTTGGATTTGCCACATTGATCTCGCTCAATGACAAAACTCACAATGTGCCTCAGTTCATAGGTGCACCACAATGTAACTTTGAAAATGATGATCTTGGCATTGAATCGTCAGTGCCATTAGCTCTGAATGGGCAAGTACCCTAGTGACACCCTTTTTCTAGCCACAGAGACCCTCCATCGTCTGTGGCCACCCCATATCGAGTAGTCTCCAAGGTGCTCTAAGTGCATTTTGAGGTCAATCTTCCGAGGGTCATAACTTAGAGCTCGTGAGGGCTGACAATGAAATGTCAAATTCTACAGGACAGTGATGTCGAGGCCTAAAATAATCTATCTCATTTTTGAGAGATCACATTTTGTTTGGATTTGGCACAGCAGTCTCGCTCGATGCCAAAACTCAAAGTGTGCCTCAGTTCATATGTGCACCATAGCGTAACTTTGAAACCGCTAATCTTGACATCAAATCATTAGCTCCATTAGATCTGGATGGGCAAGTGAACCCTAGTGACACCCTTGTTCTAGCCGTAGAGACCATCCATCATTCACGGCCACCCTGTACCGAGGAGAATCCAAGGTGCTCTAAGTGCATTTCGAGGTCAATCTTTCAAGAGTCATAACTCAGAGCTTTTGAGGCCTATCAATAACCCCTTACGAAGTTTTGTGAACTTGTCTAATTAAGAATTTAAAGTTATAACAAAAATTGCTCAAATTTGCAAAAGTTGCGAAATTGCAATTTTGCAACTTTTGCAACTTTTTCTTGCAAAGTGAAAATGAGTGCAAAGAGTCAGTTAGGGGTTTGAGCATGGCCATACAAGGTTGGAAACACCTATATAAGGTGTGAAATGATAGCATGCATTAATGAAGCTATTTTTGTTAAGTGGATCAATATGGGTTATGTGAACCTTGTGTAGGAGGTTGACAAGTGTGTTTATGTCATGATAGCAATTCAAATTAAACATTACATCTAAATTGGATAATAAAGGTTATTAAAATGTTATTCACAAATTATTGCATTTGAATATAATATTAAAAACATGATCAAAATTAATGATATTCCATAAACATGAACAATAAACATGATCCACAATAAATTGAACAATACTAGATACTAAATTAATATGTATATCACTGTGCACATAAATGACAAAAATATATATCAAAATACATGTATCCATAGAAAAATTACACAAATATATATATCAAAGATCATGTATCCATAGACAAAGTATACAAATATATATCAAATACATAGAGCCATATACAAAATGTGGCTGATCATGCCATTAGAATGTGTATAATATCAATGTTTCTATAAACAATGTAGCATGTGCCATCTCAAAATGTCTCATGATGCATCCTATGACAACTATACTATCCTAGGGTGCTATTGGATGATCAAAATGCAGCCTCTTCGCTGCACTAGGTGGATCAGATGCCTCCTACATAAACAAAAAAGGAAAAACCAAAGTTAGACTACTAAATTTATATGTTTCTTTGTATCTAACATTGAATTACTCAAATGCATAATGATCTTTTTTTAATGAAGATTTATACTATTAAACTTTTATAATAAATACCTCTCTTGTCAACCTCCTGCACCAGTCAGGAGTCCTCTCATATGCCCTTGGCAATGCTTGTACCTCACTGATTGTGGCCTATGTATGTTCAAATATGTTTGTTAGATGAATCCACAACTTTAACTATAACATTATAATTCATAGCATGCTAAATTTATAATATATTTAATCAAGAATTCAAACTACTACTTACTAGTGTAGGCTCCTCCTCAGGATATAGTGGTACAAGTGGTACTTTGTCTGGCAGGGACAGGTGGTACTTGCAAGATAAAAGAAAGATTAGAACCATATATGCTACAATATCAAATAGGGAAAACAATCAGAACACAACATAATGTACTGTACAGTCTCAAGGCCAAATGAAATAGCCAAGAGCATGGCATCATCAACCTATCTTAACTCCTCCTCAGTCATCAACTAAACATGAATGAAGATCACATACATGTATAAGTCAGTATGGCTTAAAAATTAAAATTACTCTATTATAAAAGTTAACTTTAAATTGCATATGTCATAACAAAAAAATGTATACACATATCGACATAGAAGGAGTCCATGCCTTTGCATGCCCCTCCTCTCTCACATCAAGGTTTGTAGCCTTTGCATGTGCCTCTGGTGTATCCTCGTCTAATACAAACGTATACTCAGGAAGATCAGCTATGGGACCCAAACAATTTTCTAAGGAAATAAAATGGCACCTCTAAATTGCTATGTGGAGGGATATCAAAAACCATCCACCAAAGATCCTAAAAGTTTGCACGTATGGCGCCATTTGTGCACCATTTAATCGATAGTTTAGATTTTTTGTGGTTGATTGGTAAACCGATTTTTGGGTTCACAAAAAGGCTAGCCAAATCATCTTTGGTTATATTGAGGGCTGCAACCTCATCATAGTCCAAGCCATCATCAAACATCTCATGCATTTCATCATGCCAATGAAGAGCATCATTTTGTTCATTGGTAAGGGTTTCAATGTTATCTACTATGGTGTTTAATGTGGATAACATAAGAGCCAATGCGGGTACATTATTATATGTTGTTCACAAAGCCCTCAATTCGGTGAGATTTTTAATTATCGGTTTTGAGAGGGTAAAGGATCATTTGGTGGATGATTTTGCAGGGGCACTAGATCATTTAGTCAAGGGTTACGAGGAATAGTATTCCTTGCCTGAGTGTCATCATTTTGATCAACCATTCCTATTAATTTGCAAAACATAATTTATATTAAAAAAACCTAAATTTTAACAATTTCTATCATAAAAACCCTAAATTCTAACAAATTCAACTAAAACTAACAAATTTATAATAAAAATTATTAAATTTATACTAAAATTGATTTAAAACAAAAAAAAACTCACCTTTTATCATGTATCTGATTGAAAAATGAATATCCGTGCAACAAAATGGGATATATAACTGAAAACGCAACCCGCGGGTTGTGTTTTTTTTTATAAATAACACTGATAGTTATCGGGTATCCAATATTATATCAGATACCCATTATTATTGGATATCTGATATAATATCGGGTATTGGTATCAGGATGGGTGAAAAAAGTTAGAGCGGATTTTGAAATGCTTTTAGATGTTTTCAAACTCTATTTTTTTCACATTGCCACTTTTTGGCACACCATGATCCTGCACATACCCACATATAATTTGGAAGTTCTAACATGAATCATGGGATCACTTTTACTGTGATAAGTCTCAAGAAGTGGTATCTCAATGTGTTGTGTGATAACAAAATGAAGGATGTCTAAGGAAAGGGGATTATAAATGTCACATATAGGAATTTTGTACTTCAACTAGGTGAAGTGAGCCACTTGTTGTTGTAAAGTGGTGATCTTTTTAACCTAGCTAAATTAATGATAACATTAGAAGATGAAATAGTAGGCATATACACAATAGATATGCTAAAAAAATTATTTTAGGAAGCAGAGGGAATATGCAAAAATATTGGTGGACAATTAGAAGGTGTAGATAGAGGATTGGAATATGTGAAAGGTATAGTATTATTTGAAGATAATGAAGAAAGTATGGAAGTAGGAGGAAGACTCGTGGAAAGTGTATAGTATTAGAGACTTGTGTAGAACTCATCATAAGAGGTGGTGCATGAGATGCTAGGAATGGCAGTTGGAAGAGGGTTAGAAGGTTCAATGGTTGTGCAAGAAATATAGTGCGTCCTAACTCTTTAGAACATTTTATCAAAGGCTTAGCAAGAGTATTAATAAGGTGAGATATATCACACAAAATGGAAATTTTATTTTCCTCATGAGTAATAAGCTTCTTAATAGCCCCAATAGTGGAAAGATTAGTAGGATTTTTTATTCTCTTGCACAAGCCAGTTTTCAACTTATCAACTTCATGAGAAAGCTTGTCAACTTGGGAAGCAAGAACTCTTGAGGCTTCATATTCATAATGGCAAGATTGAGAAGGGTTATTCTCCATGAAAGGTTTTAGATCAGGAGAAAAAAATTTAGTATCATCATGGGTCCTAGGAAGTAAACAGGAATCATAAAAAAATGAGCCCATGATTTTATGAGTTCTACCAATGGGAATTTTGTAGGTTGGACTTAATGTGATAAAACTCATTAAAGGGGAAATCACAAAAGGAAACTCTAATAAGATCTAACCACAACACAAATGTAACAAATATCAATGTAACAAGGAGTACAAAAAGATACATAGACCTAATTTCATAGGATAACCAAGTTTACCTCTACAAAGCAATGAAAGCATGCAAAGAGGAGAATACATAAATGAGCAATCTAACTCAGAAAATAAAAAATGGCACAATCCCAGTTCACCAAAATGTTTAGTGGTGAAATGGAACACTCAATAAGATATGTAAATATGAGACTTCACTTCTCACTAACATTCAAATACAAGGGAAAAAGAGGCTTCCAAATATAACTCTCAATATAACTCAAGTTAGATTAGCAAAACCCAAGTAAGATGAAGGCATTCCAATACCAATCATAATTATATCAAGGAAACTATAAGAAAGTCCTATTTTGTGTAATGTTAATTAACTTTAAGCCATACATTATGAAAGTAAATCAATTGAATCAATTAATTTGTGGACAATAGTAAAATAGATCTAGGTGTTATATGTATGTAAGAAACCCAATTAAGATATGGAAATATGTCTATTGTAAGAAATAAAAGAAGGGTGGAAAAACTACCTTGAAATATGGAAGAAAATATTCTTTTTAATCCAAAAATCATGGATCTCGAACTATGAATATGATTATGATTGTGGTTATGTGACTAGGATAGAAAAATCATGAAGATCCCAAGCCTTTCAGTACAAGTTAATGAAAAGAAATTTGATTGGATGGTTTACATAAAGTTGGACACATTCTTGATCCACTGTAACAAAGTCAACCCAAGTTCTGATCTTGATGAGTAACTTTTTTATATTTGAAGTCAAAATCTTGAAATCCTTTTTATGTACATTTAAGAAAAATCTATATTAGCTTGGTAAAGATCTAGATTGAGGATTCAACCTTGAAATGAAATGAAATATAAAGAATATCCTTGAAAGAAAGATAAATATAAATATTCACCTTTCTTGATGAAACCCTTGTCAATAAGGATTTTACAATAATGTTGGCATTCAATTTGCAATGAAGGATGTAGGAGATCTCTACAAAATCAATGGATTGACCAAAACCATAGCATGGATATGTGGATGTAAATTTATACCAAAGAAGAAGAAGAATATGAATGCCAAAATGTAGATCCTTTGCCTTAATGGTGAAAAAATTGCTAGATCTTAAAGAGGAAATGCTCATAAAGGATCCTAGATCTTGAAAAGAGCTTGATAATTACCTTGAAAAATCCTTGAATTTTCATTTTATTGTCTTGTGGTATTAATGGATAGTAGTGGATGTGAAAATAAGGTTCCTCGGCTTCCTTTTATACTAGTTTTTGGGTGTGAAAACAAAGCAAGTTGATAAGGTCACCTAATTGCCAAATTTGAATAACCAAGACAAAATTGTCTCTAGGACCCAAAAGTCCCAAGTTAGTCAAATTTTATCATTATAGGTCAACTCGGTCAACCTACATTAAGGTTATCCTAAGAAGGGGTAACCCTAAGGTCTCAAAAACTGCATAGATGAAAATCATGGAAGAAAAGGAACTATGCAGGAGAAAGAGATGATTGAGAAAAAATCCATCCATGGTCGATAAAATCACTAAAGGGTAGGAACTAAAAGGTCTTAAATGATGGGTGCTTCCATTTTAAGATAGTACAAATAACTATTAGGTATTGTATGATATCAAATATCTCATTGTTATTGGATACCCGATACTATCGAATATCCGGAAGAAATTACATGATTCAAATTTTCTTTGGGATTCACTTTGGTTTTTACTTTTGGGTGAAAAATATAGATGTTCAACCCCCAAAAATTTGTTTCCCCAGCTCTTGCAATCTCAAGACATTGGCCATGTTGCTGAAAACGTTTTTCACCCAAATTTGATGAAATGAAATGGGTTTCTTAAGGAGATTCTCATCTTTCCATTTATATAATTGTTGTAAAAATTTGAATTTAATAAGCTAATATTATTTAATTTATAATTTTCTTACCTCCAAAGTTCTAATTGATATACTAATAAAAAATAGCTATAACTTTCAAATGATATAACATTTTTGAAATCCAAAATATGTATCAGATTCTATGCATAGTCTACTATAAGAAAAATATCAATTTTATGAAGTTTAGACTAATTTAAGATGGTTAGACATGAGATTTTATTTTAATTCTAAAAATTATATAGTAGACAAAGCATGATTAAGTATCTACTTCAAAAAACTTATCCAAAAATATGTGTCACATTAGGACATTAGTTTATTACTTATATCTATCTAATCATATAAAGAAATGTTATTTGATTATTTTTAAGTTGCTCAAACACACAACTACTTCTTATCTTTTTCCTAAAATTTTTGTAATGCTAGATTGTAATTTAAAATTTTCACCATATAGAATTTTTTTTTTTTTCAAAAAAGAGCTAGTATCTTACAAACTAAATTCAATTCTCTATAGATTTTCTTCTTACATATTTTTGATAAAATATTGATAAAATTATTCAATTTTTTACATTAACTTGCCCTAAATTTTTTTTTTTTTGAATTCTCATTGCCTCTGATGGCCCTAGTCTGATACACCATGATTCTACACATACTCTTTAACACCATCAAGCTTTGAAACTAAGTCTCTAGAAATAAGAATCATGTTGGATGATGAAAATGAGTGAAGCTAAGGACAATGATATATTATTTGCATAAGTTCACCATTAGAAATAGTCACGTGGAGAAATGTGAAGAATGCAATTCAGTCAAAAAACCACAATGAGTCGCAACTAAATGCAAACAATTGACAAAACCAATGTACTTAACTCTAAACCTAGAAAAATGAAATAGATGTATCGAAAGCATCTTCAACACAATTCTTAAAAAATGATCAATGGATTCTTAACATACAAAGTATGTAGAGAAGTATACACAACAAAGATTATAGCAAGATAGTCATATACAATGACAACAAAAATTGACATTGATGATAACCATACCAATACATCTATGCTAATTTGTCAATAACTCATTCTACTCAATTCCCATATATTTCATTTATATTGCCATGTCAAAACAAGCTAGTACAATTGTTTAGATACAAATGTTGTGACATACATACTACAAAAGGAATTTATATCCAATGTCATAGCTAGCTACATCCTTCCAGAACACAAATAATATGACATGACACAATGAAGTGTCCAAAGTAGTTACAATTGTATAAACTTTTCAAATAGCAAGGGAACATCTAGCTGCTCCCATGATACAAACCTTTCACATCATTGACAATGTAAACATCATATTGTTCAATAGATTTTCTCATTCAAGCAAGCATGTTTACAATGTAACAATATGGAAAGAAAGCTAAAAGGAAAAAGCACATTCTGCAGTACTATGATATCTAGGAATAATGAAACAAGTAGACATCACAATGTTGATGTCTTATGAATGCTCCTTGAATGGTGGTCCAAGAGAAAATTCCCTTTTTATTTGAAATGAATTATTTTTTCTTTATAAATAAAACATCATAACATACTAATAACTATTTTTACACTTTATTTGGTTGATGAAAACTAACTTTACATGAGTAAAAGAAAATGTAAACTAAAATTCAAAATTTAAGAATTCAGAGCTTATTTCTATGTACTATTGAAACTACTAACTATGAATCTAACAAAGATTAAAATACATGTCCAAGACCAAAATTGATCCTCAAAATTTTATGCAACTAAACATAAAAGGAAAGTCAATGGTCCCTTGGTTTGTGAGTAAAGATGAATGGTTGTAAGTAAACCCACTAGAAATCAAGCCTTGTTGAGTATACGGTCCTAATATCATAAAAGATGATATCAAGGTTGTATTTCTTAGATGACTTTGATAAAATAGATTCCCCTCAATGTGTATCTACTAAAAAGAAATTAGTTTATACTCAAGTCCCATATTGAATAATTAAACAATTCTATGATCTTGATATAAAATACTCCCCAATTAATACTAACCAACTTCTACTACCAAAATACATTATCCCAAAGCACAAGAAAGTCAAGGTGACTATCAAACGGTAATTTGTATAGTGTGAACTTTTACTCTCATCAGAAAAGAAGATATAAGTGATTGCATAGGTCATTGAAAGCAATAAACGAGGAGCATAGAAGAACAACTTTAGCTATTCTCTACACAAAATGACATGAATATAAAAATATAAATTGACATAACATAAGATATTTTCATTGTTTTTTATTTCATTTTCACAATATTGTGAAGATTAGACTAGTGAAAATCACATATTAAAATTTATTGTTATAAACAATGTTTTGTTTCCATCTAGACTAGACTGATCGTGTTATTCTTTGTGCAAAGTATCTGTATGTCATGGGCCACCATCAAGCATCACACACTAAGGACGAAATTAAGCTTGGAAAGATGAGTCAACTTTGACTACTCAACACTTTTAGCCTAAGAATCAAGCCTTAGTGTGTGGAGAAGATGATATTGTGCACGGGTATAGCAATAAATGAAGAAACGGATCAACCCAAGGATATAAACTGATTCCCACGCAAGTGGTTTAGTAATTTTTTAAAATTCGTATAACTGAAAGATTCTTCGCGACGACAATAGGCTTGACGGCGTTGCGATAGTCTTCAATCTCATCGTAAACATGACTTTATATGTTTACCCAACATATCTTTGCTGACCTCCCTTAATAAAAGATGAGTGTTCACCACACGACACGCGTAGAATATTTACAATCGAGATTTTTACTTTTACACGTGGATATATAAATTAAAAGACTAATTCTTTGAGGATTCAATGCTTATTGCTTCTTTTATTTGACCTTAGCAAGTGAGAGTTTTTGCGTTCATACATCAAAATTGTAAGACACAAATTTCCCAGGTTTAAAATCTTATCAGTTCCTTTTTATGACATGAACATTGTATCACATCAAGACTTAACGTCAAAAATTAACACACAGATGGACTTAGTAGTCCAAACTCTTTAATGTGGAGCTGTTTATACATGAAATTTTCTTGATATTAAGAAGATGGGTGTCTATTGATTAAAGCTGCAAGTTCAGGAGATAGTTAACAATAATAATACATGCTATTAACAATTACTATTTCCTAATAGCAAATACAATAATGATGCCGTAATAGCAGATTTTGTTGAGCAAAGTTTCATCATGAGTTGCTCTTTTCTCAAACATATTGAAAAAGGTATCAGTGAGAGAAGAAGAGCGAAGGTGAGCGTGTATGATGGGTCTCATTGTAGCCCTCACTAGATTGGCTTTGGTCTTGGCATATGAAAGTGGGTCTCTCATATATTGCTCTTGTTTTATCTCTGAGTGCTCCATAACTCTTCTAAACTCAATACACTTCACATCAAATGCATTGCATTCATCAAAAGCTTGTCGAATCTCCTCTCTACTTCGCATGTAAGCAGGGATGTTGAATGTGTCCCTTGTTTCCTCATCAATCAAACCCTGCAAAAAGATGCACATAATGCAATGAATTATGTCATTTTATACCAATATTGCTTATTGTTACCATATAATATATAATCTATAGACACCATTCCATTCTAAGTCTTTAATTTTTCAATTACAAAGAGACAAAGGAAAAAATTGGTCACATGACCTATAAACTTCACATCTATTGAAAAAAAAGAGAGGAGTTGAGTTAGAAATGAATTATTTATAAGGGAATACTAGCCTCATTTAGAAGGTCATTCCAGGCATTGTCCATGCACCGTGTGAAAGGATGCTTTGCTTTTGTAATTGGGTCACCTAGTTGGTGTTGTGGCTTCTTATTGTCTGGTCTGCCTGCCATGAGAAGAAAGAGCAAAGCTCCGGATGCCATCTCCTCTGCTCTACAATGAAGGAATGACTTCAATTCTTCTTCTGACTGCTTTGCATAAGCTTTGACCACCTCTTTTGGTGCACCGTCAATCCATGCTCTACCTCGATTATAAGCCAAACTATTCTTATCAATCACACACTCAGGAATCTGTCCATTATAAAAACATAAAGAACATGGATTCAAAGCCACACAAAACCAAGAAGACATTATCATAAAGAAAAGGAGTCAATGCGAATAACAAAGACCATTGAAAATTATGAAGTGGGACTCATAGGTTGGAAGTTGATATATTATGATATCATAAAATAATATAAAATGCTTCAAAAGAGATTTTTCTTATTAAAATTGAGGGAGAACTCATTCTTATGCGACTTCTGATTGAAATCTTCTCGTAAGAAGATAAGTGGAATGGAGAAAGCAGAAATGGTAGAATTTGTCTTAAAAAGCAATATATATTCTTATATAATTTTAATTGGAATTTGCATAAAAGTTTAAGAAGAAAAAAAAGCCTGTTGTGAAAAGAATGCTATAAACAAATTGTATACAATATGTTTAGAGGTATCTTTATGGAAAAATAAAGTTTGAAAAAATAAGTCAACTTTGACTATCTAACACATTCAGCCTAGGAATCAAGCCTTACCATTTGATATTTAAGCCATCCAATATCTTTGTCTCTATACAAGTTTTTTATTAAAATCAAAATATAAGTTATTTTTAAGTGACTTTTAATTAAAGTTGTACAATTCTAAGAAAATCAAAAGATAGCTTAATCTTATGTTACTTCTAATTCAAGTCTAATTATAAGAACAAAAGTAAATTATAATTAAAATCAAAAGATAACTTACACAATTTCTAATTGAAATCTAATTATAAGAATCCAAACAGAAAAAGAAAAAGCCAGTTATAAAAAGTAGCAATGCTTTTCTTCAAAACATATATTATAAGAATAAAAGTGAATTGTACAATTCTGATTAAAGTCAAAAGATGGTTCATTTATTTATTTTTAAATAGATAATGGATCGAAATCTAGATTAAATATTTTTATTATTATTTGTTAAGATTAAATTGAATTAAATAGATTGAAACCCAAGACCTTTTTGATGAGAGACTCACAAATTACGGTTGTTCTTATGTCTCCAATTGAAATCCAACTTAAAATAGAAAGTATATTATTAGTGACAACACCTAATGAACACAATAAACAAGGGCAGGATTAGTAAAGAAAGAGATGAAAAGAGAGAAGTCATAAGTACCCTTGACATCCAATGCAAAGCACTCAAGCTAATGGCTATGTGGAGTTTTCCTGTGGGAAAGAGACGATCATAGAAGGAGCCCGGAACACCAGCCGCATAGTAACAACGGCCCTTTCCATTACCATTGACAATCCCCCTGCTCTTTCTCCTCACGCTATCTTCAAGAGGTGGCAACGAGCGGAACAAAGTGTTGAAATCATTCAAAGGAAGATCACAGAAAAAAGCTTCAAATTCGGGACATGGAAGAGTATTAACGTGATATTCTCTCTTCAGTTTGTCGACCACAAAATCGACAGTAGACGTAGTGTTGGGGCCAGTGGCACAGCCGAGGTCAGCAATGGAGAAGGGAGAAGGAGGGGGGAGAAGGGGGAAGGGCATGGTGCGAATAGCCCGCTTGAGGAATGGCAGAGAGAGAGATATGGCGGAAGCAGGGGCTTCAGAATTCCTTGCATAACTCTCCTCTCCTTCTCCTCCTTCCATACAAAACACCCTCTCCACATCAGCTGTCAACCATTGGTATTGGTACTGGTATTCCTCATTTTCACAAGGAATTGGATGTGAAACATCCCTAGGCCTGCAATCAGAAGAAGTATCTGTGTACACCATCTTGCAATATTGAAGAAAAATACAAGCATCCAAGGCAAAATTCACAACTTTAGCCAAGAAAAGGGAAAGTTTCCTCAATTCCAGTATACCCATTTGTAAGGGCTCGCCCCAAATATATGCGAAGTGGTGTGGGCTGTCCACATCTGACATCTCCATAAGTGAGATCCTCTTTCTTCTCTCCTCCAATCATCACCTTTCTATGCACGACCGCTTCTTTTTAGCCAAGCAGTTTTTCAAGATTCCATTACTAGAATTTACAGGTAATATCTGCGGCCATAAAGATTTCCACAATCACAAATCACTCTATTTGTTTGCAACCACAAAGTACAAGTTTTTGTTTGGGTTTATTCAAGTGCGTGGGGGAGAAACAGTGGGTGAAGTGCAATAAATGAGGCGTAAAAAAGACGATAGAGAAATGTGAAAAAATGGTCCATTGAGGGGAGTCTCTCTTTTCAATGCTGTAGAGTCTATGACCAGTCTGATCACAAACAGAGTTCAAAGGGATTCAGAAATAATTCTCCATAGTGCTTTTGCCATGATGTATACGTTTGTGGCTTGCCTCCATTAGAGGTGGGCTTTTATCTAGAAATTCAGATGGTCAAACGTATGGAACACAACTTACTCCAATAATAAGTTTGCATATAAAGATAAAGAGAATCTCCAAACCTAAATCTGATCTTCTAGGTGGTATATTGAAAATCAATAAGAATGCTTGATCTTCTACAGAGATCAATTAGATTGTTGAAAATTTGGATTATGGGTTTAGATAAATGGTTAATTTTTATAAATAAAGTCTGTATATAATGTAAGATATTTAATGGTATGGGACTAGTCTCATAGGTGAGAGTTTTCCTAGTAGGTATTGAGTCACAAAGTTCAATCTTCCTCTAATCTATTTGGTATCACTGGACGCATCGCACTACATTCACTCTAGTTTATAGAAAGACTTACCATATTCTTACCATCTTCAAAAATGTAAGAGATACAATATTAGAAGGGGCTACTAAGAGATTAAGACCATAAGGTCACAAAGTACAATCTTTCTCTATCCCACATGGCACTAATGGACGTGTCGCACCAATCACATTTATTTATTATGGCTTATAGGGAAATAACCCCATTCCTACAAGGAATTATGTTTTAAGATTAAGATATAAAAAATTAGCATTAAGCTTATAGCAAAATAAAAGAAAGCCAACAAATAAAAACAAAATTTTACATAATATCATCCTAATATTTTCAATATTTTCATTTACAATACTTGTTATATTGCCTTTAATTTTAAAATTAATTGATTGATTTCAATAAATAAAGTGTATGCGAGCTACCTTATTTTATCAAATAAACCTCTTAGAGTAGTCTCAATCGAGTACAACTAAATTTGGAGTGAATGACTTTCCTTATTATCACTTTATTTTCAATCAATAGTAGATCTTCCACATATAAAAATATATCACTGACATAGTAGTCTATATAAAGCACCCTTCAAACCATAGATGGGGTATTTTGGAAGAGGAATTTAGTCATACATATTACCATCTCTCTCACCTCACCAACATCCAATTAAACCTCGATAAACATAGATGTAATGATCATGTTTATACTATAAATATGTTTGGTCTAAAAAAAAAACCTTTGCACAATATCTGACACAACAAAATGAATGATCCCAATATTCACCTTTATGGGGTAACATAATCTCAATTGTGACACAAATAATTAAAATGAAAATTTCCTCCTAGATAAAGTTATCCAAACATTATCTTCTCCTTCATAGCTAAAAAAATATTGGAATGAGAGATTAATTGATTTTTTCATGTTTAAATTCAATAGATAATTTTTAGGTTAGCCTACATGAATTGAGATGATGACAAAGATTGTTAGGCAAATGCTTGTTATTTAAGAGTAGGATCCCAATTCACATAATAGCCACCAATATGAATAAAGGGAAGCTAAACTCATAAGATATATCATTAGAAAGTGAAGTGAATCAATCATCACATGTCATACTGAGTGAGTGGTAGGGGCTAACATCATAGAGGAAGGTGCCAACTAAGAGCCAATCTACATATCTTAACTTAATATAATAGAAACATCACTTCTAACAATGTAGTTAACCATATAATTCCTTGTAAATATGATTAACATTGAAAGCTCAAGCAACACATCCACGAGAAGGATACATATTTTGATATATATATATTGATTTTTAAGTTAGGGGATCCTCTCTTCCTAATTGCATTTATGATTATCATCAACTAACCTTCAATTAGAATGTTTTGGTAGCCAATCTCACCAATTATCCAAAGGCCAAGTGAAAAGGCGCGGGCATCATCCTTGTTGTTTGTTTGATGTGCCAAATCTTTATTGTCAATTATAGTTAGACAACCTTTAGCTTCTCTAATGATGTGAGTAGTACAAGGAGTTCGATTTCTATTCAAAACACCATGAAAATTCTTCTTTGCGTAATCATCTAGAAGGAGTTGCACCTAACTTGTTCCCTCAACTTTTTAGAATTATCTATACCAAACATTTAAATAGAGAAATAGTATTACTATATTAATAGATATGTAATATGCAATATAAATAAAATATAAAAATTCAAAATATTGAAAAACACAACCATAGTATTACCCTTTCAAAAATACCATCAAATTTAATTATTCCATTAAATTATTAGAATTATTAGTACCGACCTATTAAAAATGTAAATATATATTGTATTTCTAGATTCTTTTTATGATGGAAACCCCTTAGTCCTTAGGTCATAGTCTACGAGGTTCAGTCGTTAGCTCATACTTTCATATTGAGTAGTTAAAATGATTTCGTAGATGACCTTCATCAAAATAAAAAGTTGCCATGATGAAATAAGATCGTATTGATCATTACACAGATGCAAAGCCTCCCATAACGAATACCTAAAATGATTTTGTGGATGACCTTCATCAAAATAGAAAATTAATAGAATGAAGTAAAATCTCATTGACCATTACATGGATGCAAAGCTAAAAGGGTGAGTTACGTCCTGCTTGGCTACTAATGGCCGAAAATGAGTATCAGTTGGGTACAAGGTAGAACATTCAACTTTGAAGTGGGCATGATGAAAACCCAGATATTGTCCGTGGATAACAAATTCATCAGTGCTGCACGACTTGTACGAATGAGCCAGGTGCCGCTTCCAAATCTACTGACTGTGGTCACATTAAGCAATTTAGGGTACAAATAATGATCATCCTCAAGAAAGAAGAAGTTCAAGGAGCTTGTCGGTATTACTATTATTAGCCTTGGTCAAAGTTTCAATACACGATAATAAGGGAAGTTGATACGAGTACAATAAGCAAGTGTGACAGAGATATTTGTCAATTCTCACCTACAGCTTAGACACCTTTGACTGAATTAAAAGACGAGAAGTGTGAATAGAGTAAATGGGATTTGTGAGCTCAAAAGACATACATATTTTAAGCTTACTGAGATTCTTTTCGTTATTCATTGGACATATTTTCTTTATTGCTGACAACTCTTATCTATATTTGAGATTTAATCTGAAACGTCGTCAAGGCTCCCTCCACTGTCCACATATAGTGGAGCTCATCTTTCTTTGTCTTGTGTTGGGACCAGAACAATATATAATGCAAAAACAAAGCACTATTGAACAAAACATGGAGAGCTTTTTATTGCACCCAAGCGATTCAATTCAGTCTATAATAATAATGACTAGAAAAAGTATGCAATGTGAATTTCTAGGTCCATCATATTCGTGCTAAACTTAGAACCTCTTTGCTTGATATAGCCCCCCATAGTGCTAACATGGAGAACAATAATGTTCTTGTACTCATGTTTTGTTTGGAGAACTTGTGTACTTGTGTGTATAGGTCCACAAAAGCTCAATCATGAAGAGTTAATCAAACAAGGCTATGCTATCCATAGCTTCGAATGATGATGTCTTTATAATAGAGGTTTGAATGATGATGCCTTCAGAGTTTGAATGTTATCTTTCTCCTTCACTTTGAGTTCTGTCTAGATATTTTTTAATAATTTATTTAGAAGCACATAAGTAATTGGTGAATGAGTGACACAAAACTAGTTATATGTCAAAACATTTTGCATGTCTATGTAAATTAGTGGGTGAAGTGATAGTATTGCATTGTATAATGAAATCTTATGATTGTTTTTCCTTTTCTTTTTTCACACCTACCACTTCTTTATATGTGAGGTCTACAATTTTTTATAGGATATGATCGAGAAGGCTATAATTTTGTTTTGTTTTTTTTGCACAACTAGCACCTATTTATGTGCACATGAAGTGCACTTATAATACTTTTTTTTACCCACTTTTGGATACACATCAATATTTTGTACTTGGTGAATTGTCTAGAGCTCAAATGATGCACTTTTGTTTTTTTAAGAGTTGTCATTTTTCTCCAATCTAAACTAAATTGATCCCTATTACCTAATAATTATAGTGCAACCTTTAAGCATTCAAGTTTCCAATCCCAGGTCACAATTACCACAACAAGCTTGGTACTAGATCAAGACCACAATCCCCTTTTGGTGAGTGTGCTAGATTAAAGTTACAGTGTTTTGAATCTTGCCAATAAGCTTGAATGATGATATATATATATATATAATAGAGACTTGAATGTCATCTCCCCCTCTCTGACTTTGTGTTTCTCTAGTATTTTTTTTTATTTATTTGGAAAAACTAGTGGGCAAGTCATAGTTTTTAAAAATCATATTATAGATCCCATGATTTGTTTCTCAAAAGTAACACCTATTAATGTGAGGCCTTTAATTTTCTATAAGATTAGATCAAGAAGGATGTGATTTCATATTGTCTTTATTTTTGCATAACTGATCTTGCTACTATGAAAAGTGTTACCGCAACCTATATTGATAGCCAAACTGATGTTGATGATGAACAAGTTTAGTTAACTGAGCAAATTGAAAGGAATGCAAAAGAATTGGATCAGTTGTTATTCTTTCTCTGATGTCAAATCTATTAACTTGTTGATTTATGTAAGTTACCAAATCATCTAAAGGATATAGTTTTGAGAAAAGAAATGGTTGGTAAAGATAGAAAACGAAATGAAGAAATGATGTTAAGTGTATGAACTTAAAATTGATGAATTGGTCTTTGACAAGGTAATATTGGTTTGATTATTTTACATGATTTGATGAAGTATTAGAATGGTGTACAAAATAGTTATATTGGTTCATAATAAAGAAGTGAAGTTGTGAAGTGAAAAGACAAGGAATTTAAGTATGTCCTACTAAGTTGGAAACGATGGCCAATTTAAACAAAGATATCATTCAGTGGAAGTATAGCAAAAATGTGTTAGAGAACTAAATTTTTTTACAGTGTTATCAAGAAAGGAAGTGATATTGAGAAAATGGTGTCATCCAAGTGAATAGTGTTAAACAAGGAAATGAAGATGGTTGGTAAAGGAAGAATACAAGTCAATAGAGATGAATATAATAAATCAACGAGTTCATATTTCTAATATTTCAAGTGTTTCATCATAATTACAACTGAATGATATAAATATGAATATATCTTTGCCATACAAAGTTATGTATATAGAATATCTAGGTACATAATGTACATTGTTGTGCATACCAAAGTCCTTGTGTATATCATTGATGGGTAAGTGAACAAAGTTGTGGTGTCAAAAGGGGGGTATAAGTGGCCACCTTTTTTTCTATTTTTGTACTTCGACAAGAATTTGAAGATAGTTATGCTCAAAATTTTAAGATATGACAAAAACAAAAGTAGTAGTCTTTTGCATCTAGTTTCTAAACTAGTAATTTTTTTCAAAATGGTTTAGTTTTAGGCCCTCAAAAAAGGGGGCCACAAAAAATGGTACTATTTTTTCAAAAAAAAACATAACATAGTGCAAAGTGTGGCCCCCTAAAATTTTAACTTTTATTTTGAAATTCTTTAATTGCTCTAGTCAAAAATTACCTAACACCATTTAGTTTATCCCAAAATTTTCAGGTAGTTTTATAATGTGTATTTTTTTTAATGAATTTTGTATGTGGACACATCCCAAAAATATGAAATATCTTTGTGCTCCCCCTAGAAATTATTGAAAACTAATCCAAAATCAAAACTTCTTTTTGTCAAAGTGTGCAAAATGGAGTCTAAAAAACTAACTTGTTGCAAAATTCAATGAATGAGCTAAAATCTACAGCCCAATTAGTACATGTTGGTTTTTGAGAGAAAATGGACATACATTTAAAAGAAATTATAGTTGAAAGGCTTGAAATAGTATGAATTCAAAATAAATTATATGATTATATAGCTAACACAGAGATCTATAACATCATGTAATTTGATTTTATCAATTCTCAATCACGAGGAAACTTGATGGAGAGCACAAAAGAAAAATCAAGCATTTTTTGTACGCTTGTTGTAAAACACTTTTTAGACCAGTTTAGAGCCTCCAAATCTTTGGGTTGGATCTCCAAGGAAAATCCAAGAATTAGGCTTGGTGTTGTCCAATGCTTATAGTGTGTATTCACTAGTGAAATAAAAGTAGACCTAGAGAGAGAGAGGGGATGGGATAGGGAGAAAGGGAGGGAGAAATTAAGAGGGTGGGAGAGAGAGAGAGAGAGAGGAGAGAGAGAGAGAGAGAGAGTAGGTGGTGGGGGGAAAGAGTATGGGAAGGGATGCAAAGAAAGAGAGAGAGAGAGAGGATGAGGTGGTGAGTAGGGAGAAAGGAGAGAGCACACGTACATGAGAGAGAGAGAGAGAGTAGGGGTAGTGGGAAAGAGTATGGGATAGGATGCAAAGAAAGAAAGAGAGGATGGGCTACGAAGAAAGGAGAGAGAGAGAGAGAGAGAGAGAGAAGGTGGTGGGGGGAAAGAGTATGGGAAGGGATGCAAAGAAAGAGAGAGAGGGTGGGATGGTGAGTAGGGAGAAAGGAGAGAGAGAGAGAGAGAGAGAGAGAGAGAGAGAGAGAGTAGGGGTAGTGGGAAATAGTATGGGATAGGATGCAAAGAAAGAAAGAGAGGATGGACTAGGAAGAAAGGAGAGAGAGAGAGAGAGAGAGAGAGAGCATGAAGGTAGAGAGAGAAATGTCTAGAGAGAGGATGGGGTAAGGAGATTGGGGGAGAGAGAGGGAGGGAGGGAGGGAGGTGAGTAGCGGGAAGTGTATGGGATAGGATGCACAGAGAGAGAGAGAGAGAGAGAGAGGGAGGATGCAAAGAAATAGAGAGAGGATGGGGTAAGGAGGGAAGGAGGGAGGGAGGGAGGGGGAGGGAGTGAGAGAGAGAGAGAGAGAGAGAGAGAGAGAGAGAGAGAGAGAGAGAGAGAGTAGGGGGTGGGGGGGAAAGAGTATGGGATAGGATGAAAAGAAAGAGAGAGAGGATAGGGTAGGAAGAAAGGAAGGAGAGTGATAGAAATAAAAATAGAGAGAGGGGGGAGGGATAAATTGATAGAGAGACAAAGAGAGGCACAGAGAGAGAGAGAGAGAGAGAGAGAGAGAGAGAGAGAGAGAGAGAGAGAGAGAGAGAGAGAGAGATTGAGTGAGTGTGTGTGTGTGTGTGTGTGTGTGTGTGTGTGTGTGTGTGTGAGAGAGAGAGAGAGAGAGAGGTGGAGGTGGGGGAAAGAGTATGCCCAAGATAAGATACAAAGAAAGAGAGATAGGATGGGGTAGGGAGAAAGGAAGGAGAGTGAGAGAAATTAAAATAGAGAGAGAGAGAGAGAGAGAGAGAGAGAGGAGAGAGAGAGAAGAGAGAGAGAGAGATCATGGGGTCGAGAGAGAAGGGAATAAATTGAGAGAGATAGAGTTGGAGGGAGAGAGAGAGGGATGGAGGGGGAGGGAGAGAAAGGGGGGGAAATGGAAAGGGAAGGAGGCAAAGAGTGGGAGAGAGAGAGAGAGGCAGTAGAGGATGAGGTTTCAAAGATTACATGGGATAGGATGCATAGAAAGATAGAGAGGGAAATAGATTAGGGGATGTGAAAGGGTGGAATTGGATAAGGGTAGGGAGAGAGAGAGAGTAGGGGATGAGGGAAAGAGTATGGGATAGGATGCAAAGAAAGAGAGATGGGATTGGTTGGGGAGGGGGAGAGAGAGAGAGAGAGAGAGAGAGAGAGAGAGAGAGAGAGAGAGAGAGGATGGGGTAGGGAGAGAGAGGGGGATAAATGAAGAGAGGGGGAGAGGGAGAGAGAGTAGGGGTTTCTATTATTCTATTAGATTTTGAATAGTGCGTATGTGTTATAGTGCATGCACACTATTGGAAATTTTGAAGAAAAAAAAGATATCATCTTTTTGGGACCACAACTTGGTGCATTCACCTAGATAAAACCATATTATATGTATAGAACTACCAAAAATCCTAGAGACTAAACTATCATAGAATTGTCATTGTTCTGCTCCTTAAAATTGTTTCTATCTTTATGCACTACTACTGTTGAAGACACCTACAATTCAATATCCTAGTAAATGTTAGTATTGTAGGCATTTAATACTAAGTACAAGTATAGGCATATAATTAACATATGAAACTAAATTTAAAGCATATAATGAACATATGAAACCTTGTTGTGAGTTAGTAATTACCTAGTGAAGTGTTCCTAAAGGCTCATCTCTCTACTTGAGGGTCTCTAATAGGCTCAATGATCAGAATTACTAATAGTACAAATTTCTTTTTCTTTTGGTCTTCTTTGATGCTTCAACAACTTCACATTTTATACTATAATAAGATGTGTATATATGAGAATTGTTTTGTGCTTCTCATAGTCTTCAAATGCAAGAATTCCATTCTTTTTAAACATGTATGTTTGCATCCATATTCTAGCAACAACAACTGAACCAATAGGATATGTGAATCCATCATCAACTATAATTGATTGTGAAATCTTTTGTTTACCTCTTACACAACATGCTAAATAATCATCTTATCTCTTATCATACCCCTGTGGTGTAACCAATGCAAAAGACCTGTCCTAGCTTAAGGAGATCTGATAATGTGTTATGTTCAATAGACCTTTCCATGTTATCATTTTTTATAGAGGTCATGAGAGATACTGAAGCAAGATAATGTGGAGCCCATGTATCCACCCACTCACTTGACTCACAATGATCCCAATCACATTGAAAAAATCTAGGAAAAAAGCAAGCTAACTATCATGTTCAAGTGGTCCATGTACTACAATTAGAGCTATGGAATGAATGCATCTTTGAAGAATTTTTGACTGTAGCACGATTGAACCTATCACCTAAGTATCCCTTCTCAACCAACCAAAAGAACCTACACACTAATGAATCAAGAGCCCCTTATGATAATGTAGATGTACACCAATCAACTTTGGTACAAGAATCAAGAAGTTTTGCTAGTGAAATCTTCATTTTGTCTGTCACTAGATCTCTCTTCACACATGTCCTTGCTCCATCATGCTCACCTTTCCCATGTCCACACTAAAAAAAGCTCAAAATATGAGGTAAAACCATATTTACATGAATTCTAAACAACCAATAAAACATGTGATCATTCTTGAATTGACATGTACAATTATTTGACCAAATGAGATGTCTATCCATAGAAATATCATGTTCTTGCAAGAACTCAAAATAATTCTTGAAATAATGTTGGGAAAACTAGTGTAAGAGAGATCTATCATCACTCATATAAAAGTGGTACTCTCTAGTTATCTTCTGCACTATTAGGGGCATGTCTATATGTTATGTGGACAAGAATAGCAATCTGAATGGAGTTGTAATATTCAAATTGTATCTCATTTTGGGGTTGTAATGTATATAGTTCTCTGCAAAATCAACAACTGATATAATTGTGTCAATGGGGAAAGTGTGCTTACACATTCTAATTTGTTGATCCTACCACTGAGACCTAGGACTATGCCTTGCATACTTATAAAAAAAAAATTCCTTGAAATCCAAAATAAAATCAGCCACACATTATTTTTACAACCAACTCACGTCTAGAGCCTTCAACTCCATTCTTCAATGTGCATTTCATTGTTTCATAAACCTTCTTTGAAACTAACATCTTTTCAATATCTTATTTGCACCCCTCATGCAAACATAAACCGCCACATTGCAAACACTTCACATGTAAGCAATCATTTCTATAAAAGAAACAATCATCATCTCTAGGACATAAGAATTAATCTAGTAAAGTTCTTGATGATTTTGGAAGGCAAGTAGCACCACAAATTTTGAACATTTCATTAGTATGAAAAGTAGAATAGATGGAGTGTAATACCTCATGGTGCATAGAAAATTCCACATGATATTTACAACAACATGTATTTCAAATCTTAAGAGGAACACAATAAAATGGCTTCATTGATTCAAAAGCCCTGTGTGATATATGCAATGTTGGATTAGTCTCACAGAATTTTTTGATCAACATTGTTTGACTTACCTCCAAATAATGTTTTGGATGTAGGGTACAGTCTTTATTGTTAATTCTCAACTTCAAAACATCCTTCGCATTTGGTGACACTATTGAGCTAGAGTGCCAAATTTGTGCAATTTGTTCCTTCACACCCTCTTTTAGTTTCTTATATCACAAGATGGATGTCTCCCACAATAGTCACATGTATCAGTTTGAAGAGGATTGTCAAGTCTCTCTCTCTCTCTCTCTCTCTCTCTCTCTCTCTCTCTCTCTCTCTCTCTCTCTCTCTCTCTCTCTCTCTCTCTCTCTCCTCTACTAAAATTCGTATGACTTATGTTTAAGTCAACACAAGTTTGTCTAATAAATCTCACTTTTCTTGAATGATGACTTACAAAGGAAGTTGTAATGATCCTACGAGAAATTGTATTGTCCTTTTCCTTGCTCTTTTTTCCTATGCTATTGAGAGTACTAAAAATATTCCTCACAGTAATGACATTTCTCTCCATTTTTGTCTTCACACACATTTCTAATTTTGATAGCATGTGTCTTAATTTTTGCATCCTTAACAATTGCACAAAAAGTTGGCACTACTCTACCAATGTCTTGTTGCCAAAATATTGTTCATATAGTCTTGAAGCCCCCAACTAAACTACTCTATGTGATCTCTTCCCTTCCAATGTGCTCAAAATGGCCTCGTCAATCTCTAATAAACACTTCAGTATTCTATGAGGTTTAGGGTCAGATGTTTGTCTCTCTTCATTACAACGAACCTCATTTTGATTATAATGAGGAGACATGTAAGGTTGATTTCCAACATTATCACTTTTTTCTCAATTTTTATATTTCCCCTTTCAAGATCTACAATTTCCTCTCTGATGGATACATATTCATTCACAATATTAACTTGATTCATATTATCAAATTCAACATCATCTTCATTGGAAACTACTGTTATGAGCTCGATCTCATTCACATTTAACATACCTTGTCTCTTTTTATGATGGTTTTCTCTATATTTTTCCCTATATTTTCAATTCCTTTGTTTGTCACCTTCCTCTTTTGTTTAGACTTTTGCCTACTACTTTTCCCCATAGTGTTAGCAATTCCAAGACACCTAATGAACTGATATGATCACTTTCTGAAAGTATGGGCCCCAAATTTGTCTTTTCCCAACAAAACTCTAATAAATCGTGAAAATGCATTCGTATTTTTTCATGTCTCGAGTAAGGGGACCTCAATCATATTTTTCAAAAGTTCACCCATAAAATATTGGGTATTCAATATATTAGGCATCTAATAGATCAAATACCCGATATCTCCCACCTTAATATATAAAGGAATCAAATGGAAAACGGAGGTTGGGATTGAAAGTTGAGGAAGGGACCTCATTATCCCCTTCATGATCCATGTAAGGTGTTATAACTATTACAAATGGTATTTTTGTTCAGGTGTGTTATAATATATTCATATTATACTATATTATATTATATTATAATATGTTATATTATATTATATTATGAATTATATTCTATAAAATTCTAATTGATTGTATGGGTCAACCCCTTTCGACACATTTGATGACAACATATGTCCCTAGGGGTCCTAGGACCCATAGGGACATATTCTAATTGATCGTATGGGTGGAAAGGGGTCATAAGTTAACCTATGATTGCTATCGACACATTTTATGACAACATATGTCTTTAGGGGTCCTAGGACCCATAGGGACATATTATAATTGATCGTATGGGTGGAAAGGGGTCATAGGTTAACCTATGACCCCTTTTAACACATTTTATGACAACATATGTCCCTACGAGTACCAAGAGCCCTAGGGACATATTCTAATTCACGACATGTGTCAAAAGGGGTCATAGGTTAACCTATGACCCCTTTCAACACATTTGATAACAACATGTGTCCCTAGGGATCCTAAGGGTCATAGGACCCTAAGGGACATATTCTAACTTATCATATGGGTGGAACCTTTCCATCCATATGTTCAATTAGAATATGTCCCTAGGGGTCCTAGGACCCCCTAGGACCCCTAGGGACATATTCTAATTGAACATATGGATGGAAAGGTTCCACCCATATGATAAGTTAGAAT
Organism: Cupressus sempervirens; assembly: GCA_028749045.1. Lineage (NCBI taxonomy): Eukaryota > Viridiplantae > Streptophyta > Pinopsida > Cupressales > Cupressaceae > Cupressus > Cupressus sempervirens. The sequence goes on along the minus strand of CM053792.1, from coordinate 172,252,563 downwards.
ATAGGACCCCTAGGGACATATTATAATTGAACATATGGGTAAAAAGGGATCATAGGTTAACTCATGACCCCTTTTGACACATTTGATGACAACATATATGTCCCTAGGGGTCTTAGGAGCCCTAGGCCCAAATTTTAATTTATCGTATAGGTCCAAAGGGGTCATAGCCTAACCCTTTTTGACACATTTGATGACAACATATGTCCCTAGGGGTCCTAGGAGCCCTAGGGACATATTCAAATTGATCATATGGATTGAAAGGGGTCATCGCTTAACCTATGACCCCTTTCAACAGATTTGATGACAACATATGTCCTTAGGGGTCCTAGGACCCCTCGGGACATATTCTAATTGATCATGTGGTTAGAAAGGGGTCATATTTTAATCTATGACCCCTTTCGACACATTTGATGACAACATATGTCCCTAGGGGTCCTAGGACCACTAGGGACATATTCTAATTGATTGTATTTGTCAAAAGGGATCATAAGTTAACCTATGACCCCTTTCGACACATTTGATGGAAATATGTGTCCCTAGGACCCCCAAGAATATATGTTGTATTTATCACATGTGTTGAAAGGGATCGTAGGTTAACTTGTAACCCTTTTCGACACACATGATGACAAAATATGTCCCTATGGGTCCTAGGACCCCTTAGGGCATATTCTAATTGATCATATGTGTCAAAAGGGGTCATATGTTAATCTATGACCCCTTTTGACACATTTTATGGCAACATGTGTCCCTAAGGGTCCTAGGACCTTTAGGGACATATGTTGTATTGATTGTATGGGTTGAAAGGGATCATAGGTTAACTTATGACGATTTTTGATACATTTGATGACAATATATCTCCCTAGGGACATATTCTAATTGATCGTATGGGTAGAAAGGTGTCATAGGTTAACCTATGACCCCTTTTTGATACATTTGATGAAAACATATGTCTGTAGTAGTCCTAAGACCCATAGGGACATATTCTAATCGATCTATGTGTCGAAAGGGGTTATAGGTCAACCTATGACCCCTTTCGACATAATTGATGACAACATATGTCCCTAGGGGTTCTAGGACCCCTATGGACATATTCTAATTGATTGTATGGGTTGAAAGGGGTCATAGGTCAACCTATGACCCCTTTCGACACATTTGATGACAATATATGTCCCTACGGGTCCTAGGACCCCTAGGGACATATTCTAATTGATCGTATGTGTCGAAAGGATTCATAAGTTAACCTATGAAGTCTTTTAACACATTTGATGAAAACATATGTTCCAAGGGGTTTTAAGATCCCTAGGGACATATTATAATTGATCGTATGGGTTGAAAGGGAAAATAGGTTAACCTATGACCCCTTTTGACACATTTGATGATAGCATATGTCCCTAGGACCCCTAGGGACATATTCTAATTGATAGTATGTGTTGAGAGCGGTCATAGACAAGGTTAACTTTAAGAAACCCCCTCCCATAAAAATAAATAAATTCATAGCAAATCCAACATTACTTTTAAGGAGAAAAATTAATTTTTGTTGGAAAATTTTTTTTTTGACATCATGAAAATTTTAATGTTAGATGCAATTTTTCTTTGACCATTACAAAATTTCATAAAATTGAGGCAATTTTGTCCCTTTTGATACAAAGGGTATATATTGTATATGTCAATTTTTCCCATTCATTGAAAAAATATATATATTGCATTAGGTGATTTTGTTGGAAAATATATATATTTGATTAGGCAATTTCTCTCATTTATTGGAAAAAATATATATTTGATTAGGCGGTTCTTCTCATATATTAAAAAAACATATATAATGTGTTGGCGAATGTACTAGAAAATGATGTGATTACTCAATGAATCAATGACTAGAATTTAATCATATGTTTTTCAAATCAGTTGTCAAATTATCAAAAGATTACACTCAAACATAAATCAAAGAGTGATAAGAAAGTAAGGGTTCTATAGGATGACACGTATGTGGAATATCCTATTACATTTATGGTATAATGGAATATGGTTGAAAAAACATACTTTAAATTGTAGATATCAAGCTCAGTGGTTTCCATTATCAGAAAAGAATTTGGTTGCCAAAAATGGGACTACTTGTGGAAGAGGGGTCATCAAATTAAAATCCAAGCCCTATTGTCAACCCATATTTGACTGTGGAGGAGGATGAGGAACAAAGTGATCTTAGTACTGGGCTTATTGCAACTTCGCAAGTTCTCTTTGCTAATATTGGGGATGCCATCAAAGAGCTTGAAAAGGAGTAGGAAAAGGTAGACCTCCAAGTGATGTTTATTGAAATGGGTCTCGACCCTACTAATTTTGAAGAACAAATTAGAAATGCAGTGGAACAACAAAACTGGAACTTCAATGCATTTGAGATGTTTTGAAGGATACAAGAAGTGTTACATGAAGAATCATCTAGTTAGTTAGGGTTTATTTTGTAAAATATATTGTTGATAGTGTATGAATTTGAAATGAAATGGTTCAAAGCTTTGTCACTTCCCTTTTTGAGGGAAACCACAATTGTTATTGATATATATATATATATATATATATATATATATATATATATATATATATATATATATATATATATATATATATATATATATATATATATATATATAAGTCATATGCAAAAAATACGATGAAAAGTAAAACCCTTTTTATTGACATTTGATATTTCAATGGACATGGTGTTTTATTTTAGGCTCTAAGCCTCTAGTTATTTTACAGTAATTATATGATGTATTTAATTATTACTTTCTAAATTTGTGTAAATCATAATTTCACTTTCTAGTAAGTACTTACTGGTTAGTAGTAGTACCCAATACATACTACAGATGCCACATGTGACTAAGAATTAATGTATGCAGTAATGGATTTTTGGGAAATGTTTCTAATAACATTTCATATCTCCAATGTATGTGTGTAACAATTAACATCGATTTACAAAGTATCATCTAAATATAGCATTTCAATGGTTGAAGGTTTATTTCAGGCCAAACATCTTGAATGAAGCCTCTATTGGAATTATAGATGAAGTAACTGAGAGGGGGAGTGAATTAGTTACCACAAAAAAAAATCCACAGATCCCTTAGATGTCTTTAATACTTATTTACTGCTGATACTCAGTAAACACTATAAGAATGTTGTAACTCGGTAGATTAACTAGTTACTGATCATCTAGAATTCATAATTATTAATATGCATGCAAAAGTTATATAAAATGAACACAAGAGACACCAGATTTAATGTGGAAACCCAATATGGGAAAAACCACCAAGTAACTAGCTACCAATTTTTCACTCTTCTGAAGTGAGCCCTATTAGGAGCCAACCATGTTAAAGGTTACAATACACACTGTTAGGTGTGACCCTATTAGAGGATTTGATCACCCTGTTAGGAGTGGCCTTGCTAGAGGTCTTTAGAACAATTCAACTAAACTGTCACCTTGTTAGAGGATTTACATAATGGTTGTTAAATCAACTCTATTAAGAGATTTGAAATCACTGCTACAATTGTTAGAAAGTAACAATGAATTGACCTGAATTAAGATGCAATTGGTTTTGCTAATTATAGGTCTTTGTTCATCATCATTATATCCTCCTTGATCAAGTATAGCTTTGATGTTCCTTAATGATCTCTGATCATTCTTCAAAATTTTCTTCCACAATAATCAATCTTCATCTCACATCAAGTCCATAACTCACACTTAGAATTTGTAACTTGACTTCTTATTTATACCATTCAGATTATCAATTCGACTCATTCACATGTTACATTTACCAATAAACCATACATCAGTCGGCAACAAATATTACTTTAGACAAATAGACGCTATTTCAATGAAATCCTTCACTGACCGACCCTGCTCGACAGATACTGCTTCCAAAAATTTCTTGATTTAACCGTCTTGACTCAGTTAACATTACAACTTCTGCAAAATCCTTTGGTTATTGAATTGACTCGGTAATAACTAAATTCCTTCTTTGTCCGAGAGAGCTCGGTAAAAATTGTTTCTTCCATATTTCCCTTTAATGACCGAGTGAGTTTGGTAACAACTAAATTCCTTGAATGGTCGGTAACAACTGTCTACCTTCTGAGCTCGGTAGACTCTATCCTTGGCCTTGTTGACCAACTGAGCTCAGTAGTCTCTACCCTTTGCCTTGCTAACCAACTGAGCTTGGTAGACTCTGTCCTTTGCCTTGCTGACCAACTGATCTTGGTAGACTCTGTCTGATGACTGATATGACATTTGTGTGACATCAAAGACAACACATAATTGAACAATTGTATCCAATAGCCTCAACCTTGTTCAAGTCTCTGGAATGGTGACACATTTCCTTCCAAAATGTACCACTTGCAGTGGATAGTAAATACATGTCTTGTCACTGTTAGTGACATTTCCTCTTCCATCGGCTTCACACACATTACAATTTTTTCAGCACAAACTTGCATTTATGTTGAAGATTTGCAAAGATTTAATAATTTAAAACAATTGAACTGGATTTCGGATAGACAAATATGTAGGGACCATCTCTCAGCCACTTGGCTTGTTTATAGGCAAATGAGTTCCTTCTTTTGTCATTGCTCATCTCGTTTTCGGTAGTCAATAGTCTAGTAATGGGTATACTTTTAGTGTTCATTCAATTCTGGTCTAGTTTATTTGGTGGTAAAGTGGTAGGCCTTGCTCTGTAGTCATGGATGCTCCAATTCACTTGACATACAAATTGGAAGAGGAATAGAAGGCCTTTTTAGATGATGTCCTTGATAAAAACCTCTTGTTAGTTTGCAATGAGGTTGTTCTTGCTATGAATTTCATTATTCCTGCTATGAAAATGATTTTGGGGCACAAGTTTTTGGAGAATGAGAATAGTTATCATTTCAACATTGAAATTATGTTCCATTTTCTAGGATCTCTGCTTGACCTTGGAGAAGCAAGGGTCAACATTTTGCTATCTTGAGGAAGACTTTTAAAGCAAAATACTTATGCAATATTTTGGCATTTTTGAATTTTTCTATTAAATTGTTAAGAAACAAAATATAAAATTTAGCATTGAATTAAAATTAACATATTGAGGTTTCACTTTAACAATCAATTTAATTAATAAATCACTTGACACTTACTTCAGTGTTTATTTTCAGCACTAACAATATAGAATAATAGAATATGTGGAACATAATCGATAGTTACTTTTACAATCAGATTTAACTCTCCATTGGATGGGCTTATTTTATAATCAAATTTAAAGTATCATTGAAAAAATAATTCATTTTTAAAATTAGAAATATTCTAATATATTTAAAAACTATCATCTTTGTTAGTAATATTATAAATGTGACTCCACGATGACCGTTGGATGAACAAAGATCAACGACTTCAAATATATTTCAGGCCGAATTTGGTAACAGCTGACTAGCTTTTCCAAATGCCCCGAAAAGAAGACGTGGAAAATATGATCAAGTGTAAAATCACTATGCTCATAGTACCACTATTTGATCAAGTTAGATCAACAACCATAGATGATTTTCGGGAAAATATGGGGAACACTCAACCATTTTTATAAATGCAACCATAACAAAGACACATGTCATCTTTAGTCTCTAATAAATAATAAATATGCTATATAAGAATGCTCAACTATTCATATTGTAATGAATTTTTAATTAAAATTAAAATTTTAAATATGTTATATGAATTAGAATAATTTAACTATATTGTATTAGGTCCTTAATAATTTTTTAATTATCATCAAAAGCATAAAATAAGATAAATATTTTGTTAATGTAAATGGTTTAGTTTAAAATTCAATGCACAAAAACATAACACAAATAAGTTAAATCATTTCTCAAAATAAAAAACATAAACATATTTATTCAGTTTATTTTTATTTAGTGATTTGTATCTTTAACAAGTGTTAATAGGATATTGTTATTATTATAATATAGTAATAATTAATATTATAATCATAATTTAATATGATGATGCAACTGTTAATATAATAAAGGGGATGCCACCACCATTGTTGGATGAGCAAGGATCAATGGCTAAAGATTTATTTTGGGCCGATTTAGACATCACTCATGACTCAACTTGTTTTCCCAAATCACTCCAGAGAGAAGACACATGGGATACATGTAATGCCAGAGAGTATTCACTAATCATTTTGACATGGATGGTGGATGTCATAGTGACACACAAGATAGGGAATCAAGCTGACCACTGTTCGATCAACTTAGATCAATGACTCCAAATGAAATTTAGGTCAATTTCAGCAACAGTCGACTTGTATTCACATATCCCCTACAAAGAGAACATGTGGCATACTTGACGTAACATCTATTGTAGCATCGACATCCCTTACAATGTTACACACCATTCAATCAACTAAGATCGAATGGCCCTAGTCATATTTCGAGCCAATTTCATCTAGAGTAGTCTTGCTTTTACCATCATATACATATAGGTAGGGGCCTTCTACACTCGGGCATAGTAAGCATCTAGTCCCTAGGCCTGTCAACCAAGTGCCAACTAGATAGTCACCCTCAACCTAGTTCTATAGAGTAGACTGTCACTCTCTATATCCTTCCCTCGGGGAGCCCAACCCTCTTGCTTTCTCAAATGTTGTGGAAAGAAGACATGTACTATACATGAATTGGGTGAGAAAGAAGACATGTGGCATTGACATAGACCATGGTGTGGTAATGGGACATGTAAAGATTGATGGCTAACACCATTAGAGAATCAAAGATCAATGGCTCAAGACTTATTTTAGGCCAATTTTGCCTACCTTCAATTTTTTTCAAAATTTCCCCAAAAAAGAAGTCTTCAGAAAGAGGTGGATTCATACTGTAACATCATATGTTTATGGTTTCATGAATAATTATAATACTAGTTGTCCATTATATAATGTATGTTAGAATTAATATCAAACACATGCTCAAGTGTCTCAATTTTGTAACTTATAAAATTATATTTTGTGAAAACCATAAGGTTTAGTTTTCATTATTCAATCTTGGATCTTTGCAGTGTGCACAAATTACCAATCCAAGATTCAGTAAAAGCATCAAAGCATCAAAAAGCCGTTACAAAACACAATTTACAAGTTGTAATGCAAACCTAGTCTTCCTAGATAGCTCATAGTGTCACAGAAAATAATTATCAATTAGAGTTTCAACTTTCCAGGTAAGATCCTAAATACATTTTTTACTGATAGTTTGGTAGCTAGTATTGGCTATCGAATTTATGGTTTAATTTCCAATTTATCATGCATTGTAAGCCTAAATTATTTACTTTCTAGCAGCTAGGTAACTTGAAAAGTTAAAAATTAGAAATATAATTTAGGGTTTAAATGTTATTCATGTCTATAAATTGCAATTTGCATTTGTGTATAGTTTTGTAAATTTTTTGATGATGATGAAAACATACAAAAGGAGTGGCACTGGCAGTGGAATTACAACCCAAAAGAAAATACAGGGGGCCGATAAACTATATTTTGACATGCACAAACTTGTTCAAATGCCAAATTTTACTAATGAATTCTATGCTATTTTGGATCCTATTATCTATGGAAGGAGTATTAAGGCACTTAGATATGCAATTGAAGATAAGTGGAATGATGCACAAAAGGAGTCAAAATATATTAAATCGAATAGCATGATAGGGTGCATTGTAAACAAAGTTGCAACGTGGACTAGTGGAATTTCCCGCTTGGGGTTCCCTCAAGTATTCCCTTGTCCAAAATTTGAAATACTTTGTGCTCAAAACGATGATGAAAAAAGAAAGGAAATTATGAACCAAAATACATTGGAGGTAATTTTTTCTATCATGCAGAGTGAATTTGGTGGATTATTGGACCTAGGGTTTGCAAAACAAAACCCAACCCACATTCACCTAAAAAAACTAGCAAAAACATATGACAATGTAGGTTCAAACAAAAAAAAAATTATATCAAAGGGTTAGCAGAAACATTCAATTTGCCTCATGATCATAAACCTCCTTACAAATTGGATTTTTTTTTGCAGTGGATCTAGGATACTATTTCTCTGCTATCAATGTGTTTAGGTTTGGAAAGTAACGAGAAAGTTGGTGCCAATGTTTTGGAAATGATTTTCAATATTCATTGTCTAAAAGAGCCTGTAAGATATAATTATATTAGGCACATTGTACATCATATGACCAAAAAATTGTTAATGATTAAAAGAGGGTCATACCCACTATCAGAGAAGACATTTAGATACACAACCTACTTGTGCTATCTTTTGTTATCATAGCATCGTCAAATTTTTGAAACAAACAAGCTTTAGCTTAAGTTTGATAAACCAATATTTGAATGGACATTTGTGATTAGGATGGGTGATCCCCAAGGGAACTACAACCACTTTGTAGACTTCTTTTTGGCACCACTTTATGATAAAATTACAAGCACTTAAATGCCTAGATTGTATGTTTCTTGTAAATGATTAATTTAACTAGGAAGTCAAATTCAATTGGTCGACTGGTACCTTATGAAAGAGTACATTGTATTAAGATTTTACAATTTACTTGTAGAACCCTACAAACTTCCAATAGATGTGATAGAGAGGTTATTTGCATTGGAATGTATATGACAAATGGAGAGAATGTTTGTATTGTTTCATGGTTAGCAAAAGAAAACCATTTTCCCTTCCTTGCATGTCAGATGTGAAGGGTTGACATTTGAGAGAAGAGCATTCAATGTGGTACAAGAATTTCTTGCAATTTTTAAATTTGATGTTGCTAGGCACTGGTAGTATGATCCACTAAACATAATTGGTACAAAGCTTGGACAAAATGGGAACTCCTCAAGAAAATGTCAATATGAGAGTGTGTCATTGATTGAAAGATTTAAAAATATGGACTCATGGGAAAAGGTAAAAATGGAGATGGAGAAATGCTCCAGTAAAAAAAAAAAAAAATCAACACAAGAATTGTTAGCACAAATTGAAGAATTGTACAGACAAAAAGAAAAAGTTCAGCCCGTAACATCCTACAATTTCTACCAGAAGTGGATCACCCAAGTAAAAAACATCTTTCAGATGCCTTTTATAAAGATTATGTAGTTGCACATTGGTGTCAATCAAAAATTAATACATTTTGGGAGATAAGGAAGAATCTTAGCAAACCTAAGACCTCTGCAAATTTTGAGGACTTGCTCGAGTATGAAACATTTAGCAAATTATAAGATAATGAGCATCCAGATGTAGCATCAGCACAACATGATGCAAATGATGAAGGCAATGAGCATGAGGTTTGTAAGGATATGCCATCCATAGCCACAAGCATTGCCACTAGTTCCGCTGAATCCACTACTCCAACTACTACTACTACTAGTACAATTCATTCAACTGGACAATATATTGTACTTAATCAATAGACAAGGGAAAAGTATGGCATAGGGGCAAGCATGATAGAATAAATGGGTTATCTAGGTGATGGTGAGCTGGGCATATCAGTTCAAGGAAATTGGTATCCACCCCTAGTACTAGAGCTACCAAAACTTGGTCAGAAACCAGTCATTGGAGACAAATCAGATAACCCATCAGGTTATTCAAAAAAAGGTAAACCCAAGCCATTATTCATACAAGGTGGATTTATAACCTCCCAAGTTTTTGCATCTTCAAAAACTATGATGTGACTGAAATTTGACCAGATACCTATAGTTGAAGGTCACTATGCAAAGAAGAAAAAGGTTTTAGATACTCATTTGATAAAATGCTAATCGCAACTCCCTCAACACAAAACCTTCAGAGCACTCCAAAACTCTACTTGTTAGTGGTAGTGGGGCTAGATTAGGAAGGGGTGAAGCCATTGGTAATCCTCAAAATGCAATTATTACAACCTTGGGCATCAGTGGAGACAAGTACAATGTTGAAAGTGCTCTTTCTCCTTTCAAGCATCATATTGTATCAATAAACCCAAATTTTGAATTCAATAATTTTGTAACAAATTTTCAAGAAACCACAAAGATGAATAGAAAAAATAATAAGGCATTCAAGAAGGATGTACTTGAGGTGGCTCGTTCTCAAGAACTTGCATCAAGTAGGATATTTCCAACATATAACACTAATAAAGAAATGATGGAGTTTATGATTGTTTCTCCCCCACAAATAGATAATAATCTACCAGAGAATGAGATAGATCCATTAGATTTTTATGTTAGCACACTATCTATGGATTTCTCCAAAGTAAAAAATCTAGACAAAGTCAGTGTGGCAAAAAAGACCAACTCTATGGTCTACAGTTCAATATTCAAGATGGAGAGAGAAAAAAACTGGTTGGAGAAGGCAATTGAAAAGTTAAAAGTAGACCTCGAAAATGCAAAGCCAATGGAGAAAGAAGTAGATAACATGAGAAAAGAAATAAACAAAAGGATTACAAGTGCTTCCTCTCAAGAACCAAGTGCACAGCCTCAACTAGAAAACATGGAGGCAGAAATGAAAATTTCGAAGGAATAATTGGAAGAAAGCAATAAAAAGCTATTTGATGTAATTGTAGAAAGAGAAGTAGAACTCAAGATATTGAAGGAACAATCAGAACAGAGCAATAAGAAACTCAATGATATTCTGAACCATTTTAATATGGAAGCCTGTGTAAAATTCAAAGAACTCATGGACATATTGCAAGAATCAAATAAAATACTTGAGGATGAAAGAACATCTGTAGTAGATATTTTCAAAAGGTTGGAGTCTAGTAGACACACAATCAGTAACGTAAATAAGGAATTGGACAATGAGAGGGAAAAAGCAAAACAATGGGAAGAGAAAGCAAGGGAAATAAAGAAACAAAGTGAAAATCAATTGTCACAAATGGTGCAAGAGGTAAAGAAGGCTAATAAAACAATAAAAACCTTCGAGAATAACTTGTTTGACTCAAATGAAAAAATGAAAAATTCAGTCAAGCTAATTAATGAAAAAATGAGGGGGGAAATTATGGCAAATACTGACAAGTTGTGTGATTGGTTTGAATTGCATCAATTATTTTGAGTTGTTTGTGGGAGTATCAAAGAGCAAATTGAGAAGAACAATGATATTTTTATGCTTGAGAAGACTACAAGACATATTATACACATAGTGACAAGTATTTGGTCAGCCAAGGAGTTCATGGCTGTGTTAGTACATCAATAAAGTCATTAGCTATCATTCAAAAATGCCAAAGTATAAGGGAAGGGGGGGAATATTTGAACTCAATTGGGAGAAAACTCACCAAGATGGATGACAGAGAAAAATTAATGATAAGTCTTGGTTTTCCTACTCCTTGCTCTAGTAATTAATCAATGACATTCATTGGAAGGGAAGCTTACCAAAAAGAGTTGGAGGCCAAAATTATGTCTAAAGTACTCAAGTTCCTCAGGATTCAACTCCTGAAGGCATTTTGAATTGCATCAAACCATTGGCAAATCTGAATGCACTATTGGTTGTAGCATTACTTTCAAGTAAATCTTCCAAATATGTAAGTCTAACGAAGTTAAAGGTCATCTACTATAACATAACAAATGTTAAAACACCAAATGAAGCACCCTTCAACATCCTTAAAAAGATTACTGAATCTTTAGTCATATCATAAGACATCCATCAGGCATCAAAGTATGTGACACTTAGAACGTGATTTTAATCATCTATATAGTGTTCACTTTATTTCTATTTGTAATTGTTTGATATGATTTTAAAGTTTAAACTTTATTTCTTGAATAGGATCAACATAGCAATATCAAAATAATATTTTGCTTACCAGATCTATCAAATGCAAAGGCAAAAAATGTTTCTAATATTGAATTTGATGCTAGTCGAAGACTCTTCACATGAGACAAAATGACCTGAAGCTAGTATGGCTCCCTTATTTCAATATTTGTGTAGAAGGGAATTCAAGGTTATTTGCTAAATGTTATAATTGTAAATATAGTACTTTTAACTCATGACTATGAAATTGGGCGTTGACTCCAATTTTGTACTCTTAACTTTTGCAAATTGAATTCATTGAATTTTATCATTTGAATTTCTATATTTTCACAAAAATTGTCAAGGATTGTATCATAACAACGTATCATATGAGCATAATGATACAATTAAAAAGAAATAGCAATGGTAAAATTTGAATGAATCTTGATTCATGAATCATGACATCATCTAACATAAAATGTACTTGTTTGTTTGACATTAGACATTTTAAAAATGATATAACTTATTATGCATGTTAGATGAATCATGATTAGATTTAGAGAATATTGTTAAGAATCTAGAATTTAGACTATAGTAATTACTAATACGTAATAAATTTAGAATTGACACATCATATCGTAACTATTAAACTTGCCACATCATCTCATCATCTCATCATCTGAATCTTCTGATTCTTTGCCATCAAGTTCAAACAATCCATCATGCTCCAGTAGGAATATCGTCGTCATCCTAATAGTAATCCTCAATTTCAACATCAATGCTACAACTACTAGCACCACTACTTGAGTTACTGATCTTGTTGCCCAAACCTCATCTTTGGCATTTCTTCATCCACAATTTAAGTGTCCTTTCATAAGGAAAAGTATTGATTTCATATCTAGATGTATATAGCCTCGAAATTTTTTCCAAATTCTTGTCTAGATTATTTCTTGCTTTTGATTTTAGGAACCCCAAAGCACTAAAAACTCTCTCATCCTCCATGGGCTCCAATATCATGGTCAAACATAATTTAGCAAGCTTGAAAAATCATGATATTGAATCTTGCAATACCTCACTCTAAGCTAGATTTGTCCAAAGTTTGGTTACTAGTCCTTCTTCTCTAGGGTTCCACATAAGAACATATTGTTCCATCATTGTACTGGCAAAATGATGGGGCTGCTTTCTCAAACGAGATTCATCTAAAACTCCATTTACAACCACCCCATTGATTTCTTTGCTTTTGCAAAATTCATCTATCCAAACCAATAACTTATCTCTAAAATCTTTAGGTCTTCTTAAACTCCAATAATGGGGAAACACAATACACATTGATTCAAGCAATTCATGTTGAGGAAATCTTTCTCTAGTTTCTGAGGAAAGATTATAAGAAATATCCTTCATAGAATTCATTATAGACTCAACAATTTGTTCAAACACTTCCTTTGTAACAATTAATTTTGGATGCGTGGGTTTCTTTCCTTTTCTCATGGACACGGGCCTTCCATAGTAGTGCATTGGTATCTCAACACCCCGTATATTGGCACCTAATTCCCCCTTTGCATCAATCTTTCAAAATTTATCAGGATTATCTAAATTTGTGATTCTCATTCACTCTGAAAGTTTTTCATCCACAAAAAATGAATATAGATTTCTATAGAGATTATCATGAGTCACGCATGTCATTTTATGCAGCATATTATATTCTGCAATATACATAAATCTTTGTTGGATCTTCGTCATTATTTTTCCCATTTCCTCTAGCATGGGGAGAATGGTTACTAACATTAATAGTGTCTCTACATTACTTAACCTTTTAAGTAGATCACCATATTTCTATTGACCACCCTGATCATCGTGAGTTGATTCCATTATGCCAAGCAACGATGGATATTCAAAAAAACTCGATAAGCTGGTTCATCCAAAGATATCCATCTGGTATCATTATCCTTAAGTAGCTTTCTTGCATTAGTTAGGCCTTGAACAAACTGTTGAAATTCCCTAAATCATTTAGGACTTTGACAAAAGTGCCTATAGATCTCTTTGATTAAAACTTCAACTTTGTATATTTGTAGAGAGTTGCTAACAATTCCAAAAGTTAGATTCATTCTGTGGGACATGAAGTGAATGCCAACAACATAAGGTGCAATAAATTTTTTAACTTTGTGACAAGACCATTCTTTTGGCCTTACATTACTGAAGCTCCATCTACTCCAACACAAACCAACTTTTGGGCAATCACCATTTCATCTATACCTTCATATTCAATTAGGGAACTCTTTACTAGTTCAAATATGTTTTTCATCGTTGAGTTATCCTTCATTTTAACAATAGTTAGTAGATTGGGTTGGTGGACAAAATTTTGTATAGTATAGACATGCATGCATACCCAGAAAGTATTGTCTATTGCTATCACCTCATCCAAAGATAATGCAATGAAATTTGACTCTTTAATTTTTGCCAACTCACCCATTCCCATATTCTCTTTACTGACCAATGACTCCTTACATAATTTAATGAACTTTTGCAAAGTGTAATAAGCTACTCAATGATGGGTGGTCTTTCATGGCATGCCCTTTGCTTAAAATATAGAAGACAACACTTAGTTGAAGAACTTTACCCATTTCTTGAACTTCCATTGCTTTTCCAAGAAGAGATTACATGGAGCCCTTTACTTCAGTAGGCTTCGTATGTATTTTCTCCTAAAATTCTAAGACTTTTGCATTCTTAACATGTTGACATTCCTCCTTGGTTTTCCATCTTGTCACTAATTTTTCCACTCCATCTATGATTTTCTTCTTATAAACTTTACCCATATGCTTTTCTATGGTGTCAATTTTTAGCTACAATCTCTTTTCCTTTTTATTTATCCTTGTGCATATTGTACATTTGCATTCCACCGAAGGCTCACCTTCTTTTGGATTGTGTACAGATTCAATGAATGGATACTTTGAGGCCCATTTTATTTGAAAATTCTTGATCAATAAATTCCAATGCTGATCTTTTTTGGATTTCTCACCAATTATTGCATTGCATTTCCTTTTTCCCTTTCATGGTTGTGCACCATCACCATCTTTGGAATTATCATCGAAGTCAAGTCTATTATATTATTCTAGCTACTCTGGGTATTAACCTATAGATCTTGGCTACTTTGTGTATTTACCTAAATATCTTCTTCAAGTTCATCTAATCAGATATATCAAGTTCGCCAACTTCTTCAATATGTGATAGTGGAACTGGTAGTGGCAGTGGTTGGAAATCTTGTAAATGCACTTGTGATGATGTAGCTTCCTAATTTTTTCCACCAAAATATGATGCCAAGGTGTGAGTTCACTTGGCTAGCCTTTCTTGACTTCTACCACATGTGAGACACTTACCCATGTTCATGTTCGACATCTCTAAAGAAATATAGGCTGCCATTAAGTTCTAGTTATTCAAAAAGTGACAATCAACTATAGTCTATTACATATATTTATCTAAATAATATTCATTGGTTGTATGACCTACACTATAAAATATAGATGTCCTAGGTTTCCCTAGTTATTGCATGACTCGGTGGTATTGGTCACTGGTCCCAATTGATAATTGACCACTAACAATCTAACTTTTATCTACTAAATATAAGAGTGAACTATAATTACAGAGAAAAAATAGATGGGGGTCAAAGTTATTCACCTTTGGCTAAAATGTAGTAATTGCGGTCACAACTCACCCGACAATGATCTCGATAATATTAGAAATTGAGACTTCGCTACTGATTGGAAGTCAGGCAACCTACTGATCTATGAATGTATTTACACCACTCTTTTTTGGAAAAATCCACAAGAATATTATAGCGCATACCAAATATTTGACGAAGCTTGCGTAAGAAAAACCTATATTTTGGAATTTCCAAGGTGAATATGGTTTGTCTATTATATGGCCATGCATAATGTAGATGGCAAAATTGAATTTGCATGGACACATGTCCATATATTTTGGGGGTGAATATTGTCCCTCTCCCAAAATATTTTTTAAAACCAAGGGAAAATTGAGGTCATCCAAAAAGATCCACTTGGGAAATCATAGGCAAACATGTTTAATTTGTTGTGTGTCAAAAATATTTCTAATTGGCTATTTTATTTTGAAACACTATCTGATGGCATAAATCCTTTGGCAATGGGCCTAGGGGTTCGACTTATATTTGGTAAACTTGGGGTGATGCGCCAACCCGCATTTGCATAAAAAATTCACCAAAATGATGTTGGTCATTCGGTAACATTTGCCACTAAAATGAACCCTAGTTATAGGTTAACTTATGACCCCTTTCAACACATTTGATGACAACATATGTCCCTAGGGATCTTAGGACCCCTAGGGACATATTATAATTGATTGTATGGGTCAAAAGGGGTCATGACCCTTTTCGACACATTTCATGACAACATATGTCCCTAGGGGTCCTAGGACCCCTAGGGACATATGTTGTATCAAATAATTTAATATAATTTATTTTATATTAGAATATAATCTAATTCATATTATATTATAGTATATAATGTAATATAATATAATATAATATAACATAAACAAAAATACCATTTTTAATAGTTAAAACACCTCACATGGATCATGGAAGGGATAATGAGGACCCTTCCTCAAATTTCAATCCCCACCCTCCATTTTTAATTTGATTCCTTTACATATTTAAGAGGGAGATATCAAATACCCGATATGTAAGATATCCAATTAGGTTTGGTAATTATCAAGCCTCCTTGGTCAACTCAAAAAATGTGATTTCTCCCCATTTAGGTGACTTCTAGACTTCAAGGAGGTACGTGACGAATTTTAATATGACCAAATTTGTTAAAACAAAAAACTGTTTCTTGAGGATGTTCTTAGCTTTCCAGCGATATAATTGATGTCAAAATATGAGTTTGATAAGTAATTATTTCTTATTTTAAAATGAAGATATCTATAAAGTGTTGATTTACATATTGATTAAAAAATAGCTATAAATTTCAAATTGTAAAACATTTTTGAAATCCAAAAGGTGCATCACATTCTATGTTTCACCTACTACAAATTTTTTAAAAGTTAAATTTGGTAACGTTTTGAATTAGTTAAGGTGGTCAAATATGAGCTTTTTTTTTTCTAAATGTTGTAGTAGAAAATTCATAATTAATTTTTTTTTGGAATAAAAATACCCAAAAGTATGTGTCACATCTAGACATGAGCATACTTCTTATATCTAGAATCTTATAAAAAATATTATTATATGGTTTTGATTAACGTGGTCGGACATACCCCTACTTCTTGATTTTGTCCTAAAATATTTGTACTACTATATTAAAATACAATTTTTTTACCAATCAGATTAAACTATTTTCAAATAAGGCCTACTAGTTTAGAAACTACATTCAATTTCCTAAAGATTCTATTCTTACAACTTTTAATATAATTTTCAAAACTACCTCAAAATTGCATGTCAAGTCAATTGATATAAACTTGATTGGCTATTTTTAGACTGCCACTTAAGGGTATAGTTTGGCCCACCATGATCCTACACATACCCTCAAAACCATATTCACACGTAGAGGGTATATTCCACAAATATACTTCATAACATTATAATAGGAGCCACGAGTGATCTGATTTTTCAATGCCACCTTTTCAACGGATCTTGCATCAATGACAAATAAAATCCAACAATCTTAAATCACATTAACATCATAATTCATAACTAAAGTCACTCAGTCATTTATGCATCACTGCAAGCCGTCCATCTAATATGTTTATGTGATCAGTCTATATCACCCATGTTTTTCAATCATTTTCATTAATGTGATTTCCATGTGGATCAATCATATATCTAATTTATTTTTAAAAATTTAACTTGAATAAAAATGTTTAAATTCGAACTTGTTTAGATAAATTATCTTAAATAATACTAGTACATAATAACCCACATGATATTTTTGGTGCACTGCAGGCCATCCATTTGTAGGAGACTATGAATCTCCTAAAAATATAGGAAAGAGATCAATGACTGCCACTGTGTACAAAAATATTCTCAATGATAATTTACGCAAAAAGGATCGTGTTTTAGATGAATCTATAGATAAAAAGACAAAGTTGACATTGGAACAAGTAGAGGTATTGGAGAAAAGTTTTGAGAGAGGCAACAAGCTAGACAATGAGAGAAAAATGAAGTTGGAAAGAACAAAAGGATTTCAACCCAAACGAATTATTATGTGGTTTCAGAATAGTCGAGCTAGATGGAAAACAAGCAACTCAAAAATGATTATATTAATCTCAAGCAGAAGTATAATGCCCTCAAGAGCCACTATGACCCTCCTCCAGGTGCGCACCCTGATTAAAGCTGAGGTATGAATTTAGGGATATTTTTCTTTCTTTTTCTTGTGTCTTGTTATATTCTTCATAGATCATAGAATCACATGTAAAATGTTTTGAAGAATTTTTCTTTTTTTCCTTACTCCTGTCTCATTGATGGATTATAGAATTTTATCTAGAGCATGGAAGAAAAAACTCACACCATCATATGATCAAATGTCTAGAACTATTAGAAGATTAGAACTTTGAGAATAAAAATACATTTTAACTTTTTATGTTCAAGAATTTATTCATATTGCATGTGATCCACATAAGTTTAGCTTCAAGAAGTGCAATTTTCCATTGTTAAATTTTCTTTATCTACGCACATTTATGTTGGGTATCTCAAATGTATGGAGGAGTTTATTTATGTTTTCCATTGGAAACTTTGTATATATGATAGGACAAGGCAAATAAATTAATTTTAAGGAACAAAATTCACAACTATAGTCCCTGAGAGGTCTTTAAAAGTTTGGTGATTGCTTTATTTCCTCAACTAAAGGCTAAATAAAAAACTACCCAAAATTGTATACAGGTCAATGTTTATAATATATTGGCTGAAATAATAAAGACATGTATTAGTAACCAAAAGAAACTTCAAGAATTCCTTCAAATTAATTATTCTTGAAAAGTGGACATCATTTAGCATAATACAAAGACCAATGATCATAGATTCTCTTTTGAAAAAAGTAAAAAAAACACCATGTAACTTACTAAGTAAGGCAAAGACATTAAAATTTCAATGAAGAACCTTTCAAATAAAAGCTCAAACCAACAAATAAAAGTGTCCCAAAACATGGAGAAGCCCATTTCACCTTTAATATTACGATCATAGCAGCGAAACAGAGCCAATATCATCCATATACTCTACACCAAAGATCCACCTCTCACGTTACACCAAAGATCCACCTCTCACGTTGAACCAAGAAAAATTAAAAGTAAGAAAAAGAGGAAACATGAGGGATGAGAAGTTGGTAATAATATGAAATATTGTGAAAATTAAAGAAAAGTAAAGGGCCATTTGGCACAAGACCTAATGGCCAATTGTTCAACACCCTTTCCAACTGTCCAAACCATTTTGAGAAAACAAAAGTTTTGAGAAATCCCAAACCATGCAAGAAAGAGAAGAGCATTTGTGGCATTTCCACAATGTCACTTCAATGGTCAATACATTTTTCTTATTATTTCCGAAGAAAAATAAAACTACTATTTCTTCCACACTGTAGTTTTTTTCATGATTTTTCCATATAGCACAACTCCCAAAGATGAACTAATACAACCAAAGCAATCCAAAACTTTAGTCTCCAACGAGACTAATAAGTTGATCAGTAGAAGTTAAATTGTATTTTAGAAATGTTGATTCTTAACATTTAAACATTGCTTAAGGAAAATTGATAAATTTATAGAAAAATTAGTAAATGAAAGAAATTTCAAAGTCTAATTCACAATCTAAGTAGTGACACATTGTTGCTACATGAATTTTTGTAATCTCCTTTTTAACTTATCTGTCTGAAATTTACTAAATACATACTTCCTAAATTAATAAGATAATCTAATATTTAAATATATTTATTATATCCATTACATTGGTAATGAATACCAAAGTACCTATCTACAATTTAAGCATGTTCATATCTAAAGAATGCTATCTTCAATTGTTTTGCTGTGAAGGCGTTGATTGAGGTAGAACTATGCTATCTTCAATTGTTTTGCTGTGAAGGCGTTGATTGAGGTAGAACTCCCTTGTTTCATAATTCTTTTTCGTTTCTATAAAATTGTTTTATAACTCTGTTTTACAGTATAAAAAATAATAATAATAATAATAATATACAACTTTAAAAACTCTGTTTTACAGCTCCCGAATGTTTTGCTCTCTGCATTGCCAATAAAGCTCACTTACTGGTTCCAAATCCTCCAACTTCAGTTTATTTTCCGCTTTACAAGTACAATTATTGAACGTCATAGCCATCCGCTGCTCATTTCAATCTGCAACGTTATGAAGGAGGCTCTGCACATTTTGATGATTGCACGAAATTCCTCTGAAAGCTATTCTGTGTTATTCAATACCTGTATTCTCAAGAACGCGATTTCATAATGCAAAAATGTCCACCCTTTCATCGCTTAGAGCGCATAACTTTCCATAACAAGATTATTTACTTGTATGTCAAGTGCGGAAGTTTGGTAGAAGCCCGTAAAGTGTTTAACCACACGAAAGAACGAGACATTGTCTCATGGAATACGATCATTGCAGCTTACAGAAGACATGGGTATTCTCAAGAGGCTCTCACACTTTTTCATCATATGCAACAAACAGGTTTCCAACCGGATAAGTTCACATTTGCCAGCGTACTTCCAGCCTGTGCCAAACTGGGAGCTTTGGAACAGGGTGTGGACATCCATCAAAGCATAATGGAAGGGGGTTTTCTGTCAGATATAATGGTTGGAAATGCTTTGGTAGACATGTACGCAAAATGTGGAAGCATGTACAAGGCATGTGAACTGTTTGAGAGCATGCCTCAAAGAGATGTGATCTCATGGAATGCAATAATTGCAGGATATGTACACAATGGATTTGTTGAGAAAGCTTTAGAAACATTCAAGCAAATGCAATCGGCAGGTGTAAAGCCGAACTCCACAACCTTTGTCAGCATACTCCCGGCCTGTGCCAAAATGGGAGCTTTGGAACAGGGTATTGATATCCACCAAAGCATCACTGATACAGGAATTTTATCAGATGTTGGAGTAGCAACTGCCTTGGTGGATATGTATGCAAAATGTGGAAACGTAGACAAGGCACGCGAAATGTTTGACAAAATGCCTCTAAGAGATGTAGTTTCATGGACTGCAATGATCGCAGGATATGCACAAAATGGTTTTGTTGAAAAGGCATTAGAAACTTTAAAGGAAATGCAGTTGGTAGGTGTAAAGCCAGACTCCACAACCTATGCCAGTATCCTCTCTGCTTGTGCTAAGATGGGTTTTTTGGAACAGGGTATGGATATCCAAAAAAGCATAGAAGACACAGGGATTTTGTCAGATGTTAGAGTTGCGACTGCCCTGGTAGACATGTACGCAAAATGTGGAAGGATGGACAAGGCACATGCATTGTTTTGCACAATGTCTCAAAAAAATGTGTACTCATGGACAGCAATAGTTGCAGGATTTGTACAGAATGGATTTACTGAAAAGGCTTTAGAAGCTTTCAAGGAAATGCAATTGACAGGAGTAACACCGAATTCCACAACCTTTGCCAGCATCCTCCCCGCCTGTGCCAAACTGGGAACTCTGGAACACGGTATTGACATTCATCAAAGCATAAAGGATAAAGGAATTGTGTCGGATGTTGTAGTTGCAACTGCCCTGGTAGACATGTATGCAAAATGTGGAAGTATTGACAATGCAAGCGAACTGTTTGAGAGAATGCCTCAAAAAAATGAGTTCTCATGGACTGCAATGATTGCAGGATATGCGCAAAATGGACTTGTTGAAAAGGCTTTAGAAACTTTCAAGCAAATGCAATTGGCAGGTGTAAAACCAGACTCCACAACCTTTGCTAGCATCCTCCCTGCCTGTGCCAAAATGGGAGCTTTGCAACAGGGTATGGACATCCACCAAAGCATAAAGGATATAGGAATTTTGTCAGATGTTGTAGTTGCAACTGCCTTGGTAGACATGTATTCAAAATGTGGAAGCATAAGCAAGGCGCGTGAACTGTTTGACAGAATGCCTCAAAGAGATGTCATTTCATGGAATGCAATGATTGCAGGATATGCACAAAATGGATTCTCTGAGGATGCTCTCAAAGTTTTTGAACTACTGGAGCGCTCTGGAACATATCCTGACAGTGTTAGCTTTGCTTGTGTACTATGTGCATGCAGCTATGCAGGGTTAATAGATAATGGCTGTACACATTTCAGTCACATGAGTAGCCTTTACTGCATTACACCTACAGTTGACCATTATGTGTGCATGGTTGACCTTCTTGGACGTGCTGGCTATCTTGAGGATACCCTGAAATTTATTGTTAAGATGCCAGTTAAACCTGTGGTGGTGGTATGGATGTGTTTTCTTGGTGCCTGTAGATCACATATGAATATTGGCTTAGGAGTATTTACAGCAAGTCTGCTTTTTGATTTGGATCCTAAAAATGTTGCAACTTATGTTCTTCTTTCAAACATCTACGCAGAAGTGGGCAGGTGGGATGAAGTTCAAATTGTAAGAAGATTGATGAAAGATGAGGGCATAAAAAAGATCCCTGGATGTAGTTGGATTGAAGATCACAAAACTGTACATGCTTTTTGTGCCGGAGACAGATCACATCCACAGACACACGAGATCTATGCAATGTTGGAGAAATTGGCTTGGGAGATGAAGGCGGCAGGGTATTTCCCGGATTCAAGGCATGTAGCTAATGCCGTGGAAGAGGAGGAAAAGGAATTATTTCTTTGTCACCATAGTGAAAAGTTGGCAATTGCATTCGGTTTGTTAAGTACACCCTCTGGAACAACTATAAGAGTTGTCAAGAATCTTCGAGTATGTGCTGATTGTCACAATGCAACGAAATTTATTTCTAAGATTGTTGCAAGAGAAATTGTTGTGAGAGATGCAAACCGTTTCCATCATTTCAAACAGGGACAATGTTCTTGTGGAGATTATTGGTGATGCTAAATGAAGCAATCTGAAAAATAGCTTCAATATGCAACATGTCAGAGCTGCAGTAATAAGGTTTAATGATTTGGCAATCTGGATCATGTTGTTAGCTTCATAAGATAGATGCATAGACTGCAATGCACATCAATAGTTGTGTATACTGTTGGGATATCAGTAAAAACCCCGCTTTATGATAGCATGGGCATTTCTTTGAATTGTTTTTATGAAACCTCCGTATAATAAATGAGAAGCTACACGGTGGAGAACAGGGGAAAAGTACAAGGCCAGGAATATTTTAAGTAAATGGAGATACTTGATTAGAATGAAATGGACGATGAGAGCTCATAATTACTCTTGACACTTGCAGAATTCTTTGATTTGGATTAATATTGTTATCTTTTCAATAGTTGGATTGAAGATCACAAAATGGTACATGTTTTTTGTGTTGGAGACACGAAATCTATGCAATGTTGGAGAAATTGGCTTGGGAGACGGAGGCAGCAGAGTATTTTTGGGATTCAAGACATTTAGCTAATGCTGTGGAAGAGGAGGAAAAGGAATAATCTTTTTCTCACCATAGTAAAAAGTTCGCAATTGCATTCTGTTTGTTAAGCACACCCTCTGGAACAACTATTAGAATTGTTAAGAATTTTCGAGTATGTGCTGGTTTCGACACTGCAACAAAAAAATTCTGCAAAATTGTTGGAAGAAAAATTGATGCAAACTTTTTCCATCATTCTAAACGAGGACATGTTCTTATGGAGATTATGGTGGTGTTAAATGAAGCTACCTGAAAAATGGCTTTGCAATAATATGCAATATGTCGGGCCTGCAGTAATAAAGATTAAATTTAATGTTGAATATTTAGCAATGTAGACTATGATGTTGGCTTCATAAAATAGACGCATAGAGTGAAATGCAAATCAGTAATTATTTATACTGTTGGGGTAAAACCCTGCTTTATGATAACATGAACATTTCTTAACAAGTGATGTTCTTGATGAAAAACATATTTTGAATAAGAATGCACTGTAGAGATGAAAAGCATATTTTGAATTAGAATGCACTAAAGTCCAAAAACCAAGAATAATCATAGAGCCACAAGAATTTTGGAGAGGTGTTAGCACTACTTGCACAACCGGATGGTCAACCAAAGTAAGGTGCGGTTGTAGCAGTATAACGAAGAAAACAAGTGCTACATGAGAAGACACAAGAGAACTATAAAAATTGTTTCTACTTTTGTTTTGCGAACTTTATCATGGACATCTTAACTATTATCTATATTTTAGTTTTCAGAAGAGGTTGAACAAGTCCTTGGAGGTGCAGAAGAGTGATGTGGGTTAGTTGGGTTAGTTGGTAAGGATCACTTGTAAGAATTTGCCTAAGGCAATAATTCAACACCAAGATCAAGAAGCTCAATAGATAGCACAAGAGAGACTAATGATGATCAAATGAGAATGAACATCAGATGATTGGATAATTGGATTAATATATCATAGAAGTGTCTTCTATATAAAGGCAACTGATATGACTAGGAGTCAACAAAGAAATAAACATCACAACTAAGCACATGTCCACTAAGAGCGGATTATCCTCCATCGAGCATAGGAGTTTGTGCGATGATGAGAGGATAAGTTTACATAAGTGTATCTCATAAAGAGATGTTGTAGACACCATGTGCTCAAATAAGTTGCTAACTACTGTGTTGTCAACAAGACAACTCGTATGACTATGCATATTCCTAAATGTCTACATGACAAGTAATATAAAAATTCATTATCCTAAGTAAACTCAAGTAAAGTGTAATAATAATTAATTATTTACACTAACACCCCCCCTTAAGTACAACTTCGACGAATGCACTTAAGCTCACAAAGCTAAATGCAAGATGCAATGTGGGTCCCAACTACTAGGCCATGTTAGGTACCCATGTACAAATGCAATGAAATACATACTATGTGATGCAATGCAATCTCTCTGAAAATGGAGAAAGATGGAAAACCTCATGGGAAAAACCTCCTCCAAAAAGAGAGATGAAGTAGTACAAGAGGCATGCAAGGATGAAGTAATCAAGACCCCGCATACATGACATACATCATGCATGTACAAGCATATATCTTCCATAAGAAAAAATACATGATGGTATCCCCCCATATTGAATAATCTCTTGCAAGGATGTTATGAAGACAAAAAAGTATCCAATGCCTACAAACGACATTTCTTCCTTTAGGAAGAAGATACACCAAGTATAGGTGCAAGTATACTTCCCATTGTGGATAGGAAGATGGATGAGGAATCCATATGTAGTATGCTATGGATGCTGCCTTTGAAGTCTGCTCATATGTTGACAAGTCTTTGATGAATGTAGATGCCACAAACCAATCTGGTGGATGCCCAAAAGAAGGTGGAAAAAAAGGTAACATGTCCATGTATGAAAGTGAATCAAACTCCAAATACAAGGAATCATCCTTATAGGAAGATATGGGAAGAGAAGTAATGTAGCCTCCCCTCAATGATGAATGCACACCCATGAAAGAAGCTCCTTGATGACTGAAGAAGTTGCACCATGAAAGTTGAATGATGTTCCTCCTTGTAGGAAGAAGTGGTGCCATAGGTGTAGTAGAGAATGCTCCTCAACTAGTAGGAAGAATCCTCCCTACCTGTGCCAAAATGGGGGCTTTGCAATAGGGTATGGACATCCACCAAAGCATAAAGGATATAGGAATTTTCTCAGATGTTGTTGTTGCAACTGCCTTGGTAAACATGTATTCAAAATGTGGAAGCATAAGCAAGGTACGCGAATTGTTTGATAGAATGCCTTAAAGAGATGTCATTTCATGGAATACAATGATTGCAGGATATGCACAAAATGGATTCTGTGAGGATGCTCTCAAAGTTTTTGAACTAATGGAGCACTCTTGAACATATCCTGACAGTGTTAGCTTTGCTTGTGTACTATGTGCATGCAGCTATGCAGGGTTAATAGATAATGGTTGTACACATTTCAGTCACATGAGTAGCCTTTATTGCATTACACCTATAGTTGACCATTATGTGTGCATGGTTGACCTTCTTGGACGTGTTGGCTATCTTGAGGACACCCTGAAATTTATCGTTAAGATGCCTGTTAAACCTATGGTGGTGGTATGGATGTGTTTTCTTGGTGCCTATAGATTACATATGAATATTGGCTTAGGAGTATTTACAACAACTCTGCTTTTTGATTTGGATCCTAAAAATGTTGTGACTTATGTTCTTCTTTCAAACATCTATGTAGAAGTGGGTAGGTGGGATGAAGTTCAAATGGTAAGGAGATTGATGAAAGATGAGGACATAAAAAAGATCCCTGGATGTAGTTGGATTGAAGATCACAACATGGTACATGCTTTTTGTGCTGGAGATAGATCACATCCATAGACACATGAGATCTATGCAATGTTGGAGAAATTGGCTTAGGAGATGAAGGTGGTAGGGTATTTCCCAGGTTCAAGGCATGTAGCTAATGTCATGGAAGAGGAGGAAAAGGAATTATTTCTTTGTCACCATAGTGAAAAATTGGCAATTGCATTCAGTTTGTTAAGTACACCCTCTGGAACAACTATAAGAGTTGTTAAGAATCTTTGAGTATGTGTTGATTGTCACAATGCAATGAAATTTATTTCTAAGATTGTTGCAAGAGAAATTGTTGTGAGAGATGCAAACCGTTTCCATCATTTCAAACAAGGACAATGTTCTTGTGGAGATTATTGGTGATGCTAAATGAAGCAATCTGAAAAATAGCTTCGATGTGCAACATGTCAGAGCTGCAGTAATAAGGTTTAATTATTTGGCAATATGGATCATGTTGTTAGCTTCATAAGGTAGATGCATAGACTACAATGCACATCAATAGTTGTGTATACTGTTGGGATATCAGTAAAAACCCCGCTTTATGATAGCATGGGCATTTCTTTGAATTGTTTTTTATGAAACCTCCTTATAATAAATGAGAAGCTACACGAGGTGGAGAACAAGGGAAAAGTACAAGGCGAGGAACATTTTAAGTAAATGGAGATACTTGATTAGAAGGAAATGGACAATGAGAGCTCATAATTACTCTTGACACTTTGCAGAATTCTTTGATTTGGATTAATATTATTATCTTTTCAATAGTTGGATTGAATATCACAAAATGGTACATGCTTTTTGTGTTGGAGATAAGAAATCTATGCAATGTTGGAGAAATTGGCTTGGGAGACGGAGGTAGCAGAGTATTTTTAGGATTCAAGACATTTAGCTAATGTTGTGGAAGGGGAGGAAAAGGTATTTCTTTGTCACCATAGTAAAAAGTTCGCAATTGCATCTTGTTTGTTAAGCACACCCTCTAGAACAACTATTAGAATTATTAAGAATTTTCAAGTATGTGCTGGTTTCGACACTGCAACAAAAAATTTCTCCAAAATTGTTGGAAGAAAAATTGATGCAAACATTTTCCATCATTCTAAATGAGGACATGTTCATATGGTGATTATGGTGGTGTTAAATGAAGCTACCTGAAAAATGGCTTTGCAATAATATGCAATATGTCGGGCCTGCAATAATAAAGATTAAATTTAATGTTGAATATTTAGCAATGTAGACTATGCTTTTGGCTTCATAAAATAGATGCATAGAGTGAAATGCAAATCAGTAATTATGTATACTATTGGGGTAAAATCCTACTTTATGATAACATGAACATTTATTAACAAGTGATGTTCTTGATGAAAAACATATTTTGAATTAGAATGCACTGTAGAGATGAAAAGCATATTTTGAATCAAAATGCACTAATGTCCAAGAACCAAGAATAATCATAGAGCCACGATAATTTTGGAGAGGTGTTAGCACTACTTGCACAACCGGATGGTCAACCAAAGTAAGGTGCGGTTGTAGCAGTATAATGAAGAAAACAAGTGCTACATGAGAAGACACAAGAGAACTATAAAAATTGTTTCTACTTTTGTTTTGAGAACTTTATCATGGACATCTTAACTATTATCTATATTTTAGTTTTCAGAAGAGGTTGAACAAGTTCTTGGAGGTGCAGAAGGGTGATGTGGGTTAGTTGGTAAGGACCACTTGTAAGAATTTTCCTAAGACAATAATTCAACACCAAGATCAAGAAGCTCAATAGATAGCACAATAGAGACTAATGATGATCAACTGAGAATGGATATTAGATGATTTGATATGAGATAATTAGATAATTGGATGAATACATCATAGAAGTGCCTTGTATATAAAGGTAACTGATATGACTAGGAGTCAGCAAAGAGATAAACATCACAACCAAGAACATGTCCACCAAGAGTGGATTATCCTCCATTGAGCACAAGAATTTGTGTGATGATGAGAGGATAAGTTTACATAGGTGTATCTCATAAAGAGATGTTGTAGACACCATGTGCTCAAATAAGTTGCTAACTCTTGTGTTGTCAGCAAGACAACTCATATGTCTATGCATATTCCTAAATGTCTACATGACAACTAATATAAAAATGCATTATCCTAGGTAAACTTAAGTAAAGTGTAATAATAATTAATTATTTACATTAACACCCCCCCTTAAATGCAACTTTAGGGAATGCACTTAAGCTCACAAAGCTAAATGCAAGATGCAATGTGGGTCCTAGCTACTAGGCCATGTTAGGTACCCATGTACAAATGCAATGAAATACATACAAGGCGATGCAATGCAATCTCTCTGAAAATGAAGAAAGAGGGAAAATTTCATGGGAAAAACCTCCTCCAAAAAGAGACATGAAGTAGTACAAGATGCATGCAAGGATGAAGTAATCAAGACCCCCCATACATGACATACATCTTGCATGTACAAGCATATATCCCCCATAAGAAAAAATACATGATGGTATCCCCCCATATTGAATAATCTCCTATAAGGATGTTATGAAGACAAAAAAGTATCAAATGCCTACAAACGAAATTTCTCCCTTTAGGAAGAAGATACACCAAGTATAGGTGCAAGTATACTTCCCATTGTGGATAGGAAGATGGATGAGGAATCCATATGTAGTATGCTATGGATGCTACCTCTAAAGTCTACTCATATGTTGACAAGTCTTTGATGAATGTAGATGCCACAAGCCAATCTAGTGGATGCCCAAAAGAAGGTAGCAAACAAGGTAACATTTCCATGTATGAAAGTGAATCAAACTCCAAAGACAAGGAATCATCCTTATAGGAAGATATGGGAAGAGAAGTAATGTAGCCTCCCCTCAATGATGAATGCACACCCATGAAAGAAGCTCCTTGATGACTGAAGAAGTTGCACTATGAAAATTGAATGATGTTCCTTCTTGTAGGAAGAAGTGGTGCCATAAGTGTAGTAGAGAATGCTCCCCAACTAGTAGGAAGAATCCTCAAAAGATATGATGTCTGAGGAAACTGGAATACAATCTCCAAAAACTGATATGTCTCCTTTGAAGTAAAAGTATCCTCCTCCAACTGCTGAAAAGAAGTGTCCACAATCATGTTAGTCTCAAAAGAAAGATCAAGTGGTTGAGGGTCAGAGTGTTCCCTCACAACAAGTGAAGAAGAATTATCCTCAACAAAGAGAAGATGGATGTCATCAATAATGTCTCCCACATCTTCAATGTAGGACTCCACAAACAACATTGCAATGTCTGGAAGGAAGTCATCCCATGAAGCTGAAATAAGAAGACATGGTGTTTCCTGCTACTCTGAATCAAGAGCATCTATGGCTGGAACTGGATTAGTAGAAGCAATAGGAGCATCGTGAGGTATGATCTTAACTGGAGTTGTAGGTACCACAACTGGAGTGACTGGAAGTAGAATGTCCTTTGGTAATAGAGTGACTCGTGGATCACCATATGCTTCCGAAAGACACATCCAAACATTATGAGGACTACTTGCCTTACTAAAAGGATCAAAAAATTCCTTACTCATACTATTATACATAAAGCAAAGAAGAAGAGAAAGATGTCCCCAATTAGTATTAGGTGGAAATATCTTCGTATATAGATAAGGAAACACTTCTTATGTTCTCTTAGATGATCAATCATCAAAGCACTCCATTTCTGACAGTTCTTTTTTGTCAATTTGAATCTTAAACCAAAGTGACACTTTTGACATGACTCCATGAGATCAAATAATGTATGCACCCCCAAAATGCAAAAATAATCAAAGAAACCCACCCTTAATGCATGATTTGGCACTTTATATTTAGTGCGATTACAATGGCCACTTTTCAATTTAGGGCCTAAGTGGACTTCTAATTTTGCTAGTTACAACAACAAATATGAAGCTATATTAGACTCAGCAAGATAAGACACAAGACCTCTTAAGGATCTAATTAATTACAAGTGCCAATAGGCCAAAATGAGACCAAATTTTGAAAGTACTATGTCTACTTAGAATTACTCCAAATTGATACCAGATCTGGAAAGTAAACAAAAAATATACACTGTCAAAAAAAATAGCACCTAAATATGTGTCTAGATGAGCCCGAACTAAGCCTTTGAAGTTGCAAAAATCAAGATTTGTGATTTGCATAAATATTTAGGAACAAAGTTTACAAACAACTTGCAGCAATGTGTAGATCACGAAATTCTACCCCAAAACAAAACAAAAAATTGCTCGAAAAAAGAAGTCCATATGAGGGAGATATTGATGTTTGAAAATCACCTCTGTAATTACTTTTCCTGAATTGCCACCGTCACACCTCCAAAAATCAATTGACTCTAGATTTCACCTTAGATGTCTAATTTTGATGAAACAAAAGTTGATTTGGGGATATTTTGACCTTCTGAATATGATGTCAATATTTGATTTGCACCACCAAGATCCAATCTTGACCTACAAATAAAAAACATTTCCAATGGCTATGCAATGAAGCTCCCGTGGCTCTAATACCATGTAAGAATTTGCCTAACACAATAATTCAACACCAAGATCAAGAAGCTCAATAGTTAGCACAAAAGAGACTAATGATGATCAAATGAGAATGGATATCAGATAATTGGATAATTGGATGAATACATCATAGAAGTGCCTTGTATATAAAGACAACTGATATGTGCCTTGTATATAAAGGCAATTGATATGACTAGGAGTCAGCAAAGAGATAAACATCACAACTAAGCACATGTCCACCAAGAGTGGATTATCCTCCATTAAGCATAGGAGTTTTTGCGATGATGAGAGGATAAGTTTACATAGTTCTATCTCATACAGAGATGTTGTAGACACCATGTGCTCAAATAAGTTGCTAACTCTTGTGTTGTCAACAAGACAACTCATATGACTATGCATATTCCTAAGTGTCTACATGACAACTAATATAAAAATGCATTATCGTAAGTAAACTTAAGTAAAGTGTAATAATAATTAATTATTTACACTAACACCATTAAGCAAAGAAAGACAACAAACGTACTCATCAAACTCATCGCCAAACAGTTAAATCCTAATAGCAATATCACAAGATGAACAGTTAGCAAAATCTGGTATATATATGCTTTAAGTTGCATGTAATTTAAATAGACAAGTTCAATAAGATTGTAATCATAGATGGCAATGAACAACTTTAGAACCTTGCTTCACAATAAACTAATGCTAAAGTTGGAAGAACTAAGATAGGCTACCAGCATAGTCAAATACATATTTGATTACCAAACTTCATTGCTATTTTCTTGGGGATGAAATAAGCTTTACCATTGATTAAAATAGATTAGTATTTTTAAAAAAAAATTATTGTTGTTTCATTAGTAAGTACTTCTTATACAATTATATGTCATTAAAATATCTTTCATCAAACATTTTAGAAAACAAATAATATGTCTTGGCCTTAGTTTCTAAATTTCTATTAATGCTAAAATCAAGACATAATTGTATAAAATATTATTTATTTATCAACACATAATCTTTTGATACTATTTTGGTGGAAACAATCAACTACCAATTTGTGCCATACAAAAACATCAATTCAACCTATGCATAAAATTAATTGTGCCAAACTCATATGTCTTTAATAATCAATATTTTTTCTTGAATATTTTATTTTATTTTAAAGCAAGCCATAGATTACAAAAATATAGAATTCAATAAACACATCAAATTCAGTCTATAATATTAGTAATACCTTAAGTCTATAATATTAGTCATACCTTAAATCTTGAAAATAACTACTCTTTTTTTAAGGATATTAAGGAAATACATGAATAGTAGATATACTACCTCCATATCCATAAATCATGTAGCATAAAAGGAAGTAATAACTTTTTTTTAATCTATATTTAGGATGCATTTCAACAATAACAAAATAAATGCCTATTTGAATAGAAACAATATATTGAAAATAGGGAAAAAAATATTGAGAATAGAACAAGTAATAGCTAGATCTAGATATAATAATATGATGCAAAGTTTAGTAAATGAGTGTATATTTATACAAGTTTGATAAATTGGACAAGTGAGAAGGTTGAGTAAATACTTCATAGAAAGATATTCTATTTATGGATATATTAGATATTTGAAATAATAAGATTATTAGGAATAATACAAGATAGAGGATAAAAGGATATAATAATATAGACTTAGGATGACTAAAATCATATGAAAAGAATGAAATGATGAATAAAATTCTTAAGGATAAATAACTAAAATGAAATATAGAAAGATTGATCTGTATAGATGAAGTAATCAAATAAGCAACATGAATACTGAGCTGATACATATATGCAAACAAACACATTTGTACAATCTTAATTAGGAAGAAAAGTAAGAAATTATGTTAAATCTCAATCATTATATTTTGTAAAAGACCTTACCAATTTATTTGTACAACTCTCCTTTTCTTTCCATATGCAAAATTTTAATGGAAATCCATATTGACACATTTTGGATTTGGTGAAATTTCTTTAAATGAAGTAATTTCATACCTTTTTCACTTATATTCCCACACCTATTATGTCATAGTGTTGTTTTAGAATCTACAATAATTGTCCGATATTCTTCCTACTCAATTGCAACAACTATTCATGAACATTGACTTTTCTCTATAACAATTGAAGTAAAAGGAACAATATGACCTATATAAGGTGTCTAATTTCACTCATTTTTCTACTTCTAAGAAACCTTTTGAAACATTTCTATTTGTACCATTAAAAGTAATTGTGCAATCCTCATCACCTAGTTGCCCCATTAAAATTAAATTTCTACTCAATCTTAGAACATGTCTTACCTCTTCTAGTATCCAATGAACCATATTGCAACTTAATCTTTATTCTTCATTTTCCAATGATCTGGCAAGGTTTATTACTCCTAATACTAGTCCAAAATCCCTTGGACATAATCAAGAAAATAACTTCTATGGGGTATAGCATGAAACAATGCCCTTGAATCTAAAACTTGTGATTCATCTGAACTTTCTAGGGAAAGAAGAAAATCATCCTCTTCTCATTTATTACTTAATACATTTGTTTCATTATTTCCTTCATGTTTGTCTCCTTCATTGTTCTTCCAAGACCAAAAATGGTCCAACAATCTTTCTTCTTATGGGCTATCTTCCCATAGTACCAACAATCTCTTGGTCTTATGGATTGAGACCTCTTGCCCTTTGGTTTTCCTCATGATTTATCATAGTTTTCAAACTTGTTTCCTCTCCAATGACCTTCCCTTACTTTCTACATTTGAGATACTATTTGATGTAGACCCACTTGAGCTTTTCCTAAGAATTTTCACACTCAAAATAATGACAACCTCATCAAATTTTAGGGTATTTGAACTAGAAACATAGTTACTAACAACCATTACAAATTCATTCCAACTTTTAAGAAAAGAACACAAAATCAAAAGATCCTTAATTTCTTCATCAAAATTGATATTAACAAAAGATAATTGATTGGTGGGTGTATTAAAATTATCTAAATGATCAACACTCGACCCGCCTTCTACCATCTTCATATTAAATAAATACTTCATGAAAACTACCTTATTCAAAGCTGGCATATTTTAATACAACTTCGCTAGGGTTTCCATCGATTCTTCAGTTGTCTTCTCTTTTCTAATATTAAGTGTCGTTGGTTGTGTCAGGCATAACTAAATACTACCAAGTACCTTTCTATCCAAATATTCTAGTCCCCATCTAACATTTTTGGGTCTTTCTTGAATTCTCCTCCCAATAGCAACCATCAATCCTTCTGATAGAGATAGTCCTTCATTTACAATTTCCATAGTTGAAAGTTTTGGACATTAAACTTTTCAATCTTTAGCTTTCCCCCATATGTCATTACTCACTTAACCATGAAACTTGTCGAATGCCCTGCTCAGAGATCCTTGGAACAAGGATGAAATACAAGCCAAGATAATAAAAAATTGAACAAGTATGAGTGCACATGACAACATCATACGCGGATCTCAAAGATCACAATGAAAGACTTAGTCACCATACCGGCAACCAACAAATCTCCAAATGCCACTACCCGAACAAAATGACTAACCACGGAGGGACACAAAGAAATACAAATTCAAAAACATACCAAATTCGAAATGCAATTCCAAGGTATTCAAGAGCACCATAAAGGGTATCCAAAACACCTCCTAAAACTTCTAGTCAAATTGAAAGGTGCCTGTTGCCCACTCAAGCAAGTTTTTCCAAAACTCAAGCGATACTTTGAATCAATATGGTATGATACTTTCTAGTATTGTATGACCTTTCTAACGAAGGCGTACAATACAATCAAAGTTTTGGAGACACTTCTCAAGAAGGCATGTGATACTTTAGCAATATCGTACGAACTTTCTCCAAGAGGCGTGTGATACAACAGAGTGTTGCACGATAGAGTTTACATGGGCGTGCAATACTTTCCAGTATCATACAATTCTTCTCCTTTGAGCGTGTGATACTTTAAAGTATCACCCAATGCTGATGCATGGTTGCCCTGAGAAAGCAAGAATTACTCTAAGGTCCAAAACAAGGGATAAAACAAGGAATAAAACCTCCACACTAGGGAGTACCGAATCCACAATTGAGGCAAGGACACTCAAAACAATAGCTACCAAACGAAAATTGCATCTAACCATCTAACATAATGGTGAAGGGAAAGTACAAAAGGTAACATCAGAGTTTACTAAAACAACATTACAATAAACTAAAACAACATCGCAATGAACAAAATATTAAAACTAAGTACGTGGTTCCTCCCAATCATAATAGCATCATAAGACCATCATGGGTCCTAGCCATCCCTCGCGTGTAACATTCCAAACTACCAACTAGATCGTCAGTGTTATCTTATGAGGATGCTACTACTAAAATGTGCTACAACATAAGAATAAGGAAATCTAACATGCTAGAAGTAAAGCACAAGATAATCCTACAAATCAATCTCATTGTCTAACATATGTTAAATATTGTAATACAAGAATACATCAATTAAATTAAAATCATCTAACATGATATCCAATCATTCCAATGAAAGCATAAATCACAAGGAAGCATACTCTAAAACCTGAAGTACCAAGTGAAAATATCCAGCAATGGTCGCACTGGGATAATAGACCATCTTTGTACACCAGTCCCCAGCAATGGTGAAGGTAGCTACACCTCCCAACCATGTGGAACCTGTGGGTCCACTCTCATCATGTTGATGGAGATAATGATCCAACCACAAACACACATAAATAAAACATCTATGGCTAACACTCATGCCAGACAGTATGATGATTGAAACCAAGAACATAGACAATGCATAAACTACAAGTCTTGGTTAGACACTCAATAGGCTACTATGTAGGGGCTGACATCACAAAGAGTCTCTTAGCATCGAAAAGCCCAAGCTTGGAATTGTGTGGACTCAACTTCCCAATGGAAGGCTCTCACATTGAAGCATTTTTATAATCTTAAATGTTATTACCACCTAGTGTTTTATTTAGTTATCACTTACTTAAAACTTCCTCTACCACCCCTTTGGTCAATGGTCACCATGCTGTGAGATAGAAGCCCTCTCCATATGCTACCCTACCCATGCTCATCCAACGATGAGTACTCGTAGACATGCATATTCTCAAACAAACCCTAAATGATCATAACTCCACCAAAGTACAAATGGGAGATTGGGCCTCGTAAGTCACCCAACATTGTACGCATACATACTCGTGTGTGGAACACTATCATCACAAAGATCATAACACAAGGACTGTATGAGAACACAATGCAAAATATCACTTAACAGAAAATAGCTTGGGAGGATAGATATGACATGCATCCCAATGCAACATAAAAGTGCAATAATGGTCTGACTGACATCCAAATGGATGATCCAAGTCCACGACCAACATCATGCCAAGAAAACTTATGAAAACAAGGTGACACATAAAATGAGGTAAAAACCCCCAAAACTGGAAAATTTTGAAATTAAAACCAATTTGGTCTTGAGGCACAAAAACCTCAAAAATCCAATAAAATTTGGGTTCAAACATCATATGCAAAAATAGTTAGCATAACATTGCGAAACCCCAAATCCCCATCCTGAAAATAGGGAAAATGTTCATACCTAACCAATCGGTCAGAACCAACAAATAGAAACAAAGGGGAACAATAATTCTCAACCTCCTAACAAATTGATACCAAAAACAAAAGCTGAAACGAAGTAGAAACAAGAAAACAAGAGAGCCCTACCTGATAGCAAAAGGGGTAGAAACTAAAATCAACCTAATAAAATAAATAACCCATTGATACTGCCAAAAGTGATGAAAAAGCAAGGTCTTCCTGAGCTAGATCCAACGAGTATGTCCTCGCAAAGATCCCACACCCATAGCTCTCACAATGAATAGAAGACCAATCCTTCGAAAAAAGCTCTCCAATTTCTAAATTGCAAAATTGAAAAATGAGGAATTAAATTTCTCTTTCCATACTTAGTCACTTTTCGAGTGAATAATTGATTAGGACAAATAGCCAGTTAGACTAGCTAAACTCTTAATCGACCCAAACAAAAAATAGATTATCCCTCATAATAGGAATCCACCTAAGGAAAAGCTACCAAAAATTAGATTCAATAAAATGTAAAGCCCAAAAACCAAAATCACAAAAATTTCCTTAACAACTTTCACGGCAATGTGAACCTCTAAATGCACAGACACGCTCACTAGTCTAATCACATAATTCAATGAGTTTGGATTTAATAATCGCCGAAAGGTTTAGTCTAAATGATTAATTAAGGATATGTCAACCATATAGGGACAACATGGGTGAAAAATGAATCGTTGAATCACTAACTCCATGTGCCACTACCAGGGATACAAATCCTGCACACTAAAACACACGATCAAGTGTAATTGCATATAATATCATAGCTAAAGCAATAAATGCATTAAATAACTAATTTAACCATTTGTTCAATTATACCTAAATAATCCATTTACATCAATCACATTCAAATAAAGCATAAGAGACAAGAATGAAGTAAATAATCATAGCATGAAATCTATCACATAATAGAATTAGAGATATATCCAAATACTAGATAATCAAATATTATCATAGACCTACTATTATCTCAAAATGGCATCAACATGCAAATATGATAAATTGAACAACATAGCAATAAAACATCTATGGTACTAAAATCAAAGTTTAACATTCAACCCTTAGGTCATCAGGTACAAATAAAAAGAGTATCAAGTATCTCTTGAATCAAAATAAACAAGGTACAAACTACAAACACTAGAGGCACTATGTCCTCCTCCACTAGCATAGGCTTACTCCTAGAAGCCAACAAAAAGATAGTGGTACAATCACCTCAATCATGTAGCATCTTCCCAAGATGTAGAGATCTCATTGCTTAGGTCCCATTGGACCCTTGCTTGATGTCCAACCTTGCAAGATCATCCTTTGCTATTGTAGGATACGAGTGGGCTCCAAAGTAAGCTACCTATCAGCCACCTGCAAAGCATCCCAATCAAGAACATCGATCACATTCAAAATATACTGCATCTAGACATAAACATGAAAGACATCGTCAATGTGCAATAGGCTAGGTGGAAACACTAGTCGATAAGCAACAGGACCAATCCTCTCAAGGATCTCAAATGGTCCAAAAAAATTTGGCACGAGCTTAGAGCCTTTCCCATAATAGATGGGACTCTTCCTTAGCCACACTCTCAAAAACACCTTGTCACCAATAGAAAAGTGACGATCCAACCTATGGACATTAGTATACTTCTTCTGTCTGTCCTAAGTAGTAACCAAATGCTCCCTAATATGAAAAACCTATTGCTCCATATCTTGAAGCATCTCTAGACCCAAAAGAACTCAGTCCTCTAAACAATCCCATCTCAAAGGGTTACAAGACGGTCTACCATACAAGGCCTGAAAAGGTGATATGCCAAGAGAACTATGACACCCATTGTTGTATGAAAACTTGACAAGGTATAAATAATCCTCCCATTTCACTTGCCTATCCATCATATACATGTGAATTTTATCCTCCAGAACTTGATTCACTCTCTTAGTCTGACCATTAGTCTCTAGGTGATAAGCTGAACTAAACTTGAGATGCGCACCCAAAGCATGCTAGAGAGACATCCATAGTGTAGAAGTAAATACTAGATTTGTATCTAAAATAATCTAACAAGGGATCCCATGCAAATGTATAATATCCTCCAAGAAAAAATGCACTGCAGAAGAAGTTGTGTAGGATGCTCTTATGGGTGAAAAATGTGCTACCTTGGACAACTTGTCCATTGTCACCATGATACAATCATGTCATCATGATGGCATAGGTAGCCCTGTGATAAAATCAATAGATATTGTATCCCATTTCCATTCTGGAATGGTATGCAGTTGCAAAAGACCCATCAGATGCTGATGCTCTGCATTCACTCTTTGGCACTTGAGACATCAAGCAACAAAATTAGTAACATCATGCCTCATCCTTGCCCAAGAGTATAGTTGTTTAAGATCAACATGCATCTTCTTGGCACTGAAATGTGTAGAATACAGTGCATGATGTGCTTATAACAAAACCAAGGCACGAAGACCACCTGACATGGGTACATAGATGCACCCCAAGTGTCATAGTAGCCCATCCAACTCAAGCATATAACTTGAAAATCTCCCCTCAAGGGTATTTCCAGACTTGATCTCCGCCCTCACCTTCTAACCCCAAATGTCACTAAGTAAAGCCTCCAAAATACAGTGTTGCAAATCCACTCGCAATGAAATCACTAATACCTCATGTCGCCTCCTACTTAGGGCATTCATGACAACATTCTCCTTCCCTTTAATGTAATGAACATCAAAGTCATACTTGCACAAGAACTCCATCCAATGATGTTGCCATGCATTCAGGTTTGACTGACTAAAGATATACTGCAAGCTCCTATGATTGTTATGCAACTCAAACGTGTGTCCCAAAAGAAAGTGCCTCCAATAGACAAGGGCATGCACCATGGCTAAAA
This sequence comes from Cupressus sempervirens, assembly GCA_028749045.1. Taxonomy (NCBI): domain Eukaryota; kingdom Viridiplantae; phylum Streptophyta; class Pinopsida; order Cupressales; family Cupressaceae; genus Cupressus; species Cupressus sempervirens. The sequence continues at coordinate 172,213,392 of CM053792.1, read as the reverse complement.
CTTCCAAATCATGAGTGGGGTAGTTAAGCTCATGGTCCTTGAGTTTCCTAGACTCATACACAATCACTTGACCATCTTACATCAACACCGCACCCACACCTTCCAATGAAGCATCTATGCAAACCATGAAATCACCTACAAGATTAGGCACTACAAGGACTAGTGCACTGATCAAACACTCCTTAATAGCATGAAACATTTCCTCACATTGATCTAACCAAACATACTTCTTCCCTTTCTGCTGAAGAGAAGTGAAGGGATGAGCTACTAATGAGAAATCCTTCATGAAGCGACGATAGTAACCCACCAATCCCATGAAAATATGAACTTCTGAGACATTAGTGGGTATCAACCAATCCATAATAGCATGAATTTTCTCTAGATCCACTACAATACCATCACCAGTGATGATGTGTCCCAAATACTTCACCTCCAACTAGAAGAACCCACATTTACTTGAATTTTCGTACAACTGATGGTCTCTCAAGCACTGCAATACTTGATGTAAGTGGACTTCATGCTCCTCCCTAGTCTTCAAATAGATCAATATGTCATCTAAGAATACAATGACACATTGATCAAGGTAAGTGAGAAATACTCCATTCATCAAACTCATAAACATTGATGGTGCATTGGTTAACCCAAAGGGTACAACTGTGAACTCATAATGCCCATACCATGTATGAAAAGTTGCTCGATGAATGTTAGCCTCCTAGATATGGATCTGATGGTATCCTGACTTCATATCAGTCTTCAAGAACACTCATTCTCCCTTCATCTAATCAAACAAGTCATCTATTCTTGGCAGAGGATATCCGTTCTTCACCGTCACCTTATTCAACTATTGATAGTGAATGCACAAATGCCAAGATCCATCCTTCTTCTTTAGGAAGATGATTGGTTTACCCCACAAGGATACACTAGGAAGAATATGGCCCTTGGCCAACAATTCCTCCGACTACAATCTGAGCTCACTAAACTCCTCAGTAGTCATGCAGTAAGGAGTTTGCAAAATTAGCTCCGCTCCTAGTACAAGATCAATCTAAAAATCAACGTCATGCTGAGGTGGCATATCAAGTATCTCCTTAGGAAATACATCTGTATACTCACAAAGGAGTGGGTGATCATCAAGTGTCATCGTATGACTCTCGGCTTCCTTAAGATCACTGATAGAAACAAGAAACAACTAACAACCCTTCTACACACTCCGCTTCAATTGATTAGTTGAGATCATCCAAAGTGAGACTGGTCTTCGAACTCCCAAAAGTTCCACCTACCCACCTATGTCATCAACACATTGTACCATCTTATGAAGGAAATCTATGTTCACCTAATGGGTGGCTAACCAATCCATGCCCAACATAATGTCATATGATGCCAGAGGTAGCATGCATAGATTCACTATGATGGTGAAGGTTCTCAAATTCAAACTACAACAGTTTTTCAAGGAATCTACAACCACTTTGGAACCTGTGGCTAACTCAACCTGCCACCTATCAACTTGATGCACTACTACTAGCCCACATCATTGAACAAGAGATGGTGAAATGAAAGAATTTTAAGCACTAGAGTTAAACAAAACTGAAGTTGAAATACTATACAATGTACCTATAGCCTCAACTACTATACCTGGATGCTTAGCTTGATGATTGTCAGCTGCCACAAAGACTCAATGGTTCCTACTAGCATCTTCCACTATAGGCTTTGATCTAGCTACACTCTTACTAGGTCTTGAAGAAGGTTTGATAGAACACTCAAAAGATTCATGGCCAAGCTAGCCACAAGAATAACATTTTCCCTTGAAGTTGGAACCTATTCCATGACCACTCTAAGTAGCACTAGGATAAGGTGAACTACCCTTGCTAGATTTTTGTTGAGCACTTTGAGGAGGATGATCCTACTAAGATTTCTATCCTTAGTTCTAGTTACCTCCTTTCTTTCTTAAAGCACCTAAAGTTTGCTCACCCTTGGTCCAATAGTTGCACTAGTGACCATGATGTTTACCCCCTTGAGAGGGTATTGATTGGTTTGTCCCTTTCCTGAGGGTTGGGAATACTGTGCATCCTACCCTAAAGGTCATACACTTTGGTTCTAAGAACCAAATTTACTCTGAACCCCCTGGTCACATTGCTCTCTATGATCCTCGCCTTCTCCATGGCAAGTGTGTCCTTGGTTGATGAGCATGGACATCCCTAATAATAGAGTCCCTAAGGCCCCTAACAAAATGTTGAGTGATGAGTGCCTCATCATGCCTATAGCTGGAGTACTGCTTCAACCCAAGGAACTTCTTCTCATATTGATCTACTGTCATAAATCCTTGCTTAAGCTCATGAAATTCATCAATGCGAGCCTCATGGTACTATGGTGATATGAATTTCTCCCTAAACCTTTCCTCGAAGATCTCCCAAGTGAGATCCACAACATCAATATGAAGCCTATTACTCTTTGAATCCAACCAAATAGAACCATGTTTCCTCAACTATGGGATCACACAATGGGCCTTCATGTTGATCCCATAAGGTAGTAAGGAGAAATAACACCCCATATCTAGCAACTAGGTTTCAACCTTGAGTCATGTACCCAGGCCATCAAACAACAGTGGTTTGGACCTCTGAATTTTCCACATCATTTCAACCTGAGTAAAATCATCATCATCCTGACCATGACCCCTCCATCGGTGCCTTCATCTGCTAGGTAGTGTATGAGAATGTTCCTGCTTGTGCTTCTCCTCTCTATGCTCTAACTAATGGGAATCTCCATGATGAGATCCCTCTTCCTAATTATGATCCAGTTGGCGCTCCTCAATATGAGGGCCCAACCAAGAAAGAATCTCCTATAGCACTGGCATCAATGCCCAATGTCATTCTGATTGTTATCATTACCTTGTTCTCCCTCTCCACCTTGATGTTCCTCTTTCTTGTGTTCTTCTTGCACAACTCATTGGCTACCACCCTGACTACCAGATCTACATGTAGGAGTCATCACTATGGAAGCAACAAGATAAAGTTAGAAACATCCATCACAAGCATAAGAGATGCAAACATGAACCAACAAGATATCACATTAACAAACATACCATAGAAAAACACAATAGAAAATATAAACATAGTGGAAGCATAACATAGAGATCCCATTGTTGCAACATGGGCTCTGATACTAGATGTAATGCCCCGCCTGGATATCCTTAGAACAAGGATGAAATACAAGATAAGATAATTTTCTTTTGAACAAGTATGAGTGCACATGACAACATCATACACGGATCTCAAAGACTTAACCACCATCCTGGCAACCAACGAATCTCCAAACATCACTACCCAAATAAAATGACTAACCACAGAAGGACACAAACAAATATGAATTTAAAAACATACCGAATTCAAAATACAATTCTAAGGTATTTGAGAGCACCATAAAGGGTATCCAAAACACCTTCAAAAAACTTCTGGTCACACCAAAAAGTGCCTGCTGCTTGCCCAAGCAAGTTTTTCTGAAACTTAGGCAATACTTTAAATCAGCACAGTACGATACTTTCTAGTATCATATGACCTTTCTAATGAAGGTGAGTGGTACAATCAAGGTTTGGGGACACTTCTCAAGAAAGCGTACGATACTTTAATAGTATCATATGACCTTTCTCTAAGAGGCATGTGATACAACAAAGTGTCACACGATAGAGTTTACATGGGCATGCAATACTTTCTAGTATTGTATTATTCTTCTCTTTTGAGCATGTGATACTTTAAAGTATCACCCAATATTGATGCATGGTTGGCCTGAGAAAGCAAGAATTACTCTAAGGACCAAAATAAGGAATCAAACCTCCACATTGGAGAGTACTAGATCCACAATTGAGGCAAAGACACTCAAAATAATAGCTGCCAAATGGAAACTACATCTAACCATCTAACAAAGCAATGAAGGGAAAGTACAAAAGGTAACATTGTAGTGTACTAAAACAACATCACAATAAATTGAAACAACATTGCAATGAATAGAAAAACCAAACTAAGTACACATTTCCTCCCAACCATAATAGCATCATAAGACCATCATGGGTCCTAGCCATCCCCTACGTGTAACATTCCAAACTATCAACCATATCATCAAGGAGGTCACTACTGAAACATGTTACAACATAAGAATAAGAAATCTAACATGCTAGAAGTAAAGCATAAGATATTCCTATGAATAAATCTCATCATCTGACATATGGTAAATATCGTAATACAAGAATGTGTCAATTAAACTAACATCATCTAACATGATATCCAAGCATTCCAATGAAATCATAAATCACAAGGAAGTATACTCCAAAACCCGAAGTACCAAGTGAAAACATCTAGCAATGGTCACACTGGGATAATAGACTATCTTTGTACACTAGTCCCCAACAATGGTGAAGGCAGCTACACCTCCCAACCATGTGAAACCTGTGGGTCCACTCTCACCATGCTAATGGAGATAATGATCCAACCACAAACACACATAAAGAAAGCATCCATGGCTAACACTCATGCCTAATAGTATGATGACTGAAACCAAGGACATAGACAATGCATAAACTATAGGTCCTGGTCAGACACTTGATGGGCTACTATGTAGGGGCTGACATCATGGAGAATCGCTTGGCATCGACAAGGCCAAGCTTGGAATTGTGCAAACTCAACTTCCCAATAGAAGGATCTCATATTGAAGCATTTTTATTATCTTAAATGTTATTACCACCTAGTGTTTTATTTAGTTATCACTTACTTAAAACTTCCTCTACGAACCCTCTGGTCAATGGTCACCAGGTTGCGAGATAGAAGCCCTCTCCATATGCTACCCTACCCTACCCATGCTCATCCAACGATGAGTGCCCATAGGCATGCATATTCCCAACCCAACCCCAAATGATCATAACTCCATTGAAGTACAAATAAGAGATTGGGCCTCATAAGTCTCCCAACATTGTACATGTACGTACTCATGTGTGGTGCACCACCATCATGAAGATCATAACACAAGTATTGGATGAGAACGCAAAGCACAATATCTCTCAATTAAAAACAGGTTGGGAGGATGGATGTGACATGCATTTGAATGCAAAATAAAAGTGCAACAATGGTCTAACTAACATCCAAATGGATGATCCAGGTCCACAACCAACATCATGCCAAGAAAACTTGAGAAAACATGGCAACACGCAAAATGAGGTTAAAACCCCAAAAATTGGAAAACTTCAAAATTAAAACCCATTTGGTCTTGGGGCACAAAAACCTTGAAAATCCAATAAAATTTGGGTTCAGACACCTTATGTAAAAATGGCCAAAATAATGGTGAGAAATCCCAAAGACACATCCCAAAAATAGGGAAAATCTTCATGCTCGACCAACCAAGTAGAACCAACAAATAGAAATAGAGGGGAACACTATTTCTTAGCCTCCTAACAAACTACTACTAGAATCAGAAGCTGAAATGAAGTAGAAACAAGAAAATGGGAGAGCCCTACCTAACAGCAAAAGGGGTAGAAACTAAAATCAACCTAATAAAATAAATAACCCACCAATATTGTCGAAAGTGACGACAAAGCAAGGTCTGCCCGAGCTGGATCCAACAAGTCCATCCTCGTGAAGATCCCACACCCATAGCTCTCACAACAAACAAAAGACCAATCCTTTATAAAAGGATTTCAAAAAAAGCTCTCCAATTTCTAAATTGCAAAATTGAAAAGTGAGGAATTAAATTCCTCTTTCCATACTTATTTACTTTTCAAGTGAATAATCAATTAGGGAAAATAGCCAATTAGACTAGCTAAACTCCAAATCGACCCAAATGAAAATAGGTTATCCCTCGTAACAGGAATTAACCTAAGGCAAATCTGCCAAAAATTAAATTCAATAAAATGCAAAGCCCAAAAACTCAAAATCACAGAAATTTCCTTAACAGCTTTTGCGACAATGCGAACCTCTAAATGCATAGACACACTCATTGGTCTAATCACATTATTCAATGAGTTTAGATTTAATAATCACCAAAAGGTTTAATCTAAATGATTAGTTAAGAATGTGTCAACCATGCATGGATGACATTGGTGAAATATGAATAATTGAATCACTAACTCCCTGTGCCACTACCAGGGATATAAATCTTGCATACTAAAACACACGATCAAGTGCAATTGCATATAATATCATAGCCAAAGAAATAAATGCATTAAATAACTAATTTAACCATTTATTCAATTACATCTAAACAATCCATTTACATCAGTCACATTTGCATAAAGCATAAAGAGACAAGAATGAAGTAAATAATCATAGCATAAAATCCATCACATAATAGAATCACTTAGCCTTATAATAGTAGGGGTGCCCATAGAATAGAATTGGTGGGGGGGGCAGTCATATGAGCAAACTTTGAGAAATGGGGGGCTCCTGCATGCATACCTCGGGCCCCTACTATTTATCAAGGGTAAGGTAAGGGTAAGGGCTCCCTCCCCATGAACACCCCCCGCTCCCCACTCAATATAGGGTAGGGTAGGGGGTCCCCTACTCTACAATTTAATAGGTTAACCAGCTCCAACAACCACACTCACTATTGTTGTAGAGGGATGGAGTCTTAAAGTGGGGTGGAGAGGTTCCCCTACTATTCTAAGGCAATCTATGGAGATAGGTGGGAAAATTGGGGGATAGAAAAAAAAGAAAAAAAGGCAAGGCGGGTTCAACAGCTGGATGCATGGGAGTTGTTGCCCCTATACAAGATAATCATATATCATCATAGACCTATTGTCATCTTAATATGGCATCAACATGAAAATTTGATAAACTAAACAACATAACAGTAAAGCATCTATGATACTAAAATCAAAGTATAACATTTAACCCTTAGGTCATCTCAAGGTACAAATAAAAAGAGTATCAAGTATCTCTCCAATCAAAATAAACAAGGTAAAAACTGCAAACATGAGAGACACTACAAAACCTTATTAAGGAGAATAACTTAAAAAAGCCTCACTCTTATACCACATATTAGGACTAAAAGATAATAATATAATAGTTACATGCAAATATAACCAATAATGAAAAGGAATTTTAAAACACATAAGTATAACACAAGACATTAAGATTTAATTTGGTTCACCCAATGTTGTGTCCATTACATAGATAGTCAAATCTTATTATATAGCAAATAGAAAATTGCAATATGATATATCTTACATTACACTATGAATTATTTATAGCTTTTAAGGTTATTTACTAATGTTTGTTAATAAGTAAATCCTAAAGCATGCTTGACATGTCAACCTAGGGAAGTACTTGATGAGTCAACTTGAAAATTCTTGACGAGTTAACCCCACACCCAAAATAAGAATTTAAAAAAAAAAATTAATACATGGTGAGTTTACAATACTTTCATGATTAGTCACCATAAACCAACATTAAGATCCTTAGTTTTGGATGTTGTGTCCTTAAGCTTAAAGATGCCTTATTTCTTTGCAATTCAAGTATTGTCATCTCTCTCTTTCTCTCTCTCTCTCTCTCTCTCTCTCTCTCTCTCTCTCTCTCTCCATTTATTTTATATTCTATCTCTTCCTTTACTATGAGCATGTTCTTATATAATAATTCCACTAAAGTGCAAGCTAAATCTATCATCCTAAAAAGTAAGAATTTACTTTGTGCTCATTTTACGACCATTTTTAGCCTAGTTTAGTGCATTTCTTATAGTAAGGTCTCATATTGCATTTAATGGTTTATATTTCTCTTTGAATCCTATGTAAACTCTATATTGACTCTAAGTTCTATGCACAAATTCCCATTTGTCCATTTACATAATTCAATTCATTTTAAACCCTTTTACAAGCACTTTCAAATTCTGAGATTTTCCCTAATATCCTAAAATACTAGTCCCTTTCTCAACACACAATCTTAGGTCTAGAGAAATCTTTCTAAAATACTTCCTAGAAAAGGTAGAATTAGGTAGGTCTTGTGCTAGGGGTTTGAGTCTTAGTGATCTTTAAGCCTTGAGCAAGGTTATTTCCCTTAGGTACTTAATCAGGGTGAGCCTTGTGAAATTTGTGATCCAAAATATGTATAAAAGGAGGCATCTTCATCTCATTTTCACATCCACAATTACAAGAAGAAAGTAATTTTTCACCTTCAAAAAATCATCTACAAGAAATCTATTGTGCATTTAAGGAGTTCAAGAAAGCATTCATTAGAAAAAAAATTCAATCATCCATCTACTTAGAGCATTCATCATCAAACATTCAAGAACTCATTTCCCATCATGCATGAGACTTATTTCCTTCCATAGATCTGGCTATTTTCTCCCTTGGTGGTCATGTAAAGGATTTTGCAAAAACAAAGGATATCTGCATTCATCCATTAGTCTTCTTCTTCCTCAATCCAACACTGTGGTGAATTTACAACATCTACTCCATGAGGTTTTGTCTTACATGATTTCCTTTTGTTTTTTGTGTTTGTTCATGGCTATAGCATCACCATACTTGATCACATACTAAGTATAATTGCGTCTACATGTTATGATATATTTGATTGTCTAGATCTAATCTCTACTACATGACAAACATCTCTCAATTTCATTAATTTTAATTCAAGGCCAACTTCCATTCAGGGGCTTGACCAAGGCAATCCCTCACCGCAATAATTTCCATTATTTTATGTATGAAAGAATAGGTGATGGAGATTCAAATCCAAGTTTTTGGAGTTTAAGAACTAGTAACAAGTCTAGTACAAATTTCATCATTTTTTATGCCTCTAGGACATGGTCAAGTTTCTTGGACAAGGTCAACCTTAGTTGACATAATATAGGGAATATGAAAATTTCACAGTTAGAAGTTTCATGTTCCATAATTCTAGATCTAGAATAGTTCTTAATTCTGACAACTCTAGGACAATTAAATCTAGATCTACTCTCTTAGCTTTAAGGTTTCTTTCCATCTTCCTCTTGCAGTTACTTTCATACCTTGGATTTATATCATTGTCATTTTCCTTCCATAGGTAAAGGAAACCGCAAAACCCCACATTTTGCATGAATCACAAACTTTCATCCTATTGGTAAACAAATTTGTCACTATTAAATTACCTTTAAGAAATGACCTGTTCGTCCTATGAACAGTGACAACTATGCAAATAGTTGGAGAGATTGCAACTATTCATTACTAGATTACAATCTTCCTCTATGTTTAAGAGGGGTAGCTCCCTTGTATGATGGGTGTATTTGATTTTTCAACATAAATGAATTAAATCTTAAAGGTTAAAGAGAAAGCTACTGATGACAAATGCACCAAACGACTTCACATCTTTCTTGAATGACTTAAATCGTTAATAAGAACAATCAAGAACTATGCTTGAAGGCTAGCATTAGCTAAGTGATGATTTGATCATTCATTAACATCTACACCATACCATGAAAACATTAATTACAACCAAAATCAATATCCAAATAGTTCAGAGTTTGAAGAAAAGATAATACAAAATGCACATTCCTTTATTTCCTTGTACCAAGAACATAAGAAGAAACTTGATTACAAAGACAACCTCTATACATACTTTCCAAAAAATGTCTTATCATTTAAAGCATAAGTGTTCCCTTGTTCCCAAATTCCAGAAAGTCTCTGATTACATTAAGATTCACGAATTTATAGCTATTCTAGCATAACCAACTTTATGGATTCATAACCATTCAAAAAGTTAGAGTTTGGACTATTCTAAAGATGATTCATAACCAACTCTAACTCTTGATGCCTAACCATAACTAACAAAGTTTAAGAAATTGACTAAAACAAGGTTGGGACTAAAGTTGACCTCTTTAAAAAATATAGAAACAAAGATCTAATACAACTTTAGACACATCTATTTCTAACTTTCAACTGTGTATTGCACAGAGAAGTTGTGTGTTTGTCTTGTGCATCTAGTCTTCGCATAGTCACATGTTGAGATGGATTATGTGTGAAACTGCTCAATATCTTTATGGTCACCTTTCATAGCCATCTTGTTGATATTTTCCCTTTGTGAATGGACAAGGACCGATAGATGAGGATTTCATTAGAGAGGTTGGTAGAGCAGTCTAAGGTGGCATGTCTTCTTTTCACTTGCAAGGTTATTCCAACATTCACAAGGGCCAAGGATATGAAGAAATAAAGGTGGTAGAGTGACATGTTTTACATTGCATTCTATTAGAAAATTTGGACTACACTTCATTGCCTATGCTTTCATATTGCATTTAAATAAAATTGATGGTTCAACATCACTAATTTTATGTGTCCGCCATCCTCAAATGTAGTATTCTGCATACTCAAATCTATGACTGCATGGTGAGTTCATGTAGAGACAACACCTTTGGCAAATGACTTATATGGTCTCAAAAGACATTCTAGAAAATAGTTCACATGACTTGCCAAAGGTTTCATTCCAACATTTTTCCCATACATATCACACTACATTCTCTGACTTCACTATTGATGGTTTCAATTTTCAAAAACATGTCCATGTAGACATTGAACCTCACAAGGTGACATGTGATACATTGCAAAACAAAATAATAGCATCACCCTCCCTTTGATATGCCCAAAAATCACAAAAATGTAGCATTCACAGAACATAATGATATCATATGATTCCCTTTCACCAATCGTCATTTCCTTTAATGACATTCAATCAAACGGTTCATATGCATTTCATTATTTTCATTGAACCATGAGGGCATCAACGCTTTACACCTAGCTGCATTTGCTTGAAATGACTACATCAAAAATTTATGTGCCTTGTTATTTGTCTCACCATCAAGGCTATGGGCTAGAGAAGTGAAGGAAGATCTTTCCATATGGGTCATGCACCTTGCCAATGTTATGTCACATGTTTTGTCTATGCTTTAGTTGACAATGAATAAATTCTATCAAATAGTTCACTCACCTTGTCACTTTGTAATGATCCTTTGTGAGATTCAACTTTACACCTACTGCCTATATTTTCTTGAGGGAATAATGTCAAGAGTTCACATGCCTTGACTATCTCCTTCAATACCTCTATGATTCTCTTGCAATATTTTGAACTTTCTTCTTTCACTTAGTGCAATGAGAATTAGCAATATTTCTTTCTCAGACCATCATTCCTAATCATGTGGGGATGTGTGAGTAGTGAAGAGTATTGAGTTGTGGTTCCATTAAACAGCTGACATACTTTCATGATCTTCCATATGGGATACACGCCTACCCAATCACCTTTGTTCATTGTTGATTTATGTGGGTCATTTATGTTTTTGAACTAGAAGAAGTTTTCCACCCAAACAAAAACGTATAAGGATAGGCTTGTGCATATCAAAAGGTTGAAAAATCAATACCATGTTGCCAATGGACACAAAGAAATAAAATTTTTTATCATGTATTTTACCAATGAGGCTCTCCTTGCAATTATACTTTCCAAATAATGGTGTTGTCTAATGTATCAAGCAAACTTCATTCTCTCTATCAATACCAAACCTAAGAATATAACAGAATTACGTCAAACACTTAATGTGCTCCTTCTGTACTCCAGTTCATACATGCATGTATATTTGTAGGCACCTACATGTTAGGAAAATTTGTGGAATTAACTTTATAGGGGCAATATGCATTTTTCATTCTTTTTAAACTCTACAAGCTCTCTATCAAATAGTTATTAATCCCTTGCACATTGAATGCCATTTCATTTCCTTGAAAATATAGGAGTTCAGGTTCTTGAAATCTCCAAGTTAAGATTAGGGCAAAAATTTAGAGTATGGGAAGAGAGAAAAGCACATAGAGAGAGGTAGTTTTGGAAAGATGTACATGGAGAGAGAGTGGTTCAGATCCTAACTCAAATAGGTCTCTTAACCTTAACCTTTGAAAAGGTTTTAGTATGTAATAAGAGAAGATTTTAGTACGTGGAGAGAGAAAAGTGCAGGAAGAGAGAAAACTAAGGGGAGAGAGAAGATTTTAGAATAGGTGGGAATTAAACTCTCTCTCTCTCTCTCTCTCTCTCTCTCTCTCTCTCTCTCTCTCTCTCTCTCTCTCTCTCTCTCTCTCTCTCTCTAGAATTAATTTAACTAACTCTCACACTAAAATATCTAGGTAACACATCCTTACGCTTTAAGGCCATGCTAGTTAGCTTCACTTTATTATGAGCTGTGTATTTCCTAATGTATAAAAAACTTGGTGGTCTACAATAGATCACCTTTTCCTACATGAAAAATTCTATTATTTCTTACTAAGCTTCAATGTACTTGTCCTTAGTTTTTGCAATAAATAATATAATCCTAAAAAATAAATATAGCTAAACATTAGCTACATGAAAGGTTGGTGTTATATCAATTTATCTAATTTCAACTCCACCCCTATCATCACATTGAAAACCAAAAAAATGATGAATTTCATTTCCTTATAACATTTATCATTTACTAGTTTTATCTTCCAATGAAAGATTCAAGTTGGCTACATAAAATTCCTTTTACATAAGAATGTACAACATGATGTTTAAAATAATTAGGCTTTTTTTTTTCAAATCTTGTATTTATTTGTATGAAACATTAATGTTATATATTGGTTTAAATAGTTATAATTTCCTTTCATGATATTATTAAACTCAAATAAAGAGGAGAAAACATATAAAAACCTAGTAGCATTTGGTATTAATCATGTTTATGGCTTATGTAATGTCATTTGTAACTAAGCAGAATGATATTTTTGGCATCATCTGAATAAATTTTCATAGAGTAATAAAGGGCATTATAGATTTAAAATCTAAGAGGTGGGAAAGTCTCCCTTGGATATGTAATATAATAAAGTAATTCTCAATGTAACTACATCCACTAGTAGAAAATCCCAATAGGACTCATAATGCATAATTATTCAAAGTCACATTTAATAACATGTTATTATCCTAAATATTTTGTTACAAGATTTAGGAATGATGCAATCATAGGACTACAACCTAGAAGGAATCAAGTAAACATGAAAGGGCCACCTTAAACCCTATTTTCATTTTGTGCTTCCTAATCTGGGAAATATATATAAAGAAATCATTTGGAATATGAACCCTAGAAAGGGTTAGATACACATCAAACCTAGTAAGAAAATAAACTTACATAGTCCTTGATCTCATTTGGAAGTGATCTATATAGAAAGTCTAGAGAAAAAGTTGTCTATAGTACATAGGCAATTAAGGATGCAACTCAAGAAAATGATGTGTTTGTAAAAGCAAATCCAAGATAAATTGTTTGAGTAAAGAGATGAGGGTTAAAACCTCTAATATAGAGTTAAGAAACAAAATTTACTTTGTATACTCAAAAGTAATTCTGTATGGATTTGATTGACTCCTTGAGGCTTTAGGCCAAATCCAAAGGCAACCAAAGCTACTTATATACAAACTTGAAGATGTTAACCTCAATGCACTCCCATTAGGCAAGAGTAGTCTCCAAGATTAATGTAGAATGATAAACTTGTTGGAAATATAAGAGGAGTAACTGAGAGGGGAGGGGTGAATCAATTACTACTAAAATAAATCCCAAATCCCTTAGATGTCAGTACAAAAATACAATCTAAAAATTGCATACTGTTGATGCTCGATAAACACATAAAATGATGTAACTCAGTAAGTACTGATTATACTTGGTAAATGATTAACATGAAAAATTTAGATGTTATTTGTGATTACCATTACTTTAACTTAGTTGTAAACACATAAAAGAAAATAGCATGAACACATTTGACATCGGGATTTAATGTGGAAACCCAATTTGGGAAAAACCATCAATTGCAACTAGTTACTATTTTCAATCTTTTGAAGTAAGCTCTATTAGGAGCCAACCTTGTTAAAGGTTACAAAACACACTATTAGGTGTGACCCTGTTAAGGGATTTAATCACCGTGTTAGGAGTGGCCTTGTTAGAGGTCTTAAGACAATTCAATAGAACTACAACCTTGTTAGAGGATTTGCAAATAGTTGTTAAGCTAACTCTGTTAAGAGATTTATATCACTGCTACAATGGTTAGAGAGTAACAATGATGGCTTGATTTGAATGCAATTGAATTGTGAATTACATATTTCTATTCTATCTTGTACATGATTCTTCTTGATCGAATATAGCTTTTCTGCTCCACAAGGATATTCTACTTATCCTTCAAATTCATTTCCTTTCTTCATCTTTAATACATTCATAACATCTTCACACTCCTTTTTTTCTACACACACTTGAAATTCTCAACTTGAACTTATACTTATATCTTTCATATTGTCAAGTCGGCTCATATACAACTTATAACAATTGATATTCATCACCTCAGTTGGCTAAAACTAATAGGTAAATCAATTAAGCTTAATATTCCAAAATAAGAAAATCCTTCATTAGCCGACCCAACTTGGTAGACACTAACTTAGAAGTGATTTCCTATGTTAACCAACAGAAGCTCGGTTAACACTGCAAACTCACCAAGATCCTTTAGCAACTGAGTGAGCTCAGTTAGCACTAGTTCCATCCAACTTTTCTTCATTAACTGAGTTAGCTTAGTTAACACTCATCTTCTATAGTCTTTCCTTCAACACCCAAGTGAACTCGATAGACACTACCTTCTAAACTAGGCAACCATAGGAACACTCAGTAGACACAAAAAATTGTCTTCACTGCCCGAGTGAGCTCGACATATACTAACTGATAATGATATGAAATTTGTGTAACATCAAAGACAATACACAATTAATCAATTGTATCCAACAATCTCCCTCTTTGGCATTGATGGCAACACAACATGTCATAACACAATAAAATTTTAGATTTATTCTTGAGAACTCCCTCTGTTAGTATGAGCTCTTCCTTTCACTAGAATCTTCCTCTATTTGTAACAACTTTTTCCAAGTTCATTCACAGAACTTTCTCCCTCTTACATAAAACTTCTCCTTCTTTGGAATGACAAAAATTTCTATGAGATATGACAGTAAACTTCTCCCTCTTTGACAACACATTTCAAAGACAACAACTCTGTTAATATCAATGTACCTTAAGTACTGATTCATTTGCAATATTCCCTTGTCAATTCTGCACCAACTAATTGATCTTCAACTTAGCTCTTATTGATGCATCACTAAGCTTTATTTAATGAGCTTAAGATAGAGAAATGACCCCTAGCTTACCTCTTAGATACAAAAGTGCATCCTTAGGTAATGTCTTGG
This sequence comes from Cupressus sempervirens, assembly GCA_028749045.1. Taxonomy (NCBI): domain Eukaryota; kingdom Viridiplantae; phylum Streptophyta; class Pinopsida; order Cupressales; family Cupressaceae; genus Cupressus; species Cupressus sempervirens. The sequence goes on along the minus strand of CM053792.1, from coordinate 172,198,204 downwards.
TGAATATGTCTACAATCTATTCTTTTGTATTCACATATTCCAATCTTACTTCTTTATCCTACATCAATTCTCTTAAGAAGTGATATTTTATAGCAATATGCTTTGTTTTGGTATGCATCACTGGATTCTTTGATATATTGATTGCACTAGGGTTATCATAGTATATGACTATTGGATCCTTGATCTCTATCTTCATTCCTTCCAATAATTTTTTGAACCAAAAAATGTTAGAATAATTAGCTGTTACTACCACATATTCTACCTTTGTTGTGGATTAAGAGATGTAATTTTGTTTCTTTCTTGTCCAAGACACTAGTCTTTTACCAAGAAAGAATGCTCCACCCCTAGTGCTTTTTCTGTCATTAAGATTTCCTGCCCAATCAACATCAATAAATACTTTCAAGTCTGAATTGCCTCCAAGTTTATACCATAAACCATAGTCATTAGTAACTTTTAGATATCTCATGATTTTCTTGATTTCCATCATATGATTTTCTCTAGGATTTGCTGAGAATCTTGCCACTATTCCAATTGCTAGAGCAATATCAAGCCTTGTATGTACTACATATTGCAATTTTTCAATCATTGATCTATATGTGGTCTGATCTACTTCTTTGGAATCATTGTTCTTGGAAAGCAGCTTATGTCCAGTAGACATAGGGGTTCCAACTGGTCTTGAATCTTCCATTCCAAACTTCTTCAACATCTCCTTGATATACTTGGATTGAGTGATGTAGATACCATTTTTGTTCTGCTATATCTGTAACCCAACAAAGAATTTTATCTCACCAAACATGGACATCTCAAATTCTTTACTCATTTTTTCTAAAAATGCTTTGCATAAGTCATCATTTCCTATGAATAAGGTATCATCAACAAATATTTATGCCAATACAATCTTCTTGTCTCATCCTTCTTTGATATATAGACTATTGTTATCATTTATTCTTTGAAAGCCAATTTGTACCAAGTAATTATGAAGTCTTTCATACCAAGATCTGGGAGCTTGCTTGAGACCATATAATGCTTTGTGTGACTTGCAAACCATGTCTCTTTTGCTAGGATCTACAAAACCTTCTAGTTGTTCAATGTAGACTTCCTCATCAAGAATTCCATTCAAGAATGCAAATTTAACATCCATTTGATACACTTTAAATCCTCTATGTGCTGCATAAGCTAGTAAAGTTCTAACACCTTCTAATATTTCTATAAGAGAAAAAGTCTCACCATAATCAATACCTTCTTCTTGAGAATAACCTTTACATACCAAACTTGCCTTATTTCTTGAAACTTTTCCATCTTCATTTAGCTTATTTCTAAATACCCACTTTGTGCCAATTATATTTTTATCCTTGGGTCTAGGAACAAGAGTCCAAGTTTTATTCTTTTCTATTTTTTCTATCTCTTCATTCATTGCTTCAATCCAACTTTCATTATCCAGAGCATCTTTAACATTTCTAGGTTCAAATTCAACAAATAAACATTTACCTTTTAATTTGCTTCTTGTCATTGTTCTATTAGATTTTTCTTCAATGATCTAATCAAGTGCATGATGCCTTCTGACATAGCTTGCTAACACAGGTTCTTTGGATTTTGAATGAGTTATATTGTCTTCATTATGAACTTTAGTTTTAAGCTTGGGTCTTTCTGTCTATGACTCGGGTCCATCAGACTCAGTTTGAACTAGCTTAGTAGCCTGTGACTGTGACTCAGGTCCTTCAGACTTTGACTCGGTAACTGTTGGAGATTTTGGGCACTTGAGAGATGAAGCCTCCTTTCTTTCAAATATATTTTCCAAGGTATCAAGTTCATAGTAAACAAATCTTGTCTAATCCTCTAGCTCCTTGTTGCTTTCTTCTTCACTCTTTTTTGCAAACTCATCAATTCTAACATGTGCACTTTCTATTATTTTATGAGTAGACAAGTTCAAACATTTGTATGCTTTAATTCTGTAGGAATATCCTAGAAATATGCCTTCATCACCTTTTACATCAAATTTTTCTTTTCTAGACTCTTTCAAGATATAACATTTGCTACCAAATACTTTCAAGTAACTTACATTAGGTTTGTAGCCATACCATAGTTGATAAGGAATTTTGTTTGAATATTTCTCCAATTGTACTTTGTTCAACGTATGAACTGTAGTGCTGATAGCTTCCTTCTAGTATTTGAGAGCAACATTATTTTCAATCATTAGGGTTCCTGCACAATCCATGATAGATCTGTTTCTTCTTTTAGATATATCATTTTGTTGTGGTGTACCAGGGGTTGATACTTGTCTTTTAATTCCTCTTTCAATGCAAAAATTATTGAATTCATTGGAGATGAATTCACCACCTCTATCTGATCTTAAACATTTCAACCTCTTTCCAGTTTCTTTTTCTACTCTTGCCAAAAAACCACTTGAACTTTTGAAAGGCTTCTAATTTTTCTTTTAGATATATTATAGTTATCATTCTAGAATAATCATCAACAAAAAGAATTGAAATTTTTTCTCCACTATAACTCTCTATTCCAATAGGTCCACATAAGTCTGTATGAACAATTTCTAAGACTTCTTTTGACTAATAGTTTTTTCTTTTGAAACTAGTCTTTCCCATTTTACCAATTTGGCAATTCTTGCATAAACCCATATCAAGCTCCTTCAGACTAGGAATACCTATTACTTTTATATGTTTGTGTATCTTGACCTAATTATCAAAGTTTACATGCCATAGCCTTTTGTGTCATAACCAACTTTCTTCTACTTGAGCAATAAAAAATGAACAATCACTAAGATCAAGATAAAATAGACTACCTTTTGTTTGCTTGCTAGACCCAACTAGATTTCCTTTTCCATCTAGTAGTTTGGCTTTTCCATTCATGAATTCTACCGTGAATCCAATGTTATTCAACTGTGCCACACTCAGTAGATTATGCTTTAGTCCTTCAACCCAATAAGCATTGTCACATACAAGTTCTTTAGTCAATGAAATACATCCTTTTCCTTTTATGTTACAAGGTTCATTGTTTCCAAATCTCACACTACCTGTATTATAATATTCCATGTGCTCAAATTTTTTTTTGTCTCTAGTCATATGATGTGAACAACCACTGTCAATAATCCATATATCATTTTTGCTAACATGAGAGATAAGTGCCATCTTATCTCCTTCATCATCAAATTCATCTTTGACAACAATATATACCATGTCATCTTCACTATTATTAGAATCTTTAGCTATAAAACAAGATTTCTTACCTTTGTCCTTATAGTTCTTGTAGTTCTTGGAATCCTTCTTACCTTTGTGCTTATTGCTTTTCTTTTCATCTCTGACTTCTTTGTGTGGACACCTTGTAGCAATGTGACCAACCTCTTCACAAGAAAAGCAAATCAGAGGAACTTTACCTTTGTACTTTCCTCTGCCTTTGGAAAACTTCCTTGCAAGTAGGGCTTCAACAACTTCAAGATCATTGTCTAAAATTTCTTATGATTCTTCTTCTTCACTTCCTGATTGACTAGACTTTTATTTCTTAGCCTTTTCTTGGAGTGAGATTTTAGCCTTAAAAGTAGACTAAATAACTTTTGAACTAGGAACATAGCTATCAAAGTTGTCTAACTCAAAAGTTATCAACCTTCCAACTAGAGCATCCAAAGATATTTTATTATTTCGATCACACCTCATTTCTTGAATAGCAGACACTCTAATTGCATAAATAGGAAGAAAAGTTCTAAGTACCTTGCTTACAATTGTTTTCTCTTCAATGTCTCCTCTAAATGCTTTGATTGCACTTACACTTGCTTTGATCCTTTCCACATATTTTGCAATGTTCTCATCTTCTCTCATTTTCATCTAATCAAAATGACCTCTAAGACTTTCAGCCTTATCTCTTCCTACATTGTCATCTCCTCAATATATGTATTTTAGTTTGATCCACATCTCATGAGCTGTCTTGTAGTTTTTGACTTCAACAAATTTAGCATAACTAAGAGTAGATGCAATATCAATCATCATGATGTTATGATTCTTATGTTCAACAATATCTTCAACAGATAATGTTCCAGCGGGAGTCTTGTATTCAATATCAAGATATTTGCATCTTGAGTCACTGATAGTAGCCAAATGTAACCTCATAATTCCTTGCCATGCTGCAAAATTGTCTCTATTCAGCTTGGGGATCTATCTTCTGTAAGATATCTTGATCTTTAGCTTAGGTCCTTGAAACCTTCTCTGCAAGCACCAAAAGCTCTAATACCAATTGTTGGAAATATAAGAGGAGTAACTAAGAGGGGAGGGGTGAATCAGTTACTACTAAAATAAATCCCAAATCCCTTAGATGTCAGTACAAAAATACAATCTAAAAACTGAATACTATTGATGCTTGAAAAACACATAAAATGTTGTAACTCGGTAAGTACTAATTATACTCGATAAATTCTTAACATGCAAACTTTAGATGTTATCTGTGATTACCATTACTTTAACTTAGTTGCAAACACATAAAATAAAATAGCATGAACACATTTGACACTAGGATTTAACGTGAAAACCCAATTTGGGAAAAACCACCAATTGCAACTAGTTATTATTTTCACTCTTCTAAAGTGAGTCCTGCTAGGAGCCAACCTTGTTAAAGGTTACAAAACACACTGTTAGGTGTGACCCTGTTAAAGGATTTAATCACCCTGTTAGGAGTGGCCTCGTTAGAGGTCTTAAGACAATTCAATAGAATTGCCACCTTGTTAGAGGATTTGCAAATAGCTATTAAGCTAACTCTATTAAGAGATTTAGATCACTGCTATAATGGTTAGAGAGTAACAATGAGATGATCTGATTTGAATGCAATTGAATTGCTGATTACAAATTTCTATTCTATTTTGTACTTGATCCTTCCTGATCGAATATAGCTTTTCTACTCCACAAGGATATTTTACTTATCCTTCAAATTCGCTTCCTCTCTTCATCTTTAATACATTCATAACATCTTCATACTCCTTTTTTTTACACACACTTGAAATTCTCAACTTGACCTTATACTTATATCTTTCATATTGTCAAGTCAGCTCATATACAACTTACAACAATTAATATTCATCACATCAATTAGCTAGAACCAATAGATAAATCAATTAAGCTTAATATGTCAAAATAAGAAAATCCTTCATTAGCTTACCCAACTCGATAGACACTAATTTAGAAGCGATTTCTTGTGTTAACCAACAGAAGCTCAGTTAACACTACAAAATCGCAAAGATCCTTTGGCAACTAAGTGAGCTCGGTTAGCACTGGTTCCATCCAACTTTTCGTCATTAACCGAGTGAGTTTGGTTAACACTCATCTTCTACAATCTTTCCTTCGACACAAGAGTGAACTTGATAGATACTGCCTTCTGAACTAGGCCACCATAGGAATGCTTGGTAAACACAGAAAATTGTCTTCACTACCTGAGTGGGCTCGACATATACTGACTGATAACGATATGACATTTGTGTAACATGAAAGATAATACATAATCAATCAATTGTATCCAACAAAAATTTCCCTAAGTTTAAGTATCTATCTAGAGAATTATATCACCTATCCTATTTGATGGATGGATGCTCACCATATTGATAGATGGATGCCTAACCTGCATGGTTAGATGCCTATTTCATGTGAATAGATGATTACTTGTGTGTACAAATGAATCAAGACTTAATATCTTAAAGGAATAGTAATAAAATAAATGTTGATATTTTGGGGTGCAATGGAAGGTTTATTACAAATTGATACTAATGAGAGTAATAGTTTAAGGTGATTAAGGAAGCTAAATAGAAGGTTCTTTCCAATGTTTGGAGTGACAATAGCTTTTAGACAGGAACTAAAAGAAAAAAATTGTTAGCATTTCATCTTGAATGAGGTTTTAGTTTTTGTAATCCCTTTGATTAGTCACTAATCTTTTTTCATATTTCGTTGATATTTTTTTGTATCCTTATCTATTCATATTTCTTTTTAAATGACCACTACACTTTGATGTCTTATATTAGTAGCTAAGGTGTTATGTTCATGTAAAATCATTATATGAGATTTGATTTGTGAGATCATGCTCAAATCCTTTCTTGCATGCATGAATAATTTAAGGTTCAATTTTTTTATAGAAGAAGAAATGCTAATAAATGATTTTCATTTCTTAATATTTAATCATTAATTTAGTGAAAGTAATTTTTTTTTAAGAACTTAGCAAGGAAGGAATAAAGTATCATTTCATCTTGAATTAAGTTTTAGATTTTGTAATCCCTTGGAATAGTCGCTGATCTTTATTCATATCCCTATATATCATAAATAAAAAAAATTAAAAACCACACTTTGGTGTTTTGTATTTGTAGCTAAGGTGTTATGTTTGTGTCAAATCATTCTATGAAAGTTGATAATGTGAAATCATTCTCAAATCCTTTCTTGTGTGCATGAATAATCAAAGGTTCAATTGTATTATAGAAGAAAAATAAATGCTAACAAATGATTTTTATTTCTTAATGTTTAACCATTACTTAAATAAAAGTAATAAGTTTGCTAAAAAGTTAGTAAGGAATAAAGTAGCTCTCTTTTGCAACCAACATTAGTGTAGATCCATCAAATGGGAGATTAATAAATTATTGATGTATTAATTTATCTAGGATTTATTACCTTTCCTTCCCAATGTTGACCAAAAATATTTTTTTTGCATGTTGATGTTGTGATAGCATTTAAAAATATTAGTTGCAATCACTCTAATGTAGAAGAATATCAAAAGCAATAATAGCATAATAGTCAAATTTGTATACCTTAATTGAAGCTCTAAATGATATCTAGTATTTTTTTAATTGAAAAAAGCAATTTTGTTCACATAAAAGAAAATTTTATGAGTGTATGTCATTAGATACAAATATTGTCTAAATTAACAATAGTATTGGTTCAATTAGATATGAATATGCACAAATAATGTATGATAGATGATGAGCCAAAGTGTTTCCAAACCTCCTCCAAGCAGCTAGGTGATTCCTTCAAAGTCTAAAAATATATCAATTTCTGCATCCATCAGAGTGTAGACAGTCGAACCAATACTACAGCAAAGTGCTTGTATTCTAGACTGAATAAACCATAACATACAAAGTTGGTAAGTTGCAAGATATCTATTCAATACAAGCTATAATCATAATACTCCCCTGGAGACACATGAAAGCCTCATTCACAAAATCTTAACTCTTTTATGTATGCACTATGCTCAAGACCATCTAATGACAATTTAATTGACATGTACTTTATACTTTTCCTTAAACACATTGAGCCAATTATGAAATTCATCATGTGATTTTCTAAGCCTAAATTAATTGGTTTGGATAGTAATTTGAAGAGTAAGGAACATGGGAGAGAAATATGAAGTAATAATCAATTACTCTACTTGAGAAGAGTGAAAGTGCACGAAAAGATAGTCATACACCTAATTCTCTAAATGAGTTTGAGGATAATGTGCATGAAGGATTACATGATAATACTATTAGCTAATGAAAGACCAAGAAAGGCATTTTTCCAAGACCAAGCTTGAGGGAATAAAGCAAGAAGAGTGGAAAAGAAGAACCTCTAGAGTTGTTGGACATAAGGGAGGAAACAAAAGACATGCTTGATAGTCTCTCTTTTAAAGAAGAAGGGGCGGGATGGAGGTGGGACCTATTAAATAAGAGTATGTCACCAATCAAAATTTTGACATGGACAATTTTCAATGCTAGCAACTGATCTTGGGCATCAATTTTAGACTTCCAGGTGATTTTTCTTAACTCATTCCATGATGATCTTTTGAGGTTGTAATGTCACTTAATATGGAGTCAATGGGAAAGGGGAATAAAAGGATGCAACCATTTATATATAGATATAAACGGGAAACTCTAAACATTATGATTTCTAGGCCATTTTTAGTCCTTAAGGAAATTATCATGACATGGAGTGGACATAAGACACCATAACTCAGGTCTCACAAGTTTTAGGATTTTAAGGATTGATATTTTATAAATTGAGGACATATTGAATTGTGACTTGATTTGATCCCATGATTCTAGTCAAACCTTAGGAGGGGGCATAAATGATGAAACACACAAAATAACTTCTTTAAATAGGTGTCTTCTCTTGAGGTAATTTGAGGTAGCCAAATGACTATTATTTTCTAGACTAGCTAATTTACCAAATGGAGGAGGAAGCAAAATTCAAACCATGACTTAAGGTATGATCAAACCAACTTAATTTTCTTGTGGTAAGTTTCCAAGCTCTCAAATGGAATTAAAGGGAGTTGAACCATGGGTTTTAATGTAGGGAGTCATAATGAGTTTATGTGTCCAACTAATCAAACTCCATGATTAACTAGCAATAGCTATTAGAATATAGTGTCGAACCAAATGTTTCCAAGGCACATCTCCATCCAAGGTTCTCACAATCCATTTTGTGTTGAGACAAATGCCTTTCTTGTAGGGATCAATAATTCCCAAACCTCATTTAATGTTTCTTGGTTGGATGCAATGTGCCCAATATTTTATTGGAAGACCATTGGTGTTTCCCCATTTATTCCAGAGAAACCTTTTAATAATTTGAGTTAGTTGAGTGGAGTAGGTTTTAGAGGGCATAAAACAAGATGTTATGTAAAAATGTTTGGCTAACAAGATCTTGTTAGCAGCTTGGATTCTACCAGCCTTGAAGATGAACTTTTGGCCCAATTTATAAATTTGTTTTCTATTTTATGCATGAACCAAGATCGCATATCTTTAAGTTAAACTCTAATGCCAAAGGGTATGCCAAGATATCTAGTGATGGTGCCATGTTTTATCTTGCGTCATTCACTAGTATCCAAGGTCAGTAGCGGTTTGGGTGGGTCATAATTAATTCAGTTTTATGCAGGACTAGCTTAGATCTTGAAATGGTACACAGAAGATCCAAAACATTAGTCACCTTCTCTGTTGAATTTTGTATGAATACCACACTATCATCCTCAAAATGAGAATTAAGTGTTGTTGCATTGTTTGGCAATGAAATGCCATTAATAAGTCTATTTGAAAGAGTGTGTTGAAGCAAACATCTAAGATCATCAGTTGCAAGGGAATAAAGAAAGGGTGCAAGGGGACAACCTTGTTTGATGAACTTTTATGCAAGGGAAATGATAGAGAAATCTAGACATATACACAAGCACATGCATACTTGAAGAATGTTATCTTTATTGTTATCAAATGGTTGATTAAGATAAAGTGCCTTCATGATTTTAATCATACATGAAATTGAAAATGCATTTACTACTACAAGCAAGGCATATGTATCAAAACAAAGGGAATGGCATTTAGTTCTTAAATCACATTAAGAATTTAAAAATGATATCAAAGATCAAGTTTGCAAGTATAAATCTAATTGATAACCATGGTCATGATTTTGATCACAAAATCTTAATCTAGATTAGAAAACAAAAGAAATATTTCATTTTTTATTTATAAATATTACTATCACAATCATTATGTAATTTTGAAATAAATTGAATTTAGATCATATCCTTTGCCAATTCCTTCTTTAGGCTTGTCTTATTTTCTTCCACAAATAATAAAAACAGCAACCATTTATTTATCTATTAAATAAATAAACTTATTTAGTTCTACTTCTATATATACATTAAATCGACTTAACCCAAACTAGACATATAATTTGTTCATTCCCACTTACAATGGATGACAGATAATACTAAATTTTATTTGCTAAACCTATATAAACTTCCTCCAAATGTATCGATGAAATGGTCAGCTCACTGCCATTAAAGAATAAATTTTTAGAATCCCTTACGTGATTGTCTGTCATCAGTTCCGCTTCGAGTGAAAATGCTTCCAGGCTTTCCACTGGCAATGCCACTCTGATTGATGTAGACTGAATAAAACTGTCGATTTTACAACCATCAAATGCCATTGACATCTACTGGTCACTTGAAGCTCACATGTTTATGCAGAAATGGTCAGTTGAAGGAGGCGCTGCACACTCTGCTTACTTCACACAAACCGTCTGAAGACTACTCCACATATCTTCAATTATTACAGACCTGTGTTCTCAAGAACGCGCTTTCAGAAGGTAAAAACGTCCACGCTTTCATCGCTCACCGGCGATTTGCATTTGCTGCACACACATATTTTCATAATAAGCTTATTTACATGTACGTCAAGTGCGGAAGTTTGGTTGATGCCCGCAAAGTGTTTGACTGCATGAACGAACGAGACGGCTTCTCATGGAATACGATTATTACGGCGTACAGAAGACATGGGTGTCCTCAAGAGGCACTCACACTCTTTCGCCATATGAAACAAACAGGTCTTCAACCTGATCAATTCACATTTGCCAGCGTACTCCAGGCCTGTGCCAAAATGGGAGCTCTGGAAGAGGGAATGGATATTCATCAAAGCATTAAGGATTTAGGATTTTTGTCAGATGTAGTAGTTGCAACTGCCCTGGTAGACATGTATGCCAAATGTCGAAGTATAGACAACGCACGTGAATTGTTTGACAAAATGCCTGAAAGAAATGTGTTCACATGGAATGCAATGATTGCAGGATATGCACAGAATGGATTTGCTGAAATGGCTTTACAAACTTTCAAACAAATGCAATTGTCAGATGTAAAACCAGATTCCATAAGCTTTGTCAGCATCCTCTCTGCCTGTGCCAAAATGGGAGCTTTGGACCAGGGCATGGACATCCATCGGAGCATAGAAGATGGAGGGTTTTTATCAGAAGTTACCGTTGCAACTTCCCTGATGGACATGTATTCAAAATGTGGGAGCATAGAGAAGGCACATGCATTGTTTGACAGAATGCCGAAAAGAAGTGTGGTGTCATGGACTGCAATGATTTCAGGATATACGCAAAATGGATTTGATGAAAAGGCTTTAGAAACATTCAAGCAAATGCAATCGGCAGGTGTAAAGCCGGACTCCACAACCTTTGCTAGCATCCTCCCCGCCTGTACCAAAATGGGAGCTTTAGAACAGGGAATGGACATCCATCAAAGCATTAAGGATAGAGGAGTTTTGTCAGATGTCGTCGTTACAACTGCATTGATAGACATGTATGCAAAATGTGGAAGCATGGATAAGGCACATGAACTGTTTGACAAGATGCCTCAACGAGATGTCATCTCATGGAATGCAATGGTTGCAGGATATGTACAAAATGGATTGGCTGAAAAGGCTTTAGAAATTTTCAAGCAAATGCAATTGGAAGGCGTAAAGCCAAACTCCACAACCTATGCTAGCATCCTCCCCGCCTGTACCAAAATGGGAGCTCTGGAACAGGGTATGTGTATTCATCAAATCGTGAAGGAGAGAGGAATGTTGTCAGATGTTGTAGTTGCGACTGCTCTGGTAGACATGTATGCAAAATGTGGAAGCATAGCCAAGGCATGGGAATTGTTTGACATGATACCTCATAGAAACGTGTTCTCATGGACTGCAATGATAGCAGGATATGCGCAAAATGGATGTGATGAAAAGGCTTTAGAAACTTTTAGGCAAATGCAATTGTTAGGTGTAAAGCCAAATTCCATGACCTTCGCTAGCATCCTCCCGGTCTGTGCCAAAATAGGGGATTTGGAACAGGGTATGGGCATCCACCAAAGCATAATAGACAGAAGACTTTTGTCGGATGTTGTGGTTACAACAGCCTTGCTAGACATGTATGCAAAATGTGGAAGCATAGAGAAAGCAAACAAACTGTTTGAGAGAATGCCCCAAAGAAATATAGTCTCATGGACTGCAATGATCGCAGGATACACACAAAATGGACTTGTTGAAAAGGCTTTAGCTCATTTCAAGCAAATGCAATTGGCAGATGTAAAGCCAGACTCCTCAACCTTTGCTAGCATCCTCCTTGCCTGTGCCAAAGTGGGAGCTTTAGAACAGGGCATGGACATCCATCAAAGCATAAAGGATAAAGAAATTTTGTCAAACGTTGTAGTTGCAACTGCCCTGCTAAACTTGTATGCAAAATGTGGAAGCATAAACAGAGCACGGGAACTTTTTGACAGAATGCCTAAAAGAGACGTGATCTCATGGAATGCAATGATTGCAGGATATGCACAAAATGGACTTTGCAAGGATGCTCTCAAAATATTTGAATCAATGAAGTACTCTGGAACATATCCTGACACTGTAAGCTTTGCTTGTGTTCTATGTGCATGCAGCCATGTGGGTTTAGTGGATGAGGGCTGTACATACTTTAATTACATGACTAACTCCTATTGTATTACACCTACAATTGATCATTATGTTTGCATGGTTGACCTTCTTGCTCGTGCTGGCTATCTTCAGGACTCCCTAAACTTTATCTTCAAGATGCCAATTAGACCTGTGGTGGTTGTGTGGATGTGTTTTCTAGGTGCCTGTAGATCACATAAGAATATAGGCTTAGGAGTATTCACAGCGACCTTGCTTTTTGATTTGGATCCCAGAAATGCTGCAACTTATGTTCTTCTCTCGAACATGTATGCAGAAGTGGGCAGGTGGGGTGAGGTTCAAATGGTAAGGAGATTGATGAAGGATGTAGGAATTAAAAAGATCCCTGGATGTAGTTGGATTGAAGGCCATAAAATGGTACATGCATTTTCTATAGGAGGCAAATCAGATCCACAGGCACAGGAGATCCATGCAGAGTTGGATTAATTAGCCTTGGAGATGAGGGTAGCAGGGTATTCTCCAGGTTCAAAACTTTTACTTTGTCTCTGGAAGAGGAGGAAAAAGAATTATTTCCTTCTTTCTGTAAATGAAAAGTTGGCGATTGCATCTGGTTTCTTAAACATGTGCCCTCGAAACAACTATTCAAGTTCTTAAAGAACCAAGCATGTGCTGATTGCCACACTATGATGAATTTTGTCACCAATATAGCTGCAAGAGATATTCTTGCGAGAGGTACTATCATTTTAAACAGGAACAATGTTCTTGTAGAGATTATTGGGGATGCTAAAGGAAGCAATATGAAAACAGGCTGGTACTAAAATGCACTATGTAAAACCTACAGTAGCAATGAAGGGATGTGGTTTTATATTCAGTTTTTTAGGTTTATTTATTTATTTTTAGTTTGTTTTGTTTCTAATTTTCCTCTCATTTTATCTTCCAGATTATTGGTCAAGAATGGAGAATGGGAAAACAATAGAAGGTAAGGAATGCTTCGAGAAAATTGAAAGATTTTTTATCAACAGGTAATGAGAGAGGAGGATTCATAATCATTTTTGTCATTTTGTACCTTCTGTTATCTTTTGCTTATATGGAGTTTATCATTTGAAATTAAATTAAATATTTTCAGATTTGATATGTAATTTTGTATACCTAAAATTAAGTCACACACTATATTGATTGTAGTGGTTCAGTCATGCTTCTCAGTCATGGCTTTTGTGGGTTAAGTCACAAATTATATTATTGTTGTGGCAGTCATGCTTCTAGTTGTGGCTTTTGTAGGTTAAGTCAAAAGCAAACGGTGGATCAACATAAAATAGAACATTCCAGAATAGAATGAATTTTCCTGTTACAGTCCAATGTAATTTGGGAGTGTCTAGTGCTGGATGCATATGACGGGATTGGCAAGGTGAAGTTGACAATGGCAACTTCAAAAAAGCAAGAAAATATATACATTATGAAGCAAACTGTTGGAGTGACGAAGTGCAACATACGGTGCAGCCTCACTATATGGTGGAGGTAAGTCACTGTACGGCGACACCTATATATATATTTTTCTTAAAATGTATGGTGGATGAGCCATACTGTGTTGAGCCGTACGGTGACAAATATCTGTGCCATGAGTGCCGGATAGTATGGTGGTGTGACATTATGGTGGTGTCATGGTGTCAGATGGTACGGTGGTGCCAAACATGGTGGATGATGTTGTCTGACGGACAATATAGTGTGTGAGATGAGTATGGTAAGTAGAGTCCGTCGTGTAGAGCATCTGCATCACCGAAAAAGTGACTGAAGCATTTGTGTTCATCAAAGGCATCCGTGTGTGACAGATGGTTGGCAGACTGTTTTGCCTATAACCATTTGTGGTACTCCATAACGAATTGCATAGTGTATAAATGTATGCAAGATTCGTTGATAGAGTGTGCTAAGTCTACAGTTGACAGTGATGATTGTATTACTGTAGAGGCTGCGAGTTTTGAGGCTGTGAGCCTAAAGAACAGTGTCATAGTGGTAGAAGTGGGGTTGATTGTAAAGGCAATCTGAGCCTAAGTCTATTATTTGTATGTAATGTATTGGTTACTATAATACATAGGGTGATACTCTAGTTCTTGGCTGGTGGGTTTTTCCCGAAAGGGTTTCCCACGTAAATCTCTATCTCATGTGTTTTATCTTGTGTGTGCCTTTATTTTCTTTGTTCTTATTTTTCCTATGCATCTCAGTAGATTTGATCTTTATATAATTTCCCCGATAAATTGACATTTGGAAGGCATTTCTGCTAGTAGCTTTCCTAACAGGTGGTATCAAAGCCATTACCCATGACCATTATCTTGTTGGTAGAGTTGGTTGTATTGGGTAGGGTTGGTCATTTGGTGTCAATTTGGTTTTGGTGGGAGTTTACAAAGTGTTCATTTGGAAATTGAGATGGCGAGTACATTAGGGAGAATAGAGATTGAAAAATTTGATGGCACAAACTTTGAGTTATGGAAACTTAAAGTGGACGATATGTTGGTAGACTGACATCTATGGATTGCTATGTCTGGAAATGAGCCTTTAGGCATGAAGCAAGAAGATTGGGTTTTAATAGATCGAAAGGCCAAAGGATTATTAAGGCTATGTCATGCAGATTATGTTCTCTTGAATGTTCATGAGGAGAAAATTGCAGATTCTTTGTGGAAGAAGTTGGGAGATATTTATCAGGGAAAATCTTTGGTAAGCAAGTTCTTCCTGAGAAAGTAGTTGTACTCCTTGAAGATGGATGAAGAAACGGCTGTGGCTGATCATTTAAACGCATTCAATATGGTAATTACACAAGTGACATCTATTGGTGTGTCTGTTAGTGAAGAAGAGCATTGCATGCTACTGCTGTGCTCATTGCCTGATTCATGGGATCATCTTGTGGTGGCCATTGGAAGTACTACCACCCAATTAAAAATGGATGAAGTGGTTGCTGCACTTCTGTCAAAGGAGATGCGGAGAAAATCTTCTGGGGTGGCTAAGGAGGCTCTCATCACTCAAGGCAAAGCAAAGGACAAAAGCAAGAAAGACATGAAGCTCGAATCTTCTAGGAAAAAGTCCAAAGTGAAGTGTTGGAACTGCGGGCAAACTGGTCATATCCGAAAGGATTGCAAAGAGAAGAAGAATAAGAAAATGGAGAGTTCTTCCGATTTCGAGTCTTCTCAGAGTGATGATGAAGATGCAAGGAGTGTTGCTTTGGCTAATCAGTCGTTTGATGATGACTGGTTAGAGTGATTCAATCTTCATGTGGAAGATGTTTGTCACGATGCCATGTGCGACTCAGTGCCACCGTATAGTGGGAGTTGTTGGCAATGACATAGATGTCATGTGTAACTCAACACTATGGTTTAGTGGGGGTTGTTGACAATGACCTAGTAACTGATTTGCATTGGTACTATAGATGTTGAAGGCACAAGATTCTAATGTTGCAGAAGGATCTTTTCACATTTGTTGAAGTACTCTATGGAGATGTTAATCTTTAGGTGACTAAAGATGTTGCAATCTTGAGGTTTCAACGGAGTCTTTGATAAGGGTGTGGTTTATGTTTTTATTTAATAAATGGAGCATGTAGTCTCTCTAGTTGAGATTGTTTAGATCATGTTGTCATGTTTATCTTCCCTAGACCATGATTGGAACTTTGACATTGATCTTGGTTTAGTTTCTTTGTTTTGAGTACATTGATCATTTGTTGGATACTTTGTGTTGCATTCAGAGTTGGCATGGATTGATCAGTTGTAGGTGCTCATGGAAACTTAGAAATATAGATGATGGTGTTATCTTTTGTGATTAGAGATGAGTTTGTTGGAATGGTTGGTGCTACTTCGTCAAGTGGGAGATTTTTGGGGTGACGAAGTGCACCATACAGTGTAGCTTCACTATACGGTGAGTCTACTGTATAGTGGAGGTAATTCACACACACACATTTTAAAAAAATGTACGGTGGATGAGCCGTATTGTGTTGAGCTGTACAGTGACAGATATCTATGCCATGAGTGCCAGACAGTATGGTGGTGTCAGACAGTACGGTGGTGTCAGATAGTACAGTGGTGCCAGACATGGTGAATGATGTTGTTTGATGGACGATACAGTGTGCAAGATGAGTATGGTAAGTAGAGTTCATCGTGTAGAGCATCTGCGTCATCGAAAAAGTGACTGAAGCATCTGTGTTCACCGAGGGCATCCATGTGTGACAGATAGTTGGAAGACCGTTTTGCCTGTAACCGTTTGTGGTACTCCATAACGAATTGCATAGTGTATAAATGTATGTAAGATTTGTTGATAGAGTGTGCTAAGTCTGCAGTTGACAATGATGATTGTATTGCTGTAGAGGCTGTGAGCTTGAAGAACAATGTCATAGTGGTAGAAGTGGGGTTGATTGTAAAGACAATCTGAGCCTAAGTCTATTATTTGTATATAATGTATTGGTTACTATAATACACAGGGTGACACTCTAGTTCTTGGCTGGTGGGTTTTTCCCTAAAGGGTTTCCCATGTAAATCTTTGTCTCATGTGTTTTATCTTGTGTGTGCCTTTATTTTCTCTGTTCTTATTAATTCCTATGCATCTCAGTAGATTTGATCTTTATATAATTTCCCTAGTAAATTGACATTTGGAAGGCGTTTCCACGAGTAGCTTTCCTAACAAAAACTTCCAAGCATTATAACTCCACTTTCAGATATGCATAAGAAATAGAAGTTAGAAGATAATTATAAAATAATACTCTATAGTAATTGTTAACATAATAAAAAACAAATGTTTGGTCATTTGGAATGGCTAAAAAAACATAGAACAACTTTGGCAAATACTAACAAAGCTAATTTATTTCAGCAGGGAAGGAAACAAATTCAGTGATTATTTTTTCCCCTAAACTTTATAATTGATGTCATGAAAGGTGAATTATTAGTTAATATATTCATATATCTAAGTGTGTCAGCCCTTTCCTAATGTATCATCCAAGATTGGACAACTTTAGAATACACGAATACCATCTCTTGCCTAATACATCGTCCAAGTTTGGACAAATTTAGAATACATGAATACCTTCTATTGCTTGTGTAGAGGATTTAGATGGTGATCCAATACTTACACCAAGCCAAATGAAATTGATTTGTAGCAACCATAGTGTACGAGCTTCATCATTGTAATTGCCAAATTTAGGTGGCTATGTAGATGAATACCTTCTCTTCCTTGAGTGGAGGATCTAGATGGTGATCCAATGTTGACATAAGGCCAAAGTAGATTGATTTGTAGCAACCATAGTGTACAAGATTGATCATTGGGATTGCCAAATTTAGGTAGCAATGGGTTCAAGTGACATCATACAACTGGGGATTAGATGGGAATTTGCCAAGAACAAGGTTATTTATGGATCCTTTTTGCACGGATTTGTATATACAAATTGCACATTTGAGAAGTGTAGAGGTCCCTAAATTTGATCCCCTACGAGTTTGAAAGATAACTTCTCAACAAAGTTATTTGTCTTTCACATGCATTGTATTTCTATAAGTATTACTTATAGGTCTATTGTTTTATCCAGAAGATAATTGCCTTCTCTTACACATGTTGGCTTTTTTTTGTCACATGTGACTTTTGTTATCTTGGTGCATGTTTTCTTTTTTAATCAATAAATAATAGCTATGGGGCTACACCATTTATATTAATACAAAAGGAATATTACATCAGTTTAGTTTTCCTCTGTCAACAACCATTTGTCCAAAGGATGCAATATCAAAAACCACCTCTTCGCAAAGGTCATCTACACACCTCAAAATGTCTCCCAGAACAAAATCAAGATAGACCTATGATATGAGTTACATATATTACTAAGATATTTTATCAAAAGTGGCACCTAAACTTTACTGCAACATGATTTAATATGGTATAACTTATATTCACTTAACAAAAAGCTTAAGTATCACCTGTAAGACTATCACCCAAACCACTCTACCAACCTAATCACCAACCTTGCCCTGATTGGATACACTGGGTCATTGGTCATGTGCTCCTCCAACTCTAACTCTTCAATGCCCACATTTATAAACATGCTCCTCTTTCATTTCCACATTAAAATCTTCTCTTTCCTCATCATCTTTTGCCAAGCCCTTGTCTTTTAGGTGGATCTAGAGCCAACATGCCCCATTCCTTGACACTAGTTTCAGAAAAAATATGTTCCACTTCATCACTAACCTTCTTCACAAATGTGAAGTAGGCATCCATGAGGTGATCAGTGGAAACCTTTCAACCTCACAGTCCCGATGTTGAACAACATCGTAGTCCTTGGGAAGTGGAATGCCCTTGCCTACCATTTTCCAACATATCTCATATCTTTCAAAGACATCAATAAGATTTTGGAAATTATCGATCCTTTAATTCCTCTGTGCCTAGTAGAGCAACCAAAATATGACAGGAATATTAGTGGTCACCTTTTAGTAATGGCTAGTCTTCAAGAATCTTCATTGTGTGGGTTATGAAGCCATGACTAGTTTTAAAGACACAATTCAAACTTTTATCAAAATTATTTCCTAAAAAAGACATTTGTCTCTTCTTGCTCATTGAAGAAATAGGTGTATTCATCTCACTTTTGCAACTCTCTTCTTAGTCTAGAATTTTCATAGCTTGTATTATAATACTCTTGCCACGCCCCTTTATGTGAATGATAAATAGGCCACAACTTGAAAACCAAACTTTGAAATGCTTCTGTCCTTTATGTACCTTCACCCAACTTACCATGTCATTAGACTAACCCACTGAAATCACCTAATTTTTAATCATTCCAAATTGAGGTCATCAAGCTTCATTTGGCACCTTGGGTCAATTTTTTCTCATTTAAAACCATGCATAACATGATTGAATCCTTTGAGATGCACACCGCCATCATTTTTGGAGGACATCAAAATGATTTCTAGGAGTACTTATCCCATCAACCAAGTTCAAAAGCCAATGAGGGTGACATCCTTACCTTTATGCCCCCCACCTCCACTTAAGTGCCAACTCATCCACTGCAAACCCATAGGACAACCATGGATATTCTATGGCCTATTTGGCCAATTTGCCCACAACTAAATTGCCTTCTTTGTAAATGTGTAAAATTTTGAAGCCTTCAAAAAATTTCACATCTTCGTATATTGAGTTAATCCATTTCTTAAACTTCCAATTCAAAGTTGTTTTTTGTCAAAATTTGTTAACAAAGGGTCACCCTCTACATGTACCTCAAGTATTTTTAGATCTAGTCTACAGTTGATACCAATATGAGCTACCTTGAATTGTTCATTGTTGTATATCTCTATACGCAAGCATATTGAACTTTGGTCAAGAATTACTCTATTGTCGAACATTACTTATTATACAACTGCACCACTTATAATAGGATTGCCCCCAGAGGCTCCATTGACATTGACTTCCATTCACCCAAGCTTAGGTTCTTTCCAAATTTTCCCTTCACAAGGGTTTAAAGGAACATCAACCTTCCTAGCTTCATTAACAAGGGAGTAATTCTTTTAATTTTCTATTAAAACTTATTTTAATATTGAGATCAAATAAAAGAGAAGTATGTAACACACTTGAAAATACTATAAACTTATTTAATATATGATTTAAGCACATTTTTTTAAAGAATTGATTACTTATTATAAAGAAATAAATAAAAAGTTACAATATTGACGTATTATGGAGACCATTGAGCTATAAATTGGCATAATGTTCCATTGAATGTAAATTAAAATAATGAAAGCCAAAAAGGCCCAACATCTAACAATTCATAAAAGTTTTATATGGAAGTTTAGACCAATGTTATATATGAAAATGTGGCAATATAGTAACATCAAATATGATTACATATTTCCAAATAAGACAAATACTATATCAATATCTACTTAGAGGCAAATGAGAAAGTCAACAAGAGCATTAATTTGATATGAGAAAAATAATGTGATATCCCCGCTAGAATATAAATTAAGAATTAATAATAATAATTAATTACAATATATTAAATAATACAATTATAATAGAATATGTTAATCAAATTATAAAATTATCGAATATATTATATTATAATAAAAATATAAAAAATGAATTAGATAATCAATAATAGAAATTAGAATGATAATCCAATATAATAATAAGTAAATAGTGAAATAATAGTATAATACAATCTCTTATTCAATGTTAAACTAACAATATAAAATTAATTATTTACTATGTTATAGTATTAATATAATAAAAGAACAAATGAAATAATATTATATGTAGTTAATCATGAAGAGGTGTAATTAAATAAGAGATGTGTCTATTTGGAGGCAATCACTCCCATGGATAGTATATAAAATGAAACTCGAATTCATTTAATGGGATATCATCTAAGAAATATATCACTCCTTATTCAAATTTATCTTATGAATAGAGATAGAGAATGAGATCATTACAAATAGAACTCATATTGTCATTGTTGATTAACATCAATATATAATGAACTCATATTGTCACTGTTGATTAACATCAATATATAATGCTCAATCATAGTTATGAATTTTGCAGTAGTACTTTTGAATTCTATATATTCTCAAAGAAACTTCACATCTTGATTTTTGACATCATGTGGCCAAAACTAAGTCAATATGCATATGACTTGTAAAGAACAATTGGACTTTTATTTTTAAGAATTTTTAAGGTCATAGTAATTTATTCAATGATCTAGTAAAAATGAGTCTACTAGAAGACTTTATAAGGTGCCTTCTTTGGTATTGGAGATGTTATTATTTGACCCTTTTAAAGAAATTTAAAATCTAAATAAAATAACAAATCAAAAGAAATTATGCTCAAGGTTCTAACCATTAACATGTGCAAAATGAATTACAAGTTTAGATTTTTTTTCTTGGTGTTCCCTGCCAAATAATTTTAGGATGGGTTAAAAAAATGCACTAGAATTTAAAAACTTTTTATTTTTCCATTCATAATTGATGAAATATAAAAATATGAAATAAAAAGAAATAGAATTGAAATCCCAAATTCCCATTCAACAATCACTCAATAAAGCATGATATAAGTACAAAAATTAAATAATTTAACAATCATACCTTCACACAATTTCACACTACTTCATTGTTTGTGCATGTGCTCCAATGATAAGTAAACATAATTGTGAGTCCTGAAATGTAAAATATGAAAACAAAAATCAACAATGAAAGCACCCAATTGACATTCAATAATCACTTAAAACATGAGATAAGTGCAACAAATGGAATAAATAAACAATTATACCTTCAAACAATTTTATATAGTTCTCTTGTTTGTGTATGTGTTCGAATGATTTGATATGTAGACTAATCAACTCTCAAACACGACCTTGATAAAATAAGGGATGGTAGGATAGCATGTTCTTTTATGTCGTGTATTCCAATGGTTTGATATGTAGGCTGTTCAATTCTCAAGCATGGCCTTGATAAAATAAGGGATGGTAAGATATCATGAATTCTCAAAAATCATGGAGGATTAATATATTTGAAGATGATTCATTTATAGATTTTTTATTTGTTATTAATCAATGATAGAGGTTGATTGAAAGATCCAATGGATGAGAATCATTAGAGGAGAAGAGGAATTTGCATGTGTCATGTTCCTATAAAGAGCTAAAGATAAGATAAAATTATTAATGTCCACAAAAAATCAAAACGGTTTATGGGACTGAGCATACAAATAGAAGAGCCAGCCAAGCAAAGGCACCAAACGGTGACTGAAAAGGAACAAAGCAACAAGAAGAAAGAAAGACAAGGTAAGGACTAAGGGTCCTTCATTGTCACAAAGAAATCCGTAATAGAGAGGTACATTCGTGGACAATCCATAGTCTTCGAATGCCGTGAAGAACCCCCATAGGACTAATGCTGCCTGTAGAGACTGGTATAATGTTTGATAGATCTGGAATGTGAAGTAGTGAAAGGCCTTTTCAAACCCCGTGGAGGAGACAAGGGAGAGAAAAAGGTGGTAATGAGCTGATCAGAATTATGTCTCTGATGAAAGGACTACAGGGTATTCTCTCGAAGATGG
Source organism: Cupressus sempervirens (assembly GCA_028749045.1). Taxonomy (NCBI): domain Eukaryota; kingdom Viridiplantae; phylum Streptophyta; class Pinopsida; order Cupressales; family Cupressaceae; genus Cupressus; species Cupressus sempervirens. Next base: position 172,175,976 of record CM053792.1, on the reverse strand, counting down.
GTGGCCTCTTGAAGATAAAGTGCTAAACACCGCTGATCAATATAACTAAAGAACATTGAGAGAGAAGAACAATCTCTAAAAAGGCAATAGAATCTCCCTCTGATCTCATAGTAATGAGGACAACGAAATATGAAGTGAGTCTTTGTCTCAACCTCCATCAAAGTGCATAACTGGCATAATCGATCAGCCTGATCCATATGGTGATCAGTCTGAGCCCTGAGACGATGAGAACCAACCCTAAAAGAGCCCAAAGAGAACCATAATGCATGATTCCAATGGCGATAAAGATAGGCAGGGCGAACAACAATACCATCTTGAATAACAAGAAAATGCTCAGCATATAAGGCCATCTTAGGTCGCAACCCACCCAGGGGATGACACCAAGTAGTGGTAATGTACTGCCTATAGATATCCTGTCTAACATGCTCATTCAACTCCTGACGAGAGGGAAGAAGATGAGCTGGGGCATCTAGCAAAAATTGATAGAGAGGAAGATGATCAATCTCAATTTCGATCGAACCCAACAAAGAGGTGGCCTGAGCGTACCAGCATCTTGATCTAGCAGAAGTGTCAGATCTCATAATCTCCACCAAAGAACAATATGCCAAAAAAAGAGTATCTATGTCGGTCAACACCTGTCTCCATAAAACCACGAAGCCGATGAAGAAAACAAATCAAGTAAAAAATAATGGCAAGTTTGAGAGGATGAGAACCAAACTCCGCTAAAACAATGTTGTGAGGGGTGAATCTGTGACACCTAATGATACGACACAACAACAGTGTCTGGACCTGCTCAATAGAAGCCCAATCAAAAGCAATAAGAGAAGGTCCCCAAACCACAGAACCATAGAGGACTGTCGAATGAACCAAGGAGTCAAAAAGGGACAACTTGGACGAAATATCCTAAAAATGATGGCTGAAGCATTGTCTCTCCAGCAAAGCCAGGGAGCCCATACCCTTACTGACTCTAGACTGAATAGCGGGTCTCAAATTGAAACGTGGTCCTGAGAACTTCACACCAAGATACATGTAAGAGGGAGTAATCTCAACCTCCTTCCCCTAAAAGAAGAAATGGAGATGAGAGGTCTTTAAACAGTTAAAGACCATAACCCGTGTCTTAGGTAAATTGACCACAAGCTATTGTTGAGTACAAAAAGAAGCAAGACTATTAAGGAGTCTCTGTAAGCTATTAGGAGAAGAGGCCAAGAGAACGACATCATCAACAAAGAGGAGAATAGAGATCAAAACCTAATGTAAATAACACCCATCTCTTGGTTGAGAGGATTTCATAAGGAAATCCTCCAACTCATCAATATATAAGCCAAACTGAGTAGGGGAAAGAGGACAACACTGCATCACGCCAATGGTGCTCTGAATCGGATCAGAAAAGCCCTCTGGAGTTCTGAGTCTACCAGTAACCTTCTCATAAAGTCTCAAAATAGCAGTCTGTAACATATCTGAAATCCCAATCTCCTGAAGCTGCTAAAATAAAGCCAACCTAGGAACAGAATCAAAAGCCTTACAGAAGTCCACAAAACAACAATAGACCTTCTGAGAGCAATGTCTAGCCTCTTCAATGATAGCCCACAGTGTAAAAACATGATCCATAGTCTGGTAGTTTGCCCGAAAGCCAGCCTAACCTCTCGCCCTACATCCCTGTCTATCAAGCTCACTGGTTAACATGGTGTTCAGAGCAGTGGCATAAAGTTTGGCAAAAGTATGACCAATCATAATAGTTCTGTAGTTTCTTGGATCAGAAATAGGCCTAGACTTGTGAATATGATAAACAACATGTCTAGACCAGGAATCAGGAAACCTAGTGCAAACCACTCTATTAAAGAGTGTAGGAAGGTAAGATCCAAGAATTGAAGCACCAAGTTTGAAAAGTTTTGCCTGAAAACCCTCTTCATCAGCTGCTCTGCTGCATCTCAAAGATCTAATGGCCTCCATAATGCTAGAATAGGTGAACAAATGGCAGTGGGCAGGTGGAGTGGAGTAGAGAGGAGGCTGTTGAGGAATGTCATAAAGCGTCATGATATGGGAGGTCAGAGAACGATAGTCGAGAGTGGAGGATGGGGGGGAGCAACGAGGGAAAAGGGTATGCCAAAAGATCTGGGGATTCTGGATAAGCGTGGAGCAAAGGGTTCTGCACTGAAAAGAGGCAAAGGAATGTTTCTTATGATGAAGAAAACACAGATAAGAAATGCGTAGATGGGTAAAGGCAGGAGACTGAGCCTCAAAGGCGACACGAACAGAGTGATGGAAAGCTTTGCAGTCAGCATCAAACCATTTATTCATAGGACAGGTATTCTGACGGTTAGCTGTGAGAGAGAGAGGGGAACGGTGGGGAATAGAAAGGAGAGCAGAATCCCATATGGCAGAGGCAAGCGAATCAAACATGTCTGAGGCATAAATAGGAAAGTTAATTGGTTTCATAAATAAGTTATCTAATGACATAAATGAGTAAAGATTTTATGGATGACTAGATAGAGAGCCAATCTAAGTAAATTAGATATGTATGAAAAATTATTAATGAGATATATACATAAAATTACTTAGTTTATGTGCATGGTTGGAAATAAAATAAAATATTGATTTCATATATTTTTAGAAAAAATAAATAATGAGGGATATATCATCTTAGGATTAAACAATTCACAATTATTGAATTATAGTGGATCCACAAGAATAGTGAATCCATCAATAGAAAATTTGAAAATTATTTAATTAATGTGGATGAGGAGGATAGATTAATAAAATAATAAATCAAATAAAATATTTAATAGATGCATAAAATAAAATTTGATGAATTATTAAATAATAATAAAATACTTAATAATTGTTGATGAAAGGATTCAATATTAGTTCAAATACAATTTTGAATTTTTTTAATTAATGTTGATAGAAAATTTGATGAGAAATGATAAGGTCGTGAGATGAAAAATGTGTTGGTCATTGTAAGTGTCCATAGTTTGCTCATTTTTGAGACATGATTATGATGTTGCTTCAAAGAAATATTGTTGGTAAGGAAAAGGATCTAGTCGAATGCCAGTGTCCCAAATGATGGAGTTAGGCGCCCCTTTGAGATTAATTGAGAAAAATATTTTTTATGTCAAACTCTCTACAAAAATAATGGGCTAGGTGTAATGGATTAGGGATGGGAAATGTGATTGAAAGGTAGAAAACTAGAGTTGAGATGAATAAAAATATGTTGGCTGGAGAAGTTGATGAGGGAATCAGTGCTTTATTTAGGTTCTAGGGTCTAAAAATGGGTGCAGTGGACTTTATTGTAGTCATTTGCACTCTCTCTAGTTAAAAAATTCAAAGTCTCCAAAATGTGAAGCAATTGGAGATATAACATGCATTCAAGCGAGTAGTCATCTATTAAAGCACATGTGAGTATTTGGGTGGCTAGTTAGATTGGGTCCAACCACATGTATCCAACGCTTCAGTTTGTGAGGGTAGGTCTAGGCATGGCATTTAAGAGGGCTAGAAATAAGTTTGTGTCAAATGTGATGTAGGAGAATCCTGTGTGTAAGGGAAGTATTGCATCACCCAAAAGTATTTTTGGTTTGTGTTTTTCAATAACAACTATCTTAGTGTGAATTCGCTAATTTCTAGAAGCTTACTATGTTTAGTAAGTTGTTCATTTGAGCTCAAAATATTCTGATTTCTTCCCTGGAGGTTCACTTTGGATATATCATCTTGCCAATAAAGTTTCATTGCTTTATCAAGTCTATTTTTGAAGATATTGAAAATATTTGGTATTGGCGTCAAGGTATAAAAACTATGAACTCAAGTTTGAAGGATTTAGAGGCTCTAAGAAAGGGGCCAAACGTCGGCCGATTAGAGATTGCATGAGATGGGCATTGTAGATAAATTTGTGGCATTTCTGAAATGGGGTCATTATAGCGAATCAGAGCAACTAAAAATGAGTTATGATCTCTAGAAGTTGTGCCACTTGAAATGGATGAAAATGAAATTCCTTTAAAATTTCTTTTGAGCTTTGAAAGTTGTTGGTTCCTTCTCTAATATAATATAATATGAATAATAATATCTTAAGATTGGTATGCCTCAAACTATAGAGTTAAAATTTCTACAACCTTCTTGGTCAGCTAAAATTGTTTATCTAAGGAAGGCTTGTAGGGTTGTCTATGATAGTTACAATGATGTATTTGGTGGCTCTAGCTTGTAAAATATTGTAAAGGAAAATACCTAAGTGTCTTTGCATGTCATATTTTTAAAAATTGTAATTATATTTTTGTAAAGATAATAAGAAGCCAATCTGTTATTCTTGCAATTTGTTGTTATTTCTCTATTTTTTTGTATGTGTTTGTGTTAATATGGGGACTGCCCTTTATCAATTGGTATCAAAATGGAAGTTGTTGAGTGTGTAGATAGATCACCAAATGTAAGACAGTTTGTACTAGAATTGAGGTTATGGGTTTGAGTGGTAAGTGCTAACGAAGGACTTGTGGCAGAAGAGTTGGAGGTGTGACAAGAGATGGTTATAGAGCCCTCCATAGACAAGTGCAGTCATTTCAAGAGGAGATTTGTAGAGGAATGAATATTGTAGCTAGAGATGAAAGTGAGGAGACATTTGATAAGAGGAACATGTTGAACATGAAGGAGAAGAAGCAGCTAGGGATCTTGAGGAGGATAGGTTTTTCAGGGCCATTTCTACGATTGGAAAAAGACTCAAGGTGGAAGTCCCCACCTTTCAAGAAATATTAACCTAGAGGATCCGATCGACTAGATCAAAGAATTAGAAGAACACTTTGAGTTTGACGATATCAAAGATCTCGAGAGGGTCAAGTTTGTGAAGGCCAAACTAAAGGGTAATGAAAAAAATTGGTGGCAAAAGATTAAGTTAGAGAAAAATAGAAGAGGAAAGGAGAAAAGAAAAAGATGGGATAATATGGTGGAGAAATTAAAGAGACAAATCATTCTCATAGATCATGAGTTGGTTCTATAAAATAAAATGCAAAGGTTGAAGCAAGTGGGAAGATCTATTTAGGGGTTTATAGAAGAGTTCTATCGAGCCTTCGTCAAAATAGGCCATGTAGAATCTGACAAGGAGAAAGTTTCCCATTACCTTTATGGATTAAGGCTAGGTATTTAGGATGAGTTGAGTCTAGTTAAAATGACCAGTGTTGAAGAGGTATACCATTTTTCCTTAAGGGTGGGAGAAAAGTTGACAAAGAAGTTTACAAGCAAGCAAGGTGGAAGAGGTTATGGTGGACAATCTAGTGGACAATCTTATGGAGGTTGAAATGAAGATCAAATAAGAATGATGAGGCAAGTACCAACCAAAATTGGAGGGGAAATAATTTAAATCGTTCTCATGATCAAAATAACAAGGATCAAAGAGGAAGATGAAGAGTGAAAGGACCAGGGAAAATGAGATTTTTGTGGGACATGTTTCCATTGCAGAGAAGAAGGTCATAGAGTTTATGGGTGTCTTCAACATCAAGAGAGAACCAATATAAGACCAGAAGGCAGTGCATGAGTTGAGCATGTAAACAAAGATGCCAATTCATCACATTCTGAAGATGTTGAAAGAGTGTAAGTCTTGGTTACTAGAAGAGTCTTACCAAGTGATGAGAGGAATACTTTATTTTGCACAAGGTGTAAGTGCAATGGTAAAGTTTGCATTTTCATTATTGAAAGTGGTAGCATAAATAATATTGTTTATGAGGAAATGGTTATTAAGTTGAACTTAGAGAAAAAGAAGGATTTGAACCCCTACTAGATTTCTTGGTTGCAAAAGGATCATAATTCCTTGGTTAATGAATAATACCTGGTAATGTTTAAGATTGGGAACTATCATGATGAGGTTATGTGTGATATTATTCATATGCATGTTTGCCATTTATTTTTGCGGAGCCTTTGGCGATTCGATTGTCTTGTAGTACATGATGGGAATGCAAATATCTATTCTTTGACAAAGAATGGAGTTTGTCACAAGATGAAGCCATTGAAGGAAATAAATAAAAAAACATTTAGCAATGCTAGGACATGTTTAGTTGATGGAAGTTTCTAGAAGGTATGAGGCATGAGCATATATGTTTTTCTTTAATTCCAAAAGTTGGTAAAGAGGAAGTAGAAGATGTACCTAAAGATATTATCAGATACAATATCTTGAAACCCATTTGACAAGTCTACAACTTCTATGGGTACATAGTTTACTTCATCTTTATCAAAATTTGGAATAAATAAAAAAACACATATACTCATGCTTCATACTTTCTAGAAATGTCTTTCAATGAACTAAACATATTCTTGCATTACTACATATATTTTCCTTTGAGTCCTTCATGAGTTCAACTTGAATCAGAATTCATTGGTTGTCCAATAATAGGTTTTTGTGTATCCATCATTTACTACACATCATAGGCATAGTATCATTTAATACTCCATCATGATAGTTTCTAAGTTTGAACTTTGCCAAGCATTTTTTGTTAAGAAAAGTCACATGGTCCTTTCGTAACTAATAAATCTAACAAGGATTCATATCTAACTTCAATTTATTAATCATTTCCTCTAAAACAAGGTTTTTAGTACTATCACTATCTATAATAATGTTGGAAACTTTACCATTAAACTTACATCTTGAGCAAAACAAAGATTTCCTTTGCATTGATTCCTTCTAATCATTTACTAAGGATATTCTAGTAATAAGAACCCCTCCTCTTTCAACATCTTCAAAATGTGAAGATTCGACATCCTCACATGTACGTGAAACTTGTGCATGGCCCTTTCATCTCCTATTTGTCCTTCATTGATGTTGGGGACACTCATATGTTCTATTTCCTCTACATTAGAAGCATGTCCACATATTCCCTCTCTTCCAATCATTTTCATATTACTCTTCCTCTTTGATCTCGTTTAGTTGGATCACAAGGAAAATGTTATTTACCCTCTAATTCTAATTGTTGCTAGAGTCATCGTTCTTCTTTTGATTTTTATATATTCCTCTATAAGACTGTCCACTAGTCTTTCCACCATGACCTCTTCCATTTTTATTTCTGTAAAAGTTTATATTTAGCTTCTCTTTGACCTTCAAAGAAAATTGATATGCATCTTTAATGGTAAACATTCATACCATTATTGATATTCATCTTTAATGGTAAACATTCATACCATTATCAACTCTTCTTGAATACTCAACTTCAATCCATTTATGTAACAAACAAATTTCTCCTTGTTGGCCTCAAGATGGCTTGTTATGATCAAGAGATGACATAACTCTTTTGTATATTCTTTACATATTTTCCTACTTGCTTCAATCCTTATACATTTTTTCAAAAAATCAAGCTCATAGTGAAAAAGAATGAATTGCCTCTTCATTTTTTCCACCACCCAATCTCATCTTGTTATTTTCTCTTTCCCTCTTGTATTCCATCTAATTGATCCTTCTTTTCACCAAATTTTAGCATGCTTCCATATCACTGATCGGTTGAATTAAGATTTCAAAAATAAATGAAAACTTCAATCTTTTGCCTCTTTTCAATATTGAAAATGGTTGTCAAAAACTTTTCCTTGTTACGAATTTTTATCACTTATTTATCTTTCTCAAACTACCCTTATTCTTTAAATTCGTCCTCACTTTCATCTCATGTGTCTTCATATCAACTCCTTTGCACAACACCCCTTGTAGTGCATGTACTTGTCTCTGGAAAGCCCTAAAAAACATCTTGTATCACACCCAAAACTCTTCAACCATGGTTCTTTCATTGATAATTTTTTCGTACTTATCTCTTAGACCCACAACCATAGTCCTAGTGCAAATTGCCTCATATTTGGTGATATTTTTACAGACTCTGGAACTTTTTCTCTAATACAATTTGATGGAGGGTACTCCATTTACTTAGCCAGACACACACAACACAACACCAAAATAAACATAAAATTACAAGAATAAAAACACTAGCTTTCTCTTATCTCCAGTGATATCAAATTACAAAATTTTGAAAATAACATGCTACATCCAAATGGGGCTTCTTGTTACAATAGTCTACAAGTTAGAGCCACAATCTACATTGATAAAATTGTCTCAAATACCCTCTCTTTTCCCTTTTACCTAAGTAGGTACAACCACCTTAGACTCTTTTAGAAGGTGTCACCTCTTCACTTTGTGGTTAGCCTCTTTTCTCTCCTTTCTCATATCCCATAAAATATCAAAATATGCCCAAAATGGGTTTTGATGTTCACCCAAATATTTTTTATTTTTTATTTAACTCTTCAAAGTAGTGCAACTTCCAAGAGTCGCAACTTTTACTCTGGGATCACAATGGAACCCCATTTTTTTTTAACTATAGATCTTGAAGAGAACTACACCATGATTTTCCCAAATCATGAAACAATGAGACCTTGTTGACATCCCATTCAATCATTCAAAGGTTAAAAAAATAATTTGAAGATTTTATAACATTTTCAAACCCTAAAACATTATATTTCCCAATGATACAAGATATACATATATTTTTTTGATAGGTAATCGGCCGAAGCCTTGATTAGTTATTGTGAATATTAATTATTATCATTCGTTAAGCTTGAGTAGTTTCAAACCCAAGACCTCCCCGATGAGAGGCTCACAAGTTACCGTTGTGTTGTAGGCTCTTGCCTAACGATACAAGATATTGACATGATTTTTTATTCATTATATTTTTTTTAATTTTGCTCCACAAGGTCAATTTTTAAGTTCCAATTTGTACAAATGAAAACTTACTAAAAATACTAAACTTTCAAAAAATAGCCCTTATTGAAAATTAAAAAATTGGGCAATGCAAGATCACTCTTGCACCCTAGATGCTCTTGCATTAGACCCATATTGCATCTTGTTTTCATATCGAAAATATGCTTTTAGGATTTACAACCTGTTGATGTGAGTTTTGTTTCACTACAACATGCAAAATCAAATACTTAATGTTTTAAGGAGAATCACCAAACACTTAATAGTCTCTTGATATAAGGTTATCTCTCATGTTAAGCTTGCAAAATAAGATAATTAAATGACTTCAAGGTTCCTTCTATTGTGGATACTCGCTTAGTAAGATAATGTGATTTGATGGTTATCACAAAGGGACTTAAGGCTATTTGTTTAATGGATATCAACTTTTGCACTTCTCAAGATTTGTCTTTATAGTGTGCAATAAAAATATAGTTAAACGTTTTCCCTTCAACTCAAACTTAAACTTCTAACCCCTATTTTTACTTCTTCTTCTACTATAAATGCAAGGAATCATGGATGGACTTGGACTCCACTAGATGTAATCTTGCCAATGACTCCACCAACCTAGTGCAAGCTTTTAAGGATCACTCTAATGGTTTTCACATCAATATCTCCTCTTCAATTACATAAAATGGATGCAAACTAAAGATTGAATATCAATTGACGTAAAGTACTCTCAATTATTGGCTTACCACACAGGGCACTCCTATCATCAATAAGAGGCCAGTGTCCCAGATTTATTTGAGTCAAGCAAATAAGCATCCACAACAACTTCCATTCAACTAAACAACTTCAAAACAAGAGAGAGAAATCCTAAACCAAGTAAGGAAATATGGATCACCATGAAATAATGAAAACTTGATCAAAACAATTGACCATGCAAGACACAACAATGAAAAGTAGATCAAATTTGGCATTATATTAGCAACAATTCTCCAACACCTCTCCTTACAAATGAGGGGAGAAGTCTTTATATAGGGAGCTCAAATACAATGAATGACTTAGATCGATTTGAAATGAAGGACCAAGATTAATACACATAAGCTTTACTTAAAGTTTCCATAGCCATAGCTATAAATATTAAATGTCCAGCCAGTTACAATGAAACACCTCCTTGTGGGCCAGTGAAACAATTACACTACCTTCGCATGCCAATGAAAAAATTCAAATCCATAACAACTGACTAAGGATGAATGGCACATGGACCAATGAGAAGAGAGCCCATTGTAGACAACACCACTGATCACTTTGGAAATTGTGCTCCTTATCCTCCAAGGTAAACAATTACTTGCAAATAATTATAAAATTTAAAATTATTATTGCAATAGAATTTAGGAAATCATTGCAAACTTTCCATTTTAAGTTTTAATAAAAAAATAATTTAATGAGATAATGCAAATTTGATTGGAAAATATTTAATTCATTACCATTTATGATGTATTTCTCATTTGTTAAAATCGATGTCATTTGGATAATTTCAATGCAAAAATGGGTGAATTAACTTATTCATTTTAAAAATCAATCTATATTTTGCAAAATTGAGGTAAATTTAAATCTCATTTCAATTTAAAACCCCTTTTTTTAACTTCGGTAATTTTCTCTCTCCTCAATTTTTTTTTAGTTTATGATTTGTTATAATTTTACAAAATGGGTCTTACCTCAATTTGGAATTAATTTATATCTTGATTAATGCCATTATAAATATTTAATCTTAAATTTGAATTTTAATCCCCCATGCTCATACATTATTTTCCAAGGTTGTTATGACTTGAATTTTGGGCCCACTATTATTCTAAAAAAATGCCACACAAATTTGCAACAAACTTGTAGGCTCAACCTCCCAATTCAAGGTTCAAAGATCATTTCTATAAGATTGGGTTGCAACTCCAAGGCTTGAGATAGGATAATGCTTCCTATACATGCGTTGGGATGAGACACAAATTTAATAGGTAGCAAAAGGATGCTCAACTCAAGATGAGACACAAAATTAGAGGCAAGGAAAAAGGCTTGGCTCTAAGATGAGATAAAATTAACATAGGTAGAAAATCAAGTCTCAACTCAAGATGAAGCAACCTTCACATGGGTAACGAGATATATCTTGGCTAAAGATGGAGCAACGTTTACATGGGTAATGAAATGTCTCAACTCAAGATGGGGCAACATGTACATGAGTAGTGAAATATGTCTCAGCCCAAATTGCCTTTTATACTTAGCTGAATTTTGTTCTTTTAGCATCACTCCCAATTTTGTTCCATCTCAAACTTAGCGAAATCCCCACTACAATGTTAAACACAAACCCATCCCTTCACACTTAAGCTCAATGCAAAATCTCTATAATCGAACTACTACAACAATCTAAGAAGAAAATGGAAGAAGGGGTCCCCATTTTCAATGGAGCAATGGTGTGAAAACCTCACAACGTGGCCATTAAGTTTACTTAGGCATCTAATTATTAGTTAATTATTGCATTTAATTTTATACAGTTTTGATAGTTGGTCATCAATTATGTTTAGCATCTTTCTCCTTGTCTTTCTATGAAAGGTTTTATATGTAATTGTTTGTATCTCAACATAGTTATTTGCTCTAGCGAAATAGCCTTTCATTGCTTCTCTCGTTTGTGTTAAGGCATGTTTACCTATTTGTGATCATGTGTGTTTGCATATTTCTATCGCAATATGCACCAAAAGCTCTATAAAAATGGATCTAGCTTTGCGTGTGGAATCACATTATTACATATACAGGCATGGAATCATATCACAATTACTCAACAAGTGACCGACAACACTAGAGATCTGTGGTTATCTTATTCATATTGTATGTTAGTGTATTGACTCATTAACAACTTGGTGTATTAGGCTAAAATATAAAAACTTCTTGACTCAAAATATGTCAAATGCATTTGCATTGCAAGAAAGTTCAGTTCATCATTCAAGAATCTCTCCAAAAACTATTCTTCTACGTTTGCTGAATACAAACATATATGTTTATGATAATTTTCCAACTTTTAGACTTAGAATAAACAAAAAAGTTGAAGGGGATAATATTAATTAGATCTCCTATACTTAAATATAAAATAAAATAGAAATTACGATTAAACAAATAGAAATTTTCAAGATTATGAATGTTATGATTAAATATTATAAATAAACATTATATATGACATGTGAATTCAACTTTCACTAACATTTTCTCTATATATAACGTAAATAAAAATTTAATATTTTTTACTTTTTCATATCTAAATTATAATAGTTAATCTCTGATTAAGTTATTGGTTTGAAGTTTGTTGCTAGTATTGTTGTATTTTTCATTCAAATCTTTGCCTATCTAGATTCTAGGTAGTTCTCTTTTTAAAAAAATTATTACTATATTTATAACTTTGTTATTGTAAGACTGTTTAGACCCTTAAAAATTTACTTAATAATTAAAAAATTAAAAACATGAATTAAATTAAAAATTAAATATAAATTTATAAATCTATTGCCTAAAAAAAAGATGTAGAACAATCTAAAAATGTCTAATCATAAATGAGAGAAAATCTATATACACTCACATTAAACTACATACAGTTAATCCAAACAAAAGAACTGTACCAAATGATGAAGATAATTATGATCCCTTTCTCCCATTTCCTACTAGGCAAACATCTTTCCATTTACTCGAGTGTTCTGCGTCATTTTTTCCGGTCTCCTCCTTCAATGAAATACCAATGTTAATCTTAAAGGCGCCGGCTATCCTCCCTACAAAACACATCAAAAGTCAAACCTTTTTTTTTCAGATTGCCAGTTTTGCTGTTTTTCAATTACAAAACATGCAGATCATGAAGAACAAATGTTGAAAATTTCAGAAAAATCCATTGTGTTCTCAATTTTCTGATTTTTGGTCGAAGGTGCATTTTACAGGAAGGATAGCCACGTCCATTTTAAAATAAATCTTTGACATGTTACCCCAGCACTCTATATAAGTGAGAACTGCATTTAAGGGTGATCTGCATTGTACAAATTCTGGAATCTGACAATAACTTTTTTCCCTTCATCATTATTTAAGGTTTTAAATGATGGAAATGGTTCACATTTCTGGACACCTTGGAGGTAAATTTAATAGCAGTGTGGCAATCAGCTAATTATAAAAACCCAAATGCAGTTATCAACTTTTCACTATAGTACTAGGGAAATAATTACTTTTCCTCCTCTTCCACAGCATTAAGTAAATGTGTCAAATCTGAAAAATACCCTGCTGCCTCCATCTCAAAAGCCAAATTCTCCAGCTTTCCATGGATCTCTTGTGTCTGTGGATGTGATCCATCTCCTACAATAAAACATGTACCACATGGCCTTCAATCCAATTAGATCCAGAGATCTTTTCAGTTTCTCTTTCATCACTCTTCTTATCATTTGAACCTCATCCCACCCACCCACTTCTGCAATGATATTTGGTAGCAGAACAACATAAGTCACAGCAATTTTTGAATGCAAATCAGAAAACTTTCACCTATTTTTAGGACTTCTTTATTTAGCATCACCAGTAATTTCCACAAGAACATTGTCCCTGTTTAAAATGATGAAAACGGTTGGCATCCCTCACAACAATTTCTCTTTCAACAATCTTGGAGATGAATTTTGTTGCAGTGTGACAATCGACACACACGCGAAGGTTTTTAACCACTCTAATAGTTGTTCCAAATGGTGTATTTAACAAACCAAATGCAATTGCCAATTTTTCACTATGGTGACACAGAAATATTTGTTTTTCCTCCTCTTCCACAGCATTAAGTAAATGTCTTGAATCTGGAAAATACCCTATTGCCTTCATCTCCCAAGCCAATTGCTCCAACTTCGCATAAATCTCCTTTGTTTGCGGATGTGATCTATCTCCCATACAAAATGCATGTACCATTTTACGAATTTCAATCCAACTACACCCAGGGATCTTTTTAATTCCTCTATCTTTCATCAATCTCCTTACCATTTGAGCCTCACCCCACCTGCCCACTTCTGCATAGATGTTTGAAAGAATAACATAAGTAGCAGCATTTTTAGGATCCAAATCAAAAAGTCGTGTTGCTGTAAATACTCCTAAACCTATATTCATATGTGATCTACAGGCACCAAGAAAACACATCCACACAACCGCCATAGGTTTAATTGGCATCTTAATTATAAAGTTCAGCGTGTTCTCGAGATAGCCAGCACGAGCAAGTAGGTCAACTATGCACATGTAATGATCAACTGTAGGTGTAATGCAATAACAGTTGCTCATGTGGCTGTAGTATGTACAGCCCTCATCTACCAAACCTGCATGGCCACATGCATATAAAACACAAGCAAAGCTAACAATATCAGGATATGTTCCTGAGTGCTGCATTAATTCAAATATTTTGAAAGCATCTTTGCAAAATCCATTTTGTGCATATCCTGCAATCATTGCATTCCATGAGATGACATCTCTTTGAGGCATTCTCTCAAACAGAGTGTGTGCCTTGTCTATGCTTCCACATTTTGCATACATGTCAACCAGTGCATTTCCAACTATAATATCTGACAAAAACCCCTCGACAATTATGCTTCGATGGATGTCCATACCCTGTTCCAAAGCTCCCATTTTGGAAAAGGCAGGGAGGATACTGACAAAGGTTGTGGAGTCTGGCTTTATGCCTGCTAATTTCATTTCCTTGAAAGTATGTAAAGCTTTTTCAACAAATCCATTTTGTACAAATCCTGCAATCATTGCAGACCATGAAATAACATCTCTTTGAGGCATGTTATCGAACAGTTCACACGCTTTTTCTATGATTCCACACTTTGCATACATGTCTACCAGAGCATTTCCAACTTTAATATCTGACAAAAACTCCCCTTCCATTACGCTTTGATGGATGTCCATACCCTCTTTTAAAGATCCCATTTTGGCACAGACAGGGAGAACGCAGGCAAAGGTTGCAGAATTTGCCTTTACACCTGCCAACTGCATTTGCTGGAAAGTTTTTAAAGCCTTTTCAAGGCATCCATTTTGTGTATATCCTGCAATTATTGCAGTCCATGAGATGGCATCTCTTTGAGGCATTCTGTCAAACAGTTCACGTGCCTTATCCATCATTCCACATTTTGCATACATGTCTACAAGAGCGTTTCCAACTACAATATCTGAAAAATGTCCCCCTAGCATTACAGTTTGATGGATGTCCATGCCCTGTTCCAAAGCTCCAATTTTAGCACAGGCAGGGAGGATGCTCGCAAAGGTTATGCAGTCAGGCTGTACACCTGCGGATTGCATTTGGTTGAAAGTTTCCAAAGCTTTCTCAACAAATCCGTTTTGTACATATCCTGCAATCATTGCATTCCATGAGATGACGTCTCTTTGAGGCATTCTGTCAAACAGTTCACGAGCCTTATTTATAATTCCACATTTCGCATACATGTCAACAAGAGCATTTCCAACATTGATATCTGACGAAAGTCCCCTTTCCATTATGCTTTGATGGATGTCCATACCCTGTTCTAAGGCTCCCATTTTGCCACAGGCAGGGAGGACGCTTGCAAAGGTTGTGGAATTAGGCTGTACACCTGCCAATAGCATTTGATTGAAAGTTTCTAGAGCCTTTTCCCCAAATCCATTCTGCGCATAGCCTGCAACCATTGCAGTCCACGAAATGACATCCCTCTGAGACATTCTGTCAAACAGATCACGCGCCTTGTCTGTGTTCCCACATTTTGCATACATATCTATGAGAGCATTTCCAACTATATTATTTGACAAAAATCCCCCTTCCATTATATTTTGATGGATACCCATACCCTGTTTCAAAGCTCCGAGTTTGGCACAGGCTGGGAGTACGCTGGCAAATGTGAACTGATCGGGTTGGAGACCTGTTTGTTGCATATGGTAAAACAAAGTGACTGCCGCTTGAGGGCACCCATGTTTTCTGTACGCTGCAATAATTGTATTCCATGAGACGTCGTCTCGTTGGTTCATTCGGTCAAACACTTTGCGAGCATAAACCAAACTTCCGCACTTGACATACATGTGAATAAGCTTATTGTGAAAAGCTGTATATGTAGCAAAGGCAAATTGTCTCTGAGAGATGAAAGAGTGTAGTTTTTTCCCTCGAGAAAGCGCGTTGTTGAGAATACAGGTTTGCAATAGTTGAAGATATGTAGAGTAGTCTTCAGGGGGATTGTGGGTTGTAAGCAGAATGTGCAGCGCTTTCTCCAGCATAATGCCGTGAGATTGAGATACGCAGCGGATGGCGATGACATTTTACAATTGCAATTATAGCATGGAAAATGTGCAGTGATATTAAATCTGCATCTTAAAATGTAGTAAGGGCAATGTCATATTAATGTCATATTAAGGCTACATCTTTAAAAGCATTTTCACTTGAAGCGGACATGATAACAGACAGTCAATGTTACACGATCTGGGTGAAATATAAATCAAACCCTCGAGAACAGCTTGCTCACGTTCCACAATAAAACAAAAGCTCTGGGAGCTTGAGTCCCTGAACAATTGTAAGCAATAATATCGAAGAAAAATGAGGTGTTATCAATGGTGAAAGCTAGTTGAGTTGACATTAAAAAAAAAAAGACTTGAAGAATAGTACCAGATGCCTATATAAGAATGTGGGCGTACTTAGACACTAATAGTTTTATGCGATTAATATTTTGAGTTGTCCAAATATTTGTGTTTCTTCTTATATATTTGACTTCTATAAGTGGGATTTTAATGAGCACTTTACACTGGGTTTATTAGAAAATTTAGATATATTTTAATATTGCAGAAAAATTATATATTTATTAAATTATAAAAGTTATTTTTAATATTGTTCAATAATTTGACTTAAATAAAAAATTAAAAAGTTAAAAAAAGGTTGTAAAAGAAAATATGAATTTATGTAATTAAAAAAAAAAAATTCAATATTAAATAAATAGTTTTTAGTTATAAAGTTAAATAAAAATATAGTTGAATTTTTTAGTAAATTAATTTGAGAAATTAATATAAGAATTTAAATTAAGATTTGAAATTAAAATAAAATATATGAAAATTGATAAATTTTAAATCTTAATTTTCTTTTATGAAAAAAAGAAGAGTAAAATCAAATTTAATAAGTTATAAATATTATAAAAGAAAATGGATTAATATGATCTTTAATTCATATTATTAAAGTAGTTGTTTTTTAATTTAATATTTATTATATATATTTATAATTTTATTTTTTAAAGAAAAGGCCACATGGCCTATATACATTTATTATAATATAAAAGAGTTTGTACATCATACTCATAATAATAAGAAACTAAAAATATTAGCAGAGCATGTAGGTTTGAAATGGCTGAAAGATCCGTAGTTGCCCAAAGAATAAATGAAAATGGCAAACCCCTATAGCATACAATGGGTTACCAAATAATAGCAAGATTATACAGTGCATAATGCTGATAATCAGCTAAGAAAACCCATAATATCCAGCTATAGATCCATACATCTTGGTGATTTTTTAAATATTATTATTAGTAATAATTTAAAAAATAGAATGATAATAAATTTTAATAACTATAAACAATTATACTATTTATTACTTTGTATACTTATAATTATACCTAAAATTTTAATTTTTGATTTGCAACTTTGTTGGCAAATACACATTGAAACATACATAAAAATTTAAAAATAATATACAAGTTGAAATCTACTGATGTTTAATTGAGTCATTTCTCTGTAATTATTAAATTAACTTTCAATAAATTAGCCAATTTGACGCAGGCAAGGTAAGAATTACTAAGGCCCAAAGGCTCACCCAGCTATCCAAACCACCTTGCAAGAGTTAACACAATGGAAACAGACACAAAGAACAACAACCAAAGAAGGAAGAAGAGTGAATTACTTTTATTGATTCATCAAGATATCTTCTTACATGCCCAGCTGTAAGGAATACATTCACATTCAAAGATCCAACTGCAAATTCGCACTTTCAATTCTGCTCTCTCATCTTCTTCCCAAAAGCTTCTCCAAAACTTCTCTGAAACTTCTTCTTCTCTTCAAAAACTTACTTAACTCTAAGCCTAAACTCTCTATTTATACTTGCCAAAATGGCTTATGGAACATTCTAGAACATTACATAAGAGGAAGGTCGACCCAACAATGGTGTGGACTCATCCCAAGAAAAGATCTTAACATAAATGTCGCGAATGAAATAAATCTCGCAAGTCGGCTAACAAAATCACGTCTAAATACTGACACTCGGCATACACTGGGTAACTTGGCACATGAAAAAACACTCGGCATGCACTGAGTAACTCGGCACATGAAGGAACACTCGGCATACACTGGGTAACTCGGCACATGAAGAAACACTCGGTATACACTGAGTAACTCGGCACATGAAGAATCACTCGTCATACACTCAGTAACTCAGCACATGAAGGAATGCTATAGTAACTTGGCACATGAAAGAAAATAGGGTTACTAGACACATGAAGAAAACAAGGTTGCTAGGCACATGAAGGCTCTGCTAGGTGAACAAAATGAGCAGGATAACAAGGCAACCCAGGATGCTCATACATCACAATTTGCATATTAAGTGTCAATAAATTTGTGAGATGTAGTATCCCAAATGACAGGTGGAAATTGCACGCAATAAATAGTAGCACGTAGCTTACCATTATGATAATCGAAAATGTGGTAGTTGGACTTTTTGTCAGATATTAAAACATGATTCATTTAACCATAATCAAATCATTGTTATTGGATTTTTCTAAGTATCTATAGATTTCTTATGCACCAGATAATTTCTACAGGAGTCATCTCGTTGTGGATGCTAATGACGATGCATGCAGCAGCAGGGGTCTGATCAGAGGAACGAAACATTAGTTCCAGCCACCGTTTCTGCTCTCATTCACTAGTCGAACCAGCGGGACAGAGAAATGAATCCAGGGCTGAGGTTGGTGGAGGGAGAGCACTATTAGACTACGGAAGGGCATTGCATTTATGCATTACTCCCAGCCGAATAGATAGATCGATGGAAGCAGCTTCAGGCCCACCAAGACAGATAGAGAACCAATATGCTTTCCTTTGCTTGATGACCATGCCCTGTTCGCAAGCTCTCACTTTAGAAGAGGTAGAAGATGCTGAGAGAACGGAGCGCATTGGTCTGAATAGGAGGTGATAAAAATAAAGTATTATTTTGCTGCTGCACAACTAACAGTACACAGGAGGTTGTGCTGTCTCTGCGCTCTATTTTCACAAGAATGAAGACACCTTTCAAATTTCAGCTTGCCGAACCAGAAAATTAGACAACTCAGTCAATACAAGATGTTTTAAAAAAAAATTCATAGATAGGTTGTGAGAGTGAAGGTAATTTGGAGAATAAAATGGCTCTACTGACGGTTACATTTCCCTGGCATGCGCTAAATGGAAGCTCACACAGACATGTCAGCTGGAAGGCTTTTTTCAGATATTAGATTCAACACACAGACAATTGTGGAACCACAGACAACGTGGTCTGAATGTCTTTTGACCCAAAAAACAAATGTTCCGTTTTTTATGAATGTATTCTCAGCTTTAATGTTTGAATGCCTGCTCATGCCGGAGAGGAATCGTTTCTGATGCAGAGAGAACCCTAGAAAATCATTGGCATAAAGAACTATTGTACCAGCTTTGACACTTTCAATGTTTGTGGGGAATTAAACCATGTTTCAAAGCCTTGAAATGATTGCAAAAGTGAAGAAATAGAGTCCAACAGGGGCTTTGAAACCCTCATCTGTCTCTGGATTGAGCCCTGCCAAAGATGGAACTTCTTTCAGTGCAAGCACATAACAATGTCCATGACGGATCATATACGAAAACCTTTTAGCACGAGGATGAAGAAGGGATTTAGGGATCTAGCCTGAGTAAAAATCTCATCAAAGTCACCTTAGAAGGGCTTCACACATACATTTTCTCCCTGCCCCCTGGTTTTGCCCTCTTTATGTTCAACATTGCATATTGAACCACCCAGCCATGGTGGAGAAATCAAGAACTTGAAAGAATGTTCTAGAGATTTGCCTTATGTTTTTCTTGGTATGATGAAGTGGTGAAATCCTCAATAAGCAATCTGAAGACGGTTCTCAATAGTGACCTGAGAATCAAAGAACGTTCTAGAAATTGAAAGAAATTCAACTTTTGATTTTTTGAATTAAAAAAATAAAAATACCCTTGGAAAAATTAGATCCAACCAATCATAAAACAGAAATTAGTAACTAAAAATTAATTTAAAAAATAAATTGAATTGAGAACTTTCAGAGTTCTCTAATTTTACTCATAAAAATTAATTATGCCCCACCACCGGAAACATTAGTTCCCTACCTATGTATAGGCAGGGACTAAAAATACTTTTGCCATTGAATTGAACGGACATTAAATTTAAGAAGAGATCGTCGGGACGTATCAAAGATGAAATTAATGAATAGCACATACCTAAAATACTTTTTAAAAAAAAATCCATATTTAATAGTTTGAATGTATTGAAAGTTATCTTTATTCTTCACATGATTTCATTCCACATCTCATCAAAGTCACCTTAGAAGGGCTTCACACATACATTTTCTCCCTGCCCCCTGGTTTTGTCCTCTTTATGTTCAACATTGCATATTGAACCACCGAGCCATGGTGGAGAAACCAAGAACTTGAAAGAATGTTCTAGAGATTTGCCTTATGTTTTTCTTGGTATGATAAAGTGGTGAAATTCTCAATAGGCAATCTGAAGATGGTTCTCAATAGTGACCCGAGAATCAAAGAACGATCTAGAAATTGAAAGAAATTCAACTTTTGATTATTTGAATTAAAAAAATAAAAATAACCCAGGAAAAATTAGATCCAACCAATCATAAAACATAAATTAGTAACTAAAAATTAATTTAAAAAATAAATTGAATTGAGAACTTTCAGAGTTCTCTAATTTTACTCATAAAAATTAATTATGCCCCACCACCGGAAACATTAGTTCCCTACCTATGTATAGGCAGGGACTAAAAATACTTTCGCCGTTGAATTGAACGGACATTAAATTTAAGAAGAGATCGTCGGGACGTATCAAAGACGAAATTAATGAATAGCACATACCTAAAATACCTTTTTTTTAAAAATCCATATTTAATAGTTTGAATGTATTGAAATTTCATTCCACACGTCAAATTATTTAAAAAATTCATATTAATATAAGACACATGGTTAAGAACATTATATATATATATATATAGTATTTAACAATTATTTGAATTTTTACAACAATAAAATGTTTTGTATTAGGTTTTATGATTTGAATTGTATTTATAAGTGAAAAAGTTGTATATCATTAATACAAGTAAAGTGGGTTTAATTATAGAAGAAACTTTTGTAGTTAAGTTTGTTTGAATTTAGGAAATGTTGAGATGGGTGACCTTAAGAAAAGTTTGTAAAAAATATCTCAGACTTATCTAGCAATATGAAGTGTTACCTTTTGATCAATCTATCTCCTTTAAGATTTTTTAAAGTATAATTGTTAATAATCAATTAGAAGGATTAGAAAATATTAATTTTGGGTTTGGTATTATGACTTTGATTTTATTTCTCAATCTAGGTATTGAAATTGGATATGCTTTAGATTCATTATCTTCATAGTGGACTAGTTTTTTGTGTTTATTCATAATGTTGATCTATAGTTAATAGAGTGGTTACAAGAACAACATTACACTCTTAATTTGTGGATGTAGATCATATTTTACAAATATATATATATATATATATATATATATATATATATATATATATATATATATATATATATATATATATATATATATAACAAGTTTAATTATCGACTAGAGGCATTGTTTTATGAACTTCTAATGGGCAATCCCTTCAAATTAGAATATAATCATTCATATATTTTCTCATGTATTACCATAAGTTTCTATTATTAATTAAATTCACAAGATAAAGAAAATAGACAATATTTATATCTACTTGATGTTAATCTCTAAATCTATGAGGAAACTTCTTAACTTACAAATAATATTAATTAAAATTAATAAAATTATACAACTACATGATAATTTATCATTGATGACATCTTGTAAATTGATAAGAAGAAGAAAAAAATGCACATCAAATAATCTAAAGATATTAATCAAACATTTCATATAGTTCATTAAGACAACGATGATTTATGTATTAGTTATCCTTAAGTCCAAATGTACCAATTCAAATTTTACTAACTTCAAACAAATTTTTCAAACTCATAAAACCACTCTATCCATGTAAGTCAAATTATTCTTTCATCACTAACTCTCTATTCAATATATGTCAACTAATAGTAAATAACATGCATCACACATATAACATTCACACATATCTGACACCAGGATTTGATGTGGAAACCCAATTTGGGGAAAACTACCAATTAGCATGCTACCATTGTTTCACTCTTTTGAAGTGAGCTCAGTTAAGAGCCAACCCTATTAAAGGTGACAAAACACACCATTAGGTGTGACCCTGTTAAAGGATGTAATCACCCTATTAGGAGTGACCTTTTTAGAGGGATTTGGATTATTTAATTAGAATGTCACTTTGATTAAAGGATTTACAAATAACTATTGGGCCAACCTTGAATAAAGGATTTTGACTACCACAATGGTTAGAAAGTAATAGCTAGATTTGATCTATTAAGATACAACTCACTTTGCAAATTTAGATCTCCATTTGATTCATTTGGTGGTTCATTGACTGGAATTCATTATATTATCCAACTCTGATTTGCTTTGCAGAAATAGTAATCTTCCATAAATAACAACTCTATGTTGAGATAACCCTTATTGAAAGATAAATCAAAAATATTTTGGGTGATGCAAGATTTCCTTTATACCTAGAATGATCATGCATCAGACACCCAAGGTAATTTAGAAGTGGTCGTGTTACATCTCAGGTGTTCAGAGAAAAAATGAGATAGCTAGCATCCTCCCTTAATAGTCATGATGAATCTTCAATAGGTCGTCATTTCTATTTGACTAAATATTATTAATATGTTTTGTTTCTTGTGCTTGTGCCAACGAAACTATCCATAATGTATGCAATCTCCTCTATAGTGTTGTTGGAATATTCAATTGTGCTTCTATGACTTCATCTTCAACACCTCCTTTGTGATACTTTGTCAAATCTAAAAAGCCAAATACTAGTGACAACCCTCCTTTGTCTTCAAGGCTATCTTCCATTCATCTCCCTCTCTAATATAAGTTTGGCGATATCCACACTTCATATCTATCTTTGTGAAATAAATAGATCCACTCAAAATATCCATAATATCATCCATCCTTGGTAAGGGAGATATGTAATTGATATTGATCTTGTTGATGGCTTTAGAATCTATACACATCCTTCATTCTCCATTTTTATTTGGTGCTAATACTTAATGTACAACACATGGACTCAAACTCTCTTGAGTTATCCCCTTCTACAATAACTCTTTTACATATCTATTTAATTCTTCACTTTCTACTAGAGTCATTCTATGAGTTGTCTTATTCAATAAAATGGCTCTTGGAATTAAATACATCTGATGACTGAGCTTTCTCACTAGTGGAAATCCATTAGACACGTTATCAAATACAATATCCTAAAACTCATCCAACAAATCTACAACTTTTGTTGGTACATCTTCTACTTCCTCTTTTCATCATTTGAAAATTAAAGCAGATCACTTATGTTCATGCCTCATACCTTCTAGAAACTTTCTTTGATCAACTAAACAAACTGTGGCATTATTACATACCTCTTCTTTTATTTCCTTCAAGAGCTCCAGCTTATGTCGCTTTCTACCCTTTGTCAAAGAAAAGGTATTTTTATACCGGTCATGCATTGCATGATGGTCAAACTACCACGGCCTTCCCAAGAAAAAATGACAAGCATCTTGTTCGACCTCATAATTAGATCAATGACTATGGAACAAAGATCGATTTAGGGATAGTTAATCCATACTGAATATCTATATTCCACTTATGAATTCTCATTTGATTATTATCCTAGGGACGTATTACTTTAAATGGGTCTTATGCACTAAGAACTAGAGTTTGTCATGCTATAGGAAACTTTACCGAAAGAAATGTCTATTATATGGTTGCAAGAAGTAAGGTGTAGAATGGAAATGACTTTAAAAAATTGTTAAATCAAAATCTTAAACTAGAATGATTGATAAGCACACTAAACCTACACATTCCATTGGTTGTAGGAACATGCATCTACTTCTGAAACACAGGGAATTATTGAAATGAAATCTATCCTAATAGCAAGAAGAAAACTATGATGATAAGTATTACTTTCCAAGTGGGTTTCATTTGGTGAGCATCTAGAAAATTCAAATGAAATTATGCACTCAAAAAATTCTTTCCATTAATCTCTAAAATGTAGAGTACATTATTGCAAAAATCAATAAAAGGTTATTTCTGAAAACCAATAGTCTATTACATTTTTTTCTCGTATTTTTATATCCTATGCAGCAGATAGTAGAGTTATTTAAAGGAAAAACTTCTAACTACCAACTAAATTCACCAAAGAAAAAGGCTAAAACATTATTTTAGTAGGGGATAAGGTTCATTCAATGACATAATAGAAAATTATTTATTTAATACAAATATGGGAATCTAGGAGCCTTTCATCCCTTAATTTTTTTTAGACTAAAAGAAAACCTTATGACTTGGCTAAGTTAGCTAACAATGCAATTGATTTCAATTCAATCTTTATGATACTATTGTAGGACCAAATCTTATGCTAACTACTTCAGGCATGTTTATGTTTTACTCCAGCTAACTTATGCATCACAAATATTAAAACCAAAATTGGAGGCAAAGCTTCCACACAAGTTATGCAACATATTTACTCATCAAATGATTAATTATAATTAAAAGAATTTTCATGGAAGACTTAGTAATATTTTATATTGCGTATCATTAAAATAATTATCCACAAGTTTTTATCTTAACCCATCAAATAACAAAGAATTAATCAAAGTCTTAGTGGATGCATGCCACTTGAGAAAGAGATCGTAACATAAACTTATAAACCATAAAAGACCATCAAATTTAGAGTCTCAAGGGAACCTAGACTTAACAACTTATAATAAAAAGATGGGTAATATTCTATACCATCACATCCATATGTATATTATCATACAAAACCTCATCATGATAGTTCCCAATCTTAAACTTTATGAAACATTGTGCATTAACCAAGGCCTTGTGTTCCTTTTACAACCAATCAATTTGGTAGGGGATTTGGATGTTTCTTTCTTTCTAACTTTAACTTATTAATCACTTCCTTAGAGATAATATTATCTATAATACCACTATCAATAATGATATTACATACTTTACCTTTACATTTTCACTTGGTGCGGAACAAATTCTTCATTTGTTCAAGTTCATTCTCATCACTCAGCAAGTCTCTTCTAATAATCAGGAGTTCTCCTCTTTTAACATATTTATAATGTGATGATTTGGCATCTTCATCCACATGTACAACTCCTTCATTACCCTTAGGTCTTCTATTGGTTCTCCCTTGATGTTGAGGTTACTCATAAGCTTGATGTCCTTCTTCTCTACAAGTGAAACATGTCCCACAAAAACCTCCTCTTCATGTTTCTTGACCTCTTCCTCTTCCTCACTATTCCCTATTGTTTTGATTGTGAGAATGATTAAAATTATTTCCTCTCTAATTATAACTACAACTGGCCTTAACACTCTTTTTTGTATCTTCATTTCAGCCTCCATAAGATTGTTTGTTAGATATTCCACAATGACCTATTCCACCTTGCTTTCTTTTGAACATCTTGTTCAACTTCTCTTCTACCCTTAAGAAAAATGGGTATGCATCTTCAATACTGGGCATTCTAAGTAGACTTGAGACCTCTTAAATACTTATCCATAATCCATTAAGGTAATGGTAAACTCTCTCCTTGCTATCTTTCTAATGGCATGTTTGAATGAGGACTTGATAGAACTCTTCCATATACTCATAAAAAAATCTTCATGTTTGCTTCAACCCTTATATTTTCTTTAATAGATCAGGCTTATAATAAATAGGAATAAATTTTCTCTTCACTTTTTCCATCATCCAATCCCATCTTGTGATTTTCTCTTTTCTTCTTCTATTTCACTCCAATTGAATCTCTTGCTACCATATTTTTGCATGACCCTTCAGTTTGGCCTTTGCAAATTTGATTCTCCCAAGATCTTTGATATCTTATTACTCAAAATATTCTTATAATTCATTGATCTAGTCCATCAATTCCTTTGGGTTAAGATTTCCCAAAAGTGTAGAGACCTCAATCTTAGGTCTTTTTCCAATCCTAGAAATAGCCCTAAAAAACCTCTCTTCCTCAAGATCCCTAGATGATTTTGCTCCATGTTCAACATTTCCTTCTTTTAAAAATTAATCCTCACTTTCATCGCTTGTTAAAATATCCATCCCTCTATGAATACCATCTTGCAATGCTTTCACTTGCCTCTAGAGGGCTATAAAACCATCTTCTATCACACATTTGGCTCTTTTGCCAATGTTCCTTTGTAGAGGTATTCTGGCACTTATCACTCAAATGTACAACCAAAGTCTTGGTGCAAATTGCCTTACATTCGATGATTTGTCTACACAATCAACAACTTCTTCTTTGATACCACTTAATTAAGGGTATCCACCTTAATAATACAAAATAGAAATAGAGAAATAACAGCAAGTTGCAAGAATAGAAAGTTGGCTTCTTATTATCTCCAAAAGTGGAATTACAAATCTCAGAAATATAATATGCATAGACACATGGAAAATTTCCTTACAATATTCTATAACCCAAAACCACCATAAAATATCCCCCAGAACTATCCTAGATGACCCAATGGGTCTTCTTTATATAGGCAATTTTCCACCAACTAAGTAGGTTCTATAAATTTTAACTTGAGACCCTGAGGCCAACCAATCTTAAAGTATTCTTAGCATTCATACTTTATACAATAGAGTAGGCCCCAATAACATTTAGAACCCAAAAGAAACTTTGAAGGAAATTCATTTTCATCCATTTTAGATGGTGGGACTTTTGAGGACCATAACTCATCATTAGTTGCTCCAATGACTATTATGACCTCATTTTGAAAATGACATGAACTTTTCCATAGAACCTAATTTGCACAAGCTATAGCTAACTGGTGCTTGACCCTTTTTTGTTTCCTTTAAAGCCCTCAAAGTTGAGTTCAAATTTATTATATTGTGTGGCCAATACTAAACATTATTTATAACTTCACAAATAGACTTGATATTACAATAAAACTTTACTAGAAGTTTGATATATCTAAAATGAGCTCCCAAGGAATAAATTAGAACATTTTTAGCTCAAACAACTAACTTAATAAAAATAGTAAGCTTCCATAAATAGAAACTATGCACTAATATAGCCCTTAGTGAAAGATAAATCAAAAATATTTTTGACTAATGTAAGATTGCCCTTACACCCAAGATGCTCATGCATCAAAATAATGAAGAATTTGAAATGTCCATTTTAGGTGAACTATCTTTTTTCCTAGGATTTTTGTAAATTTGGAAATAGATTTTTTATTTTTCAAACTAAGTATGATGTATAGATGTTTTAAAATTTTATAATGGGATAATTCCTATGAAAATGCTAATAGTCATATAATCTAAGTTAAGCAAGAATGACAATTCTCTTAAAGAAAACCAAACTCGCTAAAAACCTATGAGAGGATTTTTTTGTGTATAACAAACTCAAGGCCTGATAATCTAAAAGAAATAGGATATTTGAAAGGTTTTAGGTTTCTTTCAAAGAGACACATGTACAAGAAGTGAAGAGAATATTCAACTACAAAAAAAGAACCTTGGATTTGGTTTACGGTACCCAAGAGGTAAATATTTTGTCATGAAAACATATATAGATGTAGATTAGAATACTAGTTTGGATGATCAAAAGGGTTCTTGTGGAAAAGCATTCTTTTTGGGAAACAATCCTATTTCATCATTTAGTAATCTAAACAAGCTTCAATCTCTCTATACATTGTTGATGCAAAATACATAAAAATTATTTTTAGTTGTATTCAAGTTCTTCAAATACGAAAAACTTTAAAATATATCAAAGTATGATGGTCCAATATCTATATTTTTTTTTAATCATTCTAGTGTCATTAATACTTCTAACATGGTCCAATAATGTAGTCAATGACTAAACACATGCCCATAAAATACCATTTATTAAGGGAATAAGTGGAAAATAAATAAGTAAAATTGGAATATGTTACTACTAAATATAAAGTTGTAAACATATGTATGAAGTCTCTTCCCAAAGATACATTTCATTTTCTTAGAAAAAAGTGATGGGTTAAAACCTTTGGTTTGAACCATTAAGGTTATTATATGTAGCAAGGAGCTCTTCATTTAATTATCTTACAACTATGGCTTCATTTTTCCTTGATGTCAAAGAAAGAGAAATTGAGATAAGGAGATTAGTTTAGCAATGGGGACATTATATATTTAATTAAATTTATTTGAGAGGTTGTAATCAATAAAAGGGGTAGATTATTACTGTGAAATATAAAATGGTTATCAATGGTAGACAACCACTTTATACATATATTGGAAGACCAAAAATCTGGTCCTTACACCAAATCTAACTTGTATAGCCTAAGAACATGAAGGGATACAAATACAAGGCCTAACCAAAGGAGGTATTTAGGTTACTTCCTTATGTGGATGAAAAAGAAGGTTATAAATGATTAAAGAGATGTTGGAGAGTAAGATAAAATAATAGATTTGATCATTTATGATAGTAGATGCAAGAAAGAGACATAGGAATGTGTGTACCTAAAATAAGGGAAGAAAGAAGGTAGTTGAAGAGTGATTTTATGTCTAGTAGATTCCCAAAATCAACTAATCTCCACTCCTGGCAATCTGCATTCTATAAATCTAAATTGGGTAGTTCTCAGTTATACTTCAGAAGCATGTCAATTTTCACCACCACATAATAGGTATAGGTAAAACTTTACAAGTATAGGTTAGACTTGGAAACCTATACCTAAAATTGACACTAATAAAAACTAAAAGTGGATTTGGAGAGTTCATCCAAATGGGTATCTAGCTCTATATCAAAACTATACTCTGAACTGATGCATGCACAAAAAAGAGAGGGAGAGATTATTGGGGGAAGTAGCTTCACTTGGTCCAGTCCCTATTTAGGAATTAACCTTGAAATGTAATTGATAAAGCATGAGTAAATATAATATATATTTGAATAAATTTTTCATTGATCTCATATTGCAAGTAGATAACAAGAACAAGCAAATATTGGCCAAGGTAATTCATAGCAAACAACATGAATATATAAATAAGGCATAACGTGTACTTGATTAAAGAAATATATTTCTATTAATAATCATGAGTGATAATTATTCTAGTTAAGAAGGGATTCTAATGAAATATAAGAAAGAAATAATTTTATGCATGTATAGTGTAAAACATATAATAAGGAAAAGGAAATACTTGAAATATATCATGCGGAAACTAAAACTACGAAAAGATAATTTCACCATAGTTAGAAGTAAAACTATTTTAAAACAAAGCAATTGTTAATGAGATAGAAATCAAGCTTTAATAAAGGTAAGACTTAAGTTTGGAGTTGTGATTCTTCTTTAAGAGAAAAAAAAATGTTAATCTCTAAGCCTAATTTTCTTGTTACTGTCTAACACTTAGTCATTTCCAAGGTAGCATTGGTCAGTCATCATTATGACCAAGCCATCCAAAGAAGGCCAAGTTACAAAGGACTTGTTTACATTTCATTTAAGGTCTTCTTTAAGAGAAAAAAAAAGTGTTAATCTCTAAGCCTAATTTTCCCGTTACTATCTAACACTTAGCCATTTCCAAGGTAGCATTGGTCAGTCATTACCACGGCCGAGCCATCCAAAGAAGGCCAAGTTACAAAGGACTTGTTTACATTTCATTTCATGTCGAGAAAGTCAAAGGTTACTGAGCACCCCAGTAGAGATCGAGTCAGCATACATGTCGAGTATCACAAAAGAGACTGAGCATTTGGAAAGTGAAATAACGTCGAGTGAGTCAGTTTATATCGAGTGTATAGAAGTCGAGTGACAGTATGAATGTTAGTTATGGATGAGTGTTAGAGCATTCAAGTGCCAGGTATACCATTTTTGGCATATGAGTTTGTAATGGCACAAAAATTTATGTAAATCATTTTACCCAGCTTCTGCATGATATTTAAATATTGTAGAGATAGTTAAGGAGGAGATTATACATTTTGTCAGAAGGTATTAATCCCAAGAAAGGCAGATTGACCAATCTAAAAATTAGAAGGGAAAACAAAAAAAAAGGATGAATTATGAATTGTTGATTAAGATCTAGAACTATCTACAATTATCTATTTAAGAAGGGTTCCAACCATAAGATCATAAAAATGATTGGAAAAGAGTATAAAAATGGAAAAAAGGGTGGAGGTGGAAGTTTTGGATTTGGATGAGGAAGTTGGTGAGGGTAGAAGAAGGTCGGGAAGAATTGCTAAGACCTGTGGAAGATTTAAGCAACTGGCTTGTCACTCTCAAGAGGAGGAGGAGGATGATACTAACTCTAAGGAGAGTGACAAGAACTCGAGGGATAGCCAGGAGAAGGAGAAAGATGAAACAAACAAAGAGGTAGAGGAATGGGATGATACCCTGGAAGGTACTTGGGATTTTAATATAGGAAATCCCATCAAAGAGCCCTTTTTTGACCCCACCCATGTCTCTGCAACCATCACCCAGCATCCAACTGACAACTAGGAGAACTCCAAAACCATGTTTGACTCACCTGACACTATCTCCTCCCCGGTCAAAAAAGATTGTTTGCTAAACCTAAAGCCCCCCACTGATAATCTTGTAATATAGGATAGTAGAAAAACTCTAACAAACAACAAGGCTTTAAAGTTGGGAACAGAGGAAAAAGGGGAGGTTAACCCCAAGGATCTCCAGGAGCTCAAAGATAGGTGCAATGCTGTGGAGGAGAGCTTCTCCCTGTTCTCTAAGTTCACCCTTAAGGTGACTCATGCAACTGCCACTACTCTTCAACTATTGGCTAGTGAGTCTGAGGAGGACAACCTAGGGAAGAAGGACTCAAAGTTTCTCTATGGCTTCCCTGCTAAAGATTGGGCCAAGGTGCTCCTAGCTAGAAAAGGAAAGAAGAAAGATGTCACTTAGTGGCCCTTTTTTTTCTGATGTGTTTGGTACTTTGTTGGTTTTCACTCTCCATCCTTTGGTGATGGTCTTTTTTTGGTTAAACTAAGTTCTAGGCTATAGGTGGTACGATGTGATGACCACCTATATGCTTTTTGTTAAACTATTCAACTTTGTTGGTCCTAAGGGTTGGATCTCGGGTACTTTTAATTATTGTTATTCTACTACTTTTGTTTTTGATGTCAATCGTTAAGGGTGTTGTGTGTGGTTCTCTACTAGTTGTTGGCCAGACTTTTGCGAGTTGTGCCACCACTATTGTAATGGGGTCATCCCCCTAGTATTGGCTACTTTTATATCAAAAACAATGAGTGGAAGTAAGTGTAAAGGAGCGAACAAGCTAAGAATAGAGCAAGCAAGCTAAGATAGGAGATTAGATAGAGAAATCTAGCAGTGAAGGAAAAAACAAAGATATCAGATAAGGAGATCATTTTTAGATATTGAAGATAGGAGATCTATAAATAGCTTTAAGATAAAACCAAAGAATCAAGTACTGAATCATATTTGACAGATTAAATCAGGGTGGTTATAATAGACCTATTTAAATCTCCTAACTGAGTCATTACTGTATTGTAAGTTTAAAATCCTTTAACAAGGTAAGATCTAACAATCTTAAAATATTTTAAGAGAGAAGACCCCTCAAAGGGTAGATCATATGATATTATCAAATTGTAGCTCTAATAGGAAAACTTTGTTGTTGTAGTAGTAAATATTTGTGGGTTTTATTCCCACCCTAGTTTTACCTTCATCTTGAAATGTTTTTGGGTTACCAAAATCTTTTGTATTATGTATTGATATATTCATGGATGTTATGCTTAGATAGAGTTAATTTCAACATTGCAAGTTTATGTTATATGGTATGAGATCTAAGATATGAGATAGATTAGGTCTGAATACAATTAATTATTTTATTAGTGAAAAGTTTTAAAGATCTTGATTCACCCCCACTCTCAGTATCTTGTTTCCCATTAATATTTCCAACAAAAAAAGGTTAATGAACAAAGAATAATAGAGTGGGATTAAAATTTGCATGGCATGTGATTAA
The DNA here is from genome assembly GCA_028749045.1 of Cupressus sempervirens. Classification (NCBI taxonomy): domain Eukaryota; kingdom Viridiplantae; phylum Streptophyta; class Pinopsida; order Cupressales; family Cupressaceae; genus Cupressus; species Cupressus sempervirens. Next base: position 172,143,929 of record CM053792.1, on the reverse strand, counting down.
GGAAAAAGTGGGATAAGTTATTAAAGGTTATAAACCATTCAAAAGAGATGTCTTTCTACATTAAGCCATAAAGATATGATTGATATTTGAAAAACATAAGAAGAAAAATTTGTGGAGTTAAAGAAAGAAAAACACATCGTATACACCAAGTTTATGAAGAAGATTATTTGTTGACTTGTGAGAGTTGTGATTTGTATGAAGATAATTGTAGGTTTATGAGAATATTGTAAAAATTCTACAACATATTTATGATCATCTTATTGTAGGTTTAAGAAAAGAACTAGAGAAAATTGAAGAAGAGAGATATAACAAAATTTGTGAAGACAATTTGAATAAGAGGTTAATTATATTACATGTTATAATAGTAATTAGTTCTTGTTTCCGGTGCTATGAAATAATTGGACTCATACTTCTTTAGATCGTTATTCGAATAATTACAATATATTGTTCATTAATATTTTTCTTATTGATATTTTAATGGCTAATGTTAATACATTTTAAATTAGTTGTAAATTATGTTTATGAGTGAGTTTGTTAATTAGCATATGAGCCAATGTAAAGACATATTAATGTTTAGACCTTTAAATTTATTTCTTTATTTATTGGGTTGGTGGTCACAAAGTGAATTAGGTATAGAAAGAAGATTAATACAAACAATATATTAGTCATGGTCTTCTCCAGCACGGGTTCTCACATAGACTTCTTATCGTGTTGTTCATTATTTGATTTCTTGTGAGTTATTTAAGATAGAATCATGAAGTAATTAATACTTATTAGAAGATAAAAACATATTATTTTATTGATTTGCCCCCCTCTCATTATAATTTTGTTCTTCAAGTGTTTAGATTTTAGTTGTATATTCTCGTTCTTAGCTCTTTTAAACTATACAAAGTTAAGTGGACATGTCCACATTAAGTTAGTCTAGCCTTTCTTTAAAAATTTATTCTCTATTAATGTTTCTTACATCGATGGAACCATTAATATATTTTTATTCCCTCTTATAAATATCTTTCCACCAATCACCAATACTGTTTGAGAATAAGCTTTTAAAAAAAATGTTTGGTTAATTTGTCTTGTATTTATGTAATTGCCAAAAAATAGTTTTACCTTACCATATTAGTATAATATCTAGTTTTATGAGTTTAACAATATCTAGAGAAGAGTCATTTGCATTTATGTTTCTCTATTTTCTTAGAGTTTGTACTCTATAAACATGTTCCTTCACTATAACAACTAAGAGTTCTCCTATCTCAATCTTGTAAATAGATTATAATGAAACAACCTTATTCCTATTTTTCAATAGGAGTTATTTCTATCTTTGTATTTTCCTTTAGTAAAGAAAATTATAGTTTTGCCCCCATTGCAAAATAAATTTTACATGTGTAGGAATTTCTTTAGAATAAGTTAAAATTTTCAATTAGTTTCATTCATTCAATATTTTCTTTTGTAATTTATTGCATATGGAATTATTAAAAATGATCTAGGTGCATCCTTTTGTAAGGTAGTTCATGGCATATGTTTCCATTCTTATTTATTGGAGCAATTTGTTGAGAACCATTAGACACAATTTAGAGTGTTTATTCTTTTAGACCATTGTTCAACATGTCCAACATTTAAAATTCTAGTGGTTGCTCAAATTATTTCACTTTGATTTGACTCTAATTAAATTTTCTTATCGTTTTTGAGTGTTAAAAAATTTGTCTTTTGATGATTGATGTTTGTAAGATACATTATCAACATGTTTCTTACAATCAACTTGAGTTATTGTAGATGATCTTACATCTTTATCATATGAAATCCTTAGATCTTTAAGAATATTTCTAGTTGCTAAGATTTTGTATAATATCTAAATATTTACTTACATCAGTGGCAACATCACCTATACTCTCTTATGCTACTAAATCTCATTAAGCTAGCCAATTATCACCAAATTTTAGAATTCTTCTAGTGAGTGTATATGCCTTTTTGAACCCTAGCTTTGTAGGTTCCTATACACGTCTCAATTATATCACTTTATAACAACACTTAAATATGGTCACCAGTCCTTATTAATTCCCCTACATCACCACATTGATTAATTAACTAAATTTTTATATCATCACATTCTTATTAGTTAATCAATTATTATTTAGTAGTTGATTTATTGATAATTAGTTAGTTATTTTAACTGATATTAAATATCAGTATTATCCTCTCCATTAATTAGTGTTGTGAGGGTTGGGGCTTCAACCTCTAATAGTGTTATTTCTAGTGAACAAAGGGATGTTTGTGCTACTAAAACTATTGGTCCAAAGGTGAAACCTCACCCAATTACATGTTCCAAGATTACTCTTTTTTTATGTGTGGTAGAGCTGGTGGAAAATGTTGATTTCCACCAATGTGGATTGATCTACAAATTTATTAGCTATTGGACCTCTCTTCTTGATATGCATCATTGGGTTTCAAATTCTTGGAGATTGTTAATTACTAGAAACATTGAACTCTTCCCTTGTGGAGGTAATTTTTATTGTTTTGTTTACTTCTATGAGGAACATGATTTGATTTTGAGATAATTATGGGTGTGGGGAAATGATGCTCTTGACTAAACCTTAGTCAACTTCCTTTAACCCTCACATTGAACCACTGAATGTGTTTCTAATGTAGGTTCATCTCCCAAATCTATCCCTTCATTTTTGGGAAAATTCTTGCTTTGAGGCCATTGGCTACTCTTGTCATTTCTTAAAGGTGGATAAGACTATTATTGTAGCGAGCCATTCCACTTTTCTCGCGTTTCAATTGATATTGGCATCTCTACTCCCCTCTAGAGGAATGTGAATCTCATTTTTGGTGAGACATCTTGGACCTCATCAGTGGATTTTGAGGACTTTCTCTTTTGTTGCAAGAAGTACTTCTCAACTATACATTTGGCCATTGAATGTTCTCTCTTGATGTGAGGGTGTTGCCACTAGGTAAAAGGATGCAAATAATGATTGTTTGACTATCTTGGCCTCTAACTCTTCCTCTAATTACTTTGTTAGTGATGCTCTTGTTCTATCTTCTACCATTACAATGGTTCCACCTCATGTTTCTTAGTAAATACCCTCTAGAAGAGTGAACTCATCTCCAACTTTTGTTTCTTATGATATGCTCCAAATTAAGATTACTAGGGTTGGGCAAGACTTTTCTCTTGTTGATGTTATTGTTTCTTCTATCTTTGAGGATCTAACATGTCAACATGTTGTCTTTGATGATGTTGTGGATTCTACTCGTGGTGGTGGGGAACCCTTTGATTGTATTTCCTAAATAGTTGTTCATTGACAAAGGAAGAAACATAGTACAATCATTCTTCTCCATCCAATGTTGTAGTTACATTGTCTACCCACTATTGATGTAGGATAGTAGTTATGCAACTAGTCTATTGTCAATAGTCCTCTCGTGACCTTATTGTGTTTCATTACAACTAACACCTCTACTCTTGTGGTATGGTTTTGTAAGCGTCAACCCATTTTAACTTTTTGTTATAATCAAAAACTTGTTATTTTTTATATTTAATCTATTTCCAAAGTTATAAGCACATGATTAATTAACTCTAAAATTATTATTTTATCCATACATGATTAATTAATTAATTTAAATACATGCATCTATAATTAGTTAATTATGAAAGTAAATAATTAATTATCTTTACATATTATTTTCTTCTTCATGAAAATTACTTAATTGTCATATGTAATCAGTCAACACCACTATTATTGTAACATCTCCATATTCACTCAAAAAATCCAAGATTTGAACCCACGTATCCATTTCTATTATAAAGAATAATGCCCATGTTGCATTATAGGAATTAAGGACAAACATATATATACTTTGAAGCAATATATTTCTTTTTCCAAATTAGCAAATATTTTACATACATTTCCTCTAGTCACTCAACCAAGTGTTTTCTTGGATAGAGTAAATGTGCCTTAAGTTATATTTTAATAAATTATTTTTTTAACTCTAGTTTTCATTCTTTCATCTTCATGAATCCAATGTGAAATGGATCATTTTTATATGATTTTGTGAGTTCTTAATGTTAGGTTATAATTTACTATTTTCTACATTTAGTCTTAGAGGTTGAAAATTCATTATTTTCTAATTCTTTTCATTTGATGTTGAATTGCATGTAGAGAGTTGTGTGATCCATATAGATTATTATTTTTTAAAGATATTTTAGATTCTTAGAGAGAGCAATTTGATAGCTTTTTCAAAAATAATTTACATTAAATTTTTAGATAAGTATCAAAGGAGAATGTCTAACAACCTAAAACATTTTCAAGTAGAAAATTCATTCACTATTAATGAAGATGATATTGCAATGCTAAAAAAATAGTAAAAGATAACTTTCAACAACTTTAATTCACTTTCAATCATAAAATTAGAATGATATGAAATACATGAAGTGATATCCAATAAGAATCTACACATTATATGTACCTCTCCCTCAAGTAGTATGATAAGGAATAGATCTCAAGTACATAGGAATAATATAAAGTTCTCACAAAAATTTGTCTAATACTCAAAATTAAAGATAGTATCATTAATAACTTGGGTATATAATGCATCATAAACATACCTCTCATCCATGCTAATATAATAGATCATGAAATCAACCACATATATACAAGTGGTCAAAATTAATGTACCTAATAAGTGGTGTCTAGACAAGTTAAAGCTTAATTGTATGAGGTAATCCTCTAAGATCTTATAAGTTCCTCCTACTTGATCAAGGAAGGATCTCTACATCTACCATTAGGATGCCCATTTATTCCCCATCCATTAATCACAGTGTAGACATGTCATCCAATACAAAGGTCTAGTACAACATAATAGTAATTATTACGTCTTGATTCATTATCTTAATATCATATATACAAACTCTAAATCCAAGCATTAAACATACATGGAATGGATTTCACAATACACAGTCCTAAATAGAAGCATGTCAAATAATCATTTCAAGATAACTAATGTTCATAACATATATTTTCCATCATCTGATGCACATATGAACATAAACCATTAAAATGAACAAATAATTGCATCCCATACAATGAAGTTTTAAATATGATGTTACATATCTTCTCAATAATGCATGCATAAGATAGTACTACATGCATTCTAATAAATGAACAATTGAAGTATCCAAACATACCAACATTCACAAATAAAATATGCAAACATATACATAGAAAGAACACAAAGAAAGCACAAAAATAAAACACAAATAAAGAAACTATGATGACATATAAAGAAAGTACAAAAAGAGAAAGCACTCATAAATCAAACACAAATAAAGCAAGTGCATAGGACTTGTAGTGAGATCTATGGAGCTAGTTTTATGTGTTTATTTAGCCACTTCAATCCATTTGTTAACCATTTTAATCATATAGAATGTATCTTTATATTTTAAGTGTTATTTTGAATGGGTGGAAGGTTTGTGAAAATATGTAGTTACTAACAAGTTATTTCTTTGTAAGTATTTCATGTCCATCCAAGTCATGTCTTGTTCTCTTGGGATTTGTTTTACAAGGTCCTATCGAAATGGATTCTTGGCAAAAGAAAGAAAAATGAAAAATCCAATTAAGTATAACTTTTGTAGGAATTTGTTGTCTAAAAGAGCCTCTCCTTTTATGTTTTTAAATTTGACTCACTTGGATTTCCTCACACCTAATAAGTTAAATTTAATTCTTTGTAGAATTTTGAAGCTTGTTGAACTTGACCTTTATTTTATTCATCCAAAAAAATGATAAAGGCATGTCTGAATACTTACATAGGTCTAGAATGCTTATGAACCAAATCCTTAACCTTTTTCATTATCTTGTTCACGTTGGAAGGTTCATAAGTCATCCCTTGGTGATGTCATTCTAACATCAATATTTTTTCATTAGCCTCTTCCAATAATTCTATTCTCATTTTAACCAAATATTTACAATTTATCATCATATTTCGTCTAGTTTCTTTTCACTATAACTCCCCATCTTGACATCATGCTTGCATCATCATTACATTATCGTTCGTTTGCAAAGATTCCTTGGGCATCTAAATAGAACAATTTTAGATGCCTCCACTTTTTGTTCAATTGGTCTTTACCATGAGCCAACCCACTCACATTTTCTACATCCCATCCCTTTTACACCTCTCCCATTTTGATGCAGGAGCATCTTGGGTATTTGAAAAATATTTGCATCAACCAAAAATATATCTTCTTTTTTGTACCTTTCTTTTGTTTGTGAAGTAGTCATTTTTTTTTTTGGTGTCATGTTATGTATGGTTAAGATGTTGATGAGGACCTATCCTTGATCTTCCTCTTGAGAGCACAAACTTTGATCATTTGTATTTCTTGAGTTGTGAACCATTCTATGCGGTCTCTTTTTTGGTGTGTTTCCTTCTAATGAGGCATGTTGTTTCATTTGGCATGGTTTCTTATGTTAACCTGACATGTCACGAAGTTAGGAGCCGAATCCTAGGACACATATGGATTCCCCTTCAAGTGCACATTATCTTATGTTTCATTTAGCATCAATTTTTGTTTACTCTTCCTAGGTTGGACCTATAGTGTAATAAAATGCTTGACTAGCTTACTTGTGGCTTAGCTAGCTATATAAGAAGCTTGGTTAGAGATAGAAGAGGAAGTAGAGAATGATAGGATACATTGAGAAGTAGGATAGGATGCAAGTTTGATTCTAACTTCATAATTCATTGTATATGGCCGAAACTCGAAAGGCCTCACAATCAGGCATGTTGATAGACTTCTTTTAATTATTACATCATTGTGGCTGCCAATTGCCTAGCATTACATGGATCTTGTTTTCATTAATTTCATGTGATATTTATATTGCTTCCTTGTGTAACTCTTAGAAGGGATCTTTTTTTATGTTTAAGTTCAAGTGTTTCATCTTTACTTTACCCCACCCATGCATCAGGTGGTATTAGAGAGAGTTCTTTGGATTGTGGGAAACCTTATTGGATTGGTTTTAGGGTGGTAGATCTGAGATCAGACCCATAACTTGTAGAAGGTTATGATCTTGCAAGAATAATTATCAATATGGTTCATGGAAGAGGAAATCTTGATAATGCTATAATGGATCTATTGAGGTAGATTGCAACTAGACTTGAAGCTATGGAGATAGCCTAGAGAAGAGGAGTACATATTGAAGATGTTAGAGATGAAGAAAAGATGATACCTAATCCTAATCCTAAACTTGAGGTTGAACAAGATGAAGAAAGGATTTTGAGAGTTTTATCTTAAAAAAATGCTAGACCTATTGTTGAAGTTTCTTGCTATGACAAAAAACTTGAGACTAATGTCATCTTGGATTGGATCTCTAAAATAGAAAAGTATTTCAAGTATGAAGGTACTCCTAATAATAAAAAGGTTAAGATAGTAGTTACAAAGTTTAAAGGTCATGCATCTCTTTGGTGGGATCATTTTCAAGATGATAGATAGAAGAGAGGGAAGGAAAAGATCAAGACATGGATGAAAATGCTTGGAATGATGAAAAAGAAGTTCCTCCCTGCAAACTACCAAGTTATTTTTTTGAGGAAGATGCAAAATTTGAGACAAAAGGACATGAGTGTGAAGGAATATATTGAAGAATTCTAAAAATTGGATATCAGATCTGGACATGTGGATGATGAAGTTGAAAAGGTGGCTAAATACCTAAATGGAGTGAGAATATCAATTCAAGGTGATATTAGCTATGTTAAGATGGGTAGTGTGGAGGAAGCATATCAATTTTCTTTAAAGTTTGAAGAAAGATTGACAAAGAAACATGATCAAAGACATAGAGGAAGAGGTGGTAGATTTCAGAGAAGTGGAGGCAGAACTTATGGAGAAAGGAGTAGATCTGACAATTTAGTACAAGATAAAGGATGAAAAGATGAACCTACTGGTAAAAGAGGTAATTACTCTAGAGGGAACTATACTAGTTACTTGAGGGATAACAATAATGGAAAAAGGAAGAAACATCTTGGTTTAAGGGAACTTGTTACAAATGTGGAGAAGAAGGTCATAGAGCTTTTGAAAGTAATAACTTAGGAAAGAAAGTTGGAGGTAATAGCAGAAACACTATTTCTTGTGAAGAAGTTGATAAAACATCTAATGAACTTGAGAAGGATGAAAACTTGATGGTGAGAAGAGCCTTATGGAATGCAAAAACTAATGAAGAACCTATTTTGAGGAGAAGTTTATTCAAGACCAAATGTAAGATTGTTGGAAAATGTTGCAAGGTAATCATTGATAGTGGAAGTTCTGATAATTTTGCATCTAAAGAGTTGGTTAACAAATTGCAGTTATAGAGGTTGAGACATCTTAAGTCATACCATGTTGCTTGGATCCAGAAGGAGCATAAACTACCTGTAAGTGAACAATGCCTTGTCAAATTTTAAATTGGGAATTATAATGATGAATTCTTGTGTAATATTATGCCTATGGATTGTTGTCATATTCTTTTGCGTAGACCATGGCAATATGATAGACAAGCTTTGAATGCTAGTAGATTGAATTAGTATACTATTTGGGTGAATGGGACAAAACAAATATTGTTTCCTTTGGTAGAAAAGTTGAGTGAAATTCAATGTACTACAATCAAAGTATCTTTAGTTGAGGGTAATGAGTTTGCAAGAGAAATGAAAGAACACAATATTTTCTATGCTTTTATTCCAAGGAAAACTTAGAAACAAGATGAATTAGAACATGCACATGAGATTGAACCTTTGTTGAAAGAGTTTCATAACATTATTTCTAATAATGTACCTAATGGTATGCCTCCTATGAGAAATATAAGTCATTGTATGGATTTGATACCTACAGCTAGTTTTCCTAATAAAGCACCACATAGGTTAACACCTGATGAGAAGATTGAATTGAATAAACAAGTGTAGAAATTGTTGGAGAAAGGGTTGATTAGAGAAAGTTTGAGTCTGTCTATTGTACCTACAATATTGGCACATAAGAAAAATGGAGAATGGAGAATGTGCACTAATTCAAGAGTTGTAAATAAGATAATAGTGAAATGCAAATTTACTTTGCCTAGGATGGATGACATAATGGATAGTTTGAGTGGAGAAAAATATTTTACAAATATTGATTTGAAAAGTGGATATCATCATATTAGAATCAGAGAATGAGATGAGCGGAAGACTTCTTTTAATACTAATGAAGGTTTATATGAATGGTTGGTTATACCCTTTGGTTTAACTAATACACCTAGTACTTTCATGAGGCTGATGAATGAAGTTTTAAAAATTTTCTTGAGTAAATTTTGTAATCGTATACCTTGATGACATTTTGATATTCAGTAAAAGTAAGAAAGAGCACTTTGAACATATCAAACAAGTATTGCAGAGTTTGAAAGAGGAAAAGGTGTTGATTAACTTGAAGAAATTTTTTTTATGAAAGAGGATATTGTGTACCTTGGTTTTATAATTTTGGTTGATGGATTGAAGATGGAACCTAAAATGGTAAGAGTAATTCTTGATTGGCCTACACCTGACAATATTGGAGAGGTAAGATAATTTCATGGATTGGCAAGTTTTTTATAGGAATTTTATCAAGAATTTCAATTCTATTTGTAATGATATTACTGAGACTATGAGAGGAGATAAAAGGGATTTCGAATGGACACATGGAGCACAAAAGAGTTTTGAAACATTGAAGCAAAAGATTGCAGAATTGCCTACACTTGCTTTGCCTAATTTCAGTAAAGTTTTTCAAGTTGAATGTGATGCTTGTGGAAGTGCAATTGGAGTTGTTTTGAGTCAAGAAGGAAGGCTTACATAGCTTTCTTTAGTGCAAAATTGAATGATGCTAAAAGAAAATATTCAGTTTATGATCAAGAACACTATGCTATTGTTCAAGCTTTCAAGAAATGGAGTCATTATCTGGTGCCTAACGATTTTGTATTGTACACTAACCATAAAGCTTTGTAGTATTTGGGAATTCGAAATAAGTTGAATCTGAGACATATGAAGTGGGTTGAGTTCTTGTAGAATTTTTCCTTTTCATAGAAGCATAAGACTGGACAGTTAAACAAAGTTGTTAATTCATTAAGCCAAAGAAGAAATTTGATGACCAAGATGAGAGTTAAGGTACTTGGTTTTCATGACTTGAAGTATTTGTATGAGAATGATCTAGATTTTGCATAACCTTGGAAGGTTTTTAAGGAATAGATAGTGAGTGATAAGTGGACAAATTATTTCATTCAAGAGGATATGTTGTCCATAGGAATTCTATTATGCATACCTCGAGGATCAATGAGGGAGAACATAATAAAAGATGATTATAGTGGTGGACTTTTTGGACATTTTGAGATTGATAAGACTGTTCAATTGATCTCTAAGAGATACTTTTGACCATAGATTTACAGGGATGTGCAATGAATGGTTAGAGGTTGCACAATTTGTCAAGTAGCAAAAGGATACCTAGTAAGAAGACCTCTGATGCATTGCATGTATCTGAGTTATATTTCAAGGAAATAGTAAGACTACATGGTTTTTCTAAGACTATTATTTATGATAGAGACACTAAGTTTACTGGTTACTTTTGAAGAATAGTTTGAAAAAAGATGAATATAGAGTTGAAGTTCAGTTCTACATTTCACCCTCAGATAGATGGAGAAATTAAAGTAGTGAACAGAAGTTTGGGTAACTTACTAAGATGTTTAGTTGGAGATAAGCCTGCTAAATGGGATTTAGTTTTGGCACAAGTAAAGTTTGCATACAATAATTCTGTGAATAGAAACACTAAGAAGAAACCTTTTGAGATTGTTACTAGAATTCATTCTAAGGGAACTATAGAGTTGAAAGGATTTCCTACTAAGACAAGGAGTGTTGAAGCTAGGGACTTTGCAGATTTCATAAAGACTTTACATGAGGAAGTTAAAAGAAATTTGGAACACATTAATTAGAAGTATAAACAGAGAGCTGATAAAAAGAAGAGACACAAATATTTTGAAGTTGGTGATGAGGTTATGATTCATTTGAAGAAAAATAGATGTCCAATTGGTACCTATAGTAAGTTGAAAATGAAGAAGTTTGGGCCTTGTAAGATTTTGAAGAAGTTTGATAGTGGAAATGTCTATGAAGTAGAATTACTAGAAGATATGGATATATATCGCCTACATTCAACATTGCAAATATCTTAGAGTACTATGAATCAGAAGATGAGAATAGAAGTAACCTGAATTATCCTAGAAAGTATAGAGAAGACATTGAAAAGATTTTGAATAGAAGAGTAAGAAAGAGTACTAGAGGAAAGAATTACATGGAATACCTACTTTAGTGGAAAGAAAAACCTATTGAAGATAGTTTGTGGATTACACAAGCTAAATTGGATCTTTATGATTCACGTCAAAATATGAGCAGTACCTGTTGAGAATAAAGGATCTCTGATAGATAAACAATTGCAAATATTTGTGTATAAATTCTGAACCAAATAAGCAGAATGACAGTACTTATCTTTTCACTATGTTTGCAACAAGTTCTTAAATTCTTCCTTCTTCAGTAATGAATACTTTACTGAATTACTGTAAGAAAAATGATGTGAATAATAATAGCAATGATATAATGTTGATCTGATTTTGCAGGTACTTGTATGCTTATTATTGATGCTTTCAGTGTAGTCAGATGTGTGCGCACGCACACACATATAGAAGGAAGAGGCATGACTCCAAAGAGTCATGTCTCTACGTAGTGTAAAGGCCACATAGGGACATGCCTCTTTGGAGGCATGTTTAGTTAGCAATTAATGGTTTCAATAATAGTTTGTATACTGCCCAATAACAACACAATATTAAATCAAATCCAAGGCACAGGTGTTGAATACCCGACTTAAGTAAAGTAACCTTGACTCAAGTGATATGAATATCACCAGTCATGAGCAATATAAAACCCAAAAATAACATCAATCAATGGAATTATGAAACTCGACAATTGCATCAATTGGTGAAAATATGAAACCCGATAATGGCATCAAACATGGGTAATATGAAACTCGATAATGGAAATGATATCTATTACAATTAATACAACCACTTAAGTTGGCCCATCATCATGCATATTTTTTGTCAAAATTCCATATACATAATAGAGATGTATGTATACGTATATGTATGCATAAATCACTATGAATACATGTAGGTATATATATGTCTTTGTAATGTATATCGGACAGTGGTGCATAGTTATATCTCTATAAAGTAAGATAGATACTAGAACACAAATAGCTTATATCTCTGAAATGTAATTGCAAAAAACATTATAGAAAATTCAAATTTTTCTTCTCCTGATGCTAAAAATCAACACTCCCTCTTTAGCTAGGGAGAAGAAAAACATTAGTCAGAGTCATCAAATAAGCAATACTACATGAACAGTAAATGATCTCTACTTGCACTTAAGAAATGTCTAGGGATAACACACATAATCTCTACTTGCACTTAAGCAATGTCTAGAGAAAAGGCCAAGAATAATCTCTACTTGCACTTAAGCAATGTCTAGAGAAGGCCAATAATAATCTCTACTTGCACTTAAGCAATGTCTAGAGAAGCCCCAAAAATAATACATACTTGCACTTAAGAAATGTCTAAAGAAGCCCAAAAATAATCTCTACTTGCACTTAAGCAATGTCTAGAGAAGCCCAAAAATAATATCTATTTACAAGATTGTCACCTTGTAAATAATTTTCCATCACTGAATATGTACATGAAAGATCATCACCTTTCATTACATATGGAATAATTACTAGAGGAAACAAATGAACAACTCTTTTAGTTCAAAAAATTTCCATTACAAATAATCATACTGAGTCTTTCCTTGAAATATTTTAGTTTGACTTTAGCAAGAGGTTTGGTAAGAATATCAATTGTTTGATCATTTGTACATATATATTCCAATTGGATGACTTCTTGATTAACCATATCTCTGATGTAATGAAATAGAATTTCAATGTGTTTAAAGCGATTGTGAAACATAGGGTTAGACGAAAGCTTGATACAACTCTGATTATCACAATAAATCACTGTGGGCTTCAAAGGTCTATTGTAGAGATCTGAGAGCAACTTTCAGAGCCATACTGCTTCTTTAGCACATAGGGAAGATGCAATATACTTGGCTTCGGTAGAACTCAAGGCCACATAAATTTGTTTCCAACTAGTCCAAGAAATCATATTGGATCCAAGACTAAAACAGTATCCTGAAGTGCTCTTGCGCTCAATAGAACTTCCAGCCCAATTAGAATCTGAATATCTAGTTATCTCAAGATTGACTTTGTCATATTTGATTCCCATTCTAATAGTACCCTTCAGATACCTCATTATATATTTAGCTGCCTACAAATGTATCTTCTTAGGTGCACACATAAAATGACTCAAGGTATGAGTTGCATAACATATGTCAGGATAGGTGTTAACCAAGTACATCAAGATCCAATAATTTTTCTGTAATAAGTAGGATCCACATCTTTAGATTCATTCATATCATCTTTTAGTTTGTGTAGATTTATCTCCATAAGTGTAGCAGCCGGTTTACATTCCAACATTCCAAACTTGGTTAATATATCAATTGTATATTTTCCTTGATTTAGTATAATACAGTTATCCAGCTGCCAGATTTCTAACCCCAAGAAATAGTGAAGTAACCCTAGATCATTCATTTCAAATTCAACAGAGAGATCTTGTTTACATTTTTCTATAATATGTTCATCACCTGTAATGAGTAAATCATCAACATATAATACAAAGATAACCATATCATCACCTTCAGTTTTGAAGAATAGATTTGGATCGGCTTCATTTTTGGCAAATCCCAATTTTAGTAGATAATTATCTATTCTTTCATACCAGGCTCTGGGAGCCTATTTAAGACCATAAAGTGCTTTCTTCAATTTAGAAACATGAGTCTTGCAATAAAAAAGGTTAAACCCTTTTGGTTGTTCAACATAAACTTCTTCTTCAATCTTACCATTAAGAAATGTTGTTTTGACATCCATTTGATGTACTTTCCATCCTTTAGATGTAGCAATATCTAGGATTGATCTGACTAAAGTATAACTGGCAATAGGGGCAAAAGTCTCATCATAATCAATGCCTTCTTTTTGAGAGAAACCTTGGTCTACAAATCTAGCCTTGTATTTTTCAATACTACATCTGCAACATGTTTAATCTTTAACAACCATTTGGAAGAAACAACAGATTTGTTTTTAGGTCTTGGTACAATATCCCATACATCATTTTTCAATATAGATTTATATTCCTCAATCATGGCTTCCTTCCAAGATTGATGTGAAAGTGCTTCTTTAACATTGGTAGGTTTAGATTTTATGAGTTCAGATAGCAGAGCAACATAACAAGATTGGTTCCTCGTTCTTTTTCTTTCCTAAATTACATCATCTGGTTCAACTTGATTTTTAGCTAACATTTTTCTGGCCCAAAGGGGTCTCTTCTTATTGATATGGTTGACGTTTTCTAATTTTGTATGACCAGAAATTGAAGAGGTGTCAAAATTTTCCTCCCTCTCAATTTTTGTAGCTTGATCTTCTTTTGAAATGGATTCATCACTATTACTAGAAATTTTGAAGGTAGTACCTTCTTCAAATATGACATCTCTGCTAATCTCAATTATTCTTTGTCCAGGAATGTAGATCCTGTACCCTTTTCAAGTTTCACTATAACTAATGAATATTCCCTTTTTCCCGAAAAGTTCTAATTTGGTTCTCTTTTATTTTGGGATGCGAATGTAGACTAGACATCCAAATATTCTTAGATGACTTAAATCTAGTTTAACATTGGTAAATGCTTCTTCTGGAGTGGTGTTTTCCAATATAGAGTGAGGGCAATGATTTTGAATGTAGACAGTTGTATTGGAAGCTTTAGCCCAAAAGGAGTAATGAAGGTTTTGATCATGTAACATGGCCCTGGCTGACTCAACAATAGATCTATTTTTCCTTTCAGCCATTTCATTCTATTGAGGATTATAAGATATAGAATACTCCCTCTTAATCCCAATAGAAATACAAAAGTTTTTAAAAGTATCATATGTGAATTCTCCCCATTGTCAAACCTAAGGGTTTTGATCTTTTGTCTTGATTGATTTTCAACTAGGGCTTTAAACTCTTTAAACTTCGATAAGACCTCAGATGACTCCTTTTTTTCAGAAAATAAATCCATGTTCTCCTAGAGCAGTCATCAATGAAGAATTGGCATCCATTAAGAGAGGGAACTAACATAGGACTAAAAAGATCTGTATGAATCAATTCAAACATGTTTTTAGATTTATGAACACTATTGGGAAAGGAGTGTTTAAGATTTTTCCCTAAGGCACGCCATTTACAGATACTTGAATGATCTTATTTGAGATTTGGAAGTCCTTTTACAATTTTACTTATAGATGCTAAGGCTCTAAAATTAAGGTGACCTAATCTTCTATGCCAAATTTCAATGGAATTTGTCTTATCTTTACTAAGAGTTAAGTTTAACTTTGAATTTTGATAATTACAAAGCTTATAAAGACTTCCATCCCTAACCCCAATGGAAATGGCTTTCTTGATAGATGAGTTCTTAGTCCAAGATAGAACTCTATCTCCTTGAAATGTAATGTTGTACCCTTGATCAGCAAGTCTAGAGATGGAGACAAGATTTCTTTTAATCCTTGGCACATAAAGGACATTCTTGAGTTGAGGGGTGATATCAGAATTCAATTGAATGGAACATGTACCAATTCCTTTAATTGGGTAAGAGGAATTGTCTCCAATAGTTACTTTTTATGATTCATGATTTGAGAGGGTTTCAAACTTATCTTTAAATCCAGAGATATGACGAGAAGCTCCATTATCTATGATCTAGGCATTGTGATTAGAGCTTAACTCACTTGAAAGAACTACTATAAATGCATAATTTTCTTTGTCTATTTTCTCATTATTCTCTTCTTTAACTTTTGTCAAGGCTACTTGAATTTTCTATTTTTTAGGACACACATAGTAGGAATGACCAAGCTTATCACATTTAAAGCATCTTACTTTGGACCAATCACGATATTTGTGTGATTTGTGATTTTTATTGTTTTCCTTCTTGTTATGTTTGAACTTTCTTTTCTTATTTGATTTGGAATACAAAGCTTGGATGTCACCATCTTGATTTCAAATTAAACCTCTAGATGCTAATCTGGACTCCTCTTGAGTGCATTCATTCTTTAGTTGATCAAATTTTGGAAGTTCAAGGTGAGAGCTTAAACCTCTTATGAAAGTTTCCCGTGATAGTGGAAGTCCTCTAAGAGCAATCATACTTAATTCCTTATCATCCATTTGACTTTGCATAGTAGCAAGTTGATCCTTTAATTCAATAATTGTAAGGAAGTAAGAGGTAATGGATTCTTCATTTTTCATTTTTATGTAAAATAGATCTTGTTTCAGAGTTAGAAATCTACTTGTATTATTAATTTCAAATGTACTTTGAATTCTGGAGAACATATCAAATGTATTTTTAAGATTTTCTATGGAAGAAAGTATATTATCTTTTATTGAATCTATGATTATTTTCATTGCCTTATTATTATGCCTTTTCCATGTTGCTTTCTTAGATTCATTTTCAGGCATAGGTAAATTAGTTTCAATGTGATTTTATAATTCCATCTCTCTTAAAATTATTAATAGCCTACTTTTCCAAGATGAAAAGTTGGAAGCTCCATCTAATCTATTTTCAATTCTTACGTGGTTCACCATCTTAATATTTTAACAAAAACTTTTCTTTCCCTTTAAATAAGACTTAGAATTTAATATTTTGTAATGGTTTTCTTATTAGTGCAGCTCTAATACCATGTTGAGAATAAAGGATCTCTAATAGATAAACAATTACAAATATTTGTGTATAAATTCTAAATCAAATAAGCAGAATGACAATACTTATCTTTTCACTATGTTTGCAGAAGGTTCTTATATTCTTCCTTCTTTAGCAATAAATACTTTACTGGATCACTGTAAGACAAATGATGTGAATAATAATAGCAATGATATAATGTTGATTTGATTCTGCAGGTACTTGTATGCTTGTTATTGATGCTTTCACTGCAGTCGGATGTGCACACATATATATAGAAGGGAGAGGCATGAATCCGAAGAGTCATGTCTCTACGTGGCCTAAAGGCCACATAGGGACATGCCTCTTCAGAGGCATGTTTAGTTAGCAAGTAACAGTTCCAATAATAGTTTGTATATTTCTTGATAACAACACAATAAATCAAAGCCCAAGGCATGGGTGTTGAATACTCGACTTAAGTAAAGTAACCTTGACTCGGGTGATATGAATATCACCAATTGTGAGAAATATAAAAACCGACAATAACATTAGTTGGTGGAATTATGAAACCCAACAATGGCATCAGTCGGTGAAAATTTGAAACCTGACAATGGCATCAAACATGGGTAATATGAAACCCAATAATGGCAACAATATCTGTTACAAGTAATATGACCAATTAAGTCGGTCCATCATCATGCATATTTTCTGTCAAAATTCCATATACATAACAAAGATGTATGTATACGTATATGTATGCATAAATCAGAATGAACACATGTACGCATATATATGTCTCTGTAATGTATATTAGACAGTGGTGCATAGTTATATCTTTGTAAAGTAAGACAGATATCAGAACACAAATAGCTTATATCTCTAAAATGTAATTGCAAATAACATTATAGAAGATTCAGATTTTTCTTCTCTTGACGCTAAACATCAATATGCCTAATGTGCACATCAATTCTTTATTAACCCTTGGTGTCTAATGCAGTTCATCTTGGATCTTTGAGAAATCTTGCATCAACCAAAAATATATCTTATTTCCTGTACCACTCTAATGTTCATGAAGTAGTCATTTTTTTGTTGATTTCATGTTATGTGTGGTTAACATGTTGATGAGGACCTATCCTCGATCCTCCTCCTAAGAGTGCAATCTTTGATCATTTGTATTTCTTGACTTGTGAATTGTTCTTTGTACTCTTATTTTTGGCATGTTTCCTTCTAGTGAGGCGTGTTGTTTCATTTGATATGGTTACTTATGTTAACATGACATGTTGTGAAGTTAGGAGTCAACTCCTAGGACACGTATGGATTCATCTTCAAGTGTGCATTCTCTTATGTTTCATTTCACATTGGTTTTGGTATACTCTTCCTAGGTTGGACCTATAATGTAATTAAATGCTTGACTAGCCAACTTGTGGCTTAGCTGGCTATATAAGAATCTTGGTTAGAGATAGAAGAGGTAGTAGAGGATGATAGGATATATTGAGAAGTAGGATAGGATGCAAATTTGATTCTAACTTCATAATTCATTGTATATGGCCAAAACTTGGAAGGCCTCACAGTCGGACATGTTGACAAACTTCTTTTAATTATTACACCAGTGTGGCTGCCAATTGCCTAGTATTACATGGATCTTTTTTTCATTAATTTTATTTGATATTTACATTGCTTTCATGTGTAATTTTGAGCAAGGCTTGTTTTATGTTTAAGTTTGAGTGTTTTAGCTTGACTTTAACCTACGCCTACATCACATTTCTACCATCCCCAATCCATGATGATATCATCTAAAAAAAATTTGAAGAAGACATTGAAGGAATGTGATGTTGATTGGGTCAACTCTAAGAACCTTCTTCATAAGTTCACTTCATAGAAATTTCCATGCAAGTTGCAACTCAAAACAAAAATCCGTAAAAATTTATTTCAACATATAAATAGCTCTATGGACATTTAAATATTTATTTTTTCTATAAATTAATCTCATTTGTCTATCTACTAAATTAGACCACCATTGATGCATATTTCACCAACCATGGATAATGTGTTGGCAGTCCATCTCATCCATTCAATTAGTTAATATTTATTTTTGTGATTTTATCTACTACAATAGGCTTGTGAAGAGGTGGGTCCCAGGCCCATCAACTGTGGAACTAACATTTGAGTAATAGGTAGAGCCCTACTCTTATATAGGGCAATTTCTAGAGGTTCCTAATCAAATTGGCTAAGTTCCAATTCCACTCGTAAGAGGAAGCAATGACTAAGGTGGAAGGCATAAAGAGAGAAGCACACCTAGTTTCAATTAAATCAACACCTATTGATTGAGAAAAAAGAACCGGTTAGAGTTTAACCAATGTCCATATAGGAAACACCAAAAGAATTCAATTCAAACTAGTAGTAGAGGTAGTAGTAGTTTAAGTCAACGACAAAGCAAGAAGTAGTTTCACCTTATGTTTCATTTGTAAGGACATAGGAGTCATAACTTACTATAGGGTTTGTTTGAGAGTAACTTGTTGGTGTTGTTAAATAACCATCATTTGGTGTTTCTCTCATTCTGGGGAAAGCCTGTGGTTTAAGGATTATTTATCATAGTAGGAGGTAAGCCACCATCCTCTCGAAATCGAGAGGTAGAGTTATAGATTAGGATAGAAGTACAAACAACAACAAGCACAAAGGTGTGGAAGGGAAAGATCAACCACATAATGTTAGAAATGGTGGTCATAATCTTTTGTGAATCGTGTATCTTTCCTAGGCCTAAAGCTCAATGTGAATGTATCAATCAATTACATGGAGGTAGTAGGGTACTTCATTTTTCTCATTTTCTATTTTAAATATTTGGAGCTACATCAACAAATTATGTTAGTCACAACCAATTTTAGTTACCTTTTTAGTCTCTCAAAGCCTCTAGAAACACCCTCCTAATTTTAAGCCAAGCTAGAATTGTAGAAGATAGAAACCATTCTTTTGATTCAGCCTCCAACCCATAACTTTTTTATTAATGATCCTTGTTGCACTCATTCTATGATAACTTATAAATTTTGGGTCCCAAGAAAATCATATTGTTGCTTGGGAGATGTTAGTTGTTATATGTATTAAGCAATTACACATTTTGAAATATGTCAACAAAAAAGGTTGAAATTCTAGCTTTACATGTTTTCATTACCACTGATTTGAGAGAGAGAGAGAGAGAGAGAGAGAGAGAGAGAGACTCTCTAGAGATAGTAAAGTAGACCCAACATAATCAAAATGCTAAATGAAAGATAATGGTTGATATTGGATCTCAAAGCAAGAATAGTGATGACCAAGAAAGCACCTTAGGTAGAGACAATGTCTTTGTGTCCTAAGATACTAGTATCACCACACTTTTGATGACTCAACTTACCTGTTGCTCAAGAGATAGCTAAAAAATGAATACAATCTAAGATAAATAATGTTGTGATGGGTAGAAAAAGTATGGATCAATTTAAATATATAGATACAAAAAGTTATGGCCATGTGGTGCACACTAAATTGATTAACATTGTCCTTCACCTACTAGTTCATGTAGATCCTATTTTGATCAAACTTTTCACAATGTTGATCAACAAAAAAAAAAATTTAACATATAGAATCATGGAAGAGGAATTGGGACTGGTTTGTAAACATCCAGTAATGCTCAAGCTACCTGACAAAAAGTAGGTAATCAATAGAGTCTCAAGATTTTCATAACCAAGTGCATAAAAACATCATAGTCAACATTTTATAAAAATTATAAATGTAGCACATAATACAAGGAACAACCCCAAAATAAAATCTTATACATTTGAAATATTTTAAAAACCTAAAAGTTATAGGCAATTTGATTTCTTTGGCATTCCCAACTACTCAAATTAAATGCCATGTAATATCATAGGAATATCCTAGAAATTAAACTTAATAATTACTAGTGGGGGAGTATTATCTATCATCATCATCGATAAGTATGAGATTAAATATCAGGATGTTATGTTCTTTTTTCTAAAAATAACACTCATTAAATATGGTAAGTCCCTATTGGAAAAAAATAGAGAAATAATCATGACAAGATACATCAGAAAATATTACTTATTTAAAATTTATAATGTCTCTATGTTTTTAAATAAGTGAAAATAGGTTTTGAAGGAACCCTAAAACCTTTTATAAAGCAGTTAAACAAGGACACTCCTACCCAAAAAAAGCACAACAAGGTAGAAGTCACATGACCATTGTCAATCAAAATGGGTGCATGGAATAAAATGAAAACCAAAACATCAAAAGGATCCTCACATCTTATCATTTGATTTTCCTTTATGAGAGCGAAGGGTCATGTCAAACTTGACATGAGGGAACTTTGAATTTTTCCTTGTAACTATGATTCACCCATCGTCCAACTTAGTAGCAACTTTCAACTAGGATAAAGAATCCAACGATCTGTAGCTCCCACCTTGAGACAATTTCAAGGAAGGGACAAATTGAACAGTAATATGACGAGTAGAATTTAGAGGGCCTGGAGCTAAACCTGAGACAAGAAGACCACGAATTCTAGAAAAATCCATTTGAACATAAACAATTGTAACATATGAAATGCCAAAAAATCCAATAGAAAAATTAGAGGAAAGCAGTTGAAGCCTTAATGTTGGACAAATAGACATAGCAACATGTTGTGGTCTCACAACGCATGCCTCATTTCTCCTAGCAATGGGGACCCCTAGTATACAAATTTCTACAATGCTCCTAGTCTAGAGTTTGGGTCACTTTTGGACTCCCCCAGGAATCTAGGTCAAACCTCAATATCTAACTGGGAAGTCCTAGGAACAAATATTGGAGAAAAAGTGTTTTTTTATGCTTAGAAGTGCTTTAAGAGCACACTAGTGCACTTGTGCACATGTGCATGTGCACACTTCATCTCCTTCCAGAGATGAGCACTTGTGTACTTGTGTATGTGGGCACTCGCAAAGATGTACATTGGGCTTGGGGTCTTTATAAGACCTCGGACCCCCTTCTCCCACTCACTTTTCACTCCCCCTGTTGTCCGCACCTCCACACCTTGTGACTCTACACACCTCTGCCACTCCCGATCTCCAAAAGCTCATCCTACACAAATAAACACAAGGTCAACATCACTGTGAAGGTGTGCATGTGTGCACCTCCCATTAAAGAAAAATCTAAAAACAAAGAACTAATACCTAGACTAAAGGATGCACCTTCCCTCACAAACCTAAACAAGTAAAATACAATCAATACAAAACCACTAAAGCATTAAGTGTGCAACTATGCATAAAAGGACATTTAGGGCTTAAAATAGTGCACCTGAACACATGTAAGGGTGCACTAGATGTGTTAAAGTAAAAAGCAAGGCATTTTGGGGAGATGGACTACTTTTTGACTGATTTTTGACTAGTTTTGACCTATTTTGGAGTCAATTAGGGTTTGTCTTAGGTCAAATTTTAACTCAAGCATATATACTAGAATGTGTTCCTCACAATTTGCAAAAAACCTAAAGAAAGGTTTGCCATGGTATCAACACTTATGCACTTAGGCCTTGTCAATGTGGCATCGCATCCAACATTAGTCCAGTCCTAAGAACTCATTATGACCCTTGTGGAACATTATGTGACCGAAGAGAAGGTTGTTAAGAGCATTACAAAAAAGATAGTCCTAGACCTTTGACCTAGGAACATTAAGTAGGTATTACACCTTCCAAGAGAAAATCAATATTTGAAGATAACATATGATAGAGCAAAGAGGTGGTATCGAGAAAATGAAAGAGGCCAAAGAAATAGTTCAATCCTCTTTCTTGATTGACTAAACACCAGTAGACCATAAAGTCGGTAAAGTTGATATGACAAGGGGATATATAAAGGATGGCATTAGATATGCAATTGTGCTTTTGAGCAGAGTTATGAGACTCCTAGTAATAGGTCACCTTCAAACTTAGATGGTACACTTTATTGAAATCATTAGAATAGCAACAATTTCAATTGCTTGGGATACCATCCTAAGTGACAACTTGGATGAGAAACTTGTAGCCGTCAAAGCCAATCCACAATTCTATATGACATCATATCTGGTGTACTTACTAATGGCTAAAACTATAGACTACCCAGGCCTTTACAAGAAGGTGAGTATGCAATATGCTAATGTGTGGCCCTATATGTTATATTCATAATTGGTGAAGAAGTTCCCATTGCAAAGTGTAAAATATAGGGTGTTGAATGACGGTTTCATCTTTGCAATCATCAGGTTCATTGAAGTTGATTAAGCTAGAAGAATGTCAATAGAGGCAACAGTCAGGATCACTGAAATCAATGCCTACCACATTCAATTTAAGACCTTTACCTATCTTAGGTTAGTTGGTACTATAAAGCCCCGCCAAGGGATCCAAAGAATTTCACTAAGTTTGCCAAACATTTTTTATTTTTTTTAAAACATGAAAGTAAAACCATACACAACATTTGCGGAAGCAATAGTAATAATTCATCTGAAAATAACATAACATAACCGATTACATTCTTTAAAGATCCCTTAACGTTGAATTACTTCTAATCATAACTTATTCATCTATCATTACATCCAATGTTCTTAAACCATATACAAGTGTACATTTTAGATTGCTCAATCATCCACTATACATGTTACAAGGTATGAAAAGCTTAAAAGAATAAACATCCATGTAATAAAGTACATCATCATCCAATATTAATCCATGATGCAATAAAAATAAATGAAACCATAAACAATACATGATACATCATCATAGAAGACATATACATCCATCATAAAAGATAACCATATATCACAAACATAACTAACTAAGTGCACGGTTCCTCCCAACCGTTAATAGCATCATTAGACCATCATGGATCCTAGCCATCCCTCCATGTGTAACATTCCAAAGCACCGAAGAGATCATCGGCTATAAACATAGTAGGAATGTCACTCCTAAAATATCCTACTAACATGCAAAGTAAAGCATAAGATATCATCATCTAACATATGCAAATCATCAATGTAAGTAACATACCAGTAAATACATCCATCATAAGGTATATCATCTACCATAATGCTCCAAGAACAGAATGAAGATAAATACCAACCAAGAATGCTCCAGCCACGGTGTCTCGGACGGATCTCAGATGATAAGAGTGATAAAACACTACCACCCGACCGCATGGAACCTAAATGGTCCACTCCCACCGTGCTGAGGAGATAATCTCAAGTCCCAAATAGGCTATCAAAACCACAAAGCATAAATCTCTTTAAGTCTAGGAATCCTAAAAGTATACTAACTCAAAGGTTCCAATCACAAAACAGACATCTACTTCTCAGAGGCACACAATGACATGTAGGAAACCTACTCTCCAAGCGGGAAAGTGTCATCGCATTTATCTCATACAAGTTACCCTGGTAGTTAGCTAAACTCCACGGGTCCATACAGATCTCATGCAGCCACTAGTATCCTCTCATACTGACGAGGCATACTATGGAATGCAAGGTCGCAACCATGCATCTCACTACTCCCATCCTAGCCTGTACAAGCGCTCAAGGCATGGGCGAGAACATCCAAAACAATTATCTTTTTAGGTTCATTTAATCCCCATTTAGTGTGTAAATGTTATCACTTATTAACCAAACTTACAATGAGTTATCCTGGTAGCCACTTAGGGCCCCAGCCCCCATTGCAAGCCACTTCCTGACACTACAAGTAGATAACCTACCCTAATGCTCATGGAATCATAAATCACCACAGTCCTATACAAGCGACTGTAAAGAAAATCCAAAAGATAATCCATAAAAAGAATCATCAAATATCCATGATAAAAGCATCAAATATCCATAATAAGAATCATCAAATCTCCAAGATAAGAATCATCAAAATCTCCATGAGCATCCGAAAAGCATCCATAGAAAATCATGACCACAACAGTTCTCTATTGGTAACTGAAGGCATCACTGATAATCATAAGTATCCATTGGTTCTCAATAACCAAAATATATCATCACATCCATTGGTTCTCAACAAGCAACCAATAATATCTCAAAATCATACTGATCGAAGACTCCAAAATGGTTGAGTCAAACATGTCACATCATAACATCATCAAGAATAAATCCACATCATAGTCCCTTCATGGTGACTAGAAAATAAACCAAGGATAACTGATCGATGACTCAAAAATATGGTTAGCTCAAGTGTCTCAAACACATACATCTTAGCTTCACACATGAAGACTGACGAACAAATGCAAACATTTCATGGAGCATACAATCACATAACCATGGTTGGGCTTATAAAGATCGAGACCATATAAATTCAACATGCCAACACATCTCATAACCCCCGAGCCTCTGGTATCAACCTAGGACTGGTCAACACTAGTCAACCCAAAACTCAAAACAAGAAGCATATAGAATACACGATGCAAACACATGTTTTAGTTTTGCTATAATCTCATAGTTGAGTTAAGTGTAGAGTTTCTTTTTTTCCATTTTCAAGTGTAGGGGTTTCAGTTTCCATTTTCAAGTATACTCAAGTGTCTAAGTTTCA
Organism: Cupressus sempervirens; assembly: GCA_028749045.1. Classification (NCBI taxonomy): domain Eukaryota; kingdom Viridiplantae; phylum Streptophyta; class Pinopsida; order Cupressales; family Cupressaceae; genus Cupressus; species Cupressus sempervirens. The sequence continues at coordinate 172,118,573 of CM053792.1, read as the reverse complement.
TCATTTGACCTACAAGTCAACCCAATTGTTCCCCGATAGCATTATCCTTCCATTATTAAGATTCACATTCTAAGAATAATTTAAGGATAAGTATTCACCAATCTGATCATCATTTTCCTTTAATTAAATTGCTCTCTTTATTTAACCATGATTCCATATTCTGAACTGATTAACTCTTCTTTTAAGGTTACTTCAACTTCCAAAATAAATCAAGGATCATTAATCGTTAAATTATAAGAGAACCAATTATCATTCTTCGAATAAGATATCTTAACCTAATTAGAATGATCAATTAAATCCATCAATTAACATAGGCACACCATCTATGACCTATTATCATTCTAATAATTCTTGATTAAATAATATTAAAATTTAAGCCTTTAATTCAATTGTTATCATCATTGACAACCATATAATATCTAAAATCATAATTCAAGTCATAAGACTTATCAACCTCAATATAGATAATTTACAATCTCGTCAAAAGATTTATATTAATTAAATCTCCATTACATAACTTAAGTATTAAATCCAATTAACTCTAATTAATTGATTTAATTAATAATTTCACAACCAAACCATCAACTCAATGAGTATTAGTTGACTAACAATAGTTTGTACGTCAAAGTCAACTTCAATCCAATATTAATATTTTAATAATAATAATATTAACAAGTTATTTTGGAAATCTTATCCATAATGACTACATTCATCTTTCTTAACGATTTCTTATTAATGATAATCATTTCCTAGTTAAATCTCTATCGCATTTAATTATATTGACAACTCATTAATTGATTAAAATCATTTATAACCCAAAAACTAATGTCTTTACAAAACTTCAATCGTTAAATAATCTCTTCTAGATTAGTTCTAATTGAATTAGTCATTTATACTATTATTTATTAATAGTTTGTAGACCCAACAACATTAATAAATAATAACTCAGATCATAGCGATGCTATAACAATGACTCCTTGACAATTTAAAATCTTAATCCACTTTTATCAAAATCCACTTTTATCAAAATCCCATAGTATAAATTAACATTTCTAAATTAAAGGTCAACTATATTATTATCTCAATAAATTATTTAATATAGCTCCATGAATATTCATCGACTAATGACTAATGCTAATTGTAAAGAATTAACTATATCCTTATCCATTATTAGTAAGTTAATGGTAACTTGTTATTAAACAAATTATATTAAAATTCTCATTAATAGTTCTACAACACCAGATCCTTCATCATTTTCTACTCAGTTTAATAACAGTCAACGATTTGAGTATTCATACAAGTATGACATATGATGTAGCAAACATTATTGCTAATCCATGATTGTATATATTTTTTAATTATCTCATTCCATTATTAACAAATATATATATATATATATATATATATATATATATATATATATATATATATAACATTTATAATGTTAAATCTTTATAACATTATAACATTAAAACCAAACTATAATTAATAGCTTTGATTAATAAATGTATATATTTTAAACCATATTTAATAATGTTATATCATAATATAAAATATTTTAAACAATGTGCATTCCTTAAAACAAAGGCGGATAACCACCGGCCACAATACGTGCAGGTACCCTGCGATGATGCAGGTACTCCGTGATCACGCAGAGCCTGCATCCGGTGCCGCCGCCCGTAAAGGGGATGGAGAGGGGGGGGGTGCGGTGGTTAAAACCCTGCCCACCCATATATATATATATATATATATATATATATATATATATATATATATATATATAATTTCATTTTATAAAACGTTTGTAGTAACGTTTTACTATTGTGCGCTAAGATATGCGGTTCGGATTTATTAAATAAAGTTTCAATTCCGCGTTTCATATGTATATACGCATATATGTATATATATATATATGTGTGTGTGTGTGTGTGTATATATATATGTATGTATATGTATATATATATGTATATATATATATATACATATATACATATATACATATATATATACATATATACATATATATACATATATACATATATACATATATATATACATATATACATATATATATATACATATATATATATATATATATACATATATATATATATATACGCAGATCGTTATCAAGAATCATTGCATTTCAGTATTCTACATTGTGAATATAAATATATATATTTATAAAAGAATGCAGATTCTATATATATTGAAAAGAGAACATATATAACTTTAAATAAGAAGGGCTTTTCAAATTCTTTAAATTAAGAAATTTCCCTTTAAATTAATCGTTCTCTAAATTACTCATAATAACCATTCCTTAGATTTACCTATTAATTTGTCTAATAGGTTTGATCATAGAATTAATCTTAGAATTTCCTTCATACAAACTCTTGTTTAATCCAATCTTTGAATCCAATACAATTCGAACCCAAACTCGATTTAAATATTAATTTTTTTCTAAATTAAGTTAGGGTTTTCTATTGTTTTCTACTCAACCAAGTAAAATATCTAATTACCAATTTCAATTATAGATTCAATCACAAGAGTACTCAGACACATAGACATGATAAGGACAGGAAGAGAAATAGTGCAAATAGAGTGTGAGATTATCACGAGTGCACCTGGACACTGATGCTAATCCATCATGCCTCAGAAGTCCATAGAAAATCTTTTCCTTCCCCATCATTCGCAATCCTTCCAAGATCCAGCCAATCGAATCCTCCAAGTGACTAGAAGTGCTAGAAGAAGCATGGGAGCATATAGAACATATGAACATGAAGAAGAATATGAGCTTGTAGCTTGTAGCTTCCATTAAGCTTCCATAAGGCTTGTCCAAACACACTAGGAGACCTTTATTTAAAGGCCTCTAAGATGCATCTAGAGTGTCTCTAGAGACCACTAGAAGATAAGCATGACAACCAAGCATGAGCCTTCTCCAACCTTCTAGATAAGTCTTAAGGTTGTAGACACCATGTGCTCAAATAAAAATGCTAACTTCTAAGTGTAGACAACTTGTGCATTCTTAGAGTGCAAACTCCAGTGTTGTCTACATGACAACTCTCGAGAATTTGCCAACTCCTATGTGAGCAAATATTAAAATAGTGCACAATAATTAATTTAATATTTATTTTTACTCTTTCCAATTTAATTAATTTATTTATTAAATCTCATGCATTAACTTTTATAATTCCACTTTTCCATCTTAATATATTTATATTTTAATCACATGAGATTTGGAATCTTTTATTAATTTTAATATATTTTCCACTTTTAAATTTTCATTTTCCAAAACTTAATTGCTAAAATATTTATTAGCTTTAATAATATTATTATTTAGTCATTTATTTAAAAATGAACTTCAAATATATTATTATTAGAATAAATATTGTCACATTCCAAATTTAAACATATAACTTTTATTTTCACATTTAATTATTTTATTTAATTAATTTCCCAATTAATTAAATAAAATAAATATTAAAATACCATATTAATTTTTCCATTTAATTAAACCATTAATTAAATCTTTTAATTAGGCTTAATTAATAGAAAATACATCAAAGACTCACCAAGGTAAAACATGAAAATCTATCATAGCCAAAAATACATACAAAATCAAGCCAAGGGTTAATATCACGAATTACGTCATCCGACATATTCGGAGGGTACTCAACTCAGATTCTTGTCCTAATTTTCCAATTAGAACAAATGGCTTAAAAGGGTTGGGATTTGGACTTGAGAATTTATCTCCCCTCTCTTATTATTGAGATAATGTGATAGGGTACGCTCATCCTGGCAATTCAGGGAAGTCGATACCTAGTACCTGCAACCTGCATAAAAACCATGCATGTACAAGCACAATATATATACTAAACTAAACAGGCAATGGCAGGAAGTGGTGCATCGTGTAGATCCCGACTAGCAGGTGACTACGACTCCCTTCCTTAACCACATCAGACACGCCATACAAAAGCAAACACACAAAACAAACACGCACACCATACACATGCAAGTATGGGGTAAGTATCCATAAGAAAACACATATGATAATAAATCATCTTACTAATCATCATTATTAACTGAAATCAATGTAATGATCATCATCAATAATTGTGAATACTAAAAATAATCATCATACATACATGAAATTTAGAGTCTAAGTAATCTCATCACATAATAAACTGAATCCCTAGCACAATATCTATTAATCTCAAAAGAATGTTGCTAACCAACAATAAAACTAGCTCTAAAAGAGTTCAGCAATGATAACAAAATGTGAACTAGGGGCAGGCACTACAAGTACTCTATTGTGCCCAAAGAAGCTGGAAAGATACCCATTTGATAGGCTAATCTTGTTGGAGATTGCATGTCAACTCACGTCTGCATATAATAGAGTGAGAAGACAACATAAGAAGACATGGATCTAGCCCATCACAATTGGTGCTTTCGAGGTCAAACAAAAGCAAGATATTGTCACCTTTGATTTTAAGTGGGATTAATATCCCTTGGAAGAATACAACTCCCCTCATCCATACTTTGACAACATTGGGATAGTACAACACCTAGTAGGGAAAGAGTTCGTACAAGAGGATGCATTAGAAGATCATTAGATGAACGCAGTAGATGACTATGTTATCCATATAAGGGACTATCGTAGGATGATTCTACATTTAGTAGAACATATGTTAAAGATTAAGATCCCTCTAAAACCTATGGAAAAGGATATCAAAGATATCATGGATCCTTTATACAATAGGGACAAGATCTATGATCGGCCAATAATGAATGCAAAAATAAGGAGAGATGAGAATGCATATATAAATGATCGGGCTAGGCATATAGTCCAATTGACAAAGGAATGGATCAAGAAACCTTTTAGAATGGATCTAGTCCCTCGGGTTATTCCCTTACAAGCCACAACAAGGCCAATCAAAGGAAAAAGTGCAGTAGTCACAGTGCCAACCTTCCCTACTCAATCCCCAATAAGGTTGGAAATGGTACACTAGCATGAGAGGGATGTTGAGTACTTTAGGGTTGATCAAGGCACCAACAAGAGGAAAAGAGTACCTTCCAAGACCAAGCAAATAGCTCAAGCCCAAGTGCCTCAACAAGCAGATCCTCAAGCTAATCTTGAAGCTCAAGAGCCCGCATAAGAACCACAAGGACCTCCACAACCCAAATAGGTAGAGGAAGAGTAGGTAGAGGAGCAGAGGGTATGACTAGTGGCAGCACAAGAGGAAGAAACCTCACCCTCAGCTCCCAAAAAGGAAAGGGTTGAATCAATTGTGGCAGGAACACGAAGGAGGATATTAAAGAAGAAAAATACTTTGTACCCAAAAGTGCTCAAGACAATCCTAGAAGTAAAAGTGAAAGAAGAAGGGGAGCAAATTGAATTTTTCCCCTTAAGCCAAAGGACATGCTTGGCTAGGGCCACAAAGGAAGTGAGGAGAAGAAGCTCCATAGTGACACCTCCATCTACTCCAAGGGAGCCTATCCAGGTATCAACATCAAAAGATGAGCATCAACAATGGATAGATGATATGGCAGAGCAAAAAACTAATGTCTTCAACCTCTCTAACTTTGTCTTCATGCTAGTGGGCACTAAGATGGTCAGAGAGAGAGTAAGTGATACTTCCACGAGTGAACCCTTAAGAGAGGACAGGAATCAAATGTTGCCTCTACTTCAAGGACCTCTAGGCATTCCACCACCACCATCTCAGGATTTGGCATTTTTGGATAAAGGTTCAGTGACTCCACTTCCCAAGCCTACACAAGAAGAAAAACTAGCAACTGAGGAAGGCGAATGAAGGAATGAAGGAATTAGTAAAAGAAATCAAGAAGCTTGAGATACATATAGGTGATGCATGAACACTAACCTTCATAATGAAGAACCAATATCAGGACTTGTGTACACATATAGTCATTCCTCCTCTACATGTTGTCACTGAACAACTGACTCCTAAAGACTATTGAATCAAGGAGGTCATGTTGGGAAGACCCATGGTAGACATAGCTAAAGTGATGATCACTACGAGTATGAAAGAGGTGTTCAAGCATGTGGAATGGGATGAATCTAAGTTGATAGCACTGTGAAAGAAAAATGAGCTATTAAGAGGCTACTTACATGGATTTGTGGGCCCCATCGACATGGAAAATCTAGAGATTTCTCTTGTGATAGCATTGGAGAGAAAAGTCATGGGAACAACACAATTAGACCCATTTTTAGAAGCATGTTAGCAATGGTGTGACAATTTTGAAGAAAAAGGTGTGTAGATCATACAGGGAAATTTAGGTTTGTTACACCACATCTAGTCGAGTTCTGACAAGTTGGTGTCCATAGTGAACCAAGATTTTGGGTTAATGGATGAAGTTCATACCTGGACAAATGACCTATAGGCTCTAAAATCAATCAAAGGTCAAAGATATTGTATGCTAATGGAGATATATGAGACTAAGGAGCATGATAAGCTTGATGATTGGATAGATGAAATTTCGGCATTCAATAAGGTTCTATAGGGATCGCATGTAGAAATATAGCAAATTAAAGATAAGGCTCAAGAGAAGTATTTGGAAGTGGAGAGGTACTACAATGCTACTAGCCTTTAGATTTTTTAGGATGAGTCAAAGACCAAGCTTTTTGTGGTGCAATCAATTGTTCAATAGTTTAGAGGTACATTTGACTAAGCTTCATTAGAAGATGACATAAGATAAGCCTTCAAGATCAAAGAAGCACTGTTGGAACTGGAATATAAGCTTGAGGATTTTGCGGAAACAAGGATTGAAGTGAGTAATTACCAACAAGTAGTGAAGAATAAGTATGAGGGTCTTGATTTACCAGAAGTTGTTCAACTGGCTAAGATAATAGAGAAATTTAAGAGCAAACATCCAAAGATCATTTTGATATAAAGGGGAAACAAACCAGTATGCTGAAAATTTAGTTTTGACACTTAGAAATTTTTTGGATTATTGGAACCTATCACTAAGGTGCGCAAGTGCGCTTTTCACAAAGGTGCACCAACAGTTTTGAATAAGAAGCAATGCACCTACAGTTAATTGCCAGTTCCTAATTTAGAGCATTCCATGCACCAGAAATGCATTTTGACAATAATTTAACTCCCAGCAATGCCTAGAGAAGGCCAAGCTTCCATTTTTAGAGCTTTTAGGGACTCCCATATCATCTTATAGCTGCATTCTTCTTATCTTCTCATTCTTTTATTATTTTATGTCATCTAAATGCTCATGCACCCATTAATTGATATAAGCAAGGGTGGAGACCTACTTAGCACCATTTAGAGAGTCGGTTTGTATGTAATTAGATTTGTTTTATTAGTTTTTAGCATGAGTTTTCATTTTAAGAGCTCTCACTTCTAACACAAAGGGAGGAGATGATTTCATATGAATACATGGGTGTAATATGTACTTCAAGCTGTTATTTTGATGCAATAATGTATGCTATTGGTGCTCTCATTCTGAGTGTAGTTATTCTTTGCTGAGTATGTTATTTTTGTGAATGCATGTTCATGCCTAATAATGGAGCCAATGGTTTTATTGTGTTTTTATGATTGTGCAACCTTTTAGTTCTAGTGTTTGCCTCGTGTTAACAAATTTCACAGATGTAACAAATTGGAGAAAGGATCACCTATTGTCCTTGCATATTGTCTTGTCTTGCATGAGCACAATTTCTATGACCTTGCAATTTGATGAGATGTGAAACATCTTTTGGTTTATATTGAGTTCCCATCTATGATTGCATCTATGGAGTTACAGAAGCATTACTCCTAATTTCATTGGTTTCCTACCCAATTCATTTTGACAATTTAATTCACAGATGTGTTATTACTATGGTTTATGTCTGTTAGGAATTTCCATTTCAAGTTATTTGCTTTAATCTCTTGTTAGTTCATCTTTTTTATTTTATTTTCTAACACTTGGTTACAATAGGAATTCATATAGTTGCATCGATAAATTGCATTCATCATAAAATAGAAAATACCAAAAATATATCTCCTTTTGTGGTTAATTTTTCAAACAGCAACAAATTAAACAGGTTATCCAAAATTGGTTCAAACTTACAAAGGCCTCTTTGTGAACATACACATTTATCTCCAATTGAGTGGATTTCAGTAGATCGCAAGATAGCCCAGAACTTTGGAGTTGATCCTTGATCAACTTTTCAAGAGAGGAATTTGAAAGGATTCCTGTCATTCAGCATTCTGCAAAATGATAGCTCAACATAAGTGGTGCTAGAAGGAGGGTCTGATACCATTAAAATAAGAAAAACAACTTGTTGTTTGGAAATTTTATAGTTTTTAGATGTCCAGAAAATTCTAAGTCTGTGAACTGTCAAAAGGTGCACAGGTGTGTAGTTTTGAAGAGCTGTGCTTCTGCAAAGGTGCATTTTTTCGTAATTGACACAAACTAGAAGATCTTGATCCACCATCTCTATTTCAACGAGCTTTAAGATCTTTAGATGGTGAACCAAAGTTCTTAGAACTCAGTCATTTTCACAAGCCTTGTAGTGACAAAGGACTACCAAGAATTCTACCACTTCCATTCCAAATTTCATCATCTCCAATTCCACCTCTAAACCTACCTCCACCCATCGTTCCACTAAATCCTCCATCGATGGCCTTCTTTGCAAACACAGCAGATTCATCAATCAACTTGCAAGGTGCACGTAATGACCTTCCCAAGAATCCTAAGAAATTTTGCCCAAAGTTCATCTACAGAAAAACATGAATAGCTGAGGACCATATCAAATTCTTCAAAGAAATATGCAATCGAAAGCAAGTTCAACAAGAGAATGTGGTCCTCCATTTATTCCCATACTCGTTGGGAGAAGTTTCCTTTAATTGGTACGTGAATTTGGCATTAGGATGTATCAAGAATTGGGCCACTTTTAAAAATTGTTCTTAGAACAATTTAAAACATTTGTTAACCTGGCTATGATACATCATCAATTCATATCAATCAAAAGGCATCCATTGGAAACTATTTCACATTTCAATCATTACTTTCACATTGTGTACTGCATGTTGGTAACACCCTACACTATACCAATTGAAGCTACAATCGAAATTTATCTCAATGCTATGGACCATCTCATGTCTATCTTCCTACAAAGACTACCTACTGCAAATATTGACACATTGGAAAAGGTCTTCGACGAAGAAATCACCTTTACTAAACAAGCCAATCCTAATGGACGAGGATTGATAGTTCCAACTCAAGCTACTACAATAGTACCAACATATCCTACTAGAGCACAAGTGATGCCTAGTCAATTCATTCCAATGAATCCAATTCCACTATAATAGGAACTAGATGTACTACTTCCAACCTTTACTTACCCAAGATATGACCTCCAAAAGCTACTTTCTTTGAGAAAAAGGCAACAACATCAACTAAAGCATATAATAATTTTGCATTTGAGATTGGCCAAATGAAGAAGACCATATCTCAAATTAGTAAAAAACTAACCCATTTGAGGTTGTCACAATAGCATAACAATACCTTTCAGAGAACGAATGCAGACCCTTACAAAAACAACTATGGTTAGAATTAAAACAAGAATTTTAGTGGAAATAACAATGTAGGGAAAATTTTCAACCCTCTAGATCACAACAACAGTTTTCAAAGACAAAATTGACAATGGAATACCTATCCTAACAATGAAAGCATCCCTATAGACAACAACAATAATGCTCAATTTGTAGACATCAATCAATATGATAGTGCTCAAAATGTACCCAAGGATGATGGTTCATATTTCAATGGAAATCAAGAGGCGAACCAAAATTCACAAGGCAATAACAGTGAGCCCCCTATGCAGTTCAATACTATGTTGTTGGAATCTTATGATTCTCCACAAAATTCAAGGATGGAAGAACAAGTCAATGAAGAATTTACTTTTCTATTTAGTCAAGAATGAAATTCTCAACTAGAAGAGGTGTTGGCTTTTTGAAATGACAAACGGAATACTTATAATTTGCAGAACCAAAGATAACCCATGACTGGTGGGATTCCTCTCGCTTTGCAACCAACACCTCTAGATCCAAGGGCTAATAACAATCCAATACCTACCAATGTGCCCTATGTTGGACAAAAAATCCAAAACCAAGGAAATGTGCCTACAATCCTCAAGAATCATGCTTGCTCAGCTGAAAAAGTACAGTGCAGTGGAAGATTTAAAAAGAACAAAGGCCAATATATCCTTGTTCCACATGCTACAAAATTGCCTTAATCAAAGGGAAGCACTGATAAAGACTCTTGATCATACAAAGGAAATGCCTAGCATAGGTCCTCAAAGGACAGTATCACAAGTCAACACTTCTAAGGCTATGTCGACCATGTATAAAGACAAGGAAAAAGTGCTCCCTTTCTTGCTCAATATCAGAATATTTGGAAGAAACCTTCACAATTGTCTCATTGATTCAAGAGCTTCTTGTAATTTCATGCCACTTTTGATAGCTCAAAGGTTGGGAGTTACTCCTCAACCTACGAATTGAATAGTGATTCAACTCAACAAAATGGAAGTAAAAGCTATCAGGGTATTGAAAGATGTTTGAATACAGTTGACCACAAACCCCATAATCCAAGACATCATAGACATACATGTGGTGGATATTCCAAAAATATACAAATTTATCTGAGTAGAGAATGGACAAAATGCTTAAGAGGATGGTTCTCAACTAATTTTACTCAACTATGGATACTTTGTAAAGGACTAAATAATCAGATCAAGATCAACATTGAGACAAATTTGAAGACAATGATCACAGAATAAAATGCACCAAATGAGTTAGCATTTTTCCAAGTAGATTTAGGTTCTTATAAGGTGATGGCTCTTGACATAACTCTAGCCAGGAAACCAAACAATTTGAATAAAGAATCCAAGATCCCTACCCCAAAAGAAGAGGTCATGACTTAGTTCATAGCAATATGGTTGCAAACTAACAATGCTTAGGTGAAGACCCGAATGTTTTGTTTCTTCCAAGATTTTAGAGGCTGGACAAAGTCAGTAATTCAAAATTTGAGTGCTCACATTGCCAAGAAGTAGTTGCTAGGGTACTCACTCAGATAATACAATTAAAAGATGGTCAAACTCCAAATGAGATACAAAAGGAAAGTTCAAGTTCCACATGCATATCTGAATTTGTGGGGATTAATGAAGAAGAACAAGAAGATTCTAATGCATCATATAGTGACACTTCTTCAAATGGTGGGGGTTTATCTAATCCTCCACCAGGCTTGGTCAAAGTCCAAAGGAGAATACATTTTATAAAAGATCAAGGTTGGACCTCAGTTGTTGTTCATCCTAAACCACAAATTGATAATCACACAATTGTTTGGGGATATTCAAGATCAACAAGAAAAATGGGCAACCCCAATATCAAAGGTAAATAGTGGCAACTTGCCAAATCCACCATGTGAAAGATTACAATGGATCCCAAAGAATTAGTCTTTCAAAGTTCAAGTAAAAGAAAAGCTTCAAACAAACAAACACAAGTCCAGAAAGCCCAAAGAAAAACCAATTTGGATACTTGGGTTTGATGGCTCTAAATGCTTAGGGGCTGGTGTAGGTATTGAATTAATTAATCCCAAAGGTAGGTCTTTTTATGTTGCATATCATTTACAATTTAGATGTACTAACAATGTTGCAAAATATGAAGCCTTGATTCATGGACTTCTCTTCACATTAGAGAAAGACGTCAAAGCTCTCATAATTGAAGGAGATTCTCAATTGGTGATTAGACAAGTTAAATCAATCTACTCTTGCAATGATAGAAGACTACTTGTATACCGCAAAAGAGTTTAGGACTTGATGGAAGATTTTGAGGCTCTAATCATTAGGTCCATTTTGAGAAAGAAGAACATGGTATTTGATGTTCTTGCAATTTCAGTCAGTGTATTACAACCCATTGAAAGAAAAAAACTCAAAAGATTTCAGTTGAATTGGTTGTTGCCTTGTCTATTCCGGACAACATCACAAACTTCCAAGTTTTCCAAGATGACTAACATATTCTTGAATTCATCATCTACAATGGCCTTTCCAAATGAAAAGAGATTGATGACACTCTAGATGATAAACCTAAGGATGATGAATTGGAAGATGAAGATGGGATTATAAATTTGAAGACCAATACTATTCCTAAGGGGATGTTAGAGTTGGAATGTATCTTCGATCAAGATGAATCAACACGTAGCAAAAGAATTGTTGAAAAGGGGATTGGAGAAGATCCTAAGTTAGTTAGAATCAGAAAGGCATGTAACCATCAAGAATGAGAAAGTATGCTTCAATTGCTTACAAAATACAAAGATGTCATAGCATGGAGTTACGAAGAACTCAAGACATATGATCTTGAAATCATTTCTCATGACATTCCATTGAAACCTAATGCCAAACCCTTTTGTCAAAGAAAAAGACTAGTGAGTCCCATTATTGAGCCATTAACAATGGAGGTCCAAAAATTGATTGATGATAAAATTATCTTTCCAATATGACATTCAATGTGGGTTGCTAACTTGGTTCTAGTAAGGGAAAAGACTAGAGAGATTTGCCTTTGTGTGGATTTTCATAATTTGAACCTAGCCTTCTAGAAGGATAACTACCCTTTTCCCTCACTTGATGAAGTGTTGCAAATTGTGAACGGGTCTAAAATGATATCTTTTCTAGAAGGATATTTAGGATACAACCAAGTCATGGTTGATGAGGAAGACAGGTTAAAGACTACAGTCACAACAAAATGGGGAACCTTTGCATATAGAAGAATATCTTTTGGATTAATCAATCCAGGAGCCACCTTTCAAAGAGTAATGGATGAAGCATTCAAAGGGTTGATAAATAAATGTATAGTTATCTATATAAATGACTTAACTGTCTTTTCCAAAGACCAAAGTACTCATATTACTAATTTGAGACAAGTTTTCAATAGGTGTCGAAGATATGGCATATCTCTCAATCCTAAGAAGTGTTCATTAGGGGTTACTAAAGGAAAGCTCTTAGGGCACGTTATTTTTGAAGTAGGGATATCCATTGATCCTAAAAGGATAGAAGTTATTCTAAAGTTATCACCTACTCATAGTCATAAAGAGCTCAAATCTTTCTTTGAGAAGATTAATTTTGTGTGTAAGTTCACTGGTGGATTTGCTGAATAGTATGTCCTCTTAGTGACTTGTTGAAGAAAGGAACAAAGACTGAATGGGTTCCTGAAATAAAGAAATCTTTCGAAGACATCAAAATAGCTATCTCCATGGCTCCAGTACTTGTAAGTCCAGATTATGATCTACCATTCAAAATCTATTCATTTGCTTCAAAGCATTCATGTGTCAGGATTCTCACTCAGAAGAAAGATGAAGAAGATGAGAGACCTATTACATTCATGAGTTGTCCACTAAAGAATGTTGAATTGAACTATTCCAATCTTGAAAAACAATTTTTCACCCTGATAAAGGTGGTCAAGAAATTTTTTCATTATATACTCAGGAGTAAGGTGAATGCTATTGTGTCAGATCCCGTGGTCAAATCATTGTTGAAGTAGAATGAATTAGGTGAAAGATGAGGGAAATGGATGGCTATGCTACAAGAGTTCAATTTGGAGATTCATCCAATGAAGCTGGTAAGAGGACAAGGACTGACTAAGATGATGGCTGATAATGAGATCAATACTGATAATGAGATCAAATTTGATGATGAAATCAGTACTAGCAACAAACAAAAGACCATAGTGTCTCAAGTGGACATCAATCAAGGAGTAATCACAGATGTTTGGTATCAAGATATTGTCTACTATCTTTTGCAGAATCAATACCCTAATTGGATGAATAGTTCGCAACATAGAGGGTGCAAGATGAAATGTGAATCCTACATGCGTCAAGATGGAAAACTTTATAGAAGAAACTATGAGGGAATTTATTTGAAGTGTTTGGGACGCGAAGAAGTGAAAGAAATTTTGGAACAGTTTCATGATAAGTATGGCACGAGACAAGATTAGGCGAGGCTACAACCCACATGATTTTGAGATCAGGTTACTTTTGGCCTACCATCTTCAAGGATACATTCGAACATCTACACTCTTGCCACATTTGTCAAAAAAGTGCTAATAGAGAGAGACATCTAGCTATGCCACTACAACCAGTATTTGAGGTATGCCCTTTTTCCAAGTGGGGGTTGGACTTTATTGGACCAGTAAACCCACCACCATCTACAGGACATGTTTGTCGTCACTACTACAGACTATTGCACGCACTAAACAAAAGCTGAGACTTTTTAAAATTGCACAGCAAAAGTGGTTAATGATTTCTTGGAAGAACACATCACCACGAGGTTTGGTATGTCATTCTTCCTTGTATGTGATAATGAGTCATCTTTTGTGTCAATCTTCCTTACTCAATGGGCATTAGACAATTAGGTCATAATCAAGTTCTCATCTAATTACTATCCCTAAGGGTATGGTGTGGTTAAGTCTACCAATAAGAACTTGATCACAATGATAAAGAAATTGCTAAAGGAGAACCCAAAGGATTGGCACACTCAACTGAAATATGCATTATGGACAGACAGAGTCAAGATTAAAAATGTTTTGGGGACATCTCCATACTTAATCGTCTATGGACAAGAACCAATATTCCCACTCAATCTCAAAATTCTAGTTTTGAAATTCATAAGAGGGTATGTTGAGGATGCTGACAGAGTTTATATCATATTAATGAATCCCTTGGAATTGGATGAGGAAATGACAGTCATTTTAGAGCATATAGTGAAACATCAAGTTGTCATCAAACGATGGTTCAACAAGCAAGCTACAATTAAGTCTTTCAAAATATCTGACCTTGTTCTCCTATGGGACAAGGTGAAAGAAAAGTCGAGCAATCACACTAAGTTTCAATGCTTATGGATTGACCCTTATCAAATTTTGAAAATTTTGGGAGAAAATACTTTTAGGCTAAGTTCTCTACAAGGGGAATTGCTCCCATTGCCACTCAATGGCCAATTCCAGAAACATTACTTCAAGGCCTAAAAGTGGAAAACATTTCAAAAATATATACAAATAAATAAATAAAATTTACTTTATGCAAGTGTGTTTACTTTCACTTGTGTGTTTATTTCAAGTTGTGTGTTTGCTTTAAAAGTTGTGTCTATCACTTCTTTTCATTTTGGGGGTTAGGTGCAATCAAGACTCTTTCTTGATGCATCCAATAGATCACTCTTTTTGGTTTCGACTTTAGGGAAGAGTTATTTCTTTGTCAAAGCATTCAAATGATTATGTTTCTTGTACCAACTGAAAAACAAATATGGCTTGCAATTGTAAAGGACTTTCAGTCTTAAAATTAGAGTTGTAGATCGGTAGCTTTCAACACTTTACAAACTTTAATGATTGACTATCTCAGAGATTTTCAAATCTAGGTTGACAGTAGCAAGGGATTATCCAAACTTGTCAGTTCAAACAAAGGGTCTCTTCAATGAACTGCTAAGATCACTATTTGGCATGAAAGTTTCCCGAAAGTTCAATCAAAGAGTAACACAAGAGTCATCAAACTAAAGAACAAAACTAGAAAATAGCACCAATGCCTTGGCCACATAGTCTAAGCGAGGTTAGGGTAAAAAAGAAAAAAAAAGGAATTACAAATGGTGTTAAATAAAGATTTTAGAATATTCTATAAGGTAATCAAACAAAAGGGATATGCACTCCAAAATGGCTATCCACCAAATATACAAAAGCTTCAAGGAAGAATCAAATTGAAACATGTGAGCTTCGTGAAGCAAATCAAAAGAGGTTACCAAGGACCTAAAAATAAAGAATTGATAACTCGTCAAGAACCCTCACAACAAATTCTCTCATCTGGTTAGACAGTGATTGATAAATAGGTTTTACGAGGAATCCTGATGAATGGATTGGTGCAACAAAATATTTTCTCCAAGTTGTTAGAAACTCATGATAGATGACACCTCGAGACATTAAAGGAAACGAATACACTAAGAAAACATTGAGCCTGAAGATTCCAGATTCTAAAGTTTTGACTATTAAGGGACTTGAAAGTTGCTTGAAGTATTCAAAATTTAATTGTTATTTGACACAGGTTAGAAGAATGCTTGTTGATGAAGAAATGTCTTTGTCATTTCTTCCCTTTTGTTGGGGCTATTTGTTATGGTCTCACAATGCACAACCCATTTCTCCTAGAAATGGGGACCCCCTAGTAAATTTTTGCCTACCAAGCTCCTAGTCTAAAGTCTAGGTCACTTTTGGAATCCCCCAGGAGTCTAGGTTAGACCTCAATATCTGACTGGGAAGTCTGGGGGACAGAGATTGGAGAAAAAGTGAGTTTTTGTGCTTAGAAGTGCTTTAAGTGCGCACATGCGCTTAGTGCACACTACATCTCCTTCCGGAGTTGCGCACATGCGTACTTGCGCATGTGTGCACCTTCAGAGGTTGTGCACCTACAAAGCTATGCACCCGCAAAGATGTGCACTGGACATGAGGTCTATATAAGACCTTGGACCCCCTTCTCCCTCTCCCTTGCTTTTTGCTCCCCTTGTTGTATGCACCTCCACGCCCTGTGACTCTGTGCTCCTCCGCTGCTCCTAGTCTCCAACAAGCTCATCCTTCACAAATAAATACAAGATCAGCATCACTATGAAGGTGTGCACATGCGCACCTTGCACCTCCATGAGGTGCACAAGTGCGCAACTTTTCTTAAACAATAATTTAAAAACAAAGAACTAACACCTAGACTAAAGAAAGGTGTCCACATGTGCACCTCCCCAAGGTGTGCATGTGTGTATTTCCCTCACAAACATAAACAAGTAAAACACAAAGACAAAAACCTAACTTCCCCACTATTGCACTGCACAGTGCGCATTTGTGCACCTCACCTAGGTGCAACCATGCACAATTGCACATAAAAGGCCATTCAGGGCTTAAAATAGCGCACCCTTGGTGTGCTAAAGTGCAAAGCAAGGTACTTTGAGTGGATAGACTGCTTTTTTACTAGTTTTGACCTATTCTGGAGTCAATTAGGGTTTATCTTAGGTCACAACTAATGTTTGTTTTTGTTTTGCAGATAAGATAGCATCATCATTCTCTTCAATGGCGGAAAAGATGGATCCTAAACTAGTAGCATTCAAGTACTAAGGAGCACCCAGAAAGTCAAGATTTCAAGATGGACATGCCAAGATCAAAGATAGAGAACTCGGGCATATAGACTGGAATGTGTTCCTCACGATTTGCAACAAACCTAAAAAGAGGTATGTTATGGTATCAGCACTTATGTGCTCAAGCCTTGTCAATGCGGCATCACATCCAACATTAGTCTAGTCCTCAAAACTCATTATGACCCTTGTGGAACATTATGTGACCAAAGAGAAGGTTGTTAAGAGCATCACAAGAGAGATAGTCCTGGACCTCTGACCTAGGAACATTGAGAAGGTATTACACCTTCCAAAAGCGGATCAATATTTGAAGATAACATATGATAGAGCAGAGAGGTGGTATCGAGAAAATGAAAAAGAGGCCAAAGAAATAGTTCAATCCTCTTTCCTGATTAATTGAACACCAGTGGGTTGCGGAGTCTATAAAGTCAATATGACAAGGGGATCTATGAATGATGACATTGGATATGCAATTATGCTTCTAAGTGGAGTTATGGGACTCCCAACAGTAGGTCACCTTCAAACCTGGATGGTACACTTTATTGAAATCATTAGAATGGTAAAGATGTCAATTGATTGGGCTACCATTCTAAGTGACAACTTGGATGAGCAACTTGTAGTCATCAAAGCCGATCCACGATTCTATATTACATCATATTTGATTTACTTATTGGCAGCTAGAACTACAGACTACCTAGGCCTTTACAAGAAGGGGAGCATGCAGGATGCTAATGCTTGGCCCTATGCGGCATATCCACAATTGTTGAAGAAGAAGCTCCCACTACAAAGTGTGGAATACAGGGTGGTGAATGATGATTTCATCTTCGCAATCATCAGGTTCATTGAAGGTGATTACGCCAAAAGAATGTCAGTAGAGGTTGCAGCCATGATCACTAAAATCGACGCCTACTACATTTAGTTTAAGACCTTCACCTATCTTAGGGTAGATGGTACTCTATTGTGCCTAAAGAAGCTCCCAAAAAACCCATATGATAGGCTAATCTTGTTGGATATTGCACGTCAACTCACATCTACATATGATAAAGTGAGAAGACAACATAAGAAGGCATGGGTTTGGCCCATCACAATTGGTGCTTTCGAGGTCAAACAAAAGCAAGATATTGTCACCTTCAATTCTTAGTGGGGTCAATATCCCCTGGAAGAATAAAACTCCCCTCACCCATACTTTGACAACATTGGGATGGTACAACATCTAGCAGGGAAAGAGTTTGTACATGATGATGCATTAGAATTTCACTAGATGAATGCAGTAGACGACTACGATGTCCTTATAAGGGGCTATTGTAGGATGGCTCTATATTTAGCAAAACATGTGTTGAAGATTGAGATCCCTCTAAAGGTTGTGGAAAAGGATACTGAAGATATCATGGATCCTTTATACAACAAGGACAAGATCTATGGCCAGCCAATAATGAATGCAGAAATAGCAAGAGATGAGAATGTAGATATAAATCATCAGGTCGAGCATATAGTCCAATTGACAAAGGAATGGATCAAGAAACCTTTCAAAATGGATCCAGTCCCCCAAGCTATTCCCCTACGAGACACAACAAGGTCAATCAAAGGAAAAGGTGTGTTAGTCATAGTACCAACCTTCCCTACTCAATCCCAGTAAGGTGAGAAATGGTACACCGGCATGAGAGGGAGGTTGAGTACTTTAGGGTTCATCAAGGCACCAACAAAAGAAAAAGAGTACCTTCCAAGGCCAGGCAAATGGCTCAAGCCCAAATGCCTCAACATGAATAGGTATTGCCTGAACAAGCAGAGCTTCAAGCTGATCCAAAAGCTCAAGTGTACGCACAAGAGCCACAAGTGCCTCCACAGTCAAAACAGGTAGAGTTTGAGCAAGTAGAGTAGCAGAGGGTACCACCAGTGGCAACACAAGAGGAAGAAGCCTCCCCCTCAACTCTCAAAAAGGAAAGGGTTGAACCACTTGTGGCAGGAACATAGAGGAGATTAAAGAAGAAAAAGCACTCTGTCCCCACAAGTGCCCGAGACAATCCTAGAAGCGGAGGCAGAAGAAGGGGAGCAAATTGAATGTGTCCCCTTAAGCCAAAGGACCCGCTTGGCTAGAGCCACAAAAGAAGAGAGGAGAAGAAGCTCCATATTGACACCTTCATCTGCTCCAAGGGAGTGTGTCCAGGTATCGACATCAGAAGATGAGCAACAAAAATGGATAGTTGATATGGAAGGGCAAAAAACGGATGTCTTCGACCTCTCTAACTTTGACTTAATGCCAGTGGGCACTAAGATGGTGAGAGAGAAAATAAGAGATACTCCCACGAGTGAACCCTGAAGAGAGGTCTGGAATCAAATGTCACCTCTACCTGAAGGACCTCTAGGCATTCCACCACCACCATCTTAGGATTTTCCATTTTTGGATAAAGGTTCACTAACTCCAGTTCCCGAGCCTACACAAGAAGAACAAGCGGTCGAAGAAGGGGAGCCTCAGCAGCTGCATGTCAATGAAGTATCTGAGGAAGGGCAAATACTTAAGAGCATTAGCAAACTCCTCAAAATATAGAGGCTGGGACCTTAGCCCAACTAGATATAGAGACTCCAACTGTAGATCTTTGTCAATGGGAAAAGACTCCAAAGAGGACTAATAAGAGGAAGGAGCTTGTAGTAAAAACCTCTTCAGCAAAGTACATATCTCCCATAGGCAACATACTGACATGGCTATAGAGGGAGGTTATGTTTCACCAAAAGAGGTAGGAGGACCTAACAACCGAAGAAGGAATTAAGGAATTAGTAAAAGCAATCAAAAAGTATGAACTACCTAAGGGTGATGCATGAACACTAGTCGTCATAATGAAGAACCAAGATTAGGACTTTCTTGCACATATAGTCATTCCTCCTTCGCACGCTAACACCAAACAATTGACTCCTAAAGACTACCAAATCAAGGATGTCATGTTGGGAAGACCCATGGTAGACATAGCCAAAGTGATGATCACTACGGGTATGAAAGAGGTGTTCAAGCATATGGACCGGGATGAATCTAAGTTGATAGCACTGTGGAAGCAAATTGAGCTATTAAGAGGCTATTTACATGGAGTTGTGGGCCCCATTGACCTAGGAAATCCAGATATTGCTCTTGTGGCAACATTAGAGAGAAAAGGCACAGGAACAACACAGTTACACCCATTTTTGGAAGCGTGTCAACAATGGCACGACAATTTTGAAGAACAAGGTGTGTAGATCATACAGAGAAATTTAGGTCTGTTACACCACATCTAGTCGAGTGTCAACTAGTTGGTGTCCATAGTGAACCAAGATTTTGGGTTAATGGATGAAGTTCATACCTGGACAAATGACCTACAAGTTCTAAAATCAATCGAAGGTCAAAGATATCGTATCATAATGGAGATATATGCGGCCGAGGAGCTTGATAAGCTTGATGATTGGATAGAGAAAATATTGACAAGCAAATAAGGTTATGGAAAGATTGCACATAGAAATCCAATGGATTAAAGATAAGGATCAAGAGCAGTTTTTGGAAGTGGAGAGGTACTACAATGTCGCTAGCCTTGAGATTTTTTAGGATGAGTTTTGCAATGCAATCAGTTGTTCAATAGTTCAGAGGTACATTTGAAGAAGCTTCATCAAAAGATGACATCAAATAAGCCTTCAAGATCAAAGAAGCATTGTTGGAACTGGACACCAAGCTTGAGGATTTTGTAGGAACAAGGATTGAAGTGAGTAATTATCGATAAGTAGTGAAGAATAAGTATGAGGGTCTTGATTTACAAAAGCTGCTAAAGTGGCTGAGATAATAGAGAAATTTAAGAGTGAACATCCAGACATCACTTTGGTAAAAAGGGGAACGAAACCGAGATGTTGGAAATTCAGTTTTGACAACCAGGAAAATTTTGGATTTTGGAAACCTGTTACTAAGGTGCGCAAGTGCGTAGGTGAGCTTTTCACAGAGGTGCGCCGACAATTTTGAGTAAGGAGTAGTGCACCGATAGTTAACTGTCAGTTCTTAATTTAGAGCACACATTTTGACAACAAGTTCAACTCCCAGAAACACCTAGAGAAGGTCTAGCTTCCATAGATTCCCAAATCATTTTATAGTTGCATTCTTCTTATCTTATCATTCTTTTATTCTTTTGTGTCATGTTAAGGCTCATGCACCCATTAATTGATATAAACAATGGTGGAGACCTACTTAGCACCATTTAAAAGTCAATTTGTATATAATTATATTTGTTTTATTAGTTTTTAGCATGAGTTTGCATTTTAAGTGCTCTCATTCCTAACACAAAGGGAGGAGATGATTTCTTATAAATAGATAGATGTAATATGTACTCCAAGCCGTTATTTTGATGCAATAATATATGTTATTGGTGCTCTCATTCTGAGGGTAGTTATTTTTGCTTGAGTGTGTTATTTTTGTGAATACATTTTCATGAATAATAATGGAGCCAATGATTTTATTGTATTGTTATGATTGTGGGACATTTAGTTCTGGTGTTTTCCTCATGTTAATGAATTTTATTGACATAACAAATTGGACGAAGGATCACCTATTGTCCTTGCATAGCGTCTTGTCTCACATGAACACACTTTCTATGGCCTTGCGACTTGATTAGACATGAAACATCTTTCGATTTATATTGAGTTCCCCTCAACAATTGCATCAGTGGAGTTGAGGAAGCGTTGCTCCTAATTTCATTGGTTTCCTACCCGATTCCTTTTAATAATTTAATTTGCAGATGTGTTGTTACCATAGTTTATGTCTGTTAGGAATTACCCTTTCAAGTTATTTGTTTAATCTATCATTACTCTATCTTCATTATGGAATTCATATAGTTGCATCGATAAATTGCATTCCTCATAAAACAGAAAATACCAAAAATATATATATTTTTGTGGTTACTTTTTCAAACAACAATAGATCAAACAAATTATCCAAAATTGGTTCGAACTAACATTTATCTTCAATTAAGTGGATATCAATAGGTCGTAAAATCGCCCAAAACCTTAGAGTTGATCCTCGATTAGCTTTTCAAAAGAGGAATTCAGAAGGACTCATGTCGTTCAACATCTTGCAAAAGAACAGCTCAATAGAAGTGGCACTAGGAGGACCTGATACCATTCGGATAAGAAAAACAACTTGCTATTTGAAAATTTTGTAGTTTTTGGACGTTTAGAGAATTCTAAGTTTGTGACCTGTGAGAATGTGTGCAGGGGCATTGTTTTGAAGAAATGCGCTTCTACAAAGTTGCGCTTTTCTAGAATTTATGCAAACTAGAAGATCTTGATCCACCATCTCCATTTCAACGAGCTTTAAGATCTTTAGACGATGAACCAGAGTTCTTAGAACTCAGTCATTTTTGCAAGCCTCGCAGTGACAAAGGACTACCAAGAATTCTACCACTTCCATTCCAAATTTCATCATCTCTAGTTCCACCTTCGAACCTACCTCCACCCATCATTCCACTAAATCCTCAACCGATGGCCTTCTTTGCAAATGCATTAGATTCACCAATCAACTTGCACGATACACTTAATGACCTTCACAAGAACCTGAGAAATTTTGTCCAAGGCTCATCTACGAAGAAACATGAACAGCTGAGGAGCATATCAAAGTCTTCAAAGAAATATGCAATCAAAAGAAAGTTCAATAAGAGAATGTGGTCCTCCATTTATTCCCATACTCATTGGAAGAAGCTTTCTTTCACCGGTATGTGAATTTGCCACCAGGATCTATCATGAATTGGATCACCTTTGAAATTTTGTTCTTAGAACAATTTAAAGCATTCATTAACCCGACTGTGATACATCATCAATTCATATCAATCAAGAGGGATTCAGTGGAGACCATTTCACGTTTCAATCATCGTTTTCACATGGCGTACTGCAAGTTGGAAACACTCTATATTATACCAGTTGAAGTTGCAATCCAGATTTATCTCAATGCTATGGAACATCTAACGGCTATCTTCCTACGAAGACTACCTACTGCAAATATCAACACATTGGAAATTGTCTTCGAAAAAGCAATCACCTTTACTAAACAAGCCAATCCTAATGAAGGAGGATTGATGGTTCCAACTCAAGCTACTACAATAGTACCAACATATCCTACTAGAGCACAAGTGATGCCTAGTCAATTCATTCCAATGAATCCAATTCCACCACAACGAGCACCAGTTGTACCAGTTCCAACCATAACTTACCCAAGATATGAATCTCCAAAAGTTGTTTTCTTTGAGCAGAAGGCGGCAACATCCATTGAAGCAGAAAATAATATTGCATCTAAGATTGGCCAAATGAAGAAGACCATGTCTCAAATTACTCCACGAACTTACCCGTTGAGGTTGTCACAAGGGCAGAACAATAACTTTCAAAGATGAATGGAAGCCCTTACAACAACTATGGTCAGAATTACAACTAGAATTTCAGGGGAAATAACAATGCAAGGAACAATTTCAACCCTCCAGATTGCAGCAACAGTTTCCAAAGACAAAATAGAATAGAACATCCATCCTAATAATGGAAGCATCCTTGCAGACAACAATAATGCTCAGTTTGTAGACATCAATCATTATGACAGTAATCAAAATGTACCCAACTATGATGGTTCATATTTCAATGAAAATCAAGAAGCGAACAAAAATTCACAAGGCAATAACAATGAGCCCACTATGCAATTCAATACTATGTTATTAGAATCTTATGATTCTCCACAAAATTAAGGGATGGAAGAACAAGTCAATGAAGAATTTACTTTTGCATTCAGTCAAGAATCAGATCCTCAACTAGAAGAGGTGTTGGCTTTTTGAAATGACAATTAGAATACTTATAATTTGTAGAACCGAAGAGAACCCATGACTGATGGGATTCCTCTCGCTTTGCAACCAATGCCTCCAAGTCCAAGGGCTAATAACAATCCAAGACCTACCAGAGCGCCCTATGTTGGACAACAAATCAAAACCAAAGAAATGTGCCTACAATCCCCAAGATTCCTACTTGGTCAACTGAAAGTACAATGTAGTGGAAGATTTAAAAAGAACAAAGGCCAATATATCCTTGTTTGACATGCTACAAAGTTGCCCTAATCAAAGGGAAGCATTGATAAAGACTCTTGATCATAAAAAGGCAACGCCTAGCGCAAGTCCTCAAAGGACACTATCAAATTAGTTTTAACATGTACTCTGTTTTATTAGAGATATTTTGGTATTGAACTTAGTTGAATGTATTGCTCTGTAGAGCAGTGATTGCTCCCGGCAAAGACAATTTGTATACAGCCTTGCAGTATTGTAGATGTTATTCTGTAATAGCAGTAGGAAGTTTTAGTTGTAGATGTTTAACAAATAGTTTTAGTTATTAAATAAGAAAGCATTATAATCTCTTATATACTCCAGTATTGTTATTATTGTCTCCATTTGGTTTGGTTCATTCTGCTATGTGGTTGGATACAAAGCAGACATCTCTGTGCATCCACCACTCTACCCTATTTGGGTGAGAATATATTTGGTTTTAAAAGCATTATTTTTGTTATTTGTTGTATTGTTTTGCTTCTGCAATTTTCAGTGTGCTTCCAGTTGCAAATTTTATTATTCCTTCTCGTAAAGTCATATAGCAGAAAAAGCTCTCCTGGGATTATTTTGGAGTCATCGATCAAATTCGGCACTCTGATTACAGATAATATCTACAGAATTATATTTCCTCTGATTACAGATAATATCTACAGAATTATATTTTTTGGGGGATTATTTCCAGTTTTTGTATTAAGAGTGATTTGTATCTATGTTTTTATTTTTTTGCTTGGATAAGAGAATTCAATGAAATCTCTGTGATAGTAATTTTATTACTGGTTGATTTAGTTGTGTGAACGAATCAGTGCCAGAGCTTTGTATCTTGCTTATTGAAAATCAAATAAAGGGCATTTTTGTGGGGGGCTCAGAGAGGAGGGTTTTTCCCAGGATAACAGTTTCGTGTTGTTAAAGATTTACTTATCCTATCATTCTGGTTCAAAATATTGAACAATTGGAATGTGTGTTCAAAAAATTTAATAATTGGAATATGTTTCCTTTAGATTCATGTAGCCAGAAGTCCCCAAAAAAATGCTAATTACAAATGGACGGGGCTTTTTAGGGCTGACACAACAGTCATAAGTCATAATGGGAACCTCTTTTAAAGGGAAATTGATGTTTCATTTATTTTCCAAGAGGGCATAAAGGTGTTGCTCCTTTTTATATATTTGGAGTTGATTTCACATTTCGCACATTCTATCTTACTTATTCTAACCAGCTGATGATGTTATCCCTTTGGAGGCTTATAAACCCGTGAAAAGGTATTTCCAAAACTTAAAAACCCAGGATATTGAGGCTCGAAGGCAATGTTCCAAAGGGCCTTTGAGAGCAGTCTCATCCAGAAGTTGTATTGGTCTTAATGTTCTCAATTTGCAGTTATTTCTCCAACAATTTGCAGCGATTTTTTATAAGATATGAAAGCATAGTTAAGTAGTTTGGTTTCACAATTGAGTTCTTGGTTGTGGCGTCATATCTTCCTGTTATTGGCTGCTGTTGGGATGTCATATCATGTATTTTTCAAGTGTGATAAAGTGTGAGAAATTTAGAGAAAATCAAGTAAAGTTGTAGCAATTTCTATGCTTTTGGATACCAAAGAGTTGGGAATTTTTTACTGATTTTTACAACATATGTTCATAGTTGTTATCTAATGTGCCGTACCATAAATCGGATATAAATTCTTGTTCAGGTCTGTAATAAAGCATTCTACATCAATTCCATTATGTTGGGTTTCAGTTTGTTATATTTTGGCAGTTATTTTGATACAACTGATTTGTCTATTTTCTCAGTTTGAAAATCTAATTTAGAAATTGTTCAATTTTTTAAAGGGGGCATTACAGAGGATGTGATAATAAAATTGTGTGCCCTTTTCAGAGGAAAGTGCTACAAAATGGTTTGACAATCGTCCTGACAGAAATATGATAATTTGTGGTGTGATTCATGTTTTATTCCTCATGATCCTTTGAATTATGTTGTTCTCTTTGAGCAGAGATGAGGAGTTCTTGAATTAAGAGGTGGTGTTGAGCAACGAGTACAACAATAACATCAACTATTTTTATGAATTGGTTTAGGATCAAGAAAAATATATTGTGTGTCAGCACTAGTTTGAATGCCTGAAGTTTTCAATGAGAAGGTACGCCTAATTTACAATAGTATCATTTGTCAAATCACGATTTCAATCATTATAAATCTCTTATGTTGCAGAGATATAAGAGGAAAAATCCTTAAAATGAAGACATTAAAGCCACCACTGATGTAGCTGGCATGCAGGCCTACAATAGATATTAGATGAGGAATATATTCATCTATATACAACGGAAGTGAGCTAAAAAAACAGATCTAAGAGTCCAGAGGACGGACATTCAAGAGTAGAAATTGAAAGGTGATGACAAACAAAATGTGAGTCAAGAAGGTTGCTAAGAAAAGGAAAGGTACAAGTAAAGAATGTGCTCGATATTAAAAATAACATGTGCAAACAAGTGATACTACTATAACTAGGAAAAAGTTTGCCAATGTGAAGCAATCTGGCAGGCATAAGGATATGTCACCATGTGTCCCTACAGACATTCACACTTTACAAACTTATAACAGAAAACAACACAAAATGACGCTTAAAAATATATATACAACTCATAATATGTTTCACCATATTTGGAAATAGTCAAATTCAATCTGAAATATAATTTTTTTTAAATGTCCACTGAAGCCTTATATTACCCAGCTAAAACAAAAATCAAGACAAAATTATATTTCATAAATAAGCATGGAAGAATTGTCAAAAACAATTGGCATTCAAATAATTTCACAAAATTACCTTGCAAGTTAGCTTCACCTTGAAAGTTAGTTTTACCTCTTTTGTTTTCCCTGCTACAACAAATAAGCTCAACAAGACAAACTTGAGAGTTGTGTACAGATCAAAAGGCATTCAGGAAGCAAATAAATGACAATATTCACAGCAAGACAAGAAATTCATGCATGCTGGCTTATCTAATCCCTTGGAGCATTTTTTTCCCTCAATTTCACTGACAAGATTTAAGAAGGTAATAGTTTGAGCCAATCTCAACCTCTTAGCCAGGGCAAAAATCGCTGCTTCATTGTTAGTCTCTGTGGAAGGAAAAATAGACTGGCCCTCAACCAAAACCCCTATTTTATCACAAGAACTAACAAACTGTACCTGCCATGTGAGGTGTGATTATAACTTAAATTTATAAAGACATGAGCAGATAAACACCAGCGAGCTTCCTATTGAGGGTCATTCTGATTTGATACTAGTCATATTTGTCACTGTGAATGAGAGGTCAGTTGTTCATGTTTCAGAATGATTAACTCCCAAACCAAAGGGGCTTTTACTTTCCAAATTCCGTTATAAATTAATTCGCATATCTGTCAACTTCCATGTTGCTCTCCAGTAGAATAGCCTGAACACCTTCACGACCATATGGATGCAATACTTATACCAGATAAAACATTATCTTCCCATCCTATCAGAATAATTTTTTTCAAAACAAAACAAAAATTCCTTCAGCTCACGGATGCTCTGCTCTACAACTCCTTTCTGGAGCATACTGACTAAGATATGTATCTTCATGAAGTTGCGCCCATTTCCTCATGGGATGATTTGTTATATAGAACTTTTCCTGTGCTTTCTTCAATGGCCACATACACCATACCAGGATCTACCCCACAATTGGATTCATGATCTGATGCAATTTAGTTCACAATCTAAGCAATTGATTTTCAGAATGGTACAAACAAGATTTCAGTTTAAAGCCTATCACTTACGTTCATTTCAATGGTCATCCTTCTGATTTTAACAATTGATTGTCAAATGTGGATGCTTAATCCAAATCTTCCTCCTAGTGGGAATGCTTGTCAGCATAAAAAGAAAGTACAATAAAGAGAATGCACCGAAGAGCATTCTGATTATGAACTCCTAATTTGCAAGTTTGTCCCCTTCAGACCACAAATCCTATGTTCAAATCTTGTCCAGATACTGAGTCAATACAAGCAGGGTTCTAGCAAGTTACCTGTTTTTCCTGTGGGTTCATCCTGGGCGAACCTGACAACAATCTAGTTGAATCAAGATGAAACCAGGGCAAAGCAGCTCACAAAAATGTGAATTTTTTTGTAGTTATTTTTATTTTGTGGACATTTTGGAGGCTCAGTTTGTCAATTGCTTTCACTATTAATATTAATTATAGTTATGGTCAGATTCCTTCAGCCCGACATAGATAACATAGAGGTTGTGATAATGTAATTATATTGATAATATAATTATTGGGACCAACTTCGAAGAGTGGCATCCCTTGGTCAAGGGGAACTATCGATAGGCATAAACAAAGAATGGATCTTCCTCTCTTAGCATCAAATACACACAATCTGCATTATTTAGAAGTGAAGTGCTTGGGGGAGATGATAACTATTTGTTGTCTATGGTTGAAAGAGCAACAATGAACTGAGTCATTGCCCGTGGTTAAATGAGCACCAAGAAGAACATGGTATCAGAGTAGATACATTCCTGAACTTGTGCATTGGTTGATGGCAAGAAAGTGTCAAAAGCTTGGTTGATTCATCTGCCGATTATTATAAGTGGCACCAGATTTCATGGATATTACTTGATTGCATGTTTGGTGATTATAAATATCTGGCCTGATAGCACTTAGTGGTGCAAGGAAAGAGGGACAGATATTATTGACAGGGTAAAAACTCTTTGAACACTTTAACTCACAATTACCAAGCATAATTCTGAGTTCACGGGAAGCCCTAATAATGATGTCGCGACTGGATACATCTCTGCAATAATCATAGGAAGCACTGATTTTTTTAGTCCGAAGTGCACTTGAATGTTTCCGAGATATATCCCGTCAAGGTTATATTTTTCTTCAGACTTTGTGATTAAAGATTTGTGAGACCCAAAATACAGATAAGCAGACTACTGCTTTCATGATATCCACACTTTCATATTGGAAAATACTTTGATTCCCCGTGCGGAAGATTACAGGGGTCATTTCTCTGGAGTCAATATCAACTTGATTGAAGGATCAAAAATATTACTTTTCGCCTGGTGTATTAATGAGATATAAAGCATTTCCAGTTTGTAAATGTTGATGGTAAGATGTTCATATTGATGTTACCATCAATTGTCAGATCATTCTATATTGATGAGCATCGATCAATATCTTATTGCAAGGATTTGTTCACTAATGGCATTGAGTCTATCCAATATAATTTGTTTCATTTGCCAAAGGAACATCAGGATATATGGAATTATAATGGTGGAGCTGCCAGACTGTAGGCTTGATTCAGATCAAATATGCAATATGGACTACAGATTCATATACAATCTCGACCTCCCTCCATGTCAACACCTCTAGTAACAGAAGTGTCTCTCATCAATCATCCAGAAATTATGGAGAATTATAGAACATGGACAATATTTGGTTTTTCCAACTACATATCATACACCGTCAGAGGTTTTATGGGCATGCTGTGTTTTAATATACATGGAAATCCTGTTGGGCTCAATGTGGACTTTCAATATAATCTCCTAAAACTCCTAAATTGAAACACAGTCCGTAAATTGGAAAATATCAGAAACAGTAATTATAGTGAGATATGAAGCCCGTGTGAATACTGCAGTTTCAAAGCAGTCTCTAGACATTCATTAAAGCATAGACCAGATGAGTGACTGTTGAATTTGAGTGCCTTGTGATCTCAGGGGACACTGCAGCCAGTGAGACATACAAAAGGGCTTGTTGAAATGACTTTAAAATAAATCACTGGAAATGTTGTTGGCAGGTGTAGTGCTACAATCTACAACCTTATGCAGCACCCTCCCAGCACGTGCTAAAAAAATGGAGGCTAAAGAACAGGGTATGGACGTTATTAAGCAAGCGAGCATGCAGACTGTGCATACCGTCTCAGAGAATTCTTGAAAATGGATGTTATTTAATGAAGAATACATGCAGAGACAGAAGCTATGGCACAAATAATCAAGCGGAAAAATGGCAGAAGCATCTGAGAAGCACAGGATTTAATGGTGTTCAATTTCTTGTATCCCACTTTTGGATGGCAAGTTTTAGCAGGCTCTGGAAATTGCACCTGAATGCAGAAGGCTTGATAAGATAGAAGAAGCAGTCATGAACAGTGATAATGTTTCTGGAATGCTATCTTATTGCATCAGTGTTTCTCAACATTTGTTAGTAGAAGAGAGTACTGGTGTGAGGAAAAGAAGAATGATGCTTTAGAAATGCTACCGAGGCATTTCTGCAGGTGATAGTAGCATCTAGGATTATAAAGCAAAGTTGAGACGAGGACTCTCCCAGCTAAGTCACAAGGTTTGAGTTCGAGTTCGAATGTGACAACCATGAAGTTCGGATGAAGTTCGTGAGGTCAAAAAAATTCGACATAAAATTCGCCTTATATAATTTTTAAATATATATATATATACACACACACACACACACACATATACATATACATATATATCTATAATAAGTAACTATAGTGAATTAATGAATAATAATAGTTGAACATACAAAAATATTAATATCTAATAAAATACATAAACAAAATATACATGAAACATTAATGTTTTCCTAATAACAAAATTTAAAAAATAAATTTTGCTATTGATAAAAGAAAAATATTAATATTTTACTAAAAAAATACATAAACAAAATATATATTAAATATTAATGTTTTTATAATATAAAAATATATATATTTTACTATTGATAAAGAAATAAAAAACACATACATAATAATAATAACAATATAAACTACATTATAATAGCAATATAAACAAAATTATTGTAATTTCAACCAAAACATCAAATGAAATTAAAAAATTAGCGCTATCTTATAAAAGACCTGGTCCAATGCAAGCCACTATGGAAAACTTTGTCAAGTTTCAAGGAAATGTGAATCAGAAAGGGTTTTTGGTTATTTGGTAGTTTTTTCATTGCTTGGTGGTATATCCTCTATGGCGAACGGATTACCTGTTTACCAATAGATCGACTTGGCTATTCGTAGTTTCTTCATCGGCTCGATTTGACACTAGACACATTCTTCATTCTTATTTGGCCGAATGATGACCGGGGCTTGTTCATTGCCGCTGAAGATCATCGAGAACCTAGGAAAAAATATTCGTTGAAGTCAAACTAAGACGGAAGAGTAATCGCAGACTGCAGTCAATGGCGGGTTGGGGAGGAAAACCATGAAACCACCCTCTTTCCTGTCTGTGCGTCGCCTAAAACCCTCGCCCTTTCTCGTTTACGTGTCAAACAAAGTAGCCGACAGTGACAAAATTTTAAGCAGACCAAATACAGTTGTTTTAACACGAATTTGTTACGAATTGTATAAAACTTTTTTGAACCCCTAAGAATTCGACAGATGTTGAACTTCATCTTTGAAGTTCGCCGAACCCTGTGACTTAGTCTCCCAGTGAGAGGGAGCAAACTGTGAGGAGATTTTGTTATAATCTCAGGATGGTCATATTCCTATCTGGCCTAGGGCTCGATCTTATGATAGTAGGTCCAAGGTGGTCTTGGATCTAGCACTTTGAGTCATATGTGGGTCGTGCCAGATGATGAGTCTCTTGGAGCATAATATCTTCCATGATTGGGACCCTGTTAGCAGGGTATGCCTCTACGATAGAGTAAGAGGCTAGAGGATTTTCTTCATTTGACATCCAAGGATCGTGGTCATATTGGTTCAGTAGGAGAGGACCATGTCAAGATGGTTTCTCTAGTGATCAAGTAAAATTCCATTTGGACCATGAATTCTCCAGGTCTATCATGAGATGGCAGTTGCATGAATGAAATTGTAGCAGTCAAAGGACTATGATTCATGGGATGGAGCCCCATGTATGTAGGCTAGAAGGCCTTTATGCTGAAATCTGGATCATGATATTCCTAGATAGATGGATACTTGGTGTGC
Organism: Cupressus sempervirens; assembly: GCA_028749045.1. Taxonomy (NCBI): domain Eukaryota; kingdom Viridiplantae; phylum Streptophyta; class Pinopsida; order Cupressales; family Cupressaceae; genus Cupressus; species Cupressus sempervirens. Next base: position 172,086,419 of record CM053792.1, on the reverse strand, counting down.
TTGGGATTCACCAAGAGTGATGCAGACTCCAACCTTGTATTTTATGATAAGTCAAAGCATTTGGAGATCAAATATAAATATAGTAGAGATATGTTGCAAAGGAATGCTCTTCAAATGAGGTACATTAGCACTAATGATCATATGGTTGATAATCTCACCAAGCCCCTACCATATAAAGTTTGTGTGTTTTCAATACAAGCTTGGAATTGTGGAGAATGAAGCCCTTGCTGAGAGGGAGTCTTAGCATCAGTGATTTCTAGATATGTGTTATAATGCATTCTTCTCTGAGAAAGAGAAGTTTGAGGTGCAAACTCTTGTTAATGCACTCTCCTCTATCAGAGAGAAGTTTGAGATACAAGCCCTTATGAATGCATTCTCCTTTGTGAGAGAGAAGTTTGAGCTGAAAGCCAGTGTTCCACCCTCTGGGAGTACCCATGGTGGATGTCATGTTAGAGACTCCATGACTTAGCACTTGTGCTTATTCACCCTCCAAGAGTAGCCATGGTAAGTGTCATGATAGAGTGATGACATCACATTGAGTGATTCCATGATGGGAGCTTGCGCTCATTTGCCTTTCCATACATGGGAGAAGTCATGATGGACCCACTCTCGGGGAGGAGCTATGGTGGATGTCATGTGAGAGACTTTGTCACTTAGCACTTGTGTTTATTCACCCTCTGAGAGTAGCCATGATGGACATCATGATGAGATGGTGGGCACTTGTGTTCATTTGCATTTCCATTCATGGGAATAGCCATGATTGGACCTACCCTCTCGGAGAAGCCATGATGGGACTCACCCTCTCGGAGTAGCTATGGTGGATGACACTACATAACTCAAATATCAAGAAGGATTCCTCCCTAAGAGGGAGTGTTAATATTAATTATAGTTATGGTCAGATTCCTTCATGCCTACATAGAAAACATAAAGGTTGTGATAATGTTATTATTGGGGCCAACTTGGAAGAGTGGCATCCTGGCCTACCTTGGTGAAGGGGCACTACCAATAGGTATAAAGGAAGAATGGATCTTCCTCTCTTATCATGGAATGCACACAATCTGCATTGTTTAGAAATTAGAAGGGAAGTGCTCAAGGGAGACGATAATTATTTATCATCTATGGTTGGGAGGGCAAGAATGATCTAAGTCATTTCTTGTGGTTAAACAAGCACCAAAAACAACATTCACTAACTCACTCTACCTCTTCTTTTCCCACAAAGGATATATCTTAAAGATGGAGACAAATGATTACAACCATGGGAGATAATAGAAGTCTTTCATTTCGCAAGACACAAATGTTTTTGATTAAGGTAAAATGGTTTTTTCCTAATGTCCAAACCCTATATACAATAGAATAGCTCATTGTGTTCACAACAAGTTTCCATTTGGAACAAAAATAATACACCTACAGCCAAGTTGTCAATCAATGTATAGCACAACTGCAACCAAGTTGCTATGCACAAATTAACTACTCAAGCACCCACCCTAAACAAAGTTGAATCCTAGCCTTTTCAACCTCACACCCTTAAATCCAATGTGTGATAGAGATATAGACTTGAGAGATAGACTTGAGAAGACTTTTCTTCTTCCTTTGAACAATTATCCACAAAATAGGCCCTTGAACCTAGAAGATGTGGGAGGCACCCTGAGTCTAATGCAAACAAAGCAGTTCTAGCAAGAGAAGACAACTAACAATAAACTGCCTCGGATGCAAACAAGTGCCACATTGAGACCTAGGACAGGACAAAACATTGGAAACAAGAAATTAAGAAACCAAAACAAGAGTTGGGTAGTACTCACCAATCATAAAAGTGAACTCCCAAATCGCATCAATCCCATGAGAAACCACTTGCAATAGGAGACGCAAGAGAAGACCCAATATTTCTCAAAAAGACTCATCATTCAAGTGGAACTATAAAGTAGAGAATCAAAAGCATTAATAGTCAAATGGCCATTATGGGCATTCCTCCACCACATAGCTCCACCCTTTTGTCAATATGGTACAAATTGAAGCTAGGCGACCAATGGCAAAAACATCATCTACATCTAAAGGGGAGCCACATGTAGTCAAGCAATTGAGTGCAAGACTTGGATCCCCCATTAAAACAATATTCCAATGAAAATCCTGGAAGATATCTATATCCACCAAAATATAGGCATATGAGTGTACTCATAAAGGAAGTAGCAAATACAACCTTCAAGAAGTGACCAATTGTATTGCCAATAGCTTCATAGTAGAATTCTTGTCAAAACCGAAGAGGAAAATTAAATAGTCTACCACGAACTAGTCTACTAGAGAGAGGTTCAATGAAGGGATTGAAAAAGATAGATCAAGGCTTGAGTGGGAGTGCACTCCCCAAAACCATAATTTGTTCTCAAGAACAAAGTCCCTATCCTCTAAAGATTTGGACGTAGCTATGAAGAAGCCCCTCACACAAGGAAATAGCTTGATCTTACCATCAATGTGAGGCCTCCAAGATTCTGAAACCCAAGTATGCAATTCAAGAAGAGAATGTCGCAGATTGTTGAATCTACAAATTAAGGTAAGGCAAAGATAAAAATCTTCATTCTTTATCAACAACTATCTATAAATCACAAGGAGAAATTGTGAACAATGGGCCAAATTCTTTCATGAACAAAATCACAAACCAAGCTCAAAATAATATTTGCCCTGCCTAGGACCACAAATAATAATGGGAAATCTGTAACAGACACCAATGGTCAACCAAGGGACACAAAACAAACTTCTTTGGAGATTCCACATCACAGACAAGATAATAGTGCCCCTATGGATGAAACTATGAGCTTGAGCCATGAAAAAAAAAGCCAACAAGATCGGTTGAAATAGAAACCCTAACCAAAGAGGATGCAAAAAACACACCAATGACGTCACAAGCATTTTCATAAAGCCTACAGGCAATAGGGAGTAAAGGTAAGGTTTTGGGAGCATGCACGGAGTGCCCATTGTTTAATTAAAAGTTGGAGATAAATGTTAATGGCACAAACTATTACAATTCATTTCCTTCACTTGGACAAATGAGTACCTCATGATTTATCACCCAAATTGATTTTTGACATACATGGTCAAAGGCTCCAGTATCAGTAAAACACTTTTGGCAAACAATGATAATCAATTAAAATGTCTTTTTAACAAACAATGTACCGACTAAATGCTAATTATTATAGAAGTTTTAATTAACAAGAGTTAAACTATAAATATGTTTTTTAATTAATTCATTTATTAACGAAAAGACTTTTATGGTTTAAATATATACAGTTCTGGGATATATCCGAAATTTCAATCAAATTGGGGTGAATTGTCTGGGTCTATGTTATGTTGTATATAAGTTCATGATTTTTCTCTGTTTTTTGAACAGCTAAACACAAAACAATACTTAATCCCAAAAACAATTTGACAAATCTGCACAATGAAACCCCATAACCAAAACTGAACTGGTAACTTAGATAATCTCTGATATTACAAGAAACAGAGAAAAGAATTACTTTTTAAGTGATTTTGAGAAGCAATGCAACAAGAACACCCACGTGAATGCATGGGGGTGGAATACATAATCATTGTTGGTCTGTTCTAATGCCTAAATGTAAATTGCAACTATAACCATACACTCTAAAATGTTGGCAACATGCACTATTGCGATTCTCAATGTCATTCCTCTAAAACAGTAGAAAGCAGGTAAAGTATGGCAAGAATCTAAGCAAAGCTGATGTCCATCTCAAATTTGCAGTTTCTAGCATTCAAATACAACATTAAAAGATCTAATTCCCAATATATAAATTCATCAGCAGATAACTCATTAAAAACGTATCACAACAAATATGATAATTTTTCATACGATAAAAAAGGAGAATTTTATAAATTTGGTTATAAAATATTATCTAGACTTTTACGTGATAAAACAGATAAAACCCTAGAATGAATATTTTACTTGGAACTTTTTCTCTCAATGTTATTAAAATGAAAAAAACAATGTGTATCCTCATAGTTCTTAACTAATTTTACAATTAACTAGCTCAACAGAGCTAGGAAAAATGCAAGATTGAAACTGGCCAATTTCTCTATATATTTGCCATGTGAGAGTGTTGAGCTTGCACTCTATAGAATGCAAAATAAAAAGTAATGATAAAGATTGGTAAAGTGAAAATTACATGTTACTCCTACTGTCTATAGTCATGAGATCAACTGTCACTTATCTGAATGTGAGAGGTATTGGGAAGCGGAGGGTCAGAGATCTTGCTCTGCTGCCTCGTCTATCCAGCTAAAATCATTTTAATGAAATATTGAATCCTTCATCTCAATCAACTAAACCAATGCCAGATGGGCATCAATAAGTTCATTCCCCCTCCTAAGTTCTCCCTAATGATAACTAAGCACTTAGATAGGTACAAACTCAGAAAATCGGCTTATTAAACTCCTGAACTAATTGTATGTACAAGATGTATAAACCAAAAAATTATAATTTATTTGTTACAGACTTTCTCAAAACATTAACAAAAAGAGGGAAATGAGAATCTTAATACAAATTTTTAGAATACCTTGATTTGCTTCAACCAATTTATCTACCCTCCTGATATTAATTGTTCTAGACATAGGAAATAAAGTAATACCAAATTTTACAGAGTAGCTGAACATAACCAAAAAAAGACGGCCCTCGAATAATCAAAATTTGGCAATCCATTCCCAAGAGGCAAATAGTAGGCTAGTAAGGCCCACAATCGAAACCCTTATCCTTAGTGTTTAAGCACTTCAGAACCTAAAATGAGAAAATAAGCGTGCGATTTCCTGGAACCGTTTAATTAATTGTATAAACACTAGAAACTCATCTTCCACCCGTTTTTGAAACTAAACAACTCTAAGCTCTCTCAAACTACTTTAAGCCCTCAATGTTATCCTCAAATTGATTCTGGTCTCAACGCTACCCGCCACGATGGAAAAAGGTTGCATTTGACAATAAAGAAACTACGTTGATAAGTTTAAGGAATTTTAAAACATAAAAACGGCAGTCATGTACTTACAGATACAGTGGTATATGCAATTGTTGTCCTCAATCCTTTATAAAGCAGAAAATTATGTAAACCTAATACTAATTTACAAGTGCCTGCCACACAGAACGCTCAAAAAAACCTCAATTCATCCTTCTTTTCTTCTTGCTGTTTTTCCGGTTGCCCGGAAACCCTGCAAAATCTGCAGCAGAATCCGGAGTGTTCTACTTCCTCATCCGCTTTGGCCCTCCATTTCCAAATTTGGATTCTCTATATTCTCTATCCTTCAACACCTTTTTCCCTCCGCCAAACTCCATATTTCTCCTCTTTTAGCCTTCACCAATCGCAATGTTATTTCTCGCCTTCCCGCCCGACCGATCGCCAGGTGAAATCCCAGGCCTGATCTTCTGCCCCTTCTGAAACGAACTCTTCCCTTCCTCAAAATCCAGCGGCATTTCATCGTCGCCGTCCTTAAAACCGCTATTCTGCCTCAATTTCCTTCATTTTTTAACTGACTCGAAATCGTCCTTCTTTTTTTTCGCTCTCTCCTTCAACTTCGCCGCCTGGATGACCTTAGACAATTTCTTGGCCTCCTCGACTTTCTCCGCTCCACCGCCTCCTCTATTTTCTGCTTCTGGAAAAGCAGCTTATCCTTCACCTTCAGCATACGTTGATCTGTTTTCACCATTTCTGCGTAATAATCTTCAGGCCTTAGGAAGGGGATTCCCATGGCCAGCTCGTCATTGACGTTGATTTCTCCTTCTCTTTTGTAATCTATGCAGAGCTTTTCGATCCAGTTGAAGTTGTCCTGCCATCCGATTTCCTCGAGTTTTTCATGGAGACCGACTGTGTTGTCCACTCCGTCTTTACGAGGCTCGCTCAGCGGAGCATCTTCTGAATCTTCGTCTTCCTCTTCTGTAGTCAATCATGGTCTTCCACTACTGCTGATTCCTCGCGCTTGGCAGGATTCAATTTCAGCCCGTTGAGGACCGCCATGTTTCCATGCTTTGCAGGATTCGACGGTTTCCATAAGCTACATTAAAATAATTCACAAAAATCATGATAATTTCAAAATATCCTAGGTTTAGTGTCTAAGAACTTATTTCTCCGAGTTTAGTTTTTCAAATGTTAAAGAGTAATCAAAACAATAGGCTGACCTGTGGAATTTCAAGAGGAACCAGACAAGTCTCGCAAAACATAGTTTACATAGTAACAGCAATTGTACATTGTTAATAGAATCAATAGAAAAGAGTCACTCCATCCCTTCTTTTCATATTAAAAACTTAATATTTAAGTTCAACAAACTAAACGTACAATCTATGTTATCCTTAAACATATTATCACATTAAGTATCAAAAAGAAAATACTATCTATCTAAGTCATTGTGGCTCCATATAGTGTTCATCAAAATAATATCAAATGGAGTTTATTTTTCATACATGGTATGTATTAAAACTATTTTCTAGGGTTACAGAGATCCTCTAGTAGCATAAACAAAAACAAAGCATCATTTATCAATTTTGCCCTCCTTAGGCTTAGTCAACAATAATTGGTCTAGTCTTTAGTGAGGAAGTTGAATAGGTCCCTAGTAGCGACACTGTCCTCCTTGTTATCCTTTTCCTATTGAAGTAGATACAATGTTGTGCCCAAAGAGTGCATTACCCTTAAAGCATACATGGCCAACCTAATGAAGCTCAGATCCAAAATGTTTAACTATTTATTTTATTTTATTTTCTATATTCTCAGTATTCATAGCACATCCCCACAACTAGAGCAATCTTTGTTTTACCACTCGTAGTAGTCTTTTCAGTGCCAACCACCTTCAACCAAGTTTTGTGCATAACTTGTTTCATTTTGCCCCAAAAGTATGGAGGGGAGGTGGTAGTCATAAGGGAGCAGTTTTTACTACCTCATGCTTGTGTCTTGGAGAAAGTGTCCACTATGTCAATCTTGATACTCATCGAGACATGAGTGTAGCTAATAGTGTCATTCTTGTTCCTCTCATAATCACTCTTCATTTCTAGTTTCCTCCTCTTTCTCAATAAACTTTTCCTTAATTTTGGGTTTGATAGCAATTCTAGGAGAACTTCCAGGGGTTTCTCTAGCTTCCACTTCAAAGTCATACAAGGTGGCATTTGGACTCAATCTTAGCTTTTTTAGAACTTGTAGAGATGCTTACAAGGGTATTTTTAGTCTTCTTCCCATGTGTATGGGGAAATTCAGAGGGGGGGCCATGAGGAGAAGGCATTGGGGTTTTGGACTTATTATTTTTACCTTCTTTTGTAGGGAGGTCTATTGCGGGGCCCAAGGATGCAGGGGTAGCCTCAACACTTATGTTTCTAAGAGGGCACAACATGAGGTGAGAGAGCTATAAAGACGCAGGATAAGCCCTTGATGGAGGATACTATAGTTCTCGCCTTGACTACAACATTCCCTAACATCTTTGACAATAAACTCCAAAAAGTGAAGCAAGTAAAATGGTAAGGATATAAAGTCATGGTTGTGGAAGTGGTTTAGTAGGGGAAAGTGATAAAAATAATAAACCCAAAATCTTCCTTCAAGGATAAAGTATTTCATGATCACGTTGCAACCCTAGACCCAAGGCTTGGAGAGCTCCTCTATGTTGAACCTGCATCTCATCTTAACAAGAGCTTCGTTCTTTATGAAGGATTTGTTCAAACTAGCCTCATGCAAAATACTGCTAGTTTTTTTTCCATTTTCTCTCACCCATGGAGAGTCTAGTTGTAGTCACAATTACCTCTTCATTAACCTTGAAGGTGATACCCCCATAGCCACCTTACTTTCATTCCAGTTATTAACAAATTATAGTAACAAGAATTCATCAAAGCCAATCATGGCTTCTGTGTAGACCACAATGTCACCTTCATCAAGGGTCATCCACAACATAAGTTTATTATGAATGACATCCTCAATCATGTTTGAATCAACTTGAACTCTTGTTGAAAACAATTATGCAATTTTATGTTGTCTTTGATGTTACACAAAATGTCAAGTCTTTACTGAGTAGTTAGTGATAGCCGATCTCACTTGAGCGTTGAAGGTAGTTTCCTATGTATGTTGAGCTTTGTGTTAACCAAGTTCGGAGACATTATTGACCGAGCTTAGTTGGTTAATGAAGCAGATCCTATATTAACCAAATTCACTCGGTTACCAAAGGAAAGTTAGCATAAAGTCAGTATTGACCAAGTTGGGTTAGTTAACATTAGAACTCATGTTCTAACCAAGTTAGGTCAGTTAACGAAGGGATTATCAATGTTGACCAAGTACTCAATTTCGTATTAACCCATTGTCAGCATATTGAGTCTGATAAATTTATTGGTTAATACAAGCCGACTTAAGAGTTAATATTTGATTGATTAAAATAGCATTCAAGCCGACTTGACAAGGTGAATCATATATATATGAAAGGTCAAGGTGAGGATTGAAGTATGGAATTGAAGAAGATGAATGAAGGAAGTGAATTAGAAGGATATATGTAAAGGGGAAAGCATCTGAGTTGACCAAGCTACAAAGAACATTTTGATCAAGGAGGATCAAGTAATCAAGCCAAAACTGAGATATGAATCTGCAAAGTCAGTTGCATCAACAATCAGGTCAAGGCATTGTTACTCTCTAATAATTGTAGCAGTGAATCAAATCTCTTAACAAAGTTAGCCTAATAGTTATTCAATGAATCCTCTAACAAGGTGGCATTTCTAGATTGAAGTGTCTAAAGACCTCTAACAAGGTCACTCCTAATAGGGTGAATTAAATCCTCTAACAAGGTCACACCTAACAATGTTTTTTGTAACCTTTAATAGGGTTGGCTTCTAACAAGGCTCACTTCAGAAGAGTGAAAAACTGTAACTAGTTGCAATTGGTGGTTTTCCCAAATTGGGTTTCCACGTTAAATCTCAGTGTCTCTTGTGTTCATGTTATTTCCTTTATGTTTCTGCAAGTAAGTTAATAAAGGTTAATCACATTAATATCTCAAGATCTTTGTGTTAACTGAGTGATAGTAATATATTCAGTGCTAACCGAGTTACAATAGAATATTTAGTGTTAATCGAGTTACAACCAGTTATTGGTTTTATATTGTGTTGACATCTTAAAGGGACTTTTGTATTTGTTTTTGTAGTAACTGATCCACCCCTCTGCTCTTAGTTACTCCTTTCCATTTCCAACAATTGGTATCAAAGTGTTTGGTGCTTACATATAAGGTCTCAAGGACCTAAGCTAAAGATCAAGATGTCTTACAGAAGGGAGATTCCTAAGCTAAATAGAGATAACTTCCAAGCATGGTAGGAACTCATGAAGCTACATTTGGAAACCACTAGCGACACAGCCCTAGAATATCTAGAGAACAAATATGTGGCACCTATTGGACCTTTGTTTGTCGATCAACTTGTGGAAAAGAAGAATCACAACATAATGATGATTGACATTGCTTCTACTCTCAATTATGTTGAATTTGATGAAGTCAAAGATTGTCCTATTGCTCATGAAATGTGGAACAAGCTAAAAGATATCTATGAAGGAGATGACAATGTAAGGAGAGCTAAGACAAAAAGTCTAAGAGGTCAATTTGATTAGATGAAGATGAAAGAAGATGAAAACATTGCATAATACAATAAAAGAATCAAAGCAAGTGTGAGTGCAATCAGAGCCTCAGGAGGGAAAATAGATGATCTGAAAGTGGTCAACAAGGTACTCATAACTCTTCTTCATGTTTATGCAATTAGAGTGTCATCTATTCAAGAGATGAGATTTGATCCTAAAAATGATACAACCTTGGATGCACTAGTGGGAAGGTTGACAACATTTGAATTAGATAACCTTGATAACTATGTTGCTAACTTTGGTAGCATTGAGGCTGTATTTCAAGATAAACTATCACTCAAGAAGAAAGGTGGAAAATTTAAAAGCAAAAACTCTGATAGTGAAGATAAAGACAATTTTGATGATGATCTTGAAGTTATTGAAACCCTACTTGCAAGAAGATTTCCTAAAGGCAAAGGAAAGTACAAAGGTAAAATACTTCTAATCTGTTTTTCTTGTAAAGAAGTTGGCCACATTTCTGCAAGGTGTCCAAACAAAGAAAGAAAAGAAGAAAAGAAGCATGACAAGTACAAAGGCAAGAAAGATTTCAAAAGCTACAAATACTACAAGGATAAAGGTAAGAAAACTTGTTACATGGCTAAAGACTCATATAGTAGTGATGAAGATGAAATGGTTTACATTCCTGTAAAAGATGAATCAGATTATGAAAATGATAAGATGGCCCTCATTTATCATGTTAGCAAGAATGACACATGGATTATTGATAGTGGTTGTTCTCACCACATGACTGATGATAAATCTAAATTTGAGCACTTTGATTACTATTATGGCGAGAGTGTCAGATTTGAAAATGACAAACCTTGTTATGTAAAAGGAAAAGTTTGCATTACATTGACTGATGAATAATGTGAAAATGCTTACTGGATTGAAGGACTGAAACACAATCTGCTTAGTGTGGCATAGGTGAACAACATTGGATTCAAGGTAGAATTCATGAATGGAAAGGCCAATCTATTGAATGGGAAAGGAAATCTGGTTGAGACTGGCAATCAACCAAAAGGTAATCTATTCTATCAAGATCTAACTAAAAGTTCATGTTTCCTAACTCAAGTAGAAGAAAGTTGGTTATGGCATAAAAGGTTATGTCATGTGAATTTTGATAACCTGGTCAACATAAGAAAGAACAAAAGAGTGAGAGGCATTCCTAGTCTAAATAACCCTAAAATGAGCATGTGCAAAAATTGTCAAATTGAGAAGATGGGAAAGACAAGTTTCAAAAGTAAGAATTATCATTCTGAAGAAGTTTTGGAGTTGGTTCATATAGATCTTTGTGGACCTATTGGCATAGAAAGCTACTTTGGAGATAAGTACTTTATTTTAAATGTTGATGATTATTCTAGGATGATGACAGTGATGTACCTAATAGGTAAATCTGAAGCTTTTCAAAAATTCAAGTGGCATCTGGCTAGAGTGGAGAAAGAGACAGGAAAGAAACTAAAATTTCTAAGGTCAAATAGAGGAGGAGAATTTATCTCAAACAAATTCAATGAATTTTGCAATGAAAGGGGAATCAAAAGGCAGGTATCTACACCTGGTACACCTCAGTAGAATGACATAGTAGAGAGAAGAAATAGACCCATGATGGATTATGCAAGAATATTGATGACAAAAAAGAATGTTGCAATCAAATACTGGAAGGAAGCAATTAGCACAATAGTTCATACCTTGAATCAATTTTAGCTGAAGAAGGATATAGATCAAACTCCTTATGAATTATGGTATGGTTATAAACCAAATGTATGTTATTTCAAAGTATTTGGAAGCAAATGCTATATCTTGGAAGAATCTTGCAAAGGAAAATTTAATGTGAAAAGTGATGAAGGAATATCTTGGGATACTCCAATAAGAGCAAAGCATATAAATGTCTGAATCTTTCTACTCACAAGATCATAGAAAGTGCACATGTGAAAATTGATGAGTTGAGTGAAGAACAAAGTAGAAAAGAACTTGAAAACTATAGAAACTTTGTCTACTTTGAACTTGATGCAAGAGCATCCAAAGATATAAGGGCAATCCTGTGTCATCCAAAAAAATGTACTTAGACTTAGTTTCTATTTCATGTGTTTTCGTTTCTTGATACCCATTTGGGTCAAATAAAGGTTCCAACTCTCACAGTTCCACTATCAGTGTTCTAGGTTAGAGTTTTTAATCACCTTGCAATACGTGTAAATGCCAAAAAATAGGAGTATGTAATTGAGCCATTATTTTTGTGAACTAGAAGGTTTAATTTGGTCGAATGAATGTAATTGTAATTTAGAGCATTCCAGAAAAAGAATCAGGTCAAAAAGCCCCACGGTTTGAAAGTTATCGCAGTTTTTCAATTTTTGGAGACCTCCTAAAAATGCTTCAAAGTCAAGTTAGGGGCATTAAATGACCTTGAACAGGGCCAAAAAAATGGGGGACGAGCAAATCTGGTCCATAGGGCTATAGAGCGCTTCGAGAGCTTTCCAAAAATGTAAACTGTTTGTCAATCGGAGCTACAGTTCAAAAGTTATGCCTCCCGAAAGTTTAGTTACCATTTTTGGATTCTTCTAATTTTGTGCTAACTTCTAATGCGACTTCTAGAGCCTTCTATTTGGTCCGTGGATGCCAACTAGCACTTTCTAGAATGTATTCCTAATCCTTAACCCTCTGGGGTCTATTTAAGAACATTTCTAGCATTGTAAAAGGCAGTTAGGAGTGGAGTTTGAGAGAAGGTACTGGGAGAAGAATTTATCTCCATATTTATGCTATTGTAAGCCCATAGGGCATGTTTTGGAGTCTATTTCTTTGCACTAAGTGTACTAGCATATTCTTACAGTTAATAAAATTTTCCCTTTCCTGTTGTGTCCATTCTGTTCTTGGGTTGTGTCCCCATCAAGTGGTATCAGAGCAGGTTTTCCTGAGTGTGTAGACAGAGTGTTGACTGTGAGGCATTTTGCACCAGGACTATGTGGTTGTGGGTTTGAATTAAGAAGATGCCTCCATGAAGAGAGCATGGTGGAAGGGCTGGAGCTATTAATCTTGAGGAGGTTAGAGCCCTCCAAAGGCAGGTACAAGCATTGTAGGAGGAGCTCTGTAGAGGAACAAATGTTACTACAGGTGACGAAAGTGAGGACAACAACGAAGACGAAGAAATTGGACCAGAAGGGGAAGTTGACAGGGAAGTTCTAAATTAGGTAGAGGAAAGTCTTTTTAGGTCCATTACTAAGTTTGGAAAAAGACCTACAATTGATGTGGGTGTATTTTCAAGGAATTTGAAACCAGATGAGTTGATCGATTGGATCAATGAACTGGAAGAGTACTTTGAGTATGAGGATATCAGGGATCTAGATAGGGTTAAGTTTGCAAAGGCCAAACTAAAAGGCCATGCCAAAATTTGGTGGCAAGAGGTTCAATTGGAATGAAATAGAAGAGGAAAGGATAAGATCACAAGGTGGGATTGTATGGTGGACAAATTGAAGAAGCGGTTCATTCTTGTTGACTAAGAGCTTGATTTGTTTAAGAAGATGCATGGTTAAAGCAAGCAAGAAAATTAGTCCAAGAATATACAGAGGAGTTTTATTGACTTCTGATTAGAGCAGGGCATGCAGAAGCAAATAAGGAGAAGGTTGCTCATTATATCAGTGGGTTGCGACCTAGCATCCAAGAGGAATTAAGTCTAGTAAGAATGACCAGCATTGAAGAGGCATACTAGTTTGCCCTACAAGTTGAAGAGAAGCTAAATAAGAGGTTTGAAGGGAGACAAAGAGGGCGTGGTCAAGGAGGAAGGGGTAGTGGTAGGTCATCTGGAGGCCGAAATGAAACCCAAAAGAAAAATGAAGATGTGGGTACTAGCAGGAACCAGAGGAATGAGGGTTTCAATTGCTCTCGTAATCAAGACTTTGGAAATCAAAGAGGAAGAGGTAGAGGATGTGGACAAGGAAGAGGAGGCTTCCGTGGTACCTGTTTCCATTGCAATGAAGAAGGTCATCGTGGCTTTGAATGCCCTCAATAACAAGGAAGGATATATAGGAGAATTGAGGGTCAAGCTAGGGTTGCTCATGTGGATGAAGATGCATAATCATCACATTTAGAGGATGCAAAAAGAGGAGAGACTTTAGTAAATGAAAGGGTCCTACTAAGTGGCGAGATTGAACCAGGACAAAGGAGGAGTTTATTCTGTACCAGGTGCAAGTGTGAGGATAAATGTTTTGATGTGATCATTGATGGTGGTAGCACTGATAACTTGGTATCAGAGGAGATGGTCTCTAAGCTAAAGCTCAAGAGGGAGAAACACCCCTAGCCCTATCGGATTGCTTGGGTGAAAGATGATCATAAGGTCCTAGTAAGTGAAAAATGTTTAGTGAAATTCAAAATTGGGAGTTACCATGATGAAGTTCTCTGTGATGTTATTCCAATGGATGTTTGCCATCTATTGTTGGGTAGACCGTGGCAGTTTGATAGGCATGCAGTACATGATGGTCATGCAAACACATACTCTCTAACAAAGGATGGAGTTCACCACAAAATGAAGCCCATGAAAAAGGAAGGTGAAAAGGTATGTAGCAGTGCTAGGATTTGTCTTGTTGATGGAAGGAATTTTTTAGATGGCATGAAACATCAGTGTATGTGCTATGCTTTGATTCCTGGGAGAGATAAAGAAGGTAGTAGTGAAATACCACTTGAAGTTTCAGATTTACTAGGTGAGTTTGGAGATATTATCTCTGATAATGTTCCAGAAGGATTGCTACCAGTAAGGCAAATCAGTCATCAGATAGATTTAATCCCAGGAGCTAGTTTGCCTAACAAGGCTGCTCACAGGATGACTCTAACTGAAACTGAGGAGCTAAATAGACAGGTTCAGGAGGTATTGAGGAAGGGCTTGATTCAGGAGAGCTTGAGTTCATGTGTAGTACCTGCAGTACTGGCACCAAAGAAGGATGGAGAGTGGAGGATGTGTATAGACTCTCGAGCTATAAATAGGATAACCATCAAGTATCGATTTCCTTTGCCAAGAATGGATGATCTTATGGACTGCTTTAGTGGAGCTCAGTACTTCACAAAGATAGATCTCAAGAGTGGCTATCATCAGATATGGATTCGAGAAGGAGATGAGTGGAAAACAACCTTCAAGACCAAGGAGGGTCTTTATGAGTGCTTAGTCATGCCCTTTGGATTGACGAATGCCCCAAGCACCTTCATGAATGAGGTACTTAAGAAGTTTTTGGGAAAGTTTGTTATTGTCTATTTGGATGATATTCTAATTTTTAGCAAGAATTTGGAAGAACATTTATTTCATATTCATAGTGTCCTTGAAAGGTTAAGGGAAGAGAAACTTTTAATTAATTTGAAGAAGTGTATCTTTGCAAAAAGGAAGTTAGTCTACTTGGGGTTTGTTATATCACCTGAAGGTCTCAAAATGGATCCAGAGAAGGTAACAACCATCTTGGAATGGCCTACTCCAAGGTCTGCTACTGAGGTAAGATCATTTCATGGTCTGGTTAGTTTTTATAGGAAGTTCATTAAGAATTTCAGTGGCATATGTGCACCCCTGACTGACACAATAAGAGGAGATAGAAAAGAGTTCAAATGGATTGTGGCAGCTACGAGAAGTTTTGAATTGCTAAAGAAGAACGTGACAGAACAACCTATGTTGGCACTTCCAAATTTTAGAAAGGTGTTCCAGGTGGATTGTGATGCTAGTAGCAGTGCTATTGGGGTTGTATTAAGCCAATAAGGTAAGCCTATTGCATATTTTAGTGAAAAATTGAATGATGTGAAAAAGAAGTATTATGTTTATGATCAAGAGTTCTATGCAATAGTTCAGGCCTTAAAGAAATGGAGCCATTATTTATTGCCAAAGGAATTTTTTTTATATACTGATCACCAGGCATTACAGTACCTAAATAGCCAAGGTAAATTGAATCAGATGCATATGAAGTGGGTAGAGTTCTTGCAAAGCTATACATTTGTGTTGAAGCATAGAAGTGGAAAATCTAACAGGGTTGCAGATACATTAAGTAGGAGATAGTTGTTGCTTACAGTAATGTAGGTTGAAGTAGTTGGGTTTGATGAACTCAAGAATCTATACCTTGAGGATCCTGATTTTGCAAAAGCGTGGAAAGCTTGTAAAGAGCATGTTGATGTAGACAGAACTAAGTGGTTAGACTATCTGATTCAGGATGGTATGTTATTCAAGGGCAGTCAATTATGCATTCCAAAGAGTTCCATGAGGGAAAATTTGATTAAGGAGAAACACAGTGGAGGGATGGTAGGACATTTTGGTTGAGATAAGACCATTTCCATTCTTAGAGAACATTATTTTTGGCCTCAGATTTCACAGGATGTGAAGAAGTTTGTACAGAGTTTTTAGATTTGTCAAGTTGCCAAGGGATTTAGTCACAATACTGGACTATATTAGCCATTACCTATTCCATCAAAGCCATGGGAGGACATAAGTATGGATTTTGTTCGTGGATTGCCAAGGACACAAAGGGGTAATGACTCAGTATTTGTGGTGGTTGATAGGTTCTCCAAAATGGCACATTTCATTCCATGCCACAAAACTCATGATGTTGTTCATATTGTAGACTTGTTTTTCAGAGAGGTGGTAAGACTACATGGTCTCCCAAGGAGTATAGTTTCTGATAGAGATACTAAATTTTTGGGGTATTTCTGGAGAAAATTGTGGAAGAAGTTGAGAACAGACTTGAAATTCAGTTTCACACATCACCTGCAGACTGACGGCCAAACAAAAGTGGTAAACAGAAGTCTGGGCAATTTGCTGAGATGTTTAGTTGGGGATAAGCCCAAGGGGTGGGATTTGATTCTACCACAAGTAGAGTTTGCTTACAATAACGTTATAAATAGGAGTACTGGTAGATCACCATTCCAAATTGTATATGAAAGTAGCCCAAGGACTACACCAGAATTGAGGAAGATAAAGCAAGGGGAGAGGACAAGTGCTGAAACTGAAGAATTTGCTGAACATATCAAGCGTCTACATGAGGAGGTTTAGGCACACATTACCAGATGAATCAAGAGTATAAAGCTAGGGTTGATCAAACAAGAAGACATAAGGAATTCCAAGTAGGGGATCTAGTCATGGTACACTTACGAAAAGAAAGATTTCCAACCGCTACTTACAACAAGCTGAAAATGAAGAAATTTGGCCCTTGCAAAATTCTGAAGAAACATGACTCAAGAAATGCATATGAGGTGGAGTTGCCAGATGGTATTCACATTTCTCCTATTTTCAACATTGTAGACTTAACAGAATATCATGATGATGGTGCAGATGAGGAGCCAATGTTAGAGCCATGTCCAATTCCTACTTCTAAGAAGGAGGAGATAGAAGACATTCTAGATCATCGTGTGGGTAGGAGTACTAGAAATAGGCAGTATGAAGAGTATTTGGTCAAGTGGAAAGGACGGTCGATCGAGGACTCAACATGGATTTCAACAGTTGAGGTTTCCCATTTGGGATTTCCTCTACCATTCATAAAGTGACAGGGTCACTTTTCAATCTACCTTGGATGTTTGATGCAGGAGCATCCAGAGGTATAAGGGCAATCCTGTGTCATCCAAAAAAATGTACTTAGACTTAGTTTCTGTTTCATGTGTTTTCATTTCTGGATACCCATTTGGGTCAGATAAAGGTTCCAACTCTCATAGTTCCACTATCAGTGTTCTAGGTTAGAGTTTTTAATCACCTTGGGATATGTGTAAATGCCAAAAAATATGAGTATGTAATTGAGCCATCATTTTGGTGAACTAAAAGGTTTAATTTGGCCAGATGAATATAATTGTAATTTAGAGCATTCCAGAAAAAGAATCAAGTCAAAAGGCCCCACGGTTTGAAAGTTATCGCACTTTTTCAATTTTTGGAGACCTCCTAAGAATACTTCAAAGTCAGGTTAGGGGCATTAAATGACCTTGAATAGGGCTGAAAGATGGGGTACAAGCGAAGCTGGTCCATAGGGCTATAGAGCGCTTTGAGAGCTTTCCAAAAATGTAAACGGTTCGTCAATCGAAGCTACAATTCAAAAGTTATGCCTCCTGGAAGTTTGGTTACCGTTTCTAGATTCTTCTAATTTTGTGTTGACTTCTAATGCGACTTCTAGAGCCTTCTATTTGGTCAGTGGATGCCAACTAGCACTTTCTAGAATGTATTCCTAATCCTTAACCCTCCGAGGTCTATTTAAGAACATTTCTAGCATTGTAAAAGGCAGTTAGGAATGGAGTTTGAGAGAAGGTACTGGGAGAAGAATTTATCTCTAGATTTATGCTATTGTAAGCCCATAGGGCATGTTTTTGAGTCTGTTTCTCTACACTAAGTGTACTAGCATATTTTTACAGTTAATAAAATTTTCCCTTTCCTGTTGTGTCCATTTTATGCTTGGGTTGTGTCCCCATCAGAACTTGATACTATAACTAAGATTCAAGCAAATGCAATTGGAAATCAACAGTTTTCACCACCTAAGTCCCCAAAGTCCCCAATTCAACCTGAGTTGTAGCCAGTGCAACCTGAGTCATAGTCAGAAGGACCTAACTCTCAGTTAGAAGGACCTGAGTTTCAGCCAATACAAGATGAGCCACAGTCTGACAGACCCAAGTTATAGATAGTGGGACCTGAGCATGATTCAGAAGGACATTTTGAGCATGGTACATGTACTTGCTAGATATGTCAAAAGACATCACACACCTAAGCAAATCATTGGAGATTTATCAAAAGGCACAATGACAAGGAACAAACAAAAAGGTACATGTTTGCTTATTGAGTTTGAATCTAAAACTATTAAAGATGCATTAGAAAATTAAACTTGGATCGAGGCAACGAATGAAGATATTGATCAGATTGAAAGGAATGAAACTTGGACTTGAGTTCCTAGACCCATGGACAAAATTTTAATTGAAACAAAATGGGTATTCAAAAAAAAGTTGACGGAAAATGAGGAAGTTTCAAGAAATAACGGAAGGTTAGTATGCAAAGGTTATGCTCAAGAAGAAGGTACTAATTATGGAGAGAATTTTTCTCCTGTTGCAAGACTAGCAGATGGTAGGACACTACTTGCTTATGTAGCACATAAATGATTCAAACTATATCAAATGGATGTGAAGTCATCATTCTTGAATGGAATCTTAGAAGAGGAAGTCTACATTGAACAACTAGAAGGTTTCATAGATCTTAACAAAAGGGATATGGTTCATAGATTACAAAAAGCTGTATATGGTCTTAAACAAGCCCCTAGAGCCTGGTATGAAAGATTACATGGTCATCTAGTAAAGATTGGTTTTCAAAGGATGAATGACAACACTAATCTATACATCAAGGAAGGATCGAAAAAGAAGATAGTGCTAGAAGAAATCTTTGTAGATGATAGATTATTTACTAGACATGATAACTTATGCAAATAGTTTTCTAAGGAAATGAGAAAAGAATTTGAAATGTCAATGTTTGGAGAGATTAAATTCTTTGTTGGCATGCAAATTCAATAGATGAAGGATGGTATCTACAGTACTCAATCAAAATATATCAATGAGATATTGAAGAAATTTGGAATAGAGGATTCTAGACCAGTTGGAACACCTATGTCCACTGGACATAAGCTTTCCAAAAATGATGATTCTAAAGAGGTAGATTAGACTACATATAGATCAATGATTGGAAAACTTTAGTATGTGGTATACACAAGACCTGATATTGCATTAGTAGTTGGTATGGTGGCTAGATTCTTTGCTAATCCAAAGGAAAATCACATGATGGCAATAAAAAAGAATCATGAGATATCTGAAAGGTACCAAAGATTATGGTTTGTGGTATACTAAAGGAGGCAAATTTGAATTGAAAGCATTCATTAATTTTGATCGGGCTAAAGGTATTGATGACAAGAAAAACACTAGTGATGGAGCATTCTTTCTTGAAAAAAGGCTATTGTCTTGGACAAACAAAAAGTAGAATTGCATCTTCAGTCTACAATAGAAGTAGAATATAATGTAGTAGCAGTTAATTATTCCAGTTTATCATTTGGTTCAAGAAACTAATGGTAGGTATGAAGGAAGAGATCAAGGATCCAATAGTTATCTTCTGTGATAACACCAGTGCAATTAACGCATCTAAGAATCTAGTTATGCATACCAAGACCAAGCACATTGCAATAAAGTACCATTTTTTTAGAGAGTTAGTTCAAGACAAAGAGGTGAGATTGGAACATGTGAATACTAAAGAACAAATTGTATACATATTCACCAAGCCATTACCTAAGGATACATTCTTGTATCTAAGAGGTAAGTTAAGGGTCATTCCCCTATCTAAAGCTCACTAATCAAATTTTATTGATGCATCAGCCAAGCATTTTTTGAAAATTGGACAAGTTGATGTAGTATTGTCGGAGTAGATTGGATATGAATTAGTACATTAGGTACATGGAAAATAAATTGATTGTTGCCTTTGGCATAAGATGTCAAAGAGGGAGATTTTGATGTCATATCAGATTAGATAGAAATTTTGTATAAAGATCACATGGAGAGATTGTTTTCACAGGGAGAAATTGTAGTCAATGCAATTAGAGAAATTAGAGAAATCATTCTAGAGGGAGAGATTGATGTCAGAGGGAGTTCTTACTGATATAAGGAGTTCTGATGAATGAAAATCATAATGAAACAAAGCATATTATCCTTATTTCTATTTTTCTCTAAAATTTATTTGTATCATGACATGTTGTGTTTCCATCAATGCAAAAGAGGAAGATTGTTGAAAATAATTATGAAATTGTATGTTATCTTTTATGCTACACAAATGTCAAGTCTTTATCGAGTAGTTAATGATAGTCGAGCTCACTCAGGTGTCGAAGGAAGTTTCCTGTGTATGTCAAGCGTTATGTGTTAACCAAGTTCAGAGATAGTATTGACCGAGCTCAATTGGTTAATGAAGTAGATCGTGTATTAATCGAGTTTACTTGGTTACCAAAGGAAAGTTAGCATGAAGTCAATATTGACCAAGTTGGGTTGGTTAATGTTAGAACTCACGTTCTAACTGAGTTGGGTCAGTTAACAAAGGGATTCTTAGTGTTGACCGAATACTCAATTCTATATTAACCAACTGTCAGCATATTGAGCCAGATAAATTTATTAGCTAATCCAAGATGACTTAAGGGTTAATATATGATTGATTAAAATAGCATTCAAGCCAACTTGACAAGGTGAATCATATATATGAAAGGTCAAGTTGAGGATTGAAGCATAGAATTGAAGAAGATGAATGAAGGAAGCAAATTAGAAGGATATCTATAAAGGGTAGAGCATCTGAGTTGACCAAGCTGTAAAGAACATTCTGATCAAGGAGGATCAAGTAATCAAGAAAAAAATGAGATCTAGATTTACAAAGTCAGTTGCATCAGCAATCAGTTCAAGTCATTGTTACTCTCTAATAATTGTAGAAGTGAATCAAATCTCTTAATAGAGTTAGCTTAAAAACTATTCAGCAAATCCTCTAACAAGGTGGCATTTCTAGATTGAAGTGTTTGAATACCTCTAACAAGGCCACTCCTAACAGGGTGAATTAAATCCTGTAACAAGGTCTGTTGGTGTAAATAAACATTTACTATTTACACTTACTTAAGTGTACTTAGGTTAATGCATTAGTTTATTATTTTGCATTATTTAATTATTTTATTTTGTGAGACACTTAGGAGTTTGCGCACCTTTTTGAGTTGTCATGTTGACAACATAGGAGTATGCAACTCTATTTTAGCACATGGTGTCTACAACATTGTTTTGTGTGGCACACCCTTGTAGGCTTATCCTCTCATCACCACACTTACTTTCATGCTTCATGGAGGATAACCCATATCTAGTGGACATGTGCTTGGTTGTATGACTTATCATGGTGTTGATTATGAGGCATTCTAGATGTACTCTCTCTTTCTAGTCTATAGTTGTGCTTGTGTTTGAGTTCTTAGTTCTTGGGTGAATTTTTTCCTTAGGCAAATTCTTTCATGGTATCAGAGCTTGGAGATTGTCTCATCACATAGCCATTCGAGACCACTTGTTGCTTGAGCACCTCAACCTAAATCTAGAGTACTATAGAAATTGGGAGCATCTAGAGCTAGATTTGACCTCGCCATTGCGTTTGGAATACTGAATCGATGAAAATCAACTATAAACTCAGCTACCTTGGCCCAAAGTCGATCGTGAGGAATTTTTTTTTTGCAAATTGAAACTCGGAGGCCTTGATTTGTAGTTTGGGTATGGTCTTTTTTTGTGGATTTAATTGATTATTTCAGATCTGTATTTTTTTTCTTTGCTTTTTCAAATGCATTTTTTTGAATATTTTTTTCCCTATGGGCACCCAATAGAGAATTTTTTTTTAGCAGAACCATGTAGTGACACCCCAGCTCTGCTATTTGGAGATTATTTTATTCTGTCGCATAGTAATATTCATAGTAGGCTTCAATACACAATACTACTGAATAAATTCCACATATACCTTCTTCGGTAACAAATCCCACATCAGACCAGCGAAAGCACAATGCCAATGACATTGCTTTTTGGTTTAATAGTGCACGCCATGGCTTTTAAAGTGTGGATTGACCACCCACCCAACAAATGTGGGATCTTATTTGAAAAAGTTTGGCAGCAGTTTTCTCAACCCAGTGGTAGTACAAACCTTCTCCAACCAGTGCATTAGAGATTTTGGCCCATGCAGTTAAGTTGTTTTGGCACGTGATCCTTGATTTTGGCGACATCTTTCTTTATTGGCCCATAGTCAACCTACACTTTCTGATCCCTGCCTCTCATTCTTGGCGACGCACTATCAAAACCCTGGTGGAAGTTAAAGGCCCAACTGTATTCATCCATGCATCTGATGGAGTAGCACCCACCTATCCACTCTCTCTGCCACGTGGCATTGCTGCACCTGGAGACATGGATCATAACCGCAACCTAGTTACACATTAGCATTATGTGGACAGTTCGCCCAAATTGCTACTGCGATGACATGTTAGATCACTAACATGACAACATAACATGTGAGACACATCACTTGAACATTACTTTTTGTGCCATGTCATCCATATGGATTTTGCCACGTGTATGGTTCATACTGTACAGATGACACATCAGTGTGACACGTCAACGGGGGCCCTTTTTCGCTAACATCTACCAATCACTAGGTTAAAATTGATGGCTATTTAACTACAAACTTAGTCATTTTATAATTATTGTGATGGCTATTTGATCGTCAAATTTAAGCTCACATTTTTCCTTCCAAACCCCTCTCTAGATTGCTTTTCCATTTGGCAGCCTAACTTTGTGAGCTCATAACTTGGACATCCAGACTTTGATTCATGTGCATTTTTTTTGAAATTGGGTAGAATTTTTTGAATTTTCTAGTGGTGGTATTGTTTTCTAGTTTTGGTGCACACATTTTGCAAAAATTTCATTTTTGGATGACTATACCTGCATAATCCTGCATTTTGCAACTTCAAACGCTCCGTACAGGCACATCTGGTCACTTTTTCAGGTTCTATTTTTTTTGAAAGTGTGTTATTTTTCATCTACTTTCTAGATCTATAGTCAAATTTTAGGGTTGTGTGGAAAAAATTGTCAGTTTCAAAATTAGGCCTTTTTTTGCATTATAAAGCTTTGATTCTTTTTCAAAATTGTTGTACATTTAAGCTAAAGTGCTTAGTGATAGATTTGGGCCTCATAAGGTAGTTGTAAAAGCAAAATTAGAAAGTCCACTTTGTTCATTTTGACAAGTGGCCCATTGTACACACACTACTTATAAATTACCAAAAGCATCTTTTTTTTGGGGGGGGGTCTTTTGATTGAGTGAAAGGGGGGGGGGGGGGGGGTGTATTGTGTTCTTGTGTCTCTCTTTTGTGCTCTTTTCATTTATGCATAATGGGTTTTAAATGTCCACCTCTAACTTCACGCAATTATTCTACATGGAATGATATTGCATGGAGTAGATTAATGGAAAAAAGATGTAGTCTTTATGTTGATGGTACAATTACCAAACCTACTGATGCTAAAGAACTCATTGAATGGAAAAGACAAGACCAATAGGCTTTAGGAGCTATTAGGAGTTGTGTTCATACATATCTATTCTTTCACATTGCCAATTGTACAAAATCCAAAGCAACTTGGGATAAACTTAAATCATTGTATGGTAAGGTGGATGAGGAAAAGGAATTTCAGATTGAGGATAATCTATTTCTCTTGGATCCAAAGAATTTTGACACAATTCAAGATTATATCAAAAAAGCTAATGAGTATAGGGCACTTTTTAAAGATTGTGAAAATCCCATGAAGGATGACAAGTTGATTCATCACATCCTAAAGAGGCTACCTTTAGAGTACGCTTCCTTTGTTTCAAGTTTTAATACTCACAGGTTGACCATGGGATTTGCTTACCATAAGCCTTCATTTGATGCATTTCTAGAGATGTTGATTGTTGAACAATCTCACTTGATGGATTCAGGACTTCTCAAGTCATCAAAGACCAAAGCCTTGATGGCTGGTGATGAGCACCAATCAAGTCAAGGAGGATAAAGCAACAACAAGAAGAAGTAGTAGAAGTAGAAATCACAATTTGAGACACAATAATCCTCCTCACAATAAGGTAGTTCTTCTTCCAACAAGTAGGGAAGTAATGAAAAGAAGGAAAAACTTTTTTGTGCATATTGCAAAAAGCCAAATCATGATGAGCATCATTGCAAGACTAAAAGAATTGATCAGTTAGAAAATCTACTCAGGAAGAACAAGATTCAAGTGCCAAGTACTTCCAAGGATTTAACTCCAACCTCTTCAAAGGGTAAAGGGCAAGCACTTATGGCAAACACAAGTTCTTCTTTAGAATGGATACTTGACTCAGGTGTCTCTTATCACATGGGTTCTTCAAAGGAAGACTTTTCTTCATCAAAGCAGTCAAAGGTACCACACATCTTCGTGGGAGATGATACTAAAATGGAAGTTGAAGGAAAAGAACATGTGGAAATGGACAATTGGGAATTCAAAGATGTTCTCTACGTTCCAAACCTTAGCTCCAATCTCCTATCAGTTTACCAAATCATTCACCTTGGAGATGGTCATAAAGTTGAGTTCCTTCTCGATTTAGTGATGGTGCAAAGTCTAAAAGATGATTCATTGGTTGCAGTGGAGAAATTCAATGATGACAAGATGCTTTATTCCTTCTCCCACTTTGTGCCTAAGTGTCCTTCTCAAGCCTTGTTGACTCACTCTACTTCACACATCAACTTATGGCATGAGTAGTTTGGTCACCTTGACTTCCACTCTCTTCAACAACTTTGCTCAAAACATATGGTCAAAGATCTACGTAACATCAAGTTTTTTAAGGGAGTGTGTTCATCATGTTCAATGGATATTAATCTCATGGAGAAGTATGATAAAGGGAAGTTTTCTTGAGCTCCAGTTGTTCGTTAGTTAGTTCACATGGTTTTAGCAGCACCCTTTACAGTGACTTCAGTCAACCAAGGCCGCTACATCCTCACATTTGTT
Organism: Cupressus sempervirens; assembly: GCA_028749045.1. Lineage (NCBI taxonomy): Eukaryota > Viridiplantae > Streptophyta > Pinopsida > Cupressales > Cupressaceae > Cupressus > Cupressus sempervirens. Next base: position 172,061,316 of record CM053792.1, on the reverse strand, counting down.
GATGACTTTTCAAGATTCACTTGGGTCTACTTCCTTCATCATAAGAATGAAATGGTTTGTAAGCTTCAAGACTTTAAGACTCATGTTGAACACAAATCAAGGAAAACCATCAAGGTTGTAAGGGTGGACAATGAGAACATATATGTAGATAGAAGACTTAAGGACTTTTACAAACTTGAGGGGATTGATCTTCAGAACCCACCAACATTTAGTCCGCATAAGACAGATGTTGCAGCTACGAGGATTAGGACTCTTAAAACCATGGCAAGTTTCATGATCAAAGCCAAGTCTCTTGATCCTACATTAGAAGTTGAAGCCATTAGCAGTGCTACTCACACACTTAACATGTCTCCTCATAATGCCTTAGATGGTAAGCCTCCTTTTGAGGCATGGTGCGATAGAAAACCAATTGTGAGTCAGTTCAGAGTCTTTAGTTTTTTAGCATGGGCAAAGCTATCTTCTAGGGGTTGCAAGGCACCAACACCTAAGCCTTGTACCTTCATCAATTATGAAGACAATGCTAAGGCATATAGACCAATGGATCCAGAGGCTCATGAGATTTTTGTGGAGAAGGATGTTCACTTTGAGGAAAGTTCACCAAGCTTATCCTCTAATTCTCTCCACATATCATACACAATGGAAACTAATAGTGACACTAGTAATAGTGCTTCAACAGCTTCAGACATGTGGGGTTCTATCGATAGTTGCAGTAAGAGGTCACATCATTAATTTGGTCCACATGCTTACATTGCCATAGTGAAAGGTCCAACACAACATGGTACATCTCATCTTCTAGCTCCAACTTTAGTTGACTTGGGAGACAACCTTGAGGACTTGCATCTTCTCATTGATGATGATGATCCTTCTACAATTGTTGTGAGGGCTCACTCTGATCCTCATGTCCATTCTCTACATGATCAATCTTTATAGGTTGGCATGATTGTGGATCCTTATGAACAATAGTTGTTAGAGGTCTCTTTGTTAGTTGAGGAGACAAATGGTTTAGCAAAATAGGTTCAATAGACATCTTTTCCAGATTTGCATTTGTTCTTTTTAGCATAGTTGGAAAGGGTGAGCATCAACATCAACACAAGGATACTTGAGCAGGTTTTAGGGCCACCATACATCTTTAGGATTGCACCTTTGCCTTTGTTTCTTCCAAAGGGGAGGAACATCATTATGCATTCTTGGACTAGCTTCTTCATCAGAGCAGCTTTCACCTGTAGGCATTCTTCATTTGTGGGGGGGACCACCTTGTCCCTCTTCCTCTTCTTTCTTATGGGGGGGATTTTATCCTCTTATGAGGTTCTTATTCTTCTGATCTTTCACTTTTGTATATACTGGATGTATTTCGCAATGGGGGGGTCTTGATTACTCCATCCATCTATGCATCCCTATTCATCTCTCTTTTTGGGGGAGGGTTTTTCCCATAAGGTTTTCCCTCTTTCTCCACTTTATGAGAGATTTCATTTCATTATGTATATGGGTACTTAACATGGCCTAGTAGCCGGGACCCATCATGCATCTTCATCCTAGTTTTCATAAGCTTAAGGGCATTCCCCTAAGTTGCACTTAAGGGGGGGTGTTGGTGTAAATAAGCATTTACTATTTATACTTACTTAAGTTCACTTAGGTTAATGCATTAGTTTATTATTTTGCATTATTTTATTATTTTATTTTATGAGGAATTTGTGCACCTTTTTGAGTTATCATGTTGACAACATAGGAGTACACAACTCTATTTTACCACATGGTGTCTACAATACTATTTTGCATGTCACACCCTTGTAGGCTTATCCTCTCATCACCGCACTTACTTTCATGCTTAATGGAGGATAACCCATATATAGTGGGCATGTGCCTAGTTGTATGACTTATCATGATGTTGATTACGAGGCATTCTAGATGTATCTCAAAGGGCTTTATATACAGGCACTCCTAGTGTACTTGAACATTGCATATTGAATGAATATATCATCATTCTAATCATACTCTCTCTTTCTGGTCTACAATTGTGCTTGCATTTGAGTTCTTAGTTCCTAGGTGAATTTTTCCCTTATGCAAATTCTTACAAGGTCATACCTAATAGTGTTTTTTGTAACCTTTAACATGGTTGGCTCCTAATAGGGATCACTTCAAAGGAGTGAAAAATAGTAACTATTTGCAATTAGTGGTTTTCCCAAACTAGGTTTCCACATTAAATCTTGGTATCTCTTGTGTTCATGTTATTTCCTTTATGTTTATGCAACTAAGTTAATAAAGGTTAATCACATTAATATCTTAAGATCTTTGTGCTAACTAAGTGACAATAATATATTCAGTGTTAACTGAGTTACAACAAAATATTTAGTGTTAAATGAGTTACAAAAAGTTATTGGTTTTATATTGTGTTGACATCTTAAAGGGAATTTTGGATTTATTTTTGTAGTAAATGATTCACCCTTCTCCTCTCAGTTACTCCTTTCCATTTCCAACAACTCTATCCCCATCCATATCAAAGTCCTCCAGAGTGTTAATGATAGAATGACATCGAAACACAAGAGCAAGAAAATTGTAGAACAAAAAATCAACAACAAAGGCAGTGAGTAAATGAATAATCAACAACAATAAATTGAGAAGGGTGTAATTATAACCCTTAATAGTACTCCCCAAGGAAATTACATGCCAACTCTGAGACAAGTGTGAAGTATCTTTTTATAGAAATCCTATCATTTATAATAAAATCCAATTGATAGAAAGATCTAGACACCATGGTTTCAACATAATGGGTGTAATTAATAGTGGTCACATCATAAATCATTATGCTTGAATGTATCATGCTCTTTAGTACAACCCCAATAATTATCTAACTTGGCACCTCCAAATCATCATTACCACCTTAGAAGTAGGGTCCAACCTAGCCCAGCTTGAGAGACTCATTTAAATTCAAAAAAATATTCTTAAAGACCCTGCCATCACCATAACCACCCTTCAAGGCCAACCCAAAAATATAATAGCTACAAGTTTGGGAGTTATTTTTGATTCACTTGATTCTTCTCACTCTTAATGAGAGTTTCCATGTTACCTACCAAGGAGGACAATTGCCTCTAGAATCTCATCCCATTTATCACAAAACAATTAGTAGCTAAGAAGTCTACCAAAAAATTTCCCTCCCTATAAGTATATTGAATAGAGAATTTGTCTAGTATGGTCAGCTTCGGCTAGATATCAAGAATAATATTAAAAACCTTCTAGCTAGTCCTCATGATTCCTTTGGTTTCTTCAATAATCATCTTCAAGTCACCTTCAATGCTTAGTTGTTTGACACCAATAGAAAGAGAAAATTTGAGCCCCCCAAAATAAGGCCAATGCTTCATCTAGATTATTAAAGGCTAAGCAGAGGTTGCTAGCATGAGCCAAAACCATCACTTCCTTATGATCCATTATCACTCCACCTCTAGTAGCCACCCTATTACAAGAAATGACATCAAAGTTTAGATTTATCTACGAGGGGAGGGGGGAGGAGGTGTGTTTTCTATTAGTATTTAATCTCAAAATTTTATTTGAATTGACAAATTTATAAAAGGAGTAGGTAACCTCCACCTACTACTCAGTAGACAAGCATTAGGGGATAGAGAATTTGCCAAGTCTTCTAGTGACAGATAAAAATGTCCTCCAACAATACTTTATTCATTGTAGCCACCATTTTATTTTTAGTGTTCTTGAAGGTTCTATTATTCTACTCCTATGTATTCCAAGTTATGTGGGGGTGACTTTTCATCTTTGTTGGATTAGTGGATGGGATGAGAGTCACTCTCAATTGTGAGTAAACTATTGAAGGCTATTGTGAGATCTCAACAATGTTGAATTTTTCTAGAACTTTGTATTAGAATGAAAAGGCAAGTTAATAATATATAAGGATGTGATTGATTGATTCATCCTCCTCCTTGCATAGGGTATGCCAATTATTTAGTTAGTGTTGGTCTAAGATTGGTTTTGACAACTGAGTGTCAACACACTTAACCACTTTTTATATAGAAGTCGAGTACACTATGTATGTCGAGCTATAGTATGTGTCGAAGCAGAATTCCAAGAGGTGTTGAGTGATCTTCATGTACTGAGTAATCTTCAAGTGTCGAGTGAAGACCAAGTGTTGAATGATATATAGGTGTCGAGTCATAATTGATGTTGAGCAAGTCAGAATGCTTCATGTGCCGAGTGAGCCAGAACTATACATGTGCCAAGCACCAGTAAACTAGTATGTGCCGAGTAACACATAATCAACATATGAGTTTGTGCCTTCACAAACTTAGATGTAAACCATTTTTTGAGCTGACATAGAAGGATCTCAAAGGATAACAAGGATAAGAATGAATCTTTTAGATTTCCTATGCAATTAACATGCAACCAATAAGAAAAATGGAGAAGGCATGCAACCAATGAGAAAAATGCAAGGAATGAGCGGGAATTAAAGATTCAATATGGATCATAGATCTATACCTAACCCTAAGTCTTTGTAATCTTTAAAAGGAGGACAAAAACCCCATTTGTGTGTGTGGATGAGAACAATGTATGTGTAAACTATAGCAAAATTTAGTGGGAAGTGTGAAAGGCTTAGAGGAACAGAGCAGCAATTGCATATCCAATTGATCAGAATAGAACAAGGGCTACGAACAGATATCAGATCAAGCAAGGATCACATTAGAATGAGTAGATCAAGTGGCTGAAATCAGAAATTGAAAATTGTAAGCAATCAGGTCAAAGATTTCTAATACTCTCTAGTAATTGTATTAGATAGTGAAAATCCTATGATGATAGGTTAGCTTAACAACTATTTTGTGGATCCTTTAAAGTGGTGTTTAAATCCTTTAATAGGGTGACACTTCATGTAAAGTGTTTTAAATCCTTTAACTAGGTCACTATTGACATAGTGTAAAGCCTTTAATAGGGTAGGTTTTTAACAAGACAGACTATTAGAAGTGGTCAAACAATTATTGTTGTAGTGATTTTGTGGGTATCATCCCCACTCGAGTTTTACCTTCTTATTCCTAGAGGTTTTCTAGGTTACCAAATTTCTAGTGTTATGTGTTGTTGATGCATGTGTTTACTTTATGGTTATTTGATATGTTACATGAATGATGTTTATTTTTAGTTAAAATTTTTAATGGATAAAATACATTACTTATGATTCACCCCCCCACCTCTTAGAAGTACTCTTCCCATTTGAATATTCCAACAATTGGTATCAGAGAAAGGTTCTCACAAGGAGAAGCCTAATAGCTTAGAGAAAAGATCTGAAGATGGAAGTCTTCAAACTTGGGAAGATTATACAGAATCAAGTGATTGATGTGCAACTTGCCCTACACAACTTGGAGCAAGCTAGAGAAGAATTGAGAAAATCTTGAAGAAAAGGAAGGATATAGCCATAGTTGAAAATGACATACACTACAAGGAGATTGATACCACAAAAGTGTCTTCCAATGAAGATTCCAAAGAGTTTGATGCAGCAATAGCAGAGTAGATGGAGAAGAACAGAGCTTAAATAGAAGAAATTAGAATACTCAAGCTTGAACAAGAATTACAAGCTATAATGCTTTGTGAAGTAACTGAACAAAAGAAGAAAGCCATTGAAAACAAGGCTATGATAGAAGATGACAAGAGAAATCTTACCAATAGATTGGAGAAGAAGACAATTGAGTTTGAAAGAATCTCAAACATGCAGCTTGACACCTTAACCCAAATGATGAATGCACATCATGAGCTAAATATGAAAGACATTGAGATCTCTATATTGAAGATACAAAATGATCAACTGCAAAATGACCTAAAAAGAGAGAAGGAAGTTGTAGAAAGCTTGAACAAATCTAATGAGGCTATCAGGTACTTTGAGCAGCTACTAAAATCACCAAGGGCTAGTAATGATACTTCAAGACTTGGTTACACCAACACTGAACAAGGAGAATCATCCAATACTACATAAGAAAGGAGCAACAAAGGTGGGAACAATAAACCCACTTGTCATTTCTAAGGTAAAATGGGACATACTTCTAATGTATGCAGGAGCAAGAATACCCATTAGCATGATAAGCCTAAGAATGCAAGCTATTGTCATAAGTGCAAGAAGTAAGGACATCAACCATAAGAACATAGCACTAGGACTATAAGAACACCAAGATTTGAGGGTCATTGTTACAACTACAAGAAATATGGACATAGAGCTTTTGAATGCAGATCAAAGCCCATGTGGACACCTAACTAGCCTACAAGGAAAAACAATCATGGACACCACTACAACTAGGATTACAATACTAGGTAGAGCTATCATTATTGTCAAGAGTATGGACATGTTCCTTAAAATTGTATAAGAACATATTTTAGAGGGAACTACAATAGGTGGTTAAGCCAAACCACATGTTTCAGTTACTTTAAGATGGGTCATATCAGTAGGTATATCCCAACAAGGTCCAAGGCACCCAAGTCAGAAGTCAACAAAGGAAAAGAGAAAGTAGATGATGAACAAATTAGAGGAGAAATGAATAAGACATGGAAGAGAAGGGATGGAGCTAGCACATCAAATGAAGGGATCACTTCACCCAAGAGGTCAAGTGATCACACCTCATCCGACTAAGCATGAATAGGTGTATGGGACTCATATACATAGTTATATTATGCATCAATCCCAAGACAAACAAGCACTACAAAGAAGGAATCAACATGAATTATAGATGCAAAAGTTAAAATTCAAGGTTTTCACCTGTATTGTCGAGTTTTCCTTAGATGTTGAGTAAAGCTCCAGTGGATGCTGAGTAGTTAGTAGCGACCGAGTTGTTAGTTGATGCTGAGTTGGAAATGTCAATGCAAGCTGAGTGAATAAAAAGAAATGGATGCTGAGTCAAGTTGAAATCTTCAAGAGCCGAGTTTACAGTTGTATGCATTATGCATTTAATGCTAGGTTTTGAAGGGTATAATGTCAATTTTTAATCATTTTTACACCATTCAAACATAGAGCAAAGATGAGAAGAGCGTAGAAGAGATCAAAGAGAAACCTTTAAGCAATTTGCATCGATTACAATAGTAATTCAACATCATCTTCGTTTATCTAAGGTATACATCAAGTGTTGAGTTACACAGTTTTTCAAGTTTAAACTTTTGAAACCCTAGATCAGTATAATGGCATCTAGTTCTAAGAACCCAAAGGATAAGGAAGGTTAAGGTCTAGTTAGTCAGTAATGAGGTCAAACAACCCGAGTTTAGGCCAATCCTAGAAGTCACCTACAAAAATGATCTTGCTCGTGCATTGTCCATTATTCCACCCAAAGTTGTCATGGTGTAGGATGTGAGAAAATGTTACAATTGCAAGATAGGTGCAATTAGAGACCTTGATATTTTCAAGTGTATGATAAACTATGTGATAAAAAAATACTCAAGGATGAATTTCAAATAGTTTAGAAGAAGGGTTTAACTCATGCCCTAGTTTATCCCATAGGTTTCAAAATAGAATGGATATGAATTGTCTTGAGCAGAATACACAATGAATGTTTGTGGTTGGAAGGAGGACTAGTTAAAATAACAAAGAGGATAGTACATAGGGTTACAGGTTTTCCAACCCTAGATCGGCCCATGACCCTGCGTAGTGACTCAAAAGAAGTTATTGAAATAAACATAGGGGCTAAATGGAATAAAAGGGGCATGACAATTAACACAATCACAGATCCCCTTCTAGACTTTGCTATGAGAATCATTTCTCACAAGTTCTACCAATCCATTAGATTAAATAATGTATCATGCATTGTTGTGGATGTAGCCTATAAGCTTGTAAAGAAAGATCATACATATGATCTAGCAGAACTAATGTTGCAGTAGATAAATGAGAACCTAGGAGCAATAAGAAGGTCAAAAGGAGCTCAATGCAAGTTTGGTTCAGTTCTTGTCTACATATTTTTCTGTGTCATGGAAGAGTTTCCTTCAATTGGAAAGGTAAACTAGAATCCAAACAAAACTACAACTACTCTAATCAATGAGTACATTGAACAGATGGATGACAACTTTGAAGCCCAAATGACAAGCTATTTAGAGGATTTTAAGAAATCCATGAAGTAAAGGGTTAGGATACCAGTTTCCCTAGTGGAAAAACATATCAATGACATATGCTTCCTGGTAGACATTGACTTCACCTACATCCAAGTTATAGTTCCAAGGGTGAGATGGCTAAGGCCATTGGGATATGAGTTAGACATTGATGAAGCCTTAGCTGCAATCACAATATTGCTTGCAGAAGAGATTGATAAGGAGGCACCTTGCTTTGGAACATATTATATTGTGTGTTCCAAGGTAGATATGGAACTAAAAACAACCTCCACCTTAAAGAAGAAGGATAAACTAGTAAAGAAGATACAGAAGAAATTTGGTGTATAAATTGAAGGGGCAGCAGGTGTTTGAAGAGGAAGAAGAAGAAGAAGAAGAAGGTGAGAGTGAAGAAGAAGAGAAAGGGAAAGGCCCTATGGAATTGACCTAGGTCTTAGGAGAAGATAAGGAGGAAGGTGTCGAGGAAGAAGAAGCTGAGGAAGCACCTACATAAGCTGAGTCAAAAGAAAAGAAAGGCTAAAACTTAGCCTCCAGCTCAACCCAAAGCCAAGAAGGAAACAAAGCCTGCACAAGCCAAACCAATGACACCTACAATAAGAGCTAGCACAAGGGCATCTACATAAAAGGCCAAGGAGGAAACAAAAGATAAGAAGAAGGCTACTGAATAGACTGGTGAAGTGCAAAAGGAAAGAAGAAAGAATATAGCACAACTATATTATAATGAGGAGGAGAAGACTAAATCAGAGGATATCAGCCAATTCAGAGTGGTAAGTTATCCTCCCAAGTCAGCCATAGATAAAATATGTGATGATGTTAGGAAAAATGTAGATTTTATTGATTTAAACAGTGTTGATTTTAATAAGTTAAGTAGAGAGGACCAAAAAAAGATAGAGGAATCAGTGTATGCCATGATGGAAGAATTTAAGAACACACCTCTAGAGTTAGACAATACCATGCCTAGGGAATTATATGAGATCATTGAAAAAAAATGGCACTATTGTCTCAAGATGGAGAAAGAAATCAAAGAATTAACACTGGCACAAGTGATGCCTAATCTAATAAAAGGTCAAATTACAAAGGCTACTAAGAAACATGGTGGCAAATTTGCACCAAAATATAGAACCTTCAGTATTCCGCAAAATAAAATTGAAGATGTAGTGAATAAGTCCACAAAATTGTGGAAGTCAATATACAAATTGATTGATGATAAGGATGAAGAAGTAAATAAGGCTAAAGCCAGTGTGAAGGAAAAGGAAGCCAAAGCAGTGGAGGAGGAAAAGAAAACAAAAGAGAAGGCGGAAGAGGAGAAAACAACAAAAGGAGAAGAAGAGAAGAAAGGAGATGAAGAGAAGAAAGGAGAAGAAGAGAAGAAAGAGGAAGAGGATAAGGAAAAAGGAGAGGAGGAAACACAAAAGGGAGATGTAATGGTAATAGTTGAGTAGCAGTAGCAAGAAGAACAAAGTATGCAAGACACACAACCACCTCCTAGCCCTCCTCATGTAGCCATCACACTTGTAGACACTATTATTGTAAAGGATGTTATGAACAAATCATGTTAGAACATCAATCCACTGACTACAGAGGATCTCAAGAAGATCCTTCACCAATCAAATTTACAGGCACAACTATACACAAATCCTATATTGGTGAGTGTGGATGAGTTGAAAAAGGTGATAACAGGACCAATAAAAGACAAGGTGAAACCACAAGAACCACCTTCTATCTTTAAAACTACTAGTAATAAGCTCCTAATACTTCCACCACCATTTCCAACAGTTGAAACATCTGGAACATGTGATACCATGTAGAGGAAGCAAGGTGAAGCAGAGAATGAAACAACAACGCGAACATGACAGATTACTACATCTAATCCTATAGTAAAACTCCAAGGTACACACCAAGTAATTATCATTGATCAAGGGAATTTTGATGAGGAAAAGGAGGATACATCAAAGGAAGAGGAGCAAGCCACAATTCAGACATTGGTAGAGTTACCAAAAGTAGGCACTCCTACAAAAACTCTTTAGAAGCCAAGCACTGAAGCCATACCTTTACAAATATCAACACCAGGCTCAAGCTTAACCAAGGTGATTAGGTTTCTTCACTATGGAGACCTTGAGCTAGATGAAGAGATAGTAATACCTTCTTATGACTCAAAAACTATCACCATTGAATAGATTGCAGAGATACATGATGCATTAAATAGAAGGAGAAGACAAGAAATACTCAGAAAAGAGTATAAACATAAGTAAGCACTACATGAGATTAAGGACATATTTATGGATGCCTTTAGCTTGCAATCACCAGATGAGTCACCTATAGTGGAACAATTATCAGATATAGTTCACAAGGTGACAAGTGAAGACCAAGATACCAACGCCAAACTTATAGAGTGGTCTGAGAGAAAGTTTCAAGGGAAGGTGAATGAGAAAATATCCAGTGGCATAGCACTTCAACAAGTTGAATTGGCCAAGAACATTGAAAATGTCAAAATTGTACTTGAGAATATCTTCTCATTGTACAAAAAGTTGTGTGATTTTTCCAATTTCACACAAGAGATGAGCCAAAAGATCATGAGCTTGGAGAGAAATCTAAAGATTTCTAGCATGTACCTACCAAGAGATGCAAATCAAAGTGAGAAGCATTTTTCTCAATCACTTCACACTAAAAAAGAATGAATTGCATTAGCAAATGAAGAGGCCAATATAAAGGCCAAATTGATGTAGACACAATCCTCCATGACCCCACATCTAGAGGTGCTCCACAAAGAGCAAGCCTATGCAAAGAATGTTCTAAAGAAACATCCTAATCTTTTTACACTTGATGGGCTTGTACATCTTGCTGTAGAGATTTCCATCTAGCATAAGTCACTAGAAATTTCTTTCGAGAATTGGGATGTAGCTCTCAATATGATAATGGAGGTAAACAACACATTTTTGGCAAAATATCATATTACTCCTTAGTACCCTTTGACATAAGTATCAAAAAGGGGGAGATCGATATAATGTTTAGGGGAGAAAGAAAATAAAGAGGGAAATATAACTAAGGGGGAGAATACTAAGTATTCTAGTGATTACAGTCTTTCAGAATAAAAAGGAAAAGATTGCAGATAGCCAAAAAAAAGGGGAGATAAGACAATGTGTAAATAGTGTGGGGAAGAAATAATGTTTTGGGGGAGATATGAATAAAACCTACAAGTGTAGATAGAGTAGACAGAGTAGATAGAACAGATAGCACAACTTAGCAAGCAGGTACAGAGCACAAAAATATGGTAAAGGCAAAGAGTATTAGATACACCAACACAAGAATTTTCGTTACAAGAATGAAATGGTACAATTAGCTTAGGGGGAGTTATAAGGTATATTGTTCCTTACAAAATTTTGAACAAGTTTCTTTTGGAATTTTGTATATATGCCGAATAGATTGGATAATGTACTCATAAGGTCAGATAAATAATGCCTAGTTAAGTGTTTTTGACACTCATTTCAAAGGGGAAGATTGTTGGTCTCAGATTGGTTTTGACAACTGAGTGTCAACACACTTAACCACTTTTCATATAGAAGCTGAGTACACTATGTATGCTGAGCTACAGTATGTGCCAAACCAGAATTCCACTAGGTGCAGAGTGATCTTCATGTGCTGAGTAATCTTCAAGTTTGAGCGAAGATCAAGTGCTGAGTGATATATAGGTGCCAAGTCATAGTTGATGCCAAGCAAGTCAAAATGCATCATGTGCCGAGTGAGCCAAAACTATACATACGTCGAGCACTAGTAATCTAGTATGTGCTGAGTAATATAGAATCAACATATGAATTTGTACCTTTACGAACTCATATGTAAACCATTTTTTGATTTGATAGAAGGATCTTGAAGGATAATAAGGATAAGAATGAATCTTTTATATTTCCTATGTAATCAACATGCAACCAATAAGAAAAATGGAGAAGGCATGCAACCAATGAGAAAAATGCAAGGAATGAGCAGGAATTAAAGATTTAATATGGATTGTAGATCGATACCTAACCCTAAGTCTTCATAATATTTAAAAGGAGGACAAAAACCCCATTTGTGTGTGTGAATGAGAATAGTGTATGGTTAAACTATAGCAAAATTCAGTGGGAAGTGTGAGAGAATTAGAGGAACAAAATAGCAACTGCATATCTAGTTAATTAGAATAGAATAAGGGCTAAAAATAGATATTAGATCAAGCAAGGATCACATTAGAATGAGTAGATCAAGTGCCTAAAATTAGCAATTGAAGATTGTAAGAAATTAGGTCAAAGATTTCTAATACTCTCTAGCAATTGTATTAGATAGTGAAAATCCTATGATGATAGGTTAGATTAACAACTATTTTGTAGATCCTTTGAAGTGGTGATTAAATCCTTTAACAGGGTGAAACTTCATGTAAAGTGTTTTAAATCCTTTAACCAGGTCACCATTGACATAGTGTAAAGCCTTTAGTAGGGCAGAACATCAAAAGTGGTCAAAAAATTATTATTGCAATGATTTTGTGGGTATCATCCCCACCTGAGTTTTAACTTCTTATTCCTGGAGGGTTTCTGGGTTACCAAATTTTTGGTGTTATGTGTTTACTTTATGGTTATTTTATATGTTACGTGCATGATGTTTATTTTCAGTTAAAAGTTTAATAGATAAAATGCATTACTTCTGATTACCCCCCCCCCCACCTCAGAAGTACTCTTCCCATTTGAATATTCCAATAGTTGGAATCCCCTATGCTTGAGTTTGTCAGTAGTAAAAAAAAAATCATGCAAGGTATCCACCAAAATAAGTTGATCTTAGGTAAAATTTGAGTGTTCCAAATCTATCACCAACACGAAGGTTCATTAGCAAAGCTAACTAGTTGGTCTTTGGATGATAGAGAAGGATCCCAAGTGACATTTGTCCCATATAAATTCATCCTCCTTGTGGTAAATAAAAGCCCTAATATAATTTAGGAGATCTTCGAGTTCCTCCACTTTGTGGATGAGTTGAGGTGCATCCACAAGGCCATCAACTAATTTAGACCAATTATTGGAGGGGGAGATGTAGTCAATGATCTTCATGCCAAAGATTTTTTTTAGATATCTCATAAGGTGGTTAAAGTGACTCCCAACCAAGGGTTTTTCACCAAGCCATCTCTTATCCCATAAATTATTTGTTTACCATTGTCAACCTGTCATTTGATTCCCTTCTTAAGAAGCTTGTGGCTTTTCACAATTTTGTTCCATATTCTAGAATCTTTAAGGAGGTCATGACCATACAAAAGATCCACAAATGAAGTGTTGTTAAAATATTTAACTTTCATAATCATGCACGAGTCCACAAATTTTGGGCCATATTTCATTCAATCTTGGCCAACAAGGGTTTATTTGGGTCCATAATCTTTCATATCCCCAATCCACCCATAATTTATCTTTGAAAATAATGGCCTAATGAACAAGACCGAGTCTATTTTTTTCTCCTCCATACCTATGATTTTCTCTAGATTGTAGACCATCCCCTTAGAAATCTTCAATAAGTATAAGAAATACATTAGTATCCCCTACAAGGAAGCCACCAAAAGTTGAAGTTTGTCATTGAAATTTAGGTTAAATTACCTTTCCAACTAGATAATTTTCTCTATTTCTTTCAAGGATAGAATTCCAAAGTTGGGGTATCACCTCTTTTACCATCAGGGGGAGAGCCAAGCAAGTGTCAAGGAGCTCTACAACTTGACAAATAAGGATCTTGATAATTTTCCTCTTGAGGCTAAGAATTGTGTTGACAAAGTATATTTTTCTTTTATTTTAGTTAATTTGATATCCCAAAAACTAAAGCATAATCTTCCATCATCTTCTTCCAAGCCATGTCCTAAATATTTGAAGATGCACCAAATAAAAGCGTGTCACTAACAAACTATTGTAAAGTCTTGGGGGGGGGGGGAGGGGGGGAGAGGTGAAGGTAGCTTTAACCCCCAATATTTTATTGGTTATGACTAGAAGGGAGAAATTCTTGCACAAGAATTCAACAACCATTATTAATAAGTAAGTGGAGAGAGGGTCTCCCTATCTTAGACCCCTCCTCACTTTGAAGAATCCCCAAGGGGTGCCATTAACTAGGACTAAGTAGTGGACTCTTCACCACTTTCTTTATGAATTTAATAAATCTTTCATGATATCCCAACTTAGAAAGAATAACATATAGGAATTTCTAGCTAACCTTATCATAGGCCTTGGAGATATCTAGTTTCAAAAGCATTCTTGAGTTTCTACATTTCTCCATAAAGTGTATATACTAAAATTTGTCTACGAGGGACAAAGCTCTTCTAAGAACTTATAGACTTATCTAGAAGAGTCTTGATTTTATTCACAATCACCACATAAAAGATCTTATAGATAGTGTTGCACAAGATAATAGGACGAAAATCAGTCATCTTTCTAGGATTGGGGATCTTATGCACTTGAACAATATAAGTGTTATTCAACCTTATAAGGATTTTTCCATATCTTAAGAAGTCTTTAGTAGCTTTGGTTAGATATAACTTGATGAAACCGTAGAATTCATAGAATAAATCCAAGGGAAATCTATCCAGCTCTAGAGCTTTGTAAAATTCCAAAAAAAAGACAATGAATTACACCTCTTATTTTGTTATTGGGGAGAGAAGCAATAGAATATCTAGTTTATAAAGGATAGAAGGGAATTTCTTGATAAGATTATTCCTAATTTGAGGATCCTCCCTCATAGAGTTAGATTAATTTGAAGGAAAGGTTGAGAAACCCACCCACCAATGCATCAACTTCCACCTGTTCCTCACTTCTATCATTGATGATAGATTTGATGTTGTTTCTTTTTCTATGTTTAGATGCAAACCTATGGAATGATTTGTTCTTATCCTATTCTAGTGGCCAATGGATCCTAGATCTTTGCTTCCAATAGGTATCCTCCTTAGTAGTGTTCTCCTTCCATTTCTACCTCTATGATTCCTATTGAGCATCATTTTTATGCATCAACAATGGAAGAAATTCGAGATGAATTTCTCTTTTGAAAAGTTGAAGGTATCAACTCCAAGGTTCCTTTAGGTTGTTTTTCAACCACTTGGGTAGCTCAATAGGAGATAGATGTGAATGTTCATGAGGAGGCCTTTGCTTGTTAAATTTTTTTATGATCAGAAGACCTATAAAAATTGCAAAAATATGAAAATTCTAATGATTATGTATTTTTGTTTTCAATGAATGCAAATTCTAACTTGCAATCTGGAGTGAATTTCTTAATTAACTAGATTCATAAACAAATGGAAAGAGATAGGATAGTGAGATATGAAATAAATTGCTAAAATTGGAGAAAGCTAAATGAACATAAGCCACAACTGCAATGCTTCTATGAATTAAATTTTTTAGGGAATGGTAGGAAATCCATAGAGCTAGGAGCAACACAACCTTAACTTCGAGATGAAATTGTTAGAGGAATTCTTCAAAAATGTAGAATGTTTCACAATTAATCAAATCATCAAGCCACTTTGGATGTATGTACACACAAGACAAATAACTATGAACACGCTAATAGATATTCTCTTTTCAATTTATTGCTAGAAAGGTATTTGTGGCAATAATTACAAACTCCAGAATACTAAGATCGACAAGCATCACATGTAATAAACAATTAGCTTTATGATCATTCATAAATGTAAATTCATGAAGATGCAATATTTTGTTGGTCTAAACCATGGGTTACTCTACTGAGAAGGTGACTGCATTAGTATACTTACCAAAAAAAATTTCACACTCCTCAATCTATAAGTTAGTGCAGGAAGTAACTCAACTAGTTAGAGTTAAGAAAAAATACATCACATTAAAATACAACCACACAACACAATATTTATCTTGTGCAAACCCTATTAGGGTAAAAAACATAGTGTGTGAGATGATCCTCAAAAATTTGTACTTTCCAAAGTATGCCTAGTCAAGAGCTTATCCCAATTAAAAGATTACAATGACACTATGAGGTGCAACCCTGTTAGGGGATTTTGATGAGACTTGTCAAGATCTTGCTTTGGTAGGAGTAGCCTAGTTAAAGGACTTTAGAACACAAGTTAGCGTGTCACTTTGTTAAGAGATTTGTACAAAGGACCTATTAAGATCCACCCTCAATGGAATTTACCATTGAAAATGTAAGCCAACACTAAAAAGATGTTCTAACAATTTAGCTACTGAACTTAGCTTGGTATAGATCCTTGGTTGGGTCTCGTGACCAGTCTGCAACTATGCTTTGCCTTCTTTGGGCTCTGTAGCTCTAGTCTCTGATCACTTGTGTGCTTTCTTTACTTTACTTGAGCACACAAAACTCCTTGTGATTTTTTAGGCATTCTCTCCTCTTCTTAGCACAACAGTCACCTTGGATCAATTACTCTTCTTTTCTCTATGAGATTCCACTTTTAGCTTAGCTCTTATAGATCTCAGGATAATCACTTGGCAATCTAACCTTCTCTCCCTCAACTTTATTTTCTTTTATATTTTTCTTCTTTCTTCTCTTGGAATCTTTTTCCCTTGAGAATTCAAAATTTGAATTTCATCCCCATTACCAACTCAATCACCTATTGTAGTAGTACGCTACTCTTGTTAGGTTGTAGCGTGTTCATACAAGAGTCATGGGGGCCATGTGTCTTTAGTGTCTTGCATCTATTGGAAATAATTAAAATTTGAATTCTTTCAACTATTTCTTGATCCTTTCTCCCATCACCATTAAATGTGACATTAAGTGCACTCTTTTCCCCTCTACATGACTAGATAGTCACGGGTATCTTGCTTCATGCTCTTTATGTTGATTAATTTCACTACTTTGTTTGATGTTTCTACCACTTGTATTCCTTATGCTTGTGTTGAATTCACTTAGCACACTTAACATGTTATGCCTAAGTGGATTACCTTTTCATTGTGTCCATTAGGCTTGTCATCTTTCCTTTCTTCCCTTCTAAGTTGGGGTAACACATTAATGTGCCTTTCCAGCTGTTTCAATCTACTAGTTTATATCTCTTTGCTTATGTTTCTAGCAATAGAAACACCTTCAATAACTAAGTTGATTGCTCTATCTGTTGGTTGGTCCTCACCACTTAGGCCAAAAATATCCCCCTTTGGAATTGATGGAAACACTTGGTCATTTCGACACTTTCTACCATTTCTTTCTTTCTTTCTCTCCCCCTAAAGTAGTGCATTTTCATGCTTGATTCTCTATGGCTTGTTTCCTTTCTTCGCTCAACTCAACTTCTCCCTCTTTGATAGCAATGCTAAAGGCGATCATCTTTCCTTGCCTGTTCCTTTCTTGACTCTTCCTCCTATGGAGTAGTCTTGTGTTCTCATTAGTCCACTTTGAGTTTTTTGTGTTTCTTGATCATGGATTGATGTCCTCCCAGCTTAGCTTAGTTTAGGCTAGATAGGGGTAAGACCCCTAACCTTTCTCATAGATACTCAAATGTATCTATCTAAAGAGGTCTAGTGAAGATATCTGTTAGTTGTTCCTTGGTTGGTACATATTCCAACCTGACATCTTTTGCTTGCACTTCTTCCCTCATAAAATTGTACTTTATTGATATGTAATTGGTCTTTGAATGCATGACCAAATATTTGGATATATTGATAACACTTGTGTTATCATATTTGATCACTACAAGTTCCTCTATTTTATCCTAAATTCCTTCAAGTAGTTGTTTGATCCAAACAACTTGAGTACAATTCATAGTTGCAGCAACATATTCTTCTTTTTTAGTTGACTGTGATATGTAGTTACGTTTCTTGTTGGTCTAGGCCACCAATCTTTCTCTAAGGAAGAATGCACCTCCAATTGTGCTCCTCTTGTCATTTATGTTTCTTGCTCAATCAAGATCTATAAAGACACTAAGTTCAAAGTTACATTTGTGTAGATACCACCATCCATATTGTTCAGTACCCTTTAGATACCTAAAGACTCTCTTCATAACCACCTTTTGTGATTCCTTTGGGTTGGTCAAGAATCTGACCACTATCTCAACTTCTTGTGCTATATCTAGTCTTCTATGTACCACATATTTCATTTGTCAATCATTGATCAGTTAAGTTTCTCATTCATTTTAGGGATTTCATCCTTTGTTGATATTTTGTAACTGCTTTCCATTGGAGTGCGTACCAGTCTTGTGTCTTCCATGCCAAAAGTTTTAAGTATTTATCGAACATACTTGATCTTCCTATGAAGATGCCTCATTTTTAGTTAGGGCACTTAAATGTTGATGAAGAATTAGATTTCTCCAATCATTGAAATTTTGAACTCCTTCTTAATGAATTTTACAAAATCAACACTCATCTTGTCATCTCCACCTAAGATGATATCATCCATGAAGATTTCGGCAATCAATAAGCTTATTTTTGTCTATTGCTTCATGTATAGAGTGCAGTTATCACTGGTTATTACAAACCCAATCTTTAGCAAGTATGAGTGTAGTCTCTCATACCATGCCCTTGGTGTCTATTTTAGACCATATAGGGATTTCTTTAGCATAAACACCTAGTTCTTTCCTTGTTCATTCTCAAATCCTTCAAATTTATCAATGAAAAATTTATCTTCTAGAACTCCATCAAGGAATGCAGACTTTACATCCATCTAATATACTTTGAAGTTCTTGTTGAGAATAGATTGAGGAAGATTGTTGAAGAAGGAGACTATTGAGAATAGATTGATACAAGTATGATCAATATGTTTCAATCATTTTTTTGCCACTGATGTCAAACCTACTATTTTCTAGTAAGACAACTACTTACAAGATTCAAGTACTATCACTTATTTGATTGATGGAGAGGTTTTGATCAAAACATGTAACAATAGCACCTAGAGGAAAGCTTGAGTTATGATTATGTAAATGAGTATAAGAATTAGCTAAGATAGTGATAAAACGATATATTGATAATCTACTAAAGGTTACAAAGGCTGGCTACACTAAGAAAAGTTTAGAAGAACAAGTTAAACAAATTTGTCTACCAAGCTTAATTGAGTGGATAGTAGGTGCCGAGAAAAATATCCACTTTGTGTTGATGAAGTTCTTGTCATTTGGCTGAGCTACTAAGGTCAATGTATCATTTTTCACTATCTAATCAATCTTGTCTTGTATGGCCCTCCTCCAATCTTCATCTTTCAATGCCTCTCTTGTGTCCTTTGGTCCCATTTGTGAGAGTAGACATATTGTCCCTTTAGCCTTTTTCCTAGTGATTACTCCACCATCCTTGTCTCCAATGATTTGATCTACTAAGTGGTGCCTTCTCACACATTTTTCTAGCATTGGTTCACCTTCTGGTGCATCTTCTCTTTGTTCTTTTGGTTTGGCTTCTTCTTCTTGAGTGGGTACAACTTCTTGCATGGGTTTTGCCTCAACAAGAACCCTTTCTATTTTATCATTTAGTAGGATGTACTCAATTTTTTTTATATTCATATAGTTCCCCTATGTTTTCTTCCTCAATTTTCTCTGAGAATTCATCCACCTTTACATTGGTTGATTCCATAATTTTGTTTGTCTAAAGATCTAGACACCTATAAGCTCTGCTCTTGGTAGAGTATCCCAAAAAGATACTTTCATTACTCTTAGGATCAAACTTCCCCTAGTATTTATCTATCTTGATATAAAACTTGCTTTGAAATACATTGAAGTAGGTGAAGAATGTTGTGTTACAAAACCATATCACATATGGAGTTTTATTTGTCCATTTCTATACTTGTACCTGGTTTAAGGTGTATATTGTGGTTCTTACAACCTCTCTCTAGAAGATTTTTGCAACATTATTTTGGATCATAAATATTCTGGCATAGTCTATTATTGTTTTATTTCTTCTTTGAGAAATACCATTCTATTGTGGTGTTCTAGAGGCAGATATTTGCCTTCTAATTCCATGCTCCTCATAGTAGCTTTTGAATTCTTATAAGGTGAACTCACCTCCATGGTTTGATCTCAAGAACTTTAGTGCCCTACCATTCTCTCTTTCTACTTCTTCCTTGGACACTTTGAACATGTGAAAATATTCTAACTTTTCTTTCAAATAAATAGTCTACATTATTCTAGAAAAATAGTTAATAAACAACATAAAATATGTCTCCAGATATACTCTTTGTCCTCATGAGATGACACAAGTTAGTACACACTAGATCTAATAAATTTCCTAAAGTAAATGGCTTTGTTGAGAAACTTGAGCTTACCAACTTTTCTACTATACAGTCCTTACACATCACATTGTTGGTTTTGGTGATTGGGGGTAAACCCATTACACAATTCTTCCTTCCTAATTTGAAAATTATTTCAAAATTAACATGGCACAATCTCATATTCCATAATACACTACTATGATTTCTAGCTACCATGCAAGTGTTTCTAGAAATATTGAGGTAGAAAAGGTTACCTCTGTTAGAGCGGGGTTGTCGTTGCATCAAAAGATCGATCTATCAATGACTGATACAACCACTCAACTTATAGTACATAGGAGGTGGTTAAGCCCTTGTCATGAATCTTGAGGGGAGTGCTGAACAAATTTCCAAAAATCTCCCCCTCATTGTTATCCAAGGGTTTGAGGATTCAAACCTATGACCAAGCTCTAATACCACTTGTTAGAGTGGGGTTGTCATTGCACCAAACGACTAATTTGTTAATGCCTGATATAACTAGTCAACTTATAGTAAATAGGAGGTAGTTAAGCCATTGTCACAAATCCTAAGGGGAGTGCTGAACAAATTTCCAACAACCTCTTCTTTATTCTCTTGTAGCCAGTAACTTGCCCATCTTGTTGAATATTTTGCAGGGCCTTTTATTGAACTCAAACTTGTAGCCATTGTACATTAGCTAAGACATCCTTAATAGGCTATATTTAAATCCCTCCACTAGATACACATATTCATAGGTAGTAGGCTCATTTAGAGCTATAACACCCTTACCTATCACCGTGCATGGTGAGTTATTTTCAAACTTCACCATTCCTCTATTGTAGGCTTCAACCTTGTGGAAATTGCTCCTATCACCTGACATGTGGTGTGAGAAAACACTATCTAATATCTAGTTCTTGTAGATACAAGTACTTGTTTTCAAGGCTCTCTCCACCCTTTCTTCTATGATGGCTATAAAGGATACTTCATCATCATCATCTTCCTCATCATTGGTTGACTCTTCTTCATACACATCTTAGCAATGTAACCACTTCTTTTCTTTCACCTTGGACCATTTCTTCTTGGATCCTTTCTAGTTGTTGTTTTCTCTTAAGTCATTGGTCTCCTTTTTACTAGCTTAGGACATCTATCTGTGTAATGTCCCACATTTTTGTAGTTAGACCATTTGAAAGGAATTTTACCTTTGTACTTCTCTTTTCCTCTAATCATCATTTTTGCAAAAATGGCCTCTAGTTCTTCTTGCTCAACCTCTTCTGCATATAGACTCTCTAGCTCCTTTATGTTTCTAGACAAGCTTGTTTCACCTCTCTCTCTTTGAGTTTCATGTAGTGCAGTTGAGGTTTTGAATGTAGTCTCAACCTTCGCTAGTTGATTGTTATCATAGTTTCTAAGTTCAAATGCAATAAACTTGCTTATTAGGGAATCAAGTGACACCTCCATCTTACCCATGGTTCTCAGCTCTTGGATAGCTAGTATCCTTATGGAATATTTGGGAAGTAAGGTTCTCAAAATCTTTGTCACACAATCATCTTTTGATATCACCTTTCTGCATGCTCTGATGGCTAGCATGATGTCCCTTACTCATTTCCCGTAGACTTTGATTTCTTCTCCTTCTTGCATTCTCATGTCATCAAACTTTCCTCTCAAGCTCCATGGTTTGGCTCTCATGATTTTTTTGTCTCCACCATGGATGACCTTCAACTTTTCCCACATTTCAAATGTAGTTTCTAGTTCCTCCACATCTTTATACTTAGATTATGATAGGGTGATCACTAGAGAATCCATTATAGTAGTATGCATCTCCTTATCCTTTGACTAGCCTGGACTGATTGACCACCTATTTCAATGTACTGGACTTTCACATGAGTTCAATATGCATCACCCAATGTCTTTAGATGTAGTTAAATCTTTTTACACCATGAGCTATAGTTCTCCTAGAGTTTTTAAACTCTAATTGACTTTTTCCTCAAGTTGTTAAACTCTTACCTCTTCAGAACCTACACTCTAATACCAATTATTGGTCCCAACCATAGGTCATTATATTAAGAGGGGGGGGTGAATCAGTACACTCTCCAAAAAATAAATTCACACTTATCTTCAATCTACAGGTTAGTGTAGGTAGTAACTCAACCAGTTAGAGTTAAGAAAAAAATACATCGCATGAAAATACAAACACATAATATAGTATTTATCTCATGGAAACCCTATTAGAGTAAAAACCATGATGTGTGAGATGATCCTTATAAATTTGAGCTCTTCCAAAGTGTGCCAAATCAAGAGTTTAACCCGTTCAGAAGATTAAAATGACACTATGAGGCACCACCCTATTAGGGGATTTTGAAAAGACCTATCAAGATCTTTCTCTATTAGGAGTAGTCCAATTAAAGGACTTCAAAACACAAGTCAGTGGGTCACCCTGTTAAGGGATTTTTACAAATGACCTATTAAGATCTACCCTTAATTGTATTTACTATTGAAAAGGTAAGAAAACAACATAAGGATGATCTAAAAGTTTAACTATTGGACTTAGCTTAGTATATATCCTTGGTTGGGTCTCCTGACTAGTCTACAATTGTGCTTTGCCTTCTTTTAGCTTTGCAACTCTAGTCTTTGATCACTTGTGCACTTTCTTTACTTTAGTTAAGAACATGATACTCCTTCTATTGTTTTAGGCTCTCTCTCCTCTTCTTAGCATAATAGTCACCTTAAAGAATTGATCTCTCCTTGATCACTCTTCTTTTCTCTATGAGATTACACTTTTAGCTTGGCTCTTCTAGTTCTCAGGATAATCACTTGGAAATCTAACTTTCTCTCCTTCAACTTTGTTTATTTTTATATTTTTATTCCTAATTTTCTTGGAATCTTTTCTCTGAGAATTAAAAATTTGAATTCCCTCCCCATTACCAATTTAGTCACCCATCATAGTAGTGTGTCTCTCTTATCAGTTTGTGGTGTGTTCATACAAGAGTCACATGTGTCATGTGTCTTCATTGTCTTGCATATGTTGGAAGAATTTGAATTTGAATTTTTTTGACTTATTTTTGATCCTTTCTCCCATCACCATTAAATGTAATGTTGAGTGCACTATTTTCCCTCTAAATAACCAGGAAGTCACAGGTATCCTACTTCATGCTCTTTATGTTGAGTTATTTTGCTGCTTTTTTTGTTATTTCTGTCACTTGTCTTTCTTATACTTGCATGGAACTAACTTAGCATGTTGTTTCTAAGTGGATTAACTTTTCATTTTTTCCACTAGGCTTGCAATATTTCCTTTCTTCCCTTCTGAGTTAGGGGTGCACATTAGTGTGCCTTACTAATTGTTCCAATCTATAGATTTGGATCTCTTTGCTTGTGTTGCCAGCAATGACAACATCTTTGATGGCTAAGTTGACTAGTTGGTCTTCACCAATTAGGCCAACATATTCAAGTAGCCTATACCACACACATAATAGGAGAACCAATTGTATATTTTAATTTTAGAAAATAGAGACCTTTGATACATTATACACTCATGCTTTTAAAGAGAACCAACCCCAAACATATGATTTTTGAAGTTGGGGTTTCTATCATGTAGAAAATATATAAAATAATGCATTCTAATCCAATTGTACACAAAAATTACCTAACATGATGCCAACTTGGCCTACACTCCTTTTATAAGTTTATTATGTGCATGAGGCCTTTACATGACGAGAAAATTAAAGAGGAAGAGGAGAGAAGAAGAAGATGAAGCTCCTTCTTAAACTGATCCTTGAAAGTGCTATTTGAACTTAACTTCTCAAAATTTGGCCTCTAAAAATACAAAATCCTTATCTCTCCTTATACAAATCATAGTTAACCCTCAACTACCTCATCTCCTCCAAAAACACTCACAAAAGTGTAAACATGTCAAGTACTGAAATCATCAAAGGATATTCTACATCCATGGGTTGAATCTCAAAACTTCTTTAGAGTTGTAGAGATAAAGAGTGAGCTTTGGAGTTGTGGAGTGGCCTTCAAAATTGTTGGGTGTGAAGCTTTGAAGTTTCCTAAACAAAAATGTGCAATATTGGTTAGGTCCAACACCACATAATTGGGATATGGATATCTTCCCTTATGATTTTGGGAGCACTCATAGATACTTTAATATGAATCTATATACAATCCCTATTACATAAAAGGAGTATAGAATATCCAAATTTTGAAGTTCTTCCTATGTCTTCTTGAGGAATTCTTGAATTTCCTTTCTTGCCTCTTCAATACTCTCAGTCTTGTGATCAAGTTTCTTCAAAACTTCTTCAATCTGGAATAATATTTGTAGGCCCTCCTCTATATACATGGTCTAAAATGAGGCACAAAAATATTTTACCACCATTGCAACCAAGAATAACTCAATCCTAGAATCATCCCTGAATATCTCCAAGTTCACCTTACTAAAGAGACATTCTCTATTAGATGCATTTTCTTTGATGTCTTGTATCTATGAGAATATTTCCATCATTTTCTTTTCTTTGGATCCAATATTTCAAATCTACTCATCAAATTTGTCCAATTCAAAATTTTCAAAAATAGCCAACAACTTCTTATAACCTTGTTTCTTCATTCTTCCACAAGCTTGACCTCAAAACATCCCATTCATGGGTCTAATCTAAAATGTTGTTGCATTATCATAAATAAAATATATAAGTTGCATTATCTTTCCTATACACTCTTCTCCTAACTTTCTAATACATAGTCTCCATTGGGAGCGTGCCTCCAAGAAAGAATTTGAATTTAGATAGTAAAAGAGACTTGCTTTTTAGGTGTAATCTTCAAAATAATGTCTAGGTTAGTTGAGTCAATAGGACCCATTATTTTATTGATGAAATCCTTGAGGACCTCTTTCTACTTCCTAAGGGATTTAATTTGAGCCTTATCATCATGCACATTCTTAAATGGATGCTTCATGGCCAACACAATTAGTTCCTTACTGCCTTCCTTTGTGGGTTTCCTAAGATCTATCTCTTCAATTCTATAATTTTACAGGGAAAGTTTGGCATTGTCCCCTTGATTACAATGAAATACAATTTGATTCTTCTAGTTAACCCTCCAATCTTGTGTCACAAATGATATTCTCTTAGGTTCCAAAGTGATTGTGGGAAACTAGAAAGACTCACCCCCAAGAGCATGTCCATGTCCTCCATGGTCATGTAGGTTCTTTTCTTCAACTAAATAACCTTAGATAATTGGATAGTCCTAGAGGCATGAGATGATGAGTCTAGTTTCCTAGGTGATAGGATTTTGACATGTTCAATCTCATGTCTCTTATTTGTTGAATTCTCCATTTTAGCCTCTACTCCTTTCTCCATTGTTTGTACTATGACATCTTCTAGTTTTTTAGGAAGGTAGGGTTGAGACTTGATAATTGATACTTTATCTTTAGAAGGCATCTACGGTGTTTTCTCAATATCAATAATTTATTTGGTTATCATCTCCTCTTTTTCTATGTCTAGGGGCAACAATAAAACTATTTCTTCCTTCTTAAGAGGAGGAGGTGGTGGAGTCTACATCTTCTTAGGAGGAGGTAGAGGTATCTCCTCTAGCTTTTTAGGAGGAGGTGGTGGAATCTCCTTAGTACATGATACTATTTGGGAATAATTTCCCATAGGCTCTTCTATGGGTCTATCTTCCCTTATTTCTCCTTCTTCTATTGTATCATCTTTATTTGTCTCTAAAATTAGGCTAAATATAGGGATAGTCTCTTCTACTTCTATCTATTTCTCTGGAGTGAAATAAAAATCCCAAAGATCAAACACATCTAAACCCCATTCTTATGGTGTACCACCTTGTTTTTGATTTGTGGACTCCTTAATATGAATTGGTTGGTCCCTTGTAGACAAATGATTTCTTAACTAGCCTTTTCTCCTTCTATCTGCCTCTATGACTAAACTTACCTAAGATCTCATTATTACAGGCACTTTGTCCTTTGGATCTTCCTCTTCTTCTTTGGGAATGGATCCCACTATCAAATATGGAGTGGCACTCCCCTTCTATTTTTTATGTACCTTCCCCTTGATAGATTTAGGTGTTATCATTATAAGAGTTGTCCTTTTCTTCTTTGTAATCAACTATTGAGTTGCACCCTACCTTTGTATCAATTGTTCTTTAGCAACATAATCTTTCCTCTTCTTGGCTTTTCTAATAACTTTCTCATCTTTGTGTTTATAAGAAATCTCCCTTTGATGTCCATATAGTATCCAAAGCTTCATCGACATAGTGTGCCCCTATCTAGGAATGGTAGCCTTTTTACCTTTGCATTTATTAGGCTTTACAAGTGCTATTGACTATGGTCTTTGTGGGTCATGATCCAAAGTGAAAGCCTTAGTGATCTAACTCAAAGTAAGTGCCTTCACATGTCTATCCTGAAACACTATACCACTATTCTCTAGATTAGCCACTTCAACATTGGTGATTTCCCTTTTTTGAATCTCATATTTATTTTTTAAAGGATTAAAAACATTAGGATAATCCCTTTTCTAGGCCTAAAGAGGGATTTGAATGTCCAACATTGCTTTCGCTAATGAGAGGTACATGTGGTTGTAATCATTAATTCTAACATCATAATCATCAATGCAATTTACCTAATGATTCTCCAAGTGTAGCTCATGAATGAATTTCTACTCATTATATTCTTATATCCTTGACCAAATCAAAATCTAGTTAGGCTATTGGAAATTCCTCTAGATGGTATTGTTCCTACTTTGACACATATGTCTTGACTATTATGTACTCAAGAATGGTATATGCTCCTATTATCATGGGAAATACCCAACCATGCCTATGATTATGCCTACATCTTTTGTAAGCATTGTTGAGTTGCTTATTGATCTCAACCAATCTATTGGGATGATACATTGGTATCTTCTTTGGGTGAACAAGATAACTGACTACCTTGACATAAGTGAATGTTTGGAACTAAATGTAGTACATACCAAGTCATATGATATTTGTAGTTGATTCCACTAACATCATCTTTGCATAGTCACCTTCAATAAATCTTATCACCACAAATATAAAGGCATCGTTGATAATGCAAAACACAGGGTTGTCCTCCTTCAATTTATTTTTTACCAACTAGGGGTAGACCCTTTATGGCCAATCTATTACATATTGTAGTGATTCCCTCTTCACCAAACCCAAATAATTTGTTCTAGCCACCAAAAAGTACACTACATATAAAGTCATATAGAATTTTGGATCTTTCATGATAGAATTCAGTTGGTCATTAAGAGAATCATTGATGATAGTGGCCTAATCAATGTGGCTCTTTTTTCTTTTGATATTTTCAATGAAGTGGACCATCCATGTATCCAAATGTCCAAGGGAAAGAAATATCATCACTCTAATTAAGAACACAATACAATACCTAACCTCTACTATCATATATCCTTGGCTCATATATACTCATCTAAGCTTACCATGAGGAGTGGGGGTTATCAGATGTCTTTCATATACAATTATCTATGCTTCTTCCTTGTTATTAATAAACCACCTTTGTGCACTTTCAAATGAAATGGAATAAAATGTGTCAAAGGTTGGAATGTGGAACACCTTCTCAATGAAATTGTTCCTACTATTTAGTACTATCTCTCTAGTCACATTCTTTACTACCCTTTTATCTAGTACATTATAATGTGCAAGGAAAATTATCAACTCTGAAGATTGGATAGACATAGGATGTGAAGCAACAGTCACCATCTTGACAAGTACCATTGAGGTGAGCATTTCTAACCTCTCATTAGGTTATTTGCAAAGGCAAAGAAAGTAATTCTAATCAATTTTACTCAATTTAGTGTCTTTGATTTCATAATGTGTATCTACAAACTTTGATACTGGAAGGACTCCCTTGAAATTATATTGAAATAGCCTTGGTGAAGTCACCTTAGGTTTAGATGTGGAAGTGGATTCCATTTGTTACTCACGTAAAAGGACAACCATTAATACCTTTTCATAAAACCATGCATGAAATAACAATAAAAATACCAACAGTGGACTGACAACCCTAACGAGAGGATGAGAAAAGTAATTGGGAAAGGCAACCCCAAATTTGTACACTTGCACAGTTGTACACCTCCATAAGTGCACAAATATGCACAAGATATTGTCATAATATTTAGGCGTACCAACCTTTTTACGTTTGCAAGTATAGAAAACTATCAACATAATATTTCAAGGACTCTAGGGTGCAGAGAATAACTTCATAGTTTCACACCTATAGACCACCAAAGGTGCTTACGTAATTTTTTTTTGGGGAATTGGAAAATTTTGGGGGACTCTAGTTTTGCATGTCTGAAAATATGAAGTTCGCATGGAGTTAGTGAATTTTATGATTGAACAACCGATAATTTGAGACTTGAAAACTCTAGCCTGATTTTTGGCTTGCCTATGACACTCCCAAATTTTAAAATTTTAAAATCAAGCTCAAGAGGAATTTGCTAAGTTTTCCTTATATTCAGATTATTTTTTATTGATAATCTCCTTGTACAATGAAATTTTATAAGAGAAGCATTGGGGAGAGATACTGAACTTGAACCCCAAACCTAAAAGTTCAAGGTTCAAAGTTCAAATTCATTGGTTTGAAAGTGTAGGTGCAAAGTGTAGTTCAAGCTTCAAAGTTCAAAGTTTAAAAGACACAGGGTTAGAGGTACATTTTAAAAGTTCAATGTTAATCATATTTAACATATTCAAGTCTATGGGCTCAATGGATTTAAGAGGTCAAGATTACTAGAGTTTGAAAGTTCAAAAGATTGAATATTAAGATCATTTGGTCATGTTGGAGAATTTCAATAAAAGTTCCTTGTTGCAAGCCCATAAATTTATATTGGTGGAATGAGATCAATCATGATGAGAAAAATGATCAAAAGTGTAAGAATTTTAAAATGATATAATGATGACTATTTAGAGCTACCAGCTAGAAGTGAAAGATGAATAAATATCTAAACATGCATGGTAGTCCTAGAAAAATAAACTTGGTGCGGGGGCTATATCCCCAAAGTTAACTATTAGATTTTCCTTAATTTTGGATATGTTGTTGAGAGGAAAATTTCCCAAAATCTTAGAGAAGAGATTGGAAAAATATTACTAGGTTAAAAAGTTATTAATATCAGAGTATGGGTTTATCCATAAATTTATGAGACAAATAAATTATTATGAAAGCTCATTGCATGGAGAGTTTTGAAATTAAGACCCAAAAATATATTTGAGAATACTAGCTACAACCATAACTATTTTATTATAATATTTCTTTTATAATACTATGTTATAATACTTACAAGCAACATTATATTAAAAGATAAGAAAGAAAAGTCATAGGTTCCAGCCTTTTTTATATCAATGTTATTATAATGTTGTATACTTACAAACAATGTTATAATCAAATTTAAAAAGATTAAATATTAATATTTTCAAGAATTAGTTATTAAAATTTAAAGAGATCATCAGAAGGCACACACGTTAAATATGCTAGTGAAAAACTAAGTGGGGGATCTTCTTTTTTTGCAAAAGTCAGTTGACTACGAGGGGAAGGAGAATATCTTTCTAAGTATCATTTTAACAAAGGGAAATAAGGGGAATTTATTTTATATTTTATACATCTTGATTGTAATGGTAGGGCTTAAGGTGTTGTGTATTCACTTTGTCATATTCATAAATAAAGAGAAGTTTATGTGACAGATCAATCAATTTGTATTTTTACTTTTTTGATTGGGATTACTCAGGTGGTTTTCTTTTTCGTGTTTCTAGATATCATCCTCCATTATTGTATCAAGTATATGTTGTTTGTAAATCAAGTGGTTCATAAATTCATGTTTTGTAGAGTAACATGTTTAATTTCTTTTATTATCTCTATACTATGAAATATTGAATAAGTGGTCTTGAGGTTGTCTTTCTCTCATTATTCAATTTGTAAATCTAATAATCACATTTACATCACATTGATAGGTAGATGTTAGTTGACCTCATATCTTCATGTTAAAGACATAAAAAAAAGTATTAAATCCATTGGATATAATTGAAGAGGGAGGTGTACCTCTCATTTTAGAGGAACACTATCAATCTCATGATAGCCTTTCCAACTGTTGGTCATGTGTATTTTTCTATTTGAGCATTTTGGGTCATTATATGTCATTCTTTTACAAATATATTTACCAACACTAATGATACACCTACAACTAAATAGGATAAAAAACCATAGAAATAGAGGAAGATACAACAAATATCCTAAGTTGGACTCTAACCTAACCCTTAGACACAATTTGGAACATGCAAGATCCCAAATCCTAATTATAAAGATAAAATTAAAAACCTTATCTATTTGATGTCATAAAAATAAACAATTGACACGGTGAAGCGAAGTAAAGTCATAGGAAAAGATAAAGGCAAGGAGATCATCAAAATAAAATCTTAAAACCCAATTGAAAGACCAAAGATCCCTTAACAAGCATAGTGACTTGATGCAAAGTGGATCAAATAATTGCGAAAGTGAGGAATGAAAATTGTGAGAAAAAAGACCTCCCAACCTCCTTTTAAAGATCTTGGGGTGAGCTGATATCTACCCCAAGAATCATTCCACCCAAGGCTAGTTATGAGCTTAAAAAGATGCAAAAAGAATGGGCATATGAGGTCAAGGCCCAAACTTGTAGGGTTGTAGAGCTTCGCAACTCTTCAACTCCGCAGGTTTGAGAGGACTTTAAGTGGATAAATCTTGGAAATTTCAAGGCTATGGATAATTTTAGCTTTGCAACTCCATAAGTTTGAAAAAATTACTTAGAAGAATTTGTGAACCTTATAGACAGCAAACATTGATAGCTTGCACATCTGCAAGTGCAAAAAAAACTCAAGCAAAAAACTAAAGACTTGGAACAAGACAAGACCAAAAAGTGAGACCCAAGACAAGATAGTAGGTGATGGGGACACAACCCAACAACAGAATGGACACAATAGAAAAGGGGAATTATATTAACTGAGAAAATAAGCTAGTACAAACAGTGCAGAGAAAATAAACTTCAAAACATGCCCTACGGGCTTACAATAGCATAAATCTGGAGAATATTTCTCCTTTTAGCACCTCCTCTCAAGCTCCAATCCGAACTGCCTTTTACAATGCCAGAAATCTCCTTAAATAGACCTCGGAGGGTTAAGGACTAGGAGTACATTCTAGAAAGTGCTAGTAGGCATCCACTGACAAAATAGAAGGTTCCAAAAGCTGCGTTAGAAGTCGGTGCAAATCTAGAAGAATCCAGAAACGGTAGCCGAACTTCCGGGAGGCATAACTTTTGAACCCTAGCTCCGATTGACTAACCGTTTACATTTTCGGAAAGCTCTCAAAGCACTCTATAGCCCTTTGGACCAGCTTCACTCGTCCCCCATTTTTTGACCCTTTTTTTGGTCATTTAATGCTCCAAACCTGACTTTGAAGCATTCTTAGGAGGTCTCCAAAACCCAAAAAACTGCAATAACTTTCAAACCGTGGGGCCTATTGACCTGATTCTTTTTTTGGAATGCTCTAAATCATGATTAAATTCATTTGGCCAATTCACACCTTCTAGTTTACCGAAATGATGGCCCAAATACATGCTCCTATTTTTTTGGGATTTTCAAACGCACTGATAGTTGAACTATGAGAGTTGGAACCTTTATTTGAGCCAAATGGGTATCCAAAAATGTAAAGACATAAAATAGAAACTAAGTCTAAGTACATTTTTTGGGTGACACAGGATTGCCCTTATACCTCTGGATGCTCCTGCATCAGTAGGACCCAAAAAAGGATCATATCAGGAAACACAAAAAACTTATCGATTATGAAGGACACTCAGGAATAGTCATTATCTAACTTACCAAGAAGGTACATGTTACAAGGTAGGAATACATAAAAGAAAAGAGGGTGTCTGCATTTTGTGAAGAAAAAATGGGGCATGTGTTGAAGGACCAAAAAAAATAGCCCCAAAAAAGGAATAAATGAAAAAGGCATTCCTTCATCACCAAGCACTTTGTGGAACTTGTTGAACAGTAAACCAAATGCACATCTCTTTTTTGGGAATGAAGTATTTCTAACTAGCAAGTCCACACCTTCAACTTTGACATTTAGTGTGTACATATGTCTTCATTCTTTCTATACTTAGGAGAGGACAACCATGAATACATACTAATTAGAACTAGGCCTTGCCTACATACATAAAATTTAAGAAACTCAATATAACTTTTCTCTATTGTGAGATGAACCCTTCAGTTTTGGTAGAGATTACTAGAGTCACCCATCTCTACCTTTTTGACTAGATGCAAGAATACATTCAAAATTCTCTTCAATGAGTCAAAGTTCTTTTATTTTATTTTGTAAAATTTTATATTTCTATTTCAAGTAAGCTTATATGTTTCCATTTTATTTCTCCTTGATTCTTCTTTTGAGTGTTGAGGGTGGCAATTAGATTGTGCTATCGTGCGATATCTTCTTTTGTTTTTTCTCTCTATTTTTAAAAATATTGCCTAGACAATAATTAGACTATGTTATTGGGGGTTTTGATTTTTTTTTATTCTTTTGTTTGATTCTCATTATTTTCATTCCTCTTTTTTAATTTTTAAATTTCACATGCTAAGAAGTATATGGAAAATGGTTCTATGAACCATTGTTTCTAATGCCAATTAGCTTAGACAAATCTTAACCACTACTCTCCTAGACCATCAATGAATATTGCATAATTTTTAAGTATTTAATGTAATGATAATGATCAACCTTATATTTTTATCTTGGTAATTGAAGACCAACATCTCCATCTATGATATCTGTGCCAAGTTTCTTGCAAGACAAGACCTTTGAGCACTTTGAGTAAGAAGTGCCTCTTCCAAAAATTAAGATCATTTAGGGTGGACCACATGCCATGAACATCCCCAATAAAACACATTGACTCATTGGCTCAAAGACCCCAAAGAAAAGTAAAAAGATGAAATAACAATGAAAGACCCAAAATATCTTAGAAAATCTACTATGGTACAAGGTGGAACTTTCACTTTTTAGGACCCAAGATAGTGTTTTAGGAATTGACCATTTATGAGAAATGAGAGAAAATATCCATACAATGAGCTCAACATAAAAGTGTTTCCTCCCAAGATATATGTGATTTGATATGGACCAATCCATAAACATTAAAATTTAGTATGACTTCATGACTTTTCTTTTTCCTTGTCCCACATGAGGACTAGGTCAAATATCTTGAAAGATTTTTTTATAGCTATTTTGTCAAACCAACACTTGGATATAGCCCGATGTTTAGTAACATGTTCTAATTCGAAAGTTCTTCTCTCATTGAGTCTTAAAAGATTCATCAATATGACTTGAACCTTGTCTTTATTTTCAACATAACCTCTCATGAATTTCTACACAAGAGTTCTAAATTGATAAGAAAAGTTCTTGAACATAAACCAACAAGTAAGGGGAGGTACCTAAGGAATTCTTGACCATAACCATATTAGTTCATAGAACATATTTAAATTATGAATGCCAATCTTTCAATTTTTTATCAAGTAAATGTTTAACACCAATGATTAAATTTTTAATAGTAGTCTCTGAAACTCCATTTCATTGAGGATAGTAACTAGATTAGAAATTTTATGATTACCTAATTTTATAATGCCTATTACATAAGAATTAACAAAGAAAAAGAGGTTATGTTATCACATATTAGAAAAAAAGGTCATTCCAAATGTCATGTCAATTTACTCCTAAAGGAAGTTGGTGATGACTTGGGTAGTGTAGTTACAAAATGTCGCAGCTTTAGTAGTAATCCATTACAGTAAGAATATACCTATTCCCATTGAAGATGGTGGGTTTACAAGACCAATAAAATCAATCCCCCACTTAGTAAAGGGGTGTATGTTATATATTGGTTGTAATAACATTTTTAGTTTTTTTTTTTTAATTTTCACTTATTTGGCATACATGGAAGGAGAAAAAACTCTCTTACACATCTTTGAATATTGTAGGCAAATAGTGACCTGATCTCAAAATTAATGTGACGTAGTTTTAGCTGAGCCATGTGCAATTCTATATTTATCAAGAAATTCCTCCAACACGCCTTTTTCTTTGTCATGATTTAGAAATTTTAGATACAATCCTTCATAGTTCTATTTGTAGAGATGTCCATCTTTTAGCATATACAAACTGTAAGTATTTTCCTTAGGGAAAAATAACACCAAGATCAAGAAGCTCAAAAATTTGCACAACATGGACCACTAATGGATGATTAGAATAATAATAATGAGAATATCATATGTGTACATACACACTATACGTGCCTATATATAAAGGCTTCTAGAATGACTAGGAGTTAGCAAAGTGATAAGCCTCACAGCTAGGCACATGTCCACCAAGAGTGAATTATCTTCCATTGAACATAGGAGTTAGTGCAATGATGAGAGGATAAGAATACTGAGGTGTATCTCATAAAGAGATGTTGTAGACACCATGCGCTTAATTAGAGTGTGAACAAGTGTGTTGTCTACATGACAACTTAGATGATTATGCAAACTCCTTTGTTGTCAACAAGACAACTCATATAACTATGCATACTCCTAGGTGTCTATATGATAAATAATAAAATAATTTATTTAACCTAAGTAAACTTAAGTAAAGTGTAATAATAATTAATTATTTATACTAACACTCCCCCTTAAGTGAAACTTAGGGGAATGCACTTAAGCTCATAAAAGCTATGATGAAAATGCATGTTGGGTCCCTACTACTAGGCCATTTTAGGTACCCATGTACAAATGTAATGCTCTACATAAAATGCTATACAATGCAATGAAATCTCTCTAAAAATGGAGAAAGAGGGAAAACCTCATGGGAAAAACCTCCTCCAAAAAGAGAGATGAATATAGTAAAGAAGACAAGAGTCATGTGACCCCCCTAGTGAAATATCCTGCACCCCCAAGAGATGTCACAAATGAAGATACTTGACCTTAGTGAAGGGTTTGGTGAAGATATCTACAACTTTCTTTGCTATAGGACAATACTACAATGCAATGACCTATGCATGAATCAACTCTCTGATGTAGTACATATGAACCTCAATATGTTTGGTCCGCTGATGTTGAACTCAATGTTTTGAGATCTCAATAGCACTTTGATTATCACAATAAATGACTATGGGTTTAGGAATGTCAAACCCAAAATCCTTCAAAATATGTTGTAACCAAATAGCTTCTATAGTTATAGTGATAGATCCTCGATACCCAACCTCAGTTGAAGAAAGAGTGATAGTATTTTTCTTCTTACTTTGCCAGAAAATGGGGTTGGAACCAAGATGAAACATGTAACCTAAAGTAGACTTTCAAGAATCAAGATCCCTTGCATAGTTTGAATATGTATACCCAGCCATCTAAAGTCTATTACCTACTACATAGTGTATCCAATATGTATGTGTACCCTGTATGTAGTACAAGATGTGTTTGGTGGCTTTCCAATGAAGCTCATGTAGCTCTTGCATGAAGCAAGAAACCCTTCCAACTGCAAAAGATATGTTAGGGCATGTATGTGTCAAGTAGATGAGACTCCCAACCAACTATCTATACAATGTAGCATCAACAAGTGGAGTGGAACACTTTGCCTCTAACTTGACACCTGAAAGAAAGGAAGTAGGAGTAGGCTTATAGTCAATCATGTGAAAGCAAGAAAGTAAATCAAGAGCATACCTAGGTTGAGAAATTATGATCCCAATTGAAGACTATGTGATATCAATACCAAGGAGATGATGAAGTAACCCCAAGCCTGTCATAGCAAATCTATCCTGCAAAGAAGTCTTGACACTATCAATGATGGATGAAGTACTTTTTATAATGATCAAGTCGTCTACATAAAGCATGAGTATCAAGTGTCAGTCATCACTCTAAAGAATGTAGACATTTGATTATGAATGACACCTAGTGAATCCTATTGAGAGTAGGAAGGAGTCCATCTTGGCATACCAAACCCAAGGAGCCTACTTAAGACTAGAGATAGACTTTTTCAACCTGCAAACCAAAGTAGTATCCTGAAAGAAACCCTATGGTTGCTCCATATAAATCTCTTCAAGAAGATCACCATTCAAGAATGCACTCTTCACATCCATCTGATGAACAATCCAACCATGAGCTATAGCAATAGCTAGTGTCAAATGAATGGAGTTCATCTTAGCTACTAGTGCAAAGGTCTTAGTATAGTCAATACTAGGAACCTATGAGAAACCTTTGGCAAAAAGTCTAGCCTTATGCTTATCCAAACTTCCATCTATTGCAAACTTGGTCCAATAGATCCACTTACATTGAACCAACTTTCTTCCCCTAGGAAGAGGAACTAAGCCCCAAGTGTTGTTTTTCATTAAAGAGTTGTATTCTTCCTCTATGGCCTTGTCCCATTCAGGAATCCTTGATGCTTCCTTAAATGACTATGGATTAGAAGAAATGGCAATATATGCATGTGGAAATTATTTGTGTTGTGACTTTGTCCTCCTAGTGTCTAAAGGATTTCCCACCAATGAACTTACTGAATCAATTGTTTGTTGTGCCTAACGAGGTCTAGTGAAAGAAGAAGGAATACCCTGAACAGTTTGTGGACCCTATGAAGGTGGTGTTGTATGAGTCAAAGTTGAAGGAATATCATCTTTCAAGTCACTATCATCACTATTACCACTTTCATCATTTTCCATGAAGGAGGGAGGAGTTGAAGAAGCCAAATTTGGACAAGTCTCTTCAAAGTGAATACTCCTCTCAAAGAATATTTCATGTGTTTCTAGATTCATGAGTTTGTATGCCTTAATGTGGTCAAGATATCCAACAAATATACAAGGTTTACTTTGAGGTTCCAATGCCTTCTATCTTTGTAGAGGTATCCTTGCCCATGCTGGACAACTAAAAACTTTAAAGTGTTTTACACTCTTCCACACCAAGCCTCAAAAGGTGTAATTCCATCTAAGGCTTTATGGGGACTTCTATTTTGGATGTAATCGGCACAACACATGGCTTCTTCCCAAAAAACTTAATCTAGAGACTTATGTTGTAGCATAAAAGTAGTCATCTCCTTAAGGGTTCTATTCTTCCTTATAGCAACAGCATTTTTTTGTGGAGTGTATGCAATTGAATGTTGAAGATCAATACCCTCATGAGTAAAAAAGTCCATAAACCTCAAGTTCACATATTCCCTTCAATTATCTCTGTGAAGAATCTTAATGGCTTTCCCTAATTGCTTCTCAACTTGAGCTTTGAAGGTGATAAACTTATCAAACACTTCACTCTTATGAGCAAGAAAGAAGACTCAAGTGTAGCATGAAAAGTCATTAATGAAGGTGAGAACATAGCAAGCCTTTCCAAATGATGGTACTAGAAATGAGCCAGCTACATCACTATGAACCAATTCAAGAACAACACTAGCTCTCTAAGACTTCCCCTTGTCAAACTTCTCTTTAGGATGCTTGCCTACTTCACAACTTGAACATACACCCTCTAAATACTTGACTTGAGGTAGACCAATGGTCATATCCTTGTTGCTAAGTTATTGAAGGTATCGGTAATTGAGATGTCCAAACCTCTCATGCCATAGTTTACTTTGTGAATTTGAGTGGGTCAACAAGGAAAGGGAAGTAGACTTAGGCATAAAATGAGAAAAAGAATAAAGTCTTGTCTCATGATTAGCGTTTCCAATTGCCAACATAGAATCATCTTTTAGATTTTTCACCACAACTAAATTAGGAAGGAACTCCACTTTGTTGCCACATCGATAGTGAGTTATTTGGTAGATGGAAAGAAGGTTGGTGCTAAGGTTAGGAATATGAAGAACATCCTTAAAGATTCCATTGTCCAACTCAACATTCCCTTTACCTTCAACTTCCACTTGTGTGTCATTTCCCACATAGATGTAAGGTACATTTGGTGATTTCAAAGAGGAAAAATGCTCCCTTGAAGCACCCATACAATGTGTAGCTCCTAAATCAAGAACCCATTCCTCAGAATTGTTTGTACTTGCTACCAAAGCTTGTCCCTTACCTTTTGAAGTGATTGAAGATCCCTTATCTCTATAGAAATTTGGTACATCAATTTTATGTTACCTCATCAAGTTTAGCAACTCATCAATCTACTTATCCTTACACTTATGTTCATCATGACCATTCTTCTTACAATAGGTGCAAGTTTTCTTCTCTCTTTTGTTGAGGTTGTTTCCCTTCTTATTGTTTTTGGAAAAATACTTGCCTTGTTGTGAAGAAGATTGTTGTGTAGAGGAATATTGATGCATAGAGAAATATTTTTGTGTGTCATCTTGTGGCTTAGCCTTCCACTACTTTGGCTTATTGTTGGAATTTTGACCACCTTGATTTCCTTGATTAGCTACCAGGGATTTGGTCTTGGAAGAATTGATAATTCCCATACTCAATAAATTTTCATGTTCTAAGACCAACATTCCTAAAAATGACTTGAATGAAGGATTAGTGAAGGAACTACCCATTGTTAACTTGTGAGTATTATAAATGGAAATAAAAGTTGCATATTTAGGAGGAAGATGAGTCATCACATGTTTGATCAACTTTTCATCCTTGATGGGTTTACCAAAATCCTTAGGTTGTGCCCTATACATGTCTACTTGGGTAAGATAATCTTTGGTGGTGTCAAAATTCCTAGGATCCAATTTGAGAAGATTGTCCTCAATGGTGTAGGCCATATCTTTATCTACTACCCCATACAATGCTTCATGTTTATCCTAGACTTCTATTGGATTTTTAGGGTTCCTAATGTGATATTTTATAGGATCTAAGATATTATTTAACAAGGTTTCTAGGGCCATTTCTTGTTTTGATGCCTAGTCTTCTTTACAAGAATCATCAACATCATCATTAGGTTTCTTTGCTGCACCAATTACATAACCTAGTAAACCTTTTTGAACCAATGTTTCCTTTATATTTTCTTTCCAAGTAGCATAATTATGTGGAGTTAACTTAGAAAAAGAACCTATAATGCAAAAGAAAGAGCACAAGATCAAGGAGACACAAGAACACAAGACACACCCCCCCTATTTTCACTCAATCAAAGAACCCCCTCAAATGAATGCTTTAGGCACTTTATAATTTGTGCAATTGCAATAGGCCACTTGTCAAAATAGAAAGAAGTGGACTTCTAATTTTTCTATCTACAACCTTCTCTTAGAGTTTAAATTTGGTACTTAGTAATGGAGCTTAGATATACAACAAATTTGAAGTTTCATCAAAGCAATACAATGCAAAAAAGGACCTATTTTTGAAAGTTGTATTTCTATCCACATAGGCCTATAATTTGATTATAGCTCTGGAAAGTAGATGAAAAATTATGCACTTTCAAAAAAAATGGAACTTGAATATGTGTCCAGATGAGCCCGAATTAAGCCTTTGAAGTTGCAAAAATTGAGATTTGCATTTTGCAAAAAAGTTTAGGAACAAAGATCTCAAACATCCTACACTAATGTGCAGATCATGAAATTCTACCCCAAAACAAAAAGAAAATCTCAAAAAAAGGAGTCCATATGAGGGAGATATCACTGTTTGAAAATCACCTCTACAATTATTTTTCCTGAATCGCTGTTGTTGCACCTCCAAAAATCAATTGACTCTAGATTTCACCTCAGATGTCCAATTTTGATGAAACAAAATTCAATTTGGGGGTTTTTTGACCTTTTTAATATGATGCCAATATCTAATTTGCACCAACAAGCTCCAATCCTATCCTACAAAAAACATCTCTACTACTAGCCTAAAAGGCCAATTTTTCTATAGAATTTCAAAAATAAAATGTAAATCCAAAAAGCAAAAATGCAGAGATGCAAAAATATTTAGATCTAAAAAATTAATTGCACAGATCTAAAGAGATCATACTAATTTCACAAATTGGGCCTTCAAGTTCAGGTTTGCAAAAAAAAAAGCCTCAAATTTGACTACGACCTAGGGTACACAAATTTATAGTCAAAATTTACCGAATTGATCCTTTGGACACAATGGTAGGTTTGATTTAGCTCTAGACACTCCCAATAATTGTAGATGCTCTAGATCTAAATCGTAGTCCTCTGAGAGGTGAAGCAAAAATGGTCTCCAATGGCTATGTGAAGAGAAGCTCCCTTAGCTCTGATACCATGTAAGAATTTGGTATACTCTGATACCATGTAAGAATTTGTCTTAGGGCAAAATAACACCAAGATCAAGAAGCTCAAACACTAGCACAATATGGACCAATAATGAATGATGAAAATAAAAATAATGAGAATATCATATGTGTACATACACACTTGAATACCTATATATATAAAGGCCTCTAGACTGACTAGGAGTTAGCAAAGTGATAAGCCTTACAACTAAGTGCATGTCCACCAAGAGTGGATTATCCTCCATTGAGCATAGGAGTTAGTGCGATGATGAGAGGATAAGAATACTGAGGTGTATCTCATAAAGAGATGTTGTAGACACCATGTGCTTAATTAGAGTGTGAACAACTGTGTTGTCTACATGACAACTCAACTGATTATGCAAACTCCTATGTTGTCAACAAGACAACATATAACTACACATACTCCTAGGTGTCTATATGATAAATAATAAAATAATAAATTTAACCTAAGTAAACATAAGTAAAGTGTAATAGTAATTAATTATTTACACTAATACAAACTATATTTCATTTTGAGATCTCTTTGTTGTGAACTACTCATACCTTTAGGACACCTATTTTGTTAAAAGTAGTATATAATATCTTTGTACCAGATATCTAAAATGACTCCTTCATTTGTATAGAAAAATGCAACCAATCCTTGTTTTGTAGCAACACTTATTTTTAATCAATATGTATCCTTAGATAAGTTTCATTAGTTAGATTTCTAGATCAAACTCTTGTAATGTAGCCATATGTTTTCCTCTCCATTCACCCAACTCATTCTACATAAGAAGTAACTTGACTATGGGATCAAGAACAATGGTGTATACTTTACTCCATAATATAAAGTGTCTGAATTTCTTTACAACCTTTACCAAGGCAAAAATCTACTTATCCAGATCTTGGTAATTGAGCTAATCATTCTTAAGAGAAAAACCCATAAAGGCTATGGGCCTTTTGTCCTCTTCATTTTTTTACATTTAAGTATCCATGCACATGAATGTTCTAAAGACAAATAATAGACTTTGAAAGGTAGTTGGTAGTTTGGACATACCAAGACTAGTGTTGTAGCTACCATTCTTTTAATTTTCTTGATTTTTTTCTTCATAGGTGTTATCTACCCAATCTTGGTATCTTTCTTGAACATGTCATTAAGAGGGTGTACTATTCTTTCGAAACAACTTATGGATTTACAAATGAAGTTGATCTTCCCAAGGAAATACTTCAACTCCTTCCTATTGTTTACTGGCAATAATTATAGAATAGCATACACTCACTTGGGATTAGTAGAAATGCCAGTTTCATACATGATGTGACCTAAAAGTTTCCCTTTAGTGAACCTAAAAGAACACTTCTTAGGGTTGCACAAAATCTTGTACTTTAAATGCCAATTCAAAACATGTTTGAGATCTCCAATGTAATGATCTTTACTCTTGGAAAACATTGTGAGATCATCTATGTAGATCAGAAAACACTTATTAACCAACCCTCTAAATGCAACATCCATGGTGCACTAAAAGTTAGCACCAACATTGATTAATATGAAAGGCATACATTTATATGAAAATTTTCCCCATTTAGTAATGAATGCAATTTTTAGCTTGTCCTCTTTTTGAACCATCACCTTTTCATAACCAAAGTAATCATACAACAATTACACCATCTTAGAACCATTCACAATTTGCAGCACCTAATTGAGTGAGGGAAATGGGTAAATATCCTTTTGTGAAGATCAATTCAAATTTTTGAAATCAACACAAAGTATAATTTCTCTTCTTTTCTTAAATACTAGCACTACATTTGCAACCCATGTAGAATTTTAAATTGTGAAGAAGATTATTCTATCTAGCAATTTTTATGCTTCTTTTTGAATCAATAGTTCAATGAGTGGATTGACTGGCCTTT
This sequence comes from Cupressus sempervirens, assembly GCA_028749045.1. Lineage (NCBI taxonomy): Eukaryota > Viridiplantae > Streptophyta > Pinopsida > Cupressales > Cupressaceae > Cupressus > Cupressus sempervirens. The sequence continues at coordinate 172,019,049 of CM053792.1, read as the reverse complement.
GCCATTAAAGGAATATTTTTGCAGCTGGTTTTAGATGTATATTATGTGCGATCACTTCCCAATTATAAATTTTTAAATCTTTATATCTCCCTTATATGACATCCTATTGGAAATATAATAGGGAAAGTAAACTCTATGAGAGGGGGGCGAATCAGTACTTCAAAAATTTATCCATTAAAATATTCACCACACATCCATCTCACAATTAGCATGTAAACTAAAATACCAAACTAAACATATTCATCCATAGCATGAAAGAAAATAAACATTCAACACATATGAAATAAGATATTTGGTTACCCAAAACCCCTCCAATGAGAAAGTAAAACTAGGGTGCGGATGACATCCACAAATCTTCACTACTGTAATTCTAAAGTGTATCCAATTAAGGTTACAATGTTTTATCATAAACTATGATCTACCCCATGAAAGGTCTTTCCTATTAAAGGCTTAAAAATATCGTTAGATCTTACCCTGATAAAGAATTTCATAGAAGTGTGCCTAATTATAGGACTTTAACTTACAATGAAGTAAGCACCTTATTAAATGGTTTACAAAAGCCTGCTAGGCCTACTCAGTTAAGATATTTTACTGATTCACCTATTAGAATGTTTCAGCCTTGATCCTTCAGTTAGCACTGGTTTGCTAGATATTAGATCTTCTCTTTATTGGTGTATACTTGATCCTCCTGATCAAATGTATCACTTTTTTCCTCTCCTTTGCTTTCCTCTATTCTCTCTGACTAATTTTGCAATTCATATCTCAATCACAACTCCATCATCATCATGAATTCTTTGTCTGTGCATACAAAATTTTCTCTTTTCTCATAAACTCTTTAGGGTCTTCCCTCCTTAAGAATACCTAGGTGACTTAGGGTTAGGTTGGAATCAATGATTATGATTCACCCATATTTCCACTTACAACATGCCTCAATCTGATTGGTTGCATGTACAACATAGAGATTCTCAATATAGATTTGTACTTATAATCTAGAATTGCAAAAACAATCCTTAAGTCAGCTCAAAAATGATTTACATAGGAGTTTGTGCCATTACAAAAAACTATGTCCAAAACTATTTACTTGGCACTTGAAGCCTCTGATGCTCCAGTATATCTTCAATGCTATAACTCAGCCTTCGAATGACTTGACATCCGCTATTCACTCAACATATGAATCACATGGCATATACTAGCTTTCTCATCACTAGAGTGACTTAGTACTAACTATTTTCTCGACACATACTGGTGCGTGAAACATACTATATATATTGCTCAATATGCATTATCTGATAACTTATGCTCAACATTCACTACTTACTCAACATGCACTTTGTGAATATGACTAGGTGTGTAGTCACTCATATGTCAAAACCAATATGAGATTAAAAATCTCCCCCTTTGACATGAGTGGAAAAAATACTTTGTCATGCATATATAACCTTAACTTGAGCATAACTCGGATAATCTATAATATTTACTTAGCTTGCATTCAAAATTTCAAAATATCAAAATTTTTCAAAACTAATGACTTATCAATCATACCTCAAAAACCTTATAACTCCCCTAAGTTGATTTTTCTGTGTTGTATCTGAATTTGATACTCTTGTCGAGTAAAATTACTTTAACTTTTGACATACTTTGTTTCTACATTTACTACCCTTTGTGCAATCTCTCCTTCTTTTTTTTGGTCCCCTTTTTACTCAATATCCCCCATTTTTGACACTTATGTCATGGGTGGTACATGTATAGTGTGTTAGTCCAAACAATTTTGATGGACCTCCAATATAATCTTAAGTGTTGCATCCCAATTGTTGCATGCTACCTCTAGCAATTGAATTTGAACATGTAGCTCAGCAACAAGGTCTACTAGGCCTTCATGAGTAGAAAGATGAGAATCTTTCTTTAGATAGCCCTAGCATTTGAATCTTGTGCTTGTAGTACAACTAACTAACCTTGAGTAGATAACACTCTTTGAAAATTAGTCTAGCTATGACCAGGAGACAACTTAAGAATATTACCTGTTGTCTTTAAATCTCCCTACAACTGGTCAATAGCCCTCTGTGCTTCTTGTGTGAAAAAATTCACATCACAAATCTTTGTGTATAGAGAAAATATATTCTCTAACTCATTCTTTACATCTTCCATCTTGGTTGCTAATTCAACCTGTTTGAGTGCAATAACACTATAAATCTTTTCATCAACCTTTGTTTGAAACCTCTTCTCAAACAATTCTAGAAGTTTAGTGTTTGTGTCCAAGTCTGCATCATTGATTTTATCAATAATATTTACTAGTTCCTCAATAATAGGTTTATTCTCATGAGGTTTTGGGAGGCTAAATGCATCAAGAAATATGTCTTTGATGTCATATAGCACTTGTTTTTTCTTGTGCTCCCTTCTGAGTAACTCTTGATTCTTCTTCCTTGCTAGAGCTTCCTCTAATATGCTCACTTCTTCTATGGTGATTGTTGCTAGATCAAACTTTGAAAGTTTGACCACCTCATCTAAGTTGAAATCTCCATAAGATGTGCTATCTCCAACCTTAGATGTATTAGGACTAGGGCTTGATGATTGCAATGGTGTAGCATCTACACTTGGCCTATGAAGAGTTTTACTAGGAATAGGAGATGCACAGGTTCGTAGGATAACCAATGTTTGAATTTCTATTTGTTCCTCTAGTTTCATAGTGAAAACTGACTCTTCAGCCTCATCCTTCCCCTTCTCTATTTTTTCTTCTTCACCTTATATCCACGAGTTAGTTGCAAGACTACCTTCCTGACCTATATGGACTTGTGTCCCATCCTGCTCAACTATCATAACTGATATCGCTATGTCCTTTCTTTGATATACCATAATGGGCATTGAAACATGAGTTTTTTTGGTGACACCTTGTTATGCTTCTAAACCTCTTGTCTCTGTAGATAAAAGGGGTACACTATATGTATCAGTGTTCTGTTTCTCTCCCATGGATACCTTGTCAATTTTATTTGTGCTAATTAATATAGGATTAGTGCATAGTTTAGTAGCTAAATTTGAATCCTATAGTATCCTTTTCAAATAATCCTCTATCAAAGGATTGATGTTTAGCACAGTGTTATCAAAAACATCCTTTATCTTGATAGTATCTTGTTGACTTCCTTGGTCCATATGAGGGGGATTGGCACTCAACATATGTACCTCAATTATATTCTAATCTTGCTATTGCTCTTCTTCAGCTATAGCCTCTTCACTTGCTTCCTTCTCTATGCCTCCCTCATTTCCATCTTTGATAGATCCATTCTTAGTAATCTCCACTATCTCTTGTTCTTCTTTTTCCTCACCTACCTCAGGTTTTTTCTCAATTGCCTTTTTTGTTGCCAACCCATAGATAACCTTCCATATCTGGGTGCTCTTCTTGACAACCTCCTCAATATTATTTTGCAAAATTTTGAAGGCTCTATATTTTAGAGAAAATCTCCCTTTATATTTGTTTATGGCCTTAGTCATAGATGACTTGTCCAATTTTGGCATTATCCTGGCTAGAGTAGTCTCTGATATATTCCTTTTAGTAGTTAAGTTGTATTGCCACCTTTGCTCAACTCTATCATATAGAATTTTGGGTAAAGAGTTGGAAAGTTCAATAGGAGTATTCTTAAATGGGGCCATCATCTTATACACAAATTCCTCAACCTTATTCATTTCTACCTTTGCAAGTTTGTCAAACTCAACATGTGTTAACCCTGAAAAATTTGCATTGTTCTTAATATTGTCACACAAGTAGTCTAAATTAGAAGAGGGACCATGGCTTACCACTTGGAATTGACTATTGTCACCTAATTCAATCTTATCCTCATCTAACTCAACTAGAGGTACATACTTTCTCCTTTGTGGTTTCTCTTGCTGACTATGCTCTATAGTAGCAGTTATTCTTTTAACTTTGGGTTTGTTAGCTTCATGCGTTCTTTGTAGTTTCCCTTGTGCTAGCCCTGGTGATAGGTACTGCTGGTTTTTGTTGTGTTGGCTTCACAACCTTCTTTGGTTTCCTTACTATAGGCTCATTAGCTTTTCTTTTCTTCTTCTTTGTAGGTTTAGGTGCTTCACTGGCTTCTTTTTCTTCAACACCTTCATCATGTTCTACTTCTTCTTCTTCTTGGTCCTCTCCTTGACCTTGTAATAGTGCAAGAGGGGCTTGAGCTAGTTGATCATCTTCATCATCCTCATCCTTCATCATCTTATTCTTCCTCTTCCCCTTCACCAAATCTTTCCTTTAGCTTCTTCACAAATTTGTTTTTGTTTCTCACTGCAAAAGTTGTCTTCAAATCTATTGTAATCCTTGATTTGGCTTCCTATTATTGCCAAATGAGGTTGCACCCATGTCCACTTCTTCTACAAGTAAAGTTGTGATGGTTGCTGATGCCTCATCCACATTGATTTCATAGGGCAATGGCCTAAGCCATCTGACCCTAGGAATAACTATTTGTACATAATTATAATCAACATCAACTAGAAAACAAACATCATCATAATATTTCTCTACTAGTGACACTGGTATCCTCAATCACTACTTCATAGACTTCTTAAAGTCTTCAAAGTAACTTGTCATGATTGACTCAAAGTTGTCCCCAAGTTTCTCTATGAACCTCCAATTGGAACTACAACAGACCTTTTGGTCTTCCAAACAACTTTTCCAAAAGAAGGGAATGCATTTTGCACATAAAAGAATATGCAAACTAGTACTAAACTAAATTTGCATTGTGCACTTTTTATCTTTCATATGGCTCGGCAAGGTCATAAGAGTGATCCTTCTTCACTATCTTGTAGCCTAAATCCATAGCCATATAAGACACACTGTTCAATATGCTAGATTGAAAGAAATTGTGAACAACTATTCTCACTGCAAATGCAATTAGGGGATCTAAAATTATGTCCATTGTCATCCCTCTTTTATTCTATACAACCCTATCTTCTTCTCAATTATTTCCTTAGCATCACTTTGCATGGTCTTGGGTCTATCTAGGGTAGGATACCCTGTTACTTGTTGAATGATCCTTTTTGTGATCTTGGTAGGGCTATTTCCCAACCATATAGAGTGATCATGTATTCTTCTCAACACTATCTTAATCCATTATATTTTGAATACATTTGGAAAATCTAGGGCATGGGTTAACCCTTTTGATGTAGGATCATCTCAGGTTGCCTTGTTATCTTGCTCATCTTTGTTCATTTTGCATGTTGGAGCCAAGTGCTAGTGGTTTCCAATCTTCTATTACTACCAAGTTGTTCAGTGGATGCTGAATTACTATAGCTCTAGTGGATGCCGAGTTACTATAGCTCTAGTGGATGCTGAGTTACTATAGCTCTAGTGGATGCCAAGTTACTGTAGCTCTAGTGGATGCTAAGTTACTATAACACTAGTGGATGCTGAGTTATTATAGCTCTAATGGATGCTAAGTTACTATAGCTCTAGTGGATGCTGAGTTTCTATAGCAATGTAGTGTTGATCAAGTTTTCCTTCATGCGCTAAGTAAATTAGTTGATGCCAAATGTCAGCATTTTTCTTGGTCCTTCTTTGAACGAGTTGTCTATATTTGGTTCCAATTTGGGCTGACCTTGTGGGTATTTAATTTTAGTATTAGTTTTTAATATTTTATGTGAGATGATATGTGGTTGTGAATGCATTTAATGTAAGGTTTAACTATGTGGTAGATTGACCTGTGGCCGCACAAGTGTTTAAGGAGGTCCAAGATTGAGTTTTAGGATAGACTCGAGGAGATTTTGGAAAGTAGGAAGCATATGTGTTTGGAAATCCAAATTTGAAGTTGGATTGTGGATTTGAATGTATTCTACATTTGGCCATAACCTGGAAGGCCTTATAGCTGGGCATGTATGTTGATTATTTTATGAATCAATAAAAGTGTTTGCTCTTCTTCCTCCTTTGGTTCTATTCTTTGTGTTGTATTTCTGTCATGTTAAGTCTTGCATGGTGGTTTGGATAGCTGGGTGTGCCATTGGCACTAGTTCTTCATCCCTCCCCATGTCACCTTTTCTCTCTAAAATTTTGTTTTCCTCTTTCAACACTCCATCAAAACATAGTTTCCCATACAAGTCTCTAATTTCCATTTCTCCAATACTTCCAACTTTACAAGTGTAGCAACATCTTACATCTTGTATCATCAAAACCTGTGGTGGTATCATCGATAATGCACCAGTTGGATCTCCCTTGTATGAAATCTTGGGAATAGCTTGGAAGGGTGGCTGTGTAACTTCTTTTCTTATTAACTGAACATTTAAAACCTCTTTTCCTTCCTTCCTAACATCAGTAGAAGAACTAGATGCCATAATAGATAACTAGGGTTTGCTATAATTTAGATAGCATAATTTGGCACACATTAAATACCTTATGAATTTGATGATTGGTGACAAGTAGCAACTGATCTAGTTCACAAATGCTTGAATCCTTTTCCTTAGTTTTCCTTAAGCTCTTCATGCTCTTTTCGATCTTGAATGAATGCAAATGAGTCAAAAATCAATCGTATAGCCCTTAAAACTTGGCAATAAATGCTCGATGCTTACACAGTTGTAAGCTCAAATATCATAGAAATTTCAACTCACTCAACTTACAAATGATTTATTCTACACTTGGCAACCACAACAAGATCAACCAATACTATCACCCTTAATAGCTCGACATCAACTGAAATTTCATTTTCACTTGGCAGCAACAAGAAAACTAACAAAAACTTATAGATTTCTTCAAGGTTATAACCAATAAATTGCATCTTAATTCATGGATATATAATGTTCTAAGAACTTACTTTCTTGGAATTGATTTAAAATATATCAATGAAAATATCAATCCCACATACCTTTTGATTTCCTATTTGGGGGTGATGTGGTCACCTGATCCATTGGATGAAGTGACCTCATCTAACATTGATGTGTTGCAATCTTCCTTTTTCATCCATGTCTTGTTCATCTGCATTTTGACATTCTCAACATCAATCTTCTCTTTTCCTTTGTTGAATTTATTACTAGGTGCCTTTGACCTAGTTTGATAGTTTCTACTTATGTGACTTGTCTTCAAAAAAAATTCTTTTTCTATTCAGTCACCTCACATATCAGTATTAATTGGAATTCTTGTTTTGTCTTAAGATTTTTGACTTCTTTAGCTAGGGCACCATTCTTTTGCATCAGATCTACAACTAGTGCATCAAACTCACTTGATTTTCCATTTACAAACAATTCAGTAGTGTCTTCTTCTTGGTATTGTGTGGCATTCTCTTCAATAGCTATCTCTTTCCTTCTCTTTAATGAGCACTTTAACTCATCTCTTACTTCTTTCAACTTATGTAGAGCAAGTTAGATTTCAATCTTCTAGTTATCAATAATCTTTCCTAACTTGTAGACTTCCATATTCAAGATCTTTCCTCAAAGCTACAGAGCGTTCTTTTCCAGAAAACCAATGCTTTGATACCAATTGTTGGAAATACAATAGGGAAAGTAAACTCTAAGAGGGGGGTGAATCATTACTTCCAAATTTTATCCATTAAAACATTCACCACACATCCATCTCACAATTTGCATGTACGGTAAAATACCAAACTAAACATATTCATCCATAACATGAAAGCAAATAAACATTCAAAACATATGACACAAGATATTTGGTTACCTAGAAACCCTCCAATGAAGGTAAAACTAGGATGGGGATGACACCCATAAATATTCACTACTACAGTTGTAAAGTGTATCCAATGAAGGTTACAATGTTTGATCATAAACTATGATCTACCTTGTTAAAGGCTTAGGAAGATTGTTAGATCTTACCCTGTTGTGCCTAGTTAAAGGACTTCAACTTACAATGAAGTAAGCATCCTATTAAAGGATTTACGAAAGCCTTCTAGGACTACTTAGTTAAGAGATTTTACTGATTCACCTATTGGAATGTCATAGACTTGATCCTTTGATTAGCATGGGTCTACTAGATATTAGATCTTCTTTTTACTGGCATATACTTGATCCTCTTGATCAGATGTATCACTTCTATCCTCTTCTCTTCTTTCCTCTATTCTCTCTAACTGATTTTGCAATACATATCTCAATCACAACTCCTTAGTCACCATGAATGCTTTTTCTACACATGCAAGCTTCTCTCTTCACTCATTAACTCTTTAGGGTTTTCCATCCTTAAGAAGACCTAGGGGACTTGGGGTTAGGAAGGAATCAATGATTGTGATTCAACCATTTTCCCTCTTAGAGGGATTCTCAATATATATTCATTCTTATCATCTAGAATTTCAAAAAATTTCTTAAGTTAGCTCAAAAATGATTTACATAGGAACTTGTGTCATTACAAACAACTATGTCCAAAATTGTTTACTTGACACTTGAAGCCTCTGATGCTCGACATCTAGTATATCTTTAATGATGTAATTCACTCAACATCTGAATCACTTGATATATACTAGCTTGCTCATTACTGGAGTGACTTAGCACTAACTGTCTACTTGACACATACTAGTGCTCAACACACTGTATATTGCTTGAAATGTATTAAATAATAACTTATGCTCGACATACACTACTCACTTGGCATGCACTTTGTGAATATGACTAAGTGTGTAGTCACTCATATGTCAAAACTAATCTAAGATAAGACATCCTTCTATTCGGTCACTAATTGCAAAATGTCTTTCCTATCCTACTCATCATAGACCTTACCAATCTCTATCATCTTCAGGTCTTCTTTAGTATCCAAATTATATGAATCACAATCATTGTTACCCTCTTTTATCCTTGGAACATTCTACTTCACATTATGAATTATAGAATATGTTGATCATTTTGGAACACTTGAAAATTGATGGTGTTATCAAGGATTGAGGGATCTATGACCAATTTTATTAAGAATCTTTTATTTTAGTCCTCTCCATATGCTTAACACACTCATCAAAATGGATAATGCATTAGTGACATATTTTCTTCTTCTTCTGGTAATCAACACAATATTGAAAGCTCAAAAATTTTCAATCAAATTGTAGATTCTCTTTAAATAAGAAAGAAATCTCTATCATTGCATGAATATACCCCTTTGACTTATCAGATCACAAGCTATGAATCTCTCTCCACTATACATATCTTGGAATTCTTCTATAATGTCATTAGAAGACCACAAATAAGAGCTTCATACTATGTGACATTGTTAGTACAAATAAATTATAACTAATAATAAGTGTAAAAGGACTTACATCTTGCGTTAATTAGCTCTATACCAACTCCATCTCCTTCTTTGCACTTGGATCCATTGAATCTTAGAGTTCATGCCCATAATTTTGGATGACTTATTCTTAATTTTAGTTTTTCCTTAGTCATTAATTTTTCCTTGAAAGACTCTTTTTTGGCTTTTGGTTGAGTAACATTATGCAAGTAACTATCCTTTTCAAGAGTGAGGTGTACTTTTATTTCTATTAGGAATAATCATAGACAAAAATAATAATTACATGCAAATATAATCAATATCAGAGAGTAATAAATTACATAGAAGAGAACACAAGACACTAAGGATTTAACATGGCTCAACCCATCCCTAGGCTACACCACCAAAATCAACTCCAATATTATTATTATCTAGTGATTACAATTTGTAATCCCTTATAGCTCAATACCACCACAAGAAGCTACAATATCACCATAAATGATGAAATCCCTAATCCTAATCCATTTTATACAATCTTTTTCTACTTACAAAATTAGGGATAGAATAAAGTCATCTAATAAAAAAAATATCAGTTGATGCCTGTTACAATAGTGAATCATTTTTGGCTTTAGGGGCATTGCCTCTCAACCCCACCATGTACTACGATAGTAAGTGCACCTAGGGAATTGCCCCCAAACCCCTATAGATATAATCTAGGGTTAAATAGTGTGGAATAAACCTTTGAGCTTGATTATGCTCCACATGAAAACAATATCCACGTAGAGACTAATCATAGCATCGCTAAACCTGTAGCTCCCAATGGAAAATTAAACCATCTTGGACTCTATTATTCTTTTATTTTGTTCAGTCTAGAAGACCAACCAAATATGAAGAGGAGTTCACCTTCTCCCTTGTTACTGTAGTGGTAAAAATATCTACTAGATTATCATCTGTATGTATCTTCTCTAGCTTTAACTACCCATCATCTAAAATTGATTAAATGAACTGGTACCACAACTATATGTGTTTCATCTTTGAATGTAGAGAAAAATTCTTTGCAAGATGAATGACACTCTAGCTATTTGTAAACAAATAATTATCCCTCTATGGGTGTCCTAATTCTTCCATGAAGAACTAAAGCCATATCATCTCCTTTGCTACCTCTGTAGCAACAACATACTCTGCCTCTATAGTGGATAAGACATTAACCTTCTATAACTGAGAGACCCAACTGACTGCTTCCCCACCAATAGTAAATACATAACATGTAGTAATCCACTTGGTATCAATATCCCCTACCAAATCTGAGTCAACATAGCCTTGCAAATAATTAGTAGATCCCCCAAAATGTAAACACTTATTGGATGTTCCTCTCAAATATTTTAGAATCCATTTGAGTGCATTCCAATGCTCGATCCTTGGATGACTCATATACTTGCTAATAACTCCCACTACACATGCAAGATTTGGCCTCATACATACCATAGCATACATCAAGCTTCCTACAATTGAAGCATAAGGTACCTTGGACATCTTATCCTCCTCTTCTGGTGTCTTTGGACACATTTGGAAACTTTAGCATTCTCCATAGAGAAATGTTGCAACACCTTCGCAATATAATCAGCCCAAGATAAAGTCAATTTTTTTTTTCTTCCTATCTCTATAGATTTTCATACCAAGGATTTGTTTTGCTAACCCCAGATCCTCCATAACAAATGGATGTGCTAACTGTTCTTTTAACCCCTTAATGTGATCCATGTTAGACCCAACTACAAGCATATCGTCAACATATAAACATAAAATAATATAGATATCATCATCTAACCTCTTAAAATAAACACAATGATTTGAATGACACCTACTATATTCATGTTCATGCATAAAATTATCAAATTTTAGATACCTTTGCCAAGGTTCTTGCTTCAAACCATATAAACTTTTCTGCAATCTGCATGCTAAGTTCTCCTTACCTTTGACCCCAAATCCCTATGGTTGTACCATATATATCTCTTCATCCAAATCACCATGAATAAATGTTGTTTTAACATCAAGCTACTCGAAGTGCAAATCTTAAAGAGCCACAATACTTAAAATAGTGCAAATAGAAGTCATTTTAAAAACAGGATATAATATCTCATCAAAAATCGATGCCCCTGTTCTGTGAAAATCCTTTTACCACTAACTTGGCTTTAAATTGTTCCTTATTTCCATCCTCTTCTTTCAACCTATAAACCCATTTATTCTGTAAAGCCCTTTTACTTGTAAGAATCTTGCATAAATCTCATGTCTTATTTTTTTAGCAACGAGTCCATTTCTTCTTTCATTGTAGGCTCCCACTGAATATTTGTATCCACCTACACAACTTCATCAAAACATTCAAGTTCACCAACATCAATAACTATAATAGTATACAAAAAAGGAGAAAATCTTTCTAGAGGTCTACTTAGCCTTGTTGACCCTCTAACATTCACTAGGGTGTGTGGTATTTGCTATTACACTTGTTGTAAATCATGAGGAATTGTTGGAAGATCATTTTTTGGAGTATCATACACCACTACATAATCATTTTCTTTCTTCTCATGCTGCTGCAACATATCTTTGTATAACACTTTCTCATTGAATATAACATCCTTTCTTCTTATAATTTTATGATTTTCAAATTCTAAAAGCCTATAACCAAATTCATCAATGCCATATCCATCAAATACACATTTCTTTGACTCAGCTTCAAGCCTGGTTCTATTCTTTAGATTCTATATGTGCAAATGCTTCATAACTGAAGGTTCTAAGAAAATAATAACTCACCTTCTTACCAATCCATGCTTTCTCTAGAATACGACAATCCAAAGGAGTAGAGGGACATCTATTAATAAAATATACAATAGTATTGAGAACCTTCTCCCACATGTTTAAGGGAATCCCAACATTCAACCTCATGCTCATTACATGCTCCATTATTGTCTCATTCATGCATTCAACCACTCCATTTTCATGTGGAGTCCTTGGAATACTTTTATGTTTGTGAGTACCATTAGTGGAGCAATAATCTTCAAATGTTTTTTGCTATACTCACCACCATTATTAGATCTGAGACATTTTAGTTTTTTACTAGTCTCATTCTCAAACAAGAATTTTAATTTCTTAAAAGTTTGAAATAAATTAGATTTCACACTAAGAAAATAAACCCATACTTCTCTAGCTACATCATCAGTGAATGCAACATAATAATGAGAGCCACCAAGGGAAGATACCTAAGCTAGTCCCCATACATTTGTATGCATAAGCTCTAATTTCCAATTTTTCTTTTCCTTTCCACTCTTCATAAAACTCACTCTCTTTTATTTGCCATACACACAACTTTCACAGAAATCTATATTGACACATTTCAAACCTAGTAAAACTTTCTTTGAATGAAGTAATTTCATACATTTCTCACTCATGTTCCCAAGTTTTTTGTGCCATAGTGTTGTATCAGAATCTACAACAACTATTTGTTTGCCCTACTCAACTACAACAACTATTCTTGAACATTCATTTTTCTTTGAAATAACTAAAGTAGAAGGAACAATATGACTTGTACAAAGATATAAGGTGCCTAATTTCACACCTTTTTCTACAACAAGAGAACTTTTTGTAACCTTCCAATTTTTATCATTAAAAGTAACTATGCAACCCTCATCATAGAATTGCCTTGCTGAAATTAAATTCCTACTCAAGGTTGGAACATGTCTTATCTCATGTAGAAGCCAATGATTCCCATTCTACAACTTAATCTTAACTTTTCCCTTTCCAAAAATCTAATAGGGTTCATTATCCCCCAAATAAATAAGCCCAAAATCCCCTTGGATATAATCAATAAAATAACCTCTATGGGGTGTAGCATGAAATAAAGCCCCAGAATCTAAAACCCAAGAATCATCCACACTTTCTAAGGAAAGAAGCAAAGCATCCTCTTTATATTTTTTACTTACCATATTTTCCTCCTTATTTTCATCTTGTTTATCTCCTTCAATATTGTTCTTTTGAGTCCAACAACATTTCTTCTTATGCCTTGGTTTCCCATAGTACCATCAATCTCTTGGTCTTCTAGATTGAGACCTCTCCCCCTTTGATTTTGCTCTTGATTTTCTATAATTTCTATAATTACTTCCTCTCTTAGTTGTTCTATCTTTTCTTTATGTGTTCAACGCACTTCTTGACATAGACCCACTGATGGTTTTCCTATGAGTTTGCTCACTCAAAATAACACCAATCACATCATCAAATTTTAGTGTATTAGGTCCAAAAATAGAATTACTCATAGCCATTACCAAGCCATTCCATCTTTTAGGAAAAGAACAAAAAATCAAGAGAGCCCTAATTTCTTCATCAAAATTGACATTCAAAAAAGATATCTAACTAGTAACCATATTAAACTCATTTAAATGATCAACAATAGATCTCCCTTTTTCCATCTTCATATTAAATAAACACTTCATGATAAATACCTTGTTTGAAGTTGAGGAATTTTTATATAGTTTCGGTAGGGTTTGTATCAACTCTTCCATCTTCTTCTCTTTTATAATGTTAGATGTCAATAATAGTGCCAAGCATAATTAAATGCTTCCAATTGCCTTTCTATCTAAAATCTCCCAACCCTCCTCTATTATAGTTCTATGTTCTTGGTTTTTCCTTCTAATGGCTTCCATAAATACTTCTAATAAAGATAGTCCTCCATTTTCATTTTCAAGTTTTGTCCATTAAACTTCTTAACCTTCAACTTACCCTCATCTGCCATTACTCCTAGTCAACTGTGACACCTTCCTATAGAGGATTTCTAAAATAAAATGATGGTTTGGCTTTAAAAAAAAAATGACAATCTGGTTATGATACCACTTGTTAGAAGTAACCATATACATAAATAATAATTACATGCAAATATAACCAATATCAAAAAATTATAAATCACATAGAAGAGAACACAAGACACCAAGGATTAACATGATTCACCTAATCCCTGGGCTACATCCACTAGTAGAAAGTCCACTATTATTATTATCCAGTGATTATAATCCATAATCCCTTACATCTCAATACCACTGTAAGAAGCTACAATATCACCATACATGATGAAATCCCTAACCCTAAGCCATTTTATACAAGCTTTTGCTGCTTATAAAATTAGGGCTAGAATAAAGTCGTCCAATAGAAAAAATAGCAACCCACTCCTTTTAAAATAGTGTTTTTTTTTTGTCTTCAGGGGTGCCACCCCTAAAAACCCCTATAGGGGCATTTCCCTCAATGTCACCCTGTACTGTGACAAGGAGCACACCTATAGTACTTCCCCAATACCCTACAAGGGTGATTCCTTTTGACCCTATCTTGGGGGCACTTCCCCCAAACCCCCATAGCCATAATCTAGGGGGAAACCATATTGAGTAAACCTCTAAGTCTAATTAGGCTCCACATCACCATAGCTTCTTGGTACATTTTTTCTTTCAAGTTACTAGAAATAAGCTCTTCACATAATTATTTTTTGATCTATATTTATTCAACTAGCTCATTAAGTTGAGAGGTACTTTACTCAGCCTTGATTGTGATAAATACCTAACCTTATCCTTTCATATAATGTCTCTAATGTTATCTATGTATAGACCCATTGAGACCCTTGTAGGGTGGTAATCCTCCCCCATTAGAAGATGTATCACTGTAAGAGGCATTGTGATCATCCTCAAGCAATGGTTATAGCTCAAAGAGTTCTATGGTTACAGTGATATTTTTATCTTCATGTATCTCAATTTTTTGAAGTTCCAAAAATGACCATTACAAGTAGATTTCCTACATTTCTCATTCTTTCTTTATTCTATTCTGATAGGATATTCATATGTTCCACCTCATTTTGGATTAGCACAATATTTTTATAACTAGATCAATGGGTATATCTATATTTTTTGTGAGCCAGGGAACTTCATATGGATGCCGCATTGTTGATAAAACTCTCAAAATAACATCTTGACAACTTGCACATTTAAATTTTGAGTGTCCCTCATGATGTAGGCAAAAAAAACTAGGTATCTCCAAAATATTTAGGTTTGCATCATCTCTAGGGTACTTCTAATTTTTAACCATATTGCCCATAAATTATTGTAATATCTCTCTTTTGAGGAAAAATTACTATAGATTGGAAATAGTATTTTGATTGAATATCTTGGAGTCTTATGCATAAAATTACATCACTAGATAAGAACCCAGGTTAGACTGCAAGAATAGAATTTCACTGGGAACATTATATTCAGTGATAATTTTCTTCAATTTGGGCCCCTCATAAATATTAATCTAATTGTTTAGTCTCTTTCAACATAACTATAGATGTATAAAATTAGTAGAGAACCATCCGTTATGACACTTGGTCTAGTCCTTGCTCAATAGAATTTTGTGGGTTTCTAGGATGACCACCGAGGCTTTATAGTTAGTTGAATATGTGTGTCTTTCAACACACCAATCACTTATACCTTTAACTTATCAAGTTGAATGACTACACTATTCATAAGTTGAGGTGTCATATCTAATATTTTCAAGATTGATAGTTGCATGACATTGCAAGAGGCCTTTGAATCTATCAAATAGTTATGAATATTTTTCCTAAAGATTCATAGAACTAACATGAATGCAATGACTTCCACTTTTTCCTTGAACATAGTAGGCATATGTTATGCTACATTCACATTTGAGGTAGGTTCCTTTGGATAATCTATATATTTTGATGACCTTGATTGATCTAAAGATATCAACAAAGCTTCCCTTTGGCTAGGATAGCTTTACAACATATTGAACATAGAGATACTTTCCCTAGTCCTTTTTAATTCTTTGATTGAACTAAATTTTTCTAAAGACCATGTTAGATTTCTCACTATTTTGTGTGTATTTGTGACTATTGGGGTGACATATGTTGGGGCCTTGGGAGGAACATGATTGTTACTTGTCCTTAGATCTAGAGGAGTGGGATGTGATCAAGAAGGGATGTGATCAGTAAAATGCTCTCCTATATTTTATAAGTTATAAGTATTTTAATTGTCATTCATGAAAGTATACATTTTAGCACTTTTTAGTTCATCATCTTCATTGAATGTGAACACAAACTCTTCCTGATTATTGGTATTTTCTTCTCCCATTGCTAGTGAGTGACAATACTTAAAGACCAATACATTAGAGTATAGGAGAGTGTTATTTACATCTTTAGAATGCTGATTTTGATCATCATTATTATTATAGTGGTACCCATTACTATTTTTCTAACCAGTAGATGTTGTACCTATGAAATTCACATTAGAAATTCAATATTATTAGCATTATCAACAATACGGTGTCATTGTTTAGCCTCATATTCCAAGTATGGCTTTATCTTGGGACTCTAAATGTCCTCTCTTGGGAGTTTTTATTTCCACTATTGTTTTTGTTTTCATCTTTATCATAGGAATTCTAGCTACAATTCTAATTTTGTAAATAGGTATTGTGAGTAGTAGATGTATGTTGGTAATTATGGCCTTGCTTTGGATTCAAATTCATCTGAGTGAGTTCTTTAGAAAATTGTGACACGGTATTTTTCATGATTTGAAGCTCATTATCTAGGTTAATTTTAGGATTTACTAGTGAAATAATTTTTTGCTAAAAAAAAGTAGTCTTGTGGGGCTCATAGCCTAGTGTATAAGTGATGGCTAGTGGAGGAAGAATAATTTAATGTACAGGTATAGGATTTAGCAGGGATATTTGATTATAAATGAGCTATCTCCTAATGTATAAGATTACAAGGGAGAAGCATTTCCTAAGGCATATGGAGACCCATAGTTACTTCCACCTTGATTATCCATCTATCACGTAAATCTGATAGCCTCATTGTAAGCCTTTTTCTAGGTGTTGATTTCTTCGAGAGCTAATCTCCTCAAGAATATAGACATTAGAGGATCAAGTTCCTTAAGGTGAACCTAAATTATGTTTTCCTTATACAAAGTATAAGGGGCCTCAAGTCTTTGGTGGAGCTTGTGGAATTGATTAATGAACATCATGATAGGCTCATGTAGCTCCTTTGTCATGATAAGTTGGTGATGCTACATAGAAAGGTCCACATAAAGATTGAATTGGCTGAAGAATTTTACTTCAAATTCTTGCAAAGAGGTAATAGAACTATGAGGTAGATTCAAGTACCATATGTATGTAAATTACCCCAAGTTGTACAAAAATAGTTGACTGACCACATCCTGGTGCATGATCTTCTTTTGATTTCATATTTCGTCAAAGGTATGAATTTTTTTTTTCTATTGTTTGTGAATCTCCATATACAAATCAAGAACAAGAATTTTCAATATTTTTAGGCATCTTGTAGAGTTGTCCCTCAAATTTTAATGGCAACCTTTGGGCATTTGCAAATAAGGTCATTTGATGTGGTGGAGGTGGCTTATTTTGGTTATCCAACAAGTTGATGGTAGAAGATGAATTTGGTTCCATGGATGAGCTATACATATGCTGAAATAGAGCTCTAGAAAAAGAAATCAAAAGAGATGGAGATTTTGATGTGGATGTTCCCTTAGTGGTGTGAGCTTGATAATAATGTGTAAGTTCAAGAAAATCACCCTTGTTAAGTGAAGACCTCAACACTCACTCAAATTTGTAGGGGGATAAGAACTCAGAATTTTCCATATTGTTAGATTTTCACACTTGGTAAAATAGGCCCTCCTTCTAGTGCTACTTTTGTTTTGTTTCAATTTTACACAATGATAACAACAAAAATTTGAGATGAATTTCTCTCTTTAAAAGTTAAAGGTGTCAAATCCAAGGTTCCTTTAGGCTATTTGTTAATTGCCTAAGTAGCACATTAGGAGATATCTATGAATGTCTACAAGGAGACCTTTGTTGGTTCAATTTTTTTAATCATGAAAATGTATAAAAATTGGAAAAAGAAAGCAATTCCAATATTTTTTATTTTTTTATTTTTAATGAATGAAAATTTTGACATGTAAACTAGTATGAATCTCCTAATTAACTAGATTAATAAATAAATGCAAAGAGATAGGGTAACTAGATATGAAATAAATTGATGAATTAGAGGAATTATTCAAAGAGGTAGGATGTTTTGTAACTCATTATATCATAAAAACCACTTTGAATGTACAAGCACACAAGATGAATAACTGTAAATGCACTAATAGAGATTCCATTTCCAATTTGTTACTACAAAGATATTCACAATAATTATGAAAAACTCCAAAATAGTAAGATCAATAAGCATCACATGCAAAAAATAATTAGCTCTATCATCATTCATAAATGAAAATGTATAAAGATACAATATTCAAGCTGGCTATACCACACACAAAATATGAGTACCAAGTTGTATCTTCTTAAAATGGAAGCACTTCCATATTAGGAGTGTTTAGCCCTCTGAGTAAGTGGTCTAGGGTCATGTCAAGTGCCTTAAATAGGTCTTTGCATGGATCTAGTTGTTTTCCCCCTATTCTACTTCTCTCTCCCTATTTCTAGCCTCTTTGGTGCAGTGCACTCTAGCTTCAAATCATCCAAGAGACTTAATCAGGTCATTAAGGACACAATGCATCCTATAAGGCATTTATTATTTAGCATGGCACTATACTTGTTTTGGTTCAAATTTTTGGATATGGCTCAGGATGGATCCCATTGTAATGAAGGTATTAGAATAGTTAGAGTTACAAAAAAAAGCCCATTTGTAAAGGCTCAAGGTTCATTTGGTGTTTCTATAAGCCATGAATCCTTAGAGACCTATAAGGGCTAAATAGGCTTAGAATAAGGAATATAGTCTAAAATGGTTTAAAAAACATTAAAAATAGGTTTATATAGGTCTTAGGATGGTTTGAGAGTCTTAGGACTTCTGTATATTCAAAATTGCAAAGTGCAATAAAAAGTTGTTGTGCAACTTTTCAAAAGTTACTCAGCAACTTTGCAATTTTTGCTAAAAGTTGTCATTGGGATAATAAGGTAGTTTTAAATAATCATAACTGATTTAGGGGTAGTTGATTAGTTAGTCTTGTGTATAAATGTCTAAGACAACCTTCCCAAAAGACCAAGCTGTCAGATGTATGCAATTTTCAAACATTAATAAAAGTTCTCTGTGTTTTTGGCTCAATTTCTCTGTTATTTATATTAGACATGTGTGGTATAGACTATGAAGGAGGGTTTGATGCTATGAGGAGTTAATTTAGTGATCTACCTATCTCATGCACTTTTTTTGATCAAATTTGGTAACCCCAAACAAAATTTACAGGCATTTCTTTCTAGTTAACCAGTAAACAATAAGAAAAGGAGGGTTTTGTACAAATGAATGTATAGCTCATTACTGTATAGTTCAAATGGAAAAAAAACCAATGCAAATGGAAGCCCTAGGAGTCTACTATCAGATTCAAAAAGTAGTAGTTGCAGAAACAAAGGGATTTAATTATGCTTGCAAGTCCTAGGCCAAATATTTGCATGTATTTGGTTTAAATTTGAGGGAATTTGAATTGTTAGAGTTGTATGTGGAGAGAAGCAACCAAGTTAAAGTGGATTTGGTGCTAAAATAGTCCCTAGAAGAGATCCTAAGCCCTATATCTAGTCCATGTACCCATTCTTTTGGTCTTCCTTTGAAAACCAAGCCTTTTAGGGCCCTATTAGGTCTGTGTACTTTGGTGGATCCTTGGAGTGTTGGAGTGAATCAAACCTTGGTATTGGGATATCTTATTAGGGTTATAAAACCTCATCAAAATCCATCATCCTTTTAGAGGTTGTGAAATTGTTTGAGTTAGAACCTTGAATTTTCTAGTTTTTGCCTTGTAGCCCTGTTTTGGAAACTTGTTGTTAGATCTTTGTTCCAAGTTGAGAATTGTGTTGTGAGGGCTGGTTTGAGGTTCTTGGGGTTTTTAGAAGTCATAGCACTCATTTCTAAGGGTTGGTACTCTTTTTGAGTCCTTAGGTGAGTATTGGTGTTTTGGAGCCTAGTTGTTTAAAAGCTAAGAGTTTGAATTCTACCACTGTGCCACTCTACGTCACTCTTTCTAATGACTTTCTTTGAGAAACTGAAGACTTTGACTTTCAAGTTCAAGGAAGACCTGAAGGGCCAAGGTTAACCTTAACCTTGACCTAGGTCAAGGATGACCTTTACCCTGACCTAGGGTAGGGTTGACCTTGTCCTTGACCCAAAGTCCAATTTTTAAGTTTTGGGAGTTTTGGGATATTGAGCATTGGAAAGTTTCATTTTCCTACTTTTGCGTTGGCTATTTTGGGTTTCAAAATGGTAAAATATTAAATTACATTTAATATAGGTCCATTTTTAGTGGTTAAGGTCAATTTGGATTTAATTCTCCAATGTTAGCCTTCTCTAGAAGTTTGTGCCCTAGATCTTTATATAAGGAAGCCTTCTTCCCTCATTTTGACATACACTTTCTATGAACCATTATCTTGCACATCCATTATTCTATGAAGTGAAGATCTACTATTTAATAACACATGAGAAGATATATATGATGATCCATTTTCAAGCACTCAAGCATTCAAGCCTTCAAGATCCAATTCATCAAGGAGGTCCATTGTTAGCTATTGAAGGATTCAATCTCTATTGAACCCTCATGTTGAAGATTTCTCCATCCATATTTGTCCAAGTCTCTTCCTATGCAAAGATCCATTCAAGGTTGGTGTTGAAGATCTAATTCCATTTATTTGAGACATCCTATAGTCATTTGGAGCATACGTACTTGTGGATCCAAGGATTCAAATCCTCTACAAGGATTTCAATACAAGCAAGGTGAATAGTTCCATTTAGTTTGTTTATACATATTGCAATTTCAATTACATTTCAAGGTTGATTCCAAACTAGGGTTTGACCAAGGCAAAGCCCCCATCCAAACAAAAAACATTTTTCTTGCAGATATAGGTACAAGACAACAAACTAGAGAGCAGATTTGGATACCCTTTTTGCCGAACTTCCAAGATCTGCAAACATAATTTTCATTATTGTAGTGCAAGTGACAGTCAACTTTTTGGGGTAAGATTGTGCCCTGCTATTTAGGTCAAGGTCAATCTACCCTTGTAAGTACAATTTTTTTCTAGGTTTTCTTTGTCTCAACATTTCCAGTCTAGGGGTTGAACTTCATTCCAAACTTGGAGTGCACAACTAGCAAATTATTTATGAAATGATCCCCTTTGCGTGCTTCCTCCATCTGAAGGCTGGTCATAAGGCCCACCAGTGCCCCAATGAGGCAAAGAAGAAGATCGTGAAACCAGTCATCCCTGATCAAACCAAGAAACTTGCTCCACGCCCTTCTGGTAAGGGAAAGATGAAGATGCTATGGAGGCGCAAACTCTCTGTGGCGCAAGGGAGAAAGACTGTTAGCCTAAAAGTTATAGTAGCGAAGGACACTACTCAAAAGGATCCCCCCAAGGAAAATGCCATCTCCACCCCCCTTGAACAGAGCCTTGTATTGGAAAAATCAATCTTAGACCTGTTGGAGGTCCCTAAGGTGCAGGTTGTTTATGAGAACTGTTAGTAAAAAATGTATATGAGAAATGTTAGTATGCTAATAGAAACCAAATTTAAATAAAGCTTCTACAAACTAAACAAAATTCATAAACTTCAAGATAGACTAAGATGAGCTCTTAATTGAGAATATGAGCCATTAATGGGCTCTCTCAATAAGAAGCTCTCTTGTTGAGTAGCTTTGTCTAAATAGATAGGATGTATGCTCAAGCTTTATGCTTCAAAAAGGGCTTCAATGGATGATTGTGGATTTTTGGTGTGGATAGATGGCTTTAGTATGGATTTGGCTCTCAAAATAGCATTATAACTTTACTTCATGGATTGTGTTATTTTGCAAAGGGGAAGGATCCAATTTATAGGCAAGAGGCTTGAGGGATTGAGGGCTAAGATGCAAGGATGGGAAAAAGCTTATGGAAGGCTCAGATTGCATGAGAGGAGAGCACATGGATTGTGCTTCCTTATAGCCAATCAAGGAGTGACACATGTCACATGGTGAGAGGATGGAGGAAAGGGCAAGGATGAGTCAACAAAGGAGGCTCAAGAGATAAAAATCTTCATAAAGACCCTCATAATGACTTGTAAGAGCAATAAAAGGGCTTGTAAGAGTCATTTATGACCTAGTGGACTTCATAAAGTTTTATGGTTGAGATATTTTGAGGGTGATGAGAGCAAATTCGACTTGGACTTGATTAGAAATGTTTTAAGCTTGTTTAGGCTTGTGCAAATGATTAGAGGATGGATTAGGATGGTTTAGGATTAGCTTAGGGATAGGCAAGTGGATGGCATTTAATGAGGGTGGGTGAAGGAAGAGATATTTGTTAACTTTGGCTTGGGTTAGTAAGTTTTAACCCATGTTTAGGGAATGTGACAAGGTTAGGAGGGGATTAGGATTAGGTTTAAAGACATCTTCTAGAAGAGTCTAGATTTTGGATGAGGATAAAGACTTTCTAGAATAGTCTAGAATTTCCTAGGATGAGGATGAAGACTTTCTAGAAGAGTCTAGAACTTCTTAGGGTGAGGATAAATTAGATTTTTAGGAAATAAATAAAGTTTTATTTATTTCAAGGGTTTGGGTTGAGGAGATATTTATTAAAACTTTTTTAATAAACATGAGGATTAATATTTAATTTTAATTAAATATTTTGAGTTGGGGTTAGGGGTAGGAAATGATGAGATTAGCCTTTAATCGAAATTAAAGAAGGATTAGAAGATTTTGGAAGAGGTTATTGGTCATAAGGAAATTGGCCAATTTTTGGGCAAAAAATAAATTTTTTATTTATTTTAGGATTTTTGGTCAATTTATTAATTAAATAATTAATAAATAAGGAAATAATGTTTAAATAAGATTTAAACATTTTTGGGAGGGATTCCTTAATTAAATATTTTTAATTAAGATAAAGGGATTTAATGGCATAAAAATTAATTAATTAATTAATAAATGATGATGTCATCGAGAATTTTTCAGAAAATAAAAATACTTTATTTTCTAAAGGATTTTTAGGTGTCTACATTTTGCCCCTCTTTGATGTGATGCCGCAAGTGGCATGACATCAAAGATAAGAAAATAAGATGCCCAAGGCTAGAGCAGAAGAGGAGAGAATGGACTATGAGATGCCCCCTCAAGAAGGCAGCGGGGAGAGAAAGCGAGGCTTGGTGGCTTCTTGAAAAATACAAGAATCTGGGATGAGCAAGGAGACTCAAATTGGATTAAGAGAAGAGGTTTAGTTAGCTCAAACTCTTACTATGAGAGAATGATAAAGGGAGAATCAGAGGCACAAGAGGAAGCAAGCTTAAGATCTTAGGGATTGTAGAGGATGAAGGAGCGGAGCGCTATAAAAAAGAATCCAGGATAGGGAGATGGATGAGGGGATTATAGAGCTGATGCAACAGGATTTCAAAGAGTTAGATTGGCGAAAGATGGGTTTCGGAGATCCCTAGGACTAGGATTGTGGATCTCGAAAGATGAGGCTTGGTGGGTTGATTTGGATTGGTGGATCCCTAAGACTAGGATTGTGGATTAATAAAGCTAAGAGTGATGAGTGATTCAAAGAGATACTGATGCATCAGCTGGGGTAGGAGAGACGGATGCTGGATATGGATGGGGGATAATGGAGATGAAGGAAAACCATTGAAGCTTTTTGAGCGGGGGATACTTCAAAGAGAAGTACCACCATGTAGTTGAGCACTAGATTTGCTATAGGACTATTGGTTAATTGCCAAGGTTACCAAGAACATCAAGGCCTTTTCACCAACCATCCAAAGGACTAACAAACTAACTCAAAAAAAACACACAAGGATTGCCCCAGCATCACACATGAATCCTAGAGGAAGCAGCGTGGAAACGACACTGGAGAACCCACAAGCAGAAAAGAAAAACAAACGAAAGACCTGATCAAGACCTTACACTCTAATTGCCCCATTCGCAGCATACCATGATATGGAAGATCGTGGCAACCTTGAGGAGGGAACAAGGAGATTGCTTGGAAAAGATACTTCAAGACCCAAAAGGGAAGATCCCAAATCAAAAGAAAGTGAAAATCCAAAAGAGAGCCGTTTGCCAACGAGATGGGTAGGACAAGGTACTAACGGACCAAGATCAGACATGAGGAAAGCTATATCCTGCAAGGACCTATCGGAGAGCACCTAAGCTGGTGGATTTGTTTGAGTGATGTGTCTGGAAAGCTGAACTAAGAAAGATAACACTTTGGTGACAGGAAATCTAGCTAAAGGATGCGTTGGAATAGCTAACCAAGATGTGTGATGGGTGCAAGATGCTGATCAAGGACAAACTGACATGAACGCTGGATAGATATAATGGTACTAAGTTAAAGAGGATGTACAAGCTGATGGACCAAGATATGTTACAAATGTACAAGTTTGTTCATGTTTTGGTTTTTTGTGACATGGAAATGTTTGTGAAGGATGGGATGTCTATAATAGGTGATAGGTGGATAGGTAGATGGTTTGCGAAAAGCTTAAGGAAAATGGAATTTTGTGTGTGCACGTGATAGTATACAAGCTAGGATACAGGATTATTTATAGGCTGGAATATGGTACAAACCTTGGAAAAGATTTGGATAGACAAGGTATGGTACAAGATTTACAAGGTATAATACAAGCTTTGGTACAAGATTTACAAGCTGTACAGGAGGTATTTACAAGCTTCATCAGATTTTGGATATTTGGTTGGAACACCAAGGGAACAAGCAAGTGTGTCTTATGGGATGGTGGGTAAATGGATGAGGGATAGGATAGTGATAGATAATGGATTAGTCTTTAGTACACAAGGTGCCTGAATTACCAAGTTTTCACCAAGGTACCTATCCAAGGCGCTTGAATTGCCAAGTTTTCACCATTGGACGCTTATTTCTTTTTACTATTTTTTTTTTTTTTTTTTTTTTTTTTTTTTTTGTATTTTTCAAAAGCTAGGTATACCAAGGATCTTCAAGCATAGAACTTCTTGAGATGAATGATGTTAGTAGGATCATTCAAGAGTTCTCCTTCCGGTGTAGATAGCTGATAGGCTCCAGAGCCAAAGGAAGCAGTGACAACATAAGGACCAAGCCATGTAGGTTCAAACTTGCCTTTCTTTTCTCGATCTGCTTGGACTTTCATGTTTTCTTTAAGGACCATGTCACCTGGCTGAAAGTGTCGTGGAAGCACCTTCTTGTTGAAATTCCTTTTGAGACGAGTTTGATAGACTGTGAGATGATCATAGGCTTGTTGTCGCTTCTCGTCTAAGAGATCTAGCTGGGTGAGCCGAGCTACTCTATATTCTTCATCTGATATTTGCCCTTGCAAAGATATGCGCAAGGAGGGAAGTTCAACCTCTATAGGTAGTACCGCTTTGGCACCATAGACTAGGGAGTATGGAGTTGTGCCTGTGGATGTACGGAAGGAAGTTCGATAGGCCCATAAGGCTGGATTAATTTGTAGGTGCCAATCACAGCCGGAATCATTGACAACTTTCTTTAGAATTTTGAGGAGGGTTTTGTTAGTTGCCTCTGCCTGGCATTTACCTTGTGGGAAATATGGGCTAGAAAAGCGGTGATGGTGCGGAGGGAAGTGCATAATTCTTCCATGTTGAGATTTTCAAAGTTACCTCCATGGTCGGTGAAGATGGTGGATGGGATGCCGAAGCGGCAAACAATGTGGTACAAGATGAACTTGGAGACCTGAACTCCTGTAGCTGAGACTAGGGGGACTGCTTCCACCCATTTAGTGAAATAGTCTGTAGCTGTTATTATCCATTTATGTCCATCAGATGAGAGGGGTGTGATAATTCCAACTAGATCAAGGCCCCAACAAGCGAAAGGCCAAGGTGGTGCAATAGGTTGTAGATCTTGTGCTGGAGCGTGCACAAGATTTGCATGTTGCTGACATGGGAGACACTTTCTGACAAAGTCACAGGAGTCTTCTTCAATGGTAGGCCAATAGTAGCCTGCTCTAAGGATTTGTCGTGCTAGGACAATACCACTCGTGTGGGCACCGCAAAGTCCAGAGTGTACTTCCTTTAACACCATTGCGGCCTCATTTTGGTCTAAACATCGAGAGAGAGTATCGTGATAACCCCGACGATATAGGGTATTGGCTATGATAACATAGCGGGATGATTTTTGGATGAGGTTCTGGCATTGGGTACGTGTGAGGTGAGGGGATATGATATCATCGTTAAGGTAAGCATGAATCTCATGGTACCAAGGGGATTGGGGACCAACCAAGATACAAACACGGTTTGAATCCTCATTTGCATAGGCAGGTGTGAGGAGCTGCTCCACTAAAAACTCATATTGTGTAGCTGCTTGGGGAATTTCCAAGAGCGAGCCTATAGTAGCCATAGTATCTGTTGCTTTGTTCTGTATTCGAGGAACTTGTGTAAACTGAAGCTTTGTAAAATGTTGGGTTAGCTGATCAACTAGCTCTTTGTAGGGTAATAGCTTTTCATCTTTGGTTTGATATTCATTTAGGGCTTGCTTAATGATGAGCTGAGAATCGCCAAAGATTTGTAGCTCAACAATGTTCCATTCTACAGCTATCTTTAATCCTGCTATGAGGGCCTCATATTCAGCTATATTGTTGGTGCTAGGGAATTGTAGCTTGAAGGCTTTTGGAATGTAATCTCCTTGAGGTGTGACCAACAATATTCCTGCCCGTGATCCATGAGATGTGTATGAGCCATCAAAATAAAGTTTCCATGGGGGTTGTTCTTCAATTAGACAGATATGCTCATCTAAAAATTCTGTGATCAACGGATAAACATCTATTAGAGGTGCATCAGCTAGGTGATCTGCTATAGCTTTCCCTTTGATTGCCTTTCTATCCACATACTGGATGTCAAATTCACTAAGGAGCATAACCCATTTGGCCAAACGGCCTGTAAGTGCTGTTCTAGAGAGCATATACTTGAGAGGATCAATCTTGGAGACTAGTTGGATGGTATGACTTAGCATGTAATGGCGAAGTTTTTGAGTTGAGAAAACAACTGCCAAACAAGCTTTTTCCATAGGAGTGTAATTGAGTTCATAACCAACTAGGGTTCTACTGATGTAGTAGATGGCTCTTTCTCTGTTGTAGTCATCAAGCTGTGCTAGAAGTGCCCCTAGAGCAGTAGGTGTTGCTGATATGTACAAAATCAGGGGACGACCAGGAACTGGTGGAACCAAGATAGGGGGATTGATGAGATATTGCTTGAGATGGTCGAAGCTGCACTGACATAAAGGATCCCACTTGAAGTTCTCATCCTTCTTCAGTAAATGTGAAAATGGTGTACACTTATCTGCAAGCTGGGAGATGAAGCGCCGAACAGATTGGAGCTTTCCTTGAAGAGAGTGAAGCTGTCGCAGTGTCTGGGGAGGAGGCATGTCTAAGATAGCCTTGACCTTCTTGGGGTCGATCTCTATACCTCGTTTAGAAACTATGAAACCTAGAAGCTTGCCAGATGTGACCCCAAAGACACATTTCTTGGGATTCAGCATGAGATGATATTTGGCTAACCTATCAAAGACTTTCTCCAGGTCAGCAAGATGATCCATGAAGGTATGAGACTTGACCAAGATATCATCCACATAATCCTCCAAGATGCTATGGATGAGATCATGAAAAATGGCTGTCATAGCTCTTTGATAGGTAGCCCCAGCATTCTTTAGGCCAAAAGGCATCATGTTGTAGCAAAAGGTTCCCCAAGGGGTAGTGAATGCTGTCTTATGCTGATCCTCTTCTGCAATCTTGATTTGATTATACCCAGAAAATCCATCCATGAGGGACAAAATTTCATGTCCAGCTGTAAGATCTACAATCATATCTATGTTGGGCAAGGGAAAATCATCTTTTGGACAAGCTTTGTTAAGATCTCTAAAATCAGTGCAGATTCTGATGTCACCAGAAGGTTTAGTGACAGGGACCATGTTGGAGATCCACTCTGAGTAGTCGATAGTTCGGATAACCTTAGCAGCTAGCATTCTTTCTAATTCAGCTTTGACCAATAATGCCACCTTGGGGTGCATTTTTCTAAGCTTTTGTCTGACGGGCTTGATCTTTGGATCAACTGCAAGATGATGAACTACAAGCTTTGGATCAAGTCCTGGCATGTCCTGATATGACCATGCAAATTGGCCAATATTCTCTCTTAAGACCTCAAAGAGGAGGTCAGCTTGGTCTTGTGATAGGGACGCAGCAATGTGAACAAGTCTGGGGATCTCTGAAGAACCAATGTTGACTTCTCGAGTATCCTCAATTAGAATAGAAGACACCTCTGGTCGATTATCTTGAGGAGGCAATGCTAAATCCTCATGTTCTTCTTGTGGCTCTGGATTTTCTTGCTAAGGGGTTCTCTTCGTTGCCTTAGCTAGTCTCAGATTCACCTTAGTTCCAATTTTGGGTGTATCGGAACTAGGTTGGGGATTTTCTCCAAAATACCCCTTGGGATCTAGCTTGTAGATATAGGCAAAATCTGGCTTTGTTTTCTTGTGAGGAGTTTCAGCTCCCATGAATCTTAGAAGTGCCTCCTCTGATGTGAACTCATCGATGTGTATGACACTTGGTTGGTCCCAATCTATGAGTTGTGGATGGGCGAGTGGTAGGTCAATGAGGTGGATGGATAGTTCTTGGAGAACAGAGTCTCCGAGGGAGATTTGGTCTAGGATATCGTCGTAGGCTCTCTTTTCAACTTCCTCAGGAATGTCTTCGATTTCGACAAGGTTGCGGTGAATGTTCGAAAAAGCGTGACCGTTCTCATTGGTGCCCCCAGTTGTGGATATGCCAAAGCCAAGACCTGACTTCGATTCTCACTTATGTGCGTCGATGGGGCACTGTATGCCTCTTTCTTCTGGTCCTAGACCACCACCTTGATAGTTCCATTTGTCAGTGATGAGCTTATGTTCTTGGGGATACTTTTGGCTGAAGTGATCAAGGCGTGCTTGATTTCTTTGAGGTGCATCCTTATGTAACCATTTGTTGATATCTGGAGTGAGCTCCTCATGAAGAGGGATTTTTGAGGATACAAAGGTTGTTGGGCCAAACTGTTTGTATCGAGGAGGTGGAACCTCCTTAGCTTTATGATATGTCGGTCATCCATGGGCATGTGGATCAAGTGGGAGTGCCCCGACAACAAATGCATCTGACAGACTATACTCTCCACAACCTTTGTTATTGATCTTCACGGTAGACAAGGTAGAGGCGAGGATGGTTTCTGGGTCATTATAAGTGTGGGATGAGCTGGCGATGGATGTGCCA
The DNA here is from genome assembly GCA_028749045.1 of Cupressus sempervirens. Taxonomy (NCBI): domain Eukaryota; kingdom Viridiplantae; phylum Streptophyta; class Pinopsida; order Cupressales; family Cupressaceae; genus Cupressus; species Cupressus sempervirens. The sequence goes on along the minus strand of CM053792.1, from coordinate 171,989,632 downwards.
ATATCAATTCCAAGGCAATGGTTTGTATATGAAGCTTCAACCGCATTGCAGTAAGCAAAGGGTTCTGGATCAGCATGGATGGTTACCTCAGTGCCTTGATGCGGAAATTTGATGCACTGATGGTAAGTGGATGGAACAACTTTCATGGCATGAATCCATGGGCGACCAAGGAGGATGTTAAATGGTAGGTTTAGATCAATAACATGGCAGAGTGTCTCTTGGATGACTGGCCCAACCTTGATTGGCAGCAAAATAGTTCCTTCTGTGGTTCTTTCCAAGTTGTCATAAGCTTTGATGGTGATAACCTCACTGATGATATCTGCCTCAGTATACCCAGCTTGTTTTATGAATTTTAGGGTGCAAATATTCAAGGCTGATCCATTATCTATCATTACTCTTTTTACAGCAAAGTTGGATACCATGATGGCTATGCGAAGCGGAAGGGTGTGATCTGGCTCGACCACGGGTATGTCGGTGGGTTTGAACGATAGGGCACATGAGGATGAGAGGTGTCCAACAAGATTACAAAAATCAGTAGCATTGATATCAAAAGGGACACAAGATTCTATGAGAGCACTATCAAGGATGTTCTTGTACACAGGACTAGTGCGAAGAAGGTCTAAAATGGAGATTTGGGCTGGCATGTTCCCAAGGTGTTCCAAGATATTGTACTGGCTTTTTGATGGAGCTGATGGTGTTGGTGTAACAGGTGGGCCTGCGATGTTAAATCGCGCTCTTCGAGTGGTGACTGCACACTCATTGTTTGGTCCTTGGATATTGATAACATTGACGGAAGGCTCTTTCTCGGATATACAACCTATAAGGCTACCATAGTCTATATAGGATGAAGTGTGGTCATTGTTCTTCCCATGCTGTTGGTTTGGCTGACGGTTGTTGGTGTTGTTGTTGTTGGTTTGGATAGGTGCTTTTCCAGGATTTTGGTTGTGGTGTGGAGGAAAAGCATTTTGATAGATCTGTAAGCCTGCATTGGGAGAGGTTTGGGCACCAACAGTGATTTCCTTCCGATCAATGAGGTCCTGCACATAGTCTTTTAGTTTCATGCATCTGAGGGTAGTGTGACCTTTTACCCTATGAAATTTGCAGTACTCATTATCTTTGTACCATGCAGCTTTGGATTGGCTTGGGTCAATTTGCTGGGTAGGAGGAAATTTGATTAGGTTTTCTTTGACTAATTTCTCAAAAATGACATCCAATGGTTCACCAAGGGGTGTATAGTTTCTAGGTGTAGGTTGGAATCTAGGCTTTTGTCCTGCAACTACATTGATGGCATTAGCTTGATTGCTAGACCCTTGGAAGTTGGGTCTTGGATTGTGGTTTTGATAGCTTTGGTTATTCTGTTGTTGGTAGTTGATAGCTTGTTGATTTTTTGGTTGATATGGTGGGTTGGACTGGTCGTGAGAAGGACCAACAATATTCACATGTCTGGTGTCAGTGACGCCATCTGTTGCAACGTGCTTGTTTTTGTTCCAATACCTAGACTTGTCATTGGAATGTGATTGATTTTGGTTGGCTTCCTTGTAAAGCTTGACCACACCATCTTTAATGAGTCCTTGCTCAAGGATCATTCCTTTCTCTTTGATATCTTTGTAGGTTTGCAAACAGTTCATGGTCATGTGGTGAGCCAAGCTAGGATGGGCATTATCAATAAACATTTTCACAACATGGCGTTCTGGCAAGGTGCAGGATATGCGGGTGGTAAGGGTTTGCCATCTTTGCAGGTATTCGGCAAGGCTTTCTCCACCTTTTTGCTTGGTGTGGACAAGATCAACTATTGATAGCTCTGTTTCAACAAGATGGGCATATTGGGCTACAAATGCCTCGGATAATTCAGCAAAGTTTTTAATTGTGCCATAGGGGATTCTATAAAACCATTCAAGAGCTGGTCCAACTAAGCTTTTGGGAAAAAGGCGCAAGAGGAAGACATCATTGTATGCTACGTCCTGGCAGTGCATGTAAAATTCTTTGATATGTGTGACAGGGTCTCCTTTTCCTCTGAATTTGTCAAATTTGGGTACCTCAAAGTGTTTGGGAAATGGTGTCATGGTAATGGCTCTGTCAAATGGGTAAGGACACACATTCTCAAACTTGAATGTCTTCGGATCATTCCCTTCTTGGATGGCTTTCAGAGCTATCTTCATTTGCTCCCATTCTGAATTGATAGGTGATGGCTGGGGTGCCCCCAATGTAGGAGTGCCTTGAGGTAGGTATGTGCTGGATGGGGCCACTGAATATGGATGGCTATGAGGGATTTGCTGATAGGGATTGTACATTGTTTGGGCAGTTGCATGATGGATGACAAGTTGCTGAGGGGGAGGTGGCGCATATTGCTGCATGTGCTGCGAGGCTTGCTGCTGATATGGGATTTGAGGTTGGGATTGAGGAACATAAGCTGGCTGTGGGATAAATGGATTGCTTTGTGGAGGTAAGGTATAAGATGGTTGAGAGGCTTGGGGAAAGGATCGGGGGGCTTGTGGGGTTTGACCAATATATGTGGGTTGTGCCCCCATTTGGGATGGTATCTGCAAATAATTGGTGGTTGGCTGGGGTGGTGGATTACCTCCTAGAAGTGGCATTGAAAAGTAGTTGGTAATTGGAGGTAATGGATTAGTTGGTGGTGGAGGTGGTGGGAATTGAAAGCTTGGGAATGGAACTGATGGGGTTTGATAGCTTTGTGGTTGGATTTGGAAGCTTGGTAGAGTGGTGGCAGGGGCTGGGGTCACTTGGGAGATTGGTAGAAAATTGGTAGTAGCTTGTGGGATTTGATAGCTTTGTGGAGTGAGGGTAGTAGCTTGTAGATTTGTGGCTAATGGTATTGAGCTCCCAAGACCTAATGGAAATGATGGGATTGTGCTTTGGGCTACAGTGAACAAGCTGGGTGTGATGAAAGGTTGATTACTTGGCCCCATGGGTGGCATCCCTGTTGTATATTGCTGAGGTTGGCCAAAGATGCTAGCACTAATTTGGGAGATGGGTGGATTTGGAAGGTTGGGTTGGGGAGCAGCAGCAGCAATAGTGAAGGGGGTGAACGGTGAGCTGTTTTGGGTAAAGGGGGTTTGGAGCGGAGAGGTATGAACCAAGGATGGAGTGGTGGTGGCTGGGTTGGCTTGCGGCATGGAGATTTCAACTTGGGTGGATGATGGTATGTTTGGGTCTGTTGGATCATATGGATTGGCTAGAGGCTCTTCTTTTGGCATATATTGAGGATAATTTGGATCATAAGAGCCTATGGGTGGTGGCAGCTGCCCAAACAATGGGTGAGATGGATCTGATAATGGAGGGGGTCTTCCAAAGTCAAAGGTTCCTACATTTTCCCTTCGAAAATTAGCCATGATTGTCTCTTTGTTCTTGTCTATAATGGCATTTACCAACACTGCATTTCCTGGTTGGTTCATTAAAGCTTCAATGTCAGTACATGATGGCATAGCTTTCTCTGGGCTGAAGGATGGCTGAGTGCTCAAGGGGGGTGAGGCTGTTCGATCCAAATGATAGGGCTCCATTGTTTCTTTCTTCTTGGCTAAGCGAGTGACGGGTGGCATGAAAAATGCTCCTAGGGATGAGATGCAATAATGCTGATGGATGCAAAAGGGGGAAGGCTTCTCTATGCAAATGATTTCCTAGGTTAAGGCAAAGCTATACGAAGAAACCTAAGGAGGATTGGGTTGGATATTCTAACTTCAAAGATATGTTGCCAAAGCACGAAAGGTCTGCTTTCCTATGTGTAAGCTTGGTGGTGATTGTGTCAACTTAAGGATAGACTGATGATCCTTTAGGAAGAACACGAGATTGACCACTTGTGGATCCCAACCTTTAGCTCAAGGTGATGAGGGATAACAAGTGACAAAGCTGGATTACCCTAGACAAAGCTCTATCAAAGGGATAACCTTGGTGAGATTGATGGATTTGGAAGATTTTAGGAGTGGCAAACTTTTGGCAAAAGTGACAACAATTTTGAAGGCTTGGATGTGTGGTGTTGATTTCTGGCTAGATGGTTTGATTCTAAATGAGATGGATGAGCTAATAATGCTTAAGGGGATAACCTAAGATGGCTGGCTTTTCTACAAAGATGACTCTAAAGTGAAGCTAATCCAAGAAGATGGGGAAAAACAAGGGTGTCTAATCATAGAAATCATGCCTAGTTGGTAAGGCATAAGCAGGATTAACTCCTGGATGTTGGCTAAATTTGATGGTGCGCTCTAACCAGGCCTCTTGAAGTGCTTCGTCGGTAGCTTTTTCCTCTGCTTTGTGGAGTTTGGCAATTCGTGGGCTTGGTGTTATTTCTTTTCTCTTGGCTGAAAGTTCTTGGTATGCTAGAGATGGTTTGAGTTTAACTTTGTGGAACTTCTATTTGGGTTTGGGTTGCTCTGACATTAATTTCTGAATTTGCTTGGCTTTGAGAGATCTTGGTTGTTTTGCTTCAACTCATTCAACTTCTGGAATAGGCAGTGACTACGCTAAGTATGCCCTAAGCTAGGATTGACCAAGTTTGGCAAACATTCATTCAACAAATAAAAGATCAAGCAATAGATAGAAACAACCAGATAGAAGTTTTTGATTCTCAGAAAGTGATACTTGCACCAAGGAGTGTGTATGTTCTACAAATGTTTCGATCAATCACCTCAAACACATTAACATCCTAGATGGTTGTCTACAAGGCTGACAATTGGTTTAGCTAAGGAGTCCTCGATATACCCAAGGTACGTGAGGCCCAAATTCGTAGATGAGACAAAAAAGATGTCACACAGCCGAGAGGAGCGGTAACCCACTTCTCCTCTTTCACTTCTCAAGGGTATAAAGTTCCTTGAGGCTTAGCCCGAGTGACAAAATCTTGATCCCAAGAGAGGTGTCTTTCGATTCACCTTCCAATTCTTATACTCTGCCAGAACGCTGGAGTTGAGGTCGTCCAAGGGGTGATGAAATCCCCAAGCAGGCCTCCTAAAAAGAAACAAGGTTTTGGATCCTAATCTTATGCACCCAAGATGGCCTCAAAAGACGACAAGGGGAGAGAAGACTTGGATGACCTTGGGCTAAAAAACACATTTGTTCTTTTACCAACTGACGCTTAAGTTTTTTGATCTAGACTTTGCAAGCACTCATGTTTAAGATACAATGTTTATTCCAACTTGAAGCGCCAACAAAAGTAAATCGATCGAAGAATGAAAACAATAAGAAGAGTTAGGGTCAACAAAAGCAAACTCGCGCGCCCAGAGGCCCTCCACGTCAAGTATTGATTAATTTTCTTTAAGGCATTCAAGATTGAGTGTGTGTTTGTTTTAAGCCCAAAACAAAAGTGTGTGAGATTCGATTTCAAGCGCGCGCCCGGAGGCTCTCCACGTCAGTTGTTGTTCAATTTTAGTGCCCAAACTTGAAGTGTGATCGATTTAATCTAGAGTTTTGATCATTTAAGAATTTTGATAAAGTTAAAGCAAAAATTCAAAGACCAAGTGAGTGAGTTAGATTGTGGAACATTTAACACCTTTTTCAAGTAGACCCATCCCCATAAATGGCGCTGAGATTGCAACCAATGGTTAATATTTGATGGGTGATTAGAAAAGAGGTGAGTCCAAGGAACTACTCAAATTGATTTTTGCAAATTTGTATTTTAACTTAACAAGGTTTCTTAAATGTCCAAAAATCAAACTTTACCTAGAGAGATTTGTTTTGTTCAATTTTTAGAAGCTCCAAATGAAGTGTTTGATATTGCAATAGTTAATTGATCCTTAGAATTCAAGATTGGATTTGTTGTTTTAACCATGCATTCAAGGAAAATTTGATTTTAATCCATGGCATTCAAGAGTGATTTTAGCAACATGCATTCAAAGAAAAGTGGTTAAACATTCAAGTGTTTTCTTTTGAGCATTCAAGATTGAGATTTTGTGTGTTGTTTTAAGAACTTTGAAGTGCTTTGTTTTAACCTTAGATCATTCAAGATTGTTTTGGACTCAAAAGTGAAAATGACCCTTTGGACTTTGGTTTTCATTCAAGATTTTGTGTTCTAGTTTGCATATTTTAAGCCCAAAAATGATATTCCTAGATTGTTTTGATGCATGAAAATCCTAAGAAACATTCAAGATTTTGCAATAAGACATTTGTTTGGAACAAATAACAAAGCTTTTAGGACAATTTTTGGCAACCATTTAGGACTCTTAGTTTTCATGAAATTTTTTAAAAGAACTTTAGTGTGCACTTAGTGTTGATTTTGAACCTTTTGAAATAGAAACTTGAAGTTCTTTTTAAATTCCCAAAAATGAAGTGTTCCTAATTTTGCATGAATGCATCTAAAACCTTGATGTTGCAAGTATGCAAATGATTAGATTGGTTTAGTTTCACTTGTTAAAAGATTTTTTCTTTTTTGCAAATTGTTAGTTTTTCAATGAATTTAAGTATGATTTGGGGGTTCATTTTAAGCACTAAAAAGAAGTGTGTATGATTTTGCTTCCTTAACAAAAAAAATGGCCAAGATCTCCCACAAGAAGAAGAAGAAGAAGTAGATGGAATAAGAAGAATATAGACAAGAAGAGGAAGAATAATCCCAAGTGCTTTCTCCACCTATAAGCTTGAAAAATCTGCAAACACTATGAGATTGACTATGAGTTCCTTTGTCTTCTTCATGCTCATGTAGACCTACAAAACCAATTTATACAATCCTACCAATCACAAAAACAAGAAAAATTAGCCAAAATCAGCAAATGACATACAAAACTTGACTAAAAAAGCTAATGAAGATGACCCATGCGGGGTCCCACCGGGCGTGCCAAAATGTATATGAGAAATGTTAGTATGCTAATAGAAACCAAATTTAAATAAAGCTTCTACAAACTAAACAAAATTCATAAACTTCAAGATAGACTAAGATGAGCTCTTAATTGAGAATATGAGCCATTAATGGGCTCTCTCAATAAGAAGCTCTCTTGTTGAGTAGCTTTGTCTAAATAGATAGGATGTATGCTCAAGCTTTATGCTTCAAAAAGGGCTTCAATGGATGATTGTGGATTTTTGGTGTGGATAGATGGCTTTAGTATGGATTTGGCTCTCAAAATAGCATTATAACTTTACTTCATGGATTGTGTTATTTTGCAAAGGGGAAGGATCCAATTTATAGGCAAGAGGCTTGAGGGATTGAGGGCTAAGATGCAAGGATGGGAAAAAGCTTATGGAAGGCTCAGATTGCATGAGAGGAGAGCACATGGATTGTGCTTCCTTATAGCCAATCAAGGAGTGACACATGTCACATGGTGAGAGGATGGAGGAAAGGGCAAGGATGAGTCAACAAAGGAGGCTCAAGAGATAAAAATCTTCATAAAGACCCTCATAATGACTTGTAAGAGCAATAAAAGGGCTTGTAAGAGTCATTTATGACCTAGTGGACTTCATAAAGTTTTATGGTTGAGATATTTTGAGGGTGATGAGAGCAAATTCGACTTGGACTTGATTAAAAATGTTTTAAGCTTGTTTAGGCTTGTGCAAATGATTAGAGGATGGATTAGGATGGTTTAGGATTAGCTTAGGGATAGGCAAGTGGATGGCATTTAATGAGGGTGGGTGAAGGAAGAGATATTTGTTAACTTTGGCTTGGGTTAGTAAGTTTTAACCCATGTTTAGGGAATGTGACAAGGTTAGGAGGGGATCAAGATTAGGTTTAAAGACATCTTCTAGAAGAGTCTAGATTTTGGATGAGGATAAAGACTTTCTAGAATAGTCTAGAATTTCCTAGGATGAGGATGAAGACTTTCTAGAAGAGTCTAGAACTTCTTAGGGTGAGGATAAATTAGATTTTTAGGAAATAAATAAAGTTTTATTTATTTCAAGGGTTTGGGTTGAGGAGATATTTATTAAAACTTTTTTAATAAACATGAGGATTAATATTTAATTTTAATTAAATATTTTGAGTTGGGGTTAGGGGTAGGAAATGATGAGATTAGCCTTTAATCGAAATTAAAGAAGGATTAGAAGATTTTGGAAGAGGTTATTGGTCATAAGGAAATTGGCCAATTTTTGGGCAAAAAATAAATTTTTTATTTATTTTAGGATTTTTGGTCAATTTATTAATTAAATAATTAATAAATAAGGAAATAATGTTTAAATAAGATTTAAACATTTTTGGGAGGGATTCCTTAATTAAATATTTTTAATTAAGATAAAGGGATTTAATGGAATAAAAATTAATTAATTAATTAATTAAATAATTAATTAATTAATAAATGATGATGTCATCGAGAATTTTTCAGAAAATAAAAATACTTTATTTTCTAAAGGATTTTTAGGTGTCTACACAGGTAAGTTCCCCCTCCTTAGCTAAGGATCTCGTTGTGGAACAGAATCTCCCTCTGGAAATTATAGTTCAGTTTTCTCCCGCAGCGGAGGAAGTCCCTCTTTTGGGAGCTACAGTGTTGAAACGCTTGGAACGGGAATCCCCGGCTTGGGATGAGGACAACCAAGCTAAGTGTCTTCCCCTTGAGAACACTCTTTCTCCAGGGGTCATCTCTGGCAAGGGGGGAGACTCTTTAGCCCCTATAGGAATTGAGGCCAAGCTTCATCTCCTCATTAAGAACACTGATCCATCTCAGCTTGCCCTTTGGGAAGATAGGTTAGATAATAGTGCATCAGATAGCCTTGATGAGTAGTGCATGGTCAAGAAGAAAAAGAAGAACCAGAAGAAAATTCCCCCCCCCCCCTTCTCCTGCTTCAACCAGAAGCAGGGTTAAAGTTGATATTGGGTCACCCCCCAAGGGAGCAAGAAGAAAGAACTTAAATCAGATTCTGCAAGAAGAAACAAGAAGGAACCTAGCAGATGGAAGCCAGAGGTCCATTAAGGATTTCTTAGGGAGTAAGAAATGAAAGTTATCTCATGGAACATAAGGGGCCTTAATGGGGCTCACAAATAGGATCTCATTAGAAATATGATTAGAGACCAAAGACCTGACTTTCTATTGTTACAGGAAACTAAGATGAAAAGAGACCTAGTAAGAAGGATATCTTTCAGTAAAACTTTTTGCTGCGAAGCTTCTGATTCGAATGGTGCTTCAAGAGGTGTCCTAACCTTGTATAACACCAGATCTTTCAAGTTAAATACTCTTTACAACTCTTCTAATGCTCTTCTTTGCAAGGTTTTTCACATCCAAAGCAATGAATCCTGGCTAATCCTTAACCTATATGCCCCCAATACCAAGAAAGAAAGGAACTACTTCTGGACTAAGCTCATTGGCATCTTATCTAATTGTAACTTGAATAAAGGGATTATAATGGGGGACTTCAATTTTCCTCTTTTTGATGCAGAAAAAAGGGGGGGTCAAGCCCCAGATCAGGATAACAAACGTGACCTTGCTTCGTTCATTCAAAATTTGGCTTTCCTAGATTTGGACCTTCAAGGTGGCAGCTTCACTTGGTCTAATAGAAGAATTGGGAGTGATAGTATCTAGGTTCGTCTTGATAGAGCCCTCATCTCCCCTGAATGGCTCCTCTCCCACTCTTGTAGCTTATCTCTCCTCCCCAGAGTGGGCTTTGATCATTCCCCAATTTCTCTTTCTGCCTCCCCCCTTTCCAGCAACAAGGCCTTCCCTTTCCTCTTTGAGAAAATGTGGCTCTCACAACATACACTGGAAGATAATATATCTCATTAGTGGAGCATTGAGGTTGAAGGCACTGCAATGTACAGAGTTTCCCAGAAGCTAAAAAATGTGATAAGAAACATCAAATCTTGGAACAGAATTGATTTTGGCCACATATTCCAAGAGAAAGATGAGGTTTCTAATCAACTCTCTTCTATTCAGGAGGAAATCCAACATTCAGGATACAATGAACATAATAGCCAGCAAGAAAAGGCCATCCTTTCAGATCTGCACAACATCATATCTAAGGAAGAGCTCTTCTGGAAACAGAGATCAAGAGTTAGTTGGTTGAAGGAAGGAGACTGTAATACCAAATTTTTTCACCTGACCACCCTTAAGCACTAGGCTAATAATAGAATATCCAACATTGTAAAGGGCCAGGTTTAGATTACCAATGATGATGAAATTGAGAAGGAAGCTATCTGCTACTTCTTATCTCTCCTCTTTGTTGACCCTTCCCTCTCTGGGTTTGAACAAGAGGAAATCCTAGTAACCATTCCCCCAATTCTTCAAGATTACCACAACTCCATGCCGAAGGCAATCCCCTCCTTGGAAGAAATCCATCAGGCCCTCTTCTCTCTTCTGGGGGATAAAGGTCCTGGCCTGGATGGTTTCCCTACTTTCTTTTTTCAGATCTTTTGGGATGTTGTGAAAAAGGATGTGGTTAAAGCAGTTCAGGAGTTCTTTGGACCCAAGAATTTCCTTAAAGAACTTAATGCTACCTTTCTGGTTCTCATCCCCAAAATCTCGGGTGTTGATTCTCTGGATAAATTCAGGCCCATTAGCCGCTGCAATTCCTTCTATAAGATTATTGCCAAGGTTCTCACTTCTAGGCTCCTCAGAGTTCTCCCTCTGATTATCTCTCCTCAGCAAATCGACTTTGTCCCTGGAAGGTAGATCCTTGATTCAATTTTTTTGGTTCATGAGGTCATCCACTCTCTAGAGGTGGGCAAAAAGGAAGGATTCCTTCTAAAGCTGGACCTATCAAAATCTTATGATAGGGTTGACTGGAAGTTTCTCTTTGCTGTTCTTCATGCCTTTGGCCTTGATGATCAGGTTTGCAAACTCATCTCTCAGCTTGTGGCTTCACCCTCTTTGTCGATTCTAGTCAATGGCCACTCCTCTCCTTTCTTCTCCCCCTCTAGGGGTCTAAGGGAAGGAGACCCCATCTCTTTGGTCTTGTTTGTTATCATGGATAAATACCTTGGAAGACTCATTAAGAAGAAGATCAGGGATAGGTGCTTAGTGGGTTTGAGGCCTTCTTCGGGTCCTTCATCTTTCACTCATCAACAATTTGTGGATGACACAATTTTGGGGGGTGAAGCTTCAGTTCGGGAGGCCAGGACCTTCAATAGCATTCTTAATACCTACACCAGGGGTTATAGCCAAGCTATTAACTTAGACAAGAGCTCTGTCTTCTTTTCAACACTCCTCTATAGAGGCAGAGGAAAATTGCTCAAATTCTAGGTTGTGGCATTGGGTCCCTACCGACGACTTATCTTAGGCTTCCTCTTGGCTCCAAACCCCTGGACTCCTTTTGGACAAACATTATTGACAAATTCAACAAGAAACTTGCTGGATGGAAGGGGGCCACCCTCAGTCAGGTTGGAAAATGCACCCTGGTTAACTCGATTCTCCAGAACCTCGCCACCTATGCCCTCAGTCTCTTTGGGATCTCGATTAAGTTTGCGGATAGAATGGAGAGAATTCAGAGGGACTTTCTCTGGACTGGAACTGATGACCACAAGAGATACCACCTGGTAGCTTGGGACCAGGTATGCTTGCCCAAAAGCCAGGGAGGTCTTGGAATCAGGAAAATTTCTCACCTTAATCAATCCCTCTTAGCTAAACTCCCTTGGTGCACCTTTCAAGGCATAGGGGTTTGGAGGGACATCTTGGCTGAGAAGTACCTGGGAGGCATGTCTCTCTCCTCCATTTTCTAGGGGGCTAAGTTGCCATTGGGTTCTTACATTTGGAAAGGTATTTTGAAGGCCCTTCCCCTTGCCAAATACAGGGCTAAATGGAAAGCTGGAATGGGAGACAAAATCCTTTTTTGGCAGGATAGCTGGCTTTTTCAGGAACCTCTCAATAACCATCCTTCATTTGGCAGGTGGGCTGATCAGGCAATAGGCAGATATGGTATGCTGGTTAGGTACTACAGAAATGAGAATGATTGGCACAATCTAGCGGATCTTTCACAGGATCTCAAGCCTTTGATGGCCTCTTTGAATGCTATTAACATCAACCAGATAGGCGATGCCTTAGTTTGGGGAGACTCTTCTGGAGGCCATTATACTGTAGCCTCAGGCTATCTTTCCCTTGTGGGAACAAGGGAGAAACCTATTTGGGCCAAGGCCTAGATCCCTGGATTAACGCCCAAAATCAACATTTTCTTTTGGCTCCTCTTGCAAGATAAGATCCTTACCTTGGATAATTTAGCCAAAAGAGGAAAAATTATTCCCAACAGATGCTGCCTCTGTAAAACTGACCTGGAAACGGTTAGCCACATTTTCATTCACTGCCCCTTTTCCTTTAGAGTGTGGAGTCTTCTAAGTTCCAATATGAACTCCTACTGGTGCCCACCTGCCAGCATCCAGAATTTCTTCATTCAGTGGAGAAGTATCCATAAAAGGCTTGGAATCCCAAATTTTGAGTTCCTGGATTATTCCACACTTTTGCTAGGGAATATGGAAGGAGCGCAACAACAGGATATTCAGAGATAGAGAAAATCCTAAGGGTATTATAGCAGAGAAAATTGATAGCTTCATGAAAGAGAACTATGCCACAACTAGAGATGGAAACATAAAGGACGAAGGGAAAATTAAGACCAGGAAAGAAGACAAGATCAAAAGAAGATAGTTGGCTTCTTGGTCCTTCCCCCCTGAAAATTGGCATAAAGCCAATTTCGATGGAGTGGCTAAGGGGAACTTGGGTCCCACTGGATGTGGTGGAATCATAAGAAACAGCTTGGGAGGGGGCATTGTGGCAATCTCCTCCCCTATTGGTCACCAAACCAACCATCTGGCTGAAGCCAGTGCAGCCAAACTCACTGTTAAGCTGGCCCTGGACTTAGGGATTGAACAACTTTGGCTTGAAGGTGACTCCCTAAATATAATTAATTGTATTTTAGGATTAACCAAACCATCATGGACCATTGAAAGCATAATTGAGGATCTAAAAATGGACTTGAGAAAATTTAGAAATTATGATGTCAGCCATGTCTGTCGTGAAGCTAATGTGGTTGCTGACTAGTTTGCCAACGCAGCGGTCACATTCAAATTGGTGATGACGTGGGGAAACAATAATCATTTTTCGACGGCGGCTATTGAGCTCATCCGAAAGGAGCAAATTCAAGGTACCAACTCAAAATCTTTTTATGATGACGACACATGCTAAATCATGTTTTAAAAAGGGAATAAAAAAGAGTTATGCGAAACCCCCACCGTTTCATAATAATGTGTACGGATTACACGAGCAGAAGAAAGCCAGAGTTAAACCCAAAAACATGCGCATTAAAGCTTTTGTCCTTAGTGATTTGTCCATCTTTGAGCTCTACAATTCTGTTCAGGGTTTAGGCTTAGAGTGGCATAAATCGCTATGGTGAGAGAAAGGATTAGAAGAGAGCCATGGGGAGAAACGAAGAGCTAGAAAGCAAAAGGGAAGGTTTGGAAAAAACTCCAGAAGGGTGGCATAACCAGCTTCATGGAGAGGCTCCATGGCTTCGACGCGGGGGTTACAAAGATAATGGTTGAAACCTGGCACAATGAAAAGGTCATAATTGATGGTGTCTCACACCAAATCACTGAGGGTCTCATTGCGGAGGTGACAGGCTTCTCCCAGGAAGGCATCAGCTTCTTTAGGGATAAGAAGATGTTCGCCAATGTTGTCAATGCTTTTGTCAAGAATGACAAGGAGAAAAGCAAACTGGTAAAGATTGACACCTTCTACGACATAGAGTCCATTAAGAAGTTCTGGGGGCTTGTTCTGAGGATCATCATAGAGTATGTCACTCTGGAGCCCAGGTTTGATAGAGTCAGAACCCATCATTTTGTTCTGCTAAATAATTTTAGACATAAAGTGAAAATCTCCTTTCCTTTCTATATTTTTACTTCTATGACTAAGAATATAGAGAGTTACAAAAAATGTCCTGTCAAGAACCCTGCCCTTCATGAAGGTCTCCTGCTCCTCATTTTTGAGTTTCTGAAAAACCAAACAGGAGTCAAGCCCATCGGGGCTTCGGGTGGCTCCTCGGAGGACACTGCTAGCTTTGAATTAGGGGAAGTGCACGTTGTGAAATCTGTCAAGTCTAAAACCCCAAAAGCCAAACCCTCTCCCCGCTTCCCTAGTAGGAAGAGCCCCAGATGCCCTCCCCCTAACCCCCCTACCCCTCATCCTAAGGAGTCTAGTGAGGAGTCAGATACGGAGTCGGAGGATGCGGATTCAGTGGTAGAGAAGGATAGTGAGTTGGAAGATGACAAGGAAAAAGAAAATGACAAGATGGAGGCGACCCCCTTGGTAACCCAGGATAACCCCAAGAAAAGAAAATTGGACCAAACCCCTACCCATGATCATCTCAATGATAACACTGATTTGCCCCCCAGCCCCACTGCGCCCACCTCCCCCTTGGAGATCCCCATTTTGCCCCTAGAAGAGATGATAGAAATTATGGTTGAAAAGGGAGGGGAGGCCATCAAGAAAAGTAAGAGAAGAGCCTGGCAAAATTTCAATATGGATAGTGTTAGTTTGCACATTGTTAGAGAACCTGCTAAAATCCAGGTGTTGGGGGATCTCGACTGTAACACCCACTATGACAAGCTCCTTGACCCGACTCTTTTGGTTCTCTCTAACAATGCCTATGAAATAGGTTTCAACTTCCTCAACAATGCAAAGAATAGCCTGATTGACAATTTCCGCTCCATAAAGTGGCTTTTTCAAGAAATTGAGACTTTGAAGGACAGGTCCAACCAGATCAACAACAAGGGGGAAGCCAAGGATCATGAGGCCAGAGGCAGTAAAGACCAGGTGGGTAGCCAAGAAAAAGATAGAAGTAAGGACCCTAGTGACAATCAGGAGGACAGAATCACCCAGCTCGAGCAGAAGGTCCAAAGGCTGGATTCCGTTCACCAGGTTGTGACTAAACAGATTGTGGATACCCTCCATACCTTGAATGAAAATATTGTCAATCTGGGGGACTATCTGACCAATGCTGGTCTTGTGGGGAACATGGAGCAGAGTACAGATAACGAAACCAATCAGGAGGATCCTCAGAAAGAGGTTGGAATCTAGGAAAGCCAGGGGGACCAGAAGCATTTCCCCCCCACGACCCAGGAGGAGGAAGCCATCCAGGAGGAAGGCGACGCTACAGAAATCCTACAAGCAATGGAGAAGAAGGGGCACTAGTCTGCCTGCCAGGCTCTGTTCCTAGCCTTTGCTTCCCTGGTTTCGAGCCTTTTTGTTTCTGGCCTTTTGTGGCTGTTTTTGTTTTTTTTGAATTTTATGCTTTTAAGTTGTTTATTGCTGTAAAACTTTGGGTTTCAGGATCCCTGTAAAACTTGTTTTCCAAATCAAAAACATTTCTAGTCTAGGGTAGGTTGCAGAATTCCCTGAAATCAACATTGAGGTTAGTATTTGTCTTTCATTCATTCAAGGTTTCAATTAATTACTTTCAATGGTAGATTATAATATTTCCTGCTTTCTTCATATTCTCTATTGTTTGATTCATTTGTGCATTGATCACTTCCTTGTGGTTAATCAATTTGATTCATTTGTGCATTGATCACTTCCTTGTGGTTAATATTTCCCGCTTTCTTCATATTCTCTATTGTACACAGACACTAGAAATCAACATTTTTTAGATTCACCCTACTTTGAGGTTAGTATTTGTCTTTCATTCATTCAAGGTTTCAATTAATTACTTTCAATGGTAGATTATAATATTTCCCGCTTTCTTCATATTCTCTATTGTTTGATTCATTTGTGCATTGATCACTTCCTTGTGGTTAATCAATTTGGATCATTCCTGTTGGGAATTTGGGTTAAGGATGTATTCTATATTCCCCCTCATATCATATTCCCCACTACCCATATTTCTTTCTATTCACAATTGTATATCTTTATTTCACAAAATTGAGGTCTTTGATACATTATACAATCATTCTATTATAGAGTACCAACCCTAAATTTGTGATTTTTAGAGGTAGCATTTATACCATGCAAAAATATGTAAAATAATGCATATTTCATCTAATTGTATGCAAAAAAAACTCCTAACTTGATGCTAACTAGATATGCCCTCTTTTATATATTTTTATTAGATGCACAAGGCCATTACATGATGAGAAAAGTGGAGAAGAAGAGAAGAGAAGAAGAATAAGCTTTAGCTAAAATTGATCCTTCAAAGTGATATTTGGACTCCACTTCTCAAAATATTTCCTAATATCCTCCAAAAATGCACATGAAATCCATCTATAATAAGAAGTGGTGGTGGAAAATGTGTAAACATGTCAATTGCCAAAATTGTCAAATGAGATTCTATGTCCACGACTAAGTCTCAAAACTTCTTCAGAGTTATGGAATTGTGGAGCTATGGAGTGAACTTTAGAGTTATGAAGTGGCCTTAAAAATTAAAAAGTGTAGAGCTTCAAAGCTTCCTAATTTTTTTTTGGAAAATTGGATAAGTCCAAAACTGGGATCTAGGTATCTTCCCTTGTGGTTTTGAGAAAACTCTTGAATACTTAGACTTGAGTCTCTATACAATCCTCATTACATCAAATGAGCCTGACATATCTAAACTTTGAATTAATTTTTTAATCTTCTAGTAGAAGTTTTAAATTTCCTCATGATCAACTTTCTTCAAAATCTCTTCACTCTTGAATAATCTTCATAGGTCTTCCTCTATAAAAATGGTCTTGAATGAGACACAAAATTATTGTACCACCATAGTGACTAAGAATAAATCTTTCTTGGTATAATCTTTGAAGATCTCTAAGACCTCCTTACTTTAGAGGTGGCCTCCTTTTTCCACTTATTAGATGCCTTTTCTCTAATATCCTAAATCTACCAGAAAATTTCCATCATTTTCTTCTCTCTAAGTCTAATTTTCTGAATCAAATCACCAAATTTGTCAAATTTAGTTCTATAAAAAATGGCCAAGAGCTTCTTCTAACCTTTCTTCTTCATCTTCTACAAGCTTAGCCTTAAAATATACCAATCATGTTGGGTGATGCGACGCGCTCCCCTGCCCACAGGTGGTTAATTATGTGGTGTTCCATGTTCACTAACAGTCATGGCTTTTGGTGCAACGAAAATGGGCCCTACAATTGGTATCAGAGCCTGGTTTTGGCCTGGTCATGGGTTCAAATCTCCCCGGTGCCTTCTCGACCCGCGTAAGCACCTGGTATGCGCGTCGAGGGGGAGATTGTTGGGTGATGCGACGCGCTCCCCTGCCCACAGGTGGTTAATTATGTGGTGTTCCATGTTCACTAACAGTCATGGCTTTTGGTACAACGGCAAATGGGCCCTACAAATCATGGGTTGAATCCAAAATCTTGTTCTTCCCTTCTACCAAGGTTGCTAACCTTGTTGCATTATAAAAAATAGAGTGTAGAAGCCACATCATCTCACCTATACACTCTTCTATAAACTCTCCAAAACTTTTTCTCTACTAGGAGCATTAATCTTCCAAGAAGGAATATGAAAGAATAGCAGAAGAGGCTCGCTTTTTGAGTGTAGACTTCGAAGAAATTTGTAGGTTATCTAGGTCAATGGAATCCATTATGGTATTGATAAAATACCTTAGGGCCTAAGGGTTTGAATTTAAGCCTCAACCTTATCTAACTCCTTAAACTGATGCTTTATGCCCAACATAGTTAGTGTTTTACCACCTTCCCTAGTGGGTTGCCAAAAATCTACCTCTTCAATTATGTAATGTTTTGGGGAAAGGTTGGTGGTGTCCCCTTGAGTGGGAGGAACTACAAATTTATCCTTCTTGTTGTAGCATTGTAAATTGGAAGAACTTCAATTTGTGACCTTTTAACTCCTCTTTGGTTTGTCTACATTTCATAATTTCACTTAGACCACACACTTCCCTTCATTTCTTCTCTTTCTCCTAGGTGAAATTGAGGTAGCACATAATAACCCCTCCTTGATTCCCCTTTTTCTCACACATTGGCTAAGGTAATATCTAATCTCTAAGCATCCTCCTCCTTCTAGGCCTCATATCTTAGGTTGTATTTGTTCAGTGGAAAATAGAATAACTTTAATAGAATAAAGGCCTCCACTTTTCGAGCACTAAACCATTCAAATATGTATGTGTAGGGAAAGAGATAATCTCCAAATATAATTCCTCTTTGAATCCAAATTAGAATAGTAAGGCCAAAAAAGGAAGGGATACCAATACTAAATTTGAATTGTGAAAAGGAATGCAATATAAAGAAATAGACTCTTTGGATCATGTGTGATGAGTTGTATTAAAAAATGAACTAATTGATTAATTAATGTACATTTAGATGTGGAGTGTATACAATTAGCCTAATTAAGATATATATATATATATATATATATATATATATATATATATATATATATATATATATAAAAGATGAAATTGTGAATGGAAATGAAATACATAAGACTCACCTTGAAATGCACTAAGAAAGTTCTATTTTAGCTATGAAAAGTGTGGTTGTTAATATGTAACTAAAACTCTAGCTACAAATTCTTGAACATAATGTAAAACCTATAAAAACCTAGAAACTAATTTTTTTACTAAGGAGTAGAAAATAGACTGACTTGGTTGTAACTATTCTATAACAATTCCTGTGAGGTCACCTAGTTCCTCGAGGTATTGTAACAAAGTCCCCAGGTTCTTTAGAAAGATTTCAAAATGTTATTCTCATTTTTGTAATAATTTTTTTTATTACAAAAAGTAAAGGCTATTGTTATTTGGTAGATGAGGGCTTGCCTTGGTCAAGCCTTAGATTGAGGAATCAAACTTAAATCAAGAAATGTAAATGAAAATGACTGAAACAAGATAAATGTAAATATTCACCTTTCTTTTAAAAACCCTTGTCAATATGGGTTTTTCCTTTTTGTATGTTGTAGATGTTGAATTATATATGAAAAATGTAGTATATCTACACAAATTGCAATGGATCTTCCATAACCACATCATGGAGAAATAGACATAAGTGTGCATCAATGCAAAAGATGATGAATGCCTCAATGTAGATCTCCTCCCTTTATGGACAATAATATGCTAGATTTTGAAGAGGAAATGCTCATAAAGAGTCCTTCAATGCATGATGAAATCTTATTTTCTTGAATGCTTGAATTGCTTGAACTCCATGAATAAATTTTTTGAGTGTAGCTATCATGAAAATTTAGGATTTCTTATGGTTGTGTAAGTTGAAAAATGAGGTCTCCAAGTCTCCTCATATACTAGTTTTTAGGAAGGAAAATAATATAGGTTGACTAGAGAGTGAGAGGTAACAAATTGAAATCCTAAGACCTTTTGAATCCAAAGCCCTACAATCATTGGGGAAGATGTCAATCTAGGTTGACCTCTTCTAGACTAGGCTAACCTGATTTGAGCTAGCCCTAGAGAAGGGAAGGGGTAGGTCATAGAAAGCTTAGGAGGAATGTAGAAATATTTTAAAAAGGTGAAAGAAGATAGGAGAAAGAGTGCACCGATCACAGATCCATCCATGGTCTAGGAAATTACTATAAAATAGGTGCTAAAAGGTTTTAAAAGGTAAGTGACTCCATTTAAAGGCTGCACATTTAGCACTAACTTTAGCAAGACTATGAGTTTCCTCAAATTGATGGTAGAGTAGATTAAACTCAAAGAAAAAATATTATCATGACTTAGGAGACAAAGAAATCATCAAGCCCCAAAGAGACTTGAGACTTTATCATATGCAAAATCACAATAAGAGAGATAAAACTACAAAAGGGTACACTTAATTGTCTAATAAGGTTTGTATGCCTTATTTTGAACCATAAAAAAAAAAAAAAAACAAAAGATAAATAGGGGGAAGGTCTCAAAGGATATGACATTGAACAATCTAGAAAGTGTGTGTGGCATGATATTCAACCCATCAAAGATGAATTGAATAGTTTAGCAAGTGTGTGTGGAATGCTAGTCAATTCATTGAAGGATCTAACTTTAGGAGAACTCCATTTCCTAAAAAGAAGAATAAAAAAAGTATACATTCATAAATATGTTTATGTCCCTAAGGAATCAAAATAAGAGTAAGCTTCCTAGACTATCACTATTCTAAAGAAGGATTGAAAGCAAGGATCGAGCCTCCCAAACTATCAATATTTTAGAGAGAGATCCAAAGAGACCAAGCCCTTGGGAACTATTAATAGTTCTAGGAAACTTGTTATGCACAAAAAGAAAGAGAGAGAAAGAGATGAAGCAAAAATCCATAGATTTGAGGTTAGCCAATAAATCATACCAAGTGTACAAGGCTAAAGTACTCCAAGCATATTTAGAATCTATATTCTCTACTCCATGATTAAAAGGATGAGCGAAGCGTATGTTGGCCCTTGATTTAATAGTTTTAGAAATAACCAAGAAACTAGACCAATACATCTAAGGTTAGCAAATTCCTATGGTGGATGCACTTGACTATAGTCTTGGGCCAACTATAAGTATAAATCCTTCTTCTTCTTCAGGCTCTGTTAGACCTAGGCGGGTGGACCTCAGATTATTTATATGGTACCAGTGTAAAGGCATACAACTGAATCTGGAAAAATAGATAAAATCCCTTAATATTCTATGTTTATGCAAGCATCCATGGGTGAAATAGCTACTTAACAGAGCACATGAACCTGATAAACTAAGTGAGGGAAAACTCTTTTAATTCTTAAACACAAAGGAAAGATATTTGATTAAGATTTGTATCTCTAGGTATGCAACAATAGAGAACATGCATCCCTCAAGATAACCAGTCCCTTATCCATTGGGCATTAACTAAACCTTAACATGTAGATGGATACCTAAATTATGCTCATATATTCAAGCATGTGATCTATCTATTTGACTTGCAAATAGACAAATAGACTCTTGTACTTATTGTAAAATTCTTCTGGTATAACTTGGCTTCTTTGTTCCAACAACAAATTCATCCTGATATACAACCTTAAGGGGTCGCAACTAAGTTCAAGACCTTAGTTCTTAAGCATAGAACATTGCAAGTAACAAAACCAGGAGATGAGAATCTGAATGAAACTAAGAAGGTTAAACTCTTTGCATTAATTTCATTGAAAATCATACATCATCTATATATAAAAATTTAGAAGAGAACACCAAGAATGACTATATAATATGGAATGCTTCAAAAGAGATATAATATGCTATTCATAATAGGAGAATACTGAGAAAAATTGGTATCACAACTATGAGAAAACTCAGGAAATTGGAACCAAACTAGTCTCACAATCCACCTCAAATCTTCAAAGAATTGGAACCCCTACAATAAGTAGAAAAGGAAGATATATAGGAGAGACAATCTTTCTGGGTCTCTAATCTGAATTTGACATGTGTCCCACTAAAAGAGTCTTCAATCTAGAGTTGTTGAAACTGAACTTCCTCATCTACCTAAACTTTGAAAACCATAAATGATGCCAAAATATTTGATATATCCCCTCTTAAAATATGCAAATATCTCATGAAGGAATATCAAGAAGTCATCACAATATGTACTGAGGCTCCAAAAATCTGATCTCAACATGCCACATTTGCTTTGCCATGAAATTCAACATTTTGCAGTTGCCAGAAAAAAAAATTGCTTCAACCACCTCCAAAAACATTCAATTCATCCTTAAAATTGCTGGAGAAGTCAAATAAGATGAAAATATATCTAAATCTGATTTCAATTTCATTTGCAACATTAAATTTGCACTTCTTCTCTGTATAATTCCTGCTTCAACTCTTCGAATCACTGGATAAAATTTCTGTGCCCTGACTCTGAAACTTCTTTATGCTCTATTAATTTCTTGCAATTCTATAGTTCAAATAATAGCGAGATTGCAGATTATATTCGAGCATTGAAATCACATGAATGAGCTTTGTGCCATATTTAACTCTCAGTAACCATTGCCTCCAAATTGTAATCAAGTTTAAATTTTATCCATAGATTTTCACCACATTGGGCAGTTCTAATTCAAAAAGAAATGAACTGTATGGAAAAAACTGGTCACGTGCATTACCGCTTACCCACATTCCTTAAATTTCTTGCATCTTAAAATTGTGGGTAAGTGCCAACCATTGATCAAGACAAGATCAACGATTACAGAATGAAGACTAGACTGACCCACATTTCCTCTTAACACGCTGGTGGTCAACCCAATAAAATAACTCCATTTGTACCTTTCCTCTAATGCTAGCATTTCAAACTGGGCCCATAGATGATTGAGGACACATGTCATCAACTCGCTACCTTGCTATACATAACTTTTGAGCACCTTTCTATAGAAAGCTAGAGATAACCATTGATTTGGTTTGATCTTGTGGAAAACATTTGATACAACCCTTAAGAGAACAATGTGGGTCCCTCGCTACCTCACTATACATAAATTTTGCACATCTTTCCATAGCGAGTTAGTGAGTATCATCAATTTGTGCTTGATTTGATGATTTAGAATCATTTACATGTTCTATGCATGGGGAGTGGGTCCAAGATATTGCTATCGCTGAGTTGGATTAACATGCTGGAACACATATATATTATTTAATTTCCAATGACATCATTTTTCCTTGACTCTACCATGTTTTTAATTTTTAGGCATGTTGCTACCTCGCTACTGACAAAAATCACAAACTTCCTGGTAGCAACATAGCGAGCTCCAACAAAGTCAAAACTTTTGGCCTATAAATGCTAAGTAGGATGCCACCGTGTCATTTAATCTGCACAACTCATTTATGATGAATCACTTGTTCGAGGCCCATCTCTTTTAAAATTTTCATTACATCACAACCTTTCGACTAGTCGCTACCTTGCTATCGGTAGGTCGCATAGATTTTTCGATAGTGACTTAGCGATTCGCTAGAGAAAATTCAATTTTGGTGACACCATTTGTGAATTCCTCCTCATGTGTCCTTTTTGACACTAATAATCCTGGGATATAGCACGTGACCATAATGCCTTCATATTAATATAGTTTTTTTGGCACCAAGCTTCACTTTTCAGCACCAGGACATAGTTCTTCGATGGTCACTACATCGCTATAGGAAACAACCTCGCAACTTTTTATAGTGAGTACATGACATTCATTGATTCTAACAACATCTAATGGTAGGATAAGATTTTTCAAAAGGAATGAACAATGAACTCGACATAGGTGGGAAAGAATATTCAGTTTTTGTTAAGACCTTTGCATGAAAATAAGATTTAAAAGGCAAGACCTAAGGTTTTACATAGATTTTAAAAGATATAAAAAATACGAGACCAAAACCTAAAACCCTAGGACCTAACAAAAGAACTCACATCTAGTTTTTTCACCATGATTCTAAGAAAAATTAATATGCAAAAAATTAGACCAACAACGCATATGCCTACATTAAAGAAATTGCAAACACCTTAATGAGAGCAAGAGATTTTACTGAATCATCCACTAAGAATATTTCTACTATGAGATGCCCTCAACAAGATGAACATATCAAGATAAATGATCGCATATAAAAAAAGAGGACACAAAGGGATCTACCAAATTTGGGGTTAGTATGATTATATGATAATATGTAATATTAAATCACTTTTGAAACATAATCATTCCTCAAAGGAAGTACAACTACAACACATTAGAGGAAAAGACACATAAGAGTTGTTAGATAATTGAGAAGTGGGGGGGGGGGGTGGGGGGCAAGTGAATTAGTTATATCCAATTATCCTATAGGCCTTAAAAATAATTTAGTACTAATTCAAATTTCATAAAATTTTGCATCAATACCTCAATAACCACATTCAACTTCTCAAATCAAACTTGTAGCATTTTTGCATCAAACTGTTATCTCGTTGTTCCTTACTTATAGCGAGCATCATACTAATCACTTAGCTTATACCGAGTTGAAAAATTAAACAAATAAAATGAAAATAAATTTACAACACATTAGCATTCACACATTTGACATGGATATTAATATGGAAACCCTATGAATGGAAAAACTACACGAGAACCAAAAACCCAAATATTTCACTCTTCAAAAGTGAGCTCTTTTAGGAACCAACCTTGTTAAAGGTTACGTGCACATTTTTAGTGTGACCTAGTCAGAGAATTTTAACCAAATACCATCTATACCTTATCACTCCTTGACATTACTGAGTGGACTACTCTAAAGGACTTACAAACATCACTAATCGATGCTACCATATAGGATTTCAAAGACTTGTTAGGTCCACTTGGTTAAGATATTTTATCTACTACAATGATAAGAAAGTAAAAGTCAACTAATATGTTAGATTTTGTAGTGCCTCTCCCATTTGACTTTTGTTAGTGGTCCTAATGAATGCAACCTTGTTGATATTTTGTTGTGATGGATCATGATTGTGACCATGAGTGGTCTACACCATTGAGGTGTTTGGATTTATGTTTCTGTATTAGTTGCTTTGTTTATGCTTTGGCTGATTTAGGAGATTATGTTATGATTTATGGTTCACTGAGGTTTGTGCCAGTGCTTATAGGATCGATGTGGTATCATGAGGTTGTTCTATGATTACCTTGAGATGTGTGTAGAGATTGTGCTATGTACTATTACCATGCTACACTAGACTAGGTTCCTATAGCAGTGGGTAGTCATGTTTATGACTATGTTAGTTTATATGTTTCTAGTGCCTTATTAATGTTGTTTAATCAATCATTATTATATGATTAAGTAATTAAAATGGATTGTTCATGTTGGATTCCATGGTTCTATGTTGCAGACATTTACCTTGTTATATTTTGATCTATGAGATATCTGTTACTTATGTGATGTTTTACATTTGAGATGACCTAAGGGTCAGATGTTATACTTTGGTTTTAGTATCATAGGTTTTAGACTACTATGCTATTTAGTTGATCATATTTCATGATGATGCCATTTTGAGATGACAGTGTGTTTTATGATGATATCTGGTTATCTAGTATTTGGGCATACCTCTGATTATGTTAGGTGATGGATTCAATGCTATGGTTATTTACTTCATTCCTGCATTGTTATGCTTTATGCGAACGTGAGTGATGTAAATAGATTATTTTAATATAATTAAATAGATGGCTAAATTAGGTGGTTTAATGCATTTATTGCTTTGGCTATGTTATTATATGCAATTGCACTTGATCGTGTTGTTTAGTGTGCAGGATTTATATCCCTGGCAGTGGCACATGGAGTTAGTGATTCAACCTTTCATATTTTACCAATGTCATCCTTGTATGGTCGATGTATCTTTAATTAAATGTTTAATTTAAACCTTTTGGTGATTATTAAATCCGAACTCATTTGCATTATGTGATTAGACCAATGAGCGTGTCTGTGCATTTAGAGTTTTGCATTGTCGCGAAAGTTGTTGAGTAGATTTATGTGTTTTTGGGTTTTCAGGCTTTTTAATTGATTTACTTTAATTTTTGGCAGCTTTTCCATAAATGAATTCCTATTTATAGAAATAGCCTATTTTTGTTTGGGTTGATTTGGGTTTGACTAGGTTGGTTGATTATTTTCCCTAATCGATTATTCACTCGAAAAGTAAATAAATATCCTAAAAGGAATTTAATTCCTCATTTCTCACTTTTGAATTAGAAAGTTGGAGAGTAAAACCCAAAATCCTCTTCATGAGGATTTACTGTTTTGTTCGTTGTGGGAGCTATGGGCGTGGGAACGTCGCGAGGTTGGACTCGTTGGATCCAGCTCGGGGAAACCTTGGATTGCCATGATTTTCAACTACTTCTACAAGATATTTATTTTATGGTTCAGATTCTCATTTTTGCCCTTTTGGCTGTGAGGTAGGGCTTTCTTGTTTTATTGTTTCTACTCCATTTTTGCTTCTTTGTTTGGAGGCTGAGAACTAGTGTTCCCCTCCATTTCTGTATGCTAGTTCTATCCGGTTGGGCGGGTATGAACATTTCCTTATTTTTTGAGATGAGGGTTTGGAGTTTTGCACCATTATGCTGGTTGTTTTTGCATACGGTGTTCAATTTTATTTAGTTTTGGATTTTTGGGGTTTTTGTGCCTAAAGGCCAAATGGGTTTTAATTTTGCAATTTTTCCAAAATTTGCAATTTTTGCCTCATTTTGCGTGCTGCCCTATTTTCTCAAGTTTTCTTGGCATAATGTGGGTCATGGACCTTGATGATCCATTTGGATATCAGTCAGACCACTATTGCACTTTTATATTGCATTGGGATGCATGTTGCATCCGTACTCCCGACATTGTGTTCAGTTGAGTGATTTTATACCTGATGTTATTATCTCTTTTAGTCCTTTGTTTTTGTTTCGTGGACACTAGGATTCGCGTAGAATCCATACTCTCAGATTGAGGCCAGTGGAGTGAGTTCATGACTTTTGGTCTTGTTACATCATTATGATTCATGTAGAATCCATACTCCCAGATTGAGGTCAATTGAGTGACTTCATGATGTATAGTTTTGTGGGCTTTGAGATTCGTGTAGAATTCGTCCCTCCCGTGTTGCTTTTGGTTGGGTGTTTTTCTTTTGCATTGTGTTCTCATCCTATCCTTGTGTTTTGATCTTCATGATTGTGGTGCGCCACACACAAGTACATGCATGTGCATTTTTTGGGTGACTTGTGAGGTCTAATCTTCGGTGGTAGTTCCAAAAGTTTTGATCATTGGAGTTGGGATGGGAGTATGCATGCCCACGGGCACTTGTCGTAGGATGAGCTTGGGTAGGGTAGGGTAACATATGGAGGGGGCTTCTATCTCGCAGCTTGGTGACCTCAGTCCCATAGGGTTGGCGGAGGATAGGAAGTTTTATATAAGTGATAACTAAATAAAATGTGTGAATGGTAATAAAAATTAAGATAATAAAATGTGTGAGCACCTGATTAAGTTCGAGGACACAATGTGTGAGCACCCGTTTAATCTTGAGGACACATGATTTGAGCTTGGGCTTTTTGATGCCAAGTAACTCTCCATGATGTCAGCCCCTACTTAGTAGCCTATTGAGTGTCTGACCAGGACCTGTACTCCTTGCAGCCATCATACTGTCTGGCATGAGTGTTAGCCATGGATGTTGTTTTGTGTGTTTTTTGGTTGAATCTTTATCTCCATCAGCACGGTGGGTGTGGACCTATGGGTGCCACATGGTTGGGAGGTGTAGCTACCTACACCACTACTAGGGACTGGTGTACAGAGATAGTCTTGTCCTAGTGCGACTGTTGATAGATTTTTTCACTTGATGCTTTGGGTTTCAAAGTATGCTTTCTTGTGATTTATGCTTTCATTGGAATGCTTGGATATCATGTTTAGATGATGTTAGTTTATTTGATGCATTCCCATATTATGATGTTTAGCATATGATTAGATGATGTGAATTTCTATAGTATCATATCTATTGCTTATTGATGTTTAACATGTGATAGGTGATGTTATCTACTGTAGGATTATCTTATGCTTTTCTACTAGCATGTTAGATTTCTTTATGCTTATATTGTTGTATGTTTTGGTAGTGACATCCCTATTACGATAGTACTGACGATTTGGTTGGTGGCTAGGGATGTTACGTGCGGGGGATGGCTAGGACCCACGATGGTCTTATGATGCTATTAACGATTGGGAGGAACCGCATACTTAATTTGGTTGTTTTTTTATTATGATATTATCTCGATACACTATGATATTGCTTTTAGTATGTTCATTACTGCTATAGTTTAGATGCATAGATGTTCCTCTTTCCTTGTTGTTGATGCTCTCGAGTGTTCAATCCTCGATTTACGTGGATCTGATACCCCCCAGTGTGGAGGTTTTTACCTATGTTTTAGCTTGTTGTTTGTCCTTAGAGTTTTTTTGCTTTTTCCTTGGGTGACCATGTGTCAGCATGGTGTGATACAATATAGTGTTGCACACCCATTTGAGGAATCTCATGCGATACTTTAAAGTATCACACACCCTCAAAAGAAATGTTGTACGATACACTTCCAATATCGCACGCCCTTTGGAGAAGTATCACCCAACCCCTAATTGTGTCACTCTCCTTCTAGAGAAATGTCGCGCGATATTGGTAAAGTATCACACAGTGCTGATAAAGTGTCGCACGATTTTTATGAAACCTGTGCAGGTGGGCAGCGGACACTTTTTGGTCCGATCCAAAATTTTTTAGGGATGGTTTAGGGTACCCTCTTAGGTGTTCTTCAATCCCTTGGTGCCGCAATTTGAATTTCAGTTGTATCTTTATCATAGTTCATTCTTCAGGGTTTAAAATATATTATTTAAGTATAAGTATTTAACTCCTTATACTTAAGCTATATTTTAATATATGCAAAAAATCTTTTGAGATAGGTTTCAAATCTTTCGGAGATAAGATAAAGATTCTAGGAAATTTCAGGGCTTCTAAAATCCAGACTTAGCCAATTTTCAAGGCTTCAAGATTTTAGGCTTAGCCAAATTTCAAGTTTCTGCATTCTACCCCAACTTTGTGTTTTGTTGATGAGTGGTCATTTCTTGAGGCCTCATCATGTGCATTGTCATTGTTGGCTTGTTTGTGTGTCTCAGTTTGGTAGTGGTGTTTGGAGATTCGTTGGTTACTGAGATTGTGGTGAAGTCTTCTATTGTGATCATTGTGATCCTTGTATGATGTTGTCATGTGCATTCATACTTGTAAAAATTTTTTTTTTGGCTTGTATTTCATCCTTGTTTCCAAGGATCTACAAGCGGGGCATTACAGATTTGGCATTACCTTGC
Organism: Cupressus sempervirens; assembly: GCA_028749045.1. Taxonomy (NCBI): domain Eukaryota; kingdom Viridiplantae; phylum Streptophyta; class Pinopsida; order Cupressales; family Cupressaceae; genus Cupressus; species Cupressus sempervirens. The sequence continues at coordinate 171,961,108 of CM053792.1, read as the reverse complement.
TTGTTCAAATATTTGCTCTACTATATCTTCTTCCTTCTAATCTCTTACTAGCTGATTTATACACTTCCTCTTTTTACTTAGCACTTCCTTTGCTTGATGTTTCCACTTCTATTATGCTTGGTTTACCTTTTGTCTTCCTTATTCTTTAATTACAACATAATAATTCACACATAATTAACAACAACACAAATCTTGTTCAACATCCCTTTAAATAGTAAACTTTGTCTTCCAAAATCTTCTAGATTTTGCCAATTAATCACGATCATAGATCTTAGATTCATTACATTTAGTCACTTGGAAATTAGTTCCACCTTAAACTTTGTGCTCATCTCCATTATCTTAAATCTCCTTCATCAGATCTTCATTACATATTTCTAGCTATAGATCTCAAAACTAACTTTGACTTTATCCTTTGAACTTCTTGAGCATTCCAATTTTCATCAAATGTTGTCCTCAAAGTAAATCTTTTCTTAACTTGTTCTTCATGTTTATACTTAGTGAACATTAAAACTTGACCTAGGAAATACATCACTTAGTTAAAACTAAACTTACTCAGTTAACACTAAGCTTTAACTCTTCATTTTTAGGCACTCAATGACTACTATAGTAACTCATTTTATACTATATTTCTTCATTCACCTTGCAGTTTGGTTGTGGTCTTGCATATACATGATCTAAATCACTTAATCACAACATTATATGATTGTAAAATAATAAAACAAAAATTATACTATCACAATCCAACTCATTCAAGTACCCATTGAATACCATACTTATCACCTCTTTTATCATCATACTTTCTTCGAATCCTCTTCATAAATCAAATCATATGATACTCTACTAAATTATTATAATGTCTAACCAACTAAGGTTTGACATCAATGACAAAAAATATATTTATATGAATCTTTTACATACAATAACAACATTATCAGTTATAACTAATAATCTCCTCCTTTGGCATTGATGGCAACACATAAACATACGATTTTACATTTTAAAAGATTACAAATAAGATAATCAAATTTATGCATTGACAAAAATAAAAATCTTCAGTTCTCTAACTTCATTCAAGTTCTCTGCAATAGACTCAACATCATGTTCACTTGGTTTTGATCTTCAACATCTTTACCTTGAGAAACTTTCCCCCTTTAAGTGTACTTCTATGTTCATCTTTACATCTTCTCATCTTTGATTCTCTCTTTTATCTCAGATTCTCTCCCCCTAAATAGTTCATTACTTCTTCTCTAATTCTTCCCCACTTTTACAACAATGCCAAATGTAAATATAAGTGCTAAAATGAAACTTATAAAACCTTCTAGCTTGCATGTACTATTTATATCAGTTTCATTACAATCACTTTTCAGAACTTTAGGAAATGATCCCTAAAGAGTGAACTATTTCATTAACTCCATAAAGATATATCTAATCATCCATGAATTAATGAAACATTCATCTTTTATTAGTTAATGTTGGAAAGGGGAAAAACCTCTAACTTACCTCTTAGATACTCAAAAGCATCCTTGGGCAATGGCTTGCTAAATATATCTACAATTTTCTCTTTATATTTCACATATTCCAACCTCACTTACTTCTCTTGTACTTTCTCCCTCAAGTAGTGATACTTGATAGATATATACTTGGTTTTTGCATGCATTAGTGTATTTATGGATATATTTATCACAATAGCTATTAATCCAAACAACATTTGAACATTTAATTTTAGCATCAACATACTTAGCTTTAGCAGTAGATTATGATATGCAAGTTTGTTCCTTACTTAACCATGTAATCAATCTTTTTCCTAGGAAGAAAGCTCCACTACTTGTGCTTTTTCTATCATTAACATTTCCATCCCAATCAGCATTAGTGTATACTTTGAGTGTAAAATCACCATCTTGTTTGTACCAAAATCCAAAGTCTTATGTTCCTTTTAGGTATTTGAATATCCTTTTAACAATAGTCATGTGTGTTTCGTTAGGATTAATAATTCCAACTGCATGAGCAATATCAAGTCTACTATTTACAATATACTATAACTGTATTGCATAAAAATGTAACCAAGGAATAAAAGCTAAGCAACTAATATCTATTCCTACATGATTATGCAAACCTCAAAATATGAAAGATAAACATGTAAATAAACAACATGAAACAAAAAAGAGCATAAAACCATTCAAAATATCACTATGCAAACCTCATGAAACCATCAAGTGTAGATGATTTCCTTGCTCATGGGATGTGGTTGCTCACAATTCTTGCAGCATAACAATGGGGTAGATGGTGCTTGTGGAAAAGAGGAGAGGGCTCTCCTTTTATAGAAAAATGGATGCAATGGACAGTTGAGATTGAATGCAAGATGAAATGCTAGGATCTCTAAGGATCAATGAGATGGAGGCCAAGTAGACTCCAAGTGGATTAAGGTTTTGACCATTCAAAAGGGGCAATATGCTCACACATGTGTGAGCAACCTTTGATGGTGACATGATCAATGAGGTGTGAGACAACTTGACTCTCATGCAAGGGGAAAAGTGTGCAAGAGGTGTGACAAGCATGAGGGGTGAGGAATGTGTGAACATCTCTCACACATGTGTGAGGATTCCTCACACATGTGTGAGCACACACTTAGGATTAAGAGGTAATTAGCTAGGTGAATAGGAAAAGCAAGCATGATTAAGGAACTGGATAGGTTTAGCATGATGGGTTAGTTTAGGAGTAGTGAGGTTAGGTGAGGGTTAAAGGTAGGATCCATGTGCTCAAATAGGATTAAATGTAATATTTAATTCCAAGTGGGATTAAGAAAGGAATTAATTAAGTAAACAAAGTACTTAATTAAAGTGAATGGGCTAGGATTTAAATAAACCTTAGTTTATTTAAATCAAGGTAAAGTAAATGTAATTAAATAAATGCAAATTTATTTAATTAAAGGTAGCAGAATTAAATAAATAATAAATATTTATTTAATTGATCGGGAAATGGGTTTTGGACAAATTTAGGTGTCTACAATAACTTTCCAATCATTGATCAATATTGTGTCTCATTCACTTCAATAGTAGTATCCTCTTTAGATAATTTACATCTACTCACCATAGGTCTACCAACTGGCCTTGACTCACCAATCCCAAATTTTTTCAAAATTTCCTTAACATACTTAGTTTGAGTCACACATATACCATCTTTTGTTTGATGAACTTATAAACCTATGAGAAATTCGATCTCACCAAACATAGTTATTTCACTTTCCTTACTCATTTGATCATAAAATGATTTGCACAAAAAATCATTATTACCAAATATGATATCATCCACAAATATTTCAACAATCAATACCATATTTCTAGCTTCACTCTTCAAGTACAGATTACTATTTTCACTTGTTCTAAAAAATCCAATCTTTATCAAGTATGAATACAACTTTTCATACCATGCTCTCAATTCTTATTTCAGTCCATACAATGCTTCATTCAACTTGCAAACTAAGTGCTTCTGATCTAACTCTACAAATCCTTTTGGTTGTTTTATATAGATTTCTTCTTCAAGTATTCCATTCAGAAATGTTGACTTAACATCCATTTGATATACCTTGAACTTCTTATAAGTTTCATATGTTAACAAAGTTCTAACTCCTCACAATCCAGAAATAGATGCAAAGGTCTCACCATAATCAATTCCTTCTTCTTGGGCATAACCTTTATAGACTAGCCTAGCCTTGTTCGTCGCAACTTTACCATTCTCATTATGTTCATTCTTAAAAATCCACTTTGTTCCAATTACATTCTTGTCATAAGATCTTAGCACTAGTGTCCATGTACTTTTTTCCCCTCAATTTCATCTATCTCTTTATTCATAGCATTACTAAAATATTGATCGTCAAGTGCAACTTTCACAATTCTTGATTCAAACTCAACAAACAAGCATGTACTATCTTTAAACTTACTTCTTGGCATGGCTCCAATACTTTTTTCTCCAATGATTTATTCAGGTGAATGGTTCTTTCTCATACACTTTTCTAAGATAGGTTCTATTCTTTGGTTTCTAATATTATGTTCAATCAGTTGGAGCTCTACATCCTACTTGGGTAATGGAAGTTGTTGCTTAATAGCTCTTTGTTGTTTCTTGGGTACTACACTTGGTATATATTCATATACACAGACAAACTTATTGTAATCTTTAGGTTCCTTTTTGATTTCCCCATCTTTCTTGTTTGTAAACTCATCAATTCTAACATTTTCACTTTCAATTATTATGTTATTAGCATAGTTCAAACATTTATAGGATTTTATCTTAGGATACTAATAAATAAAAATACCCACATCACCTTTATAATCAAATTTCTCATTTCTCTCATCTTTATGAATGTAACATCTACTTGTTGGAATTCTTTAGAATAATTGGAGAGGCTAGGGTTGGGGGTGTGAATTAGCTATCCAAGGTTCAGATGTACAAATGATTTTTTTCACAACTTAGTGAACCCACATCCATAAAACATATTAATCATGCATGCATTAGGTCATCCAATCACTTAAACTTGTATCCATTAGAATCTACTAGACCTTCAAAGGTCAGATTAGAACTTGGTATACATCTTAGTTCTTGTATTACAGAAACTCTAATAGCATAGATGGGCAATAGTGTTCTCAAAAATTTTCTTAGTACAATCTCATCATCTATATTACTAATAGCTCCTCTTATGGTAGTAACAACATCTTTTATCCTAGAGTAATATTGAGCAACATTCTTACCTTCTTGCATTCTCATATCATCAAACTTACCTCTAAGACATTTGGATTTGGCTCTTATATCATTTGTGTCCCCTCCATAAATGGTGTGAATAGAATTCCACATTTTCTTTGCACTATCATAACCCTTGATATCATCAAACTCGGCATAGCTTAGGGCAAAGGCAATCTCCAACATTGCTTGGTATTGTTCTTTCATCTTTTTCAAATCTTTAGCAGTTAGGGCTTTAGTAGGATTGACATGCTCTGTGATGATGGTAGATTATGCATGATCTCCAAGACCTCCTAGGTGTAGCTTCACTAGACTTTTCCATTTAGGAAAGTTGTCTCTATTAAGCTTGGGTACCTATCTTTTTGCTTCTAGTTCCTTCAAACTAGTCCTCTTAAGAAAATGGCTCTAATAACAATTGTTGGAATTCTTTACAATAACTTGGGGGGGGGGGGGGGGTGTGGGGGGGTGTGAATCAATTATTCAAGGCATAGATGTACAAATAAAACTTTTCACAACTTAGTGAACCCATATCCATAAAACATATTCACCATGAATGCATTAGGTCATACAATCACTTAAAATTTTAGGTTACCATCAGACCAACTTTGCAGAAATGTAAGCATGAAACATAATAGATTCAATAACGCATTTGACACAATGATTTTACATGAAAAACCAATTTGGAAAAAGTCTCCAGTAACATGCTACTCATTCTCACTCTTCTAAAGTGATACCCTATGAAAAGCAACCCTGTTAAAGGTTACAATGCACATTGTTAAATGTGACCTGGTTAGAGGATTTCAATCACCCTATTAGGAGTGAACCTTGTTAGAGGAATTTAGATAATTCACTTGGAATGTCACCCAAATAAATGATTTACAAATGACTATTAGGTGAACCTTAATCCAAAGGATTTACCCTAGATTGATACAATGATTAGAAAGTAACATTAAGTCTTGATCTGATAACAACTTACAACTTACTTTGCATATTACATATCTCTATTTTAGTCCTCCATTGTGCTTGGATTTTACACACTAAAGCTTTGATATCTTGTTGACCCTTCAAGCATCCATACCCTTAAGCCTTCTTGCTTTGCTTTCCAATAATAGTCTCTTCTATTTGGTCACTAAATGAATCAATACCTAAGACTTCTTGTCTTCCTTAGGTTCTCATACATGACAGTCGTTTCTTTTGACTAGTCATCTCTATAAATATAAAATTAAGATCTTTTTGTTGGTGTAAATAGGTATTTACTATTTACACTTTACTTAAGTTAACTTAAGTTAGTGCATTATTTTATTATTTCTCTTTATGAGACACTTAGGAGTTTGTGCATCTTCTACAGTTTTCATGTAGACAACATAGAAGTATGCCACTCTATTTATGCACATGGTGTCTATGCCATAGGAGTTTGCATCATTCCCTGAGTTGTCATGTAGACAACACAGTTTTTTGCACTCCTAATTTAGCACATGCTATCTACAACACTGATGTGCGTGTTCTCACCTTTGTAGGCTTATCCTCACATTATTGCACTTACTTCCATGAATAATGGAGGATAACCCATGTCTGGTGGACATGTGCCTGGTTGTTGAAATTATCATGGTGCTGATTCTAAGGCACTCCTAGTGTACTTGTACAGTGAGTTGAATACTATACAGTTATTCTGATCATACTCTAGTCTATTTGTGCTTTTGTTTTGAGTTCCTTGGTCTTGGGAAAATTATACTCTAACGCAGATTCTTACACTTTTATCACTCAACCTCTATCATCCATTTTAGGGCTAGGTAGCAAATGTTGATCCTTGAACATGACAACTTAGTGGGAATGGGAATTCTCAAGTCTTCCAAAACTAAAGACTTGGTAGCAAATGAAGGTCATTCAAGTGGCAAAAACTCAAACAAGAAGTAGAAGCAATGGAAGGCCAAGCAGCAAGACGATGCATAATAGTCCTCCTCAAAACAACAATCTTCCACAAATCAATCTTCTTCTACTCAAAATTCTTCATCACAACAAGGAAAATCTTCTTCAAAGAACAATAAAAAAGGGAACAATTCTAACAAGAAGGAGAAGAAAACATGTTCCTATTGTAAGAGGAATGGACATGAAGAACATGATTGCAAAGATAAGCAGATTGATGAATTGGTAAACATTATGAAGAAACACAAAATTGATGTTCCTAACACATACAAAGATAAAGGTTCTTCATCCACTTCAAAGGGCAAGGGCCAAGCTTTAGTTGTAAGTACAAACAATCCGGAGGAATGGATTCTAGATTCTGGAGCATCTCATCATATGGGGGCTTCAAGGAAGCACTTTTCCTCTTTAAACACTTCACATGTACCCTACATCTATGTGGGCAATGATACTCAAATTAAAGTATAAGGTAAAGGGAATTTTGAGTTAGAGAATGGCGTCTTCAAGGATGTACTACATGTTCCTAGCCTAAGCACCAACCTTCTCTCCATATATCAAATCACCCACTATGGATGTGGCAACAAAGTTGAGTTCCTCCCCAAAATAGTAGTGGTAAAGAATCTCAAAGATGATTCAATGGTGGCAATTGGAAAGGCAAACCATGAGACAAGAATTTATTCTTTCTCCAATTAATGTATATAAATTAATGGATCTAGAGACTCACGAAATATTTTATGAGAGGAGTGTTCATTTTGAAGAGACATGTCCAAGTTTGGCCTCTTCACCTCCTCCTCCTTCTTCCTCCTATGTGGATAGTGAACATAGTGAAGACAGTGACTCAGAAGATGAAATTCCTACAACCTTGACTCGCAGGACACCACCTTCGCAAGGTCAACAAACAGTTGAGGACATTCCTTCATCCTCTTCCACCAAACCTCATTGGGCACAACAGACCCTTGATGCAGCAAGTTCAATGGTGGGAAATCCTTTAGATACTCGGAGGACTAGGTCACATCACAAGTCATTTCCACATGCATACATAGCCATTGCTTCAGATCCAAGGTCTTTTAAGGAAGCATCAGGGATTCCAGAATGCGATACAGCTATGGAGGAAGAATACAATTCTTTGATGAAAAACAACACATGGGACTTAGTCCCTTCCAAAGGGAAGAAAAGTGGTTCGATGCAAGTGGATCTATCAAACCAAATTTGCAGTGGATGGCAGTATTGATAAAAATAAAGCTCGACTAGTTGCCAAAGATTTCTTGCAAGTTCCAAGTATTGACTATATAGAGACTTTTGCACAAGTTTCCAAGATGAACTCCATTCACCTGACACTAGTAATTGTTGTAGCTCAAGGATGGTTTGTACACCAAATGGATGTTAAGAGCACATTTTTGAATGGTGACCTTCATGAGGAAATTTATATGGAGCAGCCACAGGGGTTCGTACATGATTCTACTATGGTTTGCAGATTAAAGAAGTCTATTTATGGTTTAAAATAGGCTCCTCAGGCTTGGTATGCCAAAATGGACTCATTTCTCCTCTCAATTGGTTTCAGAAGATATCATTCTGATTTGAATGTTTACATTCTTCAGAAAGATGACTCTCACTTGATCTTAGTGTTTTATGTCGATGACTTGATCATTACAGGGAGCACTGCATCCATCATAGCTAGTGTCAAGACCTCTCTTCAGGATAGATTTTCCATGATAGACTTGGGTTTGCTACACCACTTCCTTGGCATTGAGATCATACAATCTTCAACAGGGATTTCACTTTCACAGCCTAAGTATGCTCCTGACTTGCTTTCACAGTTTCACATGAGTGATTGTAAACCTGCTCCTACTCCCTTCTTATCAGGTGTCAAGCTAGAGGCTAAGTGCACAACTCCACTTGTTGATGTGACATTATACAGATAGTTAGTTGGCAGCCTTATCTACTTGACACACACATGCCCTGATATTTCCTTTGTAGTTGGGTTTCACGCTTCATGCTAGAACCTCACGAGCTTCATTGGAAGGCTACCAAGCACATTTTGCACTATATCAAGGGTACTCATACACATGGGATTCATTATGTAGCAGGTACAGGGCTTCAGTTGATTAGATACACAGATTCTGACTATGCAGGAGACTTAGATTCTTGGAAGTCTACTTCATGATACACATTTCACCTTGGTTTCGGCCCTATTTGTTGGTAAAGTAAGAAGCAGAAAAATGTTGCTCTTTCTTCCACAGAGGTTGAGTATCAAGGGGCTATCAATGCAGCTACAGAGGCTCTTTGGTTACAACATATCCTGGAGGAGTTTGGATGCAATCTACCTAAGCTGACAGTTCTTTATTGTGACAATCAAAATGCCATTGAAATCTCTAAGCATCCAGTTCAGCATCAGTGGACAAAGCACATTGAGGTTCACATGCACTATATCAGAGAGCTTATACATGAGCAGATCATTACACTTCAGTACTATCCTACAACAGAGCAGGTCATAGATATTTTCACCAAACCCTTTATAGAGGTCAAGTATTATCATTTATGAGATCTCTTGGGGGTGTAAGATGTTACAGATAGGGAAGTCCCTTGACTTCTCTCTTCTTCTTCTGGGAGGGATTTTTTTCCTCTTATGAGGTCTTCTTCTCTCTCTTTCTTTATTGTACTTATCTCTCTTTTTGGAGGAGGTTTTTTCCCATGAGGGTTTCCCTCTTTCTCCACTTTATGAGAGACTACATTGCATCTTTTTTAGCATTCCTTTTGTACATGGGTACCTAACATGGCCTAGTAGCCAGGACCCATTATGCATTAGTGAGCTTAAGTGCATTCCCCTAAGTTGCACTTAAGGGGGGGTGTTGGTGTAAATAGGTATTTACTATTTACACTTTACTTAAGTTAACTTAGGTTAGTGCATTATTTTATTATTTTTCATTATTTTATTATTTCTCTTTATGAGACACTTAGGAGTTTGTGCATCTTCTACAGTTGTCATGTAGACAACATAGAAGTACACCACTCTATTTATGCACATGGTGTCTACACCATAGGAGTTTGCATCATTCCCTGAGTTGTCATGTAGACAACACAATTTTTCGCACTCCTAATTTAGCACATGATGTCTACAACACTGATGTGCATGTTCTCACCTTTGTAGGCTTATCCTCACATTATTGCACTTACTTCCGTGCATAATGGAGGATAACCCATGTCTGGTGGACATGTGCCTGGTTGTTGAACTTATCATGGTGTTGATTCTGAGGCACTCTAGATGCATCTCAGAGGCCTTTATATTGAGGCTCTCCTAGTGTACTTGTATAGTGAGTTGAATACTATACAGTTATTTCGATCATACTCTTGTCTATTTGTGCTTATGTTTTGAGTTCCTTGGTCTTGGGGAAATTCTGCTCTAATGCAGATTCTTACACTTTTATCACTCAACCTCTATCATCCATTTTAGGGCTAGGTAGGATTCAATGAATCTACCCTTCTTTTCATTTTATTCCCTTCTAAAAACTTCTCTTTCAATCCTCTTTAAATTCACCTCAAAATGGTTTGTCTTGAGTTCTGTACCACCAACTCATCAAGCTTATCTTCTATATGGTTCACACAATTCAAAAAATCAAACTTGTCAAATCAAATTCATCAAATTCATGATCTTTCTCATAATGTTGTCACTTGGTATTAACTTTCTTCTAATGCTCGACACATGTTGCATTGCTCGACATACACTAAATTTTGACTTTGCTCAGCTCCAACTAATTTTCTACTCAACTTGCACAAAATTTTCTTGACACCTACTAGGTAGATTGTTAAGCTTGGCATATTTAATTTGTTTCATTTGTTCTTTTGAACTTAATCAATTTTTACATCCTTTGTAATCTTAAGTAAATAATCAATATACTATGACATCACTATCTTAACTGATCTTTTTACTCCTTTTCATACCATAACTCAACCTTTCCTCTAGGTGTGTTTGTTATCTCATTTGATTAAATCCTCTTTATCAATAAAACAAATGATATTACTCAAATCATCTAAGAAATTACCTTACCAATGAGTAGCAGGTTTGACATCAGTGACAAAACAATGATTGAAACACATTCTCATACTTGTATCAATTTGTTTTAAAAAATCTCCCTCTTTGACATTGATGGAAAACTAGTTCAACTAGTACAACCAACAATAATACCAAAAAGAAAATAATTCCTTGTATTGAAATCTCTCCCTCTATTAGCAAATTTCATCTTCTGTATAGGTTACAAAATTATGTTCTGATCAACAAACAATCAACTCATCCTTATGACTCCCTTTTGATCACTTCTTATATGTCCCTCAACACTATCTCCCTCTTACTAGGTAGATGTAATCAATAGGTCCACGATCTCCCTTTGACTAGATATTCCATATTCTTTTTATCTATATAATATTTCCACTAATATGATCCTTATGGCTCCCACTTAATCAATTCTTATATCTCCCTCAACACTATCTCCCTCTGAATAGATATTCCATATTCCTTCTATTTGTATAATATTTCCACTAATATGATCCTTATGATTCCCTCTTGATAACTTCTTATATCTCCCTCAATACGATCTCCCTCTTACTAGGTAGATGCAATCAATAGGTACACTATCTCCCTCTGAGTAGATATTCCATATTCCTTCTATCTGTTTAATATTTCCACTAATATCTCCCTCTTGGAAAATAATGCTAAATACTTGTCATGATAATATGTAGATATGAAAATTTTTAGTTTCTCCCTTTGTCACCTAGCTTGTGATTGATTTGTAGCTCCAACTCTTTGATTACTTTACGCAACTCCTAAAGTAAGATCCACTACATCAATGCGTAACATATGTCAATCATCTCATTTGATGTAGGGCACTTCTCATGCTTCTTGAATAGCCTTGGATAGGGCTATCACCCCTAGTTTACCTCTTAGATACTCATGATCATCCTTAGGTATTTCTTTTGTGAAGATATCAACTATTTTCTCTTTTGTATTAACATATTCCATCTTCACTTCTTTATCTTGAACTAACTCTCTCAAGTAATGATATTTGATTACAATGTGCTTAGTCTCTATATGCACCACAAGATTCTTTGATATATTTATAGCACTTGTGTTATCACAATAAAGTATCACAACTTTAGTGATTTCCTCCTTTATACCTTTGAGTAGTGGTTTGATCTATACAATGTTTGTACAATTTACTATAGCAGCAACATATTCAACTTCAACAGTAGATTGAGATATCTAGTTTTCTTTCTTGCTAGTCCATGTAACTAGCCTTTTTCCTTAGAAAAATTCTCCTCCATTTGTGCTCTTTCGATCATCAATATTTCAAGCCCAATCAACATTAGTGTAGGATCTCAACTCAAATTTTTTATTTTTCTTGTAGTATAGACCATAGTCTTCCTATTCCTTTCAAATATCTCATTATTTGCTTAACAACCATCAAATGATTTTCCTGGGATTAATAGAGAATTTTGCAACTATCCCAATAGATAATGCAATATTAGGTCTACTATGTACTACATACTATAATTTTCCAATCATAGACCTTTACAATGTTTGATTTACCTTAGCTGAATCATCATTCTTTGACAATTTATGTCCTGTCACCATAGGTGTGCTTAGTATCTTGAAATCTTCCAATCCAAAAGTTTTCAATATTTCCTTTACATATTTTGATTGGGTGATGTATATACCATATTTTGTCTAATGTACTTGCAAACCCACAAAGAACTTGATCTCTCCAAACATAGACATCTCAAATTATTTCTTCATTTCATTTACAAAAGCTTTACATAAAGTATCTTGACCTCCAAATATGATATCATCAACAAAAATTTTAGATAGTAAAATACATTTTCCTTTCTCTATCTTTAAGTACAAATTTTTGTTATCATCATTCCTCTCAAATCCAATCTTCACAAGATAATTGTTAAGCCTTTCATACCATGATCTTAGTCCTTTCTTCAAACCATATAAAGCTTCGTGTAGTCTACATACCATATTTTTGTCATTAGCATCAATAAATCCTTCTAGCTATTCTATATAAACCTCTTATTCCAATATGTCATTTAGAAATATAGACTTAACATCCATTTGATAAACTTTGAAACCTTTGTATGCAAAGTAAGCAAGCAGAGTTCTTACTCCTTCCAATCTTGCAACAGGAGCGAATGTTTCTCCATAGTATATCCCTTCTTCTTGCGCATAACCCTTGCAAACTAATCTTGCTTTATTCCTTGTGGCTTCATCATTTTCATCTTATTTTTTTTCTGTACACCCACTTGGTTCCAATCACATTTTTTCTTCTAATCTAGGAACTAGAGCCCATGTCTTATTTTTCTCAATTTATTCAATCTCTTCTTTCATTGTTTTACTCCATTCCACATATTCTAAGGCATCTTTCACTATTTTAGGTTCACACATGCTAATCAAACATGTGTCATTTCTCAACTTGTTCCTTTTCATTGGTCTTGCATTTTTAACTCCAATGATTTGTGTAGCAATGTGATGTCTTTTGACATACTTTGACAATCTAAGTTCTGCTATATTTTCTTCATTGGTCTCTCAACTTTTGAATTAGTATTGTAATGTCCCGTCTGGAGATCCTTGGAAACAAGGATGAAAATACAAGCTAGAATATATATATATATATATATATATATATATATATATATATATATATATATATATATATATATATATATATATATATATATATATATATATATATATTTACAAGTGTAAGTGCACATGACAACAACATACATAGATCACAAAGATCGCAATGGAAGACTTAACAAACATCCAACCACCAATGGATCCCTGAATGCCACTAATCACCAAAAATACAAACAAGAAAACATAAGAGATCAACCAAGCTAAAATATCATAATAGACTCCTGAAAATTGGCTAAGTCTAAATTCTGAAGCCCTGAAATTTCTTAGAATCTTTATCTTAGCCCGTAGAGGTCTGAAACCCATCTCAAATGAATCATTGCATATACTAAAATATATCTTAAGTATAAGGAATTCCTTATAATTAAATGATATATTTTAAACCCCGAAGAATGAAGTACAAAAAAGAAACAATTGAATCTCAATTTGCGCCACGAAGGGATTGAAGAACACCTAAGAGGGTACCTTGAACCATCCTTGAAAAGTTTGGATCAGATCGAAAAGTGCCCACTACCCACCCACGCAGGTTTCATAAAAATTGTACGACACTTTATCAACACTGTGTGATACTTTACCAGTATCACATGACATTTCTCTAGAAGGAGGGCAACACAATCCAGGGTTGGGTGATACTTCTCCAAAGGGCATGCGATACTGGAAGTGTATTGTACGCCATTTCTTCTGAGGGTGTGCAATAATTTAAAGTATCGTATGAAATTTTTCAAATGAGTGTGTGACACTATATTGTATTGCACTATGCTAACACATGGTCGCTTAGGGAAAAAGCAAGAAAACTCTAAGGAAACACAATAATCTAAAACATAGATAAAAACCTCCACATCGGGGAGTACCAGATCCACATCTTGAGGCAAAAAAACTCTACAAACTAAAAGATGGAAAGCCAAAATCTAACCATCTAAATCATACATTGAATGGAAAGAATAGAAGGGACATCATAGAGTACTGAAAGAAACATTACAATATACAAAAATAACATCACAAAGAAGTGAACAAACAAACTAAGTACGCGGTTCCTCCCAACTGTCAATGGCATCATCAGACCATCGTGGGTCCTAGCCATCCCCACGCACAATGTCCCAAGCCATCGATCAGATCATTGGTGCTATTGTAATAGGAACGTCACTACTAAACATGCTACAAAAATCATAAGGAAATCTAACATGCTAGTAGTAAAACATAAGATAACATCATCTAACATACGCTAATCATCATCATAAGGAAATGCATCAAACTAACATCATCTACACATGATAAACAAGCATCCCAATGAAATCATAAATCACAAGGAAGCATACTCTGAAGACCAAAGCACCAAGTGAAAACATCCAGCAACGGTCGTACTAGGATCAAGATCATCTCCGTACACCGATCCCTAGCAGTGGTGAAGGTAGCTATGCCTCCCAACCATGTGGCACCTGTAGGTCCACACTCACCATGCTGATGGAGATAAGGATCCAACCATCAACACACAAAACAACATCCATGGCTAACACACATGCAAGGCAATATGATGACTGAATCCCAAGATAGAGACAATGCATAAACTATAGGTCTTGGTCAGACATCTCAAAATGCTACTAAGTAGGGGCTGACATCATGGAGAGTCACTTGGCATCCAAAAGCCCAAGCTAGTATAGGCAGCTACTCTTCTCAACAGAAGGCGCACAACCTAGGGTAGCAAATCTTCACGATGAAAGGCGCACAACCCACACATTTTATTATCTTGTCTTTATTACCACCCAATGTTTTAATTTAATTATCAGTTATATAAAACTTCCTTTGCCAACCAAGGAATAGTCACCAGGTTGCAGGATAGAAGCCCCTCCATATGCTAAACTACCCTACCCATGCTCATCCAATAATGAGTACCCATAGGCATGCAAAATCCCAACCCAAACCCAATGATCAAACTTCCAAAAATACCACAGAAGATCGAGCCCCATAGGTCACCCGACACATGTACTCGTGTGTGCTGCACCACCATCATGAAGATCAACACAAGGACTAGATGAGAAAACAAACAAAAAGTCAATCAACTAAAAATGTAATCAGGAGGACGGATGTTACACGCATCCCAATGCAACATAAAGTGTAAAAGTGGTTTGATAGATATCCAAATGGATCATCCAAGTTCATGACCCACATTGTGCCAAGAAAACTTGAGAAAATAGGGTGGCACAAAAAATGAGGCAAAAACTCCCAAATTTTTGAAAAATTTTAAAATTAAAACCCATTTGGCCTTAGGGTGTAAAAACCCTAAAAATCCAAAAATAAATGAAATCAGACACTGTATGCAAAAATGGCCAGTATAACGGCTCAAAAACCCAAACCTCCATTTCAAAAATAGGGAAAACGTTCATACCCGACCAACCAAGTAGAACCAGCATACAGAACGGAGGGGAACTCTAGTTCTCAACCTCCTAACATATTGCTAGAATACAAAAAATCTAAAATAGAGAAAAAAAAATAAAACAAGAAAGCCCTAACTAACAACAAAAGGGGCAGAAATAGTAACTTGCACAATAAAATAAATCATCCACCAAATTTGCTGAAAATGATGGCAAAGCATAAACTCCTTGAGCCGAATCCAATGAGACCAACCTCACGAAGATCCCATGCTCATAGCTCCCAAAATGAACAAAAAAAGAATCCTTCAGAAGAGGATTTCCAAATTTGCTCTCAAAATTCTATTCTTAAAAAGTGAGGAGTGAATAACGAATTCACTTTTTCCAATACTTATTCACTTTTCGAGTGAATAGTTGATTATGGTAATTAGCCAACTAGAGTAGCTAAAATCTGAATCGACCCAAATGAAAATAGGTTATTATCTAAAATGGAAATTCACCTAAGGAAAAATTACTAGAAATTAAATTCGAAAGATTAAAAACCCAAAATAACCCAAAATAACATAAAATCACTTAACACTTTCGTGACAAATGCAAACTTCTAAATGCACAGACATGCTTACTAGTCAAATCACATAATGCAAACGAGTTTGGATTTACTAATCAGTGAAAGGTTTTAATTTAAGACAACTAAATAAGGATATGTCAACCATACAGGAGTGACAATGACAAAATATGAATAGTTGGATCACTATCTCCATGTGCCATTGCTAGGGATATAATCCCTGCACACTAAAATAGTTGATCAAGTGCAATTGCACATAATATCATAGTCAAAGCAACATGTATTAAAATACCTATTTAATCCATTTACATCACTCACATTCATAGAAAGCATAAAGATACAAGAATGAAGTGAATAACCATAGCATAACATTCTTCTCATAATCATCACCAACAAAAATGTCCAAATAAACCATAAAACCAAATATCATCATAGATCTACTGTCATCTCAAAATAGCATCAACATGCAAAATGATAAACTGAACAACATAGCAGCATAACATCTATGGTACTGAGACAAAGTATAACATCTGACCCTCGGGTCGACATAAGGTACAAAATAAGTGTATCAAGTATCTCTTGAATAAAAAATAGACAAGGTATAGACTGCAAACACGAGAGGCACTACGTCCTCCCCCACTAGCACAGGCTTACTCTTGGAAGCCAGCAAAAAGGTATGGGTACAATCCCCTTAGTCGTGCAACATCTTCCCAAGTTGTAGAGATCTCATTGCTTGGGTCCCATTGGACCCTTACCTTCTCTATGTCCCGAACTTGCAAGGTCAACCTCTGGTGCTATAGGATACAAATGGGCTCCAAAGTAAGCTGCCCGTCCACTACCTACAAAGCATCCCAATCAAGAACATGGGTCACATCTAGAATACACTATCTTAACATGGAAACATGGGAAACATCATGAATGTGTGATAGGCTAGGTGGCAATGCTAGTTGATAAGCAATAGGACCAATCCTCTCAAGGATATGAAAAGGTCTGACAAAATGTGGTGCCAACTTAGAGCCTTTCCCATAATGGATGGGGCTCTTCCTCAGACGCACTCTCAAAAACACCCTGTCACCAACAGAAAAGTGACGATCCAACCTATGGGCATCTGCATACTTCTTCTACCTGTCTTGAGCAGAAACCAAATGCTCTCTAATGTGAACAAGCTGCTGCTCCATATCATGAAGTATCTCTAGACCCAAAAGAACCTAGTCCTCCAAATGATCCCAACTCAAAGGTGTACGACATTGTCTACCATACAAGGCCTGAAAAGGTGACATGCCAAGAGAACTATGATACCCATTGTTGTATGCAAAGTCAACAAGGTACAAATAGTCCTCCCACTTCACTTTCCTATCCATAACATACGTGCAAAGCATATCCTCCAAAACCTGATTTAATCTCTTAGTCTGACCATCGGTCTTTGGGTGATAAGCTGAACTAAAATTGAACTGCGTGCCCAAAGCATGCTGGAGAGATGTCCATAGTGCAGAAATAAACACTAGATCTCTATTTCAAAATGATTCGATGAGGAATCCCATGCAAATGAACAACATCTGCCAATAAAACATGCGCTATTTAAGAAGCTATGTAGGATGCTCTCATGGGTGAAAAATGTGCTACCTTGGACAACTTGTCCATTGTCACCATGATACAATCATGTCTCCATGATGACATAGGTAAACCTGTGATAAAATCAATAGATATCATATCCCACTTCCACTCCAGAATGGTATGTGGCTGCAAAAGACCCACCAAATGCTAATGCTCTACCTTTACTCTCTAGCACTCAAGACATTGATCAACAACATCACGTCTCATCCCTACCCAAAAGTACAACTATTTGAGATCAACATGCATCTTCTTGACTCCAAGATGTGCAGAATATGGTGCACGCTACACTTCTGACAAAACCAAGGTATGAAGATCACCCAAAAAGGGTGCATAAATATGCCCCAAGTGTTGCAATAGTCCATCAGACTCAAGCATATAACCTAAAAATCTCCCCTCAAGGGTATTTCAAGACTCGATCTCTACCCTCACCTCCTAATACCAAGTTTCACTAAGAAAAGCCTCCAAAATACGGCTTCACAAATCCACTCCCAATGACATCACCGATACCTCATGTCACCTCCTACTCAAGGCATCTGCAATGAAATTCTCCTTCCCTTTGATGTAATGAACATCAAAGTCATAGTTGTACAATAACTCCATCCAATGACACTGTCATGCATTTAGGTTTGGTTGAGTAAAGATATACTGCAAGATCCTATGATCGCTATGCAACTCAAACCTGTGTCCCAAAAGAAAATGTCTCCAATAGAGAAGGGCATGCACTATGGCCACAAGTTCCAAATCATGAGTGGGGTAGTTAAGCTCATGGTCCTTGAGTTTCCTAGACTCATAAGCAATCACTCGACCATCCTGCATCAACACCACACCCATGCCTTCCAACGAATCATTTGTGCAAACCATGAAATCACCTACAAGATTAGGCACTGCAAGGACTAATGCATAGGTCAAACACTCCTTAAGAGCATTAAATGCTGCCTCGCACTAGTGTGACCAAACAGACTTCTTCCCTTTACACTGAAGAGAAGTGATGAGATGAGCTATTCGTGAGAAATCCTTCATGAAGCAACGGTAGTAACCCACTAATCCCATGAAACTACGAACTTCTGAGACATTAGTGGGTGTTGACCAACCCATGATAGCATGAATCTTCTTTGAATCCATTGTAATACCATCACTAGTGATGATATGTCCCAAATGCTTTACCTCTGACTGGAAGAACCCACATTTACTCAGGTTGCCATACAATTGATGGTCTCTCAAGCATTGCAATACCTGACGTAAATGGACTTCATGCTCCTCCATAGTCTTCAAATAGATCAATATGTCATCCATAAATACAATGATACACTGATTGAGGTACATGCAAAATACCCCATTCATCAAACTCATGAACATTGATGGCACATTGGTTAACCCAAAAGGTACAATTGTGAACTCATAATGCCCATATCATGTACGAAATGCTATTTGATGAATATCAGCCTCTTGGATATGAAGCTGATGGTATCTTGACTTAAGATCAATCTTTGATAACACTCATGCTCCCTTCATCTGATCAAACAAGTCATCTATCCTTGGCAAAGGGTAACGATTCTTCACCGTCACCTTGTTCAACTGCCGGTAGTCAATGCACAAACACAAAGAACCATCCTTCTTCTTCACAAAGATGACTGGTGTACCCCATAGGGATACACTAGGATGAATATACCCCTTGGCCAATAATTCCTCCAACTATAATTTGAGCTCACTCAACTCCTAAGTAGTCATGCGATAAGGAGCTCGTGAAATCAGCTCTGCCCCTGGTACAAAATTGATCCGAAAATCAATGTCACATTTTGGTGGCACACCAGGAATCTCCTCAAGAAACACATCGGCATACACACAAAGGAGTGGGTGTTCATTAAGTTTGACTGAATAGATCCCAGCTTCCTTGAGATTACTAAGAGATAAAAGAAACAACTGGCAACCTTTCCTCATACTTTGCTTCAGCTAATTAGCTGAGATCATATGAAGTGAGACTGGTCTCTGAACTCCCAAAAGTTCAACCTACCTACTTGTGTCATCAACACAATGTACCACCTTACAATGGCAATTGATGTTCACCTGATAAGAAGCTAACCAATCCACGCCCAACATAATGTCATACGATCCTAGAGTTAGAATGCATAGATCCACTATGGTGGTGAAGGTTCCCAAATTCAAACAACAACTCCTAACCAATGAGTCAATAGCCACCTTGGAACCCATGGCTAACTCAACTTGCCACCTATCAACTTGACGCATTACCACTAAGCCACATCACTGAACCAGAGATGGTGAAATGAAAGAATCTAAAGTACCATAGTCAAAAAAAATTGGAGTTGAAATACCATGCAATGTACCTACAGCCTCAACTATCATACCTTGATTCTTAGCTTGATGGTTGTCAACTACCACAAAGACTCTATGATTCTAACCCACATCTCCCACAGTAGGCTTAGATCTCGTTGCGCCCTTACCAGGTCCTATAGATGGTTTGATGGAAAAATCATAAGATTTATGGCTAGGTAAGCCACAAGAATAACAATTCCCACAAAAGTTGGGTCCTATTCCACGACCACCTTGAGTAGCACTAGGAAACGATGCACTACCTCTGCTGGAATTTTGCTAACTATTCTGAGGAGGATGATCCTGTTGAGATTTCTGTTCTCTATTTTGATTATCTCCCTTCCTTCTTGAGGTACCAGAATATTGCCCCCCTTTAGCCCTACGTCGATAACAACCTTTCTTACCACCTTGAGGGGGTTCTAATTGGGCTTGACCCTTCCTAGTGGACTGAGAATACTGAGTATCTTGTCTTGAATACCTTGCACTTTGGTTCTGAGAACCAGATCTACTACTGAATCCTCTGGCCAAATTCTCCTCTCAAATACAAGATTTCTCAATAGCTAGATCAAGAGTCCGAGGCTGATGCATACAGACTTCTCCAATGAGGGAATCCTTAAGTCCTTTGATAAAATGATGTGCTAAGAGAAAATCATCATTATTGTAGCATGAATACTGCCTGAGTTCAAAGAATTAGATTTCATACTGATCCACAGTCATGCTCCCTTGATGGATTGCATGGAACTCATCAACATAGGCCTCTCTGAACTAAGGAGATAAGAATCTCTCTCAAAACCTCTCCTCAAAGATCTCCCAGGTGAGATATGCAATGCTAACCTAAAGCTTCTGACTCAATATTCAACCAAATGGATGTGTGGTCCCTCAACTACATAATTGCACAATGGGCCCTCATGTTGGTTGAATATGGATACATGGTGAAGCAGTGCTCCATCTCCAACAACCAAGTCTCAGCCTTGAGGCCACTTCCCTTGCCATCAAACGGTGGCAGTTTGGAACTCTGAAGGGAGTTCATGATATCAAATATGATGGAATCCTCACTACTACAGTCTTGACCACCCTAACGATGCCCTCTACCACTAGGTGGAGTAAGATAATGCTCAAATTCACATTCCTCCCCTCTATGCTTAGAGTGATGGGAATCTCCATGATGAGATCCCTCTTCCTGATTCTGATCATGTTGGCACTCCTAAACACGAGAGCCCAACCTAGCAAGAATCTCTTGGAGTACTGGCATCAATACCCCCACGCCATCTTGATTAGCATTATTACCTTGTTCTCCCCCTCCTCCCTGATGTTCCTCTTCATGGTGTTCATTTCCAAGTTACCACTATGGGTACCACCATGACCACCGGGTCTATGTGTAGGAGGCATCACTGAAGGAACAACAAGATAAGGTCAGAACAATCAGATCACAAGCAAGGAGTCAAACATGAACCAAAGAGATATCAAATAATAAAACATAAAATAGCAACACACAACATCAAAAAAAACCATAGTGGAAGCATAACATAGAGATCCCAATGTTGCAACATGGGCTTTGATACTAGATGTAATGCCCTGCCCAGAGATCCTTAGAAACAAGGATGAAAATACAAGCTAGAATAATTTTTATTTTATTTTTACAAGTGTAAGTGCACATGACAACAACATATAGATCACAAAGATCGTAATGGAAGACTTAACAAACATCCAACCACCAATGGATCCTCGAAAGCCACTACTCACAAAAAACACAAACAAGAAAACATAAGAGATCAACCAAGCTAATAGATCAAAACAGACTCTTGAAAATTGGCTAAGTTTGAATTTTGAAGCCTTGAAGTTTCCTAAAATCTTTATCTTAGCCCGTAGAGGTCTAAAACCCATCTAAAGTGAATAATCACATATATTAAAATATATCTTAAGGAATTAAATATACATCAACTTATACTTAAACAATATATTTTAAACCCTGAAGAACGAACTATGAAAAAGACACAACTGAATCTCAATTTGCGCCACCAAGAGATTGAAGAAAACCTAAGAGGGTACCCCGAACCATCCTTGAAAATTTTGGATTGGACCGAAAAGTGCCTGCTGCCCACCCACGTAGGTTTCATAAAAATTGTGTGACACTTTATCAGCACTAAGCGATACTTTACTAGTATCGCACGACATTTCTCCAAAAGGAGGGTGACACAATCAAGGTTGGGCAATACTTCTCCAAAGGGTGTGCGATACTAGAAGTGTATCGTACGACATTTCTTCTAAGGGTGTGCGATACTAGAAGTGTATCATACGACATTTCTTCTAAGGGTGTGCGATACTTTAAAGTATCGCACAACATTCCTCAAATGGGTGTGCGACACTATATTGTATCGCACTATGCTGACACATGGTTGCTCAGGGAAAAAGAAAGAAAATTATAAGGAAAAAAAACAAGCTAAAACATAGATAAAAACCTCCACATCAGGGAGTATCAGATCCACATCTCGAGGTGAAAACACTCGACAAACTAAAAGATGGAAAGCTGAAATCTAACCATCTAAATCATACATCAAAGGGAAAGAACAAAAGGGACATCACAGAGTACTGAAAGCAACATCACAAAGAAGTGAACAAAAAAACTAAGTACGCGGTTCCTCCCAACCCTCAATGGAATCATAAGACTATTGTGGAACTAGCCATCCCCTGTGCACAACGTCCCAAGCCATTGATTGGATCATCAATGCTGTCATAATAGGAACGTCACTACTAAACATGCTACAACAATCATAAGGAAATCTAACATGCTAGTAGTAAAGCATAAGATAACATCATCTAACATATGCTAATCATCATCATAAGGAAATGCATCAAACTAACATCATCTACACATGATAAACAAGCATCCCAATGAAAGCATAAATAACAAGGAAGCATACTTCAAAGACCAAAGTACCAAGTGAAAACATCCAGCAATGGTCATACTAGGCTCAAGACCATCTCTGTACATTGATCAGGTCCACACCCACTGTGCTGATGGAGATAAGGATCCAACCATAGACATGCAAAACAATATCCATGGCTAACACACATGCCAAGTAGTATGATGACTAATTCCCAAGACAGAGACAATGCATAAACTATAGGTCCTAGTCAGACATCTCAAAAGGCTACTAAGTAGGGGCTAACATCATGGAGAGTCACTTGGCATCCAAAAGCCCAAGCTAGTATAGGCAGCTACTCTTCTCAACAAAAGACACTCAACCTAGGGAAACAACTCTTCATGATGGAAGGTGCACAACCCACACATTTTATTATCTTGTATTTATTACCACCCAATGTTTTAATTTAATTATCAGTTATATGAAACTTCCTCTACCAACCAAGGAATAGTCACCAGGTTCTAGGATAGAAGCCCATCCATATGCTACTCTACCCTACCCATCTTCATCCAATGATGAGTGCCCCTAGGCATGCAAACTCCCAACCCAAAACCAATAATCAAACTTCTAGAAATACCATGAAAGATCAGGCTCCATAGGTCACTCGACACGTGTACTTGTGTGTAGTGCACCACCATCACAAAGATCAACACAAGGACTAGATGAGAACACAAATAGAAAGTCAATCAACTGAAAACATAATCAAGAGGACAAATGCTACATGCATCCCAATGCAACATAAAGTGCAAAAGTGGTCTGACAGATATCTAAATGGATCATCCAAGTCCATGACCCACATTATGCCAAGAAAACTCGAGAAAATAGGGCGGCATGCAAAATGAGGCAAAAACCCCAAATTTTGGAAAAATTTTAAAATTAAAACCCATTTGGCCTTTGGGTGTAAAAACCCAAAAATCCCAAAAATAAATGAAATCGGACACTGTATGCAAAAATTGCCAACATAATGGCTCAAAAACCCAAACCCCCATTTCAA
The DNA here is from genome assembly GCA_028749045.1 of Cupressus sempervirens. Classification (NCBI taxonomy): domain Eukaryota; kingdom Viridiplantae; phylum Streptophyta; class Pinopsida; order Cupressales; family Cupressaceae; genus Cupressus; species Cupressus sempervirens. The sequence goes on along the minus strand of CM053792.1, from coordinate 171,936,975 downwards.
AAATAGGGAAAATGTTCATACTCGACCAACCGGACAAAACCAGCATATAGAAATGGAGGGGAACACTAGTTCTCAACCTCCTAACATACTGCTACAAGAAACAGAAGTTTGAACAAAGTGAAAACAATAAAACAAGAAAGCCCTACTTGACAGCAAAAGGGGCAAAAATAGTAACTTTCATAGTAAAATAAATCACCTGCCAAATCTGTTGAAAATGACGGCAAAGCATAAAATCGCCAAGCCGAATCCAACAAGACCAACCTTATGAAGATCCCATGCTCAAAGCTCCCAAAATGAACAAAACAAGAATCCTTCAGAAGAGGATTTCCAAATTTGCTCTCAAAATTCTATTCTTAAAATGCGAGGAGTGAATAATGAATTCACTTTTTCCAATACTTATTCACTTTTTGAGTGAATAGTCAATTTTGGTAATTAGCCAACTAGAGTAGCTAAACATTGAATTGACCCAAACAAAAATAGGTTATTATTTGAAATGGAAATTCACCTAAGACAAAATTGCTAGAAATTAAATTTGGAAGATTAAAAACCCAAAATAACCCAAAATAACATAAAATCACTTAACACTTTCGTGACAAATGCAAACTTCTAAATGCACAGACATGCTCACTGGTCCAATCACATAATGCAAATGAGTTTGGATTTACTAATCACCGAAAGGTTTTAATTTAAGACAACTAAATAAGGATACGCCAAGCATACATGAGTGACATTGGCAAAATATGAATAGCTGGATCACTATCTCCATGTGCCACTACCAGGGATATAATCCCTGCACACTAAAACACTCGATCAAGTGCAATTGCATATAATATCATAGTCAAAGCAACATGTATTAAAATACCTATTTAATCCATTTACATCACTCACATTTGCAGAAAGCATAAAGATACAAGAATGAAGTGAATAACCGTAGCATAATATTCTTCTCATAATCATAACCAACAAATATATTCAAATAAACCATAAAACTAGATATCATCATAGATCTACTATCATCTCAAAATAACATCAAAATGCAAAATGATAAATTGAATGATGGGGACACAACCCAAGAACAGAATGGACACAACAGAAAAGGGAAATTGTATTAACTGAGAAAATAAGCTAGTACAAATAGTACAGAGAAAATAAACTTCAAAACATGCCCTAAGGGCTTACAATAGCATAAATCTAGAGATAATTTCTCCTTTAAGTACCTCCTCTCAAACTCCACTCCGAACTGCCTTTTACAATGCCAGAAACCTCCTTAAATAGACCCTGGAGGGTTAAGGACTAGGAGTAAATTCTAGAAAGTGTTAGTAGGCATCCACCGACCAAATAGAAGGTTCTAGAAGCTACGTTAGAAGTTGGTGCAAATCTAGAAGAATCCAAAAATGGTAACCAAACTTCTGGGAGGCATAACTTTTGAACCATAGCTCCGATTGACGAATCGTTTACATTTTTGAAAAGATCTCGAAGCGCTCTATAGCCCTATGGAAAAGCTTCACTCATCCCCCATTTTTTGGCCCTTTTTGAGGTCATTGAATGCCCCTAACCTAACTTTGAAGCATTCTTAGGAGGTCTCCAAAAGTCAAAAAACTGTAATAACTTTGAAACCGTGGGGCCTTTTGACCTAATTCTTTTTCTGGAATGCTCTAAATCACAATTACATTCATCTAGCCAATTCACACCTTCTAGGTCACCAAAATGATGGCCAAATTGCATGCTCCTATTTTTTCAAGATTTTCTAGCACACTGATAGTTGAACTGTGAGAGTTGGAACCTTTATTTGACCCAAATGGGTATCCAAAAATGAAAATACATGAAATAGAAACTAAGTCTAAGTACATTTTTTTGGGTGACACAGGATTGCCCTTATACCTCTGGATGCTCCTGCATTAGACACCCAGGGTAGATTGAAAAGTGACCCTGTCACTTTATGAATGGTAGAGGAAATCCCAAATGGGAAAGCTCAACTACTGAAATCCATGTTGAGTCCTTGATTGGTCATCCTTTCCATTTGACCAAATACTCTTCATACTGCCTCTTTCTGGTACTCCTATCCACACGATGATCTAGAATGTCTTCTATCTCCTCCTTCTTAGAAGCAGGAATTGGACATGGCTCTAACATCAGCTCCTCATCTGCAACATCATCACGATACTCTATTAAATCTGCAATGTTGAAAATGGGAGAAATGTGAGTACCATCTAACAAATCCACCTCATATGCATTTCCTGAGTCATGTTTCTTCAAAATTTTGCAGGGGGAAAATTTCTTCATTTTCAGCTTGTTGTATGTAACGACTGGAAATCTTTCTTTTCGTAAGTGCACCATGACTAGATCCCCTACTTGGAATTCCTTATGTCTTCTCCTTTGATCAGCCCTAGCTTTATACTCTTGATTCATCTTGGTAATGTGTGCTTGAACCTCCTCATGTAGATGCTTGATATGTTCAACAAATTCCTCAGCTTCAGCACTTGTCCCCTCCTCTTGCTCTATCTTCCTCAATTCTGGTGCAATCCTTCGGCTATTCCCATATACAATTTGGAATGGTGATTTTCCAATACTCCTATTTATAGAGTTATTGTAAGAAAACTCTACTTGTGGTAGAATCAAATCCCATCCCTTGGGCTTATCCCCAACTAAACATCTCAAGAAATTGCCCAGACTTCTATTTACCACTTCTGTTTGGCCATTAGTTTGTGGGTGATGCATGGAAATGAATTTCAAGTTGGTTCTTAACTTTTTCCACAATGTCCTCCAGAAATACCCCACAAATTTAGTATCTCTGTCAGAAACTATACTGCTTGGAAGACCATGTAGTCTTACCACCTCTTTGAAAAACAAGTCTGCAATATGGACATCATCATGAGTTTTGTGGCATGGAATGAAATGTGCCATTTTGGAGAACCTACCAACCATCACAAATACTGAGTCATTACCCCTTTGTGTCCATGGCAATCCAAGAACAAAATCCATACTTATGTCCTCCCATGGCCTTGATGGAACAGGCAATGGCTGATATAGGCCAGTATTGTGACTAAACCCCTTGGCAACTTGACAAACCTGGCAAATCTATACAAACTTCTTCACATCCTGTGAAATTTGAGGCCAAAAATAATTTTCTCTAAGAATGGCAATGGTCTTATCTCAACTAAAATGTCCTACCATCCCTCCACTATGTTTCTCCTTGATCAGACTTTCCCTCATGGAACTTCTTGGAATGCACAATTGACTACCCTTGAATAACATGCCATCCTAAATCAAATAGTCTAACCACTTGGTTCTATCTACAACAACAGGTTCTTTACAAGCTTTCCATGCTTCAGCAAAATCAGGATCCTTGGGGTACAAATTCTTGAGTTCATCAAACCCAACTACTTCAACCTGCATTACTGTAAGCAACAACTATCTCCTACTTAGTGCATCTGCAACCCTGTTAGATTTTCCACTTCTATGCTTCAACACAAATGTATAACTTTGCAAGAACTCTACCCACTTCATATGCCTCTGATTCAATTTACCTTGGCTATTTAGGTACTGTAATGCCTGATGATCAGTATACAAAAAAAATTCCTTTGGCAATAAATAATGCCTCCATTTCTTTAAGGCCTGAACTATTGCATAGAACTCTTGATCATAAATATAATACTTCTTCTTTGCATCATTCAATTTTTCACTAAAATATACAATAGGCTTACCTTCTTGGCTTAATACAGCCCCAATAGTGCTGCCACTGGCATCACAATCCACCTGAAAAACCTTTCTAAAATTTGGAAGTGCCAACATAGGTTGTTCTGTTACCTTCTTCTTCAGTAATTCAAAACTTCTCGCAACTACTGCAGTCCATTTGAACTCTTTTATATCCCCTCTTATTGTATTAGTTAGGGGTGCACATATGCCACTGAAATTCTTAATAAACTTCCTGTAAAAACTAACCAGACCATGAAATGATCTTACCTCAGTAGCAAACCTTGGAGTAGGCCATTCCAAGATGGCTTTGACCTTCTCTGGATCCATTTTGAGACCTTCAGGTGATATAACAAACCCCGAATAGACTAACTCCCTTTTTGAAAAGATACACTTCTTCAGATTAATTAACAATTTCTCTTCCCTTAGCCTTTCAAGGATACTACGAATATGCAATAAATGTTCTTCCAAAGTCTTGCTGAAAATTAAAATATCATCCACAACTTTGTTAGTGTTAATATTTAAACACTTATAAGCTTTACTTCTTATGAAATGGCCAAGGAGTATACCTTCTTTACTTTTTGCATCTAGTTTACCATTCCTAAAATCTTTAAGAAAATAAAACTTTCTTCCAAATACCTTAATATATTTTACATTGGGTGAGCATCCATACCCTATTTCAAAAGGTGTTGAATGAGTACCTTTCTTGACTTGCACATGGTTCAAGGTATAGATAACTATACTTATAGCCTCTCTCAAGTATTTCAAAGCAACATAATTCTCCATCATGAGTGTCCTAACATAGTCCATTACAGATATGTTCTTTCAATAATTACATTTTGTGTAGGGGTTATAGGGGCAGATGTCTATCTTTTGATTCCTCTATCATTACAAAACATCTCAAACTCATTTGATGTAAATTCTCATCCTCTGTCAAATCTCAAACATTTTAAAATTTTACCTATTTTCTTCTCAACTATTGCTAAGTACCACTTAAACATTTGAAAAGTATTAGATTTCTATTTTAGAAACATAATTGTCATCATCCTAGAATAGTCATCAATAAACAACATAATGTACTTATCACCTTTGTAGCTTTTCATATCAATTGGTCCACACAAGTTAGTATGAAAAATCTCCAAAATTCCTTTAAAGGTATGAGTCTTACTCTTAAAAATTAACTTAGTCATCTTGCCTAACTGACACTATTTGCAAATTATATTGTCAAGTTTCTTGAACTTAGGAAAACCTCATACTCTTATGATGTTACTGATACTAACCAAGTTATCAAAATTAACATGACATAACCTCCTGTGCCATAGCCACACATCATAAAATTCTACAACTAGACAAGTAGTATCATCCATATCAAGATAGAATAGATTACCTTTACTTTGATCACCTTTTCCCATTAGTTTTCCATCAGTATGATATATCTTAGCAATCTTGTTCTCAAACTCAACCTTACAACCTACAACCTGAACTATTCAATTATGACACACTCAACAAATTTTAGTTAAGTCCTTCAACATAATAATTATTGTCACATAAATTCTTTTCTAAGAGTTTGATAGAACCTTTTCCTTTTATCAAATAGGGTGTATCATTACCAAACCTTACACTATTTTAACATAATAATTCAAGGTAATGAACTTACCTTTATCTCCAGTCATGTGATGTGAACACCCATTGTCAATGATCCATCTACCCTTATTGTTCACATAAGACACTAATGTAGTTGCCTCATCATCATCAGATTCATCCTTCATTGCAACATACACCATTTCATTATCATGATCATTAGATCTATCTTTAGTTTTCTCTTCAGCAATGTAGCAAGACTTCTTGACTTTATCTTTGTAATCTTTGTTGTCGTCATCTCTTCTACTTTTGTACTTGTCTCCACCTCTATAGTTCTTCTTCTCTAGACATCTAGCAATAATATGACCAATCTTATTGCAATTAAAACACATGATAGGTAACTTACCTTTGAATTTTCCTTTACCTCTATGAAATATTCTTGTCAGTAGTGCTTCAAGTTTTTTTACATCCTCCTCATCTATATCGCTATCAATGGAAACATATTTTACCATTTTCTACATCTTCTTATTAGGTTCCTTCAATGACAACTTAGCTTTGAAAGAAGAGTCAACATTGTCAGATATGAAGTTATCAAAATTAGATAGCTCAAAAGTAGTGAGCCTACCTACCAAATCTTCAAGGGTCAGATCAGAACCTGGTATACATGTCAATTCTTGTAGTGTAGAAAGTCTAATAGCATAGATGCTCAACAATGTTCTCAAAAATTTTCTTAATACAATCTCATCATCTATCTTACCAATAGCCCCTCTTATGTCATTAACAACATCATTTATCCTAGAGAAATATTGAGCAACATTCTCACCTTCTTGCATTCTCATATCATTGAACTTACCTCTAAGACTTTTAGATTTGGCTCTTAAAACATTTTTGTCTCTTCCATAAATGGTGTGAAGAGTGTTGGCATAATTTTCCACCTACTTAGAATTTTTTTAGGTTTGTGACAATCAAAAAGGTCTATTAGAATTGCTTAGGTTTTTTGAATGTTTTGTAAAGCCTTTTTGAAAAACCCTAGGTAAAGCCTTTATTTTGTTTTATCATTGAAGTTTCACTTTGAAATACATTTGCCTTTTAGAAGGAGATCTATGAAAACCTTGTTATATCCTTATGCCCTAAGGTTTTAAGCTAATGTTTTATCTCTATTTTTCATGATCTTTTGCTTCTTTTAATTTTCAATGTTGTGAAATCTCAATAATCACAACATCATTCTACTTTGCTAAATAACTGTTCCCAAGGTAGTGAAAGAATGAAACAACTTGTTTTAGGCTCTACACAGCTTTGCAGTAGTCAATGGCAACATTTTTTTAAGTTGTGAATGAGAAAAAAGAGTATAAGCACAAGGTCACGGGTCTTTCTAACTACAATTAATCCAAAGTGGAAACCATGCAAACAAAGAAGAATATAACATAGGCGCATCCTCGCAACTGAATTAAGATAACCATGGGTTAAAGGAGAAAAGTGATAAAAGTCTTAGATCACATCGTCACTGAGTTACATGTTGAGTTAAGTTTTTAAGTGGCAACAATGAAAAATAAAGGAAAGAAATCAACATAAAGGTTAATCACATATTCACATGTAAAATATACAAGGAGATTCTTAAGGTTGCAAAGCAGTGAAGGGAAGACATGTACCCAAATATGTCTAGATGGTGAAGCCAAATCATAGACACATGGATTGGTATATGACATGTGGCATAAGAATGTGACAATAAGCACATGATCGCATGGTTAAGTGGCCAAGACATTTTTAAGCTATGAAATCGTGAATGAGATATGGTAGTAAAAAGAAATGTTCATCGCTAGTTTACAAAGGTTTAAGCACAATTAAAGTTTTAAGTTGTGATAAAGTGATCAAAGTGATCACACAGTTAGATTTTATACCATTGCACCATCACTGGAATTAGTGTTTAACTCATGGAGAAGGTAGCAAAGTAGAGAATGCAATGCATCACACTATCACAAGTTCTAACCCTAGTTAGTAAGTTAACACTGTGAACAAGAGAAAGCAAGATCGAATGGTTAAGGTTGAAGAGAATCACATGTTTGCAAGGATTTTTGTAGTAGATAAAATTTAAGTCACGATGCTACGATGAAGGATTAGTGGCTAGATAAAATAGTGAGTGTAGCATCACATAGTTAATATAAGTGTCTTGCCAAACCATTATGAAGAGATGAAAGCAATAAAATATGAAATGGTGTAGTATCTCAAGTTTTGAAGGTGTTAAATGATAATTGAGTGTGAAGCTACAAAGTATTAAGAATTGGAGCCATAATCACAGATCTTAACAGGAAAAGAAGAGATTCTGGAGTGAAGAAGAAAAATATCTTTGTTCAAAATGTCACACCTATTAATTTTAAGGCATAAAATGCATTTTCAGTGACAAAGGCTAAGCTGGATAAGGATGTCATGACCTAGATGTACAAAAATATGAAAAAAGCCAATTTTTTTAGAATTGATAGGTTTTCAAGTGTGCCACTCTTAAATTCCCATTAAACTCACACTCTCATTATAGAAACTAATAAAGTCTAAAGAGGAGGAGAATTTCATTACTATTTTCTTAGTCGTCTAATTTTTTTGAGTAATTTTCATGTGGAGAGTGATATCTAAGTGATTTTCAGCTCTCAGCATACAAAATTAACCAAATTTCTTGTAGAAATGGCTTAGAGGGAAAGTAAGTTAATTGTGCAAGCAATAATTAAGCAACTAGATGTACCACTAAAGGTTCCTAGAACATTTGTAGAAGAGTAGATACATATTCTTTTTGGTTCAACCAACATCTAGAATGCAAATGATCATGCTTTCAAAGACCCATATGCATTGTGTAGAGATGCAGAAGTCCTTGATAGAGTTGGGTATGAATTGTTTTGGTTTTGCTACAGGAACAAATCATTAGAGGTTCCTATTTGTAACCCATGGGTAAGAAACTTAGGTAGATTAATTATAATTGAATTATTTTTAGATGTAAACCTGGTGAAAGCCCTAATCAAATGCTATAATCCTATCAACAAGATGTTTCATAGAAAGGATATAAGTGTTTTCCTATTCTTGGACAAAGAGACATAACAACTTTTGACTTGGGAGGACCTATGTCAATTCCCATAGAAGTGAAGAAATTAATTGAGAAATTCAAGAGTCACAAGAATTTCTACATGGGCCAGAATATGACTAGACATATTCCATCTACAAAGAAGAATGTGGGAGACATTCCAAAGAAGAAGGATCTTGATAAAGGTATGCCAGTAAAATTATTCCAAAGATATATTTAGATCACTATGTTTGAAATCAACAAAGTCCTAAGTTCAGATGGAACTATGGAAGCACTAGGAGGACATTATATTATGGCCTTGAATATCCAAGACCCAAATCATAATGTTGGTTATGATTTTGTGGAATATATCATTAAGAGTATCCATAAGGAGATCACTACTACACAACAAGGAGATTTTAAGAATTTCAAATTCCTTCACTATTCTTTAATCATGCACTTGATCCTATTCAAGAATGCAAACATATTTGATCAAAGTTTCTTTGAGTCTACTTAAGAATGGGGGGAGAGATTTCCAGTACAAAGTTGGACAAGGGTATGGAAAATGTTTTTTCCTTACTCTAATTTAAGTGTTTTTTATGATGATTTTTTTTTATCCAATCTTGAAAATGATAGGTTTGTTAATTGAAAGAATCTCTAGGAGTGTAATAAAGGTTTTTAAACATAAATAATGCTTTGATGTTGGGAAGAAATTAACACATGATTGGGGAAGTGTTTTCTTGTTTGAGGAGTATATTGTTATAAGAGTCTTTGGATGCCCTTAACCACCCCATATACTACCAAAATTTTTCCTTGAGAGGTTAGGGTTGGTAGAGATTTTTTGGCAATTAATTTCCTTAAATAGAGAATATTTAGGCAAAGGTGTCAACAAGGGAACCATTCTTTGTAGATGCACTAAGGTAGAAGATTATGAAATTGTTAAGAATGCTATTGAAGAAATCAATGCATTCTTGAAAAATTATAAAATGCCAACTAGGCCAGCCAGAACTTATGACCCATATAATGTTGTTAGACATGCCCTAAAAAATATGAGGGGATATAATTTGTCTCCTACCAAGCCTATGTGGGAATAATATGTAATCGCTAACATGATAAATGAGGACATCTGCAAAGAAAGGATGGTCAAATATAGGGATATTGTTAGTTTCAAATATGAGATGAGAAAGGCATATCCATCATTTAAAGGGTTTTATCCTAATGAAGACTATTGGTCCAAATTGGACAAATATGTGGAAAATTTTGATGAATTGGAAAAATGGGTTTCAAAGGAAATAAAAAAAAAGATTGAACCTAAGTACTCAAATAATGAGATTTTTGTTCAAGTCTCGAATGAGGAGGACCAAGCTGAAGAAGATGTTCCTAAGAGTTTTGAGTGGGTAGAACAAAGACATAAGAAGAAAAAAAATGGTTGAATTACCTAAGAAAGCCAAGCAAAAGGCCCTTTAGATCATGCCAAGAGGAAATAAGTACTTTGATGATATAAGGAGGAGATATTTAATATCTCAAGCTTTTGAGGATGAGAAAAGAGAAAAGAAATTATAGTTGGAAGCTCAAATGATAGATGATAGGATTCATGAAGGATGATAATTTTATAAAAACTAATGAGTTCAAGAGTTTTCTATTTAAGATAAAACATAATGAATTTTCCCTATAAATGAAGCTAGGGGATTTTGATGAAGTAGTTATTGGATTAGTCAAAAAGCTACAAGAATATGACCCTGCAAGTGAGAGCCTCACTACTGTTAGGAATAAGGTGTCTCAACCTTGGATAATTCCTATTCTTATTATTTGTTTTGTAAAATGTTTTTCTTGCAAATAATGTTGATGTGTCGGCATCTTGAATTGTGTATAAGGAGATCATAGCTAAAATAGTTAGGACGAATTCCTATGACACTAAAGAGTTGTTTTACTAAAAGGATTTTCCCCACTGGCAAATCTTTGTGTTATGTGTTTCTTTCTCTATCTATTTTCTTTATGCTTGCTTGGCCTAAATATTGTTGTTTACATGATATTGAATCTGTAAGTGAAAAGATTTTAATAGGATTTGCACCATACTTATCTTAAGAGATTAGTGTAGGAAGCTATTTTCGTACCTAAGTTTCCTTACAAGTGGTATCAGAGCCTGATCGACTTTTGATCCTAGTTGTTGGGTATGGTTTTTTGAGCTAATCTCAAGTTGAGTGGGAGTCTCGTGTAGAGAATCTTGAATCTTATTTGTAGATTAAGATGGCGAGTTCATCATATGGAAGAATGGAGGTGGAGAAATTTAATGGCACTAATTTCAAGTTGTAGAAACTCAAGATGGAAGACATGTTGGAAGATTGTGACCTATGGGAGGTGACTTCAAATGCTACAAGACCAGCAATTGTAACTCAAGCAGACTAGGATATCAAAGAACATAAAGCTAAGGGTCTCATAAGACTCTGTTTAATTGATGCAATTCTTCTGAATTTTCTAGATGAAAAAACCACATATAGTTTGTGGGAAAGACTTGGGGCTGTGTATCAAGCCAAATCTTTGGTGAACAAGTTGTTCCTAAGGAAGAAGTTGTACTCTCTATGAATGGAGGAAGATGGATCTTTAACGGATCATTTAAATGCATTTAATCTGCTGGCTACACAGTTGACATTAGTTGGTGTCAAGTTAGAGGAGGAGGATAGTTGCTACACACTTTTGTGTTCTTTATTAGATTCATGGGACCATCTTGTGATGGCTCTCGAAAGCACGTTAGTCACTTTCAAAATGGATGATGTTGTGCGTTCGCTGCTATTAGAGGAGATGCAGAGAAAGGCTTATGTTTTGGAAAAAGAAGCCCTTTCTGTTCGTGGGAGATCCACGAAAAGAGGGAAGAAAAATGATAATAAGTCTGACAATAAGGGTAGATCCAAATCTCGTGAGAAGTCAAAGACTTCCAATAAGTCCAAAGAAAAATGTTGGAACTGTGATAAACCTGGGCACTTCCATAAAGATTGCGAAGAGCCGAAGAAGAAGAAGAAAGGTTCAAATTCAACTTCAAGAAGATCTCAAGAAGATGGCAATGCATTCATCGTAGCTTTGGCAGCCCATGCATCTAATGATGTGTGGTTGGTTGACTTGGGTGCATCTTTTCACATGACCTCTCATCAAAACTGGTCAAAATATGAAGAGTTCGATGCTGGAAAGGTGTACATGGGTGATGATTCTCACCTAAAGATAGTTGGACACAGAAGGGTCACTATTGTTAGAATATGGAAGCTCAAGATATGCCTCCCGGAGTACAAAATAGAACATTCGGCTTCGACTACCATAATAGGCAACCAAACTACACCAAAACTCAAAAATACCTATACCAACATGCGATTGTCGTCAGCGGGCGGCAGCGGCGGGGCTAACGCAGCCGCAGTGGAGCCTCTGCCACCACCGTGGAAACGTTAGCCCCACCGCCACTGCCTGCCAATGACAATCGCATGTTGGTATAGGTATTTTTGATTTTTGGTGCAGTTTGGTTGCCTGTTATGGCAGTCGAAGCCGGATGTTCTATTTTGCACTCCGGGAGGCGTATCTTGAGCTTCCAATCTCCGATTTTGGACTTCTTTATATCGCTGGAAAGCTCTTTCTGTGCTCTTTCTAGTGATGCTAGTTGTTGTTCCAGATTCTATTCCAGACACATCCTATTCAGTCTTTTGCTTTTTAGCATTTTGGTGGATATTCTGTTTGTTTCAGGTCTGGAGATCAATTTTGTTGCTTCAGTTGCTTCATTTTGGGCTTTACCTTCTGTTGTTTCAGCCTTATATTTTTTCTGATCATTGTTGATATTCATTGTAAGCATCTTTATGCAACGCACTGAGATAAAGTGCCACTCTTGCGTTCCGAGATCCTTTTCATCATTGTGATTCATTGTACTCACACTATTATATAAAGTGCCATGGGGGGGATAGTTGTTTGCCGCTTATAGGCCCTCTTTCTCTAATTCCTCATGCAGTGTCAATGACACATGCCTTTATTTGTGTTTGTACCTCACTCTCGATGTGTTTGGCTCTTGTGTTGTAGGAGATTAATAACCCAAAAAACTAGTGCAAAGAGTAAATATCTAAACTATGAATGCAAATGATACAAAATCAAAATAGCATCATAGAGTTAGTCTCCAAGAGAGTAATGCAAATGCTGGAAGCAAAATAGCATTAAGAGGATGCAAAAACAAGAGATACATAGTGGCAACACCAACCAATGAGGAGCAACCATCTATCGGACTAAAGATAGCAAAGTATCTTCCCAAGATAGCTAATGGATGCTCACATGTAGGAAGGTGACACCTCACAACCATTCACCTAATAAGATATGCTTTATTAACCTAAGCGAGATTATTAAAAGTGTAGGAAAAACCTAGCAAAATAGAAAAAATAAAAAGCTACACTAACACCCCCCCATAAGCGAAGCTTAGGTGGATGTAGAAATGGGTCCCGACAACGAGGCCATGTTAGGTACCCAAGTACAATGCAAGAAGATGCAACCTCTGAAAGTGGGGAAAGAGAGAAAACCACAAGGGAAAAACCCTCCCCCAAAAAGAGGTAAGAACCTAGTGAAGAACTGAAGAAGTCTCCCACTAGGGAAATTGTCCCCTAAAATAGGAACAAGGAGTGATCATGAAGAAGCAACATCACTGAAGCATGAAGAACCACAAAACTCTATCAAAATGCTGATCTGTAGAACCCCCATGGAAATAGAAGGCACGAACCATCAACCAAAGGAACCTCCATGGAAATAGAAGGCACGAACCATCAACCAAAGAAGCATAGAACAACAATATAACCTCCCCTTAAGGTAGGTGAGGTGACAGGCAGCTGAAAAGATGGGCCAAAAATCTCCTACAACACAAGAGCCAAACACATCGAGAGTGAGGTACAAACACAAATAAAGGCATGTGTCGTCGACACTGCATGAGGAATTAGAGAAAGAGGGCCTATAAGCGGCAAACAACTATCCCCCCCATGGCACTTTATATAATAGTGCGAATACAATGAATCACAATGATGAAAAGGATCCCGAAACGCAAGAGTGGCACTTTATCTCAGTGCGTTGCATAAAGATGCTTACAATGAATATCAACAATGATCAAAAAAAATATAAGGCTGAAACAACAGAAGGTAAAGCCCAAAATGAAGCAACTGAAGCAACAAAATCGATCTCCGGACCTGAAACAAACAGAATATCCACCAGAATGCTAAAATGCAAAAGACTAAATAGGATGTGTCTAGAATAGAATCTAGAACAACAAATAGCATCACTAGAAAGAGCACAGAAAGAGCTTTCCAGCGATATAAAGAAGTCCAAAATCAAAGATTGGAATCTCAAGATACGCCTCCCAGAGTGCAAAATAGAACATCCAACTTTGACTGCCATAACAGGCAACCAAACTGCACCAAAACTCAAAAATACCTATACCAACATCTCTGCCTCAGAATCAACTTTCCGGTGCTTCTTTTGGATCAAAAAAATACCTCCGTATGCAAAAGTTATGGCCAAAAAATGGAAGGTAGGTCTAAAACCAAATCAGGAGAGGTGCATGCAAGGATGGATGATGCAAGGATGACATCATGCTAACATCAGCAATCGAGTCGATTAAATTTGACAGTTTTTAGGCCATCGCCGCAATAAAGGATTCCATGTGGCATCACCACGTGGCAGTATAGATGACGTGGTAGGTGATGTGGCAGAGTCCACGTGGCAAAGTGCCACGTGGCACCCAGGCCACGTGTCACCCCCACAGCTGCTGACGCGGCACTGAGTGTGCAGACCGGTGGTGAGCGGAGTGGCCAAAGGCGGAGGCGGTGGACGGAGAAGAGCAACCAGTGGAGGAGACGTGCAGAGGGAGGCGCCGCCCAGCCGCGGCGGCCGGCGGGGAGGAGAAAATAGGAGGCGCCACTGGATGAGTGGACCGCGGTGGCGCGCGAGCGCTGCTGCGGTGGTGCGGCCCGAATATTTTTTTTTATGCCGAAATCGTCTGTACGATTCGTACGAAAGCCCTGCAACCAAAAAAAATTTGCCTCCCAAAGCTCTCTCTCCAAAATTGAAAAGCTTTATATGAATCCTGACTGTAAATGGCCTTCCGGATCCAATGGTGATGTCCGTTTGGGCTGAAAGTGCTCCGAAAATTTGCTGACCCCCTGATTTGAAGAAAAAATGCATTCAAATATGTGATTGCCAATGAAGAGGAGTATGGCTGTAGCTTTGCATGCTCGATTCTGAAAAATATACAGCTTGCATGCAAAATCTAAAAGATACCCAGATAGTTTTTCGGGGCTGCGAACAAAACCCAAAAAGTGTTTTTTTGTCAAAACTTTTCTGATTCTCAGGATCATCCAAAGATGCAAGAGAAGAACATACTTCGTTTTTCAAAAAACTACAATAAAGTTTATTTGCCCCCCCCGAATCTCTCAAATAAGGAAACTAAAATCTACTCTTGCACATAGAAAAGCTCTGATACCATGTTAGAATCTGAAAATATTAATAACCCAGAAAACTAGTGCAAAGAGTAAATATCTAAACTATGAATGCAAATGATACAAAATCAAAATAGCATCATAGAGTTAGTCTCCAAGAGAGTAATGCAAATGCTGGAAGCAAAATACCTACAATTTTGGATAGTAAAAGCAAAATAAAGGACTAGGTAGAATGGTCATCATCTTTTGAAAATATTCTTTATCATCCCAAGTTTTTATCTTTTTTTAATAATGAAGCAAGTGCTACTGCTATTTATGATATGGTTAATATACTCTATAAGCTGGAGGTAGAAATGTCTAAGGTGACTGCTGAGGTCAAAGCCATAACTGATGCCAAGTGGACTATGTTCTTAGAGGATTTGGATACAATAAAAAATGCCACCTAACTTGATATTGATACAAACATCACAATATGGGTGTTGATTGTAGATAGCAAGGCCTTGCCATCTAGTGATAGTGGTTAGTGCAATTAAAGAAGGTAGTTATGATTACAATTAAAAGGGTAAGGAATAGAGGAAAGACACATATGGTGATAGGAGATAAAAGAAAAATAGAATTTTCTAAGGAGATATTTGCTGACAAATGTCACCTACCAGTATTGTAACTACATCTCAAAATTTTGGTCAAGTACAAAGAATGTATTGTTGGTAACAAAAAAAGAATGTCTTTGTATTTGTTTTTGAATAGTTTTTTGACAAGTGTCCTACCATCTAAAGCTTTTTGTAATGATTTCTATAAATGGATTTCCAAGATGTGGAGTGAGGGTCCAAATTTTATGTAACTTTTAGTTGTATGCTAGGCTTGCATGTGGTCTAGTCTTCTTGATGTTAATTTTGTGATGTATTTTCTCTACAAATCTAAGAGTACATTAACATTGAAGGATCATATTGTCTTGTCCAAAATTGTTTTGAGTTTTAGATTAGTGTTGTGTGATTTTCAATGAAAATTAATACAAAGGAGAGTTACAACCATATCTATTTTCGCTAAATCTTGTCTCCATTGTTATTAGCTTGTTACCTTGAGATTGTATGAGCAAGGCTTATTCAATTTTATGCAACTAGGATAGGTTGTATATCAGTTTGTTATTGCTTTTAATTCAAGGAATTAAGTAAATGCTTCAGTAAGGTGATAGGATTTTTAGTCAGTAAGAAGAATATACATAAGAATGAGGATTAGGGTGAATTGATAATAATATTGATTGTAATACAATTGATTAGGTCAAAATTTCTAGGTAAACTCTGAATGCCTATGGATGAGGCACTAATCATTTATTTCATTTACATGTGGAGAGATCATAGATTTGCATCAAGAAAAATTTTAAAACTAAAAATAATTTTACTTTAATGTATGAAGAATTTAATAGCTGGTCAACACTTTTTTACATTTAATCTCCATGTGTTGTGGTTAATTGTTGTAACCCAAAATTCTCTGTAAATATGAGAAGAATTATGGCCAAAAAAATTGTTATAAGGGATAAATTTTATGAAAGAATATCAATGAATGAGTGAAGTTTAAAAATAATATATAGTATTGATCCCTTTTATCCCTCAGCACCTACCTTAGTTTTGCAGAACCTAAAGAATAGAAAATCCTTGTGATTTTGTTGAAGTTGGGTCTAGATCTAAAGATTTCTTAGTTGAATATAGGAAATAGCTAACCCTTAGACTAAGTGGTTCTTCATTGTCCTAGTATCAAGTGTTTTGTTTCTTGGTAGTTTTGAAACACCAACAAAGAGCATCCCACATTTTCTTTACACTATCACAACCCTTGATATCATCAAAGTGGGCATAGCTTAGGGTAGAGGCAATCCCCAACATTGCCTAGTTGTGTTCTTTCTTCTTTTTCAAATCTTCGACAGTTAGGGCTCCATTAGGATTTACATGCTCTATGATGATGGTAGATTGTGCATGATCTCCAAAACCTCCTAAGTGTAGCTTCATCAAATTTTTCTATGCAAGAAATTTATCTCTATTAAGCTTGGGTACCTCTTTTTTTGACATCTTGATATTTTTTCTTCTAGTTCCTTCAAACTAGCCCTCTTAAGTAGATGGCTCTGATACCAATTGTTAGAATTCTTTAGAATAACTGAGAGTGAAAGGTGGGATGGAGCTAAATTAGTTATCCAAGGTCCAGATGTACAAATAAAACTTTTCACAACTTAGTGAACCCATATCTATAAAACATATTCATCATGCATTCATTAGATCATACAATCACTTAAAATTGTAGGTTACTATCAAATCAACTTTGCAAAAATGTAAGCATGAAATATAATACATTAAATAACACATTTGACACAATGATTTTATATGGAAACCCAATTTGGAAAAAATCACTAGTGATGCTCTATGAAAGGCCAACCCTATTAAAGGTTACAATGCACACTGTTAAATATGACCTAGTTAGGGTATTTCAATCACCCTATTAGGAGTGAGCCTTTTAAGAGGACTTTAGATCATTCACTTGGAATGTCACCCAGTTAAAGGATTTACAATGACTGTTAGGTCAACCTTAATCCAAAAGATTTACCCTAGATTGATACAATGATTAAAAAGTAATAGTAAGTCTTGATTTGATAACAACTTACAACTCACTTTGCATATTATAGATCTTTATTTCAATGCTCCATTCTACTTGGCTTTTACAAACTTCAGCTCTAATAGCTTGTTCATCCTTCAAGAATCCATACCCTTAATCCTTCTTGCTTTGCTTGCCAATAATAGTCTCTTCTATTTGGTCACTGAATGAAGCAATACCTTAGACTCCTTATCTTCCTTAAGTTCTTGCACATGACAACCTTTTCTTTTGACCAGTCATCTCTATAAATAGAAAATTAATATCTTTTTCCATTTAACCTCTATTGTCCATTTTAGGGTTAGGTAGGATTAGGCAGGATTCAATGAATCTACCCTTCTTTTCATTTTATTCCCTTCTAGAAACTTCTCCTCCAATCCTCTTTTAATTCCCCTAAAAATGGTTCATCTTGAATTCTATGCCACCAACTCATCAAGCTTATCTTCCACATGATTCACATAATTCAAGAAATCAAATTTGTCAGCTCAAATTCATCAAATTCATGATCTTTCTCATAATGTTTTCACTTGGCATTAACTTGCTTCTAATGCTCGACACATACTACATTGCTCGACATCCACTATCAAATCACTCAGCATATACTGAGTTTTGACTTTTCTCAGCTCCAACTAATTTTTTGCTTGACTTGCACTAACTTTTCTTGACACCTACCTTGCAGATTATTAAGCTTGGTAGCTTTAATTTATTTTACTTATTCTTTTGAACTTAATCAATCTATCCATCCCTTTCAACCTTAAGTAGATAATTAATGCATTGTAACATCACTATCTTAACTGATCTTTGTACTCCTTTTCATACCATAACTCAACCTTTCCTCTCGGTGCTTTTGTTATCTCATTTGATCAAATCCTCTTCATCAATCAAACAAATGATAGTACTTAAATCATCTAAGAAATTGCCTTAGCAATGAGTAGCAATTTTGACATCAGTGACACAACAATGATTGAATCACATTCTCATACGTATATCAATCTATTTTCAACACTAGTTCCAAACATCTTAAAATAACTCACATTATGTGTATGACCATATCTGAGTTTGTAAGGTGTCTTTATTTGTTCCATTCTTCAATAGAACTTGGTTCATAGTGTAGACTATAATTCTAATGTCTTCTCTAAAAAATATTTTAGGAATTTCCCTTTTAAATTCACAATGTTCTTGCACAATCCATAATTGATTTGTTCCTTCTTTCAAAAATCCATAATTATATCTTGATTCCATACTCAACACAAAAGGTAGTGAATTCAACAGGCATAAACTCACCACCTCTATTAGATCTCAACCATTTCAATTATTTAATAGTTTATTTTTCAACTCTATCTTTATACCATTTGAACATATCAAAATCATGTGACTTTAACTTCATAAACATGAATGTCATCATCCTAGAATAATAATCTATAAATAGTATAAAATATTTGTCACCATAATAAATTTCTACTCTCACTGGTCTACATAATATTATATGCACTAATTCTATAATATTATTAGAAGTATGTGTCTTTCGTGAAAATATTGACTTGGCCATATTATTGAGCTAACATTATTTTCATATAACATTCTTAGGTTTATGCAAATTCAGTAAGCCTCTAACTCTTCTCTTTCTACTGACCTTGACCATATTCTCAAAATTGATATGACATAGCCTCTTATGTCACAACCACACATCTTTAACTTTTTCAAATAAACATGTGTCAACTATAGGATCTAGGTCAAATAGATTACCTTTTGTTTGGTCTCTAATGCATGCCATTCATATTTCCATTGTCATCATCATAAATCTTGACTTTCCCATTTTGGAACTCCAACTTGTGACCTATATTATTCAACTGAGCAACACTTAATAAATTATGTTTTAGTCCTTTCACCCAATATGCATCATCACATCTGATTTTTCATTTAACATCGATGAACCTCTACCTTTCATTGGACATGGAACATCATTCCTTAGTTTAAAAGATCCACCATCATATTTGTCAAGTTTATCAAACTTACTAATGTCTCCAATCATGTGATGAGAACATCCACTATCAATGGTCCATGCATCATTATTACTAACATGTAAAAATAATATATTTACTATCCTCATCCCTTTCCTCATTAGTGTCTTCATTCATATAAACATACACCACTTCTACTCCTTTCTCATTCTCAAGGTCTGACTCAATGTGCTCTTCTTCACCAATATAGTATGATTTCTTCCCTTTGTTCTTATAGTCTTTGTTATTTTTCTATTTTTTATTCTTCTTATCATTTATGTCACTCCTACTCTTTTAAGGACATCTTGCAATAATATGACCTACTTCATTGCATTCAAAACATATCAGAGGTAATTTACCTTTAAATTTACCTTTACCTCTCATAAATCTCCTTGCAAGCAATGATTTAGTCTCATCCAGATTATCTTTTAATTTTGACTCACTTCCATCCTTACTAATATTTTCTTTCTTTGAACTGCCAATGGTTAGTGAAGTATTTGAAAGCATTTCCAACTATATGCATACTATTATCAAAATTAATTAATTCAAATACAGTCAAACAACCAACTAAACCATCAAGAGTAAGATCATTACTAGGTATAGATCTAATTTCCTAAATTGTAGATAATTTTATAGCACAAATAGGTAAGAAATTTATGATAACTTTAATTATGAATTCTATGCCGCTAATGACTACTCCAATAACTTTTATAGTTCTCACAACTTCCTTGACTCATCTCACATGCTGCACACCAATTTCACCTTCTTTCATCCTCATGTCATCATATTTGTCTCTCAAAGTTTCTTCTTTTTCTCTCAATAAATTGTCATCTCTACCATGTACAAGTGCCAAATTTTCCCATATTTCTTTAGTAGTAGTACATTTCATAACATCATCAAACTTGGCATCATTCAAGGTAGATGCAATCTCGATCATTAAACTATTATGCTTTCTCTTCTAAGCCATCTCTTTCGTAGTTATAGGATGATTAGGAAAAACATTTGTATTGTCTAGCCAATATGTAGAATTATCTCCAATTCAAGTCAAATATATTCTCATCCTATTTTTCCATGAGGATAAATTCTCCTTTTTCATCTTTGGTACCTCTCTCTTATACATTTTTGGATCTTTAGCTCAAGTTTGAACTTATTCCTTCAAGCATTCAACTCTAATACCAATTGTTAGAAAATTGGGGGGGAGGGGGTGTTGAATAAGTTATATCTAGTTATCCTAAAATATTGCACACTTTATTACTAATTCAAATTTCATAAACTTTCATACCAATAACTCGAAGACCACATTTAGCTTCTCAAATCAAACTTGTAGAGTTTTTTCATCAAACTACTATCTCACTGTTCCTTAGTTATACTAAGTATCATAGTAAACACTTTTCTTATACTGAGTTGCAACCATAAATAGATAAAATGAAAATAAACTTTGCAACAGTACATAAGCATTTGCATATTTGACATAGATATTTAACATGGATACCTTGTAAATGGAAAAAACCACCTCGGAAGTGGAAACCCAAATATTTGACTCTTCTAGAGTGAGCTATGCTAGGATCCAACCTTATTAAAGGCTACATGTACATTTTTAATGTGACATGGTTAGAGGGTTTTAACCAAATACTATCCATACCTTATCACTCCTTGACATTTCTAAAGAGTTACCTTCTCTAAAAGACTTAGAAACATCACTAACTAATGCTACCATATAAGATTTCAAAGACTTCTTAGGTCTACTTGGTTAAGATATTTTATCTACTACAATGGTAAGAAAGTAATAATCAAGTGATCTGTTAGATTTAGAACTACCTCACTTGTTTAGATCTCTATTTCACTCTATCATCTTCTTTTTCATCTCTTATTGGCTAATTTACACACTTCCTCTTTCACTTAGCACTTCCTTTGCTTGATCTATCCACTTCACAATCAACAATAAAAATGAAATTTTTCATCAAACTACTATCTCATTGTTCCTTAGTTATACTAAGTATCATAGTAAACACTTTTCTTATACTAAGTTGCAACGTTAAATAGATAAAATGAAAATAAACTTTGCAACAATACATAAGCATTCACACATTTGACACAAATATTTAACATGGATACCCTACAAATGGAAAAAACCACCTAGGAACTAGCAACCCAAATATTTGACTCCTCTGAAGTGAGCTATGTTAGGAGCCAACCTTGTTAAAGGTTATATGCACATTTTTAGTGTGACATGGTTGGAGGGTTTTAACCAAATACTATCCATACCTTATCGCTCCTTGAAATTTCTAAAGAGTGATCTTCTATAAAGGACTTATAAAAATCACTAACTAATGCTACCATATAAGATTTCAAAGACTTCTTAGGTCTACTTGGTTAAGAGATTTTATCTACTACAGTGGTAAGAAAGTAATAATCAAGTGATCTATTAGATTTAGAACTACCTTTCTTGTTTAGATCTCTATTTCACTCTATCATCTTCCTTTTAATCTCTTATTGGCTAATTTACACACTTCCTCTGCTTGATCTATCCACTTCACAATCAACAATAAAAATGAATTTTTTCATCAAACTACTATCTCATTCTTCCTTATTTATAGTAAGTATCATAGTAAACACTTTTCTTATACTAAGTTGCAACATTAAATAGATAAAATGAAAATAAACTTTGCAAAAGTACATAAGCATTCACACATTTGACATAGATATTTAAAATGGATACCTTGTAAATGGAAAAAACCACCTAGGAACTAGCAACCCAAATATTTAACTCTTATGAAGTGAGCTATGTTAGGAGCCAACCTTGTTAAAGGTTACATGCACATTTTTAGTGTGACATGGTTAGAGGGTTTTAACCAAATACTATACATACCTTATCACTCCTTGACATTTCTAAAGAGTGATATTTTTTAAAGGACTTATAAACACCACTAACTGATGCTACCATATAAGATTTCAAAGACTTCTTAGGTCTACTTGGTTACAAGATTTTATCTGCTACAATGGTAAGAAAGTAATAATCAAGTGATCTGTTAGATTTAGAACTAACTTTCTTGTTTAGATCTCTATTTCACTCTATCATCTTCATTTTGATCTCTTATTGGTTAATTTATACACTTTCTCTTTCACTTAACACTTCCTCTACTCGATCTATCCACTTCATAATCAACAATAAAAATAATCTTGTTTATCCCTTTAAATAGTAAAATTTTCCTTCCAGAATCTTCTAGATTTTGTTGCCTAATCATGACTATACATCTCAGATTCATTGTATTTAGTCACTTGGAAAATAGTTCCACCTTGAATTTTGTGCTCATCTCCATTCTATTAGATCTACTATATTAGATCTTCATTACATTTTTCCAGTCATGGATCTTATAACTTTGACTTTATCCTTTGAACTTCTCAAACGTTCTTAATTTTCATTAAATGTAGACCTCAAATTAAATATTTTCTTAACTTGTTCTTCATGTTCATACTTGGTGAACATTACAACTTGACTTAAGCAACACATCACTCAGCTGACATTAAAATTATTCGATTAACACTAAAATTTAACTCTTCTTTGCTAGTCACTGACTGACCACTATAGTAACTTAGTTAATGCTAAAGTTCTTCATTCACCTTGCACTTTGGTTGGTGAAACTTTCCTTTCATACACATGATCTTCATCACTTAATCACAAAATTACATGATTGTTAAATAATCAAACTAACATTATATTGTTATGGTCCAACTCATTCAAGTACCCATTGAATACCATACTTATCAACTGTTAGAGCAAGTTATTTATTACTTTAGTTGCTTTAGCTCTCCTAGGGCTTTTTTTACACAAAAATTTCAAAGATTTTTTGTTTTTTTGTTTAAAAAAAAAAAAAAACCTTTTAAAATCTTCCAAAAAAGGATGCTGCATCAACAAAGTACTGACACAACAAGGATGTCAAAAAAGTATTGACATTGCAGGCCTGCTGCAAGTGCTCATGTCATCCTTTTTGGGTCAAAATTTGACACCTTTAAAACCATCATTTCTATGATTTTTTTTGTCTTAAAAAGCTATCTATGGTTTTTTGGCCATATATTTGTCGCACGGATGTATTTTTTTTATCCAAAAAATGTGTTGGAAAGCTAGTCCCAAGATGAAGACATTGGTGTAGTTTTTTTTGGTTTTGATGTAGTTTGGTTACCTATTTTAGCAGTCAGAGTTGGATGTTCTATTTTGAATTCTAGGAGGCATATCTTGAGCATCTGATCTCTGATTTGGGACTTCTTTATATCGTTGGAAAGCTATTTTTGCACTCTTTTCAGTGATGCTAGTTGTTGTTCTAGATTCTACTCTAGGCACATTCTATTCAATCTTCTACATTTTTGAAGGTTGGTGGATATCCTGGCTGTTTTAGGTCCAGAGATCAATTTTGTTGCTTCATATGCTTTATTTTGGGCTTTACTATCTTTTGTATCAGTCTTATGTCTTTTCTAATCATTGTTGATATCATTTTTAAGCATCTGTATGCAAACACACTAAGATAAAGTTCCACTTCTTGCATTTTGGGATCCTTTTCATCATTGTGATCCATTGTACTCATACTATTTTATAAAGTGCCATGGGGAGATAGTTGATTGCCATTTAGGCCCTCTTCCTTTGTCAAGTGAGTGTCCCTTACATGAAATTAGCCCCATCATGTGTCAATGACATTTTTCTTTATAGGTGTCTGTACCTCACTCTTGATGTGTCTAGTTCCTGTGTTGTAGGAGATTTTTGGCCCACCTTTTTAGTTGCCTGTCACCTCACCCCATCTACATTAAGGGGGGGTAATTTTTTTGGTTCTAATTCTTCCTTGGTTTGATGGTTCATTAGTGTGAGCTATGTATTTAGTACTTGATCCTATATACTAGGCGATTGTAGTGGCTGGCTACCTATGCATTTCGGTGAGATGGATCATCTATGATATAGACACACTCGATTCGTGCCTTCTATTTCTAGTGAGGTTCTACAGATCAACAATTTATTTTTGACAAAGTTTGTGGCTTCTTCATGCTTCAGTGGTTCTCTTCATGATCTCTCTTTATTCCTATCTTCTGGAACATTCTTTGCTATCTCTTTTTGAAGTAGGGTTTTTCCCATGTGGTTTTCTCTATTTCTCTGATTCATAGAGATTTTCTTGTATTGGGTACCTAATTAGGCCTTGTTGCCAGGATCCATTTTCCTACTTTCATAGCTTTGCTAGGTTAGCTTCCTCCTAAGCTTCGCTTAAGGGGGGATGTTAGAGTAAGTTATTTATTACTCTAGTTGCTTTAGCTCTCTTAGGTGCATATGATTAATATTTTATATTAATTATAATGCACAAACCTAGTTTTTTTTTCCTTTAGATTTTTGTTCATCTTAAAAGGTTGAACTTTTGTATTCTTGTTTTCATAACTTAGAATACATTTTTTGCTCTCATATTCCTGAGAACTTCTAAGCTCTGCTTTTTTCATTTTATAGTTTCTCTTCATTGTACGATATTTGCATGTAGGTGTTCTTGAGGATTTTTTAAGTTGGCTCTCTCAACTTCTACATCAACTCTTTCATTGTCATACTTTCTTTAAATCCTCTTGATCAATAAAATGAAACAATACTCTAGTGAATTAGCATAATGTCTAACCAAATAAGGCTTGACATCAATGACAAAATAATAATTAGTGTAACTCCTTTACATTAAACAAGAACATTATTAGTTGGGACTAGCAAGAGTTACAAAGAAGAATTCTTTTGGGCCAATAACATGGACACCAAAAATGATGCAAGAAGGGATGAAAATCTAGGGCCAAAGGCAAACCTAACTATCTAAACATCTTATAGAGTAAACACAATAGAAGAAAAAAACACAGAGAACAACACGAAAGAGAGAAGTAATAGAAAATACTTTATTAATTCATCAAATCATCCACATACATGCCCGATTGTGAATCCTTTCAAGTTACGACCAACAATATTTACAAAATTTTAGACTTAGTCAGATCCTTAATTTTGACTTCTAGCTCCCTTAACTTCACACTCTATCAAGACTCTCTTCCTCTCTCTTAACCTAAACATATTTACCTCTACTTATACTTGCCAAAATAGATTACAAAAGATTATATATTATTACATAATAGAAGGCCAACCTTAAAATGGTCTGCACACATCCCAAGACAAGATCCTTGCATTAAATTCATGACCCAAATTAAATACATAAGTTATATCATACTAGGAACTAATCATAGACAAAATTTATTAAAGAAGGAACTAAGTATTAGCAAATGCAAAGACAACTCAAAAAATGAAGGAACACTTGGACAATAGTGTAAAACTAGGCCAACACTGAATAAATTGACAACACTTGCAGCTTGGTAACTACTAGAACCTGACATTAATAGGTAGACTTAATAAAGATGAGAAAGATAAAAAGACAACCCAAGATGCTCTTGCATTAAAAAATAATTAGTTCCACCATATCATAAGAAACCAAGACTATACAAGACCACTGGTATGAATAATAGCACATGTACAACACAACATATAATAACATATAGAAGAATAGAGATACAAATAGAAGAATGTATATGCTAGGTTCAGTTACTTTATCCTCTTGTGCTAATGTAGTGACAAGGATCATCTAAATAAATCTTAGCAAAGCATATAACAAAAATAACAACACATGAGAAAAAAACATGGGGGAAAACACAATATAAAATCACAAAGAATACCATGCTAAATGAGGTCCACTTCAAGCATTTTGTGTGCCCCCAACCCCTTCTTAGTCCGAAATGTTAGAGAAAGGATGACAACTTACAAGAGGAGAAAAATCCAACATAGTAGGAATCACAACTAGATCCAAGCAAGGACTCTAGTGGAAGTCACTCTAATTAGCACTACAAGTGATTGTGAGCTGCGTAGAAAGCATGTTAGGAAAATTATAATCCATATCAATTAATTCTTCATCACTACAAACATGTTCATCATTAAGAGTATCTTCTATATCTAGATTAATAGAATAAAAAATATGAACATAATCATTATGTTTATCCATTTGCATATTTTTACCTTGATTAGCTTCTTCTAAAGGATCACACAAAGTTTGACCAAGGGAAGGTAAATATTGAGATGAAGATGTTAGTTTAGAAGTAAGAGAATGAACCTTAGCCTTATCTTTAGCTTGACAATTCTTGTGATGGTAATGGGTATG
This sequence comes from Cupressus sempervirens, assembly GCA_028749045.1. Lineage (NCBI taxonomy): Eukaryota > Viridiplantae > Streptophyta > Pinopsida > Cupressales > Cupressaceae > Cupressus > Cupressus sempervirens. The sequence goes on along the minus strand of CM053792.1, from coordinate 171,910,382 downwards.
TTGGTTACAAATGGTTTTTTGAGATAATCTAGAATGATTAGGATCAACTACCGTAGGTTCCAAAGAGGGAAAAACTACAAGTTCAAGAATAGTAGCCAAAGTAATAGATAAAGAAGGTAAAATAGGTTTAGAAGTTTTTATTGATGGGACAAACAAAGTAGGAAAGATAGGTACAAGAGGTTCACCCTTAGGAAGGCTAAGCTTAGGAATCTTGTCTACCTTTTATTTTTTATAGGAGCAATAAAGAGGATCGATATGAGTAGGTGGCTTTTCAGGAAGAGATGACCAATAAACATTGATCTCAACAAATCTACATGACACAAAGGTTTATAGAGGGAATGGTTAACGATAACAATTTCTCCATTACAGGGAAATCTAATGCATTTATGAATGAGAGAAGCTAAAAATTGCATGGAAGAAAGCCATGAAATACCATGCTTAACTTGAAATTAATTTGAAGTAGGAATATCAACAACGGTAGTATAAATAACCCTATGGGAAAGAGTGATAAGAAGAGTTATAGAACCCTGAGGAAAATAAAGAAAATCATTACAAGTTTGAATCCACATATAAGATGTATCATATGAATTTTTATGTAGTTGTTTTTTATAATGGTACTTTTCACTAATCACATTAATAGTGGAAGAAGGATCAATAAAAACACCATGGGAAGGAATATGACCAACCATAGAATTAATGTAAAGGGGATCATTAGCTTCCTTAGACATGTCAGACTAACTAAAGGTTATAGGAGGTGGTTATTTAGGTTCAAGTGGAGATGAAATTGGAGATTGAGGTTGATGTGTAACATGATTAACCACATGATTAGTTTCTTCTATCTTATCATCATAACAATGTTAGATGAAGAAGGTTTATTGATGACATTTGTTAAATTTGAAGGCAAAGAATCAATATAAATTTGTAAATTCTAACTAGGAGGTGTAACATATTTATTCATACTATTAACTTGAGCATCAATAGATATAGAATTAGAATTAATAAGGTCCTAAGTATCATGACTAGGTTGATGAAGGCACTGAAAAGAAAGCATTTGAATCAAATGAATTAGGCATTGGTTTGCTAGTTTCAATAGGATGGATAGGAGGAAGTTTAATAATTCCAACATGAATCAATTTAATCATCATCTCCAATAAAGGTTTAAATAATAGAGTGTACTTATAATTGATATGATACATAGAGAAAAAATTAGTCTTAGCTTTAGATGTAGTAGCCACTTGATGAAAAACTATGTTAGTTGACTTGATTTTGATGAAGTTGTTAGGTTTAGAGAACTTATTTGGATGACTAATTAAATCAAGCTTGTGTAGGGGGAAATATGAATCAAGGAGATAAACCCTAAGTTCATCACCTAAGATCACACCTCAAGGGGATGAGTTCAACGGAAGGGATACTTTCAAACCAATCATCAAAGGTGTGCAAGCTTAGTATGTCAATGCAATCCAAATTATACTAAAGCATCAACTCAAACGAAAATCTAAGTCTTATGAAGATAGTTAAAAGAACACACTAAGCCCTTGATATCCTAATTAAATACTTTATATTTATGCAATATATGCAATCTAAAGATATCAAATATTAAATTGGCAAAGATAGGTAAAGGACTTATTGTTGGAAACTGTAATTGGAAAAATTATTGTGTTGTCATTGATATCAAATCTATTGATAAGACAATTTTCTATCTGATCTAAATGTCATATCTACTTGATTGATGAAGAGGATTTGAGAATTTTTTCATAACAAAATAATCTACAAGAAAAATTGAGATATGAAGAGGAAACTACAAATGGACATTCAATTAGTTAGACTTTAAAGTGATTGTTTAATTCATGTTGATAGAGGAGAAGATAATAATATTCAATTCTTGATAGTATAAGAAAAGATAGATCACTTATGTAGATTTGACCAAGAAATAGAGTAAAAGAGTAAGTAATTTTGGTGTACGTTCCAAGTGATGCTAGTGTCAACGAAGCCATAGTAAGTGCTAAGAAAATCTAGTGCTAACCAAGCATTGATATTGACCAAGTGACAGTGTTGATGCAAAATGAGAAGTTCTATAGTAATCAAGAAATTTAGTGATGATTGGGTTTCAGAACTTAGTGTTGGCCAAGGAACAATAACTTAATTGTTTGCAAGGAATAGTAATTTCAAGCTAACTAAGTTGATTTATTGGGATATAGAAAATGTGTTAAAGATAAGGATCAACAAGTTGGATCATTTAATTCTAGGAGAGGATTAGGTAAATGATCTAAGAGATAAATTCAAGGAGAATTTCATAGAAAAGAAGAGATAATAGAATGGAAATTAGATACATTGTATTTGATGGACTGAATCATGACCCCTAAGATCTACGGTGGTTATTAAGAGGAAAAATATTAGAACTATCTATTTAAAGAAGTATAGAGGCTAAATTTTAGTATGTGTGCATAGAAGAGAATAGAGTAGAGAAGCTTTATACATGTGAAAGAGTTCTAGATAGTTGGAGCTATTACTGATGTTGTTGACTGGAAAATCTAAGCAGAAGGTTTAATTGCATCGAAGAGAAGTGTATGGTGATTTCTTGAAGATTTGCCAAGGAAATATGAAATTGAGATGACAATGGAGGCTAGCTAGTGAATCAGTATGAGGAGCTGAATAGAGATATGGACATGTAAAGTGAATTGTCCTAAATAGATCAAACGTATTGTTACTTTCTAAACATTATGAATAGTATTTGAAATCCTTTAATCAAGGTTGACCTAACAGTCATAAGGGCATAACAACCTATGTAAATCCTTTAACTAGGTGGCATTCTAATGGAATGTTCTATAGTCCTCTAACAAGGCCACTCTTAATAGGGTAATTAAATCATTTAATAAGGTCACATTTAATAGTGTATATTGTAACCTTTAACAAGGTTGGCTTCTAACAGGCTCATTTTAGAAGAGTGAAAATCAGTGACATGTTGCTGGTGGTTTTTCCCAAATTGGGTTCTCCACACAAAATTCTAGTGTCAAACTTGTGTGGATGTTATTGTGATGCTTTATCAATTTAATTTTACATTTTTCAAGCCTATTATTTTAATAATAGTGGACAGTTAGTTAATGTTGCTAATAGTTTACAGTAGAGGCCAAGCCATGGAATGATAAGATCTAATTTTTTTTGTTCAATTGGTATATATGGACCTTGGATAACTAATTCACCCCCCTCAGTTATTCTAAATATTCTAACAATTGGTATCAAGCATTCATTCTTGTAGAGAGAATTTTTTAGGTACACAATGCTAAAGATCATGACATACAAGAGAGAGGTACCAAAGTTGAATAAATAATTTTTTCCTAATTGACAAAAGTTGATGAGGCTGCATATAGCTAGTATTGGTGATGTTGTGTGGACATAAAAATAGTTCCTCTCACTACTCAACAACTAAAAGAAAAGCAAGAACATAATCAACCAATGTTGGAGATTTCTTCAGCCCTAAGCTATGCTAAGTTTTATGACCTAAAGGAAGCAAGAATTCAAAGGAAATGTAGGATAAACTAAAGACCATCTATGGAGGAGATGATGATGTCTTGAGACCCAAATCATAAAGCCTAAGAGGTATGTTTGATGAAATGAGAATGGTAGAAGGTGAGAGCATAATACAATATTGTACAAGAATCGAAGAAGTTTTCAATGCAATCAAAGGAGAAAATAGAAAGATTGAAGATGAAGCAATAATTAGCAAGGTATTAAGAACTCTACTTCCCATTTATGCTATTAGAGTTTCTACAATACACGAGCTAATATGTACACTAGGTAATAACCTAACTCTGGAAGGTGTGATTGGTAGGCTTACTATTTTTGAGATGTCTAATTTTGATAATTACACTCCTACTACTATTGAATCTTCTTTTAAATCACAACTAGTTCATAGCAGGAAAGGAAAAGGAAAACATGTGAAACATGATAGTGATACTTGTGATGATGAAATTGATGAACTTGAGGTAATGATAGCTAGGAGATTTGGAAGAGGCAAAGAAAAATACAAAGGTAAACTTCCTATCATATGTTTTTTATGCAACAAGGTTGGTCATATTACTACAAGGTATCCTGACAGAGAGGAAAAGGATGAAAGAAAAGAGAGTAAGTACACAAGAAGAAGAGATGATCAAGATTTCAAGAAGAACAAGGACTATAAGAAAAATGTAAGAAATCTTGTTATATTGTTGAAAAATAAATTGATAGTGAGTCTAAAATTAATGATGAAGAGGTAGTCTATGTTGCTATGAAAGAAGATTCTAACAAAGATGAAAAAACTACTTTAATTCCTTATGTGAAAGAAAGTGATACATGGATAATTGATAGTGGTTTCTCTAATCACATGACTGGTGATAGAAGAAAATTTTAGGACATTATACTATACAAAGGTGGCAGTTTGAAATTTGGTAATGATGTTCCATTTCTTGTGAAAGGTAAAGGGATATTTTAATTAATTGATAAGATCAAATGTGATAATGTTTATTATGTTAAAAGACTTAACTATAATTTTTTGAGTATTTCATAGTTAAACAAATCATACTATAGAGTTAAATTCCATCATATAAAGGACAAAATATTTGATGATGATGGTAAACTAATTAGAAGTGGTGATTGTTATCTCTAGAAGTTGTACCTAGACTAGATTCTAACTTAGTCAACTTTGAGTAACATGGAAACACTCCTAGGTAGTGGGTGTACCAAGGTTTGGATTGAATCTCTGGGTTATAGGTTGGTTCCTTATGATGTTCACCTTTGTATTTCTTGAAACTAGAATTAAACTTGATGGGGAAAGGGATAGGAAGATTGCTTGAAAGAAAATGCCAAAAGTAAAAGAGGTGATGCACCAAACATTAATGCAAGCATATTATTGGAATAACATGATGAAACACTTCTAAATAGCTAAAAAAAGCACAATGTTGATCAATGGGAACCCATACATAACTATTTCATAAGGAGGAAATCACTTTAGACAAGAGGCTAACAAGAATGATAATATTCACAGCTAACTATATAAGATAAAGTAAAGACTCATGACTTATGACGTACATGAATACATCCCAAAACTCCCCTTTTAAATAAAACTAAGACACATACTCAGGGATTCAAAAAAAATCACAAAAGTTATATCAAATCAGTAATTCAAGTAGCAGAGATACAACAAGAACTCATGAACTATTCCTTTATTCATATTTCTAAGGTAGTTCCACAACATTCCTCCAGACTAACTGTAAGAAAAAATGTAGAAAAAGATATGAAAGACTTCAAAGAGATCATGACAACATCAATTTTTGCAAAAAATACCCTAAGAATTCAACCAGCCAACCCATTTTTCCATAACTTGGAAATCCTTAAAAAGAGAATGATTGCAACAAGCTTCATATGGGAGGGGAACATGTCAAAAAACTATTGGAAGAATACATATATTTTTAGAAAATTACATCTTGCATTTGCCATTTCTGTATTTAGGTAAAACTAGGAAGATGGCTTAAGATATTCACCAGGTGATATCTATTGCAGGGACCCCTTTAATTGAATCTATTCCTTCCACTCCCTCTAATCATGAAACACTTTACTAAAATCCAATATGCATATCTTCTTCTATGATTTAAAGTTTGAAACTATCAATTTTCACCACTTTTGTTCAAATCCTAACTGATTATCCACCAAAAGCCATGTGTCATTATTTGATAGGTAGGGTTCACCACCTTTCGCATCCTCATAGCTATATTTTGTTATGATCAAGTTGACTTGTGATGAGGTGATGATACAATGTTACGATGGAGAAGAAACCCTGTGTATCATCTTTGGAGTGGAGTAGTAGCCTTATGATCTTACAATTGTTAGAAAATTTCCTCATATCATAGTAGTGTAAGCCCATGAAAATGGTTCTACAACCATAAAAAAGGGGTATCATAGCATCTAAACATGATTTTTTGCTTCATATGACCCCACAATCACCTTTTCCATTCACTAGCATAGCATCTTATCTTCCTTAAGATTTCCCTACAATCTTATGACAAGACACAATCATAACTTTGGGACTTCAGAGGATCAAAAGTCTTGGCCTTAATTGTGACATTGCAACCCCATCATTTTGTCTTTACAATCTCCCAAAAAATTGTACTTCATAACATCAGAACCCAAACTTTTTACTCTTGTGATCTAATGATAGGGCACAATTGTAGCATCAGAATATCAGGGTGTCAAAAGACTTTGGCCTCATCATAGCATCACAGGCATTATTTATCCTTCTTACAATCTTATGATCATTCTTTGATTTTTACCTTTGCACCCTTGCTAAAGAAACCCTATAATGTCACGATGCTTAATCTATTGTAAGATCAAAACTCATTCATTGCACCTCATTATTACTTATGATCCTATAACTACATGATCTCACAATCATATGACTAGACAATGTCTTCTCTACCATGGCTTTGGAGACTTCATAATTTCCCTTCATGACCTTATGATCATGGCTATCATAGCATCTTATCTTCCTTTAGACTACCATACAATCTCATGATCATAGTTTAGCAAAAATCTTCATAGGTTTGACAACTTAGCATTTGACCCTAACAATCTCATGACAAGACATAGTCATAGCTGTAAGGAAACTTGGCAACAAAGAATATAACCATTTCCACATAACCCATAATAGATTTAAAATAAACACAGAATTAAAATCCACATGCAAGAGAATAGACAACATACCCACAAAATTGTGACACAAGATATACCCTGGGAAACCCTCATTGAGGGAAAAACCCAGCCTCAAAAAGCATCCATCATCATGTATTATTCAGCAAAAATACCATTGCCATACAACCATGGAAACCTTCATGGCCATAGCCACAACTGAGCAAACTATGTGAACAAGCATGAATCCACACATCCCATGCCATGCTTCCAACCTTCACAAATGCTCCCTTGGCTAACCTGTCAAGCCTTGTCCCGCTCGACTCTTGCCTTTTGTCTTCTTGTCACTCTTCCTCTCTCTCTATACAACAACTACCCTTGTGGCTGCTTATATAGTAGCAAGTCCCACAAAACCACCAAGTGGTATTACATAAACCATGTGCTAAAACCATGTGCTACCTAACCCACTGACCCCACATTTAATATTGGGAATTTAATTCTTTTCCCAATATTAAATAATTACATGAAATATTATCACAATGTTACAATACAACTCATCAAGAATATTCTATGGGAATCTTTACATGTTTCACATCCATCTAGGTACAACATTACATAATAAAAATAAAATAATAAAATAACAATATTATGCAATGTGTGCAACACCCATTATCTCAACAATCTCCCACTTGTTGTATACATTGCATAGGGTCAATCCGTAGCCACATAAATGAACAAGGGAACAATCCCTCCTAGCACATCCACCATCATGGATCAAAATACACCAAGTGCTCCATCCTGGTACCCTCAACAAAATCAAAGTATCTAGCATCTCGAACATGAATGATCTCACCTCCTATTATGCCACTCCCACTGGACATACATAGAAGCCATCCAAAGAGAAAACCACCCAACCTGTCACATTAGAAGATCATAAAATCCTGTACCAACTAAAATTCCAAGCACAAAAAACCTGATCCAATGGTAATCACATGTATCCGTAGTTGTCAAAATATCCATAGCTGAAATAGCACCCACAGCAAAGTGCCAAACCCATCCAACTATCCATACCTCAAAGGTATAACAAGTGAATCTCATATCACCGACATATCCAATCTATAACCTGCAATCACAAGCCTCAAGAGCAATACCTGCCACATATATACCAAGAAGCTCCCACTGCAAAAGATAATGTCAAATCTATAACCAATCCACTCAACACATCTCAAAGAAGTGAATCCATGTAGTATCAAGGACATCCACAATACATAAACTAATATCCTGCAAGAACAACTCTCCAATGCTCTCCCAAGTTCACCATAACCAACAGAGGAAAGAGATAAAGGAATAACCATGTCATCTCTCACATGACATACATGAGCACAAACCAGTGATCACAATCTCCAACCAATCTCAAATCCAATGTAGGCAAAATTGAACATCCAAGAAGATAACCAAGACTGGAGAAACCATGCAAATCATAACCTGTATCATGTCCTTCTACACACACCTCTAGATGTAAACTGTGCAAGTATGATCTCCTCCATTAAACCCCAACAAGAAGCCTCAACAACACCCAAACCATACCATATAACTCATCATGAATGTAAGCCTCTCACAAGAAGATCAAACTCATAAAACCATTCCTAAACCAAGGAATAACCATTCCTAATCCAAGGAATATGCCCAATATAAAACCATCTCCCAAACTCAACCAGCATAACAACATATGCACATGGAGATAACCAATGCTAAACCATCTCTCAAATGAACCCTCCAGAACTAACTCATGTACCATAGCTCAAGATCCATATCCATGAAAGACAAGCATAAATATAATGCAACTGAGAGAAAATAATGGGCTATACCTCTCAAGTAGCAAACCGCCGAGTAGACCAAGAGTGGGGAATGAGAATGCTCATCAAGATACCCAAGTCTCCAACCAAGACTCATCTAAGAACAATCTCCTCTCAAGTTCATATCAGGTGATTGCCCCTCGGACTTCCTGCTGAAACCATCAACTGTCCCAACAAATACTTCTCTAATCCAAGAGAAATCAGCGTCACCACCGTTTCTAAGTATCCATGAGCACCTATAACCAATCAATCCATGCCAACTCCAAATGCAACATAGCAATATCATGAAGTATCCAGCTTATGATTAGTGTACTCAATACCAAGAAACTAAACCAAGATCAATGCCAAAGTTCCAACCATGGCCTTAGGAACATAAACATGACAACATGATCTTACCATCTCAACTAAAGAGATAACATGCTCCATATGAACACACTATAACATGTCACAACTCTAAACGCGTATCAAGAGTATACCATGACATAATAATGAAACCATCCTCATACCAAGGATAACATGCCAAATTAAAGCATAAACCACACCTTTGCCAAGAACCCTGTGAGTCCTCAAGATGCAATCATCTCCACACACCATGAAGAAAACCATCTCCACATACCAGGAAGAACCATCTCCACATACCATGAAGATAACCAAGAACTCCATGAGTCCTCAAGATCTAACCATCTTCAAACACCATGAAGATAACAAGTGCACCATGCAAATGTCAAAGATGCTTCTGCAGCAACAGGATCTAAGACCTCCAACATTTGCAAACACTCAATAAATATATCAATGCCAACAACTCCCACTCAACTATGGTACCAAGTCACCTATGGCATCATAAAATCCATCCTCTCCAAACCAAGAAGATATAAACCAAACCAGGAACTAATCCTGCACTGTCACCCCATCACTGTCACAAGCTCCCACTAAACCATGTATCCAAACTATCCATGACATCATGATGAAAAAATCCATCCTCTAACCATGAGAATCAACCAAGGCATTAAACCATCAAAGAACTCAAAGTGCACATCATGAGCTCCTCAAAAAAAAACTAAATAACTATGATCCTCAACCAAGAAGATATACCACCATAACTGAATCAAAAAATCCAAGCTAATAAACATCAAGGATGTACCTGTATATCCAATCATGTCATGCCAAAATCCATGACACCATGATCACATCCATGAATCGAGCATCTGGCTCTCAAAGTGTCCAACCTGTCAGCATAAAATAGTCAACCACAATCCTCCACCATGACTGTACCTGGTAACAACATCTCATCCCTTCTACATGAAGAAAATAGTAAATCATGTGACTTAGGGCATAGACAACCCAAATCCAAGCCACTAATTTGAATATGCATCAATAATGAAAGATCAATGAGCAAAGACAACCCATAACCAAGCTATAAATACAACCTGTAAGTATAGACCGCTTACAACACTGCACAACTTGTAGATCCAACAAGCCATCATGCATATCCAAACCAAACACTGATAACCATATCATCATGAGACCAAACTTGAGTATACAATGACATCAAAACTTAAATCTCCAATGCCATAAACTCACAATGTTACCATAGTCAAAATATATCTATAAACTGTTCAGATCAATATATCAACAAATAAATCATGCCAAACTTGCACCAAATCTGAACTAATGTGTAGAGCTCTCCAAGAACTTTCCGTTGACTACTCGAAGTCCAAAATCTGACTCCGTATGCCCAAGTTATGCCCTAATCCGTGCTCAAAATAAATAAGATCTGACTTTAGGGCTCTTAAAACCTGAAAAAAATTTAAAATCACAGAACCAAACCTACACCATGTTGTAGTGCTCTGAATTAGCTTTCCAACGCCTATAAGAACTCTGAAATTCGATATTTTGAGAGAAAGTTATGGCCATTTTACTAAGACAGTCTTTTTACCATTTTCAGTACGATTTTTCATTTTTAATTTTTTTTTCAGTGACGAAAAATTCCGACGGGATTAAATTTGACGGCCATCATGGGCTGAAACCAAAAAATTCTTTCATTTCCTCTGAACATGGCCAAACTAGGGCATATTATATATCAAAATTTATAGAAATGTCGACCCGGATCCAATGGTGAGGTTTGTTTTTGCCCAGGAGGTCATTTCTGCAAGCTACCCCCCAAAACTCTCATTTAAATGAAGACATTCAAAAAACCTTTTTATCCAACAATTTCACATGCCCAAATATTTTAACATCCCATCATAATAGCAAACCCAAAACCCTCAGATCTACAATAAATCATTCATATATCTTGCCCTTTCTTTTATCCTCTCATGCATTCCCATGGATTCAATCTAGGGTTACAATAATAAAACCATAGCTCTGATACCACTTGTAAGGAAACTTGGCAACAAAGAATATAACCATTTCCACATAACCCATAATAGATTTAAAATAAACACAGAATTAAAATCCACATGCAAGAGAATAGACAACATACCCACAAAATTGTGACACAAGATATACCCTGGGAAACCCTCATTGAGGGAAAAACCCAGCCTCCAAAAGCATCCATCATCATGTATTATTCAGCAAAAATACCATTGCCATACAACCATGGAAACCTTCATGGCCATAGCCACAACCGAGCAAACTATGTGAACAAGCATGAATCCACACATCCCATGCCATGCTTCCAACCTTCACAAATGCTCCCTTGGCTAACCTGTCAAGCGTTGTCCCGCTCGACTCTTGCCTTTTGTCTTCTTGTCACTCTTCCTCTCTCTCTATACAACAACTACCCTTGTGGCTGCTTATATAGTAGCAAGTCCCACAAAACCACCAAGTGGTATTACATAAACCATGTGCTAAAACCATGTGCTACCTAACCCACTGACCCCACATTTAATATTGGGCATTTAATTCTTTTCCCAATATTAAATAATTACATGAAATATTATCACAATGTTACAATACAACTCATCAAGAATATTCCATGGGAATCTTTACATGTTGCACGTCCATCTAGGTACAACATTACATAATAAAAATAAAATAATAAAATAACAATATTATGCAATGTGTGCAACACCCATTATCTCAACAATAGCTTCAGGACTTCAGAGGATTAGAAGTATTGGCCTTTACCATAACATCGTGGCCCCATCATTTGGTCTTTATGATCTCCTAACAAACTGGACTTTGTAACATCAAGGCCCAAAATTTTTACTCTTGTGATTTGATGATAGGGCACAATCATAGCATCAAAAGTCTTTGGCCTTATCATAGCATGCTTCATTTATCCTTCTCACAATATTACAATCATGGTTTTCATAGCATCTCAAGTCCCATTTTTCTATCTTATGATCTTTTGAACAAGGAAATGTCGCAATATCAAGCCTCCTTTTTTTTAAGCTTTACAATCCTACAGAATGAGAAAAACCTTACAATGTCATAATCATATGATCACACAACAATCATATCATCTTACCCTTCAATCTTTTTCCTTAAGATCTTACGATAGGTGCATATCGTAAGATTGTAACCCCATTTCCTTATTGTGACATCTCACCTTTAAGACTTGGAACTTCAGACCCTGTTGTAGCATCTTCAACCTACTTCTTTCATCTTGTGATCTCATGACACAAAAGACATCATAATATTGTAACCCTTTCTTTTTGGCTGAATGTTATTGAATGCATGCATTCTTCATTTTTCAACCAATAATCCTTTGATAGCTAAAACTTCCCTTCTTTACAATCATGCAATGCTATGATAGGCCTAAGAAAATCACACCATCACAACTTATTCTTTGACTACTCCATTGCATAGAAATGTCAAATGAATCATACTTTCATGTATCGATGACTTTAAGTAACTCATTCAAAAAGTGACCCTACCACTTTTGTTGATTCTTTGCCTTCTCCTAAAGATGTGTTGTGTGGCTGCTTATGATTCATCATTCCTCTACTCTGGCTCCACCCTTTGAGTCAACCAGGACACATGTCTCCTCTCTGCCACTTTGTAGGATTAACTCAAGATGGGTCTTAACTCCTTATGGCTATGCAAGCATGAAGAATCACATGTTCATGGCTTTAACCATGGGTTTTTCTTAACTCTATGTGACTTCATGATCAAGGACATTTTTGTTGCTTCACAACTTATCTCTTGACCTTAACATTTAATCCTTTGATCAAGCAACTAGCCATTAAACCAACTACTTCCTTCCTTAGCACATCATTTCCACTTGAAACTTTAACCTAGCTATTAACCTTGTGATCGGGTGATATAAGATTTTTCACTTTCATGATCTCAAACTAGGGTCAGAGCTTACCACTTGCAATTTTGTGAACATGGCTTTTGTGACATCACCATCCACACCCTAAGTTAGTGTTAACTTCTTGTGATTGTGTGAACATGGATTTAACTATTCTAAATGATTGCATCAGACTGTTGCCACTACTTTGATGATCAAGCCATAACCACTTGAGATCATGCAAACATAGATCTATGGCAAGATCATGACTTAAACATTGAGAAATTTTTTTATATTAAACATAAGATTTGTGAACTCAAAGGGTTAGTAATCCTAGGGATATAGGAGATAAAATGTGATTGATCCTTTTACATATCCCTCTCACACATGTATGGAATTTAATGAACCAAATATAAGAATGTGGATTATGTTTACCACCCTAGATGAAAAGAGACTAGTCAACATCTCTACCCATTTTTGTATAGTGATGAAAAAAAGGTAACAATGATCAAATAAGAGGTAACTTGTTCTACCTAAATTTATCTTATGAGACATGTTTGTTTGTACAATATGAAGATATTTGGTTTTATGTCATGTAACTTTGACAATTTAGTTGGCATTACAAAAATGAAAAGAGTAAGAGGTTTTCCAAAATTGAAGAAACCTAACAATGCTATGTGTAAACAATGTCAATTTGGAAAAATGACAAGGTCTAGTTTCAAGAGCAAAACATATTCATTTGATGACATTTTGGAATTGATTCATACTGACTTATGTGGACCTATTGGAGTTTAAAGCTACTATGGAGACAAATATTTCATTCTATTTGTAGATGACTACTCTAGAATGATGACTGTGATGTTTTGTAAAGAAAAATATGATGCTTTTCAACTATTTAAGTGGTATTTGGCCAAAGTTGAAAAGGAGACAGGGAAGAGTCTAAAGTGTTTGAGATTTAACAGAGGTGGTGAGTTCATTTCCAATGATTTTAACACATTATTCAATGATAGAGAAATCAAAAGATAGATGTCTACACCTAGGACCCCTCCTTAGAATGGAATAGCTAAAAGAAGGAATAGATCAATCATGGATTGTGCTAGAACACCAATGATGGAGAAGAATATGTCATAGAAATACTGGAGAGAAGTTGTAAATACAACTATTTATACTCTGAATAGAGTACAAGTCAAGAAAGGTACAAATGCACCTAATGTGAAATATTTCAAATCCTTTGGAAGTAAATGTTACACACTTAAAGACAAAAGGAATGGAAAAAAGTGGTGAAGATATAATCCTAAGATATTCTACCAAGAGTAAAGATTATAAGTTTTTGAATTCTAACCCTAAAAAAGTTGTGAAAAGTGTAAATATGAAAGTTGATGAATACACATAGAGAAATGAAGTTGAATGTAAGATAGAACCTAAAGATTATAGTTCATTCATATATGTGAATGATAGTGTTCCAAAAACTCTACCTGAATAAGAGATCAAAGCTACAAATCCTTAGTAGACTAGGAATGTTAAGTCACAACAACCAATTGCCAAACAACAGATTGTAGGTGCTGATCAACACTAGTTAAATGATGTCGAGTCATAGAAAGAGGAAGCCAAACAATAGGAAGGAAATTTTGAGTGTGTAGAATTTGAACTAGAATCTAAACAAGTGAGAGACAATGAGCTTGAAATTATTTTTCAAGATGAACCTATTGAAGAAAAAAGAAGGAAAGCATAGGTGTTAGAAAGATATCATGCACCTAAAAAAATCATTAAAGATAAAGAGTATGGCGTAATGACAAGAAAAAGACTTAGAAGTGATACATGCTTACTTTGTGAGTTTGAGTCTCAATTATGAGAGATGCTTTGGAGAATGAAGATTAGATACAAGCTACAAATGAAGAAATTGAACATATTGAAAAAAAAAAAAACATGGTTTCTAGTACCTAGAATTAAAGAAAAAAAATATTATTGGAACAAAGCGGGTATTAAAAAACAAGCTGAATGAGAAAGGTGAAATCATAAGGAATGAAGCTAGATTGGTATACAAAGGATATGCACATGAGGAAGGTGTTGAATATGGGGAAACATTTACCCCTATAGAAATATTAGGAGTTAGAACTCTGCTTGCATATTTTTCTTATAAAGGATTCAAGGTATATGAAATGGATGTCAAATCCACATTTCTAAATGGAATACTTGAGGAAGAAGTATACATAGAACAACTTGAAGGATTCTAGGACCCTAACAAGAAGAACATGGTATGAAAGTTCCACAAAGCTTTATATGGTTTGAAATAAGCCCTAGGAGCATGGTATGAAAGAATACATAACTATTTGTTGAAGATTGGTTTTGAAAGGAAAAATGATAATAACAATCTATATTTAAAGATTGGAAAGAAAAATGAGGTATTCTTATCTAAATTTTTTATTGAATATATATTAATTTGCTGAAAGGAAGCATTATGCAAATCATTCACTAATGAAATGAAGAAGGAATTTGAAATGTCAATTTTTGGTGAGAACATATTCTTTCATGGCTTACTAGTATATCAAATGAAGCAAGGTATCTTCATTGCTCAGTCTAAATATATCAAGGAGATACTGATTTTTTTTGGGATAGAAGATTCTAAACCAGTGGGTACACCTATGATTACATCTAAGAATGAAAATTCTACTGATGTGAACCAAACACAATACATATCAATGATTGGTAATCTACAATATGTTGTTCATAGCAGACCAAATATTGCATTAGTTGTTGGGATAGTTGCTAGATTTTTAGCAAGTCCTAAGGACAATCTCATGATGGAAGTACAAAGAATACTAAGATATCTAAAAGGAACAAAAGACTATGGATTATATTACAAGAAGAATGATAGGTTTGAACTAAAGGTATTTAATGATTCTAATTGGATAGGAAATATTGATGATAGAAAGAGCACAAGTTGTGGTGCATTCTTTCTAGGAAAGAGACTAGTTTGATGGACAAGCAAGAAGCATAACTGCATTTCCCAATCAACAACTAAAGCCAAGTATGTGGTAGTAGCAGTAAATTATTCAAATACTATTTGGATCAAAAAATTATTGAAAGGTATGAAGGAAGAAATTATTGATCAAGTGGTTATCTATTGTGATAACAAAACTGCTATTAACATATCAAAGAACCCTGTTATGCACACAAAGATAAAACATATTGCTATCAAGTATCATTACTTAAGAGAGCTAGTTCAAGATAAAGAACTAAAATTAGAATATGTGAACACAAAAGAGAAATTTTTTGACATATTCACAAAAGCTTTACCTAAGGATTCTTATGAATCCCTAAGAGGTAAATTGGGGGTGATTCCCCTAGACAAGTCTTCTTAAGCTACAAAGAAGCACTGCATCAAATGTGCATAATATAATATCTTACACATTGATACAACCAATTCTACCTTAGGAGTTGCCTAAGCTAGTGATGAAGAAGAAGAACATAACAAATCACTCATATGAAGGTGAAAAATGAAGAATTTAGACCTGATATTTAATTATCTACATAATCAAGATGTATGATGATAAGCTATAGTGTCTTTGGAATTGTTGTCAAAGAGAGAGAAATTGATAAGCTTGCACAAAATAAAATACTAGAGGGAGAGATTACAAGATAAGATTATAGAGGGAGAAATTGTACAATCTTACTAAAGGATATATTATCTTCAAAGAGGGAGATTCAAGAAAGGAGAAATTGGATGTTAGTAGAGACATGCTAAGTAAAAGGGAGTGATTACTTAGAGGGAGTTCCTAAAGAAGTGTTACTAGATTAGAGATATACATCAGAATGAAACTAAGGATATTAATAAAAGATCTGATACATTAAGAGTGTTACTCAAAGTTTATAAAATTTGGATTGTATGGTAACCTAAATTTTGTTATTGTTGTTGAGGTGTTGCCATCAATGCCAAAGAAGGATATTGTTAGAAACTATAATTGGAAAAATTCTTGTGTTTTCATTGATGTCAAATCTATTGGTAAGTAAATATTCTATTTGATCTAAATTTTAAACATACTTGATTGATGAAGAGGATTTAAGAAGTTATTCATAACAGAAGCATCTAGAGGAAAGATTGAGTTATGAAGAGGAAATTGCAAATGGGCATTTGATTAGCTAGACTTTGACAAGACAAAGTGATTGTTTAAATCATGTTTATATAGGAGAAGATAGTAATTTTCAAGTATTGACATTATAAGAAAAGATAGATCACTTGTGTAGTCTTCAATAAGAAATAGAGTAAAAGAGTAAGAAATTTTGATCTACAAGTCGAGTGATGTTAGTGTCAACCAAACCCTAGTAAGTGTCAAGAAAATCCAATGTTGACTGAGCATCAGTATCGATTAAGTGATAGTGTTGATGCTGAGCAAGAAGTTCTATAGCGATTGAGCAATTTAGTGATGATCGAGTATCAAAACTTAGTGTTGGTCAAGGAACAACATTCTAATTGTTTGCAATGAATTATAACTTCCAGCCAACTAAGTTAATTTCTTACAATATGGTAACCATATTGAAGATAAGGATCGATGAGTTGGATCATTAATTCTAAGAGAGGATTAGGTAAATGATCTAAGAGATGACTTCAAGGAGAAGTTTCTAGAAAAGAAGAGATAAAAAAAATGACAATTAGATACATTGTATCTGATGGATTGAATCATGAACCCTAAGATCTACAGTATTGATTAATTGAAAAAAGATCAGAACTACCTATTTAAAGAGGTACAAGGTTAACTTTACATATGTGTGTGTGGAGAAGAAGAGAGCAAAGAAGTTGTGTGCATGTGAAAGAGTTCCATATAGTTGGAGTTGTTAATGATGTTGTTGACTGTCGAATCTAAGAAGAAGGATTAATTGAGTTTAAGAAAAGTGTAGGGTGGTTTCATGAAGAGTTTCCAAGCGAATATGAAATTGAGATGACAATGGAGGCCAGACAATGAATTAGTATGAGGAGCTAAACATAGATTTAAACATGCAAAGTGAGTTGTACTAAATAGATCAAACCTTATGTTAATTTCTAACCATTGTGAATAGTATTTGAAATCCTTTAATCAAGGTTAACCTAATAGTCATAAGGACCTAATAGTCTATGAAAATCCTTTAACCAAGTGACATTCTAATGGAATGTTCTAAAGTCCTCTAACAGAGCTCACTTTAGAAGAGTGAAAATTGGTGATATTTTGTTGTTGGTTTTTCCCAAATTGAGTTTCCATTTAAAATCCTACTGTCAAACTTGTGTGCATGTTATTGTCATGATTTATTGATTTAAGTTTACATCCTGCAAGTCTATTATTATAAGAATAGTGGACGATCAGTTAATGTTGCTAGTAGTTTACAGTAGAGGATGAGTAATGGAATGATAAGATCTGAAATTGTTTAAGTGTTTGTTTTTTCAATTGGTACATCTAGACCTTGGCTAACTAATTCACCCTCCCTAGTTATTATAAACATTATAACACTTATCTCAAATGCTTACATTCAATTTTCTATTTGTTGTGCTACTCCCAAGTATCAACAAAACCATATCTATGTTGTAAACTACTAAATCTGCAAAACCTAAAAATTATTCATCAATCTAACATGGGTGACTTTCATTTGCAGGGTTGACCTCTATGAACTTGTAAAACTCTATGTGACCTTGATTGTGATTTCATAGTTTCGATAAGCAATGAAAATGGTACATAGGTCCGTGCCTAGTTCTACCATCTGAGGCCTACTAGTATCTGAATTTTGGTGTTTTGGGTGGCTATGTAATGGTTTTCCTTATTCAACCCCCTATTTTTGTGGTTTCCACCTCTACAAATAGTAGTTATGGAAATTATAATTTGTGTGATGCTCATGTATGAGCTCTGAATGTGCAATGCTAAGATCTAAATTCCTAGATCCAAACCCTAGCATGTTTTTTATGCTCGAATGAGGATGAAGAAATAATGCATAGCTTTAAGGATAACCTAGAAAGCATTCCAAGCCCCCAAGGATAAAGTACTCTAAGACGTACTCATGATGTATATTTTCTACTCTATGATTGAATCTTGAATGCTTGCGTGTTAGAATGGCAAGAGAAGGATGAAGAACTCTCTTTCTTTAAAGGATGTTTCTAAGTCCGATTTCTTTCACCTTGCAAATGTACTAAGAAAAATTAGGACATCCACAATAGATTTTCCACATGAAGTATGCTTGTGCTTGATTTCTTGATCTTTCTTGATTACTTGTGTATTCCTACTTGATCATACATACATTCTGAATGAAAAAATTGAGGGTGCTTAAAAATGATTCTAAATTAACTTTCTCTTGTATGTTGCATAGGCTCAAAACTTGAGTTTGGACCAAACCTTAAGGAGGGACTGATGGCTAGGACCCAAAATAGGAGCCATTAGGGATGTATTGCATCTTTTATTGATCAAATAGAGGTGCACTATAACCCTAACTAGATATAAATGCACTAAATACCTGATAACCAGGTGTAGCAGTCCCTAGAGCAACCTAGATATCCTATAATAGGTCTCAAAATTTAGAAATCAAGTTTACATTTTGAGGAAATCTTGTTTTGGTGTGGAGAAAGAGTTAAATTAAGTAAAAGAAATAGAAGGGAAATACCTAAGTAAATAGATCCTACCTTAAGTTCTTTTGTAATAGGATAAGAATGAAAAAGATGACTTATTAGGTCCTACATAGATCCCATTTAAGAAGAGGATAGGAGAGAGGTGAAAATGCATCTTAAATTTAGATTTACAATTAAATTACATTAAATAGTTGCTAAATGGTCAAAAATTGAAGTGCTTCTAATTTAAGATTATACCACTCTTATCACTATAAATAGGATTCATCGAAGTAGAGTTCTCAAGTTGACCCACTTATAACTAGGAATAATAAAGCACTACACAAATATGAGAAAATGAGATATACACAGTAAGGAAAATCTTACCTCTAATTTTTTTTTAGTAAATTATAAATAAAGATATGTTGAATATCATGATCAGGCACGAGATAAGCTATCTGAGCATATAAGTTTTTAAATTGACCAATAAAATCTATAACTTTCTCTGTAATAGTTTGTTTGCAATGCATCGAATTAGTTATAGAAACTTAGGAACCAATATTATTCCAAAAATTTTGAATGAAAGAATTAGCAATATTTTGAAAAGAACAAATGGAATAAGGAGGTAGAGAGAAATACCATTGCAAGGATCTATCCCTAATAGTGCACAAAAATAACTAAGCTATAAGCCTATAGTCATGAGAAAAATCACTACATATAGTTTAGACAGTCTTAATAAGTATCACAAGATCACCCTTACCAGTATAACTCTCAAGAAAAGGTACTTCAACATGCTTTGGTGTAACAACACAAAATATGTATAAGGAAAGGGGATTAACAATTCCACACATAGGAATATTATACTTAGATTAAGCAAATTGATCCATCTATTGTTGCAATGTAGTGATTGTTTCAACCAAGATAATAATGGTGGGATAGGAAGACACGATAGTAGGCATGGATGTATTAAAAAAATAGTAAGAAGCAAAAAATATATGCAAATATGTTGGCAGAGGATCAGAAGGAACAAGCAAAGGATTGGAATATGTAAAAGGAACCACATTATATGAAGGTAAAGAAGAAGGTGTGGAAGTAGGAGGAGTACTCATGAGGAGTGAAAGGCTAGGAAACCAACACTTAAAGGCACATAGGCTTGTGTAGAAGTCATCATAAGGGGTGGAGCATATATAGGAATGCTAGAAAAGGTAGTGTGAATAAGAATATCTAAGGTTTAACAATTTTGGAAGGAGGAGGATATTCTAACTCTTGAGCACATTCTGTGAAAGGTTTAGCATGAGTATTAATAAGGTGAGATATACCACACAAGATAGATATGTTATCATAATAATTATTAACAAGATTCTTAATAGCCTCAATAGAAGAAATACTATTGACATTTTGATGTTCTTGCACAAGCGAAGTATCTAATTTATCAAATTCATGAGAGAGATTATCAAATTGAAAAGGAGGAACTCTTAAGGCTTCATCTTCATCATGGGATGAATGAGAAGAGCTATTATCCATTAAATTATTCAGATCTTGAGAAAATATATTAGTGTCATCATGAGTCTTAGAAGGAAATTTATCATCAAAAGAGGCCACGTGTCTATGACTTCTCCTAGTAGGAATGTTATAGGTTGGACTAGTGTAATTAAGCTCATAAAAGGGGATATCACAAAAAGAAAATCTAATGATATATAACCAAAAAAATGTAAGAAAAATCATAAAAATAGAGATCTAACCACACACAAAAGATAACTAGATCCAACTCTAAGATCAAAAAAGAATGCAAGAATTCACCAAAAGAAGGTAAACACCTAAAACAAAAAATATAACTCCAAAAAGAAAATGAGCACATGTATAGTTCACCAAAACAAGGTAAACATGTAAAATAAATTATCTAACTCCAAAAAAAAATGCATACAAGTTGGGTTCATCAAGATGTCTAGTGGAAAAACATGCTTTAATAAAATGTAGGCAGCCACTTTTGGGGTACTATGCCATGTAAATATATGTATGTAGGGAAAGAGATAGTCCCGAAATATGATTCCTCTTTGAATCCAAATTAGATTAGCAAGGCTCAAAAATAAAAGGATACCAATATTAAAATTGAATTATGAAAAGGAATCCAATATAAGGAAATACACTCTTTGGCTCATGCATGATAATGTGTATGCAAATTTGAACTAATTGATTAAGTAATGTAGATCTATATATGGAGTGTATAAAATAATCCAATTTAAGATATAAATCTGAGATAAAATTATGAATGGAAATGAAAGATAAAAGACTTGCCTTGAAATGGGTAGAGGAAGTTTTTTTTAGCTTTGGAAAGTGTGGGTCTGAATTTGTAACTAAAAATTTGGCAATTAAACACTAACCAAGATGAAAACCTAGAAACTAATTTTTTGGCCAAGGAGAAGAGAAAAGGTTAATTAGGTTTTAATTGTTCCAAAAAAATTCCCACAAGGTCATCATATTCCTAGGGCACTGTAATAAAGTTGACCCAAGTTTTTCTGAAAGCCTTTAGAAAGTTGTTTTTAGTTTTCTATCCTACTCCTACACATAGAAAGTAAAGGTTTTTTTTGTTTGGTGGATGAGGGCTTACCTTGGTTATTTCCTAGATTAAGGAATCAAACTTGAATTGAGAAATGTAAATGTAAATGACTAAAACAAGATAAATTTAAATATTCACCTTGCTTGTAAAAACCCTTGTCAATAAGGATTTTCCCTTGCTATAGTTGTTGATTTTGGTATGATGATGTAGGATATCTCCACAAGTTGCAATAGATCTACCATAACCACATCATGGATCCATTGATGTAAGTATGTGTTGATGAAGACGATGATGAATGCCTCAATCTAGATCTCCTCCCATGATGGCCAACAATATGCTACATCTTGAAGAGAAAATTCTCACAAAGAATCCTTCAATGCTTGATGAAATTTCCTTTTCTTGAATTCTTTGAATTTCTAAACTTATTGAATGCAAATTTTGAGTACATCTATCATGAAATTTAAGGATTTCTTATAGTTGTGTAAGTTACAAATTGAAGCCTACAAGTCTCCTTATATCTTGAGAGCTTCAGTACCCTAATCCCTATAGTCATTAGGGAAGAGGTTGACCTGGTTTGACCTCTTCTTGGATAGGTTGACCTATTTTAGAATAGGTCAACCTAGGTTTACCTATTCCCAGAGAAGGGAAGGAATAGGCCACATAAAGCACAAGAGGAATGCATAAAGATTCATAAAAAGGTAGAAGAAAATAAGAGAAATAGGGAACCAATAATAGATCCATCCATGGTTTAGGATGTCACTTTTAAATTGGTGTAAAACATCTTCAAAGAAAAGTGTGTCCATTTAAGATGATATAGTAGTCTCAAATTATCAAAATCTAATGTACATTACACCCAAAACTCATGCAATCCCTAAAGATGGAACAAGGAAGGCCAAGAATTTGGCCTCTTGGGTAATAGGTTGACAACAACCTATTCTTGGAATAAGTAAACCTTGGGTTGACCTATTATACAAGAGGTTAACCTATTCCCAAAGGGTCTTATGATTTTGGGGTCAAACCTATTTTACCCTTTGGATTAATTCTTGCTCACTACAATCAGTGATTAACCTATTCTAGGAATAGGTCAAGGTCAACCTATTACCATAAGGTCCCATTATATTAGTCCCAAACCTATTTTACCCTCTAATTAATTCTCACTCACAAAAATTGTCTCCTATAGGGTAATTCTAGAAAATATCATAAATCCACTATAAAAGGACATAAAACTTGTCATTTGCGCATGAAAGAAAGAAGAGGAAATCAAATGTGGACACCCCAATCTAACATAGGGAGATTTCAAGGTGGAATTAAATGGTTGGTTTTCAAAGTGGATGCCCCAATTCTTCATTACAAAGTGAGGTTTTCATTCTTTATCAAGCATTCAACCATAATATATCACTATGCCTTGGGGGCTTGGTATGACTTCTATACAAACTTCATATTTGATTATTTGTACCTTCATACTTCTTTTTAAAAAAAAATTATACATGCACACTTACATGCTATGGATTCACTCATAGAGTAGATTCTTAACATTCATAGATCTTTTACATTCTAGATCTACAATCTAGGATACACAAACACACACACACACACACACACACACACACACACACACACACACACACACACACACACACACACACACCATATTTCCTAATGGTTATAAGTGGAGGTGGAAATCACCAAAGTAGGAGGTTGACTAATGAAAAACCCTTGATATCCATCCATACACACTATATTTGTAACATGATTGTAGGATATTGAATTTGTGGCTTCAATTCTGAAAACTACTCCTTGGGACCATTTTTGGAAAAGTTAGGTCAATCTACCTATAGTTCCCTAGGAAGATGGTGACCTTGTGAAAAAGATTTTGGAAGAATTTCCACCAAGTCAACTTGTTCTTTGAGCCTTGTCCAAAAGATAACTTCCTCATTGTTTCTTGGGTTTTCATCTAATTTAGGAATCCATAGTCAGATATTCAGAAAAAAATTTAGACCTACTATTTTTGGAGCAAAAAGTCACTTTTTCAAGCACATTTCAATGTGAGCCTTTCATCCTTCCATAGACTTCTCATTACTTTTATTTTTAATATCTTGTGTGGACTATTTTCATAGATTTAGCATCCTAAAATTGTATTACACTTGTTATTACTTAGTACATTGCATGAAAGAGGCCTTGCTAGTGTACTTTCTTGACAAGTCTTTGGTTTTGTATTGGCATCCCTTTATCACACTAGGGTTTTTCTAATAAAACCTAGGTTTTATTGAGATTTATGCTTGGAAGCCCCTCTTTCTCTTATATTGAATGTCTTAGGGAAAAAGTGTTGAACTTGTTATATCTAGTTTGAACTACTATCATTGGTGTCATTTCCCCTTGAAACATTTTGGTGAACTTGACATGAACCCTTATTGTTTGATATTGGTAGTAGATCTCTCATTTATGTGTATGGAACTTATAAAAATAAATTAAAAATATTGCATTGTTAGGATCACATTTCATTTATTCTTAAAATCAAAATACAAAAATATTTGCATTTTATTTCATTTTAAGAAGTTTGGTTTACTTTCAAGATGTATAATTTATTTCATGAGTATTTTGATGATGCATTTTTTAGTGAATCCCTAAACGTGTTTAGTAGAGAAGGCTTGGATGAAAAGAATGAGATTTTAATTACATCCATTCCTCCAATACCTTCTTCTATATCTTTCAAAACAAACCTTTATGATACATTTGTTGAAAGAAGATTGATACAAGTAAGAATATGTGTTTTAATCATTGTTTCATCACTGATGTTAAACCTACTATTTGATGGTAAGTTGATGAAAGTTGCTAATAGAGGGAGATATTTCAATACAAAGAATTATTTTATTTTTGGTATTTTGTTGGTTAAATTGATTAAGTATTGTTTGTTTGGTTTTCCATCAATGCCAAAGAGGGAGATTGTTGAAAATAGATTGATACAAGTATGAATATGTGTTTCAATCATTGTTTTGTCACTGGTGTCAAATCTGCTACTTTCTGGTAAAAAAAATTGCTTATATGTTTTGAGTACTACCATTTGTTTGATTGATGAAGAGGAATTGATCAAATGAGGTAACAATAGCACCTAAAGGAAAGGTTGAGTTATGCTATGGAAAAGGAGTATAAGGATTAGTTAAGAAACCAATATTATAGTGCATTGATAATATACTTGAGGTTGGAAAGGATGGTTACACTAATTAAGTTCAGAAGAATAAGTTAAACAAATGTTTTTCTATCAAGCTCAACATTGTACATAGTAGGTGCCAAGAAAAGTTAATGTAAGCCAAGTAGAAAATCAATTGGAGCTTAGCAAAGTCAATTTTATTGTAAGCTAAGTGAAACCGTGTAAGTCAAGTAAAGTTTAGTTGATGTCAAGCACTACTAAACTTTAGTTCATGCTGAGTGATTTGTTAATAGATACCAAGCAATGCAGTATGTGTCGAGCATCAAAAGCCAATTATTGTCAAGTGTCAGCACTATGAGAAAGATCAAGAATTTGATGAATTTGAGCCAACAAATTTGATTTCTTAGATTGTGGGAACCATGTGGAAGATAAGCTTGATGAGCTGGTGGCACAGAATTCAAGGTAAACCATTTTGAGGTGAATTCAAAGAGAATTAGAGAAGTTTCTAGAAGGGGATGAAATGAAAAGAAGGGTAGATTCTTTGAATTCTACCTAATTTAACCTAACCCTAAAATAGATGAAGGATAATGAATGGAAAAAGATCTTAATTTTCTATTTATAGAGATATTTGGTCAGAAGTAAAGGTTGTCAAGTGTGAGAACCTAAGGAAGACAAGGAGTCTAGGGTATTTCTTCATTCAATGACCTAAGAGAAGTGTCTTCAATGGTAAGAAAATCAAGAAGGCTTAAGGGTATGGATGCTTGAAGGGTGAACAAGTTGTCAGAGCTGAAGTGTGTGAAACTCAAGCAGAATGGAGGATTGAAATAGAGATTTGTAATCTGCAAGTGTGTTGTAAGTTGTTATTAGATCAAGCCTTGCTGCTACTTTCCAATCATTGTACTATTCTAGGTTAAATAATTTGGATTAAGGTTGACCTATCAGTCATTTGTAAATCCTTGAACCAGGTGACATTCCAAGTGAATGATCTAAAGTCCTCTAACAAGGCTCACTCCTAACAAGATGATTGAAATCCTTTAACTAGGTCATATTTAATAGTGTGCATTGTAACCTTTAATAGGGTTGGCCTTTCATAGGGTATCACTTCATAAGAGTGAGAATGAGTAGCATGTTACTAGTGGTTTTTTCCAAAATTTTGCCAAATGTGTTATTGAATCTATTATGTTTCACGTTTACATTTCTGTAAAGTTAATTTGACAGTAACCTACAAGTTTAAGTGATTGCATAATCCAACGAATGCATGCATGATGAAAATGTTTTATGGATATGGGTTCACTAAGTTGTGAAAATTTTTATGTACATCTAGACCTTGGATAACTAAACACCCCCCCTCTCAATTATTCGAAAGAATTCTGACAACATTTTTTTTTTATCATGGCTTCCTTTGTGTGACATTGTTTACAATATTGAGTCTATTTGGTATTCTAAACCTCTTATCACGTTCAAATGATATCCTCCTCAACAACCTATTATTACTCTTAAGGGTTCTCCTCAAGATCATAAGTCTCTTATAGTTCTCAAGGGAAGACCTTATTACACTTATATTTCTCATACTTATCAAACAAAAAATAATCCTCAACCTATTATTCTAGCTATTCTTATACATCTATCCCCTTCTCAATCGGTGCTTTTGAAAGAACCTCATTTGCCTAGCTCCTTAAAAAAGGAATATGGCCTAGTTGAGAAATTACATGCTACTTTAAGTAAGATCTCCCATTGGGAACTTCTTCAAATGTCTCTAATTTATCATGAAGCTTTACAAAAAGCCTTGTCTACTCTTCTTGTGCCACCACCTAATCAAGACAACATTAACTCCTTCTTAGAGTGTATGCATGTTGTATCTACTCCTCAAATTATTTTCACTAAATATTATCTACCTCCTAAGGAGATTCAAACCCAATTTGATTCTCTTATGGTTGTGGTTCTCATCAATGGAAACCTCATTTGTAGAAAATTGTTTGACAATGGATCTAGGTTGAATGTGTGTAGCTTCGATGTGTTGAAAGATATCAAATTTGATATGTCCACCATCAAGCCAAATAAAATTCGTATTCATGTCTTTGATGAAATTTCAAAGAAGAGTTTGGGAATCATAACTTTACCTATAGAAGTTGGTCTGATCATATTAGCTACTTAGATTCTTGTGATTCCTAGACCTCTTAATTACAACCTTTTTTTGGGAACACACTAGTTACATAACATGCAAGGTATTTCCTTTACTCTTCATCACAAATTTAATTCCATCTTCAACAATGTGATGTATGTCATTTAGATGATAATTGTAAAAATTATTTAAATGTTGAATCCTCTAAATCAAAACCCAAGGAGGAAAAATAAGAAATTGGAATTGGAAATGAAAATAACTCAAGTGAAAACCTTCCCCCTCCACTCTTTCTTAAGATAATTAGGGAACCTCGGACTTCAATCCTATATTAATTTGGAAATATTGGGTTTCTAATCTTTCTTTAATTAAATGCAAGAGGAATCTAAAGTTGAAAAAGTCATTTTGAACCCTCTTTCAAGAGAGTTGAATAATAAATATATTTTTTCTTCATCTAGTGAAAGCATTGAAATTGTAAAGCCTAATTTATATGAAGTAGTAACCTAAGAAGCTCCTTTATCTCTCTAATTTTTCTGATTTTTATATTCCTAGAAATCTTTTATTGGATAAACATGGATTCAATGGAAAAGGATATAAAAATTTGAACAAAAAATAGAAGTTCCCATAACAAATGATGGTTGTAAACATACTTATGGCTCTAGATTCAATCCTTACAAGAAAACTTCTTTCTTTTTGAATGTGAATCATATTTGTAGTGGTCCTTTGAAGTTTTCAAACTTGCATCTATTACACAATCAAAAACCATCTTTGGATATCTTCTCCTTTGATTATGCTTTAGCTGATTTCTTGGGGGCATGTGAAGACTTGCCTTCTTTTCATCATAATAAGAGAAAACCTTATTGTTTGGGTACTAATGGATATTTTAGAGAAGAAATTTAATTTTAACCTTACCTTGATCCTCTCCCCCCTATAGAGGAATCACAAAAAATTAATCTCTTGATCACTAACACTATGGATGTGCAAGTTGATATTAATGAGCTTGAAAGTGTTATCAAGATTGGAAAATGTTTGGATAAGGATGAGTGAAAATGAATCACTCAACATCTTCTTTACTTCTCTATATCTTTGTTTGGATGCATTTAGACATACCTAACATTAATCCTAAGACTATTATTCAAAACATAGTTCTTACGCTAAATGCTAAACCAATTGAGAAAAAGATTGATAAAATAAATCTTAGCATTTCTTTTCTTGTCAAGGAAAAAATATAGAAACTCTTGGATGCTAGTTTTATACAGCCTATAGATTATTACCCTTAGAATTCTAATATTACATGACTATTTCTAAGGGAGAAAATAAGATAAGGATGTGCAAAAAAAATTGTGACTTGAATAAGGCTTCCTTCAAGGATGGTTTTCTCTTTCCTAACATTGATGTGATAGTGGATTCCATTATAGGGCATGCATTATTATCTTTATTGGATAAATTCTTGAGATACAATTAGGATATTACCTTTTGTTTGGTGGTGATGCCTTTGGGATAAGGAATGGCAGTGCTACTTATCAATGTGCTATGGAATTGATATTTCATGACTACATTCATATAATTATTAAAGATTATGTAGATGATATATTGGCTAAATATGTAAAACAAAGAATATCTTTCTATTTTGTAGCTTAAAAGGGAAGATACAAGATATTCATCTATTCTTTCCCATTTAGAAAATTGTACCATTCCTTTCATGTCCTTAATTAAGAGAGATTATACATTCTCTTGGAATGAAAACTGTAAGCTCTCATTTGAACAATTCAAGACATATCTCACCAATTGTCCTATTATACAACCTAATAAACCAAAGAATTCATTATTCCTTTATATGTCTACTTCTTCTAAGGTATTAAGAATTTTCTTCGCTCAACATGATCACGATGGTAAAGAGTATCCTATTTATTACATAAGTCACACATTGATTGATTATGAGATACATTATACTATGATTGAAAAAATAAATCTTTCTTTAGGTTTTTCTTGTCAAAAACTTTGCATTATCTCCTCAATGTAGAAGTTAATGTTTTGTGAAGAGTTTTACCCCTTGAAACATCTCTTCTAAAAAATAGACCTATCAAGATGCCTTGCTAAATGGGTCATGCTCCTGATAGAGTTTGACTTAAAGTTTATTCCTTATAAAGATATTAAAGGAAAAGCCTTGACCAACCATTTGGTTGAGGCTTCTTCCTCTCTCTACATCAAAACCAATTGAATCCTCCAATGAATTTATTTTTTGTATCGAAATAAAAGATAAATGGGAATTATAATTTGATGTATCTAGGTGTCAAATTAGATGTGGTATGGGTGTTATATTGATACACCCATCTAAGAAGACTAGTCCTCTATTCTGAAAGCTTAATTTCTCTTGCACTAATAACATAGTTGAGTACAAAGCCTTCATCATAGGATTGAAGGAAAAAAAATTTCTATAAAAAAAATACATTAAAATCTTTGGTGATTCACAACTCATTGTGCAAATAATTAATGACACGTATCAAACCAAGAATGATAAATTGACCAAGTATCAGGATCCTACTATAGGCCTACTTGGAACATTATCTTCTTTCTCCATTCAAACCTTGCCTCAAAAAGATAATCAATGTGTTCATGCTATGATAGTATGGCATCTCTCATTACTTTAAAGAAGGGTGTGTTAAACTCTCAATTCACTATTCATACTTTTTCAAATTTCTCAATCTCACAAGATACTTCATTAGATGTTTATTATTTTAACATGCATCTTAATTAGTAGTACTCACATATATATCACTATATAAAGGATGGTTCATTTTATGATTCAATTATGAGGAATTATAGAACTAGAATATGAAATCTCACAACTTGTTTCATCATCCTTGTAGATGTTCTTTGCAAGAATTATTATGATGACCTTCTTCTTAGATGCCTTAACAAAAATCAAATCCCTATGGATTTGGAAGAATCCCATGTTGGATCATGTAGGGGGCATTTTGGTGGGAAGTCATTAGTTAATAAACTTAATAACATGGGATACTAATGGAAAAATATGGGACAAGATTCATTTTCTTTTGTCAAGAAGTGTCCATAGTGTTAGCATCATAACAATCTCATTCATGCTCCTCCATATTTCTTTCTATCTCAACTTTCACAATGGCCTTTTAGTGCGTGGGATTTTTTCTTATTGGTAATATTTCTCCTCCCTCCTCTTAAGGATGCACATATATCCTTATGGCTACTAACTACTTTACTAAGTGGAGTTTTTCTCTTATTAGTAATACTTATCCTCCCTCTTCATTCAACTACTGTAGATTTTATTTATGATTTCATTCTTCAAAATATCATTGTTCAATCTGGTATTCCTATGACAACTATTTATGATAACATAGCTCAATTTGAAAACAAAGAAGTAATTTTTTTGTTGGAAAATACCATATTTATCATGGTTTATCTACCTCTAACTTTCCTCAATCCAATGGTCAAGTTAAATCTTCTTAAAAATTTATTGAACAAATTGTTTAGAATTTAGTTGATAAAAATGCTAAGGATTGGCACACTCAATTGGTCTATACTTTATGGACTTATAGAACTAGTGTTTGAATCATGATTGGAACATCCCCCTATAATTTTGTTTATGGATCAGATGAAGTTATGCCTTTAGAATTAGATATTCCTTCCTTGAGAGTCTCTTTCAAGGATATAATTCACAAAGACACTTATCAAGGACAATGTTTGCAAGAACCCAAAATGTTGGATGAATACATAATCAACACTTTGGAACATATCATGGCTTATCACAAAACTACCAATAAAAGGTATAATGGTAAAGTGATTTTATTCTCTATTTTGGCAGGTGATTTAGTTCTTTATTAAATTTTGATAGGGAGATTGGATGAACCAATCACTGGCTCATGCTCTTAGTATTCATGTAAGACTTTTAGGGTGTGTTCCCCACACCACTTGTCACCTATAGGACATTAAATTTCTAATGATACAATGGTCTCTGTAGCCAACCCAACTACCAATAAAGATTCATCGATCAAGTCAAACCTTGATGCATTCTTGTTTCATTCACCATAGCCCTTAAAACACCATATAGGCTCTTAAACTCCAAATCTTGAACTAATCCTTGCATAGGTGTGGAGGTATTACCAAATAATTCAAATCAATCATCTATGGGTGTTATAAGTCTCACTTGATTTATCTTCTCATCTAATTTCATCAATTCTTCACAAATACGCCTAAAAGGTTACTAACCCCAATTAGGTCTCCTATAGTAAGGAAATAGGGATTTTATCCCAATCATTCCAAAGAAACCCTAAAAAATTTCTTAGGATTATTGGATCATGTGCCAACCTCTCAAGGATTTTTGGGGTCTTGCAGTCACTTCCTTCCATACAATACCCTCACTCAATTTGAGTGAATTTAGGGGTTTAGGGCTCTAACTAGAGATTCTGCGAGTTGGAAAGTGTGAGGCTATCAACCAGATTATTATGTCCACATCCTCTTCACCATACTATAGCAAGACTCCTATCTTCAATTTCCAAGTGGAATCATGGCTTTAGCTATCCACCTGTACAAGCTATGTTGATTGCACCTTTGACATCCCTAGCTAGACTCACCACATGCTCGCCTAGAGAAAGAATTTAAAAATGGCTTCCCTAAATTTGAGGGCCCAAGATTCTACACATGGAGTATAATCACTATTCCCAAGAGGCCATATAGATTGGATAGTGGGAAACTTAGTTAGAGCCCCATCTTTTCCAACTGCTTGGATAGAATCAACAACAATGCAAGAACAAAAATATTTACAAAAGGAAAGTAAATAAACACTAAATTCCTATTTAATGCCAAAAAGAATCAAGAAAACATCTAATATTCACACACAAGGTATTACAGTGACAAGTTCAATCCTCTAATTAACTATTATCATGTAAAATGCACAAATTTGCTTAAAATTACTTCAAATCTCCAATGTTAGAACTTCTATAACCGTACAATGGGTGTCCAACCCTGCATCTTGGTCAAGGCATACCTTTTTTAGGGTGCTTGTTTTCCCCATAGGGATATTTTTCATTGAGTTTTAACTTTTTTACAATGTTGTCCAAGCAACTTTTCAAAGTTGCAAAAGTTGCACAATGTGACTTTTACATCTTTCTGGCAATTTTTTCCCAACTTGGCCAAATGAACCCCAATGCTTCCAAAACTTAACCAAAGACCTCAGCTAAGATAAAAATATCATCCTAACCCATCCTAGACCCTACTAGCCTCATGATGATTTCATCATTATACTTTTTCAATCAAGGGCTTTTACATCTTGTTGATCCCTAATTGCACTTACAAGTGTCCAAGGACTCTTCAATATACACCCTATTGTAATTCAACCATGGTTCTCATGACCTTATGTAAAAAAAATATAAATTCCCTAAAGGTACACACACAAAAAAAAAAAAACTTGGATTGACCAAGAAATCCTTGGGTGCTCCTATACCATCCTCCCCCTCTACGTAACTTTTAAGGTACATGAGGATTTCTTCATATTTTGGTTGCTCCTTCCACTATATTAGATTCTCCATATATACTATATGCCTAGTTGATTTCTTTACCCTGGATTCCAAGATCCTCTCTTCTTGTAGTTGAACCTTGGGAGGCAAGACTTCAACACTTACATCCCCTAATATCTCCTAGCTATTCTAGCTCACATCTATCAATGATCCTTTCTATTTGACTAAGTTAGCCACATTGAACACTAGTGAAATACTTAGCTCTGGTGGAAGTTCAACCTTGTATGAATTATGTCCATACCTTGCTAATACATTGCATGGTCCTACTGTCTTCATCTATAACTTAGTTGGCATTCCCTTATGTAATCTAGACTTATTCAGGTGAACCATAACATCATCTCCCACTTCAAACTGTACATCTCTCCTTGACATATCTACTTTAGTCTTTAGTTTGTAGGTAGAATCTAATATAGTCTTCTTCACTTGATCTTGTATCTATTTCATTTTTTTTGAAAACTCTTCTACATGTACACTTCTATACTCCATGGCTCTTAAATCTCTAAGTTCACACACTCCTCTTGGGTGCATTCCATAGAATATCTCAAAAGGACTCCTTCCTATGGTCCTATTCACACTATCATTGTGGGCATATTCATCTTGTGGGATGATTAAGTCCCATGTTTGTCCATACTCTTTGGTTATGAATCTAAGAAGGTTACCTAACACCCTATTAATCATCATAGTTTGACCATCTATTTAAGGATGGTAAGCTGAACTAAAAGAAAAATTAGTATCCAATCTTCTCCATTGATTCTTCCAAAAATTACTCATAAACTTCACATCTCTATCAGATTCTATGCTTAGGGGTAGTCCATATATCATTACAATCTCTTTGAAGAATAGATGAGCAATGTAACTAGCATCATGGGTGGTTTTTCAAGGGATAAAATGATCATTTTGCTAAACCTATCTACCACCATATAGACACTATCCATCCCATGGTCTATTGGGAATAGGAAATGGTTGGTACAAACTTGAATTGCTAGCTCCTCCTTTGGCTTTCATAAATAGCAAACATTATTCCACATACCTTCTGACATCTCTTGGCAACTTGGGCCAATAATAAAACCTTTGTATGATCTCTAATATCTTATTGATACCAAAATGGCTACTAAGACTATCATTTTGCTTCTGTTGAATGAGGTTCTCTCTCATGGAACCTTGAGGAAACACAATTAGTTCCCCTTGAACAAAATTCCACCTTGTAGTGTATATTATAAGAATTGACTATGAAAATGGTTTTGGAACTTAGAACATACCTTGTATGCTTTAGAGAAGTCTTCATCATCCCTATAAAGGTCTTTGAAACTCTCTATGGAAATGCTTTGGAGTTGTATCTATTGGAGTATCAACATCCTTCTACTTAGTGCATCGACCACTTTGTTCAATTGTCCTTTTTTTTGCTTGATGGTAAATGTGAAATCTTAAAAATACTCCATCCACTTCAAGTGTCTATTACTAAACTTTTCTTGTGTGTTGATATAGCTAAGTTCTTGGTTATCTATAAATACCACAAACTCCTTGAA
Source organism: Cupressus sempervirens (assembly GCA_028749045.1). Classification (NCBI taxonomy): domain Eukaryota; kingdom Viridiplantae; phylum Streptophyta; class Pinopsida; order Cupressales; family Cupressaceae; genus Cupressus; species Cupressus sempervirens. Next base: position 171,876,174 of record CM053792.1, on the reverse strand, counting down.
TATGAGATAATGTCTCCACTTCCTAAGTGATTGCACTAGAGCATATAAATCCAAGCCATAAGCATAGTACTTTTTCTTGGCTTCATTGAGCTTCTCACTAAAGAAAGTTATAGGTCTTCCTTCTTGGCTTAGTACTCATACTGCAATCCCACTTGTATCACACTCCATTATGAAAAATTTATCAAAACTAGGTAATGAGAGGATAGGTTGAGTAGACACTTCTTATTTTAGTTTATCAAAAGCTCTCTCTCCTTCAAGTATCCATTTGAACTTGGTCATTAATCCACCCTTGATGGTATCTAATACTAGTTCACAAATACCATTAAAGTTTATTGTAAAAAATTTATAGAATTGAGCTAACCCATGGAAACTTTTTACCTATGTCCCTGTGGTTGGTGTTGGCCAGTTCAAGATAGCCTCCACCTTGCTTGGGTCCATCTTTAATGAATTTTGTGACACTAAAAATCCTAGACACACAAGTTCTTACTTGAGGAATTTACACTTTTCTAGGTTGGTAGACAATTTCTCTTCCTACAATCTTTTGAGCATAATCTCCAAGTGTCTCATATGTTCATCCTTGGTCTTGCTAAAGATGAGTATGCCATCTAGGTATACTAGCATAAACCTGCTAGTGTAATCCTTGAGCACTTCATTCATTAGCCTCATAAATGTACTAGGCACATTTGTAAGCCCAAATGTCATAACTCTCCACTTATAAAACCCTTCAATGGTCTTGAATGTTTTTTTCCACTCATCTCCTTCTTGGATCCTAATATGATGGTAGCCATTCTTTAGGTCCAACTTAGTGAAATACCTAGATCATCCTATACAATCCATCAAATCTTCAATCCTAGGTATAGGAAACCTATATTTGATTGTAATCCTATTTATTGCCCTAGAATTAGTAAAAAGCCTCCACTTACCACCTTTCTTGGATTCCAATACCATATTGATACACAAGGGTTGATGCTCTTCTTGATCAAGACTTGGTCTAGAAACTCCTGCACTTGTCTAGCCACTTCTTGGTTTTGCTCTAGGGTGAGCTTGTAATCTACCTTGTTATGTAAAGAATCCCCTAGGATAAATTCTATGTGATGAATAATAGACATTTTTGGAGGTAATGTTGCAGGTGTCCCATTGTTGGCTATGTCCTTGAACTTTCCAAGTAAGTCTTGTGCTTCTTTAGGAATAGGTGCTTGCATAGTTTTTCCTCCTTCCTTAGGTTGCACCATTATGGCATATCCTTCACCTCCTTGTTGAAGAGTATTAAAAAACTCCTTACCACTACTTAATAGGACACTAGGAGCCTTTTCTTGTGTTTCCTCTTCCTTTATTAATGACTATATTTTGAAGGACATCCTTCCATCCTTCTTGAAATAAATAGTGTTCTCTTTTCTATCATAGATGGCTCCTCTATCATATTGTCATGGTCTTCCCAATAGGAGATGACATGCATCCATAGGCAACACATAAAAAATCAACTTGTCTTTATACCCTCCCATGGAGAACTCTACCCATGTTTTCTCATTCACAAGTACACTTTTCCCCTTATTTAACCATGTCACCTTGTATGGATTGGTATGAGCTATCTTCTTCAATTTAAGCTTCTTTACTACTTCCTCCATGATTATGTTATCTGTGGAACCTAAATCTAAAATAAGCTTACATACCTTACCAAGTATTTTACATCTTATCCTTAATAAATCTCTCCTCTACTTTGGCTCCTCTTTGACTAGTTGCCTAAGTAGAAATCTTCTAAACATTAATTTATCTACCAGCTCTAACTCAATATGGCTAATTTTTGGTGATTTCACACTTGATGTGTCCTATTGATAAATGTTAATCTCTTCTCAATGTTTGAAGAAGATGCTTTCTTAGTGAACCTATATGTAGGGTGACCTAATTATCCATAGCTATAGTACTTCATGCTAGAAAATTATGAGTTACTTATGTCCACACCTCTTCCTCTATTAGAATCCCCTTGAGTTCCTCTACCTCTTCCATGGCCTCCTCTAGAAGTAGTTTCATTCCCATGATCTGTAGATTTAGACTCTCCTTGATTTCTTGACTCAATCCCTCTACCTTGGTATTTTTTGGCACAAAAGTTTGCACCCTTGTCCAAAGTTTTTACCTAAAGACAACCTTATAAAATATGGAAAGAACCTCCAAGCAATGGGACTTAAACTATGAGGTTGAGTCTCTAGAGAAGGTCGGCTTCCTTTTTCTAGCATGATGCACCTAACTAAACTTGGAGAAGAAAAAGGAGAAGGAGATGCAAGAAGGAAAATCTACCTATTCTAACCTAAGGAGGTGATGCACCAAAATAGAGTGTTTGATCTTATCTCTACCCATAAATGCACAGTTAACCAGATATAATCTCAAAGAATACAGATTCAAACCTTTCTTAATCTAACAACCACATGTAGATCAGACAACATAAGAATGCTATAGGAAGAAATTTCAGTCAATATCATTGAAATACCAAAATAGATACAATTGTATAGTTGCAAAATATGGATAAGAACATTAACCACTGGCAATGAAATCTTGCACAGTATGTTAATTATTGAAAGAGACACAATAGAGGGTTAAAATGGATCAGAGGCAAAAGGATATTATGATGTGCATGCAAAGAAATGCCAAAGAATCAAAGAAAGATCAACCCTTACAAAGATTACTAAGTTTACCTTTATAGCTTAGGCATAACTAAGAGATTGCTTCACAATTAATTCAAGTATTTAAGATTGTCAAAGGGAGATTGGGTGAGATATGGATGATAGATTAGATCTAGTACACTTTACAAGCATGTAAATCATCAAACCCCAATTGGAGAAACCCTGATTTTAACATGAAATAGTGCCACTAATAAAAAAAGACTTTATAGATGGATAACCAATCAATAGTATGATGTATTTCATGTCCCTCTAGCATGATCATAACTTGGGAGTGGTTCAGGTTGATCATAGAAATCAAATCATGCAGAAAAAACCAATCTTCTTTTACTCCAAGCTTACCAAACTATATATGTCAACAGATCAACTGAGTTGATCAACCAAAAAGAGCCACATGGACCAATCATATTATCATGTTTTTCCACTCTATGAAGTCTTCATTCTTTGACCATCCTATACCATCACAACCTAGCCACCTTTCTTTTCAACTAACATCAAATGCTTGTGATTGTGTGAACAAACTATTATTGCCACTTTGTGGTTTTCCCTTGACATTATTCACTAACCATCATGACCTTGCAAAGACTAAAACTTAACTAAACTCACACCATTGCTACCTTAACCTAAAGTCATCCTCTAAACCTTGTGACCAAGTGAAGCAAAGGAAATAACTTGATTGCAACTCTACTCATAGTTTTGGCTTAACTCCTCATGATAGCATGCTAGCCATAGATTTGAAGGATCTGATGGCATGAAATGCATCTTTGAAGTATTGAAGATTTTTTCCTTATCACACTATCACAACCTAACATGACATTGCACCATTACTGGCTAAAATCAAGGTTACTTTTAACTTGAGGTGATTGTGCGTTACAAAGGAATCGCTCCTTTGGAACTCTAACTCAAGTTAATCAAATAACTCATGTGATTGAGCAATGAAGGAAAGGTATATACCTAGCCCACCTGACAACTCAACATCCACATAGACCCTTGGAAAATCTAGAGAAGAAAAATGGCATGAAATCCACCTCAACATCATCCGATAATTCTTTTTAACCCTAGTGGCCACACTAAAATAGGTCCCATATGACACGTGTCCACTTGTCACTATCTTGCATGAAATAAAACCTACTCATCTTCACAAAAGTGAAAAAGTGATAAACCTCGATGTTGCAAGATCTAATGGCTTAGAAAAATGGTGGTCCACCCTATAACCCATGTCAACACTTTGACTAATTAGGGCCCTGTCATATGCCAATTCAACTAGATAATTCCTTGCCATGTTTCCAATGTGTCTATGTGGCAACCTATCACACATCTACATTCTAGCCCCTACAACTGAGTAATCATAAAGAAATCACCTCATCACTGCCTTAACCATGATTCAAGCCTAACCAGCAGTGACCCTACAAACAAAGAATTTACCACTTTGCCATCCAAACTCTAGTTAATGCTTAACCTGCCATGACAGTGTGACCAAGGGGTAATCATATAGTCACAACTTAAAGCTTGAAGGCATAATATGAAAATAAAGGCCACAAGACTTAGGATAAAAAGATATGGCCAAAGTTAAATTGTTTCATGAAAACCTTTCAAATATTTGAAATTTGAAACCCTAGGTGACCATTGAGTAGCATATCATTTGAATTTGACTTTTTGGAAAGAGGGTATTTTGGCTAACATTTCTAGCAAATCAGAGGGGATGCAAGCCTTCTTGGCATATGATGAGTGACCATCTAGGAATCCATTGGGTTGTGGAGTCTCTGAACTCTAAAAATTTATTCATCTCATCACCCTTTGTTGTATTATGAGCCATAAAACATGTCCTTCTGCCTTTGCAACTCCACAAAACTTCAAAAATTTTCCATCTCCAGGAGATAGGTTGTGCCTAACACTTATTGGAAACTAGGAAATACTGAAAGAAACTACACTAACTATGTACATGAAACATCCATTCACTAGAACCAGGGCTTAAGATATATTTCATTGACTAGAATAGGCAAGATTTCACCATTAGGCCTACTTAACTAGAAGGCACTGGACTACTTACAATTGACTATCAGATAGGGACCACTCCATATTGCATCAACTTTTAAGTGCCTCCCTAGATTTGCTCTATTTACATCCCATTTGAGCACAAGATCACCCTCTCTAAAAATTCTAATTTTAGCCTTTCTATCAAAGGTCTTCTTCATCTGCTATTGATGTGTCCCCAAGGTCCACATTACTTGCTTCCTCTTTTCTTCCAACTCCATCAATTCTACTATTCTTACTATGATAGCATCATCCTCAGCAAACTCTAGTTGATGAGCTAATTCAAGAGTAGGAAACTCTAATGAAATAGGAAGCCTAGCTTCTCTACCATACACTAACATGAATGGATAATTTCCTATGGCTCTCTTAGGTGTTATCTTGTTAGCCCATAGAGTTGTTTTCAATTTCTAATGCCAACACCTCTAATTATCCTCAATAGTTCTTTTCATTATCCTAATCAGATTCCTATTAGATCATTTAGCTAATCCATTACCCCGAGGATAATAGTTGGAAGATGTGCTAAGGTATATACCATGATCAATTTCCCATGACCAAATATGAGCTCCTACAAAAGATTTAACATTATCTGAAATAATAGTGGAAGGAGTAGCAAACCTTATGATGATTCCATCTAAGAACTCAACTGAATTCCCAGCAGCATCCTTTAATGCAACTACCTCATTTCACCTAATTAAATAATCCATAGTAGCTAGAATCCACTTATGACAAAACCTAGAAGGAGGGCTAATAGGGCCTATAAAATCCAATCCCCATTATGCAAAAGGCTGATCTAATTGAATAGGATGAAGTGGAAGGGCTACAAGTCTTTTCTTTCTTGAGAAAAAGGCACATTTCTCACACTTCCTAACCTATCTATGGTGATCATAGAATAAGGTCAGCCAATAGTAACTAGCCCTCATTATTTTAATGGTAGTGGTTCTTGCTGAAAAGTGGCCACCATCAAGACCATAATCCAGCTCCTTAATCATTCACTCAGCTTGATCTTCATCTATACATCTTAGCAATGCTTTGTTGAAGTCCCTCCTAAAAAGAATATTATCAACTATGGCATAAGGGATTGACTACAATTTGTGTTGTCTCCTTTTGGCTTTGTCAAATCCTTGAGGGTATCAATTTCCTACTAAGAAGGTCTTCATGTCATCTATCTAGTTCTTTAGATTCTCATCCCTTGCTTCTTGCTGTTCTATCAATACTAAGGCAACATCTTCATCTAATTCTTGAGATGAGACCATCTACTTACACAATCCTTTTCCTCTTACCAACTTGGTATTTGAATGTCCACATTATATTCCATTACCTTAGTGACCCATCCAACTCTCTTCTCACTAATATTTTTTCTCAAAAGAAAGTCTTTCACACTGGCATGAGGCACTAGCAAATGGATCTTGTTATGAGATAGAAGGTGCCTAAATTTCTTCAAAGCTCTTATGACTATAGGGCTTGCTTCTCCACATAACTATAGTTATCTTCATATCCTTTAATCCCTTCACTAAAGAAGGCAATGGTTTGTTCCTCACTTTCATCATTCAATTGAATCAAAACAATAGAGATATTTGACTCACCTTCTAAGGTACAAAGGATGAAATATTTCTCAAACTTTGGATTTATGAGAGTAGGGGCTGAGGCTATGGATGCTTTGATTTCTTCAAAACTTGCTTTCCCTTCCTTAGTCCATGAAAAGATAATGTTCTTCTTCAACATAGTTGTAAGAGGCTTTACCATGGTAGCTAAATTAGGAATGAATCTCCTCACAAAATTTAATCTACTAAGAAAACTATGTAGCCCTTTCTTGTGGCTAGGAAGGGAGAGAGCAAGAATGACTTTAATTATTTCTAGATCAATAGTTAAACCATCCTTAGATACAATTTGTCCTAATAATCTCCCTTGGTTAGTGGAAAAGACACATTTACTTGGATTCAGTGATACTCTATACTTTCTACATCTTAGAAAGACTTGTCTGAGATGGCCAAAGTGATCTATCACATTCTTAGAATATACAGTAATATCATCAAGATAGACCAATACAAATTTTTCAATAATATTCTTAAAGGAAATCTCCATTTCCTTTGGGAAAGTGGCACCCAAACTTGTTAACCCAAAAGGCATTTTATTGTAGGCATAGGTGCCCCATTTTGTGGTAAATATAGTGTTGTATCTATCAGCTTCTTTGACCAGCACTTGAGTGGAGCCTGAGAATCCATCAAGAAATGAGAACCTCTTTGAACCACTAACCTTAGAAAATATATGATCCATGGAAGGGAGTGGATGATGATCCTTAAGGGAGGCTTGGTTAAGATCCCTAAAGTCTACACACAATCCAATTTCTCCACTTTTCTTCCTAACAAGGACAAGGTTGGCTACCCATGAAGAATGTTTAATTGGGAAAATAATATTGGCTTCAATTAATTTGGATAGCTCCTTCCTCATTAATGGTTTAATCTTGGGATTTTCTTTTGCCTAATAGGTTTGACATTATCAACTAAATCTATGGTATGTTGAAATAGACTTGGGTCAAAACCCTTTAAATCATGATATGTCCAAGCAAATATGTCATTGAATTCTTAACGTAGATGAATGAAATTTCCTTGTTCTACTTTAGTACATACCTTTCTCATGTTTAAGGATTTTCTATCAGCAACCATGACTGGTATGTGATCATCTTTGTCAGCAGCTAGGTTCATGCCTTTATCTCTTGCTTGGTCATTAGGATTGCAAATTCTCTATAAGGTAATGAGACCCTTAAGAAACTTGTTGGAACTAAGATTGATGATTTGATCTCCATACTAGTCATGCAACCTCGACTAATTTCTCTTTGAAAACTTTGATTCATTTTGAAAGAAACTTACAATTTGTTCATCAGATTCAAACACCTGCCATTTGACATTATTATCAAGAATAGAAAGCCTAACCACTATTCTAGACTGCTACATCTTTTCATCTTCAAGGCTTGTTGGCACATCATAAGAAGCACCCACTACTGCAAGTCTATCATCATACCTATTCTCTTTCATAGGGATGCTTTGAATATTAAATGCATTGAAACCTTCAAGAAAATCCCATACTCTATGTTTATAAGACTTGAGAAAACCATTTTTGGTGACATTCTAATTTCTCACTTGATTAACCAACAACTCACTATCCCCATATACACTTAAGGCTTGAATTCCTCTTTTTTGAGAAAGTAGAAGACCTTGAATCAATGCCTCATACTCTTCTATATTGTTAGTGCAACTAAATCAAATCCTAAAGGAGAAGTATTACCTTTCCAATGTAGGAGAAACCAACATCACACCAGCCCCTGATCCATTCTTGTTCCTTGATCCATCAAAAAACATATTCCATATCCCACTTATATATTCTTTGGCATTCATAAGGTTAGGGACAAGAGAACCCTTTTTTTATTTAGAATATGTACCAAGGCCTATCTCCAAGGTTTTTGATATAGGATCAAACCAATATGCATTAGCCCATTCATATAAGAGAAAATTAGGTGTCTCTGCTAGGGAAGTAGCAAGCTCATTTACTATATCATTTTCATCTATCTCTAAGATAGTGTAATTCATATTGATGAGATTTTGTGTGTAGGGCTCAATATGGTGGTGGGCTAAGCGCTCTACTTTGATTGAAGCTTTCATTTCATATCTTGTTCTAAAAACATGTATGATCAATCACAAGAGATGTAGCCACCTATTTGGGTAGTGAAATCTCTTGAGAAGTAGATCGAAAAATGTGGTTTGACTTCAACAACTAATATATCTTGGACCAAAATACAACTATGGCATGCATGTAGGGCCATTTCAATATTTCTAAGGATTCCTATAGTCTTGACAGTACTACCATCCAACTAGAATACAGTCCTAACAATGGGTTCATATCTCATTCCTAGGATGTCAGCAACACACTCATGCATCATTGTATTGCTATCCCCTAAATTAATCATGAAATTGTGGACTAGCTTATCCCCTATAATCAAAGAAACATAAAATGGGGGAGGTATAACCTTTTTACTCATTTTTCCTTCCTTTGATGGTCATACAAGACTTGTGGATGCTAGGTGGCTGATCCTTTGGTTCAATGCTTTCTAATTCCAACTACAACAAATTCTTCTACATGGATATAATAGAAACAACATCCCACATGGAAATATTCACATTTTTCTTCTTCATTTGATCTACCACACTAGATGGTGCATTAGGTGCCTTGGTAGAAGCCTTGGGAGCTGCATATGTAGAAGGTTTAGATAGAATACCCTGAGAATCAATCACACCACTTCTATTATTCATATTTTGCATTTGTTGTTGAGGGACATTTAATTAATCATTCATTTCTTGTACATGAGGTGTTACATTTGATTTTGAGGCATGATTAGGAAGAGGGATAGCATCTTCAATAACTCTTCTCTTTCTCCTAGGACCAATGGGATCCTAATTAACATGAAAATGTTATTCCACTCAATTATTCATGAAGGAGAAATCACCCTATTGTTGTGAGTGTGAGGCATCATTAGGTTGGCTTACACTAAATGATTGTCCTATTGTAGGCTCTTAAGTGGTCAAGGCTAAATAGGATTTAGCCTTTTGATACATGCAATAGGCATAGGAGTAATTATAGGAGGAGCAAAAATCTTGATCTTGATCCATATTGTTTGGAGGGACTAAGGCTCTACTTTGATTTGAATTTGAAGTGGAAGCATGACCGCTCTACCTATTCTAATTGAAAGAAGTATTTCCTTGATTATGATTTGGAGGCCTTACATGTAGAGGAGCTTGATATTGTAGTTGAGGAGCCTTACTACCTTGATCTTGCTACCTCTCGAAAGTCACCGCTTTGTTGCTCACCTTTTGAATCATAAAGAAAGCATCCTCTAATTTCTTGTCTTGAATTTGTAACTTTTTTCCAATGTATTGCATTAGGGACTTCAATTCTCCTAGCTCACGCGGGTTTTGATGCAAAAGTTGTGGGAATAAGGGCTATTGGTGGTTGGTGATTTGGTATATTTGGGAAGAAAGGCATAGGAGGCCTTAGACCTAGCTTGCCTCCTTGTGTTAGAATATTCTCTACCATGATGATGATCTCATAGGCATTAGGTAATGTATCCCCTTCCATGATTTGGGTTGTATTGGAAATATCACTATTGAGGGCTCTAAGGTAATGCAAAAAGGCATTACCAGGAGTAGGCTTCACTAGAGTTATTAATATGCCTTTTGAAATCTATAATTTAAATCTATCATACATTCATGGGGGGCTCTCTTGATAGTGTTCAACTACTCTAAAAGTGAAAGATAGTCACTTTTATCCTCAAAACATTTAAATAGCCCATCCCAATCTACTATAAAGTTATGAGGAAAACCTTTATACCATTGTAATGCTTTTCCTTTCAAGGATGAGGCTAGAAGCCTAACTACTACATAATCTTTAGTTATGCCATGAATATTACAAACATTAGATACTTCCTAAATGTGCTCAATAGGGAAGGTGGAGTTCTCACCAGTAAAATTAGGGATACTCTTTAATGTTGATACTGGTATGTCATGTCTTTGAGCCAATAAAAGAGGACTTCCACCATTAAAAGTGGCAAAAACATGAGCTCTAGATATATACAAAAGTGGCCTATTGATACAAGTAGATGGATTTCTAGGTTGGGATTTATTAGAAAGAGGGGTAGAGATAGATCTAGCAAGTGTATTTATCTCGTCAGTACACCTAACTAGCAATAGAGACAATCTGGACTTCTTTCTTCTAGGATTTGAAAATCAAAGGTCTAAATACTAAAAATTACCTCTAGAAGATGCCCTTGTGTGAGCTTTGGGATGAATCACAACAATTGGGTTTGGAACTAAATGTATTTGAAGTGGAGTCACCAAGTACTTTAAGAATGAGCCTCTTGAAGGTTTCAACACTAAAGAGAGTACTATCTCTTCAACATGATCATGGAATATTTCTTTAACACTAGTGAACTTATAATATTCTAATATGATTATCCCACCAAGCATGCCAAAAACTATTTTCATAAAAGTTTGCACCCTTTTCCAAAGTTTTTACCTAAGGACAACCTTGTGAAACATGGAAACAACCTCCAAGCTATGGGAGTTGAACTATGAGGTTGAGTCTCTAGAGAAGGCTGGCTTCCTTATCTATTAGGATACACCTAACTATACTTGGAGAGGAAAAGGGAGAAGGGGATGCAAGAAGGAAAATATACCTATTCTAACCTAAGGAGGTGATGTACCAAAATAGAGTTTTTGACCTTATCTCTACCCATAAATGCATAGTTAACTAGTTATAATCCAAAAGAATATAGATTCAGAACTTTCTTAATCTAACAATCACATGTAGATCAGACAACACAAGAATGCTATAGGAAGAAACTTCACTCAATATCATTCAAATGCCAAAATAGATACAATCATATAGTTGTAGAATATAGACAATAACATTAACCAAAGGAAAAGAAATCTTGCACAGTGTGTTAATGGTTGAAAGAGACACAAAAAAGGATTACAATGGATTATAGGCAAAAGGATATTATGATGTGCATGTAGAGCAATGCCAAAGAATCAGAGAAAGATCAACCATTAAAAAGATTACAAAATCTTCCTTTATATATCAAGTATAATTGAGATATTTCTTCAAAATTTATTCAAGATTTTAAGACTATCAGAGGGTGATTGGGTGAGATATGGATGATAGATCAAATCTAACACACTTTAGAGGCATGCAAATCATCAAAACCTAATCTAAGAAACTCTAATTCTAACATGAAACAATGCCATTAATGCAAAAGACCTTATAGATGGATAGCTAGTCAGTAGCACCATGTCTTTCATGTCCCTCTAGTATGATCATAACTCAAGAGTGGTTGAGGTTGATCATAGAAATTAGATCGCATGGAGAGAACTAATCTTCTTTTACTCTAGGCTTGCCAAACTAGATATGTCAATAGGTCAATTGAGTCAATCAATTAGAAAGAGCCATGTGGACCAATCATATTATTATGTTTTTCCACCCTACAAAGTCTTCATGCTTTGACCATCTTATACCATTGTGGCCTCATCACCTTTCTTTTCAACTAACATCAAATGCATGTGATTGTGTGAACAAACTATTATCACTACTTTGTAGCTTACCCTTGACATTATTCACTAACCATCACAACCTTGCAAAGACTGAAACTTAACTACACTCACACTATCACCACCTTAACCCAAAGTTAGCCTCTAAACCTTGTAATCAAGTGAAGCAAAGCAAATTGCTTGATTGCAACTCTAACTACAATTCTGGCTTAACTCCTTGTGATAGCGTGTTGGTTGTAGATCTAAAGGATCTAACAGTGAAAAATGCATCTTTGAAGCACTAAATATTTTTTGCTTATCACACCATCACAACCTAACATGATATTGCACCATCATTGGCTAAACTCAAGATTACTTTTAACTTGGAGCAACTACGTAATACAAAGGAATTGTGCCTTTGGAACTCTAACTTAGGTTAATCAAATACCTCATGCAATTGAGTAATGAAGCCAAGGTATATACCTAGCCCACATGATAGCTCAACATCCACATAGACCCTTCGAAAATATGGACAAGACAAATGGCATGAAATCCACCTCAAAATCACCTAACAATTCTTTCAACCCCAATGGCCACACTGAAACAAGTCCCATATTACATGCATTGGCTCATCTTTATCTCACATGAAATACAACTTGTGCATCTTCACAAAGCAAAAACCCTCGATGTTGTAAGATCTAATGGCTTAGAAAAAGGGTGGTCTACCCTATAATCCATGTTAGTGCTTTAACCAATCAGGGCCTTGTCATATGCCAACTCAACCAAACAATTCCTTGCCATGTTTCCAATGTGTCCACATGGTGCCCTGTCACATGTCCACATCCTTAACTCATGGCTCCAATGCTAACCCCTATGACCAAGGGATCATAAAGAAATCACCTTGTCACTACCTTAACCATGATTTGAGCCTAACCATCAACAAACATGCTAACAAAGAATTTGCTACTTTGCCATCCAAATGTTGGTTAATGCTTAATTCATCATGACTGTGCGACCAAGGGGTGATCACATGATCACAACTTAAAGGTTGAAGGTATAATATGAAAATAAGGGCCACAAAACTTAGAATAAAAGGATATGGCCAAAGTTAAATTATTTCATGAGAAGTTTTCAAATATCTAAAATTTGAAACCCTAGGTGACCATTGAGTAGCTTATGATTTGAATTTGATTTTTTTGTGGGAGGGCATTTTGGCTAATAGTATCCACCTCTATGACCTCTTTGGTATCTTCATCTTCCTCTTCTCTTAGAAGTCTGATCATGTTTCCTTCTTCTCTTGTCTTCAACCTTGATGGATTATTAATAGCATTGGTTTATTGTCCTAGGATTAAGAAGAGCCATCTTTTCTTGTATACTCAATTTTAACCCATTTAGATATCTTAACACCTTAATACTTTCATCTTTAGCTGCATTTGATCTCATGCATAGATTCTGGAGTTCCTCAGTATAAGAATTCACATCAGGATCCCTCTATTTAAGACTTTGTCTCTTCTAATAAAATTGGATTTCATAATCCTCTGGCATATATGTCTCTCTCACTTTGTGAACCATTCCCTTCCAAGTGGAAATTGGTTTCTTACCTTCCTTTTCTCTCTCTTCCTAGATGAGCTTCCACCATGTCAATGTAGAACCTCTCAACCTTGACCTTTCTACCCTCACCTTCTTTGGCTCACCAATTCCATAACACTCAAAATGGTTTTCCATACCTTCTATTTAGTCCATGACCAGATTTTCCTCCATCTTCTCACTAAATAGTTGAATTCCCCCTAGTGTCTTCCCACTGATGGCTTTCAATTCCTTTAAGAATGGTTCCTCTATAAGGATAGGATCAGGTGTAGGTTCTTCATCCTCTATAGCCACCTCTTTCTTCTTTTTGTCAACCTTCTCTTTGACTTCCTTAGTTTTCTCTTCCACTTGATCCAACTTTTCTTCTAGTTGGGCTAATATATCTTTGATAAATCTATTTTCTTCCTCCTTCTTAGTCACCTTCTTTGTTAACTTTGCATTTGTCACCATTATAGTTTCTCCTATTGATTCCTCAGTCTAAAACATTTATCCAAAAGCCTAATCTTTTGAGTCTTGCTACATATAAGAAATTTAATGTCTAAGGATCCCCTAGTCTCTCTAGCCAACCCAACTATCAAGAAAGATTCATCAATCAATTCAAAACTTGATGCATTCTTGCTTCACTCACCATAGCCCTTAAAACACCATAAAGGATCTTAACCTGCAATCCTTAACTAAGATTTGTATAGGTACGGAGGTATTAAAAATACTTCAACTCAAAAATTTAGGGATGTTATAAGTCTCACTTGATTCATCTTCTTATTTGATTTCATCAATTCTTCACAAATAGGCCTAAAAGGCTACTAGCCCTAGTTAGGTCTCCTATAGCAAGAAAATAGGGATTTTCTACCAATCCTTCCAAAGAAATCCTACAAAATTCTTATGATTCTTAGATCATGGTCCAACCTCTCAAGGATTTTTTGGGTCTTGGGGTCACCACCTTCCTTCAATACCCTAACTCAATTTGAGCAAATTTAGGGGTTTTAGGACTCTAACCAATTGTTTTGCAAGTTGGAAAGTGTGAGGCTATAAAATGGATTGGTATGACTACACCCTATTCACCATACCTTTTAAATAATCCTATCCTCAATTTCCAACTCAAATCATGGCTCTAGCTATCCACCTCCACAAGTTATGTTGATTGCACCTTGGTCTTCCCTAGCCAAACTCACCAAAAGCTCGCCTAGGAAAGACATTAAAAATGGCTTCACTACATTTAAGGACCAAAAATTATGTAAATTTAATATAGATGGATTCTAATCACTATTACCAAGAGGTCGTATATATTGGACTGTGGGAAAGTGAGTTAGAGCCCCATCTTTGCCAATTGCCTAGACAAAACCAATAATAGTGCAAGAACAAAAGTATTTACAAAAGGAAAGTAAATTAACACTAAATACCTATCTAATGTCACACATAATCAAGAAAAAATATAAGATAAATATATGAGGAATTATAGTGACAAGTTCAAATCCTCTAACTAACTACTGTCATGAAAAATGTACAAATTTTCTTAGAATTACTTCAAATCTCCAATGTCAGAATTTATATGTCTATATGATGGGTGTCCAACCCTACATCTTGGTTAGGGAATACCCATTTGAGGGTTTTTGGGTGGTTATTTTACCCTTAGGGCTCTTTTCAATCAGTTTGCAACTCTTTGACAATGTTGTCCAAACAACTTCTCAAAGTTGCAAAGTTACACAATGCAACTTTTACATCTTTTTGACAAGTTTTCCCAACTTAGCCAAATGAACTCAAATGCTTCCCAAACTTAACCAAAGACCTAAAATAAGGTAAAAACATCATCCTAACTCATCCTAGACCCTACTAACCTCATGATGACATAATTATCAAAATTAGAGGAATGTAAATGCTTCATGTGGTGAAAAAGAGAAGTTTAATCCTAACCAATTAGGTCCATATATTGTTAGAGAAGTATATGGTTCTAGTACATATAAAATTGCAGACATAAATGGTGTAAATTATAAGGAAAGTATAATATTATGCATTTATTTTTCTACTATGTTTAACTATTTATTTCATCATATGTGCTTGCACTTTTCCTTTTGAGTATTATCTACATATTATCTCAAATGTGATATTAAAATGATAAGTACCTTTCTTTTCCTTATCATAGAACTTTCAAGTTTCTTTCTTTTAATGTAATTAGTCATGCAAATAAATTAATCTTATAAAGAGATAGTAATCATTTAGTATCCATATATATCATCATAAAAATGTTTTCGTATATAAAGTAGGCTCTATGTACAAAATGTTCCCTATAGAAAAATAGTACATCAAGCATCATCCATAGGATGGTGGTATATGAATCTCTCTAATAGAGGATTAGATGAAAAAACTTCTCTTTGAGTATAAATATATATGTATGACTCCTAGAAGTAATCCTCTTTGACTAGATGTAAGATTTGTGTTGATACTTTCATATCTCATGAAACTACCACTTTAGACTCTCTCTCTCTCTCTCTCTCTCTCTCTCACACACACACACACACACATTAGTTGTAGCTCCATTGCAACATGCACAAAGATTTCTAAGTTTTTTAGGCCTTCACCTCCTCACATAAAAGACCTATGAAATGAAAGGAATCCTCATATTTGTGGCCATGTCTATTAATAAATCTCTAAGAAAGGATCTCAACCCCTCCATACTAGACTCTCATAGAATAAGCTTATAATTTTATATCTTAGTTATGAAATAATACATTTTTATATCAAAACATCATCATACCTAGATCTGCCTCCTAGAACTCAAGATATATTCCTTAGAGATGTGTCATGGATGATGGATGATTATATTTTCCATGTCCTACATGTCTATTCCATAGTGGGGCATCTTATTCTAGGCTTGTGTTGCATAGGGCCATAGTGGCCTAGCTACCATTGGGATGGTGACACCTCATCTTATATCCTACCTATTTTTGATGCATCCTCCATAGCCTTAGACTCCATTGCATCTACACCTAGTGTTAGTCCTTCATCCTCCTCATCTACCAAATTATATGCTTTGAATTATGGGCCCATATCTCCAATAGGATAATCACGTGAGAACACTAGTCTTACACCATGCACACCGATATAACTTAGATAATTCCTTGATACTCTTACATCCTATAGTTCCTTGATATTCTTACATCCTCCACTCTATGGGGAAACTATGTGTCTTCTAGAATCTCTACATCTATTAAATTGTTATCATCTATGATAGGCAAGGGTTTTGTCCTACGGATCTCTGTTTATCTCTTATGATGTGCATACTAGGGTAAATATGTAGTGAGACTACATTGAAGACCAAAATGCCACATTACTTTCTCAAAATAGTAGGGCATCACTACCTAGTCATGTGTGCCCTCTAGTAAACTCCATCTTGGTATCCATCTTAGATGCACTATTGAGTTAGGATATGCTATCATGTGATGGTAAGGTCTCCATACCACATCTATAACTGGTAGTTGGTTGAATTTGACTCTCTAATATAGTATATCTCCAAACTATCATATATAGCCCACTATGTAAGAAAATGCATTAGGTGACTCAACTAGTTTATTTTTAGGACATCCCACATGCCTCATACAAATGAAGTTCTTAGAGGCTTACACTTGCAAGAGAGTGCACATGGTTAGGCTCTATCTCTAATACCCAAAGCATTTCCTAAGCTCATAGTATAGGTGCAATCACATACTTTGTCCCCACTTGTAGACTCTCAAATCTCTCTCCACATGTCAAACAATATGTGCTACAGGGGTAGGGAACATGATACCCTTTTTAATAGACACCACTACCAAGTCTATAACACAAAGAATGAGCCTATTGAGAAAATGAGTTTGTCCTAGTAGAATGTCCTTCTGGCTAACCTAATCGTGCATGCAATACTCAAAATATCACCTAATCTCCTTTGGGGAATGGTTGAACCTTGACTAACCATAAGTCTAAAAATTGGCAAGTATAAGACATGATAAATGT
This sequence comes from Cupressus sempervirens, assembly GCA_028749045.1. NCBI lineage: Eukaryota > Viridiplantae > Streptophyta > Pinopsida > Cupressales > Cupressaceae > Cupressus > Cupressus sempervirens. The sequence goes on along the minus strand of CM053792.1, from coordinate 171,858,824 downwards.
CTTCTAGTGTGACTTTCATCTCTCTAACTAGCATATTGAATGTGCATGCATCCTCATCCTATCTCTCCATTAGTTCTAACAACATACCCCATTGAAATCTCACATGTGAAAGGTGAGATACCTAATAAAGACCAATATCTAGGTCTTTAAAGATCTTAGCTCCCATATATTCTCTCAAATGTACACCATCAAATTACATATATAGTGCTCTTGAATCATTAGTGTCTTCTGCAATAGCATCAAAAGGAATCTCATATGTAAAATGCCAAAATATTAATTTATAACATCTATTTAAATACTTTGGTCTACCTTAGAAACAAGCCAACCGCTATGGAAACAAGTCAACTTCCTAGGGAACATGTCAACTTCCCATGGGATTAGGTCAAATCTCATAGAGTTTTCCTAACACAACTAGGAATAGATTGACCTACCCTATGAAAAGGTCAACCTCCAACCTAGACACCTATAAAACCTAGCTTTGACATCCAAAATGAAATCCTACAACTACAAGAAGGAAAAAGAAAAAAGCAAAGGAATTGAAGAAACTATGGGAATTGAGACATACCTCCTAAAGCTCAGTACCATCTTCCATGGTCTACTGAAGCACCTCTATCAACATTGGTAACAACTCCTCCATCTTAGAAATATTTCTCCTCCAAATTCAATAGAAATATCACAAATGAACTCCAAAAAGAAAAATTAGGTTTGTATATGACTTTTTAGGTTACTTTTTAAATTTATTTTTCAAAATTTAATTTAAAACTAATACCTCTAGTCACTCTTTTAATTATATCTTGAGCTTGGTAGCTCTTATTTTTGCTTCATTTTAGGCATTGGAATTGTGATTCAAAAACCTTGCTATCCAAGTGCCTTGGAAAATTCCTTGAGTTTAGCTTGAGTGTTTAGAGGGGAACTTGTCATCATCATCTATATTTAGTTTGTTATGGTAAACATGATTCCCTATTTTACAAGAAAGCTTAAACAACGGAGGCCATAGCTTCTCATAGAATTCATCACCTTTATTTAGTCAGTCCTAGGTTATTTTAGATTATCACTAACTCATAATTTTATAGGGTACAATTATTAATTTTTTCTTGCAATAACTATGTGTGTGGAGTTAACTATATCCATTTTCAAATATGCTTATGTTTTCTTACTTTAGCTTTCACATGCACATAATGTCATATACTGCTAAAGTTGGGGATAAATGTATTGTATTAAATGGAGGTGTTGCAATTTATCACCTTTTAGCTCCTCTTTAGTGTGTTTGCATTTCATAATTACACTTAAGAAAACATGTTCCTTTCTTCTCTTTCTCCTAGGTTAATTTGAGGTAGGACCTAATAAGTCCTCCTTGATTCCCCTTTTTATCACACATTTGATGATGTAGGATCTAATTTCTAATTCTCCTTATCCGTCTAGGCCTCATATTGTAGGATCCAGATTCAAATTGTTAAAATATGATGCACATTACACCCAAAACTCTTACACTCCTTGAAGATGGACTAGGAAGCCAAGAAATCTCGCTTCTTAGGGAATATGCTAACCTTGACCAATTCTTAGAATAGGTAAACCTTAGTTCAACTTATTCTTGAATGATCCCATGATTTTGTGCCATGACCTATTTTACTCTTTGAGTTAATTTCCACTCACTGTAGTAAGCTCTTGTAGGGGAATCTTAGCAAATCTCATAAATTCACTATAAAAGGACATCAAAGCCCTTATTTTCACATGATAGAAATAAGAGGAAAAAATGCACGGACACCCCAATTTGACATAGGGAAATTGAAAGGTTGAAGCAAAGGGATATTTCTTATTCTTCATTGCAAAGTGATGTTTTCATTCTCTTCAACCATTCAAGCACAATATATCCCCATGGAGATACAAGGGGTTTATGATGATGGTTAGATTAATTTAGCCTTAGGGGCTTGGTATGATTTCTATACTACCTCCAAATGTGATTCTTTGCACCTTCACATTTATTTTGCATACATTTATATACATGCACACTTACATGCCAGGGTTTAGTATATTCTTAGCATTTTTAGCTCTCTTACATTCTAGATCTAGAATATAGGATACACAAATACTACATTTATGCACATCTTTTATAACAACCATTTGTGAAGGTAGAAATCACAAAAGTGATGAGTTTACTAAGTCAAACCACTTTATAGCCACCCACACACACACCATATCTATAATAGGATTTCATGATATCAAATTTGTGACTTCAAATATCAAAACTACTCCTTGGGACCTTTTAAAAAAAAAAAAGGTCAACTTGCCTACAATGCCCTAAGAAGATGATGACTTCATGAAAAGGATATACATGCACACTTACGCGCTAGGGTTTAGTATATTCTTATCATTTTTAGCTCTTTTAGATTCTAGATCTAGAATATAGGATACCCAAACACTACATTTATACACATCCTTTATAACAACTATTTACAGAGGTAGAAATCAGTCAAACCACTTTATAGCCACCCACACACACCATATCTATAATAGGATTGTGGGATATCAAATTTGTGGCTTCAAATAAGAAACTACTCCTTGGGACCTTTTCAAAAAAATTAGCTCAACCTACCAATAATGCCTTGAGAAGATGATGACTTCATGAAAAACAATCCAAAAGAATTTTCACCAAGTCAACTTACTCTTTCAGCCTTGGATAGAAAATTAGTTTCCATGTTTTTCATCTCATTCAAGAATCCACAGTTAGATCTTTAGAAATAGATTCAAACCTATTTTTTGAGAAAAAGGTTAATTTTTCACATTTCAACATGAGTCCTTCATCCTTCCTTTTACTTCTTAGTACTTTTGAATTTACATATCTTGTTTGGACTATTTTCATAGATATAGCATCCTAAAATTAAATTTCACTTGTTATTGCTTCCTACATCACATGAAAGAGGCCTTGCTAGTGTAATTTCTTGATAAGTCTTTGGTTTTGTATTAGCATTCCTTTATCACACTTGGGTTTTTATAATCAAACCTAGGTCTTATTAAGAGTTATGCTTGGAATCCCCTCTTTCTCTTCTACTAAATGGCTTAGAGAGAAAGTGTTGAACTTGTTGCATCTAGTTTCATTATTAACATTGGTGTCATTTTCCCCCTAAAACATGTGTTACCCCTTTGATCTTGTATCAAAAATGTTATTCTTTGAGGTTATGGAGTGGCTATGAGAAATTGGAAAGAATCACCCATTGAAAATATATCTACATCTACCACTTTAGTGAAGGTTCTTTTCCCCAGTTGAAAAAACTTGGACAACAAAATAGGCCTATATGTATAGGATGATGACTTAGATTTCATATGTGATAGGACTATGACCTATTCAATATCCTTTCCGTTATCTATTGAATAGTCTATTTTGTCCTATGTTCCCTTCTCCCCTATCTCCACCATAATAAATTTTGGCTATTTAGGTGGGAGCGGAACAATACTTGACCATCATTACTTGAGCTTTATAAGATGTCTAATATGTTTTCTCAATATCAATACTTTATTTGGTTATTGTCTCCTCTTTCTCTATTTCTAGGGGCATGGAGAAAACTATTGTTGCCTACTCTAGAGGAGGTGTTGGTGGAGTCTTTGACTTCTTAGGAGGAGGTGGAGGTATCTCCTTTGTCTTTTTACAAGGAGGGGAAGGCATCTCCTATGGATTTTTAGGAGGATGTGGTGGAGTATCCTCAATAGTTGGTACTTTTTGAGAATTATTCCTCTAAGGCTCTTTCATATTTCTCTCTTCCCTTATTTCTCCTTCTACAATATCATCTTTACTCATCTCTACAACTAGGATAATTTTAGGGATATTCTCTTATATTTCCACCTATTTCTCTAGACTAAAATCATAATATCTAAGATAAAACACATCTAAACCATGTTCTTTTAGCATACCACCTTGTTCTTGATATATGGACTCCTCAATATGAATGTATTTATCCCTTGTAGATGAAGGATTTTGTGTCTAGATTTTTCTCCTTCTCTCCTCCTCTATGGCTACACTTACTTCAATTCTCTTTATCAAAGACACAATATCCTTTATACCTTCCTCCTCTTCTTTGGGAATGAATCCCATTGTTTGAGATGAGGTGTAATTCCCCTTCTTTCTTTGATATACTTTCCCCTTGATAGGTTTAGGCATTATCATTACATGTTTTTTCCTTTTCTTCTTCATAATCACTTTTTGAGGAGTAACCTACCATTTTATAGGTTGTTCTTTAGGAACAAAATATTTCCTCTTTTTTCCTTTTCAAACTGCTTTCTCATTTTTGTATTCATAAGAAACCTCCTTCTCACATCTATACACCATCTTAGGCTTCATCAATGTAGTGGGACCCCACATAGGAGTACTAATATTTTTACCTTTGTCCTTATTAGGTTGTGTAGATGCTACCAGTTGTAGTCTCTATGGGACAAGATCTAGATGGAAAGGCTTAGTAATCTAACTAAAAGTAAGTGCATTCACGTGTCTAGCCTGGAACTTTATATCACCACTCTCTAGCTGGCCCACTTTGGTAATTCTGATAACCCTTTTGTAAATTTCATCTTTTTCATATAAAAGATCCAAAATGTTAGGAGAATCTATTTTGTAGGCCTTTGGATGGATTTGGATATCCAAAATTTCTTTTTCCAATGAGAGGTACATGTGACAATAATCCTAGATTCTAATTTCATAATCAATAGTACAATGTACCTAGTAATCCTCCAAGCATAGATCATGAATAAACTGTATGCCCATCATTTTCTTATATCCCCTAATTAGATGAAAATCTAGTCAAGCTATTGGAAATTCCTCTAGATGCTATTATTCCCACTCTAACACACATGTCTTGATTATCTTGAACTCAAGAATGGTACATTCTCCTATCATAATAGGAAATACCCAAAAATGCCTAAGCTTATGCCTATACATTCCAAAAGTACTGGCAAATTGCGTAATGGTCTCTAATAGAATAGTTTTTTTGGTATAGCTTGGTAGCTTCTTTGGGTGAACAAGAGATCCTTCTACCCTAATGTAAGTAAATATTTGGAACTAAATATAGTAGGCACCAAGATGCATGGCCTTTTTAGTTATTTCTCTTGATAGTCTCTTCACAAAGTCACCTTCAATAAATTGTATTACTATAAATACAAAGGAACCCTTGGTAATGCAAAAATCAAGGCTACCCTCCTTCAATTTCTTATTTACAAACTTGAGTAGACACTGTATGGCTAACCTTTTCTATCTTTAGTGATTCTCTCTTCACCAAACATAGATAATTTCCTGTGGTTGTGAATAAGTACACTACATATGAAGTCATGTATAATGTTAGGTCTAGCATGAATAAATTCATCTTCTCATAAAGCTAATAATAGATGATAGTGGCATAATAAATGGAGTTATTTATGCTTCTAATCTTTTCAATAAAGTGGACCATCTATGTCTCCAACTATCCAAAGGTAGGTAATCCCATCATTGTATTCATTAGTAAATTATATTATATGACATTTTTTATCATATATCCTCAACTCGTGTCTACTCATCTAGGATTCTCATGAGGAGATGGGTTTATTAAATACCTCTCTTGTTCAATTCTTTACACTTTGTCCTTTTTATCAATAAATCAACTCTATGCACTTTCAAATGATATGGCATAAAAATTGTTAGAGGTTGGAATGTATAACACCTTCTTAATGATATTTAACATGGTATCTATTACTATCTCTCTTATCAAATTTTTCATTTCCCCTTCATATGGTACATAATATTGTGCAAGGATCATTATCAATTCTGGATTGGATAGACATAGCATGAAAAAGCCACCTTCACCAACATGACAAGAACCATTAAGGTGAGGATATCTAACCTTTCATTATGTTTGGTGGAGAGGATAAGGAAGTGATTCCAATTGATATTACCCAATTCAGTTTCTTTGATGTCAGAACACACATCTGTGAATTTTGATACTAGAGGGACTCTCTTTCCCTAGACTTGTATTAAACTGGCCTTAATGAAACCACTTTAAGCTTGGATGTAGATGTGGATGCCATTTTTTACCTACACAATAGGATGACCATTATTACCTTTTTTTTAAACCATGCATGACATAATAGTAAAAAAACCAATACTAGACTAATGACCCTAGTGACAAGATGAAAAAAGTGATCGAGAAAGGAAACCCTAGTGTTGTGCACTTTTGTCACAACTTGAGCTAAAGCCAACTCAAATTGAGAAATCCATGTAGCATCTTCAACTAATCTATTTTTCCACTTCACTAAATACTCATAGTAATCTTTTCCTCTTGTACTCTTACCAACTCTTTCATCCAATACATTTTCAACTTCTTCAACCTACTTCTTAGAATAATCATCTGATACAACAACTTTATCATATGACTCATGATACTTATATAAATCAGCAACATTGAATATAGGAGATATATCCATGTCATTAAGTAACTCAAATTTATAAGCATTACCATTGTCAAACTTCTTCAAGACCTTACAAGGTCCAAACTTCTTCATCTTCACCTTACTGTATATTCCAACATGAAATCTCCCTTTCTTAAAATGAACCATCACCTCATCACCAACTTGAAAAACATGATGTCTTCTAGACTTATCAGCATTCTCTTTATACTTATAATTACTTTGTTTCAACCTCAACTTTATTTCCTTATGCAAAGACTCCATAAAATTAAAAAATTCTTCCCTTGCAGCACTTCTCTTTTCTTCACCAGTAACATCCCTCAAATATGATACTCCCCTAGGTTGCATTCTTTTAATAATCTCAAAAGGTGTTTTCCCTATACTCCTATTCATAGAATTATTATATGCAATCTGAACTTCTACCAATACCATTTCCCAATAACTTGGCTTATCTCCAACTAAACATTTCAACAAATTACCCATGTTTCTATTCACAACCTTTGTCTATCCATTTGTTTGCAGATGGAATGTAGAACTAAATCTTAATTTAGTACCCATCTTCTTCCACAAAGTCTTCCAAAAATAACTAACAAACTTACTATCTCTATCAGAAATAATACTTCTTGATAATCCATGCAATCTCACAATCTCTTTGAAGAAAGTTTAGCAACATGCCCAACATTTGATGTCTTCTTACATGGTATGAAATGAGCCATTTTAGAAAATTTATTCACAATAACAAATATAGAATCATACCCCTTCACTATTTTAGGTAATCCAAGAACAAAATCCATACTGATGTCACTCCAAGGTTTCTCAGGAATAACAATAGGTGTATACAAACTAGAATTCTAAATTACTCCTTTTGCAACTTGAAAAAATCCACAACTCTTCAAAAATTTATAAACATCCTTATACATTTGTGGACAATAATACTTCTCCTTCAACAAACTCAATGTCTTATCAATTCCAAAATGTCTAGCCAATCCTCCACTATGCTTTTCATTGATCAAATTAACTCTCGTAGAAATTCTAGGGATACACAAATAAATTCCTTTAAACAACATAACTTCTTGAATGAAATATTTATTATACTTATGTGATCACTTAGATTTGATGCTCTACACTCTCTCCACTCCTCAAAAAAATTAGGGTCAATATCATACAACTCTTCCATTTCATCAAAACCAAGAACTTCAACCTTTATCTCAGTCAATAAAGAACATCTTCTACTCAATGCATTAGCAACTCTATTAGTAACTCTACTCTTATGCTTCATAACAAATGTGAAACTATGCAAGTACTCAACCCAATTCACATGTCTTTGATTCAATTTATGTTGACTTCCCAAGTACTGTAAAGCTTTATGATCAGTATACAACACAAACTCCTTAGGAATCAAACAATGTCTCCACTTCTTCAAGGCTTAAACAATAGCATAAAACTCTTGATCATACATAGAATACTTCCTTTTAGCATCACTCACCTTCTTACTAAAGAAAGCAACATTTTTACCTTCTTGACTCAATATAGCTCCTATTGTACTACCACTAGCATCACATTCAACCTGAAATACCTTTTTGAAATCAAGTAAAGCTAATATAGGATCCTCAAAAACCTTTTATTTCAAAGTCTCAAAACTGAGCTCCATGTGTCCACTTGAATTTCTTTTTATCTCCTCTCATTGTCTCAGTCATAGCATTACAAATAGAACTAAAATTCCTTATAAACTTTCTATAAAAACTAGCCAAATCATGAAATGATCTTACCTCACCGACATTCTCAAGTGTATGCTACTCCAAAATTGCTTTAACCTTCTCAAGATTCATCTTCAAAACATTAGCTGAAATCACAAATCCCAAATATACAATCTCGTCTTGCATAAAAGAACACTTTTTTAGATTAAGCATCAACTTCTCCTCTTTTAATCTCTGCAATACTTGTCTAGCATGCTCAAGATGTTCTTCCTTAGTCTTATTGAATATCAAAATGTCATCCAATAAACAATCACAAACTAACCCAAGCATCTTTCTAGAACTTCATTCATTAATCTCATGAAAGTACTAGGTGCATTAGTAAAACCAAAAGGCATAACCAACCATTCATACGAACCATCTTTTGTATTGAAAGTAGTCTTCCACTCATCACCTTCTCTAATTTTTATCTAATTATAGCCACTCTTTAAATAAATCTTGGTAAAATACTTTGCTCCACTTGAAAAATCCATTATGTCATCCATCCTCGGCAACAATATATTGATCCAATCTTCCATCATGTATAGCATATCTATCATATTGTTAAGGTCTACCCAAAAAAATATGACAACAATCCATAGGCATAATATCACACAAAACTTCATCAAAGAAATGTCCAATCTTAAACTTCACAAGGCATTGTTCATTTACCAATATCTTATGCTCATCTTTGATCCATGAAACATGATAGGGTTTAGGATGTTTCACCCTCTTCAACTACAACTTTGTAACCAACTCTTCCAATGCCAAATTTGTAGAACTTCCACTGGTAATGATTACCTTGCAACATCTTCTAGCCATCTTACATCTGGTTTTGAAAAGACTTCTCCTTAAGACAGGTTCCTCATCACTTCTCTTATTACATAAGGTTCTTCTCACCATCATATTTTCTCTACCCTTAGGTCCACTTGGTGAACTCTCATCATCTCCTTGAATCACATCCTTTATGTTACCTTGCCCACTTTTAGAGGATCTACATTCAAAAGATCTATGTCCCTCTTTACCACATCTGAAACAATTACCATAAAAACTACCTCTAGAATAAGAATTGCCTCTTCCTCAGTAAGAATTAGTACCTCCTCGATAAGAATTACCACCTTTCCATTTGGTATTGCCTTTGTCATCATTCTTCCATTCAAATTTGGCCTTATCTTGCATAAAATTTTTAGATCTATCACCTTCTTGATAGGATCTAACTCTGCCTCTCTAGAATCTACCACCTCTACCTCTTTGTCTTTTTTCATGCTTCTTTATCAAGATCTCCTCATCCTTCAAGGCATATTGGTATGTTTCTTCCACACTTTCCAATTTTTTTTAAAAATATTTCATCTTGAATTCCAAATCTCAATCCAATTATGTACCTTGCAATTCTCTCAACATCATCATCCACATGTCTAGATCTAATGTCTAATATATATAATTCCTTAGTATAATCCTTCATGGTCATGTCTTTTTGTCTCCAATTCTACATCTTTCTCAAAAAGCTAACTTGGTAATTAGCAGGAAGGAATTTGTTCTTCACTTTGTTCATCATCTTCACCCAAGTTTTGATCTTCTCCTTTCCTCTCCTTTGTCTATTAGTTTGTGAATTCTCCCACTACAGTGAAGTATGTCCTTTCAACCTAGTAACTACAATCTTCACCTTCCTATTATCAAGAGGGTTTTCATACTCAAAGAACTTATCCATTTCAAAGATCCAATCTAACACAACATTGGTATCCAATTTTCCATCATAAGGAGCAACTTCTACAATAGGATTTGAATTTGTTATAGATAATACTCCCCACAACCTTGCCTCATCTTGATCTTCCTTGGGTTCTATGGTTTGGTGCTACTTCTTCATCATCACTCACATCATTGAGATGTGCTCCTCTCCTCTAGGTTGTCTCTACACCATCGAATCTAGCTGCAATTTATATCAATGTATCTAATATTGTATTATCGACATTTCCTCTACCTTGAACCATCTCTAAAAATTAGGTTCCTACAAGACTATAACCCTCTACAAGTTGTAGGCAAATTCCTTGGATCTGCTACCCCACAACCAAATTTATTTAGGGTTCTACATAATCCAATCTCCACAAGGACAAACCTCAAGCTATAATACTGCCTGGTAAAAGGAGGAAAGAAATGACTAGGGCCAAGGGCACACCTAGCTATCCTCAACTACCTTGTAGAGTTAACACAAAATAAGAAAACAATAGAGAACAACACCAAGGAGAGAAAGAGAGAGATAAAAAAATATTTTATTGATTCATCAAGTAATTAGTATACATGCCCAACTATAAGACCTTTTGGATTATGGCTAGATACAAAATATAACTTCTAGATCCATGATCCAACTTCAAATTTGCATTTCTAGACACATATGCAGTCACCCTTCAAAATCTATTTAGTTTTTTTCTAAACCTAAGTCTAAGCACTCTATTTATTCTTGTCAACATGGCTTACAAAATATTCTATAACATTACATAATAGAAAGGTCAACCTCAAAATGGTCAACACTCATCCCTAAACAAGATCCTATTTCACAAACAAAATTAAATAATCAAGTCAATTCCCACTAAGAACCAAAACATAGAAAACTTGGCTAAAGAAGGAACTGAGTATCAAAAAATAACTTGCTCACTCGGCACATAATGGATAGCTTGGTAGTAACTGGAACTCAATTACAACTAGAAATTGGCACTTGGCAATAACTAGAACTTGACAATAACTGGCACTTAATAATAACTAGAACTCAACAACAACTGGCACTTAGTAGTAACTAGAACTCATCAACAACTGGCATTCGATAGTAAATGGAACTCAACAGAAATTGGCAAAATGAACAAAAGTATAGGATTACAAGGAAACCCAAGCTCCTGCATCACAATCAACATGGAGAGAGGCTATTAAGTCCTAGAGCAGAAACTAAGGAAATGATCTCACCAAAATAAAAGCTTAAAACCCAATTGAAGGACTGAAGATCACTTGACAAGCACTATGAAGATGTAGAGTGAAGTAGGAAATTACAAGAATGAGGAGTGCAAATAGTTAGAAGAAAGAACTCCCAAACTCCTTTTATTGACCCTAAGGTGGGATAGTGTCAACCCCAAGAATTCTTTTACCCAATAATGGCTATGGGGTTGTGGATTTGCGAAGCTTTGCAACTACAAAAAGAATGGGTCTATAGGGGTTTAGGCCCAAACTTGATGGTCGCAGAGATTCACACATATGAAACTTTGTAGGCCAAGAGGAATTAAAGTGGGGATATCCTTAAAATTGTGAGGTTGTGAAGATTAACATCTTTGCAACTCCACAAGTTTGGAAAAATAAATGACTTGTATTGAAGTTGATGAAAGCTAAACCCCACAACACCCAAGAACTACTGTAATATGCAAATACCTATCACAAAAAGAAAGTAGCAAAGCTATAGAGACTAGAATTCTAGATCTAGAGAGGAGAAATTGCAATTACATCAAATAAAAAATGTATTGAGTGAATGAATGATTACAAAGAGATCAATCCTTTTAAAGGAGATCAAAACCCTAAAAGGTAAAACCTAGGTTGCATTATAATAATTAATAAAATAATTAATTATTAGATACCTAAAAATTAGCTTAAGTAGAATAGAGTTAGTTAGAAAATATCTAATTAGTCTTAAAATCCCCTTAAGATAAACTTAGGGAGTAGCTAAAACCCTAGAAACTACCACAAAAAATATATTTAGCTCATGGAAACAAAGCATGATGAGGTACCCAAGCACAACTAAATCTCTGTAAAGATAAGAAATAGAGAAAACCACATGGGAAAAACCCTACTCCAAAAAGAGATTTGGTTGTGCTTGGGTACCTCATTAGGCTTTGTTGTCGAGACCCAAATCTACTTTTTGTAGTAGTTTCTAAGTTTTTTACTACTCCCTAAGTTTATCTTAAGGGGGGGTTTTAGAGTAGGTAGATAATTTCTAACTAAATCTAATCTACTTAATCTAAACTTTAGGCATCTAATAATTAATTCTTTTATTAATTATTATAATGAAAACTACATTTTACCTTTTAGGGTTTTGATCTCCATTATAAGGATTGATCTCTTTTTAACAATTCATTCACTCAATTTTTTTTGTTTGGTTCAATTGTAATATCTCCTCTATGGATCTAGGAACTCTAGTCTCCATATCATTTGCTCCTCTCTTTTTGTGAAAAGTGTTTGCATGCAATAATTCTTGGGACCTATGGGGTTGAGCTTTCATCAACTTTAACATGGTATTAAAGCTCTCAATCTCCATGCCGCTATTTTGTTTGTAAGAGGTTTGGCTTTGTTTTTAGTTCTAAGTTTTCTCTTTCATAGGGTTTTAGTTTTCAAAAGTGTTTTGCATTAGATCTGGGGGAGCTATTTTGGAGCATTTTGAGGCCAAATAAACATCATTGTTGAGCTCAGAGTGCTCAAAAAATCCCATTTCCATATAAAATACATCCTATTTGGACATTGTTGAAATCTAAGGTAAAAAAAAATTTTGCACCCAGGTCATCAGACCTAGTCATGCAAATTGAGATAGTGATTTTTTTTTTAAAATTGCAAATATTTTTTTTGCGTAGGGTATTTTGATTCTTTATTTTAAAAAAATAGGTCAACACACTTTTGTGAAGGATTGTACTTTATCAGCACAACATGTTGTGTAGGTCAAAGGTTTTTATTGCCCTAAAGGCTGCATGTTTTTATTGGGCAAGCTTGGTGTTAGTACCCAAGGTGGTCACAGTTTTAAAACTGTAAGTGCAGAGTTTGAACCACTTCAAACTGAGGTTCAAAGTAGTTCAAAGTAGTTCAAATGGTCCATCTTGTAGGCTTGATGGCTTATCTTAATTCAATGCATTCCTAAGTCCACAGAATTGAGGTTCAAAGAATCCATATTAGTTCAGAGGTATCTAAGTTCAGTGGTTGAAATGACTCATCTTTGTAGGTTCAACATAAGCAAAATTTAGAGTGATCTTACAGGCTAGTTGGTTCAATGTGGCTTATTCTATGTTCAGAAAAGTTCATGTGATGTGACAAGTTCAAAGCAGTCCAAATCAATTTAATAGTTCAATAGTCAAAATGGCTTGGAGCGGATTGTCCTGCAGGTTCATGGTCTAGTCCGAGAAGTTCACATGTACGATTTAATGGCTTGGTTTCAAGGATTCATTTCCTAGTTCAGAATTGAAGTTGGTTAGCTCACAAAGTTTAAGGCTCTAGAATACAAAATTCTTAAATACATATTCCAGTATAATCCCTGCACATCGAACATTCATACTTTAATTGTGGTGGTCGGTGTGTGTATTAAAGCCTAGTGTCATTCAGGCATGACAGGATGATATAGCTATTGATGTTTCCAATACAAAAAAAAATTCAATTAAAGGTCATTCTCATATGATAATGAACCTATGAATTTCCTAGTATAAGATAGGTGTAAGCCGACAATTCCAATGCATAATGAACTTCAATTCATGAAAGCATTTCTCTACGAAGCTCAAATCTGAATGCATCTAATGAATGAATGAGCCTTGATCATTCATATTTGACAATGGAACCGAGATGTTGTGAAGCCTGAATGAACTCGATTATCCACATCTTATGCTCATAATTCAAATTCTCAAAGAAGAAAAAAAATATAGGGTGTGAGTATAGATATTGGCATGATGAAGTCATATATTCAAATATATATATGCGGGCTCGTGACTATTTGGGGAATCACCTCAATGAGAGGTGGCACATTATGTTAAAATGGGGATAAAATCTTCATCATGACCTATGCCCAAACATTCATGCTTTCATATTCTGTTGAACACTAGTCAAATGGGAAGAGGCCATGGTGAAGGATCAAAAATGAGCACTCAGAACCATCTAGAAATGATTGGATTTTTTGATGAACATAGCAAAGGCCTTTCTATTCTTGTGCATAGAAAGTTTGAAGACTTTCTTGTTGAACCTACTAGTTTTTCTCTTCATGGAAAGGAAGGAATTTCCCAATTTTACAATGAATGTTAGAGGAGCCACAATATTGAATGTGATGATATGAGCACTGTTATAAAAAGACCCAAGACGATAATAATATAAGAATTCATTGTTGAATATATGCAAAGGCTCGACGTTGTGATGGTAATGTTTGAAACAATCCTGCCATGCTACATATGCTAAGGAGCATACACACTAGTATTAAAAGCTGTGACTCCTCTCTTGTAACAGAAATTCCTTACCATAATTGACTAAGTGAAGCATCAAAGTAACGGAGAGAAGCTTAAAAGCCACGAGGATATTTGCATCCTCATCAACTCTCGACATATGGAAAGGTGTATATAAGTCCGCTAGCTATTCTTGGCCCATTCCTTATCTTATATCAATAAAGAGTGTCTCTTGCGACTGTTAACGCATGCTCATAAGAAAGGAATGGCTCTCTATTGTTATCATCATCAGCCAAAGGAGAAGATGAAAGGAGCAAAGGAACTCACAAAGCATTATAGCGATGTGACATAATAGTTTGATTCAATATTCTAAGCATTGGAAATGTGTTGATAAAAGTATCTTAATGCTAATGTCAAGGGTGTCAGCCCGAGCTTTGTTATCCTCCAAATGCAAGGAATGCATGGGATTCATTTGGCAAAATGATGATTTTTCTCATTGATCGAGTCGGCTTGTGGAAACTCTCTATTGACCCCCATGACAAGGATCCTAATGTGAACCCATTTTATTTGGAAATTAGTGGAATTATTGTGAGTACAGAACAATGTAACCACAAAGGCTAACCCAATTGTCTTTCCGAAATAGAGGAAAGAAGTATTTGTATGTGATGTGCACTCCAATTCTTCACAAGCTTAAAAGAATGTGGATGTGGCATGATAGTTTCTTCAAAGCCATAATATAGAGTCAGATATCCGCATGATGAATCCGATGGGAGCTTAGCTAGCGGTGGAGCCTTGTGATGACATCTATCTTTGTGCCAACCAATGTAAACATATCACAAGCTGAGCCTCACATACGCGTGATAGATATTCTAATCTGTGCCCTCTTCACTGAAATCAGGATGAAATTAGAGGAATCAAAAGTGTTTGATGAGTTGAATTGAAAAAGGCAGTGAGTCTAATAAAACATGAGCAATAGTCAAAGAATGGCGACAGATGCATTAATAATCAGTTTTGATACTCTGATATTTTATTGACATCATAGGTGGTTTTGACAGATAAGTTAAGAGAAATGGACAATGTTTAAACATTGCCAACTTTTATATCTACCTTGGACATCTATCATGAGAAATGTGGTGTTAGTAAATAATAACACATGGAGGTTATTATTTGAGCTTAAATATGTTACACTTCCCTTTTCAAAATTTGAAGATGCCACCTGTCCATGCATATATTATAAAGGCCTCGTATTTGTAGGAATATGAGAGGATGTTTTTAGGAATATAAAACAGAAAAAAAAAATCATAAGGGCTTTTTCAAGATTCAATTATGAAACTGAAAAGTCATGAGAAGGAGAAAGTTTAAATAGGCCAGTGGTAGAGAGAACTGGGGTTCCAGTTTTCAGAGTTTTTCTTGGGAGACTTTGGGCTACAAAAAAACAAAGGCTGTGAATATAGTGATAGGAGGGAAGATTGGATTTCTCTGAGACTTTGTGCTATAGGAGGTCCCATTCTTTTTCTGATTCCCTTCTAGCTTCTTCTGGACTGCAGACTTTGAGCTTCAGACAGGGAAGAGATCTTGCAAAACTATTCTATTTTTCTTGAGAGACTGTGAGAGGCAGAGCATGGGCTTTTTCCTTCTTTTCTTTTTCAAAAATGTGTGCCTGAGTTAGAAATAGGATTTTGATAGTTGATGTAATATTGTGAAAGGAGTTCCTATCTTTCTTGAAATAGTGTTTTGATTGTAATGTGTAGAAGATATTTCATGATCTTTTACAGTCGGGGAAGGGAGACTGAAGGTTAATTATATCAGAACTTTGACTATGGTGTATTTTCCTTCCACTGATCATGAACTTTGCATCATCCTTAGTTTTCTCTGAATTACATTTCAATACCTTTGTTTTCTTGTTACATCATTAGTTCAAACATCTTTAAAGGCTCTGAGTTTTATTTCTCTCAAGAGAATGGAAGATATATTTTATTTCATTACACAATGCAGTGTTCACCAAATGAACTTTGTGTCACTTTTTGTTCTTTTCTTTCTTTCTATGCAGTAGTATAGGTTTTCATATCTACGCTATATTTATGGGTAGATATTTGATATCCTTTTGTGCTTTTTGGTAAAAGCACCCACATTTAATTCACTAAACATCTTGTATGGGGAGCTGTACCCGATAATAATTCAGAGGAAGGTTATCAATCCATGATAACCTATCCAACTATTGGTGTTAGTTTGTCCTCTCACTTGGGCATTTAGGGTCAGATTTGCACGTACTTTCTCAAAGGACAATCTGTTCACTAACACTTGGCTATCTTTAGACCCTTTCTTTACACTAGATGGTGATTGTACAATTTTTTGGGTGGTGGATGTTTTATGGGGGTCACACTCCTCTTAATGGAACCTCCTCTTACATGCCCTCTTTGACGATGTTAGTGCCTTTGTGCTACTTCATGTGAGCCTCATCCTTATTGTGGCACAAGTACTTATAGTGCATGTAAGCTAATGTACTTGTATTTGATACATGATTTTTTGATAGGATGCAACATGTATGTGTCTATGCACCTTGTTTTTGGCATTGCCCACCTCAACCTCAACATTTTTTTAGGCCTTTAATTTTGGCTATGTGTCTTCCTTTATGACACCATGTGAATTTTAGGAACTAGAGTCAGTGCATGGGGGCCCCACTTTGTTTTCCCATGCTTGGTAATAGTGGATCTCGGGCTATTATTTTTCCTCCACACTATATGGTCTTTTAGGAATAATATTTTAGTTTGGTGTGGGGTCTCTATGCCACATGAGTGAGCTTTATGAATTTTGGGCCCACCATCCTTTTCTCCAAAGGCCTTTTTAGCTAATTTATTGGGACACCACCAAAAAATTTATTGGACCCTACTTTAGAACTGCATGAAGGATATTAGAAGCGATTTAGGCACAGTTTCCTATTACCTACGCATGTTAGGCCTTAATCACCTTTGTATGGTCAGTAAAACACCACAATTATTTTTGGTGGAGGCACATCATTTATGGAGAACACATTTTTTTATAGAAGAGCATGTCTTGTTGCTATGCTAGACCTCTAACCAGCCCCATGTTCCCACATTAGGTTTATGAATTTGATCTTTCTTGCATGGTGGTATTTGTGAACTTCACGTTTTATTTGGAAGAAGTTTTATATTGTGGTGAATGTGCACCTTTTTTGGAGTCTCTTTTTTTGTAGGCCCACCTTTGTCTATCCTTACCTTATTTCATTAGTGTTTTTTCCCTTATTTCATGGGTGGAATTTTTTCTTTCATGAGTTGTTTTAAACTTTGTGGGTGATTGGTGATATTTTTTAGACTTTTTTAACACTAGCACATATGAAAATTTCTTATGGCCACCTAAATTTTATTCTAGACTGGTCCCCATTTTTCTAGTAGCTTACTAGATATCTTTTTTTGAAAAACTATATTGTTTTTTTGGTATTAGTGGTTATTGTTCAAGCTTTTTTTGCATCAACAACCATTTGACTATCAAATTTGTGCTCATCACTTATTGACATTGACACTACATCATCATTTCATGTCATCCCTTCTGACTCTGTTTGGACCTACCTTCATGTTTTTTCTTATATCTCAGACATACAGACTCCATTTTCTATAAACAAGATATCACCAGAAAGATGGTTCCAAGTCTATCAAAGTTGTACATGTAACATTCAATTTTGAGGCGTTTTTGGTTTTTTGTTGTCAAAGTCAAGAATTCTACTTTGCACTCTGGGAGACATATCTTGAGAAACTGATCTCTAATTTGGGAATTCTTTATATCATTGGAAAGTTATCTCAGAGATTTTTCTAGTGATGTTAGTTGTTTTCTAGATTCTTCTCTATGCACATTTTCTTTAATTTTTTTTTAATTTTTGCATTTTGGTGGATATCTTGGTTGTTTCAAGTTCAGTATCAATTTTGTTTCTTTAGATATTTTTTCATGGGTTGTACCATCTATTGTATTGTCCTTATGTCTCTTCTAATATTTTTAGACATCATTTAAATACATTCTTGCAAATACAATAAGATGAAGTGTCATATTACTTCTGTATTTTTTTCTTTTAGTTATTTTTTCTTGTTTATCCTTTTGATTCAAGTAGCGTCATATAAGGACACTCATATAGATTATTATATTCTTGAGATCTACCATATATTGTGCCTTATTGTACATGCACTACTCTACTTAAAGTGCCATAGGGGGGTTGATGTTTTTACTTGTTTTACATCTTTCTTTGTCAGTGAGTATTCCATCCATGATATTAGCCTCATCATGTGTCTGAGATTAATCACCTTAGTACACACATATGTATTCTTTTATGCATCTTGATTGTGGTTACTTGGCATGCAGTTCTTTTGGCCCACTTTTTCTATTTTCTTGTCACCTCACCATTGTCTGCAATAAGGGGGGTTCTTCTATTTTTTATTAGGCTTCCTTGGTTTGATCAAGTGAACTATAATTAGTATTTGTTCCTCTCTACTTGGAATATGTAATGGCTGGGTACCTATGCATTTCAATGAGATAGATTATGTACCATATAGACACTTCTATTTCTTCCTACTTTGGTTGTAGCCTTCCATATTCAATTGATAAACTCTTCAAGCTTTGGTGTTTTATGTCATCTCTATCTTTGAGTTTAATTGTTTTACTTTGTGTGTCTTCTTAGAGCACTCATGTAGATTATAGTCTCCTCTACTTGGTTAGGTTCTATGAAAGTGGAGGTTCTTAAGATTAGTAGCTACTTTTCAACAAAGCTTTGCATCTTCTACAGGCTTTAGTTGTGTTCTAAATGATCATCTTTTTGTTTTTATCTTTTGGGACAATCTCTAGTTTGGAGTCTTTTGTAGTCCTTCATGAGTTCTTTCAAGATTATTTCCATCTCTTTTTGGAGTAGGTTTTTTCCCATGTGGCTTTCTCTATTTCTCCTCTTTACAAAGATTTGGTTGCACTTGGGTACCTTATCAGGCTTTTTTGTTGGGATCCAAATCTACTTTCAGTAGTAGTTTCTAGGTTTGTATCTAGTCCCTAAGTTTATCTTAAAAGGGGTTCTTTATCTTAACGAGGGTTCTTAGAGTAATTGGAATTTTTTAATTATCTCTATTTTAATTAAGCTAAAATTTAGGTAGATAACAATTAATTCTTTTATTAATTATTATCATTCACCCTAGGTTAGTTTCCTTTTAGGGTTTCTACCTTTTAGGTTTTACCTTTCCCCTTTTATAAGGATAGTAATTGTAAATCTATTCATTCACTCAATATATATTTTTTTGATTAAATTGCAATGTCTCCTTTGTGGATCTGGAAATTCCATCCTCCATAACTCAATGATTTCTCCTCATAGGGGGTTTCATTGTACTCATTGTTTTAAGATAGTCTCTTAAGACTTATCATTTGTATTTATTTTTCAGAATCTTTCTATCTCTTTTTGTAGTAGGTTTTTTCCCATGTGGTTTTCCCTATTTCTCCTTTTCCTAGAGATTTGGTTGTGTTGGGTACCTTATCAACCCATGTTGCTAGGACCCAAGTTATCATTTGGCATTGTAGTTCCTTTTCTTTCTTCTTGCATTGTTTGTAGTTATATGAAATTAAAATCTTAAGAAGTGTGCAAAGCTAATTTAATTAATGTAATTAAATTTGTACTTTACTCTAAGATCCCCCTTAACTTGGAAGAATTTGCAAACATTGTGAACTATGGAGTTCTATAACTTTGCACATCTGTAAGTGCAAAAAAGACTCAAGGGAAATACTAAATACTTGGAACAAGAAAATTCCAAAAAGAGATACCTAAGATGACATACCAAGACCTAAATTAGGATCCTATTAGGAAACACAAGAAACTTCTCAATTATCAAGGACACTTAGGAGTGGCCATTATCAAATTTACCGAGAAGGCATGGGTCATAATGAAAGAATGCAAAAAAGAAAAGAGGGGGTCTCCATTTTGTGAAAGATAAAATGGGGCATGTGTTGTGGACCCAAAATTATTACCCTTTGAGATAGGCATTTGTAGAGAGGTCCACATTCACAATAGTGTTTTGTAGCTAAGAGATTTTTCCCTCTATATCACTTTTTTGTTTGTAGATATCACCAAAGGAATGTTTGCTCCAATCCTTGGCCTCCCATTTAATGTTATTCAATTTTTTGGCCATCTAAAACATAGTCAAACCTTGCACAAGGATGTTCCACCATATTTGAATGTAATCTTTAAAATCTGGATGTGAGTGCCACATAATCTCATATCTGATTGGAATAGGGCTTGAGACCAATTTGTCAGGATTTTTGATGACAATTGTGACATGATCACAAACTATGTAGGGGGGCATAGATAAAGTGGATAAAAATCCAAGATCCCAACAAGAAGAAACCAACACATAACCAATGGTGACTTGAATAAGATGTTGACCTTTATTATTATTTGACTAAATGAAAGGAATCCTTGTAGCTCCATCTCAAGGAAGTCATTTTTCCTAACTAATTCAAAGAGGTTAAACATATTTTCATTGTAATCCATAAGAATGCCCATTTTATCTGAAAGGTAAAGGGGGAGTTCAAATCCATAACAACCATAAACAAAGCTTCCTCATTGTCAAAAATGAAATTATAGATTTCCTCCCAAACAAGAACCTACCCAACTCTGGTGTTGGGGGTATATAAGGTGAACATATATGAAGAAATGTTGTGCATTTTTAAATAAATAGTAAGAAAGTTGTGGGAGAAAGTAATAGCTTTCCCATCTAACTTACTTGAGTTCTAGAGATTTGTCAACTCACTAGACACACCATGAACCTCCTTGTAGTAAAAAGTAGCTCCCCACCAATATTTTTCTACAAGATTACCAAAATTGTTGTGAGTCATTATGAACTCTTAAGTAAATACAAAATCCATCTTAAGATCCCTAATTATTTGTTTGAAATCATTCTATTTTTTAGGGTTGTTTAAGCCTCTCACATTCCATGAAAATAACTTAATTTTTTTACTTTTTTTGGATCAGCTCCAGAGTCAATTGCTAACTATTAGAAAATTCTCTAGCCATTACCTTTATTTTGAGAGATCATTTTTATGGTCTCAACAGCTTAGTGTCACCTTTAATCTCCACCTTTCTAGTTCCTTCCATCTCCCATTTTGGATTTTTCTATTATTCATTCTCATTATGTACTGGAAGAATTGGGTTTGATCTAGTTTTAGTAGATAAGACAACAGATTTAGTGACCTCATTTGCTAGTTTAGAAGTAGGAGGGGAAATATAGACTTGTATTGATAATATTAATTGGGGTGGAACAAAGTTTGTTACTCTTTTTATCCAAACCTAAAGGGTGGCCTACCAAGGTTTTCAATAAGGTGTGAGATACCAAAGTCTCACATCACATCACATTCCTCATAGAGGTTAAGGATGCAACAACATCCTTCATCATGACCACAATATATTTGCAATCCTTCTCTTGGGGGATATCATTTTCTTCCAGTTCTAACCTATTGCAACCCTAAGGGTGGATAGTGCTAATAAGATAAGGGGTTTTGGAATATCAAGGATATCATCTAGGAAGGGGTGATCATTAGTAGCATTGGAGCACAAAAATTACTCCATACATAGTGTAGTCTCAATTTCAGTTAGGATAGAAATCCCTACTAGAGTCAACCATTTTTCCTCTATCTCAACACCTAGAGAGAACACCTTCTCTTTCTTTTTGGAGTCATTTGGTGCTAGAGCTTGATATTAAGTAATTAGATGGTCATGTTGTTCATAATTTTAGTGGTAAAGGGAGGAATTTCCATAAACTATTATCTAAGTTCAAACATCCCATTTTGACTTGAGAGGGATAATATTTTGGAGGGCCTTATTTGCTATCATATTAAGATAGAATGCAGTGTAGACCATTCTAGATTTCATACTCATCACTATAACAGAAGCCACATAGTTCCCAAAGGAGTTACCAATCCATATGAGGATACTTTCATCCTAGAACTCTAAAGGGGGCCATGCAAATGAACCTATGTTGGATCTAGACTATGAAGTTCAACATTGGGGTCAATCCCAAGTTTCCATTTTGATAGAGCCAAAATATGCTTCTCATAGTACGAAGTGATAAAAAAGACATGAACAAGATCCTCCATAGCCATGACCCTAAGGAAAAATATTCTCTTTGGCATCACAAAAGTACATACACACATATTTACTTTTAGTTTCCATTGCTTGGACACTCATTTCCTTACCATGTCAATAATAGGGCAATATACCAAGAACCTCCCTACCAAGAATAGGTGGAGGATAAAATTTTGTCCAAAATAGCATTTGAGAGGCATATTTCAAAGCTACCAATACCCTTGGAAACTTGGGCTTATGGAAAATCCACAACCATTTTAGACTTATCCACCAAAGCACTTTTCTACCACTACCTTTAGGTGACAAAGTAGTATGTCCTAAAGTTGAAACTCCATCACATGTGGGGGGAAAATTAGTAGGTCTCAAAGTTGAAACCCTACCACCATTAGGTTTAGCATTGGTCTATGAAGAAAAATCACCTACATGTGCATTTGCATTTGGTATTTTCTATCTAGTGGAAGTAGCATCCATATTCAGGACAAACCTAAAAGTGACCAATAGAGGGGCTAAAGGAACATTTCAATCCTTACCTTGAGATCCCAATAGAAGAGATAGGTAAAGGAAAATGGTTGCAAAAGACTATGGTAGTGTATCCATCTTAGGAGGGCCTAGGTCCTCCCTAGGGGTCATCACCATAAATGAGGAAGGTTTAAAAGAATTTAACTAGGAAGTTATTAGGTGACAAGTTTTAGAACAACTCTACTAGACTATTAGTTTTGAATGTTGTTATCTTGGTCTGTATGAATATCATTAATAAGTAGGTATGTATATATCTTGTATATTTGTGCTTTATTGAAGAAATTTAAGTTTCAATATGGTTTTGGACAACTTTGGTTCAATAGTTGATGTTGATGCTGATGGTTGTGTTGGTGTTGGAGTTTTGGTAATGGGTGATCATGCCTCCTTTGAACAAGTGGTCTGGCAATTTTATTCTGAAGGTGTTTCATGAGGTACAACCTCCTCTGATGTTATTATCCTTTTACAAGATTATGATAGTGCTTCTGACTGCTGAAAATTTTGTTTTGATTGGTTAGGAATTTTTTTTTAATTAGTGAAACACAAAGAAACCCTTTATGGTCATACTATTTTAATCTCACCCATGTTAAGGATATAATCACAAATGGAATATGGTTTGTTAAGTCATCCTTAATTTTTTCTAGCCATGGTTACAAGACTTTATTGTCTTAGATGGAAAAATCTTAAGGTCCCCATATGTATAGAGTTATATTGGATATTTCTTTTCTTTATTGGTCATTCTTACAAACTATTTCTCAACCCTTGGCAGGGTGGTTTTTATGGAATTAAATTGTTTTTTAATTTCATGTTCAACCCCCAAAAAGGGTGTGTTAAAGTTGATTTATCTTACAATTTTAAGTAAAAAATTGATATTCATGTTTCTTTTCTCAAATCACTTCTCTCTTCTTTGGATGGACCACACTTTCCACTTATTCATACACCAACTGGATCACGATCAACAACAACAAATGATGTGATTCTTTCACCTATTATACTAATTTTTGTTTCTTGGACACCAAATTAAAAAAGAACCCTAAATGTATCACCATTGGGAAATTCAAATATCCTACTTAGATATAACTTCTATAAGATGTTATCTTATGTCATAATTTTCCTTTCATGTTCATGCCACTAATTCATAGTATTTTGTGCCAAAGATCAAATATTTGTTGACTTGTCATAAGCTTCCTCTACAATCTTCTTTGTAATAATTGATCTAAATCATTGTGATAGCTAACATTTTTCCCACATTTATATCCACATTTGATTATAGTTGAGTCCTTGCAATCATGGCACCTTTCATTAGTTCTAGTTAATTGATCATTACTCAAGAAATCATTCTTTGTTAACTTATCTATCATAACTTCATCAGTCACCTTCCTTAACTTGAAACTGTCTCACTTGTCATCTTTCCATCTTAGAAACACTCTACTTACTATGATAATTAGTTGTTATCAAAACTAAATTAGTATCACTAACTAGTAAACAGCCACTTATTATCAATTCACTCAATTTAACATGGATTTGATAAACCAATCAAATCACCTATTAATTATCACTAACTAATAATAGTAGTTGTATTGTTACTTCAACAATCCATTCATTCTTATCTAACCTAACAACACACTCAAGCTTCATCCAGTCAATTATACTTGGCAACATACTTAGAACATGACTAGTTCAAGAGTTGAAATTAATGACAACATAGTAAATGACCATAATGTAATCAAATTATCACTTGTTTTTCACATTATCACCTATTCTATCTATTGACCCTAAAATCAATCTCAATATTGTCTCACTTATTCACTCACAAGGAAGAGTTAGTTGGTCAACATTGCAATTGAGCCACAATGAAGGTTGAGCTATAAAGAGAAGAAGTGCACAAGTTGAGTTTTTGCCAAGAAACATATAAGCATCAAGCATTTAGTGGTTTTCGATCTATCCAAAGGACAAAACATCATATAAGTTGAGAATTTTAGAGAGAGAAAGTTGAAATTGAGCATAGTATATTCCAAGGATCAACAGAAAGAACCAAGCATGATCGAGTATTAGAGGTTGTATGTGTCGAGTTATGTAGTTTGAGTATGTGAGTTTGGGATGACACAAAATCCTATAAAAACCATTTTTTTGAACATGAAACATGTTTCTAAAATCGAGGTGAATATCAAGGAGTAAATTATTATTTTAATTTCACATCATTAATCCCTATGCAATATGAAGAACCAATCAAAAATTTAGAAAGGTTAAGTGTAAAAAAACATGAATCTGGATCATTGATCATGATCTAGAAACTCCTTAAGATGGTTATTTAAGCAGAGTTTCAAGATAGAATATGTTTTTGTAAGTTGGAGGAATGTGTGCATGGGAAGTTTAAGGAGAATCATTGCTGAAGAAGTAAGGAAATCGAGGAATGTAGCGAGGAGATATTGCAGATCAGTTATAGTGAAGTGATTTTTTATTGGATAGAGAAGATATGTTATAAATATTTTAGTGTAGATTGAAGGATCAAGGTATTGTTACATTTTAACTAGTGTATCAAGTGAATCTCTTAACAAATTGGTCCTAACAGAGTACTCACTTAATTGTGAAGTTGAAATTCTTTTGTAAAGGTAGACTTAATAGTCTTACATGTTTTTAGTAGAGTGGACCCCTCATAGGGTAGATAATTAAAAGTGATCGAAATTATAGCCCTAGTAGGAACTTTCTTACTACGATAGTGAAGATTTTGTGGGTGTCATCCCCATTATATTTTTACCTTCACATTGGAGAGTTTCTACATTACCAAATCTTGTGTCATGTGCTGATTACTTTTTTATCTATTTATTCATGCTAGTAGATGTTGGATTTGATATTACATGGTGTTTCATGATTAAGGTAAATGAGGTGTGTGGTCAATTAAATTTATATGATTTATGTTTGAAGTGGTAAAAGTTTTGGAGATCCTAATTCACTCCCCCCTCTCAGATATCACTTTCCTGTTAGATTTCTAAAAATTGGTATCAGAGAAAAGTTCTCTAAGAAAGAAGTCTAACAACTTGAGAGTCAAAGATCTTGGAGATAGAAGCTTACACATTGGCAAAGGTAATTGAGAATCAAAGGATTGATTTGTAAATTGCATTGGAGCAAGTTAAGGGTGCACAAGAGAAACTGAGCAAATCCTTGAAAAGAAGGAAGGAGATGGCAATCCAACAAACTAACACACAATACTAGGAAGAAAGAATTGAACACATGTGTGATGAAGGAAGATCTAGTGAATCTCATGTAGCAATAGCAGATCTATTAAAGAAAAAAAAATCTAAATGAAGAAGTGAGATCAAAGAAGAAAGAAGATGAAATGCACTCAGTATGACTATGTGAAGTCAAGGAACAAAAGAGAAAAGCTAAAGATGATAAGGAAATGGCTAATGAAGATAAGATGCAAATAGCTACAAGACTAGATGAAAGGATCACATAAGTATAAAGGCTGACACAAAATCAATTTGACATGGTTAATCAGTTATTAAGTGCCAAAAATGAAGTTTCTAGGCAGGTGGAAGAGATTACAAACCTGAGATCAAAAAATGATCAATTAAAAAATGAATTGAGAGCTAAAAAAGAAATTATTGAAAGAATGAACAAATCTGGAGAGGCCATGAGAAAACTTGATGAATAGTTAAAAGCACAAAGAAGGCCTCATGATACTACTAGATTAGATTATGCCAAGTTCATATCATTTGTTGAGAAAGGAGAGTCATCAAAGCATGGAGAACAAAGGAATGCAAAACTAAAAATAAATAAGCATACATGCTGTCACTATGGAAAACTAGGTCATACAACAAATGTTTATAGGAGAAAAATAGGTAAGTCCAATCCTAAGCCCAAATTTTATGGTTATTTCTTTAATTGCAATAAATATGGACACAAAGAATATGAGTGTATATCAAAGATCAGTAAGACACCATCTACATCTATTTTTGAAGAATATTGCTATACATTGTAGAAGTAGGGTCACAAGGTACAAGATTGCAGATCTAATGCAAAACACAGTTGGACACCTAAAAGTCAAGGCAATAGAACTAGGAAATGTAATGTGATAAGTTGGGATTACAATACTTGGGTCACTTATCAGTTATGTGGAAATTATGGACACATTACAACAAATTGTTTAAGGATACATCTCATAGGAAGATTAGGAAACTGGAAGAACTTTGGTCTAGTATGTTTTCACTATCAGAAGGTTGATCACCTAAGTAGAGATTATATGAACCAAGCACCAACAAACAATAATGAAGAGAACAATGGAAAAGGAAAGGTTAATGTTGAAGAAGTAAGAAGATAGATGAATCAAGCCTAGAAAAATAAATTTGAAAGAAGTAGCAATTCAAAGGAAGCAGTTGTGATCACCCAATCCAATGGATCAGGTGATTCCAACAACACAAAATAAATAAAGAATTATGTATGGAAGTGTATTTCAAATTGTCAAATTATAAATCAATTCCTAGGATTTTAAGCATAAAAGTCCAAATTAGAATAATATTAGATGAATAAGGACATATGTTTAGTATCAATAGAGTGAATGTTTGGATAGCAAGTTGCAAAATCGATAATGGCCAAGTGTCAATATTGAAGTTCGAAAAGAGTTTAGCAATCAAGTAAATTATTTAACGATGATCAAGTCAGGGTATTGGCCAAGTAAGATGGAGTATTGAAGCTTTATTTCAAAGTTTTTGTAGTAGTGGATGACATAGCATGTATTGCACCCACTATAGGTATAGAACATTAATGAGATCCTAAAATCACACTTTCGAGCTATATATAAAATTTCAACATTCATTTTGATCACTTTACATTTGAATTTTCAAGATTGAAGTGAGTCTGAATAATTTTTTTGTGTGGTTGAGCAATTCCAAGAAGATCTAAGAGCATGTTGTTGGCATTGGAAGTAGATTTGTGAGATTTGTGTTTAAGTTGAGTGAAGCATAGTTTTGTTGATCAAACCCTAAGAGAGATAATGGCATCCATCTTGTCAATTACAGAGAAGAAGATAGAATCAAAGGTTATTAACATTGAATTGGTTAGAAATGAAGTGTGTAAACCACCAAAATTTAATATGTACCTTGAGATTGTAGTGAAGGGAGACTCTTTTGAGTCTTGTCCTTGATCCCACAGTTAAGAGTTATCTTTATTCATGATGTGTGATCATGTTATATGTGTAATATTAGTGAGGTTGATGAATTTGAATTGAGAAGTTTGTATAAGAAGTTGTATGTAGATGGAAGATTAAAAGATGAACAAAAATATATTGTTGAGAAAGGGCTTACTCCTACCCTAAAATTTCCTAAGGTTTTCAAAATTGAATGGATTAATATTGTGCTAAGCCAAGTTCATGATATGAAGTTGTGGTTTGAAGGAGAACCAATTAAGATCACAAGGTAGATCATTCATTGAGTTATTGGCTATTTTGTTACAAATAAGGTTAAACTATTTGTTGACAAAGCAAGAAGGTTGTTGAGAATGTCACATTGGTAGTATGGAACAAACACAAAATGATAATTTCCACCATTACAAATATCAAGATTGAATTTGCAATCAGGATGATTGCACATAGGTTTTATCAATCTAGCTAATTCAACAATGTTCCTTGCATGTCAGTAGACATTGCATGGAAAATTGTAAAGAAAGATCATACTTATGATCTCATCAACCTAAAATTGAGGTAGTTAGTTTAGAACCTTGAGAGAATCAAAAAAGAGAAGAACATTATGTGCAAGTTTGGCTCATTACTTGTTTGTATTTTATTTTATGTTTAGAATTCTTTCCCCACCATTGGTGATGTAACATGGAGTAAGAAGCAACCATTTGCACAATAGATAAATGAGTTCATCAATCAACTAGGTGATAATTTTGAAAAGGTCATGGATGGATACTTTGAAGGGTTTAAGAAGATGAAAAGAAGAACAAGGATTCTACAACCCTTATTTGATAAGTACTATGATGGTATTTTTTCCTACTAGACACTAAAAAAACATATGAATGGGTAGTTATACCTAGGATTACATGGTTAAGGCCATTGTCATATGAGATTAAAATTGATGAATCTAATATGGCAATTACTTAATTATTGGATGAACTTGTTGATGAGGATGTCGAGCCATTCGATAGATATGAGACTAAAAAAGTAAAGATTGAATGCATGTTAATGCTCCTAATATAGAGAAGAAGAGGAAAGGCATGATAGAAATCTTGGAGAGAACACTGGGAGAAGGAGTTGAACGAGAACTACCATTGTAGATCACTGAGGGAAAAGGTGAAGCTATGTCTAGTGATGAGGAAGAAGACAATGAAAATAAGAAGTTGAAGGAAAAGGAAAAGAGATAGTGTTTGTCAAGCCTTAGGAAAGAAAGAAATAAAGAAAGAAAAAAAGGTCTCAAAGCATGTCCCTACAACACAAAGAGTGAAAAGAAAAAGGACTAGGGAATCTACTATAGCAATGACCAAGCTTAAGAAAGAAGTAGTTAAAGCTACAAAGCCTATTCAAGGAAAGAATTTGAAAAGGAGGAAGAATATTGTATAAGAGTCAAGCCAAGTGAACCTTCAAAGAACCAGAGCAGAAAGGTTATAATACCTAAAATGAGGATGATGATGAGGATGAGGATGAGCATGAGCATGAGCATGAGCATGATGAGCATGACGATGAGGATGATGATGATGAGGATGATGATGATGATGATAATGATGATGAAGAAAAGATTGAGTCAGATGATACCAGACAATGTGC
Source organism: Cupressus sempervirens (assembly GCA_028749045.1). NCBI lineage: Eukaryota > Viridiplantae > Streptophyta > Pinopsida > Cupressales > Cupressaceae > Cupressus > Cupressus sempervirens. The sequence continues at coordinate 171,829,118 of CM053792.1, read as the reverse complement.
TCACGAATTTTTGGATTTGATTGTGTATAATTTTTTTACATCAACATTTCGGATCATACTACATGATCCATCATTAGGATGCTAGAGACAAAAGAGAACATGAAAAAATAGAATGCAGATCCAACCAACTGAAGAAATAGAAGGGAGGGGGGAAGGGGAAGAGAGAGAGTTGATGAGACATCCCACCAAACCCACAAGAAGAATAATGAAATAAAAATAAAAATAAACCAAGAGGGGATTAGAAGGGGGAAAGGAAAGACACCTAACAAAGGAAGCCACCAAGCTTTAAAATATCTTAAGATGAGAAAGGAAAAGGGAAAAGGAAATCGATGAGAGAACCTGAACACAAAGATGAGATAAAAGTGCATCAAATTGAATAAAACCAAAAGAGAAAAAACAAAGAGGCTAAAGAAATGTAAAATTAAAGGAAAAGTCAAATATACCAAAGGGCACTAAGCAATAAAAGAAGAAAGAAATATATAAAATACACTGAGAAAGAAAATGAATAAAAGAGAGAAATGTGAACCCACACACTCATATATATATATATATATATAATAGAAAATACAAATCTAAAAATATCTTAAAAAGTGAAAATATTGGAAGAAAGATTTTATATATATATAAAACTACCTATATATATAGATATATATATAAATAATATTGTTATATATATATGTAATAATATTGAAATATTATTACCAGACAATTTAGAATTATAGTGTATAAGTCACCCCAGAAAATTGATGAATTTTGTAAAAATATCAAGGGGAACATAGGTATGGAAGGATTCAAGTTTATTAGTATGATAAATTGGATACAACAGATAAGGCTAAGATTGAAATCAAATATATGCCATTAGAATTAGGTAACCTGATACCTAATGAATCATATAGTAATATTGATGAAAGATGGTAGTATGCATTGAAGAATGAGAGACATATTAGAGAATTTACACTTGCCAATGTTATGCTTGAGCTAAATAGGAAATAGATTTCCAAACTATGAGTGTGTACAATAAAAAAATTATTACAAAGAGAACAACATTTTTTATTCTGAAAAGAAAAGAGAAAAATTTAGTAGAAGAAAGTAAAATTGTATGAACAAAAATCTATAGAATAATGGTTGATGATGAGAAAAAGGCTGAGGATGAGCAAGTTGAGCCTGAAAAGGTAGAGTTGGATAATACATAGGACATTAATAATGATGTGATTCAACAAAGTGAAGGAGAAATTGACACATGTTTAATTGAAGATGAACTAGAGGTCAACCTAGCTAAGAATGTGTCAAATGAAGGAAATTTCATGGTTGAACCAAAAAATAAGAGTATGTTGACTAGGTCAAAGAATGAGGAAGCTATATAATCAAAGTTAGCACATGAAATTTTGTTGAATCATAATCTGATGATACAAAAAGTAAAAGATTATCTAAGACTGATGCACAAACAAAGACAAAATAGGTAGATTCAACAACTATTATTTCTACTATTCCTATTGATTCATGTAGTCCAAATGTTATTCAAGGTGATGTTAATGAGAGTCTAGCCAAGCAATAAATTTTGTTAGATAATGAAGGTGTACACACCTAGATGCAAGAACAGAAGGATGATACCAAATAGGGAAATGATAATGTAAATATAAAGGGTGAGAAAGATGAAAAGAGTAAAGATATTGCAATAGTGTTAGTATGAATGCTAATGATAATGCTTTGGGGAAGTATCCTGATCATTAGAGAGCATTGATATGTTGCATTCATGACTGTGTTTGTCATTGATGTCAACATACCATTGATTTTCTAAAGACTTGCAAAGTAGCAGACAAACATCTTGATGGTATAGACAATGGCTTGAATTTTTGGTTGTGCACAGTTTTGGACATGTACAACACAATATCTTGATGATGTGGTTAAATGCACAGAGTTAGAGTCAAAGATGTACAAAAAATGTGCTTGATATATAGAGAGTAGTTCAAACACAGAGTATTAGGAAAGCAATTCTTGATGATTGTTGGGTATCTTACATCTGAGATGTAATGTAGAGATGTGTAGTTAGGTAGTGATATAGGACTATCAGCTAATGACGTTAGTGACTGCATAAGAGTTAGTATCACACATGTGAAGTTTTGTATAGACTATGAGCCAACAATGCTATTGTATTTGTAATTAATTAACTATCTTATTTTAATTAATTGGGAAATCTTCAAGGCCAAGTCAAGGAATTATTATGAAGATTGTTATAATTCTTTAGAATAACTAAGAGGGGGGGGTGGTGTGAATCAGTTATCCAAGGTCCAATTCTACTTTTTCTCCAAATCCTTAATAGCACATAACTGAAACTATCATGCATGCAATTTGAACATTTAAACAACTATGAAAAGTAAACATGCATCACACCATAACACTAAGAATTTGATAACCCAAAAACCCTCCAAGAATAAGAAGTTAAAACTGGAGTGGAGATGATAGCCACAAAATAACTGTGCAATTGATTTCAACCACTTCTCATGGTCTGCCCTATTAAAGGCTACAACACATTGTTAAATGTGACCTTGTTAGAGGATTTCACCATACTGTTAGGAATGGGCCTAGTTAAAGGACTTTGGAACATTCACTTGGAATGTCACCCTGTTAAAGGATTTACAACATGGCTATTAAACCAACCTAAGTCTATAAGATTTATTTTAACTGTTACAATTGCTAGAGAGTAACAATATTGACTTTTGATCTGATGCAACTTACAACATATCTTGTAGATTACAGATCACACTTTAGTTTAATCCTTTGCTTGGCTTTAATCACTGCAGCTCTGTAAGCTTGTCATCTCAAGCTTCGTCACCTTGAGTCTTCTTACTCATCATACCAATGCAATCATATCTATGGTTACCTATCAAAGCAGAGCATCTATGATCTCTTCCACCTTAGCACCTTCTTCAACACAACTTGATTTCATGCTTGACCACCACACTTTGCTTCGTGACCTTATGACTCCTTAAATAGAAATTTGAAATACCTTTCTCGCTCGATTCTCCCTCTCCAACTTTAGGGTTTCAATAGGTTAGGTAAGATACAATGTATCTATCCCATATTTTTCTCTTATCTAGAAACTTTGTCTAGAATCCAATTGTATTTGTCAAAAATGATTTACATAGTATTTTGTGCCACCAGCTCATCATTGTTATCTTCTATCTAATTTACAGAATTCTAGATAACAACCATGTTGGCTCATATCTGGCGAATCTTTGATTTTCAAAATAATGCAGCAACTTGGTATTATTGATTTATTGATGCTCGACACCTAAATTTTTTTTGTGAAACTCAGCACTTCAATATCACTCAGCACTTATATCTTGCTTGGAACTTAAAAACTTACTCGACACCTATTTCTTTTCTATTACTCGGCATCTGATCTTCACTCAGCACCTGAAGACTGCTCAGCACCTGAAGACCACTCGGCATACACTAAGTTGAACTTTTCTTGGCTTCAATTAAAAATCTATTCGGCACTAACTAGCTTGCTCGGCTCTTGATCTGTGATATGTCTTGGTGTGTCCATCCTCTGTATCTTAGAGTATGTCATCAATACACTATTTCATCAATGGCTTAGTTGTTCCTTATACTTCATTACCACATCATAACTTCAACCTTTCTCTAGGTACCCTAGTTACATCTTTTTGATTGCCACCTCCTTGTCAATCAACTAATTGATAGTATTTGGATCACTAAAGCAATTGTCATTCCTACAAGTAGCAATTTTGACATCAATGACAAAACAATGATTGAAAACATTCTTTACTAGTTCCATTACTCCTCAATCATTTCCAACAATCTCCCTCTTTGGCATTGATGGCAAACCAAACTGATCACTTGATCAACTTAGTTACCACCAAAATTTTTTGCTACATTATGCTTCCTTCTTAACTACTACATCCTTTACTATTGATCTCATATATCTCCATATTTTTACCTTTCAGTTTCTCATAAATCTCCCTCTTTCATATATATCACCCTCTTACTTTGTATTGATTAGTTTTCTGCTTATATCTCCCTCTTTGACATAAATTCCAAATATGTAACATCTTTAACATGCAAAATATAAGCTTTGCATCTCATGTTTTCTCCCTCTGTCACCATGCTTGTGACTATTTTGGAGTTTCTGCTCCTGTTGTCATCCTCTACATCATTCTTCTGATATTTCATTGATTTGTTCTTGTTGATGCAGGGCAGCTTCTTTGCTTTAAACTGCTTGAGTTAGGGGCATTACCCCCAACTTGCCTCTAAGATATTCATAAGCATCCTTGGGAAATGGTTTGGTGAAGATATCTATAGTTTGTTCCTTTGTGTGAATGTACTGCATCTTCACTTGTTTATCTTCTACCAATTCTCTGACATAGTGATACTTGATTGCAATATGCTTGGTTTTTGCATGCATTACTGGATTCTTGGATATGTTTATAGCACTTGTATTATCACAATATAATATCATAGGTTTGGTTACCTCTTCTTTCATTCCTTGCAATAAATGTGTGAGCCACACAATGTTTGTGCAATTGACTGCTGCTGCCACATATTCTGATTTTGCAGTGGACTGAGATGTGCATGGGCTTCTTGCTAGTCCAAGTAACTAGTCTTTTACCTAAAAATAATGCTCCTCCACTTGTGCTCTTTCTGTCATCAATGTTGCCTCCCCAATCTACATCTGTGTATGCATTGAGCTCAAACTTTTCATTCTTTTTATAATATAGGCCAAAGTCATCAGTTCCTTTGAGATACCTCATTATTCTTTTTACTGCTATGAGATGGTTCTCTTTAGGATTAGTAGAGAATCTAGCCACTATTCCAACTATTAATGCTATGTTTGGTCTGCTATGTACAACATATTGTAGTTTTCCAATCATGGATCTGTACATTTTTTGATTAACTTCAACTAATACATCATTTTTGGATAGCTTATGTCTTGTTTCCATTGGTGTGATGACTAGTTTGGAGTCTTCTAATCCAAATGTTTTAAGTATCTCTTTGATGTACTTTGATTGTGTCATAAATATACCATGTTTTAGTTGATGTACTTACAAACCAACAAAAAACTTGATTTCTCCAAACATAGACATTTCAAACTCATGTTTCATTTTTTCAGTAAAACTTTTGCAAAGCACTTCCTTTCCTCCAAACACTATGTCATCCACAAAGATTTTAGATACAATAATATCCTTACCTTCTTCTGATTTGATGTACATGTTGTTGTTATCATTAGTTCTTTCAAATCTTATTTGTACTAGATACTTGTGAAGTCTCTCATACCATGCTCTAGGTGCTTATTTTACACCATAGAGTGCTTTATGTAATTTACAAACCATATCCTTGTTGTTTTCATCAACAAATCCCTCTGGTTGTTCAATATAGACTTCCTCTTCCAATATACCATTCAAAAAAGTAGACTTTACATCCATCTGAAAGACTTTAAAACCTTTATATGCAGAATATACAAGTAAAGTTCTTACTCCTTCCATTCTTGCAATAGGGGCAAATGTTTCCCCATAGACTAATCCTTCTTCTTGAGCATAACCCTTACATACTAGTTTGGCTTTGTTTCTAGTAATCTCACCATTCTCATCTAGCTTGTTTCTGAATACCCACTTGGTGCCAATCACATTCTTGCCAATTGGTCTGGGAACCAAACTCTAGGTTTTGTTCTTCTTTATTTGATCAATCTCTTCTTCCATAGCTTTATACCAGTCACCATCTTGTAATGCATCATACACTATTTTAGGTTCAAATTTTCTTAACAGAAATGATTCATTTCTTAGTCTATTCCTTGTCATTGGTCTTGCATCTTTGTCACCAATTATCTGTTCAGCAGGGTGATGCCTCTTCACATATTTGGACAATCTTGGTTCTGTCTTTGTTTCCATATTTGATCTTTCAGATTCAGGATCACTATGCACTTCATTGTCAGGTAGTTCTACATCTCTATCATGTGCACTGACTTCAAAGTCAGAGTGAGCACTTCCTTCATTCTACAACTTGGCTTCTAAATGCAGCTCGACATTCATTGGTTGTGACTCAGCTGAAACCAAAACTTGTTGTTGAATCCCAATTTGATTGATAGTACCCTCGTCAATAGGCATTCCTTCATAAGAATACACAAAGGTTCTATAGTCATCCATTCTCTTTGGTTTTTTAACTTGGACATCTGCATGCTCATCAAAGTTTACATTTGCACCTTTTATAATTTTGTCAGTGTTAGTATTTAAACACTTGTACACTTTACTTCCAGTGGAGTAACCAAGGAATATGCCTTCATCACTTTTTGCATCAAATTTTCCATTTCTAGCATCTTTAAGGATAAAGCATTTGAAACCAAATACTTTGAATTGCTTTACATTGGGTGAGTGACCATACCATAATTCAAAAGGTGTTGCAATAGTACCTTTCTTGATTTGTACTCGGTTCAGTGTATAAACAGCCACACTTACAGCTTCTCTCCAACATTTCAGAGCAATAGTCTTTTCTATCATTAATGTTCAAGCACAGTTAATCATAGATCTATTTCTTCTTTCAAAAATTCCATTTTGTGGGGGAGTTCTAGGAGCTAATATTTGTCTCTTGATTCCTTTGTCTTTGTAAAATATCTCAAATTCATTTGATGTGAATTCACCACCTCTGTCTGATCTCAGGCATTTCAAACTCTTTCCTGTTTCTTTTTCAACTATAGCCACATACCACTTAAACATTTGAAAAGCATTAGATTTTTGTTTTAAGAACATAACAGTCATCATCCTAGAATAGTCAGCAACAAACAATATTATATATTTATCTCCCTTGTAGCTTTGTACTTCTATTGGACCGCATAAGTTAGTATGAACTTGTATATGAGCAATGGTAGTATGCTAATAGAAATCGAATTTAAATAAAGCTTCTACAAACTAAAAAAATTCATAAACTTCAAGATAGACTAAGATGAGCTCTCAATTGAGAATATGAGCCATTGATGGGCTCTCTCAATGAGAATCTCTCTTGTTGAGTGGCTTTATCTAAATAGATAGGATGTATGATCAAGCTTATGCTTCAAAAAGGGCTTCAAATGGAGTTGGAATTTGGGTGTGAGTGTATGGTTTTGATGTAAAATGGCCTCTTAAAATGGCATTATGACTTTACTTCATGGATTGTTTTTTTTTTTAAAGGGGAAGGATCCAATTTATAGGCAAGAGGCTTGAGGGATTGAGGGCTAAGATGCAAGGATGGGGAAAAGCTCACGGAGGGCTCAAATTGCATGAGAGGAGAGCACATGGATTGTGCTTCCTTACATCCAATCAGGGAGTGACACATGTCACAGGGTGAGAGGATGGAGGAAAGGGGAAGGATGAGTTAACAAAGGAGGCTCAAGGGATAAAATCTTCATAAAGACCCTCATAATGGTTTGTAAGAGCAATGAAAGGGCTTGGAAGAGTCATTTATGGCCTAGTGGGCTTCATAAAATTTTATGGTTGGGATATTTTGAGGGAGATGAGAGGAATTTTGACTTGGGCTGGATTAGGAAGGTTTTAAGCTTTCTTAGGATTGTGCAAATGATTAGAGGATGGATTAGGATGGTTTAGGGTTAGCTTAGGGATAGGCAAGTGGATGGCATTTAATGAGGGTGGGTGAAAGAGGAGATATTTGTTAACTTTGGCTTGGGTTAGTAAGTCTTAACCCATGTTTAGGGAATGTGACAAGGTTAGGAGGGAATTAGGATTAGGTTTAAAGACATCTAGAAGAGTCTAGACTTTGGATGAGGATAAAGACTTTCTACAATAGTCTAGAACTTCCTAGGATGAGGATGAAGACTTTCTAGCAGAGTCTAGAACTTCTTAGGATGAGGATAAATTAGATTTTTAGGAAATAAATAAATTTTTATTTATTTCAAGGGTTTGGGTTGAGGAGATAATTATTAAAACTTTTTTAATAAACATGAGGATTAATATTTAATCTTAATTAAATATTTTGAGTTGGGATTATGGGTAAGAAATTATGGGATTAGCCTTTAATCAAAATTAAAGAAGGATTAGAAGATTTTGAAAGAGGTTAGTGGTCTTAAGGAAATTGGCCAAGTTTTGGGCAAAAAATAAATTTTTTATTTATTTGAGTTTTTTGGTCAATTTATTAATGAAATAATTAATAAATAAGGAAATAATGTTTAAATAAGATTTAAACATTTTTGGTAGGGATTCCTTAATTAAATATTTTTAATTAAGATAAAGGGATTAAATGGCATAAAAATAAATTAATTAATTAAATAAATAATTAATTAATAAATGATGATGTCATCAGGAATTTTTTCAGAAAATAAAAATACTTTATTTTATAAAGGATTTAGGTGTCTACATTTTGCCCCTCTTTGATGTGATGCCGCAAGTGGCATGGCATCAAAGATAAGAAAATAAGATGCCCAAGGCTAGAGCAGAAGAGGAGAGAATGGATTGTGAGATGCCCCTCAAGAAGGCGGCGAAGAGAGAAAGCGAGGCTCGATGGCTTCTTGAAAAGTACAAGAATTTGAGATGAGTAAGGAGACTCAGATTGGCTTAAGAGAAGAGGTTTAGTTAGCTCAAACTCTCACTATGGGAGAATGATAAAGGGAAAATCAGAGGCACAAGAGGAAGCAAGCTTAAGATCTTAGGGATTGCAGAGGATGAAGGAGTGGAGCGCTATAAAAAGGAATCCAAGATAGGGAGATGGATGATGGGATGATAAAGCTAACGCAACAGGATTTCAAAGAGTCAGATTAGCAAAAAATGGGTTTCGAAAATCCCTAAGAATAGGATTGTGGAGCTTGAAAGATGAAGCTTGGTGGATTGATTGGATTGGTGGATCCCTAAGACTAGGATTGTGGATCCCTAAAGCTAAAAGTGTAGATTGATTCAAAGAAATACTGATGCATAAGCTGGGGTAGGAAAGATAGATGTTGGATATGGATGGAGGATAATGGAGATGAAGGGAAGCCATTGAAGCTTTTTTTGAGTAGAGGGATACTCCAAAGAGAAGTACCACCATGTAGTTGAGCACTAGATTTGCTATAGGACTATTGGTTAATTACCAAGGTTACCAAGAACATCAAGGCCTTTTCACCAACTGTCCAGAGAACTGATGGACTACCTCAAAACAAACACGCAAGGATTGCCCCAGCATCACACATGTATCCTAGAGCAAGCAGCATGGAACCGACACTAGGTAACCACAAGCAGAAAAGAAAAACAAACAAAAGACCTGATCAAGACCTTACGCTTAGATTGCTCCATTCGTAGTATACCATGATATGGAAGATCGTGGAAACCTTGAGGATGGAACAAAAAGATTTTTTGGAAAAGATACTTCAAGACTCAAAAGGGAAGATTCCAAATCAAAAGAAAGTGAAAATCCAAAAGAGAACCGTTTGCCAACGAGATGGGTGGGACGACATACTAATGGACCAAGATCAGACATGAGGAAAGCTATATCCTACAAGGATCTATCAGAGAGCACCTAAGTTGATGGATCTAGATGAGTGATGTGTCTGGCAAGCTAAACTAAGAAGGATAATACTTTGGTGACAAGAGATCTAGCTAAAGGATGCATTGGAATAGCTAACCAAGAGTTGTGCGATGTGTGCAAGACACTAATCAAGGAGGAACTGACACGAAAGCTAGATAGATACAATGGTACTAAGCCAAAGAGGATGTACAAGCTGACAGACCAAGATATGTTAGAAATGTACAAGGTTGTTCATGTTTTGTTTTTGTGAGATGGAAATGTTTGTGAAGGGTGGGATGTTTGTAATAGTTGATAGGTGGATAGGTAGATGGTTTTTGAAAAGCTTAAGGAAAATGGGATTCTTTATGTGCATGTGATAGGATACAAGCTAGGATACAAGATTTGGCATATAATACAAGCTGGAATATGGTACAAGCTTTGAACAAGATTTGGATATACAAGCTATGGCACAAGGGATGATACAAGATTTACAAGCTGGGGTACAAGATTTACAAGCTGAGGTACAAGATTTACAAGCTGTACAGGAGGTATTTACAAGCTTCATTAGAATTTGGATATTTGGTTGAAACACCAAGGGAACAAGCAGGTGTTTTATTGGATTGTGAATGGATGGATGAGGGATAGGATAGTGATAGATAATGGATTAGTCTTAATAGACAAGGCACTTGAATTACCAGGTTTTCACCAAGGTACCTATCCAAGGCGCTTGAATTGTCAAGTTTTCACCATTGGACGCTTATTTCTCTTTACTATTTTTTTGTATTTTTCAAAAGCTAGGTATACCAAGGATCTTCAAGCATAGAACTTCTTGAGATTAATGATGTTAGTAGGATCATTCAAGAGTTCTCCTTTCGATGTAGATAGCTAATAGGCTCTGGAGCCAAAGGAGGGAGTGACAACATAAGGACCAAGCCAGGTAGGTTCAAACTTGCCTTTCTTTTCCCAATCAGCTTGGACTTTCATATTTTCTTTGAGGACCATGTCACCTAGCTGAAAGTGTCGTGGAAGCACCTTCTTGTTGAAATTCCTTTTGAGATGAGTTTGATAGACTGTGAGATGATCATAGGCTTGTTGTTGCTTCTCATCTAAGAGATCTAGTTGGGTGAGCTGAGCTACTCTGTATTCTTCATCTGATATTTGCCCTTGCAAAGATATGTGCAAGGAGGGAAGTTCAACCTCTATGGGTAGTACTGCTTCGACACCATAGACTAAGGAGTATGGATTGTGCCTGTGGATGTACGGAAGGAAGTTTGACAGGCCCATAGGGCTGGATTTATTTGTAGGTGCCAATCGTGGCCAGAATCATTGACAACTTTCTTTAACATTTTGAGGAGGGTTTTGTTAGTTGCCTCTGCCTAACTATTACCTTGTGGGAAATATGGGCAAGAAAAGTGGTGATGGATGTGAAGGGAAGTGCATAATTCTTCCATGTTGAGATTTCCAAAGTTACCTCCATGGTCGGTGGAGATGGTGGATGGGATGTCGAAGCGAAAAACAATGTGGAACAAGATGAACTTGGAGACCTAAACTCTTGTAGCTGAGACTAGGGGGACTGCTTCCACCCATTTAGTGAAATAGTCTGTAGTTATTATTATCCATTTATATCCATTAGATGAGAGAGGTGTGATAGTTCCAACTAGATCAAGGCCCCAACAAGAAAAAGGCCAAGGTGGTGCAATAGGCTATAGATCTTGTGCTGGAGCATGCACAAGATTTTTTTGCTGCTGACATGGGAGACACTTTCTAAAAAAGTCACAGGAGTCTTCTTCAATGGTAGGCCAATAGTATCCTACTCTAAGGATTTTTTTCGTGAGGACAATACCACTCGTGTGGGCATCACAAAGTTTAGAGTGTACTTCTTTTAATGCCATCATGGCCTCATTTTCATCTAAACATCGAGAGAGAGTATCATGATAATCTCGACGATATAGGGTATTAGCTATGATAACATAGCAAGATGATTTTCAGATGAGGTTCTGGCGTTGGATAAGTGTGAGGTGAGGGAATATGATACCATCATTAAGGTAAGCATGAATCTCATGGTACCAAGGGGATTGGGGACCAACCAAGATACAAACACAGTTTGAGTCATCATTTGCATAGGCAGGTGTGAGGAGCTGCTCGACTAAAAACTCATACTACATAACCACTTGTAGAATTTCCAAGAGCAATCTGATAGTATCCATAGTGTCTATTGCTTTGTTCTGTATTCGAGGCACTTGTGTAAACTAAAGTTTTGTAAAATGTTGGGTTAGCTTATCAACTAGCTCTTTGTAGGGTAATAGCTTTTCATCTTTGGTTTGATATCCATTTAGGGCTTGCTTGATGATGAGCTGAGAATCGCCAAAGATTTATAACTCAATGATGTTCCATTCTACAGCTATCTTTAATCCTGCTATGAGAGCCTCATATTCAGCTATATTGTTGGTGCTAGGGAATTGTAGCTTGAAGGCTTTTGGAATGTAATTTCCTTGAGGTGTGACCAATAATATTCTTGCCCCTGAACCATGAGATGTATATGAGCCATCAAAATCAAGTTTCCATGGGTGTTGTTCTTTAATTAGACAAATATGCTCATCTGGAAATTCTGTGATCAAAGGATATGTATCTACTACAGGCACATCAGCTAGATGATCTGCTATAGCTTGCCCTTTGATTACCTTTCTGTCCACATATTGGATGTCAAACTTGCTAAGGAGCATAACCCATTTGGCCAAATAGCCTATAAGTGTTGTTCTGGAGAGCATATACTTGACAGGGTCGATCTTGGAGACTAGTTGGATGGTATGACTTAGCATGTAGTGGCAAATCTTTTGAGTTGAGAAAACAACTACCAAACAAGCTTTTTCCATAGGAGTATAATTGAGTTCATAACCAACTAGGGTTCTACTGATGTAGTAGATGGCTCTTTCTCCGTCATAGTCATCGAGTTGTGCTAGAAGTGCCCCTAGAGCAATAGGCATTTCTGATTTGTACAAGATCAAGGGATGACCAGGACTGGTGGAACCAAGATAGGGGGGTTGATGAGATACTGCTTGAGATGATCAAAGATACATTGACATAAAGGATCCCACTTGAAGTTTTCATCCTTCTTCAGTAAGTGTGAAAACGGCATACACTTATCTGCAAGCTAGGAGATGAAGCACCAAATGGATTGAAGCTTTCCCTAAAGAGTGTGAAGCTGTCATAGTGTCTGGGGAGGAGGCATGTCTAAGATAGCTTTGACCTTCTTGGGGTCAATCTCTATACCTTGTTTAGAAACTATAAAGCCTAGAAGCTTGCCAGATGTGACCCCAAAGACACATTTCTTGGGATTCAGCATGAGATGATATTTGGCTAACCTATCAAAGACTTTCTCCAGGTTAGCAAAATGATCCATGAAGGTATGAGATTTAACCAAGATATCATCCACATAATCCTCCAAAATGCTATGGGTAAGATCATGGAAAATGGTTGTCATAGCTCTTTGATAGATAGCCCCAGCATTCTTTAGGCCAAAAGGCATCATGTTGTAGCAAAAGGTTCCCCAAGGTGTAGTGAATGTTGTCTTATGCCGATCTTCTTCTGCAATCTTGATTTGATTATACCCAAAAAATCTATCCATGAGGGATAGAATTTCATGTCTAGCTATAAGGTCTACAATCATATCTATGTTGGGTAAGGGAAAATTATCTTTTGGACAAGCTTTTTTAAGATCTCTGAAATCAGTGCAGATTATGATATCACCAGAAGGCTTAGTGATGGGGACCATGTTGGAGATCCACTCTGAGTAGTTGATAGGCCATATAACCTTAGTAGCTAACATTCTTTCTAATTTAGCTTTGACCAAGAATACTACCTTAGGGTGCATTTTTCTAAGCTTTTGTCTAACAAGCTTGATCTTTGGATCGACTGCAAGATGATGAACTACAAGCTTTGGATCTAGCCCTGGCATGTCCTAATATGACCATACAAATCGGCCAATGTTCTCTCTTAAGACCTCAAAGAGGAGGTCAACTTGGTCTTGTGATAGGGATGCAGCAATGTGAACAAGTCTAGGGATCTCTGAAGAATCGATGTTGACTTATTTGGTATCCTCAATTAGAATAGAAGACACCTCGTGTCAATTATCTTGAGGAGGAAATGCTAAATCCTCATGTTCTTCTTGTGACTCTGGATTTTCTTGCTGAGGGGTTCTCTTCGCTACCTTAGCTAATCTCGGATTCACCTTAGTTCCAGTTTTGGGTGTATCAGAACTAGGTTGGGGATTTTCTCCAAAATACCCCTTGGGATCTAGCTTATAGATATAGGTAGAGTCTAGCTTTGTTTTCTTGTGAGGAGTCTCAGCTCCCATGAATCTTAGAAGCACTTCCTTTGATGTGAACTCATCAATGTGTATGACACTTGGTTGGTCCCAATCTATGAGTTGTGGATGGGCGAGTGGTAGGTCAATGAAATAGATGGATAGTTCTTAGAGAACAGAGTCTCTAAGGAAGATTTGGTCTAGGATATTGTCGTAGGCTCTCTTTTCAACTTCCTTAGGAATGTCTTCAATTTTGACAAGGTTGCAGTGAATGTTTGAAAAAGCGTGACCGTTCTCATTGGTGCCCCCAGTTGTGGGTATGCCAAAGCCAAGACTTGACTTCGATTCCCACTTGTGTGCATCAATGGGGCACTACATGCCTCTTTCTTCTAGTCCTAGACCACCACCTTGATAGTTCCATTTCTCAGTGATGAGCTTATGTTCTTGGGGATACTTTTGGCTAAAGTGATCCAGGCGTGCTTGATTTCTTGGAGGTGCATCCTTATGTAACCAATTGTTGATATCTGGAGTGAGCTCCTCATGAAGAGGGATTTTTGAGGATACAAAGGTTGTTGGGCCAAACTATTTGTATCGAGGAGGTGGAATCTCCTTAGCTTTGTGATATGTCAGCCATCCATGGGTGTGTGGATCAAGTGGGAGTGCCCTGACAGCAAATGCATCTGACAAACTATACTCTCCACAACCTTTGTTATTGATCTTCACGGTAGATAGGGTGGAGGCCAGGATGGTTTATGGGTCATTACAAGCATGGGATGAGCTGGCGATGACTGTGCCAATATCAATTCCAGGGCAATGGTTTGCATATGAAGCTTCAACCGCATTGCAGTAAGCAAAGGGTTCTAGATCGGCATGGATGGTTACCTCAATGCCCTGATGTAGAAATTTGATGCACTAATGGTAAGTGGATGAAATGGCTTTCATGGCATGAATCCATGGGCGACCGAGGAGGATGTTAAATGGTAGGTTTAGACCAATAACATGGCAAAGTGTTTCTTGGATGACTGGCCCAACCTTGATTGGTAGAAAAATAGTTCCTTCTGTGGTTCTTTCCAATTTGTCATAAGCTTTGATGGTGATAACCTCACTGATGATATCTGCCTCAGTATACCTAGCTTGTTTTATGAATTTTAGGGTGCAAATATTGAAGGTTGATCCATTATCTATCATTACTCTTTTTATATCAAAATTAGATACCATAATGGCTATGCGGAGGGGAAGGGTGTGATCTGGCTCATCCATGGGTATGTCTATGGGTTTGAATGATAGGGCACATGAGGAGGATAGGTGTCCAACAAGATTACAAAAATTAGTAGTGTTGATATCTGATGGGACACAAGATTCTATGAGAGAATTGTCAAGGATGTTTTTGTACATAGGACTAGTGTGGAGAAGGTCTAAAATGGATATTTGGGCTGGCATGTTTCCAAGGTGTTTCAAGATATTGTACTGGTTTTTTGATGGAGCTAATGGTGTTGGTGAAACTGGTGAGCTTGCGATGTTAAATTGTGCTCTTCGAGTGGTGACTGCACACTCATTGTTTGGTCCTTGGATATTGATAACATTGACAAAAGGTTCTTTCTTGGATATAAAACCTATAAGGTTACTATAATATATATAAGATGAAGTGTGGTCATTGTTTTTCCCATGCTATTGGTTTGGTTGGAAGTTGTTGGTGTTGTTGTTGTTGGTTTGGATAGGTGCTTTTCCAGGATTTTGGTTGTTGTGAGGGGGAAAAGCATTTTGATAGATCTGTAAGCCTGCATTGGGAGAGGTTTGGGCACCAACAATGATTTCTTTCCAATCAATGAAGTCCTGCACATAATCTTTCAGTTTCATGCATCTGAGGGTGGTGTGACCTTTTACCCTATGAAATTTGCAGTACTCATTGTCTTTGTACCATGCAGCTTTGGATTGGCTTGGGTCAATTTTCTAGGTAGGAGGAAATTTTATAAGGTTTTCCTTAGTCAATTTCTCAAAAATGACATCCAATGGCTCACCAAGGAGCGTATAATGTCTAGGTACAGGTTGGAACTTGGGCTTTGGTCTTGCAGCTACATTGATGACATTAGCTTGATTGCTAGACCCTTGAAAGTTGGGTTTTGGATTGTGGCCTTGATAGCTTTGGTGATTCTGATGTTGGTAGTTGATAGTTTGTTGATTATTTGGTTGATAAGGTGGGTTGGACTAATTTTGGGAAGGACCAACAATATTCACATGTCTGGTGTCAGTGATGCCATCTGTTGCAACATGCTTTTTTTTGGTTCCAATAGCTAGACTTTTCATTGGAATGTGATTGATTTTGGTTGGCTTCCTTGTAAAACTTGACCACACCATCTTTAATGAGTCCTTGCTCAAGGATCATTCCTTTTTCTTTGATATCTTTGTAGGTCTGCAAATAATTCATGGTCATGTGGTGAACCAAGCTAGGATGGGCATTATCAATAAACATTTTCACCAAATGGCATTCTGGCAAGGTGCAAGATATGCGGGTGGTAAAGGTTTTCCATCTTTGCAGATATTCGAGAAGGCTTTCTCCACCTTTTTGCTTAGTGTGGACAAGATCAACTACTAAGATCTCTGTTTCAACAAGATGGGCATATTGGGCTACAAATGCCTCAAACAATTTAGCAAATTTTTTAATTGTGCCATATGGGATTCTATAAAACCATTCAAGAGCTGGTCTAGCCAAGCTTTTGAGAAAGAGACGCAAGAGGAAGAAGTCACCGTAGCATGTAAAATTATTTGATATGTGTAACAAGGTCTCCTTTTCCTTTGAATTTGTCAAACTTGGGTATCTGAAAGTGTTTGGGAAATAATGTCATGGTAATGGCTCTGTCAAATGGGTAATGACACACATTTTCAAACTTGAAGGTTTTTGGATCATTTCCCTCCTGGATGTTCTTCAAAGCTGTCTTCATGGCTTCCCATTCTAAATTGATAGGTGATGGCTCGGGTGCCTCCAATGTAGGAATGCCCTGAGGTAGTTATGTGCTAGATGGGGAAATGGAACATGGATGGCTTTGAGTTATGGGCTAGTAGGGATTGTACATTTCTTGGGCAACTCAATGGTGGATGATGGGTTGCTGAGGTGGAGGTGGCACATATTTTTGCATGTGTTGTGAGGCTTGCTACTAGTATGGGATTTGGGATAGGGATTGAGGGATATAGGCTGGTTGTGGGATAAATGGATAGCTTTGTGGAGGTAAGGTATAAGATGGTTGTGAAGCTTGGGGAAAGGATCGAGGAGCTTGTGGAACTTGACTTTGGATTTGAGGAGTTTGACCAATATATGTGGGTTGTGCCCCCATTTGGGAAGGTATATACATGGAAAAAGACACCAAGTAATTGGTGGTCAATGGTGGTGGATTTCCTTCTAGAAGTGGCATAGAAAAATAGTTAGTAATAGGAGGTAATGGATTAGTTGGTGGTGGAGGTGGTGAGAATTGAAAGCTTGGGAATGGAATTGATGGGGTTTGATAGCTTGGTGGCTAGATTTGAAAGCTTGGTAGAGGGGTGGCAGGAGCTTGGGTCACTTGAGAGCTTGGCAGGAACATTAGTAGTATCTTGTGGGGTTTGATAGCTTTGTAGAGTGAGGGAAATAGCTTGTGGATTTTTGGTTGATGGTATTGAGCTCCAAGGACCTAGTGGAAATGATGGAATTGTGCTCTGAGCTGAGGTAAACAAGCTAGGGGTGATGAAAGGTTGATTACTTGGCCCCATGGGTGGCAGCCCAGTTGTATATTGCTAAGGTTGGCCAAAGATGCTAGCACTGATTTGGGAGACGGGTGGATTTGGAAGGTTGGGTTGGAGAGTAGCAGTAGCAATAGTGAAGGGAGTGAATGATGAGGTGTTTTGGGTGAAGGGGGTTTGGGATGGAGTGGTATGGACCAATGGTGGAGTGGTGGTGGCTGGATTGGTTTGTGGAAGGGAGATTTTAACTTGAGTGGAGGCTGGTATGTTTGGGTCTATTGGATCATATGGGGTGGGTTGAGGCTCTTCTTTTGGCACATATTGAGGATAATTTGAATCATAAGAGCCTATGGGTGGTGGGAGTTGTCCAAACAATAGGTGAGATGGATCTGATAAGGGAGGAGGTCTTCAAAAGTTGAAGGCTCCTATGTTGTCCCTTCAAAAGTTAGCCATGATTGTTTCTTTGTTCTTGTCTATAATGGCGTTCACCAATACTGCATTTCCTGGTTGGTTCATGAAAGCTTGAATGTTAGTAGGTGATGGTATAGTGTTCTCTGGGCTGAATGATGGTTGAGTGCTTAAGGGGAGCAATGCTATTTGATCCAAATGATAGGGTTCCATTGTTTCTTTCTTCTTCTTGGCTAAGTGAGTGACGGGTGGCATGAAAATGTTCCTAGGGATGAGATGCAACAATACTGATGGATGCAAAAGGGGGAAGGCTTTTCTATGCAAATGATTTCCTGGGTTGAGGAAAAGCTATATGAGAAACCTAAGGAGGATTGGATTGGGGATTCTAACCTCAAAGATATGTCACCAAATCATGAAAGGTTTGCTTTCCTATGTGTAATCTTGGTGGTGACTGTGTCAACTTAAGGATAGACTGATGATCCTTTAGGAAAAACATGAGATTGACCACTTGTGGATCCCAACCTTTAGCTCAAGGTGATGAGGGATAACAAGTGACAAAGCTAGATTACCCTAGACAAAGCTCTGTCAAAGGGATAACTTTGGTGAGATTGGTGGATTTACAAGATTGTAGGAATGGTAGACTTTGACAAGGTGACAACAATTTTGAAGGCTTGGATGTGAAGTTTAGGCTTTTAGGATGCTAGCTAGGTTTGAGGGGATTGGTTTGGTTCTAAGGCAAAGATCTAAATGAGATGGGTGAACTAAAATTCTTAAGGGGATGACTAAGGGTGGTTGGCTTACCTACAAGGATGACTCTAAAGTGGAGCTTATGCAAGAAGATGTGGAGGAACAAGGGGGCCTAATCATAGAAATCATGCCTAGTTGGTAAGGCATAAGCAAGGTTAACTCCTGGATGCTTGATAAATTTGATAGTGCGATCTAACCAGGCATCTTGAAGGGCTTCGTCGACAGCTTTGTCTTCTACTTTGAGGAGTTTGGCAATTCAAGGGCTTGGTGTTACTTCCCTTTTCTTAGCTACAATTTCTTGGTATGCCTGAGATGGCTTGAGTTTGGCTTTGTGAAACTTCTATTTGGGTTTGGGTTGTTCTAACATAAATTCTTAAATCTACTTGGCTTAGAGAGATTTTGGTTTTTTTGCTTCAACTCGTTCAACTTTTGGAACAAGCAGTGACTACGCTAAGTATGCCCTAAGCTAGGATTGACCAAGTTTGGAAAATATTCATTCAACAAGTAAAAAATCAAGCAATAGATAGGAACAACTAGATAGAAGTTTTTGATTCTCAGAATGTGATACTTGCGCCAAGGAGTGTGTATGTTTTACAAATGTTTTGATTAGTCACTTCAAACACATTAACATCCTAGATGGTTGTCTACAATGCTGACAGTTGGTTTAGCTAGGGAGTCCTCAATATACCCAAGGTACATGAGGCCCAAATCTGTAGATGAAACAAAAACAATGTCACACAGCCGACAGGAGCGGTAACCCACTTCTCCACTTTCACTTCTCAAGGGTATAAAGTTCCTTGAGGCTTAGCCCAAGTGACAAAATCTTGATTCTAAGAGAGGTGTCTTTGGATTCACCTCCCGATCTTTATACTCCGCCAAAACACTAGAGTTGAGATCATCCCGAGGGGTGATGAAATCCCCAAGTAGGCCTCCTAAAACTTAAACAAGATTTTGGATCCTAATCTTATGCACCCAAGATGGCCTCGAAAGATGACAAGGGGAGAGAAGACTTAGATGATCTTGGGCTAAAAGACAAAATTCTTTTCCAACTGATGTTTATGTTTTTTAGATCTAGACCTTGCAAACACACATGTTTAGGATGCAAATGTTCAATTCCAACTTGAAGAGTTAACAAAAGTAAAATCGATCGAAGAATGAATACACCAAGAAGATTTAGGATCAACAAAAGTAAACTCGCACGCCCGGAGACCCTCCATGTCAAGTATCAATTGATTTTTCTTTAAGGCATTCAAGATTGAGTGTGAGTTTGTTTTAAGACCAAAATAAAGATGTGTAAAACTCAGTTTCAAGCATGCACCCAGAGGCCCTCCACGTCAAGATTTGTTCAATTTTTATGCCCAAATGAAGTGTTAGCAAGACTAATGTGCATTCAAGAAATTTTCTATCTTAGAAAAATCAATAAAAACTCAAGTGAGTGGAATTTGATTTTTGTGGAGCACTTAACACCTTCTTAGGTAGACCCATCTCCATATATGGCACTGATATTGCAACCAATGGTTAGAATGATGGTGATTAAAAAGGGTAGGTCCAACAACAAATTCACTCAAAGTGTCTTCATTTGTTTTTATAACTTAGAAAGTTTCTAAAATGTAGATTCTTTTTATGCCCCAAAAGTTGAAGTGTGAGATATTGTAATGATTTATTGACCTTTTGCATTCAAGATTGGATTTTTTGTTTTAATCATGCATTCATAAAATTAAAAAAC
Organism: Cupressus sempervirens; assembly: GCA_028749045.1. NCBI lineage: Eukaryota > Viridiplantae > Streptophyta > Pinopsida > Cupressales > Cupressaceae > Cupressus > Cupressus sempervirens. The sequence goes on along the minus strand of CM053792.1, from coordinate 171,808,743 downwards.
TTGATTTTAATCCATGGCACTCAAGAGTGATTTTAGCAACATGCATTCAAAGACAAGTGATTAAACATTCAACTTTTTTCCTTTGAGCATTCAAAATTGAGATTTTGTGTGTTGTTTTAAGAACTTTGAAGTGCTTTTTTTTAACCTTAGATCATTCAAGATTGTTTTGGACTCAAAAGTGAAAATGACTCTTTGGACTTTGATTTTTATTCAAGATTTTGTGTTCTAGTTTGCATGTTTTAAGCCCAAAAATGATATTCCTAGATTGTTTCGATGCATGAAAAACTTAAGAAACATTCAAGATTTTGCAACAAGACATTTCTTTGGAACAAATAACAAAGCTTTTAGGACAATTTTGGCAACCATTTAGGACTTTCAGTTTTCATGAGATTTTTAAAAGAACTTTAAAATATTTACAAATGAGGTTCATTTTATCCTGATTGATGCTTTGAGTTTGATTTAGATTTTAGTGTGCACTTAGTGTTGATTTTGAAACTTTTGAAATGGAAACTTGAAGTTCTTTTTAAATTCCCAAAAATGAAGTGTTCCTAAATTTGCATGAATGCATCTAAAACCTTGATGTTGCAAGGATGCAAATGATTGGATTCGTTTAGTTTCACTTGTTAAAAGATTTTTTTTTTTTTTTGCAATTTTTTTTTTTTAATGGATTTAAGTATGATTTGGGGGTTCATTTTAAGCACTAAAAAGAAGTGTGTATGATTTTTATTCCTTAAAAAAAATGGCCAACATCTCCCACAAGAAGAAGAAGAAGAAGTAGATGGAATAAGAATAATATAGACAAGAAGAGGAAGAAGAATTCCAAGTGCTTGTCCACCTATAAGCTTGAAAAATTTGCAAACACTATGAGATAGACTATGAGTTCCTTTGTCTTCTTCATGCTCATGTGGACCTAAAAAAAAAATTTATTCAATCCTACCAATAACAAAAACAAGAAAAATTAACCAAAATTAGCAAATGACATACAAAACTTGACTAAAAAAGCTAATAAAGATGACCCATGCGAGGTCCCACCGGGCGTGCCAAAATATATATGAGCAATGTTAGTATGATAATAGAAATCAAATTTAAATAAAGCTTCTACAAAATAAACAAAATTCATAAACTTCAAGATTGACTAAGATGAGCTCTCAATTGAGAATATGAGCCATTAATGGGCTCTCTCAATGAGAAGCTCTCTTGTTGAGTGGCTTTGTCTAAATAGATAGGATGTATGCTCAATATTATGCTTCAAAAAGGGCTTCAAATGGAGTTGGAATTTGGGTGTGAGTGTATGGTTTTGATGTAAAATGGATTCTTAAAATGGCATTATGACTTTACTTCATGGATTATTTTTTTTGTAAAGGGGAAGGATCCAATTTATAGGCAAGAGGCTTGAGGGATTGAGGGCTAAGATGCAAGGATGGGGAAAAGCTCATGGAGGGCTTAGATTGCATGAGAGGAGAGCACATGGATTGTGCTTCCTTACAGCCAATCAAGGAGTGACACATGTCACAGGGTGAGAGGATGGAGGAAAGGGAAAGGATGAGTCAACAAAGGAGGCTCAAGGGATAAAATCTTCATAAAGACCCTCATAATGGTTTGTAAGAGCAATGAAAGGGCTTGGAAGAGTCATTTATGGCCTAGTGGGCTTCATAAAGTTTTATGGTTGGGATATTTTGAGGGAGATGAGAGAAATTTCAACTTGGGCTTGATTAGGAAGGTTTTAAGCTTGCTTATGATTGTGCAAATGATTAGAGGATGGATTAGGATGGTTTAGGATTAGCTTAGAGATAGGGAAGTGGATGGCATTTAATGAGGGTGGGTGAAGGAGGAGATATTTGTTAACTTTGGCTTGGGTTAGTAAGCCTTAACCCATGTTTAGGGAATGTGACAAGGTTAGGAGGGGATTAAGATTAGGTTTAAAGACATCTTCTAGAAGAGTCTAGACTTTGGATGAGGATAAAGACTTTCTAGAATAGTCTAGAACTTCCTAGGATGAGGATGAAGACTTTCTAGAAGAGTCTAGAACTTCTTAGGATGAGGATAAATTAGATTTTTAGGAAATAAATAAAGTTTTATTTATTTCAAGGGTTTGGATTAAGGAGATATTTATTAAAACTTTTTTAATAAACATGAGGATTAATATTTAATCTTAATTAAATATTTTGAGTTGGGATTAGGGGTAGGAAATGATGGGATTAGCCTTTAATCAAAATTAAAGAAGGATTAGAAGATTTTGGAAGAGGTTAGTGGTCTTAAGGAAATTGGCCAAGTTTTGGACAAAAAATAAATTTTTTATTTGTTTTGAGTTTTTTGGTCAATTTATTAATTAAATAATTAATAAATAAGAAAATAATGTTTAAATAAGATTTAAAAATTTTTGGGAGGGATTCCTTAATTAAATATTTTTAATTAAGATAAAGGGATTAAATGAAATAAAAATTAATTAATTAATTAATTAATGATGATGTCATCATAAATTTTTTCAGAAAATAAAAATACTTTATTTTCTAAAGGATTTAGGTGTCTACAGAACTAACTCAAGTACTTCTTTAGATGTATAGTTTTTACTCTTGAAACTTGACTTGGTCATCTTTCCTAGCTGACATTGTTTGCACATGATATTGTCAGGTTTCTTCAATTTAGGTAAACCTCTGACTTTCTTCATTTTACTAATATTTACTAGATTATCAAAGTTGACATGACATAGCCTTCTATGCCATAACCACGGGTGAACCCACAATAGTGGGTTACACTTTTTTGCCTAAACTAACAATGAACTATGAATTTTCAAGAAAACTTTCACTTTCGGATGCAAATTGCCATTTAACAGTTAGGAATTTGAAGATGAACTAAACTAGAGTCTTTTAGGATTTTCTGTGTAGAATCTAAATATATTTTTTTAAAAAAAAATTGACTTGATTTGATTGAATTCTATTTTCTCCCATGAAAACTGGTATGTTATCAAAAACCTGGTTTTTAAAAAGTGACATTGTTTTTGACACACATAACTTTTTTTCTACAATAGATATCAATGTGATTCTTTCAAATTTAGTTTGTTAACATCCATACCAAAACCATAGAGGTGATCTGATGTTTTTATCCTTAGTATTTCATATTTTATTAGCGTTTAAAGTTGACCTAACATGAATCTGGACATACATGGCTTTTGACAGGTGTAACTTATTATATATTTACCTGATTTCAAAATTTCTTTTTTTGATTGATAGAGGACTTGAATACAAAGACCGTAGTTATTTTTCAAATTTTTTTTGCTCTTAGTTACTATTTTTCCATGAGTGTTCAATATAGAGATTTATTTTTTAGAACGAACCTCTGTTCAATTCACATGCAAAAATGTATATCTAACAAATTCAAAATGTATCAAATTCATAGTCATTAGAAAGCTTGTTCAGAGTACTTCTATCATGAAAAATGACATGATTTTAGTGCTTCATCTAGACCTAGTAATTGAGCCTGGAAGCCATGGAAACAACTGAAACTATTATAAAATTTGCAAAATACATCTAATTTTCTAGTTTCGATAGAAACTAACTTTCTATCGAAAGTTTTTACATAGTTTCGATAGAAACTAGTAATATTTAGTTTCTATAGAAACTATTTAGTTTCTATCGAAACTATTTGGGTTGATTTTTTGTCCTAAATAGTTTCGATCGAAACTATTTAGTTTCTATCGAAACTATTTAGGACCATTTTCTTTCATTTACTTAGTTTCGATCGAAACTAGGGTGCAAATTAGTTTCGATAGAAACTATATGGGTACTTTCTATCAAAATTTTTTAGGCAAAAAAAATTGTCTTTCGAGATTTTGGAGGAATTTCTTCCTCCAAAAAAGTGTAACCCACTATTATGGGTTCACCCACGCATCATCAAATTTTGCAACAAGACAAGAAGTATTTTCCAGATCAAGATAAAACAGATTACTTCTTGTTTGATCTTCTTTTCCTATCAATCTACCATCAGTATCATAGATTTTTGCAGTTTTATTTCCAAATTCTACTTTGCACCCTACATCGCCTAACTGTGAGACACTTAGCAAATTGTTGTTTAGTCCTTCAACATAGTATACATTATCACATGAAATTTTCTCTGTAAGCTTAATGGAACCTTTTCCTTTGATTTGACATGGAGCATCATTACCAAATCTAACACTATTTCCATCATACTGAATAAAGTTAACAAACTTACTTTTGTCTCCTGTCATGTGATGTGAGAATCTGTTGTCTATGATCCACCTGTCATTCTTGTTCATACATGTTACCAGTGTTGTGGGCTCTTCTTCATCAGATTGGTCCTTCATGGCTACGTAGACAACTTCATCATCATTATCATCAGAATCTTCTTCAAAAATATAGTACTTCTTACCTTTGTCTTTGTAATATCTCTTATCATCTTCTCTTCTATTTTTGTACTTGTTGCCTTCCTTGTATTCCTTTTTCTATGTATACCTTGTAGCAATATGTCCTACTTCATTGCAATTGAAACAAATGATAGGCAGCTTACCTTTGAATTTTTCTTTGCCTCTGTGAAATCTTATAACTAGTAATGCTTCTAATTGTTCCACGTGTTCCTCATTAGTGCTACTGTCACTGGATACATATTTCATCTTTCTTCACTTCTTTGATTTCACCTGTTCAGCATCTTTCAATGATAGCTTGGCCTTGAAAGTAGATTCAACATTCTCAGGTCTATAGTTGTCAAAGTTAGATAACTCAAATGCAGTGAGTCTACCCACTATACCTTCAAAACTTAGATTGTTTCCTGGCACACATCTTAGCTCTTGTATAGCTAATACTCTAATAGCATAGATAGGGAGAAAGGTTCTTAAAAACTTACTATTAATAGTATCATCATCTAATTGACCACTCAAACATCTTATTGCACTTACCACTTCCTTTATTTTAGAGGCATTCTGAATAGCATTCTCACTTTCTTCCATTTTCATATCATCAAACTTTCCTCTGAGGTTTTTTCTTTCTACTCTTTGGACATTCTGATCTCCTTCATAAATGTCTGATAGGGCTTTCCACATCTTGAATGCAGTGTCACATCCTTTGATAGCATCGAATTCAGCATAGCTGAGTGCAGAAGCAATTTCCAGCATTGTTTGAATGTGTTCCTATTTGTTTTTTAAATCTTCTGCAGTAAGAGTACCAGTTGGATCAACATGTTCAATAACAATTGAATTTTGGGCATAATATTCTATGGATCCAAGATGTAGCTTCATCAAGCTTTTCCATGCAACAAAGTTGTCTTTGTTGAGCTTAGGAACTTCTCTCTTAGGCATTTTGATCTTTTCTACTTCTAGTCTTTTTAAACTAAGTCAGCAACAAAGCTCTAATACCAATTGTTATAATTCTTTAGAATAACTGAGAGGGGGGGGGTGAATCAGTTATCCAAGGTCCAATGCCACTTTTTCTCCAAATCCTTAATAGCACATAACTGAAACTATCATGCATGCAATTTGAACATTTAAACAACTATGAAAAGTAAACATGCATCACACCACAACACTAAGAATTTGATAACCCAAAAATCCTCTAGGAATAAGAAGGTAAAACTAGAGTGGAGATGATACCCACAAAATAACTGTGTAATTGATTTCAACCACTTCTGATGGTCTGCCCTATTAAAGGCTACAACACATTGTTAAATGTGACCTTGTTAGAGGATTTCACCATACTATTAGGAATGGGCCTTGTCAAAGGACTTTGGAACATTCACTTGGAATATCACCCTATTAAAGGATTTAAAATATGGCTATTAAACTAACCTAAGTCAATAGGATATATTTTAACTGTTACAATTGCTAGAGAGTAACAATAATGACTTTTGATCTTATACAACTTACAACATATCTTGTAGATTACAGATCACACTTTAGTTCAATCCTTTGCTTGGCTTTAATCACTATAGCTCTGTAAGTTTGTCATCTCAAGCTTCATCACCTTGAGTCTTCTTACTTATCATACCAATGCAATCATATCTATGGTCAGCTATCGAAGTAGAGTATATGTGCTCTCTTCCACCTTAGCACCTTCTTCAACACTTCATGATTTCATGCTCGACCACCACACTTTGCTTCGTGACCTTATGACTCCTTAAATAGAAATCTAGAATACCTTTCACACTTGATTCTCCCTCTCCAACTTTAGGGTTTCAATAGGTTAGGTAAGATACAATGTATCTATCCCATATTTTTTTCTTATCTAGAAACTTTGTCTAGAATCCAATAGTATTTGTCAAAAATGATTTACATAGTGTTCTGTTCCACTAGCTCATCATTCTTATCTTCTATCTAATTCACAGAATTCTAGATAACAACCATGTCAGCTCAGATCTGGCGAATCTTCAATTTTCAAAATAATGCAACAACTCGGCATTATTAATTTACTAATGCTTGGCATGTGAAGAAATTCTATGAAACTCGGCACTTCAATATCACTCGGCACTTATATCTTACTCGGCACTTAAAAACTTACTCAGCACCTATTTCTTTTCTATTACTCGACACCTGATCTTCACTCAGCACCTGAAGACTGCTCGGCACCTGAAGACCACTCGGCATACACTAAGTTGAACTTTGCTTGGCTTCAACTGAAAATTTGTTCAGCACTAACTAGCTTGCTTGGCTCTTAATCTTTGATATGTCTTGGTGTGTCCATCCTCTATGTCTTAGAGTATGTCATCAATCCACTATTTCATCAATGGCTTAGTTGTTCCTTATACTTCATTACAACATCATAACTTCAACCTTTCTCTAGGTACTCTAGTTACATATTTTTGATTGCCACCTCTTTGTCAATCAACTAATTGATAGTATTTGGATCACTAAAGAAATTGTCATTCCTGCAAGTAGTAAGTTTGACATCAATGACAAAACAATGATTGAAAACATTCTTTACTAGTTCCATTACTCCTCAATCATTTCAAACAGAAGATATGGAATAAAGGAAAGATATTTTTCTTAATTGTATTATGCAATTAAGTGTGTACAAGTATTGTGATCATTGTAAGAAGTGTGAACTATGAAAATGAGCAGAGTTCTTAGTAAATGTGTGTAAGAGATCCAAGGGATTATTGGATGCCAGATTTGAGATCTGGTTACAAGATCTGAAGGAGAAAAAGTCTTTTTGATAGGACAAAGATAAAGGAAGGATGTACAATTTAGTTCTATTATTCTGCAAGGAATAATATAGAGATCATTTGGATAGTGGGTTCATTGGTCTTTCCCTTGAAGTTGTTTGGGGAGTGGGACCAACTATCTTCCATAACTCCTAATAGGGATTTAAACTCTCCTAATAGGGACTCATATGTATTGAATGTCGTAATAGACTCCTAATAGGGTCTATCCTCTAACAAAGAATATTTATATTAGTACATCATCTTGTGAATATCATCCCCACCATAGTTTTCCCTCCGGTCAAGGGTTTCCCTAGTTAACATATCTTGTGTTATTGTGTATGAGTATCTTGTTGTGGTTTCAATTTATATTACTCATATGGTTAAGATTGTTTAAGGTTGTTAATTGTGATATTAGTTGGATAATTGATTCACCCTCCCCCTCTTAGTTATATCAATGGACAATATATTCTAACAATTGGTATTAGAGTTTCACGTCCTTGAAGGTTAAGCTTAATAGCTTTAGGAGATCAATGGAAAATATGTTTAAGAAGGATAGTCTTCGATTCAATGGGGCCAACTATGATAATTTGAAGGAGAAGATGAAGACTCATAAGTTGTGCATGGGTCCAGGATATTGGATCTTGGCAAAAAGTTAGAAGAAAATCATTGAAGAGGATAAGCTTGAAGGATGCAATGAAGAAGAGAGAGATCTATTCATGTGTAACATGAAATCAAGAGAATCTCTACTAAAAACTCTTCTAGAGAATGAATACAATTAGGTAAATTCACTTGTAATATCTTATGAAATTTTAAAAGCATTAGAATATACTTTTGAAGGTGATGATCACACAAAAAGAATGAGCTTACAGAATTGGATATGTGCATTTCAAGATGCTAGAATGATGGAAGATGAATCTATAAGAAGTTATATTGGAAAAATACCAAAAATGGTTGCAAGAATTTGGTCTCATGGTGGAACCAAGGAAGATTATGAAGTCATATGGAAGATCTTGAAAATTTTAACACCACCATTCAAACCGATAGCTCAAATGATTTAGCTAGTGATGCCTTGCACTAAGGATTTCACTAAGGAAACATTACTTGGGAGATTAGAATCAACAAAAGTAGACCTAAGATAGACCAAAGAACTTGCAAGAGTTGAAATAGCTTTTAGGTCCCTAAACATTCAACCTAATTTGACAAGGAGTGCAAGCACTCGTGGAGATTTTGCTAGCAACAACAAAGATGATGAAGGCAAGAAGATTGAAGAAAGAATAACCCTTCTAGTGAGAAGAGAAAAAGATGGTAAGAAAATATTTGAATGTTGGGCTTGTAATGAATTTGGTAATTATGCATCTAAATGTCCTAAGAGAGAAAAAAAAAATTATAAGGGAAAGTTTAACCCTAGAAGAGATAGAGATGAAAATTGTTTGTGTGCAAATGAAGATGAAGAATATGATGAGAAAGGTCTAAGTGAAAGTGATGATGAATTAGGATTTGTGGCTATCAAGGAGGATGATCCTGATAGAGAAATTAGAGAAGAAAGAGCTCTAGTTACCCAAGTAGAAATTAAATCTGATTGGATAATTGATAGTGGTTGTTCACATCACATGACTGGTGATATGAATGAGTTTGTTAAGTTCAAGAATCATGATGGAGGTATTGTCAGAGTTGGTAACAATGCAACCTATCATATAACAGGAATTGGATCCATTACTCTTGATGGTAAAACTAACAATGATGATGTCTATTTTGTTGATTGGTTAAAGCATAACTTATTGAGTGTTGGACAATTGGTGGACAAGCATTATCTATTGTAGTTTACTAAGAAGACCTGCACTGTCAAAGAAAAATATGGTAAGATGATTAGAACTAGCACTAGATCCAGAGGTAATATATTTCAATTAAATCCTACTGAGATGATATTTTTGGTATCTAAAGTGGATAAGAGTTGTTTGTGGCATAGAATATTTTTTCACATAAACTTTGATAATATTGTAAAGGTTAGTAGCACTTTTGTAGTTAGAAAATTGCCTAAGATTGTTAAGCCGACTAATGTTGTGTGCAAAGAATGTATTTTGGGTAAAGAGAAGAAAGTATCATTCCCTAGCAAGAAGTTCACTACCATAGAGAAGTTGGAGATCATTCACACAGATCTAAATGGTCCTTCTAGAACAAGAGGATTCTATAGTGAAAGGTATTTTATGATTTTTGTTGATGATTTCACTAGAATGATTGGGTAGCATTTCTTAAATAGAAATCTAAAGATTTTGAGAAGTTTAGGAAATTTAAGAATAGATTTGAGAATGAATCTAGCGTTAAGATTAAGTGTTTGATATCTAATAGAGGAGGATAATTCACCTCTAGAAAATTGAACATATTTTGTCAACAAAATGGAATTAAAAGACAACTATCTACACCTAGAACACCTAAGAAAAATGGGATTGCTAAGAGAAGAAATAAGTCTATAGTAGAGGCAACTAGAGCGATGTTATTGAGAATGATGCTTCTAAGACATTCTGGAAAGAAGTAGTTAACACAATAGTATAAACTCTTAACAGAGTAAAGATCAGAAAAGGTATGGATATGACATATTATGAATTATGGTTTGGACATTCACCATCAGTCAAATATTTTAGGATATTTGGGAGAAAATTTTATATTAAGAGAGATGATGACATTGGTAAGTTTGATCCAAGAAGCGATGAAGGTATGTTTCTTGGCTATTCATTGAAAAATAAGGCTTATAGATGTTTCAACTTTAGAACTAAGACAATAGTTGAATGCACAAATGTAAGGGTTAATGAGAAGCTTGGAACCAAAGAAAAGATAGTAGATTATAACTCAAATAAGGAAGAGGATAACTTTGGAATTGTTAGATAGAATGTTGAAGTTTTGTTTAAGACTAGCAATGACTTGCAGAATGATGTGCTAACTTTTGAGCATAGAGGTGAAAAAAGTTATGAACCTAGAGAAGAGATAAGAGTTGAGATGTCAACTCTTACCCCCAATAGGAATTCGACAAAGAATCACCCTCCTAAGCAAATAATTGGAAGTAAAGATAAAGGCATAATGACAAGGAACATAGTAAATGAGGAGATATGTTTGATATCTCAAGTTGAACCCAAGTGCACAAATGAAGTAGTCAAAGATAATCATTGGATACAAGAAATGAAGGAAGAATTAGATCAGATAGTAAAGAATGATACATGGTAGTTAGTTCCCAGACCAAAAGAAAAGAATGTGATAGGAACAAATTGGGTTTTTAGGAATAAAATGAATGAGCAAGGAGAAGTTGTGAGAAATAAGGTCAAACTTGTTTGTAAAGGTTATTCACAACAAGAAGGCATTGAGTATTAGGAAACATATACACATGTAGCAAGAATAGAAGTAGTAAGGATGTTCTTGGATTATGCAACAAACAAGAAATTTAAGGTTTATAAGATGGGTGTTAAATCAACCTTTCTAAATGAAGAACTAGAAGAAGAGGTTTATATTGAGTAGCTTGAAGGTTTTCCTTTGTCAAAAGATAAAGACATGGTATGTAGATTAAAGAAAGTTGTTTATGGTCTGAAGCAAGCACCTAGAATCTAGTATACGAGGTTAGACAGTTACTTGGCAACACTTGGATTGGCTAAAGTTATGCCAAATAGTAACTTGTATCTAAAAGAAATTGAAGATGGATTGTTGATTATTGTAATATTTGTTGATGACATCATTTTTGGAGGTAATGATGAAGCTAATGATAAATTTGTTGAAGAGATGAAGAATGAATTTGAAATGAGCATGATAGGAGAAATGAAGTTTTTCTTAGGATTGCAGATTGTTCAAAATAACGATGGTATATTCATTTCACAAGAAAAGTACCTAAAAGAGTTGTTGAAAATATTTAGTTTGGAAAGTTGTAAACCTATTAGCACACCCATGATAATTGGTCACAAGTTATCCAAAAAAGATGAGACACCTGTAGTTGAGCAAAAGAAGTATAGATCAATGATTGGATGTTTGCAGTATCTGACTCACACTAGACCAGATATAGAAAATGTAGTTGGAATTATAGCTAGATTTCAAGATGATCCTAAGGAATATCATTTTGTAGCTGTAAAGAGAATATTTAGATATTTGAAAGGGTGTCTAATTATGGAATTTGGTATGATAGATCTATTGATTTCATTTTGTGTGCATGTACTAATGTTGATTGGGTAGGTAGTATGGATGAAAAAAAGAGCACCAATGGTGGAATATTCTTTCTTGGAGGAAGATTGGTTTCTTGATTAATCCAGAAGCAAGATTTTATTTTGCAAAGTACTATTGAGGCAGAGTATGTTGCAGCAAAAAAAAACTATAATCAAGTTATGTAGATAAAGAAAATGTTGAAGGATATTAGAATTAAGATTGAAGAAACTGTTATCATTTATTGTGATAACACAAGTACACTGAGTATGTCTAAGAACCTTATATTGCATTCTAAGACTAAGAATATATATTAAGTATCATATGTTGAGAGAGAAAGTAGCAGAAAAGCAAATCAGATTGGAGTATGTAAGTACCAAGGATCAAATTGCATATATATTTATGAAGCCTTTGCCTAAAGATACATTTGAGTACTTGAGAGGTATGCTAGGGGTTATGCCCCTACCTACTTCTGAGTAGTTGATGCAGAGAGTGCATCAGTCTAGTGGTGCAGAACAATATTATTTGACTAGACTAAATGATGATGCTTCCCATGTGGGGGAGTATCTGGTATGTACTAAGTCATTGAGGACTCTTGGTATTTGGTATTTAATATTGAACAATGTTTTTGGACACTCGAGTTGGTTGATGACTTGGAGGATTTGATTAACAATTGGTACATTGAGTCTGAGACCTTTGAAAATGATGTCAATGGGGGAGAATATGCATGAAAAACATTTCCTAGGGCATGAGGGAGAGTATGCATAAGATGAGGACAAAAGCAACAGGAGAATACTACTTGGTATTCTTGAAACTTAGATATTTTTTATCCATGTTGCCATTAATACCAAAGGGGCAGATTGTCAATATGAATGTTGATGATACTACTTTGGGGAGTATCCTAAGCATTAGAGAGCATTGATATGTTACATTCATGATTTTTTTTTTCATTGGTGTCAATGTAGCATTGATTTTGTAAAGACTGACAAAGTAGCAAACAAAGATCTTGATGGTATAGACAATTGTTTGATTATCTGATCATGCCCATTGATGGACATGTATAGCTGAGTATCCTGATGATGTGGTTATGTGTGTAGAGTTAGAGTTGAAGATGTATAGAAGTTGTACTTGATATGCAAAGAGCAGCTCAAAGATAGAGCATTGGGATAACAATTCCTGATGATTGTTGGCTATCTTACATCTAATATGTAATGTAGAGATGCACAGTCAGGTAGTGATATAAGAATGACCAATTGATGATGTCAGTGAATGCACAAGCCTTAGTATCATTGTTGGTGTAAATAAGTATTTACTTATTACACTTACTTAAGTTTACTTAGGTTTATGCATTATTTAATTATTAGTCACCTAGGAGTTTGTGCACTCTTGTGAGTTGTCTTGATGACATCATAAGGGGTCCGCACCTCTTTTAAACACATGTTGTCTACAACACAGGAATCTTCTATACACATATGACACTTAGTCATTCTTATCCATTCATCTAGAATGTTGGATAAGGTGTTTAGTTATCTTATCTTTTGGTTGTTTCTAGAGACATTCTAGGTGCTTCCTAAGAGGCCTTCATATATAGGCACTCCTAGTGTTTTAAACATCACATTCTAAATAGAGCAATGTATTTGGACGTACTCTGATTAATTGATCATATCCATCTTTGGTCTACTATGTGCTTGTGTTTGAGTTCTTAGTTCCTGGGTGAATTTTTTCCTTTGGCAAATTCTTACATGGTATCAGAGCAACTTGGAGATTTTCTCATCACATAGTCATTTTAAGACCATGCTTGCTTCACCACCTCAGCCCAAATCTGGAGTATCACAGAAATTGGGAGTGTCCAGCATTAGATTTGACCTTTCCATTGCATCCAGAATGTTGAATCGATGAAAATCGGCTACAAAGCTGCCTACCCTAGGCCAAAGTCGATTGTGAGGTAAAAAAATTTTTGCAACCTGGCACCTGAAGGACCGATTTGCAAAATTGGTGAAGATTGAAGCTTGTTGGTGCAAATCTAATATTTACATCACATTTAGAAGGTCCAAAAACCCTCAGATCAGATTTTGTTTCATCCAAATCAGACATCTGAGGCAAAATCTAGAGCCATTTTTTTTTTTGGAGGTGCGACGGTGATTCAGAAAAAATAATAGCAGCAATGATTTTCAAACAGTGATATCTTCCTCCTACGGACTCCTTTTTGCGAGAAATTTTTTTTGTTTTGGGATAGGATTTCATGATCTACACATTGGTGCAGGTGGTTTGAGATCTCTATTTTTGAATTTTTTGCAAACTCCAAAATCTCAAATTTTTCCACTTAAAATGTTTGGTATGGGCTCATTCGAACTCCAAATTAGGCTCTATTTTTTTTAAAGTGCATTTTTTTTGTCTACTTTCCAGATCTGTAATCACATTATAGGTTTTGTAGATAGAAATACTACTTTCAAAAATAGGCCCTAAATTGGCAAGTGGCTTTCAAGTGCCAACAACATCTTTTTCAAGGGGGTTCCTTAATTTTTTTGGAGGTTTTTTTGACTGAACTCATGGAGTCTTGTCAAATTTTTCAGTTTGGTATTAGACCACAATTGACAACAAGGAACTATTACAAATGGAGGACTTTGATAACTGACCATCTAAGAGAACATCTAGGATTGCTTCCTTATCTCTATTCAATGCCACCACATTTTGATTGGACATATATTATCAAGCTTAATCAATTTCTATGTAAAAGTATGAGTAGGGAATCTTTTGGTCCTCTTAGATTGGCACATTTTCCTTGTGATATTTGGTGGTCTATTTGGGAAGCATATGGAGATCCATGTGATCCTCCATCTCTAGTGGACTTTCTATATCTAGTCACTCCATGCTCTATATGATCAATCCTTCCAGATTAGCGTGATTGTGGATTCTTATTTATAGCATTTGTAGGAGGTTTCTTCATCAATTGAGAAGACTGTTGGTTTCTTGAGACAAGTTCTACCTCCTTCCTTGTTTGATCTGCACTTCTCTTTAGTAGTTTTAGAGGAAGCCATCATCAGTATCGACATAGGGACTTTTGAACAGGTTTTAGAGATACCAATCATCATAGAGATTCATTCTCCATCCAGGGGACACATCTCACAGGTACCCTTTCCTTTGTTTCTTCCAAAGGGGAGGAACATCATACAGAGGTCATGGATCAGCTTCTACATTAGAGCATTTCTCACTGATCGGCATACTACTTTTAAGGGGGGGGGGGGGACTACCTCATCTCCTTCTTCTCTTTTTTGGGGGGGACTTTTTCCTCATAGGAGGTTTTGTCCTTCTCCATTCTTTTTTGTATATATATGGATGTATGTCATAATGGGGGGGTCTTGATTACTCCATCCATCCATGCATCTATATCTATCTCTCTTTTTGGGGGAGGGTTTTTCCCATGAGGTTTTCCCTCTTTCCCCACTTTATGGGAGATTTTCATTTCATTATGTACATGGGTACCTAACATGGCCTAGTAGTCGGGGCCCATTTTGCATCTTCATCCTAGTTCGTAAGCTTAAGGGCATTCCCCTAAGTTGCACTTAAGGGGGGGTGTTGGTGTAAATAAGTATTTACTTATTACACTTACTTAAGTTTACTTAGGTTTATGTATTATTTAATTATTTTGCATTATTTTATTTATTAGTCACCTAGGAGTTTGTGCACTCTTGTGAGTTGTCTTGATGACATCACAAGGGGTCTGCACCTCTTTTAAGCACATGTTGTCTACAACACAAGAATCTTCTACACACATATGACACTTAGTCATTCTTATCCATTCATCTAGAATGTTGGATAAGGTGCTTAGTTGTCTTATCTTTTGGTTGTTTCTAGAGACATTCTAAGTGCTTCCTAAGAGGCCTTTATATACAGGCACACCTAGTGTGTTGAACATCACATTCTAAATAGAGCAATGTATTTGGACATAATCTAATTAATTGATCATATCCATCTTTGGTCTACTATGTGCTTGTGTTTGAGTTCTTAATTCCTGGGTGAATTTTTTCCTTAGGCAAATTCTTACAATCACATGTGTGAATTTTTGTATAGACTGTGAGATGATAGTGCTATTGTAATATTAATTAATTAATTATCTTATTTTAATTAATTGGGAAAACCTCAAGGCTATCTCAAGGAATTATTATGAAGATATGGTATAAAGGAAAGATGTTTTCCTTAATTGTAATGTGTTATTAAGTGTGTTCAAGTATTGTGATCGTTGTAAGAAGTGCAAAGTGTGAAAAGGAGCAGAGTGCTTATTGAATACATATAAGTGATCCAAGGAATTATTGGATGCAAGATTTGATATCCAAGTTACAAGATCTAAAGGAGAAAAAGTTTTCTTGACAGGATAGAGAGAAAGGAAGGACGTACAATTCAATACTATTATTCTACAAGGAATAATACATAAATCATTTGGATAGTGGGTTCATTGGTCTTGCCCTTGAAGCTATTTGGGAAGTGGATTTAGTTGTCCTCCACAATTCCTAACAAGGTTGGAACAACTCCTAATAGGGTTGGAATATCCTAGCAAGGATTCAAAGTCTCCTAAAAGGGACTCATATGTATTGAATGTTGTAACAGACTCCTAACAGGGTCTATCCTCTAACAAGAGATATTTATATTAGTACATCATCTTGTGGGTTTCATTCCCAATAGGTTTTTCCCTCTAATCAAGGGTTTCCCTAGTTAACATATCTAGTGTTATTGTGTATGAGTATCTTGTCATGGTTTCAGTTTATATTTACTCATATGGTTAAGATTTTTTAAGGTTGTTAACTGTGATATTAGTTGGATAACTGATTCACCCCCCTCCCCTCTCAGTTATATCAGTGGACTATATATTCTAACAAACAAATTAGTCTTCTACTAGTGAAAGACCAAGTACCCCAAGACCTCTGCAGGAGGGAGAAAAGGAGGCTAGACAACAAAGTTCTACCAATGAACTCAAAATTTGTGATGACAAGGAGAAGAAACATGAATCTAAACAACAAGAGAGTAAACTTGAGGAAACCAAGAGATTTGTTGAGCCTCAAAAGGCCAAGGAGACACAAGAGGAGACACAAAGGCTGAATCTAGAAGTTCCTATACAAGGGAAACAATAATCAGTGTCAAGTTACAACACTCAATATTCAAAAGGAAAGAGATTGGAGAAGAAGATGATGTAGTCCCCACAAACAATGAAGGGTAAACCTATTACTCTTGATGAAGACATTGAGATTCCTAATTGGGACACATCTAAATTAAGTTTTTAGAAAATGAGGACACTTAGTGACTTGTTGAAAAGGAAGGCAAAGTAATAGGAGACAAGAAAAGAGTGTCAACAAAGGCAGGTATTATTCAACATTAAGAATATATTTCATGAGACTATTGACTTTGATAACTTAGATGAAAAGGTCATCATCATTGAAAAACTAATTAAGATTTTGGAAAAGCTTAATGAACCTAACATAGATACACAAGAGAAATTCACAAAGTGGTCAGTAAGGAAGTTTGAGAACAAAGTATTGGTAAAAGTGACAGCTGAGATCACAGCTAAGAAGGTTGAACTCTCCACTCTTATTACTAATTTGGAATAGTTAGTGAATAATGCAAACACTTGTTTTCAAAAATATGTAATTTCCCAAGTTTTACAAAAGAAATAAGGGAGAAGATGGGAAAAATTGATGAAGATCTACATATGTTTGGTAAAGATCTAAACTTGGATCCCACTTCTAGTTTAGTATATTTCTCAAAGATAAGATTTTTTTAGGGTAAGCACTTAGAGTTATTACATGAGGAGTGCAACATTGAATCAGAGGTCACTTCTATATAAGCATTTTCATTACCTCATTTGGAGGTAATGCAAAGGCATTTATAAGTTTCCAAGGATCTCATATATAGTCAACTTATATCAGACAATATGGTGGATATCACATCCATAACAGAGATAGAGAGACAAGTTCTTAAGATTGCACCACCCATTTTTCAATGAGTTTGGTATAATCACTGGTCCACAATTGAATGTCACTACTCAACATAAGTGATAAAAACAAGGGAGAAATGTTTATATGACCAAGATTGAGTATGAAGGGGGAAATATCTATGAAGATTTTGGCCAATGTAAATGTTGTGTATATTATGACTAAGAAGTACAAGGCGGAAATAGAGTAATAAGGAAACATTTTATTGATTTGATGTTGAACAAAAGGATATTTGAAAAGATTTTGAAAATGTAAACTATAATGTACTACATCATGACTAAGATACAAGTATGGAGTACACCCTAAGGGGGGGAAAATGTTTGAAGATTTTGCTATGGAAGATCTTGATCATGATAAGTATTTTTGCTACTAATAATAAAGGGGGAGATTGTTGACCCTAAAGGCAATCTTGAAATTGTCTATTAGTGCAAAACACTTGGTCATTCAAAAATCAAAGTTGGTTGGTCAACATTATGACTAAACCATAATGAAGGCCAAGCTATAAAGAGAAGAATTACACAACTTCAATTTGTGGCAAGCAATGTGTGATCATTAAGAATTCAATGGTTGTCAATCTATCTAGAAGGTAACTTATCATATAAGTTGAGTGCTATACAAGTCGAGCATTTTAGAGAGAAAATAGTTTAAGCCAAGCATTGTATATGTCAAGGATCAACAGAAAGAGTCAAGCATGATCAACATCAAAGGCTATATGTGCCAAGTTATACAATTTGAGTATATGAGTTTAGAGTGGCACAAAATCCAATGTAAACCATTTTTCCAAGCATTAAACATGTTTCTAAAATTGAGGTGAAGATCAAGGAGGTAATTATGACTATAATTTCACATCATTAGTCCCTGTGCAATATGAAGAGCCAATCATAAAATTGGAAAGGTTAAACAGCAAAAGATGAATGTTGATTGTTGATTATGATCTAGAAACTTCTTAAGATGGCTATTTAAGCAGAGTTTCAAGACAAAATATGTTGTTGTGAGTTTGAGGAATGTGTGTATGTGAAGTTGAAGGAGAATCTATGTTGAAGAAGTAGGTTAAAAAGTAGTGTAGTGAGGAGATATTACATACCAATCACAATGAGGTGATTTATTATTGGATATAGAAGATCTGTTATCAGCATTATAGTGTAGACCAAAGGGTCAAGGTACTATTACATTCTAACAAATGTATCAGACAAATCTCTATTAGAGTGGTCTTGATAGGCATATTGTAAATCTCCTAATAGGGTACTCACTTAATTGTGAAGTTGAAATCCTTTTGTAAAGGTAGACTTAATAGTCTTATATGCTTTTAGCAAAGAAGATCCTTCATAGGGTAGATCATCAAAATTGTAGCCCTAACTAGCACTTTTTTATTGCAATAGTGAAGATTTTGTGGATGTCATCCCCATCATAGTTTTACCTTCACATTAGAGGGTTTTTGTGTTACTAAATCTTGTGTCATGTGTTGATTATTTGTTTATGTAGTTATTCATACTATAAGATGTTAGATTTGATATTACATGTTATTACATGAACAAGGTAAATGATGCGTGTGGTGAATTAAGTTTATATGGTTTATGTTTGAAGTGGTTAAAGTCTGTAGGATCTTGATTTAACGCCCCCCCCCCCCCCTTCCCCTTCCCCCTCTCCCCCTCAGCATCTCACTTTCCCATTAGATTTCCAACACTATAAACTTCATTGGTTATGCCAAAAAGTTAGATATTAAATTTTCAACTGGTAAATTTATAAACTCTTCAAATTTAACTTCACTTTTACTAGAAAAGTTTAAATACCAATTTGAAAATCAAACCACTTCTTTAGCACCATTTCTTCTCATGTGAAAAAAATTATAATCACTTTTGATGCTAAATCAACTCCAATAATATCCAAAAATGTTTGAAGATGACATGCTTATGTTGTGCCTTAGATTATTGTTTGAATAACGATAAGAGAGTCCCCTTCTAGATGCAACTTAGTGACCTCCAAACTCTTTACCAAAATTCCATCCAAAAGGTCTATAGAATATTTTTCCAAATTATTGTTCTATCTACCAATTTCTTGCCCCTAATTGCAATGATTTTACCAAGTGAGTCCAATGTTATGAATCCTTCCCTAAACAGGTTGGGGTTCTCTTCTAAAGTCCCATCAAAATTTACTTCTCACCACTCTTAATTAGGTCTTGACCAATCGACTGACACACCCGATTTAGAGTCTGGATAGACCTAACTAAGCTTATTAGCAATCCAAGGCAAATTATGATTTAATTGCTACATCTATAAATGTTACTTTATTCTCCCTACAATCAATCTATAAATCTTTTGTTATGATTCTTTTGAGTGTCCTACATATCTATAATAGGATAGCTCAATTTTTAATTTGTATCTAAGATATTTATAATGGTAATAGGTAATTTCTAATAATAAACAATCGTATTGAAATTAAATTACATTAAAATGGAGTCATGAATTCACAAGTCCATCAACTAGTTAAAAAAGTTTCAAAAATAGGTGCTACCCATCTAATGCCCATCTAACATCTGACAAACTATCAATTCCAAAAATAGAGTCCATTATCAGTGATACATCTACTTTACTCATTTAGAAATGAATCTTGCATTAGCTTCATATTTTGAACATTTGGACAATCTTGATATTGAAATCATGTCTTTCCCTTAAATCTAAAGAATTTTTTCATCCTTTTTACATTTCTTCATTAATTTTCCTTCCTTATCTAATTTTAGTTTGGACTTCTTCATTTTCTCATATGGTGTACAATTAAACATTCATTTATAATTAGTATACAATTCATTTCCTATAGAAATTGGTGAAACGTATACTCATAGAAGCCTCATTTCATAGCTAGTGTGAAATTATTAAGAAACTTACATGGTCCAAGTAATTTCTATTTTGACTTATCGTAAGTCTATTTTATAAATTTCTCCTTTTGTATCTAATCAAATACTAAATCTCCTAATTGATTTTTTTTTTAAAAATTACTCCTAAAGTTAGCATATTTAGTATCCTCTCTAGAGAATTATTTCACCTCTTTAAAAAATGTATGCTTATCTTCAATATCACTCCTCTCCTTTCCATTATCTACTTCATATGGATTATTCCTAACCTCTTTTGTTGCCTTCAACAAATACTGGAAGATTTAATGAGAATAAATCCACAAATCCCATAGAACACCTAAATGCAAAATCCTATCACAAAGAACAAAAATACAATAGAATGAAAGGGTTTGGCTCTAAAAATATGCAAGAATGTATTATTAGACTAAAAGAATAAGTGAAATATGCAATGAATCAATCCTTATAAAAGGAGATCATAAAATCTAAAAGCAAAACCCTAAGAGGTAAATAACATTTAATATTTAATATTTAATTATTAAATGGGAATGTGTGTGCATAAAATGAAATCTTAAGTAGGGATTAAAGGTAATTTAATAGATTAAATTAAATTAATCCTTTACTCTAACACCCCCTTAAGATGAGAAATAATGAAACTACAAAAAAATCATGAAAAAACAAGGAAACTACAATGTTAAAAGCATAAACGGGTCCCAGTAACATACCCTGATGAGGTGCCCAGCATAACCAAATCTCTCAAAAATAGAGAAATAAGGAAGACCATATGGGAAAAACCCTAATCCAAAAAAAGATAGAAGAATGCTGAAAAAAAAGGACTCATCAGTAAGACCCCCCAAGGACAACTTCCTTCACCCCAAGCATAGATCGCAGCTAAAGATAACATGGGGATGCAAAAGGTTTAGTGAAGATGTCTGCAACCTGCTCAACAATGGGTATATACTCCAAGCTAAGAGAGTCATTATGAATCAAATGCTTGATGACATGCATATGAAGCTCAATGTGCTCAGTATGTTGATGATCAACTAGGTTGTGAGAAATGTATATAACACTCTAATTGTCACACCAAAGAAAGGTGGAATTATCAGGGGAAAATTGAAACTTTGTCATCAACTATTGAAGCCGTAAAATCTCCTGACAAGCTAGCACTTCTATCCTGTATTCTACCTCTTTCAATGATAATATGTGAGCATACTTCTTATTACAAGATTGTGTAATAGGACCAAAACCAAGATAGAATTAGACATCTAATCATCAATATCATTGCCAGTCCAATTTGACTCAGTATAACAAGAAATGTGAGGATCCCCTTATGTATATTGAATGCCATAACATATAGTACCCTGAATGTACCTCAAAATAAATTTGGAATAATTCTAATGACTCTCATGAGGATCATGTGAGAATCAAGAGACAAGGCTAACCACAAAGGAAAGATTAGGATGTGTGTGCAAAAGGTACAAAAAACTACCCACAAGCTGTCTATATAAAGTGGTATCCACTATATGAGTAGTGTAAGTGGTAGATAAAATAGCACCTGACTAAAAAGGTATTGGAGAAGGCTTGAAATCAAGCATGGTGAATCTCTAAAGCATATCAAGAGCATACTTATGTTGGAGTATGGCTATCCCATCCAAAGACTGAACAACCTATAGGCCCAAAAAATAGTATAGAATTCCAAGGTCTATCATCTCAAACAACTCTCTCAAAATCTCATTGAACACTCTAAATCATAGAGGCTGAGCTGCCTATAATAATGATATCATCAACATATAGTACAAGTATCAATAGATTAACCCCATGGAATTGAATGTACATTGTAAGATCATAATGACAACGTGTGAAGTGTGATGCAAGAAAGAAAGAATTCATCTTCTCAAACTAAACCTAAGGGGCTTGTGTGAGACCATACAAGGACCTCTGAAGTCTACACACCATATAAGAGTCCTACACAAAACCTAAGGCTACTCCATATAGATCTCCTCATGTAGGTCTTCATGCAAAATAACACTCTTCACATCCATCTGAAATATTGTCCATCCTTGAGAAGCTACACAAGAGAGGACAAGATAAACATAATTCATCTTGGCGATAGGAGAAAAGGTCTTAGATTAATAAATACCCTCCACCTATAAAAATACCTTCACAAAAAGATGAACCTTGTACCTATAAATAGAACCATCTACAACATACTTGGAATGGTACACACACCTACATCAAACCAATATTCTTCCTTTTAGAAGAGGAAAAAGATCCCATGTGTCATTCTTCATGAAAGAAGAGTACTCCTCATCCATAGCCCTATCCCAATCTAACTTTCCCATTGTCTGTGAAATTTTTTGTGGATAATCAAAAATTGCATGACTCAATAGCCTGGTACTAGATGTTTGAGCATGAATGCAATGAGAATTTGAAGGATCTCTTTCCATAAGTCTAAGTACATCAATAGTACCATGAGCCCATTTTGGTACTCACAAAACATTAGGGGGAGGAGGGGAAGGTGGATCATCATCAAGATCTTCCTCAAATGATAAAGAATCATGTAGAGAAGAAGAGGAAGTACTAAGCAGTGAGGAAGAAGATAGTGATGGAGGTTCTATCAGAGGATAATGCTCATCAAATTGGACATCTTGGTTGAAATAAGACCTCCCTAGAATCATGATCAAATAAACTATATGCCTTCACATCCTCATAGTAGCTATCAAATATGAGTGGTCAACTCTTCCTCTCTGATGATTTCTTCTTTGCATCTTGAATAAATGCCCAAGCCTCACTACCAAAAATATAAAATGTAGAAACATCAAACTTGACATGATTCCTAGCCTCTTCAGGAGTCAAATATCACATTGTCTTGTGAGGCATCTGATTTTGAATATAGTTGACATAATTGATAGCCTCATCCCAAAATTAAGGACTCATATCTTGAGACTATATCATACAATTGGCCATCTCCCATAATATTTTGTTCTTTCTCTCAACAACCCCATTCTGTTCAGAGGTATGGGGAACTGTGAATTGATGATGTAAACCAAGCTCAATGCAAAAATCTTTGAAAGACTAATTCAAATATTCCTTGGCATTGTCACTTCATATATGCCTAACAGAAAGACCATACTACTTCTCCAAAAATGTCTTAAATATTTGAAATGAATCAAAGGCATAATACATGTACTTCAAAAAGTACACCCATGTGCATCTAGAGAAGTAATACATGAAGGTTAGAATATATCAAGTACCTTAAAAAGATAGAGTGTGGAATGACATAAGATCATTGTGTATCAACTCCAATGGTGCCTTATCATATGTGGATCTACTTGCTAGAAAAGGATCTCTATGATGTTTTCCAAGTGCTTGTACAACCTTGATAGGCACCATCACTACATGAGATCTAAGGTAGCCCAGTTACTAGGTCTTATGTACTCATCTATTATAGATATTTGTGGTCAGCATGGCCAAAACACTCATGCCAAACTTTTATCATTGTGTATGCATGAAAAATAAGAGAAACACCTACAGAATTAGAATTCTTGAAGCTATTAAACTTATATAAGTAAGATTATAAATCAACACTCTTAGTAGTAACAACCAAATTAGGATCATGGAGGTCTCAAATAACCACATCATATGGTGAAAACTCAACTGTCTTACCAAAGCTAGAATGAAAAATCTGATAGACATACAAGAGGCTTGTTGAAATGGTTGGAACCAATAGAACATACTATAGGAAACCACCCTCTAAAGAGATAGTTCCTAAACCTGAAACTAAAAGTTGAGTGGAGTCACCAATTACAATTTGTGTAGTAACACTCTAAGAAAGTGAGGTAACTGAATCAGGTGAGTGTGTCATATGGTGGGAAGAACCTAAATCAATAATCCAAGTAGTAGAAGAAGATAAAGCTCATGAAAAAAGAGCATGTCCTTTCCCTGAAGGAGGAGGTGGTGGCTTTAGAGAAGCAATATTGTGTTTTTTCTTGCCTCCTCTAAAGCCTCAAGATGTTTCCAAGACCTAAAAAAAGGATTTCCTTCCTTGCCACAAAAATTTCAAGGATCACCTATAAAATTCTTAGTCTTAGAGGAAGACTCACCAAACTTAGAAGGTTTACCATTCAGAGTATATTTCTGAGTATATGTTCTAGGAGATGGCTTGGAGGAACTCTCACTACCAATTAAATCTATTTTGGCCTTTGCTTCCCTGTAGGTGTTTGAGCAACCATTGCCTAGTTCTTTGATCGTAGTAGAGAGTCCAACTATGTAAGCTTAACCTTCTCTCTAGTCACCTAATCATAGAATACCTCAAATGTGGGTATGGTAAATCTAGGATCCAAAGAATCCATAGTGGAATGGAAGGTAGAAGAGAAAATATAAAAACATTCCTTGAAGATTTGAAAAAATCAAGTAGATACACTCTATATCAGTCTTGTTCTTCCCACAACCCTATAACAATGATCTATGTTTTTTAAATCTCATCAAAAATTCCTCAATGGAGGGAAAATAATTAGGTACAAGTGATGTAATCTCTACCTCAATCTAAAGTTCCCTAAACTCATTGATGGTACTAGACTAGTTCTTGAACCTACCCCACATCTCTTAAAGAGTATCACACCCATCAAGATGAAATTGTAAGCTATCTAAAACACTCAAAGAGACCAAACCCATAGCCTAATCCATCTTGTTCATGTGCTACAAGATCTAAAAAGTACTCTAAAAAATTGGTTTCACTTCATCTAAACAAGACCACAGATCCTTTGAACATAGAAGTTGTCCATGTGTGATAGTAATGTGGGTTTAGAGGAACTAGACAAGAAGATCATGTCTCGACCATTTTTTTAGAAGGTGTTTGTTTTGATATGATTCTAATTTATTGATGTAAATGATAGAAACAAGAATAAAAAAACACCCTCTATAATGCAAAAAATCCAACCCCTAATGCCAAAAGGAATGCATATACAAGTAAGAGAAAAAAAATAGCTTCACTTGAGTATCATGTGTACCTTTGAAAATTTCTAATGAAAATGAGAGAGAATCTGAAGAGACCTTTTCAACACTTTTCATGGATCAAAAATTGGAGCTAAAGAGAAAGCTATACCCTCTCAAATGAAATCAAGATCATTGGACTTCAACAATAAATAAAAAAGGTACCATAATAGAAACAAAACAAGAAAAATCTGGCACTGTCACATCAATCTTAGAATCAGCTTTGTGACGGTATCTTGTTTGCCCAATTTTGATACTGTATGCTCAAGATATTGCAAAAAAAAAACTATTGTTTTTTTATAACAAAGAAAATCACAAACATGATGCTTTAAGGGTTGTCAAATTTTTGGCACATAACTAGATGACATTCATACTTTGCCTATTGTACTTGATGTTATCATCTCTATTTAGATGTACCTTGCTGATGTCAACTTGTGCAATGTACTTTTGCAAGGAATTTTATAAAAAGTGTTTTTTTCCAAAGTTCTTTATTTTCCAAACTTTTTCAATACACCAACCCACTTTTCTTTTCAACTTTTTTTTGATTTATTAATTTTATTTTATTTTTTGCATAAAAAAATAAAATTGTCATCTCAGGAAGCATGTATAGCATGGGAAATTTTGTTTCCTCAAATTGCAACAATGTCCAAACTAGGCATGCCTTATATGAAAATAGGGGTTTTTGGGTGGTGCAAGCTCAACAGTGAGGTCCACTTTTCTCTCAAAGTGCTCTAAATTTGAGAAAACCCCCTATTTCTATTTTTTAAAAAAAAAATTTAAAAAAAGATGCTAAAAATTTACCAGATATGATCCAATAAACCCTTGATCTTTGTCCCTTCAAAAATTCTAAACAAGTTACATCAGATCTAGCTCTGATACCATAAATGATTTGATGAGAACAAATCCATAGATCCTGTAGAACGCCTACATGAAAGAACCTCTCACAGAAAAGGAAAAGACAAGAGAAGGCAAGGGTTTGGCTCTAAAAATATGCAAGAATATATTATCAGACTAAAAGAATA
Organism: Cupressus sempervirens; assembly: GCA_028749045.1. NCBI lineage: Eukaryota > Viridiplantae > Streptophyta > Pinopsida > Cupressales > Cupressaceae > Cupressus > Cupressus sempervirens. Next base: position 171,782,581 of record CM053792.1, on the reverse strand, counting down.
AGTGAAATATACAATGGATCAACCCTTACAGAAGGAGATTGTAAAACCTAAAAGGGAAACCCTAAGAGGTCAATGACATTTAATAATTAATATTTAATTATTAAATGGGAATACATGTGTATAAAGTGAAAACTTAAGTGGAGTAAATTAATCATTTATTCTATCAATTATTTTTTATGTATTGGGTTCATGAGTGCATCTTGTCTTTTCGTTATAATATGGTAGTTAATTGTTGTTCTCTAAGCCTATGTTGTCTATTAGTGTCCAAACACTTAGTCATTTACAAGAAAAGATTACATGGTCATCATTGTGACCAAGTTATCTAGTAAAGGTCGAGTATACAAAACTCAACATGCTGAGTATTCAGTTGAGATTGAGCATATGTACAAGTTGAGAAATACAGTTGGAATGGAGTACAATGATAAGTTAATGGTTACCAAGAATATATATGAATGGTTCACTATGACCAAGCATCAGAACATTCAAATGTTGAGCAGTTCAATTTTTTCATATGAGTTTTTAATGGCACATACATATATGTAAATCATTTTGGCCAACTTCTGTATGAAATTTAATAATTGTAGAACTAGATAAGATGATGGCTACATGTCATTATAGAAGGTAATGATCCTGAGGAATGAAAATCAACCAATCAAATAGAAATGACATAAGGAGATGGATAGTAAATAGTTTTCTAGAACTTTTGAAGAACATTTATTCAAAGAGGACTCTAACCCTAGAATCAGTGAAAGTGTGTGTGAGTTTGTGCGAAAGAAAGAGTGTATGAATGTGCAAGTGCAAGAGAGAAAAAAGGAAAGAATAGAGCATAAAGACTAAGCCTAGAATCAATTTAGACAAGGGAAATCAGAGCAGTGAAGGACAGAACAGAGATATCAGATTAGAAGATCAAATCTGAGATATTGCAAAGAGGAGACCCAAACTAGCTTATAGAGAAAACTGAGGGTCAAGTACTAAATCAATTCTAGTTAATTGAATTAGGATAAATCTCTTAATAGAATGATCATAAAAAATCTATGTAAACCTCCTAATAGAGTCCTTACTTCATTATAAGTGTAATTTCCTTTAACAAGGTGAGACCTAATAGTCTCTAAAGCTTTTAACAAGGTAGACCCCTCATAGGGTAGATCATATCTTATGATCAAACATTGTAACCCTAACAGGTTAACATTATTGTTGCAACAGTGAAGATTTATGGGTTTTATCCATACCCTAGTTTTACCTTCACATTGAAGTATTTTTAGGTTACCAAATCATTGTCTTATGTGTTGAAGTTTTCATGGAAGATTATATTTTAGCAGTACAGTTTTATGTTTTTAAATTAAGATATGAGATGCATTACATGTGAAATCAGTAATGTGGTTTTATCAATAAAAGTTTAAGATCCTAATTCACCCCCACCCCCCTCCCACACCTCCCTCTCAGTATCTTGTTTCCCATTAATCCTTCCAACAATTGGTACTAGAGATTTGTTCTCTTTTAGGAAGCCTAATAGCTTGAGAGGATTCAATCATGAAGATGGAAGTGTATAAGATGGGAAAAATCATTGAAAATTAGATGATTGAAATCTAGATCATATTGCAACAATTAGAAGAAACAAAAGAAGAGTTAAGGAAATCCCTAAAAAGAAGGAAAGAGATAGCTATTCAGCAAAATGACACACAATGCAAAGAAGTTAACATAGAAGGACTACTTAATAGTGGAAAGACCTTGAACAAAAATGAAGCATTAATATAATTAATGGAAAAGAATAATGCCCTAAGAAAAGAAACAAAAGTTCTTAGGAGAGAACAAGAAACTTGGTTAGTTGTACTATGTGAGGCAATGGAGAAAAAGAATAAAGCAATGGAAGACAAACTCATGGCCAAAGAAGACAAAAGACAGATGGTTACCAAACTTGAGCAAAGAACATTTGAAGTAGACAAGATCACACTCCACTAATTGGACATGATAAATCAACTGATAATTACAACTCAAGAAACAAACAAAAAGGGCACAAAGATCACAAGTTTAAGGCTACAATATGAAAAATTGAGTAATGACTTGAAAAGTGAGAAGGAACTCCTAGAAAGAATGAACAAACCAAGTAAAGCTGCAAAATACTTTGAAGAACTATTGAGATCACCAAGATCAATGAAAGATACTTCTAGATTAGGATACAATAAACATTCCCCATCTATTAAAGAAGGAGATTCATCAAAGAGTGGAAAAAAAAGAAATGCAAAATTCAAGCCTACATGTCATCATTGTGGTAAACTTGGACACACAACAAACATTTGTAAAAGCAATAATAGTGTGCAAACTTCTAAACCTAAGTTTGCTAGTAATTGTTCTAAATGCAAGAAAATGAGACATCAAACACATGAATGCAGATCAAAGAACAATGACTCAACCAAAAATGTACCTAACTTTCAAGGTCATTGAAGGAACATGCAGCAAGAAAAGGAAATTCTTACAATTGGTATTATAGTACATGGTATACTTGTCAATATTGTGGAGAATATGGACATATTCTAGAGAATTGCATCAAGACACATTTTAGAGGAAATTAAAAGAAGTGGTTGAACATAGAAATAAAATGTTTTAGTTGTCTCAAGACAAGACATATCAGTAAGAATTGCAAAACTAGAGCACCAAAACTAGCAAATGGAAATGAAAAAGGTAAGGAAAAAGATGAGGTAAAGAAAACATGGATAGATATAGTGAGAGTTGGAAATAGTGGAGCCAACAAAGAAAATTACTAAAGGTTCATATTTGCATAAGTAAAAGATGCATTAAGAACAAATTCATAGGAAGGAAAATGAAAAGGAAGATCCTTTACTACATAGAGTACCAAGCATTAGTGATACAGTCTATATTGTCCAAGCTTTGTAGCATAGACCGAGTGAACAAGGAAGTTGATGTATTAACCGAATGAATAAGTGTTGGCCAAGTAAGATAACCTTGATCAAGCATGTATGAAGATCGAGCCAATTGTCACACACCCACCAAGTATGAAGATATTAATTGCAAATGTAAAACAAAACTTTGAGGATACTTATTGAATTTAGGAATTCATTTTCATTCACCAAGAAATTACAAAGCTCACAAGAGATTTAAAGGTGATTAAAGAAATTTCAGCGATCAGAGCAAGAGAATCACAACCAAGCATTAACAAATTTATCAAAGTAAGTAATTATTACTTTCTGTGTTGAGTTGTTTGTTTAGTGGAGATATTGTAAAAAAGAATTTGTTACCACAAAACCCTAGTTCAAAACGGCATTAGGAAGCAAAATGTTCAAGGATGACAATGCACAATTTGTAAGGAATGATAAAAGTCATCCACCGAATTTCAAAAATTTTGTAAACTGTGAAAAGATTGAAGATGATATTGGAGAATTATCATCAATTCTACCCAGGGTATTGACTCTTTAGGAAGTAAGATCTTGTAACCTTTGTGAATTCTGAGAGATACATGACTTTGAGATTAGGGCATCTTATGAGAAGTTATGTGTTAATGGAATTTTCAAAGATGAACACAAAATCATTTCCAATAAAGGGCTTACCCATGCCCTAGGTTTTCCAAAGGTTTTCAAGGTTGAATTGATAAAGATTATGTTCAGTCACATTCACAAAATGGAAGTATGGTAAGAAGGTGGGCCAATTAAGATTATCAAAACCATCATTTGTCGGGTAACTAGGTACCCTACCTTGAATCGACCGAAGAGTATAAGGAGTGCAAAGAAGAATGAAATTGAAAATATGATAAAAGAAAAGTGGAATGGTTGAGGAATGTCAATTGATGGAATTGAGGACCCATTAGTCAAATTTGTTGTTCATGTGATTGCATACATTTTTTTATCAATCCAGTAGGCTAAATAGTGTACCATGTGTATCATTGGGTTTGGGCTACAAGATTGTAAAGGAGAATCATACCTATGACCTTGCCGAGCTAAAACTTCATCAACTTATAGAGAATTTAGAGGTAATAAGAAAAAAAATACCTTTGTAAGTTTAGATCTTTAATAGTTTGTATATTTTTCTACATATAGAATTATTTTCCTATTATTAGAATAGTTACATGGGAAAAGAGCTAACCTGCCATGGAGCAGATAAGCAATTTAATTAATAGGTTGGGAGAAAATTTTGAAGCAATAATGGATAACTATTTTGAAGAGTTTAGAATAAAAATGAGAAACTGGATGAGAATTCCTAAGCCAATCATTGATGAGTATTATGACAAGATATGTTTTGTTGTAGATACATATTTTGTGCATGCGCAAGCATTTTTGTCGAGGATAGAATGATTAAGGCTGATGCCTTACAAAGTAAATGTAGATGAGTCTACTACAATAGTGACTGCACTTTTGGCTAAAGAGATAGATGCAAGTGTTGAGAAATTTGGCACATATGAAACAATAATTGTCGAGATGACTACTAAATTTGGCATGCCCAAGATAGAGAAGAAATGGAAAAGGAAGAGTGTCAAGAGTGATAAAAAGAAGAAGGAGAAGGTCCAAGTCAACATGAAATGGCTAAGGAAGGAAAAATAAAGGAACTGGCCACTATAAATCCTAAGGTAATAAAGCAAAAAAAAAAATGTTATTTTTGAGCCTAAGGTAAAAGCTGACCTGGGGAGAGATGCAAAAAAGATGGTAAAACCTCAGAAGCTGAAGTGAAAGGTGATGTAAAAATTAAATACCCATACACAAATTAAATGACAAAAGTTGGCTCACAAATAACTGGGCACCAATAGGAACCAAGACCAAGCCGAGTGCCAGAGAAAACCAAGCTGAGCATTAGCCAAACCATAAGCAATGTCGAGCTCCTAGTGCATGTTGAGCTCCCAAAGCATGTCAAGCTCCCAGTGTCTATCAAGCTTCATAGAGTGTATCAAGTTCCAAGTGTCTACCGAGCTCCATAGAGTATATCGAGCTCCCAGTGTCTAACGAGATCCATAGAGTATGTCAAGCTCCCAATGTCTTTTGAGCTCCTAGGCCAAAAACATGTCCAATAATGATCAAGCACTACTCCTTTAGTGACCAATTCCACATCTTTAAGCCAAAATCCCTCCAACATGTAGAATTGCAAGCTAACTAGGGATGTTCCTACATCATACACCCTAGGTTTGAAAAGATGTTCTTAGTAGCTGGAAGAACATCTTCTAGGATTTAGCACATAAACCCCAAATTGGCTCTTAACATACATATCCTCCAAATCTTCAACTTTTTCACTCTTTCCTTTGTTCTTCTTCTGCTTCTTCACATCCATCCTTGGTGTGCTATAGGTCTATTTTCCATACTAGTCTCCAACCTTCTTAGAATCTAATAACTCAACTTAGCTACCAATACTTAGATTCCTCCTACCAAACTCTTCATTCTATAAAGGAATTCTTCCTGCCACTTTTCACAATAGTAAACACATTCTTAACACAATCATGCACAACCCTACAATCATACTACCAAGGTCTACCAAGCAACACATGACAACTGTTAATGTCCATAATATCACACAACACTTGATCCTTATACTGCCCAATATAGAAATCAACAAGGCATTTCTTCCTCGCTTCCAAAGCATACTCACCTTGTAACTAGCCAATGCTATAAGGATAAGGATTTCTCACTCTCTTTAGACCAAGTTTTTGAACCATCTTCTTAGTAACAAGGTTATTAGTACTACCATCATCCACAATCACCTCGCAAATTTTACCACCAAATTTATAATGAGTCCTAAAGAAACTAGTCCTCTAACAAGAATCCAATGTTCTCTGACCAACCAGTACTCGTAAAACTAGCAAAATCTCTCCTTTCTCAGGTTGACTATCTTGGACTACAACCTCATTCACAACAATAGTTTTCCTACCATGAGGACATTTAAAAGATCTATGCCCTTCTTCACCATATCTAAAGAAATTACCACTAAAACCACCTCCACCTATCCTCCTCTTCTGATCAATAGATTTTGGTTCACCTTTAGCACTTAGTTTAGCCTTTGTCAAGTTATCCTACTTCTATTTCCCTCTAGCATTTCCTTGAATTTTCTTCTTCAACTTATCTTCTACCTTTAAAGCATACTAATAAGCATCCTTAACTCAAGAAATATTCAGCATACCAACCTCATCCTAAATACTAAATCTCAAACCATTAATGTACTAAGCTACCTTCTCCTTTCACAATTCTCTATGCTTGGATTGAATAGTCAACTTGTAGAACCCCTCAGTGTAATCCTTCATGGTCATATCTTTCTATTTCAAATTCTGCAACCTCTTAAACAAGTCAAGTACATAATTAGCAAGAATGAACTTAGCCTTCAACTTAATTAGGATCAATCTCCATCTAGTGATTTTATTTTCTTCTTCTCTGTCTCTTTGTAGTTCTTTCCACCAAAGAGAAACATTTTCTTTCAAATTAGTTTGTGCCAACCTCACTCTGAGTGGATCCTCAAGCTCAAAGTAGTCTTCCAATTCACCAATCCAATCAATCAGCTCTTTGGGAGTTAAAGTACCTATGAAATTGGAAACGTCCATCTTACGCTTTAGCTTCAACTAAGATCCAGGTCTAGCCAATTGACCAGCCCTAGTTACAATAGGTCTCTCCACATGATTAGTTCTACCCTCACCACTAGATCTAGTAACTTCAAAGTCTTCAACAAATTCCTCATAGCCATCTTCAGTACCCACATGCCTAGGTACACCACCTAAAGCACTCACATTATCAGCAATCATGTGACTCTTCATCAATGCAATCTTAGATACTCTAATCTTCTTTGAGATTATTTCCTCCACAACATCACTAAGATCATCAATTTCCCTAGGGTCCAATCTTCTTGGAGGCATCTTCCAAAAAAAATTGAAAACCCAAATCAATAGATCCACCAATCTAGAAGATCAATCTTCTCTCACCCATGATCATAATGCAACCTACCTCAACTTCGGTGATTGGTTCACACACTCAAGAACAACAAGGCTCTGATACCATCTAATGCAATGCAAGGTAGGAGAATCCCCAAAAGAGATGTTCAAACCCCCAGCAAATAACTACATAGTGAAAACACAAGAACAAGAAACAATAATGCAAGATCTGATACCAAATCACAACTCTTTATTCATAAAATAACTAACTACATGCAATATGCCTGGCTATAAGGCCTTCCAAGTTAGGGCCAAATACAAATAGAAATTACAATATCATTTCTACAATATCCCACAAGATCCAACTTACAATCCCAATCCTAGCTAGTCCAAATCCACAACTAGATAAGAACACCAAGAAGAATCCACACTTGTACCCTCAGGTTCACCAAGCAATCCTCTAGTTCTAAAGTTATTGATATTAGCTCTTCAAAGTTTGTATCCTCTTCTCCAAGATGGATCCTCATAATACTTAAAGATGCCACAAGACCACCTACTTATACCTAACTAAGCTACAAGTCATCCTAGTTCATTACAAACTAAAATAAATCCCTCACATTAAATATATGTTGAGCCACAAGTCAGCTACAACACAAATTAAATACCCATACACAAATTAAATGTCAAAAGTCGGCTCATAGAAAACTTGGTACCAATAGGAACCAAGACCAAGCTGAGTTCCAAAGAAAACCAAGCCGAGCATCAACTAAACCATAAGAAATGTTGAGCTCCTAGTGTCTACCAAGCTCCATAGAGTATGCTGAGCTCCCACTATCTACTGAGATCCATAGAGTATCTCAAGCTCCCACTGTCTACTAAGCTCCATAGAGTATGTTGAGCCCCCAGTGTCTGTTGAGATACCAAGCCAAAACCATGTCCAATAACAACTAGGCACCACTCCTTTGGTGACCGAATCCACATCTTTAAGCCAAAATCCCTTCAATATGCAAGATTGCAAGCCAACCAAGGATGCTCTTGCATCAAAATTCTATAGGATTCAAAGATATTAATTATGATTCTTTGAATAATGATGATCAAGTTAAACTTGAAGAATCAATGATAGATATGATGATTAAATTTAGATGTACACCCTTGGAATTGGGAGATAGATTCCCAGTGGGTTTATACAAAAGGATAGATGAAAAATGGAAATGGGCACTATCCACTAAAAAAAAATGCATTGGCACAAGCTATGCTAGATTTGAGGAAGACACATATGTCTATAGCCCTTAAATATTATGTAAAGAAGTTTACGCCGAGAGATAGGGCATACCAAATTTTGAAGAATAAAACTCATGAAGTTGAGTTGGACGGTATCCAGGTGTGGAAGGAAGTATTTGGAGTGATTACTCCAATAGTAGAGGTCAGAGAAGGTAGAGATACAATAGAATTTGAGGATGCATACAAGGAAGAGGTTGCTAAATTAGCTTAAGAAATCAAGCAGCTAATGCATCATTGTGAACAATAAGAGGTTGTCACTATCAAAGATATATATGTCACACCTCCACATAACCAAAATGTGTTAACTAAGGAAGAGATACAGAATCTCATGTTTGAAACAACTCTACCTTGTACAAGTCTAGTTTTGTTAAAAGTTGTAGATTATCCTAAGACTGATATTGTTTAGATTGACAATATTGAGGCTATAACATTTCAAGAGGATACATGTGTTGAGAAATAGGGTAAGGCTATAATTTTCTTTACATAATTAATTTGTATGCCTATTTTGCAAGAAAAGGAAAATGTTGTAAAGGATACATGCACGGAGTTGGCAGTAGAAGAAGTTACACCAAAAGAGAAAGAGGCTACTAAAGCTCTTACTCAATTTTTGAGTGAAAATGTTGTAGAACTAGTAACTGAAACACACATACAATAGGTGATCCTTACCCAAGAGCAAAAATAGATACCAAGATCTAGTGACAAGGGAAAATAGTTGCAACTATCACTATCTAGTGATACAACCCAATTGTCTCAAGTCTTGACTCAATCAGAGGAGGACGATGAGTCAGTGAGTCTTGATGAGGTAATCACATTAACTATGTATGATTTGAATAACTTAACACTTAAGAAAATGTAAGAGCTAAAAAAATTTCTAAGTTGCAAGGCAAAACAAGAATAGTTGAGAATAGAGGTGAAGAAAAAATAAGTCTTACACACTGTAAAATATATTTTTGTAGATGTCTTTGGGATTATAAATTTGAATAATCAACATCCAATTTTGAATCAGTTAGTGTGCATAGTCAACAAGATTTGGACAGAAGATATAGAGACTAATGATAAATTATTACAATGGTCTAAAAGAATATTTGAGCATAAAGTACTAAAGAAAGTCTCACGGGAACTTGTACATAAACAAGAAGATTTTTCTATATTAGTTACACAACTTGAAGCAATTTTACAAAAAATACATTCATTATATATGAAATTGTGTGATAGTGATTTATTTACACTTGATGCTCAATGTTCATTAGACATGATACATGCATATATAAGAGCAAGTGTAATTTTATTGGGCAAGAATGCAAGTTGAACCTCATCATCATTTAATGAATTAACATTTGGTCAATAGAGGTTAGCCAAGCTCATGGCTAAAGATATAGAAATTAGGAACAAGTTAACATTGATTCAACTTTAGTTACTACCTTATTTGGAAATCATTTAGAAGGAGGTATCTATAGCCAAGAACACTTTGAAGAAAGATATAAGTTTTCCATATATTGCAAGATTTATTGATCTAGTTGCTGAGCTAGAAATCTAGTTTCTTGAATTTTGGAATAGGTTAAGGAGAGATGGAATATAGGCTATGCCAACATTGTGGTGAGTCATCAACAATTATTTGTTAAGAAAAAATTATCCCCAACAGCCCTAAGCCATTCATGACAAAAATAAGGGGGAAATATTGTGAATTGATAATAAAGGGAGACAATTATTCATCAAAGGAACAATGCAGAATAAGAAAACATCAGATGATCAGATGAGCATTTGAGATATGGTCTCATGGGAGCACTCATTTTGAAGGTAATGATTGTTCATGAAAAAGTGTTTTTTCCACTAATGTCAAAGGGAGAGATTATTGTTCTCTAACCCTATGTTGTTTATTAGTGTTCAAACACTTAGTCATTTACTAGGCAAGATTACATGATCATCACTGTGACGGAGTTATCTATAAAGGCTGAGTATACAAAGCTCATATCAAGCATGTTGAGTATTCAATTAGGACTAAGAACATGTATGAGTTATGCAATACAATTGGTACTGAGTACAATGATAAGTTCATGGATTCTGAGAAAATAGGTATATAGAAGTCGAGTGACAATATGAATGGTTCACTAAAATTGAGCATCAGAACATTCAGATGTTGAGCAGTTTAGTTTTGTCATATGAGTTTATAATGTTACAAACACATGTGTAAATTATTTTGGCTGACTTCTATATGATATTTAATAATTGTAGAGCCTACTAAGATTATGGTTATGCATCGTTATAGAAGGTAATGATCCTGAGGAATGAAAATCAACCAATCAGATGGAAATGACATAAGGAGATGGTTTGTAAATTATTTTCTTAAACTTTTAAAGAACATCTATTTAAAGAGGATTCTAACCCTAGAATCAGTGAGAGTGTGTGTGAGTGTGTGAGCAAGAAAGAGTGTATGAATGCACAAGTGCAGGAGTGAACAAAGGAAAGAATAGAGTAGAAAGGCTAAGTTTGGAATTAGTTCAAACAAGGGAAATCAAAGAAGTGAAGGATTGAACATAGATATCAGATTAGAAGATCACATCAAAGACACCTAAAACTAGCTTATAAAGAAACCTGAGGGTCGGATACTAAATCAATTATAGTTAATTGAATCAAGGTAAATCTCTTAACACAATGATCTTAACATATCTATGTAAACCTCCTAACAGAGTCCTTACTTCATTGTTTTGTAAAATCCTTTAACAAGATGAGACCTAATAATCTCTAAAGCTTTTAACAATACACACCCCTCACAAGGTAGATCATATATTATGATCAAACATTGTAACCCTAATAGGTTAACTTTATTGTTGCAACAATGAATATTTGTGGGTTTCATCCACACCCCGATTTTGCCTTTGCATTGAAGTGTTTATGGGTTATAACCAAATCATTGTGTTGTGTGTTGAAGTTTTCATGGATGATTATGTTTTAGCAAGATAGTTTTATGTTTTTCAATTAAGATATGAGATGAATTAGATGTGAAATCAGTAATTTGGTTTTATCAGTAAAAATTTAAGATCCTGATTCACCCCTCCCCACCTCTCTCATATCTTGTTTCCCATTAATCCTCCTAACAGTTAATTTGATTTAATTGATTATTGATTCATCCTAATATATATTATTAATGATTACTTGACATCATTTAATGGTGATTTAATTAGATAATAAGATATTAATAAGTTATCATAAACCATTATAAATGATCCATTTAATAAAATCTTAATCATCATTGAATGACCAATAATATTTAATTTATTATTATATTCTAACATACGATTTAGTGATTAGAACTATATAGTAGTTGTTTACAATTTTGCTTGATATTTCTTTTTCTAAATAGAAGGAAATAATTTCCCTCCTAATTATAACAAACAACTAATATTAAGGAGAGAAAAATTAGTTCAAACTCATTAGTGTTACCTATAATGTATTCTACCATAGTTAAGTTTGTGTTTTAGGCTATGGTATTTGTAATTTTGGTTGTCATTTGTGTCTTTTTTTTTAAAAGTACCTTTTCCTTTATTATTGAGTTGTCCTCTTGGGTTCTTTGGCAAGGAGTTACATGTGCTATTAGATTTTGTAAACATGGAACTCTGGATTTAGTGTGCTCATTATGTTGTTAATGTCTATTTTGAGACATGTATATTAACATTTTTGTTCACTTGTTTTTGTCTTGGTATGACTAACTCATGTTTCATGTTTGTAGAAAAAGTTGGAGATACATTACTTAGCCTTGATATTATGTTTAATTTTTTAGTGTACTAACTTGTTTATAATAACCAAAGATTTGTATAAAAGTGAACTCCTTTAGACATATGCATTGATGATTGTTAGCAGATAGTAACTGAGTAGTAATTTGGGTAGGTTTATCATGGTATATAAAGTTATAAGATGCATGTTTGTTCATGCTGATTAGAGTGTGTGTATTTGAATCAAGTGTTTCTTCTTTGTATATTCTAAATGTCATTATAATTTTAGTACTTCTCTTATGATTATGTTACTTGTATATGTTTGAGTTTCCTATACACGAGGATGAATGTTTGATAGGATAATTCTTGAGTATGTGCTTCAATATAGATGTCATTTTCTAGGAGTTAATGTTATACTCTTATGAGTGTGTGTTGATTAGTGATGGTGAATTATATGAAATAAAGTAGTGAGTGCATGGTGATTATTTCTAGATTTCTCAATGTTTTTTTTTCATTTACAATTAAAGTGATGGATGCTTGGTTGGTATTAAAATGACATATTGCATCAATGTTTATGTTTCCCTTTGTTCTATGTTGATGATTAATTACATGTTATAGTATACTAACGCTATTGATGTTTAAGTAACTACTATGTATATGTTACTATTATGTTGATCATATTTGGTGTGCTTATATGATGAGGGACGAAGTTGTAGTTACTCACTTGTGAGATCCATACGATGCATCAACTCCCTTTATTGTTTACCACTATTTTCTATGATATATATGCATATGTTTGTCTTTATGATGCAAGTTTGTAGGTACTAGACATTGATTCTCATGAATTAGCAAGATTGAACATGCCTTTATGTGATGAGAGTTGTTGATCTAGAGATAACATAAGGTCCAATATTTTCACCCAATCTAGTCATTACCCTAAGTTAGGGTGATTATATCTTGTGTCACTAATTTAGGTTATTAGAAAAACATCATTGAACCTTTCTTTGTCCCCTACATGTATACCTAGTATATGGGGGTCTTATTTGTTCTTTTTCTTGTTTTTCACATTTTGATCATTGAATTTTGAAGAGTTGGTGGTAGTTTGTTATGCTTATGTTGATTATGCGGTGCTTTAATCTGTAGTTGTCTTTCTTGGCAAATAAAATTGGAACAATTGTTATGTTGTCATTGATGTCAAACCTTATTGATAAGACAGTTGCTATCTAAGTAAGGTGCCATATCAAGATGATTGATGAAGAGGATTTGAGAACATAACAAAGGGGCCTAGAGGAAAGGTTGAGTTATGAGAAACTACAATGGGCACTGATCAGTTGGATCTTGACAAGATAAAGTCATTTTTTAATCATAATACAAGTGAAGAAGATAGTTGTACTAAAGTCTAGAAGAAGTTGTCAAAGAAAGACCAAATGCATAGGCTTGGCCAAGAAAAAGAGCAAAAGATTAAGGAACCTTAATTTTATGCCAAGTGATGCTAGTGTTGACCAAGCGATAATACAAGTTAAGAAAAATATAGTGTCGACTGAGCATCAATATTGTCTAAGTATCAATAGATGTGCCAAATAGAACAATTAGTAGTGACCAAGCAATTCAGTGATGACCAAGTGTTAGAACATAGTGTTGGCTGAGGGACAACATTTAACAAATTATGAGGAAATTGTGATTTCCAGTTGACACAATTCATTTATTGGAATATGGAAAGCATGTTAAAGATAAGGTTGAATGACTTGGAACATTTAATTCAAGAAAAATTGCATTTGAGTGTTTCTATGTAAGAATTCAATGAGAAGTTTGGAAAAGTTTCTAAAAGAGAAAAGAGGAGACAAAATAATGGAAGGATTTGATAAATCTAACCTAACCCTAAAATCTACGGTGATGTTTAAGTGGCAAAAGATCATAATTACCTATTTAAGGAGGTACAAGGGCTAAACTTGGAGAGATTAGTAGAGCTAGTGGAGACCTTAACAAGGTTAAACCAAGTTGTTGATTAGTGAACTTGAGCAAAAGGTTGAACACTGAAGTGTTGAGGTAAAGAGTGATTGCTTAAAGGGATGCCAAGAGAGTTAGTGATGGAGATGTTGATGGAGGCTAGTCAAAGAGTCAACTATTGGACCAAATTTTTATTTGTATTTGCAAGAGTGAGTTGTATTTGTCAAATCAACCAATTGTTACTTTCTAACCATTGTATCAGTATTGAAATCCTTTAATCAAGGTTGACCTAATAGCGATACGTAAATCCTTTAATCAATGTGACACTCTATTGGAATGTTCTTAAGCCCTCTAACAAGGCCACTCCTAACAGGGTGATTAAATCCTTTAACAAGATCACATTTAACAATGTGTTTTTCAACCTTTAACACGGTTGGCTCCTAACAAATGTCAATTTAGAAGAATAAAAATTTGATGACATGTTACTGGCAGTTTTTCCCAAATTGGATTTTCCACATTAAATCCTAGTGTCATACTTGTGTGGATGTTATTTGAGATGTTTTACTATTAACGTATTACATTATGCAAGTTTGTTATTATTAGAATAGTGAACTATGAGTTTATGTTACTGATTATTTGCTACAGAGACTGAAGTATTGAATGTTTAGATTTGAGGAATTTGAAGTGATTAAAATTTTAATTGGTACATCTAAGGATAATTGATTGGACCCCCCACCCTCCCTCCCTCTCTTAGTTATCCTTGTAAGAATTTGCCTTAGGGCAAAATAACACCAAGATCAAGAAGCTCAAGCACTAGCACAATATGGACCAATAATGGATGATCATAATAACAATGATGAGACTAAATATCATATTGAATACACACTAGAAGTTCCTATATATAAAGGCATCTAGAATGACTAGGAGTCAGCAAAGTGATAAGCCTCACAACCAAGCACATGTCCACCAAGAGTGGATTATCCTCCATTAAGCATAGGAGTTTTTGCGATGATGAGAGGATTAGCTTACATAGGTGTATCTCATAAAGAGATGTTATAGACACCATGTGCTCAATTGGAGTGCAAACAACTATTTTTTCTACATGACAACTCTGATGAATATGCAAACTCCCGTGTTGTCAACAAGACAACTCATATGACTACACATACTCCTAGGTGTCTATATGATAACTAATAAAATAATACATTTAACCTAAGTAAACTTAAGTAAAGTGTAATAATAATTAATTATTTACACTAACACCCCCCCTTGAGTGAAACTTAGGGGAATGCACTTAAGCTCACAAAACCTATGATGAAAATGCATGATGAGTCCTGGCTACTAGGCCATGTTAGGTACCCATGTACAAATGTAAAGCTCTACATACAATGTGATGCAATGCAATCTCTTAGAAAATGGAGAAAGAAGGAAAACCTCATGGGAAAAATCCTCCCCCAAAAAGAGAGATAAGTATAATAAAGAAGAGAAGGGTCATGTGAACCCCCTGGTGAAATATCTCGTACCCCCAAGACATCTCACAAATGAAGATACTTGACCTTAGTGAAGGGTTTGGTGAAGATATCTACAACTTGCTCTATTGTAGGACAATACTACAATGCAATGACTTGTTCATGGATCAACTCTTTGATGTAGTGCATATGAACCTCAATGTGTTTGGTTTGTTGATGTTGAACTAGATGCTTTGAGACCTTAATAGCACTCTGAATATCACAACGTATGATTGTAGACTTTGGAAAGTCAATCCCAAACTCATTTAGGATATGTCATAGCCATATAGCCTCTATAGCTACAATTACAATCCCTCAACACTCAATCTCAGTTGAAGAAAGATCAATAGTATTTTGCTTATTACTCTACCAACAAATGGGGCTAAAACTAAGATGAAACATGCAACCTGAAGTAGACTTGTGAGAATCAAGATCACCTGCATAGTTTGAGTCTGTATATCCAACCAACTGAAGTCTAGTACCTTCTACATAGTGTATCCCATATGTATGTGTACCCTGTATGTAGTGCAAGATGCATTTGGTAGCCTTCCAATGAAGCTCATGTGACTCTTACATGAAGCGAGAAACTATGCCAACTGCAAAAGCTATGTTAGAGCGTATATGTGTCAAGTAGATGAGACTCCCAACCAACTATATATACAATGTAGCATCAACAAGTGGAGTGGAACACTTGGCCTCTAACTTAACACATGAAAGAAAGGGAGTAGGATCAGGCTTACAATCACTCATGTGAAAGCGAGAAAGTAAATCAAGAGCATACTTGGGTTGTGAAAGTGTGATCCCAACTAAAGACTCTATGATCTCAATACCAAGGAAATAATGAAGTAAACCCAAGTATGTCATAGAAAATCTATCCTACAAAGAAGTCTTGACACTGGCAATGATGGATGAAGTACTTCCTATAATGATCAAGTCATCTACATAAAGCACAAGTATCAAGTGTGAGTCATCCCTTTGAAGAATGTAGACATTTGAATCTGAATGACACTTGGTGAATCCTGCTGAGAGTAGGAAGGAATCCATCTTGGCATACCAAGCCCTAGGAGCCTACTTAAGGCCATAGATAGACTTTTTTAACTTGCAAACCAAAGTAGAATTCTGAATGAAACCCTGAGGCTGCTCCATATAAATCTCCTCATGAAGATCACCATTCATGAATACACTTTTCACATCCATCTGATGAGCAACCCATCTCTGAGCTACAGCAACAGCTAGTGTCAAACAAATCGAGTTCATCTTAGCTACTAGTGCAAAGGTCTTAGTATGGTCAATACCATGAACTTGTGAGAAACCTTTGGCAACAAGTCTAGCCTTATACTTATCCACACTTCCATATGCTGCAAACTTGATCCAATAGATCCACTTACACCGAACCAACTTTCTTCCCTTAGGAAGAGGAACTAAGTCCCAAGTGTTTTTTTTCATTAAAGAGTTATATTCTTCCTCCATGACCTTGTCCCATTCAAGAACCCCTAATGCTTCCTTAAATGATTGTGGATTAGAAGCAATGGCAATATATGCATGTGGAAATTATTTGTGTTGTGACCTTGTCCTCCTAGTATCTGGAGGATTCCCCACTAATGAATCTACTGAATCAAGTGTTTGTTGTGCCCAATGAGGTCTAGTGGAAGAAGAAGGAATGTCCTCAACTATTTTTGAACCCTGCAAAGGTGGTGTCCTGTGAGTCAAAGTTGAAGGAATATTATTTTCCAAGTCACTATCATCACTATCATCACTTTCCATGAAGGAGGAAGAAGGAGTTGAAGGAGCCAAACTTGGACAAGTTTCTTCAAAGTGAATACTCCTCTCAAAGAAAATTTCATGTGTCTCTGGATCCATGAGTTTGTATGCCTTAAGGTGGTTAGGACATCCAATAAATATACAAGGTTTACTTTGAGGTTCCAATGCCTTCCATTTTTATGGAGATATCCTTGCCCATGTTGGACAACCAAAAACTTTAGAGTGTTTTGCACTTGTTTTTCTTCCACACCAAACCTCAAAAGGTGTGATTCCATCTACGGCCTTATGGGGACTTCTGTTTTGGATGTAACTGGCACAACACATAGCTTCTACCCAAAAAACTTGATCTAGAGACTTATTTTGTAGCATACTAGTGATCATCTCTTTAAGGGTTATGTTCTTCCTTTTAGCAACACCATTTTGTTGTGGAGTGTATGCAACTAAATGTTGGAAATCAATACCCTCATGAGTACAAAATTCTATAAGCCTTGAGTTCACATATTCCCTTCCATTATCTATTTGAAGAATCTTGATGGCTTTCCCTGATTGCTTCTCAACTTGAGCTTTGAAGGTGATAAACTTATCAAAAACTTCACTCTTATGAGCAAGAAAGAAGACCCAAGTGTATCATGAAAAGTCATCAATGAAGGCGAGAACATAGCGAGCCTTTGCAAATGATGGTACTGGAAATGGGCCAGCTACATCACTATGAATCAATTCAAGAACAACAGTAGCTCTCCAAGACTTCCCCTTGTCAAACTTTTCTTCAGGATGCTTGCCTACTTCACAACCTATACATACACCCTCTGAATACTTGACTTGAGGTAGACCTATGACCATATCCTTGTTGCTATGTTGTTGAAGGTAGAAATAATTGAGATCTCCAAACCTCTCATGCCATAGATTACTTTGTGAATTTGAGTGGGTCAACAAGGCAAGAGAAGTAGACTTAGGCACAAAATGTGAAAAAGAATAAAGTCTTGTATCATGATTAGCCTTTCTGATTGCCACCATAGAATTATCCTTTAGTTTTTTCACCACAACTAAATCAGGAAGGAACTCCACTTTGTTGCCACATCCATAGTGAGTTATTTGGTAGATTGAAAGAAGGTTTGGTGCTAAGGTTGGGAACATGAAGAACATCCTTGAAAACTCCATTGTCCAACTCAACATTCCCTTTTCCTTCAACTTCCACTTGTGTGTCATTTACCACATAGATGTAAGGTACATGTGATGGTTTCAAAGAGGAAAAATGCTCCCTTGAAGCACCCATATGATGTGTAGCTCCTAAATCAAGAACCCATTCCTTAGAATTGTTTGTACTTGCTACCAAAGCTTGTTCCTTACCTTTTGAAGTGGTTAAAGATCCCTTATCCTTATAGGCATTTGGTACATCAATTTTATGTTCCTCATTATGTACAGAAACTCATCAATTTTCTTATCCCTACACTCATGTTCATCATGACCATTCTTATTATAATAGGCACAAGTTTTCTTCTCCCTTTTATTGAAGTTGTTCCCTTTCTTATTATTTTTGGTAAAAGACTTGCCTTGTTGTGAGGAAGATTTTTGTGTGGAGGAAGATTGATGTGTAGAGAAAGATTTTTGTGTGTCATCTTGTGGCTTAGTCTTCCATTGCTTTTGCTTCTTGTTAGAATTTTTACCACCTTGATTCCCTTGATTAGCTACCAAGGCTTTGGTCATGGAAGACTGGAAAATTCCCACACTCACTAACTTCTCATGTTCTAAGACCAGCATTCCTGAAAATGACTTGAATGAAGGATTAGTGAAGGCACTACCCATTGTTAACTTGTGAGCATTATAACTTGAAACTAAAGTGGCATATTCAATAGGAAGATGAGTCATCACATGTTTGATCAACTTTCCATCCTTGATTGGTTCACCACAATCCTTAAGTTGTGCCCTATACATGTCTACTTGGGTAAGATAATCTTTGATGGTGTCAAAATTCCTAGGATCCAATTTGAGAAGATTGTCCTCAATGGTGTAGGCCATATCTTCATCTGCTATCCCATACAATGCTTCAAATTTATCCCAAATTTCTACTAGATTGTTATGGATAAACTTCTACTAGATTGTTAATGTTCCTGATGTGATATTTGATAGGATCTAAGATATTCTTTAAAAAGGTTCCTAGGGCCATTTCTTGTTTTGATGCCCAGTCTTCTTTATGAGACTCATTTTTCTTTGCTACACCAGTTACATAGCGTAGTAAACCTTTTTCAACTAATGGTTCCTTTATCTTTTCTTTCCTAATAACATAATTATGTGGTCTTAACTTAGAAAAAGAACCCATAATGCAAAAGAAAAAGCACAGTATCAAGGAGACAAAAAACACAAGACACACACCCCCCCTACCCCTCCCTGCCCCCCCTTTCAGTCAATCAAAGAACCCCCCCCCCCCCCCACACCCCCCTCCCCCAAATGAATGCATTAGGCAGTTTATATGTAATGTGTTTACAATAGGCCACTTGTCAAAATGGACAAAAGTGGACTTCTAATTTGGTTGTTTACAACCTTCTCTGGGAGTTCAAATCTAGTACTTAGCAATGTAGCTCAGATATACAACAATTTTGAAGTTTGATCAAAGTAATACAATGCAAAAAAATGACCTATTTTTTAAAGTGGTATTTCTATTCACACAGGGCTATAATCTGATTGTAGATCTGGAAAGTATATGAACAATTATGCACTTTTAAAAAGAACAGAACCTGAATGTATGTCTAGATGAGCCCATACGAAGCATTTGAAGTTGAAAAATGTAGGATTGAATAGGTGTAGTCACCAAAAATGATTTCTCTGACAAATCCTTGCACCAAGACTAGAAAATAATAGCACAATTGAAAAATTCAAAAAATTCTAGCTCAAAAAAAAAATTGCACCTAATTTGGAGTCCGAATGACTGAGATATGGCCTCCTGAAGTTGGACAGTCAAATCAAAACTACATATGATGAGGGGTCTACCCTAATGACATCATGAAACTATTGGGTTAAATTTGACATCCAAACGGTCATCGTAGCAGTCCAATATGCCCTACTTGTGATAGTGAAATGGGTGTCAATTTTGAGCTCATAAAATGATGACATCAACAACAAAAATCTGACCCAACAAGCTAATGTAGCAGTACAAACGGATGACTGTGATGTACGACTAGTGTTGATGTGGCTTGTATAGGTAGCTGACTTGGATGCTGACTGTGCCTGCTGATGTATTGCCTGATGGGGTGGTTGACATGGCCAAGGCTCAGATGTCATTCAGTGGTGTAGTTGATGGAGGTGTTGTTGGGAGGGTCATCGGAGCTACAGAGGTCATTGGCAGGACGTCGGGCTACGGAGATATCGAAAGAGGTCAGGCTATAGAGGAGTGGAGCACCGACGAAGAGTCGGTGGAGTAATAGGCAAAGGAGTGGGATAGTAATCCCACATTCACTATGCCGGTGAATGCCGAGGTATTTAAAAGCAAGGAGCCACATAGGGTAAAGCAGTTTGGAGGCCACCAAGAGTGTTGAAGCCCTGTTTCACCAGTTACCATGGTTTGAACACCAGTTATGATGTGAAGTCTACCGGTATGTTGTGGATATTTCATGAAATATGCCAGCTACAGCTGCCAGGGTTTGATCGCCCAATTTACCTACAAAACAATGCTCTCCTACAGGCTTGATGGCCAACAAATTTTGGAAAAAAATAATGTAGATTCAAAAAAAATTGTAGAGATGTAAATAAAAAATGCAAATCTAAAAATTAATTGCACAGATCTGAAGAGATCATACCAATTTTGCAAATCAAGCCTTTGAGTTCCGGTTTGCAAAAAAAATTTGCCTCAAATTTGACTATGGCCTAAGGTAGGCAAATTTATAGTCAAAATTCACTGAATCAATGCTTTGGATGCAATGTTGAGGTCCACTTTGGCTCTAGACACTCCCAATATCTACAAATACTTCGAATCTGAATCGTGGCCCTCCAAGAGGTGAAGCAAAAATAGTCTCCAATGGCTATGAAATGAAGCTCCCTTAGCTCTGATACCATGTAAGAATTTGTCTTAGGGAAAAATAACACCAAGATCAAGAAGCTGAAGCACTAGCACAATATGGAACAATAATGGATGATCATAATAACAATAATGAGAATGAATATCATATTGAATACACACTAAAAGTGCCTGTATATAAAGGAATCTAGGATGACTAGGAGTCAGCAAGGTGATAAGCCTCACAACCAAACACATGTCCACCAAGAGTGGATTATCCTCCATTGAGCACAGGAGTTTGTGCAATGATAGAGGATAAGCTTACATAAGTGTATCTCATAAAGAGATGTTGTAGACACTATGTGCTCAATTGGAATGCAAACAACTGTGTTGTCTACATGACCACTCAGATGAATATGCAAACTCCTGTGTAGTCAACAAGACAACTCATATGACTACGGATACTCCTAGGTGTCTATATGATAATTAATAAAATAATGCATTTAACCTAAGTAAACTTAAGTAAAGTGTAATAATAATAAATTATTTACACTAACAATTCTAGATCATTCTAACAATCTTGTGATCTCTTGTTTTTTTTAAACTTCGTCTTAATATGATTGATTAAATCTATTAGTTATTTAAATATTACTATTACATTTCTATCCAACTTCCAGGAGTAAGTTGAGCTCCAAGGGGGAAGAATGCAATGCCCTTTTATGTATTGGGTTCGTGAGTGTGTCTTGTATTTTTTTCCTAATATGTTGTTTAACTTGATTTAATTAATTATTCATTCGTCTTTGTTTATATCATTAATGATTATTCAGCATAGTTTAATGGTGATTTAATTAGGTAATAAGATATTGATGAATTATCATAAATCAATGTAAATGATTAATTAAATAAAATATTAATCATCATGAAATGACTGATAATGTTTAATTTATAATTATATTTTGGCATACTATTTATTATATATGACTATGTATTAGTTGTTTATTCTTTTGCATGATATTTATTTTTCTAAATAGAAGGATATTGCCCTCATTACAATAAGCACCAATGCTGAGGAGAATAAAATTTAATGCAAACTCATTATTATTATTTTGATAGATAATGGACCAAAGCCTAGCTTAATTATTATTATTATTTGTTGAGATTAATTATTATTATGTGTTAAGCTTGAGTAGACTCAAACCCAAGACCTCTCAGATGAGAATAATTTATTGTTGTGTTGTAGGCTCTTGCCAATGCGAACTCATTATTGTTAATGTATTTTGTCATGGTTAAGTTCATGTTTTGCGTAATGACATTTATAATGTTGACCTTGCTATTTTTGTTTTTAAAAAAATGTGTCTTTTTCTTTGTTATTGAATTGTCCTCTCAAGTTTCCTAGTGGGGTGTTACATCAAACACAAATAGTACTTTCTATTTCAAAAATTTCCTTTGATTAGCTTAGAGTAAATTTATTTCCATATTGAACAATAATTTATACCTAGCATAGTCTAAGAGAGTCCTAATGAGTTCCAAGTTGAGTCTCAGGGTCCCGAGACTCTCAAGAACTTGAGTAAGTCAAGACTCACTAGAAACATATATGTTTTTGCCAAATCCTGTAGAGTTTTTCTAATTTTTGTCTAGCCCTAAGTCATGTCAGCCTTGTTGAGTACTATTCTAACATAAGTCTCATTTCTATGATATATTATTTCTATCAAATTGCCAAAACCTACCTAAAAGTATATGACAATCATTCAAGGGCAATATATCACACATAACTTCGTCTTTGTAATTTCTAATTTGAAAACTAACCAAATTGTGCTTGCTTACTAAGAGCTAACAACCTCTTTGCAATCAAGAAACTTTGTAGGGATTGAGATGTTTTGTCATTTTCAATTACCTTGCAACACTTTCCACCTGAATTCCTCACAATCTTAAATAAACTTCCTTGTTCAAAGTCTTGCTTTTCTTTCTTTGGTTTTAATAACACTTTCTTGAACATTAATGCTTCTCCTTGTTTTGGTTCTTTTGTATGGTAAGGTGATACAACATTTTCTGCATTTGCTTGTGCAACATGATTCATAGCCACACTCATTTTGCTATTGTCTTGTTGTAATTGAATACATTCAAATGCCCAATGGTCAATTTCTTCGCATTGATGGCATGTGTCTATAAAACCTCTTCATGAACCTCTTCCATAAAAATTACTCCTTAGAAAAATCTCATCTTCATATTTCACTTTTGATTGAAACAATATTGATCTCATCTTCATATTTCACTTCTAATTGAAACAATATTTTGTGAAGCACTAATTACTTCTTTACATGCCTATTGTTCCTTCTTACTCTTTGCTTGTTCATTTTTAATAGTAGACCTTCGTCTTCCTCTTCCCTTATTTTGTTGCCTTCTAGATAACTATTTTCTACCTTTGAAGCACTTTGATAGGCTTCCTATATGCTTGCAAAGTTTAACTAGGTCATCTTATAGATGTACAACCCTAAAGAGTTTGTAGAATTCCTTGGCATATTCCTTTAGATCTTCTCTCCCTTTGAATAAACACAATTAATAAATTGTAGGTAAGATTTTGTGTTATAAATTGGATTGCTTGCTAGTCCTTTCCTTCTCCAAGGACTCACTGGGCTCTCTTATAGCCTATTAGGGCTCCCCTTTGTCACCTTAAATCCAAGAGGATATCTATCCTACCCTCCCACACTTCACCATCCAACTACCCCAATGAATTTACAACTTGCACTCATCCTAAGGACATTCCCACCTATTCCTCAAGATCACAACTTTACTAAAAATGGGCATTATGCCTTCAGCATGGAGTGAGAGATACACCCTTATGATCTTTAGTCTTCTGCCAACCTTGTAGACTCAAAATCAATAGGTCTTCTTATCAATTCCCTCAAACTTGACAAAACTATCCTAATTAGGCCTAGTAGAATTATGCCTCTAAAATTGGTTTTTGGGCCATAACTCCAACTTTCACTTAACAAGGTGTCAAACGGATCTCCATTGTGGATACCCTTTTGGAAATCCTACAAGATTTTGTGGGTCTCAAGTCCTCAACCTATCCATACACCTCCTTCCTAAATAGGTGCCTAAAAACAAGTGTTGAATCATTCTTGTCAACATCAACAAGGGTTTCATAAATACCCTAGCAAATCTTGTCATGGGAATGTCTTCTCTCACATATGGCATCCTTACACACCCCTCCTCCTCTTGCAACTCTCTAATTGAAGTATCTAACACATTTAATCTACCAAATCCCACTTGCTAGCACTGTGATCACCTAGCCATGCACCAAAGGCTCGCCTAAGGCATTTCTTTAAAAATAGTTATCAAGCTTTTCCAGGCCTTTCCTTTGCTATGTACATTGTACAAGGGCTCTACTTCCATATCCCCAAAAACCATGATGATTCCATGGTGAGGATTCATGGGGGAGCCATTTTCCCAAAAACTATCAAAGCAAAAACATCAAACAATCTATATACAAGTGATTTTCTAACTATACACAGATGGACTCTAATCAACTTGAACTCTAAGACAAAAAGTACTGTAACAATATGAACTACAAGAATCAAACACAAAAATGAGCCTTTCAATCCATGTGATCCGTACATGCAATCAAGAAGTTCAAAATTATCAACTTCTGAGCTATATTACGTGGACCCACTTGCAAAACTTCACTTATTACAACTTCCAACCCTTGGAATGGGTTTATTTCATGGTTCTATATGTTTACCAAGAGGTTTCTGATAGTTAGAGTAACTATCAACCTCAGATTCACGACATGCTTAATTCTTGCTCAAATGTTGTCAGGGAACTTTTCAAAGTTGCTGACAACTTTTGCACTTTTGCAATTTTTGGACATTTATCACTTGGAACTTTCCAAGTAGGTCCAACATGGTCCATTTATTCAATGTCTAGGCATGATTTACCTTCAGAGCATCAAATCACATGTTTTTGACCATTTTGACCTATTTGACAACTTTGGCAACAATTGACATCTTTCTCAACTTTTTGCCCAAAAAATAATATAGGACCTCCAGCCTATGCAAAAGGATGTAAAAACATCATAGAGGACAAGATAGGTTCAAAAACATACCTTCCTCAAACTATCAAGGTATAAGACCCATAACCCCTAACAACCTAAACACAAGCAACATAAGGCAAGTAAAACCAAGCCACTTAGAGTGGATTGAACCTAATCAACTCCATCTACGAACAAACTCAACCATGACCTTCTAAGGTCTACACACACCTAACTGACTTGGTTAAGGTGAGTACAAACCAAAAATCAAAGACCTAGGATTGGGATTAGGAATTAGCCTAGGTGCTCCTGCACCATTTTGGCCTCGAACTTTGACACCACTTTACTCAACATTTCATTTTCTCTTACACTCTTCTTGTCTTTCAGTCTGCACATAGTCCCGCCATGAAGCTGCAAGGCCTTTTAACCTTTGTACAAACAATATTTACATTCTCTGTCTCTTCTATACATTCATAGCCAAAATATATTTCCTTCTCTACAATCCAATCTCTAAGTTCTCTACCCCTCAAGCTTCCGTTATTGTCTGATGTATGTAGTCTAGGTGTACCTCCGATCTTTGTAATGGCTTTAAAGAATCTGGTCTCTACAGCATCCGCCACTTCTTCATGTTATTGAGTTTCTTGAGCTATCTCTCCTTCACCACATCTTCAATACATAATCCCCTTATTTGAGCCATCTCTATTAATGCAGCCAAACTCGTTAAAATTTCTCATTCCTTGACGTAATCCCCTTATTTGAGCCATCTCTATTGCAGCCAATCTAGTTAATATCTCTCATTCCTTGACTTAAATCCGCAGTTCAAATGCTTCAGCTCTCCCATGCCATCTACCAGCACATCACATGAAACTCATTTGCAAATGTTTCACTCACTAGCAAAGCTCTTCTCATACACAGTCCAAGGTCAACCTTGTTTTGATACAAATTGATGCAGAATTGAATCAAGGCCCACACAAAGTGTTGCTAAAATGAGCAGCTAGCCCAAAGATCCAAAGCAAATTCAAGAACACAGATACAAAAATTAAATAGAGATTATATTAGGTAAAAGATTCATAGATAACTGCAGCAATATTGCTGCATATATTTCTTAGATTGTTAACTGCAAGCGCCAACACACATATGTTGTTTTAATTTCCACCCCATCTCCTGCAACGTGACTCACTAAACGGAAAAGAATATATAACAAACAAAACACCCACACAGGCTGCTCAACCAAACTCACACTTCCTTCTACAACATATGAGTAGTACATATATTTCTTCCAAACTCCACCAAAATGACTACCATTCAGAAGAGTTTCCACAAGCTATCACTCGGGAACAACATTCTTTGCACACAGCAATCTATCTCTCCTTACTCTAACTCTTATCATACCTCGACTAAAAGAATGGTAACAGCAACTACTTTCTTTTCTTTTTTATCAGCCCACTGTTTCACCTCTCGACTTGAAACAAAACCCAACTTATACTAAAAAAATGACTGGGCTGTAACAAGAGGCTGACCAAATTCATGACCCCACACAAGTTTTGTCAAAACTAGGTGGAAACACCTCTGAAAACAAATTAAATATCTGGCCATCCTACACCAGCCAACATTGCTAAAAAGAAGTTTTAGAAATAGGCACTGCCCTATCTAATGCCCATCTGACATCCAACAAACCGTTAATTCCAAAAATAGAATCATTTATTGGTGATGCTTCTGCATCAAAAGGGATGTGAAGCAACAGTAATTTCTAGTGATAAATGAGAAAAATCTTTATGCATTTGCATAAAATACAAAATTGAATCTTGAAAGTGAATATTAATATCAAATTGTCCACTTGACATCGACAAAAGATAATCATAATACAATTAAGCCAAACATTAGAGCTCTACAAAATGACGACGATATCCATGAGTCCTCTCTCGTTTCACATTGGTCAAGCATCTTTCTTTTTGCCATTCTCTACCGCACCAGTTTTGCTTTTCATTCATGAAAAGGTTTCACTATAAACAATTCAATGAAACAATCACTTTATCATTAAACAAACCTTTGACAGACACCCCCAAAAATGTATATAAGTAGTGATCCACATTACTCTTTATGCATCTAATTTTATGATGCCAACAACACGACATAAATTGACAGATTGAAATAATAAAAACTAATGCAAAAAAATAGTTCCTGAAAACTGGAAATAATTCCTTGTAATCTCTACACACTTTTTTACAGACTGTTTCATTTAAAATCACCAATAATCTCTACAAGAGCATATTAAATTTCATTTAGCATCACCAATAATCTCTACAAGAACATTGTCCCTGTTTAAAATGATGGAAACGGTTTGCATCTCTGACAACAATTTCTCTTGCAACAATCTTGGAGATATATTTTGTTGCAATGTGGCAATCAGCACATATTCGGAGGTTCTTAACAACTCTAATGGTTGTTCCAGGGGGTGTGTTTAACAAACCAAATGCTATTGCCAACTTTTCACTGTGGTAGCAGAGAAATAATTCTTTTTCCTCATTCTCCACAGCATTAAGTAAATGTCTCGAATCTGGAGAATATCCTATTGCCTTCATCTTCCGAGCCAATTCCTCCAACTTTGCATAGATCTCCTGTGTTTGTGGATGTGATCTGTCACCCGCACAGAAAAGATGTACTATTTGATGGCCTTCAATCCAACTACATCCAGGAATCTTTTTAATTTCTCTATCCTTCATCAATCTCCTTACTATTTGAGCCTCACCCCACCTGCCCGCTTCTGCATAGATGTTTGAGAGAAGAATATAAGTTGCAGCATTTTTAGGATCCAAATCAAAAAGCAGCATTGCTGTAAATACTCCTAAGCCTAAATTCATATGTGATCTGCAAGCTCCAAGAAAACATGTCCACACAACCACCACAGGTATAACTGGCATCTTAATGATAAAGTTTAGGGTGTTCTCAAGATAGCCAGCACGGGCCAGAATATCAACCATGCACACATAATGATCAACTGTAGGTGTAATGCAATAATGGTTACTCATGTGACTGAAGTATGCACAGCCCTCATCCACTAACCCTGCATGGCTGCATGCACATAGAACACTAGCAAAGCTGACAATATTAGGATACGTTCCAGTTTGCTTCATCTTTTCAAATATTTTGAGCGCATCCTTGCAGAATCCATTTTGCGCATAGCCTGCAATCATTGCATTCCATGAGATGATATCTCTTTCAGGCATTCGGTCAAACAGTTCACGTGCCTTATCTATATTTCCACATTTTGCATACATGTCAACTAGGGCCGTAGCAACTGCAACATCCGACAAAATTCCTACATCCTTTATGCTTTGATGTATGTCCATGCCATGTTCCAAAGCTCCCATTTTGGCACAGGCAGGGAGGATGCTGGCAAACGTTGTGGAGTCTGGCTTTACACCTGCCAATTGCATTTGTTTGAAAGTTTCTAGAGCCTTTTCAACAAATCCATTTTGTGCATATCCTGCAATCATTGCAGTCCATGAGACCACATCTCTCTGAGACATTCTGTCAAACAATTCGCGTGCCATGTCTATACTTCCACTTTTTACATGCAAATCTACCAAAGCAGTCACAACTACAACATCTGACAAAATTCTTCGATTTTTTATGCTTTGGTGAATGTTCACACCTTGTTCGAAAGCTCCCATTTTGGCACACGCACGGAGGATGCAGGCAAAGGTTGTCGAGTCTGGTTTTACACCTGCCAATTGCATATGCTCGAAAGTTTCTAGAGCCTTATCAACAATTCCATTTTGTGCATATCCTGCAATCATTGCAGTCCATGCCACAACATTTCTTTGAGGCATTCTGTCAAACAATTCACATGCCTTATCTATGTTTCCACATTTTGCATACATGTCTACTAGGGCAGTTGCTAATGTAACATCCAACATAATTCGTCTATCCTCTATGCTTTGATGGATTTCCATACCCTGTTTCAAAGCTCCCATTTTAGAACATCTATAAAGGATACTGACAAAGGTAGTGGAATTCGGCTTTATACCTCCCAATTGCATTTGCTTTAAAAGTTCTAGAGCCTTCTCAACAAATCCGTTTTGGGCACACCCTGCAATCATTGTATTCCATGAGACGACATCTCTTTGAGACATTTCATCGAACATTTTGTGCGCCTTCTCTAGATTTCCGCATTTTGCATACATGTCTACCAGAGCATTTCCAACTATAACATCTGAAAAAACTCCCCCTTCGATTATGTTTTGATGGATGTTCATGCCCAGTTCCAAAACTCCCATTTTGGCACTCGCGGGAAGGATACTGGCAAAGGTTGTGGAATTTGGCCTGACACCAGCCGATTTCATTTGCTGAAATGTTTCTAAAGCCTTTTCAACAAATCCATTTTTTGCATATCCTGAAATCATTGCAGTCCACGAGATGACATCTCTTTGAGGCATTGAGTCAAAAAGTTCACGCGCTTTGTCTATTGTTCCACATTTTGCATACATGTCTACCAGTGCATTTCCAACTATAAGATCTGACAGAAACCCACCTTCCGTTATGCTTTTATGGATGTGCATGCCCTGTTCCACAGCTCCCATTTCAGCACAGGCCGTGAGTACACTAGCAAATGTAACTTGATCGGGTTGTAAACGTGCTTGTTGCATATGGTGGAACAGTGTAACTGCCTTTTGAGGGTACCCATGTCCCCTGTACGCTACAATAATCGTATTCCATGAGACGATGTCTCGTTCTTTCAAATTATCAAAGACTTTTCTAGCATCAACCAAACTTCCGCACTTGACATACATGTGAATAAGCTTATTATGAAAAGTTGTGTATGTGGTAGACGCCAATCGCCTGTGGGTGATGAAAGAGTGGACATTTTTCACTCGTGAAGGCGAGTTGTTGGGTATAGAGATATGCAATAATCTCAGATGTGTGGAGCAGTCTTCAAAGGATTTATATGTGTGGAGCACCTCCTTCAACATAATACCGTGGCATTGGGATGAGTAGTGGATGGTAATCGGTGTGAGGAAAATGTGCAGTGTCATACAATGGCATTGCCGCTGGTAAGGCTAGAAAATTTTCAATTATACCAAGATGATTGCATATATTCAAGTTACAAACCCTACAGAACTTTTTGTTCCCATTCTACAACCCCGAATATTTTCACAGCAATTGAATGAACAAAGGACATTAAAATTAAGAAGAGATGATCACTGCGAAAGAAAAATATTTTGTTAAACAATCTACATCCAGTGAAACCAAACACCCACAAGAAGTATCAACCCCTGAAACCAGACATTTCATATCAAAAATAAATTTTGAAAAATAAGCCTCTAACACGGTAGCTAAAGCATAATTTAGGCCCGAACCCCCATTTGATTTCGTAATGGAACTGAGAGAAGAACAGAACATATTGCAGAGCGATTGCTTGCTATTTCTCTCCCAATCCAGTGATCGCTTTAATGCATCTGATAGAAGAACAAAACATATTGCACCGTAAATGCTATCTCTCCCAAGCTGAATCTCCATCCCAAAAAAAATTTAAAAATAAATAGTTTTAGTTTTAAGGAA
This sequence comes from Cupressus sempervirens, assembly GCA_028749045.1. Taxonomy (NCBI): domain Eukaryota; kingdom Viridiplantae; phylum Streptophyta; class Pinopsida; order Cupressales; family Cupressaceae; genus Cupressus; species Cupressus sempervirens. The sequence goes on along the minus strand of CM053792.1, from coordinate 171,751,944 downwards.
GTGTAGAATTGTTCTTTCTCACAAGAATTTATATAATTAATTGTATCATAAGTTTTATTTCGTTTTGTAGTTATTTTTAAGATATATTTTTGATGAATAGTTTTTTTTAATTAATAAATAATATACTAAGATTACAATTCACAAAGAAGGGCCGGGGATACAAGATCACACGGAGCCAAGTCTAGATTATAGATGGCTTTCTCCCCATTTGCCGATGGTGGAGCTCAATTAAGATATATTGTTATTCGTATATGTTGAATAGTTACACATTCTTGCATAATTAAAAGATTTGCTTATTTTACTTTATTGTTATAAATATTCATTTATATTTATTATCTTTGATTATTCTTGCAAAATTTGAAAAAATTATTATTTCATACAATCTTTGTGTTTTTAATAAAATTTTAGAGTAAATTTACAATTGTGAGATCATCATTGGGACCTAAAACATGACCCATCCAAATTTAAATTTTAGTTAGCTACCATCTTTTCTACCTTGGTCGTAAGTCAATTTTGTACATGCTTTCATGAATTATTCTAGGTGCTTGTAAAAAAGACAATAATTTTGTATTAAATGGTGATGTGGAGAAGTATGATTATATCTATAGCTAATTGTAATGAATATTTGTCTAGGTTGATTATGTTTATGTATATGTATGTTATTTACTAGCATAGGCCAACACAAGGAACCATCTTTTTTTTTGTTGAATTTTATCAATCTAAGTGAAGCCTATCTTAGAGATTGTTCTTAATGATTATATCTAAGATTTTAGATTTGATATAACTCTAATATTTTCTATATTTGTCTAAGGTTTTAATGTTTAATATCCTATGTTTATATCAAAGCATTTCTTCTTGATGATATTATTTTGATTAGTGAGCATAGATATACTTAAAGGGTGGAACTTTGCATTGATTTGATTAAAATTGTATTTTTGATCTCTCGTTAACTTTGTAGCTAGTGATTTTATTGCATATTTAAATCCTAAACCTAGAAAACTTTTTCAACTTGGACGTTTTTCCTCTTCATTTCTATTTTGATACAAATCCAACAATTAATGTATTAACTTTATTGCTAGGAAATCTTCTTTAAATTTTGTAAAGTACACATGAATAGTTAGCATGAGGTTAAAAACTAAATTTATCTCATCCTAACAAAAGTCCTAGAAATTAATCTTAATTCCATGCCTCATTCTAAATCTAACATGAATAAAATATGATATTATTTAACAATTTTCTGAAACATACATGATTAATGTGAGGACCTAGTAATCACATTAAATCATTATAGAGAAAAAAAAAAGATTAAATATTTAAATGATCTTCATGTGGTATCTAATTCTAATACACAATTGTTAGCATCTTTTTTTTTTCTTCATATGCATAGTTGTGATATCTCACTTAATGACAACTTAGAGATGTAACATGATAGTGTACTTTACATTTTTTTTTTATCTTTATATATATTATGATGGGATGTGTTAAGTGTGTGATTAAGATATCTCTAACTAATAATATATCTAGTCACAATATTTACACTAGATATTTTCTGTAACAATAAGATATTGATATATCTAATATTCAACCATCATATTGAAGTACTAAATGTTTTGATAATTCAACCAAGACATGTGTGGGACCTATTATTATTATTATCAAAACTTTTTTTAATTTATTTACATGACGGTATCCTTGCAACCTAGGCCAATGCCTAGCAACATATATCTTGGGTACCTATGTAAGCCAAGATGAGACTAACCTCCCAAGGGTGAGATCCTTTGCTTACAAGTTGTCTCACCTCTTTAAACTAGAAGGGGAGTCCAACCCAAGACCATGGGTAACTGCCCACAACCTCACGCCAACTTTGCTACTCATGCAAACTCTTCTAATCAAAACTTATTCCTTGAACTTAGGCACATTGTTCTATGTAATTCTAAACACGTTGGGTTATATTATACTTTTGGGGTCCATCATGAAATGCATGCCTTAATATATGCAATCCTTAAGATGCATCAATGTGTTAAGATATGATATGAGAGAAAGTTTATTATATAATTATAGATCATAAACCATTTAATAATGGTAATCAAATTGATGCAAAAATATTTATGTTTTTTTTTTATTGGTAACATTATTGGTATTGTATTGATAATTAAAGAAAGTTACATTATAAGTGGTATGACCAAATACCTTACTGCCATAACTATCCATTTCTTGGCCATACCTATGCCATTACACAAAATTTCAAAGTATGAACACTCTGCAAAAGAATAGACCACCCATCCCATATACAAACAAGAAAAAAAAACAAAATAAGGAATTCGCTTGTATTTGCCGAAGTCACCACCATCTATTATTGTTACTCCTTGAACCAACATGGTGTTTCCTTGCAAGTAAAGCTTGGTATCAATTGATCTTCCATCACTGAGAACCCCTGCCTCCCTTGACAATGCTTACCACTTCCCTCCCCTTCTTCTTCGAGTAATGAGGCATCCACCCAAACTCCCTTTGATGTGGATGCATGTAATGATCCCATTTTAGCAGTTGACCAAGTGTGTGTGCGTTAGCCTTGTTCTACATGGTCCCGAGGGCTAACGAAGGGTTTAATGGGATCTTGGAGTGTTTTGGCCAAGTCATTTCTAGTTTGGGCCAAAACAACGTTGATTTACTCAGTTTCAGGCATACTTACTATTTTTAGTAAGCCGGCAGGACACAGTGCAGGTCAATTTTGGTGATTGGATTCGATACTCCTCGGTGAGAGCTTTCCGATGAGCTATCACTCTCATTATTCGAAGTCTGATTGCTAATATATTTTAATGCCTGAAGTTTTATTAAAATAACGTCTAATTTAATTGTAAAATATTAAAGTGTTACTTTAATATTCATTTTATGGTGATGTGTACCCAAGGGAGACATAAGGGGTATTTTAATATATGTTTTATATTACACATCTTTTATCCCACATTGCCCATATGAGCTGAGCGGACCCGTGGGAATAGAATAAAAGGAAGCATTTGTGGCTTCATTAAACAGGTTGAATATGAGAAGAAATTGGTGTGTGAGTCGCAGCTTTGTTCTTGGCATTTGAGGACGTCTATCCTCTTTTGTAACATTCTAGACGTCATTCCCTTGGGGTTTGGCCTTTGGAATTCTTTCTTATTGGCTTTATTATCAGGCAGTTTAGTTGCATTTCCGACTACAGGCAGATTTGATATTTTGCTCATATCTTCTTCACTACTTGTCCGACGCTTATGCCACTTGGAGGGAATGGTATTATGAAGGTAGTGGACTGATTGGAGGACAAAGTATTGTAGCAGCAAGTTTGTAAGCATAGGCTGGAGTATTATGACAATATTGTTGAAGTAATTAGTGAGTTGATAAATCTGCTATGTATTTGGTTTTATGAATTCTGAAAATAACATTTTATTAGCAGCAATTCATTTCCACTTTGCATATTATTGTAGTTTATTTCTTGTTTATGTGTATGATACCAATTCCATGCACGAAACACAACAAACAAATAAATGTTTGATTTCCAGAGTTATAAGGGGTTTTAAGAAGTTGAATGCAAACTGTTTGACATAATTCCTTTCAGCAATTTGGTTTAGTTTTTGGAACATTCAGGGGTGCCCATTACAATGCACCCCCCTCCAGTTGGTTCTTCAACACTACTTGGTGGCATAATTGTTATCCTAGAGTGAGTATGCTCTTACTCAGTGCGGCCTTCATGAAGCCTCATTTGTTCTCTTTCGACACCCAAATTTGCTTAGTCAGGAACTCCACTACCTTTTTCCATCATTGCTCTGCTTTGGGGATATGGGCACCTTGTGGATTTGAGGAGGACCACACAACCAGTGGTTGAACCAAAGAATCCCCTCCACTAATTAGTCTCCAAGGCTCAAGACCCATCTCAATACCTATGCCTCAGACAACTCTCTCAATTATGTCTTCCAACCCCAAGAGTCATTGTTAGAAATAGATAATACTGGGGGGGGGGTGTGAATCAATATTTTCAAAACTTTTTCCCACAACTGGATATTATTAATTACTTTGCCACATGCATAAGAAAGTAAACCAATAATGTTGAACAATGTAAATAACCATACACAAAGAGAGCTCATAACACCATTTTTTTAAACTAGGGAAACCTTGGCCAAGGGAAAACCCCGGTGGGGATAGAACCCATGAGATGATTCACTATATAAAGAGCCCACTTAAGGATATTGAACCTGTTAGGAGTCTATGAAGAATGTATAGTGTATCGAGTCCCTATTAGGAGACTAGGCCTTGTTCGAAGCCTCAACCCTGTTAGGAGTTGGTAGATCATATACAAATGTGTGCAAGAAGAGCCCACTACCCTAACATGTAACTTTACAATTAAGTTCTTCAAAAGAATAGATATACACATAATACTGGTCAGTTGTTGTGCTTCGCAGTTCTTTTGATTAGATATATTATATTTCTCTCCATACAAGCCTTCAATAGCCTATAGATAATCTTCCCTCTAGTTTTCTCAATGTCATAAACAAGGAGTAACTACACATTTATTGACTTGCATCATATCTCGCATTATCATATCACATCACATATGTCTTTTCTAACTTCGCAAATGAAGTTATTTACTTATATCAAACATATTAATAGATCCTTCCTTAGTTGGCTCTCATATCATCCTTAAAGTTGGCTCATCAAGACTTAAAAATAAAAATAATTCATACAACTCAATTTGCTGACATGCTCTATTCTGTACTATGAAGTATCTGCATTAATATTTCCTTCATAATTTGAACTCAATTATCTATACATGCACACGCATTGGTATACATTATCAGGATGATGGCATGCATCACCAATCAACTACGCAAGAGAATATTCTTAAGGAATATTCTACTATCAATAGAACTCATCGTGCTACTGTATCATTGTCCAATACTTAGACAATTTTCCATCACAAATAATCGCAATTGAACTGTAAAGCATATGTTGCCATAAATGCCAACCACATATCTCATCTTACTTGACTAATTGGCCATATTGCCAACAATCTCCCCCTTTTTTGGGAAAATTGGCTAAGTTCCCAGAAATGTTGTCACACCAATCAAAGTAAATAAACATACATATCACAATAAATACATTATATTCATGTTTTGAGTAAAAGATTACATCCCTTATAACTCTAATTATAAATCTTGCTTGAAGCAAAGCTTACTACTATACTTCAAAATACAACTATACAATTTACACTTGCAATTTTCCTTATCTCTCCCCCTTTGACATCAATTACAAAGGTGTCAACAAAAAGAAAATCCTGTCAAAATCTGAAAGCTACATCAAAATCTAGAAAAGCAATCACTGAAGTCAATCTCCAACTATGCAAGGTGCTTCTTCCAATTGTCTTTTAGTGCATCTGACACACTTATTAGTGCACATAAGGCATATGTGACTAACTTTGTTACATTCAAGTTTGTAACCAAAAACTTTTCATATGAAGTTTTAGCTGCCAACCATTCCTCCAACTAGTTCTATAACAATGTAATTTGTGGGGATAAGTGGTCTCTCAAAAGTGAAAATCGTTTCAGGGCTTTCTCTTTTTCTGCTTGTATACCCCTGATGCTATCATGAATTAATTCCATTGTATGCTCAAAGTTCTCTAACTTCTTATCTTGTTTTAGAAAGTTTTCAGTAAGATTCTATAACTTAGTTATCTTTCCTTTGATCTGTTCATCAAAACTGTAAAGGTGAAGGTATGCCAGGTTGCACTTAGCATAAATCTGCTTCCCTTCCTCCAAACTCTGTCTCAATACCTTAATACATATATTTAATGTTTCTATATCATTCCTTATATTTGTACACATAGTATTGAGAAGACTAGCATCATGCTTAGTCTGTGCTTGCACTGTAGCAACATTAGTAAGTGTTGTAAACTCATTGTCAGAGGTTTCACCAAAAATTGTTGCTCTCTACTAAATGTCTACAGATGTATCCATAGAACTTACTGTCTTCTCTAATCTATCCAAAACTAAAGTTAAAGTCTTCTCAATTGACTTTACTGATTTCTTCTTTTGAAAGAATTTTCTCAAAGAAGATATAAGGTTTGTGCCTCAGCTTCATCATCTGATTGTACTACTGTGGTGACCACTACTACCTGTGTAGGTGGTGTACAGGGTGTCACTATCACTATGGCTATAGGTGCACTTGTAGTAGCTGCCTCAATGCTAGCTAACACAACTTCAAATTTCTTCTTAGCAAATATATCTTCTTTCTTTTGCTCCTTCTCTTCTTCTTTGTCTTCATCAATAGAGCTTTTATAGTCAACAATATTGCCAACAATGTCAGGACCAAAATCTTTGAATGGATCTTCAATTCTGTCCACTTTTACATTAGTGTTATTCACTTGAATGAATTCATTGTCAATAATAATGTGTGGCAGTGAATCACTTGAAATTGAAGTCTTAGCTGGTTGCTCAAAACTGTGAGAAGGACTGACTACTACCACAGTAGGGCTTATTCCCCCTAACTGCGCATTATTCTCAATCTCCTTAGGCAAAGTAGACATGTATGTGACTATTTCCTTTTTCAGTTTCCATATTAACTTCTTCATAATTTCCTCCCATAAGAAGAATGGATCTTTTCTTATTCCTTAACAAGGGTGCTATACCTTTCAAAATTTCTCCTAACTCTTCTTCATTATTTACTATACATATCTTTTTCACCATATTTATCCTTATTTGTTTTTCTTCCTCAATTACTCTAATCTTTTTGTTTCTTAGTCTATTATACAAATCTTCAGGAATTTGACCTTTTTATGCTATCAAATATTTTATCTTTTAGAATCATATTTCTAACTTCAACATTCTCCAGTTGTCTCCTATCCATATTATTGTACAAGTCATAGTACTTATTCAATTGCACAAAATTATTGTCAATAATGATTTGCATGTTAAGATTTTCTATCTTAGGTTTCCATGTTCGCCTTCCTATTGAAGTCTTTACTTCTTGTTCTACAGACTCTAACAATCTATCACTTGTCTCTTCTTTAGATTTTGAGGAACTGATCTGCAAGGTTTTCCTCCTCTTACTCAGTCCACTTGATGTTTCCTTAACTCTCTTCTCAAGAGAGGGGGTCTACACGGGTTTTGTCTTCTCAAGTCTTGTAGAATTTCTTTGGCATAGGTGCTTCCTCTATTTTCTTTTGCACTGATTCCTTTTATTTCCTCAAGGGTTGCTGCTACACAACTGATGCATATGGCACTGCAAGTGCTTGCGCACTTGTTTGTGCAATTGTGACCTCTATAGTAGATCTAGCCGTTGCAATAGGTGTAGGAGTTAGTATTTCAATTTGACCACTAGCCTTCATCTCCAAGGCTATCCCTTTCACCTCTTCAATTTTTTTTCTAGACATCCCTAATTCTTTTAAGATAGAATCAATTACCTTTTCTACCTTCTTCTTGGTGTCCTTGTCCATTAGATTTGTTTGGACCTCTTTCATATTTTTAGTATATGTACCCCATCTAGGGCATCCAAAATCTACTTCAAAATGTAAAATTATCTATGCATAGCCTTCAATTAGTTCAACACTCATTTCATAACCCATAGGTTCAATGAACTTCATTCGAGGAACTATTACCTCCATGCATGTGAAATATGTTTCTACCATGAAACACAATTCATCCTTGTATTTCTCTATTAGTGTAGGTGGTATCCTATACCTCTACTTCATTTCAACTTGGAATGATTTCATCATTCTATCAATATCATTGTCTCTGATTATTTCCAGCTTAGATCTATAAACTCGAGTGATAATTTGCATTACACACTCACTTCTGTTTCAATTTGAAATGCCAAGAAACTTCTTTCTTACATAGAATAATATGTGTGTCAATAGGGATTTAAACCTAAAGACTACGCTCTTAGACTTCTCGATCTTTGTTATATTATCCAACAATTGAGTTCAAATAATATCACACAGGTTAACTTTTTCACCCTTTACTACCATTACATAAGCCGCATGAAGAAATTTGGATGGGACTGAATCTAACCTATATCCATGGTTGAATTTATAACCCAAAATTTTGCTAAGGAATCTTACTCCTTCATCCTGAATGGTGTTAACCTTCATGTTTCTACCATCAAATCTTGTGTTGAGATTTGTTTCAACCATTCTGCACACATTCTTTATGTTCACGCGATTGCATCCTTCATTGTTCAAACTAGTGACCTTGTGAATTAGGTCAGTATCAATGCATATAAGTGAATCTCCTAACCATGGAAGGTCATCATGAACTCTGCTCAAAATAATTCTTGTCCACTCGTGGTTTTCAAAGTCCGTATAGAACATGTACTTCACTAGGTTAAATGGCTCTAGGTTTGCATATTCTGGTTTCAATGATAAATCATTGTTGCACATTTTCTCCAGTTCTTTATGGATCTCAGTATCTCCTATGCTTTCTATCATAGAGTGAATGTAACTTCTTATGTCCTTGACATGAAGAACATTTTCCAACACTTGCGAAAATGCTCCAATGGGATCATCAAGTAGAGAAACAAATGGATATTTCTTGAAAGTATATCTAGGTCTATCACTAATATCAAACACTTATTGTGTTTCCATAGCTAGTTCTACTAAAATATGCTCAACAAATTCATAGAAATACCTCAATTTTGTGTTTAGGGCTTTTAGTGGTCACGCGTATCTGCAAACTTCTTTAGCACTCCAAATAGCTTTCAAATCACTCTTCAATATTGCACTTAAGATTTCGCACAAGAAAATGATGCTCGTAAATCAATTTTCATCCTTTAAATCTTTTACAATTTGTACTTCACATTGAATGCGTACCTACCACAAATTTAGAATACTATCTCTATGTAACAGAGGTCATTTTTTGCATAACCTCATACTACAATCATATCAAGCAATGCACACTTTACTATAGACTTCTCTCATGTCTAGTATATACTTCTAACCGCGCAACTTCTCGTATTCTTCTCTAAAATTAGCTTTAATTTAATTGATGCATTGTCTCACTGAGAATGCTTAATTTAGGTAGGATGAGTCACAGACAATAAGTGACTTTACTATCTTATTAGGTGCATTAAGATGTACTTCGTCTAAAACTATATGAGAACTTCCAGGTTCTTTTGCCTTAACAAATGTTTCCTTGAAATCTTCTATCGGTTCCTTCATTTCTTCCTTCAGACTATCATCATTTCTTCAGTTGTTCCTTCTATAATTATGATTCCTATTTAGGTTCCTTCTATCCATTCTATAGAATCTTGCTACGTGTCCAAAGTTATTACATAACTGACATACAGGTACATTCCTTCTTTGTTCACTATGCTAATTATCAGGTGCTCTACAATTCCTTGCAATGTGTCCAAGATTATTACATATATAATAAACAATTTGTCTTCTTTCTCCACTTTCATTGTTGTAAGATCTTCTTTTGTTTCATGCAGGGTTAATATTCCTAAACTTTCTACTATTTGCATTATCATTATCAAATTTAGGTTTCTTACAATCTAATGCATTATGTCCATATCCATGACAATTATGAAAATAAAAATTTGAAGTAGGTTTAAAAGACTTACCTTTGCAATTGTCTTCAATATGTTTAGGTTCATCACATGTAAAGCATCTAACATGAGATTCCTTTCTTGTTTCTCTATTTTTCTCATTTTGATTAGATTCTTTAGATTTCTTAGAATGAATAACATTGTCTTTAGATGTATCATCATAATTACTCATGTTCAGATCTTTCTTGGCTTCAAGAGGATCAAGTTCTTTTCTCTCAATAGGTTTCTTGGCAGATTGTCCAAGAAAGAATCCAAGTCCAATCTTATCATAGCTAGGTCTTTGTACAGACATTTGTTCTTCAATCTTTTCACTATTGGTATACAATTTCTCAAGTTTCTGTTTAGTTTACACCAATTCACTTTTCACAATAGTGTTGTATTTTTCTAATTCTACATGTTCCAACTTGATAGATTCTAACTTGGATGTTACTTTTCTTAACTGGGATCTTAGATCTGTATTTTCAGCTTTAATTTCAGAATCATTCTTACCTCCATTTTTGTTAAGACTTAGCTTGAGTTCTACTATTTTTAACTTATGTTTCAAAATCTCATCTTATTTCTTTAGATCTTAAATATCATCATCACTAGTCTACTCACTAGGTCCTTTTTGCTTTAGTTCATCTATCTTGTCTTTTAGTTTACCAATATAAGCTTTTGCATCTTTATAAGGCCATCTCTTTCATCAGTAAAGAGATCAATTTTCTCAAGAGTTTCCTCAAGATTTTTCTTCAATTTTTCCATATCCATAGGGATCTTATTCAAGCTATTAAGCCTCTTCTAAATAACTACACTCTAATACCAATTGTTAGAAATAGATAATACTAAGAGGGGGGTGAATTAGTATTTTTAAAACTTTTGCCCATAGCTGGATATTATTAATTACTTTTCCACATGCATAAGAAAGTAAACCAATAATGTTGAATAGTATAAATAACCATACACAAAGAGAGCTCATAACACCGTATTTTGTTAACTAGGGAAACCCTGGCCAAGGGAAAACCCCGGTGGGGATAGAACCCACAAGATGATTCACTATATAAAGAACCCACTTAAGGATATTGACCCTGTTAGGAGTCTATGAAGAATGTATAGTGTCTCAAGTCCCTGTTAGGAGACTAGGCCTTGTTAGAATCCTCAACCCTATTAGGAGTTGGTAGATCATATACAAATGTGTGCAAGAAGAGCCCATTGCCCTAACATGTAACTATACAATTAAGTTCTTCAAAAGAATAGATATACATACAACACTGGATCACTTGTTGTGCTTTGTAGTTCTTCTAATTAGATATATCAGATTTTTCTTCATACAAGCCTTCAGTAGCCTATAGATAATCTTCCCTCTAGTTCATTCAATGTCATAAACAAGGAGTAACTACTCATATATCAACTTGCATCATATCTCGCATTATCATCACATATGTCTTTTCTAACTTTGCAAATGATGTTCTTTACTTATATCAAACATATTGATAAATCCTTCCTCAGTCGTCTCTCATATCATCCTTCAAGTTAGCTCATCGAAACTTACTAATCAGAATAATTATTTAAGTCGTATAACTCAATTTTCTAACATGGTCTATTCTATATTGTGAAGCATTTGCATTGATATTTCCTTCATAATTTGAACTTAGTTATCCATACATGCACACACACTGGTACACATCATCAGGACGATGTCATGCATCACTAATCAACTGTGCAAGAGAATATTTATAAGGAATATTCTGCTATCAATAGAACTCATCGTACTATTGTATCATTGTCCAATACTTAGACAATTTTCCATCACATGAAATAACCATAACTGAATTGTAAAGCATATGTTGCCATAAATGACAACCACATATTTCATCTTACTTGACTGATTGGCCATATTGCTAACAACCAGTGCCTATCCACATATGCTACAACAACATGTCAAGCCTCCTCCTTCAATTTCCCCACCATCAATGCAGGCACAACAAATAGAGATGTCAAATCCAAGTTTGATCTCCTATTCCAGAATGCATTCAGGTATTCTAGCCCAAGCATTAGTTGCACTCCCTCTAGGAAAGTCAAGTCATCTAAAACTAAAATGTGTTTGAGAAGCCGCATGATAATTTGGCCTTCATAAGTCTACATTTGAGAATCAGAGCCTAGCACAAAATTTTCCCCCATATCTATCATGGTAGGAAAAAATGAGTATCGCCTTCTTGATGTCTAAATTTGACTTCCTTGGAACTCTCTAGAATTGAAGTACCAAGAAAGAAGACACTCAAGCTAGCACGCACAAGGGATCCGGTATCTCTGCATGTCGTGATATGATTTAATGTCATCAAAAGTAGGAATCATGATGCCTTCCCCTAAAAATCACTCAGGATGAAAAGTTTCAAATGTGATTTAATGAGTCTAATGGCCAAACAATAATACTCTCTTTAATCTAGGACAAGGTGTCACAAGTCCTCAAAGATTTCATTTTGGGAACCCATTGCTACATTAGCACCTATGTTGGCTAACATCTCTGCCACCCTATTCACTTCCCAAAATGAATGATAAACCTTAAAATCATCAAATTCCAAAAGTAAGTATTTGATCTGTTGGATATATTTGTGAAGGTGTCATGCCTCCATATTCCCTCTCTTTATGTCATTTATGATGATCTCTAAATCCCCTTCTAAATGGACTATTTTAAGGCCTATTTTTTCTCCTAAGACTAGAGCCTCTTTGGCTGCATAACATTTTGCAATGTTATTCATGGCATCCTGGAAGCATTTGGCTGCAAAAGTGAGAATATTTCCCTTATGGTCTGTTGCTACACAACCGCACCTCGATACACCTAGGTTTCCCCTAGTCACCCCATCAAAGTTAATCTTGACCCATCCATCCTCTGGAGGTGTCCAAAACATCGTTTCCCTTTTAAAAGTTAGATTAGCCCAAACAAGCTCATGAATAGGCCACAAAAATATTTATGTTATATAAATTGAGCCTATAGGAAATTATCATAGTGTTTTATATAAAGATAATGGATCTATAAGCACAATTCAATAGATATTGAGTCTAATAATATAAAAATTAAATAGTAAAAAAAAAAGTAAAATTAATTAGAAGGCAATAAGATGCCACAAATCAATGATTACATTATTTAATTTCAATAATTTATATACTTACCACATTAAAATTATTTCATATGATATTTAATTATAAAGTCTAAGAATAATGCTTGTACAATGATACTTGATTGTAGACTATGTGCCCACTAAAATAATTAAATAAACTAAATCTCTTGGTTCTACCCTTATTAAAAATTACTTGTTGATCTTATTTTCAAAGCCAAAGATTATCTCACAAACCATATGATCACTTGCAAAACAAAATATAACCTTCCACAAGAAAGTATGATAAGGAGTTAGGTTTCATGATCTATTAAGATCTATGATAACAATCTTCTGATCTTATGTTACAAAGTGTACAAGATATCTACTTATATAGGAAAGGATGGGAGATGGGATTAGAAAAGATCATGATATGTATCTTAATCATATAGTAGAAGAAAAATGGTTGAGGACACAAGATGCAAATGAGACATAGGGTAAGATGTCATTGAAAATTAAGACTTCTAGAAAAATATTTGGATCCAATAGCAAACTAGTTTGATGAAAAATCATATTGACAACCCTCTTAAGTGTAATTTATGGAGGAACTATTAAAAAAATGAATAAATGAGGGGGGTGAATTATTTATAATAAAATAATTTCCTTAACCTTAATTAATTCAATAAATCATTAAAACGATCTAAGACTTAAAATAGATATGAACATGAAAGCATAAAACACCATACACCATGAACACCATAATTTATGTGAAACCCTAAGATGGGAAAAAATACATGGAAACTAATTATCTTGAATAAAACACCAATTAAGGTGAGATAGGTTGAGGCATTTTTTACAAAGGGCTCATTGTTAGCTTGCTCAATACAGGTAAGGCCCATTGTTAAACTTCCCTTATAAAAAAATGGTTGATTAAAAAAAGATCTTACAAACAAAGTGTGAATTGATAAAGTTGCATTTATATTTGGATGAAACAATTCTAGTTAATAGCACAAAAATAATTGATTATAATGGATCCAATCAAAGGTCTTTTGCCAACATTCACCAACTTCTACAAAAAATTGAAGACTCCTTACTATAGTAATATTTTGCCTTCATTGATACCCTTCACACTTCTTATTTCTACTTGCACACTTCACCACAAACTATTCGATCACATAACCATGGTCACATCATAACACCTTCAACATGCTCACTCTATAATTATTTTGGATACAAATAGATATTCTATTTATACATATATCCAATGAAACAAATAAATATGTTGGCCTAGCAAAAATATGTTGGTTTGAATACAAAAAGATATTTCAATGTAGTTCAACATGATGGCACTGGACCTAAGAGATATGTTGCACATGTGATAACTTCATACCATGCTACTATATGGACCAAAGATAGACCTCACACATAAGATAAGAACACTATATAGTATAGCCATATAAAGATAAGTATAGTTTGGGGCCGATGGGAACACTAAAAACAAGACAATGTCTTGATCTAAAAAATTATATACCAATTGAAAGATAGTATAATATGAGACCTACCCAAAATTGAACACAATTTTCATACCAAAATTTTATGATAAACTACATGAATGTCCAAGTAGCATAGATATTCATAAGAACTCTAAAATACAATAACCAATGATATATATTTAAAAAATCACATTTTTGTAACCACTGAATACCATATAAGCACAAAAAAGAGATAATAAAATGATCAGAGAAAATGTAACCATCCACAGGATCCAATACCATAATAAGATGCATTAGATAGATCAAATTTGTACATTACTGGAGCACAAGCCACTAGTACTGAGGGTTTGACATCAATGACAACAATAATAACATCTCAACAATCTCCCCCTTTGATCTTGATGACAAAATAATAATAAAAATTAAAAAAACTTCAGATCAACCAAAAATCCAAAAACAAAGATTCTTGAATACTAAAAACTCCCCCTAAGATAGATAATTCTATTCATATTTTTTTCTTTTTCTTTTCCTCTCCCCCATTTTTGTTAGCAATTACAAAGGGCCACACAACATCATTTATATTATCAAATAAATAAATAAAAATTATGAGAAATATTTTATTGTACTTTTTCTTTATTGTTGGAAGGATCTTCTACTACTCATCCATGGTTGAATTCATCCAAGCACATAAATTGTCATGAAAACCCAACATATAAAATGATGATGTCTAGTCTATGGACTGAAGCTAATATACATGGTCCTTTACATAAAAAAGAATTCCATTAATATGCTCTAACCAAACCTTGACCATGTCCTTGCCAAACAATTTTTTTCCACAAAGCTTTCCCTTTGTCTCTACACAAGAAATAACTCAACTTGTAGCTCACCAAATATGATCCTCTGTTTTCTACTTATACCCTTGAACCTCTCGATTACCAACTGTCCACTAAGAAAGAAACATAGAATCCTTATCAAAGGACACCTCAACCTATTAAAATCAGCATAGATAGCCTAGATGGCAAAAGGTAATGAGCCAATTGCCCATCGTTAAAGATGAGCTCTCTCCACAACATCATTGGGAGCATAACATTAATTATCCCAAAAGAATTATTATCAATTTGCATAAGGACCCAAACGAATCTATGAAGGGGGTCCTCACTATTTTCAATTATTACAATTTTCCACTATGGAAAAATAAAGGTGACCACCCCTCCATGACCAACTTCATGGTCGAAAACAAAATTTGAACTATTGGGTCAAATAATGTGACATGTCACAACAAGCAATAAAGAAACAATCTTGGCTTCTTAAAGGCAAAAAAACATAAATTTCAGGAAACTTTTGATGAACATATTGTACAAAATACTTGTTTTATAGGTTTGTGACTCCTCAAACATTCTATGAGATTAAATTCATTATGTGTCATCATTCATGTCATCCTCATCCTCGAGAGAGAAGAAACTATTCTACAAGAAATCTAAATCTAGACAAAAAAAAAAGAAGAGGGATAAAGACCCCCAACAATCACTTGTCTTTTCCCAAACCTTTCTTCTTCTATGGCATCCCTCCTTGGAGGGTTGCAAGAATGACTTAAGGAAGATTAAACACTAGAACCAAGGAAGGCAATTGATGGGACCATATAGTATCTAGTTTTGATAGGTTTTTATGGTTATTTGGAGGGTTTTTACTCTTAAGTTCAAAAGACTTTTTTATCAATTATTTTGTATAACCTATAACTATTATGCTCTACTATGGTTTCTAAAGACATAATATGGTTTAATATTTATAACACTATAGTTAGAACTAATGCTTGATAAATAAAATCATGTGTGTCTATGTTGATATAAATGTTTCTATCTTCCTTTAAAGCTTCTATGGGGTAGTCATAGTCGTGAGAAAAGATTAGTTGTCTCCACATTTATTGTTCTCCATGAGTTATTGAAGTGGATATATGTTTTGAAATTTGGTATATGTTCTAATCTCTTGTAGTAATAAGTCAAAAAGGAACACATGAAGCATGATCAAGGGATTTATGATAGATTCATTCGATAGTCACATCCTAGCGGTTCAACAAAAGATCAGGTCAATGCAACTGTAAACTACTCATGTGCAAATCTAGAGTCATGGTGTACCACATTTGAGGAAAACCTTTTTAGTAGGAAGAATGTGTCCTATGTTGATGTATTTTCATTTAAGTTATACTAAATCCTTGTTGAAGGATCTCAGATTTAGGAAATTTTCTTTTCCTTAATTGCTTTAAATAATTTGTTGTTAAATCTTCTTGGGAGTTCATATATTGATTTAAATTATAATAACATTCAAACATATAGTTTGATATTTTCAATTTGTATAGTTGATGGTTCCAATATCAATAAATTGATATTGTCAACTTCCAACACTTTATCTTGAGTACTTATTCATGAGCTCACCCGAGGGGGCCCACTTGGTGAGTGAATTTAGTTAGTAGAAGTATTTTTCCATTGCTCTAAGAATAGATATAACTCTGTTGCTCTTGCAGCAGCATGGTAATAGAATTGTTCGTTATTCTGATTTGTTGTTCAATTCTACATTTTTTTTATTAGTTCAACATTTCTATTTCTATAGATTAGTAATGTTGTAACAAATAGTTTTTCATAACAAAATAAAGATGATTGATAAAGGGTTTTTCCCAACAAATTATTGAACAAATAATTGAATTCCTATTTCATGGGACATTAACTGCTTTTAACTACCAATGATTAACTAAAATAACCAAGCTCAACTAAGATAACTCAAACAATGATCAACTATAATAACTATAATAACGATTAACTAAAAATAATTGTAACAATGATCAACTAAAATAATTATAATAATGATTAACTAAAATAATTGTATCAATGATCAATTGTAATAACTATAATAACAATTAACTAAATAATTGTATCAATTATCAACTGAAAATAACTGTAACAATGATCAACTCAAATAATTATAATAATGATTAACTAAAATCAATGATCAAATGTAATAACTAGAATAACGATTTAATATATGTCCCTACATACAAGTAAAGTAAATTCTTAACATGAAAAGAAAAAGAACATACAAGTAATATTTGGGGAGTCTTTAATTGGTTGTGTAAGCCTCGACTTTCGGTAAGAGGAGAAGCATTGACTTAGGCTTAACCTCCCAACCTCAAACCATGCTAATTCCCACATAATCTATTGAATTAGAAAGGCCCTCCCTACCCTAGGATCAGGCTTGGGATACTTTTAGTGCAGCCACCTAAGCATTCTAGTGTTTAGAATGTTCACACAGTTATGGACGGACATGTCTGAATAAATGGCTCCACTAACATCAAGTCATCATAGATGGAAAACATGCCTTTAAACAACCTTGGCCAAGGTTTTTCTAATGGGTTCATTGACCCAATCACCACTGCTCGACTTGATTGTAGGGGAACAATAATATAGACTAGCATGAGCTATTAAATAAAACTATTTTAGATTATTGTATCATGCCTAAATTTTGTTTCTATGTCATTGTAGATTCCATCTCACCTCTTCACCAATTCCATGGATGTATAGTCGGTGAGTCCTAGGTGCTCGAATCTCAGAGCAATCAGCTCTGTCCATTGATGCTCAACTAATTCATGAATATTATATGTTTCCAACTCATCACAATCTGTGATTTGAAAGAATGTGTTTCTTAAGACTTGCAGAAAAAAAAAATATCATTCAATTTTGATTTCTAGTGGCAAAAATAAATCTGATTCCATGTCATGGATACTTTACTATTATTTATGATAGACAACTCCTTCTTGAGAGGATCTAATTGATGATACTTAAGCATAATCAATATAAACTACAACTTATTGCTATGGTAATTGAAATGTAATAACAATTGTTAATGTAATTTATAGAAATACTTGGAATTTGATTGAGCACATAACTTGGTACAATCTGGAAATGTCTGGAGTCTTACTAGACGCTAATGTGTCATCTCTTCTTCAAATTGCTTTCTAAGTGTGAACACAGTGTGAATGACAATCACATCTTTAGCAAGGAAAGAATAACACAAGGTAGAATGTGAACAAGATTGACACTATTATAAAATGCAGAGGTACTGAATGGTAGAAAAAGAAATTGGGAATGAGAAGGAAGTTAGGAATGAGAAGAAAGTCGACAGCTTGAAAATGGAAGTCGAGTGCTTGAAGGAAAAGATGTCTTCTACCTCTCTCGACTTCTTAATAAAAAGAGATAATATGTTTCTTTGGCTTCCAAGAAGCCGTAACATAAAAGAAGTGTCTTGGCTCATGGACACCAAATAAATATGCCAAGTGTCATTCAATTTTCTAGCAAAAAGAATGAATAAAGATGGAAAAAGGTTTAAAGGTTATAAATAAAAAATAATTATGGTTTATATCTATCTACATGCACGTAGATATAATTATGAGGTGATGTCATACTAATATAAAAGAAATAATAATATTATGGTGTCACTTTATT
The DNA here is from genome assembly GCA_028749045.1 of Cupressus sempervirens. NCBI lineage: Eukaryota > Viridiplantae > Streptophyta > Pinopsida > Cupressales > Cupressaceae > Cupressus > Cupressus sempervirens. The sequence goes on along the minus strand of CM053792.1, from coordinate 171,733,317 downwards.
CTTATATCTATGTGTACATACATAGGTATTTATTATAATTATGTGGTGGAAAGATCAATCAAAATCCTTTGAGGTACGTATTATATTTTAATTTAATTATTTTATGTTTTAAAATGTTTACTTAATAGCTCATGCAGTACCTTTAATTGTATCCCAAAGTTCAAGTCACTAGGTCCTTACCAAGGCAATTTAAGGTCATACCCATCAACCTGATGATTGGACTAAGCTAGTATGCCATTCCATTGATCTCGTTTAGCAATGCTTCTCCCCTTCATCTTCTCCTGCAATCACCCGTGCAATATTTCCATGATAATAACAAGTTCCATAATAATTTTTATATTAACATATAGAATAATTTAATTATTAACCATAATTCCAAAATTAAGCAACTGCTAAACATCACATGAAAAATAATGGATAATGACTATCTTCATTAAATAGTTAATACAATAGATATAAATAACTACCTACTTGATATAAATAACTACGTACTTCACATGATTATGAAAGAAAAATCTGTTCAATCTAACAACTATGAAGAAATTTAAAATTTGGTCAAAAATTGGGATGTAACATACCCTCCCCCTTAAATTTTTCATTTTCCCCGATGAATATCACAACAAAACTTAAACAATATCTATTCAAATCATTTCAAGAAAGAAAAGGTTTAGGCTCTAGCCCTAGAGAAAAGATGAGGTTTTGAAAGATTTTGTGATAATCTTCCCAGGTAGCATTATCTTCTGCATATTGATCCCACTGGACCATGCATTGAGTCACCTCTCAATTTTGTAAGCATAGCTTACACTCCTCGAGTATTCTGAGTGGTTCTATTTCTACCAACCCTGGTTCTCACACCTATAATAGGTTCTAATCAATTATATGATCATGATGAGTAATACATTTCTTAAGGCATGACACATGGAAGACATCATGCATCCTTGCAAGAGCTGGTGGTAAGGTAATTATGTAGGCTACTAGGTTCATAACTTTCAATATTTCAAAGGGTCCCACATACCTTGGGGCTAAATTGGCATTATTACCCAACTTGATAGTACTCTCTAAGGTTTTACTCTTAATAGTACCTTTTCTCCCACTAAGAAATCTCTAGGTGTTCTTTTTGCATCTGCATAACTTTTCTATCTTTGATTGGCTTCCTTCAATCTCTGACAAATTTGGATTATTTATTCTTCCATTTCCTTAAACATCTTGGGTCCAACAATAATTCTATCTTCCAATCGATTCCAGCTCACAGGAGTTCTACATTTGTGTCCATATAAAGCCTCAAAGGGGGCCATTTTAATGGTGGATTGGTAGGAATTGTTATAAGCAAATTCTACCAAGGGTAAATACGTTTTCCACTGGTATTGCCGATCCATACAGTAAAATCTTAAAAGATCTTCTAATAGCTGGTTTATTCTTTTTGTTTGACCATATATCTAAGGATGATAAGCTAAACTGATGTTTACTTTAGTCCCTAATACTGAAAATAATGTTTTCCAAAATCTGGAAGTTATCCTAGCATCCCTATTTGAGGTAATTTTCTCTAGAACTCCATGCAATCTAAAAGTTTCATTTATGAATTTATGAGCAATTTTTGGTACTCCATCGGTCAGATTTCCTAGTATAAAGTGAGAAACTTTTGTCAATCTATCTACTACTACTAGAATGGTGTTGTGTCTATTCTGTGTCATAGGTAATCCTTGTACAAAATCCATGGAGATTATCTTCCATTTCTATTTTGGTACCTCATTTGGGTGCAAAAGACCGGCTAGGTAACGATGTTCTGCTTTTACTCTTTGGCATTCCAAGCATCCTGCCACAAATTATGTTATCTCCCTTTTCATTCCTTTCCAAAAATATAGGGGTTTTATATCCAACAACATTTTAGTTACTCCAAGGTGTCTTGAATATGGAGCTAAATGAAATTCTTCCAGAATTATTCTCCAAAGTTCAATTTTTTTGGATATATAAATCTTGTCATGATATCTTAATAGTCCATCCTCTTCTATCATAAATTTTGAATACTTGAGATCTTTTGGGTCTTTGATGAGAGCTAGGTTGATCTCTGCATAAAATTCATCATACTCTAGATGCTATAAAATCTGGTCCTTTAATCTGAAATTTATAGTAGCCATTGCATAAATTTGTCTCCTCCTACTTAAGGCATCTACCACTTTGTTTTCCTTGCCCTTGATGTAATTTATGTCAAATTCATAGTCTGCTACAAATTCTAGCCATCTTCTTTGTCTAGCATTAAGATTGAGTTGAGTAAAAATATATTTTAGGTCATAATGGTCTGATTGTAGATCAAAGGGTTTTCCAATCAAGTAATTTCTCCACATTTGCAGAGCATGAATAATAGCTACTAATTCTAGATCATGAGGGGCATAATTCTACTCATAATTCTTCAATTTCCTAGACTCATATGCAATTATCTACTCATCCTACATTAGCACAACTCCTACTCCTCCTGATGCATCAGTTATAACAACTAATTTCTTTTGTGGGTTAGGTACTCTTAGTATGGGTGTTGTAGTTAACTTTTCCTTCAAGCATTCAAAAGTTGATTGACATTTTTCCATCCATACAAACTTCCTTCCCTTTCTCTGAAGTGATGTAATTGGGTAGGCTATCTTGGAGAAATTTCTGACAAACTTCCTATAGAACCCTGTCAATCCCATAAAATTTTTGACTTCTATCACATTTTAGGTATAGATCATTCCTTAATTTCTTTGATTTTTTACAGATCTATAGCTATTCCCTAAGTTGATATAATGTGTCCTAAATACTAAATTTCTTTTTGATAGAAAGTGCACTTAGACAATTTTCCATATAATTTATGTTCTCAAAACCTTTGTAAGACTTTTTCCAGATGTTCTTGATGTTCTTCCTCATTCTTTGAATAGATTATGATATCATCTATAAAGACCAATACAAACTTATCTAGGTAATCTTGGAATATGTTATTCATTAAGTTTATAAAAGTTGTTGAAGCATTGATTAACCTGAAAGGTAACACTGTGAATTCATAATGCCCATACCTAGTTTTGAATGCATTTTTGTGAATATCTTCATCCTTAATACGAAGCTGATGATATCCTAACCTCAAATCAATCTTTGAAAATACTATAGCACCTTTCATTTGATCAAAGAGGTCATCAATTCTAGGGAATGGGTACTGGTTCTTGATAGTAACTTTATTGAGGATTTTGTAATCTTTGCATAATCTCATAGTTCCATCCTTCTTCCTAAAAAACAATATTGGGGCTCCCCATGGTGAAACATTGAGCCAAATCAGTTTCTTGGCTAACATATCTTGTAATTGTATTTGCAGCTCCATTAATTCTATGGTGGTCATTCAATATGGTGCCCGAGAAATGGGTTATGCTCTTGGTAACAAATCTATGGTAAAATCAAAGACTTGGGATGGAGGTAGATCAGGGAGTTCTTCGAGAATCACATCTTGATAATTCTTTAGCTAGGGATATTTTTCTTTGAAAGATTCCTTTAATTTTTCTCTGATTTCCCCATCTTCAAAAATGTAGTAATCTCCATATGTGGTCTTTACAGGATTTCTCATATCTTTAACTTTTATTGCAAAAATCTCACAGCCTTTTCTTCCACATTTTTAAATTTGCATGGCAAGTATCTATTTTGATTTAATTTCATGTTTAGTCCCTATAATGCTTGCAGGTTTGCCTTGGTCATCCAAAGAATCTATAGTTTTAGCAAGACAATCCACCTTGGCCTTATGCTTATTGAGCCAATTAATGCCTATAATAATATTGTAAGACCCAAGATGTGCTACATACATATTCAATTCAGTGGAGAAATTTGGAAAATCAACTTGAGCCTCAAATAGAAACTGCTCTACCTTAGCCCTTGACTAGTTTGCATACTCTATTGTCCATGGTTTTGCCATAAAACTAGATCTCTTTGGAAATCTAATTAATAGTTTACGCAATATAAAACATGTAGAAGCTCCAGTATCAATCAAAATAGAGACAAGGTTCTTGTAGATCTTACCCGGAGTTTCAATCGAGCCTATCTATTGTTCTGCTTGTCTGTCGTCAAGGGTTGTGTGGATCCTTTGTTGATAAACATGTTGTTGTGGAAGGGGTGGTCAGTGAGGCTGATTGGTCTTGGCCTTGGCAAGGCATTTATTAGCATAATGATCTCCCCCACAAGTGTAACATTTGGAAGGTGGCCCTTTCTTTTCATTGCTCTTATTATTCTTACCTATATTAAAATTATTTTTAAAATCCTTGACTCCATTCCCTTTCGAGTCTAGCTTGCTAAACTTATAATCCTTAAACTATTTCTTCTGAGATCCAATATCTGTATTTTTTGTATTCTAGTTTGTTTTTTTTTAATTATCTCGAATGGAGTCATCTCTCTTGATTTTATATTCCTGTCGAACAACCTTCTCTAAAGCTTCTTCCATGGTTCAAGGAGTGAGAATGTCAACTACTCCTCTTATTCTATTATTTAGATCCATGATGAATTTCCTAACTTTCAGATTTCTATCTTGTTGATATGGTGGTACATACTTCAATAATTGGGTAAATTTCTCCCAGTACTTGTGTACAGTCATATCTCCTTGCTTTAGGTTTTGGAAATCCAACAATTTTTTGTCATAAAAGGTTTGGGGTAACCAACGGTTTCTAAAAATGGTTACAAATTTTTCTCAGGTAATCTCAGTGGTTTTAATGTTTTGCTCAACCTTGGTGTTTCCCCACCATGTAACAGCTTCTCTAGTAAAGCGATATATTCCCCAAACCGCTTTTGAGGTTTCTAAAAAAGTTCCTAATTTCAAAGTATTGTTCCATTTTGGTTAACTAAGCCTTTGTATCCTCTCTAGATTTAGAACCAACAAATTTGGGTGGTTTACTATTTCTTATTTCTTTTGTTTTTTAGTTTGAGTGGGTGAAGCTTGTGAGGTTTTTTTGTTGTGTACAAAGACTTCTGTCTCTGTTCTGAGAGGAGACGAGGATTGCATCTCCTCTTGGTTCTGCCCCATCTAGGCTGCTATCTCATTCATTTTTATTTTTTATATTATCTAACTTCAGTTGTGTTTCTTGCAAAATCTGAAGTAATAAATTGGTGGATGACTGTGTGTTTTCATGGACCATGTCATGACCTGCAACATTCTCATCATTGGTCATTTTGTTTGCTTATTGGTTTAACCTGGAAATTCACAAATTTTTGTGTCAATTTATTGTATACATATTTTTAAGTGCACCTACAACAAATTAAAAAAGTTTGCGAGTGAATATAACACACAAATAAACCAATTTATTTAATTAACTTTAATACTTGTGTTGTTGCATTCATGACAGCCTTATTTACAAAAATTTCCTCTATTGAGGATGTTTACATTATGGAATATAAATTTTACTTCTTAGCATTCAATTCTGATTCAGATTTGTACATATCCGGCACCATCCAAGATCTGTGGAAGTGCAGAAGAGAGTTGCCCTGATGAGCATTTCAGTTTTGAATTAGTTTGTTTCTTTATGTTGCTTTACTAGCAAGAGTCCACTGACTCTTTCCTTCTTCATTTGTTGCAAGGCTTGGTTCAAAGTTTCATTGTCTTGGCGCATAGAGTAACAAGTGTAGTCAAAGTTTGGCATGTTTTTAATTAAGTACAAGAAGATGGGATGTCGTGCCTTCTAGCAGGGTATTTTACATACTTGCATCTTATACAATCATTCTAATAATTTTCAAGTTTTCATGGAAAATAGTGTGCCCTAGGTTTAGTGTCGAACCCGACTCTGATACCATATGTAACAAAAGGTTTTTCATAACAAAATAAAGGTGATCAATAAAGGGTTTTTCCCAACAAATTATTGAACAAATAACTAAATTCCTATTTCATGGGACATTAACTACTTTTAACTACCAATGATTAACTAAAATAACCAAGCTCAACCGAGATAACTGAAAAAATGATCAACTGTAATAACTATAATAATGATTAACTAAAAATAACTATAACAATGACCAACTGAAATAATTATAATAACGATTAACTAAGATAACTATATCAATGATCAACTATAATAACAATTAACTAAAATAACTATATCAATGATCAATTGTGATAACTATAATAACGATCAACTGAAAATAATTGTAACAATGATCAACTGAAATAACTATAATAATGATTAACTGAAATCAATGATCAACTATAATAACTAGAATAACGATTTACTATCTTTCCTTACATACAAGTAAAGTAAATGCTTAACATGAAAAGAAAAAGATTATACAAGTAATAATCGGTGAGTCTTTAATTGGTTGTGTAAGCCTCGACTTTCAGTAAGAGGAGAAGCATTGACTTAGGCTTAACCTCCCAACCTCAGACCATACTTATCCCCACACAATCTATTGAATTAGAAAGGCCCTCCCTACCCCAAGATCAGGCTTGGGATACTTTTAGTCTAGCCACCTGAGCATTCTAGTATTTAGAATGTCAGCTTAGTTATGGACGAACATGTTTGGATAACTGGCTCCACTGACATCAAGTCATCATAGATGGAAAACATGCCTTTAAACAACCTTGGCCAAGGTTTTTCTAATGGGTTCATTGACCCAATCACCACTACTCCACTTGACAACAGGGGAACAATAATATGGACTAGCATGAGCTATTAAATAAAATTATTTTAGATTATTGTATCATGCCTAACTTTTATGTCTATGTCATTGTAGATTCCATCTCACCTCTTCACCTTTTCCATGACTGTACAACTAGTGAGTTGTAGGTTCTCAGATCTCAAAGCAATTGGCCATGTCTATTGATTCTCAACTGATTCGTGAATATTATATGTTTCCAACTTATCACAATCTTTGATTTGAAAGAATTTGTTTCTTAAGACTTGCAGAAGAAAAATATCATTAGATTCTGATTTCTAGTGGCAAAAATAAATCATGATTCCATGTCATGGATACTTTACTATTATTTATGATAAACAACTCCTTCTTGAGAGGGTCTAACCAATGATACTTAAGTATAATGAATATAAATTGTAGCTTATTGCTATGGTAATCAAAATGCAATAACAATTGTTAATGAAATTTATAGCAACACTTGGAATTTGATTGACCACATAACCTGGTATAATTAGGAAATGTTTGGAGTGTTGCTAGATGCTAATGTATCAGATCTTCTTTCAATTTCTTTCTACACGTGAACATAGTGTGAATTACAATCACGTCTTCAGTAAGGAAAGAATAATACAAGGCAAAACATGAACAAGATTGGCACTATTATAAAATGCAGAGATATCAAATGGTAGAAAAATAAATCGGGAACGAGAAGGAAGTTGGGAATGAGAGGAAAGTTGGATTCTTGAAAATGGAAGTTGAGTGCTTGAAGAAAAAGATGTCTTCAACCTCTCTCAACTTCTTAATAAAAAGAGATAATGTCTCTTTGGCTTCCAAGAAGCCTTAACATAAAAGAAGTGTCTTGGCTCTTGGACACCAAATAAATATGCCAAGTGTCATTTGATTTTCTAGCAAAAAGAATGAATAAAGATGAAAAAATATTTAAAGGTTATAAATCAAAAATAATTATGGTTTATATCTGTCTACATGCACATAGATATAATTATGAGGTGACATCATACTATTATAAAAGAAATAATAATATTATGGTGTCACTTTATTCTTATATCTGTGTACGTACATAGGTATTTATTATAATTATGTGGTGGAAAGATCAATCAAAATCCTTTGAGGTACGTATTATATTTTAATTAAATTATTTTATGTTTTAAAATGTTTACTTAATAGCTCATGTGGATCCTTCAATTGTATCCTGAAGTTCAAGTCACTCGGTCCTTACCAATGCAATTTAAGGTCATACCTATCAACCTGATGATTGAACTAAGCCAGTATCCCATTCTGTTGATCTCGTTTAGCAATGCTTCCCCCTTAATCTTCTGCTACAAGATTCACCTATGCAATATTTCCACGATAATAACAAGTTCCACAATAATTTTCATTTTAACATTTAAAAGAATTTAGTTATTAACCATAATTCCAAAACCAAGCAACTGCTAAACATCACATGACAAATAATGGATAATGACCATCTTCAATAAACAATTAATACAATGGATATAAATAACTACCTAATTTACATTATTATGAAAAAAAAATCCATTCAGTCTAATGGCTATGAACAAATTTAAAATTAGGTCAAAATTTGGGATGTAACAAATGGAACATAGGATGGTTTAGAGAATATACTTTGCAGATACCATTTCAAGTATACATCCCTAGTTGATAAATTAAAATGAATTCAATATGTTATTTGGTTACTACTTAAGGATGTCCAATCCATAAGCAATGGGTGAAAACTCTAGTTTCCAAACTAATTAATTGACCAAATATTTTTGGCTTCATTGTTGGGGATGGTGTCAATCTAAACCTTTCCTAAGGGCCATTTCTCCCAATTTTTAATAAATTAAAAGTTTTGTTTCTATTTTTTTGTATGCATAGAAGAAGAGGCCATCTTGGGAAATTCCTTCCTCATAATGACCCCTTTGAAATAGAATAAATTGTATATCCTGAGACGGAAGATCCCCAAGTTGAAAACCAATATGCAAACCAACCTATTGAAGAAGACCATATAAAACCCCATTTGTTGATGCCCAAGAAGAATTGCCTTCACAACCATCTTTTGAACAATCATTACACTTGAATGAAATTTTTGTTGAACCAAAATATTAGGACAACCATCTAGTTCTTGTAATTTACCAAGCTTGACAATACCACCTCTACCACCAAGGATGGCTCAACCTACCTTTCTCTTTCCTACACATGATCAACATTATAATAATAATTTGAAGAACATCCCTTCTTTTGCACTACTAGAATTCTATGATCTTATTACTAAAGACCTTGAAACCTTTTTGTTTGAGTTTGATATCATATGTTGGAGTTATGACTATACAACTAATTCTCATAAGTTGAGATATTTCCATCTACTCTGAAAGAGGCAGCCTTACAATGGTTTCTAGGGTTAGGTGCCAATGTTGTAGTTGACTGGGATGCAATGAAGAATTTGTTTCTTACCAAGTATAAGGAGTACTGTAGAGGTTATGATATGAAAGGGGATGACATTTTTAAAAAGTCACAAAAAGAGGATGATACATTAGATGACTATATCTCTAGGTTCATGTTCAATCTACAAAGGAACACTCAACATCATCTGAATGAGGAGTCTCAAAAAAATATTTTCATAAAGGGTGTTAATGATGAAAGTATTGAAGCATTTTACCTTATGAAAGGAGGTGATATTACTCAAAAGAGTTGGCAAGGTATCAAAACAATATGCCTTAATTATTAAGAGCAATTGTGAAGAAAGGAAGAGGAGTTAGGTCTATACCTAGTAAAATCAATGGTTCTGGAATATCAAAGGTGGAGCTTTCCAATATTTTATTTTATTTTAAGGAGGACATTATGAATAATGTTGCTACTCAACTAGATACATTGCAAGGTAAAAGGAAGCATGAGCAAACTAAAGCTATGATCACTGCATGTTTCCCATGCTAAAGAGAAAAGAAGAGGAATTGCAAATGTAAGACAATGGTCAATTTGGAGGCCCATCCAATGCCTACTAAATTCAAATACATAGATGAGAATAAGGATGTGCTCTATGTTGTTCAGTGCAGGCCTTGGGCCCAAAGACAGTATATTCCTAAGACCCTTTGCAAAATTATGGTTATGATAATAGTTAGTGGAAAAATTAATATTTCCAAAATACTGGCCCTCAAGGTCCTAATTGGAATAATAGTTGGTCTAATCAATCCCAACCTTCATGGAATAACCAATGGTAACAACTCCCATCTAATCAATAGCAACAACATAACCAACAATGGCATCAACCTCATTAAATTTGGTAAAATAACCAATGACAACAACCTCAACAACCTTGGCAACAACGTAATCAGTGGCAACCTTCACAAGGTAACTAGCAACAATCACCTCAGTGTGAAACTAGTTGGCCTAACTAGTAAGCCATAATGTTGCCACCTCAACATCAAGTTATATTGCCTCCTCCTCCTAAAACCAATGCAAATAAGCCTAAGAAAACCCATCTTCTTTCACAACCTAATCCCAATCCTAACAATAAGCAACCTAACTAGCAACAAACTTATTCTATTACCCTTAATGACATACACTTGCAGTCAAGGACTTCTCTTCCTACTCCATCATCTTCTTCTGCAACAAAAACTCCATTATAGATGTGATTTTTGATGATTCTCCAATTGAAAAAGAGGATGCACCTACTCCATCATCTACTCCTACAACAAAAACTCCACCCTTTCCTCAAAGGCATGCTAACCCTGCTATTCCTATTGAAAATCCATTTGTAGAAAAAATGCTTAATCAACTGAGGTAGATTAGTGTCAAAATACCATTGATGGATGAAATTAAATAGGTTATAGCATACACTAAGTCCATTAGAGAATCTTGTATTAAAAAACTTGGTAGGAAGCAAAAGGATCCTCAAATAGTTCATGTTATGGGTCAATTATCAGAATTGATGTTGGATAACTTGTCAATCCCCAAATACTCAGATCCTGAGAGCCCCATTGTCATTGTTTTTATTAATGGGGTTCAAGTTCAAAATGCTTTAGTTGATTTGGGAGAATTATTTAATGTCATGACAAGGGAGGATTTGTCTCACCTAAATATCATTGGCTTAAGAGAAACCCCCACTATCCTTTAGCTTGCTAATAGCTCTACTGTGAAACTTGATGGGATGGTTGAAAATGTTATGGTCACATTGGATTCTTGGGAATATCCAATAGATTTTATCATCCTACCTCCCAAAGCTACCTTGGGTGGCTATCTTATCATTCAAGGAAGGCCATTGCTAACCACTATTGATTCTTTTATAGCCCATTGTTCTAGAAAAAAGACAATCTATAATGGAATGAGCACAAAGAAATAAACTTTTTATTCCCTTGCTCAACCACTCTTACAATATGAAAAAGCCATATGGCACGACTTAGGTGACAATGAGCTAGAAGGAAACTCAGTTAGCTAAATTATTGTAATTGATAGGAATCCATTTATAGTATCACAAGAAGATGATGATATCATCACAACCATCTTATCCAATGAGTATGATACCAACTTTCCGCTATGTCAAGCCAAGAATTGTTCCTTATAAACAATTCTTCCACCTGCAAATGCACCTCACTTTTTTGAGGCATATCATTTTCTTCATACATTGCTACCACATGAGCTTCACTTGCCTACTTTTTTTGAAGTAGCCATGTTAGAAAAGGTGTCCAAAATTGAAGTCAGTCCAAGGAAAGAATTGAATGTTAGCAAGATTCTCTCTCCAATCAACCAAAAGAGTCTTCTTAAGTTATTACAAGAAAATCAACAAGCATTTGCATGGGACTATACTAACATGAAAGGCCTTGATCCTAAACCAAGTACCCACATGATCTATATAAGACAAGAGTGCAAACCTATTAGAAAATCACAAAGAGTGTTAAGAGATATAGTGAAAACTGAGTTGCAAAAGTTGTTAAATGTAGATTTCATTTATCCAATCTCCGATAGTCAATGGGTTTCTCCTTTGGTTATAGTACCTAAAAAGGGGGTAAATGGAGAGTTTACATAGATTATAGGGAATTAAACTCAACAACTAAGAAGGATCATTTTTCCTTGCCTTTCATTGATCAAGTTCTTGATACCTTGGCCAAGAAGAATTATTTTTCCTTTTTAGATGTGTTTAGTAGTTATAATCAGATAAAGATAGCACCTGAGGATCAAGACAAGATCACCTTCACATGTCCTTGGGGAACATTTTCCTATTCAGTTCTACCTTTTGGTCTATCTAATGCACCTAAAACTTTCCAAAGAGATTTGATTAGTATATTCTCTAACATATTTGTTGATTGCATGGAAATTACATGGATGAATTTATTGCATATGGGTCTCCCTTTGAAGAGGCATAAGCTAAGTTAGAGAAGGTTCTCAAAAGATGTCAAGAATATAATATCTCTCTAAATAGGTAAAAATTCTACATGATTATGGTAGGAGTTGTTTTGGGGCACTGCATTTCCTTCTGGGGTATTCAAGTTGATCCAGCTAAGATTTAGGTGATCAATACATTGTCTACTCCTGAAAAACAAAAATATGTTAGAAGCTTCCTTGGGCATGATGGTTACTACGTGAGATTTATCAAAGACTTTAGTCAAATTGTAGTTCCACTATATAATCTCTTGAAAAAAGATTTTGATTTTTCATGGAATTCAGAGTGTGAGTTGAATCATTTCAGTAGTTGAAAGAAGTTCTAACTACAACACCTATGTTGAGAGGTCCTAACTGGAGCCTACCATTCCATATTCATACTGATACTTCAGATTATGCCATAGAAGTTTTCTTGGGACATAAAAAAGGGGTTGTAGAACATGTTATCTATTATATCAGTAAGAATTTGCAAGGGACAAAGTTTGATTATATTATCACTGAGAAGGAGCTACTTGTAGTGATCTATGAATTTAATAAGTTCAGATACTACATAACTAGTTATGAAATATTCTTCTATACATATTATTCTACTATTAAATATTTGATGAATAAGCCTACTATTTTTAGAAGATTGGCTCTTCGGTTATTGCTCATGCAGATATTCAATTTGACCATAGTAGACAAGCCATGGAAAGCTAATGTAGTAGCTGATTTTTTTTCTCATTTTCATGTTCCAAAGGATCCTATAGAAATTGATGATATCTTTGTGGATGAAAAATTGTTCTTTATATCAACTCAAAACCCATGGTATGTTGATATTGCAAATTATCTCACTATAGGAAGTTCACACTAGCTCATTTCTCTCCAAAAGAGAGAAGATTGTTAGCAGAGAAAATTTTTAACTTTTCTTGGATTGTTGGTGTATATTTTATTTAGGACCTGATCAAGTGATGCATAGATGCATAAGGAAAGATGAAACATATGACATCCTTTAGGCATGTCATGATGAACCATGTTGAGCACACTTTGGAAGGAAGAGGACAACATTCAAAATACTGGTTACTATTGGCCAACTCTACATAAGGATGCAACAAGATATAGTAAAAAGTGCCACCGATGCCAAAGAATGGGATGATCTACAAAATCTGATTAAATGCCCCTACATCGATAGGTAATTGTACTTATACCTTTTGACAAATAAGGAATTGATTTTGTTAGACCCATAGAGCCCTCATCAAATGGTAAGTCATATATTTTAGTTTGGATTGATTATGTTACTAAATTGGTTGGGGATAAACCTATGAACATGATAGGGATAACAATGTTGCAAAATTTTTGTATGAAGCAATATTCACTAGATTTGGTGTCCCTAGGGAAATAGTAATTGATCAAGGTGCCCAATTTACTTCCAATCTAATAACTGCCCTCATGAATGAGTATACCATTAGGCATGGTAAATCTTCCCCTTATCATCCTTAGGCCAATAGCCAAGAATACATTATCAATAGGAAAATTGAAGAAATTTTGACCAAGACAATAGTTATCCATAAAAAAATATTGGATCATTTCATCTACCTAAAGTAATTTGGTCTTATAGGACAACATGGAAAATGATAACTAGTTTCACACCCTTTGAATTGGTCTATGGTAAGTCAATTGCCATGCCTGTGGAATTTGAGTGTAAGACACTCTAAACAACTATAGAACTAATTATTGATCTTATTGAAGTACAAAGAGAATGATTCCTACAGCTGAATGGCCTAGATGAATACCACAAATATTCTCTACATAGTATTGAGATCATCTAGCGATTATGAAAGAAATGACATGACAAATTCATCAAGGATAAACAATTTTTCATTGGTGATTGGGCTCTCCTATATGATTCCTGCTACACACCATGAAAGTTTTAAACAAGATGGTTGGGGCCTTATGAAAATATATCAGTATTTGATAATGGTGTTGTACAATTATCAACAATTGATCTTGTATGCTTCAAATTGTTGGTAAACGATCACTGACTTAAAATTTTATTATAAGCCACAAAGTAAGGAGGAGTTCCTACAAAAATTTGGTTTTGAAGAGCTCCAACTTCTCCTACAATTGAAGCATCTAGGTCTTCTACCTAGACTACATCCACTCTTTGACTCCATTCAAAGACCCATGATAATAACTCCACTTTGTATGTAAACTCATCCTCACTTCAACATTATAATATGAAGCATAGAGTTTTAATCAACACAATTTCCATGTCAGTAACATGCCTTTGTACATATATTTATTTCTTTTAATTTCATGGCTTAGTGTTACTTTGTACATAACTATTTTTGCTCACACTACCATGGTGAGACCCACACTCTATTTTAAGTTCACTTTTATTTATTATGCATGTATTGTGATTTTTTTTTCAACTTGTGTTATCATTATCATGACATGTCACATTTTGGAAAGGTTTAAATCATGAATTGATTTGACAACTTACTCATACAAACTAGTCCAAAAGAATGTCATTTATTAAAATAAAGGACATGTATAGGACATGTGAGTTAAAGGTTAATTATGAGATGTTATGCTCTAAAAATAACTACATTTTTTAGAAACCATTTTCTTTGTTTGCACTAGTCACTTCCAAGAAAACTCAAATAATTTTCTCTCCAAAATTTCAAAGCTTGTTTACCTGCAAATTTGTGCTTCTTTTTTATTTGGGTTTCTAGCTAAATTGGAAGAGAATTCAAGAATAGTAGAACAATAGCAATGGGGGGATATTTGATTCATCATGAACCAATAATTCATGACATTATTCTGCAAGATAATGCACGTCATCCTAATTTTGAGGATAGAGGATGGTTTCAATACTTCCTGAAGCTTACACCATGGGATTAGGATGTAGCATTTCAATTTTTGTAATTCTTTGCACAATGGTATTACCACAATGAAGGGACTTAAGGTGGAGTGCAATGAAGGTATAATTGGAGAAATTTCTAGTCTATAGGAAGGGGAAATGTTTGAAGAAGATTTGGATCCAAGATCGGAAAGGGACCAATTTACCCTCTATACAAATAGGCAGATGAAAATTGATAAAAAACAAGGCATAAGAAGATTATCTCTCCAAGAATCCTACAACCAGTATGCCCTTTATATTATGCAATATATCACTTATGAAGTTTGGTATCAATGGTTGCATGATATGCATTTCAAGCTTCTCAGTTTTCTTCATCATGATAATAGGCTAGTTAATCTCCCACATTTCCTATTCATCTAGTTGAAGGATTAGCTACAATACAAGAAGGTAAGCTTGATTCTATGTCTAATAAGTGTTTGATTAAGTTGATAGTAGAGAGGGCTTTAAGGAAAAACTCTATTTCTTGGGATGATTTTGTGTTGATGGATGAATATTCATCTAGGTTAGTAGAGCCTATAGGTCAAGGGGTAGGGAGAAGAGTTTCTATGACAACTAGAACTGTAAAAATTATAGAACAATTTGAACCCTCACACTCAAGTTCTACCAAAAACCCTAGGCCAGTTAAAAAGAAAAAGGTTGAGAAATCCCCATCTATTTCTACTTCTGACAACAGAAAGGAGAAATTTTCTCCTAATGAAAACCTCGTTACCCCTTAGTCTAATGTCAAAGCTAGATGTTCTATGAAGAAAAATAGGAAAGAGGTAGCCCAAGAATCAATAGAAGGAAGCATAAAACAATCAAGGAACTCAAAAGATGTAGAATGTTTTAACATCTCTTCCTCACCTCCTGGTAAGAGAAATCAAGCAATCGTGGTGAGCTTCTGAGCGCTAGATAAAACGTGGCACCACAAAGAAATATTTCCTTCTTCTCTCATAATAGCAGGCTAGTAGATATGGAGATACATATTTCATAAGACTACCTCACCACTCTTAACATAAGCATAAGACCATATAAAGAAAATGTGCTTAATTTTCTCAAAAGACAAGGTATCAAATATAGGTAATTCATGATTCAACTTGGAAATAATTCTTAGATTTCCACAAATAAATTCTCATCTTGTTAAATATCTCATTAAGATATTTTCACTTTTTAAAATGAAACTGTAACTTAAGTGTTATATATTTCAACAAAATACAAGTAACCCAATATACTATTTGGAAGGATCATCCTTATCATTAGCTAATAAGACATGCTTTTATCTCCACAAGTTATTCAATCCAAACCTTATACCTTTTTAAGGAATCTCAATACAAGAATCCCAAGAGTGCCTATTCTATCTAAACAACATCAATATCACCAAAACAACCTCATCATTCTTCAAAGAAAATAGGACCAACTAGAGATTTTATAGTAACTAATAAAAATATTCTAGATCATCTCTCAATGATTAAAAATTTAGATCAAAGTTTGTATGATAAATCTAAACATCCATAAAGTGCACAAAATGATAAAGATTATACAGTTTTCAAGCCTAACCATGCAAAAAAACTTAAAAATAAAAAGTCACATGAATTCTAAAAAGGCGCAGAGATGCCAAAGGTGAAATTTAATGAATAACCATTTTGGGACATTAATTGGACTACTCCCACTAATGATTACCAATTTCAAATATCATAATTCTTTTAATGTGAGACACCTAATTTTGACATGTCATGCAAATTTATTTAGGACATTAAATTACTTCTCCCCCTCATGAATACTAATTTCAAAAATCACATAATCTTTAAAAGATGTGATGGAACATTGAATTGTGACTTGTTCATCAAATCTAATTTTGGAACCATATTGTTCCCACTAACAAACATCATTACCCTTCTATCCGTTAACTACATGTTGCTAGATTTCAAGTGTCCCAATATTTCATGGTATATTGAGCTTCCATCAACTTCTTTGGCCATTGATGCATTCAAATCCTCTTTTTGACACACCCCTAGAAATTGTTCTTACAACCCTTGTCTTGGTTATTAAGCTTGCCATCACTGATACTCTTCAGAAAAAATGTATTAGAAAAGAACTTGATATTATTTCATTATACATGATAAAAAAAGATAATAATGTTATCTTCTAGCACAACATTGTTGCTACTAACAATGAAGTGTCAAGTTCACTTTATAAACAGTGTCATCATTTACATTCTCAAGCTTCTAGAACCACCACCATCTATGCCTACAAAATAAATGTAACCAAAATCCATAATGCTCATATTTAGAAGTTTGTGGATGAATTGCATAATCTATAAGAACCTTTCCCCTATCCTTACCATTTCATTTTCTCTAGCTCTCCTTAATCATCTACCTCCTCTATCAAGTTGTTGTTCTTGATACAAGTGGCTTCAACATGCCCAATCTTGTCATTCTAGGTACACTCATTATGTTATTCTCTTTTGTGGCCATAAATTGTGGTAACTATAAAAAAAACACTTCTTGTTCTCATCATCTCCTTGAATTTCCCTCCTATTAACATCTATGTCGCAATCACAATTTGGCCAACACATACTACCTTAAACCAAGTGATCACGGTGAACTTCTCTAGCTTTATAGCTAATAGAGAGAATGTGGCATCAAAAATCAATCTTTCCATCTTGCCCTATAAAAGACCTAGTCAATATATGGAAAGAAATACTTTAGAAGATGATCTCTTCCCTAAAACAAAAGACCGCTCACTAAAAAAGGACTGTGATTAATTCGCTCAAATGATATAGGTAGTTCATGGTTCAGCTTGAAAACACTTGTCAATTTTTTTGAGTAAGTTCTCAGCTTGTCAAAAATCTTATTACAGTATTTTCACTCCATAAAATGAAAATATAACTTAGGTGCTACATAGCTTAACAAAATACAAAGAACCCAATAAACTATGTTGGGAAATCACCCTTACATTAGCTTATGGCAATTACTTTAATATCTAAAAATTACTCAACTCAAACCCTTTATTAATCCCTGCCTATATATAGGCTTGGAGCTAATGTTATTTAGTAGACCCCAACTATTAATATTTTACAATTGCAAGCATCTAACATTCTAAAGTTTTTGAGATGATTTATTTTTCATTTCATGTACACTATTTTATAATTTCTTATTGGTTGTTAACAAATTTAGTAGGGTAACATTATTTTTTGAACTCAAAAAATTACCCAAAAAAAATGCAACTTCATTCTAGAAGCTTCCCCTTATTTCTAGACTATTTCCTTCCCCTCATTTCTAAACTATTTTCCTAGGATAGAACTCAATTGAACCCATCCATGGCAGCATAGTTTGCAAACCATTGGTTTCTCCTTATTAGCTCCTAGTTGGATTCATCATTTTGCCCAACTTGCATACAAAGATGAGATAACATCTGACCAATGTGATGAACAAAGACTGTAGGATTACTAAGAATAACTTTAAATTGTTCATATGCATCATGAAGAACACTATCACTCTTTGTGATATTCCCTTTCTAGTAGTTTACCCAAAATTGGGCTTAGCAGTTGTTTCATCTGAGGAGAATGAATTCTTAGGGTGGGGCATTTATTAACGTGGTGGAATTATTGCGTCTTCACCTTTGCTTCCTGATGGTTCCACCAATGCTACTAGATATGCTACTAAACACATATCCATTGTTGGTAGATTAAGAATGAACACTCATGGTTTATGGACAACCCTCTTACCACATAGCAAGAAACCCTCTTACCCAACACATCTCACCCAACATCAACTTCTTATTGTCATGTAGAGCCTAATCAAACTTGGAGGTTAACGTATCCCCACTTTGTTTGACGTGGTTTCCTTCTAGATTTTTTCTATAAACCTCCCCATAATGGGATCAAAGGGAAACGACCCTTGTAGGGTTCTGGGATAGATCTCCATGTGCACTCCCTACCATGATATAAGGTGGGGTCATGGGAAAACACCCTCCAACCCAAAAATGACTATGATTATAAAGGGCATCGGGAGCTATTTTCCTATAGGATGACATAATCTAGCCCCAATTTTGTTAGCAACAATTAACTTGTATAAAATGGCTTAGGGTTAGGGATTTTTTAATGCATGATGCTTTAGTAGCTTCTTGTAGCAAGATTGAGTTGCAAGGAATTTTGTAATAAATAGATAATAAGAATATTGGACTTTTTTGGTGGACATAGCCCAGGGATTGGGTGATTCATGTTAAATCTATGTGACTTGTGTTCTCTTCTGTGTGCTTTATTCTTTTCAGATATTGATTATATTTCCATGTAATTGTTATTTTTATTGTCTCTCTAAACCTAACACTCCAAGAAAACCTCACAATGAGGAGCCCCAACTAGAAACTCCATCCCAACTCATAGGGGAGGAATCCCCATGGGGCATATCATAAAAAATTTCATCTACTTGGCATCACCCTACCGAGAACCTCCATTGTGAAGAAAAGGCAGCCAAAGAAGCCAAATACTCATCATTATTGGTGTGCACTTCATGGAATGCACAAAACTTCAACTAAAATCACCTAATGGTTTAGTTCATCGTCTTTGGCCACTAGGGTCCTAATATACGCCTATTGGTGATCTTACCTAACCAAAAAAGTCCTTGGGCCCCACAAGCAATTAGAGTCAAATTTAGACAAGAGACGCAAAGCATCATAGTTCCTGCCATATGTGTCATGATTATAGTATTGTAGAGTGTGGCAATAAAGGTTTGAGATGGAGTAATAAACTTTTTAATTTGAAGGAATGCTAAATGTATTAGAAAAACATTCTTTATATCCTTTGATCTTTTAGAGGTTGAATCATCTTTAAACCATATTAGAATTAATTGTAATTGTACATAGAACTTAAGAACTAAAGACAGTGGAGAAACATAGACAATTACATTTTTCATTCATGTTTGTAGTTGAATGTGAGTAGATAAGTTATAGCTCTTACCAAGTGCAAAATTACTTCTTTGTGTCATTAGAATTTTAACATCAACACCTTTACAAAAAAGATTACAACAAGCTCTAAATTGGAAAAATCAAAAGTGTAAGAATTTTAGAACAAAATGGAATTCTTTAACTTCAAGAGTCTTGAGACTGGAAAGTGTCTTCATAAGCCCTCAAGAAATGTTGTTCAATTTCACTAAAAAAATCATGCATACATTACAAGGCAACACTTTTGTTGCATTATTGGTATTTCCATGAGAAGTCTTGAGATAATAAATAAAATTTCTAGAATATTAGTTTGAATGCAATTATAAAGTTGTCATAAATGTCTTGTAATGTGTTGTGAACAAATGGATCATTGAGATCTTGTGCAAGGTTAAACAATACCAACCAAAACCCTAACAAAAGCATAAGCATGTTATAACTAAATTCTACATATAGAAAAGATATCCACAATTTAAAGGTCTAGTATTAATTAAGTACTATTTTACTTGAGTGAAATCTTATGTTCACTGAGTAATAGCTAGAAGAACAAGTTGGAGGAGATGAAATCTAAGGCCAACTTCTGATGGAAATATGGAATGTTCAAGATGGTCAAAGACAAGAGTCAAAGTTTTTTGCATGATCAATGATTGGGAAAATTCAATAAGGATCTAATGATGGAAATTAAAGAAAGATAAGGAAGAGCATGAAGCTATGCAAAGTTCTATTTTCTATGTGGTTAAGTAAATTGAATCTTAGATTGATGATTTTGATTAAGCAACAATAGATGGAAGGATTTGGCAGGCCCTAAATGACTATTAAAAGAGAAGATCAAGACAATTTTTTGGTTATTGGTTGGATGTTGATGTTATTGTTCATGTTTTTGTGAATGCAAACTATTGAAGGAGGTGAAAGAAGATAGTTGAGCCAAGTGAACTAAGCAAAGTGAGGAAGGATAAAGAAGGATTAAATCAATTGGTCAAAAGTACATAGTGGAAATAATATCAAAGTGGAAGATCAGATAGAGACAAGAACATAAAGGATATCTAAACAAGTAAGGTAGTGTTATACCTAAACAAATAATTTTTACACAGTTACTTTTTAATCATTGTAGCATAAAATCTCATAGATAGTTGACCTAACAAGTCTTTGAAATCCTATACGATAACATCGATTAGTGGTGTCTATAAGTCCTTTAGAGCAGGACACTCTTTAGACAAGATCAAGGAGTGATAAGGTCTAGATGATCTTTTGGTGAAATCCTCTAACAAGGTCACATTAACAATGTGTTGTAACCTTTAACAAGGTTGGCTCCTAATAGAGCTCACTTTAGAAGAGTGAAAGCTTTGGGTTGTCAGTCCTAGGTGGATTTTCCCTTAGTAGGGTTTCCATGTTGTCAAATTTCTGAATGTTGTTATGTTGCAAGTTTTTTTACATGTTATTTTCATTTTACTGCAACACAGTACTAACTAAGTTTTTACTCAATAATAACTAAGTGGTATTATTTTCAGTCAGTTAAAACAAAATAGCTTTGAGTAAAGTGATTGAATGAGTTAATTGTGAAGTTGAATAAATACACCGAGTGAAAGTTTATGATGATGAATGTTATTTGGTACTTATTAAAGATTGAAAAGGGATTGTGGATAAATGATTCACCCCCCTCTCAATTATCTAACATAAGAGAGAATAGATGGTAAAGGAAAATGTTGAAAATGTTCAACATGATTTAGATAGGGTTCATGAAGATGAAGATATTATTCACATTGAAGATGATAATAGTAATGATGAATTTGGTATACATAATTTCATATTTCATTAGAAAAGAAGGGTTTTCCATGTTGTCTATGAATCCTTAGAAGTTGAGCATGGAGCTATGAATGATGAAACTATCTTTGTTTTTGGTGATGAGCGAGAAGAACATCTTGTAGCCATGAACGCCAATCCTGTCGACCTTGATGAAGATTACCCTGCAGTCAATGTGGACATTGTAGATTAAGTTGTTACACATGTTGTTAATGAAGAATTGGATACTTTGGTACAAGAAAATCATCAATTGGAGGTAGAAAATGTCCCTCAACCATCAAAAAATGATAATACAAAGAGATCAATAGTCTTATGGAATAGACATCTAGATGATGATCCTAGAAGGGATGAACCACAAGTTGATATGGGATCTAGGTGGATAGATATTGACAATCAAGGTTCAATGCCTCCTCCAAATCTCTCTACACCTTTAATGGCTTGTTTAAGTTTATACCAATATGTGTTGATGGAAAAAGCCACATGGAAAGAAGAAGAAAAAAAAGAAACTACAACATATTATTAATAATCAGTAACAAGAATTATTAGATAAAGAGGATGAGATCACCATATTGAAGGATAAGGTAACTCAAATTACTACTTTGATACCTGAGTTGCTTCAATGTAAGCCTCCAACAAAGGTATACAATCAATTCCTTCAAGTATAGATAATAAACTTCAAAATGACAATAATTGTTCAAGGTCTCAGTCCATCCTTACACACACCACATGAATTCTATCATTCTTTTCAACATTCTCCTGTCATAATCAAAAATGTTTTGTGTGAATTGTATTTACATAATCTAGCAGTTCTAGATGACAGGGTTTGGAATCCCTCAATGTAAGTAGGTGATATTTAGTTGAAGGCATTCATGTCTTGGATTCAAAATGAGATAAGTAGGGAGAATCAGGCCAGACCATATAGAGAAGAAGAAATGACCACACCTCTATTGTTAAGACATGAGGCCAAAGACCCTAAGAGCTACCATTATGAATGGCTAAAAGTAACATATAGTAAAACAAGAAAGGAAAATATTATACCTCTTAGAAAAGCTACTTATGTAGAGTAAGAACAATTTCAAGGAAGAGAGTTGCAGGAAGCTAAACAATCAATTATGTAGAGATAGATATGAATTCCTCATGATTTACAAGTGAGAGAACCACATTCACTCCAGAATTTTATTATGGCAAGTAGGTGTGCACTATGGTATATACTATTAGGAAGAGCAAGAAAGAGTTTTTGGATTCCACTTAGATTTCAACCTCCTCTTCTTATCCATCCACTCCTAGGTATCCATGAGGATGTGGATGAGCATGATATGGCAACATAAATTAGAATTTGGGAACAACTAAGGGAATATAAAGGATTCTATCAGGGCTACGCCAAAGGAGGATCATGATAGAGCACTGAATCAAATTTCAAAATGAGAGCTTGTGTCAGGAATCACCTACTTGTTGGAGGGCCAACAATACCTTAAGTTGGTTGGAATGATGGGACCATATATTAGTATTTATTCTTGATAAGTTTGTATGGTTATTTGGAGGTTTTTACCCTTAAGTTCAAAAGATTTTTTATCAATTATTCAATATAAACCTATAAGTATTGTGCTCTACTATGGTTTCCAAAGATACAATAGGGTTTTATAATTATAACACTATGGTTAGTACTTATGCTTGATAAATGAAATCATGTGTGTGTGTATTGATAGAAATGTTGCTTTCTTCCTTTAAAGCTTTCATGGGTACCTAGGTTCTTGTAGCCATATGTCTTGAGCAAAGATTAGTTGTCTGTACAATTAATGTTTTTCATAAATTATTGAAGTGGATATATATTTCAAAATTTTGTATGTGTACTAACCTATTGCAAGAATAAGTCAAAAAGGAACTAAGGATGCACAATTAAGAGAGTTATGACAAATTCATGCGGCAACAACATCCAAGCGGTTCAACAAAAGACTATGTCAATGCAGCTGTAAAATACTCATGTGCAAATCCATAGTCATGCCCTGTTACATTTGAGGAATACTTGCTTAGTAGGAAGAACATGACCTATGTTGATGTATTTTCATTTAAGTTCTGCTAAATCCTTGTTGTTGAAGGATACTATATTTAGGCAAGTTTGTTTCCCTTAGTTGTTTTAAATAAGTTGTTGTTCAAACTTGTTGGGAATTCAAAAGTTGATTGTAATTTATTACAACATTCAAACATATAGTTTGATATTTTCAGTTTGTACAATTTATGGTTCCAATATCAATAAAATGACATTGTCAACTTTCAACACTTTATCTTGAGTACTTGTTCATTTTCTCATCCAAGCAGGGCCCACTTGGTGAGTGAAATTAGTTAGTAGAATTAGTTTTCCATTGCTCTTAGAATAGATAGAACTTTGTTGCCACTGCAGCCACGCAGTAACAAAACTATTGGTTGTTCTTGCAACATAGGCAAACAAAGTAGTATCCTATTTTTATTTCAATTTCTACACACTAGATTAGCTATTCAATTCTGCATTTAAGTTCAACATTTCCATTTCCATAGATTAATAATGACAATTAGGATGATTTAGAGCATATACTTTGCATATACCATTTCAAGTATATGACCTTGGTTGATAAATTAAAATGAGTTCAATATGTTATTTGGTTATTTCTTAAGGATGTCCAATCCATAAACAATGGGTGAAAGCTCTAGTTCCCAAACCAATTAATTGAACAAATAAAAATTATGGAGTACGAAGCCCCTGTAAGCGAGGAACATAATCATTGTGAACTTTAACCTAAGAAGCATGATTTGAACCCCCCTACAAGGAAGAAACACTCTTGGACACCTTGGGTGACATTGTTTCCTAGGGTAGCAAACCAGAGGAGAAATCTTTCTTTTGTTAGAAAGCCAGAGTGTGTTTTCTGTTACGAACCACAATTGTTCAACTTGCAATTTTTTAGAGGTATCTAGGGCCTGAGAAGAAACAATCTTCTTTAGGGGAGATTTGGTCCTTGGAGTCGCCAGAGGGAAATCCTTAATCTTATGTCCACTAGATTGATAAAAGGAAACATTTATTAGGCAAATTCAAATACATTGCACATTGCCCACCAACTTGAAACTTAATTGTGTCATTGAGCTCCTAGGCCAAGTCAATTTCCACACAAACTCTTTTCTTAAGGTGAACATGGAAGAATCAATTTGGTTCCATACAAAAAACCCTACCTAGGGTTTGAGTAATATTTTTTAAAAAGGCCAACAAGTTAATGGAAGACTCAATAATTCTATCTAGACAAGTCTAGTGACTAGGGTTGAAAAACTAACAAGAATAGACAAACCAAGGACCATTTTTGAGAACATCCTCCACATGTGAAGGGTTCCCAAAACAAAAGAGGAAAAAATCTTTGATAAAATTTTGAATGCTATCTAAATACACTCCACGAGGGGTCCATGTCTTACCTACCCAATCCTATAAGATAGTTTCAAGAGGAACACATCCAACAAAATATTCAATTAAAATAAATTTGTCAAGCCATTCACTCTAGCTAGTAAAATCACATCTAGAATAACAATTCTTACCTTGTGAAATACTTTTGACACTTATGAAAACATTTTTTTTTTTTGAGAAAAGCCATGATCTCTTAATGCCAAAACTCCAACACCAACAACATAAACTACTAAGCTAAAACTTACCAAAACTATTGAAATATCCTATAAAATCCTACATTTAATATGATTTGAAACCCTAGAAGACAACCTAATAGAAAGTGGTCATCGACTAGGAGAACAACATTCCTGACATTATGATCATGTTTTATTCCACGTTGAAAATATAGTTATTTTATTTCATCATAACTCACACTATCTGTCATATTTTAGACTCCTGGTTTTGTTATTTAACAAGAGACGCATTGAGTCAAAGTTCCTACCAATAGTTAGCAAAGAAGGAAATTAAAGAGTAAAATATATGAAGAGAGAGTTAAAAGAGATATATTCATCATAATAGTTAGAAAAGAAGGAAAATGGAGATTTATATATATGAAGACAGATTGAAAAGAGAGATAATGATAATAGAGATTTATAAATAGAAAAGAAGGATACAAAGGATATGAAGAGATTTAAAAGAGAGAGAATGACATGTTATTATAAGGACACTAAATAGAGATAGTTGGAAGAGAATTTTGAAAAAAAAAGATTAAGGATTATGTTATTTTAAGAAATATTTAAATAACAATTATAAAATTGAGTTAAATCAATGAAGTATTTGTTTCTACCTTTCCCAATATAAATTCAAATATAAAATTTTTAAAAATAAATTGTTGACTACTTGATCCAAACCAACAAAAGAGTTAGTAAGTTTGAAGAACAATATTAGTTTTACAAATTTTTAAATGCAAAAAAGAATTAAAACAAGATTGGAAAAAATAGCCAATTAAACATAGTGTGGAAAAAGTTA
Organism: Cupressus sempervirens; assembly: GCA_028749045.1. Lineage (NCBI taxonomy): Eukaryota > Viridiplantae > Streptophyta > Pinopsida > Cupressales > Cupressaceae > Cupressus > Cupressus sempervirens. The sequence goes on along the minus strand of CM053792.1, from coordinate 171,707,260 downwards.
GCATTTTACGATTGACAAAAGTAAGGGACATATTTAAAATAGAAAATATAAAACATTAAAAACTAAGTTTAAAAAATTTTTGTAACAAAATTTATATATATTTTTAGTAAGAATTTATCAAATAATTATATTACTAAAAATATATAGTTTTAGTAAGGGACAAATTTTAATTTAATTATAATTTGGAATTAAAAAATAATTTTAAAATTAGAATAAAATAATTTTAAATTATTGTGAAGAAAAAATTAAATAAATGTATTTTAAAATGATATGATAATTAGTTTTTAAGTAAGATTTTAAATAAACTTAAACTTATAAGATGTTAAAAATAAGATATTGATATATTTAGAATATAAATGGTAAGAAAAATGATTTAATTATTATTAGTTCCTGTCATGGCAGGAAACTTATGCATTCGTTAAAAGCGAATGATCTTATTAGTTTGTCCAATCAAGAGCTTTTATTTATTTTTATCCATTTTTCACTATAGACATATCTTTTTCTTGACATTTTTGCAAATTTAGTAAAGCTTATTTTCATACAATTTGATTGGTCTATGTGTGCTACAGTCATGAGTTTGAAAGTTTTTCATTATTGTTTTGTGCACACAAAATAATTTTTTATTTTTATCTTTTTCCAAACTTTAGATATCAATACTAATAATAACAATACCAATAATAATCATAATCATAATAATAATAAAAATGAAACATATTGTCAAATATTTATAGATTGTGGTTACAATTGTATTTCATTTGTAAAAAATCAACAGAAACAAACAAAACAAGACAACATGATAAGCAATTACAAAGATGACATTTCCTGTTGTTTATTATTGTTGTGGTTACAGTTGTATTCCATTTCTAAGAAATCAACACAAACAAACAAAACAATACGACATGATAAACAATTAGAGAGATGACATATCTTGTCGTTTACTATTGTTGTGTTGCATAAGTTTCCTTGGAAATGATGTTAGGGGATATTTTTCTTTATAGTTGTGGCTTATAAATTATTTTTAGGTCAACATTTGTCCTGTAAGCATTGATTATGGATGTCAGAGAATATATTTCTTTATAGTTGTGGCTTATAAATGATTTTTTAGTCAACATTTGTCCTGTGTGAACATTGATTATGGAATCTAGAATTGTTATTTTCTTATTTATAGCATTGGTTGATTACTTTTAATTCACATTTCTAAAGGCTTGGCTTTAGTCTCTTCCTACTGGAGTACAAGGTATGTCAGAGATTTCTCTATTCTTTTTATTTGAGATTATATTGTGTTCTAGTTGTATTATTTTTTGTGATCATCATATTTACATGGAATCTTGTCCAAATCTATTGTTTAGACCATATTGTGTTGTAGTTGTATTATTTTTTGTGATCATCATATTTATATGAAATCTATCTATGGAAGCTTGTCCAGGTCTATTGTTTAGAATCGATTTTGTTGTAAAAGAATTGAGTTTTTTGTTTGAAAATTTGAGATCCATTGGTCAAAATTTGAGATCTATGATCTATTGTGTAAAATCAAATTTGTTGTAAAGAATTGAGTTTTTTTTCTGAAGATCTATGCAGATATTTTAGATCACAATAATTTTGTGCACAGATAAAATTTTGAATAATATAATATGCTTGATAGATGGCTTTTGATTGTTGTGGAAAACTATATTGAAAATTTGAGTGCAGTATGTTATTAGGGTTTTGATGTTTGGTGGTGTTTTTGTAACTTTTTTGTGTTTGTAGAAAAAGCCTTGAAGCTTTTGAAATATATGAGCTTGGCTACTATAGAATGAACCTTGGTAACCTTAATATGCATATTCCCAATAATTTCTATAATTTAATCCACCAAATGGTTCAGGAGTTTACCAAAACACAATCAAACATGGATCTTGTCAAATTGTTGGGGAAAGTCCCCTAAGAAAGGGTGTATAGCCAAACTCAATGAACTAATATAGCATCACTAGTAGTTTATTGTGATTCCATTATGTTTGTGATTGTTGCTCGTGGAACATTATGGCTCATGACTATTTGTCATTAGAAAGATCTCCAAGTTTTATGGAAATAAGGTTTGAATGAAAAAATAATATCATTTTCTAGAGGATACAAAAGTTATACAGTAACAGACTTGTGGAGTTTTTTTTGAAGTATTAGTTTCTATTTTGATTGAAATAACAGATTTTGAAATAAAAGGTGATAATAATATGTCATATTATTTAATATATTATTATTGTGATTTATCATTAAGATTGTCCAAGGTTTTATTAAACTCATATTGTTCAAGATTTTATTAAACTCATATATTGTGCTATTGAAATACTTATAAAAAAATGAATGCTTTAGAGTTATATTTGATGACATGACAATTGTATCAAAAGAAGCAAGCTATGACAATAGGAAAAAAGAATCGTATGCTGACTTGGAAATAGTTGGATTCTACAATAAAATGGTTTAAATACAAGATAATTTTGTATTTTTTGTCAGTATTTTGTATTTCCTCTGATTATATCATTTCTCAATTATCAATCTTGCAATCAACATATTGATATATCTGTCCTTATCACATTATTCATCATCCACTAAATTTAAGAAAAAGACTTGATGTGAACTGATGCCCACATTCTCCTCATTATGTGGAGGAGCTTCCATGATTTAATTCCTTGTAAGGTCACATTTTATTGGTGTTTCGAGAGGGGACAAAAATAGTGATGTAAAAGGCCCAACAAGAGACCTTGAAATAGCATTCACATAATAGTGACAATTTGTGCTAGTGAAACTTATATATTATTATTATTATATATTTGTGTTTTGTGTTTGATTCTACATTCCACTACTTCATAAGGATATGGATGACCCATCACAATTAGTGTAGTTAAATCAGTTGCATATGATTGGTCAAGAACCAAGCTATGACAATAGGAAATGATAATATATTGACTTGAGAATAGTTGGATTCTACATTCCACTACTTAGTACAACAAACAAGATCAAAATCAATGGTTGTTAATACATAATGAATAGAAGAGTACTGTGCCTTAAATTTGACCTATAATGAGGTTCAAATTTAAAAGTAAGGTTTATGCAATTGAAAACCTTATAGGTTGCATATTCACTCCTTCCCAACAAGTTCGATCTTCTTCCTCCTCCAACATTTTCTTGTAAGTTCATAACTCTTTTTGCTTTTAAAGTAAGCATCCTTATTTATTTTTTTGGCTGACAGTTTCAAAAAGCTTGAAGTATAGATTGAGTGGAGGTTCTTTACTTTCGAGTTGTTTAATGGAGAATTTGTAGGGTTCGAATTTAGTTTTGGTTATAAATTTTTTGCATCAATAATTTGTACATAATTTTAGGTGTGTAAGACTTTGAGGGTTTTTTAAGTGGAGATAGGGTTGAGATGTATAAGGCTTTGAGGGTTTGTTGAGTGGAGATTTGTAGAGTTTCTTTAGTTTGGTGTTGTATGCATTCATGTTAATTTGTATGTGTGTGAGAGAAATAGTTTGACTTGCAAAATACATTTTAGTTTTACTTCATGATGGTATAATTTAATTGAGTGCAGTTGTTAGTGTTGTTTAAGTAATTTAATTGAGACATAGTCTGACTGCTTCTTGTCTGTCTTTCTACCATTGGTATCTGTTATGTTTTTGCCACTATTTCATATCTTGTTCATTACAACCACTCACTTGGTTTATGATTTTTTTCTTAGTTCAGAAGCATGAATTTAGGCTTATGCGGACAAGCAAGGCTCATATTCAAAATTTTCGTATAATGATGAAAAAGTTGAAGTCATAAATTCAACAATATTGAGCCATATGAAGTTTGTTGATATATAAGGCGTGAAATCAATGAACTGGTCTCAGATGATTAGTACTGTCAGAGATGAGATCAACACTGAATGAGACTTGAATACAATAATATTCATGCGGTATGTTGTCAAAGAATGAAGATTTTGGATTAGAAATAGTTTACCCATGGTTAATATATCCAGTCGTATTGATGATCATACAGAACAGTCTGCAGCCTGGACATATTAGGAAGCTTAAGATTGTCATCTAATCATGCAGGTTGCTGTAAAAATGAAAAATCTAGTTTCCATAAAAAAAAAGATGTAAATCCACCTTAAGAGAGGGCTATTTTTCCCAAATAGATCCAGGCCTCGTCCAAAATAGAAAGTACCTCATGAGAGTGAAAATGATACTCCCTTGTTGACAAACAAGTAACAACTTGTCCTGAAAGTGCAATTTGTAAAATTGATCATAATAAATAACCGTGTTTACTCATTTAGAGAGAGCACAAATCTAGAAATAACAGGGCACATATGTGGCTTCAGAACACAACTGAAAAGGAACCTCTAATAAGGACCCGTTAATATAGGAACATGTTATGGCTTCAGAACACAACTCAAAAGAAACCTTTAATTAGGAGCCTTTAATATAGGAAACTGTTGATCATTTTTTGAGAATTAGAAGAGTAAAAGGAAGTGGAAAGGGAAGAATTAGTCACCCAAAGAATTTTTTTCCTCCAATCAATTATTGCAATAGTTTAATGCTACTTTTTTGGTCTATGGGTAAAGGATGAAAAACACAAACTCTCCGGCCTGCTTCAAGTATGAGCTACTTTATATTACCAATCACAAAAATCCATAGGAAAGAAGTCCTGCTGAAGCCTCTCAGTTGAGAAGATGCACCCTAGATTCTTAGTAAAATTAATTTCCTTGATAATGGTATCCTGCCCTTTTCTAGGACTTATACTGAAATGACTAAACAATTGACTATCATTTTGGCCAACAAAAATCAGATACATGTTTTGAAGAGTATTTCAGCATCTTACTTGATTTGTATGGAATCTTATTGAGCAAAAAGTGGCATCTTAACAGTTTAGGCATGATCCTTTGATTGGTATTATAGATTCAGTCTCATGATTCATGAAAGATATGTTCAACATCAAGTTTATCAGAGCAATGGGAATGCTATAGTTCTTTTCAACCTTAGGCATGGATAGTCAAGTTTGGTCATCCCACCTGATACCAACTTTTGCATTTGTTTCGTTGATGTTCCCTTCTGATGTTTTCCTTTTCCAGTGTGCTATTTTAAGCCCATTTATATTTTTCTTGTCACATTGATTTGCTGAGGATATTGGCACGTTTCAAAATACTAAAAGAAAATGGATTTCACTTCTTTTGATTTTATAATTTAGTTTAGGAAGAAGGGGGCAAAGCAGCAGAGTGGAGGAAGGAATGCCGAAGGCTAGAGGAACTTATAGAACAAAGACTCAACTGTTAGCCATTTCAACCGAAGTCTATAATAGCGAGAATCACAAGTTAAAACATAGGACCTGGAAGTATCATTTTCATTCCTATATAGAGCAGTCATTTGTATGATTCAGATATACAAAACGTTCTTAAACTGTATCTGAAAGATTAAAAAACAATCTTTGGTCTTGTATTAGCAATTATAAAGCAGCAAGATTCACATTTTTTATCTTCAATGCATCATTACTTCACCTTAGCAAGTGGCTAGCATTAAAGGATCATAATAATATAGATATAATAAAAACCTATATAAAAAAAAATTGATTGATTGATTGAAACAGGGTGAATTAGATAAAATGAAGAAATATTGAATATCATGACAAGTACTCATCATCCATCAGCCAAAATTCATTCACTTGGAGTTTCTATCCCAAGCAGTTCAATAGGAAAATTGAAAAATTACCATGAATTCTATGTTTAAAGCAAAAGCAAGAATCTAATGAGTAAAAGTTTGTCAAGCTGTCAACTCTCCCTTATCTTGGAGGGATAACTATTATCTTTTAGAATTTATGACTCGGAATGATTCAATTGGATAATGCTCTCATGATTTTAAAGCGACTTGGGTAGAAGTAGCTACATTTTTTCTACATAATTCCATTTTGATAAGGACTCCACCGCATTATAAATCTTGATATGTCCTCTATCCAAAGAATCAAATCTGAAATCTAAAGATTTAATAAAAAAACATAATGGTATCCAGCCTAGCAGGTTGCTGTGGGATTGTGTAGTAGGGGCTTCAGTAGCCCTATCTACGTAACATGCCAACGAAGGCATGCATGCAGAGTGGTGTGTGCAGAGGTGCCTTAGAATAGTAGGGGGGCGGTGGAAACCCTACTATTCTAAAGGAGCTAGAGGTTCCAGAAAAAAGGAGTGGTGGAAGGAATGTGTTGAGATCGGAAAGAACACCTTTAATCTTCTCAAACCGTGGGCAGTTGCCGTTGGTATTGAGGTTATTTTCCTTATGTATCCTCCATAAAGACAAAAAAAAATTGTCTTTGCGTCTGCATGAATCCAGAATAAAATATCAAGGAAACATGCCTTGCTCCAGATTGTCAATGGATCCATCCACAACTCATCACTCAACCAATTCTTCATAGATAAATCTTCCACTGTGGAAGAAAGCAATCCAAAGAGAGGAAACATATCACCCAATTTGATCTTCTCAAACTAAAAGAACTTTATTCTTGAACATTGCTGACTCTACATTGGACAGGAGTGAATGATATGCATTCCTTTGTTATTAGTCTGTGTAAGAGGCCTCTTATTACAAAGGTGAATACATTTGATTTTCTCCTTGCTGAGGACATGGAGTTCCTTCTCCGCTTGGTGTGTCAAAGTGATGTTGGGATTGCTCCCCTTCTATGCCATGCTTTAAGTTGTATTGATCTTTTGCCTCTTTTAGGATCCTTGAAAGTATTGTCGTCAGATCTTATGCTGGATTGCTTTGATCTCTACCTAACATTTTTGTTATTTGACTCTGGACGTCTAACATATATTGATGGATCTCTTTGCCTAGTTTCAGAGCACCTTAATAGGCACAAGCTGGTAGCACACTAGTAACAGAAACACCATCAGGATTCAAGCTTCAAGAATTCCAGAGAGTAATGATAGTAGCCATCTCAACTAACACAATTTGTTAGTATTAACAAATTACAGCTATTTAGTATTACATAATCTGATCAAATGGATTACCATGTTTCTCTTCCAATTATTATTATGCTTTTACTAATCATACTCTTCTCAAATTCATCTCTGTTAGAGATTGTTTTAGTCATTAATATTTACAAATGAGCTAAATTTGTCATTTCTTCCCAGTTCATCAATCTTACAATAAGCACATTGATATGTCTATCCTTATCACATTATTCATCATCCACTAAATTTAAGAAAAAGACACGATGTGAACTGATGCCCACATTCTCCTCATTATGTGGAGGACCTTCCATGATTTAGTTCCTTGTAAGGTCACGTTTTATTGGTGTTTGGAGAGGGGACAAAAATAGTGTTGCAAAAGGTCCGACAAGAGACCTTAAAATAGCACTCACTCAAGAGTGGCAATTTGTGGTAGTGAAACTTATATATTATTATTATATATTTGTGTTTTGTTGTATTTAAATTGCACTACGTTAAATATATTAAGGATTTGTCCTACATTTTATATTTATCATTTATTATTATAGATTATATTTGCATCTTTGGACTTTTTAAGACCTTTCTACTATTTGTTATTACACAACCAAGTACATGTTTATATTTAAATATTTTATAATGTATCTAATGTCATTTATGTATCTTCAAACCATTGAGGAATACTAGAATGTGAAAAAGAGCATCTAGGAAACAAAGCCTTAATGAGAATATATTGCATTGTCTACATGTGACATCTTTGTTGTTTGGACAAAGGACAAAAATAGTGATGTAAAAGGCCCCACAAGAGACCTTGAAATAGCACTCACAGAAGAGTGGCAATTGTGATAGTGTAACTTAGATTATATTTGCTTGTTTGGAATTTTTAAGACCTTAAGTAAATTAAGTTTTCCTATTTTCCATCATTAGAATATCTCATTGGTAAAAGAGAATATTTGATTTATTTATAAATACAAACTTTTACCAAATTTCTTTAAAAAAAATAATAATGAAATTTCAATGTTAATTATTGTTTTTTTAAAAGTAAAGCTACAAGCCCATATTTTCATGTACTGCATCTTGAATGTTAATTGGTTGCTATAATAAATAACAAATAATAAAATAACACAAAACTAAATAGTATTATTGTGCATCTTGTTGATTTTTCTTTTCAATCAGGAAAACTTGTGCTATAGACAATACTTGCAACATGTGTTTCAAAATCCTTAGCAATTACTTTCTCTACTGGGAGAATTATACTAGTGACTAATATAACTAGCTTTAGAAATTTAAAGGACTATAGAATCTGACAATTGGAAAGTTGATAACAGACTTTACAACTTGAAAATGGATAAGCAAGTATGTATTCCAAGGCTGCAGTGGGACTGTCCCATTATAGGACCAATTGAATCAACCACAATGTGACATGTCTTCATATTTGACTACTCATGTGTCGAGCAATCTCTAAGGACACTAATAGGTGAGGAATTTCTAAAAAATGCTTCAGCAAAAAATTTCTATGCTGATATTGTTTCACGATTCTTGTCGAATTGTATGGACTTCATACAAGAAGCAACAATCATTGAGAAATTAGCAAATTCTTATGTACGAGAGTACTTTGTGCCACCGACAGGATACCATGAAGCAATTTGTGCATATCGAGGAATTCCACATGCATCTATTGCTGGCAGCCTCTTTTCCCATAAAGTAGTTGAAGAGTGTGAGCTTGCATCATGCATTTATAGTGCTATGCATCTAGCTATTACTAATGAATGTGATCTTGTTCTAGTTCATGCGTTAAATGCACACGCTGCTCATTTGGGTGAACGTCTTGTGACAAGAGTGACAAATTTGTACAATGCATTCATGTCTTTGTACACAAATCTACCCAAGGAAACCAATGTTCCATGTGAATAAAAGCATCCAAGTGACAAACAACTCCCAATTGTTCAGCAAATTTGACTGCTCCAACTACAGATTTGACAGCTCCAACTCCTTCAACTGCAAGCTCTTCATGAACTATTTGATTGTCCAATAGTACTATAAATTGACTTCTGCTCATAAATTGGAAGTACTAATGTTAAAGTTCAATTATCACATCGTCCTTGTCCTATGGTTACATGTATGTATGAAGTGTGAAAAATAGCACAAAGACTATTGTGCTTTGCCTATTGTTATATGTATCTACAAAATATGGAGAATACTACAGAGACTAGGTGCTTTATTTAAGCACTTTATGCTATGAATGAACAAGTATGTACAAGTAATGTGAATATGATATCCATATATGAATAAAAAGATTATTAAAGTAATGTATCTTCTAGCTTTGTTATGAATATAATTAGTTGCAAATTTATGATAGTATAATTACTATAAAGAACTTTAGAACTTGAATACTAATTATACTATTAAGATGCAATGAATAGTGGAATGTATTAATGCAAAATTAAACATTGTAATTGATAGTCATCCATTGCACATTTATTGAATAGTATGCTATTGACATGCAATGATAGTGGAATCCATTGATGCGAAATTAAACATTGTAATTGATAGTCATCCATTGCACATTTATTGAATAGTATGTATGGAATTAGTTATATTAATGATGTTTGTATGATTATTGCCATAAAAAGTATATCGAAGAAAGAATGACACTAAGTGCAAGATATATCTTAGAACTAACTAATGCTCAGTAAATTCTAAGAAATGTTCCTCGTTGCAAACAAGTTTTTCATCTCCACACTAATACATTAGGTAATGTTTTGCGACATCAATGTGTATTTGGCATTTTTTTTTGTTTTATATCTCGACGACGTCGCAATTGCGACAGTAATGTCACAATTGCGACATCGTCGGGATATAAGACAAAAAAAAAAGGGTGTGTTGCTCACATTGTTTGCACCCAATGAATCAGATCTCCCAACAGAGCAGAAAAATACATTCGAGCACAGCGAATCAGCAAATCTGCCCCCGATCGAGCACAGAGCACTGCAATTATTTGGAGTAAATTTTGAATCTAAAGACTACATGAATTGTATGCAAGACGAAGGAAACAAACAAATATTCATTGGACTTCAGGTCTAAGGTAAAATATCTCATTCTCTGAGACATCCTCCTCTTGAAGATGAAGGAAAGAAACAAATCTTGATTGGACTCCAGGTTTGATGTGAAGAGGTAAAATATCTCTTTCTCTGAGACATCCTCCTCTTTGATCTCGCCTTATTCGATTCATTATCTGGTCGATATAACGTTTAAATAGAACAGATTTTGCGAAATCTTTCAATGGTACAAGGTGTTGTAGTGGACAGTTAGTTTGAGTATTATTTTTGGGGCTAGATGTGAACGCGAATATGAATTTTTGATTTTTTGATTTGGTCCATACCCCCACCATAACGCTCAGTTTCATATCCCGGAATGGCTTAGTCCTCGGAACTTGGTGTTGAGATAATGGGTGTTGCACACATTGCATAATATTGTTATTTTATTATTTTATTTTATTATGTAATGTTGTACTTAGATGGACGTGCAACATGTAAAGATTCTCATGGAATATTCTTGATGAGTTGTATTGTAACACTGTGAAAATATTTCATGTAATTATTTAATATTGGGGAAAAGAATTAAATGCCCAATATTAAATGTGGGGTCAGTGGGTTAGGTAGCACATGGTTTTAGCACATGATTTATGTAATACCACTTGGTGGTTTTGTGGGACTTGCTACTATATAAGCAGCCACAAGGGTAGTTGTTGTATAGAGAGAGAGGAAGAGTGACAAGGAGAAGACAAAAGGCAAGAGTCAAGCGGGACAAGGCTTGACAGGTTAGCCAAGGGAGCATTTGTGAAGGTTGAAAGCATGGCATGGGATGTGTGGATTCATGCTTGTTCACATAGTTTGCTCGGTTGTGGCTATGGCCATGAAGGCTTCCATGGTTATATGGCAATGGTATTTTTGCTGAATAATACATGATGATGGATGCTTTTGGAGGCTGGGTTTTTCCCTCAATGAGGGTTTCCCAGGGCATATCTTGTGTCACAATTTTGTGGGTATGTTTTCTATTCTCTTGCATGTGGATTTTAATTCCGTATTTATTTTAGATCTACTATGGGTTATGTGGAAATGGTTATATTCTTTATTGCCAAGTTTCCTTACAAGTGGTATCAGAGCTATGGTTTTATTATTGTAACCCTAGATTGAATCCATGGGAATGCATGAGAGGATAAAAGAAAAGGGCAAGATATATGAATAATTTATTGCAGATCTGAGGGTTTTGGATTTGCTATTATGATGAGATGTTAAAATATTTGGGCATGTGAAATTGTTGGACAAAAAAGATTTTTCGGATGTTTCATTTAAATGAGGGTTTTGGGGGGTAACTTACAAAAATGACCTCCTGGGTAAAAACAGATCTCACCATTGGATCCGGGTCAACATTTTCATAAATTTTGATATATAATATGCCCTAGTTTGGCCATGTTCAGAGGAAATGAAAGAGTTTTTTAGTTTCAGCCCATGATGGCTGTCAAATTTAATCCCGTCGAAATTTTCGTCACTGAAAAATAAAAAATGAAAAATCGTACTGAAAATGGTAAAAAGATTGTCTTAGTAAAATGACCATAACTTTCTCTCAGAATATCGAATTTCAGAGTTCTTACAGGTGTTGGAAAGCTAGTTCAGAGCACTACAACATGGTGTAGGTTTTCTTTTATGATTTTAAAATTTTGTCAGGTTTTGAGAGCCCTAAAGTCAGATGTTATTTATTTTGAGCACGGATTAGGACATAACTTGGGCATACGGAGTCGGATTTTGGACTTCAAGTAGTCAACGGAAAGCTCTTGGAGAGCTTTACATATTGGTTCAGATTTGGTGCAAGTTTGGCATGATTTATTTATTGATATATTGATCTAAACATTTTATAGGTATATTTTGACTATGGTAACATTGTGAGTTTATGACATTGGAGATTTAAGTTTTGATGTCATTGTATACTCAGTTCATATTCAGATTGGTCTCATGACGATATGGTTATCAGTGTTTGGTTTGGATATGCATGATGACTTGTTGGGTCTACAAGTTGTGCAGTGTTGTAAGCGGTCTATACTTACAGGTTGCATTTATAGCTTGGTTATGGGTTGTCTTTGCCCATTGATCTTTCATTATTGATGCATATTCAGATTGGTGGCATGGATTTGGGTTGTCTATGCCCTGAGTCACATGATTTGCTGATTTTATTCTTCATGTAGAAGGGATGAGATGTTGTTACCAGGTACAATCATGGTGGAGGATTGTGGTTGACTATTTTATGCTGGCAGGTTAGACACTTTGAGAGCCAAATGCTCAGTTCATGGATGTGATCATGGTGTCATAGATTTTGGCATGACATAATTGGTTATACAGGTACATCCTTGATGTTCATTAGCTTAGATTTCTGATTCAGTTATGGTGGTATATCTTCTTGGTTGAGGATCATGGTTATTTGATTTCTTTTGAGGAGCTCATGATGTGCACTTTGAGTTCTTTGATGGTTTGATGCCTTGGTTGATTCTCATGGTTAGAAGATGGTTTTTCATCATTATGTCATGGATAGCTTGGATACACGGTTTAGTGGGAGCTTGTGACAGTGATGGGGTGACAATGCAAGATTAGTTCCTGGTTTGGTTTGGATCTTCAAGTAGGAGATGGATTTTATGATGCCATAGGTGGCTTGGTACCACGGTTGAGTGGGAGTTTTTTGGCATTGATATATTTATTGAGTGTTTGCAAATGTTGGAGGTTTGTCTTAGATCCTATTGCTGCAGAAGCGTCTTTGACATTTGCATGGTGCACTTGTTATCTTCATGGTGTTTGAAGATAGTTAGATCTTGAAGACTCATGGAGTTCTTGGTTATCTTCATGGTATGTGGAGATGGTTCTTCCTAGTATGTGGAGATGGTTTTCTTCATGGTGTATGGAGATGGTTGCATCTTGAGGACTCACAGGGTTCTTGGCAAAGGTGTGGTTTATGCTTTTATTTGGCATGTTATCCTTGGTATGAGGATGGTTTCATTATTATGTCATGGTATACTCTTGATACGCGTTTAGAGTTGTGACATGTTATGGTGTGTTCATGTGGAGCATGTTATCTCTTTAGTTGAGATGGTAAGATCATGTTGTCATGTTTATGTTCCTGAGGCCATGGTTGGAACTTTGACATTGATCTTGGTTTAGTTTCTTGGTATTGAGTACACTGATCATAAGCTGGATACTTCATGATATTGCTATGTTGCATTTGGAGTTGGCATGAATTGATTGGTTATAGGTGCTCATGGATACTTAGAGACGGTGGTGACGTTGATTTCTCTTGGAATAGAGAAGTATTTGTTGGGACGGTTGATGGTTTCAGCAGGAAGTCCGAGGGGCAGTCACCTGATATGGACTTGAGAGGAGATTTTTCTTAGATGAGTCTTGGTTGGAGACTTGGGTATCTTGATGAACATTCTCATTCCCCACTCTTGGTCTACTCGGCGGTTTGCTACTTGAGAGGTATAGCCCATTATTTTCTCTCAGTTGCATTATATTTATGCTTATCTTTCATGGATATGGATCTTGAGCTATGGTACATGAGTTAGTTCTGGAGAGTTCATTTGAGAGATGGTTTAGCATTGGTTATCTCCATGTGCATATGTTGTTATGCTGGTTGAGTTTGGGAGATGGTTTTATATTGGGCATTTTTCTTGGATTAGGAATGGTTATTCCTTGGTTTAGGAATGGTTTTATTGAATTTGATCTTCTTGTGAGAGGCTTACATCCATGATTAGCTATATGGTATGCTTTGGGTGTTGTTGAGGCTTCTTGTTGGGGTTTTATGGAGGAGATCATACTTGCACAGTTTACATCTAGAGGTGTGTGTAGAAGGACATGATACAGGTTATGATTTGCATGGTTTCTCTGGTCTTGGTTATCTTCCTGGATGTTCAGTTTTGACTACATTGGATTTTAGATTGGTTAGAGATTTTGATCACTGGTTTGTGCTCATGCATGTCATGTTGGAGATGACATGGTTATTCCATTATTTCTTTCCTTTGTTGGTTGTGGAGAACTTGGGAGAGCATTGGAGATTTGTTACGAGAGTTGTTCTTGCAGGATATTAGTCTATGTATTGTGGATGTCCTTGATACTACATGGATTCACTTCTTTGAGATGTGTTGAGTGGATTGGTTATAGATTTGACATTATCTTTTGTAGTGGGAGCTTCTTGGTATATATGTGGCAGATATTGCTCTTGAGGCTTGTGATTGCAGGTTATAGATTGGATATGTCAGTGATATGAGATTCACTTGTTATACCTTTGAGGTATGGATAATTGGATGGGTTTGGCACTTTGTTGTGGGTGCTATTTCAGCTATGGATATTTTGACAACTACGGATACATGTGATTACCTTTGGATCAGGTTATTTGTGCTTGGAATTTCAGTTGGTACAGGATTTTATGATCTTCTAATGTGACAAGTTGGGTGGTTTTCTCTTTGAATGGCTTCTATGTATGTCCAGTGGGAGTGGCATAATAGGAGGTGAGACCATTCATGTTTGAGATGCTAGATACTTTGATTTTGTTGCGGGTACCAGGTTGGAGCACTTGGTGTATTTTGATCCATGATGGTGGATGTGCTGGGAAGGATTGTTCCCTTGTTCATTTATGTGGCTACGGATTGACCCTATGCAATGTATACAACAAGTGGGAGATTGTTGAGATAATGGGTGTTGCACACATTGCATAATATTGTTATTTTATTATTTTATTTTATTATGTAATGTTGTACTTAGATGGACGTGCAACATGTAAAGATTCCCATGGAATATTCTTGATGAGTTGTATTGTAACATTGTGAAAATATTTCATGTAATTATTTAATATTGGGGAAAAGAATTAAATGCCCAATATTAAATGTGGGGTCAGTGGGTTAGGTAGCACATGGTTTTAGCACATGGTTTATGTAATACCACTTGGTGGTTTTGTGGGACTTGCTACTATATAAGCAGCCACAAGGGTAGTTGTTGTATAGAGAGAGAGGAAGAGTGACAAGGAGAAGACAAAAGGCAAGAGTCAAGCGGGACAAGGCTTGACAGGTTAGCCAAGGGAGCATTTGTGAAGGTTGAAAGCATGGCATGGGATGTGTGGATTCATGCTTGTTCACATAGTTTTCTTGGTTGTGGCTATGGCCATGAAGGCTTCCATGGTTATATGGCAATGGTATTTTTGCTGAATAATACATGATGATGGATGCTTTTGGAGGCTGGGTTTTTCCCTCAATGAGGGTTTCCCAGGGTATATCTTGTGTCACAATTTTGTGGGTATGTTTTATATTCTCTTGCATGTGGATTTTAATTCCGTATTTATTTTAGATCTACTATGGGTTATGTGGAAACGGTTATATTCTTTATTGCCAAGTTTCCTTACACTTGGCCCATTCTTGAATAGCCGCGTCTAAAGAGGAAATGGATATCTATGAGATGGAAATGGAGTTTATTGGCTGGCTGGTTAGATACCGAAAAAAGCCAGCCGCCCTGATGCCCTACTATTCGACGGTGCATGAACCTGCAGGGTGTGCATGCATGCATGAGGGTCGGGTATTGTTTCTTGTATAACCCCCTCAATCCTAAAAATAACATAAATAATTAATCCCTTGTTGCCTATAGGAATGCCTCTTTCCTAACTTGGTCTAGGTTTCTGATTATCCTAAGAAGGAAATAAGAATACTTCCCCCATGTCTCAAATTTGTTTCAAATAGCGAGGATTGGGGTTCAAGAATACATGCTAATAGAGGGAGTAGGGATCATGCTTCAGGGATACTTGATGTTGGAGAGAGTAGGGTTGAGGGGTCATGCAGAATGAAACAAAGGCATGACATTATGAGAAAGCACAGAATGCCATTGAAGGCTGTAATCACACTTTCATACAGAGGATTAGGGACAGTACATGTCATACTACATATCAATTCAATTTTGTAGGATGAACAAGATTCAATGAGGACTCTATTATCCTTAGAGACTGGTCAATCAACAACATTGAATGGAACAAATTGAAAGTCATCAGACTTGCCATAACAAACTCCACAACCTACAAAAGCCTGCATGTCTCAAATTTGTTTCTGAGTTCTTGGAGATAAATCTTTGGACTATTGATGGAGGCATGAACCTGCAGATGATAATATGGAAAAAATAGTCTTTGTGGCTGCAAAATATTAAGCTAACTTCCAGCTAGTTAACAATATACCAAACAAATGCATCATTTATCCATCTGTATATTTTTACTATTTTTCTTAAGTTGACAATGCTTCCTTTTGAATCTATTTATGTTAAAGCAGGATGTATCAGCATTGACTGTAGTAGAAAAACAAGTTACACAGATGGAAACTTGCATTGTTGCACTTACAGCTGACATTTGACACTTGGAGTTGATATGCACGTTTACATGAAATGCTGAAGTAAGATGCATATCAAATATATTGTCTTGAGTATTTCATGCCAAATTATGGGCTCTCTTGTTAAATGAGCATACACAGTTTAAATGGTATACTCTTACAAACTATTAGCTCTTTTGTTGCTCGCTTACCTAATTTCCCTACAGCTACGAGTAGAAATTAACAATAAATATTTGACATATTATTAGTGTTGATCTTCTTAAGTTGGGCACTGATTTCAACCCATTCTGATTGATTTGTACAGATTCTTATAACCAGTTCCATATATTTAATTACATTTAGACACTATCTTTTAATGCTTTATTTCAGTGTGCTACATATTCTATTTCATATTTGTGATATATGATGAAAGTATTATAACATATGGAGGAACAGTCCATGAGTGGCATGGCCAATTGAAATGGTTTTAGTTTCAATTTTACACCATTTGATACAAATAATCAGTTTACCAATCCACCCCTCGGTTCATTCCATTTGCAGTAAAATCTTCATTACATAGAAAATGTTCACAAAATCTATGTCAATGCTCACACATCTTCTTGGACTTACGCAAATCTATGTCAATCCTCACACATTTTCTTGGACTTACGCAAGAACTATGCTGCCTTGCAGCTCTTGTTAAATATGTTATCAACTTGACTTTTCTATTAAAGGCTCTCATGTTGAATTGAAAGCCAGGTAAAGAAAAAGATATTATACACTATTTTGTTGGTACCCTGTGTAGCACAACAAACTTGTTCTTACTATAAGAAAATTTTCTTTTCTTTTGTTTCATTGCAGATCTTCTGCTTGCACGGAGATCTCTCCCCATCATTGGACACACTTGATAACATTCGAGCTTTGGATCGCATACAGGAAGTGCATCTATACACATAAGTATAAAATTCTTCTTTTCCCACAACACATATAACAATAATTTTAAGTGCTTGCAAGGTATATACTTATGAATAAATGTTACATCCTGATTTAAATGTATGAAAACAATTTTCATTCCTTTTAAGCTTCATTCATCTCGAGGTGCAATTCACAAACTCAAGAATAGTGGCTTTTGTTCTTCAGGATACCTTTAGGGGAAGAGTATGTGAATGCTCCCTCGTGTTTGGAGTCCAGTTTAGAGGAGATGGCTATTTACACTACTAAGGTTTGTTGAACCGAATTCTGAATAACATTGCTTGCTATTGTTGAATCTAATCTAATGTATATTTTAACTAGACTTGTAGCTTATATGTTTTGAAATTGTTGTTAGGCCTTGTAGCTTGTATAATTTTATTGTTGGAGAGCTTCTATAGCTAAGCAAGAAGGCTATTGCATGAGTTATAGCCGCGCGCTTGGGTATGAAAATTGTTTTTTTTTTATTCTAATGTATATTTTAACTAGACTTTTAGCTTATATGTTTTGAAATTTCTTTTAGTGGCTTAATGTTGTAAGGTCTCTTGAAATAAGACCTTCAAGCGGTTGGTCAAAGTTTTACAAATAATCTTAGGAATAAGGTCAAAGAAAGTATTTTTAAAATATTAAAGTATTTAGCTAGGTCTAAGAAGATTTGTGTACTTTCGACAATTTTGCTTAGTTTTTGAAAGTTGCAGTAGACCGAAGTTTTCATAGCCTGATTTTTGCTTCCTGCAAAGAACGATCATGTCAGATAATATAAGTGAAGAACAAAATAGGGAGACAATCGCTAGATTGTGGTCTAACTTGAAAAGAAAAGGTGATGGAAAATGTTATTGTCCTTGCAATATTTGTAAGGGCTTAAATCGTAGAAGACTGCTAATCAAAATAATTAAGAGACATTGTAGGGAGAATGGTCACATTAAAGGGGGGCATGACTATCATCCACTGGTAAGTCGTTCATTATATCATTTTAACAATTTATATACATATGAAATCACTTGATGATGAGTTGATGATCATGGTTTATTTATGTTAATCAATTTTATATAGGTTGATCTTCCCAAGGAAGTACATGATTTGAACCACAATAATCCGAAGAATATGGTTTTAGAAGTGGAGGAACATGGAGGTGCAAATATCCAAGGTGAAGATAATGATCCCATGGAAGATGACGATCATGTGCTAGAAAACACAATTGAAGAGGATGGTATAAATACATTGATCCATGACACATCTAGTCCAAGCATATCTGATCATGATGATGATGATAGCCTCGATGTACCTCTACTTCAGAAGGCATACGAGCCCCTATACAAAGACTCCCAAACAACTCTTCTCTCTGTTGTATTGTTGTTGTTGAACTTGAAGGTTATGAATGGTTTATCCAACATAACAATGTCACGTATGTTAAGGTATGTCATATATGTCTTTATAGTTAACAAAGGGTGAATAATGTACCACTAATATTGTTTATATTAACAACTTATATTTTTTGTTGTAGATTGATAGGCGAGTTTCTGTTACCATCATCAAATATTCTACCTCGCTCATATCGAGAATTAACTGCTGTTATGAAAGATATTGGAATGGAGTATGAAGCAATACATGCTTGTCCCAATGATCATATTATATATTATAAAGAACATGAATTTGCAACACAATGCCCTGTATGTCATACGAGTAGATATCGAACAGATCGACTAACAAAAAAGGTGCCTCAAAAGGTTCTTCGTTACATCCCCATTATTCCACGGATGCGACAATTATTCAGGTGTAGTAGCTTGACTCAATTTATGGATTATCATGCACGCAATAGAAGTCGAGATGACATTATTCGAATCCCTGCGAATGGTTCGGCATTCATGCACATAGAGGAAAAGTGGCAACACTTCAAAGAAGAACCTCGTAATCTCAGGCTTTCATTGGCAGCGGACGGTGTCAATCCATTTGGAGAGATGAGATCTGTTTACTCAGTGTGGCTTGTTTTTGTTATCAACAATAACATTCCTCTGTGGATGTCAATAAAGAGGGAGCACATTATGTTGGCAATGATTGTTCCAGGTATCTTATCATTTGATAGTTATTAATTTACATGTACTTACAAATCTTGCAGTAAAACGCTCACAATAACTATGTAATGTTACTGTTCATTCAAGTAGGTAAATATCAAGTAAAAGATATGAATGTATATATTGAACCTCTTATCGACAAGTTGGTGGAGTTATGGAACGGTGTCACTATGTATGACGTGTCTAGACCAATATGACAAAGACAATTTCAATTCCATGCAATACTTGCATGGACAATACATGATGCCCCAGGGCTAACACATTTTTGTTGTATGTTATAGTGAATTCAAGTTGCGCACAATAATTCTAATTATAAAAATCAACATATTTAATAATCCAATTACATCATTATCTTGTAGGTCTTTAAACAAAGGTAAAAATTGCATGTCTAGTTTGTGGTCCAAAGATGAAATCTCGTCATTCAAAAAGTTTAGGAAAGCAGGTGTTTGATGAGTGCAGACACTTCCTCCACAGGAATCATAAGTATCGAAGTACGAAAAACATCTTTTCAATGGGAAAGAAGAGACTACATCAAAGCCACGAAGAATGACACCTCGCCTATGGAAGTTGGAATATAATAGAATTAATCATCGAGGTAATGTCGTTCCACCTAATGGTTTATGTTTGTAATTTATATATTTCTATTGTGATTTTTGTTGACTAATTGTGTAATTGATGATCGTGAAGGTCGTCAAGGCAATACTGACAACCTTCCAAAGGGACTAAAAAGCTATCCCATACAATTTAGTAGGTTGCCCTACTACGAGCACTTACAAATTGTGCATTTGTTTGATACTGTGCATATTGGAAAGAATATAACAGAGAAATTGTGGAAAATATTGGATGGAAGGTGTGACAAAGAAAAAATTGTCAAAATTTGTAATGACATACATGAATCCAATCATGCATTGAAAAATTTCATTCACTCAAATAGCAACAGAGATCAGATTAATATAAGTGCCCTTCCATGGTTATTAACGGAGCAGCAAAGTGATGCCATAAAAGAAGTCATACGAAAAATTCGATTTCCCACAGGATTTGTTGTGAACATAAACAATCTCATATCAAAAAAAAGTGAATTTGGGCCAGGGCTCAAAACGCATGATTGGCATACTTTTGTCAAGGTAAGTTATGTTATTCTATATTTACAATATATTCATAAACTACGTGAATTGTTCGTTATGTTATGTTAGAAAACAATGAAATGATTGGTTTATAATTACTGCAGTACGTGCTTCCTCTATCTCTCCCAGAGCACTTCAACAATAACATCAAACAAGTGATATACGATCTTGGAAAATATATGAGGTAAGTAGTAATATCTGCTCAATTTGTTGTATATATTTATTATATTCGTGATTTGTTTTTCTTGCTATGTAATCTATTGTATATTATTTTGTAAAGTCTTATATCTATATATTTTTTGTGACTTGAATCTCTTAATGTAGGTGGTTGTCATCTAAAGAAATCCATAAAGAAGATATAAACTATTGGAAGAGAAGAATTCCTCATTTACTGTGTGAAATGCAAAAGTGTCTACCTCCAACTTTTTTCAATGCACAGGAACACTACCTCATACACCTAGTTGAGGAGATTGAATTGTGTGGACCTGTACACACTAGGTCAATGTGGATGGTTGAGAGGCATTTGAAATCTTTGAAGGCTTTGGTTCGACAAAGAGCACATCCTGAGGGTTCTATGGTAGAGGGATATATGGTATACCAGACTATGGTGTACATTACTAAATATCTTCCTAAGTTTGCATCAAATATCCATGTAGATCGCATTTGGGATCTCGAGCCTTTTAAAAAATTAGAAGGGGAGTACTTGATGGGGAAAGGTACATTGAGGAAAGTGAGAGGTAATAAATTATAAGATGTTATTGTAATAAATTATTTCTTAATCTTCAAAATAAATCGGTTGTAAGTTGTCTATTTTTTTTTTGTACAGGTGCTCGAGAGTGGGATGCACTACATTTGTATATTGCAAACAATCTTGATTGGATGACGGTATGGATTGAACGATGTCAACATTTTGGTCGCACATTAACATGGGAAGGTGTATCTTCATTGGTTAAAGAAGCTCATCATAATGGAGATTCCAATGTTACGCAAAGGGAAATAGATTTAGCACGTGGTTCAAGAGATTTCTAGGTACGTACAAATTTATTGATCACCCGTATGTTTATCAACTCACGATACAATAATTTTGATATGTTTCACATATTATTGTAGGTTAAACACCACAAGGCTATGTTCTGTAATGGTCAAAAATTTCAAGTCAAAGTGTTGGATGACACGAAGAAAACTTGTGATTCAAGAATAACTGCAGTCTTTCAAGTGACTAATATTTCATCTAGAAATGACTTACATCCTCAAGAGTCTGAAAATCGATACTATGGCATTTTGGATGAGATAATTGAGTGTGACTTTAGTTCCTTCAAATTAGTACTCTTCGTTTTCAAATGGTACAGGCTACGACTTAATCCAAATGATCCTGATAGAACTGTTATTGAACATGATAATGGATTTACAATGATTAATACAAGGTTGTTTGAGCCAGTTGGGGATGAGTCTTATGTTCTTCCAAGCCAATGTGAGTAGGTATTTTACTCAGAGGTTCCACATAAACCGGGTTGGTCATTTGTTGTTAGACATGAACCGAGAGGAAGGCTAATAAAGTATAATGCGATGGAAGAAGAAGATACCGAAGAAGTAGAAGATGATGTAGATGGTGATCACGATCGACAATTATTGGATGATGTTCCTGACACAAATTTTCATGAAGAAGAAGAAGATGATGATGACGATGATGCTACTACTGATGATGATGATGAAGATGATGTTGATTTTGATGATGATGTTGATGATGATGATGACGACGACAATGATGACGACGATGATGGTGAGGAGGATGATGATGAAGATGACGATAATGATGACGAGGACGACGACGACGACGACGATGATGATGATGATGACAATGAGGATGATGATGATGGAATTTAGAGGCATGCCATCAATCCTTAATCTATTTAATATTCATTTCTTGATAGAAATATATTTGTCTTATATATATGGTTACATAGTTTATTCATTATCTATTTAAAAGCTACAAGTTTCAACTACAAATAGAATACTGCTAATCTAAATTAACTATTAATCTAAATTAATTAAATAAAACTATTTAAAACACATATTGATGCGTGAATGTATTGAGCATTATTTTCTTTCAGGTCAAAAGCATTTGTAAGTGTTTAGTTTAGAAAAGGGAAATCATTAAATATCTATCAAAGGGAGTTGTACCTAGAATATAATTCATAGGGAAAACATAATATAAGTGCTTACCCAATTTGTTGGTTAATAATTCAAGTATCTCTAACATTTCATTTTAGAATAGGAATAACATTGTATTTGGATCTATGGGATTTACATGGTAAGTAAAAAGAAACCAGTAATCCATTTTAAAGTTATTATAATGGGTTTTGGAAGAAATTACAGTTATCTTAATTAATATAAAATATCTAACTGAATTTCAAAATGTTATGCAAGTGGCTTTAGTCTAGGTGTTTCCTCCACCTCCACACACATCAAACAACTTCAAATAGCATGTCCCCAAGGTGACTAAGCCCTCAACTCATCAGCTGATACAAAAACCCAGTTTTAGCCCTTCACTAGGCCTACTTCCCTAGTAGGCTTATAATGTGAGCCTGATTTAAGTGTTTTATTGTGTACCTTTTAATGTTTTTAATTTTTATGTGATGCTAATGATGGATGTGATTATGATTATGATGTGATTATGCTCACGATAATTGAATTACATTTGCAGGAAATTGAACCCCTTTCAGGAGCATCCCTCACAGTCTCATGGATTGACAGGTATAAGTCAATACTCCTTATAGAAAGTCTATTTAATACACTTATCAATAGTAAGATTGATGTCTTCTAAGATCTCTCCCATTTGTAGGTACCAGCGAATAGGTATTTGTCAGAAGTGTCTTCCTCGAGTGAGGGAAATATAGGAATAGAAGAGGAAAGTGAGACATGCAGTTTATCTAGAACAGGGAGATTAACTAGAGGTCAAAGGACTAGAAGGAAATTCAATAAACGCATGAAATTTTTCCTTGCTCAAGGGGGGTCATGTTCTTATGATGATGAGATGGAAGGCGACATCGAGGTGCCCTTGAGGTACCAACATCTACAGAAACATTGGGTACCCAAGGAACTTCCTCCAATAAACACTAATTTTTGTGTTAACGAGAGGATATATCGCATAGCACCATCATCACTACATGGTTTGGGCCTATTTTCTATGGACGGCATAAAGGTGTCTTACAACAAAGTTTCTAAATTGATGGAGTATGTTGGACCATGTTACGATTACAAAATTTGGATGCATATTGTTAAATATAAAAAAAGTATGCGTAGGTATGCCCTCTCGGCAAATCATATACAACAGCAAGACAATAATCAAAGTAAAAGTGTGTCTATATACATTGATGGAAGGCCAAAAGCAATAGGGAATATTGTGGGTTTTATAAATAGTACACGACCTAGGTCAACTATAAAGCAACCCAATTGCATATTTGAGGCATGCGAGGGAAATCGTGTATTCATCTGTGCGATAAAATCAATATGTGTAGGGGAAGAGCTTCTTATTGATTACACTTTGAACCGCATAGATAAAAACGAGGCTACTATCATGGGGGTGGTACATACTATTAAACCAAATTCTAATCAATGACTCCAACATACCATTTAGTCAATAAATTTTTGGCTAACATTTTTATACTTCATCTTTGACACAGGCGCACAATATGGAGCAACCACCCGGAGGGGATGCTGACGATGCTCCCGGCTCATCTACACATGAGCAGGTAAAACTCATTTGTAATTGTGCAAACTAGATAGAAGAAAAATGTTATTTTTTTAATGTTGTTTTCTTTATTGTTTTGGAGTACTTTTGATAATACTAATACTATTGTTGTCACAGAGGGCTAGTGGTTGGAGGGAGGGAAAGGAACTTGCAGTCCCTCAGCAGGCCCCCCCTGAGGAGGACCCTTTCTATATCGATTTAGCAGAGACCGATGACCCGATCGGTTCGATTAAAATTAATTTAAAGAAAATTAGCAAAGAAATTCTATGTTTGGCAACCATAAAGCCTATGACTCAACAAATAAAAGATAGGGCATCTGAATTGTTGCACACCTCTAAGTTCTTAAAAGTAAGTATTAATGAAATTTTTAATTATAAAAAGAGTTCAATAATGGTTTTTATGTTATGCTCTTTTATGGCATTAATTAAAATATGGATGCATTGTCTTTACAGAGTTTTTTGCTTGATTTTGAGCCTCGTTCCCATGATGAGGGTGCTGCAGGTGGTTCAGGTAGATCGCATGTTCCATTCCCCACTTCTGTTTTCCATTAAATATATATAGGAATGATCATAATCATTGACAATACATGCTCGAACAATCCTTTTTTTTAATGCTCTAACAATCTTGTC
This sequence comes from Cupressus sempervirens, assembly GCA_028749045.1. NCBI lineage: Eukaryota > Viridiplantae > Streptophyta > Pinopsida > Cupressales > Cupressaceae > Cupressus > Cupressus sempervirens. The sequence continues at coordinate 171,682,399 of CM053792.1, read as the reverse complement.
CATGCTAGTCCACGCGTTCTATATTTATGCATGCTCTAACAATTTTATTCTTCAGCTTCACATCAATTGAATCTTATGATGACGCCGCCTCCATCCAGGACAACCACAAATCTCTTTTCGACTGCTAAGTCAGCAACACGCAACTTACATGCATCGACTGTTGCACCATCTGCTGGTACACAAATCCCTCTTTTTCTCTCTTATGAAAGCAACAAACAGTTTCTTTTTTACAACTTTATAACATCAATTATCATTTTGTTCTTTTATACTTCGATCATGACAAAGACTTATGAAACTTATGAAACTTTTTGCAATAGGACCTGCAACATCATTTCCTGGATGTTCCTATGTTCCTAGTATGAGAACGGTGAAGGATGTCACATTGATCGTCAGCGACGATGAAGGCATTCCATTAAAAGTAGCCAAAGTTCTAGGTACTTTAGAGTTATTATTATTCTATAGTGATATAATAGTAATTTAGTTTTTGATTAGTCTTCATCGACTAATGATCCCATGATTGTTTTGTAGGGAATGATCTTTTTTGGAGAAAACTTGGTGATGAGTGTTTGTGAATATTTGGGCCCACCATGCGTACCTGATGGAACATCATATCCTAACTAAAACCCCAAACCACTATTTTGATTTCATATCATTGCTATAATATTTTTCCTTTTCGTCCATTTCTTGAACTATATTGAAGGTAGCTTCACTTCATTTATGAGTCTAACATGTTTTTTTTTACTTAAAAGGTGGAATCACCAACGCAAACCGTTGAAGGATGATCTTATAGAGAGCATGACCCAACTCTTTGGACCTCATGCATTCGAGAGAAACAAGCTCCTTGAAAAATTTGGTTTATGTTTGAAGTATATTAGGGACCAGTACAGAAAAATTTTACGGGATAACCCCAGGTACGAGAGTCCGCCCTATGTTCCTGAGGCTGAGTGGAAGGCTCTGATTTTGGATGGAAAGTATAAAGCTGACAAGAAAAATAATATTACACTAGTGGAGAGTACAACAAGGTATGTGATACTGTTGAGAATCTAATTATGTATTAATTAACCTCCATATTTATACTATCTAACATATTTCAAACTTTTCATAGATTGCCTGACACATCAAAGGCAACAAAGGCAAGACTAGAAAAGCACGGGACACACAAGCTCGGCTCTGGTGGTTTTTCGAAACTTCAAGCAAGAGTTGTAAGTATTAGTAAATGAAAAATTGTATCAATTTTTTTATATAATGTGAAGGGAAATGCTAGGACTCCCTTATTTAGCTCATCAATTATAAATAGGTCAATAGAATATAATAACAGTAGTGGATTTTCATATTCAATATAAACAATTCAACAATTGAAGTCAAGACTCTGCAATCTAGATTAGTGAAGAAAACTTGTGATTCACTAATATGACATTATTTAAAATCTCACCCTTGACTGAATTTCCCTCCAATAGTTGAGAATAAAGGCAGTGATTGAAAGAATGAGGGAATGCAGCAGCACTTGCAGCCATTTTTATTTCCAAAGAGCTGAACTAACTCTTACCCAACTTAAGAATTTGGAGAAAATATGTTGGTACAAGCAAAGCATACAAACACGCAACATTTATATAGTAGATTGCTCCATCAAAACTGCTCGATTTTTCTCCTATTATATTGTGATGGATATAGATGATTTGTTGTTGATATTTTAACTACCCTCCATTGGTTGATGAAACAATGCAAGTAAAATTCACCATACCACGCAAAAATGCAGGGCTCAGAGTTCAAGAGATGCCTCACAGAAGACGATAAGAGAATTGGCTTCCAACAAGGCTATAGAGTCGTGGCTGAACGGCTACGAGCTGAAATTAGTGTGGAAGGTTCTAATACTGATGCATCTCAGCCACAGGTAAATAAGCTAAATGAAATTTACTTCAAATTGAATACTTTACCAATTAGTCTATTTGATGTTAAGTTCCAATATAAAGTGAGTATATCTGTTTTAAGCAAGCAATGATAACAATGCGTAGGATGTTGGAATGCAGCCTAACAATCCTTCTACACAATCTGTGGATGTCGAAGATTCGCATGATGTGCATCCCAGTGGTGGAGGTATACATTTGCTATTAAATTTTTTATATGTAATTGCAATTGGTGTTTGGATTAATGTAACATTTTGTATAGCAGCTATAGAGGATCGAGGGGTCGATGTTCATGACCATGTTGACGTTGAGTCTAGACAAAATGATGTGGTCAGATCAGGTAAAGAGACATAGTTATGTTATTTAAAATAATTAAATACTTGTAACAATTATAATAAATTATTTTTAATTTAACTCTTTTATTTGTTATTGTAGAGGACCCCCCTTTGCAACAACATAGGAATTTGAGATCATCAAGAATAGAGAACAGAACAACTGATGAGGGGGGAATTGATGATGACACTGATGCTCCTCTTAGAGCTTACATAGAAAAAAGAAATAGAAAGAAAAAAAAAAAATGATTGTCACTACATACCTTAATTGATAATGATTGTTTTTTATGTCTCAATGAATTTAATTATGTGCTAATGAATGTTCATGAATTATGTGTTAATGCAGAATATTGATGAATGTTGCATGTTAACGAATCTAATGTGTTAATGAATGTTATCATGTGATATTGATTGAATGTTACATTTTATTAATGGTTGAAAGAATGAATGAATGTTAGATGTTAACGGGGAATGTAGAGTGATGTTAGGGGGAGGGGGGTGGGGCCAAATGAGCTTCCGCCTTCACATGGTTGGCCCTATTTAGTAGAGAATATTAAACTATTCTCGAAACAAAGTGAAGCTCAATAAGATGTAAGTGAAGCTCAAATTGGCACAAATAGGGAGTCTATATGATGTAAGGGGTCATTTGAAGTCCTAGGGTGTCCTAGGAAGAGTTATGGGTGGATGGTAGTGTTTACATGATGTAATAGGCTATTCAAGCCCCTAAATGATGTAAAATTCACTCAAAGTGCAAGATCTGTTATTTCCTGCTCCTTCTCCAATATCAAATGCTTTAATTTTGATCTCCCTGAAGTCATCTCGGAGGCTCCCAATTACACCGATACATGGATGCAAGAACACTGGCAACAACCTCATGTGTTAATAGGATATGGCATAAAGCTGCACAAGATGACAAGTTGTTTTGGCTCTTGGTGGATTTCAGAAACTATATTCTCTTTCCCTTTGGCCTATGCTTAATCCATCTGCTTCTTCTTCTTCTTCTTCGCCATGTCCATTGCCTTCTCAAGCCTTGTCTCCCTTCTTATCAAAGCCTGGTCTGAATAAAAAGCACAGTGCAAAGACTCAATCTTGGGGTAAGGATGAGATTCATCTTTCTCTTTCTCTTTTCTCTATCCATTACTATGAGAAAATGAGTAGTCCTCCTATGCAAAATGTGTCCTCTGCCCAGTTTCAATCTTCCAAGCATCCCATATTTGAAGATGCAAGCAGGCCCAAATAGGTATAAATCCATCTAGCCCCACAATAGATATTGTTGGTATTTCAGTTTTGTGTGTATTAAATTTTCATGAAGACCAAAGTTTGTATCTTTTCATTCCTAATTTGATCATGGACTTGTAAGTAAACATCAGAACCAGACAGACCTTATAGTTTTCACGTTAGATGTAAATATATAGCTAGTTTGATGCCCATAAGTCTTACACTGCCTAGTCAGAAGGAGCGCTCGTGTGCAGCCTTGAAACCCTTCCAGGTGGTTGATAAGAAGGTAAAATTTCCAGATTTGATTTGTTTAGAGTGTTTCGTGATTGGTCATAGGTATTGATGCATCAATGGCAACAGCTTATGAGAAGAAATTAGGTATTGATGCACATAAAATTATTTTTGTGCAGTCTATTCGTGCATTTGTTGATGCATCAATGGCAACAGCTTATGAGAAGAAATGGCCACTTTACCTAAGTACTAAAAACACAATTTTAAAAAAATATGATGGAAGGTATGTTTTCAAATCAATACAAGGACTGATGATCTTATTTTTACCTTTTTCTCTAACACACCTTACTTCCCATGTTATCATTCTTTATGATTCTCTAGCTTAAGGATCCTCATATTCTCGGAGATTCTTCTTATATGTGACTTAAATTGGTAGGTTTAAAGATATCTTCCAGGAGGTATATGAGGCCAGTTGGAAAGATAAATATGACGCAATAGGAATCTGGTTGGTTTTGTTTCTTGGCACAATAATATGAAGATTGCAATGTTGATTATCTTGATTCTGTCAGGCACACAATAACTTCTTTCAATGATTGATTCATGAATAGGTATGAGCATAGGCTTATTGATGACATGGTAGCCTATGATTTGAAGAGTGATGGTGCCTATGTTTGGGCGTGCAAAAATTATGATGGTGATGTGCAGAGTGATTTCCTTGAACAAGGTTAGTGGTGCAAAATACTATTTTTCATTGAATCTGGCTTTGAACTGATCATTATATCTAATCTTACATATATTTATTGTTTTTGTAAGGAAGGAAACATGAATTGAGATTTTTTCGGGGAAGATATTGGTTGGCTCCACAATCATGATTAATCAGGTATAATCAGTGATTTTGCAAATTATTGCTTCTCTGGTCTAAATCTGTCACTTCTTTTATAGAGATAATATAACAATTTATCAATTATATTGCTTATTCAACAATTACAATACTAACAGATTTGAAAACACCAAGCAATAACAGTATATGCATTAACTCTTTTGAACATATAGTTGAATATTCTATGGAAGGCTTGTACTACCGTGTTTCATTGCAAGGTTATGCATATTTTTGTTCTCAATAAGATATCATAGATAGACTTGAGACTTGATACATATTCCAAATTGAAATAAGTCACCATCTTTTCCTGAAGTAACCAAATTGCGTAAATATGTTACCTTGGATATTTTAGTCTTACAATTTATGTACAGATTATTTTATAGTATGATTAAGTATTGTTAACTGCATATATTTACTATTTAGTTGTATAGGATAATGAAATAAATTAATGTAACTTTTTTGTTTTTTTTTTTTTTTGTATGGAGTTACCCAGCCCCAAAAAATATTGTTGTATTGGTATGTTGTATGCAACTACCCATTCCCAATTATGATTCCAATTTGGCAACTTAGGAATTGTGAGAGCAGTTCAAATCGCTCACTGGGGAAGATGGTTCATAATCATTTCCCCACTTGCTTCCTTGTATTGTCATAATTGGAACATAGGCATCTCTCTCTAATTAATGCTTACCTCTAATTTATTAACCGTATTGTTACTATGGATATAACACAATTAAATTTAAATCTCTTGATATCTGGATCATCAATCCAAGCATGGCTGTAGAGAAGCATGGTTGTAGAGAATCGTAGCTGTGTAGACACCAAATTTGAACAGTCCACTTACAATTGAGAAATAGATTATTGGCAGTGTCCTCATCTACTTGACAGATTGAGCATGCAGAAGCTTGGTAGGTGCCTCAAACCTAGCCCTAGTTTCATTGCCAACCATAAATTTGGTGTATACACGAAAGCTGTTTTGATCTTGTGAGCATTGAAAATCAGGATCTCCATTTGACTTCTCGTTATTAATGCCTTGACTCACTACTGCTGGATAAACAACCTAGTTGAAGTCCAGTGCAAAGAGGTTGCTGGCTACCAAAGATTTGATAAGTGTTACGAAAATATTCACTGTAACAATCTCCTTCTAAATTGAACTCCCGATGAATATTAATCTGGAATTCTTTTGGCACCATCTTTTTTATTTGTTTTTTAATATTCTAAATTCCTACTCTAGCCTCATTGCTCTATTTTTGTTTTTATTCTATTTAATTATATATGTAATATTACAATGTGAAATTCAATGTTCAGATGTTTGTGGATGAAGTAATGGAACTTGTGGAGCTCACTTCTTTGAGAGGTGCCTTGGTTGGGCTTCCTGGACTGAATGGTCTATCTACTGAATAGCGTAAGCAGTTAACAATAGCAGTAGAGCTTGTGGCTAATCCTTCAATTATATTCATGGATGATCCAACTTCAGGCTTGGATGCTCGGGCAGCAGCTATAATTATGAGAACAGTAAGAAATATAGTTGACACGGGGAGAACTATTGTTTGCACAATCCATCAGCCTAGTATTGATATCTTCGAGGTATTTGATGAGGTAAAGATTTGGTTTTCTTAAAATAGCTTTGTGAAGCATTCGAAATTGGCATCTTCTTAAAGCTAAATGAAATATGCTACAGCTATTCTTAATGAAGCGAGGAGGTCAGCTTATCTATGCAGGTCCACTTGGTCACAATTCTAGCAAACTTATAGAATATTTTTCGGTAAGATGCCATCCACTACGGTTTTATTCTGTTGAGAGATTTAGATCTGAATCTGGTACCTTTTGATGAGCAGTTTGAATTTTGGAGTTGTAAGTAGTCATAGTTTATTGTACTAGAACCAATAGGAAGTTGATTTTATATACAAGGAATTGGTCATGCCGGATAGTGTTGACCACTAAGCTTTTAGCAAACATTCTCAATACGTTGAGCTTAAGAGTCAACCACTAGCTGCAATCATCATATATGTTTCAGCTAATTGAAAATGATTCATGTAGGCCATTGAGGGGGTTCCACAGATCAAGGAAGGTTATAATCTAGCTACATGGATGCTGGAAGTAACTTCTATGTCAGAAGAGCACCGTCTAGGTGTCAACTTTAGTGAAATCTATAAATCATCAGAATTGTATAGGTGAGTGAGTTTGCCTTATTGATCTCTTCAGCCTGTTCCAATGGATTTTACATTTTATTTTCTATCTTGTACATTTTCCTATCACAGGCAAAACATGGCACTGGTAGATAGTTTGAGCAAGCTAGTTCCAGGCTAAAGAGAGCTTCATTTTGAGACAAAGTACTCTCAGCCCTTTCTAGCATAATGCATGGCTTGCCTATGGAAGTAGCACTGGTCCTACTGGATAAACCCTCAATAAAGGCATCCAAATATCAATTGAGGACAACTTAAAGCACGAAATTTATTTATTTTTGTTTTAATCTTTCAACCGTCGCAATTGCGACGGCGTTGCCGTCGCACGTACAGTAACCTCGACGCAATTGGAGGGGTTGGCATCGCAATTGCGACGGAACACACCAGAATTGTGACATGGTTTCCATCACACCTACCCTCCAATTGCGACGGGGTTGCTGTAGGTGCGATGACAACCTCGTCACAATTGCGACGGAAAAGATAAGAATTGTGATGAGGATGACGGGACAACAAGGTGGCTGCATAGCGACGGATAGGCATCGCAATTGCAATGGCAAGGGTAGACATCGTAAATTGTGACTAAATAACTACGACGTCTATGTCTATTGCAGTGGCGACACATTGTTGTCGTAATTGCGACACATAGCCGTCGCAAATCGATGCCAAATCTATTAGTGCCATATTACAAAAGAATGGATTGTATTGATGCATTTGTTTCATTAGATCGTGATACAGATCACCTCTCTAAAAGTCCACAATCTAGTATTCTTGAAAAAATTCTACAACTTCCAAACGAATGTCAAAGGAAAATATTGGAAAGATATGTTTATGATAAGCATGTTGTCATGTTCAGATATGATGGATGGGGAGACATTTAGCCAATACCACACCCCAATCAAATTCATGCTCTATCCCCATCCATGACTAATGGTGAATTGATTTACTTAAAACATCTGGTGCGGCAATATAGGGAAGCTCATATCATAGTTCATTGTGAAGATATCATAAGACATTTCCCTCTTGGAAATCACACTGCACAAGAATTGACAGCCATTTTCAATCTAGCATGCAAGACACTATTCTGCGAACTATCACCATTTAGCATGGTTGTTGAAGAGGAAACACTTTTATCCATAATAAACCTTGTGGTAACATATCCAATGTTTCCACTTGAATGGATTATAAGACATGACAACACAAAAATTCTTGGGCAATGGTATGATAATGATATGGGAGCATTGGCAGCTAAGAACATAAAGCACCATTACTCATGTCATTTTTTATTTGTATTTGAGAATAATTTTGAGCCACTTGGCATTCATTTTGTAGTGGATATTGGGAGATGGCGCTTAACAATTACAAGATGACAATCACTAGAAGAATATAGTAATGATGTATGAGCTTATGCTTACTATGAATGAAAGTTCACAACTTGCATGTAAAAGCTATAACATTTTTAACTATGACATAGTATAATATGTATCTAGTTATTTCAATGTCATTTTGTTCTTAGTGAAGTATCCATTGAGGCTTCAACACATGTATTACAATATGTATCTAGTAATCTCCATCTCATTTTATAATATATTAGAAGTTGTTTTGAACTTTGACTGTTGCAAATATGCAGATAGCTTTTTTTAGCTAACCATTTTTTTTGCAAAGCTAACTAAGAACTAGGAAAAGTTTGATCTACTATGTTCAATGTGTGCACAATGATACACAATAGATTATTTTTTGCATGTGTAGAATAAGAACCGGTGACCTAATTAATGACATCTAATGTTGTCAAGGTTTGATTATGTTTTTCCTAATACAACACTTTGATTGCAAAGCAGAAAAATCAACAAGGATCAAATACACAAGCTTGGCAGTTGAGTGAAGAAAAAATAGTAAGTAAAGTTATACCTTTGATTAGAATCTAGAAATTTCAAAGTTACGAGTTTCAAAAATTTGCTTGTTTCTTTCTATATTATTTCCTTAAGATCCATGTTAGAATTTCATAAGATCTCTATTGGCATAAGTTTTTGCGTTCAAAGTAATGATTGCCAACAAAAGAAGTCAAAGAAGCAATCTACTTAAATAGATCTCAGAGAAGCAAAATTACTAATTGTATTGTTTTCTTGACTACAAAATCTACAATCAAAATGTCATAGAATAGATTAGAACGCATATATACATTTGTAAGTCGAGACCACCCACAGTCGAAGAATTTGTTTTTCGCTTTTTGAACAATGTCTCTGGATTGTTGACCCTCTTGCAGTGAATGGAGAATATCCACAGAACATGATGACTAAGTTGGCTAAGAACAAAATTGAGCATGTGCCTACCTATGAAGAACTTGTAATAAAAGCATGGATGACACTAATCTTGATAACATTAGTAGGCTTTACACTATTCTTCACAGTGGACAATACTCCATGGTTTGTAATGTTAGTTGTAGTGTGTACAGTAGCCATATTGTATGCATTTGGTATGTAACCAAGCAACATACAATAATAGTAATGTCACTAGTCATGACAATAGTATTTATCGGCTAGTAGTGTTCTAATTCATCATAGTATAGAAATAATGTTTATAATGCAGATAAGCTACAAGTAACTACTGACAAAAGATGATTATGAATAATATGAAAATAGTCATTTTTGAGCTACTATTTTCTAGAATTGCATATTGTTTTCATTTCTTTATATTTGAAATTATTGTTTGAGAGGATTGGTCATTTGTAATGTAATGTAAACATGTGTGTATTGAGACATGTCTTAACAAAAGTTTAATTGTGCTATAGAAACACAAAAGAAGAAATGGAGAAGACATACAGGGGTGTTCGAAAGAAATCATTTGGTCAATTTTCAGTAGAGATAACATTGCCCAAGCTACGAAGACAAAAATGGCTAGGAACATTTGACACAACAGAACAAGCAACCTTTGCATATGATATGGCCAGCATGTCAATGAGAGGCAGTAATGCATACACCAACTTTTGCCATGTCAATTATATACTTCATAGTCAATCTTCCAATGTATAGAGCACTCAAATCTCAAATGTAATGAGATCAAATAGGAAGAAAACTAAATACATGAAATTTTCTGAATTGCAAGAACGTTCTAAAAAAGTTGAAGAAAACAAAGGACATATGTCATTTTACAATGGATCTAAAATCTGTCCAAAAGAAAAGTCATATCGAGGTGTATGAAAATATTCAAGTGGTCATTATGTTGCACAAGTGTGAAATCCTATACAACAAAAGCGAAAATGGCTAGGAACATTTGATACCAAAGAGGAAGCTACTATCGCATATGATCTGGCTACAATATCTTTCAAAGGATACAAAGCCATTACAAATATTGTGCATCTAGATACAGAGATACATGAAACAAAAACTATCCCTCACTTAGAGAAAGATCAACTTGGATTGACCCTTCAAGTTGAACGATGTCCAATAGAAATAGGAAGAAATGGTCCAATATCAATAGTCTATACAAATGATCATTTTGGTCAAACAATACCTATCACTAAGAACCAACACTTTCTAACCATGATGCACATGAAACCTAACATCCTTTAAATTTCTCATAGAAATCTAGTACAAGATCTTCCATTGAAAGAACATATCAATTCCATATATGCTGCTAATGTAGATAGCATGTATTCTTCAGGAAGTGACACAAAAATTCACTATGCATTATCTGAATCAACCTATCCTACTGCAATTGGACTACCCAATTTTGAAATGAGTTATCAGAATATACATCCCTCAAATTTGATGAACTCATGCCCATTGCAACAACTAGAACAAGTTGTTTCCCCCATGCACCTATCTCATGAAAAATGGAATTTTGCAATTCTCAACATGGATCCAATTATAGAAAAATATGATAGTAATGTTCCCAATGAAAATGTTCCTTCATTTCTAAACAATCTTGCTACCAATACTAACAACATAGACATGCATGGTGTTAACCATCACACATTTGACTTCTCCAGTTTCCATGTGACATCAAATAATAATGCCATTGAGCTTCACCATTGAATTTATGATTCAAATGGTACAGACATAGAGCAATCTCAACGTTGTTTCTATTGTTGGATGACATAGTCATCATATCATATTTGATGTGGAGATGTGAAGAGAAGGTGAAAAAAGCATAAAGATAACATGGAGGCATGATTGAAGAAAAGAATAGTAGCAATTTTTGTATTTGCTTCTTGTGTTTTGTATTAGCATTTTTCTTTACTTCATCAATGACTATTTAATATTGTGGTGGCGATGTGAAGAGGAAAGATCAAAAAAACATAAAGATAACATGGAGACATGACCAAAGAACAAGAGGAGTATCAATGTTTGTATTTGCTACTTCTGTTTTTTATTAGCATTATGTTTTTTGAATATTTCATCAAGGGATTCTAATGATGCAATATGTTATGTGTTTTTTAGTCTAGTATCATAAGATATCTTTTTTTAATATGCAATAGTAGAAGAGATAAGAAGTATAAGTTTTTGTATTGCCTACATGTCTTCAGGTTGCATTTATCATTGTGAAATAGTGTATGCAATTATTCCTCTATAATAATATCAATGTGGAAGTACACTTTTCTTGTCATGACAACCATAGTCCGAATCTAAAAAATCATTCTATGAAAGTTGAATTGTTCCATACTAGATACTTGTGAATAGATGGAAACTTAGCATTTTGTTTTTTGAATATTTCATCAAGGAATTCTAATGATGCAACATGTTATGTGTTTTCTATTCTAGTATCATAATATATCTTTTTTTAATATGCGATAGTAGAAGAGATAAGAAGTACAAGTATTTGTATTGCCTAGATGTCTTCAAGTTACATTTATCATTGTGAGATAGTGTATGCAATTATTCCTCTATAAAAATATCAATGTGGAAGTACACTTTTCTTGTCAAGACAACCATAGTCCAAATCTAAATCATTCTATGAAAGTTGAATTGTTCCATACTAGATACTTCTGAATAAATGGGACTGCATATTGCAATGTATAGTATAGTTTCTTATGGCAAGTGTAATTTTAAAGAATAGAAAAATTAGAGTAAATAATCCAAGATAATTAAAAATAGTATATTGAAAAGATGCATCTTGTCATGTAGGAAAGCAATATCCGCATGTAGAAAAGAAACATTGTGCAAGTATACAAGTGACAAGAAAACCAAGGTCATACTAGTCCTTCTTGAAACATAAAATGATACAAAATCAAATAGAAATTATAGACCTAGAGCATTACAAGCCAACATGTCAAGATAGAACTTGTAGTATTGACATTGTACTAGAGAATGAAGAACTATGCAGAGTACCAACATTCAAGCACAACATAAGAGACTGCTTATTTGACTCCTTGGAATTCTTACTAAATTATAGATATACATCACTTGAGCTAAGAAATGGAACTATTGATTACTTCTTACAATGCAAACAAGAAGGTGAATCAGAAGCATTGCATTCGTATAGTACAGAACTTCATCCACAAACTCTATATGAACTGCATCGAGTACATGATCTAGAAACATATTTGCGTAGAATGCGACTTTTTGCAAAGCAAAACATACACAATGGAGAAGTCGGACTATGGGGAGATATATTCTGCATTCACTGGTTATCCAAGTGATTAAAAATACAAATATGCATTTGATCAATGACAACAACAAGAAATTACTTGCACTTCAATGAATCAACAGAAGAAGAAGCATACTCAATCCTCTTTCATGATACAAATCCTACTGCTGGTCACTTTGAACCACTACTAAGATTATAGTCAGAAAGAGTTATTCATCGAGCACAAATGCGATACAACAAATTGAAGAGATTTATAAAAGAGCATAATGCACAACACATTGTAGAAGTTGCAAACAAAAATAATATAGGACATGACAAGGTGCACATTAAAAATATCAAACTAGAGAGCCCTAATAGAAAGCATGTACTTCGACTATGTCGCCTCAAGAGATTTATCAGAGATTTTCCAAGTAATACTAGAAAAAATACAATAAACGCACTTTGACTATGTCATCTTAAGAAATTTATTAGAGATACACAAAATAATACAATGAATGGTGGAAATCAGAGCAAGAACACTCAAAATAAGTCAACATGCACATCTAGAATCCAAAGAACAAAAAAAAGAGCAAGACAGTGTCGTCTGCTAAAAAAACAAAAACTAGATTGTCACCAATAGAGATATTTGAAACAACAATCCAAGATACACCAAAACACGCATGCTCAATTTGTCAACTATTGTGTTTCATGAAAGACATCAGACCATTAAAACAAAAGGAAAAGAACAACTATAATACTCTGATGCAAATAAAATATGAAGCGCCAAATAATTTCATTTGTTGAACATGATTGTTGCATTGAAACACTTCAAGATCCCAACATATAGTACACCAAAAATATTAGAATTAATGAACCAATACAAGAGGTGAAAATCCTATCACAACTTGTAGAACGACTAGTGTCAGTGAGAATTGCATTTGCTCAAATATGGGAACTAGGATACAAAAGATCATAGTGGGACTGACAGGTTCTATTATCAATGTTCCTGTGAACATGAATATCATACAAAATGCACTACCACAAACAACCAATAGCACAACAACTATTGTCGTTGCTCTCGAAAGGCACCTAGAATACAAAAATGCATTTCAAATAGGAATGGTGTGGCCAAATGTAGTGATGCAAGCACTCTCAAAACTCACAAGTACACCAATATACATAATGGAAAATGTTAAAATAAAAGAAGATTGGAAAGAAGCTCTTCAGATTAATGTCGAAAATGAAAGGACATATGCAAGTTCTGAAGATGAAATATCCTCTTCATTCAGTGAAAATGCAACACAGTTAGACGATGACGAAGAACATAATGAGCCTTCAGAAACCTTGGTACATGGATTCACCAAATCTAGATCCATACATAAAATGCAAGACAAGATAATTGACATTGCACCTACACAAGAGCACCACCCAATTGGAATATTCAAAGACAAATATGCTGAGGAAACGAATTTTCCCACATTATTCTTTGGAAAACCACGTGACGAAGACATCATTCAAATATTTTCTTACCAAAAGATTGCACGATGGGAACTCCTGCAATCAAAAAGGTACTTTGCATACCACACGAAAAATATCTTCTTTAAGACTATCAAGATATTGGTGAAACAAGTACTCTCTACAATGTGGATAAGAATACGAAAGGGACAATTGAAAGGATGCAAATTGCAAGCGAAAGATGTTAAGAAAAAACCCAACTTGGAAAGAATTCTTAAATCAGACATTAGATACGTTGACTTCAAAAGAATAAGAATATCACCAGACTACGTACACCAACTTAAGAAGAATCATTGGACCTCCAACTTTTTTTGTTGCTTTTACTAGTGTAGAACAAAATTGGAATCCACTATTAAGTGCACTCGAACAATTGCACAATGTGCATCAGTCAAAAATTGAATAACAACAAGAGTATGAAACAAAAGGTAACAAATTCAATCTAATAAAGAAAGACCCAGTGACTTGTGCACGATATTATAGGCACAAAATAGATGCAATGAAGGAATTAATTTTAACTGATGAATCATTCTTTGGAAATGTTGTGGATTACTTCTTAGTAACTAAATTCCAAAATCGAGGAAATGAACATGATCATTTCCTACTCTGGGTAAAAAATGCACCAATATATGGAACAGATAGGAATACATCCATTACAGACTTTATTGACAAGTACATTACTTGTGCAACTGAACATATAGAGCCCAGTCTTCGTACAATTCACAAGCACCACCACACAAAGCGATGTAGAAGACTAAGAAAGATTTCATGCAGATAGAATTTTCCTTTTCCACCCCTCCAAAGGACAGTAATACTTGAACCATTGTTAGAGAAGAATGAAGCAACAAGTATCTTTGCAATATTAGAAAAGGCAAACTATGACCTATCATACACATTTCAAATGTTCTTAGATGAAATTGGAACCAGTGAAGAAGAATATATCTTAGCTCTAAGATCAACTCTATAATAATCAACGCTCTTCTTGTGATGAAAGCCATCAGAAATTTGGAAAAATAGCTTTGCAAAGAGAATTCCACAATTATGGAGAGCCAATACTGATGCTCAATTTGTACTGAATGCATATGCTGCAGCAATGTATCGTAGCTCATACATGACAAAAGTGGACAAAACAATGACAAATACATTTAAAAGAATACGTAATGACCACAAACAAGATAGTATTGATGCAATATGAATGATAAAAAAGATAGGAAATATGCTACTAAATTTACAACAAATGTCATCACAACAAGCAACACACATAGTTCTATCACTGCCACTAAATCATAGCTCAAGAAAGTGCATATTCATAGACACAAGAGATGATCACAATCGTACATTTATATTGAAAAGCAATAAAGAGTTACTTAAAGAACCTGATGAGTCAGAAAATGTCCTCTCAAAATCCCTAGTGGACTACTATTTAAGTCGATCTCCAATCCTTCAGAGCATATGCCTTGCAGAATTTTTCTCCGAGTATAGGAAAAATGGCACAAAATAGACACAAAAAGAAAAATCAAGTATAATACGATTTATCAACTTCAACAAACTATTGTAGAGAACAACTAATACTCTATGTGCCATTTACAATCAATGAGAGCACATTTAAACAAAGTTTTACATCATGGGAACAAGCACATTTATACTATCAGCAAATAATCATAACGAATCAAGCAAAGTTTAATCATAACACAGCTCCTGCATGGGGTGACATGGAAAAAGTAGTCAAAGATCTAAATACTGAGAATGATGGCATGGATGGCCAAATCCTCATAGTCAACAAACACAAGAAAATCGAGCAATATGACATACAAAAAGACATCCAACACAAGGTACACTTGATACAAAGCAACATACATTATAACACATTTGAAATCAGCCACCATCCACAAATTATGGACAACGATGAGTACCAAAAACTGAGGCAGATGCTAGATAGAGAACAACAAGTAATCGTCAAAGATATTGTTAAAAAGAAAATTAAAAACAACAAGAACCCATTGCATCTATTCTTGATAGGTGGAGCCGGAACTGGAAAGACTTTCACTGCAAAATTTATATACCAAGCTCTCCTTCGGATCTACAATAATTACATCGACAGTGATCCCAACAAACCAAAGGGCCTAATAACAGCTTACACAGGAAAAGAGGCACACAATGTAGGTGGAGTCACATTACATTCAGCATTCCACATACCTTTTATCACATCTAACTTCTTGCCACTGAATAGCAATATACTAGATGCAATGTCAAAGCACTATGATCAGTTATGTGTACTTCTCATTGATGAGATATCATTAGTTGGTGCCACATTCCTACGTTACATATGAGATAATGCAAATGCCTACCGTACACTTTGGAAACGTCGATATAATTTTTTGTGGAGACTTGTACCAAGAACAATCAGTACTTGACGTAGTAGTATTTGAAAATAAAGCAACTATGTCAGAATTGATGCCTTACAATTTATGGATAAACAATATTAAATGTTATTCGTTAACACGTACAGTAAGGCAAAAGGATGAAAATTTCATTAATGTTCTCAACAAAATATGAATAGGCATGCAAACAAATGAAGATCTGCACTATATCAATGAACAATGCATGAGAAAACCACCATTGGACCCAACACTGCCATTCCTTTTCTATAGAAGAATCGATGTCGATGCTCATAATACAAAAATGCTTGCAATAGTTCCTGGTGAAATAACTGTCCTCAATGCCATTGACAAACATGATGAAAATAATAATGCATTACGCTTACACACATAAACAATTTCACTCCCACATCAAATTCATCTCAAACCAAATATTCTAGTAGAACTATATGCAAGAAACTACAACACAAAAGATGGTCTAGTAAATGAATCAAATGGAATATTCAAAGCATACACAAAATATGATGATTTTGACATAGTTTGGATAAGATTTAATGACAATACAGTCAGACAACAACAACGCAAGAAAATCGTACAATGCTATACAGGAAAAATTGAAAATGACTGCGTACCGATACTACGCATTATTCGACCTATCCAAAAGGTATCGGTGAACAATAAAATTATTGTATGAAAACAATTCCCTATACAAATAGCATGTGCAAGAATAATACATAGGCCACAGGGGCTTGCAATGGAGGCAATGGCTTTTGACCCCACAGGCATTAGACAACATGGATTAACATACACAGCACTATCACGAACTAAAACAATTGACTCTTTATTCCTTTTAAAACCTCTAACACCAAAAAATTTTAAAATCAAAGAGAGAATACATCTTGAAATGTCTCACCTACAATCAAGTGCAAAAAGGCAATTTGAGAATGATGATACATGTTCTCATAACACACCATCCATGCTATTATGCACACTAAACACGCCTAGTTTAAAGCCTCACATAAATGACATAACTAATGACTATGATATAATGTCATCTGACATTATCTACATTCAAGAAGTACACATGCAAATCCCTAAAATAAATGACAAATTCCAATATTTCAACAACTTCAATGCCTACCACATACATGGTATAATGACCCTAGCCAACAAAACCATAGTCATTTCAAAGATAAAGCAATACAACACAACAAATATAGAATCTATTATAATAACAACTTTGATCAAAAGCAATGAACTAAATATATGTAATCTTTATGCAAGACCTAGCACACCCATTGAAGAATATGCCACTATTATTCAACAAGTCACCGCATATGTCAACCCAATGACTAATCTATACATTGTAGAGCAATTTCAATATTGATATGTCAACAAGAAATGTTAGGAAAAAAAATCTTGAAAAATATATGCAATACCACAACATGAATTACATTACAGAAGAAACACAAAATGTATACAATCCATCAATTGATCACATCTGGACAAACTCAAGTAATATATGTTGTTATTACAAAGCAGAAGCATACTGGACCGATCACCTTGCTACATTCATAAGGTTCCATACTTCACTCTAGATTGCTAATACATAGACAACCAAACACAAAATTAAATGAAAGAACACATACAAGAATGCAAATACATCTTACACCTAAGAGTTTTATGTATCAAAGACAATAACTCTAATTTAATAGTATATATTTCAATGTTCTACATTTTTGTGCAGCACAATAATGGAAGGAAGCAAAAGAACAGGAAAGGGAACACATGTCAAGCAAGAGCAAACAAGAAAAAGGTACTAAGATTTTTTCATCTTCAATAACATGAATTCCCACATGAAAAATGATAATTCAGCACATAAATTTCTAGTATTTGAAGAAATGTTAAATATCAAACCACTACAATACTAGACTAACACCATAATACTTTGTGCAGGTCAAAACTAGGAAACCCCAATGCAATATCAATTGAGGACTTGAATGCAAGAAAAGCAAGAAACACTTTTGAAGGAGACATACTTGTCGTATATATAGCAACACTGGATAGAGAAAACAAAACACGAGAGGTGCTATGTGCAGACTTGATAGACTCTAAAGGAAAAATTACAATAACTTTAAATGTGACAGGGAACTTAATATAAGAGTACAAACACAAGATAGTTCCAGGAACATCCATTATAGTGTCAGGATTTCAACTAGGACACAAAACAACCTTTGACCGTGGAGATTCAGATTGCATCTTGAAGCTCCAAGATTCAAGCACAATTGAAACTATACCGCAACTTTTCCAAGAATACAAATTCATACCAAGCTCCACAATCAAACAACTACTCACAAGCACAAGTGCCTATGCCATTGGTACAATAGGTGCACTAGTAGTTGCAGGATGACAGACAGGCTCTCAATATGTTGTTGACATAAAAGACAGAAACAATGATGATGACAAAGTACAGGTTAAAAACACACTAAACACTTCTTCTTTCTATGCAACATGTATAGTAGTCATGTTTCTATTGAGTACAAAGTTCTAAAAGAAGAAAATAAAAATCTTTTGTCAATGACTAGCTCCAAATCAACTCTGCATTCCAAGAAGAATCCATGCAAATAGCAATCCAATTACAAAGAGGTGAGACTCCTACAATGTTGTTTAGAAACATTGTACGACGAAACGACATGGACAGAACATTTTGCACAGGGGTCGCTACATACATCTGTACACTTAAAGACAAGAGAACATTAGATGTCTTGAATGCATTGCTACAAACAACACTACAGGTAAGCAAACTCAGATAATTCAGCACTTCAACTATTAATTAATTCTTACACAAGCAAAATTAATATCAAAACATATCTTGCAGGTTGATGGGGTTCTCAAAGTAGCCAACTCATTCACAAATCCATTTCATGCATTTTGTTCCCAATGCAACTTAAAATTTGAGGATTATGGAATGCTAGAAGACAAAACAACTCATTGCAATAAATGCAATCAAGAGGTTCCATATGTATATTCATTACACCTAAAGACTATCATCACAACTAAAAACAAACAAATCATCCAATGTTCAATAGACAAGTGCATTGTTGAACAACTACTACCAAGCTTGAAAGACACAAAAGTTGAGGACTACAAACAAGACAAATCAAAGTTCATCTTTATCCTTTGAGATTTCACTGTGAAAGGCCAATTCACATTAAACTAGAACAATGCCATCAATCATGTTGTGACAAATGGAGATTGAACAATTTTTCACAACAAAAGGTAAACATGACTAGTCACAAATTAACATTTATTTAAAATATGAAAAGCAAGTTATTATGAGACATAAGTACAATATACTAACATGCACAAAATGGAATTTGCAGGTACCATGGATAGCTATAATGACATATCAAGCTATAATTAATGGTAGTTACAAAAGATACTAGTCAATCTAAAGAAAGACGTGTAATCAAACAATGTATATGCATGAGTCTTATATCCAAATACACTCTCTATATCATATATGTATAATGAAATAATGTATATGCATTGATATGCTATAAGACATACTATTGTTGTATCAAGTTGCATAACATAATTGAGTAGATGCTTTGCTAATGTAAATTATTATTCAAATACAAAGAAAATTGCATAGTATGTTTTATCTTATTGCATATTCAATGTATAAAACACTATCTAAATTGCTACTTGTCATATGCAAAAACTATACTTAAGCAGGAACTTTGACGCTTTGCGTCCTTATTGTTGATTAGACATGCATTTATGTCTTAGGTAGTGAGGTGGACGATATTACTTTTTGGAAGTTCCAATTAATTTGTCACAATTGTGGAAAAGATAAAGCTATCATTAATGTATGACATCATTGTTGTTGTAAAAAATATGTGAATTTTTGTGAAAGAAAATTGATTTTCCTCACTACTAAAAATAGTATGGACCAATAGAATGAGCACAAAATGTCATTTATAAAATAAGAGAAAATAAAAGAAGATATACACATTGTAAGTGCCATATAAAATTTTTAATTCTTTGATTTGATTGGTCAAGTTAATGTCATATTAGCAGTAATAAGTATTGGCAGGAACTAATATTCCTGCCCATAGCAGAAACTAATAATTCCTGTGGTCTTAATCCTTCTGGTTGACATATACATTTCTTTAGTTCGTTTTTCGAACTGCTGTCATTTTTCTTCATCTGTAATTTCCCACAAAACTGTGTTTTAACACCTCCAAAATTAAAATGCCCGAAGTTGCAGAATTCGATTGTCTGCTATCAAATCTGCATCAAGAGAAATCGCTCCTGGCTTCCCACTGGTCATGTCATTATGGTAGGCGTAGACTGAACAACCCTGCACTACTCGCAGTCATAAAATGCCATTGGCATTCGCTACCAATCTCATTCTCACAATACCATGTTGAACGAGGCACTGCAGATTTTGTCGACTACGCACAAACCGCCTACAGACAATTCTACATTTTTGCAGACCTGTATTCTCACGAAAGTGCTTTCACAAGTGAGAAGGCTTCCTTTTTTTATCGCTCACAGGCGATTTGCCTTTGCTACACAAATTACTTTTCAAAACAAGCTTACAAACTTGTATGGCAAGTGCGGAAGTTTGGTTGATGCTAGAAAAGTGTTTGATCGCATGAGAGACCGAGACATTGTCTCGTGGAATACGATTATTGCAGCATACAGAAGACACGGGTATCCTCAAGAAGCAATTACACTGTTTCACCATATGCAACAAACCGGTTTCCAACCCAATCAGGTTACGTTTGCTAGCATACTCCCAGCCTGTGCTGAAATGGGAGCTTTGGAACAAGGTATGGACATCCATCGAAGCATAACGAATAGAGGAATTTTGTCAGACGTCGTTACAACTGCCCTGCTAGACATGTATGCAAAATGTGGAAGCATAGACAAGGCACGAGAACTATTTGATGGATTGCCTCAAAGAAATGTGGTCTCGTGGACTGCAATGGTTGCTGGATATGTGCGAAATGGATTTTTTGAAAAGGCTTTAGAAACATTCAAGCAAATGCTATTGGCTGGTGTTAAGCCAAACTCCATGACCATTGCCACTATACTCCCTGCCTGTGCCAAAATGGGAGCTTTGGAACAGGGCGTGGATATTCATCAAAGCATAAAAGATCTAGGATGTTTGTCAGATGTTGTAGTTTCAACTGCTCTGGTAGACATGTACGCAAAATGTGGAAGCATAGACAGGGCATGTGAACTGTTTGACAGAATGCCTCAAAGAAATGTTGTCTCGTGGACAGCGATGATTGCAGGATATGCACAAAATGGATTAGTCGAAAAGGCTTTAGACACTTTCAAGCAAATGAAGTTGGCAGGCGTAAAGCCAAATTCCGCAACCTTTGCCAGCGTCCTCCCTGCCTGTGCTAAAATGGGAGATTTGGAACAGGGCACGGAAATCCATCAAAACATAATGGATAGAGGAAATATATTAGGTGTTGTAATTGCAAACGCCCTGGTTGACATGTATGCAAAATGTGGAAGCATGGACAGGGCACGTGAATTGTTTGACACGATGCCTCAAAGAGATGTAGTCTCATGGACTGCAATGATTGCTGGATATGCACAAAACGGATTAGTTGAAAAGGCTGTAGAAACTTTCAAGCAAATGCAACTGGCAGGTGTAGAGCCGGACTCCACGACCTTTGCCAGTATCCTCCCTGCCTGTGCCAAAATGGGAGCTCTGAAACAGGGTATGGACATTCATCAAAGCATAAAAGATAGTGGAATTTTATCAGATGTTCGAGTTGCAACTGCCCTTGTAGATATGTATGGGAAATGCGGAAGCATAGACAAGGCACATGAACTGTTTGATAAAATGCCTGAAAGAGATGTCATTTCATGGAATGCAATGATTGCAGGATATGCACAAAATGGATTTTACAAGGATGCTTTTAAAATGTTTGAATCTATGAAGCTCTCTGGAATATATCCCAACATCGTAAGCTTTGCTTGTGTTCTATGTGCATGCAGCCATGCAGGTTTAGTGGACGAGGGCTGTGCATACTTCAACAACATGAGTAACCCTTACTGCATTACACCTACAGTTGATCATTATGTATGCATGGTTGACCTTCTTGCCCGTGCTGGCTATCTTGAGGAAACCCTAAATTTTATCACTAAGATTCCAATTAAATCAGTGGTGGTTGTGTGGATGTGTTTTCTTGGTGCCTGTCAATCACATATGAATATAGGTTTAGGAGTATTTACAGCAAGGCTTCTTTTTGATTTGGATCCTGAAAATTCTGCAACTTACGTTATTCTTTCAAACATCTATGCAGAAGTGGGCAGGTGGGACGATGTTCAAATGCTAAGGAGATTGATGAAAGATAAAGGAATTCAAAAGACCCCCGGATGCAGTTGGATTGAAAGTCATAATACGGTACATGCTTTTTGTGTGGGAGATAGATCACATCCACAGACAGAGGAGATTTATGCAAAGCTGGAGAAATTGTCTTCGGAGATGAAAGCAGCAGGGTATTTTCCAGATTCAAGACGCTTAATTAATGCCGTGGAAGAGGAGGAAAAAGAGTTGTTTCTATGTCATCATAGTGAAAAGTTGGCAATTGCATTTGGTTTGCTAAATACACCTCTTGGAACAAGTATTAGAGTTGTTAAAAACCTTCGAGTATGTGTTGATTGTCACACTGCAACAAAATTTATCTCTAAGATTGTTGCAAGAGATATTATTGTGAGAGATGCGAGCCGTTTCCATTATTTTAAACAGGGACAATGTTCTTGTGGAGATTATTGGTGATGCTAAATGAACAATCTGGAAAATAAACTTGCACCTTGACCAAGCTGCTGTCTTTGTAAAATTAGATGCGGAGTGCAATGCAGTTTGCTTCTTATAACAGATTATATTCCATGTTCTGTATGTAATTTTGTATCATGCTTGTAGATTTTGGCTCACAGATTACTACATATTTCTATCAATGATCAAAACCATAAATCTATCAATCCTGGTAGATTTTGTATCAGATATTACCAGTCATTGGTAAAATAAAGAAACCACAAATCTAGCAATCCTTTCTGAAATTGAACCATTCTCACTTCTCTCGTTAACTTAGTTAAAAGTTCCACTTCTGGGCATCATATCTACTAGATTAAGAAAAGAACTATCAACCCTTAGTAAGTTAGAATATCACCCATGACAATGAATGCCTCATTTTTTAGCAGGTAGGCTATTTGTGTGGACTTTTTATCCCAGAAAGTCATTTTTCTACTGGAGAATTAGGTGTCTGCTTTTTGCCAGCGAGGTTGAGTCACAAACACATCCATATTTCATCCCTTCCCCTTGCACAGCTGCCAAACTGTGCTTCTACGTATCTGTTAACATTCGAGTGCCCCCTATCCTTCGACAGTCAAGCACCTGGCAGATAGTTCTTTTCACATCAGCCATCCACATTTGCAAACCTTAAACCCTAACAGCTTGGAAAGTAAATTTATGTGCTGGAGTCTTCACAACAGAGGAAAAAGGGAGAACATGCTTGTAGAGGATTTCTATAGAAAAAAACAAAGACAGCAGAAATCATCAACATCATCTGCCATGCACCAGAAGTTAATCGAGGTTCAATTTGTGTCTGATTGATCAATTTTCCAGACTGATTAGATGGTGGTATCTGGATATATGATATTATTTCTGATTGTAAAAATCTAAGTTTTTGAGGTATTTAGACAAATAAGCCCATTTGACATCAGGGTTAGCTTAATAGCTGCAATAATAGTTGCACAGGCAAGAAACAATTGTAACCACGTAGTTTCTTGTACCAGAACTTTTGTGCCTGATAATAATAATTGTGTTATGAAGTATTGGAAAGTATTTTCATTTATTCTTCCTTTCAGATCAGAATTTTTTCCTCTACAGAAACAAACAAAGACAGCAGAAATCATCAACATCATCTGCCATGCACCAGAAGTTAATAGAGGTTCGATTTGTGTCTGATTGATCAATTTTCCAGACTGATTAGATGGTGGTATCTGGATATATGATATTATTTCTGATTGTGAAAATTTAAGTTTTTGAAGTATTTAGACAAATAAACCCATTTGACATCAGGGTTAGCTTAATAGTTGCACAGGCAAGAAACAATTGTAACCACATAGTTTCTTGTACCAGAACTTTTGTGCCTGATAATAACATCTGTGTTATGAAGTACTGGAAAGTATTTTCATTTATTCTTCCTTTCAGATCAGAATTTTTCCTTGGATGCTCACATAATTCATGATTGCTGCAAAGCTTGTTTTTTGATAGGTGAGTTCCACCGTGGCAGCCTTTCATTGCAAAAATGAATGGAGAAGCAAAGAGTCTTGGCTGCCATTTAATTTGGCGAAACTGACATCTGGGTAGCAAGTTTCCTTTGGAAACATCAGTTACCAATGCATAGCATCCCGCAACAGAGGCGGAGGTGGATGTGTTCTGGTGCAGAAGTGCAGCCGGATGCCCTGTGGATACACACAAGCAGTGCATCTAGGGCATTTGGATGCGCTGTGGATAACTGAGCATGCACAGTGCATCTGGAAGCCTTGGATGCACTTCCTATGTGCATCCACAGCGCATCCAGGAGCATCTGGATGCCTTTACGCGAAAAGGCCCAGTCTGACTTTTTTTTTTGACCAAAAAACAACTTAAAAGCACATTAAAACATGTGCAATGTATCATTTTTAAATTGTGTAATTGTAATGGTTTTCTGATTTGCATTGGAATAGTGAACATAGCATATATGACATGGCTAATTAGTTATTAGTTATTCCAATTTGAATATTTGTGAACTATCAGATATCTTGATCAGTGGTGAAGTATCATACTATCAAATGATTTAAATTTGTATATTTCTGGCATTTCTTTGCATATATATACACGCATCCCAAATCCTCAAAAACCACTTTTGTGCATCTGCACACCCGATTCTCACATCCACATCCGAATCAGCAACTGAGTTGGAAACTATTAGGGTGTGGATCAAGAATGAGAGATATGGGTGAAGTTTTAAAGATTTTTATGTAGTAATGCATAATTTGCAGGATCCATAAAAGAAATTAGACATCCAGCATGTTATGTTAAACAAGCTTCAAAGGAAAACATGCACAAAATGTAAGACTCTAATGAACACTTAATTAATTTCCTTCAAAATCCTAACATTGTAAGGGCAAACCATGACAAGTCATTACATGCCCAGGTAATTTTAGATTTCTAAAATACTGTATGCGGTTAGGGCATGAAATATGTCAAACATTCATTTTTTCTTTGATTCATTTGAAAATGCTAAGAGAACAAGAGGACATACATATAGAATAACCACTAAGGTTTTTTGAATGTGAGACCAAATATAATTTAACTGAATTGAACCATCTTCAGGAAAACACTTTGATCTCCTTTTGTTTGGTTATTTTTTCTCATGGATTTTGAAATAGCAATATAACAGTGGACTACCTGTCAAGTGTGCTAGGTTTTCTCTTTGCTTGAGGCCATTTTTAAAAGTTATGTTTCTAACGCGTTTTTGAAATAAGAATGAAGAGCTAACCACCAAAGAAATAAGATTGGTTCTTCAGGGTCTTAAGCGTTCAGGTACTGTGCTTTTAAGCCCAAATGTGTCACGGTGCTGAAAATGACATTTTTAGAGCTTATAAGTTTAAAAGATGCAACGGGTACTAGGGTTTTGTCATCTTTCTTAATAGGTAGGAGGATTGTTAGTGATCTTGGTTATATCCATTGTCATGGACTTCATGTTATCAAAGTTCATAATTTCTAATCTCTTCCATATGTCAATAGCATTACAAGGGGTGGTTAAGGGCTACTATAATGTTTCACCAGTGCTCATAAACATACCAGCTTATTAAATTCTTCAATTATAACAATAAATATTCAAGTGTGGGATTTAGGATTTATCTTATCTTCATATTTCTTCTCAAATTGTCCAGTCAGGTTTCTCTTGACAAAGGTGGTCTTGCCTACAAGGACTGGTGAATAAAATTATCAGGTTACTGATTGCTTTTACAGTTATGGTTATTAAAGTGCTTAAGGAATCATTGTATGAAAATAAAATATATCAACAATACACAAGGCTCGTGCACAATTTTGCTGAATAAAAGCTTTATTATCATCTTGTCTACAGGGTCCGGTGAATAAAATTGTCAGGCTACTCATTACTTATGCCATTATTATTATTGAAGTACTCGAGGAATCTTTGTATGAAAATATGATATGTCAACAACACACAAAGCTCTTGCAAAATTTTGCTGATTAGAAGCTTTATTATCACCTGCAACTCTATCTCCACAATTACAAGCTTGAAGCTGTGGCATTCTACTCACATACATGAGCCTGGATACAGAAACAAGTCAGAGATATTAGGGATAAATATGAAATTCTATGTTGAAAAAAATATGATTAAGTAAATTCTTGTGGCAGTTACTTCTGGACCATTACTCACTCCAAGACTTATATTCTGAAAATGTATGTCCTATGTTTTGTACAATGTATACAGAACATTGTTGACAGCTTATCAACTTGAAAATCTGTGTTTGTGTTCATTTGTCTTCAGATTTTCTTCTTTACCCGTTCTGATCTCTTTGGGACTAAATAAATTCGAGTAAGAATATGAAAAAGTACACAATCTGGTGAAGCCTTGTTCCAATTTTGAATGGGTTGAACCTATATTCTGAAATTGCATCTCAATGTTATTAAAATACTGTAAGTCGCAACAATTGCCAGCATCACATCCAGAATATTGTTGATAGCTCACCTGCTAAAGAAGCAGCGAAAAATAATGTTACAAACTCCTTTGAATTTCTTGCTAAAATCTGTAACTTGCAAGTTCGTTTAATTTCTTGCTGAATCTGTAACTTGCAAATTCAATTGCATAGCAAAACTATGCAAAAAGTAGATAAATCTGTTGCAACCTTGCTTCAATTTTATTTAGTTATGGTATATTTTTGTAGTCTTCTAGACTAAAATTTGAATATGATCGCTGTTGAAGACACAAAATGAATCGTTTATCTTTAGATTGCTAGTCCTATAATTTTTATTAGATTAACTGATTGTTTTACTTATGCAGGAATATTTGTTGGACTGATTATTTATCAATTTGGTCAATTTGAAAAAAATGAAACCTATCGACACTCCATTGTAGGACAAAAGCCCCAGCCACTTGTTTTTATACAGATTTGCTATTGCATGAAAATCGTCTACTATAATTCGAGGGACAGAATAAGTTGAAGACCAAATAAATCTGACAAATTTACGTAAGAAACCCAAGAGCATACGCATTCGTGAATAAAATAGTCTCTCAGACTCTCTAGTGCCGAAACAAGAAGCTAGCAATGAAATCGAGTCCATGCTCCCAATGCCTCAAAAAGGGAAAGTGTTATAGGGGTCCCGTAAACAAGCAATTCCTACAAGCTACATAGAATATTGCAAAAGGGTATGTAAGCATGATTACCAAAACTGAAAACTGTACACAAAAGCAAAACCACTATGGATACAATAATTTTATGCATCATGGAACCCAACCTCGGTATGACAGATAAAAACCATCTCATAGCATGTCATGGAACCAACTTGAATAGGTCCCCTTTTACCACTGGAAACAATGTGAGCGGTGGGTAAGGGGTTGAACCCAACTGGAATCTTCAAACCTAACTGATATGACAAGCCCTCTACAACAAGAAGTTTGGAATCAAACTGTAGCTGGGGTTTCAATACCTCAATATTTTGACCACTCTAGAAAGTCTAACAGGGGCTTGGGAATTTATATGATAGATTTCCTCAAACAAGCAGCTAGCACAAGTGAGAGATTGATTCTAGTAAATGCAAAACAATAGAAAGGCATACTAAGATGCAGGCAGAATTGGAAGGTAAGCTTCACAGGCAAACCAAAAGCTGTTTGTAAGCATTTTACCAATAATTAATTTTATTCCTAACAAGACCTACTAGTCAAGTGAGAGACACACAACACAAAATAAGAGGGAAAATGAAGGACTATAGATGCAGGTGGATACGCACGGAATAGCAAGTCAAATTTGAATCAACTAGAAGTAGGCGCCGTCAAGAAAGGCCTTAATGGGAAAGAGAAGCAAGATAATAAATTTATTATAGACTAACTAGACAACTACTCTTAAAGAGCTCGAGTCCCTCGCTTGTGCAAGTTCAAATAATGGATTGATAATGTTGTAAACTAAACATATTGAATTACGTAAAAAATATATTTGTTAAGTATATACAAAGATTATATATTTTTTTAAGTATAAATTAGATATATGAATTTGCATAATATGATTAGTAATTATAGAAATAAAAATAAAGATATGTATATGAATATAGATTTTTTTTTTACCAAAATTAAAGACATAGTACAAACTAGTCTTATGCTTATAATAATTTAATAGAAAAATAAATTTATATTTATATTTAGTAATTATATTATGAAAAATATGATCTGTTAATTTTTTTTCCAATGATAAATTTCAAATTACTTTGTGCATATATATTTTACCATTGTCTAAATAATTTTCAAATATTTTTAGCTTTCTCAAATTGCATATGTCACAAAAATAACCATTTTATTCTAATGTTACAAGTTTCATGTTTTATTTCTGCTCGCTTGTATTGATTTTTTATTAAGAAATATAGAATATTAAAAGATGTCTCACCTTATCCTAGTCGTAAATACAAAAAAGTACAAAGCACAGAGCACAAACCCTGTATACATATAAAATACCATATCCCCAGAAAAAAATTAGACTTTGTGTCAAAACAGAGCCTTAAAAATATCATATCATTTTTAACTCAAATTAGAATATACTAGCA
The DNA here is from genome assembly GCA_028749045.1 of Cupressus sempervirens. Taxonomy (NCBI): domain Eukaryota; kingdom Viridiplantae; phylum Streptophyta; class Pinopsida; order Cupressales; family Cupressaceae; genus Cupressus; species Cupressus sempervirens. The sequence goes on along the minus strand of CM053792.1, from coordinate 171,653,337 downwards.
GTCACATGCTTTTGTACATGCAACAAGTGTGCTGATAGGAGATGAGATTTAAGAGAAAAATGTAGAATGAACATTAAATAATGTAAATATAAGTTTTTTTAAAATGAAAATACAAAAATAAAAAAGTTGAAGATTAAAACATAGATATAAAATTTACAATATTTAGGAAATTCAAATATTGCTTAAGAAACATGGTCAATAATTTTAATATTTTACAATTAAATTCAATTTATCAAATATGAAAAAAAAAATCATTTAACAAAAAACTCATCAAAAAATTTATTACAAAAAATTAATAAGAGAAATACAAAAAAAAAATAACATGAAAAATGGCGACATCTCTTACAAATATTCTATTGACTAAATAAATTATTATTATTATTTTCTTTTAAAGCAAAGGTGGCAAAAGCACCATATAAATATATATAAATAGAAATATATCAGATTCAAGGGCTCATTAGGGAAAGAATTCGGAAAGAAAACCCCAATTCATAGTCGATACAAAAGAGCAGATTAATATCAGTTACATTTACATTGACAAGAAAGATTCCTAGGCAGCAACATAAAGCTCTTTATCTGCATCAATAATGTGTGCTAAATCTGGAAAATCTTTCACATGGATACTTAGTCTTGTGGAATCAAGATCAATGCCATCAGATCCCCATTTTGCTAAAAGATCGGCAGCCGAATTTCCTTCTCTGTAAGTATGTGAAATGAGGCAAGAATCAAATGAGTTGATCAAATACCAGATTTTAGACATGATATATTTGATTCTCCAGTTAATGATTTGTCTCTTGATGCAAGCATTAATGATGAGAGTGGAATCAACTTCAATATGAATCACTTTTAATTCCAAGTTCTTGGCCAAAACCAAACCATAAAGTAATCCAAGTGCCTTTGATGTATTTTTCGTGCTTGAGGGTAAAGAGAGACATTTGAATGCAAGAACTTCACCCAGATGGTTTCGTAAACACATGCCACAACTAGCTTTTCCGGGATTGCCTTTCAAAGATCCATCAAAGTTCATTTTAATACAACCATTGGTCGGAGGTAGCCACTTGATTTGAGATCTGTCAACATGGTTGTTTGGAGAAGAGGAGGCCATAAATGGAGGGATAGAAATGTGGTTCCATCTTTTAAGGATGGAGTTATCCCATTGGGTGAAGCTATAGTTGTTGATCTTATCTTTGACGTGAGCATTGACCACTTCTGAAATTGACTTTTCTAAACCCTTAAGAACCAAATCTAAGGAATTGGTAACATTTCTAAATATTCGTTTGTTACGTTCCCACCAAATTGCCCAAATGACAAGTGCAGGAGAACATTTCCAAATGCAAGCAAAGAAGGATTTAGAGAAGAGGATCGGCCAAGATTGAAACAATTCCCACAATGTGTATGGTAGGGGCATCGAAAGGTTAAGTTTTTGCATGACAAAATTCCAACATTGTTGGGCAAAAGAACATTGAATAAATAAATGGTCTACATTTTCCACATCTTCACTGCATAAGACACATTGAAAAGGCTACGATATGTTAAGTTTTTGGAGCCTGTTGCTGGTTAAAATTCTTTTTCGAAGTGCAAGCCAAGCAAAGCAACCTGCCTTGGGCAAAATTGTATTATTCCAGCAGAAAGAAAATGCTCGTTGTTTTGTTTCATGCTGCTCCACCAGTTTCAAAGCTCGGTATCCAGCTTTAATGGAGTATTCACCATTTGGAGAAGGGGCCCAAATCAAGACATCATTTTCACGATTCAAGAATATCTTTATTGTTGTCATGACTTTGAACATATGTTGTTTGTGACTATAAGAAATTGGTAAAATAAAGGGATCTTTCCAAAAGACTTTACTAGAGAATCTTTCAACAGCTAGGACATAGTCTATCAAAAATTTACCCCAATTGTCTTTGATTATGTGAATAACATCTCTCAAATCATTATCATAAGATAATGGAGGCAAACCATGCCATAAATCCTCCCAAAATTTCACTGATTCACCATTATGCACCTCCCAGGAGACTAAGTTTGTAATGATATCCCTTGAAGATATTAGAAAGTTCCACATGGTTGAACCATTTGGGGGATCAACAACAGTTATAATTCTATTAGAATCCAAAGAGTCTAGATATTTTCCTTGCATAATCTTACACCATTTACTTTCGGGATTCCTCAACATCCTCCAAACAAGCTTGGCGCCAAAAGCGATGTTTCTCTTGCTCATGTCATGTAAACCAATACCACCGCTGTCTTTCTCATAAATCATTTCCTTTAATGAGATCAAAGGGACTTTCTTCTCATCAGACATATTGTTGTTCCAAATAAAATTCCTTATAATTTTTTCAATCTATCTGATAATACCAGCTGGGGCTTTTAAGACAGACATAGAGTAGTTTGGAATAGAAGCTAAGACAGATTTGACTAGCATAATTTTCCCAGATAGAGAAAGCCATCGATATTTCCAATTAGAAATCTTACTCTTGATCTTGTTTACAATTGATTTCCAGAAAATAGCTTTATTATTAACAGCAAATAAAGGGATACCGAGATATAATGATGGTAGTTGTTCTTGAGAGAAACCAAGAATATTGATCAATTTTCTCGAGATCGCTGGATTGGTAAAGAAAATATATACTTTTGACTTTTGAACATTTACCCTTTGTCCCGAGACTTCAAGATATAAGTCTAAAGTTCTTTTAATTACCTTAGCTTCCTGAACATTGGCTTTCCCAAATAGCAATGTATCATCAGCAAAAAATGAGTGAGTGATTGCAAAAGGAGTACCTTCGATCTGAATACCAACCCATCTTTGCTGAACTTGTTTAGATTTAATAACTCTACTGAATGTCTTAGCCATAATGATAAATAGTGCTGGAGATAACGGGTAAACTTGTCATACACCTTTGCTGGATTTGAAAAAACCAATTGACTCGCCATTTATAATGACTAAAAAGAATGCACCAAAGATACACGATTTGATCCATTTACACCATTTTGTGTTGAAACCAAAATTTTGGAGAACTTTAAACAAAAAGGGCCATTGCACCTAATCATATGCTTTCGACATGTCGAGCTTGATCATCACAACAGGAGATTGTTTGGAGTGGATTGTGTGTAGAGTCTCATGTGCAATAATGGCCCCTTCCATTACTTCTTTACCTCGCACAAAACCTCCCTTCTTTGGAGATATAATTTTGGTTAAGATATTTTGTAATCTCATGTAAATTGCCTTTGTGATTATTTTATACACCGTGTTGCACAATGAAATGGGTCTGAAATCTGAAAAAGTTTTTGACATTTTGGACTTAGGGATCAAGGCAATATTTGTGGTATTAAAATTCTTTAACATGGCTCCATTTTACGAGACTCTTCCACCGTTGCTAGAAGATCAAATCCAATCACATCCCAACATTTTTGGAAAAAAAGTGTTGTAAATCCATCAGGGCCAGGGGCTTTATCCGGAGGCAAGGAAAAGACAACATTTTGTAATTCCATCATATTGAATGGGGCCATTAATTGTATGTTGTCTTTTCTAGAAACTAATGTTGGGATAGCATCAAGTAGTTCATTGTCACAAATATAAGATGAATAGGGATCAGTCTGTGGAGTTAACAAATTCTAAAAAAAAGTCTTCCTTCGGCCTTGATTTTTGGAGATTCTTTAAGTAATCTGCCTGAAGAAGCTTCTTCAATCTCGAAAATAGTGTTTGCAGCCCTTCTTTGCTTAACTGACATATGGAAGACTTTCGTATTTTTATCACCCTCCTCAAGCCAAAGTTCTCTGGATCTCTGCCTCCAAAATTCCTCTTCCCTCTTGCACAACTCTTCCCAATCAACTTGAAGATTCTTTTGTTTTAAAAATGTGTCTGAATCCAAACCATTGACAATCACATGTTCATTAATCGCATGCAACTGTTTGCCCACATAATTTTTTTGGTGAAAAATATTTTTGAAAATATGTTTATTCCAAAGTTTGATCCTACCCTTCACATACTGCATTTTGCGATAAAAATGATACATTTTAGTGCCTTCATAGTTTGGAGAACTCACCCACCATTGACGTAGCAAGGGAAGAAAATGTGGGTGTCTGAACCACATACGTTCAAATTTGAATGTGGGTTTTTTAAAGGATTTATAATCACACTCTTTGGAAAGATTTAAGACAATAGGAAAATGGTCAAATGCTGAATAAGGAAGAATATCAGAAGAAAGGTCATGATTCTGCAATTTCCAACTAGAGGAAAAAAGGAATTTGTCTAACCGCTTTGCAATTTGACAAAAGCCATCTCTTTTATTGTTCCATGTGAAGGTGCCTTTAGACAGAATAACATCAAATAAATTGTTGTCATTGATGAAAGCCACAAAGTCTTCCATTGTTCTAGATGGCGAGAAAATACCTCCTTTCTTCTCATGTAAAGATGTTATTGCATTGAAATCCCCACCTAAAATAATGTTTTGATCTTGAAACCTCTGAATCATATCTGATAGTTGCTGCCATAATCTTGCTTTCCCAACAGTGGAAGATGGACCATATATGTTAAAGAGCATGAAAGACAAATTGTAGTGCTAAAAGGAAAGAAGTTGCCAATTCAGTCCTTGAGAGACTAACTATCCAATAACTGTCTTCGGATTCCAAAGAGTTGCAAGCCCCCCTGAAGCACCAAAGCTTTGGCTATGTGTTGAATTCCATTTAGGCCATCCTCAGACTGTCTTGTGATAATTCTCATTTGATAGTTTTGTTTCTTGTAATAGTAGAATGTCAACTTGCGAAGAGTCAAGTTGTTGTTTGACCCTAAGCCTTTTGTCAGAGGCATTAATGCCTCTGACATTCCATGATATTAGCTTCATTGTAGTCGAGAAGAACGCTTGGTTCTTCTTGTATAATGTCTCAAATTTGCAAATTTCTCTACTATGGTGGATTGGGTACCGGCTTCAATCTCCTCTTTAGTTTTTGTGCTTTTTGATTTTCTTCCTTTGGGCCTAGGGGACTTTTTTCCAACTACTATCAATTTGCTTGTAGGGGTTTTTGAAATTGACAAAATCTTAGAAAAAACAAAACTATCCTTAGATTCTAATAGAGAAGCATCTCCACCATTCATGCTATTTTGAAACATGTACTCCTCCTGAGTCTCTTCTGATGGTTCTTCATAAATATTATCTTCTAGTGTAAAGCAAATAGTTTGAAGATTGAATTTTGGTGGGCATGAAAGATCAGTGTTGCAGTATAAAGGGGTAGTGCAATCCTTAAATTTGCCAAAATATTCTTCTTCTGCAATTTCTCCCATCAAATCATACACCACTTTGAAAACTATCTGTTGAACCATTGGGTTTAATTTTCCTTTAGATTCCACCATATTCCCTACTACTTGATACTTACCAAATGATGATGTTGATTCATTTAACTCCCTATAATCCCTGGATGTGATTTGGCAAGCTCCTTGAGGAGAGATGGGCAATGCAAGCAGTTGAACTTGGGCCAACTGGTTACCAAAGTCAGGACAGCCTAGCAACAAATTTTGCAATTCTAGAAGTAGCTGATGTAGAATATTTCCTTGAATGGAAACAACAATTGAATCTGGGTAGGTAAAGTTCAAATCCAACTTAAACAAAGTATCATTCATTAATATTTAAAGAAAAAACTAAACTAATATAAAAAAACTAATTTAAAGTAATTATAAAACTAAAACCTAAATCAGTTTAAAAAATCAAAAGTTTAATAACTAGAGATCACAACATAATCTAATGTGGAGATCACAAGTAATTTTTTTTAAATAAATAAGAAAAGAAAAATAATAGTTAAAAGTGGATATTTAAATTATAATCTTATGTGAACAAATTAGATTATTAATACTTTTTAATTTAAATAACATAATATTTACTAAAATCTTTTAAATAGATTAATAAATATTATTTTTATTAAATTAAATTTATCAAATATGAAAAAAATCATTTTAAAAAACCCATCAAAACCTCTATTATGAAAAATTAATAAGAGAAATACAAAAAAATAATATGTCTAATAAATATTCCATTTACTAAATAAATTATAGAAACTAAAAAATAATATTTAAAGAAAAAATAAAACTAATATAATTTTTTTTTTAAATAATTTAAAAACTAAAATCTAAATCAATTTAAAAAATCAAAAGTTAACTAAATAGATCACAACATGAGCTAATGTGGAGATCACAACTAATAAATAGAAAAAGAAAAACAATAGTTAAAAGTGGAGGGGGATAAACACTGGCCGGTAAATAATTAATGGGAAGATTTTCAAATTTTCGGCCAAACTCTTGCAAATTTTCCGTCAAAAAATTAATTTCCGGGAACAAAGTTCCTACAAATAGCCTATCAGCTAAAATATCATATCATTTTAAACCAAAATGTCATTAAAAAGTAACCATTTTAAGTGTTTGATTTCATGAATAGGTGGAAGTCTGTAGTGGGGTGGAGTGGACTCAAACCTCTGTTCTTCAACTCCTGTAAATTTAAATCAAACAATTTCAAATGCCATTTCCAAAATTTCTTTTAAAATACATTCAAGCCAGAGTGAAAACGAGGGAAAATAAACTCAGCATTCAAACATTACCACCGGAATACATGAAAGCTCCCGTCAAAAGGAGACAAATATATTGATTTGATGGAAAAATTCGATTTGTAAAACACAAATTGATTATGGAAAAGATTTCCTCTTTCTACAAAAACTTTTCTTTTCAAAGAAAATGTGGTTTTATTCTTTTTGTTATGGCTTAGATTTTAGACATATCCTGCATCTAATAATGTCAAAGAAGAAACCCAACCAATGTTACGCATTAACCATATATTCCAACTAATGTTATGCCTTTAGGGTTTATTGTCAGGGGAAACACCCATATAGTTTTTTGGAAAACCGTTCAGTCCCTAGAGCAAGTGGTAGACCTAGTTTCAGTGCCCTCGCGATGGAATCTACCCATCGAAGAAGTTGTTCAAAAGTTCTGGAAACTGCTCATAATTTCTTTTTTTTTGAATTTTAAAAAACAATTAAGCCCTAGGAAAATTGGTTCTTAAAAATTAGAAATGAGTTTTCAGAAATTCATTTTAAAAATAAACATTTTCTAGACTTTAGAAATACAATGATTTTGGTTGTGAAATTAATTGGGCGGGGGGGAACTAGTTCCCTGCCTTAGGGACTAATAAATTTATTATAGTTGGGAAGAAGAGAACAAAGCATATGAAGCCATAGAGTACACAAGCAAAATAAAAAGAGAACAAAAATCCAAAAGAACAATTCTTAAACATGCAAGCTAAAATGGATATAGAACATTAAGGGTCCGTTTGGTTGGAGGCATAGGAATTGAAAATTAGAACTGAAAATGGGAATATGAATAGAAAATAGCAATCTCAATCTCGTTTGGTTCACCTAGAATTTGATTGAGAATATGTTAACCCCTTGTTTGGTTGTACTAAATTGAAATTGAAATAAAATTAAGCTTATATTGCCATTTACATTTTTTAAAAATATTTTCTTTGTTTTAATTTATTATATTATCGTTCTCATCATTCCTCAAAATGCCGGCTTCTCTGGTTGAGTTTCTCACATAGGATCAAGCGTGAGCATCATATCTCTTGAATATTGTCAACGTAAATTAATTACACCGACCAAGATGCTTCCAGAAGCATGTGCGGCCATCCCTCCAACTGCCAACCACTCACATTGATAATACACCAAAAACCACTTCTAGAGTTTTCTGCTATGAGTTTTTGCTGTGTTATGATTAAGTTTTTGTTCATGGTATCAGAGCCATGATTGAAAGATTGTGATCAGTGTGAAATCTTGCTTTGAAAAATGCTGGTTGATTAGAAGTGAGAAGAAAGCAGATTGTGTTAAGGAAGATCGCTGTGAGAAGGCTGCCCCCCATTATAAAGTTGCATTGGTGATTAGTGAATACCAATTTACACTGTGAGCTGAGGGAGAATTAAACGAATCAAGGAAAGTGCTGAAGGTACGTTTGATTTCAGCTAAACAATTTTTTATGAATAGATATGTGTGTTGGTGCAGTTGGAGAATAGTTTGATTTATAAAATATTGGAGAAATAAGTTGTTGTTCGGGGCAGAATTTTACTATTTGTTAAGCTTCTGCGGAGATTTTTAACACAGTTCGAGTGTTGTATGATTTTGTTATTTTACTAATCTTTTGAGATACTATATGTGGTTGAGACTATTTCATTTGAAGATACAAATTGTGCATGTTTAATGGTTGTTTGGTGATATAGTAATCAAGTACATTTGAAAGATATTATAAAGAGCACTTTGAAAGATTTGTTTGGGAAGTTGAAAGTGGTAATTTTAGAAGTCTTTGTTTTGATAGGTTCTTAAGAAGGCCAATATCAAGGCATGGTCTTTGCTAGATACTTGATGCTTATGTGATTGAGTGCATGTGTGTCAGTAATTGATTGGAATTTAACTATGGCTGCCAATGAGATGTCTAGTCTTGTGGTTAGTGAAAAATTGGATGGATCAAATTATGCTAATTGGAAATGTGAGATGGAGTTGATTTTACAAATGAAAGATTTATGGGAACTAGTCAAAGAAGAAGAACCTAAGGATCAAGATAAACTTGATAAATGGAATAAAAAAGATATGAATCCACGTGCTACACTTTTGTGGCAAATTAGTCTAGGGATTAGGCCTCATGTTCAAGGTCTAAAAACAACAAAGGCAATATGGGAAACTTTACAAACAATGTATGAAAGAACAAGTAAGTTAAAAGCAATGGATATTAAGAGGCAATTAACTCATTTGAAAATGAAAGAAGGAGATAGCATGAATGATCATATTGCTAGATTGAAAAACTTAAGAAATCAGCTTGCAATGATGAAGGTTGAGTACGAAGATGATGAAATCATAGAATTTTTAATTGAAAGTCTTCCAGAGGAGTATAATAATTCCATTCGCACTTTAGTATTAACTGAAAAATTTGAAAATATAAAATTGCAAGAAGTCTATGGTGCTTTGTTAAATGAAGAAGAAAGGCTTCACAAGTTTACAAGTGAGTCTAGCAAGAGTCAAGCATTTGTAGCTAGAGGGAAATACAAGTATTATAATCAAGAAAGAACATATCAAAATCAAAGACCTAATCAAGGGAATCAATATAGAAATAATCAAAGACAATGGTCTCAACAAAGAGATGATCAAAATAGGCAAAATTATCAAAGGCCACAAAATGAAGGGAGAAATTACAATAATAATCTCAAAGGAGCAAATACTATCAAATGTTTCAAGTGTGGAAAAGAAGGACATAAAAGTGATCAATGTTTTAAGAAATGGAAAAAGAGATTTAATCAAAGAAGGCAATCAAATTTTGTTCAAGAAGAGGGTGATCATCATATAATGATAGCTTCTTTGGCTGCTCAAGGTTATTCAAGTAATGCATGGTATATTGATTCGGGAGCTAGCCAACATCTAACTCACAACAAAAATATCTTTAGCTCTTTAGAAGCAACAAAAGGTGCAAAAATATTTCTTGGTGATGATAGTTCACATGACATAGAAGGAATAGGTACAATTTCAATGAAAGGTAATGATGGTAAAAATTTGGAAATAACTAATCTGAATTTTGTACCTAGGTTGGCCAAAAATCTTCTATCAGTGAGTCAAATAGCTCAACATGGATATAAGGTGGAATTTTATTCAGATAAGTGTTTAATCAAGAATATTAATGATGGATACAAAATAGTTGCTAGAGGAGTTGAGAATGATGGATTATATAAATTTCAAGCTAGTGTTACTAAGAAGGCTTATATCACTACAAGATCATCCTTAAGTGAGTTATGGCATCAAAGGTATGGTCATTTAAATTATCAAAGTTTGGCTATGCTTTCAAAGATGAATATGGTTGATGGATTACCTTGGATAAAATTAAATACAAATGTGTGTGAAGGATGCATGGTTGGTAAACAACATAGAGACACTTTTGAGAGGTCTAGATGGAGAGCAAAGAAAAGTCTAGAACTTATCCATAGTGATTTGTGTGGTCCTATGAATCCAACATCAAAGGGAGGAGCTAGGTATATCTTGACATTTATTGATGATTTTTCAAGAAAAATTTGGGTTTATTTCTTGAAACAAAAGGATGAAGTGTTTAAAAAATTTGAAATTTTTAAAGCTGTTGTGGAAAATGAAAGTGGAAATAAGATCAAGAGAATTAGAACTGACAATGGTGGAGAATATGTAAACAATAGGTTCAAATCATTTTGTGAGCATCATGGGATCAAAAGAGAGATGACTATTAGATATACTCCTCAACAAAATGGTATTGCTGAAAGGAAGAATAGGACTTTAGTGGAAATGGCACGTTGTATGCTACAATCTAAGAATCTTCCTTTTTTTTTATGGGCTGAAGCTATTAATATTGCATCTCATGTTTTGAATAGATCTCCCACAAATGTTTTGCAAAACATTACTCCTGAAGAAGCTTGGAGTGGAAGAAAACCTAATGTTAAGTATTTTAGAGTGTTTGGATGTGAAGCCTATGCCCATGTACCAGATGAGATTAGAAAAAAGAAATTTGATACGAAAAGCATTAAGTGCATCTTTGTGGGGTATGATGACCAAAGGAAAGGATATAGGTTATATGATCCTAGTGTGGAAGATGTGTTTACAAGTAGGGATGTCAAGTTTAATGAAGGGTTTGATGATATGCCAATATCCACTCCTATTCCACATGTGGCCATTGAGAATCATAAAGATCCTAATGATTTTGAAACTGGTGAAAGTTCTAAGGAACCCTTTGACATGGATGAAGAATCTAGTCCTTCCCCAAAGACCAAGAGTATTCAAGAAATTTATCAAAGGACTCATCAAATTAATTATGCTTTAATGACCACCATAATGAAAACTAATGATCCTCAAACATATGAAGAGGCCAAAGGAAAACATGAATGGGAAGAAGTTATGAAAAATGAGTATGATTCTTTGATAAAGAACAACACTTGGGAAATTGTAGAGTTACCAAACGGTAAGAATGTGGTTAACAATAAGTGGGTTTATAAGACCAAGTTCAAGTCAGATGGGAGTATTGAAAAACATAAGGCAAGACTTGTAGCCAAAGGGTATTCACAAAAAGAAGGGATTGATTACACAGAAACTTTTGCCCTAGTAGCAAAGATTAGTACTGTTAGGACTTATTATAGCATTAGCAGCTCATTTTAAGTGGCCTTTACACCAAATGGATGTTAAAAATGCATTTTTGAATGGTGAAATTGATGAAGAGATTTATATGACTCAGCCACAAGGATTTCAAATACAAGGGAAAGAACATTTGGTATGCAAATTAAGGAAGTCTTTATATGGACTCAAACAGGCTCCAAGGGCTTGGTATGCTAAAATTGATGAATATTTTCAAATTCAAGGCTTCCATAATAGTCCTCATGATCCAAATTTGTATGTGAAAGAATTTGCTAGTGGTGATATCATAATCATTGTGCTTTATGTTGATGATCTTATTATTACAGGACATAGCATGGATAAAATTAGTAACATAAAGTTAAGCTTGCAAAATACATTTGAGATGACAGATCTTGGTTTTCTACACTATTTTCTTGGTATACAAGTATGGCAAAAAGATGATGGATTTTATCTTTCTCAAACTAAGTATGTCCTAGACATATTGAAGAGGTTTCAAATGACAGATTGTAAAAGTGTATCTACTCCAATTGCTTCGGGGTTGAAATTAAGCAAGGACATGGAAGGTGAAGATGTTGATCCTACCTTATATAGGCAATTGGTTGGTAGTCTTGTATATTTAACACACACTCATCCTGATATTTCTTTTGCAGTTAGTGTGGTTTCCAGATTTTTGAGCTCACCTAAAGTCCCACATCGGATAGCTGCTAAAAGAATACTAAGATATGTGAAAGGGACTTTAACGATGGGCATCTATTATTCATTTCATGGAGATATTTCACTTATTGGCTATTCAGATTCTGATTGGGCAGGATGCATGGATGATTGTAAGTCCACTACATGTTATGTTGTCTATCTTGGTGCAGGTCCCGTTTCTTGGTGCAGTAAAAAGCAGTCTACCATAGCTCTATCCACTACAGAAGCTGAATATACTGCAGCAAACGAAGCAGCAAAAGACATCACTTGGCTATGAGCTATCTTATTAGTCCTTAGGCAACATCATGCAGGGCCTTCTCTACTTCATTGTGACAATCAAAGTGCCATATCATTGTCTAAGAATCTAGTGTTCCATGCTCGCACCAAACATATTGAAGTCTATCATCATTATATCAGGCATCTTCTCCAACAACAGGTGATTCATCTTCAATATTGCAAGACAGAGGACTAGATTGCTGACTTATTCACCAAGGCTTTAAGTGAAGCCAAGTTTGTATCTCTTCGACATCTTTTGGGCTTAAGAGCAGTGACATAATTGTCTCATGGTTGTCATTCAGGGGGGATTCTTATGAATTCCAACCATTGTATTTAGGAGATAACAGATTGTAAATGGGTACCTAACAAGGCCTTAGGCCAGGGCCCATCATATATAGATTATGGGGGGATATTTAGATAGTAGATATTTAGTATAGCTATTGTAATTAATTTAGGGGGGATGTCAACATAAATTAATTACACCGACCAAGATGCTTCCAGAAGCATGTGCGGCCATCCCTCCAACTGCCAACCACTCACATTGATAATACACCAAAAACCACTTCTAGAGTTTTCTGCTATGAGTTTTTGCTGTGTTATGATTAAGTTTTTGTTCAAATATGAGGATCACATCTACACATCTGGAGTGAAGACATTACCTGGATCCCACTTTTATCGATTATGATAAAATCATGGAGTAAGGGTCACATCCCATTTTCAGGGATATATGATCCATGGCCATTGTCACTCCTCAATATTATGGGCATTTACTAGACTGGGTATTGAATAATTTCATGGCCATCTTACTAAATGGGAATACACATATTTTAGGCCAGGTGAATAAGAATAATGATTTCTTATTCGATGAACGCATACTTTAAATCTAATACCCGATAATGCACTAATCTATGTCACGCTTCAGATTTGGGGTTTCTGTGAGACAATGATCAACATGCCAACGCTGCCAGAAATGGTTTGTGTACTTTGTGTATAAATTTCAACATGTTAAAGTCCAAAATCTATTTGTGCGCTAGTTTTCATATCGGGTATTTACACCTTCCCTCATTGTGATCGATCTAACTTGCCCATTTGCAATCTTCCTCACACAATGCGGAGAATCGTACTGCCAAGATCCGCAACCCCCAAAGCTTAGTGACTTGATCTCTCATTCGACACATCATTGCATCCAACTTGTGCAAGCTTCCATAGACTCGACCCTTCAAAATATTTACAAAAATATGATGCCTTCGTCAAATGAGCGAGTACCAAAATGATGAAACTGTTATGTGTGTCTAACAACGGACTTCAAAAAAAAATTTGGAAAAGTATTTTTGCAAATAGGAATTGGGCCCATTTGGTTGATGGAATACCATGGGAATAGGCATTGGAAATTAGAATTCGAATTATATTCTTAGGGCCCGTTTGGTGAGCGGAATAGGAATACATATTTTGGAATACATATTTTGGAATACGTATTCTAGAATAGAACGTATTTCTGTTCTCCATTTGGTTCAGCCAATATTTGATGAGAATTTGTGGACCTGAAAATTTATGTTTTCTAAAATTTAAAAAAATGGAATAGGAATATGTATTCCAATACCACCTATTTTGGTGGAATTGCAAAACCCCATTTTTGGGCCAAAAATGGAATACGTATTCCATTTTTGCTTCGTATTCCAATCCCATTCTGGTGCATCCAAACAAGGAATTCACAATTTTTGGAATACGTATTCCTATTCCACTCACCAAACGGGCCCTAAGGGCCCATTTTGTTGATGGAATAGGAATAGAAAAATTGGAATACGATTTTTATTTTCTGTTTGGTTCGTCACTTGGAATAGGGAATAGGAATGTGTATTCCTATTTTGCTTCTAAAATGAGCTTATACCCATTCCAAAAAATAGTTGTTATTGGAATAGTCATTCCTAGTCCCAATATTACATGTCTATTCTCCATTCCTATGCCCACGGCCAAACGGGCCCTTATAGTTTGGTTGGCAAAATTGGAATATAGAATAGGATTACCAATTCCCATAATAGCCTAAAATGAGCTTTTATCCAATCCCAAAAATACTTGTAATTGGAATGCCCCTTCCTATTCTCAATCTCACTTAATCATATTTCACAATTTGGTCGGGTTCGTAGTAGGCATCTATATTTTTTGGGGTTTACGTTTGAACTCTCGCTCATTTTTTCTCTTCGTGCTCTATAAGTCCCTAATTTCCATGTCTTTGACTTCCCAGATCCATCGTAAATTTCACCATTTTAGTTTATCTGACACTCAAGAATCCCAATAGGGCAAGTTTTAACTACTATGCTAGTACCCTTCAGCTCAAATATGAGGGCAATCAAATTGGATTCATGTTCATTTGTGCTGGAAAAGTGATGTCTCAGAGGTCTCAACTTATCGGCATAACTCTTCCCATGGAGCCCTTTTCTGCCAGCTTCTACCCAGATTATGATCCAACTCAGGGAGGTAATAATATCATTTTCATGTCTCTTCAAGCCAATCTTAGAATGGCAGGGCACGTGGGGGTTCTTCATGTGTTCACTCACCATGTTCAGTCCTCTTCACACTATGAGGTTCATATTCATATACATGATGGCTCACTAAGGAGCTTCCACTACTAACAATAGATAAAAAAATGAGAGTTGAAAAATCTATGAATGTTTGGGTTTGAGGATTAGAAAGCAAATGGATTATCGATATTTCTTGATTGATCGGCTCATTTTGTAAGTATACTACAGGGAGTTTTGATATGTACTAGAACAGCGGTGTTTTCTTTGTTCAAAATACATTTGTGATTCTTCTTTGTTTTGGAGTTTATTACTGCTTTACCAAACAAGAGGTTAGCATATTCTCAAAAAAAAATCTAGAGGAACCAAACGAGACTAGAATACATATTTTCCATTCCCATTCCCCATTCCTATACCCATTCTCATTTTAAAATCTAATACTCAATTCCTATGCCTGCAACCAAATGGGTCCTAACAACTAATTTTTGGAATGGACATATACTCATTTTAGGGGAAAAATGAGAATATGTATTCCTATTCTCTATTCTGATTTGGTGCACCAAACAGAGAATACATAATATATTCCTAATTTCTCATTCCTATGTCAGCAACCAAATGGGCCCTAAGTGCTTGAAATTATATAACAAGAATTGGAACAATTGAAACTAAGAGAGAGTAAACGAAAAGAGGTGGTGAAAGAGGTAGATACCACACAATTGAAAGAAATTCAATCAACATTTGCAATATTGAATTGAAAGAATCTCAACTAAAGGAGTAGATAGAAGTAACTAAGTCTTGGTCACAAGTGGTAAACGATTCAACAAAAAAGCAACAAACAAGCAAAAGGGAATTATCAAAATTCAAGTAAAGGAAGATCAAGACAAAAAGGGCAAGGTTGCAAATATCATTATAAAAGAGTTGAAAGACATTGGAAGAAAAGAGAGAACAAATATTTTTGCAAGGGTCTTTCTTAAAGATAAGTTGAAGTGGATAGGTCATATTCAACAAGCAAACATGATAGGTAAGAGATTGGATAGAGGAAAGGATAGACACATGAGAGTGATCTTGAAAAACATAGAGGATAAAATTCTACCCTTAGAAATAGAGGACTACTTAGAGGAACATAGTTTTATCTAGATGAAGATCTAACTTTCGCTCAACAAGAGGAGAAAAAGAAGGAATGGGTAAAAGTAAAATCAACAAGAAATGAGGGGAAGTGGACATGGCTGAAAATGGGATGGCTCAAATCAATGAGGATTTCCTAAATAAGAAATAGGAGTTAAGGGCCCCACAAGATCACTTGAGTATAATAAGTTGCAATTGTGAGGATATCCTTGGAGAAGAGGTCCTAGGTTGAGGCCTATAGCAGAAGGGAAACATATTATTATTCTTGTTGAGAAACACAAACATGATGGTTGCATGGTCCCAAATTTTGATGGCTACGAGAAATTTTCAATTTGGAACAATGGGAATGAAATAGGTAAAGGATACAGTGGAATTGCGGTGTTTATAGAAGAGAAATGGTAAAATTTGAAAAGGAGGATCCAAATAAGCAATACATATGGTTGCATATAATGACGAATGGGACAATTTTCATATTGGTAACTTGTTACTTTGCCCCAAAAAACTCTAAATCCTACAAAAAAGGAACTTAGACAATGAATATATGTTTGCATAATTAAAAATAGATCTCTCTATTCAACACTACAGGTGAAATAATACTTATCATGGATTTCAATGTAAGGATGGGCAAAATTAGTCTTTACATTTGAACAATGGTGAAAAAGGAGAGAACAATCCTTTATGGTTAGTAGAAAGCAAACATTGACCATGCAAAAGAGCCTCACAAGATGGTGATGGGGATGTTTCTTATTTCAGGGCAAAATTATTGGGTTTGTGTACTGATGCAGGAGTATCTTGGGTTTTCTCGATGGCTATTTTGGAGTTCTTGGGAGGAGGCTCAGTAGTTTCTTTGGAGGGTGCTTGGATTGGTAATACGTTGAAGGAGTGATGCTTGGTCACTATTGGATTTAATGTTGGCCAAGTAGCTCCGTCTATTAAGGAAGCTCGGCATGGTCTGTGACCTTGGCATGGTCTGTTGAGCTCAACATGTATTGGTTTCTCGGCAATGCTTGTGGGAGCTCGACAATTCTTGGGGAGTTTACTGACACTCGATAGTATATTGGTGCCAACAAGATTTCTTGGCGCATTTAATGCATGTAGCATGTGATTGCGACGTGGATCAATCTAGGAGTGTGTGTAAACCTATGCGTGGTCTTGGTTTTCTCTCCTATGTGCATTTAATCTTAGTTGTAAACTTGGGGCTTGTCCTATGTAATCCTACAATTCCTTAGACTATTTGGTCTTGTGGACATCATTGAAATTGATTGATTGATTCATACATCATTACAAAGAGCCTCAATAAATAAAACATTGAGAGCTCTTCAAAATTCTAAAAGAGATTCTTGTCATATCATTTCCAATGCTTGTGGGAAATGGTAGGTGTCAGTTGGGTCCAAAACTTGTATATCCCATTTGTCCACCCATTTAGTTGACTCAAACTCATCCCAATTTTCCTCTACACATGAAGGAATAAAGCATGCCATTTTTTCACGTGTAGATACTCCATGAACCTGCATCAGAGCTTTTAAAAGAGTGCAACTCACTTGATCCTATCAATGTGCAACAATCCTCATATGGTACAATGTTATTATTATCTATCAACCAAAAAAATAAACGAGCCATAGACTCACCTTCCTTACCTAGACCCATTGTAGCATTACACCATTGGACAATGGATTTTTTATCTATCAATGTTGCTCCATATTTGTACTTTAATTCTTCACGAGCTAAAGCTCTTTTGATGCATTCGCCTGCACCATCGTGCTCTCCCTTTCCATGACCAGCCTCTGTGAAATTTCACATACATTGAATTCTAGATAACCTATGCATCCTGCTCAACCAATAGAACATTCATGCATTCTTGAATTGAGATGCACAATTTTCTCACCAAATAATGTGTTGGTGATATGGTATGCCTTTGTTAGCCAAATCTCCATAAAGTTGTTGAAAAAAACCATGTAAAAACTTCGTAGAATGTAATTGATCATCACTAATGTAAAAATGGCACTCCTTCAATATCTTCCTATCATCCTTTGTATTTGTAGGTGAATGCATGAATGTTATGTGAACAAATATGGAAACTTGTTGAGAAGTATAATACTTTCCTTGCACCTTATTTTGTAGTTATAGTGTGTAGTTCTCAGAAAAGTCTACAACCACAACAATGGTATTCAAAGGAATCGTATCCTTGCATAACTTAAATTACAAATCTAGCCATTGAGCTCTACGTGTATGCCTTGCATACTTATAAATAATCTTTTCACGAAAAATCTTCATGAACTCATACACTGGAATCTTTTTAATGACTAAATCACATCTTTTACTCTATTTTCCATCTTTTAGAGCATATGTCACTGTCTTATATTTTTCGTAATCTACTATTTCATTTTTAATTGCATTTGTACTATCCCTATGTTCACAAGTTGATAAAAGCTACAAAGAACCACAAAATAAGCATGTACCATCCAAAAATTGCATCTTGTAAAATTGTTGATTGTCCCCTATTTCACATAAAATGTTGGATATGAATTCCCTTAAGATCTAAGTGGCTCATTCATGTCACAGTCCTACAAAACAAACTTAGAATGCAAAAATACACATATATGCCTAAAAACATCAAAATGGTTAGAAAATTCAATATGTATCCTACAACAACAAGTTGTGCATGTGTGATTTATCTTCACATAAAAAAGTTTATCCATCTCAAAAAATCTTTGACTCATTCAAATTTGAAGATACATACCATGTAGTTCCTCTCCCATTTGACTTTTGTAAGTCATCCTGATGGATGCAACCTTGCTGATCTTTTGTTGTGATGAGATCATGATTGTGACCTTGAGTGGTCTACACCATTGAGGTGTTTGGATTTATGTTTATGTATCAGTTGCTTTGTTTATGCTTTTGACTAATCTTTGAGATTACGATGTGATTTTTGGTTCACTGAGGTTTGTGCTAGTGGTTACCAGGATCGATGTGGTATCATGAGGTTGTTCTGTGATTACCCTGAGATGTGTGCAAAGATTGCACTATGTTCTTTTACCATGCTACACTGGACTACATTCCTGTAGCAGTGGTTAGTCATGTTTATGACTGTGTTTGCTTATGTGTTTTTAATGCCTTTTTAATGCAGAGTAATCAATCATTATTAAATTCTTAAGTAGAATGGATTGTTCATGTGAGATTATTTGGTTATGTGTTGCGAACATTTACCTTGTTACATTTCTGATTAGAGAGATATTTGTTACTCATGTTATGTTTACATTTGAGAGGACCCGAGGGTTAGATGCTACACTTTGATTCCAGTATCATAGATATTAGACTACTATGCTGTTCACACTTGTTATGGTTTTGTTGGACCTTTGCTTTTGTTTCGTGAACGCTAGGATTTATGTAGAATCCATACTCTCGGATTGAGGCCAGTTGAGTGAGTTCATGATGTTTGGTCTTGTTACATCATTGAGATTTGTGTAGAATCCATACTCTCGGATTGAGGCCGGTTGAGTGATTTCATGATGTATTATTTTATTGGCTTTGGGATTCCTGTAGAATCCATCCTTTCCGTGTTGCTTTCAGTTGGGTGTTTTCTTTGCATTGTGTTCTCATTCCTGTCCTTGTGTTATGATCTTCGTGATGGTGGTGCGCCACACACAAGTATGTACGCTTACATTTGTTGGGTGACTTGTGAGGCCCAATCTTTCATGGATTTGCCAGAAGTTATGATCATTGGGGTTGGGATGGGAGTATGCATGCCCATGGGCACTTGTCGTAGGATGAGCATGGGTAGGGTATGGTAGCATATGGAGGGGGCTTCTATCTCACAGCCTGGTGACCTTAGTCCCATAGGGTTGGTAGAGGAAGTTTTAAATAAGTGATAATTAAAGAAAATGTGTGATTGGTAATAAAACTTAAGATAATAAAATGTGTGTGCGGGGCCCTCCGTTGAGGAGTTGAAACGCACGGTCCGAGCTTGGGCTTGTTGATGCTAAGTGACTCTCCATGATGTCAGCCCCTACTTAGTATCCTTTTCAGTGTCTGACCAGGACCTTTACTCCTTGCATTGTCTTAGGTTCTTGGTTGCAGCCATCATACTGTCTGGCGTGAGTGTTAGCCATGGATGTTCTTTTGTGTATTTTTGGTTGGATCATTATCTCCATTAGCATGGCGGGTGTGGACCCACGGGTGCCACGTGGTTGGGAGGTGTAGCTACCTTCACCACTGCTGGGGATCGGTGTACAGAGACGATCTTTGTCCTAGTGCGACCATTGCTGGATGTCTTCACTTGGTACTTCGAGTTTCGGAGTATGCTTTCTTGTGATTTATGCTTTCATTGGGATGCTTGTATATCATGTTTAGATGATGTTAGTTTATTTGACGCATTCCCTTATTATGATGTTTAGCATATGATTAGATGTTGTGAATTGTTGTATTAGCATATCTGTTGCTTATTGTTGTTTAGCATGTGATAGGTGATGTTATCTACTGTAGGATTATCTTATGCTTTTCTACTAGCATGTTAGATTTCCTTATGCTTATATTGTTGCATGTTTTTAGTAGTGACGTCCCTATTACGACAGTACCGACGATCTGGTCAGTGGCTTGGGATGTTACGCGCGGAGGATGGCTAGGACCCACGATGGTCTTATGATGCTATTGACGGTTGGGAAGAACCATGTACTTAGTTTGGTTGTCTTGTTCCTGAGATGCATTTCTGTTCATTGCGATGTTGCTTTTGTTCTCTGCAATGCTTATTTTCAGTGTGTTCTTTGCTGCTGTAGTTTAGATGGTTTGGTGTTCTTCATTCTGTGTTGTTCTTGCACTCGAGTGTTCATTCCTCGAGCCCTTGTGGATTCGGTACTCCCTGGTGTGGAGGTTCTTTGCTCTAATTTTGGTCTTTTTTGCTTATGGGAGTGTTTTCATGTTTCTATGGGTGACATTTGTTCAGCATGGTGCGACACTTTAAAAAGTATCGCACGCCCATGCAAACTATGTCGTACGATACTGTAAAGTATCACACGCCTACTTGAGAAATGTCGTACGACACTGGAAGAGTGTCGCACGCCTTCTTGAGAAATGTCGTATGATGCTGAAAAGTGTCGCATGCCTTCTTGAGAAATGTCATACGATACTGGAAGAGTGTCGCACGCCTTAAGGAGAAGTATCGCCCTCCCTTAGTAAAAAGTGTCGCATGGTTTTTGTGAAAAATCTGCGCGTGCCAACAGCGGGCACTTTTTGTAGTGTTATGATCTTTTTGAGAGTTGATCTGGATACTCTTTTGGGCGTTCTTCAAGCCTATGTTGTTGCGTTTTAAATTGAGGAGGTTTAATTTGGAATTCAATTTTTGGGTTTCTGTTGTAGTCCTTCGGGCTTTAAAATATATCGTTTAGTATAAGTTGACGTATATTTAATTCTTTATACTTAAGATATATTTAATTCCATATATTTAATTCCTTATACTTAAGATATATTTTAATATATGCGACAAATCGTTTGAGATAGGTTTCAAACCTCTCAGAGATAAGTTATGGATTCTAGGAAATTTCAGGGCTTCAGAAATCTAGACTTAGCCAATTTTCAGGGCTTCAGGATTTCAAGCTTAGCCAAATTTTGGGATTCTACATTTCACCCCAGCTTGGTTTTTTGATGATGAGTGGTCTTTTCTTGTGCCCTCATCTTGTTGTGGTGGTTGTTGGTTTTTGTTTGGGTGTGTCAGTTGGGTAGTGGCGTTCGGAGATTCATTGGTTGTCGGGATTGTGTTGAAGTCTTTCGTTGCGATCGTTGTGATCCCTGTATGATGTTGTCTTGTGCATTCATACTTGTAAAAAAAAAAAAAATCTTGGCTTGATTTGAATCCTTGTTTCCAAGGATCTCCGGGCGGGGCATTACATACCAATATATTTTGCAAAAAATTGTGTCTGAGTTGAGTCCAAAAAATGTTTCGCATGTGAATAATGATTTTGGCTACCAGTCCTCCTTATTACAACATCTCTTTGATTAGGGGAAATATGTGTTATTTGTCCAAAAATATTCAATCAATGATTTCAAAGTTTCACTAATTTCTTTATCCTTTCACGATATTCTACTACTAAATATTCATAACTTCTTTTTTATCAGATCTTCCACTCTCTCACGCCTTACCATGGCTCTCCTTAGAGTATCTCTACCAATTTTCAATGTTTTTCTTATCTTTCTCATGAGTTGAGATTTCTTCATTTGGGTACTTACTATTGTTGATGTAAGTACGCCTTGTGATATTACTATCTTTGGTGCGTGATTTAGAACCCACTTTGTCATATGCACTGATTAGATGCTTTATAATGCTTTTATCATTTGAATTATCCATCTTTCTTAGCCCAAGAATCTTCATGATGCACCTAAATTTCAAATTTCTCATCATTTCAACAAATAATTGGCATTGACCTATCATATTTGATTTTTCAAATAATAATCTCCACATACCATTAACTTTTCTTTGACAAGTATACTTGCTAATCTTGTTAGACATTGATTTCAAAATGTTAGTATCAATATCAATCAAATATTTTGATCTTCTAAAATGAATCATAGAAGGTGTTATAATATCTTTCATTCCCTCAACATTTTAAACATCAACATAAGGTTGAGTGATTTGCGTACCTTGAACCGAAGATGATGTGCCTTGGCAATAAGATGCAAAAGATGGAATATCACCTACTTGACATATTGATGTTGTGCCTTCAACATGACATGATGGAGTGTGTACATATTTGGATGTAGAAATTAGAATCTCTTCAACATGAGATGATGATATGACTCCAACATTGGAAGATTGTGTAGCTTCACAATTCAATGGTCTTCTTGAGCGTAAGAGTCTCATTCATTCTCTTTGTCTTTCCAAATATTTCTCTTTATTTCTTTGTATTGGTGGTTAGTGTTCATCTTCGAAAGACAATTTTTCATTATTGCATTGCAATTTCCTTTGTTCATGTAGTAGTTTCATTTTATCTTTTAATTACCAAATCTCTCTCCTTCTCTTCCGTTGTTTGAGTTTTTGGTTTCTTCCTTGGCATGATGATGATTTCTATATGTCAAATTATTCAAACATTTGAATTACTTACAATTTTTAAATAACAAATCATTCAAATACATATACAAATTATAATTATTTCAATTAATACACAATATATCTTAAACAACTTGTAAATTTATAATGAATTATTCATACATTAAAATTTCTAACCATTTCCAAATAACTAATCATTCAAACATACAAATTTCAATGAATCCACTATATATTAAACAACTTGTCAAATTATAATGAAATTTGTCTCTATAGTAACAAAGAACATGTAAAAATGACTGCACTAACCTTTTCTATAGAAAGAATGTTCAAAAACCCTTCAAATAGTGTATCCAAAGATTGAATTTGGTGTTCTCTAGCTTCCAATACAATGAAACCTATATTTTCTATAAGAACAACAAAACATACATTAGACAAAAAAGAGAAAATGGGTCAATAGGGACCCAAACTTTCCTTGTAACCATTTTTTGGTGTTTCAATATAGTGCATACACACTATAAAGCATGCACACACTATGTGAAAAAAAAAAATCTCCCTATACCACCCTCTCCCATCCCCTACTCTCTGTCTCTCTCTCTCTCTCTCTCTCCTGCCCTCCCTCCCTCCCTCCCCCTCTCTCCCTCTCAACTCCCATCCCCTACTCTCCCTCTCTCCCTCTCTCTCTCTCTCTCTCCCCCCTCCCACCCTCTCTCTCCCTCTCCCACCCCCTACTCTCTCTCTCTCTCTCTCTCTCTCTCTCTCTCTCTCTCTCTCTCTCCCCCCCCCCACTCCCTCTTTCTCTCTCCCTCTCCCTCCCTCTCCCTCTCTCCCTACCTCCCTCTCCCTCTCCCACCCCCTACTCTCCCATCTCCTACTCTCTCCCCCCATCCTCTAGTCTCTCTCCCACCATCTCCAATCCCCTACTCTCTCTCTCTCTCTCTCTCTCTCTCTCTCTCTCTCTCTCCCTTCCTCTCTCCCTCTCCCTCTCCCACCCCCTATACTCACATCACCTACTCTCTCACTCTCTCTCCCTCCCCTCCCTCCCTACCTCTCCCACCCCCTACTCTCTCTCTCCCCTATCCCACCCTCTCTCTCTCTCCCCCCCCCCCCTCTCCCTCTCTCACTCCCCCTATCTCACCCTCTCTCATATCCTACTCTCCTCATCCTCTAATCTCTCTCCCTCCCTCCCTCCCTCCCTACATCCCTATCTCCCTCTCCTAACCCCTACTCTCTCTCTCCCCCTATCTCACCCTCTCCCATCTCCTACTCTCTCCCCATCCTCTACTCTCTCTCTCCTACCCTCTCTCTCCCTCTCATCCCACCCTCTCTCTCTATCCCACCCTCTCCCATCCCCTACTCTCTCTCTCTCTCTCTATACATACATACATACATACATACATACATACATACATATATATATATATATATATATATATATATATATATATATATCTTGATCTTCATCTCCATATTTCTCTAGCTAAATCTCTCTCCCACTCCTCTCTTTTATTATATATTTCTCGCACACATCTCTCTCTCTCTCCCCTTATCCCACCCTCTCCCATCCCCTACTCTCTCTCTCTCTCTCTCTCTCTCTCTCTCTCCCCCCCCCCCCCCCCCCGCCCTCTCCCACCTTCTCCCATCCCCTTCTCTCTCTCTCTCTCTCTCTCTCTCTCTCTCTCTCTCTCTCTCTCTCTCTCCCCCCTACTCTCTCCCCATCCTCTACTCTCTCTCACTTTCTACCCTCTCTCCCTCTCTCCTTCCCTCTATCCCTATCCATCCTCTCTATTGAAATAAAAGGCTTACAAAGTGCATGCATGCTATACTGCGTACACACTATGTAAGCCTTGAATTTTAAAATGCTTTAAATAGCGTGCATGCATTGTAGCACACACACAGTTTAAAACTTTAGATTCTACCAAGCCTAAGGCTTGGATTTTCCTTGGGGATCCAACCCAAAGGTTTGGAGTCTCTAAATTGGTCTAAGACGTGTTTTGTAGCAAGCATACAAAAAATGATTGATTTTTCTTGTGTGCTCTCCTTCAAGCTTCCTCGTGATTGAGCATCGCTAAAATCAGGTTACACGATATTGTAGATCTTTGTGTTAGCTATATAACCATATAATTTATTTCGAATTCATACTATTTCAAGCCTTTCAACTATAATTTCCTTTGAATGTATGTCCATTTTCTCTCAAAAACCAACATGTACTAGATTGGAGTGTAGATTTTAGCTTATTCATCGAATTTGACAACAACTTAGTTTTTTAGAAACTAGACTCCATTCTACACACTTTGAAAAAAGGAAGTTTTGATTTTAGATTAGTTTTCAATAATTTATAGGGGGCACACAGATATTTCACATTTTTGGGATGTGTCCAATTATAAAATTCATTAAAAAAAATGCACATTATAAAATCACCTGAAAAATCTAGGATAAACTGCACATTGTTAGGTAACTTTTGACTAGAGCGATTAAATAATTTCAAAAAAAAAGTTAAAATTTTAGGGGTGCCACATTTTGCACTATGTTATTTTTTTTTGAAAAATCAGAACGACTTTCTATGGCCCCATTTTTTGAGGACCTAAAACTAAACCATTTTGATAAAAAAATTAGTAGTTTAAGAACTAGATTCAAAGGACAATTACTTTTGTTTTTGTCATATCTTAAAATTTTGAGCATAACTATCTTCAAATTCTTGTCAAAGTTCAAAAAATTTTGAGTTTAGAAAAAAAGTGGCCGCTAATACCCCCATTTTGGCACCATAACTTGGTGCTCTTACCCTTGATAGATAATCTTCATGATACTTAGACAATTTCTAATTCTATATAACAAAATTTTATTTTTGTAATGTGCTCACTTAATGTTGAATATTTGCTGCCATAAATGACAACCTCATACTAGCTACGCTAGAAAAATTTCCAACAATCTCCCCCTTTGGCATTGATGGTAACATATGAGAAAATTGGTTAAGTCCCAAAAATTAAAATTTCAAAACTTGTGAATCTTCATATGGCCTTTTACAAAATTTCAAAATGTGGATCATTTTATATTTATACAATCTTACATCCTTATATCTCCTAATTACAATAATACTCCCCTTTTGACTATACTATATCTTATATCTCCCTTTACAAATTACATATACATTTTTCTATACAACACTCCCCCTTTTGACATCTCTCTCTCTCTCTCTCTCTCTCTCTCTCTCTCTCTCTCTCTCTCTCTCTCTCTCTCTCTCTTCCATCTCCTATTCTCTCCCCATCCTCTACTCTCTCTCACTTTCTACCCTCTCTCCCTCTCTCCTTCCCTCTATCCCTATCCATCCTCTCTATTGAAATATAAGGCTTACAAAGTGCATGCATGCTATACTGCATACACACTATGTAAGCCTTGAATTTTAAAATGCTTTAAATAGCGTGCATGCACTATAGCACACACACAATTTAAAACTTTAGATTCTACCAAGCCTAAGGCTTGGATTTTCCTTGGGGATCCAACCCAAAGGTTTGGAGTCTCTAAATTGGTCCAAGACGTGTTTTGTAGCAAGCATACAAAAAATGATTGATTTTTCTTGTGTGCTCTCCTTCAAGCTTCCTCGTGATTGAGCATCGCTAAAATCAGGTTACATGATATTGTAGATCTCCGTGTTAGCTATATAACCATATAATTTATTTCGAATTCATACTATTTCAAGCCTTTCAACTATAATTTCCTTTGAATGTATGTCCATTTTCTCTCAAAAACCAACATGTACTAGATTGTAGTGTAGATTTTAGCTTATTCATCGAATTTGACAACAACTTAGTTTTTTAGAAACTAGACTCCATTCTACACACTTTGAAAAAAGAGAAGTTTTGATTTTAGATTAGTTTTCAATAATATATAGGGGGCACACAAATATTTCACATTTTTGGGATGTGTCCAATTATAAAATTCATTAAAAAAAATGCACATTATAAAATCACCTGAAAAATCTAGGATAAACTGCACATTGTTAGGTAACTTTTGACCAAAGCGATTAAATAATTTCAAAAAAAAAAGTTAAAATTTTAGGGGTGCCACATTTTGCACTATGTTATGTTTTTTTTTGAAAAATCAGAACCACTTTTTGTGGCCCCATTTTTTGAGGACCTAAAACTAAACCATTTTGATAAAAAAAAATAGTAGTTTAAGAACTAGATTCAAAGGACGATTACTTTTGTTTTTGTCATATCTTAAAATTTTGAGCGTAACTATCTTCAAATTCTTGTCAAAGTTTAGAAATTTTTGAGTATAGAAAAAAAAAGTGGCCGCTAATACCCCCCTTTTGGCACCATAACTTGGTGCTCTTACCCTTGATAGATAATCTTCATGATACTTAGACAATTTCTAATTCTATATAACAAAATTTCATTTTTGTAATGTGCTCACTTAATGTTGAATATTTGCTGCCATAAATGAAAACCTCATACTATCTATGCTAGAAAAATTCCCAACAATCTCCCCCTTTGGCATTGATGGTAACATATGAGAAAATTGGCTAAGTCCCAAAAATTAAAATTTCAAAACTTGTGAATCTTCATATGGCCTTTTACAAAATTTCAAAATGTGGATCATTTTATATTTATACAATCTTACATCCTTATATCTCATAATTACAATAATACTCCCCTTTTGACTATACTATATCTTATATCTCCCTTTACAAATTACATATACATTTTTCTATACAACACTCCCCCTTTTGACATCAATGAAAAAGGTGAGTCAAAAATTATGTACAAATCAAAATTTTACTACTACCTTCATTCTTCATGTTGATGAACTATTTGACAATGCAATACAATCAACAAAGTTACTCTTCAAGCTAGTTAGATCTTCATTCCATGCTTGCTTTAGTAAATCTAACATTGTTAGAAGTACACACAATCCATAGGATGTTAATTTGGTAGCTTGAAAGTCTGTATAGTTGAAGTGTTCATATGATGTCTTCACTTTCAAACAATCTTTAAGATGCCTCTATAGTGTGTCAATATTTAAAGATAAATGTTCTCTCAACAAAGAAAACCTCTACAATACTTGATATATTGCTTTCCAAAATTTTCCTCTCATCATAAATTTTGTTGATCTTTTGCTCCAAGTGAATTACTTAAGCATCTACATTCTTTAGTTCCTTGATCACATTTTTCAATTCATCCTCTTTCTCCTTAATTTGAGATGTGAAGGTACTCATATACTCATGTGCTAGCCCACATTTCTCATAAAGATCATTAACTTCATGAATACATTTCCTTAATTCTTTAATACAAGTGTCTAAGTTATTTTTCATCCTTCATATTCTGGTATACCTTTCTAAATAGATTTGTAGCATGCTTGGCTTGGGCCTTGACTATGGCTAATTTTATCATAGTCTTGAAGTGACTATCAAATTCTTCCAAAAAATTAGTGGCCTTTTTCTATGGATTTACCTCAATTATCTATATAATAATTAAGCTTTCCATTTTCCCTGTCATTTTCTCAAGGATTTCCAAGGTGCTCTTAATTATTTTTCTTTTCTCTACCATTATACTAGTGGCCAATGCTTAAATCTTACAAAGAATTTCCATTCTGGATCCTCTGTAGGGGTTTGTGATGTAGAGCTCATCATATTTGCAATCAAAGTCTCAAAGGGTGACTTTGAAGAACTAGTTGCATCTTTGATGATGTCCTTAACAAGTGTAACTACTTCTAATTGCAAATTTTGATTATCTTCTTGTTCACTTCTCTTCTTTGCTTCCTCTATTATTGTATGATCTTTTTCTTTGTTTTCCTTATTTCCTTCTTCCTCATCTTTATTTTCTTCTTCTAAAACATCTTTCTTTTCCTCTTATGTTTCATCATCTTTCTTTCCTTTATCTTCCTCTTCATTTTCAGAATTAGTATACCTACCAAATTGTAAACACAGGGCCATAATCCTTAAAAGAATCTTATGTTGTATCTACAATTATACTAGTGTTGTCAACATTCATGGTATCTATACAATTTGTGATCTAAAGGGCTTGTAATGTTGGTGCTTATGTTTCTTTGTTGTCCTCTACCTCTTTCATCTCTATATCTTATGTTTATGTTGCTATCATAGTTGTAGAAATTGCTTCAAGCTTTTTCTCTATTGGAATTACTATTGTGGCATGTGTAGGGACTTCTCCCCCTAATCTTGTGCTTTCTTCCACTTCTCTAGGTTCAGTAGAAGACATTATTTTGTCTTTTGAAGTCTTGTACACTTCAGTGTCCTTATGCTCTATCATGACTTTAACTACGACCTGCTCATTTTCTTTGTTTACCTCTTCATAGTTGCCTCACATTATCAGAATAGCTCTTGTCTTGTTCCTTAGTAAGTGTTCAAGACTCTTCATGATTCTCTCAAGGTGCTCATAATTTTCTACTTCACATAGTTTTCTGATCAACCTTTCCCTTATTGCCTTGTCTTCTTCAACTATTCTCTTCTTTCCATTGACTAACATGTCATACAAATCTTTGGGAATTTCTCTTTTAATATATGCAAACTTCTCATTAGTATCTTGTCTAATAACTTCATTCTCTAGCTGAAATTTCTCAAGGTTTTTACACAAATGATAATACTTGTTTAACTTTACAAAGTTTCCATCATCAATAAGCATTCAATTCAACATTTTGATCTTTGGCTTCCAGTTATTTCTTTCTTTAGGTTTGTTTATGTCTTGGTCTTCTTATCTTTGCTATGTAGCCTAAAAAATGATAGCTTTTCTTGCCATCATATGATACTAGAAGTTTCTTCTTTTTTCTTAGTCCAGTACTTGTTTCCTTCATTCACTTTGGTCTAGATGCCTATACTAGCTCTTTCTTAACCTCACAGATCTCCTTGTGTCTTTAGATGTGGATGATTTAACTTCTACAATTCTTACATCTTCTTCTTCATATTTGGTAGGATGAACTGGTGGAGGTGGAACAAATTGTGGTTGCACTAGTGTAACGAGTTCTTATGGAGTTGAAGATCCTTTTGTTGATGGTTCAACAATTGTAACTCCCATAGAAAGTGGTGTTGAATCAGGTGGTGTAGGGTCTACTGCTACCAGTGGTGGTACAAACATAATGTTTTCCTATCCAATCTACTTCATCCCAAAAATGGTCTATTTAACTAATAAAAACTCTTGTGGGGTCATCTAAGATTCCTCCATAATCTTCTTTATTGTGCTCTCAACTTTTCTCTTAGCATACTTATCAAGCTTAGCTTGATAAGCCAGTTGTGTATTCTCCTCAAAAGCTCCAAATCTATCAAATTAAAAATCTAATTCTAATTTCAAAATAGCTTGAACATACCTTTCAATTTCCTCTGCAGTTGTCTCATAACCAAGAGGTTTAACATATAGCATCCTGGGTTCAACTACCTCAGTGTAGGTAAAGTTTGTGTCTACCATGAAACATATCTCTTCATTATAATTAATTACAACTATGGGTGGAATTATAAATCTTACTTTCATTTCTATTTGAAATGTCTTTATAATAAATTTTTCACTACTCTCAATCTTGTCAATTAGATGTCTCTTGTGTAGGTCTGTGATCTTTTCCATTGTATACTTATCATGATTATTCAATTTAGAAAGTGGTATGAAAGGAAATCTTCTCAATAGGTGGAAAAACATGTGAGTAATCAAGGATTGAAACCTAAGCTATCCATTCTTCACTTTCTTAATCCTTTCTAGATTCTTTGTCAACTAAATTCTCAAAATCTTACACAAATTAAACTTGGTTCTCTCTCAATGCATAGTTTATATGTAGCATAAACAATTCTAGTTTCTATGTCATGATCTCTAGAACTAGAACACAACTTTGTTTCCATAATCTTACTTACAAACCTCACATCATCTTGTTTGATCATACTAAGAACTATACCTCTCCCATTATAGGTTGATTTAGTGTTTTCAAGTACAATATTCTTCACATTTTTCTCATTTTGTGGAATAGAGATTTTATTGCTTAAACCTGTAACTTCATGTATCAAGATTTCTGAAATTTCAACTACATTATCTTGCAACCAAAACTTTGCATCATGAATTCTTCTAAGAATCATCTTTATCCAATCTTCTTTGTCAAATTTGTAGTAAAATGTGTACTTTATAACATCATTTTGACCTAGGTGTTCATAACCTACCTTGAATGACATGTCTTGATTGTAAATTTTATTAAATTCATCATAAATGTTTCCTTCACCTATTGTTTCAAATTTGCATTGTTTATAGCTACCAATATCCTCCAAATACAATACTCCATCTTGGATTTATGAAAACACGGTTGTAGGTTCATCTTCTAAAGGTAGAATAGAGTTTAAATTGATCTTAGGTTTAGGGGTATCCTCAACACTATGAATCATTGTTCCTTTCATTTTAATTGATAAAATCTTCAATACAACTTTGCAAATTAATCACGCAAGAACATAAATACCTCTAAAAATATAGAATTAGGGCTTGATGGCTTCACTTCCAAATTTTCTTTACCTCACGTCAATTGCTCTTAAATTTTCCTTTTGGTTTCTTCTTAACTTCTTGATTATTCAATTGGTACACATAAATTCAATTTCATCCTTTAAACCCTTTTAGATTAACTTTTGCATTAATTATGCAAGTACACAGGCACTAAAAAGTTACTTATGCTAACTAGAGAACTTCTTTCTCTTTGCACACTCACATATGGACTCAATATCTCATGCACACTTAACCTAGCTTCCTCACTTCCATATCTACCTCTTATTAACTATGTAAACCTTAATTCTTTCTCTAAGTGTTTAAATAATTTTATGATGCTAATTTTCATTTATTTGTTATAAAATAAGTTTATCAAATGATAGGGGTTTGTTAACAACTATTGCTGACTTAAACTTCTTTTTTTCAAGTTTTTCACGTTTCTTCATTTCTACATAATCATGTGAACTTTTTGGAGTCTTAGTGTTAACAAATGTCTTATTAAGATCTTCTATGTATGTTCTTTCATAGTTTCTTTCTGATTGTTGTTGATATTCTCATTCTTTCTGACATTGTTTACATTCCTTGTAAAGTTTGGGCTCATGTTGTTCCTCATGGTTTTAAATTATTACATTATTCATCCTACAAAATCTTGTTGTATGTCCCAAAATGTTTCAAATCTGACAAGTTATCACATTGTTCCCATATCTAGGTCTTGGCTTATTTATTTGTAATCTACAATCTCTAGCAATATATCTAAAGTCGTTGCACTTATAACACATGATACCATTTATTACAACATTGGTTCCACCAATAAGTCTACTAGTTGTGGGGTTAGTACCATAATGCATATTATTGTTATAAATAGGTTTCCTACACTCACTAGTTTTATGTCCAAAACCATAATAATTATAACAATAACCAAAAATAGGGTTAATATACTTACTTGTATAATCCTTCTTTATGTGTCCAACCTCATTACATGCATACAATTTTCTAGTAAATTTCCTTCTTACTTCTTTAGGTTCTTCAACTTGTTTAGGTACACCTTTAGATTGATTTGATTCAACCTTTTTTAGATCCTTTTGTTGTGCTTCTAGATATTGGATCACAAGATCCGATTCCTTAGTAACTTCAAATGTCTTTTATGATTCTCCTCTGAAGAATCGAAGACTAGTCTTATCATAAGAAGGTCTCTATACCAAAATCTTCTCATCAAGATTTTCACTACATGAATACAACCTTTCAAGATGTTGCTTAGACTATGTAAGTTCTCCTTTCATAGTTGCAATGTACTTCTCCTTAAGTTTTCCATATTGTAACTTTGATGATTCGAGTCTAGATGTCACTTTCACAAGTTTTGATCTCAAATATGCATTCTCTAACCTCAAATTAGACTTAGTTTCTTTGTCATCATCCTTCAGACTCAACTTTAGATTTTTTATCTCTAGCTCTTGCTTCAAGATCTCATTCTCTTTCTTGAGCCTTATTATAATCCTTGTTTTGATCTTTAGATTCTTTCTTGGATATGATAGATTATATCTTTTCTTTCAGCTTCTCAATATAGTCCTTCACATTTTCATACTTGTCCTTTAGAGTATCTCTTTCTTATGTAAGTACATCAATTTTCTCAAGAGCTTCATCCAGGTTCCTCTGTATATGATCCATAAGCTATTAGGTCTTCTCTTAGTAACTCTTCTCAAATAACAATTGTTAGAAATGGGAAATACTGGGGGTGGGGGGGATGAATTAGTATTTCACAATATTTTTGCCAACTATGGATACCATTAAAAACCTCACAACTCACATAACAAACTAAACTAATTAAGTTGAACAAAAAACAAAACCATAAAGAAATGCAACACATAACATCATTATATGTTAACTACGAAAACCCTATCCAAGGGAAAACCCCTATGGGGATGGTACACACAAAATGATCCAATAATCAAAAGTATCTTATGAAAGACATTGACCCTATTAGGAATATGTTATATTTGTATAGTGTCTTAGTTCTTGTTAGAGGACTAGGCCTTGTTGGAAGCCTCAACCATGTTAGGAGTTTTTGTTACAATTACAAAATGTATGCAAGATGAGCCCACTTCCCAAACATGTAATATACAATATTATTATGTATACAAAAGGAATAGATACAAAAAGAACCTCTTTTATAATTGTAGATATCTTCGATATTTCATTTGATCTTTATAGCTTTCTGCACAATATTTGCATATATTGCCTCTTACTGCTATGATCACAAAATTATAGCATTACATTCATAAAAGTTGTACACAATCACACTTAACTTTGCATTACAAAGCTTTCCTTTATACCATAATACTCCATAATATTTTTTTCTATTGGTATTCATGCTTCCACACATGCCCAAAAAGTAAAACTATAATTTTCTCACTTAGGGTTAACATCTAGGATGTCATCCCTGATTAGTCAAGCAATTATTTTGATAAATAAAATAATTGGTAAAACTACAATAACTTCATCTGTACTGATCCAAATGACTCACACACATAGGTACAGAGTCATGACATTCTATAATACTTTCTGTCTCTATAAAGTTATCAAATCAAAATAGTGCCTATGTTGATAGATAGTCTTAATGATACTTAGAAAATTTTGTAAGTCTATATACCAAAACTACATCTTTGTAATATACTCACTTAATGTTAAGTAAATGTTTCCTTAAATGACCTCATACTATCTACCTTAGCCAAATTACCAACAGATACATATACTCAAAATTGCATAGAAGAGAACATGAACAATATGTAGCTATCATAATCATTATTTATTTTTGTATTCCTTTCCTTTACTTTATGTTGTCCATAAAGGACTCTCAAGAGGGTTCATGATGTTTGTATTCCATTACTTGTCTCGACCAAGGGTGGTAGCATCAGACAAAAAATAAACATGAAATTGACACCAAAAATAAGTTTGAATGTATCACATCTACCATAAGAATCACATATGAATTAAACACATTAAAAGGTACATCATGAATTAATCAGATCAAGCACTAATCATATAAATATACATTTCTATCAAGAAATCAATATTAAATAGCATAACAATGATCACATAGCTTTACATTTCATTCATGTCATTTATTGTCTTCATTCATCTCATCATCATCATCATCATCATCATCATCAGGTGCAACATAATTGTCATCATATTCCTCTTCAAGAAAATTTACATCAGAAACATCATGATCAACTAACTCTTGATTGTGACCATCATCTACATCATCTTCTCCTTCTTCTTCTTCCTTGGCATCTTCTTCTTACATTTCATTGTACTTTATTGACCTTCCTCTTGGATCATCTCTAACAAAAAATGACCAACCCGATTTATGTGGAACCTCTAAGTAAAATACCTACTTACACTAGCTTGGAAGACAATATGGCTCATCCCAGTCTTTCTCAAACAACCTTGTACTAATCATTGGAAATCCATTTTCATGTTGAATAATAGTTTTATTAGGATCATTTTGATTAAGTCATAGCCTGTACCATTTAACAACAGAGAACTAATTTGAAAGAATTAAATTCACACTCAAGTATATCATCCAAGATGCCATAGTATTTATTTTCAAACTCTCAAGGATGTTAGTCATTTCTAGAAGAAATATTAGTGACCTAAAAAAATTGTACTTATCCTAGAAACACATATTTTATTTGTGTCATCCAAATTTTTAATGTGAAATTTATAACCATTGCATACCATAGCCTTGTGGTGTTTCACTTGCAATAATATATCAAACATCTTAAAATTATAGCATCATGAGTTGATAAACATGCAAGTGATTAACAAATTCCAATGTACCTTGAAATCCCTTAAACCATTTGCTAAATCTATTTCCCTTTTTGTAACATTGGAATCTCCATTACAATGAGCTTCTTTAACCAATGAAGATACATCTTTCCATGCTAATGTGCAACCAAAATGTTGACACGGTTCAATCCATATCATCATCCAATCTTGGTTGTTTGTGCTATACAATTGTAGTGCATCCCACTCTCGAGCAACTAAACAAAACAAAATATAGATGACTTACAAGAAATTTATTTAGAAGATTAAGAAATAATTAACTACAATGAAATCTTATAATTTATTACCTATCGCTTTCCTCAAACTACATTTCCCCACCAAGTACTCCCCTTGGAATTTTTTAGTGGGGTTAGGATCCCAAATACAATCTATATGGTCTTTGTTGAAAGTTTAGAAAGATATTGAGTAACGTACACCAAAATCTGGTATACCATATATCCCTCCACCATAGAACCCTCATGATGTGCTATTTTTTGAACCAAAGCGTTCAAAAATTTCAAGTGTCTCTCAACCATCCACATTTACCTATCTGTATAGCTCTATGCAATTCAATCTCCTCAACTTGGTGTATGTGGTAATGTTCTTGTGCATTGAAAAAAGTTGTTCAGGTAGACACTTTTTCATTTTACACATTAGTTGAGGAATTCTTCTCTTCTAATATTTTATATATTTTTAAAGGATTAACTTAGATAACAACCACCTACAAGAGATTCAAGATACAAATACATATAAATACAAGAGAATGAGATATATTACATAACAAGAAAAACAAATTGTGAATATAATAAATATATACAACAAATTGAACATATATCAATGCTTACCTCATGTATTTCCCAAGATCATATATCACTTTTTTGATGTTATTGTTGAAGTTCTCAGGGAGAGATAGGGGTAGCACGTACTACAACAATTATAAACTGATGATTTCATTCTTTTCTAACATAATGCAATGAAAAGTACATGTAGTTTTATAAATATATTATAAGTAGAGAATAATATGACTTACCTTGATGAAGGTATGCCAATCATGCATTTTCAACCTTGACTTAAAATCATATTTCTTTGATATGAGATTGCTTATGTTTGGAGCAAATCTTGTGGAAAATCAAGTTTTTCGTATGACTTCTTGTATGACATCACTTTGTTGCTCTATTAATAACCAAGGAAGAGCAGTCATATTAATCTAATTCAATGAAATTAAACATATATCAATGCTTACCTCATGTATTTCCCAAGATCATATATCACTTTTTTAATGTTATTGTCAAAGTTCTTAGGGAGAGATAGTGGTAGCACGCAATACAATAATTATAAACTGATGATTTTATTATTTTCTAACCTAATTCAATGAAAAATACATACAATTTTACAAATATGTTATAAATAGAGAAGAACATGAATTACCTTGATGAAGGTATGTCAATCATGCATTTTCAACCTTGACCCAAAATCACATTTATTTGATATGAGACTACTTATGTTTGGAGCAAATCTCGTGGGAAATCAAGTTTTTTGTATGACTTCTTTTATGACATCACTTTGTTGCTCTATCAATAACCAAGGAGGGGCACTCATATTAATCCGATTCATAGTGGCACTCATATGAGAATGTTATTTGATTCAATGAAATTTTTCAGTACATGATTGGATTAATGAGTGTCAGTAGAAAATTTGACAAATTTTTCTTTGTCATGCCTTCCATCCAATATTTTCTACAATGTCTCTACTATATTCTTTCCATAATGCTCTATATCTAATAAATGCACAATTTGCATGTACTTGTAGTAGGGAAACCTACTAAATACTCTAGGGTAACATTTTAGTCCCTTTAGAAGGTGCTCACTAATGCCTTGATGACCTTCACGATCATCAATCACATCATTAGTAAACAAAAGACAATACCAAAATACAAATCTGAAACAAAAACCATCAGATGGAATGACATTACCTTAGCAATTTATTCTATTGTATTCCAACATCCATAGGTGAGGTGTCATTCTTCGTGGTTTTGATGTTGTCTATTCTTTCCCATTGAAAATATGTTTTTTGGTAGTTCGATACTTATGAATTTTGTGGAGGAAGTGCCTATACTCATCAAACACCTATTTTCCTAAACTTTTTGAATGATGAGATTTCATCTTTGGACCACAAATTGGACATGCAAATTTTCCATTTGTTTGAAGGCCTACAAGATAATGATACAAATGATTAAATATGTTAATTTGAATGATTAGAATTATCAAGTGCAACCTTAATTCACCATAATATATTGTGTGTGAGAAATGTGGACACACTTCTATAAACCATTATACTTGAGAATACCCATTATGAAGAGAATCTCAAGAGGCGACTTATAGCTTCATATCTCAAATGAACCCACTTATGAAAACATTACAAGGTGCACCATAGAACAAAAGATTCAAATGAAATGCAAGATCTAAGCTAAATGAGATGCAAACCCTAGCTATGGTGAAAGCAAAAGTGCAATACAATGCAATGGAGACAATAAACTAAGCTAGGAAATGAAATGCAAGCTGGATAGATGCTAACCTAGCCATGATGAACAAGATATAAGATGAAATATGAGGGGAAGATCCAAGACACAAAGAATGCAGTGAGACTCCAAGGCACCAAGACTTCAAACTAGAAGCATGACACTAGCTCCAACTCCTTCACCCATATCATTGTTGTGAAAGAATAGGGAGAGAACCTCCTTTTTAAAGAAAAATGGATGGTTGAGATTAAGAGGGAAAAAAAAACATAATCAAGGGAGGAGAATACATCTTGAGTGATCCATGTGCACAATAATTTCCACCAATCACAATCAATAGTTGACTTTTGAGAGGGTTCAAAATGTGTGGAGGAGAATTAAAGTTGTTTTAAAAATAAAAGATTCCTTTCACATAGAAAGTTGTGGATTCGTGTGTAGACAAAAATGCATTTTATTTTATTTTTAAAATAGAAATAATGCTTTATGTGTGCACACTTAGGATAAGTAGGAAGTGGGGATTTTTATTTAATTAAAAGGGAACCATTTCTTTCAATTAAACGAGAGACTTAGGATAAAGTGGTCAAAACCATAGGTTATAATTGAAAAAATAGATTTGACCAAGATAAGTGATTTATGGTCTAGCATTAGAATAAGTTTAAAAGAGAAAAAGGGGTCCTATAATTTACTAGACCATTTTTGGGTGATTACACATACCACAAAAATGTGTCAGCCTTGGGGCATTGCACATTGTCCATACAAGCATTTCATGGAATTAAAATTGTCTTTGTCCTATTGTCCTAGAGATTTCATACATAGTGACACCATTCCACACCTCCACCAACTCGTCGATAAGAGGCTCAATATATACATTCATATCTTAACTTGGTACTTACCTAGTTCAATGAAAAATAACATTATATAATTATTGTGACCATTTTACTGTGAGACTTATAATTACGTGTAAATAACTATAAAATGATAAAATACTTGGAAAAATCATTGCCAACATAATGTTCTCCCTCTTTATCGACATCCATAGAGGAATTTTATTGTCGATAATAGAAACAGGCCACACTGACTAAACAAATCTCAACTCTCCAAATGGATTGACACCATTCACTGTCAATGAAAGCCTGAGATTTTAAGGTTCTTCTTTAAATTGTGGCTACTTTTCCCCTATGTCCATAAATTCCTAATCATCCATAGGAATTCAAATAATATCATCTCAAATTCTATTACGTGCATTGTAATCTATAAATTGTGCCAAGCTACTACAGGTGAGTAATCGTTGCAAACATGGAATAATGGGGATGTAAGGAAGAATCGTGTGAGGCACATTTTTTTGTTATCTAATATGGTTGATATCTACTTGTATCACATTTAGGGAATTTTTTTGTAATTTCATGTTCTTTATGGTAAATAATATGATGATTGGGACAAGCATCTATTGCTTGATACTCCATTCTAATATCTTTCATATAGTGGCACATAATTCTTGGTATGAGAGAGGGAGAATATACGATGTTGGTAACGTAAACATACCTATCAATCTACAACAAAAAGTATAAGTTTTTAATATAAATAATATTAATGGTACATGTTTCACCCTTTATTGACAATAATGACAGCCACACACACACACACACACATGAAAAACAATAGCATACACAATATTTTTATATTGGATAAACCATTCATAACCTTCAAATTCACCAAAAACAACACATAAGAGGGAAGAGTTGTTTGGGAGCCTTCCTAAAGGGCCATGTTTGTCATCTCAAGTAGAGGTATATCATGGATGACATCAATGTCATCATGATAATCATCACCATTAGCTACACATGTACCAAATGTGCCATGGATAAGTGTATTTGTATCATCATCTTCAAATGTGTTTTCGGGCACATGATTATCAACTTCCATGAAATCATGATCTTTAGCTTCAATATTCACACCTCTATGTTCCTCCACTTCTAAACCATATTGCCTAGGATGTGGTCACCCATATCATGTATTTTTGTGGGGAAGTCGGTCTATATAAAAATGATGAACATAAACAAACCATGATCATGATCTCATCATCAAGTGATTTTACATGTATATTAATTATTAAAATAATATAACAAACAACTTACCAAATGGACAATATTTAAACCCCCCTTCAATGTGACCATTGTCCCTACAATGTATCTTATTTCTTTTGATTAGGAGTCTTCTAGTGTTTAAGCCCTTACACCTTTTATAGGGACAATAACATTTTCCATCGCTTTCTCTTTGAAAGTTAGACACCAATCTAGTAATTATCTCCCTATTTTGATCTAATTAAGTACTATTATTTGACATGATTCTTCTTCACATGAATATCTTATGCTTGTACCCTTATTCAATTTGTTGTACTTGTTGGATCTATCATTGATAACCATTTTAACATACATAATAACACTAGAGGGAAACCCTTGGAAATGAACAACAAATTTAAGTTTGACATCTACTAAGATGAAAAATCTTTAACTAAAATTATCCCTTTTTTAAATCACAAAACATGTGTGCGTCCAAATTTAATTAACTTGGTATATTTTCATAAAATATTAAGTCTATGGTGGTCTATGGTTATCTAAATCCATTTGTAGATTGATTCATTGATAATCCAAAAAAAATTGAGAGGTGTCTCGTTAGTTGAAACCATTTGTATGTAAGGTTCATGGTCAATTGAAACCACTCACATGTGAGAATTTGAGACATGTGACACAATCATAACATGAACAAGAAAAAGATGATTTGAAAAAGTGACTAACATGATGAATATAAAATATAATTAGTAATGGAATGGTGGCAACCAAGATGAACCAATATGTCTTTTCATCATGTCTCATCATTCTCTTCACAAACTATATAAATATTTCCCTCTTTGGAAAAAAAGGAATACAATAGGGAAGATAATAATTGATAACTTAGGAATGGATGATAGATGGTGGGAGGAATATAGGATGGGGGCAAGAAAGAGTAACTAGAATTGTAAAAATTTAAAATAATAATGATGATTTATTGAATAAGAGACTACACCAACAAATTATATTAGGGGCATTACATGGTCATAATTGATCAAACAATAAGTGTGTTGCATGAACATCCAATCTGTAGAGGCATTATCCAATATATAGAACCAAAAATAGTGATTCAAAGAAAGTAAGAATCGTCAATATGATAGACAACATCAACCAGACAAGGAGACCAAAGCAAAGCCAAATGATCAAAGTGGGTTACTTATAGTCATGAATGAAGTTAGAGACACAAAAAATAAGTGAGGAAAGAATACAATATGCTAAGGACTTAATGGCAACTCAATATTGAAGGATTTATATTATTATCATATTAAGGACAAAGAGTGGTCCCTTAAATCACTATATCAATCAAGTGCTAAGACAAATGGTAATAGTCTAGGATGCCCAATAATCATTGAGCATGGACGAAACCAATGAGTTAACATTCCTCAAGAATAGTACAACTCCTCCTAATACAAGTCCTTTGTGAATGCCTTTGGGGTTGATCTGCATAAAAAATAAATAAAAGTTGTCATACAAACAATGAACATTGCAAAATTCAATATTAAATAAATTCAACGAACAATTTTAATTGTTACATTATTTTTAATATGTTGATAATAGACACCCAGAAATTGGGACATATAATATGTTACAAACCTCAAAAGGTCTCAATGAAGGCAACAAGTCTGCTAGGTAGTGAGACCCTTCTCCACAAAAATAGATTATTGCAAAGACATAGATCGCAAGGGCACAATAAGAGACAAAATATATATTCAATCCTGAATCCCAAATGAATTAAAACTTAGAGATTCCTATTAAACCTTAGAGATTCATATTGTCCCTATAAGTTTCCATGATACAACCAAATTCTAAAAAATTGAATAAAACTATAAATTTAACAATGCCATTTTTATTTGTCAAAGTCTATTTCTATGAAGAATAGCCTAACCTACCATTGCATGAAATGTGTTGATCTATGAGCTAGAATTATGTCATAATTAACCATAAATATAAATAGTACTACATATTTTACAAATAAGATCACATTTATAATCAACCATAAAAATGTCTTTTAGCACAAGTCCATCATCACCAACATGGTACGAATTGTACTGATAAATTAAATCAAATTTATATCCATTTATGAGGTCGTTGGAAAATGTCCATTCTCATAGTAACAATAGATATCTCCCTAGATAAACTTCTGCCAGTTCCAAAAAATATTTCCTAGCCTAATAAATGAACACTATCTCCAATGTCTTCTACAATTGTTCTTAAGGTATTTTTCTATCATGATAGTTTTAGTGAAACATAAGGATTTTAGTATTGAGGCCAATCAATAAAAAACACTCCCAATTCATCATGCATAAGATTCCATTGATCAAAGAAAAACAAATGGTCATGGATAAGGATATTAGCAGCATTCAGGGGAAGGTGACCAAACTGGAAACTAGGCTGGGTAATATGGATAAATAGGTCAAACAATTGGTGGACAATGTGAGTATTCTCTTGAAGAGGAATGAGCCTGATAAGGGTCAGGATTCCCCTCTAGGGGTAGATACTTAGGGACAAAGTAAATGTACCCGTGCTCACTCTAAGAAGAATGAGGAAATCAGTAAGAAGGATGAGGTGAAGGTTGTAGCTGAAAACATGCAAACTCTAGTGGATCAGGCTGTTGATTTGATAAAAACTTCTTAGTTGGTTGGTTGTTGTTCCTTTGCTATACTTTTGTTATTTTTCCTAGCTCTGTCTTGTGTGACCTATTGAATGTTTTTGTTGGAGGTCTATCTCATGTTGTTTTTGGATACTTTTCTATGTTGTTATTTTCTCATGCTTATCTCTAGACTTTTGTTGATGTAAAGGTTTTGGGTCCTTTAAAACCTATTTTTACTTAATCAAAACAAACACTCCTGATTATTATTATTTTTTTAAATTTTAAAATAATTATTGTTAGAATTAGTAATCTTTCTTTGATTTTATTTATTAAATGGGATAAACCAAGGTATCCCTTATGTATTTTGTCTTCTTGTCCATGTGTGAGGACAAGTTATTTTTTCAATTCCTTTATTAAGGAAAATAGTTTATTCCTCCTTAAGAGGATTATGACACTTGTTATGCACACACTTATGAGTGCGGCAATCATTCACATGGGAGTTAATAAATAACTCCTCTTCTCATCTCTATATAAGATGTGTTCCTCTCTCGTTCTACATAACATACACTCACTATGTAGTCTCTCTCTCTCTCTCTCTCTCACACACACACACACACACACACACACATTCTTTAGGAATTTCCCCCATTCATATAATTCAAAAGGGGTTTTCTTTGCTTTC
This sequence comes from Cupressus sempervirens, assembly GCA_028749045.1. Lineage (NCBI taxonomy): Eukaryota > Viridiplantae > Streptophyta > Pinopsida > Cupressales > Cupressaceae > Cupressus > Cupressus sempervirens. The sequence continues at coordinate 171,610,358 of CM053792.1, read as the reverse complement.
CCCTTTCAAAATGTGTGTATCCTCTCTTGTATTGATCTTGGAAATCTCTTCTAAAAGTATGGTAACTATTTTCATAACAAAAATATCTTAGACTAATTTATTGTTTCTTCATTATTTCTAATAATTCTTGATTTGTCAAACAATTTATTTTTACTTGGAAGAATTATTTCTATAACCTTATTCAACCTTGGAAAAGGGAGTATCTCTACACCACAAATGTACAATCTTGCATTGAACAATATTAAGTCATGTAGCAAGACAAATCTCTAGACCCAGAATTGATCTTCAATGGTTCATTCAAGATGGATATTCCTATGTATCCTTTCTAGGAACTAAAGGGATTGTAATTAACAAGGCCATTTGAACATGACCATGTGAAGTTGTGTTATAGAACCCATGACTATATACAAAGTTATGAGGGAAAACCTATATACGTATTATAAAGAAAATGGGAAGAAATCACCTTGTAAGAATTCAAAAGGTAAACAAATTTGAATTCTTTGATTTGCTATGACTTGAAAAACATCCAATAGTTTTATGCTTCTTTGGAACATAAAATGGCCTCATGCTTGAAATTGTGTGTTCTAATAATTTATATTCTTGAAGAGTCATTTTTTGGTGCCATACATTATAGAAATGACAAGGAGTTTCCTAAATTGTGTCTATTTTGTTTAGAATAGTAACATAAAAATATTTTTCTACAGAAATTCTCTTTGATACTTCATTTGTAGGTGGATCGATAATCCTTTGTTTACTCCTCATAGACATGGCCACAAAATGGAAACTCAGGGATTTTCCTTGATACTTCAGATATAGGCATATTGATGAGATTTTGTTTACTTCTAAGATTGGTCATGAGATCAAAACTAAAGGGTGCAAAATTTGAGTAGGGGTTAAATGGCAAGAAATACTCTTGCCAGCTTCATTAGAGGAATATAATTTTTAATTTGAATTGATTGTCTCTTGAAATATTACCAATAAGTTTGATTTTATTTGCATCTCTAGCACATAAGAGGGGCCTTCTATTATAAATTTCATATTTATCTACACATTGTCATTGATTTTCACTATTCAATAGCTCTATAACAATAGTTACAACTCCTTTCCCAACCAGATTAATGCCTACACTAGATTGCATAGTTTACTCCATATAGAGTAACTTCTTTTATGAAAATTTAAATAATCCAAGTTAGCATTCTTTGACAATATATCTCATTTATTAATGTTCCCTTCATTGGTAATATGCAACTAATTCCCACCTCAATTCCCTTATTTATAAATCATGGTGGATTCAAGAAGCAATGTCACTATAGGAATAGTGGCATGCCACAGGGGGTGAAAGAAATTATATTCCACAATGTTTATCACTACAGTTAGGTACCTATTCCATATTTTATGTTGAAAGAAGCCTTGTGAAATGTGATTGTTTTTTTGGATGCTTGTTTTGAAGAATTAAAAAAAAATGCATATAGAATTTAAAAAATGAAAGTTTCATGCAACACATGAACAATATCTTTATCATACCTATCTTATTGCAAGATGATGTAGGTTTTAATAGAGAAAGGTTGCATCCTGATCTTCCTTCTCCACTATTAAAGATCACTATAAAGACCTAGATCATAAGGGCACATCAAGTGAAAAAAAATATATTCACTACTGAATCCTAAAAAAATGATTGAATTAAAAAACTAGGGGATAGCTTATATTGACACAATTTTAGAAATGGACATGTTAGTACAAAGTAACTATAAAGACAATGTGTATAGATGAAGGTATGAAATAGATGATTTTGGGGTATTCTGTATAGAAACTCACCATTTAATATGCACATATCATCATCTAAGATCAAATTTCCTTGTGGAATTTCCACAACCAACAAAACCCTTCCTTTTCCTTTTCCCTTTCTTCCTTCTCTACTGTTAAAGATCATTGCAGAGACCTAGATCACAAGGGCACATCAATAGACAAAATATATATTCATTGCTAAATCCCTAAATGTGAGTAGTAAGAAACTAGAAAGACATTGTGTATAGACCTTACCATTCAATATGCACATATTGGTCCTAGCTAGGGCATGACAACAAGAGACATCAAATGTACTGCATGAGACAAATGCATGACAAGTGAAAAAACATGTATATTCACTCTTGAATCCTAAATGAAATGAATGAATCAAATAACAAGGTGGAGGCATAAAAAATAACACAAGAAATCAATATTTAATGACAGGTTGGAATATTCAAATATGGAAAGAATACTTATGACAGGGGGGGTGTGAATCAAAAGTATTGTACTTTAACCAATAAAACTTTTAACTAAAATTAAATTGCATGTATGTAAATACATCAAGAAAACATGAAACTAAGACATGCATCAACAATACATAACAATGGAATTTGGTAACCCAGAAACCCTCCAGGAATAAGAAGGTAAAACTAGGGTGGGGATGATACTCACAAAAATCACTGTAGCAATATTGTTCAACCACTTCTGATGGTCTGCCCTGTTAAAGGCTTTACATTGTATCAATAGTGACCTGGTTAAAGGATTTTAAACACTTAACATGAAGTGTCACCCTGTTAAAGGATTTATTCACCCTTTGATAAGGATCTACAAATAGCTGTTAAGCCAACTTATCTACATAGGATTTCCTATCTAATACAATGGTAAGAGAGTATTAGGTATTATAAACCTGATAGTTTGCAATCCTTGATTGTTGAATGCAGGCACTTGTCTTGGCTCTTTCTCTGATTTCGATCCTCTGAGATCTGATTTCTATTTTTCTACTTTGCTTTGTTTTGATCAACTGATTATTGAATTGCTGCTCTTACTTTCTATGTCTCCTTTCACTGAATTCCTTGATGTTTTTCTTTTAACACTGCTCTCTTTCTCTCATCTTCCACTTTTCAATGAAACTTTCATCTTCCTTAAATAGAATTTGAAGACTTAGGGTTAGATATGGATCTACGATCCTCATTGAATCTCAATTTCCTGCTCAATACTTGCCTTTTGCTGATTGGTTGCATATCTTTCCAATTTTCCAATTGGCTACATGCAAATTGCATAAGAAATGTAAAAGATTCATTCTTATCTCTAGATCTTTCAAGATTTGCCTTATGTCAGCTACAAAAATGGTTTACATCATAGTTTGTGCAATTACAAACTCTTATGCTGATATCCTGAGTTACTCGGCTCCTGAAGCATTATTGATGCTCGGCACATGCTGTTTCCTAGATAGCTCATCACCTAAACAAAACTGTATCACTCGACACCTTATGTTACTTGGCACTCGATATTACTCGACACTTCATATCACTCGACACTTGATATTACTCAACACTTCATATCACTCGGCACTTGATATTAATTGACACTTGATATTACTCGGCACTTGATATCACTCGGCACTTGATATCACTCGGCTCCTAATCTTTGCTCGACATGTATAGTGAAAAATGGTTAAGTGTATTGACACTCAGCTGTCAAAATTTTTCTTTAAACCAACAATCTCCCCCTTTGACATGAGTGGCAAAAACACTTAACTAAGATCCTGTGATCTCTGACATTATTTCATGTATCTTCTTATTTGCTTCAAAAAATTTAGGAAAAAATAAAAATATACCTTATGACTCCTTGTGACCAATATGTTATATCAAAATTTGTCAAAAATTCTCTATCTCCCCCTTTTCATCATATCATTCTACACTTGACTCCCCCATAGTTAATCTCTACTTAACACTCCCCCATACTTATTCTCCCCCTTTTTGACACTTATGTCAAAGGTTCTATAGGGAAATGCCATACTTGGCCAAAAATGTTCTATCTACTTCAAGGAGTACCTTCAGAGCTGCATCCCAATTGGCTAGTGTAACATCCAATGACTTATGCTGGATAGCAATCTCTGCTGCTAGGTGTACAAGTCCATCAAATGTAGAAAGATTGGGGTCTTTTTTGAGGACTTTCTCTGCATTCATCTGCTCCTTGTGAAGTAATTCCAAATGAGGAGTAATAGAGGATTGAATTTGCATCAATTTAGCTTTTGTGGTTGCCTCCTCTACTGCCAAGACAACTAACTCTCTTTGTGTGTGAAGAGATTGGGCAAAATGCTTCTCACTCTGAGCTGGATTTGTAGGGAGTTGCATGCTAGAAATCTTCAGATTTTTCTCCAAGCTCAGTATCTTCTGGCTAGTGTCCTGTGTGAATGTGGAAAAATCACACAACTTGTTGTACAGGGAAAATATGTTTCCAAGTACAGTTTTAACTGTTTCAATTTTCTTAGCCAGTTTCACTCGTGATAGTGCTATATCACCGGATATTTTATTATTTACCTTGCCTTGGAACTTTCTTTCTGACCATTCCAGTAATTTGGCATTTGTTTCCTGGTCTTCACTAGTCACCTAGTCAACTATATCAGATAGTTGCTCTATAATTGGTCTTGACTCATCTAGAGACTATAAGAAGAAAGCTTAAATGAATATGTCTTTGATTTCATTCAAGGTAAGCTTGTGCTTGTGTTCTCTTCTTAGTGCTTCTTTTCTCCTTCTTCTATCCAATGCACTCTGAATTTCATTGATCTTTTCTTCAGTGAGAGTGCTAGATTCATAATATGGAATCTTTATTTCTTCATCAAGCTCAGGAACTCCATAGTGAAGTTTCCTAACTGCCTTTGATTTGAGCTCAAGCCTGGTGTCCTGATTTGTAATTGCAACCTATCAGTGGTCAGCTGCTGAAGAGTCTGTGTTGGAGTACCAGATTTTGGTAATGCAACCAATGTTTGTATTGCAGACTCCTCTTGCTTGCTTGTCTCATATTTTTCTTTAGCTTGTATATCCTTTTGATGATCACTAGGTGGGGTTGAACTTGTTGGCTATTCAGATGTTTCTTTAATTTCCCCTACTGCTGTACTCGGCATCTGAAGTGTGTCAATGACTACACTTGGTGGAGGTGGTGGTGGAAGGAATAGAATACCAGTAGATTGTGTGGTCGAAGGTGGTTCTTGTGTTTTCACCTTGACTACCTTTTTTTTGACTACTGGATTCTGTAATTCATCAACACTGACCAATACAGGATTTGAACATAATTTTGCTACTAGTGATGATTGGTCAAGGATTTCTAAATCCTCTACAGTTAATGGATTGATGTTTGGACTTGAAGTGTCTGTAACATCCTTGATTTTGATAATCTCTGCAGGTGTGATGGTGGCATGAGGAGGACTAGGAGGGGATACCTATCTGTCTTGCACACTTTGATCTTGTGGCTCAGCTGTATCTTTCTCTTCCTCTTTCTCTTCTGTATAAGCCTTTTCTTCCTTTTCTTCTTCAACCTTCTTCTCCACTTGTCCCTTTTCTTTTTCTTTGATTCCTAACACCTTCTTCTCCTTTATCTTAGCACTTACCTCTGCCTTATATTCTTCATTATACACATCTTCTATTTTCTTGTAAACTATTTTCCACAATCTTGTGGATTTTGTAACTACCTCCTCAATTTTGTTCTGCAAAATGCTGAAAGCTCTATGTTTGGGAGTGAATCTATTGTTATTCCTCTTGACTGCATTTGTTACTTGATCCCTAGTCAAATTAGGCAACAATCTAGCTAATGTTGATTCCCTTATCTCCCTTTCCATTTGTAAACAAAAATGCCATTTATCCTCTACAATTTTGTACAATTCTTTAGGCATTGATTCATCTAATTCTAGAGGTGTGTGCTTATAATCAGCCATCATAATATACACAGATTCCTCTAATTTATTTTGCTCTTCTTTGGTGAGCTTAGAAAAATTTAGGTTCTTTAAACCTTTCAAATCATCATTCCTAATCTTTGAGAATAATTTATCAATAGTAGTCTGAGGTTTGTGCCTTACCACTTGAAATTGGTTGTTGTCCTCTGACTCAGTCTTTTCCTCATCTGTTTGAGGCTGGGCAACAAATTTTATTTTCTTCTTAGGCTCAACAACAGTCTTCTTTGGAGTTTTCTTCTTCTCTTTTGCCTCCTCTTGGGCTTTTTGTGTTGCAACCCTTGTAGTAGGTCTCTTTGGTGTAGGAGTAGCTCCTTTCTTTCCCTTGGGTTGAGGAGCAGGAGGAGTTGTGGCCTTTCTTTTTGTGACCTTGGTTTCAACTTGTGCTTCCTTGGCTTCTTCTTCCTTAGCACTTTCCTCTTTGTCTTCTCCTAACCCTTGAGTCAGACCTTGTGGTTCATTTCCCTCATCTTCAATGTCTTCTTCTTCCTCTTCTGTTGTTCCTTCTCCTTCAACACCAAATTTTCTCTTGATTTGTCTTACCAATTTTTCTTTCTTCTTTACTGTTGAGGAAGTCTTCAAATCTGTTATCACCCTTGATTTAACAACATCATAGGTTCCAAAGGCTTTCGCATTCTTATCAACTTCTTCTGCAAGGAGGGCTGTTATTGCTGCAGAGGCTTGATCAATGTCGATTTCATAAGCTAGTGGCCTAAGCCATCTTACTCTAGGTATGACTGCTTGTATATAGGTATAATCAATATCTACAAGAAAACAAATGTCTTTTTCATATTTCTCAGTCAATGAGACTGGAATCCTCATTCTTTTTGTCATGGACTGTTTAAAGTCCTCAAAGTAACTAGTCATTTGGGCATCAAAATTTTCACCCATCTGTTCAATATATCCATTGATTTGTTCAACAATTGTTTTGTCTAGACTCCATCTCACCTTACCTATAGAAGGGAATTCTTTCATCAGATAGAAAAATATGCACACCAAAACTAATCCAAATTTGCACTGAGCTCCCTTGCTCTTCCTTATAGCTCCCAGATTCTCATTAATCTATTGAAACATGAGCTCTGCTAGATCATAAGTATGATCCTTTTTAATTATTTTGTATGCAACATCAACTGTTATACAAGGCACACTGTTTAACCTGCTTGACTGATAGAATTTGTGTGAAATAATTCTCATAACAAAATCCAGTAGGGGTTTTGTGATTGTATCAATAGTCATTCCCGTATTATTCCATTTAGCACCTGTATTTTTCTCTATTACTTCCCTTTTGTCACTACGAAGGATCTTTGGCCGATCTAGGGCTGGAATACCAGTAACCTTATGGATAGTTCTCTTGGTGAATTTCACTGGCCCTGATTCTAACCAAAAGGCTCCATCATGTATTCTGCTCAAAACTATGCGTACCCATTCAATTTTGAAAACAATAAAAAATTCTAGGGTTTTGGTTAATCCTTTTCTCTCGACTATCGAGAACTCATCTTTCAGTATCTTGTTCTCACATAGCTTGTCATATGCATTGTAAATCTCTAAATCTCCTATGGCTCCAATTTTGCAGTTATAACATCTACGAACATCTTGGACCATAACAACTTTATTAGGAATAACTGATAATGCACCTGCAGGATCATTCTTATATGCAACTTCTGGAATAGGCTTGAATTTTGGTTGCTTAACTTCATTACTAACCAACTGTATTTCATGACTCTCTTTACCCTTAGTGGTTCTAGACCTAGATGCCATTGTTTTCCAAACTAGGGTTTACAGTTTAAACAAGTTTATAAACTTTGCGTAGCTCGACACTTAAGTAAAATACCTCAAATCAATGAAACTTGTGCTGAATCGCTGTTGAAATCTTCACAAATGGCTTCTGAGCTGACCTTGATCTTCTCTGCTCTTCTCAGCTTTGCTTCGCATTTGAATGGTGAGAAGTGATTGACAATCGAACTATGTACCCTTCAAAATAGAGTAATTAATGCTTAGTGCGCTAACAACTGTCTACTCGACACTTGAAGGATTTCAACATGACTCGGAACCCATTGTGTTTCACTTTGCTCAGCTCCCATTAGTATTTCACAGCTCGACATCATCTATCAACTCGGTCGCTGTTAGCAACTCGGCACCTGAAGACAATTTTGACAGATTTTGCAAGACTCTTAATTTTGACTTAGCATCTTTGCTTATGTTGATTTCTTTTTTGCAGTTCTTCTATCTTTTGGGACTGATGTATGATGTAACTTAGTTTATCAATCCCACACACCCATTCTTGCTTAATTTGATGAAGTGTGATCACTTGACCCATTAGGTGAAGTGATCTCTACACTTGATGTGCTGCACTCATCTTTCTTCTTCCATGTCTTATTCATCTCACTTCTGATATGTTCAACATCTATCTTTGTCTTTTCACTGTTGAACTTAGAAGTTGGTGCCTTTGACCTTGTTGGGCAATTCCTGCTAACATGACCAATTTTTAAGCAACTGAAACATGTAGTTTGACTCAACCATCTTTTATAGTTCCCCCTGAAATGTGTTCTTATGCAATTCTGGGGTGTATGTCCATATTCTTGACAATAGTGACAACTGTACCTGGTGTTGTAATCCCAAAATTCATGGTTTGATGTCTTTGCTGGTTGATTTGATATCCACATAGGCTTTGATCTGCATTCAAAATCTCTATGTCCATATTTCTTGCAATTATGACAGTGACCCTCAAACCTTGATGTCTTAATAGTCTTGGTTTTACATTCATATGCTTGATGACCTTGCTTCTTGCACTTATGACAATGGTTCACACTCTTAGGTTTATCATGCTAATGGGCATTCTTGCTTCTACATACATTAGATGTATGTCCTTTCTTTCCACTTCTTTGTATGGGCATTTTTACCTTTACCACTTCTTTGTTCTGCACTCTTTGATGATTCTCCAACTTCAGTGCTGTTGTATCCAAGTCCTGATGTATCATGGGTTGATCTTGGGGATTTCAGTAATTTCTCAAAATACTTGATGGCTTTATTGGGTTTATTGAAGTTTTCTGAAATTTCCTTCTCTCTTCTTAAGTCATTCTGCAAGTGTTCATTCTGCATCTTCAGTGTAGAGATCTCAATGTCTTTCATATTAAGTTCATGATGAAGGTTCATCATTTGGGCAAGTGTATCCATCTGTATGTTTGAGATCCTTGTTATTTCAATACATTTTTCTTCAAGCCTGTTTGCAAGATTCCTTTTGTCATTTTCCATCATGACTTTATCTTCAACTTCTCTTTTCTTTTGTTCAGTGATTTCACATAACATTATGGCCTGTGATTCATGTTCCATCTTAAGAGATCTTATCTCATTTGCTTGAACTTTGTTTTTCTCCATCAGTTATGCAGCTACATCAAACTCTTTAGTATCTCCATTGGAAAATATATCTGTGGTATCAATCTCCTTGTAGTTTATCTCATTTTCCGCTATGGCTAGATCCTTCCTTCTTTTCAATGAGTTTCTCAACTTATCTCTAGATTCCTCCAAGCTATGCAAAGAAAGTTGCACATCTATCACCTGATTTTCAATGATCTTTCCAAGTTTGAAAACTTCCATCTTTAGATCTTTTCCTCCAAGCTGTTAGGCTTTTTCTTGTGAGAACCTAATCAGCTCTAATAGCAATTGTTGGAATATTCAAATATGGAAAGAATACTTATGAGAGGGGCGGGGGGGGGGGGGGGGGGGGGAGGGGGGCAGGGTGAATCAGAAGTATTGTACTTTAACCAATAAAACTTTTAACTGAAAGTAAATTGCATGCATGTAAATACATCAAGAAAACATGAAACTAAGATATGCATCAACAATACATAACACTGGAATTTGGTAACCCAGAAACCCTCCAAGAATAAGAAGGTAAAACTGGGGTGGGGATGATACCTACAAAAATCACTGCAGCAATATTGTTCAACCACTTATGACGGTCTGCCCTATTAAAGGCTTTACATTGTATCAATAGTGACCTGGTTAAAGGATTCACCTTGTTAAAGGATTTATTCACCTTTTGATAAGGATTTACAAATAGTTATTAAGCTAACTTATCTACATAGGATTTCCTATCTAATACAATGGTAAGAGAGTATTAGGTATTATAAACCTGATAGTTTGCAATCCTTGATTGCTGAATGCAGGCACTTGTCTTGGCTCTTTCTCTGATTTCGATCCTCTAAGATCTGATTTTTGTTTTTCTACTTTTCTTTGTTCTGATCAACTAATTATTGAATTGCTGCTCTTACTTTCTATGTCTCCTTTCACTGAATTCCTTTATGTTTTTCTTTTAACACTGCTCTCTTTCTCTCATCTTCCACTTTTCAATGAAACTTTCATTTTCCTTAAATAGACTTCAAAGACTTATGGTTAGATATGGATCTATGATCCTCATTGAATCTGAATTTTTTGCTCAATACTTGCCTTTTGCTAATTGGTTGCATGTCTTTCCAAGTTTCCAATTGGCTGCATGTAAATTGCATAGGAAATGTAAAAGATTCGTTCTTACCTCTAGATCTTTTGAGATTTTTCTTATGTCGGCTACAAAAATGGTTTACATCATAGTTTGTGCAATTACAAACTCTTATGCTGATATCCTAAGTTACTCGACTCCTGAAGCATTACTGATGCTCGGCACATGTTGTTTCCTGGATAGCTCGGCACCTAAACAAAATTGTATCACTCAGCACCTTATGTTTCTCGGCACTTGATATTACTCGGCACTTCATATCACTCAGCACTTGATATTACTCAGCACTTGATATCACTCGGCACTTGATATTACTCGGCACTTGATATCACTCGACACTTGATATTACTCGGCACTTGATATCACTCGGCTCCTACTCTTTGCTCGACATGTATAGTGAAAAATGGTTAAGTGTATTGACACTTAGCTATCAAAATTATTCTTTAAACCAACAAGTTAGCTACCCTTCTATTCACCCAATCCCCCAATAAAACTTGCATTTTTAATCAAGAAAAAAAAACTTATCTGCCTTGTTGCAAGGAAATTAAAAATCCCTTCATATGTTGCAAATTTTAACCATAGTATTTCATATTCATGTGTGCTACGAGTTTGGGAATATTTTTGTGTTTTCGCGTTCTCAACCTTAGTAGATATATGTTTGGGAATAATGATTTTGAGATCTCTTTTCTTTTTATTTCTTATATTTGTGTTATCATCGCAATATTGACAACGTCCTCACAATATCAATTTCATTGGGGATAGTTTTAAAAAAATGCTAAATTCATATTAAAAAACCATTGACATTGCAAATGGTTGTCGAAAAATGACCCCTAATGTTGTAGTGTCATACTTCAAATGATATCGAAAGATAACATCTAAGTTGATGAATATATGTTGACATCCTTAACTTTACCATTCCAATAATATCATATTGAGATGATATCTCTCTATATGCTTGAGAGCACAATGTGTTCTATAACAATCCTCCCTAGCTAAGAGGGAGTGTTAATGTTGTAGCTTTAGTCATATTGAATTGACCTAGAGATAATCCTTCTATGGTTATCAATTAATCATCAACAAGGAAAACCTTCATATATATATATATATATATAATATAATACATATATGTTATATGTTAATGTTAATATTATCTAATTGATTATTAATCTATAAATTACCATAGAGACATATCTCTTCTATGCATATTTATATAACATTCAATCTACATTTGGAACACACTAAAAACAGTACAGTAGTGTTATTATAGTTGCAATGATCCTTTCCCTTAAAAGATAAGTGGGTCAATTATTTTATTAAGGAAGATAGGTTGTTTAAATGAATTTAGTTATATATACCAAGAGGATCTATGTAGGATAATATCATTAAGGAGAAACATAGTGGTGGACTTGCAGGACATTTTGGGATTGATAAGATGATAAGGTCAATTTTAGAAAGATACTTTTTCCACAAATGTATAAATATGTTCAAAAGATGGTGAGAAGTTGTAAAATTTGTCAAGTTACTAAAGGAACTAGTCAAATGTGGGATTGTATTCACCTTTTCCTATTCCTTGTAAACCTTGGGAAGATATTAGTATGGAATTTGTTATGAGATTACCTAGAACTCACAGAGGTAATGATTTTATCTTTGTAGTAGTTGATAGATTTTCTAGAATGACACATTTCATACCTTGCAAGAAGACATCTAATGCAATACATATAGCAGACCTATTTTTCAGAGAGATTTTGAGACTACATAGCTTGCCTAATACTATTGTTTCAGATAGAGATACTAAGTTTACTGGTTACTTTTGGAGAACACTTTGAAATAAGTTGAATATTGAGCTTAAGTTTAGTTCTACATTTCATCAACAAATAGATGTACAAACTGAAGTTGTGAACAAAAGTTTGGGTAACTTGTTGAGATGTTTGATCGGATACAAACCTAATAATTGGGACTTGATTTTGGCACAAGGAGAATTTTCATATAACAATTCAGTGAATAGAAGTACCAAGAAGACATATTTTGAGATTTAAATTGAATGCATCCTAGAGAAGCTACAAAATTGAGAAGCTTGAACACTGAGTTAAAAGGTAGTGTTGAAGCTAAGGAATTTTGACTTTATGAAGAATTTGCATGAAAAAGTAAAAGTTAATTTGAATAATAGTAATTAGGAATATAAGGAAAGAGAAGATAAGAGGAGAAGACATAAGAATTTTGAGGTTGGAGATGAAGTGATGGTACATTTGAAGAACACATTTCCTATTGGTACATACAATAAGCTAAATATGAAGAAATTTGGACCTTGTAAGATCTCGAGGAAGTATGATAATGGAAATGCCTTTGAAGTTAAATTACCTAAAGACATGGATATTTCACCTATTTTCAATATTTTAGACATTTATGAGTACTTTGAATATGATGAAGAAACATTTGATAAATTTGATTATCCTAAGAAGAAGACATAATATATTGAAATTATTTTGGACACCAAATTCAATAAAAGCACTAGAGGGAAAGATTACAAAGAATGCTTAATGCAATGGAAGAATAAACTAGTTGAAGACTATTCTTGGATTTCTCAAGTTGAGTTAGATCTTTATGCCACTTCTCATAACATTAGGGCTTCTTGATGTGGACATCAGTCTTATTTACCTAGACGTCTGATACAAGAGCATCTTGGGTTCTTTGGCAATCTCCTATCAACCAAAAATATTTGCATTCATTTGTTCATGTCTATTATTCATGGAATGACCCTTTTTGTTCATGTTTTCTCTTTCCACATAGTTTTCTTCTTAATCTAAACCTATAATGGATCCTAGTCCTATGTTCACAACTCATTTAATTTGATCTTATGTGAGAGTTATCCTTTTTCTTTGCTCATGGCATGTTCATTTCTTACCACTCGAGTAACATGTAGGTTTGGCTTCTGTGAGGTTATGAGTGATATCAAGGCTTTCTGTAGCCTTGGGAATCTCTTCTTTGATCACATGTGGACCTATCTTTATCCCCACATATATTATTTTGTATAGTCGTGAGGTCATTGAATTAACCTTTGAGTCTAGACCTATATTTTGTAATAATTTTCCTCACAGGCCGACTTGTGGTCTTGTTGGATATATAATTTGTGATCTAGGATTATGATAGATAGAATGAAGTTAGATAGAAGATAATAATAATTTGGCTCTATAAGCATGACCTTCTAAGCTTGTAGATTGTAATTTGAATGTATATGGGTGCAACAATCTAGGTAGGCCTTATTGGCATGTCGTAGAAAACTTATCTCATCATATTTGCATTTAGAATCAATATAATTTCTTGTAGTTTCTTCAATATTATTTTCTCTTGTGTGTAACTCTAGTGAGGGTAGCTTGCGAGTGTCTATTTTGGCTTCCTAGCCTTGTGTCAATTCTTATCTCGAACATCTAGGCAGAAGTGGGCAGGTGGGATGAAGTTCAAATTGTAAGAAAATAGTGAAAGATAAAGGTATTGAAAAGATCCCTGGACCTAGTTGGATTGATGGTCATAAAAGGGTAGATTCTTCCAGTGTAGGAGACATATCACTTCAAAAACATGTGATATCTATTTAAAGACAGAGAAAATGGTTTGAGAGATGAAGCCAACAAGGTATTATCTAGGTTCAAGACATTCACTTACTATTGTGGAAGAGAAGGAAATATAATTATTTTTGTGCCACGTGTGAAAAAAATTGGCAATTTCATTTGTTATGTTAAACACACCTCGTTAAGGATAACTTTAGTGGATAATATTCACCAATTGACTAATCTCACTCATTGGGGACCCTAAATTTGTCTTTTTTTTGGCAGTTTTGGGGTGGTCATATCACTTTCACTTTAAGAAAATTGAATAGTACTATACTTAAACCAATCACTAATAATAATAAAAAAGTATTTGTAATTTAGTGATGACTTCGCTAATGGAATCAATTTTTTTGACACAGTAAATTGAATAACTTCACCTACAATTTCCAAAGCTTGTCTTAATTAATGGTCATATTTATCAATATTTGGTAAAAAATTGTAGATTTGACATGTGTCTCTTGTTGGAATTTACAAGTTGGAAGTATACTTCTAAGAGGAGGGGGGGTGTGGGGAGTGAATTAGAAGTACTAAACTCTAACCAATAAAATTTTCAACTTTAAAACAATGCATGCATAAACATATTGAAATAACATGTAAAGAAAATGCATCCACATAAACACTTGACACTAGATATGATTACCCAGAAACCCTCTAATGAGAAGGTAAATTTGGGGTGGGGATGACACCCATAATTCTTCACTATTGTAGCAATAAAGTTCACCTTTTAAGGTTAATGTTTTGACCATTCTAATGATCTACCTTGTGAAAGGCCTACCCTATTAAAGGCTTACAAAGGATTGTTAGATCCTACCCTATCAAAGGATTTTAAGACCCTGTTAGAAGTGTGCCTGACTAAAGCACTTTAGAACACTCACTTAGAACATCACCCTGTTAAAGGCTTTATACAATGGTTGTTAAACCAACCTAAGTCCATAGGATTTCATTTTGTTGATATAGTTGTTAGAAAGTATAGTAGAATGTTTGATATGATAAAATTACAATCTGATATTGCTAATTTCATATCCCTATTTAATTCATCTCGATCCTCTCTAATCTAATATGAAATTGCTATAATCGTGATCCTTTGTTCTGCTAACTGATTCTACAATTCTGACCTTCTTCTAAGTCACCTTCAACTTGATCAATTCACCCCTTTCACTTCCTTCAAATCTTTGCTAGCATTACCTCCTCGCATGCATTCTCTCTTACACACTATGATATATGGGACTTTGTCTCTCTTTAAAAAGACTTTGGTGGCTTAGGGTTAGGCATGAATCTGTGATTGAGATTCATCCAATTTTCCTACTTAATTCCTTCCATTTTCCTGATTGGTTGCATGAAGATCACATGGGGAAGACAAATAGATTTGATCTTATCTTCAAAGCTTTGAGATCTATCTATATGTCAGCTCAAAAATGGTTTACATAGTTGTTTGTGCCATCACAAACAACTAGATCAATTCTGTGTTACTCAGCACTTGACAATATTGATACTTGGCACATACTAAAATTCTGTCTAGCTCAACACTTGAACTTGTTTGACATCTATTGTTCACTTGGCACTTGAAATAGCTCTGTCTATCTACTTGGCACTTACTATTTACTTGGCACTCATTGCAACTTGGCATTTATATTATACTCGACATATGTTACTTAGCTCGGCATGAACTTAGAAAATGTCTTAAATGCATTGACACTCAATTGTCAAAACCAATTTGAGATCAACAATCTCCCCTATTGGCATGAGTGGCAAAAACACTTAACTATACATGATGAATCTAATCTCCTTGAGTATAATATACATTATGTTCGACATATATACAAAACTTAAAATTTGTTGAAAATTTTGTAAAGAACTATATAGCTCAAAATTTTATAACTCCCCCTAAGTTAATGTGCCTTTTCTATATCCAAAATCTCTCTAAGTAGATTGATTTGCCTTTGCTGATACTCTTTGTCTTTATTCTAAATTTTGACACTCTTTATCTTATGTGTTTTGTTATGCCTTGTTTTTTGTTGTTTGCTCTCCCCCTTCCTTTTCTCTATTTATTTTGCAACTCCCCCTTTCACATGTCTCCCCTTGCATATATCTCTCCCTTTGATATTTTATCTCCCCCTTTTTGAAACTGATTTCAAAGGGTTTATACACTATATGTGTATTTATCTAGGAAGTTCTTGTTTACTTCCATTACAATCTTGAGAGTAGCATCCCAGTTGTCTAAGTCAACATCTAAGGACTTGATTTGAATGGTTGTCTTAGTTGCAAGGTGAACTAAGCCATTTAAAGTTGAAAGATTAGGATCTTTCTTGAGTACTGTCTCAGCATAGGCTAGTTCTTTCTGTAATATCTCTATGTGAGGGGTTAGGGAGGCTTGAATTTGAACTAACTTGGCTCCTGTATTAGCCTCTTCTATTGTTAATACAACTAGTTCCTTCTGTGTGTGAAGCGGTGTATGGAAGTGCTTCTTACTTTGTGCTAGATTTTGAGGTAGTTGTGTGCTTGAAACCTTCAAATTCCTTTCTAAGCTCAAAATCATGTGGCTTGTTTCTTTTGTGAAGAGTGTGGGGTCACACAATTTAGTGTACAGTGAGAATATATTCTCAAGTACCTTTTTCACTTTTTCTATCTTAGTAGCCAGCTCTACTTGTGACAGTGCTATCCCACTAGATATTTTCTCATTCACCTTTCCTTGAAACTTCTTCTCATACTATTCCATGAGTTTTACATTAGTCTCCTAGTCTTCATTGGTCACCTGTTCAATAATTTCTGATAGTTTTCCATGATTGGCTTGGTTTCATCACGTGCCTGCAAGCTAAATGCATCTAGAAAAATGTCTTTTTATCTCAATTAGTGCTTTCCTTTGCTTATTCTCTTTTATGAGTATCTCTTGGTTTTTCTTCCTTTCTAGTGCCTCCTGCATCTCATTGATTTGGGCTATGTTCATGGTTGCATGGTCATACTTTGGAATGACTATTTCTTCATCTAATGTAGGGTCTCTATAGTGAAGTACTCTTGAAACCTTTATGGAGCTCGAGCCTGGTGCTGAAATTTGGAGTGGCATTGCTTCAGTGCTCGACTTCTGAAGAATTTTTGTAGGAGTTCCAATAGTTGGTAGATTAACCAAAATTTGAATTGCTTCTTGCTCCTTTTCTTTTTGAATGTCCTTCTCCTCTTGTAATCCTCCTCGATCAATCACTATTATCTGTTGTGCACCTTGAGTTTGTGCAGTAGGAACATACACTTCTACATGTCCTATTTTTTCCTTTGTTGGCTCCTTAACAGTTATAGCAACTTTAACTGTGGAATCAACCTTAGCTAATGAATCTTTTGATGCTTGCTCTTGAGGTTGTCCACTTGTAGTTGTAGGGATGGAAGGGGATGTTTCTTGTGTGGCCACCTTATCCCTAGTTAGGTCAGTTACTGCTTTCTGCAACTCATCTACACTGACCAATATTGGGTTGTCACACAACTTTTCTTGTAAAGTTGATTGATCAAGGATCTTCATTAGATCCTCTATAGCGAGTGGGTTGATGTTCTAAACTATGTTGTCGGGAACATCCTTCACTTTGATCATCTCTGCATGTGTGTTATCTTCATGTGGAGGGCTTGGTGGTGGCAATTGTGTGTCTTGCACACTTTGATCTGTTTGCTGCTCCTCAACAGTTTCCATTTCATCTCCCTTTTGTGTTTCCTCCTCCACTGTGTTGCCTTCCTTTTCTTTTTCAACTTCTCCTTCTTTGTCATTCTCTTCCTCTTCCTCATTTTTTCTTCCCTCAAAGGGATCTTCCTCTCCTTCCTTAACAATGGTTATCCCATAAATCAACTTCCACATTTGAGTGGACTTCTTGACAACATCTTCAATCTTGTTTTGAAGAATGTTGAAGGCTCTATACTTTGGTGCAAACTTACTACCATGTTTCTTGTTTGCCTTTGTTATTTGGCCTTTTGAAAAGTCTGGCATCACTTGTGCCAATGTAGAATCACTTATTTCTTTCTCCATATTTTGGAAATAATGCCATTTATTTTCAACAATAGAATATAAATCTTTAGACATAGTAGTGTCAAATTTAAGAGGTGTATTCTTGAATTTTCCCATCATGGCATACATTGACTCAATTTTATTTTGATCTTCCCTACTTAATTTATTGAATTCAATACTTTTTAAACCATTCAAGTCTATATTATCCCTAATATTTTCACAAGTATTATCAATATTGGACTTGGGTGCATGACTTACCACTCTGAACTAGCTATTGTCATCTGACTCGGTCCTCTCTTCATCAGATTTTGGTTGTGCAACATATTTCCTTCTTATCTTCTTCTACATTGGTCCTATTTTCTCAGTAGCCTTCTTCTTCTCTTTTGTTTGCTCTTTTTCTTTTTGAGTGGAGGCTCATGTAGTTGCTCTTGTGGTTGGGGTAGTAGGCTTGGCTTTGCAATCTTTTTGCCCTTGGGCTGAGCTACAAGTTTTTTTTAAGCTTTTCTCTTCTTAGGCTCTAGTTTAGTTGGTGCTTCCTTGATTTGTTCTTCCTCGACACCTTCCTCTTCTTCAACATCTTCTCCCGTGCCTTGTGTCAAGGCAAGTGGATCCTAGTCCTATTCTTCTTCTTCATCATCTTCTTCACCTTCAACTCCCTCTCCAAATTTGGCTTTAAGCATCTTAACCAATTTATCCTTTTTCTTTAGAGTTGAGGTAGTTTTCAAATCCATTTCCACCTTAAACTTCACAACATCATAAGTATCAAAAGGTTTTTTTGCTTTGTCAATTTCCTTCACCATCAATGTTGTGATGGTTGATGATGCATCATCATTGTTAATTTCATACCCTAATGGCCTTATCCATCTCACTCTGGGTACTATAGCCTGGATAAATGTGTAGTCAATATCTACTAGGAAGAAAATGTCATTATAATACCTTTCCACTAGGGAAACTAGGATTCTCAACCTTTGTTTCATGGTTTACTTGAAATCCTCAAAATAACTAGTCATTATGGACTCAAAATTGTCTCTCATTTTCTCAATGTACTCATTAATTTGCACTGCTATAGACATATTGGTATTTCAACCTACCTTACCAAAAGAAGGAAACTCATTCTGTACATAGAAGAATATACATATGAAAATGGAACCAAATTTGCATTGAGCACTTTTTGATCTCCTTATTGTTCCTAAATTCCCATTGATTTGTTGTAGCTGTAGCTTTGCCAGATCATAAGTATGATCTTTCTTTACAATTTTGTATCCCACATCAACTGCAATGCATGGCATGCTATTTAGTTAGCTTGACTGATAGAATTTGTGGGATATGACCCTCACTACAAATTCTAGAAGTGGATCTTCGATGGTATCAATGGTCATGCCCCTTTTGTTCCACTTAGCCCCTGTATTCTTCTCAATAGCTTCTTTTGAGTCACTTCTTAGGGTTTTGGGTTGTTCTAGGGTTGGAAACCCTATAACCCTATGTATAATCCTTTTTGACAACTTGATGGGTCCTCCTTCTAACCATAAACATCTATCATGGATTCTACTCAAAATGATTCTTATCCATTCAGTCTTAAAGATAGTGGGGAAATCTAGGGCATGGGTTAAGCCCTTTCTCTCAATAATTTGAAATTCTTCCTTCAACACTCCATTCTCACACAGTTTGTCATATGCCTATCAGATTTCCATATCTCCTATTGCTCCTACCTTGCAATTATAGCATTTCCTTATGTCCTAAACCATTACGACCTTGGGTGGAATGATTGACAATGCCCCTGCTGGGTCGTTCTTGTATGCAACTTCAGGTATTGGCCTAAAATCTGGTTGCTTGACCTCATTACTAACCAATTGAACTTTGAAAGGTTCCTTATCCTTGGGATTTCTAGAACTAGAAGCCATTTTGCAAAGCTAGGGTTTCAAAAGATATTAAACTTTGTAACTACGTAACTCGACTCGTGAGGAATACCTTTAAATCGATGAAATGATGCTTGATCTTTGTTGGATCTGTGCAAAAGCTTCAATCTTTGCTCGTCAATTGCTTCTGTGCTCTGCTCACTCTTGCTCTATGTTTGTAATGAAAAATAATGAGTCAAAATTTGCCTTATACCCTTTCAAAACATCACATTTAATGCATGATGCATGTATAGTTGTAAAATCAGTTTCTATGCAATTTCTGTTTCACTCGGCACCCATTGATTTTTCCATTACTCGACATCCACTAGAGTTACCTTTATTCAGCCTCAATAGGAATTACCTTTACACAGTAGATACTACTAACTCGGCTTCAACTAACTTTGGCTGACAACTCGATACACATTGGAATTTACTCAGCAATTGAAGTGAATTTTTGACACTTCGACAATAAGATGAAAAACTTAAAATTTGACCTTGGCTTTTCCTTGATAACTTGCATCTTTCTTCATGCAAATTTTTCCTTTTTAGCACTTAACCTATCTTGGAACTGATGTATGATGAAACATTTAAATATTAGTCCCACATACCTCTTTTTGCTTAGTTTGATGAAGTGTGACCACTAAACCTTTCAAGTGAAGTGATCCCTTCATTTGATGTGTTGCATCCATCTTTCTTCTTCCATGTATTATTCATCTCTCCTCTAATGTGCTCAACATCTACCTTGCCTTGTCCCTTGTTTGACTCTAAGTTAGGTGCATTTGTCCTTGTTAGGCAGTGCTTGTTGATATTCAACCAATCTTCAAACAAATAAAGCATGTAGTTTGGCTCCACCATCTATTGTAGCTTCCACTTAAATGTGTTCTTATGCAATTCTTAGGGATGTGTCCATATTCTTGATAGTAGTGATAGCTATGTCTTGTATTGTAGTCCCAATTGTAGGAATTCTCATGATTTTTTCCAATGTTTGATGACCATGTGGACTTGGATTTGCATTCAAAGGCTTTGTGTCCAAACTTTTGACAATTGTAGTAGCGTCCTTCAAATTTTGGTGCATGCATGGTTGTGATTTTGCATTCATGTGCCTGATGACCTTGATTGTTACACTTGTAACAATGTGTCATGTTCTTTGGCCTGGCATTTTGACTAGCATTCTTGCTCCTGCAAACATTAGTTGTGTGTCCTTTCGTTCCACAATGATGACAAGTGGGTTTAAATTTCTTACCTTTATTGTTTCTTTCCTTAGTAGTTTTGGATGATTCTCCTTCTTCAGTGCTTGTATAACCCAAACCTAATGTGTCTTTACTAGATCTAGGGGATTTCAGTTGTTGCTCAAAGTACTTGATGGATTTATTTGGCTTGTTGAAGCTTTCAACAAACTCCTGCTCTCTTTTTAGGTCATTCTGTAGTTACTCATCCTGTAACTTTAAAGTAGTTATCTCAATGTCCTTGACATTCAGCTCATGATGGGCATTCATCATTTGACTTAGGGTGTCTAATTGCATGTTTGAGATCCTCGACAACTCTACTAATTTTTCTTCCAATCTATTTGACAAGATTCTTTTGTATTCTTCAATCAAGGCCTTGTCTTCTATGGATTTGTTCTTTTGTTTAGTCACCTCACATGGAAATATTGCTTGTGATTCTTGCTCCAACTTGAGATTTCTGATCTCCTCAGCTTGTGCTCTATTCTTGTTCATGAGATCTGCAATTGCTGCATCAAATTCATAGGAGTTACCATCTGTAAATAAATTTTTGGTGTCAATCTTGTTGTATTGAGTGTCATTTTCTGCTATGGCAATCTCTTTCCTTCTCTTTAGCAAACTTCTCAAGGAATCTCTGGCTTCATCCAGTTGTTGGAGTAATAGATGTATCTCAATCTGCTGATTCTCAATAGTCTTTCCCAACTTGTAAACTTCCATCTCAAGATATTTTCTCCAAGCTATAAGGCTTCTCATGATGAGAACTTAGCTCTAATACCAATTGTTGTAATTTACAAGTGGGAAGTATACTGGGGGGCGGGGGGGGGGGGGTGAATCAAAAGTACTAAACTCTAACCAATAAAATTGTCAACTTTAAAACAATGCATGCATAAACATATTGAAATAACATGTAAAGAAAATGCATCCACATAAACACTTGACACTAGATATGATTACCCAGAAACCCTCCAATGAGAAGGTAAAACTGGGGTCAGGATGACACCCACAATTCTTCACTACTATAGTAATAAAGTTCACCTTTTAAGGTTACACGTTTTGATCATTCTCATGATCTACCTTGTGAAAGGCTTGTCCTATTAAAGGCTTACAAAGGATTGTTAGATCCTACCATATTAAAGGATTTTAACACCCTATTAGAAGTGTGCTTGGGTAAAGGACTTTAGAACACTCACTTGGACTGTCACCCTATTAAAGGCTTTATACAACAGTTGTTAAACCAACCTAAGTCCATAGGATTTCATTCTGCTGATATAGTTGTTAGAAAGTACAGTAGAATGTTTGATTTGATACACTTATAATCTGATATTGCTGATTTCACATCCCTATTCAGTTCATCTCAATCCTCTTTGATCTAGTATGAAAGTGTTTTAATCTTGATCCTTTGTTTTGCTAACTAAGTTTGCAATTTTGACCTTCTTCTAAGTCACCTTCAACTTGATCAATTCATCCCTTTCACTTCCTTCAAATCTTTTCTAGCATTACCTCATCACATGCATTCTCTCTTACATACTATGAAATATGGGACTTCGTCTCTCTTTAAAAAGAATTTGGTGACTTAGGGTTAGGTATGAATCTACGATTGAGATTCATCCAATTTTCTTGCTCAATTCCTTCCATTTTCCTGATTGCTTGCATGTAGATCACATAGGGAAGACAAATAGATTCAATCTTATCTTCAAAGCTTCGAGATCTATCTATATGTCGACTCAAAAATGGTTTACATAGTTGTTTGTGCCATCACGAACAACTAGATCAATTCTATGTTACTCGGCACTTGATAATACTGATGCTTGACACATACTAAAATTCTGTCTAGTTCGACACTTGAACTTGCTCGGCATCTATTGTTCACTCAACACTTGAAACTTGCTCGGCTCTGTCTATCTACTTGGCACTTACTATTTACTCAGCACATGAGTGACTCAACAATCATTGCAACTCGACATCTATATTATACTTGGCATATGTTACTTAGCTCGACATGAACTTAGAAAATTTCTTAAGTGTGTTAACACTCAATTGTCAAAATCAATCTGAGATCAACATCTCTATCCCGAAGACTTTCCATGAAATTGTTTATCCTTTCTCACTTTGGCTTGAAATAGATTTGATTAGGGACACATGTCTTTATTTTTGGGACTTTCTTTAAACCTTGGTATCCTTTTAAAAGTTTAGCCCAAAATAGGATTTAGGATCATCCAACAATTATAACTAATAGGGGTGCTACCCCAAAACCACTATTCAATAATTTCTAGGGAAATTTTAATAATAAAAGCGAGCTAAATTAAACCTTCAAGTTTGATAATCTATTAGGCTCCATATGATAATAATAATAATAACAATAAATACAATGCTTTAGAATCAACAAGATGGTCAAATCCAAGGATCCTCTGGTTCATCGAGCCATCAAGATTATCTTGGGCGAGGAGTTTTCTGCTTTAGCTAACAAGCTTAAGCATAACTCTTACATAGTGGCCATGCTTATAGCAACCATCTTGCATGTGGATAGGGATATTATGATGCTTAGGGATTTTTGCAAGGATATTTTTAAAGCACCCTTTCTCTATGAGCTATATGATGTCTTAGGTAACATTGATGCTTACCTTTGCATCCCCAAAAGGAGCAAGTTCAATGTTTTGGATATGTCAGTTGAAGTTTTCCCTATTATGATTATGAAAGACAAGAGGGCTTTTATTTAGCTTATGGAAAAAATCACCCGCAATTGGATGTTTCTTCTGGCTACCACCAACAAGTGCATTTGTGTCAACTAGAGGGAAATGGCATGGTACAACCAGATAAAAGAAATTTCGTGAGTTTAGCTCCATTTTTCTTTCAATAGTCCTCCTTCAATGGTTGTCTTAGAAGGCCTACTTCCTTCTCGGTTTTGAGCCTCCTGGAGTGGCTCTTTGGTTCTCTATTCCTGACACTTTGTTTGTTTCATGTGCTAACCTTTAGGGGTAGCTTATTTTCTAGATTCTGTCTATATCGGGTTATTTTTCCATTCTCCCAGCATATCGACGGTTCTATTCATGTTCTATTTTGTATATTCAATTTTGGCTTTTAGTTATTAAGGTTCTACATATTTTGACTTGTATGATTGTTAGAATATGGTATTATATTAACTATTATATCAGACAAGATGTGGACTTGGGTCTTTATTATGCTTATTTGGATCTTATTCTTAGATGGATTTTGTCCTCTTTGCTCTCTCAGGTCGCTCATTGTTTCAGGCCCTTTATTTTCTTGCAACTTTAGTAGCAATTAGGCTCCCTATTTTGCTGTCTCCTTTTTTTTCATATTTAGATCTTATGATTTACAACTTGGATCATTGTTGTATTCAATTTTGGTTGCCTATCATAGCTCCCTCATACTTTTGACATTTCATTCATAAAATTTAATTAGTAATTACTGTAGCTTGTGATTAGTTTATCACCTAGTTGGGTTGCATTATAAATCTGGCACCTGCTCACTACCATTCAACAGAGATAATAGAAATTTGAAATAGAGGCATAGCTAGAATCACTATAATTTTAAAAACTCATCAAAGTATTAACAAAATTGGAAAGGATTAATGGCAATTTCAATGATTTAAAAAAACTCATACACAAATTATGATAACCTTGCATCACAGAAACTAATACCTAAGTAAAAAGAAACACATCAACGAGGCTCAAAAAGGTTGCTAATCAAGATTGTATATCTTTTGAAACTCTTACTATACTAACACTTCAAACAAGTCTTATGTTAGTGTCTGTAGGCAGGGTGGAAGGGAGCATATCCTTTCTTTCAAATACAAAAGTTAGCCATGAAGAAAGAAACAATATTAAAGCCAAGGGAATTCAAATGAAAGGAGGTTCCTAGTCAAGTAGAAATTTATGAAGATCTCAAATTTCCCTACGAAGTAAACATGGAGTAATAATGAAAGGAAAACCTTTCAAATTGCAAATGGAATAAAAAATGAACATATGTAAATAATTGTAAAGAAATGATAAACTCTGAAAAACTTGTAAATTGGGGTGCGCCCCTTTTATGATGTAAAAGTGTATAGGACAAATGTCTCAGGCAAGACTGGAGGTTTTCTTCTTCATTCTTTCCTAACAGTGCCTATTTGAATAGAGACAATGTAAATTTTGTTTGTTTAATTAATATAAATAATATGGTTATGACCTTATACCGATAAAAAATAAATAAATAAATAAAATCATGGTTTCTAGGAATGTGTACTTTTGTCCACAAATTTCATCAATAATAAAAGATTTGTCAACATTTTATAGAATTTTCATATGATTGAAAAAAATTACCAATAAAATTAATTTCTTTCCTACTAAAAAAAATTCACCTATATAAATTTTTTTTCCTGTTGAACTAATGCTTGATTCACCAAAATTGTATACTTTTTTTTGAAGGGGACTTTCTTAAAGTTATCCTTGCACCCTATGGAACATCTATTATACTTGTTGAGAATCTTTAAGTGTGTGCCAATTTCCACACTACAATGAATTTTATCTCCAAGATTATTGCAAGAGAAATCATTGTGAGAGGTGTGAACATCCGAGCCATCATTCTAAATAAGGATAATGCTCTTGTGGAGATTAGGAGAATTTGAAAAATCAGTTTACCCAAAATAATGAACATCGATTTAGCCTCCAATAGTAACTAAGGGACAAGGTTCTCCTCAATTTTAAATCAATGTTATTCTTGAGGACATCCTCTGTGAATAGGAGCTCAGCTCCCTCACTTTGGCCCATTAATTTTCCACCATTCCATTTATGGTTTTCTAAATTTCCATAGGTCAATTTACCTTCTAGCTCAAGAAGTATAAAAAACCATGTAACTCTAGTTGGTTATAAAAAAAAAAGGGATATACTTATTGGATAAATACCTCAAGGACATGGAATTATTACTATGGAGGGGGCATTTCGATTTGGGACAAGTCTTTCTCTGTCATGTCCCCTTTCTAGAGTGGACATCAGAGACAATAGAGTTGGCCTATCATTAGAGTCTCATAGGCTGGCAGTGGTGTTTAGGGACTTAGTCAGGGTATGCAGTGTTCAGATATGAAGTTTTAGATAGTAGGAGGGCAGTTGAGAGCAATTCCTTAATTGTAGGAGGATTTTCCTACATTTTAGGAGGTGGAGATGGGTTATAGTCTTGAGTCTTTACAAGATGATTCCTATTTTTTAGGAGTATCCCTAATTTTGAGGGATGAGACTGTTAGTTATTTCAGATTATTTGACATCAGTAGTAGGAGGTGATGAGTTTAGTTTCACCTTGTAGAGGTGTTTTGGCTATCAGTTCGCTATTTAGGAAATATTTTAATATATTTAAATATTCTCCTAAGTTAGCCTTTTAATAATTTAAATAAGGCTAAGTTATAGCCATTTAATAAGGGGTTTTTTGGCCTTATATGGGTGAATATCCATTACTGTAATAGCTCGTTGAAAAGGTCTTGAACTTTTCTAAATATTTCTCTTTTGACTCAAAGCAATTCGATGAATGGATTTCTTTCTATTGGGAAAAATGTCATTTTATGGATACTTGAACACTTTAAAAATTAGAAATATATTATTTTATAACCCAACGCCACATGGAGACACTTTTAGGGTTCAAGCTATGTTTGGTGGGTTATGAGTGATAGAATTATTTATAATAACTGAGAGGTGGGGTGAATCAGTTATCCAAGGTCCAATGATGTCCAATAAATTTTTTTCTACAAATCCTTAATGGCACATAACTAAAATTATCATGTATGCAATTGAACATCAAACAAACATGAAAAGTAAACATGCATCACAACATAACACTAAGGATTTGATAACCCAGAAACCCTCCAAGAATAAGAAGGTAAAACTGGAGTGGGGATGATACCCACAAAATAACTGCGCAATCAATTTCAACCACTTCAGATGGTCTGCCCTGTTAAAGGCCTGCCTTGTTAAAGGCTACACATTGTTAAATGTGACCTTGTTAAAGGATTTAAGAACATTCAACTTGGAATGTCACCCTGTTAAAGGATTTACATAGAGCTATTAGGCTCACCCAAGTCCATGGGATTTTCAGTCACCTTCTCAAAAGAATCTTTCATCCTCTTTAAGGATCTCTTATCCTCCTCCTAAGGATCTCTTTATCCTTCTCCTGGGGATCTTCTATTATTTTCCTAAGGCTTATCCACCTAGCTTTTAAGCTAACCTAGCAATGTTGGGTTTTAATATCTAATACAATGGTAAGAAAGTATTAGAAGGGTTTTGACCTGATATAGATTTACAACCCTAACTATGCAGATTTCATATCACTCTTTAGTTCTCTTCTTTTCTTGGCTTCTCTCCTTTGTAGTGCAGACAACTTGTTCACCCTTCAAGATCTGTCTCCTTGAGTTCTTCCACTTGTTATGCCAATGCAATCTCTCTGGTCACTTGATCAACTTAGAGTCTTGATGCTTTGTTCTTACTCCTCTAGGCTTCTTCGCATGATCACACTTATGACCAATTCCCTCTCTTACATGCGCACTTGATCTCTAACCTGTAACTCCTTATATAGAAGTTATGTACTCGATTTCCCTCTCAAATCTCAATTTTCTCTTGAGAAAATGGTATTGTTTTCCCTCCAAATTGTTTCTTCTGGAAACTTCATGATAAATCCATTTGCATTCACCAAAAATGTTTTACATAGTGTTCTGTGCCACCAGCTCATTATTCTTATCTTCTATCTAGTTCACAAAATTCTAGATAACTACCATGTCGGCTTAGATCTGGTGAATCTTTGATTTTCAAAATAATGCAGCAACTCGGCATTATTGGTTTATTGATGCTCAGCACCTTCTATGTTACTTGGCTTCTTAATGTTATCTTTACTGGCGCTTGGCACTTGAAGACTTACTCGACATTCATTACCTTTTGCTACTACTCAACAGCTGAAGGATTCAGTGTTACTTGGCACCTGAGTAATCACTCGGCTTATACTGAAGTTGAACTTGCTCGGCTTCAACTGAGAATTTGTTCAACTCTAACTAGATTACTCGGTTCTTGCTCGTGAACTTAGTTAATCCTTACATATTTGATGTATCAGATTATGTCCATCCTCTTAGAGTATGTCATCAATACATTATTTCATTAATGGCTTAGCTGATCCTTATACTTCATTACATCATCATAACTTCAACCTTTCTCTGGGTACTCTAGTTACATCTTATTGATTGGCACCTCCTTGTCAGTCAACCAATTAATAGTACTTGGATCACTAAAGCAATTGTCATTCCTGCAAGTAGCAAGTTTGACATCAATGACAAAAAAATGATTGAAAACATTCTTTACCAGTTCCATTATCCTTCATTCATGATCTTCTCAAACATTTCCAACAATGAGGAGATAAAGACAAAGTTTGAAGGCATTATTGACATATTACATCTTGCATTTGTGAGTTGGGCTCTGATTGAGCTTTCAACACTTTGGACGCCAACCCCACTTGCTTTGCCTATTTGGGACGTAGCCCTCAAAAAAGTGGTTTGGATTTGTTGCAGTTAGAAGCATCTTGGAGATTGTGCATTATTTTTTCTAGAGATCATAGTATTGAGTCAGAGTTTTAGCTGGGGTTTGGGTATTGTATCTACGTGTGGGCACTTTGCGGCTATACGACAACACTTGGAAGCCATATTTGTAGCTGTACGGTAGCACCTAATAGCCATATTCCTTCTCGCGTGCAACATTAGAGAGCTAGAACCTAGTCATAGCATCCTTTTGGGCTCGTATTTCTTCTTCACGCCTTCAGGTTGGGTTTATCCTTGTTTTTAATCATCTAGATATTATTGTAAATCTTCATCTGGTTACAAATTAGGTTTTATATTCAAAAATCTGCTTGAAGCAAAATTTCTTTGATTATATTTGGAATATATTTTCAGAATTGGCTCATGTTATTGTACTTCTGTTATTACTTTTTGAAAATTCATCAAAAACATAAAACAATCATACTCTTCTACAACTTCCATCTAGTTTTGCAAGAAAATTTTAATAAACAGGGAAAACAAATTTAAAAATAATAAAATTACAGCAGATCAGTAGAAGAGATCCATCAGGGATCTTTCATTCTCGAGCCTTAATATTTTAATGCATCGCCTTAAAAATATGTAGTAATATAATGATTATTTCTACAGATTTAACTAGTGCCTTTCATGTGAAGGAAACACAAATTTTTAATTTATATTTCATGATATAATTATTAGTGATATTTCATATTTTAGATAATATGAAGAATTTAAGATAGTAAGGATATTCACTTCAATTTTTAATCTAATATCTTAAAAATAATTATAATATTACAATTATTTTTTGAAATCTATGTAGTAGATTTTATATGGACCTGTATAAAATGCACTCAATGACCTACAATTCGTTGCATTTTATATAATCATTGTCAAGGAAAAAATCTTGTTCAAGAATGTGCATAAAACAATACTAAATATATTGAGAAGATTAAAGAAAAAATAAATTAATCTAAATGAACCTCCTATATTTATACTTGGCTCTTCATATAGATAAAATACATATTAACAATATTGAGTGCACATGTCATGTAGAATAATACACAATTTTGTAGTGAGAAATAAAGAAAAGATCAAATTGAATATATTTGTAGTAAAACTAAGCATGTTTGTCATGTCATATATTTGTAGTGTTGAAGTGTGAGGAAATAAAATAATATATACATTGAAAAAAATTCCAAGTAGCGAATTGGAAATAGGTGATGAGTCAATTGAAGATAATGTGGCTTGCACATGATAGTTTGCAACAAAAATGCCAAAAGATGTTGTGACCTAGAAATTATCAAGAAAACATTAGGCCTAGACAACAATACATATGACATTATCACTAGCTAAAAATGAATTCTTCTTTGATAAATGACCATAACATGGAGAGCTTCCTTGATATGGTATTTCTTACCCTCTTTGCTAATGGATTTACACAACCTATGCAACCACAACTAAGGGAAGTGCAAATGCATGAGTTTGCATTGCACGTGATGAAATATCATGACCAGAGATTTGGAAGATATCCATAGATTTGGTATTTCATCTATAATCACATGATGTGGCATCATAGAAAAAGCCTTGCAATTGTAATCATGAAGATAAAATCATAGGAGAAAATACAAGCCACAATAGAAAATATTCATGCACACCTAAAGAATCTTCTAAAGACTAGACACACAATTTGTTTAGGAGCTCATGCACTTTGATTCTTCAATTAGGGGCACAAGACCATATTGGAACAAGTGTCATACAAATCTAACAAGTATGATCAATCAAATAGGTCCAACAACTGTATTCTTCGTAGTAAGTTCAACAGATTCAAAGTGGCTCAACCTATAGTGCTTGTTTACAAATTGCATACCTATCAAAATGAAATCAAGAAGATAATGTTTGGAAAATATAATCAACAACTTGCACATTGCAACACTATACATATTTCAACAATTTATAATCTTTCATGAATAAGTAATTGAAAAAATCCTTAATGTAAAAGATTATTGGTACAAATATGAGTGGCAATGTAGAGGAATTGCGCATATACATGGATTTGTATGGCTCCAAAATGCACCAAATATGAATGAATCTAATTGAAAAAATGATGCAGAGCTCAACAAGGAAATAAAATTATTTGACATGTATGCATTTTCTAAGAGCCCATGCAATGAAGCTCATGAAAGAAACACAATGTTTAGATCTCAATTGGATGATTCATGTTTGTTGACCATAACTCACATATTTGCTACGGATCCTAAGAATGACTATGAAGAGATTGAAGATTGTGTATAGAGGAACACAAAATGTCAAGAGGACACTTGCCTATCAAAGATATTGAAAAATAGAATGTTGATACAATGGTCTATGGAAAGAATAAAATGTATCTAGATTACCAAGGAAGGATGATAGAATAAAAAATATAAACCTGCAAGAAATTATGATAGGGTAAACATACTCAATCAAGACATACTATCGATATGAAGAGCTACCATAGACTGACAACCCACAATTTGATGAGAACATGTTCTAAAGTATATTGCAAAGTATACTTTGAAGGGAGAGAAACTATTAGAAACTTGCACTAACATGTTGAAAGAATATCAACAACACAGCAAGACGACAGTCCAACCCTTGCAACATATAAAAAATTCATGATATAAATTATTGTAGAGTGTGATATAGGGGCACAAGAGACATGTCACATGCCTCAAATCATCCCTTGTCATTCATAGGCATCCTTTTATAACTTTAAAAATTGACCAAAAAGTGTTTTGATGAATAGCCAAAAATGTAGGTGAAAGTCAAATGCAAGCTACCTACTTACAAATGTACATCGAATACCTTGATGAACTCGAGGTGACAACACTACTCAAATATACAAGATCATACACATATTCAACAAAGAACATATAATGCAAGTGGAAAGAGAGGTAGGTGAGATCCATTGTAAATGTCCATCCAATGTTTTACAGCATCTCAAATAAGGACTCCAACCAATTTGAGTTGTTTTGTTGGACCAAATTACTTTTATACAAGCAGTTCTATAAGATAGAGAGAAAAAATGAACTTAGTAGGGATTCAATAATTGCTAAATAGAAGCAGATGGTTGTAAGTGGATCTGAAGTATGGCATATTGGTCATGTTACCCAAAAGGAAGCAATCTTAGAAGATGAAAGTGAGAATGATAAAGACATAGTAAAATGATGGAGCTAAATGAATGACAACCATTTTCACAAATGAGGATCTTAAGTGGTATTAGCCTAGATGAAT
This sequence comes from Cupressus sempervirens, assembly GCA_028749045.1. Lineage (NCBI taxonomy): Eukaryota > Viridiplantae > Streptophyta > Pinopsida > Cupressales > Cupressaceae > Cupressus > Cupressus sempervirens. The sequence continues at coordinate 171,578,629 of CM053792.1, read as the reverse complement.
TTGATATGCTTGGTAGGCATGAGCTTTACAATACCAATAGATGGGATCAAAATGCAACACTTGAGCATTTACATGATACAACAACTCAATTTATAAATTTGAAAAAGAAAATATGAGAGCGATGAGAGAAGCTCGCATACCCTTGACATGCCACAATATACAATATCATGAGAATAAGAGGGTGCACTCACGGAAATCATAACACATAGTAAGTGTTCCTCTTATTATGTGATAGGGAGGTTGTGGAGACAGAGCATCACTTTTGTCATGGAGTGCCCATCATACAGGGATACCAGAGTTGGTTTTGTAGAGATTTTAGAAAATTCCTTTTAAAGAAATGCAAGCATTGCAAGATCAAGCATTGGCAACATTACAAGAAGAATTAAAGGACATAAGATACATTATAATAGATGAACTAAGCTTCATAGGGCCAACCCTATTATTAAAAATTGATAGCTGACTGAGGCAAGCATTTCCTCGCAATCAATGCATGTACTTTAGGGGGATGTCCATGATCATTGTCGTGACTAAGCACAATTACCACTTGCACTAGACAAGCCTGTTTACACATCACAATCAATTACAAGAACATTGGAGCAATTTACGATAGTAGCCACCTTAAAGACTATGTATTGACAAGAAGGTGAAACTTCCTAGAAGAGAAAACACAATTTTAACAATTGGTAAAGAATATTCAAGAAGTTGAACCAAAGAAGTAAGAATGAGAACTCTTAACGACACACATAGACACACAAATGACATCAAATGAAAACAAAGAATTTGATAGGTCAATGCACCCATTTTCGACTAATGATTTGGTCAAGCTACATAATAGGAAAATTTTGAATTATCCAATTGTAGTAAATGTTGCAACAAGCATTGGAAGCACAATAGTAAATGTCACTAACAATGAACAACTTGAGAAGCATATTCTACTTTGTGAAGGCCAACACATCATGATGACAACAAACATATGGAGAGAAGCAAGACTAGTAAATGGAGCTCTCAAAAAAATAGTCCATATTGTTTACAACCTTGGGTTTAACTCACCAGATGTTTTGGTATACGTTGTAGTGAGGATTGATAATTACTGCCACCCACCATGGAACAAGGACGGCCCTAAGATTGGGCCAATGATTCCTATGTCACTAGGCAGTGAAAGGCAAATACCACTCACCATGGTATGGACTATAACAATCCATAAATCCCAAGGTGTACCATTAAATAAAGCAACAATCGACATTGGTAGAATAGAGAGGCAAGACTTGCCATTCACAACTATATCAAGAGTCAAATCATTAAACAAGCGTCATATTCAATCGAAGTTCTTCTTGGATAGGTACTAGCAAACACAAACTAGTCCATACATTATTCTAAGAAGAAAGAGGAAGATTGATTGAAGAAACTTTCTTTGTAATAAAGTAAAGACTAAAAATTGTAATCAAACACCTCTCCAAGAAATTTGTTTCACCCATTGTTCAACATGTCCTTCACTTAGACAGGGGAAAAAGAGAGAGAGTTGCACATTCCTATTTGTTGTCAAACTTTTTTTTGCAAAAATAATACAATACTAAATATATTTTGTTATCAATTGAAACATTGCACCTCTTTTGAGTACAACTGGCAGTTTAATAGTATGACTTCCATGACCACATCCACTTACTAAAAATAAAATAAAACAATTGTTTCAAAACAAAAGAAATATATGCAAACATAATTAATTCCAAAAATTAAAATAAAAAAATTCTTAAATTAAAAATTATATAATAAATAAAGTAATTTTAAATTAATTAAATGAAATTTATTTTTTCAATTATGTCTTATACCTTTATTTAAAATATATATTAATTATTTATAAATCTTATAAAATCTAATAAATAACATATATCTCACCATTAAATATTAAATTAAAAAACTAGTTTTTAAAAAAATATTATAAATGACTAAAATAAAAAATAGAAAATTAGGTATATAATAACAACTATTAGACAAAAGCCTACAACACATCAGTAACTTGCAAGTTTCTCATGTGGAAGATCTTGGGTTCAAATCTACCTTCGTTTAACTAATAATAATTAATTTAAGCTTTACCGGTAACTACCACCAAAATTTTAGATTTGAATATACATACTTTGATAACATAAACATAATTAATGTTACACAATATACACATTAAATTCATAAACGACATATATTAATTTTGTAAACTATTTCAATTCAGAAACATTTAAAAAACAAAGATTTATCATTATATTCTATCAAATACTACAGTTCTCAGATGATGGGTTTTTTCAGAAATATAAAGGTTGAACCGTTGATGACTTGCTTCCGACTCTAAATATAGTCTGGCGGTCGGACGGGATTCAAAATTTCAAATACCACTTGAAAAAAACAGATATGCTTCTGTAACGATCAGATTATTTCATTCCCAACCGCCGCAATTCAAAATATGAATTACCACTTGGAAAAAGCATATATAAGACATTGTTCCTTCCTAATATGCCCAAAATGTGGTAACGGGAAATTTTTATTTTTCAGGAGACCTGATCTTGACACAGTGCGGTCGAATCTCAGGTAATGAATTTATACCATTTCTATTCTGACCAAGGTTCAGCTCCTATTTCCTTCGCAGTTATTTCTCACACCAAAATTCTTCTTCCCCTGTTTTTGCCCTGTCATTCCACTCGCCATAAAAACAAAAGCATATCTATTATTTCTCCTTTCTTGTTTTTTGGTCTATGGTGCAGAATTGGTTTAAGCTTCTGATAGATTAACCTTGGACCTCCTCTAATATGTGGACAATAAAGACTAAGGTTGAGTTCCTCAGCAGTTTCAGCCTTCCTCGTATCTATGCTCTCTGTCCATCTGTGTCTATCTCTTCATGTACTATTTTGGATCCATACAGCTCAAGGAGTTGATAAACCAGCGGATATGTAGCGTAATAATGTTTGGGGGTAACCTACAATCTATCTAATGGCTTTTTCCTCAAATTCAGTACGAGTTATGGCTTTAGGGTATAATTGGTGAAGGTGATAATGACAGTGTTTGGTTTGATAATTGTATTGCATATCAAGGTTTATGTGTTCTGGAGTTGACAGTGCCGAAAATTTGAATGGCAGGATTTGGCACGGGTTGGGAGGTCAACATGGGACGCCCACTTGCACTTTCGCCGTTTTGTCTGGGGTTGAAGACCTTCACATTCGATGTGCTACAACAAATTGATCTTCAATTCCAATTTCAATTCTATATTAAAAACCCATGTATGGCATTGAATTCCTTTCTCTAATTTCAATACTTTATCTGATTCTTTTGATTTGACAGACCGATGTGGGTACTCGCTAATGCATTTCTTGTGGTATTATAGAATGTGAATCACCATGGCATTCTATGTTCATAATACTGAGAATGATATTGCTTCTGCATTTGGGATCTACTATCCCAGGAAGACTCTAGGAAAACCTCATTCAAGAATCCCAAATCATGCTGATAAATATTCATTTCTCTCAATCTTGTCTGTCCTTGCCTAATCCAATGTAGTTGTCTACGAATTCGAGGGTTATTTTAAAAACAGGTACGCAGTCCCAAATGCTGCGGCAATTAATTGAATATCTGCTAACTATTATCCAATTTCATGTAATTATTTTGTGGTAAGTTGTAGGACACTTATCTGAAGCAACAGTAACAGTTGCAAATGGAAGGAAACCTGCTAAGTAGTGAAAAATTTAGTTCCTTAGGAATGTATTCTTTAATCATCTGAGTGCACTACAATGCGATTTGCCACTTATTTGGCAATAATTGCTATTTTTGCTTAGCCACGGGCATCAATTTTTTACGATTACGTAATTAGTTTTAAAATTATTGGAAAAGGGTTTGTTGTTTTTTATTTTTTAAACATATTACAATAAAGGTAAATCCGTCAGCTAGTTGGCCACGGGCCAATTTAATTATGGTTTGTTTCATTATGTTATTTGCCACTTATCTGGAAGTAATTGCCATTTTAACTGGTCATTTAAATGTTTGTTTGTTCCATTTTGGTCTATCATTCTGCCAGTACTGTGGCGGCAAATCTAAAGCTACTGTTTTTCTGTAAGCTGTTGATGAAACAAAAACTTGTTTACATGCTTTTTGGTCGTTCTGAATTTCTTATCAATCCACCCAATTTTTTTTTTCTTTTTCTTATCGATTTATTTCTATTGCAATATTTTATTTCTCTTTTTTAATTTTTATGAGGTATGATTTCCTAAATGCAAATGATTCAAAGTCTTGCTGGAATATATTTGTCAATTAAATGGTTTTTATTTTTAATATCTTTTATATATCTATTAGTCTTTTAGAGTTCTTTTTTAGAAAGGCTTTTTTTGTAATTATTTAAATTCATTTGTATAGTTTTAAGATATTTAAAATATATTATTTAGTTTTAGATGTTTCGTAGGTGTTAATGGTTATTTGATAATATTTGTAGGTAATGTTGAATGTTCAATCCCAACATTATTAAAGGAAGGAAATTTTAAAGGTGAAGCATAAAGCATGGCAAAGAAAGTTGGGAAAAAGTAAGGAGATTTCTCAATTCTTTCATCTTATTTTTATTATTCATTGAAATATGTTGAAACGTATATATTTTAGTCCAACTCTGTGTAAAAAATGTGCCTAATTTCTAGGTGGATTTTTATCTTCTATAATACTTTATGCTTTGTGGTACTCAAGCTTACAACTACTATCTTTCAGTGGTTTTCATTTTTTTTATGTGCCATTTCAAGCACACCTATTAGTAATTTTGACAAGTACCAAAAACCCACAAAGAATGGGCAAATACCTTAGAGTGATCTAGATGTTGGGGAGGAGGGTGACTGATTATTGAAAATTATCAATAGTCACGAATCCAGAAATATAATATATCTAAAAAAAGGAAAAGAACAAAAATAGATAATGAGTAATCCTCTATAAATCCCAAATACTAGCATTGCTTAAGTTTTCCAGAAACTTGTAATTCTGATCATGATTAGTCTTTTTTATAAAATTTAGTTTAAGCATATATATATGATTCTCTTGTTCTTTAAATACTTGTACCATTGTAGTAATATTAGGCTAAAATGGAACATGTTGAAGGGCTGTTAATTTAGGAATATATGTTAGTAATCGTATAGGTCTATATGCATATATTCCACTCTCCTAGTATCAAGCTCTTGATGAAATAAATAAAGGCGTTTAAAAGCAACATATTTATTTCAAATCACACTTTCACTAACTATTTGTATTTGGGTGTCTATTGTAGAGTTTGAGTTTCTTCTAATATCTAACCTTCGAGAGGGTTGAATACTAAGTATCCCTGCTATCTTTCATTCCAAATAATCATTTTCTGAACACGAGTCATTTATAATAAGATATCCCAATTGAAAAAATCAGCACCGCTCATTCTTTCAAGGCATTTACATTCTTCCTAGTTTTCCCAACTCTAGAATTGTTTGTCTTTTTGTGCAGCTACTTTGAAACTAACCTGTTTTAAAATTTGTAATGTCCCCATTTTAGCAGTTGACCAAGTGTGTGTGCGTTAGCCTTGTTCTACATGGTCCCGAGGGCTAACGAAGGGTTTAATGGGATCTTGGAGTGTTTTGGCCTAGTCATTTTCAGTTTGGGCCAAAACGATGTTGATTTACTCAGTTTCAGGCATACTTACTATTTTTAGTAAGTCGGCAGGACACAGTGCAGGTCAATTTTGGTGATTGGATTCGATACTCCTCGGTGAGAGCTTTCCAATGAGCTATCACTCGCATTATTCGGAGTCCGATTGCTAATACATTTTAATGCCTGAAGTTTTATTAAAGTAACGTCTAATTTAATTGTAAAATATTAAAGTGTTACTTTAATATTTATTTTAGGGTGATGTGTACCCAAGGGAGACATAAGGGGTATTTTAATATATGTTTTATATTACACATCTTTTATCCCACATTGCCCATATGAGTTGAGCGGACCCGTGGGAATAGAATAAAATGAAGCATTTGTGGCTTCATTAGACAGGTTGAATATGAGAAGAAATTGGTGTGTGAGTTGCAGCTTTGTTCTTGGCATTTGAGGACGTCTATCCTCTCTTGTAACATTCTAGACATCATTCCCTTGGGGTTTGGCCTTTGGAATTCTTTCTTATTAGCTTCATTATCAAGCAGTTTAGTTGCATTTCCAGCTACAGGCAGATTTGATATTTTGCTCATATCTTCTTCACTACTTGTTCGACGCTTATGCCGCTTGGAGGGAATGGTATTATGAAGGTAGTGGACTGATTGGAGGACAAAGTATTTTAGCAGCAAGTTCGTAAGCATGGGCTGGAGTATTATGACAATATTGCTGAAGTAATTAGTGAGTTGATAAATCTGCCATGTATTTGGTTTTATGAATTCTGAAAATAACATTTTATTAGCAGCAGTTCATTTCCACTTTGCATATTATTGTAGTTTCTTTCTTGTTTATGTTGTATGATACCAATTCCATGCACGAAACACAACAAACAAATAAACGTTTGATTTTCGGAGTTATAAGGGGTTTTAAGAAGTTGAATGCAAACTGTTTGACATAATTCCTTTCAGCAATTTGGTTTAGTTTTTTGGGACATCCAAGGGTGTCCATTATAGTGGTATCAGAGCTATAAGTCCTGCCATCTTGTGGAGGTCTTATAGGGAATTTGGAACAGCCGGATAGAGGGAAAAAGTAAATAAAAAACACAGGCTAAGCATTTATGTTTGAGCATGCGACAGGGGTCTTATAATTTCCGCGATACCAGAGCAAGACAAAATAGGATTTCAGACTTGCATTTGAGCAAACAATCTAGTACATCCGTGCAGGGGGACATTGAATCCAACCATACAGACACAGAGGAGATATTCTGTGATCAGGAAAATAATATGGGTGATCGAGATGATAGGAATAAAGGATTAGGCGGAGGCAGAAATGCTGGTCCAGATCAGGGGGAGGTACTGTTCCGACAGTTATTGGATACATTAGAGCAGGGGCAGCGTATGCAGCAGGAGCAGAATAGACGAATGGACATGATGTTGCAGCTCATGGCTAGACAGATGGGTGTCAATATTAATCCAGGTGATGCCAACAACAGAAACAATAACAACGAGGGAAACAATAACAACGGGAGAAACAATAACCATGAAGGCCAAGGCAACAACAATGGTCCTGAGAATAACATTAATGGTAATAATGGACACGGCAACAATGGGAATGAGGCTGATAACTTTAGACACGTTGCACGCCTAGCACGGATTGCGAGCTCGAGACCTCTTCTACCTACTTTCCCACCCAGAGATCCGGTTCAACCAGTAAACGAACCGCAGATTACCGAGTTACAGGATCAGTTCAGGAGGGACTGGGAGGCTAGTGCACCAGAGTTTCAGGCGGATATTTCTCTTAGAGATTATATGGACTTGAGGATGAGACACATGCCTAAAGCAGGAGGGAGGAATCAAAACTTTGAGCTGAGGAAGAAAGTTGGAAAACTTTCTTTACCTTATTATGATGCTTCAGGGAAGATGACTGCACGAGCTTGGGTGCAGAAGGTAGATACATACTTGCAGCTAAATCCTATGCCTGAGGAGGAGGCTATCAAGTATGCGGCTATGCACTTGGATGGCGTTGCACATGAATGGTGGCATCATGGCATGGTGACTTTGGGGCATAATCAGATTACATCCTATGAGGAATTCACCGAAACATTGATTGGGAGATTTGACACTAAAGATCCCGAGTTACATTTCAAGGAGCTAGCACAGTTAAAACAGTCAGGTTCTGTGGATGCTTACATTGCCGAGTTTCAGCGCTTGTCTGTACTTGTTACTGATATCTCTCCTAGGAGATTGGTGGTGTTATTTTGTGATGGTCTTGCTGATCCATTACGAGGTTGGGTGAAGGGACATGATCCACTCACGTTAGCTGAAGCAACTAAAAAGGCACGAGATTTAGCCCCTTCAGTATACAAAGGAAAAAACCATTCAACAGATTCTTCCTACCGCAAGGACAAAGACAAAAAATCGTTTCAGAAAGAGTATAGCAAACCCAAAGAAGGATCAAAAGGACTAGACAATGAAACCTTGAATGAACTTCGAAAGAAGAAGCTGTGCTTCCATTGTAGAGAGCCTTGGGACTTATCTCATAAATGTTCTCTCAAGGCTAAGGCAAATCAAATGGAGTATTTTTCAGTAGAAGAGTCAGAGTCAGAAGGGGAGGATCAGTACTCCGATTCAGATGAGGGTAACACTATAGAGGAGAGCAACATTCCTAAGGATGATAGATCGTTGGCACGCTTGACAGGGGCCCAAAAGGCAATCACATTTAAGGTCAGGGGTACTATCCAGGGGCAGAAAGTGATATCTCTTATTGACACTGGGGCTACACATAACTTCATAGATGCACAGTTGGTAGCCAGGAGAGGGTTACAGACAGAGGAGCATGATGGGTTTAGAGTCATGGTGGCTAACGGTGATAAGTTATTATGCACTCGAAAGATATCTAATCTTCGCATTAGGTTTGGAGATGGCTACGAGTTGGAGGATGAGTTCTATGTTGTGGACATGGGAGATTATGATGTCATCCTCGGCATGACATGGATGGCTTCACTAGTTGAGTTCACACTCAATCTAGCGAAATTGGAGATGAGATTCCGGCATGAGGGTAGAACTATGGTACTTAGAGGGCTTTCAGATGGAGGTTGCAGAGTAGTGTCCTTGAGGAGAATGCAAAGACTTTTTCGTCATGATGACATAGAGTGGGCGGCAGAGTGCCACATTATGCCAACTTCACCAGAGCCACAAGAAAAGAGTCATCCACTAGATGTCCAGAAGATACTTGATAGACACGCTAAAGTATTTAGCGATATTCCTCATGGGGTTCCTCCTGATAGAGGGATGGAACATGTTATTGAGCTTGAGGAGGGAGCCAAACCAGTTATGATTACTCCCTATCGTCATCCTAAGAAACACAAGGATGAGATAGAGAATACGATTAAGGATTTTTTGGAGATGGGGCATATCAGGCCCAGTAAGAGCCCCTTTGCTTCAACAGTAGTATTGGTAAAGAAGAAGGATGGGACGATGTGCATGTGCATCGATTACAGGGCACTGAATAAGAAAACAATTAAAAACAGGTATCCCATTCCTAGGATTGATGAGCTGATTGATGAGTTGCATGGGGCATACTTCTTCACCAAAATTGATTTGCGATCCGGATACCATCAGATCAGGATGAGAGCAAAGGACATTGAGAAAACAGCCTTCCGATGTCACTATGGCCACTTTGAGTTCATGGTTATGCCATTTGGTCTAACCAATGCACCTGCTACATTTCAAAGTTGTATGAACCAGGTATTCAGGAAGCAGCTGAGGAGATTTGTCTTGATCTTCTTTGATGACATCTTGGTCTTCAGTAAGACCTGGGAGGAGCACTTACATCATCTAGAGGAGGTGTTATCTATTCTAGAGAGAGAGTCATTGTATGCCAAGGAATCTAAATGTGAGTTTGGCATGACTGAGCTCCTTTACCTGGGGCATATCATTAGTGCAGATGGCGTTCGGGTTGATCCCGAAAAGATTAGAGCTATTGTAGAGTGGCCTACTCCCACAAACCGTACACAGCTTAAGGGATTCTTTGGTTTATGTGGTTTTTATAGGAGGTTTGTTAAGGGATTCTCACAGATTGCTACACCCTTGACAAATCTTACCAGGAAAGGAGCCTTCGTGTGGACAGGGGCAGCACAGAGGTGTTTTGAGCATTTCAAGCAGGTAATGTCTTCATGTCCAGTTCTAGCTCTACTGGATTTCACGAAGCCTTTTGAGCTTCATTGTGATGCATCAGGTGATGGGATTGGAGCAATATTGATGCAGGAGAAGCATCCCATTACATTCGAGAGTAGGAGGAGTTGAGAAAAGTTATTCTGTCTATGACCGGGAGATGTTGGCCATAATGCATGCATTGGCCAAATTTTGATCATATTTGGTAGGTGGACGTTTTATGATCAAGACTGATCACAACAGTATTAAATACTTCATGAGCCAGCGTGATCTTAATGATCGGCAACAAAAATGGGTGATTAAATTGCAGGCTTATGACTTTGACATAGAGTTTGTCAAAGGTAAGAAAAATGTGGTGGCTGATGCCTTATTTCGGAGACCTCACTTATGTGCTTTGGCAGAGATTTCAGGAGATTGGAGAGATCGGATTATAGCAGAGTATGTCGGAGATGCTTGGGCTTCTGGATTGATTTCAGGTACCATACAGGATGATCGCTATGAGGTGATAGATGGATTGATCAGAGTTCAGGACAGGGTTTATTTGATTCCGTCATCACATTTGAGAGAGGCAATATTGAAGGCATTTCATGATGCACCCACAGCTGGACATCCGGGGGTCTTCAAGACCTACAGGCAGATCCGAGAGTGGTTTTCATGGAAAGGGCTCAAGGATGATGTTTAGAGGTATGTCAGGGAGTGTGTGGTTTGTCAACAGAATAAGGGAGAGCACACATTTCCTGCAGGTTTATTACAGCCCTTGCCCATTCCTGATAGGAAATGGGAAAGTATTTCGATGGACTTCATCACTGGTTTACCACGAGTGCAGGGAAGGGATTGCATCTATGTGGTGGTGGACCGCTTGACGAAGTTTGCTCACTTCTTTGCTATTCCGTCCACTTACACAGCAGCACAGGTGGCAGATCTTTTCTTTAAAGAGATATTCAGGTTACATGGGCTGCCCAGATTCATTGTCAGCGACCGGGATAGTAAGTTTATGAGTGTTTTTTTGGCAAGAGTTGTTTAGGTTGTGTGGTACAGATCTTACACCTAGCACTATTTATCATCCGCAAACAAATGGGCAAACAGAGATTGTGAATAAATGGGCGGAAGGATATTTGAGGAACTATGTAACTACACAACAAAAGGCTTGGATCAGATGGTTGCATATGGGAGAGTATTGTTATAACACCACTTATCATATGTCCATCAAGATGACTCCTTTCATGGCATTCTATGGTTATGAAGCACCTAGCTTCATGGATTTAGTTTTGGGGGACAATAGAGTGCCCAAAGCCAAAAACTTATTGCAGGATAGTCAGGACATCTTGAAAGTGCTCAAAGAGAATATACAACAGGCCCAGAATCAACAGAAATTGTATGCTGATCAGCGCCGAATAGAGCGCAGCTTTGAGGTAGGGGATATGGTTTACTTGAGGCTACAACCATATAGACAGTCATCGCTCAAGAAGAGCGGAGCTAAAAAGTTGAAACTTAGATTTTATGGTCCCTATAGGGTGATTCGCAAAGTGGGCAAAGTCGCCTATGAGCTTGAGCTTCCAGAGGGCAATCGAGTGCACAATGTGTTTCATGTGTCTAGGCTTAAGAAAGCCATTGATCAGAGTGTAGTGCCTTCTGCAGATTTACCCCCTTTGGATGAGGAGGGGAAGCTTGTGTTAGTACCTGAGGCTATTCTGGATACCAGAGAGAGGAAGCTTAGAAACAGGATAGTGAAGGAGTATTTGGTCAGATGGAAAGACCTGCCGGAGGAAGATTCTACATGGGAGAGTGAGCAGGTTATTCAGCAGGCTGGATTGAGATTGCTTGAGGACAAGCAATTTCAAGGGGGGTGGACTGTAATGTCTCCATTTTAGTAGTTGACCAAGTGTGTGTGCGTTAGCCTTGTTCTACATGGTCCCGAGGGCTAACTTAATGGGATCTTGGAGTGTTTTGGCGTAGTCATTTCCAGTTTGGGCCAAAACGAAGTTGATTTACTCAGTTTCAGGCATACTTACTATTTTTAGTAAGTCAGCAGGACACAGTGCAGGTCAATTTTGGTGATTGGATTCGATACTCCTCGGTGAGAGCTTTCCGATGAGCTATCACTCGCATTATTCAGAGTCCGATTGCTAATACATTTTAATGCCTGAAGTTTTATTAAAGTAACGTCTAATTTAATTGTAAAATATTAAAGTGTTACTTTAATATTTATTTTATGGTGATGTGTACCCAAGGGAGACATAAGGGGTATTTTAATATATGTTTTATATTACACATCTTTTATCCCACATTGCCCATATGAGTTGAGCGGACCCGTGGGAATAGAATAAAAGGAAGCATTTGTGGCTTCATTAGACAGGTTGAATATGAGAAGAAATTGGTGTGTGAGTTGCAGCTTTGTTCTTGGCATTTGAGGACGTCTATCCTCTCTTGTAACATTCTAGACGTCATTCCCTTGGGGTTTGGCCTTTGGAATTCTTTCTTATTGGCTTCATTATCAGGCAGTTTAGTTGCATTTCCGACTACAGGCATATTTGATATTTTGCTCATATCTTCTTCACTACTTGTCCGACGCTTATGCCGCTTGGAGGGAATGGTATTATGAAGGTAGTGGACTGATTGGAGGACAAAGTATTGTAGCAGCAAGTTCGTAAGCATGGGCTAGAGTATTATGACAATATTGCTGAAGTAATTAGTGAGTTGATAAATCTGCCATGTATTTGGTTTTATGAATTCTGAAAATAACATCTTATTAGCAGCAGTTCATTTCCACTTTGCATATTATTGTAGTTTTTTTCTTGTTTATGTTGTATGATACCAATTCCATGCACGAAACACAACAAACAAATAAACGTTTGATTTCCGGAGTTATAAGGGGTTTTAAGAAGTTGAATGCAAACTGTTTGACATAATTCCTTTCAGCAATTTGGTTTAGTTTTTTGGGACATCCAAGGGTGTCCATTACAAAATTTTAATCTCTTGTAGATCAGTTATGTTTTCTTACCATTCTTATATGTTTTACAAGAAGCAATCATTTTAGGGAGGCCATAAGTATGGTGGCTTGTCTTAGAATTAACATTTATTTGCTAAGCTCACGTATGTTGATGATTTCAAATTAAGGGTACCCTAGTTACCGAGCTTGGGTTTTTAGTATAAAATCTATCCCAATTTGGATTTTTTGGATTGACCATATTTATATGGTTCACTTTAGTATTTTTGATTCATAGAACAATTCAGTTAACATCATTTGAAAATTGTAGATTTTCAATATTTTTTTACCTCCCAAGTAAATCAAGTTTTTGAACCTCACAAGCTTGTAACTCTGGTGGGTATTATTCATTAGCTTATGTTGTGTTTTGAACGAGTATGATTACATTATGTAGGTTGTGTGCCCTTTAATGGAAATATAATTTTGGCTCTTGGGTGTTCACATAGGTACACATGTAGATACTCATTCTATTTTCCTCCCTTAGTATGTTCTTTAATGATCTTGCAAGGTTATTAATTTTGGAGTCGAACACAAAGGAACCTTAACCTAATGAAAGTCCAGATTCTTCCTAGTCCAAAAATGTCTATAGAAAGTGACTTAAAAATCCCTTTATTCTATAATTTCATGATAAAAATAATGTCCTAGATTTTTGAAACTATCGCTTCCTATTTGTTAAAACCCAAAACACCTTTATCACTATATCACTAATCCCCAACTAGTATCTAAAATGGTAGTTTGTTGTCCTCTTTTGATATTGTGACCTAAAGGCAATTTGATCTCGATAAATGCAGCTTATTTAATTGGCTCCCAACTTGAAGCCATTTATAGGTTGTGCCTGCAAAACATTTCTTCCCCTTTGTTTCATGATGGATCACCAGATAGGTATTGTGATTTTTTCAAGCATGCCTTCTAACGACATTCTTTTGTGTAAGATTGCACTCCTTTCTTTCCATGGTAATCTTCTCCCTCATGCTTGTGATCTCCACCTTTGTGTTATTGAGCAATCTCCGCATTGTACAAGGCTTTTCACAATCCTATCTTGCCCACTTGCGTACTTCTTTCTTCTTCTTTCTTCTTTGTGCTTGAGGCCCCTCTCTATATTTCTGCCACGACTTACAATTTCCATGTGTACATATCCTCTCTTTGTGTCAAGCTTCCCTCATGTATCCCTTATTGGTGCCTTGGCTTTAAGAACCTATAAATTGTTTCCAAACTTTTGACTAGTTGTAAGATCTTATATTGACCAGGGATGCTCTTGCATCAAGCTCCCTAGGCAAGAAAAAATTGAATTCTTGGTTCACAAGTTTGGGATAAGTGGCATAACCACCCTTTCAACCATTAAGTAAATCGGTGATGGCCTTTCAATGTGCTTAGTGCTTGCACTTTAATGTGATTGTTTTGATCATAATTTTCTTGACCTTGCAAAGAGTATATTCAGTTGGATTGGCCTTTTTATTCCTCTATTTATATTGAAAGGATTTTGACCCATCCTTTTCCATCCTCCTTTAAGTTACATTCTTTTCTTTCATTCCTCTTCTTTTGATGCCTCTTGCGAGACATCCTTGCACATTTTCTTCGAACTATCCTTCCATCATTGTGCCTCCGATGAGACTTATCTTTGCAATGCTCTTACCACTCTTTTCTTCTCCTCTTTTCTATGCTCATTGCCTTTCGTGACCCCAAGACCCTATCGAACATTGTGGGGTTCATCTTCTCAAACTTCTCTTTATTACATATCATGCGTTACTTAATTCCCATGCTTGTCTCTTGCTCCTTGATTCTCTCCTTTGAGAATCTCTTTTACACGAACAATATTGCTTTCTTCTTCTCATGTAAGATTTTCTCTAATTGAGGATCCTATCAATACTCTTCCTTAGAGGGGGTTTCCACTCAAGAGCCTTTGCCTCTTATCAATGCATACTTCTTCCAATTGAGGATTCTATCACTACTCTTCCTTAGAGGTTTTCCACTCTTGAGCTGAATTACCCGTCATTGCTAATTCTATCATCATGATTGGAATGACTCTTTTGAGCTACAATCCTCATCTTTTTCACGTAGTGTACTTTGGCTCATGCTCAATGAAACTCTTAGTTGTTTTCGCAATAGTTCTTCAAATACCAATGGCTTGTCTTCTTTCTACTCCACTTAGGCTTCAAACCGAAGCCTTACATGAACTAAACATTTGCCTTCTTCTCCCTCCTTGTGCATCTCAGAAGCATTCTTGTAAACCTCCCTAGAGCCTCTCCTTCTTTAGAGTTCATAACTTTCTCTACTTTCCCATCCTCAATTAGGATCGCTTCTTTCTTTGAGGATTGTGCTCCTTTGAATGCCCTATCATTTGCGTTCAGTTTTTTGTTATAGATCTAGCTCCCCAGTCAAATTTTGAAGAGTCCAACTTAAGAAAGTAAGGCTGCTTCTTGTTCTCTACTCCCTTCTTTCCTCCTACATTTCTTGGCTCATAACCTCTACAATGAATGCAGTTGTGTGATTAGGCGACCTATCTCATGGAACAATTTCTAGATCATTCGGTCCCATTTTTGTTCCCGTACTTTTGTTTTGTTTTGTCTTTGCTCTTGTAGACTCTGTCCTTATATTTCACCATTGCACAACCTTGTCTCTATGAAATCTATTGTATCGAGGTTTTTTGGTACTTCAAATGCAAAATAGAGCTCCATCTTCTTGAAAAATTTGATGCTTATTTCCAATTCCTCCATTGGCTATAGGATTTGCTAACACATTTATTTGGCAAACTACATTTGTGTAATTGTCATCTTGTGTAGGTTCCATATGTTGTTCTAACTCAATTTCTTATGCAGATTTTTATTTTTCTAAAAGACTTGTTTCCAAGTTCTCAACCCGTGGGCATCATTACTTAAAGAACCCATTTTTCTTGTATAATATCCTTTTTGGGTTTGTGACGTTATTTTCTATATTTTAGCATACAAATTTACATAGCCTTGTAAGCCCTTTAGCTTGCTAAAGTGGGAGTGAAATGTAATGACATAAGATGTGTACCCTTACAATTTTCCATTATGTTACAATTGTCATATTTATGCCTTTTCCTATTGTTTGGAGTCCATAGTTTGCAAACTCTGTTCTATCTTACATTTTTTTGATTCTCTCTTATCATTTTTCACTAGTGTTACTAGCATATTGATTAGTTTTTTGACATTCTTGACCTGTATGTGGAGATTTTAACATTCTATTAACCTAAGTCACAAGGTTCGAGTTCGAGTTCGAATGCGACAACCATGAAATTCGGAATGAAGTTCGCGAGGTCAAAAAAATTCGACATAAAATTCGCCTTATATAATTTTTAAATATATATGTATGTATGTATGTATGTATGTACATATACATATACATATACATATATATATATAATAAGTAATTATAGTAAATTAATGAATAATAATAGTTGAACATACAAAAATATTAATATCTAATAAAATACATAAACAAAATATACATGAAACATTAATGTTTTCCTAATAACAAAATTTTAAAAATAAATTTTGCTATTGATAAAAGAAAAATATTAATATTTTACTAAAAAAATACATAAACAAAATATATATTAAATATTAATGTTTTTATAATATAAAAATATATATATTTTACTATTGATAAAGAAATAAAAAACACATACATAATAATAATAACAATATTAACTACATTATAATAGCAATATAAACAAAATTATTGTAATTTCAACCAAAACATCAAATGAAATAAAAAAATTAGCGCTGTCTTGCGAAAGACCTGGTCCAATGCAGGCCACTATGGAAAACTTTGTCAAGTTCCAGGGAAATGTGAATCAGACAGGGTTTTCGGTTATTTGGTAGTTTTTTCATTGCTTGGTGGTATATCCTCTTTGGCGAACGGATTACCTGTTTACCAATAGATCGACTGGGCTATTTGTAGTTTCTTCGTCGGCTCGATTTTACACTAGACACATTCTTCATTCTTATTTGGCCGAATGACGATCGGGGCTTGTTCATTACCGCTGAAGATCATCGAGAACTTGGGAAAAAATATTCGTTGAAGTCAAACTAGGATGGAAGAGTAATCGCAAACTGCAGTCAATGGCGGGTTGGGGAGGAAAACCGTGAAACCACCCTCTTTCCTGTCTGTGCGTCACCTAAAACCCTCGCCCTTTCCCGTTTACGTGTCAAACAAAGTAGCCGATAGTGACAAAATATTAAGCAGACCAAATACAGTTGTTTTAACACGAACTTGTTACGAATTTTATCAAACTTTTTTGAACCCCTGAGAATTCGACAGATGTTGAACTTCATCTTTGAAGTTCGTCGAACCCTGTGACTTAGCTATTAACTGTAGGCAAGTTTACCAACATCTTCCAACATTCCTGGCTTCATTGTTTTCGTCAATTTTAGTAATTGATTTTTACTGTTATTTTACTCACTTCTTGTATCCTTCATCTTTATCATTTTAGAATCCTAGGAGTTATCTTTCAGACTTTGAATCTCATTTCTCGCTTAATAGCACTCTCACTAACATTTTGGCTCACTATATTAACATTGTTTCTTATCTTTTAATTCCTTGACACATTTTAGTATAAGAGCACACACTATTTTATAAAATTTTCATATTGGATCTTGATGGAGGCTGAAAGACTAGCATAGGAGCTTGACCTCTCATTATAAGCCCCCCCCAAATACACTAAAACATTTCTTACAGCTACAGATTTTTCTTGGAGAAAATATTCGACCTCACAAAAGTTTGCAAATATCATCCTTTCCTTGTTATTTTATTGTTTTCATTTGATTATATTGATCAAACTTTGCTATTTTTATTTATATTAGCAATTGCTGATCTGTCTGGCCATCTTGGTAGTATCTCTGTGTAGAATTGGGCATGTATCTTGAGGGAAAGATGTGAATTTGGTTGCTCCTGTTGTTCATACTCTTGTGCACCACACAAAATCTGTGCCATTTGTTGGTGTTCCTTACACAGGTCTTCAGATTTTGTCCCCAGGTTCTCTTTGATTTACATATGCAGTTGTGCAGTTTGCTTGATAAATCTATAAATCAGCAGTTTCCTTTCTCATAGTGTTTTAACTTGATAACAAAATTATAATTTCTCAAGGCTAAAACAGATTAGGATTAGCTAGAATGATCTTGTTTTTCTATTAGATCTGGTTCTTCCTTGATAAGGACTAGTTGACTCTACTGTAGTTTTTAGAACTTCAGAGTTTTAGAATTAGTTTTCTCTTTGTCAGATTGAATTTCATACACAGGAAAAAAGGTCATCTGCTCTGATAACTACTTTACAATATCCTAATGTTTAGAACACAATTATAGTAATTGAGAGTTTTATTTGTTCTCCCATCTTCTTGCATTTACTCTTGTTCACAACAAACTTCCATCTAATTCATTCCTAGTTTGGTACACTGACTGATGATGCATTTATTGGTTTTACATCCTCCACAATTAGCTATACAGTCCTCATGGCTAGGTTAGGGTTTTGTCTGATTACTCTAATTATTGTAGGTCATACAACTGACTACTATTTCCTTATCATTATTTCATTCATTTGAAATCTGTTGTTTATTATCACATTACCTCATTAACAACCTATATAGACCTTGTTTACTCAATAAATAGTGAACAAACTGAAAACTTGTATTCCAACGTCATGAAAGTAATTTCTTTAAGGTATCTTGTTACCATATTAACCTTTCTTTCAGCAAGCATCTCAGATATGTCCCACAGCCAAAGTACTTGAAATAGACATTTCTGAATTTATTAGAAGTATAACTCTGTAACACTTGTTTAAGGAATAAGTTATCTAAGGTTCAGCATAGGATTATCATGAATCTAAGTCACTTGTGTTAGCTTAGATTCATTTAAAAAAAAAAACCTTTTCTCTCACTGAAGATCAAACATAGCAGAGTTTGTCAAAGCTGTAGGCAAAAGTTAAATTTCTCTTAGATGGATATCCTCTACTCATCAATATGTGTATACTTAACAGTCACATATTTCTATAGAGAATGAAATCGAAATTGAACAAGGATATTCATTCAAGATAGTTTTCAGATCGTGTTGTAATATATTTTTCTGCTCTGCATACGGCCTGATGGTTCTTTTAAGGAAAGATGCTAAGAAATACATTAAATATACATGACTCATTCTTTCTTTATCGCTGCTCTCTGATGTAATAGATATGTCTACCTAGAATTTCTTTTTCTCCAGACATCTTGGCAGAAAGGAAACTGTTCTTGGATGTGGCACTAGGAAGAAGTTCCCTAAGCACATGGGGAAAGTCTGGGGCTTGAAAAGCCATATTAAGCTCCCACATTTTAGGTGAAAATCCTGAAAAGATGTTGCATATTGTTGTAAGCGGGCCTTCATCAATAAGTTGTTTATTACTTTCTAGACTGTTTAAAACAGAGGTCAAATGCAACACAATTTGTTACAAAACACTGAATGAATATATTTGCAACATAGTGGTTACTCAGCGATAGCTGGGTTAATTCATAAATTGCTCAAAATCTGACAGCTTAGAACTAATTTATTTTCATGAAAACTAAACTTGTCACAACACAATCCAGTGTTTCATGATGGATCATATTATTTCTATGTACATCGAGGTTTCCCAATGCTTTTAGAAGCATATTAGTTTGACAGATTGATTAAAAAGTATAACTCATGTTGGTATTTGGTACTCTATATTATACTTGCACAGTTACACAGATGGTAAATCATAATTTGGTTCTATCTTAAAGGAAATTTTATGGAGTAAAAAAAAAGACTTAATGTGTTAATGGATTATGCTAAACGATGGTAGTTTAACCATTGGGGTTTCACCTTGCTCTTGATTCAAACATGTTAAAATCAACTTCAATGATTTTAGTGGAGAGGATAACGATTCGTAGGCCCTTTAAGTACGCTTCCGAAGTTTTGCATTGCAGTTATTCAATGGCCCTAATGCATGCTACATTGGACAGGCAACACTAGACATTGTTATCTGATTTTGAGTAAAAAATGTACGAGATTTTGATCACAAGAGCAACATAACTTTCACCAAGAATCCATTTCTGTTTCCATTTCTGTTTTTTCCCACCAGTTGCTATAGATCAACCAATATCCCAGTTTCCTACAAATTGACTGTCTTAGGTATACTAGTGTGGTGGCTCAATCCCTGTCATTTTATTTACTAGTCTGCTTTATTGAAGAACAGACTGTTTCTTAGATCATTGACAATTATACTAAGAGTATTTGCACCATTAAAATCTTAGATTAGAGGTAAACCTTGGCCATAAATTACATTGGCTTTTCTAGTCATATGGAACTGATATAGGTAATCTCCTTCAGTTGATGCCACAATGTTTTGGGAAGCTAAATTCATCTTTCAAAAATTCAAATAATGAAAATGTTTCATCTTTATGCCAAAACTATGATTAATGAAAGTTTCCATGTCAGGGTTAACCTTTATGTGGTTACTTTTATACCAAATTCAATGCAAGCTTTGGCATTTGCTTTTACAAGGAACAATTAGACTATCGCTAGAATGAAATATTCGGCTGTACCACTGTTTTTTTGTCGAGTCTGAATAGTATTTGGAAGTAACAAATATCCCTGACTGGTCTCTCTGAACAATTGTTTTGTATTTCATGGTTTGCTCATTGACAACTAGAAATATAAATGGCATTATTAGACACATTTAATTGCTCTTGGGCTGTTCTTGTAAGTTTGTGCAAGTAAAGCTTCTCTTGGTTGTTTCTGTGTTTTAGCTTAGGGCAGAAAGTTTAGGATGTTGTGGAAGTGTTTGTCTCTCTACCCATTCTCTCCTTACGAGCATTGATGGTACCTAGTGTATGGGAGTAGTTTGCTTCCTTTTGTGGATCTCTGATAGATAAAAACAATTACAAAATGAATGTCTGCAGAGAATATCTTACTTGAATAGTGCTGAAAGTAATTCCTCCTTCTTTGCCAGTGATCACAGTTTGCCTTCCTTTTGACTGTATACTATTATGAATGAAGTGATATATATCTGATGTGATTATATCTGCAAAGTGCAATATTAATCAAATGTCCTTTTACTAACCGCAGGTACTGGAATGCCGTAGATTGATTGCCTTTCCCTGCGATCAGAGTGCATATATATACTTGGGCAAAACACATGACTCCGAAGACTCATGTCTCTACATGGCCCAAAGGCCACATAGAGGAGGCATGCCTCTTCGGAGGCATGTTTCATAATAATAAACAACCTATGTAATTAGTATGTGCCCGATAACCAAATTACAATGTGGCATGATAATATGAATATCTCCCGATATCATTAAGGAGCCTGATCACAATATATAAGAGGCTGCCGATAATCAATGAAACCTGATCACAGTATATTAAGTGACTGCCGATAATCCATATCATAATACTACAAGAACATAAGCATATATATATATATATATATATAATTAGTATATTAAATAATTCATGTTTTGCTTCTTCTGACGCTAAAACATTAACACCTTTATCCCTAGTCCTTGCTTTCTTCTTTGTGTTCCTTTGGCTCTAGTGCGACCTTTTGCCTACTTGAATGCATTTGTGGCATCTTTGTGATTGATCCTTAACTTGGATTTGCTCATTCGTTTTGGCATTAATGTGTGATTGAGAATGATGACATGTGATAGGGTTGTTAGTAGAGTAACGCCCAAAGAGGATGTTAGTGTACTCAGAGGAAGGCGATGCACCTAGAGGATGCAATCGTGCCCAGGTCCTCTATAGATGCCCTGGTCAAAGGTAAGTGTTTGGTAGGGTTTTTGGGGTTCCAAATGGGCAATTTGAGTGCATTGAAGTTGCTAGTATGGCTTGTAGAGTCAAGATAAAAGTTGAGATAGTCCAAGTGTGTTATGAGTATTTTTTGTGATGCCAATTACATTGGGTTGCGTGCTAGCGTTCATAAGAAGGCAACTTCCACCCTATCATAGCGGAGAAAGCCAATTGTAAAGAGGTCTTGTAGCTTTTTGGGAAGTTTCTTTAGGGTAAAAAATATTTGTCGCCTTGTCTAAATTGTCTTGAGCCTTCAGCTTTAGTTGGCTAGCGTTTATGGGATTTAGTCTTCCATTTATGTGTTGTTGCATAGCCATAGGGTTTCATACGAGTCGTTGGAGCTAATGATCTTCAGATGCATTGGTTAGAGTTTGAGCTCAAGTTTATGTGCCTAGGGTGTAGGGGATTGCATGTGGATGATCCCCTTATCTTGTCATCATGCCATGTGGCACGACAATTTGTCGTGGCTGGAATGTGGTTGTGGTTGTGATGATCGTCACCAAGAAGTCATCTCTGCTCTCTCCCAAGTCTCTCATTCTTAATGTCAAGTGGTTCTTTTGCTAGCTTTTGTTGTTTGTACATCATTTGTATGATGTTGAGGTCTTGTTCTAACATTCTCGAGTGTTGTGGTTTCCAGTGCAACCCTTTGGTCCATGTCATCAAATTGCAACATGTTTTGTCGTATCCATGGCATTATTGTTGCTTAGTTTAAGTTAAAGCAATTTGAAAAAATGGTTCCAAGTTTTATTGGCCTATATCATTTTGGGGTTCCTCAGAGGAGCATTACAATTGAACAAGAGCCAATGTCACAACACTAGTATCTCTGTTAATTTGTTGGCCTTGAATTTGCACACTTTTCAAATTGGTGCGTAAGTGCTTGTGTTGTGTTTTAGTTCTTTGATGTGATGCTTAGTTGCATATGAATATGTTATAGTGATTGATGACATATGTTATGAAAGTCCCTTATGTAGGTAGTATGTTTATGGCTTGATGCTATCATCCCCTTTACAAGTCAATATGTAAACTGCTAACTATATTGGAACTGTAAATATACCTTGTTTGGGCCTTGTTGTGCGAAAATGTGAAAATGGTGATCCTTTATATCATTTCCTAATGATTGTAGCTCTCCTCCTGAATGTGGTGCTCTGTCATGCCCCCATATTTATAATATTTCATAAATAATAAAATATAAATATACTTATAATTATAATAAAACATAAATAATTAATAAATCAATAAAAGTAAATATATATAAGCTGCTACGAAATAATAGAGAAAAAAAATAAAATTATTATAACATAATATTATGATATTATAATGATATATAATTAATAATAATATCGATAAATATAAAATAAATAAATAAATACATAACACATGAAATAATGGGAAGATACATACTAAGTACATAGCTATTTCATGGATAGCTCTTATTTGATATATAATAAGATATTAATCAAAATTACGTACCTCCATGTGTTGAATGAAAGCTATAATCAGTATAAGGATTCAGTAAATTGTCTTTACCCATACATCATTGCTAAGATAGTAGACTTTGGGGAGCACACGAAATAAAGGTGACCACCAACTACAAATTTCAAAAAAGACGATCATTCCAGATAAAATATTAATCAAAGTATTTCTCACGAGACTTAGATAATGATATTAGGAATGTTGCATTAAGGAGATACTGATTAGTGAAGATTATTATTATTATTATGTGATAATGAAATAGTGCAATTCGAAAAGGCATGTCATGACCAAAGAACATATAATTGTCTCGGGCTTAGTACAGAAGGGATCTCCAGGAATATATATCTCAGAACGTGTTTGTGTACAGATCTTTAGTTGCAGATCGAATAGAAGAAGACACTCCCTTAATTAATACTTATGAATATTAATAGCCGAAGGGATGAAAGAGAATATTGATTGGTAGAAGAAGAATCCAATCAGCACACACTTTATAACCAAAAATCCAACTTAGCATCTATGTGGAAAGAGATATTGACTTTCATATCAGAGGCATCTCTTGTCTGAGAATAGACTTACAAGACTTCCGCATACCAAAAATCACATGCATATAACAATAGTCGGGAACTAACCCCCAATCATATACAAGATATATCACAGTCAGCAAGGCTATATGTGATACAAACATATTGGAAATAGAGATTGTAGTTAACGTGTTGTACACAACTAATATTGACATTAGAAACAAATAAATCAGAAGTAAGGAACAAATCGGGCAACATACTTGAATATTTAATCCATACAATAATGATTTTGATAAGAACCATTATCTTCTAAAGTGATGAAATAAATATATCTAGTGTCTCTATCTACATGCTATGAATTCTATAAGTGGGATGAAGTCTCGTCATTCAAAGAAGAGTCACGAAATCAAAGTAATTGTTTTGGATCTCTAAGCTGTTACCTAAAGGGGGAACATTACATGCTCTAAGTGAGTATGGCACGTGCATTAAGTGTAATTCTTGTGAATGGGGTAGAATTTCTTCGCATATGTTTGTTTAAGGGACAAGTTGATTGCATTGCATTAAATTCATAAACGTGTACAAGCTAAGTAGAATGCAAAGTTACATATTTTCATACTTAATGTTCTAGTGTTGGTGTCATATAGAGTCCATTTGTGTTGCATTTTTGTGTATGTTCTCTTACGCCCTTGGGATAGTATATTCTCAAGTGCTGTGTATTGGTTGCTCCCTCAAATGTGGCTGCCCTTAGTCACTTTGTAATGTGAAAGTGTTTCTTGTTTGATGATTTTTTATTTTGTTATTGATGAAATGTTCTCTATGTTGTAATGGATAGCATCATATTTTTGAAATTTAATATGCCTGGCCTAGTCACCAAACTTCTCAATCTATCTATTTTGCGACCCTTTGTTGCACTTTACTTACTGTTGAAATTGCGCGTGTTTTTATGATTTAGTGTTGAAATTGATAATTCCCCCTCTTGGGTTTTTCGTTTTAAACCTTTTGGTGGCTATTCCAAATGTTTGAAATTGCTGGTCCCATTTTGTGTCAAGTGTCGTTCTCTATCATGCTCATTATGAACCCATGATAGTATGTGCAAGGAAGTAGACTACAAAGAATGTGCTATATGTGAATGCTGATTAAGTAGATTAATAGGTGGGTTAAATGTCCTCCGTGCTGAAATGTTAGAAGTTTTTTGAGATCTACTTAGAGTTTCATTAAACACATTGCAAATAGTATGTATTTGCATAGTGTTGCATTGTGTGACGTCTTGCTCAATCAAGAATTATTTTTTCTTTGTGTGTTTTAAGTGTATTCATTGTTGGATACGTGCTCATTAGTGACAGAGAAATCATGATTTTCTCTTATGTTTTGTGGCAGATTGTTGGTTGTGTTTTAATGGTTTCTAAGCCTTCTTGGTGTGGATGTCCCTTTCCTGTGAAGTTTTTTCGGGTTTTCTAAGCCTCTATGGTTTGGATGCCATTATGTTGAGAGGTATCTTTTGAGATTGTAGTTTCCATAAAACCCCATATTAACCCTACTTTCTCCAATGGAATCATCTATTCTAGAGTGATGATTGGAAGTTAGAATGTGTTTGGAAGTGAGGTATGCTTTGGATTAGTAGGATTGTTCTTTTTAGTCTTGTGGGATGATGTTCTCCCCTTGACTTTCGGCTTATGTTCTTAAAAGTTAAGCGTATTGGTCTAAGAAAGATGAAGAGAGTTAAATTTCGTTGCCTTGCACATAGGTAATGTACATGCTTTTATGTTGTTCTTGGTGGCTGGATGCAATTCATAGCTCTTGGGGTAGTCCCAAAGTAGTAGCTTGAGGGTTGTTGAAGCTATTGTGAACTGTGTGGTCAACTATTGCTGTTGGTTCAATTGTCTAATGTAAGAATTTTTATGTGGTGGTTTGGATTTGAGGAGAGTCAAAAGGTTGTTCTTGTGTGTTTGCCATGTTTGTAGGGTCCAGAACTAGACATGACCTATGCTTGGATTTTGAAGGCTTCCAAGAGTAAGCCTAGTCTTAGAGCGGGATGGTGATGCTTCTTGCATTTATTGTTCAGAGATGTGGGTATCTTAGTATGTTAAGGCCTTGTTTCTTGAAATATTAGATTGTGCATGTAACATATGGATATTCGAATCTAAGACATGTAATGATGTTTATGTATATTCAACACTCCTCATGATGGGTGATGTAATTGATTGATAATGAAATGGATTAATGTAGTTTTACATTTGTCACTGTTGGTATCGAGCTCAATTGATCATGCATTATTTTCTTTCAATTCAATATGGCATAATGATTACGTAATGTAGGAATCTTACTTTAGGCTTAAAATTGACATATTAATGTCTAGATATGTCTCAGATGGTGTTCTAGACACTAAAGTGGACATATTAGTGTGTTGATTTTCTTTGTAGGGTGTTCCATATACCTCTAATAATTGTCATAACTCCTTGTGGGGATTTGAGTGGTTTTGAGTTAATTTTTGGTCTGTTTAGTATAATTTTAAGCATCTTCTAAAGTCTTGCAAGCATGGGCGAGTTTGGTTTTTATTGGTTGTTTTGTTTTTTTATCTTGGGACAAGAGTTTAGGTTTTTGTTGAGGTGCTTTTGTTCTTTTGCATCTTCGCCTTGCATGCATCAATGATGTCGAATGTCTGAGGGGTAGTTTGCTCACTTTGTCCTCGATTCCATTTTGACATTATTTTGTTCCTAGCGCTTTTTTAGGACCTTTTTTCTACTTGAATGTGTTTGGGATGGTTGGACCCATCCTTAACTTTAGTCTTCTCAGTGGTGAGGTGAAGCCAGGTTGCTAGATACACTAGGATCCATAATGGGCTGTAGAGCATCCGGAGGAAGCCAAAGGGTCTAGAGGACTAAGGTACTTGGCAAGTGTCCTATAGCCATGCCTATGTTACATGGTTTGCCACATATGTGCTAGTTTGGGGTTAGCGTCGGAAAGGGTTTTTAGGCCCCAAAGGAGTGCTTTGAGTGCATCGAAATTTCTATTGTGGTTTGTAGAATCAAGGGACACTCTGAAGTTTTTTGTGTGTTGTAATTAAGTTTTAGTGATGGTGATTGCATTTGTTTACGTGCCAATGGCCATTGGAAGTGGATAATCACTTCTTGGACTGATGAGAACCTAGTTTGTAGAGAGAAGTATTAAGCTTCTTGGGAAGTCTTGTTAGGTTAGAACACTTTGTTGACCTTTCCTACGATGTCTTACTCTTTCCCTTGTGGTTTTTGGTATGATGCCTAAACGCAACCAAATCTTTGCCATTGGAAAATGATATAAGCCTTGTAATGTCTTAATCCCAATTTGTATTAGTTTCTCAAACCCTAACCATTCCAAATGTAGAAATATTCATTTTAAATAAACCAAATCACAAAAAAAATCTAATCCCATTTGCAATCACCTCCAAATATGCTCTCCAAGTGATCACTCGAAGCTAGAGAGATCATATTGATTCAAGTAATCTCCATTATTATGGCAAAAACTCTCTATGTAAGCTCAATACTGAATTCTGAATAAATCCACCTCACAATTTTGTTGAGTTTCCATTGAACCTACAAGTTTCCTATTGCTTTTATTGTCAAAAATGATTGCCACTCTTGCAATAGGAACTATGAAGAGTTATCAAGTAATTGCACAATAATCTTGGAGAACGATGAGGCTCCTTTATAGTGACCTCCAAACCATTTTTGAGTTGTTGAGGTTTGATAGATTCAGTCGGATAAACTTATATATAATTATATATGAGATATAATTTATATATGTGTTCATTATATTTAAGATATATGTTTATTGTTATATATATGTGTGTGTGTGAGTGTGTGTGTGTGTGTGTGAGAGAGAGAGAGAGAGAGAGAGAGAGAGAGAGAGATTCAATTTGTTATTATATTAATTATATGATTAACGAATAGACATGTCCCTTGTCCCGTGAAGGGACATGTCTCTTCACGGCTTATTCTCAATATAAATAATATATTGCTGTCATTTGGAAAACACATACCGGATATTATGACAGTGCTATTACATCTGCAACAATCTTTTGAAACTCAACATGGTATCAGAGCCTAGTTGTAGATGTAGAAAGTACGCAAAAAGGCTCCTAAAGAAGAAAAGGG
This sequence comes from Cupressus sempervirens, assembly GCA_028749045.1. Lineage (NCBI taxonomy): Eukaryota > Viridiplantae > Streptophyta > Pinopsida > Cupressales > Cupressaceae > Cupressus > Cupressus sempervirens. The sequence goes on along the minus strand of CM053792.1, from coordinate 171,550,936 downwards.
CAAGAGGCTTGTAAGTTGGTAATGCATGTCTGATACAAAATATGCCAATACATCCATAGCAACACATAATGTGAATATGACTGCCTGTAGGAGATTATGCAACAATAATTTTGCAACAACGCATGATATCGATCTGCTATAACTTCCTGTAGCTTTCCGTCAAAATCTGACTAGCATTTGATCAAGAGCTGCCTCCTTATATTCCATCATGGAGACCATTCCTTTCTTGGGAAGTCTAAACTTTGATGAATAGAAACTCAACAAGGAGCTTTGAAACAGGGTACGGACATTCAGCAGAATATATATTTTTGTTTTTGGTCTGCTGTTATAGTTGCAATTACTGCGGTTGACATGAATGTAGCAGGGCATGTCCAAAATCATGACATTTGTGTTGTGTTATGAAGATGAGAAAGGAAAAATAGTAATGAAAGCTTTAAGAAACTCAGATCCAATGTATTTAGCAATTGAAAATGCTTTTGCAGAAAAGCATGCACAATGTGCAAGATCCAATAGAGTATGTGACCGTTTTATCGAATGTCACAAAGAAATGTGATGCCATGTGATACAAAGATGACAATATTTGTATAGAATAGAAATGTTGAGAAAATTTCAGAGCAAATACACTGGTGTATGTGCATATAATCATTACGAATTCATGTGAAATTTTTGACAGAATGAATGAAAATTGTAATGTATTTAAGACTAAGAATAAATTCTCCATGTTTCAAAAGAGAAACAATTATTTATCTGCTCTCAGAGAAAAAAACATACTTCTGGAGATAATCCTTGTGCGCTCTTTAATGATTTGGTGCTGTTGGTGGTTACGACAAAATATGATAATGATTGGGCAGGATAACAGATTCAACTAAGTCCATTTTGCCCTCCTCTTTCAAAATTGTAGGTGTACATGATAATGGTTCGTGGTGATCAAGAATGAGACGTTTATAAAACAAAGCATTGAAGCCTCCAATAGATTTTGAATGTGGTTCATAAAGCAACAATCTCTTAGCCCAGGGCTTTACAGAGGATGCATAATCAATTATTACATGACACATAGTCTCATTTAAATAAATTACCGAGGACACCTATGAGGACATTGGTGGAGTTGATCAATCTTCTAAAGGTATGATATATTATTTCAATATTATCTAAATAATATCAATCAATATAAGTGTGACAAAATTATCCATGCTTATGATTATTTATTAATTCATTTATATGGATAGATATAAATGTACATTTATGGAAAATAGTTAAGAAGCCAATGTAAATTGTTATCTAAATTTGATATTATTATAACAAAATAATATTTCACAAGGGAAATAGTTGATGGTGTTAGTATCGGAGGAGATTGATAATCTCCAACTAACACAAACATATAATCTCTTTTAATGTAATAAATAATTGTTTTCTTCTACAATAAAGTCTAAAGGAATGAAAGATTAAACATTGATGCGTAGACAAGTATTTATTTATATTTCTATAAGAGCTATTTGCCTTGATCTTTTCCTCTGAGAATGTTATTGCAGGAAAAGGGAGATTGATATCAGATTCAGAGAGAGTTTGACACTTCTTCAAAAGCAACTTTGGATGAGGAGCTCAAAAGATTGAGATTCAGAGGGAGCTTGACATTTCATTAGAGGCAACCTTAAAGGAGAGGGAGCAGATAGAGGATGTGATTTAGTCAACCTTCGGTAATCTCGGTCATATTGATTCAGGAGTAAACCATGTTGAGATGGATTCTCCAATGATCAATAAAGTGTAGTAGTCAACAGGACTGCGCTTCATGAATATACCTTGTGACTATGTGATTTTAATGGGCTTACCCCCTATGTACATCATGAGGAAGTGATGACTTCCAAATGATGTCACTTGTATTTGCAGAAGTTATTGAAAGGTGATGATCTTATAATAACTTAATTTTCTATTATGATGGATATCTTACAATGTCTATGTAGATTATGATAGATTATACCTTGCACGTTGGATGTTTATACAATAAGCATTATTAGAATGCATATGCACATACCTTATAAATAGTTTTTGAGTATATGGTGAATGTTATGCAAATTGATGTTCTAGAGGCCATTACACAGGGTACGTGGTGAATATCATAGGAATTGATGTTTTGGAGGCCATTAGTCCAAGTACTTGGTGAATATCTTGCATCTCATTCTGGAGGCCATTACTCATAGTACTTGGTGAATATCTTGCATCTCCTTCTAGAGGCCATTACTTAGAGTAATTGATGAATATCATATATTGTTATTGTGGAGACCAATCGTCACATGTGATATCAAAATGGTGAATATCATATGTTGATATTCTGGAGACCATTACTCAGAGTTTTGGTGAATATCATATGTTGATATTCTGAAGGCCAATACTCTTGATATCATACGTGATATCAAAATGGTGGATATCTTTTAATCAAAGATATCCTTAAAGTTTGTCATTTCTAATTTATCAATGGTGTAATCTCTGTCTTGTATTTATCCTCCCTAGCTAAGAGGGAGTGTTGATGTTTGATAGCTTCAGTTGGATAGACTTATATATAATTATATGTGAGATATAATTTATATATGTGTTCATTATATTTGAGATATATGTATATTGTTATATATGTGTGTGTGTGTGTGTGAGAGAGAGAGAGAGAGAGAGAGATTAAATTTGTTATTATATTAATTATGTGATTAATGAATAGACATGTCCCATGAAGGGACATGTCTCTTCACGGCTTATTCTCAATATAAATAATATATCGCTGTCATTTGGTAAACACAGTGGATATTATGGCAATGCTATTACATTTGCAACGATCCTTAGAAACTCAACATGAGCCTCCATTTGAAATGTGGGATTAAAATTTCACTTTATTTAATTTTCTTTTTATAAAATCCTCTTATGACTTTATTGTCAGTTTTGATAAAGTCACTTCAGTTTTGTAATTTTGTGTTGTTACACAGTGACTTTAACTCAATGAATAATAATATTAAATCGCATAAAATAATAACCCAACTTTTATTTCTTGACCAGTAGAAATTGATTAATAAGACTAATGTACCATCACTTGTATTTGCAAATTAGCCTATCAAGATGAAGAGGAACAGGCTAACCAAGTCATGTGTGCTCATTGAAGAGATGACGAAATTACAAATTCGTTGTTATTCTTCCATTGTTGTCATTGCTCTTGGCCAATGCTGTGGTCTTGTTCGGGTGTTCTCACGTTTCTTGGTTTGCCTTGCGATTGTTTGGTGCACTTGTCCTCTAAGTATAGAATGTTGTGTCGTATTTTTGTTGTCGTAGTTCTTAAATTTATTTGGAATGTTTAAATAAAATTATTATAGGTTCTCTTTCCTTGTTTCCTTAGGGGTTCTATGGTGGGGCATGTGGGTAATGTGCCAGCCTGTGTGCTTTGTCTCCAATACACTTCGGTGGTATGCGAGTTGTGTAGTGAGGCATCTTTCTAGCTATGTAGTTAATATGACCCACTTTGGTAGAAAATGAGCCACCTTGCAATAACCGTTGCTAGCTTGTGCAGTTCATCTGATCTACCTTTTCATATATTTTTCATGGTCATGTTACAACTTAGTTGCTAATACTTTTGATACATGAAAGTATATAATGGTTCCTATCCCTCATACTGTGCTTGTCGTTGAACTGTACATGACTTCCTTTCTAGGAACTTATGGCATGAAAAGTCCTTTTTGTTTTCTCTCTATATCATTTTGTGTGTTATTCTTGTGTTAGGCAATATTATTATTGTTTTGCAGTTGTTTAGTTTTTTATGCTATACAATTTTCTAACATATTTCTTTTGTGAGCTATATTTAACTAATCCTTGTCTTGTGCATGTTTTTTATGTTGTTCTAACTTTATTACTTGCGTAGCTTTTTAATTGCCAATACCTTTGGTTTTCACTTTCTTAGCCTGCAGGCACCATTACCTTGCTTGAAGAACTTTTTTTCCCTGCATAGTATTGCTTTTTTGTTTTGCAATGTTATTTTCTTTTAATATGTTTTATTCTATAATTTATCATGCAGATTCACATAGTTGCAAAAGCCCACTGAAGTGGAAGTAAAATGCAATGACACAAATTGTATATTCTTGCATTTTTCCATTGTTTTACAACTGTCATATTTATGCCATTTCCTAATTTTTGGACCTTTGTTGTTTTCAAATTGTTTGGATGCTCCCACAACATGCATATGTGAAGCACTCGTTCTTGAGATAGTTCATGATTTTATTGCCTCTTTCAAGCATTTTAGTTGCCACTCACCCACTTTGCAAGTACAACTTTGGAGCAAATCGGAATGGCTAGACAACTCTGTTTGCAGTCTTCATATGATTCAATTTTGGAAAAAATATCAGTCTACTGTACATTTTGTTTGATTTTCTCTTAGCATTGTTCACTATTGTTACTACCATTTTGATTAGTTTTTTGACATTCTTGATCATGTAGAGGACTCTAGCATTGTATTCATTTTTACTTATTAGGCCTCTCACTATTGTTTTGGCTCACTATATTCATTCCTAGTTTGGTACTGTCTGGCGTGGATAATTGTTTTGCGTTTCATGGTTGGGGTATTTGATACGGCTGAAAATATTACTGACATTATTAGACACATTTTGGTAGTTGAAGATGGCGTGAAACTTTTACTTTTCCTTTGTAATTAGAGGTTGTGAATCTTCACCTTTAATACAGTGTAAGTTAATGATTGAGTTAAACTTCAATTCTATATTTTTCACACTACATAAGACTTTGAGTACATTGTTCTAATGTATTAATCATTATGCCGTTTGATTATATTGAATTAAAGAATGATACATGTATTAGCTGCTGCATTTCTTGTGGTTATGTCACCCAATAGTTAAAATATGTAGCATGACATTGTTCTGCTTTTGGGTGTTCTTTATTTTCACTTAAATAATTTCTGCATTAGATAATAGACATTTTTGCAATTTTAAATTTTCAACAATAAGTCATGTGCAACCAATGGTTGCAAAATATATGGATAATGAAATTCGGTGACTAGACTAGGCATAAGAAATTTCAAAAATATTATGCTATTCCTTATAACACATGGAACATTTCATCAATAACCAAAATAAATCATCAAATATGTGAAGACTCCAGTATTGTATTCAAATCTTGAAAAGTTCAGCATTATACAACAGTTAAATATTATGCTATTCCTTATAACACATGGAACATTTCATCAATAACCAAAATAAATCATCAAATATGTGAAGACTCTAGTATTGTATTCGAATCTTGAAATGTTCAGCATCATACAACAGTTTTGCGTCCATTGTTCTTGTCAAGCTTAGTAACTGATTTTTACTGTAGTTTTTTGCTAACTTCTTCTATTGTTTATCTCTATCATTGTACTGTCAAAATTGTTGTCTTTCGCTCATTTCTTATTTATTAGTCTTCTCACTATTGTTTTGGTTCACCATATTCACATTGTTGGTTGACTTTCAATTGCTAGAGATATTTTAAGATAAGAGAAAATGCTATTTATTATTTCTTCATATTTTATCATCATGGAGGTTTAAGAACTAACATCTCATTAGAGAGCCTTAAGTTTTTCTTATTTCTGATAGCTACAGGTTTTTGTTGGAGAAATTTTTCAACCCCAAAAGAGTTTGCAAATATAATCCTTTCCTTGTTACTATATTATTTTGATTTGAAGATATTCATCAATATTCTAATATTTATTTATATTATCTTTGATGTGATGATCAATTTGGCAATCTTTGTAGTATCTCTGTGTAGAATTGGGTCTGGTTATTGAAGGGAAGATGCGAATCTGTTTGCTTTCGTTGTTCATACTCTAGTGCATTACACAAAAATGTGTGCGTCATGATGGCATTCTTGACATGAATGAGCACACTCTAGCATTGTATTAATTACCTAAAAAACCAGCAACATCCTACAACATTCTTGCCTTCATTGTTCTGATCAAGCTTGGTAACTGATTTTTACTGAAACTTTAGGTTCAGTTCTTGTATTATTCATCTTTATTCTTGTAGAATTCCAGTTGTTATATTTAGCACTTGGAATCTCATTTCTGATTAGCATTCTCACTATCATTTTGGCCTACTATATTCACATTGTCTCTTCTCTTTCAATTCTTAGACACACTTTAGGATAAGAGCACACTTATATTGTATGCTGATGGAGGTGGAAAGACTACCATAAGAGCTGGAGCTCTCGTGAAAAGCTTCCCAACACCCTTAAACAATTTCCTTGTTTTTTTTATAGCTGCAGATTTTTTCTTGGAGAAGATCATCAACCACACCAGAGTTTGCAAATATCATCCCTTCCTTTCAATTTTATTGCTTTCATTTGATTATATTTGTAAATCTTTTTTATTTTGATATATGTTTGTAAGTAATGATCTATTTACCCAGCTTGGTATTCTTTTTGTGTAGAATTTCGCATTTTTATTGAGTGGTTGATGTGAATTTGGTTGCTTCTGTTGTTTATAGTCTGGTGCACCACACAAAAATCTGCGCCGTTTTGGCATTCTTGACATGAATGTGAGGGCTCTAGGACTGCATTAATTACCTGGAAACTTTAGCAACATCCTACAATATTCTTGCCTCCATTGTTCATGCTAGTCTAAGGAAGTGTTTTTTACTGAAGACATTCACTAACTTCCTCTATTATTCATTTTTATAATTGTAGAATTCCAGTTGTTATATTTTGCTCTTGGAATCTTTTTCCATTTTAACAATCTCACTATCATTTTGGCTCAGTATATTCCCATCCTCTTTTCTCTTTCAATCTTAGTCACATTTTAGGATAAGGGCACACTTTATTTTTGTTTACCGTACAGAGTAAAAAGCTTAACACATGTATAACACAATACAATGCAGAACAGATACTTTATTCATACATGCATTTACTGATTACAATCCGAATACAATGACTACGATGATCACAATGATGATCCCAAAGTCCATCTCGGACGTGTACATATACCTTTCCGAAGGGATGATTCAAGCATCACACGCTCGTTCGGATACTACTCTACCTGTCGGCTACACTATACATTTTACCGACTAGATCATCCCCCCCAAAAGAAAAGTCGTCTCCGGACGACAATACAACAAAATTCAAAATAAAAAAATCCATCAATGCATAAGTACTAGACAGAGGGATGCATCCGCGTCCTCAACTCGTTTAGCTCCATTCGTAGCTTGTAGACCTGTTCTTTCCTAATCTTCAGCTCTGATTCTACTTCCATCTGAAGCTCTAGGGCTGATTGCATTATCTCTCTGACTTCTCCCAACTACTCCTTCTCTGCTCTCATCTTTTCTTTTTCTGCTGCTAATTGTTCTTTTTCTGCTAATAGGGCTGTCCTCTCGGATTGCTAGGCCGCCCTCTCAGATTCCCAAGCTATCCTCTCTGAAGCTAACCTAGCAGCTGACTCCTCTCGAGCTCTCTCAGCTGCTACCTGATCCGCCCGACTCATCTGAAGAGTGTAGTACGCCTCCCTGTATAACTTCGCTATCTCATGAATCAGAGCCTCCACTCGGCTCTCCTTCTCAGGGTCTCTCATTGTGGTCCAGTCCTGCTACATTTCCATGGTCTCCACATTTGGCCATCCCCTCTCCTCAAAACAAACATTAAACGCAGTTGGACATCCCAACCTCATGAAAGATATGACTCCCTCTAGCTCCTTCACCATTGACTCTAGCACTTGAGTCTTTGCGAAGCTAACACTTGGCGAGCTCGAGATGCTAGAGCTGTGACATCATCAAGAAAAATTGCCTCTGTCATCACTATCTCTTGCGCTACTAGTACCTGCTGTGCACCCATAGCCCTCTCCACAGCCTCTTCTATACGATCAATAGTGCTATGCGGTACTCCCTCACTCTGTGCTTGCCCAACCTCTTGTAATGGGTTCTCCGGAACTACTTCCTGTGTGGGTGTCGGTAAGTATGTCACTCGAGGTGCCGGGGTTCGGTGGAACTTTGTACTTAGGAAAGCACTCAGCCTTTGGGATCGGCTCTCTCTGTCTCGCTCTGGTGATGCCAACAGTGCCGTATCTACTATGACCACCGCATCAGAACCTACTACATCCAGTCGGACACCTGATGCCCGTAACTCCTCGCTTGTCGCTACCTCCATCACCGCTGTCTCTGTGTCTATCTCCATGTCAGGTACCAACGTCTTCTCTTGTATCTGGTAGAGTCTCACAAGCTGGCTCCATCGGTAGCTCCAGAACTGCTATCTCCGTTCGGTGTCGGATGTGACTCCGCTACTGCTCGTGTCTCTACGGTGGGCTGCGTCATAGCTGAAACTGGTGTCATCACCATTGGCTGCCTGAGTTGTCCAAACCCTGGGATGCCATGTATGCCTACAGGAACCAAGTGTGTCGTGGTTGAAAGTACAGATCGCGAAAATCTCAAAGGTGTAGCCGTGATCACTTCTACCTCTTTGTCCTCATCTTCTTCCCCTTTGGACCCACTCTCCTCTAAAGATGTCTCCTCTCGGCCACTATCTGTATTTCCACCATCTGGCCTTGGTCGCTTCTGTCCTACAGTTTTGGTGCCAAGAGTATCCAAATGCCTCCATTGCATAATAGGTGGTTCGCGAGGTGCGAGTGGTCTCGATTTTGCCTCCAGTACATCATTCGGGATCATCCATGTCGTCGCATCCAAGAACAAACCAATAGTATAATGTGGCATATAGAATGTTTTATGCTGCAAAGTGAGAAACTCCGACATCCGTTCGGCCAATAATGCTGCCCAATCATAAACCCTGCTGTGCAAAATCCCGTTCATCATGGCTACATGGGGAAAAGAGATATTCGAAGCGCAACTCGAACCTATGAGGCGGCTCTTCACTATATCCATCAAACAACGCCAATGACCCTCCTGAATATTAGATTTCTTTAACCCTCTGCCCTTGGATGTGTCTGAAAGAGCCTCCTGTTCCGCCTGTGATAGGTCTCCACACACAAGCTATATTAACTTCAACTTCACTTCACGGCTCATCTTTTTTGGCTTGCTATTTATTTTTCTCCTGCCCTGAGCATGACCAAGTATGCCAAATACCTGTGTAAAATCAGCCGGTCTAAATGATACTACTAAATTGCAATCAAGATACTCAAACGCACTGGTTCGAGAGAACCTGTCATACGTTTCAATCATAATGCACAAAAACCCTTCGTAGTCTCCGATGCAAAATACTGGCATTTGCACTACCCATTCCACCTGAGCTTTCCTGATACTAGCCTTCACCAAATGGTTGTTTGAAGTTTCTTGCCACCATTTTTGACATTCTGCACCATTTAACCCTTCGAATGTAATACTCTGTATTGTAGGAATGTCTCCTGGCTGCTTCGATTGCGTAGCTTTCTTCTTACTTGCACCTGCACTAGTTCCTGCACCAGTCCTTGCATAGGTCCCTCTTGCTACATGAATTCTAGAGGGTAGTGTCTTTGCGTTCTTGTTCAGGGTAGTGTCTTTGCCTAGTTTCCTCTTCCAAGCTCTCTTTCCAGCTGATTGCATAACTGTCTGACTTTTGTCGTTTTGTGAATAAACCACAAACCGTTAGGGCAGTTATTCTCTGTACAAACTTTTCACAATTTCCTCTCTTGTCCTGGCTTCTGTACTGTACGACTTCTTTAGGTTTCTATGGTACGGCTTCTACGTCCTCCTTGCTCTCCTCTATTCGTACGGTCTCTATGATTCTTCATTTAGTTCTCTTTTAGATGTGTTGTATGGTTTTCTTTGGTACGGCTATGTGTCTTCCTTCTATGCATTCCTACGAAACTGGATTTATAGCTTCTCTGTCGCATGTAGTACGACCATCCTTGGTTCCTTAAGCAGCTTCTGCTTTCTCGGCTCTTTTTCTTAGCCATGCATTGCTACTTCAATGCTCCTTACTGGCCGTACGCTGTCACCGTATGGCTCATATGGGTTGATTACCTTTGGCGTACAGTCTTTCTTTACAATGTGTTTAGTTTCTCCTGGCTGTACGGTCTTAATTCCACTTGTTATTGGCTGTACGTTTCTAGTTTCTTCCTCTTATACTCTTTGACTGTACGACTTCAGTTCATCTCCTTCTGTGCTTCCTTTTCGTCGTACGGGTTTCAAATTACCTCCTACTTATGACTTAGATTGCTCTTCTGGGCGCTTCCTTTACCGTATGGTGCTTAACTTCCTATATTTGCCTCCCTTATCTTTTGTACGGTGCATTTCACCTGCCTGTACAGCTGTCTTGGGGTCGTACGGCCATTTGTTCACCTTATGTTTTATCTCTCTTCCTTCTTGGATGACTGTACGGTCCTCTTCCAAATTAGTCCTTCAAATGTACAGTTTATACCTTTAGGTATATATTTTGTTTGAATGCAGCTGTTCCCACTCTTACTAGCCATACGTTTTCTTTCTATGGCCTTAAAGACTCCAATCCCTTTTCTTTTCTAGCCGTATGGTTTCCAATTCCTCTCCCTCTGACCGTATGGCTTCCAATTGCTCCTCCTGCTTCCTTCGTATAGACTTTTCTAAATGTTCCCAATGTGATTTCTGTTTGCATATTACTTCTTCTTTATACTTGGGCTTCCGTACGGTCTCTTGATGAACCCTTTCCTCAATACTTAGTTGAACATTGTTTACACCTTATGACCTGAAGGCCGTACGTTAGGCCGTATGGAAACCCCTATTCATATCTCACTACTTCTAATACTTCTTTATATTTTATTACTTTATGTTTGCCTACACTTCTTATCACATAGTCTTCGCTTTTCAACTATCTCTTCTTAATACTTTTACTTTACTACTTCACACTTTTAAAACTATGTTGAAATATTATACATTATTTACACATATACATTATTCACAGTCATTTTTCTTCCTCAATTGGTTGTCGGTGGGGGATTATTTCTTTCATGGTAGATCTTTAACTTCGATCCATTTACTACATCTAGTATTTCTTTTCCGTCCAGTGTCCATAGTTTAATTGTCCCGTTATATCCAACTTCTCGTATCTTGTACGGTCCGACCCATTTAACTTTGAACTTTCTAGGCTTGATTTCATTCTGTCCATTATACTTTAGTACTAACTGGCCGGGTTGAAAGTTGTTTAATTTTAAGTGCTTGTCGTGCCATGCCTTCTTCTTGTTTTGTGTCACTTTGATGGCCCACTGAGCCTGCAGCCGTCGCTCATCAAGTTTGTTCAAATTGTACAATCTCTTCCATAAGCTCTCCATGTCACCTAATTTGTTTTCAATTGCTATCCTCAAACTTGGTACCATGAACTCTGTTGGTACCATTGCCTCCTGTCTGTACATCAGCTAAAATGAGGTATGTCCTGTAGTTACTTTTTATGAAGTACGGTACGCCTATAGAGCGGATGGTAACTTTTCTTCCCAGTCTTCTCTCTCGACTGCACAGGATTTGTAAATTACTCCAACTAGAATTTTGTTCATTGCTTCGACCTGTCCATTAGCTCTTGGATAGTACGGGCTCGACAATAAATGGTAAATTTTGAATTCAGTAGTGAACATTCTGATAACATGGTTGACAAAGTGTCCTCCTCAATCACTTGTCAGTTGGAGGGGGATCCCGTACCTTGTAATAATTTGCTCATATAAAAATCTTGCTGTGCTTACTGTCGAATTGTCTAGTAATGCACGCGCCTCCACCCATTTAGTCAAGTACTCCGTTGCTACCACAATATATCGACACCTTGTTTTACTCACCTTCAGTGGTCCAATGAAATCTAATCCCCATCTCTCAAAAAGTTCCTGTGCGTGCGAGGGATTCAAGGGCATAAAATCTCTCTTCAATGGTTTTCCAGCCCGTTGGCATGTATCGCATGCAACGACTGTAATGATCCCATCTTTTGGCCTTCACGTTCTCCAAAGTCTAAGTGGAGGATAAGGAAAAATTAAATTAATTTCTTATAAAGTCATTAAATAAATTAAAATTAAAAGGTGGCTTTATATTTAATTAATTAAATTAATTATTGTATTACAAAGGAGATGCGTCTAGAGTGTGTATTAATTATTGGAAAGGTGAAGGCCTCTAGAAGCACAATTAATTATTGCAAGAGAGGAGTTTCTAGAGAGTGCATTAATTATTGGAAGGGGGAAGCTTCTAGCACTTGCAATTAATTAATGTTTTAGTTCTTTCTAGAAGGGTGAAGGAATAGGATAAATAGGGGTGAGAGTCTCATTGTTTAGCATGGGATTATTGTATCGAATGATTATGACTTGCATTTGATAAGAGCTTGGATGTGTGAATCACACTCTTTTTTGGCAATAGGGGACGCTCATTCTCTGTTGTAACATTCTAGACGTCATTCCCTTAGGGTTTGGCCTTTGGAATACATCTCTTTGTACTTGATTGCAGCATTTTTAGAATTAATATAATTTCAGCAGTTGATTCAGCTTTTGGTCATTCCTAGGTGTCCATTACAGTGGTATCAAAGCTATAAGTCCTGCCATCCTGTGGAGATCATATTGATAGCCGGATAAAGATGTATATTAGTCCAGATCAAGATGTGATGTTCAGACAGTTATTGGGTACATTAGAGAAGAGGCAACGTATGCAACAGGAGCAGAATAGGCGAATGGATATGATGTTGCAGCTTATGGCTAGACAGATGGGCATCAACATTGATGATTTGTACGTTGCTCCAGAGCAGAAGATAGTCGATTTCTCAGGTGGGATCGAGACACGTATAGAGCCAGCCAGCTATGATGTTGGTGATGTGGGCATTTCGGCAGAGTCAGTAGAGACATGCGTGCAAAGTCAGGAGACCACATATGAAGCCTTGTCAGGGGATGATGACGTAGCAATAGTGGAATTAGGAGAATGCGAGGATACTATCATATCAACAGCCACTTCTATGTCAGTTGAAGCATCCAATGAGGAGTTTAATGGTATAAATGCAGTGGTTGATGTATTTTCTAATGAAGCCACACATGTTAATGATTATGAGTTTTCATCAACTACAAATTCAGTTCAGTTTTCTGTTGCAGCAGTTAATGTTGTTCCTATGTCCATATATTTCGATGCGGCAACACCTATTGTTGATACAGTTAGCATGGGTACATATGGTTCACCTACAACTACATCTTTTTCAATGCATGATGGTGATAATATGCATTCCAGTCCAATATATATTATGTGGATGGATAAAGGGAAGAAGAAGTTTCATAGATCTTCTATGGAGTTGCCTTATGATGACATTCTGACTTCATCAGCACAAGTTTTGAATGCTAGGCTACAGGGGTTGGTCCTGATGATGCGGGTTTGCAGTTGGTTTAATTTCCATATGGATATCACATATTGGGATCCAGGTGGAGGTTGGAGTCCATTATGTTACTTAATTGCTTGAGGACAAGCAATTTCAAGGAGGGCGGATTTGTAATGATCCCATCTTTTGGCCTTCACGTTCTCCAAAGTCTAAGTGGAGGATAAGAAAAAAGTAAATTAATTTCTTATAAAGTCATTAAATAAATTAAAATTAAAAGGTGGCTTTATATTTAATTAATTTAATTAATTATTGTATTACAAAGGAGATGCGTCTAGAGTGTGTATTAATTATTGGAAAGGTGGAAGCCTCTAGAAGCACAATTAATTATTGCAAGAGAGGAGTTTCTAGAGAGTGCATTAATTATTGGAAGGGGGAAGCTTCTAGCACTTGCAGTTAATTAATGTTTTAGTTCTTTCTAGAAGGGTGAAGGAATAGGATAAATAGGGGTGAGAGTCTCATTGTTTAGCATGGGATTATTGTATCGAATGATTATGACTTGCATTTGATAACAGCTTGGATGTGTGAATCACACTCTTTTTTGGCAATAGGGGACGTTCATTCTCTGTTGTAACATTCTAGACGTCATTCCCTTAGGGTTTGGCCTTTGGAATACATCTCTTTGTACTTGATTGCAGCATTTTTAGAATTAATATAATTTCAGCAGTTGGTTCAGCTTTTGGGCATTCCTGGGTGCCCATATAACTTTATAAAATTAAAAATTATAAAATTGGGCCCGAATAAAGTAACTTTACTTTATAACAAACGTAGGCCCAAATCACTAATCAACTGTAAGGACAAAATACTGCTAAATAGTCGCTGGTCGACTCTCTCCACATCACTGCCAGTTGACGAGAGCCTGTGATAGACTGATCTAGCACGCTAAATGATGTCAGCCAAAATGGGGACATGACACACCATCTGCACAGTAGCTGTGGCATCTACTTCGTAGGACAGTCCCTAGTGAAGTGACCCCAAAGATTGCATGCCTAACATTGGATCATCGATCGTCCACTCGCATCGTACTATATTCTACTCTGGCCTCCGTCGTTATTATTGTTTCCACCCCTTCCACGTCTATTATTATTTCGATATCCACCCGAAGTTGCATCATTGCTCGTGTTATTGCTGTTGGTGGACGCTTCTTGCGTTAGTAATACTTGCTGGTGTCCTTTCGCTTTCAAGTTAAACGAGCACTCCTTCAGAGAATGTCTCGCTACTTTGCATATGTCACAAAACTGTTTCTTCGGGCATGAACCCTTCGTATGGCCATCCTCTTTACAATCTGTGCACCACAGTTCTCCCTTCATCGTGTCTGGGTTCTTTTTCAAATTCTTGAATTCTTTCAGCATCCGAAGCATGTCTTTCTGTAATGCTTTCACCTTCTTTTTCGACTCCTCATCGCTACTGCTACTCTCCGAGGATGAATCATCCGAATAAGAGAATTTATGCTTTTTCTTCTTACTCGTCGTTTGTTTACTTTCCAAATCCATGGCACGAGTATACGCGTCGGTGTACGACGCCGATGGTACAATCTTAATCTTCTTTTTAAGAGCCGGTCGTAGCCCTCCACAAACCACCGTTTTTTCAAATTGTCTGCTGGTTGACTCTCCATCTTTCCAATCAGTTCTTTCAATCGTCTGGCATAGGTCCAGACTGTTTCATTCTTTCCTTGTTTAGTACTATATATCTTTGCCACTATTTCATTATCATCTCAGAGCAATTTGAATTCTGCTATAAATTCTTTTTTAACAGTCTCCCATGTATTGAGTTTCTGAGGACTAGTATCGGAAAACCAATTTATCGCCACACCCCGCAGGGTCGCTGGGAACTGTCTCACCCAATCGTCTTCATCTGTCACACCATTTTCCGTCCATATGGTTTCACACGTTTTACAATGTTAGATAGGGTTTGCTGTACCATCACCATGAAACTTGGACAACTTTTCTTTAGGACCTGCCATTGTTACTTTCCTTTGATTTTGAGGTACTTGTGTACCCGCGCTATTCTGAGCTCCAGCGTTGTTCTGAGCTCCGACGCTGTTTTGAACTCCCGCGCTATTCTAGTCTCCCATGCAATTTTGTATAACAGTCTTGTTTCCAACAACTGCGTTGTTTGGTGAAAGGTCTTTAAGTGATGTTTTATTCTCCGCTTGTATCCGTTCATCTGGTGTATTAGGAATGAAGAGATCACTCCATGCTCGTGCTCCCTCGGCACTCCGAGCCATGCGAGTTGCTTCCCTTCCATTTAGACACTCTCCCCTTGGCGTATACAGGTTAAGGAACTCTTCCCTTGTTTCCTCCACCAAATTTTAGCGTTGTTGAGTCTCCTCCAACAATTCCTCGACACTCCTCAGCCTACTAGGTGAGTGCACTCCCTCCGTCTGTGCCACTTCACCCCTTCGGTGCCCCTCGGCAATTTGTTGAAGCCTCTGCTTGCGCTCTGCCTACTGTGCTAGAATTAAAACTTCTTGTGTTGTACGTAGTTCATCCTTATCTTTCACCTTGTTCCTATCCTTATTAAGCAAATTCGGCATTAATCTTCATATCATTTCTTTGTTCCAAGTTTGTCCGGCAACAGCGCCAAATGTTTACCATACAGGTAAAAAGCTTAACACATGTATAACACAATACAACGCAGAACAGATACTTTATTCATATATGCATTTACTGATTACAATCCAAATACAATGACTACAATGATCACAATGATGATTCCAAAGTCCATCTCGGACGTGTACATATACCTTTCCGAAGGGGTGACTCAAGTGTCACACGCCGTTCGGATACTACTCTACCCGTCGGCTACACTATACATTTTACCGACTACAATTTTCTCATTTTTGCATAGTTTAACTCGATGGAGGTGAACAAGCTAACATAGGAGCTTGACCTTTTTGTGACAAACTCCCAAGCATTCTTAAATATTTTCCTTATTTCCTATAGTGACAAGTTTTTGTCGGAGAAAATATTAAACCACACAAGTTTTCAAATTTCATCTTTTTTTTCATTTAGATGTATTATTCAAACTTCGCTATTTTTATTTATGTTGGCAAATGATGATCTATTTGGCTATCTTGGTATTATCGCTGTGTAGTATTGGTCATTTTTGTCTATGGGAAGATGTGAAATTGGTTCTTCAATTTTACGTCCGATAGCGCAGAACACAAAGATCTCTGCTACGTGTTGGCATTATTGACATGTATTTGAAGACTCTAGCATTGTCTTAATTAATTGGAAAGCTGAGCAACATTCTTCAACATTCTTGCCTCCATTGTTAGTAAGTGATTTTACAGCTTTGTTTCCCTTACTTCTTGTAGTCTTCATCTTTCTCAATTTAGAATCCCAGTTATCGTTCGCATTTCAAATCTCATTTCACATTAGCACTCTCAGCTATCGTTCGCACACAATATATTTTATTATCGTTTCATAATGTACCTCAATGGAGTTTTGAAGCCTAAAATCGGGTCTTGACCTGTCATGAAAATCTGTGAAGCAGCCTCAAACATTTTCATTGTTTCTTGTAGATGATTAATTTTCTTGGAGAAGATTTTCAACCATAGCAGAGCTTTAAAAAATGGTCCTTTTCTTGTCATTTTATTATTTTCATTTGAATATATTGATCAAACTTCGTTATTTTCAGTAATGTTTGCAATTGATAATCTATCTAGCCATCTTGGTATTATGTCTGTGTAGAATTGGGCATGTTTTTTAAGGTGAAGATGTGAATTTGGTTGCTCTTTCTGTACATACTATACTCCAATGTACAAAATTCTGCAGTCTGTGTTGGCATTTCTTAAATAGGCTTTCAGATTTTGTCTTTTAGCATGTGTTTGATTTGCATTTACAGTTCTGCGCTTAGCTTGTTAAATCTATCAATTAACAGTTTTCTTTCTTATAGTGTTTTACTTTTATTGTTAATAAATTTTGATTTTTCAAGGCTAAAACACTGTAGGATTAGCTAGAATGATCTTGTTGTTCTAGTAGATCAGGTTCTTCCTTGAGAAGTACTACTCGACTGTAGTCTAGTGTCTAGAACTTTAGTGAGATGGTTTGACGCAAAGATTTAGTTTTCTTCTGTCTTTGTCGTAATGGATTTTATACACAAGAAAAATGTCATTTGCTCTAATAATTGCTTTACAATATTGTCACGTTCAGAACAAAATTATACGAATGGAGAGTCTTTATTTGCTCTTCCATGTTTTTGCATTTATACTTGTTCACAATAATCTTCCATCTAATGTATTCCTCTATCTAATTTGTCCAAGTGCCGTACTATGAAATTATGAGCGATGATGCATATAATGATTTTATATGCTCCTTATATAGCTATACAGATTACGTAGCTAGGTTAGGGTTTAGTTTGATTACTCTAATCATAGTAGGCCATACAACTGACTACTATTTCCTTCCTACTAATCATATGTTGTTTGTTGTCACATTACCTCTTTGACAACCTGTATAGACTTTTTGTACTCAATAGTTGATAAAGAAACTGAAAAAGAAGAATTGACTTGTATTGCGACATCATGAAAGCAATTTCTTCAGGTAATCTTGTTACAAGATTGACCTGTCTTTCAGCATGCATCTCAGATTTGTCCCAGAGCCAAAGTACTTGAGATCAACTAACATCTCTTTTTCCGCGTATTGATTGTATCGTGTACATTAATTTGGTGGCTTAAGCTTGCAGTTTTATTCACCAGTCTACTTTGTTGAAGAGCGGAACCTGTTTGTTTGTTCATTGACAAATATAATAAACATGTTCATACTATTGACTTCTTGGATTAGAGATAATCCTTGGCAGAAGCATTTATATCCTCATAAAATCATATCCAAATATATGGTTATTTACACACTAGATGTGTAGAGAAGTCATTATATGGAATATCAAATAAGAAATAAAACTAATCCCCTTTATCTTCTCTGGTTTTGGAATAAAACTCATGAAGCTAGCAGAAAAGTGAGGGAAGGGGGAGATTTTGAGGGTAGCAGGAGAGGAGGGATACGTGGATGGAAAAAATATGGAACTAGAGGAATAAGAGAGGGGAAGGGAGAGATTTAGATGCTACCTAGAGAGAAGCGATAGATGGACAGACAGTATATGGAATTACAGGATCCTATTTAACTGAAAACTTATACTATTTCTGAAATTAGAGTAACTGTATAATTCAACCGATGGAAGGACTAGACAGAGCAACTGAAGAAATCTTATTCAGTAGCTATCATATTGTAAAATGTTTTAGTGAAGGCTGACATCAGATTACCGGGATTGTTCCCTAGAACTTCATTCTAATGCTGTATGTCATTAGGAGAAGCTCATTTTCTGGAGCAGGAGTCTGATGATTTTATGACTTGCTCTGTTGTTGTTGGAATTTGGCAATGATACACAAGTATCAGAAACATGATTTTTAGCATTCATTTTCCATGTCAGGTTATTATTCCCTTGCTTCTGCCCTTTCATCCCACTTTCCATAATAAGAGGAACATATTCTTCTTCAACTGGTATACACTATTTGTGATTACTGTTATACCAAATTCAGTGTTTGGCTTTGGCTTTTACAAGGAAGTGTTAGACTATTGCTAGAACAAAATATTTGGTTGTACCAGTTGTGTTTTGTTGTATCTAAATAATATTTGGAGGTGAGAATTATCAGTGTCTAGTCTGAATAATTGTTTTGTAATTCATGTTTTGGGTATTGATGGTTCAAAATCTATATGACATAATTAGACACATTTTGGTAGGTGAAGATGGCACACCCACTTTTAATTTTCCTTTGGAGTTTGGGGTCGAGAATCTTCACCTTCAATACACTGCACGCCAATGATCAACGTGAACTTCATTTCTATATTTTTTACCCCACATAAGATATTGACTAATGTATTAATCATTATGCTCCTTGATTATGTTGAATTAAACTATGATGCAAGTATTGGCTACTGGATTTTTTGTGGTTTCATCAATTTAGGAAAATATGCAGCATGTGATTGTTTGTGTATTTTAGTGTTTCTGTTTTCTCGAGTTTGGAGTTTCATCTTGTAATTATTTTTTGGAAGATAATATGTATGAGTCTGCTCCTCCAGCTCTTGCATGTACTTTAGTGCAAGGCATTTGAACCTTTTATTCAAAACAAAAAAAATGCAGTATTTTATGAAGTGCATGCCGTTGTCTCAATCAGGCATGTTGCTTTAACATAGAAATCTTCCTTTCATTGTATTTTCTTATTGTATATGCACATATTTGTTAGCACACTAGTCTTGATTTGAAGGTCCACAATCTCCTTAATGAGGTCCATGCTATGCATCATTACAAGTGCCTAATAGCGGTCTTTAAAACTTTTGCTTTTTTGTTGAACACTTCCTTGTAAAATACAATCTTTTAGTGTTGAAATTGAAAATGCAACTGTAAGGCGCATTCGGATAGATTAGTGACAACAACCATGTCAAGTTGGTAAAGTTCATTGCAAAATGTACATTGAATGATTTTTGATTGGATATCATCAGAGATCAATCACTTTTTTTATTGTTCACATCCAGAGATCAATTAATTATACAATTTTTGAGTAGAATATTTTGAATTTACTAATGCTTGTGTAAAAATAGTCAATAGGTTTATTCGCAAAATTTAGTCAATTTTGTTCCTTCCACCTTAAATTAGTTGCTCTCTTAACCTTCATGAAATTATATTGATGGGCATCGGTTTCTAGACACCTCACATCATTGCCACGTTCTTTGTAGTGTTGGTAGCATATGAAACATCTAGTAATGCAACTTGCAAGCTTATGCGCTTTTGATGTGTCCTACCTTTGTTTTATCTAAGATTTGTAATGATCCATATGTATATTGAACAACTCTCATGGAGAATGATGTAATCAATTGAAAATGAAATGTTTTAGCGTAGTTTACGTGTGTTGGTGTTGTTACTAAATAGGACTGGTTGTGCATTCTTTACTTTCAGTTCAGTATGTGATAATGATTAAGTAATGCATGAATCCTTCTTTAGGCATAAAATGAATTTATTGGTGTCTTCAGTTGAATTGGAGGGTGTTGTAGACCCCTCTCGAGGTGTTATACTTCTTTTTGGTGACTCGAGCAGTCTAAAGTTCTTATTGTCTATTTGGAGGATTCCAAAGCATCTTGTAAGTCTGTCCTCATGTTGATGGGCTTAGAGTGTTGGAAATTACAAGTTGATGATCCTCTTATCTTGTCATCGTGATGAACATTGAGATAAGATAAGATAAGATGATAATATTAATGTCCACGAAAAACCAACAAGGTTTATGGGACTGAGCATACAAATAGAAGAGCCAACTAAAGTAGAAGCACCAAACTGTGACTGAGAAGAAACAAAAGCAAGACACAAAACAAGAAAGAAGACAAGGTAAGGACTAAGGGTCCTTCCTTGCCACAAAGAAATTAGTAATAGAGGGGTAAATCGGTGAACAATCCATAGTTTGAGAATGCCGTGTAGAACCATTGTATGACTATCGTTGCTTGGAGAGACTGGTGCAGTGTCTAATTGATTTGGAATGAGAAGTACTAGAAGGCTTCTTCAAACCCCGTGGAGGAGACAAGGGAGAGAAAAAGGCCATAATGAGCTGGTCTGAAGTATGTGCCTGAGGTATAAAAGATTGCAAGGTAATCTCTTGAAGATTGGTGGCCTCTTGAAGATAAAGTGCAAGACACCGTTGATCAATATAGCTGAAGAACATCGAAAGAGAAGAACAATCTTTGAAAAGGCAGTAAAATCTCCCTTTAATCTCATAGTAAAGAGGACATCTAAATATGAAGTGAATCTTAGTCTCAACCTTAGCCAGAGTACATAACTAACATATCCTATCAGCCCGATCCATATGGTGATCGGTTCGAGCCCTAAGGCGGTGAGAACCAACTTTGAATGAGCCTAAAGAAAACTGTAAGGCATGATTCCAGCACTGATAGAGATAAGCAGGGCGAACAATAATACCATCTTGAATCTCAAGAAAATGCTCAGCATAGAAGGCCATCCTAGGTTGTAGACCTCCCGGGGGATTACTCCAGGTAGTGGTAATGTACAGTCTGTAAATATCCTGTCTGACATGCTCGTCCAACTCCTAGCGTGAAGGAAGAAGATGAGCAGGAGCATCAAGTGAAAATTGGTAAGGAGGAAGATGATCTATCTCAATACCGATTGAACCCAACAAAGAGGTGGCCTGGGTGTACCAACCATGAGATCTAGTAGAGGTGTCAGATCTCAAAATCTCAATAGAAGAACAATATGCTAGATGAGAGTATTTGTACTGGTCAACACTCGACACCATAAAACCATAAAGCTGATGAAGAAACCAAATTAAGTCAAAAATGGCGGCAAGTTTGAAAGGATGAGCTCCAAACTCAGCTAAGACAATGCTGCGAGGGGTGAATCTATGACATCTTATGATACGTCGTAACATCAACGTTTGAACCCTCTCTATAGAAGCCCAATCAGAAGCAATAAGAGAAGGCCCCCAAACCACTGAACCATATAGAATCGCTGGACGAACCAAAGAGTCCAAAAGGGACAACTTGGATGAAATATCCTGTAAATGATGCCTAAAGCATTGTCTTTCTAGCAAAGCCAGGGAAACCATGCCCTTACTAACTCTGGACTGAATAGCTGGCCTCAAGCTACAGTGCGGTCCCGAGAACTTCACACCGAGGTACATATAAGAGGAAGTAATCTCAACCTCCTCACTCTGAAAGAAGAAATGAAGATGAGAGGTCTTTAAATAGTTAAAGACCATAACCCGAGTCTTAGACAAATTGACCAGAAGTTGCTATTGAATGCAAAAAGAAGCCAGAATATCCAGGAGTCTCTGCAAGCTGACGGGAGAAGAGGCCAAGAGAACCACATCATCAACAAAAAGGGGAATGAAAATCAAAACTTGATGCAAATGACACCCGTCTCCTGGTTGAGAAGAATTCACAAGGAAATCCTCCAACTCATCAATATACAAACCAAACAGTGTCGGAGAAAGAGGACAGCCTTGCTTCACCCCAATGGTGCTCTGAATCGGATCCGAAAAGCCATCCGGAGTCCTGAGCCTACCGGTTGCACTCTCATAAAGCCTCATAATAGCAGTCTATAATATATCTAAGATCCCAATCTCCTGAAGTCTCTGAAATAAGGCCAACCTAGGAATAGAATCGAAAGCCTTATGCAAGTCTACAAAACAACAATAGACCTTTTGAGAGCGGTGCCTAGCCTCCTCAATGATAGCCCTAGAGTGAAAACATGATCCATAGTTTGATAGTTTGCCCGAAAACCAGCCTTCCCTTTAGCTGTACAGCCTCTTCTATCAAGCTTACCAGATAACATGGTGTTCAGAGCAGTGGCATAAAGTTTGGCAAAAGTATGTCCAATCATAATAGTTCTATAGTTACGTGGATCGGAAGCAGGCCTAGACTTGTGAATAGGGTAAACCACATGCCTAAATTAGGACTCAGGAAACCCAGTGCAAACCACTCTATTAAAGAGTGTAGGAAGATAAGATCCAAGAACCGAAGCACTAAGTTTGAAAAGTTTTGCTTGGAAACCCTCTTCATCTGCTGCTTTGCTGCATCTCAAAGATTTGATGGCTTCAATAATACTGGAGTAGGTGAACAAATTGCAGTAAGGAGGTGGAGTGAAGAGGTGGCTCCCCAAAAATGTCGTAAAGCATAATGATATGGGAGGTCAGAGAGTGGTAGTCGAGAGTGGAAGATGGGGGGAGCACCGAGGAAAAAGGGTATGCTAGAAGATCTAGGGATTCTGAATAAGTGTGGAACAAAGGGTTCTGCATTGATGAGAGGCAAAAGAACGCTTCTTATGGCAAAGAAAAAGGAGGTACAAAGGCGCAGATTGGTGAAGGCAGGAGACTAAGCCTCAAAGGCAACATGATTAGAGTGATGGAAAGCTTTGCAATCAGTATCAAACCATTTATTCATAGGACAAGTATTCCAACGATTAGCTTTGAGAGAGGGAGGGGAACGGTGAGGAATAGAAAGGAGAGCAGAATCTGAAATGGTAGAGGCAAGAGAATCAAACATGCCAGAGGTAGCAAGTGACTCACTAAAACTAGCAGGTGTGAGAAATCTCCTAAGGTGATAAGTAAAAAGCTCACCATCACTCTCAGGGTAATGAAAGCGAGTAGGAAAGGAGATGGTATCAGTTGGGTAGTGAGAAGATTGTAAGGAGTGCAATGGGTGGGGTAAAGTGTAAATAGAAATGCTAAGAAGAGCATGATCAACCAAGGGGAGACAAGAAATAGTGAAATTGTGAATGGAAGAAATGAAGGAATGAGAGGAAATGACATAGTCAACAACACTCGCACCACCATAGTGCGGCTAATAGGTAAAGAGGTCCGATTCAGGAAGGATAAACCATTCATAAATAACAATCCAGAAGACTCACAAAGCTAGAGGAGGTGACAACCATAACATGAGAGCGGTCCAAGAACATCCTCCGAGGTGTGCTGAAGGCCCATACTAGTTGGGTCTAACTCAGAAGTACAATTCGAATCAGAACCATGATCATGCGAAGGAGTCTGAAGATCCTTGGTTTGAGCGTTGAAGTCTCCAAGAATAATAATATCACCCAAAGCCTCAAACTGTGAAATGCTCTCCTGAAGGTCACAAAAAGGATCTCCATTCTCCGGGTCATGAATGGCATAAGAAGAGAAGGTTAGAGGAAAATAACAAACAACAATAAAAGTCTCTTTGTCGGTATTTCCCCTGACCAATCCAGACCCACATAAATTTGGCATAGACGTCAAAGTGAACAACTGAAGTGAAAATAAAAATACCATCACGAACCAAGCAAGCAACAACCCTAGACCCCTGGATCCCACCCAAAGTCCGGACATCATCTTTGCAAATTGATAACCATTGATAACCAGGATAACCTGGAAGAGGGTGCATGGGGCTCTCGTGAGTCTCAGTAATGGCCAAAATATTTGAGGACCCCACCGCATCTTGAAAAAGATCGGGTAATGACCATAAAGAGCCATTACCATTCCAACAGTTGACAAGAAGAGAAGGGGGCTTCCTCTTGTCAGACTACTGTCGGGAGGATCATGCCGATTTGGGGGTTGTCCTCTCTACCCAACCAACAGAGGAGAATCACAAATCACTGCCCTAAGATTCTTGATAACAGCCCACTTCCCAGCACCTCTAGCATCTACCACAATTCCTCGAGCATGTTTGAGTTCTGTAACCTGTGCCTTAGTAAGATCTTTGTCTAGATAAAATTTAGAGGGGAGAGAAAACAACTTTCTCTTCGCTCTAAGGGCATGAAGCCTATCTGAAAAAGAGAAGAATTTGATGAAAAAGGTGTCCCCCGTATCAAACCAACATCTATCCAAGGTAATATCCGAGATACCAAGTTTATCAGAGAGAGGAATGTCCAGCAGCAGCAGGGTCGAAAGTGGGTATAAGACCACGAATATGCAAGTGAGCTCGTGTGCATGCTGCACTCACTCGTCATCAATCTTACCTCGGGTAATCTTGTCTATACTTAGCCTTGGGGTAGTAGTATTTGTATTGGTGCAAAGCGAAGCCTATGTTTCACCTTCTGTTCAATTTCCACAATCAGAGAAGAGTGTATTGTTGCCATTTCGGTTTGCTGTTTTTTGATTTTGTCTAGTCCATCCATCTGTTTAATGACAGCTTCTATATTGGATTTTAATCCTACTGTTTCAGAGATGAAAGTATTTGAAAAATGTTGAATATTCAAGGTATTTGATTCTGTGGATTGTTTGAGATTTGCAATTTCTGTTGTCAATTTAGGCACTCGTTCTTTCAACAAGATGTTATCATTCTCCAACTTGAAAACCCGATCGCACAAGTGCTGGTATGTGATGGTTTGAATTTGGTTCACTTGTAGACATTGTAACCTCTAGTATAAACCAGGGTTTGGAGTTGTAGAGGCATAGAGGAGGCACAAAAAACACTGATGAAGGAACCCATGGTCACAAAAATCATAGAACCAACGCTCTTGTACACAACAGTAAATGATATACTCGTTTGCAACACATTGGCAAAGGAACCCACAGCCGCAAAATCACAAAACCAGCAATCGTTAATCTCGCTTGCAATAGTAAATGAAACACCTATAATAGAACACCCGCCAACAACCTGCGATCGTGCAACCCTTAAATGGAATGAAACTCGGTTGCGACAAGAAAGGAAACACGGTGCAACCACGACATGAACACTCGTCTGCAACCCGCAATCACGTAACACGTAGATGGAACACCCGTAATGATTATTGAGACTTGGCCATGGTAGGAAAACACAATCGCAACCATAGGACGAATATGTAGAAGAGAAGGAGGGCCACGAGAAGCACGAGAAGCACGAAAAGGGAGGGCGACGATGATCGATCCCGGGATGTCTAGCAGCGGCAATGATTCGAGCTCAAACATGAGAGGATGTAGTCATTGTTGGGATGCGGTTGTGATTTCATCGATTGCCACCGAGGAGTCATCTTTGTTGCCTCTCGATTCTATTGTTCTTCATGTCAAGTGGTGACTTGTTTCATTTGGGGGTTCCTTGGCGGGGCATTACAACTGAATAAGAACTGATGTTGTAGCACTGATATCGTTTTTTATGTTTTTGGCCTTGAATTTGCATACTTAGCACATAGTTGCATAAGTGCTTGTGTTGTGTTTCAGTTCGTTGATGTGAAGTTGCATTTCCTTATATGGCATTTTAGTGAATTTAGTGTAAGCTGACCTTAGTAATGTATTATTGAGGACTACCTCTTAGACTCTTCTACATTTAGTAGGAAAGGATAGGTACCCTTGCACAAGAGACCCCTGAGATGGCTAGTGGTTGATTGATGCCAAGTTGTTTTGTGTGTGAGATCTTGTAGGTATTTCATGTAGTTTGGAGTACATGAATGATTTTGGCGAAGGTGGTTGTTTCCTTGTTTGGTCTAGTGTGATATGTTTGATCAGTGTATGTTAAGTGCTATTTAGACCCTTCCTTGTGCTAAGCAATGCCTTTTAGTGTGATGGTCTCCTCAATGTTCACTTTTTTCTTAGTATATATGTTTAATTATCCTTGAGCTACCCCTTTTGGTCTTTTGTGCCTCTTGGATGGCGTGATCAATGGTTTGTCTTACTTGGCTTGATTGCCTATTCATTGGAAATTGATTGAGCATTGCATATTGTATTGTGTGAGTGTTGCATTGAGATGTGAAAGAGATTAAATGACTTTTGTGATATGTGTATAAGGTTGACTCTTGTACTTAGTGAATTGTTCATTGCTTTTTATGAGATTGCATTGTTGACTATGTGAAATTTACTTATGTCCCCAAATTCGCATTGGTCATTGTATTTTATAGGAAAACCAATGTAGCTTATTGCTTGCAACATTGTGAAAAAGTGTTTTTAGTCCATCTATATCATGTGCAACTTCTCTTCGTTTTCACATTGACCTTACTTTGTATAATGTGTGTAAATAGGCTTTAAAGACAGTTCTCCATTGTAGTGGCATTGTAGTGTTGCCTATGTTGTTTTTATATCACGACTTGTGATAGTGATGCTATCATCCCCTGTACAAGTCAATATGTAAATTGCTCACTATTTTGGAACCTTAAATATACCTTTTGGGCCTTGTTCTTCGAAAATGTGATAAGGGTGACCCTTCATATCACTTCCTAATGATTGTAGCTCTCCTCTTGAATGTGGTGCTTTAAGTAAGCATGATACATGCATTAATTGTAATTCTTGTGAATGGGGTAGAATTCCTCCGCATATGTTTGTTTGAGGGATGAGTTCATTACATTGCATTAAATTCATAAACGTGTACGAGCTAAGTAGAATGCAACGTTTCATGTTTTCATACTTACTGCTGCATATTGTTGATGTCATACAAAATCCATTTGGGTGGCATTTTTGTGTATGTTCTCTTATGTACTTGGGATATTGTATTCTCAAGTGTTGTGTATTGGTTGCTCTCTCAAATGTGGCTACCATTATTCACTCTATAATGCGAAAGTGTTTCTTGTTTGATGATTTGTTCCTTGTTATTGATGAAATGTTGAATGTGTTATAATGGATACCATCATATTTTTGAAATTTCATATACCGAGTCTAGTCACCAAACTTCTCAATCTATCTATTTTGCGACCCTTGGTCACACTTCACTTATTGTTGAAATTGTACTCATTTTTATGATTTAGTGTTGAAATTGATAATTCGCCTTGGGTTTTTCAGTTTAAACCTTTTGGTGGCTATTCCAAATGTTTGAAATTTCTGGTTCCATTTTGTGTCAAGTGCTATTCTCTATCATGCTCATTATGAACCCATGATAGTATGTGCAAGGGAGTACACTCCAGAGAATGTGCTATATGTGAATGCTGATTAATTAGATTAATAGGTGGATTAAACATCCTCCATGAGCTAAACTGTTAGAAATATTTTGAGATCATTTTATTCATTAGACGCATTGCAAAAAGTATGTATTTGCACAAAGTCTCATTGAGTAATGTCTTATTGTATCAAGAATCATTTTCTCTTTGTTTGTTTTAAGTGTATTCATTTTGCGATAGTTTTTTATTGTGAATTCGATGTGCTCATTAGTGAGAGAGAAATCATGTTTTGATCTTATGTTTTTTGCAAGATTGTTGGTGGTGTTCCTGTAATATCCCCAACTGGTTATAACCTTGTCAAACACCAAATTCTTTTATAATTCAGTTGTTTGACATTTTGTCAAACACTTTGCAAGCAAGCTTTGATACCACTGTAGTATCCCTTGCTCAAACTGACTGATTTTAGCTCAAGGAATATTGTCAAACACTTCCAATACGATCTCTATGCTTGCTGTTTCTGAGTTTCTGATTGATTATGCTTGCTTAAAATGATATCAAAACTGAGTAGAAATAACCTTATAAATCTGATATAAAATGTGCATCTACAGCAACTTATGAAAGCCACCTTTACAATGCCAAATGACCGATTTAGATGATGCAATTTGATTGTAGAACCTGATATACAAATCGCCCATTGAAGGAGATGAAATTGCAATCATAATCAAGCCAAGTACTATAGCGCGGGTATTGTTCATGTCACTGTTCATGACATTGTAGCAGCCAGCAGTAAATGTACTCTCCAATTTAAGCACAAATAGAACTCCAGAATGAAGCTCTCTTGAATGCCAAATTCAGTGGATATTTCACCACCTCAAATGGTTGCAACACTGAAGAATTAATGCTCTCCAACGACTAACTGAAATTAGAAACCCTTAGTTTCTTCTCCCAAGTTTATATCAAATGCAATTGACAATAATCAAATGCCTAACAATGAAGCTCTCGCCTCTATTTATTCTTTTCCTTTACCTTTCTAGAAAGAAATAAAATATTATTTAATTGCACTCTTTAGAAGCTTCCCCCTTTCCAATACAATAATTAGTTGTATTTCTAGAAAAATGCACTCTCTAGAAGCTTCCCCCTTTCCAATACAATAACTAGTTGTGCTTCTAGAAAATTAAATTAATTAAATATATAGTCACCTTTAGATTTATTTATTTGTTGACTTTAATTTAATTTATTTCTCCTTATTTCTCCACTTAGCCTTCGGAGAATGAAAAGCTAAGAACCCTATCGGGAACATTACAGTTTGCCCCCCTTGAAATTGCTTGTCCTCAAGCAATCCAACAACACAATGAACTCCAACCTCCACCTAGATTCCAAATGAAGTAGTATGTGACACCTCTGTCAACATTGAACCAACTGTATACCACTAACATCATTACGATCAACAACATAACCTGCAGTATAGCACTCAAAGCTTGTGCTAATGATGTAGGAGTTAGAATATCAGTAGAAGAAAACCCTACAAGAAATATCTTCATCTTGGTCCCCACCCATATAATATATGCTAGACTGGAATCCTGA
Source organism: Cupressus sempervirens (assembly GCA_028749045.1). Taxonomy (NCBI): domain Eukaryota; kingdom Viridiplantae; phylum Streptophyta; class Pinopsida; order Cupressales; family Cupressaceae; genus Cupressus; species Cupressus sempervirens. Next base: position 171,521,764 of record CM053792.1, on the reverse strand, counting down.
TCAACAATCCCTTGAAGAGACGTAGCTACAGGAGAACCATATGCACTCATGCCAACTGTATCAACAATAGGTGTAGTTACGTCAAAATCTGTGGACATAGGAACATTACCAACTGCTGCAACACAAAATTGAATCTTTACAAATGGTGAAAACTGAGCCCAACTTTACTCAGGTGAGTGATTAACATCAACCTCAAACATCAGATTGTCATAAGACAATGTTGCATCCATGTCAAACATAGTATTGTCCATGAAGTGAACATCAACACTTTGTTGATTGATAGTATAACATGACTTTGTCACCATATCACTCACCTCATGAGCAATAACAAGTGTACTATCATCAGAGCACACATCTACAACTGCATGCATACTGCTAAACTCCTCGTTGGATGGTTCAACTAATATAGAAGTGGTTGCTGATATGATAGTATCCTCGCATGCTCCTACTCCCACTATTGCTGCATCGCCATCAAATACATGATCCGAGGAACTCATGCCAACGACTACATCATCTGACTTAACCTGACATGAGTTCTTATCACATTCCACCTCAATTGTGCCCAACTCATGCAGTGTTTCATAAGAAATCTCCTACAAATCTAAAGTCGCAATTGTATCATCACATTTCGCTCTTTGAAAAAGCGATATCATGCTCTTCTCAAATCTCGGATTCGAAATCAGTTGGGTCATCCGTTTGTGATTTTGATTCATTTAATTCACTAGCACATTTAACTGTTTCCTAATACCCTGTATCTCAGAATATCCATCCCTTGGCGGAGAAGTATGCTCTCTACGAGTATAATGAATTTCAAGCCTTATATCATTATCCATAACGTTGAAAACCAAGCCCTCTACTTGTGGGTTGAAAGAAAAGTGATGAGCACTCCTCATAGTGTAATGCTGATAAAAACTCCCAATCTTTGTCAAGTGCTCATCATCATCAAATTGGGAATCAGAAGATGGCTCTAATCTTTGACTCCAAAGGTCGGGCAGGTTCTTGGGCAACCCTCTTAGCAAACCCAACCACAAAATCCCTATTGGGAAGCATCATAGTCAAGGTCTCTACAATCTTCCTCACCAATCGTCGTATAGCATGAGAGCCCCAAATGAGAGTACCCTCAGATATATTGTATGAAACCTCCCGCAAATCCAAGCTTTCAAGCAAATACTCCATGAATGACTAAGTACAATAGAAATTATATGTGGAAGCATCAATTTGCTCCCCCACAATCCACAGCTGATCCCTCTGAAAATGTGACAATGCCAACTATCCAATGCTACCAGCCGTATGAAAAGAAGAAATAGATTCACTTTCACTAGAAGGAAGCAAATCACCATGAGGCCTGTCTCCACTGATACTCTCACCTCCTCTGTACATACTACACTCATATCCTGGACAAATGTGTTCGCCACATCATCACATCCCTCATCCTCAACTGTAGAAGCAAACTCACCACCAACCACAATATGTAACTGAATAGGGTCTGGGGCTGGTGTCGACTGTACTCATTCCAACTCCGTGGTAACCTTATCCAACTGTGACTGTGACTCCTGAAGAGCCAACTGAGTATATTGAAGAGAGTCCACAGTCATTTGAAGCTCCCGGGTGAGCTCAACCATCTCCTTCTCTTTCCCTAACATCATCTTATAACAAGTGCTAGCCCACTCTAGAAGGTAGTCCCTACTAGCAACTAATTGAGAGTAGCTATGCTTCAAGATCCTAACAGCCTTTCAAAGCTCATGAACCTCTGCTAGACAAAGAGTACTATCACCATGCTCATCAAACATAGGAGCACCCCAACCAGATGTAGCTAACATCTGACGGATAGCATCATAATGCTCAAGAGCTAAAGAAATGTTACTATCACTCACCTTCAACTAACAAGTCACATGATGCCTTTGTAATCCCTGACTCCTATGCAAGCTCTTTGCCTCACTAACTGCATTGAGATAGGAAACTGAATCAGAACTCTTCACCACAAGATCGCTCATATGGGTGCTATCTTCCTTGCACAATTTTGCATTTGACATACAATTGCCATGTACCTCAACCAACTCCTCATCCAAAGAAATGGAAGCCCTTGTCGTATCAATCTCCTCGCATGTCTCAGCTTCCACCTTAATAGTAAGATCCTTTAAGCATTGATCTTAGGACTCATCCAAAACCTCCTCGGAGTTGTCACCCAATATCTGATAAGGGGTGTCATACCTGGTACATCTCATAGCATCATCAAATGTGTCCATACTATCTGCATCGACATCTCCTAACAAAGCTTCAATTGTGGACTTCTAACTCTGCACACATGACTTAGCCCCAGGCTGCAAATCAATAATACTAGAGCATAAACTCACATCTACTATCTCCGCTGAAACACCCACATCACCAACATCACAGCTGAGTGACTCTATACGTGCCTCTATCCCACTTGAAGGAATTGCCTCTTGAAGGAATTGCCTCATGCACTATAGCAACACCATGAGATCTCACATACAAATCTCCAATAATAATCTTGTCCTCGAGAGAGCTGAAAGTATTAGTGGTAACAACTACATCAATCGTCTTTGCACTAATTGTAACAACAACTCTAGGAGCTTTAACTTGCTGAAGCTCGGTGCCGCTAAGTCCATCTCAACATTACAGATAGGACTACCAGGTGCAATACTAAATATAGGTACATTTGCATCAGGGACTCCTATTGGGGAAAACTCAAGCTTCCTTCCTTGCAACCTCAATGTTGGTCTTCTAAAGGCAGAAACCATATACCTCGCTACCCTTTCAATTGTCTTTGGATCCGACAAGTTCTCCATCAATCTCTGTTGATGAAGCTTAAGTCTCTCCATACTCTCCTGCAAAACATTCATCTTTGCGCTAACTTCGTCATTACTCCACTGACTTCTAGAATTGCCAGTCCTCCTATGTCTGTCCATGGCTAGGAAATGCTAGAGTGCTGGTCACTCCAAATGCAGCAACAAATCTGAAAATAATATAAATTTCCTACCCCACAGGATGGCAGGAAACCCTCTTATAACAATTTAATATCCTCAACCGGTTATAACTTCGTCAAACACCAAATTCTTTTATAATTCAGTTGTTTGACATTTCGTCAAACACTTTGCAAGCAAGCTCTAATACCATTGTCATATCCCTTGCCCAAACTGACTGGTTTTAGCTCAAGTGATATTGTCAAACACTTCTAATACGATCTCTATGTTTGCTGTTTCTGAGTTTCTGACTGATTATGCTTGCTTGAAATGCTATCAAAGGGAATCTAAAAGCCTGTAATTGATTACTACTATATCTAAGAAAAGAACTAAATGTATATGCAATTCTCTTTTGGCTTTTCAAATGCATATAGATGAATTCTAAATGAAAAATGTACACTTACAGCCAATTGGTATTTTGTCAAACACTTGGCATTCATACTTTTATGTAATCATGGAAGATATAAATATGCACATTGCATCAAATATATAGACCTGCAATTTATAACTCCTTTAATGAGATATTTTCTAATTCAATGCTTAACGTAATATTCTAAGGCTCTTGGCTTTGCAACCCCCCCAAAAAAACTGAGTAGAAATGACATTATAAATCTGATATAAAATGTGCATCTACAGCTACTTATGAAAGCCACCTTTACAATGTCAAATGACTAATTTAAGTGATGCAAATTGATTGTAGAAAGATGTAGAGATTTAAATTTTGTTTCCTTGTGCATAAGTAATGTAGCATGCTTTTATGTTGTTCTTGGTGGCTGGATGGAATTCATAGCTCCTGCGGTAGTCCTAGAGCAGCAGTTTGAGGGTTGTTGAAGCTGTTGTGAACTATGTGGTCGGCTCTTGTTGTTGGATCAATTGTATCATATGAGAATTGTTATGCGGAGATTTGGATTCGAGGAGGGTCCAATGGCTGTTGTTGTGTGTTCGTCATGTTTCTAGGATACAAAACTAGACACAACCTATGCTTGGATTTTGAAGGATTCCAATTGTAAGCCTATTCCTAGAGAGGGAGGGTTTAATGCTTCTTGCATTTATAGTTTGGAGATCCGGGTATCTTGGTACGTTGGGATCTTGTTTCTTGAAATATTGGATTGTGCATGTAAAGTATCGATATTTGAATCTAAGACATGTAATGCGTATATGTATATTCAGCACTCCCTATGAAGGGTGATATAATTGATTGATAATGAAATGAATTAATTTAGTTTGCATTTGTCGTTGTTGGTATCGAGCTCAATTGATCATGCATTATTTCCTTTCAATTTAATATGAAATAATGATTACGTAAATTAGGGATCTTACTTTAGGCTTAAAATTGACATAGTAGTTTCTTGATGTGCCTTGGACAACATTCTAGTCACTAAAATGGACATATTAGTTTGTTGATTTTCTTTGTAGGGTGTTCTAGACACCTCTAATGGTTGTCATAACCCCTTGTGGTGATTTGAGTGGTGCTGAATGTCTGGGGGGTAGTTTGCTCACTTTGTCTTTAGTCCATTTTGACCATTTTTTTCTCCTAGCGTTTTTGAAGGGCCTCTTTTCTACTTGAATGTATATGGAGTGTCTATTGGATCCATCCTTAACTTTAGTTTTCTCATTAGGACACTAATACAGAATAGAGAACATTGTGAAATTAGGTTGTTAGATAGACTAGGATCCATAATGGGTTCTAGAACATTGAGAGGAGCCCAAAGGGTCTAGAGGATTAAGGTGCATTGCAAGTGTCCTTTAGGCATGCTTGTGTTATGGGTTGCCACATATGTGCACGTTTGGTACCATAATTTTGGGCCAGCATCAGAAAGGGTTTTGAGGCCCCAGAGGAGTGCTTTGAGTGCATCAAAATTGCTATTGTAGTTTGTAGAATAAAGGGACACACTGAAGTTTTGTGTGTGTTGCGATGAATTTTTAGTGGTGTTGATTGCATTTTTTTACATGCCAATGGCCATAGGAAGTGGATAATCACTTCTAGGACTGATGAGAAAACCTAGTTTGTAGAGAGAAGTACTAATCTTCCCATGAAGTCTTGTTAGGTCAGAATGCTTTGTTGACCTTTCCTATGATGGCTTTGGCCTTCCGTTGTGGTTTTCTTTTGATACGGCCTTTAGTGTTCCACTTGTGTTTTCTCACATTGCAATTGGATGTAATATGCAAGTTGTTGGAGCTAGTGATCTTCAGATTGTGTCATAAGAGTTTGGCCTCAAGTTGGTCAGCCAATTGGTGTGGATTGGAGGTTGACAATCCATTCACATTCCGGCGGTTTGGTGAGAGGCAGCGATTGTGGTTGTGTCGATTATTGTCAGAGTCGTCATTTCTCTTTTTAAGTTATATTGTTCTTTGTGGAGAGTGGCTTTTGTAAGAACTTTTGCGAAATCTAAACTACTTTTCTCATTTTTAGATGTTTGAGATGTCATTAAACACTTAGCAGACTACACTGTACTCTGATTTTGTGATCATTGTTTATATTTTTTGGTGTTTTTTGAATGCAAAAACCAATAAAATTGCATAGAAAGTGATAACAATGATTGCGCTAAACCTGACAAAACCTCAAAGAAATGATAATGCATTAGAAATAGATCAGAATTGATTACACCTAATGTCAGGTCTGATGTAAGTGCTATCGTACTGTGTTAACATGAGGAAAAATGCATTGCACTGTCATTCAAAAAGTCTGATTCGATTCCTCACATACCTTGTTTGCTTATATTCTTGCGTGTGCTCTAGAAGATGTTGTGTGCACCTTGATATGAGAAGGAATGATCTGCAACATAGTTGATGAAGTCAAACAAATTTGATTCAGATTGCAAGTGACCAAAACCTCCACAAACTTCTAGAACATAAAAATGTTTACTTCCAATACAGCCATATAAAGTATACATGTTAATAATGAAACCCTACGCTGTTACATATTGATATGATGCCTAAATGCCACCAAACTTTTGCCATTGGAAAATGATATAAGCCTTCTGATGTGTTAATCTAATTTGCATTATTTCCTCAAACCCTAGCCATTCCAAATGGAGAAATATTCGTATTAAATAAACCACATCACAAAAAATTCTAATACCATTTGCAATCACTTCTATATATTGTAATGTCCCCGAGTGTTGTCAAGCTTCTAATATAGAAACAATTCTCGTATTACTTCAATTCATAAATGAATTCTTCCTATTAAAACCTTTAATCTCAGTTATTATCTTGATTCTCTACTCAATCAAATAACCCATTTGTTTGCTATCACTTATGATGATGTTATAATGGTGTTGTCTGATATAAATAGTACAGATATGTGCAGTCGATAAGTATTGCTTGTAGCAATATATTTGTGTGTCTAATATGATGCCATAATTATGTCCACATGTGATATGAATTAGATCAATTCAGTATCACTGTTATCTTTGACTTAGATGTGTGTCGAGTGAACGTTCATACATGTATTACTTTTCCACTGATTTTCTTTCAGTCAATGTTTATGTTTTGATGACTACTGAAGAATCACATCGCAAATATGTGCCTTATCTATTCTCTACAATCTCTTTGATGTTTTCCATCTTTATATTTAATCTTTTCTTTTCTGAATTTATCTTATTGTGGTATGACTTATCCGATCAATCTTTCCTTGCATTCTCAGGATATTTCTCTCCCACGTTGATTCTGACTGCATTCCCCTATCACACTCTCTGTTGTCTTACTATATTTTACTTCAGGTATATTTTGAAGCACCTATATTATCTCCCATATGTAATTACTGCCAGTATTTAATCATAATCTCTTATGATTGACATCTATGTCTCCTTATATTGCTCACTCACCTTGTATATCTTTCTCCGTATTTGGTGACTTGATTGTCCCCTTACCCTTATTTATGTCCTCACTATCAAATACATATTTATTTATGATTCACTCCTTGCGTTCCTCCCCATCATTCGCCCATTTTACAGCTAATGTCTTTGATATGCCATTATAAAATTATAATATGTTTTTTTCTGAATCGTGCAATTTCAGATATGGATCTATGCAGTCTAATGGTTGATCACTTTTGTGATGGGACTTGAATTTCTGTATGCCCAAACATTACCATCTATCTCCCCATTCTTTTCTTTCTTGGAATGCCATCAATAATGGTCTCCATTTTCTTCGCTTATCAAGTCATGGTTTGCTGAGACTGAAATAATGTATCCAATCAGATGCTTCCAGATTTAATTTGAATACTCCTGATGCAGTTGATTCTTCACTGACTTGAGACCACATAATAATTGCTCCTCCTCTGCTTGTCTATGTGAGGCTTTTCCTTCCCTTCCCCCCTTTGGTTTGATGTGGAAATTCTTCTTATATCTTTCTTACTTGTATGAAGAGTTTTCCCTATATGAGATGTGACTCATGGAGGCCATATCATATTGTTAAATAGTTTAATCCTCTTTTTTAATTGCGTGTGATAACGGGGATGAGGTTCGTGGCCATTATCATTTGGAGATTAAACACTGGAGTATTGAATATATTATTGTCGGTGGTCAAACTCTACGTGCAAAACATTCCTTTGATTATATGTCTCTGTAACATTTCCAGAACTTTAGAACTTTAGCATTTCATCTGAAAATATCGACGCGGCTTATAACATGGTCATTTCCATTCATGAGATACAAGCATGTCTTTCGGATGGATTTGTTGTTGGTAAATTCTATATTGTAGCCAATAGGTAGAATTGTATCCGAAAGGGCGCATGATGGTTGAGTCAACCCTTCGGGAAAATATATGTACACTGTCCGGAAGGGACTATTGAACATCATCATAATCCTTATTGTAAGCATTGAAGTGCATATTGCGTATATGAATAAAGTATCTGTTCTGTGTTATATCTTACTATACTACATGCGATAAGTATCCTTCTACCTTGTACGGTAAACATTTGGCGCCATTGCTAGTCGAACTTGGAACAAAGGAAGTGTTATGAAGATTAATGCTGAATCTGCTTAATAAAGAAAGGAATAAGATAAAAAATAAGGATGAGATACGCACAACACAGAAAGTATTAATTTTAGCACAACAGGTGTAGCATAGACAAAAGTTTCAGCAGTTTACAGACGAACATCGAGGGGGTGAAGGAACACAGACGGAGGGAGTGCATTCACCTAGCAGATTGAGGAGTGTTGAGGAATTGCTAGAAGAAACTCGACAGCGATTGAATTTGGTGGAATAGACAAGGGAGGAGTTCCTTAACTTGTATATGACGAGGGTAGAGAATCCGAATGGAAGGGAAGTAACTCGCATGACTTGAAGTGCTGAAGGAGCACGAGCATGGAGTGAGCTCTTCGTTCCCGATATACCCGACAAACAAATACAGGCAGAGAATCGAACAACTTCGCTTGAGGAAAATCTTTTCTCATTGGGTAACATAATTGTCCAAAGTAGGGCAGTTGTCCGAAGTAGTGCGGTTGTGCAGAACAATGCGGGTGCTCAGAACAATGCGGGTACACAGAACAATGCGGGTACTTAGAACAACACGCGTGCTCAAAACAGTGCGGGTGCTCAAAACAACACGGGTAGACAAGTACTACAGAATCAGAAGAAAGTAGCAATGACAAAACCAAAGGAAAGATTGCCGAAGTTCAATGGTGATGGGACGACCGATCCCATCAGAGATTGTAAAACATGTGAAATGATCTGGATGGCGAACGGTGTAGTGGACCAGGATGACTGGGTCCGATAGTTTCTGACGATGCTACGAGGTGTGGCGATTGATTGGTTTTCGGATGTCGATTCGCAGATATTAACTACATGGACAGTTGTTAGGAAGGAATTTGTAGCAGAGTTTTGACTACTAAGGGACGATAATGAAATTGTGGCAGAAATATACAGTACGAAACAGGGAAAGAATGAAATGATTCATGTGTATGCAAGAAGGCTGAAAGAGTTGGCGGGGAAGATGGAGAGCCAACCAGTGGATAGATTAAAGAAAAGATGGTTTGTTGAAGGGCTATGGCCAACACTAAAGAAAAAGATGAAAAATGTACCTCCAGCATCGTGCATAGATGCGTATAATCGGGCAATGGATGTGGAGAGTGAGTAGAAAACAAGCAAAAAGAAGAAACACAAATCATCGAACTCAGACGATTCATCTTCCGAAAGTAGCAGCAGCGATGAAGAATCAAGTAAGAAATTTCGAGCGTTGCAGAAGGATATGTTACAGATGATAAGGAATTAAAAAATCTGAAAAAGAATCCTAACTCAATGAAAGGGGAATTGTGGTGTACGGACTGTAAGGAGGGCCACAGAAAGGGCTCCTGCCCAAAAAACAATTTTGCGATATTTGCCAGATTGCGGGACATTTCACAAAGCAATGCCCGTTGAATATGAAGATGAAGGGACACTAGCAAGGGTTACTGACGCAGGAAGTATCCACCGCAAGAGTAGGAACAAACACGAATAATGACGCAACCTCAGGAGGATATTGTAACAATAACTGACGCGGACGAAGTGGTAATAATAATAATAATAACAATAGAGGCTGAAGTCGGATACAGTACGACTCGAGTGGACAACCGATGATACAATGCCGTGCGTGCAACCTCTGGGGGCACTTCACTAGAGACTTTACCACAAAAGAAACGCCATAACTGTTGCGCAGATGGTGCGGTCTGGGAGACCACGAGGATTCAAAGTGCCTTAAGAAAGGGGAGAACTTGTTAAGCATCAAAGCATGTGATGAGGAGATACTAGCCATCACTCGTGAACAAGCAAAGAAGGCAATGTACCCAAATGTAGAGGAAGAAAATAAGAGGTTGCAGCAAGCACGAATGAAGTTGGGAAAACAAATGGAAATAGAAAAATTACAAACAAAAGACATTGTCGGCACCTCGAAGAGGAACATGACAGAACAAAATATTATAAGGCAGGTAAAGCAAATGGAAGTTCTTAAGAAGTTAAATGACCACCTTATAATGCCTCAGTTGTGAATGACGATACTGAACATGACACCACTCCCGAAAGCAATGGAAGAAACAGGAAAGGATGGCAGCGAAATGACTGCAGTAGACCCAATGCTACTGGCACTCACTACGAGAAGACATCCTGTAGTAGTAGAGATGGGTATACTGAGAATCGTACTTATGGACAAAATCGTAGACGGAGGGTCAGGAGTAAATGTACTACCGGAGGATATATGGAAAAGGTTGGGACAACCTACATTGTGGCCACCTACATTTCACTTACTCATTGCCAATCAACACGGGATTAAGCCCCTAGGGACTCTGATGGCACAACTTGTAACCATTGGCACACAACCATTCCTGTTGGATTTTGTGGTCATACCATTAAAAAGAAAAGGGTACGACGCCATCCTTGGACGGGGCTGGCTGGTACAAGCGAAGGTGAAACATGATTGGAAACAAAATACCTTGTCCGTGGAACGTGGAGGCTGAAGATTTGTAATCAACTTACACACACAGATGATAGGTGAGGAGGCAACCTTGTCGGATTTTGTAGGTGAAGGTGGAGGGGATGATAGGAGGAAGAAGAGAATGAAACTTGATGAAGAGGGAGTATTGAGACTGAAAGGAGGGTCTAACAATGATGACTTAGATTCGGTGAACGCCTACTCCATTCACAGATGGATGATTATGAGCTCTTTCTGAGTTATAATATGTTAAGGGTCGATGAAGGTAATAAAGGATAGGAAAATGAATGTCCGAAGAAATACAGAGAAGTGAAAGAAGGAAAGGTGGTTACGGCTGACGCTGAAGGAAAGAGCATTAATGTATGGCCAGTACAAGAGGAAGAACATACCGTACGAACCCAACAAAAGGAAAAATTCCATTGTACGGTATATGGTGTACGGACTGCACAAAAAGAAAGGGTTACACCACACCACAAATTTAGTAGAAAGGTGTCGGCAACAATCATAACAAAGAGGAAGGGCTTATTAAAAACTTCAGCAGTATGAAGTGACGGTTCTAGAATAAAAAATACAGTTATTGATGACAAGGAGTGGCAGCAGACGGAATTAATGGTACTAAGTTTAAGGATCGTTATTGAGAACAAACTTGGAGATATGGAAATTCCAAGGGAGAGATTGTACAATTTAAATAAATTGGATGAGTGACGACTGCAGACACAATGGGCCACAAAAGTTACACAAAACATGCATAAGGTATGACATGACAAGCATTTAAAATTGAATAAATTTTAACCAGGCCAATTAGTTTTAAAGTATAATGGGTGTAACAAGATCAGATTAGGCAAATTTAAAGTTAAATGGGTCGGACCATACAAGATTGCAAAGTTGGCGATAATGGGGCAATCAAATTATGGAAGCTTGACAGGAAGGAGCTAGCCGATGTAGTGAATGGGTCGAAGCTAAAAATCTATCATAAAAGAAATAACGAGCCTCCATTGACGAACAACTTAGAGAGAATATAAATAATAGATTAATAATGTATATATGTAAAAGTAAATGTAAATAATAACAAAGAATGTAAAATTGTAATATTTTACCAAGTGATAAAAGAGTAGATTGAAGGCCATATAATACACAGTACAGTTCAAAGACTTGTCTACGGCTTCAATATAGCATAGATATTGAGTGCAGGAGAAGAAGATCACACTGTACGGCTATGAGTGGAAGGAATAGAAGCTCAAAGAAGTCATCATACGGTCAAGGGGACACCATTCATGCAAGCAAATGTCGTACGGAGAGGAGAAGAAATACTGTATGGCTAGAAATACTAAGCACACTAGAAATACACCGTACGATTAGCAAAACAATGGAAAACATAAAGTAGAAGTAGGGGTACCGCACGAACGTACGAACTTGAGAAGTGCAAGAGGAGAAAGCTATTGTATGATCGATTAAGGAGATCGTACAACTTGGAAAAGCATGACCATCAAAGGCTTGGCAGGGGGGATCACTGTACACCGTACGATAGAGTAGATATAGAGGCTGCAAGAAACCATAGCAACCGTACGGCCTGGGGTAACCTGAGGAAACCACTGTACAGTATCGAGGAAGATTGTCTGTAGGAGAGTATAGATGCCGTACGGTCTAAAGGAAAGTAAGCATAGAATACGGTATGGTTTGAAGGTAGTCAGGTATAGATGCCATACGACCTAAGGGCAAGCAAACTTAAAATACTATACGATTATCAATTAGCAGAAGTTCATGTACGAAATCACTTGAAAGGAAGGAGGTTGCCATACACCATACGATAAAGACAAAGAAGTTATAAAATATCATTGCACGGCCTTACGACATAAATTATACAAGGAACGGCTACTGTACGAACAGAGAAGAAGGGTGATAGGAGGGGTTAAAAAAGAAGGGAAAATAACGGAAAATCAAAACAATTCACAATGAATAACGTATGGTACCGAAGGGAAAGACATAAACAAATAGTGAAGAAAACATAAGCGATTGGCAGAAAGAGTATGTGATCGGAAGAAAATCACAAAAATGGTGTGTTCCATGGACTTTTGTGTGGGTTTGAGGGTGCTAATTTGGTCTTGGCGGTGGGGGTGCTACCCCTCTACCTCGTTGGGGGCGTTGCCCCCAGACCCTTGGTCAGTTTAGTTATTAGTCGTGGGAAGTGGAACTAGTTGATGAGACTTGAAGCTGTTGTTGGCATAGAGTGTCTGTCTGTCAGAGGTTGAGAGAGCACTAGAGCAAGCCTTTTGAGAGGGGTGCTACACTTTGAGGCACTCAGAGTAGGTATTGGGCGTGAGGCTGTCTTGGTGGATGCATAGAGAACTCGGGAGGAGCTAACCATCTAGTTGGAGGTAGTAGAGCGACACTTGGCTTAGCGTACCCAGGAGTTGGAAGCAGAGAAGGCAACATGGGTGGCTATCAAGGTCAGATTGGCTAGGGAGACAGTATTGTGTTAGTAAAGGCTATAGATGCAACGTGTTTTTGGAGATTAGTTTCCTGCAGGCACGGGAGGAATGTGAATGTGATGTGACGGAAAAAGATCTATCCTGTTATAGTTAGTTATAGTTAATGTATTCCATTTTGTTAATCTGTCTCGGTAATTTTTTAATTGTCGTTCGGAGATGACTTTTTTTTTTGGGGGGGGATGATATTGTTGGTAAATTCTATATTGTAGCTGACGGGTAGAATTGTATCCGAAAGGGTGTGTGACGATTGAGTCACCCCTTCGGGAAAGTATATGTACACCGTCTGGAAGGGACTATTGAACATCATCATAATCATTATTGTAAGCATTGGATTGCATATTGCGTATATGAATAAAGTATTTGTTCTGTGCTATATCTTGCTATACTACATGTGATAAGTATCCTTTTACCTTGTACGGTAAACTGGATTTGATTCTTAAGTCTACCCATGGTTGCCTTAATATATAACTCCTTTGATATTGTACTATATATTATTTTACTAATTATTAACTATATTTTACTAAATTATCTATATCATTATAATATTAACCCAAGAATATGTTCTTTTGTTATTACAATAATAATTTTATTACAATAATAATTTTATTACAATAATAATTTTATTATAATAATTATAATATATTATTATGTATTTAATTTAATCAATGTGAATTTATATATGCTCATTATTAAATTATTTAATCTTAGTTTAAACCTTTCTATCATTAAATCACATTCTAGAAAGGGGACATTACATATATGCTCTCCAAGTGATCACTCGAAGCCAAAGAGATCATATCGATTCACGTAATCTCCAGTTTGCTACTTGTCTCCATTATTGTGTCGAAAACTCTGTGTATAAGCTCAATATTGAATTCTGGATAAATCTACCTCACAATAGAGTTGAGTTCCCATCGAACCTACAAATTTCCAAGGGCGTTTATTGTCAGAAACTTCTACCACTCTCACACTAGGAACTATCAATTATCAAGTAATCACACAATGATCTTGGAGAGCGATGAGGCTCTTCTATGAAGAACTCCAAACCATTTTTGAGCTTCCACTTGAAATGTGGGATTAAAATTTTAATTTATTTAATTTTCTTTTTATAAAATCCTTTTATGACTTTATTATCATTTTTATAAATAAAGTCACTTCAGTTTTGTAATTTTGTTTTTTTACATAAAGTGACTTCTTAGGGAATAATAAAAAAAATTTGCATAAAATAATAACTCATTTAAAATTTTTTCTAAGAGTAGAAATTAATTGACAAGACATGTATCATCCCTTGTATCTTCATGCTGGCCTATCAAGATGAAGAGGAACAGGCTAACCAAGTCATGTGCGGTCACTCAAGAGTGTGTATTGGTTACAGTAAATTGGGTTTAATACATGCTACAAAAATAGTAGCATAACACAAAAGTAAATATAAATACATTGTTTCAGGAAATGACAACTGCATATTTCATTAATGCTTGTCTCAAGTTCATTTTTGACAATTCAGATGACAAAGCATACATATGCTACCTGAAGGCTTGTAACTCAACTGTCCCGTCATAACTCCCTTTGGTAACTAACAACTTCCGAACACATTTTTAACTATTAACAAGAAATAACACAACTTTACGCACAAAAAGAGAAGTTGATATTACAACTTCGTTGCTATTCTTCCATTGTTTTCACCTTGTTTGGCCAATGTTGTGTTCTTGCTTGGGTGTTCTCATGTTTCTTGGTTTGCATTGTGCCCCTTTGGTACACTTGTCATCTAAGTATAGAATGTTGTGTCGTATCTTTGTTGTCGTAGTTCTTAAGTTTATTTGGAATGTTTGAATAAAATTATTACAGGTTCTCTTTCCTTGTTTCCTTTGGTGTCCTATGGTGGGGCATGTGGGTAATGTGCAAGTCTATGTTCTTTGTCTCCATTATAATGAGATGTTATGTAAGTTACCTAGTGAGACATCTTTCTAGTTGTGCAGTTTATGACCCACTTTGGTAGAATATGAGCCATCTTGCAATAACCACTGCTAGCTTGCGCACTTCATATGACCTAATGTTTTACATATTTTTCATGGTCATGTTACAAATTAGTTCGTAATACTTCTGGTTCATGAAAGTATTTAATGGTTCCTATCTCTGATACTGGTCTTGTTGTTGAACTATACGTGACTTCCTTTCTAGGAACATATAGCATGAATAATCCTTTTTGTTTCTCTCTATATCAATTTTTTTATGTTATTCTTGTGTCCAGCAATATTATTATTCTTTTGTATTTGTTTATTTTTTAAGGCTATACAATTTGCTAACATATTTGTTTTGTGAGCTATAGTTGAGTAATTCTTGTCTTGTGCATCTTTTTTATGTTGTTCTAACTTTATTACTTGTGTAGCTTTTTAATTGCCAATACCTTTGTTTTTCACTTTCTTAGCGTGTAGGCACCATTACCTTGCTTCAAGAACCTTTTTTCCTTGCATGGTATTGCTTTTGTGTTTTGTAATGTTATTTTCTTTCAATATGTTCTATTCTATACTTTAGCATGCATATTCACATAGTTTCGAAAGCCCACTAAAGTGGAAGCAAAATGTAATGACATAAATTGTATATTTGTGCAATTTTACATTGTCTTACATTTGTGATACATATGTAATTTCCTAATGTTTTGATGTTTGTTGAGTTAGAATTGTTTGGATGCTCACACAACATGCATATAAAGTGCTAGTTCTTGAGATAATTCATGATTTTAATTCCCCTTTCAAGCATTTTACTAGCTACTCACCCACTTTGCAAGTACAACGTTGGAGCAAATCCGAATTGCTAGACAACTCCCTTTTCAGTCTTCATTTGATTCCAGTGGGAAAAAAATATCATTCTACTCTACATTTTTCAATTTTCTCATAGCATTGTTCACTATTGTTACTAGCATGTTGATTAGTTTTTTGACATTCTTTATCATGTAGAGGACTCTAGCATTGTATTCATTTCTTACTTATTAGGCCTCTCACTATTGTTTTGGCTCGCTATATTCATCCCTAGTTTGCTATTGTCTGGTGTGGATAATTGTTTCACATTTTATTGTTTGGGTATTTTGATAGGGCTGGAAATAATACTGTCATTATTAGACACATTTTGGTAGGTGAAGATGGAACAACAACTTTTTCTTTTCCTTTGTAATTTGAGGTTGTTAATCTTCACCTATAATACACTGTAACTTAATGAATGACTTAAAGTTCAATTCTATATTTTTCAGACTACATAAGACTTTGTGTACATTGCTCTAATGTATTAATCGTTATGCCGCTTGATACTATCGAATTAAAGTATGATGCATGTATTAGCTGCTGCATTTTTTATGGTTTCATCATCCAATATTTAATATATGTAGCATAACATTATTTCTTGTAATAATCCCAACTATTTATAACTTCAACAAACACCAAATTCTTTTATAATTCAGTTGTTTAACATTTCATCAAACACTTTACAAGCAAGCTCTGATACCACTGTAATGAGCCCTGCTGGCTCGCAAACAATTTGTGAGGAAGAATTGATTTCTTTGTTTTTGATGTTTTACAATTTTTGATACAACAATATAGCAGCAAAACGGAAGATATTGCAATAATAATTTGAACTCAAATATTTGAAAATTATATAGGGAATATACAACTGAGAATTCCAAATTTTAATATCAATTTATATATTGAATATTTTCACAAAATATCAACAACCCGGTTGATAAAATATCCCCTATTATCTAAATCAACAATACGTAGAAAAATTAGAAGTTACAGTTCATGAACTTACATGTAGACATGCTTGGAAAACCCTCTGAAATAAAGATTAGCAAAAGCAAAAGAATTCTCCAACCAAATGCAATTGTAGATATGTTGCTCCCAAAGTACAGGTAGAAAATAATGCCGGACAACAAATAGAAACAATGCCTAACCAACTCCAAATTAACCAACACAATTTGATATAACAATTTCAGCGAATGCCTTCACAAATTCCAAAACAATCTCCAACAACAAGAAAAATTAAACTTCTCCTTAGCAACAGTTAATATAGTAGGAGAAAAAGGCAATTGTATACCTCAGCACAATTGAAAATGCAATCGTCAGAATGAAAACTCAAAATTGAATCTAGAATACTTCAGCTGTAGTTCCCAAACCCTTATACTTCAGCAAGGGCACAAAATTTAAGAACTTTAGAAGTGTCACAAAGACAACAAGAGAAAAATAATATTCAAGTGGATGCTTTACTCATCAAATGGGCTCATATTTATTATCTCCAAATCACACACAGTTTCCCAAATGAACTTCACTTAAGAAGCTTCCCACACACAACCTTAAAACATAATAAAGTTCGATTATAAACTAATTTATTAGTTGCTTTTGGCTCCGAAAATGACCTTTTCCACCATAACTTCAAATTCTGACACGTAAAGCCACTGTTTCTAGTTCCCACGATTTAAAACTTTTCGTCCCGGTTCCAATGAGCTATGATACTGAGGTGACCAACCAACAACATCAACAAAAATAGCAATCTCAGCGTATTTAGATGAATAATACTAATAATTCTACCATCTTGTGAAAACAATTGAAGAAGCATCAGAATTGAAATCTGACAACACCAAAGTGAGCTTAATGATGAAAGACGATGAATGAACCTGATGGGGTGACTCACTATAAATAGACGCTCCCTCCAAGATTCTTGGAGCCCAAATCGGAAGCCCGAAATAAAAATCGAGAGCATCACCCACCTCCTCTAACTCAACTGAGCTCATCGGAACAAACAATTTGAATTACTATAAATCAAAGTAACGAGAATTAGAATCGGATCAGAATTGGCGAGGCCGAATCGAATCGTGAATCGGCTATGAATCTGCTATGAATAGACAAATTTGAAAAAAACTCTTTAAATTTAGAGATTTTAACAATTTAAAACTTATTTCATGCACCCTTTATTGAATATATCTTAAACACACTATAACATCATCAAATAGAAGTTAAAACTTAACATGCATAAACATGGAACATAAATGATAAATCCATCACATATGTAACTATGTTACATGTAAAATGTAAATTGTAGCCTAGCTGAAGTAAATAGAAATCATATGATCATCTTTGATTCAAATCATATGATCATCATTGATTCAAATCATAGAATGTATGTAAAATGAAGATCCATAAGACATCAAATCATAAATGTATGTAAGAATCTAAGATGAAGATCTATGAAATGTATGTCTATTAGTATCGATATCTGTAAACAAAATGAAAAAACAAGGCTCTAGCTCAAGCCTCATAATCATCCTCATCATCATCCTCAAGCTTGGTCACAGCCTTAGTCTCAGCCTCTGAGTATCCAACCTTCCTACTAGAAAGGCGTCTAAGGTAGGTCCTAGAGTACTGCCGAGCCATAACCCCCGCATGTAAGATAGGCTCACAAACATCACTACGGCCTGTGTCTCTGTGTGCGCGTCTGCGTGTACTAGTGCTTGAACGTGCTCTAGCTGCCTCTTCTGCCATGGCCATAGCCTCAACCTCTATATCCACTTGGTCAACCCACTCATGGTCTTCCTCAGTGAAGACTAGATCCACAGCCTCAGTGAACCACTCTAATTTTGGATCAATCTCCTCTAGAACGATCGGAGAGGATTTTGCACCCAAAATTTGTCCGATCCTAAGACGAAGGTTGTAATGAATAAAGACAAGATCATTCAACTTCAGCACAATTAACCTATTTCTCCTCTTCGAGTGGATGTGCTTGAACATGGACCAATTGCGCTCACATCCAGAAGCGTTGCTTGGCTGACTCAGAATATAGATGACAATTTTTTAAAGTTTTGGGGTTGTTGGCTCAAACATTTGCCACCATCTATTTGAAATAAGGGAAAACAAAAACGATTAGTCTCATTTACAACTTTAAAATTACATAATCAACAATTAAAATTTAAAATGCACAACTTATAAATCATAAACTTTAGATTCATGAATATATTATTTAATTTTTACTTGGCTGTATTGTTGTCCAAGCATCTATGGCCATCCTGCCAGAGAAAGGTGGCCCTTCTTTATTATTGAACCTGTCGAGCTCAATGGTTGCAGTTGCACTATCCTCATCACTACTCAACCTTTGGATCATTGTATATAAGCCGGTGAGAACCTCTTCATCCGCCTTGAAGTCAGGACGAAAACGAAATGCCAGATTCAAAAAGGAAGCTGTTGCATGGATGGGTCGGTGGAGCTGATTCTGCCATCTCCTATCAATGATATCACAAATAGGGGCATACTTCTCCTGCACTCCTGCATACTGGGCTCTAATGGTCTCCTTGGCCCTATCCATGCCCTCATATTTGTAGCCCATAGAGGGCTTCTCTCCATTAACAATTCTTAGGAGAGATACAATGGGCTCAGTGATCTGCATATAAAGTAAAACAAAAATTTGAGTCAAAACTTAAATATAAAATAATATAACTTAAAGTAAAACTAAATCATTAAACAATTAAATATTAAATATTAAATACTAAATAGTAAAATACTAAATGTTAAATTGCAATAAATTTACCTTAAGGATTTCTTTAGCAGGTTTCCAAAAACCATCATCATCAAAGATGCAATTGATCGCATCTACCCTTGCAGTGGTCGTAGCATAGGAAGATGAAATCCACTCCCGCCAAACAAACATGCTCCTCAAATTGTCCCTTGATGTCAACAAGGACTGCAGTGTGATGAAATTCGAGGCAGACCTTGTGATGCCTAGACAAGTAAACTCCTTGCCTCTTGTGTACTTCCTCATTGTGCTAATGACCAATGAATGATTATAAATAAACTTGCATATATTTTTTGTCCTTTCAACACATGATTTGACTCAGTCAAGCTTGCCAATTTCATCCAACATGAGGTCAATCCAGTGTGCCGCACAAGGGGACCAAAATATGGTGGGGTGCCTTTCCATCAAAAATTTACCTACAACAATTTTAAGTTAATTAAAAATTCAAACATGTTAGAACTTAAGAAACTTAGAATTAGAAAAAGTTCAAAATTCAAATAAATTTATTTTCAAAACTTGAAAAGTTTATCTGCAGCAACATAACTTGTTGCATATCCGTCACCACCTGCACCACATGTTGTTCCCACACCTCTACTATGACTTCCTCAATAACCTCACATAAGTATGTGACGTTGTTCATATGAGTGGAAGCATCAATGAATTTGAGAAACATGTTATATCCTACAAAACGATGAATTATAATGGATCATCAAAAAATTAGCAATCAACAAATCAGAATTTGAAATATTCAATCACGATTCACAATTATTTATGTAGGAAAGTAGAATGATCAATTACCTCCACAGGAAACAAAAAAATTGAGGAGTGTTCTATTCTTTCTATTTGTCCAACCATCAGTCATAATGGTGCAACCCTTTTGGATTCACTCCTTTCTGTGCTTCTCAAACTAAACCTTCATATCCTCTACCATTTCATCCAAGAGGTATGCACTCAACTCAGCCTCAGTTGGGGCTTTAAACTCCGGACCATAAATAGCAACTGCATCTATCATGTTTTGCCAATAAGGAACCTTATCACAAATAGATTATGATTACAAATTTAGATGTCAAATCATTATGGAGCTTGTAAAGCGAATCTATGATTAATCAATGAATCATAAAACAAGTAGATATAATTAAAGTTTTACTTTAAGTTTAACCTTAGAGAAAACAAAGAAAAAAGAATCAATTACTTGGCTGCAACAAATGGAATGTTGCAAAAGTACCAAAATTTGCAAATCTCTTTTTTGGCAGCATCATGAATCTTCTTGTTCAAACCCATGCCCTCAAGCGTGGGTTGTGAGCTAGGAGTAGTGCGGGGCACAAAGTAACTATCCATTATGTTTTCCTGCACTCTAGGCCACAATAGGTTGGAGTTGGACTCAATCTCAGTATAAGACCGACTAGCACTAGCACTTGCATGAGCACTAGAACTAGGACGAAAATGAGGCCTGGAAGAACCCTCTCCAACACAACCTATGGATGCGGAAGTTGATGCAGATGCAGATGCGGCTATGGGAGCATGGGAGCCAATAGCCCTTAACCCTTCAAGTTGCATTTTCTTATTCAATTTCTCTTGTTCATATTTTTCTAATGCGACTAAACAAGTGCGTTTTGCCTCAACAGTTTGTTGAGTGCGAATTGTAATACCATGTCCAAGTATAGCAGCAATGTGGTATTTGAATCTATAAATACTACCAGAATTTGTTTCTTTACAAAACATACATTTCGTTTGAAACTTGTTTGTTCTAAGAAATTCTTTGGTATATTTCCAACATTTATTTTTTTTACCCATTGTGGAAAATGAAAGCAAAGAGCTGCTGTAATAAGAAAATTCAAGTAAAATGTCTAAGTTTGAAACTAATATACAAAAGCTACAAAACAACAAACCCAAGTTTGCAATTTAGTAAAACTAAAAAACATTCGAGATTCGCAAATGAAAATTTAAAAATTTAACAAAAATGCATAATACACTAACATGTAAAAAAAAACCAGCACTTACCTCTTGCAAATGAGTTGAGGAGTGTTGCTATTGACTCCTTAATACTCCCAATGCAATTTATGGCTTCCCTAGAGGGACTTCTGATCTCTTGGTGCTCTTCTTTCTTACTGGTTGAAAATCTGTGGTTTTTCTTTTCTTTTCTTCTATTCTTCTATTGTTCATCTCTATCATTGTAGAGTCCAAATTGTTATCTTTTCTAATTTCTTATTTATTAGCCTTCTCACAATCACTTTGTGTAATAACCCTCCTCAAATCTGCCCTCAAAAAATGCTGATGAAAGCTCAAGAAATTTCATCAAACAATTCACATGCAAGGGACGTATGACTGATATAGTATTTCAGCTAGCTTCAATTGACTTTTTCTTCAATTTGCATCAATGAGAATCTTGTGCTAGAAGATTACAATGGACTACGCAATGACCTAACATGAGTGTTACTAATTTTGACAATATTCAGTGTATATATATGATCTAAGCATGAGAAATGAACACCTACAGCCAACTGGCATTTTTACAAACAGTTGGTATGCAAACTAACTAGCTGATAAATAATGATATTAAATTGCTTAAATGACACCAGCAACTATTATCTTCTTAATTGCAATGAAAAAATACAATGCTCATGAAATATGGCCAAGACTTTGGCATTTACATGGATTACAAAATGATAATGCTGGTACAATGCACACTTACAGCTGAAAGCTTATAACACCCTAAAAAGCAATACTACCAAAAGAACCTGGTTGTAAATGGCTGTAATAATATCCTTCAATGCTGCCCTTTTTGCTTTGTTTTTTTCAAACTGCTTTTTCGGTTCGCTTTTTCGGACTGCTTTTTCATACCCGCTTTTTCAGCTTGCTTTTTCGATTCCGCTTTTTCGGACTGCTTTTTCGTACCCGCTTTTTCAGCCTACTTTTTCGGTTCCGCTTTTTCGGATTGCTACTATGTTGAATCTCAAGACCATATCTTTCAATGGCGTCAAGATTTCCAGCTTGAAGGGATTTCGTCCTCCAAACTATTGAGACATAATCTCCAGAAAATTTCCCAATTTCTTTGATATTTCCAAGCATGCCTACAAGAAGCTCTTCCATTTTTTTTTAAAGTGTTCTCACAAGGGCTCCATCCTTCGTTTTCTCAATGTGGGATAAAACATCACTCCCTTTTATGTAACTTATGTCTCCAATGTGTTATAAAATAAAGGGGACTCTTTTAATTTAAATATTTCCCACAAACTATAGTCTATGCATTAATAAAGTTAAATATTTAAATTTAACTTTATAAAATAGCTTTATCAATGCATAACAAATCTTATTAATGATAACAAGTCTTCTTGCTGATTTTAAACAATTACCATCGACATACGCCACTGGATGTTCGACCATATCCAAGATGACTTACTATAAATAGTAAGTATGCCCAAAGTTGTTTCAAAACCCCTCAAAAAGACCTGCAACTAAAACTATCTAGGCCAAATGGCCTCTAAGCCCCTTTAATGTCCTGGTTAGACTACGGGACTGTGGGGAAATAGGCTAACGACAACATCATGCTATGAATGCTAAAAAGGGGACATTACAGTCCGCCCTTCCCAAAATTGCTTGTCCCCAAGCAATGGTCGAACAACAACCCAATCAATCCACCTGGATCCCAAATGTAGTCATGAACTATACTACTGTCAGTCAACATAGGCTCCTGCAACAACCTCTGAAAATTAACCAAGAGGAATCCATAATCAAATTGGCGAATACAACTAACCCAAACTCCAAAGTTAGGAACCCACGAGAAACAAGCTCTCGAAATATCAGAACCCAAGTAGAGTAGATAACCCAAATTGCCAACATAGTAAATACCATCAACACATCCCACTAGCCTAGGTGGAATGTACAATACAATTTTGCAACAACGATGAATACTCCCGCATGAAACTGCACCAAATATAGAGAATCCACACACTGCACACCTACTGCAATTAACACAACTCTGCAGATCACCGGTCACTGTCTCATAACCATAACACCCATGCACTGCTGATGGTGAATAGTCATTACACGGTAGATAGCAAAAACGAGAGCCTAGACCAAACTTGTCTGCCATCAACTCCTCAACACATGGATCAAAAGCAAACTGATGAACATATTCTACAATATAATGCCGGTAAAAAGAACCAATCCCAGTCAAAGACTCATCCTGCAGATGTGATACAACCAACTGTGACTGATCATCAGCTAAGTCAGAAGATGATATAGCCAAGAGTGCAGAATCAACAACAACATCACTAGTCTTTGTGCCCTCCAAGTCAAACATACCACAATGCTCAGCTGCAGTGCCCAACTCAGCTGAACCTGCCTCCAGTGGAAACAGACCAAATATGCCAATACTAGTGTCATGGATAGATATATCCTCATCTCCACTCTCTATCAACCTCGACCATGGACATCCTTGGATCACCAGACACTGTGGTCAGTGACTGTACAGAATTTGGTAAAGACTGAAGTCGTTCCAACTCCATGGTCACCTCAACTAAATGAAACTGTGACTCCTCGAAAGCCAACTGTGTACTCTCAAGAAACTCAGAAGTCACCTCAAGCTGTTGAGTAAGCTTACTCACCTCATCTTCCTTGACCAATAATGCGTCATATGCTGTATTGCTCCACTCCATAAGATAATCTCTATCGGCTACCAACTGCATATAATTCTGTCTCAGAATCCGGATAGCCTCCCATAAAGTGTGGATCTCTGTCAAGGAAAGATAATTGCCTCCCTACTCATCACTAGCAGGAGAACCCCATCCATAAACTGCTAACAACTGACGAGCAGCATCGAAATGCTCGCAAGCGATAGAAATGTCTCGCTTGCAAACTCTCAGCTGACTAGACACATGATTGTGCCGACTGGTCAAACTCCTATACTCTACCCCTGGTACATTGTCCAAAGGAGTAATCTCAGAATGGCTATCGTCTGTAATACTGCCATCCAAATTTTGTAGTCCAACTGCTGAACTTGTATCATCAAACGGAGTGACTGAGGCATCAACATAAACCTCCGTATCAAAGGAAACTGTTGAGGAGACTAAGTCCTCAAATCTATCCACAACATCCCCCTGGGTGTCATCTGTAATAATCAGATCCTGGGACTCTTCTGTAAACTTTGTCATATCTGAGAGATCATCAACCCATTCCAACAAAAATGGTCGATTGGATACATGAACAATGCCCAACAAAAGTGTGTAAAAACTAATTCCAACATCAAACAAGCTGCTGGCATGGATGAGAACTACACCTGGCAAGCTACTAATCAAGTCCATGATGGTGCGACAGATACTACTACCAAAGAATGATAAATATCTCCGGTCAAAACGATCCCAAGTACTAAGATAAGGATCCCAACATCTAATCCATGAACGGAAACCAACTGGCAATTCAAGTAAACTTCTTACCTGAGTAATGTGAACAATACCAACTGACTTCACGCACTTGTCTATAGTCTCTGAATCCGGAGTGTGAATGCTAGACGTACTCATATCATCATCAATATGTGACCCGACTGTAAAAGGAAACTGAGTCCCTGCTATATGCGCTAACTCTCGAACTGAACTCACCTCAAGACAACGCTCGTCCACATGTCTCTCAGAATCCTGGAGAGCCAACTTCATTGCCTCCATGCCTTCCTTGATCTGCTGTAAGTCGTCACAAGAAGAACCTGTTGTGACTTCTTTCTGTCTCTTCTGCAGTTGAATCATCCAAATGTGATTCTCAATCAATCGATGTATCCTATCATGATGAGATAAAGCCGTGACAATATTCTTGTCCCTTGTCTTCAACTGGTGTGCCAAACCAAGTAAAGAGCTACTAGCCTCTATCTCATGTGAAGAAGCATCCAACTGTGCCTGATACTCACTTTCTGCAAAGTCTTGAATGCTCACTTTCTGATCAACTGTACTATCCTCAAACATGACAGTATCCTCAACTGCTGTAACTTCATCCAGCTCAACTGTACTGGAATCACTATTTGTGTCAATCGCACAATTCGGTGTGCCTGTGATATCACCTTCTGGCTCAACCTGCGCAACGTCTGTAACCCCTTCTACCTGTGAAGATGATGCAGATAAACCATTACCTGAAGCTATGCTAATGTCTCCCTGTATCGAATTAGCATGTCTGTTAAACTCCTCATACAAGTTTCTGCCTGTCATAGGGAAGGTATGATCCTTAGGCCTATCAAAGCGTTCAATCAGTCTCTTCGTAAACTCCACATATGAGGTAATGTGTGCATGACCCATAGTGATCATACCATGATGCCACCACTTGTGTGCTAACCCATCCAGGTGAATTGTTGCATACTTAATAGTTTCTTCCTCAGGCATAGGGTTCATTTGAAAGTATGTGTCAAGATTTTGAACCCAAGCTCTTGCTGTAGACATCCCCGAGCCATCATAATATGGTAACTGAAATTTCCCTACTTTCTTCTGTAGCTCATAGCTCTAGTTCCTGTCATGTCCACGTGGCATATGCTTCATCCGCACATCTATATACTCCCTAAAGGTGATTGCAGCAATAAAATCTGGACCTCCGGCTTCCCAGTCTCTCCTCAGTTGGTCCTGTATATCAGTGATTTGGGGCTCTGGTACGGGTTGCTCTGGAGCTCTAGGAGGAAATATGGGAATCATGGGTTGCGAACTCACTGTCCTAGTTTGCTGAGGTGCATGACCGAAATTGTTCCCAACTTGTTCGCCTCCATTATGTGCCCCATCTTGATTATTACCATTCTGATTATTTCCTCCACCCACATTAGCATTCAGCCCCATTTGACAAGCCATCATCTGCATCATAAGCTCAAATCTCGGACTCTGTTTTTGTGCTCTTTGCTCTGCTGACCGCTGTCCCTGTGCTAAGGTGTCTAATAATTGTAAGAATCTTTCCTTTCCCTGATCTAGACCGGCATTCATTTTTATTCCAAATTCCTTATAAGACCTCCACAGGATGGCAGGACTTATAGCTCTGATACCACTGTAATAACCCTCCTCAAATCTGCCCTCAAAAAATGCTGATGAAAGCTCAAGGAATTTCATCAAACAATTCACATGCAAGGGACGTATGACTGATATAGTATTTCAGCTAGCTTCAATTGACTTTTTTTTCAATTTGCATCAATGAGAATCTTGTGCTAGAAGACTACAATGGACTACGCAATGACCTAACATGAGTGTGCTACTAATTTTGACAATATTCAGTGTATATATATGATCTAAGCATGAGAAATGAACACCTACAACCAACTGACATTTTTACAAACAGTTGGTATGCAAACTAACTAGCTGATAAATAATGATATTAAATTGCTTAAATGACACCAGCAACTATTATCTTCTTAATTGCAATGAAAAAATACAATGCTCATGAAATATGGCCAAGACTTTGGCATTTACATGGATTACAAAATGATAATGCTGGTACAATGCACACTTACAGCTGAAAGCTTATAACACCCTAAAAAGCAATACTACCAAAAGAACTTGGTTGTAAATGGTTGTAATAATTTCTTTCAATGCTGTCCCTTTTGCTTTGCTTTTTTCGAACTGCTTTTTTGGTTCCGCTTTTTCGGACTGCTTTTTCGTACTCGCTTTTTTAGCCTGCTTTTTCGATTCCGCTTTTTCGGACTGCTTTTTCGTACCCGTTTTTTCAGCTTGCTTTTTCGGTTCCGCTTTTTCGGACTGCTACTATGTTGAATCTCAAGACCATATCTTTCAATGGCGTCAAGATTTCCAGCTTGAAGGGATTTCGTCCTCCAAACTATTGAGACATAATCTCCAGAAAATTTCCCAATTTCTTTGATATTTCCAAGCATGCCTACAAGAAGCTCTTCCATTTTTTTTTATAGTGTTCTCACAAGGGCTCCATCCTTCGTTTTCTCAATGTGGAATAAAACATCACTCCTTTTTATGAAACTTATGTCTCCAATGTGTTATAAAATAAAGGGGACTCTTTTAATTTAAATATTTCTCACAAACTATAGTCTATGCATTAATAAAGTTAAATATTTAAATTTAACTTTATAAAATAGCTTTATCAATGCATAACAAATCTTATCAATGATAACAAGTCTTCTTGCCGATTTTAAACAATTACCATTGACATACCGCTGCCACTGGATGTCCGACCATATCCAAGATGACTTACTATAAATAGTAAGTATGCCCAAAGTTGGCTCAAAACCCCTCAAAAAGACCTGCAACTAAAACTATCTAGGCCAAATGGCCTCTAAGCCCCTTTAATGTCCTGGTTAGACTACGGGACTGTGGGGAAATAGGCTAACGATAGCATCATGCTATGAATGCTAAAAAGGGGACATTACATTTTGGCTCGCTATATTCATATTGTCGGTTGACTTTCAAAACCTAGAGATATTTTAAGATAAGAGAAAATGCTATTTTATTATTTTTTCATATGTTATCATCATGGAGGTTGAAAGACTAACATAGGATCTAGACTTCTCATTAAAAGCTCTTAAAATGTAATGTCCCCTTTTTAGCATTCATAGCATGATGTTGTCGTTAGCCTATTTCTCCATGGTCCCGTAGGCTAACCAGGACATTAAAGGGGTTTAGAGGCCATTTGGCCTAGATAGTTTCAGTTTCAGGTTTTTTTGAGGGGTTTTGAGGCAACTTTGGGCATACTTACTATTTATAGTAAGTCATCTTGGACATGGGCGGACATCCAGTGGCAACGGTACGTCGATGGTAATTGTTTAAAATCGACAAGAAGACTTGTTTATCATTGATAAGATTTGTTATGCATTGATAAAGCTATTTTATAAAGTTAAATTTAAATATTTAACTTTATTTATGCATAGACTATAGTTTGTGAGAAATATTTAAATTAAAAGAGTCCCCTTTATTTTATAACAAATTGGAGACATAAGTTACATAAAGGGAGTTATGTTTTATCCCACATTGAGAAAACGAAGGATGAAGCTCTTGTGAGAACACTATAAAAGAAATGGAAGAGCTTCTTTTAAGCATGCTTGGAAATATCAAAGAAATTGAGAAATGTTCTGGAGATTATGTCTCAATAGTTTGAAGGATGAAATCCCTTCAAGTTGGAAATTTTGATGCCATTGAAAGATATGGTCTTGAGATTCAACATGGTAGCAGTCCGAAAAGGCAGATACGAAAAAGCAAAATAAAAAAAGTAGGCGGAAAAAACAGTCCATAAAAACCTTAGTTACCGGATTCGCCTGGAAATGGCCGGATCCGGACTCGGGTCCGATTCGGATCCGGATCCACGTATGGATCCGAGCGGATCCGGGCAGGATTCGTAATCCTGCCTGTGGATTACGAATCCTGCCCGGATCCTCGAGGATCCATGCGCGGATCCGCGTGAATCCGCGGCAATAACATAGTAAGGAAGCAAAAACGTGGGCCCAATTTCAATTTTTTAATGTTTTTTTTTTCCCTAAAGGCCCTAAACCATAAAAACGACCCTTTAAATCACAATGCAAGTTCATTTGCTCTCTATTTTGCTCTCTATTTTGCTCTCTCATTTTGCTCTCTCATGCTTGCTAGTTTGAAGTAAAGTGCTTGGATTCGAAGGAGATCGGTTGTGGAGCTTCAAATACCTTGCAAGAAGTGTTTAAGGTATGCATTTCAACCATATTCTTGACTTCTTTCATAGATTATTGATTTATTTTTAGCTTTCCAAATTTTCAAGTTTTTGTGCAAGTGTTATGCATGGTTTCTTTCACTTTTTTTTTTCTAGATTGCAAGAATAGAACAATGAGTAGTCAAGGCTCAGTAGGTGGGGGTGGGGCTGCATCACCAAGCTTTAAAATTGATAAGGGGTCTCCTTTATGGAGACACATAACAAGAGTTGCACAATGTCTTGGGGGTGGGGCATACATATGGAAATGTAATTTTTGCAACATACAACATAGAAGCTCCTATTCCTGAGTGAAACTACATTTTTTGGGCCCTACGGGTGAAGGAATTCACATGTGTCCAGGTAGTGATAAGAAGGGATTACCAGCTGCACAAGTAGCAGCGTTAGCAAAAGAGCAAGAGGATGCTGATAGAGCAGTTGCAAAAGCAAAACATGGTGCTTCAAAAAAAACAAATATACCAACACCATCATCCAATCAAACAAACACAAGAAAACATCCTTTTTTGCCTATGCCAACTACAAATGATGAAGATGAAGACCCATCTCCACTCACTCGCAAGAGAGGCCCACTAGATAGGGCATTCCAAATTGAAAAGAGAGACATTGCTGATCACAAAGTTGGACGTTGTTTAATTGCAAATGGTGTTTCATTTAATTTTGCTAGATCACCTTATTTTAGGGAGATGGTGGAAGCAATAAATGATGCACCCCATGGTTACAAACCGCCCGGTTATGAGAAGTTGCGCACTACCATATTTCATGATGAGAGGAAAAATGTAGAGGCTCAACTTCAACCAATAATAGATTTTTGGGTTCAATCGGGTGTGTCTATTATTTCGGATGGGTGGAAAGATTGTAGAAACCGTCCATTGATCAATGTTATTGTTGTATGCCCTAAGGGGGCAATGTTCTTGAAGGTAGTTGATTGTGAAGGGCAAGTGAAAGATGCAGAATTTATTTCACGCATTCTCATTGATGCCATAGAGTTAGTGGGTCCTGATAATGTTGTCCAAGTAGTCACGGACAATGCAAAAGTTTGCAGGGCTGCAGGGATAATTTTAGAGTCTAGATATGATCATATCTTTTGGACACCATGCACCGTCCACTCTCTCAATTTAGTGATGAAAGCAATTGGCACCGAAATAGATTGGTTGAAAAGGATATATGAGGAAGCTGAAGAGATTCAAATGTTTGTGACAAATCACCACATGTCACAAGCAATTTTTAGGAGTTTCTCAGACTTGGAGTTATTGAAGGTAAATTTTTATATTTAATATATAATTGAATATTATTGGATTCCACAATTATTAATTTTTGTTGTTGTTTACATTAACATGTTTTAATTTTTAAATGTTTTACTAACTTGAGTTTAACATGCTCTTAGGTTGCTGAAACCCGCTTTGCCTCTCACACAATCGTCTTGAGACGACTTGTGAAGGTAAAAGAAGCATTGAAGCATATGGTCATTAGCCCCCAATGGGGCGTTTGGAAGAATTCCAATACAGCAAGGGCTTTAAATGTGAGAAGAATGATACTAGATGAGGATTGGTGGGGTCTTGTAAGTTATGTGTTGGAAATCACCGATCCAATAATGGCAATGCTTCACTTCGCAGATAGTGATGAGCCATGCCTTGGGGATATTTAAGATTCCATGGATAGTATGCTGGAAAAAATTAAAATGGTAAGTTTTACGCTCTATTACAACAATTTTTTATTTGAGAGATATCTAGATTCTAAAGTTTAAATTGACATATTCACTAATTATAATTATTATTCATATTTCATATCTTAGGTCATACAGAGGAGGGAGAATGATCCTGAGGACACCCTTTACAAGAAGGTGGAAAAAATTGTTCATCATCGATGGAACAAGATGACCACACCTTTGCACCTCCTTGCATATGCTCTATCCCCGAGGTACTGTAGTTCTTATCAAATGTTTGTGCTTATTTTATCCAATGTTTGTGCTATTGATATTTGATAGTGTTCAATTGTCTTTTGTTATCCCCAGGTACTATAGTGCAGATGTACTTCGCATTCCATGTAGAGTGCCACCATTTGGAGATGCAGAGGTTGCAGATGGGTATAAGAGGGCACTAGCTAAGATATTCCAAGATCCAGAGATTGGGGCAATTGTGAGGAGTGAATTTGCTGCTTTCAACTCAGGTGAGGATTTCCACCCTATTGCCATAGCAGACCAAAGCAGGATGGGTGCCATCAAATGGTGGTACCTTCATGGGCAAGCCTTCACGTACCTCCAACCTCTTGCCATAAAGGTTCTATCCCAAGTAAGTTTGTAAAATTAAGCTTAACATTGTCAATTCCTTGAATTTATTATTTAATTTATTTATCTTGATTGTTGTATTGATAATTTTTAATTTCTCTTTAGGTTGTCAGCTCTTCTGCAGCCGAGCGGAATTGGAGTACTTACTCCTTTATCCACTCAGTCAAACGCAACCGGTTGGCTCCAAAAAAATCAGAAGACCTTGTGTTCATTCACAACAATTTGCGCTTGTTGTCACGGAAGGATCCTAAGTACAAGAAGGGGCCCGAAAAGCTTTGGGATGTACCACCCGAGACTCCTGATTTAGATATGACCATCCGGGATCTTGCTAGATCCACTTTGATTGATGTGGATGATGAGGAGGAGGATTATGAGTTAACAATCCCCTCTACTACTAGTGGTTTGGGTTCTTCTACTGATACGGATGCAGCTCTTGCAGCTCACCAGTACTCCTCTGATGCGGATTTTCTTGAAAATCCATTTGATGATTAAATAAAAACTTTAGTGTTGACTCTTGACTCTTTTATGAGTAAATCATGTTATAAACTTTAAGTTTAATGATCTATATTTTGAATGTTACAAACTTTCACTTTCAGTAATTCAATGTGAATGTGTTGATTTTCTTTATAATCGTGAAAATAGATTAATTATCAATGTCATTGATCAAGTATACTAGATTCATACATGCATACTAGAATCATAGATTCATACTATGAAATCAAAATGATTTAGTTTTAGAATTATGTATATTTCTCTTTTTTTTTTTGTGTGTGTATATATATATATATATATATGCACGAATCCTCCACGAATCATAATTGGGAAAAAAAAAAAATTCCCGAATCCACGGATCCGATTCACGTGCCCGAATCGGATTCGTGTTACGAATCGGCAACTATGATAAAAAACAGTTCAAAAAGCAGATCCGAAAAAGCAGTTTGAAAAAGAAAATCGGAAAAGCAAAGCAGAAGGGGCAGCATTGAAGAAAAAATATTACAGCCATCTACAACCAGGTTCCTTTATTAGTATTGCTTTCTTAGGTGTTATAAGTTTCAGCTGTAAGTGTGCATTATACCAGCATTATCATTTTGTAATCCATGTAAATGACAAAAGTCTTGGCCATATTTCATGAGCATTGTATTAGAAATTTCATTGCAAATTAAGAAGATAATAGTTGCTGGTGTCATTTAAGCAATTCAATATCATTATTTATCAGCTAGTTAGTTTGCATACCAACTGTTTGTAAAAATGCCAGTTGGCTGTAGGTGTTCATTTCTCATGTTTAGATCATATATATGCACTGAATATTGTCAAAATTAGTAGCACACTCACGTTAGGTCATTGTGTAGTCCATTTGGAGTTTTCTAGCACAAGATTCTCATTGATGCAAATTGAAAAAAGAGTCATTTAAAGCCAATTGAAATACTGTATCAATCATACGTCCCTTGCATGTGAATTGTTTGATGAAATTCTTTGAGTTTTCATCAACATTTTTTGAGAGCAGATTTGAGGAGGGTCATTACAGTGGTATCAGAGCGGTTTCCTGCCATCCTGTGAAGGTCTTACTGGGAATTTGGAATAGCCAGATAGAGAGAAAAATGTTTGACAAAATGAATGCCGGTCCAGAACAGGGAAAGGAAAGATTCTTACAGTTATTAAACACCTTAGCATAGGGATAGCGATCAGCAGAGCAGAGGACATAGGAACAGAGTCAGAGATTGTAGCTTATGATGCAGATGATGGATCGTCAAATGGGGTTGAACGCTAACATAGGTGGAGGAAATAATCAGAATGGTAACAATTAGAATGGGAATAATCAAGATGGGACACATAATGGAGGTGAACAAGTTGGGAACAATTTCGATCACGCACCCCAGCAAGCTAGGATAGTGAGTTCGAGGCCCATGATTCCCACATTTCCTCCTATAGCTCCAGAGCAGCCCGTACCAGAGCCCCAGATCACTGATATACAGGACCAGTTGAGGAGAGATTGGGAAGCCGGAGGTCTAGATTTTATTGCTGCAATTACGTTTAGCGAGTATATGGATGTGCGGATGAAACATATGCCACGTGGACATGACAGGAACTAGAGCTGTGAGCTACGGAAGAAAGTAGGGAAACTTCAGTTACCATATTACGATGGCTCGGGGAAGTCTACAGCAAGAGCTTGGGTTCAAAAGCTTGACACATACTTTCAAACGAACCTTATGCCTGAGGAAGAAGCTATTAAGTATGCAGCAATTCACCTGGATGGGTTAGCACACAAGTGGTGGCATCATGGTATGGTTACTATGGGTCATGCACACATTACCTCATATGTGGAGTTTAAGGAGAGATTGATTGAACGTTTTGATAGGCCTAAGGATCGTACCTTCCCTATGACAGGCAGAAACTTGTATGAGGAGTTTAACAGACATACTGATTTGATACAGGGAGACATTAGCACATCTTCAGGTAATGGTTTATTTGCATCATCTTCATAGGTAGAAGGGGTTACAGATGTTGTGCAGGTTGAGCCAGTAGTATTAGAAGGTGATATCACAAGTACACCAGATTGTGTGATTGACAGAAATAGTGATTCCAATACAGTTGGGCTGGATGAAGTTACAGTAGTTGAGGATACTGTCATGTTTGATGATAGTACAGTTGATCAGAAAGTGAGCATTCAAGACTTTGCAGAAAATGAGTATCAAGCACAGTTGGATGCTTCTTCACATGAGATAGAGGCTAGTAGCTCTGCACTTGGTTTGGCAAGCTAGCTGAAGACAGGGGACAAGGATATTGTCGCGGCTTTATCTCATCATGACAGGATGCATGGATTGATTGAGAATCACATTTGGATGATTCAACTGCAAGAGAGACAGAAAGGAGTCACAATAGGTTCTTCTTGTGACGACTTACAACAGATCAAGGAAGGCATGGAGGCAATGAAGGTAAGTTGCATACACCTACTTTTAGATCGCGATCATTTCCTTAATCTTGCAGGCATCTATTTAGATGCATTGAATAAGGAGGAGGTTGATCGGCTTTCTCATGAGCTGGAGGATACTCGGAATTCCTTGGTGTGTATTCAGTTGGCTCTCAAAGATTCTGAGAGACATGTGGACGAGCTTTGTCTTGAGGTGAGCTCAGTTCGAGAGTTAGCGCGTATAGTAGGAACTCAGTTTTCTTTTACAGTCAGATCACATGTTGAAGATTTCTCAGAGATGACAGAGTTTACAGGAGAGTCCCAGGATCTGAGTATTACAAATGATAACTATTCTGAGGTTACTCCTTTGGACAGTGTACTAGGGATAGAGTATAGGAGTTCGACCAGTCAGCACAATCATGTGTCTAGTCAGCGGAGAGTTGGCAAGCGAGACATTTCTATCGCTTGTGAGCATTTCGATGTTGCTCGTCAGTTGTTAGCAGTTTATGGATGGGGTTCTCCTACTAGTGATGAGCAGGGAGGCAGTTATCTTTCTTTGAAAGAGATCCACTCTTTATGGGAGGCTATCCGGATTCTGAGACAGAATTATATGTAGTTGGTAGCCAACAGAGATTATCTTATGGAGTGGGGCAGTACAGCATATGGTGCATTATTGGTCAAGGAAGATGAGGTGAGTGAGCTTACTCAGCAGCTCGAGATGACTTCTGAGTTTCTTGAGAGTACACAGTTGGCTTTCGAGGAGTCACAGTTTCATTTAGCTGAGGTGACCATGGAGTTGGAACGACTTCAATCTTTACTCGGTTCTGTACAGTCACTGGGCGTGGTGTCTGGTGATCTGAGAATGTCCATGGTCGAGGTTGATAGAGGCAATGGAGATGAGGATATATCTGTCCACGACACTAGTATTGGCATATTTGATCTGTTTCCACTGGAGGTAGGTTCAGCTGAGTTAGGCATTGCAGCTGAGCATTGTGGTATGTTTGACTTGAAGGGCGCAGAGACTAGTGATTTTGTTGATTCTGCGCCCTTGGGTATATCATCATCTGACTTCGCTGATGATCAGTCATAGTTGGTCATATCACGTTTGCAGGATGAGTCTTTGACTGAGATTAGTTCTTTTACTGGCATTATACTAAAGGATATGTTCATCTATTTACTTTTGATCCATGTGTTGAGGAGTTGATGGCAGACAGGTTTGGACTGGGCTCTCATTTTTGCTATCTATCGTGTAATGACTATTCACCATCAGCAGTGCATGGGTGTTATGGTTATAAGATAGTGGCCGGTAATCTGCAGAGTTGTGTTAACTGTAGTAGATGTACAGTGTGTGGATTCTCTCTATTTGGTGCAGTTTCATGTGGGAGTGGTCACCATTGTAGCAGAGTTGGAGTGTGCATTCCGCATAACACGGTGGGTTGTGTGGATGGTGTTTATTATGTTGACAGTTTGGGTGATCTACTCTACTTGGGGTCTAATATTTTGAGGGTTTGTGCCTCGTGGGTTCCTGACTGTGGCAGTAGTGGATTTGGAGTTCAGTTGCACCGTGATTCACGATTCATTTATGGATTCCTCTTGGTTAATTTTCAGAGGTTGTTGCAGGAGCCTATGTTGACTGACAGCAGTATAGTTCATGACTACATTTGGAATCCAGGTGGATTGATTGGGTTGTTGTTCGGCCATTGCTTGGGGACAAGCAATTTTGGGAAGGGCGGACTGTAATGTCCCCTTTTTAGCATTCATAGCATGATGTTGTCGTTAGCCTATTTCCCCACGGTCCCGTAGGCTAACCAGGACATTAAAGGGGCTTAGAGGCCATTTGGCCTAGATAGTTTCAGTTGTAGGTCTTTTTGATGGGTTTTGAGGCAACTTTGGGCATACTTACTATTTATAGTAAGTCATCTTGGACATGGCGGACATCTAGTGGCAACAGTATGTCGATGGTAATTGTTTAAAATCGACAAGAAGACTTGTTTATCATTGATAAGATTTGTTATGCATTGATAAAGCTATTTTATAAAGTTAAATTTAAATATTTAACTTTATTAATGCATAGACTATAGTGTGTGGGAAATATTCAATTTAAAAGAGTCCCCTTTATTTTATAACACATTGGAGACATAAGTTACATAAAGGAAGTTATGTTTTATCCCACATTGAGAAAACGAAGGATTGAGCTTCTTTTAAGCATGCTTGGAAATATCAAAAAAATTGGAAAATTTTCCGGAGATTATGTCTCAATAGTTTGAAGGACGAAATCCCTTCAAGCTAGAAATCTTGATGCCATTGAAAGATATGGTCTTGAGATTCAACATGGTAGCAGTCCGAAAAAGAAGATACGAAAAAGCAGTCCGAAAAAGCAGAATCGAAAAAGCAGTCGAAAAAAGCAGTCCCTAAAAGCAGTTCAAAAAGCAGATCCGAAAAAGCAGTTCGAAAAAGCAAATCGGAAAAGCAAAGCAGAAGGGGCAGCATTGAAGAAAAATTATTACAGCCATCTACAACCGGGTTCCTTTATTAGTATTGCTTTCTTAGGTGTTATAAGTTTCAGCTGTAAGTGTGCATTATACCAGCATTATCATTTTGTAATCCATGTAAATGCCAAAAGTCTTGGCCATATTTCATGAGCATTGTATTAAAAATTTCATTGCAAATTAAGAAAATAATAGTTGTTGGTGTCATTTATGCAATTCAATATCATTATTTATCAGCTAGTTAGTTTGCATATCAACTGTTTGTAAAAATGCCAGTTGGCTGTAGGTGTTCATTTCTCATGCTTAGATCATATATATGCACTGAATATTGTCAAAATTAGTAGCACACTCACGTTAGGTCATTGTGTAGTCCATTTGGAGTCTTCTAGCACAAGATTCTCATTGATGCAAATTGAAAAAAGAGTCATTTAAAGCCAGCTGAAATACTGTATCAGTCATACGTCCCTTGCATGTGAATTGTTTGATGAAATTCCTTGAGCTTTCATCAACATTTTTTTGAGAGCAGATTTGAGGAGGGTCATTACATAAAAAGCCTTAAAGTTTTTCTTGTTTTCGATAGCAACAGGTTTTTGTTGAAGAATATATTGAACGCCAAAAGAGTTTGCAAATATCATCCTTTCCTTGTCACTATATTATTCTCATTTGAAGATGTTGATCAATTTTGTAATGTTTATTTATGTTAGGAATTGATGATCTATCTGGCAATCTGGCTAGTATCTCTGCAGAATTGGGTTGGTTTCTTGAGGGGAAGATATGAATCTGATCGCTCTTTCTGTTCATACTCTAGTGCATCACACAAGAATGTGTGCATTATGATGGCATTCTTGACATGAATGGCAAGATTCTAGCGTTGTATTAATTACCTGGAAGGTCAGCAACATCCTACAACATTCTTGCCTTCATTGTTCTCATCAAGCTTGGTAACTGATTTTTAATTAAAATTTTGGTTCAGTTCTTGTACAATTCATCTTTATTGTTGTAGAATTCCAGCTGTTATATATGGCACTTGGAATCTCATTTCTGATTAGCATTCTCAATATCATTTTGGCCTACTACATTCTCTTCTCTTTCTATTCTTAGACACAGCTTAGGATAAGCGCGCACTCATATTGTATATTGATGAAGGTGGAAAGACTACCATAAGAGCTGGAGCTCTTGTGAAAAGCTTCCAAACACCCTTAAACAATTTCCTTTTTAAATAGTTGCAGATTTTTTCTTGGAGAAGATCATCAATCACTCCAGAGTTTGCAAATATCATTCTTTCCTTTCCATTTTATTGCTTTCATTTGAATATATTTGTAAATCTTTGTTATTTTGATATATGTTTGTAACTGACGATCTATTTAGCCATGTTGGTATTCTGTGTAGAATTGTTCATGTTTCTTGAGGGGAAGATGTGAATTTGGTTGCTACTGTTGTTCATACTCTGGTGCACCACACAAACATCTGTGGTCCATTCTTGACATGAATGTGAAGACTCTAGCACTGCATGAACTACATGGAAACTTGAGCAACATCCTACAATCTGTTTTTGCATCCATTGTTCATGCTAGGCTTAGTAAGCTTTTTTCACTGAAAAATTTCACTAATGTCCTGTATTATTCAGCTTTACAATTGTAGAATTTCAGTTGTTATATTTTGCACTTAGAATCTTATTCCATTTTAGCAGTCTCACTATCATTTTGGCTCACTATATTGCCATTGTCTTTTCTCTTTCAGTTCTTAGTCACATTTTAGGATAAGGGCACACACTCTATTTTCTTATTTTATCATAATTTAACGTGAGGGAGGTGGAAAAACTAACATAAGAGCTTGACCTGTTTGTGACAAACTCCCAAGCCTTCCTAAAACATGTTGCTTGTTTCCTATAGTGACAAGTAGTTGTTGGAAAAAATGTTAAGCTAACCAAGAGTTTTGAAATTTCATCTTTTTTCCTTGTTATTTCATTGATTTCATTTAAATGTATTATTCAAACTTTGCTATTTTCATTTATGTTGGCAAATGATGATCTATTTGGCTATCTTGGTATTATCGCTGTGTAGAATTGGGCATTTTTCTCTATTGGAAGATGTGAACTTGGTTTTTCAATTTTACATGTGAAGATGTGAACAAAGATCTGTGCTATGTGTTGGCATTATTGATATGTATGTGAAGACTCTAGCATTGTATTAATTATTTCGAAAGCTTAGCAACACTCTTCAACATTGTTGCTTCCATTGTTCTCGTCCAGATTAGTAAGTGATTTTGCTGCTGTTTCCCCTTATTTCTTGTAGTCTTCATCTTTCTCAATGCAGAATCTCAGTTATCGTTTGCACTTCAATCCTGTTTCACATTAGTACTCTCAGTATCATTTTGTCTATCTATATTTGCATTGTCTCTTCTATCATAATCGTTGGACACATTTTTGGATAACAGGGCACAATATATTTTATTATTGTTTAATATTGTACGTCAATGGAGTTTTGAAGCCTAACATCACATCTTGACCTGGCGTGAAAATCTCCTAAGCAGCCTTAAACATTTGCCTTGTTTCTTATAGCTGCATAAGTTTCTTGGAGAAGATTTTCAATCACAAGAGAGTTTGCGAAAATCATTCCATCCTCGTCATTTTATTGTTTTGATTTAATTATATTGATCAAACTTTTTTATTTTTCATTTATGTTTGCAATTGGTAATATATCTGGCCATCTTGGTATTATCTCTGTGTAGAATTGGGCATGTTTGTCAAGGGGAAGATGTGAATTTGGATGCTGCTGCTGTACATATTATGGCCAATCCACAAAAATCTGCATTATGCGTTGGCATTGCTCAAATAGGCTTTCAGCTTTTGTCTTTAGGTATGTGTTTGATTTACATTTACAGTTCTGCACTTAGCTCGTTAAATCTAGAAATCAACAGTTGATTTTCTCAAGGTGTTTTACTTTTATTGTTAATAAATTGTTTTTTTTCAAGGTTCTTGCTTTATAAATACTACTTGACTGTAGTCTCATGTTTAGATTTTTAGTGAGACAGCTTGACACAGAGAATTAGTTTTCTTTTCTCTTTGTCAGAATGGATTTTATACACAAGAAAAATATCATCTACTCTAATAATTGCTTTACAATATTGTCAGGTTTAGAACAAAATTATAGTAATGGAGAGTCTTTTTTTGCCCTTCCATGTTTTTGTATTTATAGATGTTCATAATAATCTTGCATCTAATTCATTCCAAGTGTGGTACCATGAAATTATGAATGATGATGCATATGTTGGTTTTATATGCTCCTTATACAGCTATACATATCTCCTAGCTAGGTTAGGGTTTAGTTTGATTACTCTTTATCATTATAGTCCATACAACTGACTACTATTTCCTTCCTATCATAATCTTAATCATCTGTTGTTTATCGTCACATTACCTCATTGACAACCTGTATAGAATTTTTGTAATGAATAGTTGATAAAAACACTGAAAAAGAAGAATTGGCTTGTATTCCGACATCATGAAAGTAATTTCTTCGGGGTATCTTTTTATCATATTGATCTGTCTTTCAGCATGCATCTCAGATATGTCCCACAGCCAAAGTATTCGAAAGAGACATTTATCAGTTTATTAGAAGTATAAATCCGTTACAATTGTTTAAGGAGCAAGTCATGTAAGGTTCAGTATAGGGTGATCACAAATCTAGGTTAATTTCGCATGCTTACATTATTAATTGAAAATAGGTACTATTTCTTAAATTAGAGTAACTCTAAATCAACTGATGGCATAACTAGACAGAATACGTAAATAAATCTGCTTCAGGAGCTATGGTTTTGTGAAATTTGTTATTGAAGGTTGACATCGGATTAGTTTGATCCTTCTTGGGAACTTAGTCATTATGCCATATATCATAAGTAGGTGGTCATTTTCTTGAGAAATAGTATGATTATTTAGGAATTTGGTTGAATTTGGCAAAGGCACATAAATTTCAGCTACATGTTACTTAGCATTCACTTTGCATTAGCTACATGTCACCAAATTCGATGCAAGCGTTGACTTTAGCTTTTACTAGTAAGAGGTTAGACTATTGCTAGAACCAAATAATCAGCTGTACCACTTGATTTTTGGTGGGTATGAATAATTCATGGAGGGGAGAAATATCATTGTACGTTCTGAATAATTGGTTTTAGTGTCTTGACTCTTTAGTGTTCTGTACGATGCAGAGGTACACCTTTTCAAAACTTCTTTTGGGACTAAAACTCAAGAGGCTTCAATAATGAACATTTTCAACCAAATTAATGAGTTGGAAAATATCAAAATACTTCAAATATATATTCATAACTTTTAAAAATGAAATTATAAAACCAATTCCTTTTATGAGAGAGTATATATATATATATATCTGTTAATCACATTTTTCTCAAATTTATAGCTCAAAATGATAACTGGAATAAAAGTTATTATTCTTCTCTCATAACTGCATACATAAAAATCAGGTTTAAACAAGTCTGTACTAAAATGCTCACAACTTCTTCAAATCTTAATTAAATTAGACCAAACCAAAACCAAAAGAACACTAACTCAAATACCTTTCCGAAAATATAAGTTGCAGGTCTGTATCTATTCATATGTTCTTCTCGTACCAACACAAACAACAGTTGGATTTTTGGAAAAGTAACTCAGAAATTTATCATAGAACTCACAAAAATAAACTTCTCTTTATTTCACCTCTTCTTCCAGCTTCTCCAGCCATTACATTCTGAAAATGACGACCAATACATGATACTTAATATACTTTTCAAGTTCTATAACTAATTAATTACCTCCTATGATCTTTCATCTTCTCTCTTACATCAACTTTTTCATATTGTCACATTTATGACAATATTTTAGTACATATTTGACAACTTTTGTACTTTTCTACAAATGACATCTAAATTTTATCAAATCCCAACTAACATACCAAAATAGACTATATATGAAATTTTATGATATTTTACCCTTCCATGGGTTTATTTACATAATTTGATAATACTAGACAACTTTGACAACCTATTACAAATGGTTTATTTAGCCTTACACATTGACTCAAATAGATTCAAAATACATTTGAAAGATCATGATGAGTAATTAAATGTCTTCGATGCTCATGGAGCCTCTTATTGTTCCTTTTTTTAATGGGTGCTACTGCACCATACGCCCAGTGACAAACAAAATCCAATTCTTTGGATTGTCCTTCCTCTTTTTTGTCTTCCAATTCTTTGATATTTGTTGATTGTACTCTTGTCAAGTATCCAAGTCAATTTTCACATCGTCAAAAACCTCTTCCACATAAGAATTCAATTAGAACTTCTGCAAACCTGCAATAAATGGATTAGAAAAAATAAATGGGACCTCATCATATATCAATTCATCAATTTGGTTCATTATAGGAACTTTTGGATCTTTTTTTTCAATGTCTTTATGGTGCAATATCTCCATGC
This sequence comes from Cupressus sempervirens, assembly GCA_028749045.1. NCBI lineage: Eukaryota > Viridiplantae > Streptophyta > Pinopsida > Cupressales > Cupressaceae > Cupressus > Cupressus sempervirens. Next base: position 171,479,536 of record CM053792.1, on the reverse strand, counting down.
TTGGAGACAAATTCATCACTATTTGAGCCTAACTATCCTCTTGGCTGCATCATTAGTCTTCTTCCTTGCTGAAATTATTGACCTTTTGATAGGCCATACCACCTTCTTTCTTAACTTCAAATGACATCTCTTGGTTCCATCAAGAACCATCACATCCATCTCTTTTTCATCTTTATGAACCTTTTCATCACAAGGCTCATCAACAACTACCACTTCAATCTCTTTTCTATCTTCACATGGTTGTGTATGCTCAATGGATGGCTGCTCCAAATCACTATTTCCCTTGTCCATATTTTTCTTCAATTTCACTTTTAGTGTTTTTAAATTTCTTTCCCCTTTTTAAAGCTCCCTCATTAAGAATCTTATTTTCTCTTCTATCTCTTGATTCATTCTAGTTTCCTATTCTCTTTTCTTTTTTTCTCTTCCTCTCTTTTCTTTGCCTCTTACTTCTTTTTCTGAAAATCCCAATATAAAACCCACGCATTTAATAATATGCTCTTATCATGAGATAAATCTCCTGTTGTGACCATTTTCTCCTATCTAGGTTCTCTCCACTCAACCTAGTCTTTTGGCCACTCTACAGGTTCTCTCCTCAACCTGTCAGAACCCACAAAATCTCACAACTTCACCTTTGCCCAGACCTTTTGCTGAGCTCTGATACCAAAAATGATGCAGAGGTACACCTTTTCAAAACTTCTTTTGGGACTAAAACTCAAGAGGCTTCAATAATGAACATTTTCAACCAAATTAATGAGCTGAAAAATATCAAAATACTTCAAATATATACTCATAACTTTTACAAGTGAAATTATAAAACCAATTCCTTTTATGAGAGAGTATATATATCAGTTAAACACATTTTTCTCAAATTTATCGCTCAAAATGATAACTAGAATAAAAGTTATTACTCTTCTCTCAAAACTGCTTATATAAAAATCAGGTTCAGATAAGTATGCACTAAAATGCTCATAACTGCTTCAAATCTTAATTAAATTAGACCAATCCAAACCAAATGAACACTAACTCTAATACCTTTCCGAAAATATAAGTTGCAGGTTTGTATCTATACATATGTTCTTATACCAACACAAACAACAGTCGGATTTCTGGAAAAGTAACTTGGAAATTTATCATAAAACTCACAAAAATAAACTTCTCTTTATTTCACCTCTTCTTCCAGCTTCTTCAGCCATTACATTCTGAAAATAACAACCAATACATGATACTTAAAATACTTTTCAAGTTCTATAACTAATTAATTACCTCCTATGACCTTTCATCTTCTCTCTTACATCAACTTTTTCATATTGTCACATTTATGACAATATTTTAGTACATATTTGACAACTTTTGTACTTTTCTATAAATGACATCGAAACTTTATCAAATCCCTACTAACATACCAAAATAGACTCCATATGAAATTTTATGATATTTTACCCTTCCATGGGTTTACTTACATAATTTGACAATACTAGACAACTTCGACAACCTATTACAAATGGTTTTATTTAGCCTTACACGTTGACTCAAATAGATTTAAAATGCATTTGAAAGATCATGATGAGTAATTAAATGTCTTCAATGCTCATGGAGCCTCTTATTGTTCCTTTTTTTAATGGGTGCTATTGCACCACTGTAGTTCATGGTTTGGGTATTGCCAAGGCTGGACATCTAAATGACATGAATAGATGTTGTTTGTAAAGTTGTATTATCTCTCGGTAATAGTTAAATGTGTTAGGAAGTTGTTAATTATTGAAGGGAGTTATGACGTGATAGTTGAGTCACAACTCTTTAGGTAGTATATGTATGCTTCATTATTCACAAGAAAGGCATCTGATGTTATCTCATCTTGTCTTGTACTGTCATGTGACGTACTTAAGAGAAGCATTAATGCAATATACAGTTGTGGTTTCTTTAAAGATTGCATTTGTATTTACTTTTGTGTTTCATTGCTATTTTTGTAGCATGTAATTAAACCGAGTCTACTGTAACTAGTAAACATTTGGCGCCGTTGGCTTTAAAAGAATCCGGAAAGTAGCAGTGATTGAATGGCGAAAGGAATGTGATGGGATAACTAGTAGATAACAACTGTAACAACGAGGAAGATGAGAACCTCCAATTATTTGATGGTGAACCAGAATTAGCAAGAGACTTTGTGTCACTACTTCTAGTGTCTGTTGTGAGGTTCTCACATCATCACCCCAAAAATTTTGAGGACCCCATTTTTCTTGATCGCCTTGACAAATTTTTTGAAGTTGTTCGGAAATTTTAGATTTAGAAAATTTTACGACTTGGACGCCTTTGGGCTAAGAGAGATGTGGTTAGATTTGTTTTTTCACTCGGTCTTAACTCGATTTTCCAGATCTTGTAATTTTATCCTTAGGCTGAACAAATTTAAAAGACGATATTTTTTTCGATGGTTAGAACGATACTTGGCAGGATAAAGTTTACAATTTCAATTTTGGACTTAGACAGTTTTATTTTGAAAATTGGATGTAATTATATAATCTTGAGGATTTTCAAAATGAAATTTTTTAGATTTAATTGTTTTGGAAAATCTTGAATTTTTTGGTGAAAAAGAAAAATTTGTGATAGTGAAATTAAATTTGAGAAATCGATTTTGAATGCTAGAAAAATGATTTATTTTTTTGGTAAAAAATTGAAATTGCATTGCAAAATTGAAAATGGACTTAATTGCAAAATTTTTCATTAAATTGGTTAAAATTGCCTTGAAAATTTAAAAAATATTGGTAAATTAAAAGTTGAAAATCGATTTTAGCTTGCTAAATCCGGTTTTAAATGATATTTTAATTACCAAGATGTCATTAAATGAAATTTTTTAACATCTCCAAGGCTTTCTTAATTTTATTTTGCAATTTTGCTCCTAACCGGCAATTAAATGTGCAAATTTCACTATAGGCAAAATTAATCTTGGCTTGGCATTTAATTTGGGACCATTAATAAAATGCTAATTTAATCTTTTTCTCCTATAGGTGCTAGTCGGCCAACTTGGAGGAGTGAATGGAATGTGGTATAAGAGGGTTCCTCCCTCTCCCATTTCTACATTCCATTATAGCCTTCTTCTCTTTAGCGATTTTTTTCCCTTGGAGCAGCCTTCATGCTTGGCGATTTTCTATGCTTTGGTGATTTTGCAAGGGCAGATTTTGGTGCTTAGCAATTTTTTGAGCAGATTTCAAGTGTTTGGCGATTTTTCAAAAGAGAGTAGATTTGAATATTTTCTGCCCTGGGTGATTTTTTGGAGCAAATTCAGATTTTTTTGGCTTGGGCGAATTTTGTGGAGGTCTGATTTTCTTGCTAGAGCTGCAATTTTAATTTCAGATTTGAGCAATTTTTATTTGGTAGAGGATACATGATCAAAAGTTCGATTTTTGAGCAAATGTGAGTAGTTTCAATGAGATCGAAATTCTGATTTTTTTGCAAGGAGGCTTGATTTTTTTAAAAAGGTTTTATTTGAATTCAAAGAGGGACCGGCTATTGGTAAAGACAAAATCAGGGTAAAATTCAATTTATTTTAGAGCTGAAGGTTAGTTTAAAAGGCGGATTCCACTCCTTGTTCTTGCTCGATTTTGTTTCCCTTATGTTCTTCTTGCATTCATCATCCACCACTTCATCATCCCATCTATAGTTGAAGTTTTTGGAGAGATAAGTGTAGATTTCATGATAGGACACTTGGCGAGGTAGAAATAAGTTGGACCACCCTAGGTTGAAGTTGGGAGATATAAGTGTAGTCCATCCTAAGGTAACGAAGAGGTAGAAATAAGTGGTAGTCCCACCCCTAGGTTGAAAGTTGAAGATTGATAAGTGTAGAGATAGGACACTTGGCGAGGCAAAAATAAGTTGGATTCCATTGATAGAAAGAAAGTTGGATATTGATAAGTGTAGTCCATATCATTTAGAACCAAGGGGCAGAAATAAGTGTTTAGGCTGGTAGATGTTAGTGCAAGTAAAAACCCAAAGGGAATGAATAAAAGACAAAGAAGACATGATGCCTAAGACCACCTTTTTGTCGAAAGTGAGGTGAATAAGTGATAGCAATATTGGTACAGTGAACATGATATAGTTAAAGGACAGATTGAAGGAAGGACAATCCCCCATGGCAAAGAAGATCTACAAGAGCGGAATTGTACATGCGGTGGCCTTCCCTCCTACCTTGCCTTGTCCAGAATTGGTAATGGAGTGTATTTCCTGGTTTGATATTGTTATCAAGTCCATCGCTTTTGATGAAGGGAAGAGAATGTTAGCCAACATCGCTGGACAAGTGGTTGAAGAAGCATTTAATATCCCCCAGTACAAAGGCATGATAGTGGTAATGATGGATCAGGCGACCAAGTCATTTTAGGATAATAAGGAGGCTTTCTTCATTCACCTAAAGCAAAATTGGTTAGACGAAGGCAAAAAGGGAGTTGCTAGATCATCAGGGCTCACCGTGTCAGATTTCAAATTAGAGTATGGCAATCTCATTGTGCTTATCGGCGGATCATGGGCTTAGCTCAAGGTATGCAATTTGAGAACTGGATGTATTATTTTATTGATGGAATTAAAAATGGAAAAAGAAGATTTGATTGGGCTAGGATTATAAGCAGGAATTTAGAATTGCAACTTAGGACCCTACAAAATCAAAAGCAATTCTATATGGGGTCCTACCTTTTCTATTTGATTTAGAAGTAGTGAAAATTGAAAAGTGAATCTCAAGGAAGAGTGAATTTCAACCAAGAGAAAATTCGTAGGAAGTGATTTGAAAATATTTGAGGCTAGAGACCAAAGGGATAATTCAAGCGGACAAGAGGAGAACTTCAATGAGAAGGAATTTGGATCAAGATTGGATGAGTTGGGGAAGTTTTCCATCAAGAAGAAATATTTGGGCACCCTTGCCTCTTTCAATGCCTTTATCGGATATGTGAAAGAATATGAGAAGGATCATGAGAAAACACTGTAAGCAGCGAGCAACATGATGAATTCAATTGAGCTCTAGATGAAACATACACCTTGCCCTCCCATGAAGGAAGTCAGTGACATGTTAGCCAAGTTCATCACTTTGGCTAAAAAATTGAAAGAAAAGGGTAGAACTATATTAAAAGATCATTTTATGTAAGCCCAAGTGGCAAATTCTCCTTCTTCTTGGGTAGGATAGGTGTTTGATTCTGATTGGCTACCATTTTGGTGCCTTCTCATTGGTTGCCACTTTTCCTTTTTTTCATTGGTCCATTGATGAGGTGGCATCTTCTCATTGGCCGATGGGGTGGAAACCCTAATTAGGGTTTCTAAGATCCAATCTGGATCGTTGGTTTTGCCACTTAATCTCTATTGTTGGTTGTAATTTTGGCCTCTATATAAGGCCATTTGCTCTCATTTGTAAAGGGTTGAAGAAAATTGTTGCTAAGATAATACCAAAGTTGCCTTGCTTTATCATTGTTGTGACTTGCATGGTGATTGAGAACATTTGGTGTTATTGCATGGTTTCTACTTTCAATAGTTAGAATTATATTTCCTTTGAAGTTGTTAAAGTAGACTTTATTTCAAGAAGTTGTTAAGTGAGAGTAAGAGTAGATGGATATTTGCATGGTGATATTAGTGGATGTTTGATAGGGATCTATAACTAGGCCAGTAGCATCCTAGCAGCTTGTTGGGAAGCCTTGTGTGGTAAACTAGTCCTCTTCCCTTGAATCATTGCATCTATGGAGGTAGAGCCGCTGGGTAGCTTTCATCAGATTCGATTCCTGTCCATTTGCTAATCTTTCCATTCATAGGAGTAGGAGTAGAATAGCAAGTAGTTTAGTAGTTGGAGTTTTGAAAAAGAAAGTTAGGAAGACATAAGTCATTTGAATACATCCTCCATCATCATCTCCATCAACATCATCTGACACTCATACAAAGTTATCACCATCATCCCAAAACCCAAGTCATCCTTGAATGAACAACGTAAGGCCACCTACGTGATTACCAGCAAATCGGATCGATATAACTGAGTTAGTATCCACAGGTGTAAGGAACATTGGAGTTTTTCTCATGTCTTCATGAGTATTAACTTTTCAAGAGAGGTTGAGTGTTTGATATCCCATATCAAATGTTCAATTGCTATATGTTGTGTAGTGGTACAAAACTGACATCAACATTATCTGACGCTAGAAGGAGGGCCTGAAATTTTTTTGTTTGAGGATTTTGTTGGTATTCAATTATGAAGAAGAATGGTGTTTCCCAGATGAAATCAACCTAGAGGAACTTGGGGAACGCTCCAAAATCATATTGTAGCCAGTTTGTGCTCAATTGCTTGGGAGGAAAGTGAAAGTACTAGAGAGTGTCTGGACACTGTTGACATATTGAACCAAGGAGAAAGGAAAGCACAAAGACAAGCTTAGGCCACTCTTGAGGAAAATTCAAATTAGGAAGATCAATCGGGTCTAAACTATAATCAAGCTGGATAGAAAAATTGGGTCTTTTTCCCCTGAAAGGTTTGAAAAATTGCAATCTGATCGAAGGCAAAGGAAATTGAGATCTACACCACATTTGGAAGAGGATTTACTTGTGTTAGAATTTCATAAGAAATCAAGGAATTGTTGGGTAGCTGATGCTTCAAATTTGGTTAGCTCCCCAAGTCAGCTAGTTCAAGCTCAAGCTAATCAAGCAACGATGTCTCAATCACCGTGGATTCAAAACAACGCCTCATCCATTTCGATGACTTACCGAAGAATCTGGCGGTATTTTGGTCCAAGTTCTTTGTTAATGACCCTAGCCGTATGGCAGAGGAGCATATCAAAGTGTTTGAAGATGCATTGTGCAACAGAAGGATTCAACATGAGGATGTAGCATGTAGGCTTTTCCCTTATTCATTGGGGAAGAACCTTACTACTAGTTCGTCAATCTGCCAGTGTTATCTATAATAGCATGGGTTCAGCTTAGAGAAGCTTTTATTGCAAAATTTGGCATGTCCACCACATCACTGGAGTTACATAGGATGTTTTTGGATATTAGGAGACATGATAAAGAGTCAATAAGTTCCTTCAACAATCGTTTCCACAAGGGTTGCATGAGATTGTAAGCCCCTTACACAATGACAGAGGAAGGCGCTTTGGAAGCATATTACAATGCCTTAGATAGTAAGACGGCTATGTTTACAAAGATGGCGAATCTTGCTCCCACAACATTGAATGAAGCTTACACTAAAGCAATTGAGATAGGGAAGCAATTGAGCCAACAAGGAATGGAACCGCCAAGTGCTAGGTATTTGAACAATCTAGTTCCACAATTTACATACTAGGCACCTACAAATCACTTGGTGGTACATTCGGGACCTCCATTGTCTTAGGCGCCGCCATCAATGCCAGTTTATCTGCAAAGTGCAAGTTCATCCACAAGAACGCAAGAGAAAAGGAGGAAATGAAGGAATTGATCGAGCAAGTCAAGAAGCTATCTACAGAAGTTACTTATTTGAGGAATCAAAATAATCAACTCCAAAGTTCTCATAGAAACAATCGAGGAAACAATTATTAGAATCAAGGTGGAAGTTATCAAGGAGGGTATCAGAGAAATCATCAAGAGGGTGGATACCAAAGGAACTATTAGGATAGAGACTACCAAAGAAACAATCAAGGTGGTGGCTATCAAAGGAACTATCAGAATAATAACCACCAAGGTAATAGCTAGTCCCAAGATCAAGGATATAATAATTAGTCTAAGCAAAAGAGGACGTGGAACACAAGCCCAAACAATGGAAATGTGGTGTCGCCACTTGATAATCAAGCCTTAACGGACAATAGGCCGGTGGATAGAATATTTCTAGTTGAGTCCGCCATGTTTAAATATTGTAGATTCCATGAGATTAATCAACATTTAGAGTTAGGATGTGCGGAGTTCAAGAGGGCATCTAACCTGTTTCAGAACATAATAGATGAGTCAAACAACCAAGAAGATATTAAGGTCATGGGGTATGAAATTGTCCCATCCTTAGGATATGATCAATGCTTGACTTTTGTGGAGATTTCATTTCCACCAAAATTTGAAGCATCTGAAGAACGCCAAGGGAGATTTCCTCCCGAGTCAGCCAACGGGACAGTTGGCGAGGTAATTGATCAAAATGGGTATAACAATGGGTCGGATTCTTTCCCACCTTTGAGCAATGCTGTTCTAGTTCAAGGGATAGGTGAGAACCAAACATTCAACAACCGGCTAGCAATGCAAGGTTTTATCAAAGAAACAATAAGAGGAATGATGGACCCTTTACATCCTGCATACCTCCAAACAATTTCAATACGCCTCCACACCCCAATGCAAGTAATGTACCAAATTCTTCAAGGGATGCACTCAAGTACATTTATGGTAACCATAACAGTGGAGGTGGAACACATAGTTCCCAACAAAGTACACAACAATCAAGATGTTCTAGGATCAAAGAGTGTCCAATCAACACAAGAAGCAAATAGAGGAAGAATAGGAAATAATGCTATGAATAATGATGAGTTGAAAAGATTAGGGTAGAGTGTAACAGAGGAGATGAAGAAAATCAAAATCAATCTCCCTTTGTTTGAATTGTTGAAGATAATGGAGGTTAGGGATACATTCGTAAACAGTTAATTACTTAAGGGAGTTACAAGGTGACAGTTGAGTCGCAACTCTTCAGGTAGTATATGCATGCTTCATCATTCACAAGAAAGGCGTTTGATGTTATCTCATCTTGTCTTGTACTGTCATGTGACGTACTTAAGAGAAGCATTAATGCAATATACAGTTGTGGTTTCCTTAAACATTGCATTTGTATTTACTTCTGTGTTGCACTGCTATTTCTGTAGCATGTAATTAAACCTAGTTTACTGTAACTAGTAAACATTTGGCTCTGCTAGCTTTAAAAGAATTCGGGAAGTAGCAGTGATTGAATGGCGAAAGGAATGTGATGGGAAAACCGGTAGATAATGACTATAATAGTGAGGAAGATGAGAACCTCTAATTGTTTGAGGGTGAACTAGAATTAGCAAGATACTTTGTGTCACTACTTCTGGTGTCCTTAGAAACACACGTGTACAAAAGTCGCACATGAAGGAATTCCTAAATAGGCTGTTTGGAGCGCACTTTGAGTTAGTGTTGCTATTGACCATTTGGTGTGCTGCCTCCCACGGTTACTTGCATAAACATTTTTGGCACTTTCGAACCAAAGGGAAGAAATTAACCGAAAGATCCGACGTCAACAAATTCTCAAAAGATTCTACCGAGAGAGAGAGTAACATTGTCGTTGTGAAGATGAAGATTGTATTATGATTATTGCCTACAAGAGACATAAGTGTAGACAAAATATTATTTAAATAAAAGTTTTCTTTAAGTATTTATTATGTGTTGTTATTTTCGTGTGGATGAATAAGTGAAACATTTATGTCAAACCAATTGAATAAGAATAGAAATACGAAAAAGAAATAGAAGAATGGGAGGCCACTAGAAGGGCCATACTATTGCAACAACAAGCTAAGAGAAGGCAAAGATTTTGGATGATCACCGAAGGACAATTGAAGAGGTCGAAGGTGAGACCGTAGGTAGTGGATGCAAAGAGTTCTTTTAGTTTCTTGTGAAATCCCCATCAAGTTGAAAGACCTCATTGCTATGTCACTGTTGATAACAAATTTGCTAAATGTGACACCATTCCTGAAGGCATCAGGTGGGACAGAGGTAAAGGGAGCGTTTAATGAAGGTGAAAACTTTTTCAAGAAGGAGAGTCCTCTCGAGACTATGAAAAATCCCATGTTACTCCTCACAAACACTGGAAGACATCCAATAGTGGTAGAAATGGGCAGTTTGGGAACCATTTTGATTGATACTATTGTGGACAACGGTTCCAATGTCAATGTACTATTGGAGGAAATATGGAGGAGATTGGGGCAACCTACGTTGTGGCCGCCAACATTTCAGCTAGCAAGTGCCGATCAACATGACATCAAACCTATTGGGACCTTAGTGGAACAATGAGTCATGATTGGGACACAACCCTTCATCTTGGATTTCGCGGTGATACCATTGAAAAGAGTAGGGTATGATGCTATCCTTGGCAGAGGTTGGTTGGTGCAAGCGAAGGTAAATCACGATTGGAAGAGGAATACTCTCTCAATGGAGGGAGTTGGTTGTAAGTTTACAATTGACCTATGTACACAAATGGTGAGCAAGGACTTGGCATCTTCAGAGTCGGAAGAGAAAGAAGAAATCGATGAAGTGAAGAGACGAATAGAAGAATAGAATGAAACAAAAAGGAGTTTTGGAAATGGAGGGGTGTTCCGAAGATGATTTGGACTCACTATATAGACTCTTCCATTGGAAAAAGGAAGATTATGAACTTTACCACTGCAACATGTTACAGGTGGATGAAGGAGAGGAAATTCCTATGTTCCCTTTGAAAAATAGCGAATATACAGAAGGGGAAATCCGAATAATGGAAGCACCTGCGCACCAATTTGTTATGAAATAACTTGCACAATAGAAGAAATAATATAAAATATTATATAAATACTTGATAGTAACTGAGAGTAATAGGCCACTTCGAGGGGGCAACTTCCAAATATCTTCAATGAGAACACACTTCACAATATGATCCTGAAATAAGATTCACAACCTCCTATAGATACCTAATTATGCTTAGGCTGAACAGACACAACACTACATAACACCTAGGCCAACCTACCTACCTAAATAATAATATAATAACGATAACATGACTTAGTTAAGGATTAAGATAGCCACAAGTTGACTATTCATAACCCTATATACACCAATATTAAGGGCGTGTTGGTGTTTTAAATGGTACTAAAACTACTAAGCGACAAAAAGCTTAATACCAGAATGACAGTACATACACAATCTGAAGACTAGCCTATTCTTATCAACAATTGCATATGTAAGGTATTCGGACCCAACTTCAACAAAACCACAAATGGTTTTCTACTCTTTTGGCTCTGCACAACCAGGGTGGGTATACCCAGGGATGGTTCAAATATGAAACTACTGTATGAGGATTATTCTTAGTTTCATTCTGATTCTCATTTCAAAATCCTCAAATATATACATAATTCTTACTAACTTGCCAAAACACATCCCATAAACAGATATGGCCAAGAAATCTTCTATAGATCTGCAGACGTTTTTAACAACAATGGCTAACTGAAGCTAAAAAGATTTCATGCAGACAAGTGCTGGCCAACTTTGAAGATCTACAGGAAATAAAAGTAAAATTTGATTTGATGATGTATTTGAACAACCATTTGTAAGGTACTTCTCTTTCAGCTGAAATAACTTGATCAGTGCCTAATCCATTGGGGTTCCAGAGTCTATAGCAAAATATAAGATCTAATTTGTTGCCTTACAACAAATTGTATCAGCAATTCTTATCAGAATTTATCATTCAGAATCCTTTTGAATACTTAAGGAATCTTATCACATTCATCAAAGCTTTTACTTAATCCATTGAATTAACAGCAATGATAGATGGATACACAACCTAACTAGATTGCATTCAATTGCACAGGCTTTTACTAATACAACATCAAGGTAGCTAAGTATTGAGCAGGAGACAAAATTCAGAAAGAACTGATATGGGGACAGTTCATAGTTTGTATTCATTTCCTTTGAAATGGTACATCTTTTACAATAAACTCAGAATAGCCTTCAGAAACAAACACAGTTTATTCTATCTTCATGTATTTTCAGAAAATTTGACAGAAAAACACATTACAAATTTGCCTTCAAAATTTGGACCAAAAACTAGACTAAGCACAATACTTAGAAGAAAAAGAATTCGGACCCTTCTTTAGCCTTGGGATCTTACTTAAATAGTGTGAGATGCAACAAGCTTCAGGCTAAACAAATGACATGTGTCCTTCTAAAGACAGGAACAAAATAACAGAAAGGTTAATTACAACAAACATTTCTTGGTGGGTCCCTTTCTGTTATGCTTCTTATTTGTTGAGATACAAATAAAAACAATTTGCTCTTACAATCAATCTTCATCCTCGGAGTAAGTAGCCATGAGGTTTGAAAGTGATGTGTTGTCGTCAGTTATCTGTAAATTTACTTCAGCCTGGGGAGTTTCTGTGTCCTCAGTATTAACTTCGGGGGTGATTGTTACTTTTTCACCTTCTTCCTCATCATCTTCTGATATTTGTTCTAGAAACTGATTTTTCCATTGATTAAAAGCATCATCATCTGGCCAATCAAAGCTTAGAACTTCTCTTTGTATCATTATTAAAGAATTTTCTTTTTCTTCTAAAACATCAAATTCTTTCCCCTTATCAGTATAAAATAACTGTACTTTTACTAATTCCTCATTAGTCTTGGCCCAGAACCAGTGGCCAGTCTGATTCAAGATGTTTATCATTCTTTCATTTAATAATTCATCCATCTCCCTTTTCCACTTTTCTTTTCCTTTAAGCATATCCACAGATTCTAAAGCACAAGGAAAAGGAGTGAAATTTTCAGCGATGTATTGGGAAAAGCAGAGTGTTAATCTTCTTTGTAAAGAATCCCTTTCATCGTCAAAATTCTCCAGCTTATTTAATAAATCAAAAATCTTCTCGACTTGATGATAGGGCATTTGAACTGTAGATATACATATGATTGTAATATCATTATTTCTCTCCCTCCATTTCTGTGCAAGAAGAGTCAGCTTATCCTTATCCCTGTTCAATTCATCCACGAGGGCTGCAATTCTGGCCAACTGATCAAAGAATTTTGACCATTTTATTTTATCCTTCAAATATATTATACCCTGTTTCAACTTTTCTTCATATTGATTTCTCAATTCTATCTGCAACTCATGCAATTTTGTTTTTTCTGCTTCAAAGTCCTCTGCAATATAGAATTGGGGCCTTTCAGGGGTGTCAGGTATTTCAATGATAGGGGTTGATCCAACAAATGACTGTGAAGGGTATGCAATTCTAAGTGTACTGGATTCTCCCACCTTTCTTTTCCCAAGTATCTTCTCCAATTGAGATACCCTGTTTTCCAGCTCAATTCTCTTTTTTACTTCTTGATTGTAGGCATCCACCACTATTTCATACTTATTCTGCAAATCAGTCATTTCCTTTTCTTCTCTTTCTGTAGTGGCCAAGGCAAACTTTGAATAGTCCACATTCATGTAGGCTGCCTGTACATTTGAAGTATCAACGACCCTCCTCACAATGATATTCCCTGTTAGTCCTGAATCATCAGGCTGTAATGGAGTAGTCCTGGATCCTCTTCTTAGTGACCACATAACAAGGGCAGCTTGATCATTACTGAATGCTGTCCCTAAGAATTCCTTTTTATCTGGATCTTGTAATCCTAAATTATTTGAAACAGAATTAAAAATTAAGGCATCAACAATATCCCAATTGGGCAATAATAAAATATTTGCATTTTTCACCATCTGTCTACCCTCGTCAGGGGTTATATTTTGGAATTCTTGTATCATTTGTTCTTTTATTTGATTCTAAATGGAGGCTTCATCCATTTCTGGATGCTCTGCTTTCATATTCCTACACCTTTTTTCAAAAATGTGCATGTTTGCCCTCCATGCAAATTGATGGAAAGCCCTAGATTTAACAAAATTGTTATCAGACAAAAATTGCTGACTGGCCTGCTCCAAAACAGGGTCTAATTCCCTTCCTCTGAAATCTGCTACAGTCAATTCAAAACTTAGCACAGGAGGCTCCTGGGGGTTCCCTTAATCAATTTCTGCTTGAGTAACAAAAACTCCTCCTTGCGACCCCATTTGTTCAATTTGCTCATTGGTGAGCTGCTCTTCCTCAATTCTCATTGGAGTTTGGGAAGGTGAGTAACCTTCATCATGAGATTCTTCTTCCCTTATTATTTTTCTTCTTTTGGGAGAAGGTTCAGGGGGTCTTTCTTCAAGGACAGTACTAGTAGATTCAATTACCTGTTTTTCTTTATTTACAATGGGCATCTGCTCCCGAATAATAGTATATCTTGTCCTTTTTCGGACAACCAGTGGACCTACTCCTATGTTAGGGGTGAAACCCAATTTCCTCATAACTTCTCTGGCTTTATCTGGAAAAGAATCAATAAAATGTTGTTTCTTTTCATTCATTACGTCCATTATTTCTGAAAATGTACTCATGAGTTTATCTATCCTATCTGCATTATTTGCAGCATTACTAAGAGGACTGTAATCTTTGTCAAAACAATTAATGAATTCCAAAACTTTTGAATAGACTCTCCATTTTTCTTTCTTTGTTTCTTGTTCCTGGAGAGAATATTCATTCCTTATTATATCTTCAGGGAAATAAAATTCATGCTGACTTGGACGAAGCTTGATTCTATGTCTGAGAGCAGAATTAAAGAAGTCTTCTGTGTCACAAAAACGAGCATGAGATACTGCCATCTTATACCGATCCAAAAATTTGTAGAGGAAGATCCACCCTTCTTTAGTTATTACAAACTGGTTAGCTATAGTGCAAGTAGGAAAAATTGATCCTGTTCCCCTTTTGTGCAAAAAGGTCTCCTCCACTCCTCCCAACTGCCATAAAAATTCAGCTACCCCTACCTTTAAAGGTACTTGATAGGGTAGTACATGGGGTGTCCCTTTGAAACCATAGACCCTAATGACAGTTGAGACTGGATATGGGATGATATCTCCCTAATTATGTGACACTTTTAAACTGTGGGGTCTGTCCATAGGCCTAACAAGATGCATTAGTGCCTTAAGAATTCTGGGATTGTCACTCAATATGAGGCATCTTAGTTTAGAAGCAAAATGCCAATCAAATCTGACAAAACTAGCATTTTCTGCCTCCCAAGTCATGTCTGCACTCCATAATTGAACTGGTAGTGCCTCCCCCTCTTGTTCCCTATTTAAAACCATTTCTTTAGCGAAACATGTAGCCCCTTTAAAAAGAAACATATGCATCAATAGGGAGTACTGACCCCAAACCTTTTCCACCTTGCCCTTTGCAATCCCCACTAATCCATTGTGAATCTCATTAGCCAGGTAGGATGCAAAATAAAAAAATATTTCTACACCGAAAGAAGAGATTTGGGTGATCATATACATGAAGCTTACTGGAATAAAGTCTTCTTCACCCTCTCCGAAGACTCTTTACAGGGTCCTGTATATTTCTACTGCCCTGGCATTAAAGCATGATTTCTTGAAAGGTTCTTTAGAAGATGATGTTATTGTTGGTAGGTTTCCAATCTTGCCTATGTGGGCTTTCAATGCACCTTGTCTAACTATATCCCTTTTGGACATATATTCTTTTTCTAACTCTATCAAATTAATGGGCACATGATACATGGTGAGAGGTCCCAGACTGAAAACCTTCTTAATTTCTTCTGGACTGATGGTAATTAAAACCTCACCATCCATTCTTCTCACTACCTTAGTGGCTGGATCATAGCTTTTCGCTACAGTTTCAAGCAAGTCATAATCCATAAACACACTGGGAACAACAAGCTTCCCAAGATCAAAATTCCATATATTGGCATGAGGGGCATATAGTTTCCTTTCTGCGAACCATTTTTTGAACAGACTCAAACCAGTTTGAGAAGTCTGAGCATCTTGAACCCAATTACCCTTATCATACAGTCCATCAGCTATCCTTAGCCTAGGGTTCAATGAGGTTAACCTCTTAACTTGTGCTGTCTCTACAGTAGACTTAGGAAGCAACTCAAGCAAATCATCATGCACATTCCTATCCAAATAATTTACTGCACCTGAAAATCCCTTCTTCGGAGGCATCTTGGACTTATTTTTCACAGAACTGAAAAGCCTACGAGGATTATGGTAGTATTACTTGAATTTTGTCTTTGTTTTCCTCTGTATTTCCGCAAACTTTCCGCGAACAGACAACTTCAGAATTTCTACCAGGCTTTGGCACACTTTCCTTCAGTAATTGCTTCTGCACAAGAATGGCTTCAAATCTTTGCTCACGTAAGATGAAACTGATGAAATCTCTCTGTATTATACTCTGTTTTTTCTTACGGACGATGCTTTCATGTCTAATTAATACAAGGAGTGGCACTACATTTTGTGTTTAAAACTACGCCGTCGATCTTTAAAGATCCTACGATCATGTGATACGGAGAGAACAATTAGGAGTTGCATTTGACATGTCAGTCACTTTACCCAATGAGAACTTACCACGTATATCATTCTTTCCTTGATGGCGCTTGTATCTGGACCCACTGACATCTGAGGACACGTGTCAGCATGTCGCTACTTCGTTATGCATAAAAAACAAGCATCTTGCCATAGCGAAGCAGCGACAATCGTCGATCTGATTCGGAATCAATCAAATGATATGCTACTGGATTTGCTCAGAAAGAAAGCGGTGGGCCCTATTCGCTATGTCGCTATAATTATCTCCCTTGCAACTGTTCATAGCGAGAAAGCGACAGTTGTTGATCACATACTCAATCAAGGGTGAGGAAACTGCGCGGGGTCTTCTGATTCATACTCGCTATGTCGCATGGCTTAAAAAACATGCAATTTTGCATAGCGAGGTAGCGAGGGCCGTTGATTGCGTTCCAAGTTGACGTTTAGGATCTCTTTGCACATTCGGTCAGAAAAGCATTAATGAAAACAAAGATCTCTGCATAGTTGGCACCTGTCAAAAATTTGCTGTAGTCCTAATTATCATTCCACGTCACCAAAGGTCACTGCCGATCTTTCTTTTTTACGGGGCCTCGCTACTTCGCTAACGGTGAAGTATCTGATTTTTCCGATAGCGAGGTAGCGAGCTCCGGCGTTTTAATGAATTCCGTACTGGAAAATGCAAGGGGCAGAAGATAATAATTTCTGTTACTTAAACTGCTTCTGACAACGGCATTTATGACTTGTCACGCCACTTGGTGAAGTCGAGGCACTGGCAAAATGCAACGTCACCGCCCCTTCAGACTTTACGGGGCCTCGTTACTTCGCTAATGGCGAAGTGTCTGATTTTTCCGATAACGAGGTGGCGAAGCGTTGGAAAAATCATCATTCCGGCTCTTGTTTCAGATATCCTGTTGGGTCCCCTTTCCTGTTTGGATGGTAGTTGCAACGTGTACCTGCACAATAAATCATTCAGAAAATAAAGTTCTGACCGCCGTATCTTCACTTTGCGGTCCCACCTCGTAAAATACTCAGCATTCGCTACCTCGCATGGCTTAAAAAGCATGCAATTCTTCATAGCGAGGTAACGACAGCGGTAGATCTACTTGGATTCGACGGTTAGAAAGATTGAGAAAAAAGGGGATCTCGGGGAAACAGAAAATAAAAGGGACAGAAAATTCGTCTCACTTGAAAATTCAAAAGTTTCGCGCCCGACAGTTTATGAACAAATAGAACATAGGGTTTTCATGAGTTTTTTCTTATGGATGGATTATCCAGAAACCCTATGTTTCACTTAGAAATAAAAATTCTGACTTTTCTATAATTTAACAAAAACCTCTGTTGCACAAAAAGTCAGACCAACAGGGCGTAGCATGCCTCTTCTCTTGAAAGAAGCATTGTCCTCAATGCTAACCAAGTGTGGATTCTTTTGAACTCCTCCTCCTCCCATGTGGCCTCTTCAACTAGTAAGCTCTTCCATTGGATGAGATATTGGGTGAGGGCCCAATATCTCCCCTCACTAGTCGTACGTACATCACTTCCCTCACTCTCAGGCCGTACGACTATTTTGTCTATTTGCTCCAACCGTACGAACTACCTGAATATAGGTGTACTGTTGTCCTGCATTTTGTCATCACAAAATGTTGATAATAGTACGAAACTTTTTCAAGCTTAGTTTCACATTTCTCTGAGTTTAGTTCGTTAATTAGTTGGTTAGTATTGATCAACCAATCAGTACCAATTGATATAATGAATCCTTTTATTGAAGGCCTTTGTCAAGTCTTTTTCGTTTTTTTTTTGTCGAGCCTTTGCTTGATTTTTGATGCCTTCACAGTCTGTTTGCTTTTGAGTTTGTGTTTGTTTGTTTTTAGTTCTTTGGTTTTGCTCATGTCATGCTTTATGATTTCCCCTTCGATTTGGTCTAACCTAGAGGTCAATCGGAGTTGTCAATCAAGAGTTATGCCGGTTTTAATGCCTCAAAAGTGGACATTTTAGGTGCACCAGAACGAATTAAAAAAATGATGTTATATTTTCAATTTGACATTCACTTTTTCAAAAATATAACATTTTACTCACTTTTTGTTATGTTTTTATGTTACTTTTACTTTAAATTTATAACTTAAAGTGACTATAGTGCACTTTATGTTATAATTTTAAGTTGAGTTACTTTTTAATTTTTCACTTAAAGTGACTGTAGAACTATATAGTTACATTTTTAATTTTTAATTTTAAAATCAAATACTTATTTAAATGTCACTTTAAACTAATGTTTATGTGTTATATTGAATAATACGATACATAAATATTATTTTTGAGCCATATTGATGACATATTTTTAAGTTTAAGCGAAATGCATGACTTAAAGGCCTCAAAAGTGGACTTTTTATGTGCATTTGCATGTAAAAACTATTCATGTTATTACATATAAAACTCACTTTGAGGATGCTTTTCATGCCATTACATCAAAAGCTTATGAAAGTGGACCTTTTTGATGCAATGACCTGACAAGTAGAGTTTTTGTGCTTAAGCATAAAAAACGTGAGACACATTTTAAAACATATATATGGCCTCAAAAGGTTTGATTTTGCCCATGAACATGTTTTAAAACATGCAATGCACTCTAAAAGGTGTGATTTTGTATAAACACATTTTAAAACATGTAATAGAATTCAAAAGGTCTGATTTTACATGAAGACATGTTTTAAAATATGCAATGACCATGAAAATGTTTGATTTTGAGAAAGAAATGTGTTCTTGCTCCTCAAGAATCCGATTTTGACCATGACTCAAGATTTTCTTCATGGCTCTGAACGAAATCGTTTGCATTCAAGGGTTTTTGCTTGGTGATCATTGTCAGAAACTCCAAAATTCCTTCATTTTTGCTCATAACTTGAGTTTTACTCAATGGATTTGCATGAGATTTGTTCCATTTGAAATGTTTTTGGATGGCAATGAGTTTCTTTGCTTCTAAAATGGATTTATTTGCCTCGAAAACGTTTTTGAAACTTTCATGATGAATCACGTGTTTGCTTAAAATGACCGAAAAATTGGGGTTTAAATCCACTTTTATGCATTTTGATCCATGTATATGCATTTGGGGAAGTCATTTTTGCATTCACAAGTCAAAAATTACTTTAAAACATGCAGTTTTTGGTAAAGTTTTTGCAAAAATGTCCCAGATTTTTGAATAAAAAAGTCATGTTTTTGTTCAAAAAACTCAAAAAATTGCATTTCCAGCCCATACCTTTGATCAAGAGGGATTGTTTTTTAGTTTTAAATGCATGATATTGTCTTTGAAGATCATTTATTTGACACTTTTATGTCAAATTCGACCATTGAATGTCCATTACAAACAAGTTCGGAAAAAGTCAAAAGGTTGTTTAAAAATTGGGATTTAAGGGAGAATTGGTCTTAAGTCTATAAAACTTGCTATTTTGGCTTTTTGTCCTTCATTTTTGGCACTTAATCTTCATATAAGTGGAATCTTTCTAACTTGCTCATCAATTCATGCTTATCTTGCTATTTCCATGCATATTATTGCTTGATGATTGCCATTTGTCCATATATGCCATGAAAAGTGCATTTTGCCTTTAAAAATGATGAAAACTCTGATTTTCACACTTTTGGAATTTCGCCAAACTCCAAATTTGAAATTACATGTTGAAGTGCATTGCATCTTGACATGTTTGAGTCTTTTGCCGAAGGCATGTGCTTGTTTTTGTGTCTTGCTTGTTTGCATTACGGTTTTTTCTCCATTTTGGAAGAAATTGCAAGTTCTTTCCCAAGAACTTGAGCACTTTTCACTTCACTCCTCTTTCCATTTCATGCTAAAGCATCATCACATTCCACTTCCATTTTCCATGCCACAACACTTTACATCTCATCCACAAATGCGATTACATGTTTTTCATCTCATTCACCATCCGCATATGCATGTAATCTCATTTTTCGCTTCCATTTTCGTCTCTCCATATACATTCACGCCTCCATGAGCAAGTACATACTTTTTCATTTTCCACATCTTTCCATGCTTTGCACCTCATCTTCCATTTTCACTTACATGTAAAAGCTCGTCCTCCATCAGCATTTGCATGTCATCTCACTTTCCATTCCTCATTACATGTTGTATTTACATGTAATCATTTTTCGTGCAATGACGTCTTGAAGACCCTAAGTCACATTTGAAAATTAGCAATCTCCATTTGTATGCATTCCCATGCGCCAAGCACTTTACTTTTAAAAAAAAAAAAAGAGTTGAAGGTGCTGATGGAAAGTTGTTCCGAGTGTACATCTAGATATCGTAAAGAAGGTTTTCAAAGTGTCAGAGACTCCAGTTTGTGCTAATCTACAAAAGAGAATTCACGACAACTTGAACGAGAAAACTTTAATCACATCAAGCTATCAAAAGACGTAACACCATGGTTATCAAGGTGAATGCAGCAGTACAAAGTAGAGGAACTCCCAATCCTATGATCATCCGGGATTGCATCGTTAAGTACAAGGTCCTTCGGGATTGTATCAAAACTCTTCCATCTTCTTCTTCTTTCATGTTTGTAATTGAAGAGGATGTATTACATGAAAAAGTGTAATTGTATGTAATGCGAATTGCATGTATGCAAAAGATGTAATGCGAATTGCATGTATGCAAAAGATGTAATGCGAGTTGCATGTAATCCTTTAGTTTCTGTAGTTAGACTTGGTCAAAGTTGGTTGAGTTGCTCCCACTTTTTCCTCCCCCCTTTTGTCAACTTCTTTGACTATGTAAAGGAGTGCCCCCTCATTGTAAAATCATCATTATCTTTACGCAAGAAAACTTTGGAGAAATTGCACTAGAATAACTTTGTTTGTGTAAGCACTATTTTGAGAGAAAGTGAATACAAAGGAGCATTTGAGACTTAACTTTGATTAAGTGAGAGTGTTATTTGTGTGAATTGTAAGCTTTGTCTATGATTCATCCAAGTTCTCTTTGATTCATATCATCTTGTGTTATTGGTAATTGTTCTAGTGAATTGAATTGAAAAGAGTTAAGAAATAATTGAAGCCCGAGCTTTGACCAGGAACAATTGTGAAAATCCATAGCTAGAAGTTTTGTTTGTAGCTTGTATTTTCGTCTTGATTCGCAAAATAGTTAGATTGTTCTTACTTTTAGGAGTCTTTGTGCCCTAATTGTAAAACTTTTATGATATAAAAGTATGACCGGACTTAGAGCCAAACTGGTACATTCTTAGCTAGCCTTTGAGTTAGTTAAGATTTATCGGTATCACTGTTTCCAGCTCTTGATAGAAGTGTAGTTAGAGATTTACCTTGCCCATTATTCGTTCTACAAGTAAGTGGATCCTTTTTTGAAAGTTAAGAAGAAAGGATATTAGTAACACCTTGTTTACGAGATCTCTCGACTTATTGCTTACCTTGAGTTCATCCAAGGAACGGTGATATGGGGGAGCCTTCCCTTTAAGGTAGGAGAGACTTTGTCTCACACGTTGTGGCTGGTCATCCTATTTTGCGACTGAATTTTTACCCAAAACTATTGGTTGCAAAATGTCCACCCAACATGCACGACCCATTTTGTACTTTGAGTTTGGGCGTTTAGCAAGTAACGTTGGGAACAAAACATTACAGTGGTATCAGAGCCAGCCTATGGACAGTGAATGAAAGTTTATAACCGGAAAAGGAGATCCCATTCAGTTGATACAATGACAAATCAGGAACCCACTCCTGCTGAACTCATGCCAATACTAAGGGATCTTTCAAGGAATCAGGCTTAGATCAATGATACTCAGCAACTTATGGGAGAAACTATCATGAAACTGGTAGACAATAAGATATTTGGTGAACAAAATGGTCACAACGCGGACTTGGTGTCGGGTAAGCAAAACCCTCATCCAGTACGCTTATGACCTGCCATGCCGACTTTTCCTCCTTGGACGGATGTATCACATGAAGGAAAGTAGCCGAACTTTGAGGAAGTTCAAGAACAATTGAAAGAAGATTGGAAGAATGCAAACTTGGAAGAGGATATATCCTATAAGGATAATTGAGAATGCAATATTTTGGAGGTGGAAATCGAGAATATTTTAATGACGATCTCAGGAGAAAGTTGAGTAAAGTAAATTTGTCACCATTTGACAGAGCTAGAGTCATATCTATTCCCATAGGACGGTCACCTCGAGGAGGACTCCAAAATGGTTAATCTGAATCGTATTGGGAGGATTGCCGCATTGGTACGACATGGAGGAACCATCGCCTTAGCGAAGAGTGTGAGATGTACGGTATTTTGTGGATGGGGAACCCTTCAAGGATAGAGGGTCATTGTGATGCTGGATGGCGGAGCTACTCTAAACTTCATAAACTCGTCTTTGGTGAAAAGAAGAGGTCTACCTATTGAGATTCATGCAAGATTCCTGGTCAAGGTTGTAAAGAGCCCAATTGGCTTCCAAATCGAATATTGATGCAGCACTTATTGTTTTTGCAAATTTTAAAAGTTTTTTCTAATTTATTTTGTATTTTTCCCTTGTAGAAATAATTCAACAACTTCAAGAAGTTTGAAATGAGAATATAGGAAATTAGACTGTAACTGGATAAATATATTATGCACTTTATTTGGACTTTCATAAATCAGAAATACAAATGATTTAAATGGCACTTGGATTGCAATTGAATTTGACTAGCCGTCCCACAATCTTGCCCTCTTATCAGTCAATGTTGGCTCTTTATTGCCAATCTTAAGTCGCTGAATATTGGATGCCTTCGAATAATAAATCACACTCCTTCCAGTCATCAATTAGAAGCCCAAAAATGGGAAATGCAAGGTGGCCACAAGTGACGATGCTCAATGCCAATACGTGGCTCTTTGAATATGTTGCCATGCGTGTCAATTCAGCTTCTAGGACGCATAAGAATGGATGCCGGTTGTAGTGACAATCGCATGCAGTCCCAAGATGTAAGCTGCTCACAATATGGCACAATTCGAAGCCTGTTAAAATGCTGCCGGCAATATGCAATCTTCAGAATCAATATTGTCTTCCACAATCAGCATTCACAAATGCTAGTCAATTCTGATCACCACAGTTGGAGACGTCCTCATCCGATCTCTCCTTATCCACAGGGATACAATAGGGAGAAAAGAACAAATCTATTTGCAAATGCAATTCATAAACCACTTTCCAAATTTGCTCTTTTAGCAAGACAATAATTGCCAGCCACAAGAAACACAGTTAGGGAGATATAGTAAATATTCGAAATATCACAAATCACTATACCTCAATAGTGAATTGCGCTGTCAATTTCAAACCCTTATACCACAGCAAGGGCGAAGAAATCAAAACTCAAGGAAAATTCACAAAGGCAACAAAAGAAATTTAATTTTCAAGCATGCTTTCCCCAATGAAATGAGCTCTTATTTATAATCTTTCATTGGCCAAAGTTTCCTAAAAAACTCCACTTTAGAAATTGTGGAAGTTTCCCAAAAGAACTCAACACTGGAAACTTTCCAACACACTTTTAGAAATACCACTTAATGTCATTATTATAATAATATAAATATCATTATAATAATGCAACATAATAATTATTGAATAAATAAGAGCTCATGTAATTATTAACCTTATTAACTGCACGTGTCGACCAACTGCCATTGATTGTACTACCAAAAATAGACTTACTGAAAATAGCAAGTCCACAACTGAGATCCCCAAAGCACCTTGTTAGCTAACGAGGGTCGCTATGATGAGCTAACTTCATCAATTGCGTAGACTTGCAAAAAACGGGGAGATTACAAAAGTTGTTGGAGGAACACTTTTGCCGTGTACGTACCTTGTTCCCCAATTAAGTATCACCATGGCTAACCATACTGTAACAAAGGATTTCTTTATAGTGAACGCAGATGATATGGAGGTTATTCTGGGCATACAGTGGATGGAGACATGTGATGAATACATAGGGTTTCTAGCGGATGGACCTTAGTTTTGTTGTTGATGGGCAGAAGGTTGTTCTTCATGGGATGGCCAATGAGGGACTAAAGTAAGTTTCAACATAGCGGATGGAGGCCATTTTTTTGCATGGTGACATTGCTTGGGCTGCACATTGTTTCGTTCCGACGGAACCTATAAAAGGACAACAAACACCCCACCGGGTTGATGATATTCAAAATATCTGTAGTACCCATGATAAAGTTTTTTTATAGACCTTTCTCTTGGCATACCCCCTGATCGCGGGTTTGAACATACCATCGAGTTGGAAGCTGGCGCCAAACCAAATTATCACCACGCCATCGAGAAGACAATTCAGGAGCTTCTTGAGAAAGGATGGATCCATCCCAGCTCTAGCCCTTTTGCATCATTAGTGGTATTGGTAAAAAAAGGATGTGACGATGCAAATGTGTGTGGACTACAATGTGCTGAATCAGAAGACAATAAAAAACAGATACCCCATTCCTAAGATCGATGAAATGTTGGATTTGTTGCATGGTGCAGTTTATTTTTCTAAAATAAATCTCGATTCCGTATACCATCAGATCTGCATGGGAAAGATGTGGAGAAGACGAATTTCCGTTGTCACTACGAGCATTATGAGTTCCTGGTCATGTCGTTCGGATTAACGAATGCACCAACTACTTTTCAATCTTGCATGAACCGCATCTTCAACAAACAATTACATAAGTACTTGCTAGTATTCTTTGATGATATTCTTATTTACAACAAAACTTGGGAAGAAAGCTTGAGACACTTGAATGAAGTCTTGCGGATAATGAAGACTTAGTCCTTGTTTGCCAAGCAATCCAAGTGTGAATTCGGAATGACAGAAATATTATAACTAGGGCACATTGTCAGTAAATATGGAGGCATTTTGTCAGTAATTATGGAGTGCAGGTCTACCAAGAGAAGGTTCAAGCTATCTTGGACTGGTCCCCACCTAAATCGCTCTTTGAATTATGAAGGTTCTTGGTACTGTGCAGTTAATACTGAAGGTTTGTAAATGGTTTTTCTCAGCTCTACGCACCATTAACAGATTTGACTAAGAAAGGTTGCTTCAAGTGGAATGAAAGAGCGCAACACACTTTTGATAAGTTAAAAAGGGCTATGAGCACTTGTTCGGTTCTTGCCTTACCTGATTTTAGTTAACCATTCATTCTAGAGTGTGATGCATCCGAAGAGGGCATTGGCATGCTATTATTCCAAGATAGACACCCTATAGCTTCAAAAGCTTGCACAAGTGGAGCGTCTATATTCCATTTATGACAAAGAGATGTTGGCCATCGTGCATGCACTGATCAAGTTTCAACAGTATCTGGTAGGTGCCAAGTTTGTTGTTCATATTGATCATAATAATTTGAGATATTTTCTGGAGCAACAAGATTTGAATGAGAGGCAACACAAATGGGTAAGTAAGTTTCAGGCTTTTGATTTCACCATTGAATATGTGAAGGGAAAGAACAATGTGGTTGCAGATGCCTTGTCAAGAAAACCTGCCACGTTTTTGTTATCTTAGATTTCATGTGATTGGAAGGCACACTTATTGGTGGAAAATTCCAAAAACACATTTGCATGTAAGCTAATGGACGACGACACCTAGGATGACCGATACAAGGTGGTGGATGACATCATTTACTATAAGGATCAGGTATATTTGGTGCTTGAATCCAAATTGAACTAGAAAATCCTTAAGGAAATACATGCCTCACCCTTGGTCGGACACTCGGGTTTTATCAAAACCTATAGATAGCTCAGGGAGAGGTTTTCGTAGAAATGATTTAAAAGAGATGTATTGCAGTATGTATAGGAATGTGCAGTTTGTCAGCATAACAAATCCAAACACACTTTACTTGCTGCGTTACTGCAACCCTTGCCTATACCATAACAAAAGTGGGAAAATATCTCTATGGACTTCAATACCAGACTTCTTAAGGTAAATGGGAAGGATTGTATCCTTGTGGTGGTTGATAGATTGGCAAAGTATGCGCACTTCTTCGCCATCTCCTAAGATTTCCAAGCCGTGTAGGTAGATGACTTATTTTTTAGAGAAGTTTTTGTCTGCACGGGTTACCTTGAAACATTGTTAGTGACAGAGATGGTCGGTTTATTAGTATTTTCTAAACAAAATTGTTTCGGTTGGCAAGAACAAAATTGTCACCAAGTACTAGCTACCATCGTCAGATAGACGAACAAACTGAGATTATGAAGAAGTGGCTAGAAGGCTACCTTCGGAACTACATTTCGGCACAACAATGGGCATGGGTCAAATGGATGCATCTAGGAGAATACTTTTACAATAGGACTTATCACATGTCCATTGGTATTGGGGGACAGTCATGCACCAAGGGTGAGGGACTGGCTTCAGGAGGGGCAAGAGATCCTAAGATTCTTGAAGGAGAACTTACAAAGGGCACATAATCAACAAAAGATGTATGCTGACAAAGACTGGATCAAGAGAAGTTTCAAAGTGCGAGACTTGGTCTATGTTAGACTCTAGTCGTACAGGCAATCCTCATTGAAGGCAAAAGGGAAAGAAAAATTGAAGTCACGTTTTTATGATCCTTATCGTGTAGCTCTCTGCATTGGTGAAGTTGCCTACTAACTAGAATTTCCAGAAGGAAGCCACATCCATAATGTCTTTCATGTCTCCTACCTGAAGAAACCCGTAGGACAAAACATCACAGTAACCACAGATCTTTCGCCGCTCAATGAAGATGGGAAGGCTCGTATTGGAACTGACCGAGATCATTGATGTACGTGAGAACTTTGTGGAACCATACCTTGAAGGAATACTTGGTACGCTGGAAACACTTGTTGTTGGACTACGTGACTTAGGAAGGTGAACATATTCTATAGCATCTGACATTGCATTTTCTTGAGGACAAGAAAATTTTGGGAGGGGAGGGCTGTAATGTTCCCGTCAGAAAATAAATAATTAATCAAACCTTTGTGTATGGGCCGATTGGTTTAGTATATCGCGAACACTTTTTTATTTTATTGTTTCCATAGGTGTGACCGTTGGCTATCTTTGTAAACCCTTGGAAAGATCCTCTGAAAGGTATTTAAACACATGTAGGTAGTAGTTGGGATGCAATTTAGATTATATTTTCTTATATTGCGAATTCCAGTTGGGGTTCTTTGTTGTTCGCTATTTCAGAAGTGAAAGATCTTCCGTACTTGGCTAGTCCAGTTTCGATGTGATTCAACCCTCACCCTATTCCGTTTCTGTATTACTTGCTTGGATCTGGCAATTTCGTGCACCATCTTTGTTGCAAATACATATATCTAAATATATCTTTGATGGATTTCAATGTGTACTAGCATTATTTGGTGTTTTTGGTGAATATGTTCAACTTGTTCTGCCAGCTCAGAGTATGGCTCAATCTGTGGCGAAGCAACTTGCAAACATCCTCGTCCCTCACCTCAACGACACTCACTTCCGTAACTCATCTGTACATCTCCAAACTCCATCGTACGAAATATACTCATACTGTACGATCACCTCAAACATCCTAGATCGTACGACCCCTACCTGCAAAAAGACTGTATAACCAAACACATTGTACGACCATTTGGTCTCCCTACCGTACAACGTCCAACTAGTCGTACGAACATCACTTCGCTCACTCTCAGGCTGTATGACCATCTTGTTTATCTGCTTCAACTGTACGAACTACTTGAATACAAGCGTAAGACCGGTTTTGTGCTCCGAGTTTGGGTGTTTAATGAGTAACATTGGGAACAAAACATTACACAAAGCTTATGGCTTAGTTGGAGGGTACTAAGAAATAAAAGTGCCTATTAGAGATTTAGTTGACTTAGGCAAAGGAGTCCAAGGCAAATGAGACTGAGCTAGTAGATATTATTGTGATGTTAAAGGAAGCATTGGAGGTACATATGCATGGAAAACAAGATTTGAAGGTGCAAACCCAATAAGTTTATGAGTTGCAGACAAAAGTGAACACTCTAGCATTGCAATGTTTAGGGACGCTTCCTCAACCCCCTTTATCTTAGTCTTTCTACTTGATATGTATATAGTAAAATGCATTGTCTTTATTTTGTTTTCTGTCATCAGTAGACGACTTTCTTTTTTGGGGGGGATGATGTTGTCCGTAAAGCTGTATTATCTCTCTGGAATCATTAAATATGTGTTAGGAAGTTGTTAGTTATTTAGGGGAGTTATGACACGAGGGTTGAGTCGCAACCCCTTAGGTAGTATATGTATGTTTCATCATTCATGAGAAAGGTATCTGATGTTATTTCATCTTGTCTTGTATTGTCATGTGATGTACTTGAGAGAAGCATTAATGGAATATACAATTGTGGTTTCCTGAAACATTGCATGTGTTTTTACTTCTGTGTTGAACTTCTATTTCCGTAGCATGTACTGATCCCGGTTTATTGAAACTAGCAAACAATAGACACATTTATGTATGTCTTGATGGGACAATCACTTCTACTTTTAAGTAAAAAATGTAGGAGCTTTTGATTGCAAGAACACCATAACTGTCACCAAGAATTTATTCCTGTTTTCACTCACTTGTTCCTACAGATCAGCTAGCATCTGTTTTTCCCACATATTGATTATATCGTGTACAGTAGTTTGGTGGTTTAATCCCTGCGGTTTCATTCATTAGTCTACTATATTGAAGAGCGGAAATTGTTTCTTAGTTCATTGACAAATATAATAAACATGTTCATGCTATTAACTTCTTGGATTAGACATAAGCCTTGTCCATAAATTACATTGGTTTTTCTAGCCATACGGGACTGGCACAAAAAAATTCCTTGTGTTGATACCACAACTTTTGTGGACTCTAAAATCATCTTTCAAAAATTCAAATAATGAAAATGTTTCATCTTTTTACCAAAATTATGTAGGGAAAATAAAGATGTTATAATATTATCACCTAAGTATATCTAATAGAAATTTTATAATCCTTCTTCTGGTAAAAGTATTTATATCCTCACAAAATGTGGTTATCTAGAATGCATATCATATCCAAAAATGTGGTTATTTACACACTATATTAGTAGAGAACTCATTAAATGGAATATCGAATAAGAAATAACTAATCCCCTTTTATCTTGTCTGGTTTTGGATTAAAACTCATAAAGCTAAAAAAAGGCGAGGGAATGGGGAGATTTTGAGGGTAGCAGGAGAGGAGGTATACATGTTGAAATTATCAGGCTTTTATTGTGGGCAAGAATTTTAATATCTGATATATATACATGTATACATACAAATACATATATATATATATATTCTTAGTCAAATTCCAGTTAGTGATTTTCTTGTAATATTATAATCAATATCACAGGGAGAGAATATATATTGAATAATGAGATGTATGCAGACCATAAAATAGATAGTAGTCTGCTTTATCGATTCTGAGAAATTTTTAATATTGACAGAGATCAAATTGACGTTGAATGGAAGTAACCGCTGCAATATAGAAAAGAAGTAAATGCTGCAATGAAACCACCGAAGAATATTTTATTGTATGTGTTCACTTGGGAGTCATGTCCCTGATGGGAAGTGACTCCATTCTGGAGTCACGTATGTCATTGGGGAGTCACGCCCCTGATAGGAAGTGACTCCATTCTGGATTCACGTCCCATTGGGTACGTGACTCTTGATGGTTTTTGTTAATAGAAAACAAAATACAATGAAGACCAATGTAAACTTTACTTAATACATTCAGTCGGTCAGAACAATCAGTCTTTACTTGATTTGTTTATTATTATTGCATAACATTATGATTAGACATCATTTTAGTAATATATTAATGTCTTATGCACTAATAATAATAACAAAATAATATATTGAAACGTTATTATAATATTAATATATTACACAAATATATTTATAATTTCAATAATATTTTATCCTGATTGAACAAACACATTAACAATAGGGATGGAGAAAATATGGAACTAGAGGAGTAAGAGGGGAAGGGAGAGATTTAGAGGGTAGCTGGAGAGGAGTTATAGATGGGCAGATAGAATATTGAATTAGAGGATCCTATTTAATTGAAAACACACACTATTTCTGAAATTAGGGTAACCCTATAATTCAACCGATGGAAGGACTAGACAGAAGAACTAAAGAAATCTTATTTAGTAGCTATCATATTGTGAAATTTGTTAAAAGAGGGTTTGTTGAGTTTTGCCTAGAAATAAAGATAGACAACAATAATGAAGAACAAGATACGTACAAAAGACACAAGAAGTTATTTTGGAAAAACCTTTCCACTTTAAGAGAAAAACCGAGCAACACCAACACATTATGTCTTTTATTGATATAAAAATGTTTGAGTACAAGGCTTTCACTTAATTCTCTTACAATACACCAAATAATCACATAAGTAGATTGCATTTAGACTCTTCATCTTAGACACGAAGGTCTCTACAAATCCCAAATGTAAGATCCTTCATATATCCAAATATTCAACACTTCATATTTCCACATGCATGCCTCTTTGGATGACGTATGATACATGTTTTTTATATATATTATTTTAAATATCATCACAAATGTCTCTTTCAGCTGAAGATGATCATAATGGTCATAATAAACATATTTCTATTTCATAAAGTCTGAGATAAAGATCTCTATCACAGCTACAATCTTCAACACTCCCTCTTAGCAAGAGAGAGAACTAAAGGCAAATGCACATAGCTTGCAACCAAAAATGATAAATTCACATTGCATAACACATGTTATCTCAGCACAACATAATTCTTTGTATTTACTTTATACTTGCACATAAAATTAAAGTCATGGAGTCACACACGACTTTCACCATGCCTACTCATAGAGGGTGGTCGACCATACCTACTCGTAGATGGAATGAGGGGTTTCACCTTAGACTTGTCCTAGAGAAGAATGCATTTCCACTATGCCTACTCGTAGAGGGTGGTCTACCATACCTACTCACAGAGGGTGGAATGAGGGCTTCAGACTTCTCCCAGAGAAGAATGCACTTCCATTGTGTTTTCTTATAGAGGGTGGTTCACCATACCTACTCGTAGAGGGTGGTCTACCATACCTACTCACAAAGGGTGGAATGAGGGCTTCAGACTTTTCCTAGAGAAGAATGCACTTCCATTGTGTTTTCTTATAGACGGTGGTTCACCATACCTACTCGTAGAGGGTGGGACAAGGGCTTTCACTTCAGACTTCTCCCAGAGAGGAATACATTTCCATCATGTAAGAATGGCTGAGATTTTCTATCTATAGAGACTTCCTCTTACCAGTGACAACCTTGACACAACAATAAGATAGCTGACTATTGCGTAAGCTTGTAAAGGGTTGGACATTGCCCTCTGTCACATAACACCCCTTTGAAGTTGAATAGTCTCTCTCTCTAAATATGATCTTCCTCGTTTAATGAAGATGCACCAAATTAGTATCAAGACTACAAACAATGCCGCATAATCTCGCTCCATCTCACTGCATCTTGCAAACAAGAGAGATTCATAAGATCCACTTATCATAGAGATCAATGTGAGGATATACTCTATTTCCAGTTATATAAAAAAGTCATAGAATACTTATCTCTTTGAAGCTTGTTCTCAATACATGCAATATGAAAAAGAATTTGAATAAGTGCAGATCAACATTCATATGATATAATCATAGAAGTTGTTGACTAAATATGTTAATAAAGATGTTACTATAAAAGAAAACAACAACTGGTCATCTTCCAAAATAATGTGCTAATCTACTTACAAGCTTTTGCCCAAAGTCAAGTCAACATACATCTTACAAGATTCTAAGAATCAAAACCAATAAACACAGGTAATATAATACTCAAAGCAAAACACGATCTCAGAGATTACCTTAACTTTAAGAAATTATATCTCAAAAATTCATCAGATTCTATATATATATATATATATATATATGAATAAGATAAAATTATCACAGATCCTCAAAAATTTATCAACACTAAGTATTAAGATGCAAAAATACATAGATAATTTATATCAGCCAATTCTCCAGGTCTATAGCCTTAAGTCATTTTAATATCCTAGTTAGAAGTCGTAGGTTCTTGCATAATATCAAGTCAAAACATATGATAAGTATATATAAATAAATCAAAAAACCAATAAAGAATACTCAATAGATACCCCTTAATGAAAAACTATAAAAAAGAGAAAACACAAGAATATTTTTTTCCTGATGCTGATGTTTAGCCATCGATACAACAAAGTTACAAATTGTAGTCGACCAATTGTTGAATACTGCTATACCTCATTCACTGCGTGTTTTAGAATGGTCTCTCATTTGCTAGAAATCGATGTTCTTCACGCTACGCAAAATGAATTATACTAGAGAAAACCACTAGAAAATACACCAAATCATACAACACATAAATATAATCTTAAAAAAAATTGTGTGGTCTAGAAAAACATTGCCTTATAATAAATGACCTGGTAGATTAAATTTCTCCACTCCATGTGAACCGTATAGGGTAAATAGATACTTATTGCATTAAGGTATTAGAATGTAACACAAAATAGGATACTTTATTTATATAAGCAGTATGCAATTCCAATTACAATGATTACCATCATAATGATGATCCAATAGTCAATTTAGATGATGTACATATACTTTCCCGAAGGGGTGACTCAACCGTCATGCGCCCTTTTAGATACAATAGCCATCGGCTACAATATGGATTTTATCGACAACATCATCCCCACCAAAAACTTTTGTCGTCTCTTTCGACAAAATCAAATACTCAAAACATAACTCAAACACTAATTACATCGAGATTTAGACAACTAGGAAGAGGGATGCGTCCCTGGTGTGGTAGATGTCTGTGCTCTAAGCTCGTTTGGCTCTGCTCGTAGCTCACGCACTTGCCTAGTCCATACCTTCAAATCTGCTTTAGCCTCCATCTAAATGTCCAAGGCTGTTTTCATCATTTCAGCAATCTCTCCAGGTTCTGTCTCCTCCACTGCCACCTACTGTAGTTGACTTTGCTGAGCCAAAAATGTTGTCCTCTCGGATTTCCAGGCTGCTGTCTCTGACTCTCAGGCTGCCTTCTTTGTAGCTAGTTTTGCCTTCATCACTGGTATCTTGGTAGTTGACTCCTCTCGAAACCTCTCTGTCACTACCTAGTCTGCCTGGCTCCTCCGAAGGGCATAATAAGTATCCCGGTATATCCAAACTATCTTCTAAGTTAGAGCCTCTATGCGGCTCTCCCCAACCGGCTCTTTCTTATTGGCCCAATCTTGGCGCATCTTTGAAGTCTCGACCTTAGACCACCTGCGCTCCTCATAGAAGACTAAAAAGGTAGTTGGGAACCCTACTCTCATTAGGGATATGACGTGCTCCAACTCCTTTACCACTAAATCCTAGGCCTATGTTTGTGCAGAGGCCACCGCTCGGCGAGCTCGAGTCACCATATCAACAATAAATGCCTCCACAACCTCTCCCATCGATGAATTTTTGGCCCCTATGTAGGCTGCTCAGTATCCATGGCCGCCTTCACTACTTCTACCATCCACTCAACAGTGCTCTCCGTGGAGAAGTGTGGTATCCCATCTATCTGCGTCGGGTGACTCTCCTCTACCTGTGTTTGCATGCCTACAAGATCTCCTTCTGGGCTACTTATTGCGCAAGTGTGAGAATGCCTGTTGCTCATGGTGCTGGTGTGTGGTTAAACCTCGTACTCAAGTACGTGCTCAACTTTTGAGATTTATTTTCTCTGTTCAGCTCCTCTTCTGGCATTGCTAACAATGTTGCATCCATTGTAACCATCGCGTCTGAACCCACTACATCGATGTGAACAGTAGGTGTCGTCAAACCCTCACCCGTTTCTATCTCCATCACTCCCTTCCGAGTGTCTATCTCATCATTGGGTATAATTATCTCAGCTCCTACCTTTGGTGCGGCTATCAAAGTTTCTTAGACAACCACTTCAGGTAACTCCATCGCTACCTCCAGTACAACTGTATTTGGTACTGCTGTATTGATTGAAGGCTCGACATCCCCTGAAGGTGCTAATGCTGTTGGTCTAGCTGCTATAGTGACCAATGGTCTGGTTGCTGCAATGACTGAAGTCATCACTATAGGTTTCCTAAACTGCTCGAAGCCAAGAATGTGCACGCCTGTGGGGACTAAGTGCGCGTGAGAGGTAGCTGTGACGAACCTCGAAAAATAAATAGAAGAAACTAGCACTTAGCTGCAAGAAAATGCACACACAAAAGTGATTATGACTTGAGCTTCTACAACCAATGACATCAATGAATAATATACACAATAGAAAATGAAATAGAGCACAATAAACTCATCTTCAAGATTTGGTGATAGAATATCAGAACAAGTAGATGAAATGACGGAGGCAAAGTTTCACTATTTTGATTAGGAAATCTTAATCCGTTTGATTTCAAGCTCTTATTAGTTTCCTCGAGAACATCTTCAGAACTTACACATAAGAATATTCAAATAACATCTTGGCATAGGTCTTGAGAAATTCTTCTTGATAGCCCGTGTCACATCCTAGTCGTAAAACTTAGAGGCATTGACCATACCATAGTTTCAGAGATTATAATCCCAATTGAGCTCTTGCAGTTGCATGTTTGTGGCCTCTTCCATAAGATTGTCTACAGTGGTTACAACTCGCAAGAGCTCTTTTGTTGCAAAAGCCTGCACTTAGTTATTTTCTAACATCATGCACGATGCTACCATTGAATATGCCAAATTTTTATCACCACCATCCTTGCTATTCAAATCGACTACAGATGATTGAATGCACAAATGAAATCTATGCTGACTCTAATCATAAAATCCCTAGATAATGAGTCTCACACCAAAAATACCATAAAAACAAATCCTCGGAATATCTTCCTTCGCATATACATCCACTTGGAAGTCTTTAATCAATGTACATGTCTTATGCAAGTTTGTATGCTCCTTAGAATATAAGCTTACATGTGCAATTACACCACTCAATTCCTGAAATTTCACCTAACATGAGAAATGGTCTCAACATTTGGTAACTTCAATATGGTAACTACACATCTCATGAGCATGAGACGGTATAGATTCTCCTGATTTCAATCTGTAGCAATAACAACTGGAATATATTGTGGTTGATGCTAGTTGACTTGCGACTGTGGTAGCTATCAAATGGGACAAAATTTCCTTAGCGTATTCTCAAGAATATCCATTGTGGGCTCAAAACAACCAACGATTTCTCCCCTTGGTAACATGAAATAACGAATTACACTTTAAAAAAATTACATTGGTTCCTTGGAGTTACTCGATCCATCTTTGTTGCACTAGATATACTAAAAAATAAGGCAATGAATGACACTTGACTTACAGAACCCTCAAAATAATTAAAACCACAGAACCACAACTTATATGACTGCTAGAAAATGATGAATGCTATTTTAAAAACTAAACTACAATACTCGTATGCCAAGATATGGCTTTTTTCTTCACTGCAAACTGTATGCAAATCACATCCACTGTCTTTGCAAACAGCCTCTGAAGCAAAAATGACGATTCCCCTTCACCATTCGGTACCATTACCCTAAACATAACTTCCAGTGAAAAAACTATCGCTGACAATTGGTCAAAGTATGCTTAAAACAAAAAGCACAGGTAAGGTCCATTTATGGTTCTAAGATAAACATTCTCAAGCACACTTAATTGGTAGAGTAACCAAGTCAAAGTGCAATTGTTTTCACTTGTGAATTGCAATTCACCAGACACAACAAACATAAATCCTTCATAAGAAATACAAAATTGTAATTCCCTATGTTTAATGGGTTCCTGCAATCGGCTTGGTTAGTTCATCATCGCTACCCTTGTGAGCTGATAGTGGGATTTGAGGGTCTTAGTTGCACACTTATTAGGCTTTTGAATGGCCTATGGTGAGCTTTGGCTTCATTTTGAGGGACTTACCATTTTTAGTAAGTCAACAATTGGTTCCGATGAACTTAGTTGAGTTAGAGGAGTTGAGTGATGTCATCAATTTTTATTTCTAGCTTCTAGTTTAAGCTCCTTGAATCTTCGAGGGAGTGTCTATTTTTAGTAAGTCACCTCGTAAGGTTCATTCATCGTTTTTCTTCGTCAAAACCACTTCGGTGTTGTCAGATTTCAATTCAGATGCTTCTTCAATCATTTTTGGAGGACAGGTGAATTATTATTTTTATTCAACTAAATCTATTGAGGTTGGTGTTTTGGCTGGTATTCTATGTTGCCCACCTTAGTGTCATAGATCGTTGGAAATGGGTTAAAAAGTTTTAAATCTTGGGCACAAGAAACAATGACCTACATGTCAAAATATGGTTGAAAATGTCATTTTTGGGAGCCAAAACAAAATTAATAAATTATATTATGTGCCTAAGTATAAGGCAGAAATGTTTTTCAGTGAAGTGTGTGTAGTTGAAGCTAAGTTGCACAACAAAGATTATAAATATGGTTCCCATTATGAGAATTGATCATCCTATTGTCATTTTCATTTGTTATTTCTTCATGAGGGTTTTGACTGAGGTTGGTGAAATAAATCCATTGCTGAAGTATAATTGATTTGGGTTGAGTTTTGCGGTGTCTTTTGTAATATCCCCACTTTTGGAATGGAATCTAATAATAAATGATAAAAATGTCTTGAAAAAAAGAAACAAAATAAACATTATATAGTACGTTACTAGACGGATATAATATTTTATATATTAATCAATATTATTGTAATTAAGAAATAAATATTTATTATTAAATAAATGATATTGTTAGAATATTTTTCTAATATAATTACATAAATAAATAAATCAAAGATATCAAATATTTGGAATACAAAAAATATTATAATAAATAAATAAATAAATTAAAAAAAAAAAAAATATATATATATATATATATATATATATATATATATATATATATATATATATATATATATATATATATTATAACAGATACATTGAAATTTAGTACAAATATATAAGATTTTGTCATGTCCACTA
Source organism: Cupressus sempervirens (assembly GCA_028749045.1). Classification (NCBI taxonomy): domain Eukaryota; kingdom Viridiplantae; phylum Streptophyta; class Pinopsida; order Cupressales; family Cupressaceae; genus Cupressus; species Cupressus sempervirens. The sequence goes on along the minus strand of CM053792.1, from coordinate 171,442,498 downwards.
GTTTCCCCTTAAGAGAGTAAATTGAATAAATAAATTATAATATGATTTATTATTCAATTAACTATATTAATCTATATAAACTAATACTGTGTTATATAAATAAGACAATATGATATTATATAATTGTTGATATGAACCAAGTATTCAATAAATAAATGATAATAAATGATAGTGAATATAAGATATCAATTCCCCATTTTCATATATATGAATCAATATTATAGCCAAAATATATTAAGCAATACTATATAAAAATATATTAAGTATAATAATGCTCAATAAAACAAGAAATATATCTCGCAATTAATATTGAAGTGATATACTATCTTATACCAAATATTATCGAAGCAAGGAATATCTCTGTTGAGTAATGAATAAAACCACCATAGTAATGGTTTGCACAAGATATTTAACAACTAATGGTCTTGCCGATGACGATGATCAAAAAGGTGATGACCAACTTGTTACTAATAGGAAGACATAAATATGCCATTGACGTGGTCAACGTTTGTAAATACCAAACAATCATTATCTGTTGGAGCTGAAAGGTATGGATCTATCTTGAATATTGGTTATAGTACCATAAGGTGTCTCTTTAATCAGGCATCGTTTTGGTAAGATATATAGGGAGAAAAGAGAAGGGTCGACTCAACATATTTTGGGATTAGCAAAAAAAGACATTAAACAACTACAAGGAAGAATCGTCAAAACTACTAGAAATAGAGGTGTAGACAAGACAAAGGAAGGTGGAAGATTCCAGTCAGGGTCGGGATATTACACACAACATTCCATATTTTTTTTCTTACAGTCAGCTGTCTCCTGCGTCCCATGGCACTAAGGGTAACATTCGGACATTAATTCATTCACATAAGGAAACACGGTATAACAAGCAATCCTCCTTGGGGCACTACATACAAACAAGAAATATAATAAACAATAGAACATGTACTAATCAAGTGGAGAAATTGACTGAGAATGATATCCGGTCAGATCGCAATTTAAGCTCACGTCATCATAAGGGAACCTTTTTGTACATCTTTTACGCAATTTTACATCTACTCATCACAGACCTGCCCATTTTTGGTATAGTTAATTATGCAAGCATATAGAGAGAGTATAGACAGACTAAGGGGATATACACTCAGTAAATGCGAACAAGAGAATAGGACGGTAAAGCAAAGGAGGAGAGTATGATAATACAGGGTTGCACAATCAGATCGCGACTAAGACAGCCCCAATTGTGCTGACGGCTATCTCTTATTATAGATGTAAGTCACATTACTATTCTATTTCCCATATTGGATAATTTACACCCATAATGATGGTTATTAGATCCACACCTTTTCAAATTCAATATTTCACCCTTATTAAGAATATTTCCATCAGCAATATTAATTGGATTATGATAATTTTCACCAGCCACCTTATCATTAAAAGAGGTCTAAGTTGTTAATTTCAGATTAAAGATACCTATATCAATATAAGAATTATCCTGGTCAAGGCATTGGTATGACTGTTGTTGTATTAGGGATCGTAGAAAATTAAGCACCATTCTTACATAGCTTTAAGATAGTGAATTTGGCATTGGTATGTCTTTCTTCAAAAGAATGTTGTCACTATATAATTCACTCAAGATCAAAGAATTCTCGAGCAATTTAATCTAAAGAAATGAACTAAAAAATCTTAGGATTTGATAAGGGACACGACAGTGGTATGAGAGCATGATCCTACCATCCCGTAGGGCGAGTATTAAATAATGATCGGCACATAAGAACGAAAAATTGTCAGCAAAGGTGAAGTATCTGAAAAATTGTAACATGTTTTTGAGAAAAGATCATGGATACTTTATAACAGCCTTATGATCACATTATACAAGATATTACAGTAGAATAATGCATAACCTTGCGATAGATGGAAATCAATAAATTATCTATTCAGGTTTCGAAATATGAAGAAGGCAAATCAAGCAATCATAACCGCACAGTTGACAATTTATAATTCCTTGCTCAGAACATACTTGATAGCAGAGAAGACTGACACTAGTGTGGTAGAATTCTCAATGTTGATATCAACATAGGGAAAGATATAAGGAGGATAATGAGCAATTAGGAGTGAATGGAAACATACACGGATAGAAGTTAATAAATAAAGACAAGCAATTAAAACATTTACTTAGAAATCGAAATAGTCAACCACTTCTGCATAAAAGAACCAAATTATGTAATTATTAAAGTAAGACATCTCCAACATTATCATTTCTGACGGATAATGTATTGATCATCAGGGCAGTCCTAACACGGTAAGAATTGACAAGGAAGAAGATTGCACATCTCTAAAATTAGAGAAGAGAAATCCACGTTAGACATAAATAGACAAACCCAACAGTTTATACCTGACTCAACAAACATTGAACAACGATTACTATTACTAAGTTGGCACAAATAATAAAGGTCAATCAACTCTCGGTGATTTACACTTCAGTTAAAAGGTAAAAATTGTCAAACCACATCATGCCTAGAGGAAGTATGTATATATAAAACAACAGAGGATACTAAGAAAGGGGAAACGTCAACATTCCAAGTTGCAAGCTCATCATTCTCAATCACCAAACATTGTGAAGGAACACAGACTATTACGACAGATGTGTAGAAACATCATCAAGTAATATAGAGCTGGATAAGATTGATCAAGAATCAAGGAGATTTACCATTCAAGCTTTGAGATGGTTAGCAGTGAATTCCTTCAGCATATCTGACTTTCCAGGAAGTAGACGTTTGATCAATATAGCCATTCAAAGAAAAGAGGATAAAGGAGTTTGCACTAGGAACCTAAGGATTTAACTCTTAGTTTAGGCAGAGAACTGTCCCTTTCTGAAGGACACAATAAGGACTGTCTAAATTTGACTATTAAGTCAAAGAATACCTGTTTCTCTGAGGAAAATAGTATATTCTGGAATGCTTAAACATATGCATATGAAAGGATGAATGTAATTGTACGGTTATTTATAAGGCTTAGAAAGAAAAATATCTCTCATAAGAAGGATGGATACATCAATGTGATTATCCATAAGGTCTTTACCAAAATGATGTACGGTGAGGAGATGACATTTTATGGAGAGTTGTTCTAATATTAGAGCCCTAGGAAGCACTCCCTCAGGAACTCAGTACCTGATCACTACCTTTCCTTAGGAAAGGTGTTTAATGGGAATTAGGATTTTACATCTCATTCTTGCATATATTTTAATAATATCTTATCTATCTTTGGAGTACTCACATATGTTGTAGGTTAATTAGCTAGGAGATCATAAATTTAGCCAGAAGACCAAGGGACATTATAGTGATAGAAGGACTTCAGAAGACATTCTAAATTGAATGTTCTTAAGGAAGTGAAGTAGGGAATCAAGTATTCTCTGAAGGAAATAGTATATACTGTTAAGGGAAAAAAAATGGATATGTAAGGATGGATACACCTTGAGCAGGTATCCATAAGGCCTAGGATGAGAAAGAACTCTTTCCTAGGAAGGATGGATATATTAAGATTGATTATCCATAGGGTCTTAAAGATTGACGGTGAAGAGGATCCAAAATTGGTTGACATTGGTAATTGGTGCACTAATGAAGAAAAGGAGAAATTCATAACATTTCTTCTTGAATACAAGGATGTATTGGCCTATTCATATGGAGATCTAAAGTCCTTTCGGCCCAAGGAAGTCCAACATGACATTCCTCTAAAGTTTGGCACAGTTCTTTTTTGCCAAAAGCAGAAGGCGTACAATCCAATATTTATGGAACCATTTCTAACAAAATCCAAAAGATTCTGGAAGTAGGTATTATCTTTTCTATCCATCATTTATCATGGGTAGCTAAAATATTTCTTGTACGAAAGAAGAATGGAGAAGTTCACACGTGTTGATTTCTCCAATCTCAATCAATCATGGATTAAGTGTTACAAGTTGTCATTGGTTCAGAGATGCTATCTATACTGGACAGTTTCTCGGGCTACAATCAAATTGAAGTCTGCGAAGATGATCTATATAAGATGACATTTACAACCCCATGCGGCACATTTGCATACCGATGAATGCCTTTTAGTCTCGTTAATGTCGGGGCGACTTTTCAATGAGTAGTGTGTCTTGCTTTTAAAGGTCTCATCAATGAAAGCATCGTCATGTATCTGGATGACTTGACTATTTTCTCCAAACATGTCAAGATCATTTCTATCATTTCCGACAAGTCTTAGAGTGATGCAAACAACATGGTGTATCGTTGAATACCAAGAAGTTTATTTTTGGTCAAGTGTAAGAAAAGTTGTTGGGACACATCGTGTCCAAGGCAGGTATTAAAATTGATCTAGACAGGGGGCAGGCAATTCAAAGCATATCTTTTCCATCGAACAAGACAGTAGTTCACTCTTTCTTCGGGAAAGTGAACTTCTTAAGAAGATTTATGCCTGATTTTTCTGAAAAGACTCGTCATATCAATGATATGATGAAAGGAAAAGATGCCTTTTGGTGGAGTTTAGAAGGGAGGACAACATTTGCAGAGATGCTTGATTCAAATTTCTAAAATCCACATATGTTCTAATCTTCCCACTCTTTTTCTGGACTGGGACAATGTTAGCTATCCACGTCGAATGATGTATGGGGTAGATAATCTTGGCTTCCAACATCTTGTGCACCTCCCTAAAAATGGCATTAGAGACCATAGGATTGGAGTTATTTTGCTTTTGCTTGAAGGGAGCAGCGTCAGGCCTTAGGGGGATTTTGTGCTTGAACTCACCATTTCTAAATGTCTTTAGGTCCTCATATCCCTAGGCAAACACATCCTGATACTTTTTTAACAAATCTTATGCCTTTGCTCTTTCTTCCTTTGAGCGACTGGTGCCAATATTCATTCCTTCATACTCTCCGAAAGTTGCACCTTTACTTCCTCTTTCCCTTCGAATAAACGCATCATGCCTATTGAAAAGTTTCTCAAGGTACATAAGGTGTCTAGGAATCTTGTTACCTTTGAGTTGTTCGACTTCAAACTTCGACTCCATGGTGTCAGGGGAGAAATCCTTGCAAACGTTTTCACTCCCTTCAAAGTACTGATCATTGAAGAGGTCAGATCCTTCTAGGAAATATTGGATTTTCTTATCATCATTGAATACTTGCTAGGTTTCTATGTTATCAGGAACATTTGGTCTGAACAAGACTTCACCCTTGTATTCATTATTTGTGAAATGTGGATGAGGAAGTAACAGCAAGGAAGATGCTGCTAGCAAGTCCGCTCTTGCATTCTGCTCCCTTGGAACAATTTGAATTGAAAAAGTGTCCAGATTCTCAATATCATCCCAGGCTCTGTTTTTGTAGTTCCTGACCCTTGCATTCTTTACAGTGTACTGAGCTCAAACTTGTTTTACTATAAGCTCAATGTCTCCTTAAGCTCTTAGAATTTTGATTCCTCTTTGCTTTGCAACAAAGATACCGAACAACAAGGCTTCATATTCTGTTGTATTGTTGGTGTCCTTGAATTGGAACTTGTAGGAAAGCCGAGTTACATCTCCACTTGGGGAGATGAGCACCACACTAGCTCCAGACTCGACAGTCGCACAACTACCATCAAACTCAAGGGTCCAAATCCTCAGATCACTAGATGTATCTGGTTGTTATTCTGAAATATTAGACTCAAAGAACATCATGTAGTTTTCGAACTCCATCTCTTGGTATAAAATTTGCGCCTTAGGATCATTAGACTTTAAAACTGTGAATTTAGCCTTCTCTTTGGGTTCGAACTTGATCTGCTTATTCCCCACAAGAATAATGGCACGAGACGAATCCATCTTGATTTCAGCTCTCATGTCCCTGCAAAAGCTTCTACTCAAAAGCATCTTGTAGTTGGCAAGAGTACTTGCTACAAGGATAGTCAGCTTCATTCTCCTTGCAGGTTGAGCAGCCAATGCTACTTGTGCATCTTTTACTTGACCTATCAGAGGGACTTGCTTTACATCCATGGAATAGCAACGTCGAAAAGTTTTGGTAAGAGTCAAGCCAAGGGCACGAGCAACAGAAGAGGGCATGACGCTGTTAGAGGCACCAAAATCAATAATGCAGTTACTAAACTTATGGCCATTCACGTACAAGGACACAGAAGGGGTCCGACTTTTGACCAGGGAAGGTAGCTAAGATTGATGCTTCTTCCTCTTTGACGAGCGTAGGAAAAAAACACTCTTCATCAGCTAGCGAGCTACTATCCAATTGAGGTTGGTCATTGGTAATGGTAGAGTTAACATTAGGCTGAGTTTTGGCATTGGCATCACTTTGACAATAATCTACTAGCTGTTGTAATTTAGCAGGATGAGTTTTGAGATACTCAAGAGGAGACACCTAGATATGAGCATCCTTACAATATTGTATAATATCAAACGAGGAATGAGGCTTACCACTTGGTTCAAACTTTGATTGCTCTTCTCTCAAGGTTGAGGAAGTAGATGCTCCTGCTGCAGCTGGTGAAGGGCCAGTGGCTGTGTTCTGGGAAGGAACAGAGTTCACCGGATTCTTCTGTCTTTGACTTCTTGTAGCCACAATCATTTGAATCTTGTCTAAGGTGGCGAAGCAGTTGCCTCCAACTTCTGAATCCGATTCATACTCCAAAAAGAATGTTTCAGAGTCGCCATGCAGAGCAGAATCGTCTTCACTTTTAGGATACTCAATGGTTAGCTCATTAGAAGTAGTGTGCTGGTTATATCTATTCATTTCCAGGCAGGAATCGACATCATGATCAGCTCGTCGATGAAAAATGTACATGTTTATCTTCTTGGGTGTGCCTCGATAGCAAGCTTTTGTTGAGTAGACGACAATTGATATGGCCTACCTTTGTGTTGCCTTTGAGGAATATCATGAGGACTTCTTATTTGTTCATGAGGACTTCTTATTCGTGTTTTGCATTCTCTCGCTCTGTGACCAAAATAGTTGCATGAGTAACAAAATCCATAGAAGCTAGGTTTATATCCTTTATTTGGATAATCCTTTTTAAGTCCAATTCCTTTGAATTTTGTGGATGAATCTGCCACACTACTTCCTTGCTTGTCAAAGCCTTTGAATGTATGGTCTTGATTGCTTACTTCTCCTTCAAAACCTACTCCATTCTTGCTTGTGGATGGTCGTTGACTATCAGTTATGTTGAATAGAATTTCAAAGGTCTTTTCAAATTTGAGACTCTTATTTAATTTGATATTGCTTTCCTCTAGATCTTTTTTCAGCATTTCAATTTCTTGTCTCAATTTGGTACACTCCTCTTCATGATTCTCAACTTGTTTGGATTCTTCTAGTTGAGTCTTTAATTCTTTAATTTGCATTTTGTACTTAGTAACTTTTTCTTTCAATTTTGTATTTTGTTTGTATGCATAACATAACTCTTCCATGACATCAACATTTTCACCCTCTCTAGACGATTCATCATTTTCTTCTTCTCCACTACTTATCACGTCAACATCTTCATCCTTGCTGCATGACTTATCAACATTTTCTTCTTCTTGCTCGCTGGTCATGGCCAAAAAGTGTATCTCGTCTTCTATATCATCACTTTGTAATTCATCATTCACTCTTCTAATGAGCTATTTTTTTTCTTCGAGTATAGGCTCTTATTGTGCTTGTGAAACTTCTTTTTCTTATAATGGTTTTTAGCATGCTTCCCATCCTTTTTCTTTGTATACTTTTCTTCTTCATCATCACTAGAGTCACTGTTGTTTAGAGGGCATTTTGATGCATAATGTCTTGGTCTTCCGCAATTGAAACATTTGAATTTTCCTTTCCCCTTTTTCAATTTTCTTTTGAAGTGAGCATCTGATTCACTTCTTGAGCTTTCACTTGAAATTTTATTTTTGCTTTTACCCCTTTTAGATGCCTTGAATTCTATTTGCTTCTTTGATTCATTTCCTCCAACCCGCATTTCATAAGCAATAATGATTCCATGCAATTCATCTTTTGTCAACGTATCTAAGTCTTTTCTTTCTTTGATTATAGATATTTTAGAATTGAACTTCATAGGTAGTGATCTTAAAATCATTTCAACCACAAGACTTTCTTTAACTCCCTCACCAAGAGCTTGCATAGAATTGACAACATCATCTACACGATCAAGAAAAGTGGCTATATTCTCATCTTCCTTCATGTGGAGACTTTCAAATACTTTTTGATGAGTTTGTAGTTTGAATTTCTTTACATTTTCGGTTCCTTCATAAACATTTTTCAGCTTGTCCCAAATATTCTTGGCAGATTTATAGTGCATAACTTTTGAGAATATTGATTCATAAAGATTGCATAAAATTGCATATTTTGTTTTGGCATTGTTTTCACATTTTTTCTTTCCAACTGTATCCATTGGTGCGGTTTGTGGCTGTGTATAACCATCTACAACTGATTGCCAGACATTGAAACCAATAGCTGTTAGATAAGTTTCCATTTTTATACTCCAGTAGGCATAGTTCGTTCCATCAAGCATTGGCATTCTCTTTTGAAAGATCTCACCCATTGTGCTCCTTTTAGATCTACCTTCAAGTGGTTAGGCTTTATAGAAGGCATCGGCTTTGGTACCAATTGAAGAGCACACTATTATATTGACAGGTTTGGGGGGGAGGGTGAATCAGCATAATAACAATTTTGGCAATTTAAAACTTTGATCCAAACAATAACTTCAAATGCTGAAATAAACAATTATCCACATGAACACAATGACAATGATTTACATGGAAACCCAATGCAGGAGAAAACCATGACAATAAATGCTTTTATATAAACTTGTTCTTTTACAATAGATTTGTAGGCTCCAACCTACTAGAGGCTATGACCTCTATGTTTATGAGTACCGACTCATTGGAAGCTCCGACTCCCACACTTCACAGGCTCCGACCTACAGGAAGCTCCAACTCCCTTTGCTTGTCTTCGTGAGCACTGACTCACTGCACACAAACTTCTCTTCCACCTTGATAATGTTGCTTGCCCAACTGATGATGGATAATTTATAAATCTCTTCATTGAATCTACTATATTTCTTTTACCAATCTGGAAACACAATCTTCTAATGGTCCCCATAGCTCTATAATATTCTTTCACAATATTCTTTTAGTTTGATTACAAAATTTCTCCACTAATACATCTAGATAATTCTTCTTTCTATCCTCTTTATCAGAGCAGCAATCTTTCTTACTTAATGTCTCTTGTATTATTCACATACTTGTAGTATACATCTGAATATTTTCTACTATATCTTTTCTTTCACTGCTCTGCCATTTTCCTCCTATATATTCTATTTTGTTTCTTCTCCTTCACACATTTTTTTTTGCCAATTGTGGATTCACTATATGTACGTGTATTTTTATTTCAAGTAGTGGTTGTGTCTCTTGGCAAAAGAGATGTCTCTAAAGTTTACATCTCTTCATAACATTAATTTAATTGTATATTGTTCTTAACCTTCTTTGTATTTATCGCTTAAAATCCTCAATTTGTCGTTAACTAATATTATAATAGAATCTATAGACAAACGATTTTGCACTAATTATCTCTCCATACCGTCTTCCATACTGACTTGTACAAAGATGATCTCTGCTGACCTGTTTGCTTGATAAGGCCCGTCTCTTCAATATCCTTTTTGTGATGTGGAATATTGCTTGTTTACATTTGTTTGTTTATATACATATCGTGCTTTATTAAGTGTTAGACTTTTACGTATATTTTCTAGAATATCCATATCAATGGTATTGTTTATTGCCCTCTTTGAACACATGATCGCTGCTGTGTATGATGACAAACATTCCTGATGACATCTGCACATCATTTGGAGTGTTTACCGGATAGCTTCTTATATGACATGAAATTATCCCTAATTTCAGATGCGTACTTGCTTAGAGCAAAACCAAGAACAAATACATTATTTAATGAAGGCCCATTCAACTTATCACAAGTTATTGATTTTACTTTGTAGAGAAATCAAGACATGATCCATCCTTGAGAGTGTTGTTGTTGTTTGATGTGTAACTGAAATTACTTCAGTATAATATATAGATGACTTTTGACATCGTGGACAAGTCAACCCATTCTATCTGTATCACTGGTATGTGGTTCTTTGCTCACATCAATCACGTTGTTTCCCCCTTTTTGATGAAGGGCCACACCACCCTACCAACTCATAACCAAGAATGCAAGATCTGATATGAAATCACAACTCTTTATTCATAAAATAATTGTTACATGCAATGTGTCGGGCTGTAAGGCCTTCTCGATTATGGCCAACTACAATAGCAATTACAATAACAGTTTTGCAAGATCCCTCAAGATCCAATCCATACACTAGCTAGTCCAGATCCACACTGGTAAAAACCTCCAAGATCTAAACTTGTGCTCGCGCAAGCCCACCAAGTAATCCCCCTTGTTTCTAAACCACAACCACTAGCTCTTCTCCAACTTTACCCATGATCCAAGTGTAAACTGCCTCACATTTGGCACTCTGTCCACACACTCACAACTCCACCACAATCCTATTGTAAATTGCCTCACATTCGGCGCTCTGTCCACAGACTTAGGAAAACTAACCCTTTAGCTTCCTCGTTCTCCTCAAGCTTCTACTAAGAATAGATCACACTTTGAATCTTTCTCACCTTGAAGCCTTCACTCCTTTCAGCTTTCACACCTTGAAGCTTTACCTTCCCAAGCTTTCACACTTTGAAGCTTTTCCTTCCAAAGCTTGATTAGAAATGCTCATATGCCTTGCTTAAATAGGCACTTACCACCCAATGCATGATTTATCCACAACTTTCTAGAATTGCAGCTACACAATATCCACAACCTTCTAGAATTCCACCTACACACCTCGATAAATGGAATGACAACGATTTTTATTTTATTTTTCTATTTATGCCACCTATGCACCTCGAAAATAGAAATTTCTCTTTTCCTCTTTTTTTCTATTTTCTATTTTTTATTATTTTCTTTCTATTTTTGTCACTTTTTCTATCCTCTATAAATTTTTTTTTTTTAATATAAATAATTTTCCCATGCAAGATGCTCCTGCATCACTTTTACTTTATTGTACCTTCCATCTGTTTCTTTTACTGACTCTATTCCTTTTGTAGTGATCATCCAATGGCCCATATGTGTGTAAGTCTTTAAATATCTTCTCACATCTGTGATTACTTTTCTTCACGGTTTCTGCTCCATAGGATATATGTATTTTTCTACTATCAATACTGAATCTATATCTTAGTTGTTAACATTAATGACTCGTGCATTCTGCTGTATATAAGATTACTGCATTCTTTTTAACATACACATGGTCTATACTTTATACTTTCATGTTAACATAGATAGATAATCTATTTAGTACTAATAGCTTCCATGATTATCGATATCTTTGCTTCTTAATTATTTCTTTGACATTGATTACTACTTCCATCCATCTCACGCATACCTTTGACATCAATGACAATGCTTCCATTAGGGTGAACTATATCAACTCATAATGGACGTGCTTCTCTCAAATCTTCTTTCCTACAAAACTCCCTCCCAATATTCAACATTGGCTTCCTCTCTTTCGAGGGCAAAGCTTACTCTTCTATATTGGTCTAGGGACTTTCGGCTTTTCCAAGCAAGGGTATTCAATTGATTTGTGATATCTTCTTGCTCGTCTTGGAAGCCAAGATTAGGGTGCACTACGAGGATTTGTCCTTCGTGAGGCAACACCATTTCTCCTCAAGAGTTGTTATACACGACTCAATTATTTGAGTGCCACAGAGATAATCTCTGAGTTTCTTAGTAAGGCCGTAGAGAAACCTACTTAAGAGAACTTAGGATGCATGAGTATCTTCCCTAGCAGAGTTGCCAAAAATTGTTGGTTAACAGTTTGTCTTCCTTGATATATTGGTTTATAGTTTGACACTTTACTTGCCCAAAGACTTATTAAAAATAGAAACGTTAACAACATAATGGGTCAGTGCAGTAATCTATCAAAGACCCTTGAATTGAAAGGTACAACTCTCTTATGAGTGTAAGATATGCAATGAATTTATCTTACGAGTTTTGGGGGTATGTTCTTAATTAGAGAGCAGAAGAGGCAAAAACCAAGCTGCTCAACACTTTAAACAACCTAGGCAAAGAAGGGGAAGTATCTCACAATATGCAATCTACTGAAACTAACAATGTAGACAAATGGAAACATGCAGGACTAACTACGACAACATGAAGAAAGGAAGGATAGTGAAATAAGCGATACCCAAATTATAGAGTTAGCCAATGTTTTGACAATACCCAGATTGTCTATTCCTCAGGTAGTCCCATACCAATTTCCAACTTCCTTATGCAGAGAACTAAACTAAACACACAGACTAAGACGAACAGAAGACATGCTTATGCTAACAAGAGTAAAGCATACAATCTATTGAATGAAGGAGATAAAGCCAAGTTCATTCACATTCATTCAACTTTGAACGTTAACTCACACATTCCATAAACTCCACTTTAACTAAATGAACAACAAAACTTAAAATGAACTCAGAGTCTGACACAGATATCCCCGCTATAGGGGTTTGCTGAAAGTAAATTTTGCCGATCTTATTTACATCTTAAAAGGTTACATTTATAGGCCTTCTCAAAATGGACGACTACATTGGATGATTGCTCAACAGAGAATCTCTGAATAGAATAATCTAAAAATAGGACAAGCTCGAATCATTGTCCATTATAGAGATTTAGCAAAATGCCAAGAATGGCTACAAAAGAAGGAAGAGGAGAAGAATGACAGATGTCTGGTGAAACATCAGAATCATCATGCCTTCTTAGAGGTAATTGATTTATCCATATATGCTTTCATAGCTTCGGTTAGTTTATCTAGCTCTTCGACACCTGGAGTGAGGATATGGTTGACTCTGATCATCCAATAATCATGCATTTCTATAAGTTCATAAATTTTAGCCACCCTCGATTGGGACTTCTTCATTTCCCTCTTTATGACAGCATCAGCTGTTGACAGTTCTTGGATCTTGGCCACTTGGAAGTTAAGGAGGTCAATGGCTTTGTCAACAAATGCCAAGAACTTGGACCTCATTCTTTCAATGTCCACCAGCTTGCCATTAGTAGACACAAAGGACTCTGTATACAAGATCTTCAAGTATTGAAACAACTTGTCAATGATCTTTTGCACCATATTGTGCACATCCTTGAGTTCACTTGCAGATCTCGCAGAATTTTCTATGACAAACTCCAAGGATTGCTTCTAGTGGAATAGTGACTCTTGGCTGGTCTTTAGAATCCTATGAGCAATGGCCACATTGGTCTTCGTATCTATCACTTCCTGCAGAAGGGCCAATTGCTTTGTTAGCTTATTTGCTGCCTTTTGTATGGTTTGTTTGATGATCTGAGGCAGCCTCTTTGAGCTTGTGAGCATCTAGTACCAAGCTCCCTAGATTCTCAACCAGTGGGGGACTCTGGGCCTTTATCTAATCTACCCATGCTTGACCTACTTGCTCGAATTGTCTCTCTTGCTGCAGCTTGAGCTTCTTGTTTTCTTCCGCATTTGGGTCGAATTGATTCGAAGAAGTACTCCCAAGTGTGGACTTTATGTACTCTACCAACTCTTTGTTGGAGGGCTTTCAATATCTCCTTCTCTGCTCTTAGCTCCTCCAACTTGTCCTCAATCTTTTCATTGGTTGACTTCCACATGTTCACCATGGAGTTGTGAATTGGAATGCCAAGGTCCAATGTTTTGATTTGGAAATCATCTTTTGAGAGCTCATGAAATCTTTCTTCCTTCTGAGGCTTTGCAATTTCAACTAGCATATGGCCAGTTGCAGAATCTGTAGAGAAGGAAACTTTGTCTTCTTTGATGGCTGAGAGGAGGTGACTTGTGTGATCAAGTCTTTTGATGGGGCTGCATCCTCGTATCTCCTCTTCTTCCTATGAATAGTCTCTTTGAGCCGAGACTCTGTAGAGAGCATATTGATAGAAAATTGTAGTGCAGATGGATCAAATAGCTTCCTCGGAATCAATGGAGTTGACTTGCTCTGGGAAGCAATAGGGAAGGCAGCTACCTTGGTTACGCAAAGGGCTAATGTATCCCCTTGTTGAGATGCTTCTTGTTCCTGGCCATCCATGGGATTTGTATTGCCATCCAAATTGATGACTTGAACAGGGGAGGATGGCTTAGCCACTGATTTCTCTTGTTCCTTCCCCTTATCCCTATCATCTTCCTTCTCTCTCGTCTTCCCAATGTTTGGAAGAGGGCTTGCTCCACAGGTGGGAGTAAGTAGCAGATTCATTTCTGGAGGGTAGTCTCCTCCTTGGCCAATGGATTGTGATAGCCCAATAGATGTTGTTATAGTGGCCGTTGTGGTTGTAGTCATAGCTGATTCGGTGACTCCAGTTGATACTCCATCTATTGAACTGGCAGCTCTAGTCCTCTTCTTCCTTGCTTGGGTCCAGTCCACCCATTTGTCTATTCTTTTAATTATCCCTCGCATGATAACGTCTATTGTATCAATGACTTGCTCAGCAGGTGGAGTAGATAGAATTGGTGTATTCTTGATCTTCTCATAAGATGTAGGGTGCATGTAGGCTCCATCATCTACAAGATCAGAGACATCAACAAAATCATTATACAATTTTATTTCATCAGTAGTTAGCCTTGACCAAAATGTCTCCCAAGTTTGGTATTCATCGAGACACCTACACCAGAAATCTTCAATACCTGGGATATGCCTATAGGCATACCCCAACTTCAAATGATCTCTTAAAAAAATTACTGGATCATATTGAGGCCTAAGCAACTCATAGTCTATCAACTTGATCTTGCTTTGAAAATCTTCACTAGGTTCCTAGCATCTGATCTGGAGGCACATGAATACGGGCCTACCACAATAGGGAATGGAATCCCGAAAATCTTCTTAACATTTGAACACAAGGTGTTCACCTCTAGAATTTGTCGTCATAGCTCGACTAGAACTACCTTGTCCTCCAGATATCTGGGCAATCTTTTGGGAAATTCATCATAGGCTCCTATTCGCAAATAGTAGATGCTTGGGAACTAAATGAATGGGCAACCGAACTGGGCTATGGCTGAAATTCCCTCTAGTGAGAATCTCCTTTCAGGGCAACCTTGCAATTCCAGACACTATCTCATCATAAAGGCATCATTGACAACAACATACTCATCATAGCTCCTTTACAGTTGTAGATGCGTATAAATCATAGACTTTGGTACACTCATTGTAGTTTGGGATACCAGGCCATTATAGAATTTGATAATGGATAAATTCATAGATCCTTGGATATCCTGCATGCAAATAACTTGTTACAAGGAAAAAAGAAAAACAGATAGAGAAGGGTTTGTTTGATAAACAAGAAGATTGAATTTTTTTGTGCAAGACAGAATGAATGAAATTACAACCGATCAATCCTTATAAAAGGAGATCGAAACCCGAAAATGGTAACCTAAAGGTAAAAGGTATTTAATAATTACTAATTAATTATTAAATAGAGAAATCAAAAAATGCATAAAGCGAAATCTTAGCAAGGGAGAAAAGGTAATTTAATTTATGAAATTAAATTAACCTTTTTCTCTAACACCCCCCTTAAGATGAGCAACAATGCAATTACAAACAATGCAGAAAGAGCAAGGAAACTACAATGCAATGCTGAAAGTAAACTTGGGTGCTGGCAACAACGCCCAAGGCCTGACGAGGTACCCAATCACAACAAAATCTCTATGAAACGGAGAAATAGAGACAACCTAGTGGGAAAAACTCTACTACAAAAAGAGATAGAAAATGAAGCACAAAATGAAACATCTCAAGAGAATCTTTCTAGACCATAAGCACATTGAAATCCCCCATGATAGGAGCTTGAGAGTCCATAGCGCCCTCCCCCAGAATGGCAGAACTCTTGTGTCAATGAACATACCAACATGTCTCCAATTTGAAGGAAACAAAGGCGATGAACAAGGATGATAAAACCCATGTATGTAAGGTGCAACTAGAAGTCCTAGCTGATGCTCAAAGGAGAAAACATGAGAATCCTGAAATGAAATCTCCAATTGAGGTGGGATAATAGGTGTGTTGAATCTATCATCTGAGAGGAAATGTGTGTCCTCTAATATATCCTCAACAACTACAGTAGGTCGCCCGATGAATGGAGCTGCAATAGTCGGCAATGCTGAAGAGTAATATTGTGCAAGAGATGGAATATGAACAGGAGGTGGAGGTGTAGAAGTCACAACACTGGTCTCAGGAAGAACATATAAGTTCAAGTGACCTGACTTCACCTTAGTAGACTCTCGTGAAAAAGGGGAGTGAGTCTCTGATAGTCGAGATGGTGGACCAAAATGTGAGAAGGATTTTAGGCAGGAAGCATGATCAACATTCCTTGTAGCAATAATATTTCCTGTCTCACTATCTCTAATGTGCACTGAATCCTATGCAAACTCAACTGTCTTCCCTATCCCACTATGTGTAATCTGATAAATAGAGAGAAGGTTAGAGGACAAAGATGGAACAAAAAGTACATGATGAAATATATGATCATCAATGCCAATAGAACCTTTCCCACATATAGTCATAACAATGTTGTTCCCCATCAAAATGTTTGGAGTAGGAGAAGCCTCAAAAGAAGAGAACAAATCTTGAGAAGATGCCATATGGTGTGAAGAACCTGAATCAAGTAACCATCTAGAAGAGGGTGGAGTGGCAGTTGCACGTAGTGCATGACCCTTTCCTATATCATTCCCATTTGATTGAAATGATGATGATGAAGAAGATCCGTGAGAAGTAGAAGGAATATCAATGTTGCTCTTCTGAAGGAGAGCTATCAAACCTGAAACTTGTTTGGCATAGCCATCTAACTTCTTCTCATAGCAATGTGACTCATCATGATTAGGCTTATTACAATAAGCACACTTCGGTCTTTCTGGCTTAGGTTTATCGCCCTTAGGAGGAGGTGGCCATGATGAATTGTGAGTGCTAGAATCATTCTAAGACTCTGTGGAATGAGATTTCTATGTCTTCTCCTTCACCCTTGAAGATGGTCGAGCTACCAATGCATAAGTCTGTGAGCTTATGAGAGAATCCAACTGGGAGAGCTTGGCTTGCTCTTGAGTCAAACGATCACAAAAAACCTCAAAGGATGGCGTGGTAAATCTTTTGCCCAAAGCATCTTTCGTGGAATAAAAGGTAGAAGCAAAAATCTGAAAGTTTCCACAAAGTTTAGAAAGAATGAGATAAATGCACTCAGTGTCTGTCTTGGTCTTCCCGCAACCCTACAATAAAGATCTCTATTGATTGAACTTCATCAAGAAGTCCTCAATAGAATGAAAAGAATTTGGTACAAGAGAGGTAAGCTCTGCCACAATCTGAAGTGCCCTGAACTCATTCACTGTACCAAACAAGCCTTCAAGCTTGGTCCACATAGCTAAAGGGGTATTGCACCCATCAAGATGAAACTGTAGACTGTCAGGAATACCTGTAAAGAAATCAATCCTATTGCGTCATCCATCTTGTTACTGTGTTGCATGACCTCAAAAGGCCTCTGTAAAACTGGTTGCACTGCATCTAAACAAGACCACAACCCTTTTGTTCGGAGAAGCTGTGTCATCAAGGTCTTCCATGTGTGATAGTTACGAGGGGTCAGAAGTTCTAGAGAAGAAGAGGTCTCGGCCATTGTTTTAGAAGGTGTTGGATTTTTTTTGAAAAAGTTCTGGTTTACTGATGTAAATAAGAAAAACAATAATACAAAACACCCCCCACAATACAAAAAACGAAACCCCAGCGACTAGAAGGAAGGCGTAAACAAGAAGAGAGACAAAAAATTCAGACTAGAATCACATGTAATTTTGAGGAATACTGATGAAAAATATCAGAGAATCTGAATAGGGCTCGAGAAGAGCTTTCAGATGCTTTTTCTGAATTGAAAAATGGAGCTATAACGAACAAGCTATGCCCTTCAGAAGATGACAGACATCAATGAACTTCAAGCATAAAAAGAGGTATCAAACTGGAAAAAAAATCCAAAAAATACCTATACCATTGTCTCCGTCTCTGAATTAGCTTTCCGACGCTTCTTTCAGATCGAAGAAAGACCCCCGTATGCTCAAGATATCGCAAAAAAACCATCAGGGCCTCCAAAAGACAGAGAAAACCAAATGTTTGATGGTTGAATGACCGTCAAATTTTTGCAAATAAAATGATGGTGTCAGCAGTGTGGATTGCGGACCTCCATCAGTACTTTCTGTCAGCGATGTCAGCACCTTGCTGACATGATGAGATCACCGTCCTTTTTTATGCCTTATCACAAACTTTAAAAAAAAAAAAACAAAGGTTTTTATAAAGTTTAAAACATTATAAAAGATTTTTGTTTTAAAAAAACAAAAGGCAATGCTTTCAAACTCCTTTTCTTTTTTGGCAATTTTTCAAAAAAGAACTGCCTTGGGCTTTACGACCTTGTATGCCAAAAAAAGGCCTATAATTTCTCTGTCTCCAAAATCAAAGTGCCTTACATGGATTTAGGGGTTTTTGGACATTCTGAGCACAACGGTGAGGTTCGTTTTGTCTCAAATTGATCCAAAAATTAGAGACCCGGCTATTTTCACAGAAAAAGCTAAAAAATCTCAAACTTCTTTTGTCAAACCCTCGTTTTTCTTTTTCGTCAAATAAGAACAAGCAGCAGCAGGCAAGGCTCTGATACCATGTAGAATTTGATGATGAACAAATTCATAGATCCTTGGATATCCTGCATGCAAATAACCTATTACAAGGAGAAAAGAAAGACAGATAGAGAAGGGTTTGTTTGATAAACAAGAAGATTGAATTTATTTGTGCAAAATAGAATGGATGAAATTACAACCGATCAATCCTTATAAAAGGAGATCGAAACTCGAAAAGGGTAACCTAAAAAGTTACAAAGGGTAACCTAAAGGTAAAATCGATTTAATAATTACTAATTAATTATTAAATAGAGAAAGCAAAAAATGCGTAAAGCGAAATCTTAAGAAGGGAGAAAAGGTAATTTAATTAATAAAATTAAATTAACCTTTTTCTCTAATAGCCACAAATGGTGTATTTCCAAAGCATAAATCAAATAGGAGGACATATAGAATTGCTTGAATCCTTTGGCAAAATTCAACTAGGAAGTGAGCTCATGACAGATGATCTGTGCCCAATCGATCTTCATATCTTCAGCACAGATAGCTTGTATTAGGAAGAAATGGTGCTCGATGAACTCCAAAATCTCCTGTCTTCCCTTTAGTCTGAGGAGAAGTGCGAGGATATCCACGATCTCTCGCTTTAGGTTTGTGCCACATAAAGGTTTCGAGATTTTTCTCTTTTTCGAGCGGGCAGTCTGGAACTAGGTTCTCTGCATGTCCTCTCGTTTGATGGTATTTTTCTCATTAAACATGGACGTGGAGGACCCAAAATCAATAACAAAATACTGCTCTTGTGCAGGGATGCCAAATGCTGATTGCATTAGCACCTTGGTAATTGACAAGAGAATGGATTGATCTGGAAACAAAATCTGCATCGTTTCTCGATTGTATCTCCCTATGCACCCCTTTACTAACTCAGGTGTATGAATTGCCATTGGAAAGTCGACAATTTCTATCAGTTCGCTCTCCTATGCTGATCACCAAGTCATAGAACTTGAAGGATGTATCTGTAGAATCTTTTAACTCACTTTCCAAGCCAATTAATCTCTTGTAACTAGCAGCTCTGATTGCCATTCGTAAGATTGCACAGGATATAGTTTTCGATAAATAGGCGTTAAATAAACTTGTAAAAATCAATTATTTACAAATCCGATGAAATAGCATGAAGGAATTAGAACGTTGGCTCCACATGGACAAAATTAAGTTCGGCCAACGATAATAACAGCCGGATTTGCATTTAATTCTATGAGTAATAACTATTTATACTTTTCGTTTATTTGCACTTAAAATATTAAGTTCCCGAAAGCGGTCTTACTTTATTTAAGGTAAAGTGAGATGAGTAAAGTCATTAAACAACACAAACACTTGGCTTTACGAGAAGTGCCTCACTTTGCTTCAAAATTCGGAATGAAGATGCCTTTAACAATATTAGCATATGCAGGGGAGAAAGAAATACTTAGCTTTTTTGCAATGTTGTTTTCCTTTTATTTAGAATCGCTACACGTGGAGTAACCCTTTTGCTAGCTTGCACACTTCGTTCTTTCAATTTCCGCTTAAGGCATTTAACATTGCTTTTCCTTCATAACAGGTTCGCTTGTTTAACACTTGCTTCTCCAAAAGTATCTTTTGGGCATCTCCGAGGGATATTCAAAATAATTGAACTTTCTATGTTCAATGCTCTCGGAAAAGTAGTCCGTTTTGTTACCTTTGGGTGGAAAACTCCTTTCTCAGCAACATTTTCCGGATTGAGGCATAAAACAATATTCAACTTTTTATTGCAATCTGATGGGCTTGAAGAAAGATCTCGAGCATGCCTTACTTGTCATGTTCCCTCTTGAACTTCGTCTAGCAGAGACTTGTGAGTCAGCTTATTATGGGGTCTTTTAGGCTGACAGGGTTGGATAGAGACCCAGTATGGTTATACATTGTTTGGAATTTGGTGTTCTGTCAGTTGTTCAGTTTGGAGACATTCCTTGTTTTTAGGAGGCAGTTCCTAAAATTATGGGGTTATTTTTACTTTTTAGGAGGAATGATCATGCCTAGGGTTGGATCTCCATTAGATGATTTCTTGAGTTCACTTTTAGAAGAATAGGGTTTTTTTCCTAAGTTTTAGGAGCATCCCTAGATTTTAGGGATGAGATTGCTAGTGGATCCTTGATTTCCGACTTCAGTCACAAATAGGTGACAAGATGATTTCATGGTTTGTGGTGTCATTGGGGGATTTTTTTAGCTACTTGGGTTATATTTTTAATATTTCCTAAGTTAGCATTTAATATTTAAATAAGGCTAAGTTATAGTCATTTTGGAGTAATATGGGGTGTTTGGCCTCATTTGGATTTCTTATCCCTTGGTATAATAGCTTGTTGGAAATGTCTTGAACTTTTCTAAATATTTCTCTTTTGACTCAAAGCATTTCGGTGAACAAATTTCTTTCTATTGGGGAAAAGGTCATTTTTTGGATACTAGACCACTTTAAAAATGAGAAATATATTATGTTATAACCCAACACCACATGGAGATACTTTTAGCGTTCGAGCTAGGTATGGTGGGTTATGAGGAGGTAAAGAGAAAGTTCTAAGGCATTAATGACATATTACATCTTGGATTTGTGATTTGGGCTCTGATTGAGCTTTGAGCGCTTGGGATGCCAACCCCACTTGCTTTGCCTATTTGGGACGTAGCCCCAGAACAGTGGTTTCGATTCGTTGCAGTCAGAAGCATCTTGGAGATTGTGCATTGTTTCTTCTGGGGAACACAGTACTGAGTCAAAGTTTTAGCTGGGGTTTGGGCATTCTATCTATGTGTGGGCACTTTGCAACTGTGCGGCAGCAGCTGGCAGCCATATTCTTTCCCACACGTAGCATTTGAGAGATGCAACCTAGCCGTAGCTTCCTTCTGGGCTCATATTTATCCTTCACGGCTTCAGGTTGGGTTTATCCTTGGTTGTAATCATCTGGATATTATTGTAAATCTTCATCTGGTTACAAATTAGGCTTTATATTCAAAAATCTTCTTGAAGCGAAATTGCTTTGGTTGTATTTGGAATACATTTTCAGAATTGGTTCATGTTATTGTATTTCTATTATTACTTATTGCAAAATCATCAAAAACATAAAACAATCAAGCTCTTTTGCAACTTCCGTCTAGCTCTGCAAGAAAATTTTAATAAACAGGGAAAATAAATTTAAAAATAATAAAATTACAATAGATCAGTAGAAGAGATCCATCAGGGATGTTTCATTACTAGTTATGAACCATTAAATCATTATGGGCACATTATTTGATTGTTTTAACTAAGATTTGGCTCAGGTTCATGAGGGTTCGGAAACAGAATAAAACGACTGCATTTCCATGAATATGCAACAGCAAACCATAAACCTGTATTCCTAAGCAATATTTGATCTTATTTCCACAGATTTGAATGAGAATCACCTTGGGCTCTATCCACAGCTTCGTAAGTCTTCGGGTATTGGTAAAAGCACATTCACAACCCTTTTAATCACTTTCCATGGCTCCAATCTTCGGATTCGTAGTTGGTGTAGTTTGCTTGATGGGGAAATTAACTCGACAACTCAAAAATCGTGAGATATGAAATTTTAGGACAAGATAGTAGAGAATGAAATTAGAACACCTACTTTTCATTGGGACGACACAATATCATACCCCGACCATACCTAAATCACCTAATCCTTGTGTGCACTGGAAAAATAGGAAACCCGAGAAATGTAGATAACACAGTGCTTCGAGAAAGATGCGAAGTAAGTAACCTAAAACAGACTTAGACACCTCTCACTCACTTTAACCAATGACCTCAAGCTTAAAAAGGGGAAGACAATAACTTGGCAACAACTGGCTCTGATTGGGGACCTAGGCATTTGCAAAAATGTTTGAGAGGGGACCCAAAATCTTTGGTTTCGCACAAATGGAATGGAAAAAATACAGCAGGCAACTAAACTAAGCACATAACAGGAAGGAAAGCTAAACTAAGAAAGCAGGAAAAAAAAGTGCAGATAGCAAAGCAACCTACCTAGACTAACACTAATTGTAGGGGTTACTTGCTTTCAATTGTTAACTTGGAATAACTTCAGGTCCTGGCCATTGTATGAAAATGGTAGAAACTCTCTAGAAGGATATGCCAAAACCAAGAAATTGTTTTGATTCGCCTACATAATCTTGAAAGGGCCCTTACAAAGTGAGTCAAAATTGTGATGCATGCACTTGGGCTCGTGCCTTCTATCCCATAGCAGTGCTAGGTCGCCTTTCATGAATCTTCTCGGTCTGGCCTTCTTATCGAAGAATGAATTCACGTGCTTTTGATGGTCTAAAATATGATCAACCATCTTGTCGCTTACTTCTTTTAGCTTAGTCAGTACATGATACGCTTCTCCAATCCATCTTGGAATTGTGGATCCTCGATCACTTGTAGTTTGTAGATGGATAGCTCTAATGGGAGAGGAAGACTAGCTTCAACTCTGCAAACCGGTTCAAACGGGGAAATCTCGATTGCCTTCGTAGGTGTAACTCTGCCTGCCCAGAGTGCATCATATAATTTCTTGTCCCAGTTCTTTTGGTTCTCAGAGATCAATTTCTTCATGATATTGATCAAGTTTTTGTTCCTTGATTCTGCTTGACCATTCCCCTGAGGAAAGTAGTCAGATGAATGACTTAAGTGAATACTATTGTCATAGTACAATTCTATGATTTCCACAGAAGAAAAATAGGAAGCATTGTCTATGTAAAGCTTCCTTGGCACTCCAAATCTTATCAGGATATTCTCTTTTATGAATTCATAAACTACCTCAAAAGCAGTCTTCTTAGTCAGTTTGGCCTCCACCCATTTGGTGAAGTAGTTTGTAGTAGTGATGACATATAGATGACCAATAGATGAGGGTGGGCTGATTGGTCCAATGAAATTGATTCCTCACTGCCGATAGGGACCTTCAACTACAATTGGTCTTAAAGGCAAAGTAGCTAACTGAGGCTTGCTTGAGACATTCTGCACTTGTTACACTTTGCCACCCACTAGTACACATCCTTGAACATTTTGGGCTAGTAGTAGCATTGCCTCAAGAACTTATATGTTGTGACTGTTGATGAAAAGTGACCGCCACAGGCCTCATTGTGGAAGTTATGTAGCAACCTCACTTGTTGAGGTTTATGCACACATCTTACAAAGGTACCATCTATTGCCCTCTTATATAGTTGATCATCATAGATGACATACTTAGCCCATCTGATTCTGAGGTCTCGTTTTTGCTTATATGTCAATCCATAAGGGCAATCTCTGTAAGTTAGGAAGTGAGCAATATTCGAGAACCAAGGATCTTGAAGACTGACCATTAGTGCTCTTGAAGATTCATCTTCCTGGCTTAAGTCTTGATTTTCTAAGTGTCAGAAATTCTAGTGTCAGAGACTCTAGAATGTGCCAATCTACAAAGGAGAATTCATGACAACTTGAATGAGGAAAAGCTTGATCGCATCAAGTTTTGAAATGACAACAGACAATTCATCAAGGAGAGTTAGAGGCTATCAAAAGACGCAACACCATGATTATGAAGGTGAATGTTGTGGTACGAGATACTGGAACTCCCAATTCTGTTATCATCTAGGATTGTATCATCATGTAAAAGGCCTTTGCCGACAATCTCTAGGATTGATTCATTTAGAATCAATAACCTCAACATTGTATTTACATGTTTTTCATGTTTGTAGTTGGAGAGAATGAATTACATGAAAATATATAATTACATGTAATTCGATTTGCATGTCCTTATGAGGTGTAATTCGATAATTTCTCTTGTTAGTTAGACCGTGTCAAAGTTGGTTGAGTTGCTCCCACTTTTTCCTCCTTTATCTCAATTTCTTTGCATATCTAAAGGAGTGCCCCCTTATTGTAAAAATCATCTTTTGTTGTATGCAAGAAAGCTCTGCCAAAGTTGTGCATGGATAACTTTGATTGTGCAATATGAATTTGGGAGAAAAGTGAATAAAAGAAGCAATTGGATTTGAAGCTTTGACTAGAAGCAATTGTGATAGAGCAAATTAGAAGCTTTGACTGTAATTTGTGCCAATTGACTTTCATCCATGTTATTATTGTGTGTTCAATAATAGAGCATAGTGAGTTAATAAGCAATCAGAGTTGACGCTTTGAGTGGGAGCAGTTGTGGTGATACATAGCCTAGGAGCTTTGACTGCAGCTTATATAACCATCTCAAATTCATGAAAAATAGTTAGAATTCCTTGTTTTTGGAAGTCTTTGTGCCTTAGTGGTAGAGGTTATTCTTATAGAATAGGTTAAAACAAGACTTAGAGCCAAACTGGTACACTTTCAATCAGCCTTTGAGTTGGTGTGAGTTAGTTGGTATCACCCTTTCCAACTATTAGATAGAAGTGTAATTAGAGATTTAATCTTGCCCCTTACCTGCTCCGTGAGTAAGTAGATTCTTTATTGAGACCTAAAAGGAAAGAATATTGGTAACACCCCTCATAAATCTCTCAACTTCTTGCTTACTGTTGATGTCAATTTTGTACCACTACATAACATATTAGCAATCGAATATCTGATATGGAGTATCAAACATACAATTCCTCTCTTGAAAAGTTAATACTCATGTGACATGAGAAAAACTCCAATGTTCCTTACACCTGTGGATACTAACTCAGTTTATCAATGTGATTTGCTGGTAATCACGTAGGCAGCCTTACGCTAATTGTTGAGGATGACTTGGACTTTGGTGGGATGATGGAGATGATGGTTTGATTTGAATGCTAGATGATGTTGGTGGGAAAGTGATGGTGGTGGAGGGTGAATGGTTCTTATGACTGGTATCTATCTGACTCTCTTCTTCAAAATTCTAAGTCCTAAACTACTTGCTATCCTACTACTACTCCTATGAATGGAAGATTAGCAAATGGACTGGGATTGAATCTAATGAAAGTTAACTAGCGGCTTCACCTCCACAGATGCAATGATTCATAGGAAAATAAGCTAGTTTATGACACAAGGCTTCCCAACAAGCCGCTACGATGCTAGTGGTCTATAGGTGCTTTTATTTGTTTCCGCAAACAATATTTCATTTGGTTCCCCATATTCTGTAACTGTCAATCTCAACCTCGGGGTGCTATCGATTTTGATTTGATTGGCAAGCCCTTTCCATGGAAGCCACATGTGAGAGAAGTTAGTTGCCATGTACCCATTCAACCTTCTAGCCCAATCCCTACCTGGAATCAATCCATAGGTATCGGCCACATCTACCACTGAAATATCTACCATGTGTTCCATTCACGAATCAGATGCCAATTGCATGTGTATGTTGTGTAGTTCGCCTACTACCGGCACATCTGTCTTATCCCATTGGGTAACCTTTATGTTTGACCCCAAAGGCGTGATTTCTAAACTTCTGCAAATGTTCAAAGGCACGATGTTACTTGATGCTCATGAGTCTATCAAGCAATTGTGAAGCAACTTCTCGAATATCCTTACTTATAGCAAGAATGGGGCTGGCTCATCCTTTCCTTGATAATACACTATGGGTGTCTTATGTACTTGCTTTGGCTTCACTCCGAAATTTGTTGGTTGAGCCGCCTCTTCTTTCTTCACGTTTTTCGTATTGTTTATCGGGTCTTGACTCCTTTGAGTTTGTTGTTCCACCGGCATTGATCCTTGAGCCACATAAACTGGTTGATGCCCTAGCTGTCTGTTGAATTCACTGATATCGCCATATGCAGTCTCTTGTGTAGATCTTCGTATCTCTGCATATGAAACTTCTTGAGATGAATTTGTCACGTGTGCTCTTGGAATGTCTTGGATTACATGTACCGAGTTAGGAGGATGCCTCCCTTGAGAATATATTACTGCACCTTGAGCGTGAGAACCTTGTGATTTATTATCTTTAAAACTGTCAAGGAATGTATCTCTAATCTCATTTACCTTCGATAATTCAAACAAAGGGAGATTGATTTTGACCTTCTTCATCTCCTCTGTCACACTTTGTCCTAATCTCTTCAACTCCTCATTTTTCACAGCATTGTTTAAATTTCCTCCTCTATTTTCTTTTTGTGTCGACTGGACATTCTGCGCTCTTTGAGTACCTTGATTATTCTCCAGTGTGCTTTGTTGAAAACTCTGCTGTCCATTTCCGTTGTTATGACTCCCATGCCTATATTCAAGTGCATCCCTTGAAGAATTTGGTATGTTACTCGCATTGGGGTGTGGAGGCGTATTGAAATTCTTTGGGGGGTATGGAGGATGTGAAGGGTCCATCATTCTTCTTTTTGTTTCTCTGATAGAACCTTGCATTGCTAGCCGGTTGTTGAAATGTTTGGTTCCCACCTATTCCTTGAACTAGAACAGTGTCTCCTAAAGGTGGGAAAGAAAAATACGACCCATTGTTATACCCTTTCTAATCCATTACCTCATCAACTGGCCTGTTTGTTGACTCGGGAGGAAATCCCCCTTGGTGTTCTTCATATGCTTCAAATTCTAGCGGAAATGAAAAATCTTCAAAAGTCAAACACTGATCATATCCCGGGGATGGGACAATTTCATACCCCATAACCTTAACATCTTCCTGATTATTCAACTCATCTATTATGTTTTGAAACAGGTTAGATGCCCTCTTGATCTTTGCACATCTTAACTCCAAATGTTTATCAGTCTCATGGAATCTGCAATATTTAGACATGGTAGACTTAGCTAAGAATATCCTATCCACCGACCTACTATTTGCGGAAGCTTGATTATATAATGACGACACCACATTTCCATTGTTTGGGCCTGTGTTCCAAGTGCTCTTCTGGTTAGACTGATTGTTGTATCCTTGGTGTTGTGGCTGGTTATTACCTTGATAGTTATTGTTTTGATAGTTCCTTTGATAACCTCCACCTTGGTTATTTCTTTGGTAGTCTTTGTCTTGATAGTTCCTTTTGTATCTGCCTTCTTGATGATTTCTTTGGTACCCTCCCTGATAACTTCCATCTTGATTTTGGTACTTATTTCCTTGACTATTTCTATGGCAACTTTGGAATTCATTGTTTGGTTTCTCAAATAGGTGACTTCTGTAGACAGCTTCTTGACTTGGTCAATTAATTCTTTCATCTCATCTTTTCCTCATGCGTTCTTGTGGAGGAACTTGCACTTTTTAGATAAATTGGCATTGATGGCAGTGCTTGAGACAACAGAGGCCTCAGATGTACTACCATCTAATTTGTAGGTGCTTGGTATGCAAGCTGTGGAACTGGATTGTTCGGATACCTAGCACTTTGGGGTTCCATTCCTTGTTGTTCCAATTGCTTGCCTATTTCAATTCCTTTAGTGTACGCCTCAGTCAACGTTGTGGGAGCAGGATTTGCCATCCTTGTAAACATAGCCGTCTAATTATCTAAGGCACTATAATATGCTTCCAATGCACTAGCTTTTGTCATTGTCTAAGGGCTTGCAAATCTGTGTAAGCCTTATGGAAAAGATCGTTGAAGGAAATTATTGACTCCCTTTCATGTCTCCTTATGTCTACAAACATTCTATGTAGCTGCAGTGATGTGGTGGGCATGCCAAATTTTCCAACAAAGGCTTCTCTGAGCTGAACCCATCCCATTATAGATGATGTTGGTAGATTGACAAACCAGTAATAAGGTTCCTCCCCCAATTAGTAAGGGAAAAGCCTGCAAGCTACATCTTCATATTGAATTCTTCTATTGCACCCCCATAGATGCAATGATTCAAACGAAAATGAACTTGTTTACCACACAAAGGTTCCCAACAAGCCGCTAGGATGCTAGTGGCCTAGTATTGATCCCTATCAAACATATGCTAATGCTACCATGCAACTATTCTAACTATTTGGAAGTAGAAACCATGCAATAATACCAATGGCTCTTAATCACCATGCAAGACACAACAATGAGAAAGAAATAACGAATTTTAGCATTATCTTTGCAATAAATTTTCTCGGACCATTACAAATGAGAGCAAATGGCCTTATATAGAGGCCAAAATGTACAACAGACGATCCAGATTGAATCCTAGAAACCCTAATTAGGGTTGCCACCCCATCGGCCAATGAGAAGATGCCACCTCGTCAATGGACCGATGAAAAAGGTGGAAAAGTGGCAACCAATGAGAAGACACCAAAGTGGTGGCCAATCAAAATTAAACACTTGTCTTATCTTGGAAGAAAGAAAAATTGTCACTTGGGCTTACATCAAATGATCTTCTAGTATAACTCTCCCTTTTTCTTTCATTCTTTTAGCTAAGGCAATGAACTTAGCTAGCCTTTCATTGACTTCCTCCAAGGGAGGGCAATGTGTATGCTTTATCTTGAGCTCAACTGATCTCATCATGTCGCTTGTTGCCTATAGTGTCTTCTCATGGTCCTTCTCATACTATTTTGCAAATCCGATAAAGGCATTGAGGGAGGAAAGGGTGTTCAAATGTTTCTTTTTGATAGCAACCTTTCCTAACTCATCCAGTCTTGATCCAAGTACTGTGTCATCGATGTCCTGTTATGTGATGTCTTCAAAATCAAGTGCTACCCCAACGTCGCTCATCATGGTTGAAATGGAAGTGTCGACGCTTGGTAGTGAAGGCAATGAACCAAGATTCAATCGTACTTAATCCTCTTTCATGAACCAACTTGGCCCTTTCCAAATATGCCTCTGGTAGTGCAATGAACGCCTACAACTTGGGAATAGCTAAATTCTTGACTGGAAGGAAATCCTTCCAATCCTCTTCAAATATTTTGAACTTGGTTCTAACAGTCACCAATGACCGAAATGTCGAGATGAAGGAAGGCAAGAAATTTTGCCTATCTTGGATTGTATGATGGATCCAATCCCTGACTTCGTGTAGTTGAG
This sequence comes from Cupressus sempervirens, assembly GCA_028749045.1. Classification (NCBI taxonomy): domain Eukaryota; kingdom Viridiplantae; phylum Streptophyta; class Pinopsida; order Cupressales; family Cupressaceae; genus Cupressus; species Cupressus sempervirens. The sequence continues at coordinate 171,412,988 of CM053792.1, read as the reverse complement.
CTGATTTAACAATTAATATGTCATTAAAATTGGATTTTGGCTAGCCAAAAGCCATTTTTCAATATTAAATTACCAATTTCATTAAAGGCTTAAAAATTTTGAAGATAATTTTAATCCCTTTAAAGCCAATTTTTTGCAATTCATTTCAAATCGATTTTGCCAAGCAATTTTAATTTTTGACAAAAATAAAATCATTTCTAGAGTCTAAAATCGATTTTGCAATTTGATTTCATCTTCACAAATTTTTTTTTTCTCACCAAAGAAATTCAAGATTTTCCAAAAAAAATCAAATCTAACAAAATTTCACCTTTTGAAAATTATCCAAATTAACCCAATTATATCCAAATTTTGAAAAGAAATCGTCTAAGTGCAAACTTTACAATTTTATCCTGCCAAGTGTTGTTCTTTGAATTTTGTTTGGCCTAAGGATGAAATTGGTTGTTCTAAAAAATCAAGTTGAAAGCAGGTGGGAATAAATCGAACCCTCTCCCCATTGGCCCTGAATGTGTCCAAAAATTAAAGCTTCAAAAAAAGCGAATCACATTTTTTTGGACAACTCAAAAATTTTCCAAGGCAATTAAAAGAGGGGGTCCCCAAAGTTTTGGGGCAATTGTGTTAGAACCTCACAACATCTGGTGACTCCACGAGTGAAATGTTCCTGAACGTTTCAAGAATAAAATAACTTAGAACAAAAATCTTAGGATGGCCTACCCGGAAACCTACTTAAGCGTGAGCACTCAACAAGGGAAAGAACTCTTAAGTTGAGCTTAAGCATCCTGACCATATGTTACTCACGTGTGTGCAAATGATTTATTCCCCGCTCAACGAGAAATTGATAATTTCTCAGATCCATCAAACTTAGCTTATTATAATATCCTTACTTCAAAAGCAACCTGGATAGAGCCACACTGCCAACCAGGTGTCTATAGCCCCGACGGAGTTATCGTTGTTGCGCCACAATCATGTTTCTACCTTTAGTGATTATTTTTATAGCACCGGTAGAGATGAGTGCACACCCTTGAACGAAATTTCATCTTTATTTTCACTTTCATAATGCCATTTTTTTCTTTCTTTTCTCATGATATTTTCTCCTTTTGTTCTTTTATTTTCAATTTTTTGTTTGGTTTGCAGGCAATGAAGCTTGCAAAGGGTTTGGGAGACCAGAGTGGCGCTGAAGTTGGTGTATGATTTTTACTAAGTCCAATTCCATTTCAAAACATCAAGAACTCAGAGCAATTAAGTGTGAGTAGAATGTTGTAACCATGTCAAAGATAACTTAGGAACCTCCATCGAGTTGAACCCAAATTTTATTACAAGTCCTACCATAGACCAATGACTAAACAAATCCTTTAATCTCTGAACCTTGTTAAATGTATTCGAGAAATGAACAAGACGACACCAAAAATGTAAAATCTACACACCTTGCAGACGAGTGATAACATGGACCCCTTTTGCACTTGCAAAGGCCCAAAGCCAAAACTGCTTTCTAACTGAGGGAAGCCTAAACAAAATCAAAGTCAAAAGACTTGATGCAAATCAAACTCGAGCTCCCTCACAAACCTAAACTAAACAATTGAAAGAAAACTACTTTAACCAACTGAAAGGGAAACTACTCTAACCCTTGGGCCAAGTGGTCCAAAAAAAACTCTATTCTAATGAACGAAAAACAAACAAATTACTAGCCGAAAAGCAAACCTATTCTAATTATGTACAAAAAGGGCTCTAGACAGAGTCCTAGGCTTGGAAATAATGCTTGAGGAATTGCTCATTGATAGGCAATGGGACATCCTCGTTAGTGTGTGTCTTAGTCTAAATGCATTATCTCCGATGATCTCAGATATCTGGAAAGGACGCTTTCATAGTTTATCGAATTTGTCATGTTTTCATTTCCTCTCATGGGCTTTGTCCCAATATAAGACCAAGTCAGAGATCCTGAAGGCTTTATTTTGTGCTTTTCTATCGAACCAACGTTTAACTACCCCTAGATGTGTTGCAAATTTCTCTAGGGCTTCATCTTTTTTCTCATCTAATTGCATCAGTTGAGCCAACCTAACTTGAACTATGTCTTCGTTCTCATCATAGTATTCCTGTATGAACCTCAAAGTTGGAATTTTCAATTGAATCAGGAATACAGGATCTTTTTTATAAACCAAATGATAAGGTGTGGTTCCTATGGACTCTTTGACTCTTGTTCTGTCGGCCCACAAGGTGTATCTCAATTGTGTGTGCCAATCTCTTGGGTTCTTGTTTAAAAGTTTTCCAATTACGGTCAGAAGGTTCTTATTTGTGGATTCTGCTAGGCTATTTCCCTGGGGATAGTAACCTGATCAAAATTTTAATATAATCCCATGGTCAAATGCCCAAGTGTGAAATTTCAAAGAAGTCTTCTATGAAATCCCAAACTCTGTTCCTATCTCTTTAATCTCTTCTCATGGCAGGCGAACTTCTACTTTATCTGGTCAGTTACTAAATATGAATCTCCGAGTACATGGAGTATCTTGGCACCTTTCTTGATAGCACACAACAAGCCTAAGATCAGAGCTTCACATTTTGCCATATTGTTGGTGCATGGGAATTGCAATCTATGTGCCTCCAAATATGTTGCCCTTGTTGGGCTGACTAACTCAAATCCGGCTCCGGCTCCTTGCTTAGTTTTGGAATCATCGAACCTTAGAGTCCATACTCGACTTCTTTCTTGATACTTCTTCTTTAGGAAATTCTATGACTCATCTGTTTCATCATCTTCCTTCATTTTCGCATTGGGTGGTGTAATTTAGTGCTTTGTTTCACCCATCATGCTATTCTTTGCTTCATCAACTTGTAGAGTCTCAACCTTCTATCTGCCATGTTGATCTTCTTGTTTTAGAACCCTTGCGATTCTCTTTTCCACTTGTTCTAAGGCTACTATACACAAGGAACAAGATAACTCTGAATGGAATGCATTTTGAATTCTTCACTAGTTGGGTAATAATAAGTCTCTCACTGATGTTCGGTTACCCAACTCCATTCCTTGCGCACAGTTCTAGTCACAAAGTTCCTGAAGTTCTCGAACATGCCTTCACCCTCGTCGGACGAAGCATTAGGATCTGACTCAATCAGGATCTTAGTGGAATCCTTTCCTTCACTTGTGATGTTCACTGTCAAAACACAATTAGTCTAACCAGAAAAGGACTTGGAATACATGCCCATACAATGGAAATGTGGTGTTGCCACTTGACAATCAAGCCTTAGCGGATAGTAGGCCAGTGGACCGGATATTCTTAGCTGAGTCCGCCATGTCTAAATATTGTAGATTTGATGAGACCGATCAACATTCGGAGTTAGGATGTGCAAAGATCAAGAGGGCATCTAACCTGTTTCAAAACATAATAGAGGAGTCGAATAATTGGGAAGATGTTAAGGTTATGGGTTATGAGATTGTCCCATCCCCGGGATATGATCAGTGTTTGACTTTTGAAGAGTTTTCATTTCCACTAGAATTTGAAGCATATGAAGAAAACCAAGGGGGATTTCCTCCCGAGTCAACAAACAGGCCAGTTGATGAGGTAATGGATTAGAAAGGGTATAACAATGGGTCTTATTTTTCTTTCCCACCTTTAGGAGACACTGTTCTAGTTCAAGGAATAGGTGGGAACCAAACATTTCAACAACCGGCTAGCAATGCAAGGTTCTATCAGAGAAACAAAAAGAGGAATGATGGACCCTTCGCATCCTCCATACCCCCAAATAATTTCAATATGCCTCCACACCCCAATGCGAGTAACATACCAAATTCTTCAAGGGATGCACCTGAATATAGGCATGGGAGTCATAACAGTGGAAATGGATAGTAGAGTTTTCAACAAAGCAAACAATAGAACAATCAAGGTACTTAAAGAGCGCAGAATGTGCAGTCGACACAAGAAGCAAATAGAGGAAGAACTGAAAACAATGCCGTCAACAGTGAAGAGTTGAGGAGATAAGGACAAAGTGTGATAGAGGAGATGAAGAAGGTTAATATCAATCTGCCTTTGTTCGAATTATTGAAGGTAGCTGAGATTAGAGATACATTCCTTGACAGTTTGAAAGATAATAAATCACAAGGGTCTCACACTCAAGGTGTAGTAACACATGCTCATGGGAGGCCTCCTCCTAACTTGGTACATGTAATCCAAGACATTCCAGGAGCAAACGTGACAAATTCATCTCAAGAAGTTTCATACGGAGAGATAGGAAGCTCTACACAAGAGATTGCATATGGCGATATCAGTGAATTCAACAGATAGCCAGGGCCTCAACCAGTTTATGTGGCTCAAGGATCAACGTCGGTGGGACAACAAACTCAAAGGAGTCAAGACCTAGTAAACAGTAGAGAAAATGTGAAGAAAGAAGAGGTGGCTCAACCAACAAATTTCAGAGTGAAGCCAAAGCAAGTACATAAGACACCCGTGCTGTATTATCAAGTTAAGGATGAGCCAGCCCATTCTTGCTATTAGTTAGGATATTCGAAAAGTTGCTTCACAGTTGCTTGATAGACTCAGGAGCATCAAGTAATGTCATGCCTTTGAACATTTACAGAAGTTTAGGAATCACGACTTTGGGGTAAAACAGAAAGGTTACCCAATTGGATAAAATAGAAGTGTTGGTAGTACATGAGCTACCCAATATACACATGTATTTGGCATCTGATCCAAGGATGGAACACATGGTAGATATTTCAGTCGTGGATGTGGCCGATACCTATGGACTGATCGTAGGTAGGGATTGGGCTAGAAGGTTGAATGGATACATGGCAACTGATTTCTCTCACATGTGGCTTCTGTGGAAAGGGCTTGCCAATCAAATTAGAATCGATAAGACCTCGAGGTTGAGACTGACAGTGACAAAATATGGGGAACCAAATGAAATATTGTTTGTGGAAACAAATATAAGCACCTATAGACCAAAGAAGGTAGAAGTGTTGACAATGAACATGATAAGTGAAGGAAAGGATTCCACTAAGATACTGATTGAGTCAGATTTTGATGCTTCATTCGACAAGTGCAAAGGCATGTTCAAGAACTTAAAGAACTTTGTGACTAGAATTGTGCAACAAGGAATGGAGTTGGGTAACCCAACATTAGTGAGAGAATTATTATTACCCAACTGGTGCAAAATCAACAATGCATTCCATTCAGAATTATCTTGCTCCTTGTGTATAGTTGTCTTAGAACAAGTGGAAAAGAGAATCCCAGTGGCTCTAAAACAAGATGATTAACATGGCAAATAGAGGGTGGAGACTCTACAAGTTGATGAGGCAAAAAGTAGCCTGATGGGTGAAAAGAAAAAATAAATTACACCACCCAACACTGAAATGAAGAGAGGTGATGAAACAGAGTAGTCAAAGAATTCCCAAAAGGAGAAGTACCAAGAAAGTGATGGAGTATGGAATCTAAGGTTCGATGGCTCCAAAACTAAGCAAGGAGCCGGAGCCGGATTTGAGTTAGTCAGTCTAGTAGTGGCAACATATTTGGAGGCACATAGATTGCAATTCGCATGCACCAACAATATGGTAGAATATGAAGCTCTGATTTTAGGCGGCTTGTGTGCTATCAAGAAAGGTGCCAAGATACTCCATGTACTCGGAGATTTATATTTAGTAATTGAGCAGATAAAGTAGGAGTTCACCTGTCGTGACAAGAGATTGAAGAGATATAGAAATAGAGTTTGGAATTTGATAGATGACTTTGATGCCTTCAATATCAAGTTCAGCTATAGAGCAGACAATCAGGTGGAAAATGCTCTCGCACAGACTGCAAGCTCACTAGCACCAATTAAGTTGGATGGGTCGAAGAAATTTAGAGTTAAATTGGCATCGGTCCCCTCAGTACCAGACAATGTCAAGAGTTTCTAGGTGTTTGAAGATGATAGACATATCCTCAAGTTTTTGACTGTCTCAAATGTCTTCACAGCACAAATCGTTGATAGTGAGGTGGATGAAGAATTAGAAATCGTCGTAGGAGTAATGAGCTTAAAGACAAACACTATTCCAGAGGGAATGATTGAATTAGAAAGAATATTTGACATGGACCAATTCCACAAGACGCAATATCGACCTACATGAGGTGATGAGTGTGAAAAGGTAATTTTTGGAACAGAGGATTGTCTCAAAATTGTCCACATTGGGAAAGTTTGTACATGTAAGGAGTAAGCGGATATATTGAGTTTGACGAGGGAATTCCCTGATGTGATCGCTTGGGGATATGAAGATTTAAAAACATATGAACCTTCCATCATTACACACACGATTCCACTGAAGGAAGGGAGTAAGGCATTCAGGCAGCGACAAAGGCCAGTCAACCCTTTGTTAGAACTGTTGATATTTCAAGAAGTGAAGAAGTTGCTGGATGCGCGGATCATGTTCCTAGTAAGGCATTTAACGTGGGTTGCCAATCTCGTCCCAGTTAGGAAAAAATCGAAGAAATAAGGTTATGTGTTGATTTCAAAATTTTGAATAGAGGATCAAAAACGGATAATTATCCATTGTCATCACTAGATGAGGTCTTGCAAATCGTAAATGGAGCTCAGATGATGTCATTTATGAATGGATATTTGGGGTACAATTAGGTAATTGTTGAAGAAGAAGATAGATTAAAAACGGCCTTCACCATGAAGTAGGAACATTTGCATACAGGAGGATGCCTTTTGCCCTGATCAATGCAGGTGCAACATTTCAAAGGGCCATGGATTATGCTTTCAAGGACTTAAAGGACAAATGCATTATCATTTACATGGATGACATAACGGTATTTTCAAAGAATAGAGAAGATCACATTATGGATTTGAGGAAAATTTTCATGAGGTGTAGAAGGTTTGGAGTCTCTTTGAATTCGAAGAAATGTATTTTTGGAGTCACCGAAGGAAAACATTTGGGACATGTGATTTCAGAAAAGGGTATCATGATAGATCCAGAGAGAGTGGAAGCAATTTCCAAGCTTGTCATACTGGCTAGCAAGAAAGAGCTGAAATCGTTCTTTGGAAAGATCAACTTCGTGAGGAAGCTCATATCTGCGTTTGCAAATATTGTAAAACCAATGAATGACATGTTAAAGAAAGATGCAAAAGTGGATTGGACTCCGGTGGCGAAGAGGGCATTTGAAGAGATAAAACATGATATCATCAATGCACCAGTTCTAGTAAGTCCGGATTATGAAAGGCCATTCAATATATATTCTTTTGCCCCTAATCACGTGTGTGCGGCCATTTTAACTCAAAAGAATAAGGAAGGTGAAGAGCATCCAATTGCATTCATGAGTGCACCCTTTAGGGAGGCCGATTTGAACCATCCAAATGTGGAGAAACAAGCTTATGCCTTGGTGAAAGCGCTAAATAAATTCAGGCATTACATCTTGAGAAGCAAAGTGCATGCAATTGCGCTCGAGATAGCAGTGGAGACTCTTTTGATGCAAAACGAGCTTAGAGAAAGAAGAGGCAAGTGGGTCACCACTATCCAAGAATATGACATAGAGATTCAACCAATGAAATTGGTTAGAGGAAAACAATAGGTGCAGACCATGGCATTAGAGGGACATGGACTTGTGCAACAAGTTTATGAATTGGAGGATGTACACCCCGATGAATGGTATCAAGACATAATCAACTATCTGTTAAACCACTGATGCCCTTCATATTTGAATCCAGTACAAAAGCGAGCATTGAGATTCAAGAGCAGAAGATATATGCTACAAGGAGCAGTGTTATACAAGCAAAATCAGGAGGGGTAATATTTGAAATGCGTTGGAAAGGAAGAAGCCAGGAATATTTTAGAACATTTTCATGATAAATGGGGAATAGGAAATGGATCAGATTTGGCTACAACACATTGGATACTAAGAGCTGGATACTACTGGGCAACTTTGTTCAAAGACACTCACAAGCATGTGAAGACTTGTCATGTTTGCCAAACTGCGGCAAGAGAGAAATGAATCCAGTAATGCCTTTGCGGCCAATTATTGAGGTGATACCTTTCGCGATGTGGGGACTTGACTTCATTGGTCCCATCAATCCACCTTCCTTAGCACAACACAGGTATATTCTAACCGCAACTGACTACTGTACTCGGTGGTCAGAAGCTCAAGCTTTCAAGAATTGCACTGCTGACGTTGTCATTAAATTCTTAGAGGAAAAGATAAATACCAGGTTTGGGTGTCCTGCTTTTGTATGTGATAATGGTTCTTCTTTCACTTCTTTGACATTTCATACCTGGGCATTTGACCACGAGATCATATTAAAGTTTTCATCAGGATACTACCCCCAGGGAAATGGCCTAGCAGAATCCACAAATAAGAACCTTTTGACTGTAATTGGAAAACTTTTAGATAGGAACCCAAGAGATTGACACACATAGCTGATATACGCTTTGTGGGGCGACAGAACAAGAGTTAAAGAGTCCATAGGAATCACACGTTATCATTTGGTTTATGGACAAGATCCTGTATTCTTGATTCAATTGAAAATTCCAACTTTAAGGTTCATATAAGAATTCTATGATGAGAACGAAGACAGAGTCCAAGTTAGGTTGGCTCAACCGATGCAATTAGATGAGAAAAGAGATGAAGCCCTAGAGAAATTTGCAAAACATCAATGGGTAGTTAAGCATTGGTTTGATAGAAGAGCACAAAGTAAGGCCTTTAGGATCTTTGACTTGGTCTTATATTGCGACAAAGCTCATGAAAAGAAAGGAAAACATGACAAATTCGATAAACTATGGAAGGGTCCTTTCCAGATATTCGAGATTATCAGAGATAATACATTTAGACTTAAGACACTCACTGGCGAGGATATCCCATTGCCTTTCAATGGGCAATTCCTCATGCATTACTTCCAAGCCTAGGACTTTTTCCGGAGCCCTTTTTGTACATAATTAGAATAGGTTTTGCTTTTCGGCTAGTAGTTTTTTTTTTGGTTCTTTAGAATAGAGTTTGTTTTGGACCACTTGGGTCACCCGCTTTCAACTTTATTTTCCAGAACAACCAATTTCATCCTTAGGTCGGACAAAATTTCGAAGAGCAACACTTGGTAGGAAAAAATTGTAAATTTTGTACTTAGACGATGTTTTTTGAAAAGTTGGATATAATTGTGTCAATTTGGATAATTTAAAAAAAAAAAGAAATTTTGTTAGATTTGATTTTTTTCAGAAAATCTTCAATTTCTTTGGTGAGAATTTTTTTTTTTCTTTTGTGAAGATGAAATCAAATTGCAAAATCGATTTTAGACTCTAGAAATGATTTTATTTTTGTAAAAAATTTAAATTACGTGGCAAAATTGATTTGAATTGAATTGCAAAAAATTGGCTTTAATGGCATAAAAATTGCCTTGAAAATTTTTTAACCTTTAGTGAAATTGGTAATTTAACATTGAAAAAATGGCTTTTGGCTTGCCAAAATCCGAATTTAAGGACATATTAATTGCTAAATCAACATTAAATGGAAACATTTAGCACCTCCAAGGCATTATTTAGTTTTTTTCTGCAATTTTGGTCTAATTGGCAATTTTAAAAAAAGTAAATTTCATCTTGGGAAAGTTAATTTCGGGCTAAGTATTTAATTGGGGGCCGGTTTCTGTTCTAATTAATTTATATTTTTGCTCCCAGGGTCTCAGTTGGCCAGCTAGGGAGGATGAGCAATTAGGGTATAAGAGGAAACTCTTCCGCCTTATTTCTTCATTCCTCACTCCTCTTTGGTGCTTAGGTGATTTTTGGCTAAGAACGATTTTTCTAAGGCAAATTGGCATCCTTTTGGGCGACTTTTTTCAGCTAGGGCAGATTTGTATTGTGTTGGCAATTTATTTAAAGATAGTTTGGAGCTGCTTCCCCATGTTTGGCAATTTTTAGAAGGCAGATTTGCACTTTTTCTTGGCAATTTTTAGTATCCAAAGACAACAAGATCGATCATATTTAAGCACCTTCATTTTGGGCGATTTTCCTAGGGCAAAATTCTCATGCATGGCGGCTTCTCTAGGGCAGATCTAAAACTTCTCTTTGCTGGGCGATTTTCCTTGGAGGAAGAAACACATGATAAACGTTTGATTTTGGGCAAATGGTGGACAATTCAAAGAGCACTAAATTCTGATTTGTTCAGTTGGGGCCTCAAGATTTGCAAGAGATTTGTAATTCTTTAAGTCTGATCCTAAATTCCAAAAATAAGACACGGCTATTGGTAAGGGTAACTTCAAATCATTTAGAGTTGAAAGGGGTCCTTAAGTGGATTTCTCTCTTTCGTTCTTGTGTAGATATTGTGTCCTTTGGTTCTTCTTTCATTCATCATCCACCACTTCATCATCCCATCGATAGGTTGAAGTTTGGAGATTGATAAGTTTAGAATTTATGATAGGACATTCGAAGAGGCAAAAATAAGTTAGACCACCCTAGGTATTGAAGAGGGAGATATAAGTGTAGTCCATCTTAAGGAAAAGGCGAGGCAAAAATAAGTGGTAGTCCCACCCTTAGGAAGAAGATTGGAGATTGATAAGTGTAGTGATAGGGCATTTGGCGAGGCATAAATAAGTGTAGAATCCATTGATAGTAAGTAGGTTGGACATCGATAAGGGTAGTCCATATCACTTAGAACGAAGTGGCAGAAATAAGTGTTTAGGATGGTAAATGTTAGTGCAAGCAAAAACCCTAAGGGAAGAAAAATTAAGACAAACAAAGGGGATATGATGCCCAAAACAACTTTCTTCTCAAAGATGAGGCGAATAACCGATACCAATGTCGGGACAGTAAATATGGTATATGTAAAGAACAGACTAAAGGAAGGACAATCCCCCTTGGCAAAGAAGATATATAGGAGCAGAATTGTACACACAACAGTTTTTCCTCCTACATTGCCCTATCCAAAATTGGTTGTGGAATGCGCATCCAGGTTTGATTTGATTAGTAAATCCATCATTTTTGATGAAGGGAAGAGGGAGTTGGCCAATATTAGCAGACAAGCGATTGAAGAAGCATTTAACATTCCCAGTACAAGAAGATGACAGTGGTGATGATGGATCAGACAACCAAATCATTTTAGGATAACCAAGAGGCCTATTTCACACATCTAAACCAAGATTGGCTAGATAAGGGAAAGAAAGGCGTAACCAAGTCATCAAGGCCTACAATGGCGGACTTCAAATTAGAATATGGAGTTCTTATTGTGCGTCTCAATTGGATCATGGGGCTAGCTCAAGGTATGCAATTCGAAAAATGGATGTACATCTTTATCAATGAAATTGAAAAAGGAAAAAGAAGATTTGATTGTGCTAGGATCGTAAGCGAGAACCTAGAGTTGAAACTTAGAACCTTACAAAACAAAAAAAAATTCTACATGGGATCCTATGTATTTTACCTAATTGCTAGATTTTATAAGAGTCCGAAACTTAAGGCCTTAGGAGAAGTTAGTAGTGGGCCGGGGCAATATTTGGTGCATGAATGCTATCCACAGCTTCACTTGCACAAGAACAAGAATTACAAAATGTTTTGTGATGCCTTCGCTATGAAAATAGTAAGGGTATTACAAGGGACAGCTGCTAAGAGACTTTCACTGGAAGCAAAAGCAAAGATAAAGAAGTTTGGGCGTTGTTTCATCCAATTTTTGCAATTCACCTACATTAGAGTAGCAGGGAACACAGTTTGTCCCAAGAGGCTTCCAAGATAAACACCCGACAAGGTAGTTTTGATGGAATTGGTTAGGCAAGTTGAGCATTATGAAAGAATAATGAAAAACAAAGGTAAGACAAGGATTACCTTCTCATTCGGAATTGGCAATTAGGTAGAAGGAATTGGAATGGTATCATTTAGGGTGGTACAGAGCAAGGCAAGGATTCAATCCTAATGGTCTTATCAAGGTATCTCATGGAAATGTATTTAAGCATGTTCCCACTATAGAAGACTTTTGGGCCAATGACAAGGATGACTTTCATGTGAGACAGCTAGCTCTCTCACAATTGCCGGTGAACATGATGAGAGATATTAGATGGAGAGGCGTTAATATTCCCGATCGACTAGAAGATGATGCAAATGTGTTGAGAGAAGATTATGATACAGTTGAAGGAACAAAATTGAATTCGGTAGATTGGGATGATCATCAGGATCCTTCCTTGGAAGTAGTTACAAGAGCAGTTGATTTGCATACCGAGTCATGGTATAATGAAAGATTAAGGAAGCTACATAGTCGAAGGATTCCCCTTACTTATGAGAAGATGAAGCCAAAAGAGGATCCAGCAAAATCAGTCGGACAAAAGGGTGAAGGAAGTAGCTGGCAACGGGAAACAATTAGAAACAAAAAAAGGGCTTTTGAGGTTGAGAAGAGCAAAGGACATTCGAAACCTCTAGCCAAGAGATAGCATACAGCTCCATCAAGAGAAAGCATAATTGAGACTACAAGCCAAGTGATAAAGGGGCCGCGATAGAGGTGAGCTTTGCTTCAGAATCAAGTGGTTACAGTGAGAGCATTGAGTACTCCCTTCTCTTAGAAAACCAAGAAGGAGATGATATGGCAGTAACTAGTGGAGAAGAAGATGGGTTGATTGACATTGAGGCAATAAGTCAAGCACTCGAGGCCTTTGGTGATGCTTTGTTAGTTGAACCAAATCCAGATTTGGGGAGATGCACCACACCACTATGGTTAAGGCAAAGGCTTATGCCAAAAGGTGAGGTAGTAACTGCCCGAACAGTAGAAGACATCCAAGGACTAATAGAAAAGGGTGATAGCGAAAACCAGAAACAAATGGCAAAGATGGTGGCAAAGGTAATCAGGAGCGACAATGATGGCCACCAAAAGGTTCAGATTGCTATACCAACAGTCAATAAGGCAATAGATGAGATTGCGACCCAGGAATATGAGAGTGGAACACAACTTGGAAAGAAACACAGATGATATGGAATGTGAAGAGATCCAGGAGGGTATAGGTTCAATCAGAGAAAGGTTAAGGAAGGCAAATGAAAGGATCGTAAAGTTGGAGGTTGAGAACAAATATTGGAGAGATTGCCAGCCTATCCAACAGTTGCACCAGGCAGCCCTTCCTCAAGATTGCGGGAGCAACCTAGAAGAAATATCAGCTCAGCTACATGAAGTCAGGGATTGGATCCATGATACAATTTAAGATGGGCGAAATTTCTTGCCTTCCTTCATGTCAACATTTCGGTCATTGGTGACTGTTAGAAACAAGTTCAGAATATTTGAAGAGGAGTGGAAGGATTTCCTTCCAGTCAAGGATTTAGCTATTCCTAGGTTGCAGGCGTTCATTGGGCTACCAGAGGCATATTCGGAAAGGGCCAAGTTGGTTGATGAAAGAGGATTGGGTACGGTTGAATCTTGGTTCATTGCCTTGACTACCAGATTGAGAACACTTGAAGAGATACAGAATGCAGTTACACAACACGACCCAAGCGTTGACACTTCCATTTCAACCATGATGAGGGACGTTGGGGTAGCACTTGATTTTGAAGACATCAGAGAAGACGACATCGATGAGACAGGACTTGGATCAAGATTGGATGAATTAGGAAAGGTTGCTATCAAGAAGAAACATTTGAACACCCTTTCCTCCCTCAGTGCCTTTATCAGATTTGCAAAAGTGTATGAGAAGGACCATGAGAAGACACTACAGGCAGCAAGTGTCATGATGAAATCGGTTGAGCTCAAGATATGTAATATCCATTTTTTAGCATTCATAGCATGATGTTGTCGTTAGCCTATTTCCCCATGGTCCCGTAGGCTAACCAGGACATTAAAGGGGCTTAGAGGCCATTTGGCCTAGATAGTTTAAGTTGTAGGTCTTTCTGAGGGGTTTTGAGTCAACTTTGGGCATACTTACTATTTATAGTAAGCCATCTTGGACATAGTCAGACATCCAGTGGCAACGGTATGTCGATGGTAATTGTTTAAAATCGACAAGAAGACTTGTTTATCATTGATAAGATTTGTTATGCATTGATAAAGTTATTTTATAACGTTAAATTTAAATATTTATCTTTATTAATGCATAGACTATAGTTTGTGGAAAATATTTAAATTAAAAGAGTCCCCTTTATTTTATAACACATTGGAGACATAAGTTACATAAAGGGAGTTATGTTTTATCCCACATTGAGAAAACGAAGGATTGAGCTTTTGTGAGAACACTATAAAAGAAATGGAAGAGCTTCTTTTTAGCATGCTTGGAAATATCAAAAGAAGTTGGGTAATATTTTGGAGATTATATCTCAATAGTTTGAAGGACAAAATCCCTTCAAGCTGGAAATCTTGATGCCATTGAAAGATATGGTCTTGAGGTTCAACATGGTAACAACAAGTTCCTATTGTGCGGTACTGTAGCAGCGAGTTATTGTAGTAGTCGAAATCACTGTAGCAGCAAGTTACTGTAGCAGTCGGAATCACTGTAGCAGCGAGTTACTGTAGCAGTCGGAATCACTGTAGCAATGAGTTATTGTAGCAGTCTGAATCACTGTAGCAGCCCGAATCACTGTAGCGCAGTACTATAGCAGTGAGTTACTGTAGCAGCAAGTTATTGTCGCAATCCGCATCACTGTAGTTGCAAGTTACTGTAGCAATTCCAGAACTATTAACACTGCTTTAACCGCAATGGGTATGGACCATCATTGAACTTTTTAGTTGATATAATGCGTTGAGTTTAAAGAGAAGATATGATTGTTATGATAGTTGTAATTTCCTGATAATCTGAAATAAGAAATAAATGAATGATCATTGTTATTAGTTGCATATGGTTCTATGTTGCCACCTATTTGGATCTCATATGAAACACAAACAATCTTGGGAAACCATTGATCAACATCAAGTTGAAAACTATAAGAAATTTAGTTTCAAGACAATTGTTTGACAAAATTACAAGAAGGAATAGACATTAAAATAAGAGAACAAGGCATGTTGTTATAGTGGTATCAGAGCTTGTTTATCCTGTCATCCTAGTGGGTACAAACACAATGAACATGTGGTGATATGACAGATTGGAGTGTTCAACCTTTAACTCATCAATAAAAAGAACGAGGGCTCGTCTAAACATAGGACAAGAGGAACAGGGAAATCTAGAGGATCATATTGATACAAGTGAACAGGTTATTGGCAATATGGGAGATAAGAACGCTCGGGATCTTGGAGAGGAAAGATTCTTATAGTTATTAGAGACCTTGGTACAGGGACAACAATTAGCAGAACAGAGGGCACAGGAACAAAATCAGAGAATGGAGCTTATGATGCAGATGATGGCTCGTCAAATGGGGTTGAACGCTAACATGGGTGGAGGAAATAATCAAAATGGTAACAATCAGAATGGGAATAATCAGGATGGGACACATAATGGAGGTGAACAAGTTGGGAACAATTTCGGTCATGCACCCCAACAAGCTAGGACAGTGAGTTCAAGGCCCATGATTTCCACATTTCCTCCTAGAGCCCCAGAGCAGCCCGTACTAGAGCCCTAGATCACTGATATACAGGACCAGTTGAGGAGAGATTGGGAAGCCAGAGGTCCAGATTTTACTGCAGCAATTACCTTTAGGGAGTATATGGATGTGCGGATGAAACATATGCCACGTGGACATGACAAGAACTAGAGTGTGGGTTCAAAAGCTTGACACATACTTTCAATTCAACCCTATGCCTGAGGAAGAAGCTATTAAGTATGCAACAATTGATCTGAATGGGTTAGCACACGAGTGGTGGCATCATGGTATGGTCACTATGGTCATGCACACATTACCTCATATGTGGAGTTTATAGAGAGACTGATTGAACGTTTTGATAGGAAGGATCCAGAACTCCATTTCAAGGAGTTAGCTCAGCTTAAACAGTGGGGATCATTGGAAACATACATTTTAGAGTTTCAGAAACTTGCAGTGTTAGTAACAGATGTATCTGAACGAAGGATACTGGTTCTATTTATGGATGGATTAGCTGATCCGTTGAGAGGGTGGATTAAAGCTCTCAACCCTCCTAATTTGCAGGAAGCCATTAAGAAAGCTCGTGACATGGATTCCTCTTCAGCGTCTAAAAATAAATTCCAGGCAAAGAGTTTCCCTTCGAGGAAAGATAAGGACAGTAAACCTTTTCATAGAGAGGCTCAGCCACTTAAGGAGGAAAGTAAGAGGTTGGACAATGAGACACTTAATGATCTGAGGAAGAAGAAGCTTTGTTTTCATTGCAGGGAGCCTTGGGATTTGTCACATAAGTGTCTATTGAAAGCAAAAGCTAAGCAGATGATAATTCTTCACATGAGGAAGCACGCAGTGATAACACGATAGCTCAGTTATCCAGTATATAGGAGGCCATCACTTTCAGAGTTAGGGGAACTTTGAATGGACAGAGATTTGTGGCACTCATTGATACAGAGGCAACACATAACTTCATTGATGAGAAGTTTGTGTCATGCAGAGGGCTACATACAGAGGAGCATAGGGGATTTAATGTGATGGTTGCAGATGGCTTCAAAATTGACTGTACCAAGAAAATCTCCAACTTGCAGCTTCTTTTGGGAGATTATGACATGGTGGGAGATTTCTTTGTTGTCAACATTGGTGATCAGGAAATGGTGCTTGGGATGAATTGGATGAAATCTCTGGAAGAGTTTACATTTAACCTCTAGAAAATGAAAATGAGGTCTGAGGCAAATGCTAAGGAGATAGTGCTCAGAGGTTTGTCAGATGGGAGATTTTGAATGGTGTCACTCAAGCGGATGTAGAGTTTCTTCAGACATAATCAAGTGCATTGGACAACAAAGTTCAGAGTAATGCTTGAGGTGATAGAGCAGCATAAACAGGAGTATCCATCTGATGTACAAAAAATAATAACCAAACATACTAAGGTGTTTGGTGAGATGCCTCCAGGGAGACCCCTGGATAGGGGAATTGAGCATGCTATTGAGTTAGAGGAAGGCGCTAAGCCAGTCATCATCACACCCTACCGGCATCCAAAGAGATATAAGGATGAAATAGAAAAGGCAATCAAGGAGTTGATTGACATGGTGCACATATGGCCAAGCAAGAGTCCTTTCGCTTCTTCAGTAGTATTGGTGAAGAAGAAGGATGGTACAATGAGGATGTGCATTGACTATAGGGAGCTAAACAAGAAGACTATCAAAAACCGATACCCTATTCCGCGCATCGATGAGCTTATTGATGAATTGCACGGTGCATGCTACTTCTCTAAGATTGATTTGAGATCTGGCTACCACCAGATACGGGTTAGAGAGGTGGATGTGGAGAAGACAGCTTTTAGATGCCACTACGAACATTTTGAGTTCTTAGTCATGCCCTTTGGGTTGACTAATGCCCCGCCACTTTCCAGTACTATATGAATAGAGTATTCAGAGATCAGTTGAGGAAGTTTGTGTTGATTTTTTTTGATGATATACTGATACACAGTCATACTTGGGAGGAACATTTGAAGCATATTGATGCAGTGCTCAACATTCTAGAGAGGGAGTCATTATATGCCAAGATGAGTAAATGCGAGTTCGAGATGACAGAGTTGCTCTATCTAGGGCATATTATTAGTGTAGGAAGTGTTCGAGTTGACGGGCTGACCATCTAAATGACATAAGTAGACACACTTTGGTAGATTTAGATGCCACAGCCATCTCTACTTTTACATTAAAAAAATGTAGGAGCTTTTGATTACAAGAGCACCATAACTGTCACCAAGAACCCATTTATGTTTTCCCTCACCAATTCTTAGATATTAACTAGCATCTCTTTTTGCCTCGTATTGATTGTGTCGTGTACACTAGCTGTGTGACTTAAATCATGTGATTATATTTACATTTTGATAGGTGAAGATTGCACAGGCACTCTTAATTTTCCTTTGGAGTCAGGGGTCGAGAATCTTCAACTTCAATATGTTGCAAGCCAATGATCAATGTGAACTTCATTTCTATATTTTCTACCCCACATAAGATATTGACTAATGTATTAATCATTATGCCCCTTGATTATGTTGAATTAAACCATGATGCAAGTATTGGCTAGTGCATTTTTTGTATTTTCAACAATTGAGGTACAAAATATGCAGCATGTGTGTTTGTGCATATTATGTTTCCATTTTCTCTTGAGATTAACGGTTACAATCAGTTAAACATAAATTTCATAACAAACATTTGAAGACACCATCAATGAGTTTAACATGGAATAAAAACTCTACATACCATAGAATTCTAAACCAAAATCCGTATAGGGATGCTTCTGCAAAACCTAGGTTAGTACATAAGTACCGCTTGGAAATAAATATCTATACCACTATATCATCTAGAGCATCAATTACTACTGTATCATTTAGGGTGTCGATTACCATTGTATAATTTAGGAAGTCAAATACCACTGTATCATTTAGAAGATATGCTCATAATCATTATTCTTATAAACAAAAGACTGAAATAACAATACATCAAATAAAACTATCTCTTGCATATAGATATATTCCATGTTCAGTTGGAAGATCAACAGATCTAACTGGTTATCGATTACATTGACAAGAAAGGTTGCTTTCATTAAAGAAATAATTGAATTCAACGATATAAATTAATCCATCATATCTTATAATCGTAAAATACCTGTTGTCAATGAATGTTTGAATGCATAACTTATCTTTTCCTAGTGCATGTCTGGAAATCTTGTGGAGAGGGTAAACATTGTCAAGGGCTTGACCTCCCAACTACGGACCTTAAACTTATCTCCCCACTTTCTCTATCTATAAAGGCCCTCCCTACCCAGAATAAACATGGAGCAACTTGACGAACAACTGAGCATCATGTTACTTAATCCCACTACTCAACTTGCCAATTTATTATACTTGGACAATCATGAACTGACTTGGATGTTTTAGTAATTTCTTTTTAAGATGTTAATGAAATTTGAGAATCTGATCATAGTTTGTTTTACCTTACAGGATTCCTCTCCTCTTCACCCATTCACACGAGGTCACTAGCCTCGGGTGCATCACAGGAGACTGCTATAATAATGAGATCTTTAAGATAAGGTTTACTTGAATACCTTTCTGATTCTTACTACAGTTGGTACACAACACATACCAGTAAGGCAGAGTATCATAATATAGGATTCAAATTGTCACAAGATTACTTTATGCATAATATAGTGAAGAACATGTTATGGAACTATGATCTGTCCCTATGTAGTTATCATGCAAGATCAAAAATAAAAGAAAGAATCAGAGCTTATGCCTAATATCAAAAATAGCTCTGCATGTAACATACATGTTACACATTTACAAATGATTGAAAACAATTACAATGATGTCCATCACACATGAGGATGTGGGGTTGTATTAGTAATATCACCCGAGAATATCAAACAAAAGAATAACAAAGAGAAGAAACAACTTATGTCCTTTCAAAATCAATAAGCTCTTGGCCTTTTGGTTATGGCTAGTATGCATCATATAGTCATGCCATCAAGGAAATATTTTTTTTCAATGTTCGTCAAGATAAGAACAAATAAAGGGAATTGATTGAACATAATTTATGACCTGAATATGCTAGTTATGATCAATATCATGGCCTAGCTACTACAAGCTTCCATCATGTAACTAACTTTTGCATTGTGATTTAAACTTGGTAATAATAGCGAGTCTTCAACTTAGAGCAATCAAGAGCGATTTAGAAATGAATTTCCTCGTGCAATAACTAAGGCAATGTGAAGTTTATAATATCGCCTTGTGCGCTTCATTGGTTATTAAGAAGAAGGTAGGTGGCAGAGAGTTACAAGGCCAATGCTCAAAGAAATTGAAGCCACCAATTCAAATATTTGACTTATTACCTTCCAAGTAATAAGCCCGATGAAAGAAAAAAGAATAATAATAATAATGGCTCATCCTCCTAATGTTTTAATATATAGGCACCATGGTATTTACGTCTACCTATGTTTGCATGTACACGAACACATACATGTGTAAATTTCAATTGTATATTTCTCATGTATATGTTTTTAATGTGATTTCTACATATATACATATACATGCATGTACAAGTATAGGTATCTAGGCATCATGGTGTCAATATTTTAAGACATGCCTAACACACCACGAGGTTCCTCAAATATCTCGATTAAATAAAGGTAACAACTTGTTCTCACTCTAATAAATGCTTAGTGTTTTCTTTTACTATTAAATAATATTTAATTTAACAGGTTAGCTCATGGTCATCCAACATACACTCTTTCTTGCCTAGTCGTTTACCCTTAGCCATGGTGGTTTAAGGCTTGTACCTATTTGCGCAGTGGTGGTGGTGCCCCCATTATGCCCAATTACTTTTTGGCAATGCTTCACCATGCTCCAACAAGGGAATTCTCCACAATTATATCATATTGACTATAACAAGATATTATTCATAAACCATCATGATGATTAACTATCATGCCAACTTCGTATGAAATTATAATGATTAACAATCTTACATGATCATAACAAATTTTAACTGTCAACTGACTTCACGTGAGACTTCAATGGCTATATGAACATTTCAAATTGGGTAAAAAATTGGGATGTAACAAACAATGATGTAATCAATTGAAAATAAAATGTTTTAGCATAGTTTGTGTGTGTTGGTGTTGTTACTGAATAGGACTGGTTGTGCATTCTTTACTTTTAGTTTGGCATGTGATAAATATAATGATGAATTTCTTGGTGTCCTTAATTGAATTGGAGGTGTTGTAGACCCCTCTCGAGGTTTTATATTTCCTTGTGGTGACACGAGCAATCTAAAGTTCATATAGTCCATTTGGAGGATTCCAAAGCATCTCGTAAAGTCATGTAAGTCTGTGCTAAGGTTGATGTGCCTAGCATGTTGGAAATTACAAGTTGATGATTCTCTCATCTTGTCATCATGTTGTGTTGAGAAGATATAGTCATTGTTGGGATGCGGTTGTGATTTCATCAATCACCACCATGGAGTCATCTTTGTTTCCGTTTGCTTCTATTTTTCATGTCAACTGGTTTTGTTGCTGATATTTTGTTGTTTTCACATTGTGTGTAGGATGATGCAGTCTTGTTTAAGTGTTCTTTAGTGTTGTGGTTTCTATTGCGATCCTTTTGTGCACGTTGTCGTTGAATTGCAACATATTTTGTCATATCTTTGGCGTTATAGTTGCTAAGTTTAAATAAAAGGAATTTAAATAAAGTTTCCCATCTTTATTGACTTGTTTCATTTTGGGGTTCCTTGGCAGGGCATTACAACTGAATAAGAGTCAAAGTGGCAGCACTGATATCATTTTTTATGTCATTGGCCTTGAATTTGCATACTTAGCACAAAGTTGCATAAATGCTTTTGGTGTACTTTGATTCATTGATATGATGTTCAATTGCCTTATATGGCATTTTAGTGAGTTTAGTGGAGGTTGGCCCTAATAATGTATTATTAAGGACTACCTCATAGACCCTTCTACACTTAGCAGGAAAGGATAGGTACCCTTGCACAAGAGACACTTGAGATTGCTAAGCAATATCCTCAGTGTATTTTAAGTATTATTGAGACCCTTCCCTATGCTTAGCAATGTCTTTTAGTGTGATGGTCTCCTCAATGTTCACCTTTTTTTTTTAACATAGATGTTGAATCGTCCTTAAGTTGCCCTTTTGTCGTGATCGATGGTTTGTCTTACTTGGCTTGTTTTCCTATTCATTAGAAATTGATTGAGTATTGCATATTGAATTGTGTTACTATTACATTGAGATGTGAAAGAGATTAAAAGACTTGTGTTTTTCATGTGTATATTATTTATTCTTGCACTTAGTGCATTGTTGACTATGTGAAATTTACTTATGTCCCCAAACTTGCATTGGGCATTGTATTTCATAGGCAAACTAATGTAGCTTATTGATTGCAACATTGTTAACAAGTGTGTTGAGTCTATCTATATGATAGTGTAGCCTTGCTTTGTGGTTTTACATTGACCCTACCTTATATAATGTGTAAATAGGCTTTAAAGAGAGTTTTGCATTGTAGTGTCGTCTGTGTCGTTTTTATATCGGGATGTGTGATAGTGATTGATGACATGTGTAATGAAAATCCCTTGTCTAGGCAATATGTTTATGGTTGGATGCTATCATCCCCCCTACACAAGTCAATGTGTAAATTGCTCACTATATTGGAACCATAAATATACCTTTTTGGGCCTTGTTCTTTGAAATGTGATAAGGTTGGCCCTTCATATCACTTCTTAATGATTTGAGATCTCCTCTTGAATGTGGTGCTCTAAGTAAGCATGACATGTTTTAAGTGTAATTCTTGTGAATCGAGTAGAATGCCTTTGCATATGTTTGTTTAAGGGAAGAGTTGATTGCATTGCATTAAATTCATAAATGTGTACATGCTAAGTAGAATGCAAAGTTGCATGTTTTCATACTTAATGTTGCATAGTGTTGGTGTCATACATAATCCATTTGTGTGGCATTTTTGCGAATCTCCTCTTACATACTTGGGATAGTGTATTCCCATGTGTCATGTAGTGTTTGCTCCCTCAAATGTGGCTTCCCTTAGTTACTCTATAATTTGAAAGTGTTTCTTGTTTGATTATTTATTTTTGTAAATGATGAAATGTTCAATTTGTTGTAATGGATAGGATTATATTTTCAAATTTCCATATACATGGTCTAGCCACCAAATTTCTCTGTCTATGTTGCGAACCTTGGTCACACTTGACTTATTGTTGAAATTGTGCACATTTTTACGATTTAGTGTTGAAATTGATAATTCCCCCTTTTGGGTTTTGCATTTTAAACCTTTTGGTGGCTATTCCAAATGTTTGAAATTACTAGTCCCATTTGTGTCAAGTGTTGTTCTCTATCATGCGCATTTTGAAACCACGATAGTATGTGCAATGGAGTACACTCCAGAGAATGTGTTATTTGTTAATGCTGATTAATTAGATTGAAAGGTGGATTAAATGTCCTCCATGCTAAGATGTTAGAAAGTTTTTGAGATCTTTTTAGAGTTTCATTAGACGCATTGCAAATAGTGTGTATTCGCATAGTGTTTCATTGTGTGCTTTCAGCGTATTCATTGTGTGGTAATTGTTTTGTGTGAATTCCATGTGCTCATTAGTGAGAGAAATTATGATTTGCTCTTATGTTTTGTGCAAGATTTTTGGTGGTGTTCCCTTGTGATGTTTTTATGGTTTCTAGGCCTCCTTGGTGTGGATGCCTTTGTCTTGTGAAGTTTTTAGAGTTTCTAAGCCTCCATAGTGTGGATGCTAGTATGTTGAGAGGCATCATTTGAGATTGTAGCTTCTAAACAACCCATATTGAACCGAGTTTCTTGAATGGAATCAGATGTGTTAAAGACAACATCACTATTTGTTGGTTAATAGGTTGTTCTCCTGTTAGGATTTATAACTTAACTCTCGTTAATGCCCAATATTTGGAGAAACAAAAGGATGTCACCAACAAATGGGTCAGTGTGTGTTATATCACTGCCCTCTGAATTACAAGGTACAACACCCTTTAGTTTGAAATGATATGCAATGAATTGATGTCTTTATTTGATTGTGATTTTAAAGGATAAGCTCTTGACTTGACAGCAGAAGAGGCTACTAAC
The DNA here is from genome assembly GCA_028749045.1 of Cupressus sempervirens. NCBI lineage: Eukaryota > Viridiplantae > Streptophyta > Pinopsida > Cupressales > Cupressaceae > Cupressus > Cupressus sempervirens. The sequence continues at coordinate 171,389,435 of CM053792.1, read as the reverse complement.
CAAATTGCTCATAGACACAAACAATTTAGGCAAAATTGGATTTAAATAACTCACAACCCCCAATAGAATGTTTTTTATAAGTTATCTTGAATCCTTAGCATCTAACTTCTAATTAGCAACTATTTTTATTTCTACAACCATGACTATTGAATCTAATGATGCAAATACAATAGGGAGGTGGAGGAGAAGAACCACATGGCAAGTAAATGGAATTACCTTTACCTATGTTGCAATCACCATAATGGAATGGAATCCAAGACAAAAATCATAGTACCAAATGTAGCTATTTTTTAGCCCTCAATGTAAACCTAATCTAACCTATATTTGGAACAAGATATGTGAAAGCTAATTTAAGGGAAATGAAATTGCCAACTCTCCACTGTCAAGTTTGTTGACCTTTACATTATCATCAAAAATTACATTTATAGTTTTGTTGTTAAACCCATTCGTCACTAGAAATCCAACAGTGATATTATTAAAAATATTTAATTTAAGAACATTAGGAATAAAATCCCAAATTTGTAGGCAGATTAATCCATTAATATCTTTCTTGACGTTAAGCCCTGGTCCTGTGATGACACTGTAGACATTTGGCAGATGCTTGGATTTCTATAACTGAAACAAACCAATGAAAACCCTAAATTCCCTTCGTGTTCCTATGAAATTCTTTGGTTGGTGCTAAAACCTTCTTTTTATATTCCAATGAATAGTTGATCTTTATATTTTGAATGTGGAGAAGTCTCCTTATTTTGAATGGTGTGTAACTATACTTGGGTGGGCTCACCTTTTATGAACAAATGAGATCAATGGCTCCCTGTCGTAATAGATGTTACGTCAAGTGTGCCACATGTCCTCCTTTTGGAGACTTCGTGAATACAAGACAACTGTTGCCCAAAATTGGCCCGAAATTCATTCGGAGTCGTTGATCTGAGCTTTGTTGGATGGCCAAGATGTGTTACTATACTAGGCCCTTAGCCTTATGGTTAAGTGAAGATCAACAACTCTTGTGACGTCGTGAAAATTAATAAATATGCATGTAGTCATTGTGGATTTAACGGGGATCATTAAATCTGTCTAGGACATAACCTTCTTACTTAGGTTCATGTTAATATAACTTTAAATATGTGTCATTGATTCATTTTTCATGCTCACTTTGCCAACTTTGACTACATTTCTTTTGAATGCCCACCTAGGTGCACACAAAGGAATAGACGAGAGGAGAAGTTCCTAAAGGGCAATCTAGACACAAAAATGAGATCACATTGACTCAACCCTAATCCTAGAAATTTGAAAAATATAGGGGAACTAAAATGATGTCAACATTATTCCAGAGCGATGATTGGGAAAATCATATTGTGGCAAATTGATGCATGGTCTAGATAAGTAGGATTGTCTTTCTAATCTTATGGGATGATGTTCTCCCTTTGACTTTTGGCTTATTTTCTTAAAGGTTAAGTGTCTTGGTCTAAGAAAGATGTAGAGTTAAATTTTCTTGCCTTGTACATAGGTAATGTAGCATGCTTTAATGTGGTTCTCGGTGGCTCGAATAAATTCATAGCTCCCGCGTTAGTTCTAGAGCATTAGTTTGAGGGTTGTTGAAGTTGTGAACTGTTTGGTCAACCCCTCCCATTGGTTCAATTGTGTCATGTGAGATTTTTTATGTAGTGGTTTAAATTTGAGGAGAGTCCAATTGTTGTTCTTGTGTGTTTATCATGTTTCTAGGATCCAAAAGTAGACATGGACAATGTTTGGTATTTGAAGGATTCCAAGAGTAAGACTACACCTAGAGTGGGAGGGTGTAATGCTTCTCACATTTATAGTTTGGAGATGTGGGTATCTTGGTATATTGGGACCTTGTTTCTTGAAATATTGGATTCTTCATGCAACATGGATATTTGAATCTAATACATGTAATGATGTATATGTATATTCAACACTCCTTATGAAGGTGATGTAATTGATTGATAATTAAATGAATTAATGCAGTTTTGCATTTGTCATTTCTCAAGCTCAATTTATCATGCATAATAATTACGCAAAGTATGAATCTTACTTTAGGCTTAAAATTCACATAGTAGTGTCTTGATGTGCCTTGGATGGTGTTCTAGTCGCTAAAATGGACATATTAGTGTGGTGATTTTCTTGGTAGGGTGTTCTAGACACCTCTTATGGTTGTCACAACTCCTTGTGTTTTGAGCAGTGTCGAATGTCTAGGGGTAGTTTGCTTACTTTTTCTTAGAGTCCATTTTGACTTTTTTTGTTCGTAGTGCTTTTGAAGGGCCTTTTTTTGACTTGAATTCGACTTGAATGTATTTGGAGTGTCTATTGGACCCATCGTTAACTTTGGGTACCTTAGTTTGGGGCCCACTTTAGAAAGGGTTTTGAGGCCTCAAAGGAGTGCTTTGAGTGTATCGAAATTGCTATTGTGTTTTTTAGAATCAAGGGACACTTTGAAGTTTTTGTGTGTTTTGATAAAGTTTCAGTGGTGTTGATTGCATGTATTTACATGCTAGTGGACATAGGAAGTGGATAATCACTTCTAGGACAAATTAGAAAGCCTAGTTTGTAATGAACTATTAAGCTTGAAAGTTGTTGGAGCTAGTGAGCTAGTGTTCCATCTTTGGAAATATGTCAACCACCATAAATATCGAATCATGTTATCGCTATGTCTTTGGTAAACCAAGAATGAAATCTATACTAACATCCTCCCATGATTTCTCTTGTACATGTAATGGCTCATACAACCTTGTGCTTTGCTTTCGCCATTTGACATACTTTGCAACTCTCTACAAAATTCTTAAAGTGTTGCTACAACTACGCTATTAATAATTTTGAGCAACTAAACCAATGGTTTTATCTCTACCAAAGTTTCCATCCAATCCTCCACTATGGTTCTCCTTGATGAGATTCTCTCTCTAGAACTTCTTGGAATGTACAATTGACTTCCTTTGAACAAAATATTGTCTTGGATTATGAAATCCAAGCACTTTGTCATGTGAAGTGTAATAGATCTGTACATGCTCTCCAAGCTATACCAAAATCAAGATCCATTGGTTAAAAATTCTTGAGTTCCTTGAGCCCAACCACTACCATATGCATCTTTGTCAGCAAAAGTTGGCTTCTAACAACAACATCGAGAACTCAGTTAGACTTCCCACTCCTATTTTCAAAACAAATGTATAAATTTGCGAAAACTCAACCCACTTCAAATGCCTTTAATTCAATTTTCTTTGATTATTCATCTATTGCAAAGCTTGATGATCAGTATACAAAACAAAATCCTTAAGAAGAAGATATTATCTCCACTTCTTCAATGCTTGAACTATAATATTTAATTCATGATCATAAACATAATACTTTGTTTTAGCATCATTCAATTTCACACTGAAATAAAAAACCAGTGTACGTTCTTAGCTCAAAACAACTCCTATTTCTATACCATTAGTGTCACAACCTACTTGAAACACCTTTTTGAAATTTGGAATTGCTAAAATAGGCTACTATGTAACCTTCGGTTTCAACAAACTAAAATTCTTATATGTTCCTACAATCCACTTAAATTCTTTCTTGTACCTTCATTATTTCAGTCAGGGGTCCACAAATACTACTAAAACCTCTTATAAACTTTATGTAGAAACTAGTTAGTCCATGGAAATATCTCACTTTAGTCACACTCCCTGTATTAGGCTATTCAAGGAAATCTTGATTTCTCAGGGTCCATTTTTAGACCTTCTGCTGAAAGTACAAATCCCAGGTACACCAACTCTTTCAGAAAACTACACTTGTTCAAATTTATCAACAACTTTTCATCCCTTAACTTATCAAACACCTTATGAATGTGCATTAAACTCTCCTACATGTTCTTTCTAAAGATCAAAATATCATTTAGGTAAAAAATGACAAACTTACTTAGACACTGCTTCAGTACCTTTTTCATGAATCTCATGAAAGTGCTCGAGACATTGGTTATCCAAAAAGACATGACCAACCACTTGTACAATCCTTAGCTTGCCTTGAAGGTATTCTTCCACTCATCTCTTCTCTAATGTGAATTTGATGGCACTTGCTCTTCATATCTATGTTTCTAAAATACACAACTCCGCTCAAATAGTCAATAATATCATCCATCAATGGCAATGAAGATTTGTACTTGATTGTGATCTTGATAGCTCGAGAATGTGTACACATCCTCCATTCTCTGTTCTTCTTAGGTGCTATTACTGCTAGTACAACACATGGACTCAGACTCTCTCGAATTAACGCGTTCTGGAACAACTCATGCACTTCTCTGTTCAACTCTTCACTTTTTGTTTGTTGCCTTGTTGGAAAATTGACACCTAGAATCAATTCAATCTGGCGATTGATCCTTCTTATTGGTGGTAATCCATCTGGTACATTATTAGATATAATATCTAGAAATTCTTTTGGAAAATCTACAACTTTTGCAAGTGGGTCTTCTACTTGTTCTTTAGTATCTTTTGGAATTACATCAAAACACATGCTCACACCTCATACCCTCTAGGAATCGCCTTCCATCAACAAAACATATTTTGATAGCACTGCATACCTTTTCATCTATGTCCTTTAATGGTTTCAACTTATGTTTACTCCATCCTTTGTTAAAGTGTAGGCATTTGGACACCCATCATCTAGAACATACATGTCAAATTGTTGCGACTTACCCAACAACATATGACATGCGTCCATAGGTATGATATCAAAAAGCACCTCATCTTGGTAGCTTCCAAGTTTGAACTTTACTAGGTAATGTTCATTGCCCATTACCTTGTGGTCATCATGCACCCAAGAAATATGGTATGGACGCAGGTATTTCTACCTTTTGAAATTGAACTCGATGACCATCTCTTCTGACACTAGATTTTTAGTACTTTGACCATTAATAATCTATATCACAACAGTTATCTTAACATTTTCACTTTGTGTGAAACTAGCTCCTCTTTTGACTAGGTTCATCCTCACCACTCAACATGACTCTTCTTTTAACCAGGACATCTCTCTCAACATCTTTAGAATGTAATGAATTGGTATCTTTATCAATATACCCAACTTTGGGCTGGCCTTTGGTTCTCTGATCTATCCTTCCTTGGTGTTGGGGATATTCAAATGCCCTATGCCCTTTTTCTCCACAATGAAAAGAGATTCCATGAAAGCCACCTCTATCAAATCCATTCTCTTCCTCTTCCTCTCTAATCTCTATTTTTCTGATCATGGAAACAATTGGAAATGTTTCCTCTCTGGTTCTCACTGCTACTGCTAGCCTCGTCCTTCTTTTGATCATTATTTTGGTCTGCATAAGACCATTCGTCAGATCTTCCACCACAACCTCTTCTGTTATTCTTGTTATCAAACTTCTTTTTAGTTTTTCCTCAACTCTAAGTGAAAATGGGTATGCCTCTTCAATATTGTTCTTTTGCACCAGACTCAACTCTTCCTGAATGCTTGACCTCAACCCATTAAGATAACAGACGACTTTCTGCATATTAGCTTCTACATGACCAGTTATAATGAGAACTTAGTAGAACTCTTCGGTATACTCTTGAACATATTTTCCAATTTGCTTCAACCCTTGCATTTTCTTGAATAGATCAATCTCATAATGCACGGGAATGAATTGTCACTTCAATTTATCTATCATCCAATCACATCTCGTGATTTTTTTTTCCCCTCTTCTATTTTGCTCCAATTGAATCTCCAGCAACTAGATCTTCATGTGACCATTTAGTTTGGCCTTTGTGAACTTTACCCTATCAGGATCCTGAATATCTTCATACTCAAAATATTCTTCTAATTGATTGATCTAATCAATCAATTACTCCTATTTGAGATTTCCTGAAAAATGTGGGAACCTTAAACTTATGTCTTTTTCCAAGCTATGAAATGACTCCTAAAAGATTTTCTTCTTCTAGGTTTAAAACTTCCTCTTCTTCTCGATCAATGTATCCTCCTACTTCTCTTTCATCCTCACTCTCATCTCATGCAACAAGATTCATCCCTCTATGCATTTTTTCTTGCAATGCTTGCATTTGTCTTTGGAGGGCTCTAACCTTGGGTGTAACAGCATACATTCACATGAATTATTGAGATTTCATACACTTTCCTCTCGTTCTTCACAATTTGCATCGATGAAAATTCAAACTTTTCTTACATTCTCAAGATCTAGTGAACAATATGTCTCATATGCACTGACAACATTTTGACAAACAATTCATGCAATATCCTTTTCTTCAGGAGTGAGCGGCGTGGGTGCATGGTTCACTATAGGAACCTTTGCATCATTTTTTCCAATGTCTTTATGTTGCAATATCTTCATGCTTAGAGACAAATTTATCACTATTTGAATCTTTTCTATCCTCTTGACTTCATTATGAGTCTTCTTCTGTGCTGCAACTATTAGCCTTTTGATTGGCCATACCACTTTGTTTCTTAACTACAAATGCCATCTCTTGGTTCCAACAAGAACCATCAAATCCATCTCTTTTCCATCTTTATGAAACTTTTCATCATAAAGCTCATCAACAACTATGACTTCCATATGTTTTTCTATCTTCTAGAACCTTTTTATCATAAGGTTCATCAACAACTATTTATTGCAAACTTTTTATATTAGCATTAATTTGTTCACTTTGTCATTCCAATGGACAACTCTTCTCTTCATTGGTAAGCAAGTTCTCTATTCCATCTTCACGTGCCTTTGTATCCTCAATGAATGTTTTCTCTAAATCACAATTTTCCTTATCCACATTTTTCTTCAATTCATATTTTTATGTCTCTAAATTTTCTTCCCCTTTTTAAAGTTCCCTCATTAGGAACCGTATTTCCTCTTATATCTCTTGTTTCAATCTAGCTTCCTCTTCTCTTTTCTTTTTTTAATCCTCCTCTCTTTTCTTTGCCTCTTCTGTCTTTTTTTTTTTTGAAATTATAAATATAAAACCTATGCATCTAATAGTATCCTCTTATCATGAGATAAATCTCTTCTTGTGACCATTTTCTCTTATCTAGGTTCTCTCCACTTAACCTAGTCTTTTGGTCATTCTTGAGATTCTCTATTGAACTTGTCACAACAAACACAAATTCACAACTCACCTTTTTCTAAGCTGTTATACCAATTTTATGCAAGGATTCAAGGACTCACAAGTCATATAATCACAACTTCATGACTTATCAAAGCAATATTACACACTTTTGCAAACTTTTAACCAAATCAATAAACTAGGGTAGATTCAGACCTGTAGTCACCAAAATGGTCATAACGTCTGCAACACTTAATGGAATTTGACCAAACCAAAGCCAAAAGAAATCTAACTCAAATGCCTTTATGAAAATATAAGTTTCAGGTCTGTATCTACTCATATGTTCTCATACCAATACAAACAACAGTCAGATTTTTGGAAAAGTAACTCATAAATTTATCATAAAACTCAAAAAATTAAACTTCTCTTTATTTCACCTCTTCTTCCAACTTCTCCAACCATTAAATTCTAAACATAACAACCAATACATGATATTTTAATGTCTTTTCACTTCCTTTAACCTATTGTCTACCTCCTATGACTTGACTTTTTTCTTTACATCAAATTTACATATTGTGAATTTTTTGTGACAATATTCTATTAGATATTTGAAAACTTTTGCATTTTCCCATATTTGACATTTTAACTTTACAAAATCCCTACTAATGTATCTAAATAGACTATAGATGACATTCTATGACATTTTACCCTTCCATGAGTTTATTTATATAACTTGACCATACTAGACAACTTTGACAATCTATTATAAATGACTTTATTTAGCCTTACACATTGACTCAAATAAATTCAAAATACATTTGAAAGATCATGATGAGTAATTAAATGTCTTCGATGCTCATGGAGCCTCTTGTTGTGAATTTTTTTATGGGTGCTACTACACCAATATATATGTGTATATGTACATACACACGCATATGTGTGTGTGTCTATCTACGTATGTATGTATATATACAAATAGATATTTTTTAAGGTTCTTATTACATCTTAGCACTACAAAATAAATGATCCAATTGCATATATATTCTAGAATCCAAATAATAGAACTCACTCAACCTATGCTAAGTGACTTACCTCAAGATCTTGCACAAAAATAATCTAGACTAGGAAAAATGGGCAAAGTTTGCAAGAAATTTTATGAAAACATATCATAGAAGATATTTTTAGACAAAAACAAGCCATAACCTAGTTCAATTGGTCTAGTTGCTGATTAATTGGGTTGCTTACAAATTTTTTTAGAACTATTATCATATTATGTACAATAAAACGAACAATCAACTATTCCTAACTAGTAGGATCAAATACAATTTTTCAAGGTGATAAAATTGCATATGCAGATGCATCACTTGCATGCTAGGCATGAAGAGCATTCCCCAACTTATAATGAATGATTGGATATGAAGGCTCCAGACACTGGGCCATCAATGGAAGCCAAGGATGTAACCATGCATGTATTGGCACAATCTCCCTGCGAGGATCCCAAGTGTCTACTACATAGGTTTAGGGTCCCTTAGCTCTTAGGAATTTGTAGCAGCTATTCTCACTGTTGGAAGAATAACTTAAGTGAAGAGTTGAGTGTACGGAGTTGAAGAAGAAAGCTCTACTTCTATGTGAATTCCATAATCACGAGGCTCATTCCCTTGTAGAAGTCTCTTCCACAATGACATTACCTCTAAACCATGCAAAGGATGTTGAAGTGGTTCCCAACCTTGAAACATTCTTATAAGTAATGGCAAAGCAAATGTAGATACAATACATAAAAAATTGCATAACTTGTAGTCCTGATATTTGGACTATAAATTCTCGAAGGCACTAGTAAGTGATTCCAATGTCATAGTACCTACCACAACACTTTCTCGGATTCTATCCAGCGCTCCCATAATATCCTCTATGTTGTCTAGCTATTGTTTTTGTTATGCAGTCTCTTTCTAAAGCCACTCTTTCTCCTTCTAGTATATGGGCGAATGCAACAAGTTGTTGTGCCAAAAAGATGACACACAACTAAAAAGTTTAAAATTCTATAAATGTACACGTGCTTAGGCTTGGGATTGAGAAGCCTTTGGCTTGGGATCCCAAGAAAAAGCACGTGCATGCTATAGTGTGTGTATTTTAAAAAAAAAATTATATATGGGCTACAAACCCATGACCAATTCCATTTTCTTTTCTTTCTTTTTATTGGTGTCTTCTTTCCCTTCAACAACAGGTACATGACTTGTAGAAGTTGAAGAATTTTCTCACTCCTCAAAATGCCTCCTCGTCACTAGAGATTCAAATTTGCTCATGGGCAAAAATAAGGAATCTATTTATTTAGCAGAGTTGATTTACTAGGTTATTGAGCAGCGATGTAGCATCAGATCCTAAAGACGTGAAGTAATACTTTCCTGGTAGGAAAGTATTACTTCAAAAATTTCTATATAGAAGATAGATAGTTACCTCTTAAAAAGATTTTTATCTGGATAATCTGAAGTAGACCTCTTTATTTCTAATACTTCATCTTCTTACGGTGGGAGAAAAGAGAAAACCTAATCATTTATTGAAAGTGAAGTTTGAAACACATGTCATTGACCCATTATGTTCTTTCGATTAAGCTGAATGTATTTACCTACCCTATTTTGGACGTTTGGGTATAAGGACTAAAGAATAGTTAATTGAGTCGTATGAGGTTCAAGGTTGGGATCAAGTATGTTTTCTACTCTTATTTTTGCATTTTTTTGTATTTTTTTAAGTTTTACTTCAAATTTGTTTATTTATTTAAAATGCAATTGGTTTCTTAATAGGAAATGTGAATAATCAACCACCAAATCCCTAGCCTAATGAAGAAAATCAAAATGAAAACCCTCCACAAGATCAAAATTAAAACTCTCCATAATATCAAAATGAAAATCATCCATAAGAAGAGCAAGAACTTCCACAACCTCCATTGATTGAAAGACCTCCTCCTGGCACCCAAGTGAATATAATGAATGAAATAGAAAGAGGGAAAAATGAATTAGAAGATATCAATGGTAGGTTAAAATCTTGCAGGAAAACTAATCCTATGATAACACAATTGGTATCCTCCCTTAAGTCCATCATAAGCTATGTAGCTTCTATTATTGGTCAGTTGGATATTTGACATGTTAAGAGAGAAGAACAAAGATGATATTATGCAAATAAATTATCCTATAAAGATGTAAGAAAAAAGGACACAGTGAAATGTAGCATATGTGCATTGTTTAAAAAGCCTGGAGAACAAAACGCTGTTAAACATACAACTAAAAGGTTCCCCATCCACTAGTGCATACATGATGATATTAGAAATAACTTTTGGGATAAATAGTGGATGGTCTTTGATGGTTATCCCTACAATAATCACAAAGTTCCAATGTATTTCTTAAAGAAACTGTATTGTGAATTTATCCCTGGGGAGCCAATTATTTTGATATGTTAGATTCTCATGGTAGAGGTGAGGGGCCATCGTTTGAGAGGTCAAGGTCATGTCATGACCCTAATGTAGTTAGGGCACCTGTTGTCAAGCCACAGGGTGAGCATGTCATTATTCCTTCAGTTATGAAGGAACATGTAGAGACCAGTACTCTAGGGACTATCAATGTTTTGACACAAACCCTCATTCATTGCGTCAATCCATTAGTTGAGGAGGAGCTTTCTTTATGTTGCGTTCACATGTGCACATCATGAATATCTTTATGCACATTTGGGATTCATGTTGGAGACACTATGGATGATGGGCTAGTCACTAATGAGTTTCTGAGTGACACATTTGGCATTGACACAAGTTATGAGTACTTTTGATTATGCGTAACTTATTTGGAGTTTTTGTTGGAATGAGAACAATGAAACTTGAATTCTTATTATTTTTATACAATCAACATCAAAGTTTGAGTCTTGAGTTAGCCGCATTATGTAAATGTCAAAGCTTGAATCTTATTGTCATCATAAACATTTGAAGAGTTTATATTATATGTTTTATCTTCAGAACATGAGAAGACTTGAAATAAAGTTTTTAATTTATTCATGAAATTTGATATCAATATTGCTTTCTTATCCATCTCTTCAAGATCTTCATTCATTGAAACACACTCTATATGCTCTTCTTATGATTCCTATAGCTATAGTTGTTGCATTTTTTCTAAAATATCTTTTGTCTTTCATTATCCTAGTGTAGGGCACCCAACAACCATTGTTTTGGCTTTGTTTCTTTTGTTTTTGCTTTGAGGCTTGTTGTGACTCTAGCCAAGTTAGGGTGGTGTGTTGGTGTGCTTAGATCAAGTTGGTTTGACTAAGCTTTGTTTAGGCATGTGCAAGCTAATAAGCACTAGGAGGGACACTAGGTGGTCAAAGTGGGTCAAAGATCGTACAGTAATACTGTGGAGGAGGACCCTTCAAACCTTGTTGCTCATGAGGAGGAAAAATTGAAAAATTAGGTAGACAATTAGATAGTTCCACTATTCTTCCATTAGGAAAGGGAGTATTTATAGGAGGAAAAGGAATCTAGCAACCCATGAGAGGGAAACTCTGTGGAGAGATTTCTAGAATACAATTCATGATGTGTGGAACATAATTTATTTGCAGTTGGAGTATAGCTGGAACAATATTGTATGCTATTAGTGAGGTTTCATTCACTATTGAAGGGGCAATTGGGAAAGTGGATGCACATGGAAGGAGAGTTATGTATTGTACTGCAGGAGAAATAAATTCTTGCACCCATGGATTCAAATTGGCAGTCATGGCTTTCTACAGTTGTTGTGCCTCCAATATCCCTCAAAATATATCTTTGTAAGGGAAATCATAGAATGAGAAATCTAATTTTGAAATTCATGGCAGGGAAAAATGTTTCCAAGTGGCCTTTTGTAGAGGTCAACATGTTTTCATGTCAAGTCCTCAATAAACTTCTGTTGCACACAAAATGTATGTTGAATCCACGACTTCCTACATGGAGAAATAATCAAAATATTGAACTTCTTATCTACAATAATATAAAAGAAAATGGAAATGCAACACTATCTGTGAAATGCTTGAGCAGAAGCAATATCAATCAAACAACTTAGAAGAATGTCAAACATAATTTCTATGAGAGGGGCCAAAGAGGAAACTACATTAAATGTTGAAGTTTTACCTTGGATTAAATTATTTCATGTTTGTTCAGTACTTTTTTCTTCATTAAACTTTCCTTTAAGTGTTCAACTTCTTGTATCTTTTTATTTCTTGCAACTATCAACACACAATATTTAGTGACTCTCAAGGTCAATTCAGTTTGGCATGCTCGAGAACGTTCGAGCGATCAATGAGATAGGATGATCTAGGGACTAGGGTTTATCTGACACTCAAAGCTAATGGAATAGACAGTTTGATCCCATGATGAATGGTTAGAGAGATTCACCAATTGGCAACTTTTTATTGGCCAACACTACAAGTTTCAAGATCACTCGAGATGGTACTGCAAAATCAAAACGGAATCTTATCTCCAAAAAGTGAGACATTATTGTAGTTGTCGACAACACATTCTTGTAGCACCAAAAATTGCATCCATACCTCGCACAAGCTACAAGATATGCCCTATCAAAGATAGTTGTCCTATGGCATTCAGTAGCTCTTAGGATCAATTTTGGCATGCCCAAGAACGTTCAAGTGATCAAAAAGACAAGAAGAGTTTGGGACTTGGGTTTACCCAACCACTTAGAGCTAATGGAAAAGACAGTCAGATCCAACAATGAACGATTAAAGAGATTTACCAGTTGGTGACTTTGTACTAGCTCACACTACAAGTTTCAGCATCGCTTGAGATAGGGCCGCAAAATCAAAATGGAATCCAATCTCCAAAAAGAGAGAGGTTATTGTAGGTGTCAGAAACATGATCACGTAGCACCCGTAATTGCATCCATACCTCGCACGAGCTCCGAGATATGCCCTATCAAAGATGATTGTCCTATGACATTTAGTGACCCTCAGGGTCAATTTTGTTCAGCATGCCTAACAATGTTCAAGTGGTCAACGGGATGGGATGATCTTTGGACTAAGGTTTACCTAACCACCCGAAGCTAAAATTACAGACGGCTTGATTTCATGATAAACGATTAGAGAGATTCACTAGTTGACGACTTTGTATTGGCCAATAGTACAAGCTTCGACATCGCTCAAGATGGGGCTACAAAATCAAAATGGAATCCAATCTCCAAAAAGTGATAAGGTTAATGTAGGTGCTGGCAACATGATCATGTAGCACCTAAACTTGCATCCATACCTTGCATGAGCTTTGAGATATGCTCATCAAACATCGATGCCCTAGATTAAGACTAGGGTTTAATTGTCCACTCGAAGCTAACATAATAGACAATTCAATCCCATGACGAACAGTTAGAGAGATTCATCAGTTGGTGACTTTGTATTGGTCAACTGTACAAATTTCAGCATCACCCTAGATGAGGTTGCAAAGTCAAAATCAGATCCAGTCTCCAAAAAGTGAGAGAGGTCATTGCAGTTATCGGAAACACGATCTTGTAGCACGCACAATTGCATCCATACCTTGCACGAGAGCTCTGAGGTATGCCCCATCAAAGATCACTCCTCTATGGCATTTATTGACTCTCAAGGTCAATTCTGTTTGGCATAACCAAGAACGTTCGAGTGGTCAACAAGACAGGATGAGCTTGGTACTAGGGTTTACCTAGCCACTCGGAGCTAACAGAGTAGACAGTTCAATCCCATGATGAACGATGAGAGATATATGAGCAAGCTATGTATGCCTTGGCCACTTTGTGCAAGATATGAGCAAAAGTTGCTGATTAGGAAAAATTGGTTCTTTTTTAGCCTAGGATTGGGTGCTTTTAGTTGTTTTTTAGAACCTTTTCCAAGTCCTAGAAGTGAAATCTAGTGAACTTTTCAAAAGTTGCAATTTTTGTGCGAAATTGCAAAAGTTTTAAAAGTTGCTCCAAAATGCAACTTGGTTGGAAAGGAGTGTGAAATCTGACTGAAAACCTTCTAACCTTCCAAAATATGTTTTCCATGCTCATATACTCGAGCATCAATAGTTACAACTTCCCAAACCTCTATTTACAACTTTATGAAAAAATTGTGAAAGTTAATCAAGCAACTTTTTGAGCAACTTTGCAACTTTTGAACAATTTTTGCTCTTTACATATTTTGGTCAAATGGGTTTGTTTAGGACTAATCTAAGACCCTAGTTAAGATTCCTAGGACTTATTAGCTAACCAAATGCCTTAGTTACCCATGCCTAACAACGTTTAACCTATTGAGAAACTTTTGACCAACTTAGGACCTATTGAGAAATTTTGGGTCTTTTAAAAACACCTTGGGAGTAGTTGCTTATTAGATACACACAACTTGTATTACTATGTAAATCATCCTTCTAACAATGTTTAGATAGGAGTTTGCATGGTTGGAGACCTCTAATGGAGTTGAGGTGGCTAAAGGTGCATGAAATGCATGCCTAAGGTGGAGCAGTAAGAGATCTATCCACTGGAGAGGGGTATTTTATGGTAGATTTGTCTACATATGCCTTAGAGATGGTGAGTCAACCTTTAGTTGATTCAATTTGTCTTGGGAACGCATACATTGAGAAAGCTTTAGGTTTGAGGGTTTATAAGAGACCAGTTTGTGGATTTCGTACTTGCAAAGGTTGGAGCATCAAATTGACTTGATATTCCTTTGGTTGGGTCCATTTGAGGAAACTGTTGATAGTTTGGAGCATTGGAAATATGGGCAACAGGTAGTTGCTTTGGAAAACCACCCTATTTTATGCTTTAAAAGGGTTCCTGGTTGGAGGACCTATTTTATTTGAGAAGTCCTTTGGAGATTTTGGGAGAAAACTTAACATCTTTCTCATTGGAGACAGAGCTAGGGGCAATTAGGCCTACTAGGCAATTTTGAGGAATTTGAGTGCTTCCCTATGCTAGAAACCTTATAACCTTCCAAAATATGCTTCCCCATGTTGAAAACCTTATAACCTTCCAAAATATGCTTCCCGATGCTTAAATACTCGAGCCGGGGTTGTTACAACTTCCCAAACTATCATTTGCAACTTTTTGTAAAAATTACAAATGTTGCTCAAGGAACATTTTTAGCAACTTTGCAACTTTTGAGCAATTTTTACTCTTTATATTTTTTGATCAAATGGGTCCATCTAGGACCATTCTAGGACCCTAGTTAGGATTCCTAGGACCTACTAGGTAACCAAATACTTTAGTTGTCCAACCCTAGCAACATTTTACCTATTAAGTAACTTTTAGTTCATTGAGCAACTTTTGACGAACTTAGGACCTAATGTGTAATTTTGACTCTTTTAAAAACACATTGGGACTAGTTGCATTCGAATGACTCTTGAAACTTATTAGACACACACAACTTCTTAACTAACCCTTAAAAAACTTCAAAAACCAAAAAGAAGGATGGTGCCCTGCACCAAAGAGTGGGAAAGTCCATTTGAAGCTACCTAGTTTTGCACTCTACATCACAAAAAGCGAGAGGTCCATGTTTTTGTAATTATATTCAATCTAATGAACCAACTAGATCTGCTCTACATTTTAATGTGTCAAGTATTGCCTTGTGATCTGACTCGTGAACATTCCAAAGAGTCTTATTGTGTGGTTTTCCATCATATTTTATCAAGTGGACATTTGACACAACAACAAGTTCGAATAATGAAAAATATTCCTCTATGTTTGTCAATCCTTGAATAACCACAAGTTAGGGTTCTTCATAGAATATTGTCTAAGCTATCTTTCGGTTACAACCACCGCACCTATATGATACTCTAAACCTTCACCATCTATAATTGAGTGATCCAAATTTTTTTGGCATGGACACAATGACACAAATAATAATGTGACTCTTCTTCATTGTCTTCAGGTGCCATAAAATAAAAAAACATGACTTGTAGTGATAAATGTACAAAATGTGATCATTAACTTAGTAAATACTTAGGTAAAAGTTATAAAGTTACATATTGAATTTACAAAGATATATATTACCAGGTTGCACTAGATCAGACAAGTGGTCAAATTCAATGGATGAATCCATCTCTACCATTTTGAGTTGTTGTGGGCCACGATAGGTGTCAATTGGGTCCAAAACCTATATATCCCATTTGTCCACCCACTCAGTCGACTCACTCATCCCAATTTTCCTTTGCACATGATGGACAAAAGCATGTTATTTTTCATGTGTGGATACTCCATGAACCTGCATCAAAGCTTCTAAAAGAGTGCAACTCACTTGATTATGTCAGTGTGCAACAATCCTCATATGGTACAATGTTAGTATATCTATCAGCAAAAAAAAATTACGAACCATAGACTCACTTTCCTTACCTGGACCCATTGTAGCATTACACCATTAGATAATAGATTTTGCATTTGTCAATGTTCTTCCATCTTTTTACTTTAATTTTTCACGAGCTATGGCTCTTTTGATGCATGTACTTGCACCATTGTGCTCTCTCTTTCCATGACCAGCCTTTGTGAAATTCCACATTTATTGAATTCTAGACAACATGTGCATCCCGCTCAATCAATAGAATATTCGTGCATTGTTGAATTGAGATGTACAATTGTCTGACTAAATAATGTGCTTGTGATATGATATGCCCCTGTTAGCCAAATCTCCATAAATAGTTGAAAACAACCATGTACAAACTCTGTAGAACGTGATTGACCATCACTAATGTAAAAATGGTACTCCCTCAATATCTTACTATCATCCTCTATACTTGTAGGTGAATGCATGAATGTTATGTGAACAAATACAGAAACTTATTGAGAAGTATAATACTTTACTTGCACCTCATTTTATGATTGTAATGTGTAGTTCTTTGTGAAGTCTACAATCAAAACAATGGTATCCAATGGAAATGTATCCTTTCACAACTTGAATTACAAATCCGGCCATTGAGCTCTATGTGTATTCCTTGCATACTCGTAAATAATCTTTTCACAAAAAATATTCATGAACTCATACACTCGAATCTTTTCAATGACTAAATCACATCTTTTATCATATTTCCCATCTTTTATGGCGTATGTCATTGTCTTATTTTTTTATAATCTACTATTTCATTTCCAATTGCATTTGTACTATCCATATGTTCACAAGTTGATAAAAGTTGCAAAGAACCACAAACTAAGCATGTATCATCCAAGGATGACGTCTTGTAAAATTGTTGAACGTCACATATTTTACATAAAATGTTGGATATAAATTTTCTTGAAGATTTAGGTAGCTTATTTATGTCACAATCCTGCAAAACAAACTTAGAATGCAAAAACACACATATATGCCTAAAAATATCAAAATGGTTAATAAATTCAATATGTATCGTACAACAAGAAGTTGTGCATGTGTAATTTATCTTCACATAAAAGGGTTTACCCATCTCAAAAAATCTTTGACTTATTCGAATTTGAGGATACGTACCAATAAATTTTGCAAAAAATTGTGTTTGAGTTGAGTCCAGAAAATGTTTTGCATGTAGATCGCAATTACGACTACTAATCCTCCTTCTTACAACATCTCTTTGATTAGGAGAAACACGTGTGTTG
Organism: Cupressus sempervirens; assembly: GCA_028749045.1. NCBI lineage: Eukaryota > Viridiplantae > Streptophyta > Pinopsida > Cupressales > Cupressaceae > Cupressus > Cupressus sempervirens. The sequence continues at coordinate 171,371,833 of CM053792.1, read as the reverse complement.
TTCAAAAATCTTCAATCAATGATTTCAAAGCTTCACTAATTTCTTTATCCTTTCATAGTATTCTACCGCTAAATGTCCATTATTCATTCTTTGTCGGATCTTCCACTCTCTCACGCCTTACCATGGCTCTCCTTAGAGTACCTCTACCGATTTTCAATATTTTGCTTGTCTCTCTTATGAGTCGAGCTTTCTTCATTTGGGTACTTACTATTATTGATGTAAGTACATGTCTTGTGATATTACTATCTTTAGTGCATGATTTAGAACCCACTTTGTCATATGCACTCATTAGATTCTTTGCAATACTTTTTTCATTTGAATCATCTATCGCTCTTAGTCCAAGAATCTTAATGATGGGCCTAAATTTAAAATTACTCATCATTTCAACAAATAATTGGCATTGACTTGTAAAATTTAATTCTTCAAAGAATAATCTCCACATATGATTAACTTTTCCTTTACATGTAGGCTTGCTAATCTTGTCAGGAATTGATTTCAAAATGTTAGTATTAATATCATCAAATATTTTGGTCTTTGAAAACAAATTTTAGAAGGTGTTCTAATCTCTTCCATTCTCTCAACATTTTGAATATCAACATAAGGTTGAGTGTTTTGCATACCTTGAACCAAGGGTGATATGCCTTGGCAATAAGATGTTAAAGATGAAATATCATCTACTTGATATGTTAATGTTGTGCTTTCAACATGACTTGATGGGGTGTGTACATTGTCAGATGTAAAAATTAGCATCTCTTCAACATGAGATGATGATATGACTCCAGCATTGGAAGATGGTGTAGCTCCACATTTCAGTTGTCTTCTTGAGCATAAGAGTCTCATTCATTCTCTTTGTCTTTCCAATTCTTCCTCTTTGTTGGTTTGTATTGGTGGTTTGTATTCCTCTTTGAAAGACAATTCTTCATTATAGTAGGAAACTTTTGTTTTTTGTTAGAACAATAGAACAAAGAGCATACAAAAAAAGATAATATTGGTCAATAGGGACTTAAACTTTCATTACAACCATTTTTTGGTGCTTTCATATAGTGTGTACGCACTATGTGAAAAATATATATATTCCACTCTCTCTCACTCTCTCTCTATCCAACCCTCTCCCATCCCCTATTCTCTCTCTCCCTCTCTCCCATCCCCTACTCTCTCTCTCTCTCTCTCTCTCCCCCACACCCTACTCTCCCATCCCCTAATCTCCCTCTCTCCCTATCCCACCCTCTCGCATCCATTAGAGCCACTAGAATCTTTCTCTCTCCCCCTCCCTCTCTCTCTCTCCCTCCCCCTCTCTCTACATCTCTATCTCTTTCTCTCCATCGCTCTCCTACCGCATACTCTCTCTCTCCTTCTCCCCTTATCCCACCCTCTCCCATCCCCTAGTCTCTCTCTCGCACCCTATATATATATATATTCCACTCTCTCACTCTCTCTCCCTCTCTCACATCCTCTACTCTCTGTCTCCCTCTCCCTCTCCCACACCTTACTCTCCCATCCCCTACTCTCTCTCTCTCCCTCTCCCCTTATCTAACCCTTTGCATCCCCTATAATCTCTCTCTTTATTCCACCCTCTCTCTCTCTCTCTATATATATATATATATATCCCACCCTATCTCATCCCCTACTCTCTCTCTTTTCCTATCCTACCCTCTCTCACTCTCCCTCTCTCTCTATCCAATCCTCTACCATCCCCTATTCTCTCTTTCTCTCTCTCTCCCCCCTCCAACTCTCTCCCTCTCTCCAATCCCCTTCTCTTCTCTCTCTCTCTCCCTATCCCTATCCCACCCTCTCTCATTATCTCTTTATCCCCTACTCTCTCTCCCTCTCTCTATCTACCCCTCTCTCCCCTATCTCTCTCTCTCAACCCCTTCTCTCTCTCTCTCTATATATATATATATATCTAAGCTTCTCTCTCCTTCCCTCTCCCTCTCTCTCTCTCTCTCTGTGTCCTCTCTCATCCCCTACTCTCTCTCCCCATATCCCACCCTCTCTCATCCCCTAGTCTCCCTCTCTCTCTATTTCTCCCTCCATCTCTCTATCCCACCCTCTCCCATCACCTACTCTCTCTCTCCCTCTCTCCCATCCCTCGCTCTCTCTCTCCCCCATCCTCTCTCTCTCTCTCCCACCCCCCTCTTTCTATCCCTCTCCCACTATCCCACCCTTTCCTTTCTCCTAGTCTCTCTATATATCTCTCTCTCACCCTCTTTCTCTATATATATCCCACCCTCTCCCATCCCCTCTCTCTCTTCTACTCTCTCTATCCCACTCTCTCTATATGTATATCCCACCCTCTCCCATCCCCTACTCTTCCTCTCCCTCTCTCTCCCTTGCCGTCTCCCATCCCCTACTCTCTCTCTCTTTCTCTCTCTCTCTCTCTATCCTACCCTCTCTCACTTTCTCTCTCTATCCCACCCTCTCCCATCCCCTACTCTCTCTCTTACCCTCTCTCACTCTATTGTTGTCTCTCTCCCCCCCCTCTCTCTCTCTATATATATATTTACCCCACCCTCTCTCTCTCCCTCTCTATCCCCCTCCCCCCTCTCTCTCCCTCCCTCTCCTTCTCTCTCTCCAACCCTCTCCCATCCCCTACTCTCTCTTTCCTCCTATCCCACCCTCTCCCATCCCCTACTCTCTCTCTCTCTCTCTCTCTCTCTCTCTCTCTCTCCACTTCTCCCTATCCTACCCTCTCTGATCACCTTCTCTCTATATCTCTATCTCTCTCCCTCATCCCCTACTCTCTCTCTCTCTCTCTCTCTCTCTCTCTCTCTCTCCCACCCTATCCCACCCCTATCCCACCCTCTCCTATCCCCTACTATCTCTCTCACTCTCTCTCATCCTCTCCCAGCCCTTACTCTCTTTATTTCTCCTCCCTCTCTCTGCCTATCCCACCCCTCTCTCTCTTTATCCCACCCTCTACCATTCCCTTACTCTCTCTATCCCCCTCCCCTCTCTCTCCCTCTCTCTAATCCCATTCTCTCTCTCCCTCTCCCTATCCCAACCTCTCTCACTCCCTCTCTATCCTCTACTCTCTCTCTCTCTCTCTCTCCCTCTATCTACCCCTGTCTCTCCCTTGTCTCTTGGTCTCTTCCATCCCCTACTCTCTTGATATATATCCCACCCTCTCTCTCGCCCTCTCCCTCTACCTCTCGCTCCCTCTCTTTCTCTATCTCTCCCTCTCCCTCTCTCTCTCTCTCTATCTCTCCCTCTCCCTCCACCTCCCTCTCCCTCTCCCTTACTCTCTCTATCATATCCTCTCTCTATATATATCCTACCCTCTCCTATCCCTTAATCTCTCTCCCTCTCTCTCTAACCCTCTAACATCCCCTACTGTCTCTCTCTCCTTCCATTTCTCCCTACATCTCTCTTTATCCCACCCTCTCCCATCACCTACTCTCTCTCTCTCTCTCTCTCTCTCTCCCCCCCTCTCCCTCTCTCCCTCTCTCTCTACCTATCCCACCCTCTATCTCTTTCTATATCTATCTATCTCTCTCCCTCTCCCTCTCTCCAATCCCCTACTCTCTCTCTCTCTCTCTCTCTCTCTCTCTCTATATATATATATATATATATATCCCACTGTCTCTATATATATTCACCCCACCCTCTCTCTCTCCCCCTCTCGCTCTCCCTCCCCCACCCCCTCTCGATCTCTCTCCCTCTCGCTCTCGCTCTCCCTCTCCCTCTCCCTCTCTATCTCTATCTCTTGCTCTCTCTCTCTCTTAATCTCTCTCTATTCCACAATCTCTCTCTCTCTATCCTACCCTCTTCCATCACCTACTCTCTCTCTCACTCTCTCTCTCTTTGCCTATCCCACCCTCTCCCATCCGCTACTCTCTCTCCCCCTATGCCTTTGTCTCTCTCTATCCCATCCACTACTCTCTCTCCTCCCTCTCTCTCCCACCCTCACCCATCCCCTATACTCTCTCTCTCTCTCTCTCTCTCACCCTCTCTCACTCTCTCCCTCTATCCCACCCTCTCATACCCCCTACTCTCTCTCTCCCCCTCTTTCCCTCTCCCATCCCCTACTCTCTATCTCTCTCTCTCTCCCTCTGCCTCACCCCTACTCTTTCTATTCCACCCTCTCCCATCTTCTCATTTCTCTCTCTATCTCCCTCTCCCTCTCTCATCCCCACTCTCTCTCTACCTCTTCCCCTATCGCACCCTCTCCCATCCCCTAGTATCTCTCTCCATTTCTCCCTCCATCTCTCTCTATGCCACCCTCTTCCATCACCTACTCTCTTTGCCTATCAAACCCTCTCTCTCTTTCTATGTCTCTATACCACCCTCTACCATCCCCTACTCTCTCTCTCTATCTATCTATCTCTCCCTCTCTCCAATCCCCTACTCTCTCTCTCTCTCTGTATATATATATATATATTTCACACCCTCTCCCATCCCCTACTCTATCTCTCTCCCCTGCCATCTCCCATCCCCTACTCTCTCTATCTCTCTCTATCCCACCCTCTCTCACTTTCTCTCTCTATCCCACCCTATCCCATCACCTACTCCCCCTCTCTCCTCCCCCTCTCTCCAATACCCTACTCTCTCTCTCTCCCCCTATCTCACCCTCTCTAACTCTCTCTCTCCAATGCTCTCCCATCCCCTACTCTCTCTCCTCCTATCCCACCTTCTCCCATCCCGTAGTATATCTCTCTCCATTTCTCCCTCCATCTCTCTCTATGCCACCCTCTTCCATCACCTACTCTCTCTGCCTATCAAACCCTCTCTCTCTTTCTCTGTCTCTATACCACCCTCTACCATCCCCTACTCTCTCTCTCTCTCTCTCTATCTATCTATCTCTCCCTCTCTCCAATCCCCTACTCTCTCTCTCTCTCTCACATTCTCTCCCCCTTACTCTCCCCCTTACTCTCTCTATTCCACCCTCCCTCTCTCTATATATATCCCACCCTCTCCTATCCCCTACTCTCTCTCTCTCTCTCTCTCTCTCTCTCTCTCTCTCTCTCTCTCTCTCTCCCCCCCCCCCTTTGATCCTCTCTCATCCCCTAGTCTCTCTTGTCTCTCTCCATCTCTCTCTATTCCACCCTATCTCATCACCTACTCTCTCTTTCCCACCCTCTCCCATCCCCTAGTCTCTCTCTCTTTGCCTATCCCACCCTCTCCCATCCCCTACTCTTCCTCCCCCTATCCCTCTGTATCTCTCTATCAAACCCTCTCCCATCCACTACTCTCTCTCCCCCCTCTCTACCTCCCACCCTCCCACATCCCCTAATCTCTCTCTCTTTCTCTCTCTCTCTCTCTCTCTCTCTCTCTCTCTCTCTCTCTCTCTCTCTCCCCCCTCCCTCTCTCTCTCTCTCTCTCCCCCTATCCCACCCTCTCTCACTCTCTCTTTATCCCACCCTCTCCCATCCCCTACTCTCTCTCTTTCTCCCTCCCTCTCCCATCCCCTACTCTCTCTCTCTCTCTCTCTCTCTCTCTCTCTCTATGCAATTTGATCATGTTTAGCCTAGGCGAATAGAGCAGTAGAACATGAATCAAATTGTTCAAATAATTGTGCCCTATTTGGACTCTCATCAAAGAGTTTCTGGAATGGGATTGAAGAACAAATTTTTGAGAATGATCAAAGTCCTCGGCTTTCCACCATTGCATAGATTGGGAGGAATTGAACTAATCAATCTATTGGAGGAAACATCCACTTCTATAAGCCGATCATTTTGCTCAAGCTGCTGAGGCTTCCAAACTGGGCAGATCCCCAATAAAAGATGAAATATCCCCATGCAACCTATAGATCAATGGGTTCAAAAGCTTCAACTCCTTGAGCTCTTTGAATTCTCAAATTAATTCACTGGTGAGTTTGTTGATGGACAGTTCCAATGGCTTTAATCTCCCAGGGCGCTTCAGTTGAGGAGGAATAGAACCAAATAGTGCACTCTCTTCTAAGAATAAAATATCCAACTTCTCAAGCCTCTCCAGTACTGATGGAATTGGCCCCTCCATGCCACAAATAATCATATCCATCTGCTCAAGCTTGCTTAGATTCCCAAATTATGAAGGAATTTCCTCCGTTGCATTGTGTAGTATTTGAAATAGATGAAGAAGTTCAAATTCATTAGAATAAATTATTTTTCACAAAAATCATATTTTTACATTGCAACATGCTTATGATCGACATGGATGAGATGAAATAAGACGACTTAATATTTTTTCAATATTGATTTCAATTTAATACCTTTTCCAGAACACTAGTATTAGTTTGATTGACATAAAAATAATATAAGCTTTGTACTCTTAAACTTTGTACCACTAAAATCTAAGTTGCTAATATAGTTTATGATCTATCATTACATAAAAGTAATGTGTTTCATTATTAATTATCTAGTTTATTACTTTATTTACTTTTAAAAGAAATTTTATAAATTAGTTTAGTTGAAAATCATGGTAAGTCTTGAAATATGATTTTTTTCTATACTATAATTGGATAAAATTTAATTGATTGTTTTCAATGGTACAAAATTTGTTACACCTATTTTTTTTTAAATCATCAAATAGATTTTTTTATAATAAACTTAAAAAGATTTTAGAGAAAAATAAAACTAACAAACTAAAATAGATAAAATCTAGAAATTAAAGTAGATTGATAATTTTCAAAGTACAAGTTTTTGATACACCTAAATTTTAAAAAAGAAGTTAGACAACTAACTTTCTATAATAAAGTATAAAACATACTTAAAATCTTTTTTAAATTAAAAAATTGGACACTAACTAAAATGTAAAAGATATAATCTATATAGTAAAATTGATTGAATTTAATTATCTTTTCTCACCAGTAGAAATTATATTGTATCTAAATATTAAAAATTATTTAAATAATTTTTGAGATGTAGTACTTATCACTTTGGGTGACCTCACTCATGTGAACATCATCTACATTCACATAATTGCTAAATGTTCTCTTATATGCCTCTTGTGAATTGTTCTCCATCAAACACTAGTATAAAAAAATAAAATAAAAAATTACATGTAATTGAATTCTTATAACGATATTATACTTTGACTAAATATAGAAAAATCTCTTACTTATGAATAATTTTTTTATATTGGATTGAAAAATGTGCTAAAACAAAATTAAAAAATATTAATATTAATAAAAATACCTTAAATAACAAAAATAGAAATAAAAACATGTAGACCCAACTTTACACTAAATAAAATGTATGAGATAAAAACAAGACTATAAAATGTAGCATAAATTAGTTTCAAATGGAATACAATCACTATGCATTAGTGTTGGCGGAAAAAATGGTTTGATTACAAGCTCTCATTCAAGGTAACAAATGGAGTTTGAAACAAAGTTAAAGATAATCCACACATTTGTGAGGAATCCTCTCAAGGTCTTGTACTACCTACTTCCATTGAATGCGTCTCCCAGTGGACAGTGGGCACTTTGTTTTGAAAAATGCAAAATGATGAACGATCAGGATAATAAAAAGGAAAAATGAATTAAAAAAAGATTAGCATAGTAAACACCCATTGAAAAAAATGCCTCATTCCAGAGGAATAAAATAATTGACATACATGAATTGATATTTTGACTAGTAAGATTTGATGTTAATGATCATCCACCCCTATGGTGCATTATCCATCATTCGTCCTTTAAATCAGTTCTGACATTTCATACAAGGAAACACATACGTTGTTTATTAATCAAACACAATGAATACAACATTCAATGCTTAACAAAAGAATTCAAAGTTCCTACCAAATAGCTAAAGAGGATGGAAATTAAAATAATAAATAGGATGGAAATTGAAATAATGAATAAAGAGAAAAGAGGGAAGACAACTATAGGGAGATAGAAATTGTGATACATATAAGTAAAAATATAAGCTAGCACTTGCACCTTTGAAGGGTGCAAGGGTTTTGTTCACACACACACACACATATCAAATGGTGTCACTATAGTCATTACCTAAAACATTTTCTCATAACTTCTCTCATCTCTTCCTATATCTCCTCATCCTTCTAACTATGATGTCCTATGTCAAATGGATCTCTCAAACCCACACACACACACACACACACACACACACACACACACACACACACACACACACACATTAAAGATTTATGTCTAAAGGCAACCAATAATTTAAAAAATAAAAATTTAATGTAGTGAATATTTTATAATCTTTGTTTAGTTAAGTGATATTAATTATTGATATAAGCTATAAATATTTATACATTAATTTATTTCAAAATGTTATTTTTAACTTTTAAATAGTTTAATAATTATTTTCATCTTAACATATCAAAAATGAAATTAAAATCATAAGATATATAACTTAATATAAAATTGATAAAATTAATTAGTTTTCAGGTTACAACAAAATTAATCCAAATCTCTTTATAATTTAAGTCAAGTATTAATTTTTTCACTAAACTTCCATTGATATTATTAAAATTAATAAACAAAGAATCTAATGTAGGATTTGAGCAAATATGCCAATCAAATCCATGAAGCCGAAGAATACTTGCATGTACAAAACCTGTCACAAAGAAAAAAAGACAAGAAGAGGCAAGGGTTTGATTTGAAAAACATGCAAATTACATTCAGATGAAGAAAATATTATTGAACGGATTCAAGAAATACAAAGAGATTAATCCTTATAAAAGGAGATCGAAACCCGAAAAGGGTAACCTAAAGCCTAGAAAAGCTAGGTTGCACATTATAATTAATATAAAATATTAATAATATGCACCTTCAAGATAGCTTAAGAAAACTAAAGTAATAGGCAACTTATTTAATTAAATCAAAGTGATTTAATTAATAAGTATAAACAAATAATTTCTCTTAACACCCCCCTTAAGTGAAGCTCATGAGGTAAGCTAACCTAGCACAACTATGAAAGTAGAAAAATGGGTCCTGGCAACAAGGCCTAATGAGGTACCTAATCACAACAAAATCTCTATGAAATGGAGAAATAGAGAAAACCACATGGGAAAAATCCTACTCCAAAAAGAGATAGCAAAGAATGTTCTAGAAGATAGGAACAAAGAGTGATCATGAAGAAAACTACTGAAGCATGAAAAAGTGGCAAACTCTGTCAAAAAGAAAGTACTGTTCTGTAGAACCTCCATGGCAATAGAAGGCACGAACCGAGAGTGTCTTTATGGTAGATGATCCATCTCACTGAAATGCATAAGTAGCCAGCCACTGCAATCGCCTAGTATATAGGACCAGGTACTAAATATATAGCTCACACTAACGAACCATCGAACCAAGAAAGTATTAGAAATAACAAAATAACCCCCCCTTAATGCAGATGGGGTGAGGTGACAGGCAACTGAAAAGGTGGGCCAAAAAACTCATACAACACAGGAACCAGGCACATCGAGAGTGAGGTACAGACACCTATAAAGGCACATCTCATCGACACATCATGGGGCAAAAAAGGAAGAGGGCACAAAAGTGGCAAACAACTATCCCCCCAATAGCACTTTATAAAATAGTGTGAGTACAATGAATCACAATGATGAAAAGGATCTCGAAACGCATGGAGTGACACTTTATCTCAGTGTGTTTGCATAAAGATGCTTACAAATGATATCAACAATGAAAAAAAAGGAAAAAAGATGATACAAAAGATAGTACAGCCCAAAACAAATCATTTAAAGCAACAAAATTGATCCCTAGACCTGAAACAACCAAGATATCCAGCAGAATGCAAAAAAATGTAGAAGACTAAATAGAATGTGCCTAGAGTAGAATCTAGAACAACAACTAGCATCACTGAAAGAGTATAGAAATAGCTTTCTAACGATATAAAGAAGTCCCAAATCAGAGATCAAATGCTCAGGATATGCCTCTCGGAGTGCAAAACAAGACATCCAGCTTTGACTGCCAAAATAGAAACCAAACTACATCAAAACTCAAAAACACCTATACCAATATCTCTGTCTTGGAATTTCTAGCGCATTTTTTGGATTGAAAAAATATGTCTGTATGCTCAAGTTACGGAGAAAAACTGATAGGGCCCTTGAAAGATGCAAAAAAATATTTTTTCTAATAAAATAATAAAAATCAAACTCAACCCCCCGCACCACCACCGGAGCGGTGGTTGGGGTGGTGGGTGGATAGAAGGTCATCGCTAGGCGAGGCTGTAGTGGACTGCGAGCGAAGCCACCAATGGTGGCCGCCAATAGTGACCACACGACACCGCTAGTGGTTTGTTAACTGCTAGTGGTTGGTGCTAGAGCTTTGCATCAACATTTTAGATCACACTTTATGCTCAATCATCAAGATGGAAAGTTCCAAAAGAAGATATAACCACAGAGCATATTTGAAAAATTGACACAAAAAGCTTGTATCCAATTGAGTTTTAAAAAAACATTGTCTCCAATACACAACATATCCCTCATCCAATAAGATAATTTACCATTGATCCCTAGTCTAGCTATTGTACTTAAAAATCATCCAACATCTCTAGTTCAATTGTTTAAAGAATTTCTTTAAGCATTGGATTTGAATGAATTGCCAAGAAATGAAAAAAATTATTGCCATTGATCCTTCTCCCCTAAAATGGTCCTCTATTTTCATAGTAACTTCCTATCATAGTTGGCTCACACAGTGATCTTTGCATTTAGTGATTTAGGGTCTTACAAGTTGAAATGTGGCATGATGGATGATATTATGTGTTCCATGCATCATTTCAATCCTCATAATTGGTATTAGTTGACTTTAGACATTATTAGCAATTGCACCTTAGTGTGCAATAGGTGGACCATGGAGTTATGGAAGGTCATCTCTCTCTCTCTCTCTCTCTCTCTCTCTCTCTCTCTCTCTCTCTACACACACACACACACACACACACACATATATATGTATGTATGGGTGAACCCACAATAATGGGTTCCACTTTAGTGGGAGGAAGAAACTTGAAAAAGTTTGCAAATTTTCAGATCCTTATTTGCCATACGTTCGTGTGAACACCTTGGACATGTTCGTGCGAATATGTATATTGTGCATGTTCGCGCAAACATGTGCGCCCATTTGGAGGTAGGTTCACACAAACATGTGCATGGTACATGTTCGCGTGAACATATATGGGGCCTATTTCTGGCACTTTAAATCTTTTTTTAAACTTTTTCAAAGTCATTTTCATGGCAAGTACTATTCATTGGGCGTTTGGGCGAACATGTGGTTTGTGCGTTATCGGGTACGTCAAAATATTATTAATTTAATGTTTTCAACGTTTTTGAAGTATTTTTTAATATTTTCAAAGTATATTTTAATGTTTTCAATGCATTTTTAAAATGTTTTTAAAACATATTTGAACCTTATTTACGTTTTTAATAGTTTTGAAAATATATTTGAATGTTATTTACGTTTTTAATAGTTTTGAAAACATATCTAAATGTTAATTTAATATTTTATTGTTTATTTATATTAATTTAGAAAACAGAAAAATATTATATAGAAAACATTAGAAAAAATAGTAAAAAATTTATAATATAAAATTTAGGAAAAACATTAAAAAAATTAAATAAATATTAAAAAATATATATAATTTATTTTTAATTTTAAAAATATATGAAATTAAAAAATATGTTCATTTATTGAAAAATTTAGTTCATATATATATATATATATATATATATATATATATATATATATATATATATAGGTGTGTGTGTGTGTGTGTGTGTGTGTTTGTGTGTGTGTGTGTGTGTGTGTGTGTGTGTGTGTGTGTGTGTGTAGATATTTAATTTAATCTTTAACTCATAATAAATCATGTAGGCATAGGTCATTGAGCACATGGTTACATATATTGTTGGTTCAGGGCATCATGTACATGAGAGAGATGATTCTATTGAGGCACCTGGTAGTGCTCAGGTACTTGAGTTTTAAATAGTTTGTATATTTAATTTGAATGTACATGTACATGATGCACATATGTATATATATATGTTTTAAAGATAGAACTCTAACACATGTATGTATATATGTATATATATTTGTAAGGCTTGGTTGATGCGCCTCGGCGAGAGGATGTATAAGAGACTCGATCAGAGGGTCATTCTGTTCGTATGCATCTTGAGGGGTCCTTCTAGTAGTAGATTAGATTTATATATTTTTTGATGCATTTATATATTGGAGGTCCAATTTACATACGTACACATGTGTATTTCAGTTCCTTGATGACATGCATGTACTTTCACTATTTATTTGATTATTGAGTATATTAGTAGTTAGATACCATCACATGTACGTATATATGACTTTTTATATTTTGCTACATATGTGTATTTATTCAAAATTTACAGTTTGCATTTCAGATACATAGAGATATATTAGATCTGTAGATGTTTATTCTTGAGATGTGTATATGTGTACATATGTGTATTTTTTTGTGTTATAGCTATAGAACATGATCTTGAGACGTGTGTACATGTATATCAAATATCGATTAGTAGGAAGTTAGAAAGATACATATTTCTTAAATTATCAATTACTAACCTGCTAAAGATAAATATTAGTTTTATGTGGATAAAAATATGTTAATAAACTAACCTAAATGATAAGTATGAACTTATAATTTTACAATTTTAAAAACACATGTTTAATTTTCACTTATGAAATTCAATCTAGTTTGAAAAAAAGTTGATAAATGAATTTAAATTATTAAATTCATCTATGGTGCAATTAATTTAAATTATTAAATTATATAGTTTTTTAATAAACTAAATTTGATAATTAAGAAGTTATGATCGTACAATTAAAAACACATTTAATTCAAGATGAAATTCAATTAACAATAGACAATACATTATTTTAGAGAACTTTTACAAAATATAATATTAAAAAAACATATTAATTTAAACTAATTTAAACTTTAAGAGTACATGACTGTAGATGTAATAAAGTAACATTAAAATATATAGTTTTTTAATAAACTAACCTAAATGATAACTATGAACTTATAATCTTACAATTTTAAAAACACATGTTTAATTTTCACCTATGAAATTCAATTTAGTTTGAAAAAAAGTTGATAAATGAATTTAAATTATTAAATTCATCCATGGTACAATTAATTTAAATTATTAAATTATATAGTTTTTTAATAAATTAAATTTGATAATTAAGAACTTATGATCGTACAATTAAAAACACATTTAATTCAAGATGAAATTCAATAGTTTGAAAAGAAGTTGATATTTAAGAATTGTAACATAGATAATGAAATTGTGTAAGTTCAAAATTGTAACATAGATAATGAAAGTGTTGAAGTATGAAAAATACATAGAGGGTATGCAAGACAAGCAAGCAATGTTTGAAGTATGTGATGCAGTCCCTAATTTGTGTCCCAAGGAACTAATTGGTTTTGGAGTTCCTAGGAAACTTATTGGCCAGTGTTCAAAGGAAATCAATGTGTTCATGCAAGGGCCACCTTTTTTCTACTATGAGAATGATGCTTTTGCATTGAAGGATATTTGGAAGACAATATTCAAACAATTTAATAGTGTTGAACCAGAGTTGGTGGACTCAATGTTCTTTTCAGCTTCCAGAATAGCAAGAGGGTATGTGCATAACCTTCCAAAAGAAGAGCGATTTCAAGCAAAACCTCTCCCCCCCATGACTATTCAGGAAGCACTTTCGCAAATAAAAAAGTATTAGCCTTCATGGGATCAGAGGACAAAATTGAATTCCATAGACTCAAGATGATGTGGCACTATCTTTATTGATCAACTGCGAGTTATGATTTAGAATTTACGAGGGCAACTGCAAGATAGTGCGCAGAAATATATACTTCAAAAGTGTGAAGAGTGGAATTTGGTATGGGTGGGGCCAGGTGATCTCGTCCCTCTAGAGCTTCATGAGATAGAGCTTATATTAGGATTTGATAGAGATCACACTCGTGGAACTTCTTGTCCGACTGATTGCTTATGTTGTTTGGGTAATTCATTCCGAACAGATACAATTGCATATCATTTATTAGTCTTGAAAGCATTATATCCTGATAGTGTCAGAGTATTTTCTCTATTTTTTGGTATTGGTGGAGCAGATGTTGCTCTTCATCAACTTGGGATACATTTAAGTTGTGTTGTATCTATTTTTTATGAGTTTCCTCGCATTGTGATGGAAGTGAGGGAAATAATGCACTAAAAAGCCTCAATTAATAATTTTTCTTGATCAATGTGTAGGCTCATTTTTTTTGTAAATAGCTCAATGTTAATAGACGACTTGAAAAATGGAAAATGATTTTAACCAAAATAGAATGTTCTTTACTAATTTTAAATTGTTAAATCAAAGGATTGCATACCCTAACTAAGAATAGTAAATTTTTTCGTTTTCAAACTAGTTTTATAAAGGTCTACAATCAAAAGATACTTTTTTTTTAACGAGAGTTCAATTTTCAATCGTCCAACGAATTTCTTTGAACTGACTCTAAAGTGGTTTGTCATGGAAGCTTATTTATTGTTTGCAACTATTGTTATGTTTTACAATGATACAAAATCACCATATTTATTGTTTGCAGCTACTTGAATTTCCTTAGAACTTTTTAAGGTGGAGTATGGAGAATTGTAAATTATTAAATTCATCCATGGTACAATTAATTTAAATTATTTAATTTTTTAATTTTTTAATAAATTAATGAAAATTAAGAATTTATGAACGTACAATTAATCTAAACACATTGAATTCAAGATGAGATTCAATAGTTTGAAAAGAAGTTGATATTTAAGAATTGTAACATAGATAATGAAATTGTGTAAGTTCGAACTAACTTCTAGCCTATTTATATCAAGTTGTTAAATTATTAAATTCATCCATAGTACAATTAATATTATAATTTTTAAATAAACTAATGATAACTGAGACTTAGATATTCAAATTAAAAACACAATTTCACCAAAGTTGATATTCACAATTTCACCATAGTACAATTGAAAACACATTTAACCAAAGTTGATATTCAGATTATTATAAAATAAATCTCAAAGGTCTAATCAACCATGATGTACATTTATAACATGCAATATTTTTTTATGATCTTCATTGTCTAGTCTCCACTTGCGACGTACACTTTGTTTGACCTCACAAAGTATGGCTTCAATTTTTCAAACAATGTTTGCCCAACTTTTACATTAGGATGTTCATTACAAAACGACACATATAACTCATGCTGTGTTGTGTCCAACCAATGTTTTGTATGATGTTCATATTGACCAGGTGCAATCTTATGCCTGATAACATCTCTACTATTTGATGAAGGATGAGTGTTATCAATCCAAAATGATATGACTAAATTTTTTAATAACTCTTCAATTCTATCATAACGAGGTGCTCTACACATGATTGCCTAGTTGCCCTCCATAGTACTGTCATCCACAATTAATCTTCTCTTAACATATTGTCTCATTGTTTTCTTACTAAAACCCATTTCAGACGAAATTGAAGATATTTGTCTATTTTGAGACATATTTTTACTTACAATAGACATCAACATCACTTTTCTTGCCAGAGACTTATCTTTAGTTTGAGAGTGTTTTCCTATGTTTCTCAAACCTTGTTTAACATTTTCAATCAAATCAGTTTGCCTGCTAGAAAATCTTCTCTTCTTTGATGTTGTGTTTACACCTAACAATTTCAATGCCTCTTGCAACTTTTTTTGTGTAAGCAAAAGTGAAAGCAACTGAGCTTGTTCAAGTGTTTTAATATTATCAAATTGAGTCATAATTTCTCTTATCTTCTTCTTCATTGACCTTCTCTTAGACAAACTTAATGGTTGAACACTAGCTGCAAGTTTTCTCAATTTATCTACATCCATTTTAAGTAAATGATCTAAATTCTTATGAGAAATACCATACTTTAAAGATTGGACAATATTTAAGAGTTCATCCATACCAATTCCTGCACCTAATCTCAACCCTTCTTTGATTTCTGTTACTGAAATTTCTACAGGAACCGATCTTGAGCCTTCTCCAACATCCATTGTTTGAGAATCAATAGGGAAAGATTCTGACCCTTCTCCGACTTCTGTTATTTGAACCTTTAGAGGGACTGATCTTGAACCTTCTTCAACATTCATTGTTTGAGATTCCATAGGGAGTGTTCTTGACCTCTCTCCCATACGCACTACTTCTACTTCTGTTGAGCCTTCTTCAACATTTCCTTCACCTTGTTTAATTCAATGATAATGTGCCATGGTCTTTTGAATATTTCTTTGTTTTGCTTCATTAGATCTTTTTTTTGCATATTTGTTTTGCCTTCCTTTCTTGTTTCCCATTATAAAATAAATAATAATAATAATTTATCCCTTACCTCAAGATAAATTTTGCACTAACCAGATAAAAAAATCACTGTATAGATTTGTCTGTCGCTGTTGGTACTTTTAAATTGTTTGACAAAAATCAATAGAACGTAGTCATCTGCAACAAAGCATAAATATTCTTCATTATAATATGACTAAAATTTATGAGTCGCATTCTTTACAAGTGGCAAAGCACCAAATCCTTCTTAAGCGATCATTGAATCACAAACAAATAACATGGTATGAATACTAGAATGTTTCTCCTAAAAAATAAATTGCTTTTCCTTTTATAAAAAAATATCAGTCTATTTTTTCAAGAATAAATTGCTGCATAAAAGAAAATGGCATCGGCTATCAAAAGAAGCAAACATAATGTTAGAAATCCCCTCTTTCGTTTGTAGATCTCATGTCCTTCTTTCTTCTCCAAATGATGTAGCTCCAAATGATCAAGTCTTAACGTCCTTTTGGGATATTTAGGAATTGGTGGTATCTCATCAAATAAGGGATTAACATTGATGTGTTCAAATGTACCTTAGATGATTTAAATGGTTGATTCTTGATGAGACCTTATAGGTGCCATTATTGCATTTGATAACTCCAAAGGTTGTGTCCTAGTGAGTGCTGGCATGATACCTCAGAATGTAGATGCAATGGAGGGAAACTTAAATAAACTTTATGCCTCTCAAGTGCATACCTAGACTACCAACTACTCACTTGAAGTGTGCAGTTGATAAAAAAAGGTTGCAATTGGTAAAATAGAGATGCAAGGTGCCTAAAATAGAAATTTTGAGTGTTTTGAATGATTTAGAGTGTTTCCTAAGGTCTTGGGATGCAATGCAAGGTGTGGAAGTGCAGATTAGGGTTCTTGAACCTAGAATGAAACACCTAGTTGCCAAGTGTGCCCTAAAACTACCAACTGTGCCCTGAAACTACCAACTTTGCCCATGAAGTGTGCAGTTGGTAAAACAAGGTTGCAGTTGGTAAAAGAGGTCAAAACTTGATAATTAAGATGTGGGTATGCAAGATATGAGTGTTTTTGGGATTTTTAAGTGTTTAGAGATGTTATGCAATGTGAGGAAATGCTAAATGACATAGGGTTTTGATATGCAAAGTGCAAATGTCCTATGGATGTTATGCAAGTGCAAATGCAAGGTGTCGTTTTGAAGGTATGCAAGATGAAGATTATGATATGCAAAATGAAAGTTAGGGTTATGTTTTGGACTTGGTAAAGATGCTAAAAGTAGGTGTACGCAAAGTGGACTATGCAAGGGATGGTTTCCTAGGGTTGATAATGACGTTTAGGCAATGTAAAATGAGGATAGGTGATCAAGAAGACAGGTTGGTTGATAGACAACTTGATAAGGTTTGATAGTGAAAATGATGCTAGGGTTTGCACAATGAAATATGAGGGGGATATACCACTAGGGTAAGTCAAAAATGACATTTAAGAATATGATTATGCTAATGATAGAGGTATACATAAGGTTTTTTAAACTTAGGTGAAATCTTGACAAGGTTTTGACAATGTTTGATGTTTTGACAAGGTTTTGCAAGTTTCCAAGGTGTAAATTTGAATGTTGGCTTTGATCTTGATTATGTTTTACACACACGCAAGACAAATTAAGACAAGAATAGCTATTGTTAAAAGTGAACAATCACACCACAACCTTAGCTTTAGGATTGTATCCACTGAATTTCTACTTGAACCAAAGTTCAACCGCGCTTATCCAGAGCGAACAACTTAGGACCTTGGCACCACATACTCCCCCTTATAGTGCACTCACTTCTTGGGGCTACCAAGATCCAAGTCTCAGGGGGCATGCCATCCTAAGGGACTATTGTCTCTATTAAGGACTGCGAGAATGTGGGATGTCTTCACGGGCATGGGTGACCCCTTGAGCCAGTGGATAGAAAGGATTTTGGCCACTAAAACATGATTTTTAGTAAGGGCATTTCGTTTAGCAAGTGAGTGATAAACTTCTTTAGAAGGTCTCCCAGCCCCGAGAATCGGGGTTTGACACACCATAAGGGTACTGGAGGAGAGCTATCACTCAATAATACCGCCGACACGGCTTTCACCGTAATCGAGTTTTATATAGCAACTGGAATGTTGGCCTGGCTTTTGGCCTGTTACTGCTCTGAGGTCGTCCCCTAGCATACCCAATATCAAGTATCTTGGTCCAAGAAAAGCCTCTGATAAAATTTACATGGATTTCTCTTAGACCCAAGATCCACGAATGGTGAGGGGAGAGAATATGTCCAATGCAACTCTTAGGGATTTAAACATTGTAGACACGCCAGACAGAAAATAAAAAGTCCATTTTAAGCAACAAACGAAGTGTTATTTAATCTAATAAGTCCTCACACATGGTTTTGACAAACACATAATGGTCTTCGACAACATCCTACAAAATAAGCATTAGTAGTTTGTTACGATCATGTCTTTATTCCACAATTGCCACATGCTGCAAGGAGACCATTAGTAACACAATAAGAATATACATTTTTTAACACCATTAATATGTTACTAATTTTTAATTTAACTTCAATGCATCTGTCAAACAACTTCGCTAATGAAAGAAATAAATGTATAATTTTTTTATCAAATTGATGCCTTCGATTTTGCGAATGAAATTCATGGCAAAAACAAACAATGCACGTAGGTCAAGTTGATGGAAAATAGTTATACAAATGGAAAATAACTTTACAAATGGAAACTTTTTCGGATTTTTTTGAGTGTTCACACAAACACATTGAATTACATATGTTCGGGCGAACATATGCCCAAACTTTTTCAGTGATCGCAAAATTTGATGGCGCATGTTTGCGCGAACATGCGTTCACGCGAACATGGCAAACACGTTCGTGCAAATGCCATGTTCGCACGAACAGGAAAAATCACAAAAAAATTAACCGTTTTTTTCATATATGTGTGTGTGTGTGTGTGTGTGTGTGTGTGTGTGTGTGTATTTTGCTCTTTTGACTTCCATAATTATAGGAGAATGATCTCCTACTATAAAATAAAAAATGTCAAAATGTGTTGCTTGGAGAAAGCTTTCCAACGACTATAATTTTAATACATAATTTAATCATTAAGACTTTCAAATATGAGTTTAACTCATTATAGTTTCATTATCGATTGAACATCAATCGACTTTGACACCTCGAAAAAATTAGTAAATTAGGTCAATTTTTTTTTGAAAAATATGGAGGAACTGGCTTATTGAGATACCTTTCTATTAAAAAAAAAAATGGTTTATGATAAATTGACTTCAAATTATCTGTGTCAAAGGAAACGTATGTCTGAATTACGGTTCATGTCACTTGAAAACTTCATAAACTATACAATATTCAACCAAAATAAATCAAACCAAATGCACCCTCTAGATATTGATGTTACAAATCTAATGTCGAAAGAATTACTTCATTATCATTTATAGAAAAAAAAGTTATGTGTGTCAAACGGACTATCACTTTTTAAAATATTGAATTTTATTATGTACCACTTTTCAGAGGAGATAAAAAAAATTGACATAAATAAATTTTTTTTTAAAGATTAAAAAATATGGTTACAAAGTAGGAACAAAGTACTCAAAATCACTAGTTTATGTCATCTTAAAATTATTTATAGTTTTGAAGATATAGTCACTTGAACGTGACGTTTGTTGCAAAAATATTGATTTCAGTGTCAAAATTGGTCAAAAACTGGAACACATTATTGTGGGATCACCCATTACATGTATGTATGTATGTATATATATGTATGTATGTATGTATATGTGTGTGTGTGTGTGTGTGCATTATATATATATACATACACACATATATATATATGTATGTATACATATATATATATGTACACATACATATATATGTATACATACACATATGTATATATATGTGTATGTATACATACATATATGTGTATGTACACATACATATATATGTATACACACATATGTATATATATGTGTATGTATACATACATACTATATTAAAAAATTTAACTTACCCAAACTTGCATATTTTTATATAAGTTACAATAAATATATTTCCTAGGACAACAAAGATTTAGCAATGAGAAATGGGCATATGCACCGAGTTGTGGTGCCAAAAAGGTGACAACGAAATTTTTTTTTCTTATTTTAAACAGCGCGTCCGCGCTATAGCGCGCACGCCCAAGCCATAGCGCGTGCGCGCTTTCTAAAAAATAAAAAGTATGTATGATGGGCTGCAAACCCGCAGCCCATCATTTTCATTACCATTTTATTTTACTCCTATAGCGAGCAGCGCGTATGCGAGTTGAAGACTCAACATTTGCACCACCATTTGCCAAAATGCCTCCTCGTCGACGAAATCCAAGACCACAAGCGCACCCACGACGACGCCGTAAGTGATATAAACCTAACTTTGCATTGTTTGATATATTTTTCATATTGTTTTGTAAGTTTTTTATATTCTTTTGTAGGGTTTTTACAAATTTCATTTAGATTTGTTTATTTATTTGAATTTCAATTGATTTTTTATCAGGAAATGTTCATAATCAACCAAAAAATCCACAAGAACATCAAAACCCTCAAGAACTCCAAAACCAAAACCCTCGTCAAGAAGAAGAACAAATTTCACAACCCGAACCAATTGCAAGACCTCCACCAGGCACACAAGAAAATCTAAGAAATGAAATAGAGAGAGGCAAAACTGAATTAGAAGGAATCATTGCTCGGTTGAAAGAATCCGGACAAACCAATCCAATGAGGGCTCAATTGGCATCATCCCTCGAATCCATTAACACTCAGATAGCCTCAGTTAGTGGTCAGTTAGATATTTGGCGGGCTAACAGGGATGAACAAAAAAGATTTTATGCAAATAAATTGTCATATGAAGATGTTAAAAAAAAGGAAATACCAAAAGGTAGTATATGTGCATTATTTAGAAAACTCGGTGAGCAAAATACTGTTAGAGAGGGTACTAAACGATTCCCCATCCATTGGTGCATACATGATGCTATTAGAAATAATTTTTGGGATAGATGGTGGATGGTTTTTGATGCCCCTCCTTGCAACAATCACGAGGTCCCCATGTATTTTTTGAAGAAATTATATTGTGAGTTTGTCCTTGGGTAGATCCCCAATTATTTTGATATGTTAGACTCCCAGGGTAGAGGTGGGGGGTCATCATTTGAGAGGCTCGGAGCACGTCATGACCCTAATGTAGTTAGGGCACCCGTGGTCCATCCACAGCGTGAGCATGTGATTATTCCTTCAGTTGTGAAGGAACATGTAGAGGCCAGCACTCTAGGGACCATTAATGCTTTGACACAAACCCTCATCCATTCCACGAGCCCATTAGTTGAGGGGGAGCCTTCTATACGTCGTGGTCACATGTGCACTTCATGTGGATCCCTATGCACATTTGGCACTCATGTCGGAGATGGTGTAGATGATGAGCTTGTCACCGATCAGTTCCTGAATGAGACATTTGGAATTGACACACAGGTAAATTACTAATTTGATCACATTTCATACGTATAGTGAATGATTAATTAATTAGGATTTATTGACATTGTTCAAAATTTAGGGTCAAAGTGTTCTTGGGCCTAGCAGTGATCCTCCAGGCCCATTTTTTGTCCCTTCGACGAGTCCTGAGGTATGTATCAATTTAATCATTTTAATTAATACATATATTTATTACATAATCATATTAAGGATTGACCAAAAAAAATATGCATGTGCATCAGTTCTCCACAGGATCCTCAACCTTTACCACAGATGCAGAGCAGAGACATCATACGAGCTTCACACAGGTACAGTTGTTTCATGTTAATTTAATTCATTTGATTATATTTATTCCATGTTTCATGTTAGATATAACGTGTATTGTATGACGTGGAACTCATGATGTCGGACACACCTCCTCATCTGCGACAGTCTGTTGATAGTGGAGTGGCCGCAACTGTGGCTAGCTCACAGCCACTGGCGAAGGTATGAAAGAATTTTCTTCGTTTTAGTTGTTGTTTATAATAGTTAATCTCAAAATTTCTAATGTTATTTATAAGTGATTATATTTATTGAATTGTTGTAGGGTCTTGTCACGCCTGATCGTCCACGAGCATTTGAGGTGGACTTACAGAGTGACTATTTGTTGGCGGTAAGAAAATAATTGATTTTGTGAGTACATATATTTGATTTCAACGTATAATAAATATTGATTCATATCTACTTTCTTTGTATTAGTTGGACCTGGAGAAGAGCCTCAACAAGAGGTCAAGTGAGCGTGTCAGGAAGGCCCCGTCATCTCCACTATCTCCCTCCACACGACGGCAAATGACATCTAGAGACTTGTTTCCTTCCCCTCGTGGGAAGGAAAAGATGTAGTTGAGATATTTGATACATATATATAGAGACTTGTTTCCTTCCCCATGTATATATATAGGCATCTGAGAGACATATTCGATACACATTTGATGTACATATGACATTCTATATTTGATGTATGACATATTTGATGTATGACATTATTGGTTAATATATGATATGTTTGTTCATATACGACATTATTGGTTATCATAATATATTATGTGTTTGTTAATGTATATGACATTATTGGTTATCATTTTATATTATATGTTTGTTCATGCATGACGTTAAATTAGATATGTTCGTGTATGACATTAAATTAGATATGTACATGTATGAAATTAAATTCAATTGCTAGAGAGTTGCCATTATGTCTACCAACTAGTAGATGTTCTTTTTTGCTTTATTAGTATTTCTCAAAAACTGCAAAGAAGCTATTTCTGGTAGTATCTACTATAGTCCTACTCAAATATGTTTTCAAAAATACTTAGTATGGCAAAGAAATGTCTATGGAAAGCTTGTCAATAGGATAT
Source organism: Cupressus sempervirens (assembly GCA_028749045.1). Taxonomy (NCBI): domain Eukaryota; kingdom Viridiplantae; phylum Streptophyta; class Pinopsida; order Cupressales; family Cupressaceae; genus Cupressus; species Cupressus sempervirens. Next base: position 171,348,670 of record CM053792.1, on the reverse strand, counting down.
TAAAGAACTAAATGTGGATAGTCATTAGTACCCATCAATAAGAACACAAACATCTTTCTCAAGCAAGCCATATGACATTAGCAAGTAATTTATAAATTTCCTTTGCAAATAACTAGAAGATGCTATGAATCTTAATACAGAGTTAATCATGAACTCATTATTCCATCCAAGAAGCATATATCACCCTAAGCCAATTAACCGACAGGATAAAAATTAATTCAATTTCAACAAGATTTTGAGTATAACAAGCATCTTAGGGATTCTTACAAGAATTAACACGATGTTCACAAGAGCATTACAAGTTCTTGTAATGCTATTTCACATATTGTAATCATATTCAGTTTTGAATGGCCATTTGTGTTACAAGCATAAATGTTCTTTAAGGTCTTTTAATTCTAGACATGAATTTTATTATGAAGCTTTTTTATGACAACCCACTCAATGCATATATTGTTGTTCCACATTATGCTAATTTGACTTTCATTGGTTGATTTGGGTCTAGACATGACGTTATTCACTACCTTTTTTTTATATATTTTTTTTGTAGTGAGGTTCTGGCCTGAATGAATGTATTAATCATCGAAGTTGTGAACCTTGGTCGAGATCCTTACAAATATATTTTCAAATTGGACCTCAAATAGTTTTCTCAGTCACCCCCTGTACACAGATACTGAAATTGTAGTTAATTACAAAATTAATACTGAATTAACACAAGTTTAATTGAGAAGTATTATGTACCTCAATAGGCTAGATTATTATTGACCGGGAAGCTTTATCTTAGAGCAGTTGGTTTCCTAAATATTTAGCGCAATGACAGTCTTATGGAATGTGGATTTAGGTCTGCTAGCTAAGGAACGTTCTTTAAAAGGTAGAGGAAACTCAAGACTCACATGTTTCCAATCAATATAAATGTTTAAATTTCTTCTCTAATTTTTTCTATTTATGATCTTCTTCAAACTTAACTTTCTAAATGCATTGATGGGGAAATAAAGATCTTCTAGGTACTAAAGGCTAATCATGTTTAGGATCCCCTACTCTCTCTCTTTCACAGACACACAGACACACACTCACACTCCCATCCCCCCTCTCTCTTCTCTCCCATCCCCTACTCTCTAGATTTGTCACACGCACTCCCATCCCTCTCTCTCCTCCTCTCCCACTCCCTCTCCCAGGTCACCTACTATTTCTCTCTCTCAAGTTTTCTCTCTCCCTCTCTACTCTCTCTCTCCCATCCCCTACTCTTACTCTCTCTCTCTCCCATTCCCAACTCTCTCTCACACTCTCTCCCATCCCCTACTCTCTCTCACACTCTCTCCCATCCTTTCACTCTGTCTCTCCCATCTCGTACTCTCTTTGCCACCCCCTACTCTCTCTCACACTCTCACACTCTCTCCTATCCCCTACTCTCTCTCTTTCACAGACACACACACACACTCACACTCCCATCCCCCCTCTCTCTTCTCTCCCATCCCCTACTCTCTATATTTGTCACATGCACTCCCATCCCTCTCTCTCCTCCTCTCCCACTCCCTCTCCCAGGTCACCTACTATTTCTCTCTCTCAAGTTCTCTCTCTCCCTCTCTGCTCTCTCTCTCCCATCCCCTACTCTTACTCTCTCTCTCTCTCCCATTCCCAACTCTCTCTCACACTCTCTCCCATCCCCTACTCTCTCTCACACTCTCTCCCATCCTTTCACTCTATCTCTCCCATCCCATACTCTCTCTCTCTCTGCCGCCCCCTACTCTCTCTCTCACTCTCTCCCATCCTTTCACTCTATCTCTCCCATCCTTTCACTCAGTCTCTCCCATCTCGTACTCTCTCTCTGCCACCCCCTACTCTCTCTCACACTCTCACACTCTCTCCCATCCCCTACTCTCTTTCACAGACACACACACACTCTTATCCCCCCACTCTCTTCTCTCCCATCCCCTACTCTCTACATCTGTCACACACACTCCCATCCCCCTATCTCTCTCCCTCTCCCTCTCCTACCGCCTACTAGATCTCTCTCTCTCAAGTTCTCTCTCTCCCTCTCTACTCTCTCTCTCTCTCCCATCCCATCCCTTACTCTCACTCTCTCTCTCTCCCATCCCCTACTCTCTCTCACACTCCCATCCCCTAATCTCACTCTCTCTCTCCCATCCCATACGAGCTCTCTCTGCCACCACCTACTCTCTCTCACACTCTCACACTCTCTCCCATCCCCTACTCTGTCTCTCTTACACACATTCCCATTCCCCCTCTCTCTCTCCCTCTCCCACTCCCTCTCCCCCATCTCCTACTCTCTCTCTCCCCTCTCCCATCCCCTACTCTCTCTCTTTCATAGACACACACTCCCATCCCCCCCCCTCTCTCTCCTCTCCCATCCCCTACTCTCTAGATTTTTCACACACACTTCCATCCCCCCTCTCTCTCCCTCTCCCACTCCCTCTTGCACCACCTACTATCTCTCTCTCTCTCAAGTACTCTCTTTCCCTCTTTACTTTCTCTCTCCCATCCCCTACTCTCACTCTCTCTCTTCCATCCCCTACTCTCTCTCATACTCTCTCTCTCTCTCTCTCACCCCCATCCTGTACAAGCTTTCTCTACCACCCCCTACTCTCTCTCAAACTCTCACACTCTCTCCCATCCCCTACTCTATCTCTCTTATACACATTCCCATTCCCCCCCTCTCTCTCTCTCACTCCCTCTCCCATTGCCTACTCTCTCCCATCCCCAACTCTATCTCTCTTACACAATTCCATTCCCCCTCTCCCTCTCCCTCCCACTCCCTCTCCCGTCACCTACTATCTCTCTCTCTCTCTCTCTCCCTCTCTCTCCCATCCCCTACTCTCACTCTCTCTCTTTTCCACCCCTACTCTCTCTCACACTCTCTCCCATCCCCTACTTTCTCTCTTACACACACTTCCATCCCCCCTCTCTCTCCCTCTCCCACTCCCTCTACCATTGCCTAATCTCTTTCTCCTCCATCCACCCTCTCTCTCCCTCTCCCACTCCCTCTGCCATTGCCTACTCTCTTTGTATCCCATCCCCTACTCTCTCTATCTCTCTCTCCCCTCTCTCATTCCCTACTCTCTCTCTTTCACACACACCCATCCCCCCTCTCTCCTCTCCCATCCTCTACTTTTTCTCTCACTCGCTCTCCCTCTCCCACTGCCTACTCTCACTCTCTCTCACTCTCTCTCTCTCTCTCTCACTCTCTCCCTCTCTACTCTCTCTCTGCTACCCCCTACCCTCTCTCACATTTTCACACTCTCTCTCTTTCTCTCTTACACACATTTCCATCCCCCCTCTCTCTCTCCCTCTCCCACTCCCTCTCCCATCGCCTACTCTCTCTTCCATCCCCTACTCTCTCTTCCATCCCCTACTCTCTCTCAAGCTACTCTATCTTCCCCCTCTCCCATTCCCAACTCTCTCTCTTTCACACACATGCACTCCCATCCTCCTCTCTCTCGCTCTTCCTCTCCCACTCCGTCTCCCACCACCTACTCTGTCTCTCCCAACTTGTACTCTCTCTCACACTTCCTCTCTCTCCCATCCCCTACTTTCAATCTCTCTCCCCCATCCCATACTCTCTCTTTGCCACCTCTACTCTCTCTCTCACACTTCCTCTCTCTTGCATTTTGTACTCTCTTTGCCACCCCTACTCTCTCACATTTCCTCTATCTCCTATCCTATACTCTCTCTGCCACCCCTACTCTTTCTCACTTCCTCTCTCCCCTCTCCCATCCCCTACTTTCTCTCTATCTCTCTCACACACACAAATAGCCATTCCCTCGCCCCACCCCCCCAGCTCTCTCTTGGTTTTGATTTGCAATTTAGGTCTCAATAGTGTGTGCGCACTACCTCGAATTCAATAGCATTTTAATAGGGCGTGCGCGCTATAGGGCGCACGTGCTATTCAAAGCTTTGCATTAAAACCAAGCCTAAGGCTTGGTTTTTCCTTGGAGATCCAACCCAAAGGTTTGGAGTTTATAAACAGGTTTGAGACGTGTTTTCCAGCAAACATACAAAAAATGATTGATTTTTCTTGTGTGCTCCCCTTCAAGATTCTTCGTGGTTGGGTATCGATAAGATCAGGTTACATAACATTATAGGTCTCTGTGTTAGCTATCTAACCATATAATTTATTTTTAATTTGAACTATTTTAAGTCTTTCATCTATAATTTCTTTTGAATGTATGTTCATTTTTTGTCAAAAACTACCATGTACTAATTGGGCTGTAGATTTTAGCTCATTCATCGAATTTTGTAACAACTTAGTTTTTTAGAAACTAGACTCCATTCTACACACTTTGAAAAAAAGAATTTTTGATTTTAGATTAGTTTTCAATCATTTCTAGGGGGAGCACATAGATATTTCACATTTTTGGGATGGGTCTAATTTAAAAATTCATTAAAAAAAAATACACATTATAAAATTACCCGAAAAATCTGGGATAAACTACATAGTGTTAGGTAACTTTTGACCAGAGTGATTAAAGAATTTCAAAAAAAAGTTAAAATTTTAGGGGGGCCACACTTTGTACTATGTTATGATTTTTTGGAATAAACAGTACCACTTTTTGTGGCCCCCTTTTTTGAGGACCTAAAACTAAACCATTTTGAAAAAAAATTAGTAGTTTAGAAACTAGATTCAAAGGACTACGACTTTTGTTTTTGTCATATCTTAAAATTTTGAGTGTAACTATCTTCAAATTCTTGTTGAAGTCCAGAATTTGCTGATTTCAGGAAAAAGGTGTCCACTTATTACCCCCTTTTGGCACCACAACTTTGTGCACTTACCCAAATAATTTGATAAACTAACTTCAACTTACTTAAACTTTCATTTTTCATATAAAATAGCACTTGAACCTATAAGAGGTTCAAGGGATAAGTTGATAGAGCATTTTATGAATATTATCATTGTCTACATAGATCACTAAAGGGTTCAACACATTTTTCTTAAGATTTATGGGATTTTTGGTCATGAAATAATAATGGCCAAGGTGGTTTAAAAGTGCTTCACAACATAGGTATTTTTCAACTCCTCAAGTTATCTATACTTATGAGATTTTCACAACACTTATATTTTCAGCTTTCCAAGTTATCATTTTCACAAATCATGTTGATTTGACTAACTTTTGCATTTTAGGTTAGTTTTTGACATGTTTTTGAAGTGGTGTAAAGCCCATTATAATTTTCTTGACTAAGTTGTGGATATGATTGTGTAAAATGAATTTATTAGCGATATTTCATTGATTAACTTATGGCTATGATTGTGTATTATAATTTTATTAGCAATATTTGGAAATATATTTCATGATTCATCATCAATGTGAAAACTTTCAAAGTTTAGGGTTACTTTTTTAACTTTTCATCCTATGATGAATGAATTACCAAGTTTGGTTCCAAATCATTGATTATAATAAAAACAACAGAAGATAAACAAGTAAATGGTGTGCTAATGACTTGCATAATGTTTGTCTCTATGGCCTCAAAGGCCTTGAATTAAGCTTGTTTGCATGTGGAGATAGGCTCATGATAGGGCAACACCCAAAACCCTACAAGGGGTGTTACCTTACCCTCCATTGAGTAGAAAGTTAGAACCACCATTGAGTTTGGTAAATCTTGTAACTATATTGTTGAATATTTTTACAATAGAGCATGTTTTAAAGGACACGTATTCATTTATTCAATAATTATAAATGAAACTATATTATTTTCAATTCTTTTGATCTTTTTAGCTTTATAAACTTTTAAGTTAAAATTAATTTTCCAATTCTCGAAAGCATTTCTATTATATAATATTTATTTTTTCTTATAAAGTATTAAGAATGAGCTTTTATGTTGGTTAATAGTATTTATTATGAATTTTTATAATAAATTTGTTTTGTATTTGTTTAAATATAGACTTAAGCAATGAAATATTTCAAATAGTTTTCTAATTAAGTCACCTTAAATTATTAATATATTAAATTAATTTAAATTTGTATTTAAAAATTTATTGGAGATTGTTATTAATTTTAATAAACTAGTTATTTAATCTTTTATAAGTTAAATATATATATATATATATATATATATATATATATATATATATATATATATATATATATATATATATATATATATATATATATATATAATTTTTCATTTTTAAAATTTAAAATTTAATTTAATTTTAAATGCTTCAGAATATTTCTATTAATAATCATATAAAAAATAAAGGATAAGTTAAATGAGGTTTAATTTTTTAGTTTTAAAGATCCATATATATAAATATTTTAATTTTTAGAAAAAAAAATATATTTTGGTTCATTTAAATTTGAAATAAATAAATTTATTCTAGATTATTGATGAAGTTGATTGAATTTTTTATTTTTTTTAAATGGTGTTATAATTTTTATAAACTGTAAAAAATATCAGTTCAAATCTAATAATATTAAGTAGGTTAGAAATAAGATATTTTTGTTTCGAATAAATTTTAAATATGAATATATTAAATTATGTAAATATTATTTGAATTTTTATTAGAATAATAGTAATTCTCTAGTTTAAATTAAACCATTGAAAATATTTGAATTGCTCATATAAATAATTAAATCATATTATAAAATTTATGTTTAAAAAATATTAGAAAATGTTGAACATTTTTCTTGACTAATAGTCGTTATTTTTATTATAATTTTATTTTTATACTTAAAAGTTAAGATTTTCAAAAATTTTAATTAATTTAATCAATCTTGATAAACCATCTTGAAATGTTCTACCCAAGTTTTCAAAAAAGTTCTAAAAATATTCCACTTAAGCTCATGGACATTTTGTCAATCTTAATCTTTCATGTAAATAATTGGCCAAATCTGAAATCAAAAGAATATAAAGATCAAAGGAGTACGCAAAGGCAAAGAGAGAAGGAAGAATTATTTGGAGGACGCGAATGAAAATAGAATAACTCATATGAAACTAAGAGAACAATATCTGCCATGTCACATGGTAGATATTGTAGGATAAACGTATTTTATATTGGTTGATTTTTTTTCTAGTGGAGGTGGAACAACAAGGATAAAACTAACAATTTTGTCAAACAAAAAATATTAGGTGAACAAGTCAAAAGCAAGCACAAACCACCACCAATTTGGACGTGAGACATGATTTGAGTGTGAGACACTAAATTGCATTTATGGTAGGAGGTTCCCTCCAAAGAAGAAGCCTATTGGCTTAATTATAATAAATAATATTCCTTAGCACAACAAACTCTTTCATGAGAACTATATTTTAAAAATAAATTAAATATTTCTTCTCAAAAAATAGTATTGATAAGAAATATGTTTTAGTTATTAATTACACTAAAGGCGTTTCCCTATATGAACTGGAAAACCTATGTTTTGAGATCAATGGTCAACATTTATAGAGGAGAATGGATGCCCATGAAACTAATCATCGTCATTGGCTTCATTTTCCTTTTTCACCTGCCACTTTAATGATAGTTCCCATCCTATGCCAATGGAAAATAATGCATTGTGTAGGCATGTATCCAAGATTTGGAGCTAAAGAGGTACATCTAATTGTGGGTTGTCTGTATCAGTTCAGTTCTAAATTAATGAGGATGAAGCATCCATCCAATATAGAGAGAGCCATGCACGACACAAAAATTGTCATATCCAACCTACGCATAAATCTATGATATCCCTTGTGTGTACCACATTAATGAGTTACAAATGTTGAGATATGGTCCATATACATCATTAATAATAAAGATACAATGGGGAGTTCAAAATATTTGTTCTATTGAAAGGAAAGTTGTTGATGTTGACTGCAAGTCCTTGATAGTCAAAAGCAGAGCTGTCAATCATGCTCTCTATAGGAACATCGTATAGGTAATATGAGTAGACCATCATAGATAAGCTATAGCTCCAAGTCAAGTGTAGGCAACGACTACCCAGCTAGTTATTTCGACTAGTTGGGTATGCCATGCGGCCCAAGCACATACATAGAAATCGTACATGTTCCTTCCGTACTCTGCAATAGTTTTTTGTTTTATGTGCCATCAGAAGACTGTCTATTCCAATGACAAGGTTAAAACTTTTTAAGTGTTGAAGAAAAGTAGTAGTATTATTATGATTAGTTTTACTATATCATTTTTTTCCTTCTTATATATTTTTAACATAAATAAGATATATGAATCATTTCTATTATAATATCTCTATTTTGTAATAAATATTTCTAATATAAGATTAATTAATGTCAAAATTCACTTATAGATCTTATTTAAAATGTAACAATTATTTTAAATATTTATATTATATTTTTACTCTTAGCTATAAATTAAATATTGTGCGTAACTATTATAACAAAAAAAAAAGTATCATATTAAATTTTTAAAAATTTAGATAAATTCATATTTTTTATAAAATAATTATTATCATTTAGATTTTATAAATATTTTAAAAAAAAACTTACAGATTACATTATTTTTATTATTTATTTATTTTAGAAAATTTTCAATACTTATTTATGACATTATTCTTATTATCTATTTTATAATTAAATTAAACATTAGTGCAAAATATTGAAAATTTTAAAGCAACTTTTATTTTATTTGATACAAAAGATTAGAAATGTTATAATTTGAAAAAATCAACATGAGTTAGTTATGTATTCTATAGGGATATTATTATGTCAAATTTATCACCAAATTTTTCTTTAATATAAAAATTGTCTATTATACAACTTATTATGTCAAAATACACATCAACAAAAAAAATCAATAATATTATGTGAAAGTTGTTTGAATATCTTAACATTTAAATAATAATATATTTAATTTATAATCATACAAATCAATGTCAAAGTAATCAAAATTGAAAATGGTTAATAAATGAAAGTTTAAAAAATATAATTTAGTTAACTCATATTTGTAACTATTTTTTGGTAAATATATGAACAACTATTTGTAATTACCTCTTTCTTTCTATACAAAAACAACCTAATTGATTCAATCATTGTTCATTAATATCTTAATATTAGCCTCATCTACCCTATATTTGCATGGTGGCTAACAATGTGTAATATTGGACAAACAAATTACCATTTGATGTTAACAAAATCACTACCAATTATTTGAAATTTTCTAAAAATAAAGATTTCATTTTTTGCATTTAATAACTAATTATAATTTTTATCAAGTTTTAATTTGATATGTATTTCTAATTTCGTATATAATAAATTTACAAACATTGTGATAAATGTTCTAAAATGAAAACATAAATTAAAGAAATTCTCTAATTTGATATAAACGTATATATTGTTTGTAATTTGTTAAACAATTTAATATAGAAATAATTATTATATTTTAATAGTAATATTATTTAAAATTATATCTTTTTTTTTTTTTTTAGACTGTAGGAATCAGTGCAACACGACCCCCCTATAAACTGCAGTGCGCCTGGTAAACTTTTTAACGTGACCGGTAGCACTATAAAATTATATCTTTCAATCAAATTTATAATATGTATTAACTTGATATTAAAAATATTTCATTTGATTTAATATTTAAATTTGATATTATTAGGTTACACTTATAATTATTATAACCATAAATATTATTTTCTCAATTTTGAAAAAAAATGATTTTAACTTAAACTATTCTATTTAAATGTGTTAAAAAGATATTATAATGTTAAAAATTACTACATAAAACATAACTAAATGAATTTTTAGTTTTAAAATAATTTTATATTGTAAAAACATATATAAATTTTAAATTAAAATCAATGTATATAATATATTTTTAAAATTATCAACTTACATATTTGTACTTATTATTATAAAATTAAAACTCTAAAAACATTTAAAAAGTTCAAATATTGTTTTAAAAAAATCAATTATTAAAAAGAATGAAGTTTTAATATTTGATTTTTTTAAGAAAGAAAGAGGTAATTACAAAAAGTAGTTCGTATATTTACCAAAAAATAGTTACAAATATGAATTAACTAAATTATATTTTTTAAACTTTCATTTATTTATTAACCGTTTTCAATTTTGATTACTTTGACATTGATTTTTATGATTATAAATTAAATATATTATTATTTAAATGTTAAGATATTCAAACAACTTTGACATAATATTATTGATTTTTTTTGTTGATGTGTATTTTGACACAGTAAGCTGTATAATAGACAATTTTTATATTAAAGAAAAATTTGACATAATAATATCCTTATAGAATACATACCTAACTCATGTTGATTTTTTCAAATTATAACATTTCTAATCTTTTGTATCAAATAAAATAAAAGTTGCTTTAAAATTTTCAATATTTTGCACTAGTGTCTAATTTAATTATAAAATAAATAATAAGAATAATGTCATAAATAAGTATTGAAAAATTTCTAAAATAAATAAATAATAAAAATAATGTCATAAATAAGTATTGAAAATTTTCTAAAATAAATAAATAATAAAAATAATGTAATCTGTAAGTATTTTTAAAATATTTATAAAATCTAAATGATAATAATTATTTTATAAAAAATTATGAATTTATCTGAATTTGTTTTTAATTTAATATGATTACATTTTTTTTTTGTTATAATAGTTACGCACAATATTTAATTTATAGTTAAGAGTAAAAATATAATATAAATATTTAAAATAATTGTTACATTTTAAATAAGATCTATAAGTGAATTTTGACATTAATTAATCTTATATTAGAAATATTTATTACAAAATAGAGATATTATAATAGAAATGATTCATATATCTTATTTATGTTAAGAATATATAAGAAGGAAAAAAATGATATAGTAAAACTAATAATAATAATACTACTACTTTTCTTCAACACTTAAGGAATTTTTTTTAACCTTGTCATTGGAATAGACAGTCTTCTGATGGCACGTAAAACAAAAAACTATTGTAGAGTACGGAAGGAACATGTACGATTTCTATGTATGTGCTTGGGCCGCATGGCATACCCAGCCAGTCGAAATAACTAGTTGGGTAGCCGTTGCCGTCAAGTGTATGGTGAAGGTTCATTATTTTGTTCTTGATTTAACAATTAGAACATTATCTTTTACTTATACTCTAATTTTTGCTAATGTGTTCCATTTTTTTACACATGGATCAAGATCCCAAGGACACATTTGCTGCTATTCAAGGTGATTCACCTTCAACCTCTACAAGTACAAAGGCAAGAGAGGCTTTAACTTCCCAGCTTGTAGTTATTGATTATTATTATGCCGTAGGCATTTCCTCTATGAAGTTGAGAGGCTCAGTTTGACATCCAACGGTTGACAGTCATGGAGAGCAAATGACTACCATTGAGACGCTTTCAATTGTTGATATTTTTGGGTTTTCAAATAATGGCTTGAGAAATTGCATCATCGCTATAGTAGTGAGAGGATGTCCAAATGCATGCACTAAGCAACTTGACAGGCATCGTGTGGAGATATTTAGACGTTTACAACCTTCTCACTGACACCAATGGGATAGCTATTCACATTACGTTTTTGCCGCCAAAGATATTGACTCCGTCACCAGTGGCTTTTGTCTCTTTCTGAATTTAATAAAAGGCAGTTGCGCTGACAGCGATGGTGAAAGAGCCCTTGATTCTTACGACTCTCATCGTATTTAATTGTGTAATGCTGTCACTTAATTAATACAAAAATTACAGCTATGGCAAGAGTAGGGATGGACGGCTGAGCTTGTCGTTATGGTCATTCATCTACCAAACCATAGAACAAAAAGACCTTAAACTAAATAATTTAAATTCCTCTTTTGCTTGCGCAGCCAGATGATGCTCTAAAAAGTCCAAACTGAGCAGTCAAAACCTACCTCTGCTACACATTACACAAAATACATTCCATTTTCGCTCTACTGTTTTGAGGGGACAAAACCAAACAGAAATGGCTCCAACTGCAACAAAGCTTCTGACTACAAAAAATGGAGTGTGGCTGATCTCATTCTGGTGAAGGTCAAGGGTTTTCTAAGATGGCTTGAAAATTGTATTAGCTTTTGATAAGTTTGGAAGGCAATTTGTGCCCCATAGGAGACTTGGCGATACATGGCACTTGTTTTGATTTATAATTTTATTGGGTTTTTGTGCGTGTTCACATGTCAACAGTGTCGTGGATAGGATAAGAATGCATAACGTCTGACAATTTAATGTTGTACAAATAATATTCCCCAAATAAACAATTCAACGTAAAAGTTATATTTATGTATAAGAAGTTTTGAATTTGATTTAAATTATGGGAACTATTTTATTTATATTAAAATAATAATTAAAATAAATTGTATATTTTAAAATAATCTTTTACTTTCTAAATAATATTAATATTCAAAAATAATAATTATAATCCTTTACTACATTAATATTTAATAATAATTATAATCCTTCATTTTTTAAAGTAAAATATAAAAATTTGAAATTATAAAGAACATAAAATATATAATTTAAATTAACTTTAATTTTAGTTATATTATTTTTGCTAAAAAGTTTAGTATTAAAAATAATAGTATAGAAATAAAAGATATCGAGTATATTTATATTAATTTGTAAAGGTTTACAAATAATAATGTAGATCTTATTTAAATATTTGTAATTTTTTTTTTAAATCAATAAAATCATGCTATGTATGAAATATAGAGAGAGGAAAGGGAGGAGGGGTCGAGAACACAAGAATAAGATCAAGACAAATATAGAGGTGAAGATGAATACAAACGAGAGATATGTAGAGGAAAAAAAGGATAGATAAAGAGAAAGGAGAAAGTTAGATAAAGATGTTAGAAATAAATAAATATAGAAGAGACAAAAGGAGAGATTATGAGAGGGGAAATGGATGGGGGGGGAGGAAAATGAATATATAATGAAAGCAATATGAGAACACAAGATAGATATATAGAGATAGATCAAGAGGTAAATATGGAAAGAGGTGTAGGGAAATACAAATAAATACGGAAAGGTGTACCTCTCTCTATCTCTCTATCAATTGTTCTTACTCAATCTTGGCTCCATCTTTACCATTATCTTCATTTCTCCTCCTCTACTCTATACACATCTACCTCTCCCTATCCATCCATTCCTCTCCCTCTTTGTCTTCTTAGACCTTTATAGCTATCTCACTTCATATCTCAATTTTTATAGCTCACTTGCCCCACACGTCCCCCCTCTGCCTATGCCTCCCACACCCTTAAACTTTACATACATCTCCTGCAATGGGAAATGCTAGAGCTATTAGTTGCACATCTATTACATTAGTTTTGCATATGCTTGTTTTGGAAAAAAAAGTATTCGAGATAAGATTGTAAATTAGGAATTATGGGTTATTTTTTCTATTTTATGGTAAATATTTTTTTTATACATGATTAGAAGTATATTTTATTAAAATAAAATGGACTTGAAAATAATATAGTTTCTTAATGAAAATATTTTACATACTATTAACTAAAATAAATGACTAGTGTATTTGATTTTTATATCAATTGCTTAATTTCTTCTATGAGTTCAAATTTAAGTGTAATAAAGAGCATGTAATGCTACTCCTCAATTCCCCTACTAGCAACACATGGACAACCCAAAATCCATATTGTGCCTCTATTACCTTTTATTCATTATGTCTACAAGGCCTTATTATGTTTCTTTTCTTTCCTAATTTACCATTTTATGTAAAATACTATATAAAGCATGTCTAGTTTAAAGTTCCATTCTAGAATAAAGTTTTGTTGTAGAATAGCGATCATATAAGGTGAGCAATGTAAAGAGTTAAGAGATTGAAATATGTGAACCATATCAACATGAATTAACTAATAGATAACAGCTCATGCGAGATGGGGACCTATGATTACCACCAAGTTGTTGCGTACACTGCACTAAGCACAGTCAATGCTTAAGTAGCAAGCACAGTCAATGCTTGAGTGGCAAGCATAGCGAGGTAATTTCCCAAAAGATCAAGGGATCTTGGAGAGCAGAGATTCCCAACACACCAGAAATGTTGTGTTAATAATGACGAGAGAGATGATTGATAAAATGTAGAAGAGCATAGATGAAAATACTTCAAAACATCCTCAAAAGTAATAACAAAAGAGAATCCATGGTACATCAAAGTTCTCAGAATACTGATTCAAATGATTCAAATGGGAACCCCACACAAGAATATAGTCCTCATGGTTTATTGAACATGTTTTTAGTTCAAATAATACTTAGGACCTACAATCTATAGTGCAACCTATAACTTAAGGGGATAGTTATTTGGGCAAGTCATCCATTACAATGGCCCATTAGCAAGAACTCACACAAGTACTGCAATAATATCTTAGTTATAGTGGGTACTACTAGAATGCTCCATTTTCCTCAAAAGCATTGATGCCTTCTGCCACCAATTCTTTCCCATCCATTTTTAAATCCTTAGGTTATTCACAAATGTACATGTTGGACTTTAAAATAGCAATCTCAGTAAGAATTTTTTGTCCCAAGGATACAAAGTAAAAGAAAGAGAGATGAAAAGAATGTAGAAAGAGGTATGGAGATGGAGATGACAAGAAGGATATGGAAGGAGGAGGAAGCTAGAAATAGAGATGAAAATCAAGTGAGGATGGGAGATAAATAGAGCTAGATAGATAGAGAAATGAGATATAGAGCGAATGAGAGGTAAAGATACACATATGGACAAATACTTTCTTGATATTCCATACTTCTATGGCGTACCTATTGCACACTAAGGTAAAGATACACATATTGACATTGGGAAAATAGATCAACAGGGGCTAACATTCACAGCAATATCAAGAGTACGTGAGGTTGCTGACCTCTGCATTCAACCCATAGTCGCATTTGAAAGATATGCATGAATGCAAACAAACCCATTTGTTGCACGAAGGAAAGAAGAGGAGAAGCACCTTCAAGGATTATCAAATACAAGTCCTACAACAATCTCAAATTTGACACATATACTATAGGTAAGCTTGAATTAATTTTTCTATACATACATTACAAATTAGACTCTAAAAATTCAAAGCTAATAAAAATACTATAATCTACGCAAGTGTAAATGACATTGCATACACACACAAAAAAAGGACCAAACACAAGATGGACTGGGAAATCAAAGCTCATCGAAGTGTGTTGCACAATAATATTTGCTACTTTCCATCTCCTGCCTAATTATCTACGTGCTTGTTCATTACCAAACATATTAAATTAAATGCGAAGAACAATTAAAATGTCTCTTTTGTCATAGTCAGGCAAAAAAAATTACACAAAAATACAGTGTACCTATTCCACACTAAGGTGTGATTGCTAGTTGTATATATGTGGAAAGTTAATCTGAAGTATGTGATGTTCACATCCAAGTCAGCAATACAAGTTTGGTGCCCTATTTGGGTACTTGGGGCCCACATCAGAGATCATCAATGAAAAGTTAGGGATGTTACGGTTCATGTCAGTAATTGCAATTGAATTTTTCTTAGTTTATAGAATTATTTTAAAGACATTTAAGTTTTTTTTCTGAGATTTTTTTTAAAAAGCGATTGTCTATGTTCCTAACATTTTCATTGTGATGTTAATGTTGAGTTTAGCGCGCGCGCACACACACACACATGTAATAAGTAAAATAATGAGGAGTGATCTATATGTGATTCAAAGAGTAACATGGTCAATTCGAATGAAGTGCAATATTGTTTTTTGTCACAACACAATCCTCTCCGACTAACTTAAAAATATAAGTTCACTCAATTCAAAGAGTGGAATTTCAATTTGGAGGGATTTATGGAAAATCAATAAATTGGAGGGCTTAATATCTCTTTGAGCAATCCTCATGCACCGAAGGTACTTCAATCCTCTATCACTTGAAGACACAATGATATCTAGAAATAATTAATGCTTCCATCCCTATATTCCATAATGAATCAAATCTGTTTCATCCTTAGTAGGAAGATACCTCATATTTCACAATAAATTATGACTTGAGAAACCACAATCTGGCTTGCAGCTATGGTCATCAGCAGGTAGAAATCTATGAATTGAAATTGACCCTCTAAAGCCTTTGAAATGCCATACACAAGTTAGAAACAAATAAAACAACAAACTGCATTAAATCCCTTAATTTTTTTCCACAGTTGACTATTTTGCAGGCTAAATTTAAATTACTAACAATTAAGAGAAACTAAAACTTATGAAGTGAATAAAACCAATTCCTCAATAAATAATATAATTTAAACAAAACAAAATTATTCTTATCACCATAAGTGTCAAGTAAATAAAGTTAAATATTTTTAAATTTTTTTTTTTGGTGAAAAGTGGCATGCCACTCATTATATATTTATTAATATAAAAGATGGTTCAATGGCTCGTGAAGGGAAGAAGTCGGCAAGAAACCCTTCAGTCATTACCAAATACAAAATAGAAAGTAAGATACATGATAGATTTTCGAGGACATAAACTAACTAAAGAGCATCTAGAACCCTTATAAACATGGGTTTACATTTTAGATCACTCAAAAACCTTTACAATCTCAAAATAAAAATATAACCCTATAACAAGCCTAATACTTAAAACTAGCTCTTCTATCAAAACACACTTATTCTTCTTATATGTTTCAAACCTAATCCATCCTCCTTGCTGCTATTGTTCCCAAAAATAATTTATTACTCAAACTTTATTACCCCCATAACTTTTGTCCATTTCACAAAAATTAGCAGAAAATGACTCATGGTGGAAACACTGCCTAAAGCTGACCTCAAAAAACTAGACATATCATCCCACTCAAAAAGCAATTGAATTTACTCTGTTATCAATCTATGAGAACATTTACCAGAAAAAATAAAACACTTTAAACTGTCTCCCACTCCATAGGCGAAGGATCCCCTCCTTCCAACAACTTCAAGTGCACCAGCAAATTATCAATTTGCTTTATGTTTACTGCTCTTCTCTGAGAAACCCACATGCAATATTATCAGTATTGCTCCCCAATTCCTCATGAACATGCTTAATTAACTCATCTAGAGCCCGCACCTTGTCTTTCAAATTTTCTACAGAATGTGGAGGAATAACATCTCTGTAATTCCATCTAGTGTGTTCAACTAGTCCTAAGTTGCCCTCATCCAATGCTTTCCTAAACAACGATAGGAATTGAACAAAATTTGCTTCACCTCTCACTTACTAATTTACAAATACCCCCCCCCATTGGAGCCCTACCCACAACAAGGTCGTAGTTTCGAATGGCTTCCCTAATCTCTTCCTTCCCAACAAAACTGCTTTGAATTACGTTATCTATAAGACTCTCAACTGTGCCTGTGTCCTAAAGAAGGTCAACAATGTAAGTAAAAAAATAAGATAGAATTTGTGAAGGAAGAATGGTCCTCAACAGAGATGGATAAAGCACCTATAATCCCAAAATACGCATAATGCACCTATGACATATATCAAAGTCCATATTAAAAACCTCATGTAGAGCTTGTTGTGACAACCAACCTTGCAATGGAATTTCTTGAGCATTACCTTGTATGTGAACTCTAAATTCTCTACTTGTATCCTCCATATTTCACCCTTTTCCATGCACTATGTTTTCACAGCAAAGTGACTACTCAAAATACTCAGCAAAAAAGATAGCTAAAAACTCTAACACTATGGCCTTACACACTTCCATCGCACAAGTGAACTTAAATCAAAATCACATAATGCTACCACCTATCCCTAGCATGATCTAGTACCGCGATGAAGAAGATCCTTTCATATGTCGTGAAGAAATCACATCTTGCTAACTAATCACACATATTGTACTTTCATTGCCTACTTGCTAATCCATGATTAAACCAAATCCACTAACCAATCTACCAAATCATGTCTAAAAATGCCACCTTTGTACTTATTTAAAGCCTTAAGCAACCTGATTATAGTATTTTAATCCACACGATGACAAGTTAAAATAAGAAATCAACTAATTGAATGTACACACTGTTGAATACAATTGATTAATTGTGTATTATCTTTGATGTTACACAAAATGTCATATCATTGTCAGCCAGTGTATTACGAGCTCACTTGGGCATTGAAGACAGTTTCCTGTATCTACCGAGCATTCTAGAGTTTGCCGAGTTTAGAAGTAGTGTCTACAAAGTTCACTCGGGCATCAAAGGAAAGTTTGTGAAAGTTGAGTGTTAACCAAGCTCACTCAGTTAATGAAGGAAATTTTGGATGGAACCAATGTTAACCGAGCTCACTCGATTACCAAAGGAACTTTGTGAATATGTAGTGTTAACCGAGTTCACTTGGTTAAAACATGAAAATCATTTCTGAGTTAGTGTCTACCGAGCAGGGTTGGCTAATGAAGGATTTTCTTGTTTTGGCATATTGAGTTCAATTGATTTGTTTGTTGGTTATAGCCAACTAAGAAGATGAATATTAATTATTCTAAGTTCTATTCAAGCTGACTTGACAATATGAAAGATATAAGTATAAGGTCAAGTTGAGGATTAGAAGAAGAAGCATAGTTGAACATAATTGAAGATTTCATGATGTCAAGAGGAAGTGAATTAGAAGGATAAGCATAATATCCTTGTTGAAATGCAAATATACATTTGATCAAGAAGGATCAAGTATACAAGCTAGAATTGATCTGTAATCAATAATTCAGTTGCTTCAAGAATCAGGTTATCTCATTGTTACTCTCTAACCATTGTAGCAGTGATCTAAATCTCTTAATAGAGTTATCTTAACAACTATTTGTAAATCCTCTAACATGGTGGCATTTCTATTGAACTGTCTAAAGACCTCTAACAAGGCCACTCCTAATAGAGTGATTAAATTCTCTAATAGGGTCACACCTAACAATGTTTTTTTAACAGGGTTGGCTCCTAATAGGGCTCACTTCATAAGAGAATCAATAACTAGTTACAATTGGTGGTTTTTCCCAAATTGGGCTTCCACTTTAAATCCTGGTGTCAAATGTGTTCATGCTATTTCTCTTATGTGTATGCAACTAAGTTAAAGTGATATTAATCATAGATACTATCTTAATATTTTCATGTTAAGCATTTATCAAGCTATTTTAGTATTTACCGAGAACTTATTGCATTTTGTCTATTTACCGAGCTTCAACATAGTTGATTTTTCATAGAGTTTGTTTTGTATTGACATCTAAGGGATCTATGATTTATTTTAGTGGTAACTTATTCACCCCTCCCCTCTCAGTTACTCCTCTTATATTTCCAACACACACAAATTTGATATACATGCTTTACGTGGGGAAACATAGATTCACAATCCAAAAGATCTCTTACCCCAACTGTATCAAGAAATTCACAAGTTTACACACCTATCACCCACCTTCAACTATTGACTAATAATCATCATTTCCTTTACTAGTTTACAACAACATATTAGATACTCTTTTTATCCTTAGCAATTTTGATGAATTTAAGAAAAAGATGAGGAAGAGTAGCATAATTATTGTGTCTCTCATCGAGAAATATTATGATGATGTTTATTTTCTTGTTGACACTGATTATACTTATATCCAAGTTGTAATACCAAGGGTACAATGGTTAAGATCATTTCCCTATGAAATAAACATTGATGAAACATTCATAACTATAACAATATTACTAGCAGAAGATGTAGATGAGAAAGCCAAAGCATTTGGTAATTATGAAGAAGCCAAAACAAAGATTACCATTGGTTTGAAGACTGGCACCCTAGAGAGGAAAAAGAAGAAAATGATGAAAAATCTTAAGAAGACCTTAGGTCAAGGTGAAAAGAAGATTGCACCACTATAAATTACACAAGGTCAAGGTGAGGACCAATATAGTGCTGAGGGGAAGAGTGAGGATGAAGAAGAAGTTATGGAGAAGAAATGTAGAGATATAGTAGTGGTCAATCAAAAGGCCAAGAAACCAAAGCTTATTACTATTGTCAATCCATCAATGAAGGAGAACTTGAAGAAACCTACCCCTCGTAATACTAGACCAAGAACAAGGGCTACAACGACTGTAGTTTTAGTCGAGCTACACAAAAATAAACAACAGAAAAAAGGGGCTAGCTCAAGAAAAAGAAAGCAAGCTCAAATAAAGAGTGATTCGAATCAGCTCAGTAAGACACCAAAGAGGAGGCTACTTAAATAGTTTTATTAAATAAAATAAAATATATTTATTCTTAATTTTTTTTACATCAACTTAAATTGAATATTGAATTAATACAAATTAAAAATATAGTAAATCTGTCTATATTATATTTTTTGTATTGATATTTGAATTATTTTATTACATAATTAATACAATGATCCTAAATTATAGTTATCATTTTAATGTCTGATTTGAGGTTTTGATGCTTATCCCCCCTACCTCAAAAGTTGTAATTTAAAATACCTAAGCTATGACTGACATTAGTTTAGTATTTTTACGTAATTTTTATCAGACTAAAATAATGTAATTTGATTTTGTTATTTTTTTTTTCCTCTCTAAAATAATTAATTATCTCCACAACTAATACTGCAATTTTCATTGGGTAGGGAGTTGGACCCAATACTTTTTGGAAATCAAAATTTTCCTATCCCATAATTCCTTTAAAAACTTTTTAAAATTGAGAATAGTGAGAAAATTGAAGCAAAGACACTTTTTTGAAATGGATTCTACAATGAGCTAATTGCACTTGTTTATCATACCATAGCCAACGGTCTTCCCATTTGCTCACATCTTCCAAGAGAGACTATAGAATATTGTGGTTTTTCTATTTTGAACTATGTTCTCAGTTTTAAGATAACTTATTTTATTTTTACTGGGAAACATTAATCAACTAGGCTCAAACTTATGACCTCACATTGTCATTATTAGTAGGTGGATTTGTCATTCATGTTTTCCTTTGGAGCTTGGTCATGAGATCGAAACCCAAGAAAAACATGACTTTGAACAATATAGAAGATGTACAAAATTTGAACTATTTATATAAGGTAAACAAAATATGAATATATGACCTTGTTGCATTAAAGTGGTCTTATAGGCCAATAAAGTTGGTTTCTATGACATAAAAAATTATCCTTAACCTTTGTATGATAGATTTGGCCACCAAGTCATAATAGGGGTAACCCTTGCAGTTGGTGTGTTAATTGTAGAACATGTTTAATGTTGGGAGTTCACAGTTTTGGATTGATTTTTTGGTAATAATGGTGTTTGAAATAATAATCTTAGAAAAAGGGGGTTTTGATGAAGAGATTTATAAATAATATTAATCACATCGAAAATATGATCCAAGGTCCACCAAGCAGCTATAGACTATCACATCTTGCTTATTTAAATCTATACATTTTTTCTCGAGTGCTTACAATGTCTCCCACTAAGTGTTTCTCCTCATGCTAAATAATTGGCTTTCTACTCATTCAAAATATTTTGGGACAAACCCTAGTCTATGACTTTGATTACCTTTGTTGTCATTTCTAATCTAGTTGATGTTTGAGAGGGAAACAACTATAACTTCTTGAAAACAATTATTCAATTGTATATCATATTTGATGTTACACAAAATGCCAAGTCTTTACTAGTTAATGTCTATCAAGCTCACTCAAGCGATGAAGATAGTTTGCAGTATCAATTGAGCATTCTAGAGAAGTTGGCATGGAGTCAATGTCTATCGAGTTCACTCGAGCACCAAAGAGAAGTTTTCTTGGAGTCAATGTCTACTGAGTTTACTCAAGCACCAAAGAGAAGTTGGCATGGAGTCAGTGTCTACCAAGTTCACTTGGGCACCAAAGAGAAGTTGACCTAGAACTAGTGTTAATCGAGCTCACTCGATTACCAAAGGGAATTTAGTTTAGGATGCAATGTTAACCTAGTTCAGTTGGTTAACAAAAGAAAATCTTTTCTAAGTTAGTGTTGATCGAGTTGGGTCGGCTAATGAAGGATTTTCATGTATCATCATATTAAGTCTATTGGATTAATTTGTTTGTTCTAGCCAACTCAAGGGTTGATAATTGAATTAGTTTAAGTGTATTCAAGCTGACTTGACAAGGTAATTCATATAAGTATAAGGTTGACTTGAGGATTGAAAGTGAGAATGTGTAGAATAGAAGAAGATGAATAAAGAAAGAGAATTGGAAGGATAAGAAGAGTATCCTAGTTAACCGAGCTGCAAAGAATATTCTAATCAAGAAGGATCAAGCAATCAAGCCAAAACAAAGATCTGAAATCAGCAATTCAGTTGCATCAGCAATCGGGTTAAGTCATTGTTACTCTCTAATAATTGTAGCAGTGAATCAAATATCCCAACAGAGTTAGCTTAATGACTATTTGCCAAATCCTCTAACAAGGTGGTGTTTCTAGATTGAAGTGTCTAAAGACCTCTGACAATGGCACTCCTAACAGAGTGATCTAAATCCTTTAATAGGTTCACTCCTAACAATGTGTTAGTTGGCTCCTAACATGGCTCACTTCAAAAGAGTGAAAAATAGTACAACTAGTTGCAATTGGTGGTTTTCCCAAATTGGGTTTCCACGTTAAATCTTTGTGTCCCATGTGTTGATGTTATTTGCTTTATGTTTTTGCAACTAAGTTAATTAAGGTTAATCACATTTAATATCATAATATTTGTATCTTCAATGTTAACCAAGTAATAGTGCACATATTCAGTATTAATCGAGTGTTTACCAAGTGACATTCATTCTTAGTGTAAACTGAGTTATTGGTTATTCAATGCTAGCTGAGTTATAGCAGTATAATCAGTAGAGTTTTGTTTTATATTGTATTGACATCTTAGTGGACTTGGATTTATTTTTGTGGTAACTGATTCACCCCTCCCCTCTTAGTTACCCCTTATATATTTACAACAGTATTCACAAAAAAAGGGAAAGTGGGTGTCGAAAATGAAGGAACCTAAGAGTTTGGCCATCAAATTTAAAACTAGGTTTTTACCCCACCCAAGGTCATTATTGCTCTTCAAATGAATGCTTTGAGATTTGAGGCCCGCTTAGTCAGGGAAATGAGATCCCTCAAATTTATCTTACTTTTTTGGTTTTTAGGAGACTTCATGAGCAAGTTGATGTGTTAGGCCCACACTACATAAATAGGCATGCAAGAAGGTACAAATATTGATAGGTCATCCGATGTTGCATAAAAAGGCATAGTGCTAGTAAAAAGGAAATCAAGTTTTAGTGGCTGGGAATGCTTCAATGGTTGTCCAACCTTTTCCCACTAATACAAGCCCTTGATCGTCCATCCCAGGTCAAGCATTTCACGTAGGAAATGCTTATAGGTACCCATAATCCAAATAGAAAACGTCATTAAAGAAAAGAAAAGGACTTAGAAAAAACATCTTGATCTATGTCGACATCAAATGAAACATCTGCCTAAACTTGAGTTAGTGCTCACAAAAACTAATGTACTACTAAAGGGGCCATAGAGATGACGATCGAGAGGATGAGAGATGGGAACATAAATAAAGAAGAGAGACATCGAGTGGATAGGAGTGGGAGGAAAAGATAGAGAAAGGGGAGTATAAAGAAGGCATATATATATATATATATATATATATATATATATATATATATATATATATATATATATAAAGATAGAGATAGAAAGTGATATTTAAAGAGGTAAAGATGTAGAGATATATAGGGATTAAGAGTGATGAAGAGTTAACGAGATAGAGGGAGAGGTAGAGGAAATAAATATGAATTGGTATAAATTTAAATGTATTGCATAGATACATACACAAGGTAAGAATATTGATTAATTGAGCTCCCATATCTAGAAAATCTTCCTTAATTGAGCTCCCATATCTAGACACCATACCCATTGCACACTAAGATGAGATTGCTAGTATTATATTGTTTCAATAGAAAATCATTTTAATATCCCTTAAAGCATCTCATGTCAAGAGAAATGTCACTTAGACTGGATAAAGGAATGCATTCACTATTAAAGAAAATCTCTATTTAAAATATTATTATTCAAGAAAAAGGGTACTCATGTGAACGTTTTTTATTATTAATGGAGGTCATCCACACACAAGTTTTAGGTACCAGATACGGGCCCATTCGTGCCTGAAATCTCTTAGGCTAAGAGCCAAGGACTAAGGAGCATCCATGCTTCCAAATTCGTCCGGGGCACAATCCTGGCCTCATCCCTTATGATGTCTTCGAGCCTTGCACTCAACAAAACTTGATCCCCGATGAACTCTTTGTGAACCATTCGACTTCACCAATAAACATGAGCTCGGAAGTCACTCATCAGAAAGCATCCTCTGAAGAATCGAAGACCTTCACTTTTCAACAAGACTGTTTGCAGGTTTTGGGAAGGAAGGAAGGATTGAAAAGGAGGTCAATTATGGGCCTTGAGTCTTCCCGAGACTAATTCAAACTCCTTTCGAAAATCCGATCGTCTGCCCCCCAGTTCAACGACGGAAATTATATGACTGTATTGCTTAAACCATGGAAAATTATATTTAAAAGACTGAACTAAAGTGGTCCTGTCTTTTCAGAGTAACTTTCTCTTACACCTCACTGATTGCGTGTTTTACTGGTCAGTGCTCCCTGTCATGTCTCCGTCAGTGACTTTGAGTCTTACATGTTGAAATGAGGCACGCCAAATAATATTGCGTGTTCCAGGGGTCACTCCAGTTCTCATTGTCGGCATTAGTTGACTTTGACTATTATGAGCTTGTAAGTCAGTCAAGAGGGCAGCAATCTCACATTGGTGTAATAGGTATATGCAATAGGTACGTTCAATAGGTTTGGAAGGTGAGTTAAATGTTTGGCCCGTGGCTATACAGCCATGAAAATGCATTTTCTTTACATTGTTTTTTCCAACTTTTCAAAAAAAATTCTAAGTCCTCTCCTTCGTAAGGAAGTGCATTTTCGTGGCTGTATAGACGTTGCCAAATTTTTGTGATTTGGAAGGTGAATTAAATGCATGTTCCATTTTGTATATTTTCTGAATCTTCTCTATATCTCCCTCTCTATCTATTTGACCATCTACAATTTTTTTCCTAAGTCTTCTCTATGTATCTCACTCTCCCTATCTCCTTATTCATCTACCTATATCTCTATCTTTCTTTCTAATTTTCACTTATTGATCTTACTATATACATATTTATCTCAATCTTCTTGTCCTACCTCCATATCTAAGACACACCTCCATATTTCTTCTCTTGTCTCTCCCTCTACCTTTATCCTGTTATATGTCCATCATTCTCTAACTCTATATATTCCCTCTCTCTATACATCTCTCTCTATATATAACTTTTGGTAATTACCATACTCGCCAGGTACATGTATACATTTAGTCTAAAGTAACTAAATCAATCAACTTTCCATATGTTTATTGCTAAATCATTTTTTTTCTTTACCATTACATTATAGCGCTTGTTAGTTGTTCATGCAATGTGAATTTAATGCCCACCTAGTTCAGTCACACTATATTGTTTATCGATTGTTTTATGGCAAAATTGTTTTGAGGGATTCTCAAGATAATTAGTTTGTAGAAAAAAATAATGATCTCTCTCTCTCTCTCTCTCTCTCTCTCTCACACACACACACACACACACACACACACACACACACACAATTTTTCTATTTCACAAGTTATATATATCCTGTCTCCCATTTATGACCTTATTTTGTCCTTTTTGTATCCCTATATATCTGTATCTCCCTCTTTGTATCCCTATCTCAACCTTCTACCCCCATCACTCCCTCTTTCTATATTTATCCACCTGTGTGTGTGTGTGTGTTTTTCTACTTGTCTATCTCAAACTCCTCCTATCTATCTTTCCCTCTTCCTTCATGAGGAGGCCAGGAGGGGCGAGGGGGTTGGAATATATATATGCTCTTCTCTCTAACTAGATATTTATCATCTCGACCTATCCCTATTCTTTTTAAGCCCATATGTTTTGTACCATGTATGTATCTCTCAATTTCACTCTTATCTTTCCTCCTCCTCTCTCTATTTTCTTGTGTACATGTGCATATCTATCTCTCTCCTTATCTTTCTCTACCTACCTATGTTTTCAATTGGTTATATCACTCTCCCTCCAACCCTCTATTTATTATTTCTTTATATCCACATCTTCCCTCCCTTTATTTGTGTCCCTCTCTTCATCTCCCCCTTTCTTTATGCTTGTTTTTTTCTTCCCATCCCTACACTCTCTCCCCCTCTCAGTCACTTTCAATAGATCTCTCTCTCTCCCCCTTCTCTCTCTCACACATACACACACATCTTTTCATAATTATTTCTTTACTCTCTTTTTTATCTTTATCTCTTTCCCTCTCTCTATATTACATAATACATATCTCTACTATGATATCATTGTTCCCTCTCCTTTATATATCTCTCTATTAATTCCTCTGAATCCCCCCCCTCTCTCTCTCTCTCACTCACTCATTCACACACTCACACACACATAACATGAACATGATGGTAATGAAACTTGAATATCTTCTCACTTAAAGATTTTGTTTTACTTATGATTGAATCCTTGTAAGTAGATGCATAATTGATTTAAATCAATCATTTTTTCATTGAAGCCTTTAGAGTGTAAACAACATCGTGGCTTACTAATGACCTCATGTACTACACAAATTTATGAAAAAATAGATCATGAAGACTTGAGTTTTGATGTCAACAATTGAGAATCCATTAGAATTAAGGACCACCATCACTATAAATTTGGTCGTTGATCTATGTTATTTTGATTGGCTGAATTGTCAAACACCCCACTAAATTAATGTACATTGATGTATGCTGACAAAGATTGTGGAGTATGTTGTTGACAGATTTCTAGCTGAAAATCCTCGGTGTCATTGTCACCATGTCTTCTTTTTTTACAAAGATTGAAGATGAAATGAACATGGATTTTCATAATAGAGCACAGTGGTTGTGCGCTGCCATGCTAAGATCAAATTACGACCTGGTGACCACGGCCTTTTGACGATGAGCATATGGTTTAGAATATTTTTTTCGTCCATCAGTGCGGATGCATCCCTCAGAGATGACTTCTACATCCTACAATTTTGAATCAGATATGCAAAAGCCTGGTCAAAGTTCAGCTCTGACCTGATGTCACAATTGTCAATGGCAGATAAACAGTGAATGGAATCATTTGATCATCTCTTGCATTAGCGTATCTACTTTTTGTTTATTTAGACGCTAGAGCTAGCCATTATATTCTATCCATTATAACTGAGATGAAATTTGTCATTATTAGTTGATTCTGAGTATTATGAGCTTGTGAGTCAGTCACGAGGGCAGGCATTCGCTTTCATATGATGTTCAATAATTATAATTAGTCAAACAAAATGAATACAACATTCATTGTTTAATAATTCAGGAAGTACCTTTGAATGTCCAATAATTATAATCAATGAAACACATTGATCATATGGCTCATGATAATCTCGTAAGGGTTTTATGGGGTTTATGGAATCATCATCACTTTTATAAATTTACTTTAGAAAGATTTACGATAGTAATGTTGAGCTTTACTTAGCTCTATGACCCTATAATAGTTCTAGTAGTCTTTGTGACTCAGTCATTTCCCAAGCTTCTCCCTCATGCTTTTTTAACCTTCATCTTGATATCAATCTTACCTTATTAGTCATGCTTTGGATGCTCCTCCTCCTTGAAATCCCTACACATATAAATTGTCATGGAGGGTCTCTAAAATAAATAACCACCCTCATGATCTCTCACCATCAAATTGAAAACTATGTAGTTACTCTCACATCATCTACCTTTAAGATCAAGGTTGTGTCTTAGACCTCATCATCATTGTTATAAGATTTCCATAATGGTGATCCATTGGATGTCTCATGGTCTTGGTACACTTTAGTAATAGTGCAATTGTGTGACGATATCTTGCACCTATCCAAACTACTTCTACACATAATATAGAAACACTATAATATGGCTTAAGTTCAACCTATGGACCACTCTTCTTTATGAAACTATGTTAGTTAATTCATCTTCTTGGCTTATTCTCTCATATATGCATGCAATCTTCACAATAGATTTGTGTTGGGTAGCCAATCAATTATAAGATGCTAAAATAATAAATCTCTAACCCACCATGACCTTTTCAATACATTTGTGAGTGCTCGTGGAATGTCCCACATGGCATCAATAAGACAAATTATTTTTCTTCTTGAGTTGATGTACTCAAATGTAGACATTTGGAGAAATATACAAGTCATCAAGCTATGAATCATATGTCATATATGATGTCCAAATCATGAAAAAGGTGTGTAAATATGTTGTGCCCCTAGGCAATTATGATTTATGTCTCAATTATCCCTGTGATCGTATAGATGAGAACATCAACTCTTAATATACCTACTTCACCCATTAGGTAGAAAATGCACATCATTCAATGCTAAGAGATTTCTATAATCCATCAAATAGAGAGAATGTTGTTTCTAGATTCAATTGTGAATGATGTCTATTCAATAGATGAAATTCATTGATTAGATAATTATTTACTATTTATTAATTAAAATGAAAATGTGAATCATTAGTAATGGGTTTTGTCAACTAATTAATAAATGAGTAATTTTGTTGACTACATTTCCAATTTCTCAATTGTGTACAAGATTTTTGCATCGAAAAATTTTAGATCACATTTTATGCTTCATCCTCGAGATGGAAATTTCCAAAAGAAGATATAACCACAATATGTATTTGATAACTTGACACAAAAAAACTTGTATCCAATTGAGTTAAGAAACATCATTATTTCCAATACACAACATATTCCTCATCCAATAAGATGAATTACCATTGATCCCTAGTCTAGTTATTGTACTTAAAAGCCATCCAACATCTCCAATTCAATTGTTTTAAAACTTTCTTTAAGCATTAGATTTGAATGAATTTCCAAGAAATGAAATTTATTATTACCATTAAGTGACCCTCTTTTTTCATAGTAACTTCCTCTCGCAGCTTGCTAACACAATGATGTCCTCATTTAGTGATTATGAGTCTTACAAGTTGAAATGTAGCAAGTTGGATGATATTGTGTGTTCCATGCATCTTTTCAATCCTCTTAATTGGTATTAGTTGACTTTGAGCATTATTAGCAATTTCACCTTAGTGTGCAATAGGTATATCGTAGAGTTATGGAAGGTCATTTTACTCTCTCTCTCTCTCTCTCTCTCTCTCTCCCACTCATATATATACACATATGTATATATACATATATGTATACATATATGTATATGTATATATATACATATGTATATATACACATATGTATATGTACATATATATATATATATATATGTATATATACACATATGTATATGTACATATATATATACACATATGTATATGTACATATATATATATGTATATATATGTATATATATATATGTACATGTACATATATGTACATATATGTACATATATATATATATATATATGTACATGTACATATATGTATATATATGTACATGTACATATATGTACATATATGTACATGTACATATATATATATATATATATATATATATATATGTACATATATATATGTACATGTACATATATATACGTATATATATGTACATGTACATATATATATATATATATATATATATATATATGTACATATATATATATATATATATATGTACACACACACACACATATATATATATATGTATATACATGTACATGTACATGTATATATATATATATATATATATGTACATGTACATGTACATGTACATGTATATATATATAGATGTACATATA
Source organism: Cupressus sempervirens (assembly GCA_028749045.1). Taxonomy (NCBI): domain Eukaryota; kingdom Viridiplantae; phylum Streptophyta; class Pinopsida; order Cupressales; family Cupressaceae; genus Cupressus; species Cupressus sempervirens. The sequence continues at coordinate 171,318,952 of CM053792.1, read as the reverse complement.
TATATATATATATACATGTACATATATATATATATATGTACATATATATATATATATATATATATATATATATATGTACATATATATATATATATATATATATATATATATATGTACATATATATATATATGTACATGTACATGTACATGTACATGTATATATATATATATATATGTACATATATATATATATATATACATGTACATGTACATGTACATGTACATGTACATGTACATGTACATGTACATGTACATGTACATGTACATGTACATGTACATATATATATACATATATATATACATATATATATATATATATATATATATGTATGTACATGTACATATATGTGTGTGTGTGTGTGTGTGTGTGTGTATCTTTGTGTTTTATTTCCCTCTCCATTTCTAAACACATCACCTCCTCTTTATCCATTTGTCTCACTCCATCACCTTCTTTCTATACCTTTAAATCTCTATATCTCCACATTTATTCATGATATCTCCCTCTATCTCTATCTTGTTATCTAAATATCCTTCCAATATGTATCCCCCTCCATTCCTCTCTGTCTTTATGAAACTATGTTAGTTAATTCATATTGTTGGTTCATCCTCTCAAATATGCATGTAGGATTTATAACACATTTGTGTTGGGTAACCTATCAAATGAATGATGCTTAAATAATAAATATCTAAGATACCATTGTTGGAAATGTAATGATGACTCACTAATTGAGAGGGGGTGGGTGATGAATCAAGAACCGCTTGAAACTTCTTCTCTTAATTAGATTATCTAATCTACTTTCATGCATGGAACATAAAGCAATAAAGGAAACAAAACCATAACACTTTGACACAATATTTAGTAACCTAGAAACCCTCTAAGGAGAAGATAAAATTGGGGTGGCAATGACACCCACAATGCTTCACTACTGTAGTAATAAAGTTGGTTTGTTAGGTCTTACAAATGATCACTTTGAGTGATCTACTCTGTTAAGAGTAAGTAGGATTGCTAGGTCCACCTTGTGAAAGGATTTATACAATACAATGAAGTATGCACTCGATTAAGAGATTTTTCAAGCACTATTAGGTCCACATGGTTAGAGGATTTGAGACTGATACACCTGTTAGGATGAATCAACAGATTGATATCTACTTTGCAACTTTGTTAGTCGATGAAGATCCTTTGAATAATATAATGATCAGCTAACTGTAATAGACGATTCTTTGATTTTCCTTTGTACTGCTTGGTAGCCTTCTAATCAATTTGCTCTTCCATTATCCTCATTCATTGACTATAATGAATAATGTAACTCCATGATTATTTGGATGAAACAAGATATATATATATATATACATCCAAATAGTAACTCTGCATTACATTGGCTACAATGGAAATTCAACAGTTTCAAAAAAAAATTACCAAGTCATCTTAGCGCTGATACACAGGGACAATAGCTTACTTGGGTGATATGTAGACACTCGGGCAACACTGTCAACTCAGCTAACCCTGGCACTCAGTTGACATTGGATGCTTGGTTCACATTGATCAATCAGAAAACTGTGTTGGCTTGGTTCACACTACTCTACCTCCTTGGTTCTTATTTTGAAACTGGAATACTTTACTAACTCAATTTACACTAGAGCCCAGTTGACATTGCTAACCGAGTTCATACTGGTTAACAATAGAGCTATATTGATGCTTGATCCCTAAGGGAAAGCTTTGTTGCAGTACTAACAAGCTTCTCATCATGACTAAGTATTTTGGCATTAATTGAAAATATGTATTGGCATAGGGTAAAAAATCTCCCCCTTTGGCATTAGTGACAAAAACACTTGTCATGTCCAAAATCTTCAATCAAAATCTTTCAATCAAACTCCCCTGTATATATGCTTTGCTCTGTTACTTGTTTTGAACTGAAAACTCTACGACTCAATTACAATTGTTTGTTTTTTATTTTTCTAAAATAGTTTTTGTTGATCTTCTTTTTGCATATCTTCTATACAATTCTTATTATGTACATATTTCCCCTTTCTACACACACAAACACATGTGTGTGTGTGTGTGTGTGTGTGTGTGTGTGTATTCCTCCTCTATATACATTTCCTCCTTGTTTTTGTTACAAATTTTGACATAAAGGTAAATTTGTCTCTCAACACTGAGCTCTACAATTGCTACCAAGCTTATCGTTCACTCTCCATTGTTAACCAAGTGATTCAGATGCTCGTGAGCCAAGTAGTCAATTTAGAATGTTTTCCAAGCTACATAGTGTTTACTGAGCTTCAAAAATAATGTACAGTGCAAACCAAAGTGTAGCAGAGGCTATTAAGCTATTTAGAGGAAGTAAAGAACATTGTAATGTTAATTGAGCTCTGGTATGTTAACCAAGTTCTACTATATCTACCAAGCTCACAATGTTAACAATGTGAATCTAGTGTTGATCGAGTCATGTAGTGTTAACCGAATGATTCAGTAGCTATTGAGTTTCTTAGTATTCACCGAATCACATAGTGTTGACCAAATTTGAGCTACTTGAAAGTGATTAATATGCATAGCTTCAAGTTCAAGCAAGTGACAAAGATTTCTGAGCATTGATAGTGTTTGTTGTATATCATAATATCACCAAGTTTGTCTTCATAATCCAAGTTACAGTAGTTGGGACGAATTTGTGAATTATGATAAAATTTGATTATAGCCGACTCTAGAAGGTAATGATTTGGATTGGTATATATGTAAACATAGTATCATATTCAAATATGAATGTGAAGAATAATATGATGAGGAGTGTGAATTAAAGAAGGCTACAAGTAATATAATAGACAACAAAGATTTATCTATCACAGTCAGGTGAGCATTGCAATACAAGGAATCTCATTCAGTAAATCAAAGTTGCAGATCAAAGATCAACCACAGGTTCATCCTAATGGGTGCATCAAGAAAATCCTTTAATAGGGTAAGCTTCATAGTCCTTTGCTAAATCTCCTAACAAAGTACATACTTTATTGTATGTTTGTAAATCCTTTAACAAGATGGACCTCACAGTCTTTATTTCTCCTAACAAGGTAGATCACTAAAAGTGGTCAATTGTAAGCCTTAATAGGTTAACTTTATACTACAATACTAAAGCTTGTGAGTAATGGGTAAGTGCACAAAGTTGTGGTGCCAAAAAGGGGGTATAAGTGGACACCTTTTTCCTAAAATCTGCAAATTTTGAATTTCAACAAGAATTTGAAGATAGTTACACTCAAAATTTTTAAATATGACAAAAACAAAAGTCGTAGTCCTTTGAATCTAGTTTCTAAACTACTAATTTTTTTTCAAAATGGTTTAGTTTTAGGTCCTCAAAAAAGGGGGCCACAAAAAGTGGTATTGTTTATTCCAAAAAAACATAACATAGTACAAAGTGTGGCCCCCCTAAAATTTTAACTTTTTTTTAAAAATTCCTTAATCGCTTTGGTCAAAAGTTACTTAACACTATGTAGTTTATCCCAGATTTTTCGGGTAATTTTATAATGTGTTTTTTTTTAATGAATTTTTTAACTAGACACATCCCAAAAATGTGAAATATCTGTGTGCTCCCCTTAGAAATAACTGAAAACTAATCTAAAATTAAAACTTTATTTTTTCAAAGTGTGTAGAATGGAGTCTAGTTTCTAAAAAATTAAGTTATTACAAAATTCGATGAACGAGCTAAAATCTATAGCCCAATTAGTACGTGGTGGTTTTTGACAAAAAATGAACATACATTCAAAAGAAATTATAGATGAAAGGCTTGAAATAGTTCAAATTAAAAATAAATTATATGGTTAGATAGCTAACACAAAGATCTATAATGCTATGTAACCTGATCTTATCGATATCGAACCATGAGAAATCTTGAAGGGGAGCACAGAAGAAAAAATAATCATTTTTTGTATTTTTACTGGAAAACATGTCTCAAGCCTGTTCATCAAATCCAAACCTTTGGGTTGGATCTCCAAGGAAAAACCAAGCCTTAGGCTTGGGTTTAATTAAGGTTTAAATAGCACGTGCGTCCTATAGCATGTACACCCTATAGCGCGCACACACTATTTAAACCTCAGTCCTAAATAGCATGTGCGCGTTATAGTGCGCATGCACTATTAATATCTAAGTTGCAAAAGAGAACTACGTGGGGGGGGGGGATAGGGGAATGGCTATGTGTGTGCGTGAAAGAGATAGAGAGAAAGTAGGGGATAGGAGAGGAGAGAGAGTACAGGATGGGAGAGAGAAAGTGAGAAAGAGTAGGGGTGGCAAAGAGAGTATAGGATGAGAGAGAGAGAGAGAGAGAGAGTAGGGGTGGCAAAGAGAGGAAGTGTGAGAGAGAGTAGGGGTGGAAAAGAGAGAGTGCGAGATGGGGGAAAGAGATTTAAAGTAGGGGATGGGAGAGAGAGGAAGTGTGAGAGAGAGTACAGGTTGGGAGAGAGAGATTAAGAGTAGGGGATGGGGGAGAGAGAGAGTAGGCGATGGGAGATGGAGTGGGAGAGGAAGAACTTGAGAGAGAGGAGGATGGGAGTGCATGTGTGTGAAAGAGAGAGAGTATGGAATGGGAGAGGGGGAAGACAAAGTAGCTCAAGAGAGAGTAGGGGATGGAAGAGAGAGTAGGTGATGGGAGAGGGAGTGGGAGAGGGGGAGAGAGGGGGGAATAGAAATGTGTGTAAGAGAGAGAGAGAGAGAGAGAGAGAGAGAGAGAGAGAGAGAGAGAGAGAGAGAGAGTAGGGGATAGGAGAGAGTGTGAAAATTTAAGAGAGACTAGAGGGTAGCAAAGAGAGAGAGAGAGAGTGGAGAGGGAGAGAGTGAGAGTGAGAGTGAGAGAGAGAGAGTAGGTAGTGGGAGAGGGAGAGAAAGTGAGAGAAAAAGTAGGGGATGGAAGAGGAGAGAGGGGGGATGGGTGTGTGTGTGTGTGTGTGAAAGAGAGAGAGTCAAGAATGAGAGAGGGGAGAGAGAGATAGAAAGAGTAGGAAATGGTAGAGGGATGGGAGAGAGAGGGAGAGTGAGAGAGAGAGAGAGAGAGATAGTAGGTGGTGGGAGAGGGAGTGGGAGGGAGAGAGAGGTGGAATGGAAGCATTTAAGAGAGATAGAGTAGGGGATGGGAGAGAGTAGGCAGTGGGACAAGGACTAAGAGAGAGAGAGAGGGGGGGGGGGAATGGGAATGTGTATTTATTTATAAGAGAGATAGAGTAAAGGATGGGAGAGAGTGTGAGAGTTTGAGAGAAAGTAGTAGGGGATGGAAGAGAGAGTGAGAGAGAGAGAGAGAGAGAGAGAGAGAGAGAGAGAGAGAGAGAGAGAGAGTAGAGAGGAAGAAAGAGAACTTGAGAGAGATAGATAGTAGGCGGTAGGAGAGGAAGTGGGAGAGGGAGAGAAATAGGGGGGATGGGAGTGTGTGTGACACATGTAGAGAGTAGGGGATGGGAGAGACGAAGAAGAGTGGGGGGATAAGAGTGTGTGTATCTATGAAAGTGAGAGAGAGTAGGGGATGGGAGAGAGTGTGAAAGTGTGAAAGTAGGGGGTGGCAGAGAGAGAGTACAACGATGGGGGAGAGAAAGTAGGCGGTGGGAGAGGAAAAGAGAGAGGGGGGATGGGAGTGTGTGTGTAAGAGAGACAGAGCAGGGGATGGGAGAGAGTGTGAGAGTGTGAGAGTAGGGGGTGGCAGAGAGATAGAATACGACGATGGGGGAGAGAAAGTAGGTGGTGGGAGAGGGAAAGAGAGAGGAGGGATGGGGTTGTATGTGTAAGAGAGATAGAGTAGGAGATGGGAGAGAGTGAGAGTGTGAGAGAGTAGGGGATAGGGGAGGAGAGAGAGAGTAGGGGATGGGGGAGAGTGTGAGAGTGTGAGTAGGGGATGGGAGACGAGAGAGAGAGCATGGGATGGGGGAGAGAAAGTAGGTGGTGGGAGAGAGAGAGGGAGAGGCAGAGAGAGCTTGTACAAGATGGGAGAGAGAGATTAGAGAGGGAGAGAGAGAACTTGAGAGAGAGAGATAGTAGGTAGTAGTAGTGTGAGTGTGAGAGAGAGTAGGGGGTGGTAGAGAGAGTACGATGATGGGGGAGAGAAAGTAGGCGGTGGGAGAGGGAGAGAGAGGGGAAATGGGAATGTGTGTAAGAGAGACAAAGTAGGGGATGGGAGAGAAGAGAGAGAGTAGGGGATGGGGGAGAGAAATTAGGTGGTAGGAGAGGGAGAGGGAGAGAGATAGGGGGGATAAGAGTGTGTGTGAGAGATCTAAAGAGCCGAGGATGGGAGAGGAGAGGGGGTGAGAGAGGTAGAGAGAGTAGGTGGTGGGAGAGGGAGAGTGAGAGAGAGTAAAGGATGGGAGAGAGTAGGAAGAGAGAGAGTGATGGGATGGGAGAGAGAGTAGGGGGGATAGAGAGTAGGGAGGATGGGGAGTGATGTGTTTTGAAAGGAAGTGTGAGATAGAGTATAGGTTGGGAGAGAGAGATTAAGAGTAGGGGATGGGGGGATGGGGGAGAGAGAGAGAGTAGGCAATGGGAGATGGAGTGGGAGAGGAAGAACTTGAGAGAGAGGAGGATGGGAGTGCATGTGTGTGAAAGAGAGAGAGTATGGAATGAGAGAGGGGGAAGAAAAAGTAGCTCAAGAGAGAGTAGGGGATGGAAGAGAGAGTAGGTGATGGGAGAGGGAGTGGGAGGGGGGAATAGAAATGTGTGTAAGAGAGAGAGAGAGAGAGAGAGAGAGAGAGAGAGAGAGAGAGAGAGAGAGAGAGTAGGGGATAGGAGAGAGTGTGAAAATTTAAGAGAGACTAGAGGGTAGCAGAGAGAGAGAGTGGAGAGGGAGAGAGTGAGAGTGAGAGAGAGAGATTAGGCAGTGGGAGAGGGAGAGCAAGTGAGAGAAAAAGTAGGGGATGGAAGAGGAGAGAGGGGGGATGGGTGTGTGTGTGTGTGAAAGAGAGAGTCAAGAATGAGAGAGGGGAGAGAGAGATAGAGAGAGTAGGCAATGGTAGAGGGATGGGAGAGAGAGGGAGAGAGTGAGAGAGAGAGAGAGAGATAGTAGGTGGTGGGAGAGGGAGTGGGAGGGAGAGAGAGGTGGAATGGAAGCATTTAAGAGAGATAGAGTAGGGGATGGGAGAGAGTAGGCAGTGGGACAAGGATTGCGAGAGAGAGAGAGAGAGAGAGGGGGAATGGGAATGCGTATTTATTTATAAGAGAGATAGAGTAAAGGATGGGAGAGAGTGTGAGAGTTTGAGAGAAAGTAGTAGGGGATGGGACAGAGAGTAAGAGTAAGGGATGAGAGAGAGAGAGAGAGAAAGTAGAGAGGAAGAAAGAGAACTTGAGAGAGAAAGAGAACTTGAGAGAGATAGATAGTAGGTGGTAGGAGAGGGAGTGGGACAGGGAGAGGGAGAGGGAGAGAAATAGTGGGGATGGGAGTGTTTGTGACAAATGTAGAGAGTAGGGGATGGGAGAGAAGAAGAAGAGTGGGGGGATAAGAATGTGTGTATCTATGAAAGTGAGAGAGTAGGGGATGGGAGAGAGTGTGAAAGTGTGAAAGTTGGGGGTGGCAGAGAGAGAGTACAATGATGGGGGAGAGAAAGTAGGCGGTGGGAGAGGAAAAGAGAGAGGGGGGATGGGAGTGTGTGTGTAAGAGAGATAGAGCAGGGGATGGGAGAGAGTGTGAGAGTGTGAGAGTAGGGGGTGGCAGAGAGAGAGTACGACGATGGGGGAGAGAAAGTGGGCGGTGGGAGAGGAAAAGAGAGAGGGGGGATGGCAGTGTGTGTGTAAGAGAGATAGAGCAGGGGATGGGAGAGAGTGTGAGGATGTGAGAGTAGGGGGTGGCAGAGAGAGAGTATGATGATGGGGGAGAGAAAGTAGGCAGTGGGAGAGGGAAAGAGAGAGGGGGGGATGGGGGTGTATGTGTAAGAGAGATAGAGTAGGGGATGGGAGAGAGTGAGAGTGTGAGAGAGTAGGGGATGGGAGAGGAGAGAGAGAGTATGGGATGGGGGAGAGTGTGAGAGTGTAAGAGAGTAGGGGATGGGAGATGAGAGAGAGAGCAGGGGATGGGGGAGAAAAAGTAGGCGGTGGGAGAGAGAGTGGGAGAGGCAGAGAGAGCTTGTACAAGATGGGAGAGAGAAAGAGAGTAGAGAGGGAGAGAGAGAACTTGAGAGCGAGAGATAGTAGGTAGTAGTAGTGTGAGTGTGAGAGAGAGTAGGGGGTGGTAGAGAGAGTACAACGATGGGAGAGAGAAAGTAGGCAGTGGGAGAGGGAGAGAGAGAGGGGGAATGGGAATGTGTGTAAGAGAGACAAAGTAGGGGATGGGAGAGAAGAGAGAGAGTAGGGGATGGGGGAGAGAAATTAGCTGGTAGGAGAAGGAGAGGGAGAGAGATAGGGGGGATAAGAGTGTGTGTAAGAGATCTAAAGAGCTGGGGATGGGAGAGGAGAGGGGGTGAGAGAGGTAGAGAGAGTAGGTGGTGGGAGAGCGAGGGGATGGGAGAGAGTAGGGAGGATAGAGAGTAGGGAGGATGGGGAGTGATGTGTTTTGAGATAGTGCGTACGCACTATAGTGCTTACGCACTTTATAGTGCATACGCACTATCTCAAATCACCAAAAAATGGTCAAAACCCAACCTTGGGGCCCATTTCATCCATTTTTAACTTTTGGTCTGTTATGCTCTCTGTTATTCCGACAGAAAACACGGGTTTCAACATAGCAAACACTATTTCAACACTTTTGGAAGCAAGCAAACACCAAATTCAATCATTGGATACGTGATTTGAAGAATTTTTGAATATTCCTTTAATAGAAAGGGTTAGTGCAATCCATTTTAAATATTGTTTGTCGATATATAGATACAAATTTGATTATAATTTGATATGTTATGTAATATATAGTGAATTCATTGAAAATTGTATGTGTGAATGAAATGTTATTTCGAAATGGTTAGAAATTTGACAAGTCGTTTGATATATATTGTATATTCGTTCAAATAATTATAATTTTTATATGAATTGAATAATTTTTAATTTACAAATTTTAAGTAATTTAGATGTTTGAATAATTTGACATGTAGAAATCATCATCATGCCAAGGAAGAAACCAAAGATTCAAACAAATGCAAATAGGGAGAGAGATTTGACAATTAAAAGAGATAAAATGAAATTACTACGTGAACAAAGAAAATTGCAAAGCAATGATGAAGAATCGACTTTCAAAGAGGACCAAGAACCACCAGTACAAAGAAACAAGGAGGAAGAATTAGAAAGACAAAGAGAACGAATGAGATTGTTACGTTCAAGAAGACAATTGAATTGTGAAGCTACACCATCCTCCAATGTTGGAGTCATATCGTCCACTACACCATCTTCGAATGTTGGAGTCATATCATCCGCTACACCATCTTCCAATGTTGAAGTCATATCATCCTCTCATGTTGAAGAGGCACTGATTTATAGATCCGATGATATACACACTCCATCATGTCATGTTGAAGCACAACATCAACACATCAAGTAGGTGATATTCCATCTTTTACATCTTATTGCCAAGGCACATCATCTTCGGTTCAAGGTACGCAATACACTCAACCTTATATTGATGTTCCAAATGTTGAGAGAATTGAAGAGATTAGAACACCTTCTAGAATTCGTTTTAGAAAACCAAAATATTTGATTGATATTGATACTAACATTTTGAAATCAATGCCTGACAAGATTAGCAAGCGTACTTGTCAAAGAAAAGTTAATCATATGTGGAGATTATTTTTTGAAGAATTAAATATTACAGGTCAATGCCAATTATTTGTTGAAATGATGAGAAATTTGAAATTTAGGCCTATCATGAAGATTCTTGGGCTAAGAACAATGGATGATTCAAATGAAAGAAATATTGTAAAGAATCTAATGAGTGTTTATGACAAAGTGGGTTCTAAATCACGCACCAAAGATAGTAATATCACAAGACGAGTACTCACATCAACAATAGTAAGAAGCCAAATGAAGAAATCTTGACTCGTAAGAAAGACAAGAAAAATATTAAAAATTGGTAGAGGTACCTTAAGGAGAGCCATGCTAAGGCGTGAGAGATTAGAAGATCCAACAAAAAATGAGTTATGGACATTTAGCAGTAGACTACCGCGAAAGGATAAAGAAATTAGTGAAGCATTGAAATCATTGATAGAAGATTTTTGGAAAAATAACACACGTGTTTCTCCTAATCAAAGAGATGTTGTAAGAAGGAGGATTGGTAGCCAAAATCGCGAGCCACATGCGAAACATTTTTTGGACTCAACTCAGACACAATTTTTTGCAAAATTTATTGGTATGTATCCTCAAATTCGAATAAGTCAAAGATTTTTTGAGATGGGTAAACCTTTTTATGTGAAAATAAATCACACACGCACAACTTGTTTTTGTAGGATACATATTGAATTCTCTAACCATTTTGATATTTTTAGGCACATATGCATAGTTTTGCATTCTCAGTTTGTTTTGCAGGATTGTGACATAAAAGAGCCACCAAGATCTTCAAGGGAATTCATATCCAACATTTTATGTGAAATAGGGGATGGCCAACAATTTTACAAGACATCATGCTTAGATGGTACGTGCTTATTTTGTGGTTCTTTGCAACTTTTATCAACTTGTCAACATATGGATAGTACACATGCAATTGGAAATGAAATAGTAGATTATGGAAAATTCAAGACAGTGACATATGCTCTAAAAGATGGGAAACATGGTAAAAGATGTGATCTAGTTATTGAAAAGATTCCAGTGTATGAGTTCATGAAGATTTTTTGTGAAAAGATTATTTACGAGTATGCAAGGCATACCCATAGAGCTCGATGGTTGGATTTGCAATTCAAGTTGTGCAAGGATACGTTTCCATTGGATACCATTGTTTCGATTGTAGATTTTGCAGAGAACTACACACTACAACCAAAAAATGAGGTGTAAGCAAAGTATTATACATCTCAACAGGTTTCCATATTTGTTCACATAACATTCATGCATTCACCTACAAGTACAGAGGATGACAGGAAGATTTTGAGGGAGTACCATTTTTACATCAGCGATGATCGATCACATTCTATGGAGTTTGTACATGGTTGTTTTCAACTATTTTATGGAGATTTGGCTAATAGGGGTGTATCATATCGTCAACACATTATTTGGTCAGACAATTGTGCATCTCAATTCAAGAATGCATGGATGTTCTATTGGTTGAGCAAGATGCACAAGTTGTTTAGAATTCAATATATGTGGAATTTCACAGAGGCTGGTCATGGTAAGGGAGAGCACGATGGTGCAGGCACATGCATTAAAAGAGCCTTGGCTCGTGAAGAACTAAAGTACAAAGATGGAGCAATATTGATAGATGCAAAATCCATCATCCAATGGTGTAACGCTACAATGGGTCCAGGTAAGGAAGGTGAGTCTACAATTTGTAGTTTTTTTGGTTGATAGATAATACTAACATTGCACCATATCAGGATTGTTGCACACTAACAGGATCTAGTGAGTCACACTCTTTTAGAAGCTCTGATGCAGGTTCATGGAGTATCCACACACAAAAAAATGGCATGCTATTGTCCATCATGTGCAGAGGAAAATTGGGATGACTGTGAGTCAATTGAATGGATGGACAAATGGGATATACGGGTTTTGGACCCAATTGACACCTATCGTCCCCCACAAGCACTGAAAATGGTAGAGATGGATTCATCTATTGACTTTGACCGCTTGTCAGATCTAGTGCAACCTGGTAATACACATATATATATCTTTGTAATTTCAATATGTAACATTATAACTTTTACCCAAGTATTTTCTAAATTAATGATCGCATTTTGTACATTTTTCACTGCAAGCCATGTTTTTGCTGTTATTGCATCTGAAGACAATGAAGAAGGGACAGATTATTATTTGTGTTGTTGTGTTGAAGCCAAACAAAAATTGATCACTCGGTTATAGATGGTGAAGGTTTAGAGTACCATGTCGGTGTAGTGGTTATAACAGGCACATGGCTTAGACGATACCCTATAAAGAATCCTAACTTGTGGTTATTCGAGGATTGGCAAACAGAGAGGAAGATTCTTCATTATTCAAACCTTGTTGTCGCATCAAATGTCCACTTGATAAAATATGGTAGAAAACCACATAATAAGATTCTTTGAAAATTTCATGAGTCAGACCATGAGGCAATACTTGAGACATTAAAATGTCGAGCAGATCCAGTTGGCTCATTAGATTGAATTGGGAGAGAGAGAAAAAGTGATCAATTGGATCCAAATACAATGTTACAACCTCTTCCCCAAGACTATCACATGACTAAGGTGGACCGTATTGTTATGATGTGTAAGTGATGAGATTTAGTTTTGATTTGTTTAGAATCTAGATACATTATTTGAATTTATATTAGATTCTTTAATAGGACCCATTTTTTTAATCTTATCTTAGATTTTTTATTGTGCTAATTCTTCATTTGTAGGTCACCAAAGAAGAGGGCTAATAAAGTTGATGCACAAGTGATAAAGGGTGAGATGCCAAAATCATCTGTGAAATGGTATTATCAATTCACATCCTCAATAGTTATTGGTGTTCTTTGTTCAAGTACCATTGTATGCTAATCATCTTATGCCTGGAATTGTAGACTAAGATTCTCGGAAGAAGACTAAACCATATCATCTATCTACTCCCTCTTTATATAAGAGTTTGTCAAACAATGAGAATGAAACATTTATTATTACTCCCCCCTTAATGTAAAATTCTCATTGATTGCATTTTGTAAAGTTTTAAGTCACTATCAACCTCTATATCATTGTATTCTTCTTATCATCAAATTACACAACAATTAGAATATGAACGATGACTTCTTCACATGAACCTGACAGTAATATATGCTACACCTTAATAAATGTTTGGGCTTGGTCTTTACCATTCGAGCTTATAATACAATACATTGGCTTGATTTTTATTTGGAAGTATTTATTATGTTTGTTCCAAAAGTCGGTCTTCATTTGCCAATATGAAAATGCGACTATCATGAAAGGCATAGTCTTATAATTTGTAATTTGTATAATCATATTCCACACGTTTGGTTTTATATTCAATAAATCAACATATATTCCTTTTAATTCTTCCTCATTGGCATATCCATGTAACAATGAACTTATGATACTGCCATCAAGAAGAACTTCGACTATGGTGACATATGATGAGGTTGTCGCATTCCTAATATTGACACACAACTGAATTGGGACCAACTATTCCTCATAGGTTTACACCAACAAGCATATTTTAATGGAGATTCTCTATACATGTGATGTTCATAGTCATCTATCTTTTAAGAAAATCATCACTACTTACATGTGATGCGCTATATGGCCTATTGTGTGGTGACCATTCCAAATATAAATTGTTCGCCATTTCATATGAAACTAAACTATCATTTCTTCCCATATTATTGGTTTTTCTTCCCCTTCCTCTATTTGCATTTCCTCTACCAACTTCTTGTCTCTCTTTCTTCCTATTGACCATATCTTATGCACTTATAGCCAATTGGAAACTATCTCTAAGCGTCTTAGGAAAAATCAAGGTAATCCCATTTTGCAAGTTTTATATGAGCCCATTAAGATACCTTGCAACATTTTCATCTTTATGCTCTAATCCACCTCTTATGCTCAACTTGTGAAATTCCTCTATGTAGGTCATCAAACCCATCTCCTTTTCTTTCAAGTTATTCCTTATCCTCTATTTTTGGAATGTATTATTTGATGGAAGAGGCACATCCTTCACCATTTGGTCATGTTTTTTCCACCCTTACAAAACCTCTTTTCCATTACACTACTCCACCATGTCAATGTTGTCCCTCTTAGCTATGTTTTGTATAGCTTTACCTTATTTTACTCCACTTATATCTCCATAATTATAATAGTTCTCTTGGGAATCTATCAACCCCAAAACCTCTTCACTATCTATCTTTCCATGATAGATATGGAAATCAATTATTGTCTTTCTTCTACCACATTGAAATATCTTCAACAACCTTATCATCTTTCTTTCTTCAAGATCTAAGTCCCCTCCATCCTCTCCATGAGGATTCTCAAGTGCTTAAGCATCACTTTCTTGTTCTTCATGCACATCCCTCGTAGGAATCCTTTCCAAAGCTTCCAAGATTTCCAAGATGGTTGCATTTTACTTGCTTACTTGTCTCAGTTCTCTTTACCATATTTCATCTTAGTCTCTTTGTTTCCTCAACTCTTCATCCATTATTTTAGTAGCTTATATCAGCTCTTGTATCTCCTTCTATATATATTTTTGCATCTTCTCAATATAACAATCTACAACACAAGTAACTAATTTTGCACCCCTCAATAGATCTACTAAATTTGATACCAATGATTTGAGGAGTCAAACTAGATCCCCAAGAAGTAATAAACATTCAGCAAATGAATTGTTTCAAGAATAGATTCAAACCATTAAACTAAATAAGCACATCCAAGTCCAACTCAGTTTGAGGGTTGGCACATGCTTTTGTACAAATTTTGGCATTGGAATGAAGAGCAAACTAAGCATTTTGATGACAATTTTATGATTTCATCCTTCATCCACACCTTTAATGGATTGATAGGGTTGTTTTTTTCATGTGCTTTGATAGTCTATGGAATGTAGATGCTTTGGTAAAGATTAGGAGTTTTTTTGATCAGTTTCTTTACTAGTTTGAAAAATCTTTTTAAAGTTGCCAGTTCACTGGTCTGTACAAAGCAATCAGCAAAGAAACCTCTATAACTTGAATTCTAATGGTGGAAAAATGATGGCCTTTTGGAATCAAGTAATAGATTGTATAAACAATGTAAATATGTATTTTGGTCTTGTTTTGCAGAGGTTTTTTTTTTTCCCAAGAAGCCCTAGGCAAGTTTGCATACCCGGCTAGGCAATGAAATCAGCAAATAAGTGTTTGAAAGGAGCATAGAAATCTAGCCATAGGCGAGTTTGCATACCCTCCTTTCTAGCCCCTTTACCCTAGGGCTTTCTAGAAATCTTACTTTGCAACATCTCTAGAATCCCAAAATGGCTCAAACACCTTCACTTTGGTTATATTAGATGACTTCCAATGTAAAATGAAACTCTTGTTTAGAGAAAACACTAAATCCACCTTTGGAGCAATCAATTTCGACTACCCAAACTTAACTCCCACACGTGGGAATGAGGTTTTAAACTCATTTAGACTCTCAAAACCAAATGAAACCTCCCTTTGGATCCTTTACATGACTTGATTAAGCCCATTTTGGCTTATATTGCCAATGTTGGCAATTTTACAAAATATTGCACTTTTAGTGCCTTTTACATCTTTTAGAGGCTTTGATAGCCTTATTACATTATTTAATACATTTATAGGTCTTTTCTATCCACCCCTAACCTAGGATCAATTTTGATGTAGAGGATAGGATGATGGACTCAAGTAACAACCCAAAATGAGCAAATTTGTAACAATGTGCCAAGTGACCCTTCTAGTTCTTGATGGGAAAATCCTACAAACAGTCAACTCTAAGATGTTTTTAGGCTTTACTACATTTTTTTCTACCCTATCTAGCATGTTCCCATCAACACCTTTCAATTTCCATACCCTCCAAGCCAAAATGCATAATTCACCCAAATGTTGTCAATGCAAAATTTGCAAAGTTGCATTAGCAACTTTTGCAACAATTTAGCAAATTTTAGGAAATAACTATAAAGCTATCTATATTCCTATATTCCTCTAAGTTTTTACTGTTGCCAAACCTTTTCTAAGTCATAAAATTGGAATCAAGTGAAAAATGTAAAAATTGCACTTTTTGTGCAAAGTTGCATTGTTGAAAGTTGTAAAACTTGCTCAAATTTGCAACTTAGTGGAAAAAAGGTCGTGGGATTGAACTGTCTACTCCATTAGTTCTAGGTGCCGAGGTAAACCCTATCCTCAACCTTGTCCAATCCGCTTCAGTGCTTGAACGTTCTCGGGCATGCTGAACCGAAATGTCCCCAAGGGTCACTAAATGCTAGAGGGCTGCGATCTTTGATGAGGTATATCTTGGAGCTTGTGTGAGGTATGGATGCAATTCTAGTTCCTATAAGACCATGTTGTAGAGAACTACAATAACCTCTCTCACTTTTTGGAGATCACATTCCGTTTTCATTTTATAATGCCATCTCGGGTGATGCTGAAACTTGTAGTGTTGGCTAGTACAAAGTTGCCAACTGCCAAATCTCTCTTACCTTTCGTCATGGGATCAAACTGTCAGCTCCATTAGCTCCGGGTGGCCAGGTAAACCCTATCCTCAACCTTGTCCTACCCCCTTCAGTGCTCGAACATTCTCGGCCATGCTGAACCAAAATGTCCCCAAGGGTCAATAAATCCCATAGGGCTGCGATCTTTGACGGGGCATATCTCAGAGCTCGTGCGAGGTATGTATGTGATTCTAGTTCATATTGGACCATGTTGTAGAGACCTACAATAACCTCTCTCACTTTTTGGAGATCATATTCCATTTTCATTTTACAACGCCATCTCGGGTGATGCTGAAACTTGCAGTGTTGGCTAGTACAAAGTTGCCAACTGCCAAATCTCTCTCACCTTTCGTCGTGGGATCGAACTGTCAGCTCCGTTAGCTCCAGGTGGCCAAGTAAACCCTATCCTCAACCTTGTCCTACCCCCTTCAGTGCTCGAACATTCTCGGGCACGCTGAACCAAAATGTCCTCAAGGGTCACTAAATCCTATAGGGCTGCGATCTTTGACGGGGCATATCTCAGAGCTCATGCAAGGTATGGATGTGATTCTAGTTCTTACATGACCATGTTTCAGAGACCTACAATAACCTCTCTCACTTTTTGGAGATCACATTCCATTTTCATTTTACAATGCCATCTCGGGTGATGCTGAAACTTGCAGTGTTGGCTAGTACAAAGTTGCCAACTACCAAATCTCTCTTACCTTTCTTCGTGGGATCGAACTGTTAGCTCCGTTAGCTTCGAGTGGCCAGGTAAACCCTATCCTCAACCTTGTCATGCCCCCTTCAACACTCGAACATTCTCGGGCACGCTGAACCAAAATGTCCCCAAGGGTCACTAAATCCCATAGGGGTGTGATCTTTGATGGGGCATATCTCAGAGCTCGTGGAAGGTATGGATGCGATTCTAGTTCCTACTGGACTATGTTGCAGAGACCTACAATAACCTCTCTCACTTTTTGGAGATCACATTCCATTTTCATTTTATAATGCCATCTCGGGTGATGCTGAAACTTGTAGTGTTAGCTAGTGCAAAGTTGCCAACTGCCAAATCTCTCTCACCTTTCGTTGTGGGATCAAGCTGTTAGCTCCGTTAGCTTCGGGTGGCCGAGTAAACCCTATCCTCAACCTTGTCCTGCCCCCTTCAGCACTCGAACATTCTCGAGCACGCTGAACCAAAATGTCCCCAAGGGTCACTAAATCCCATAGGGCTGCGATCTTTGATGGGGCATATCTCGGAGCTCGTGCGAGGTATGGATGTGATTCCAATTCCTATAAGATCATGTTGTAGAGACCTACAATAACCTCTCTCTCTTTTTGGAGATCACATTCCATTTTCATTTTACAATGCCATCTTGGGTGATGCTGAAACTTGCAGTGTTGGCTAGTACAAAGTTGCCAACTGTGAAATCTCTCTCACCTTTCGTCGTGGGATTGAACTGTCAGCTCTATTAGCTCCGAGTGGTCGAGTAAACCCTATCCTCAACCTTTTCCTGCCCCCTTCAGCACTTGAACATTCTCGGGCATGCCGAACCAAAATGTCCCCAAGGGTCACTAAATTCCATAGGGCTGCGATCTTTGACGAGGCATATCTCAGAGCTCGTGCGAGGTATGGATGTGATTCTAGTGCCTACAAGACTGTGTTGTAGAGACCTACAATAACCTCTCTCACTTTTTGAAGATCACATTATGTTTTCATTTTACAACACCATCTCGGGTGATGCTGAAACTTGCAGTGTTGGCTAATACAAAGTTGCCAACTGCCAAATCTCTCTCACCTTTCATCGTGGGATCAAACTGTCAGCTCCATTAGCTCTGGGTGGCTGAGTAAACCCTATCCTCAACCTTGTCCCACCGCTTTTAGCGCTTGAACATTCTCGAGCACGCCGAACCAAAATGTCCCCAAGGGTCACTAAATCCCATAGGGCTGCGATCTTTGATGGGGCATATCTTGGAGCTCGTGCAAGGTATGGATGCGATTATAGTTCCTATAGGACTGTATTATAGAGACCTACAATAACCTCTCTCACTTTTTGGATATCACATTTCATTTTCATTTTACAATGCCATCTCGGGTGATGCTGAAACTTGCAGTGTTGGCTAGTACAAAGTTGCCAACTGCCAAATCTCTCTCACCTCTCGTCATGGGATCGAACTATCTGCTCCATTAGCTTCGGGTGGCCAGGTAAACACTATCCTCAACCTCGTCCTATCCCCTTCAGCACTCGAACATTCTCGGGCACGCCGAACCAAAATATCCCCAAGGGTCACTAAATCCCATAGGGCTGCGATCTTTGACGAGGCGTATCTCAGAGGTCGTGCGAGTTATGGATGCAATTCTAGTTCTTACAGGACCGTGTTGTAGAGAGCTACAATAACCTGTCTCGCTTTTTGGAGATCACATTCCATTTTCATTTTACAATGCCATCTTAGGTGATGTTAAAACTTGCAGTGTTGGCTAGTACAAAGTTGCCAACTGCCAAATCTCTCTCACCTTTTGTTGTGGGATCGAACTATCTGCTCCGTTAGCTCTAGGTAGCTGGGTAAACCCTATCTAAGCTTCATGTGAAGCTGATACATTCTAGATTCCTTGACAAAAGGAGCAGACAACATTGGTTGAGTAGTGACAAGAAATCCAAGTGCCTAAACCACATATGCTTAAACTTAAAAAATGTTTTACTACCACTGGGACTCCCCTTAGATTCAATACATAGAGAAATGGCAAAATGATCTGAAGCAACCAAAGTGAGGATTTCTAAATTAATATTAATATTTGAAAGGAATCAATCATGAGAAATAAGAAACCTATCAAGTCTCTAGTAATTTGGTGAAATTCTTGTCCCTTATTGGTCCATGTAAATGCCCCTTTAGAAGGAGGGATATCAATGAGGGTCTTATTATTCACAAAATCAAAAAAATTATCATTTTATGAAGAGGGGGAATATACCTTCAATTTTCTCATCCCAAGATAGAATTCCATTGAAATCCCCAAGCACAATAAATTTATCATCTTGAATGTTGGAAATAGCCTAAGAATAGGAATCCAAAAGTTATGTCTTATCATCACATGTAGAAGTAGGGCCATATATATTGAGCACTGTGAATGACATACCAAAATTAGTAACAACTACTTGCCACTAGTTAGGAAAAGACTGAATATATAGCAGTGCAAGATTTATGGTTCCAAAGAATACATGAACCACCCAAAGCACCTGCAACATGAACATGAAATGAGTTCCACTTAGTCAACTTTGCAATTATAGAAGAATATGATTATTGAGACAATTTTGTTTTTTCAAGCAAAATTACATCAACACCACTCGCATCAAGTTAGATTAGAAAGCACATCTTTTGTTTGACACTTCACGAAAGGTCCCTCATTCTTCTAAGGAGTGCCTTTTGCACTCCTTTTCCTTTTTCTATCTATCAAAAAATTTTCCAGAGTAGCTTGAATACCAAGGTCAATTTTCTCCTTTATCTTTTAAGCATTAGGTTTGCTTTGTTGTCTCTTAAACAAGTAGACACTTGAATTAAATCAGGCATGGGAGTTTGATGTGGAGAATAGCTTTGCAAAGGATCAAAATTCTTCTTAGAGTCCTTATTCGCAAAATACGACTTACTAATAGGTACCTTATGCACAACCAAGTCAGAATTAGTTAAATCCTTATAGAAATTATCAACTCTTATAGGACTGTAATGAATACAAGGAAACATTATTGGGGTTACATGGATTAGTAACTATCACTATTCCCTTAAATAATAATGAACACTGTTGTATACACATAGCCAAAACTAAACAAAATTGTTGTTTCAAATGTTGTTATGGGGACACTAGCTAAATAGCCTAATATTTGCACAACAAAAAGTGGGTAAAGTAAGACAAACCTTTAATTGATGAGAAAAATAAGAAATCTAAGGAGGAGATGGCTTTAGTGCAACCAATTATATCACCAAGTACAAGATCAATCACATTACAAGACAACAAAAAAATGAAAAAGAGTAGAAGAGATAAGGTAATATTAGATGAAGCTATCATACAAAATTGGATTCTAATGCTATGATAAATTATGGAGAATTGTGAAGGGGAAATATGCAAAAGAGAAAGATAGGAAGTGAAGTACAAACAAGTATTATAAGATGTGAAAGACATCTTATTACAAATTGTTCTAGATGCACCAGCCAATGACAAACCTCCAATGATTGATCAATTAAGTTTACTTGTAAAATAGGTAAATGCACCTGATGTTGATGTTAATGAAAATTTGATACAATTAGAAGAGAAAAGAATAGAGAAGAAGATTATGGAGAAACTAAATGAGTCCATTACTGCTCAACAAGTTGAACTTGGTGGTATTACAACCGAGCTAGAAAATATTCTTAAGGAGATAATCCACCTACTCCAATAGTTATGTGATGTACTAAATTTGACACAATATATTTTAAAGAAAGTTGAAAAATATTGATGAGGATTTAAAGAATAGTGTTTTTAAGTTAATTGAGGTACCTTAGTTAATCCAGGTTGATTTAAGTAAAGACATGGACAAGATGAGAAGACAAAGTCTTGAATTTAAAGCACTCTTGATACTGTACTTGGAACTGATACAAAAGAATGTTAATAAGGTTAGATAACTTATTCTTACTCCTAAAATGTCTATTATTTAACATGTGATTGAACTTTGAATGGAGATACATCCACAACACTTGGCATTGGATGACCACTTGGTAAATATTAAGTCTATCTCTCTAATATTTGTAGACCACTATTTTGTTGGATAGAGTAATTTCAAACTACTGATTTCTTTAATGGAGTTCCTAATAAATCTCAAGGTTCTCATTTAGGTGACCAATTTCTAGGAGGTCCACGAATATTGCCTATTAAAGTCTATTGCCAATCAATATTGTATCAAAAATTCAAACTAATTAGGTATTGAATTAAACTTGATAAAAAAATGATAGAGAAGGAAAACTTTAAACATGAACAAGATCATAAATCATATGACGGTGACATATTGCAAATGCTTAACTTATGCTTAAACAATGATAAAGTTTATTGTTAATCAATATTCTATCAATTTTTTGAATAGATTAGGTATTGAATTTAATTTCATATGTATGCACATATCTAATTTAATGTTATACACGAACATATCTAATTTAATGTCATACATGAACAAACATGAACAAACATATCATATCATATGTCATATATGGACAAACATATCATATATTAACCAATAATGTCATCAGTCGAATAATGTCATACATCGAATAAATGTCATACATCAAATATAGAATGTCATATACATCAAATGTGTATCGAATATGTCCACTGATGCCTATATATATATATATATATATATATATAAGGAAACAAGTCTCTTGAAATCCTTTGCCATCGTGTGGAGGGAGATAGTGGAGATGATGGGTCCCTCCTGACATGCTCACTCGACCTCTTGTTAAGGCTCTTCTCTAGCTCCAACTGATACAAAGAAAGTAGATATGAATCAATATTTATTATACGTTGAAATAAAATATATGTACACACAAAATCAATTATTTTCTTACCACCAACAAATAGTCACTCTATAAGTTCACCTCAAATGCTCATGGACGGTCAGGCGTGACGAGACCCTACAACAATTCAATAAATATAATCACTTATAAATACACATATCACCAACAAAAATATTGTACCCAAGTAAATATCACCAAAGTCATCTTATACCCACCAATTCCAACCCAAGTTTTGATTGTGGGTCCAAGATATTTAGAACGTGTGAAATTTGATCTAACAACTTATTTTTGGGTTTAGAGAGAAAATACATGTCATAAATGGTAAGATAAGGTCCAATAAATGAAAGGAATTCTTTGATTGAAGTTGAAATAGAGAAGTACACTTATAGATAAGGGTAACCTTGAGTTTTTAAAGAAAATGAATCAATATAGGACTTAAATAATAATTTGAAGGTCCAATGAGTGTTTAAAGGAGAGTGTGAAATCAATGTAGGAACCCATAATGTATATTAAAATGGGGCTAAAAATAATACCAAATAAGTGTTCTTATTTTTTAAAATGATACATGTAGTCCCCACTTTATTGGAAGCATGTGTCCACCTCATGCACACAATAAAGTAGAAGAAGAAAAGAGAAAGAGGTAAAGATTTTGGGAAAACTACAAGGAGATTAAATATCACCAAGCTGAAGGACAAAAGCTCCCAAACCAAGAATATTAACTATTACATTCATTTGCAAGGATACATAAAAGAACAAAAAAATCCTAAAGCTTACTAAGATTCCAAGTCAACTAGTTGAAGAGACCTCACTCAAAAAAATGTCTCAATCTCAAGCATCATGTTGTAAAAGCTATAGCAAAAGCTCAAGTGGTCACTTGAGAAAAGAAAGAGCAAAAATAAAAGATAAGAAAATACTCAATGATTTATCCCACTAGCATAGTGCCATGAATCCAAAAGTCTAGTAAGTTATCTTATCCATGTTTATTTTGTATGAGAGGAGGAGGAGGAGGAGGACGAGAATGAAAGAATGTAGAATTTTTTTATGCTAGTTCCATTCATCCCAAAGAAATAGTGAAGGAGAGTTGATGGTATTGATTCCAAAAACTATAGTTTCTTTGAATCATAAGGATATGCTTAATTCTATTATCAAGTTCAACATTTGACTTTGGCCTATGAATAATATTAATTTAAAACACAAATTCTCCTGCACTTATGACTCTACTAGACCAAGGTGAGTATATCTAATCACCAATTATATCTTTAAACTTGACTATTATTTATAGAAAACATATAACTTCCATCTTGTAGGTCCTACTCCTAGTTGCAATCAACTTGGAATACAACTAATCTTCTATTCCTATCTTTACTTTTAATTTCATTATCTCCTACTCTTAGTCCTCATACCTTTATTTGATTTTCCTATTCTTCTCTACTTCTAACTTCAATATGTGCTCCTAGTTCTTCTTTATCTAATTCTTTCACTGCCACTTCTACCTTCACTCCTAGTTTTTGAATTAAAAGTATCCAAAACTAGGGGGCTGACCCTTTAACAACAAACTAACCTTCTATTAGCAGATAAGCATTAAACAAAACTACCCCTTACCACTTAGTAAAACAAAAACAAGGTTTCGATCCATAATTAAAAGAGTATCAGTAGGCCTAACATACATACTACTTGTGTAAAATCCATAAAAGCTATAGTAATATATAAACAAAGGTTAACATTAGAAATTTTGAGATTAACTATTATAAACAACAACTAAAATGAAGAAAATTCTTGCATACCTCCATCAGTGGTTGTGAGCTAGCCACAACTGCAGCCACTCCACTATCAATAGATTGTCGCAGATGAGGAGGTGTGTCCGACATCATGAGCTGCATGTCATACAATACACATTACATCTAAAATGAAACATAAAATAAATATAATCAAATGAATTAAATTAACATGAAACAACTGTACCTGTGTGAAGCTCGTATGATGTCTATGCTCCGAGTCTGTGGTAAAGGTTGAGGGTCCTATGGAGAACTGATGCACATGCATAATTTTTTTTTGTCAATCCTTAATATGATTACATAATAAATGTATGTATTAATAAAAATTATTAAATCGATACATACCTCAGGACTCGTGGAAGGGACAAAAAATGGGCCTGGAGGATCGCTGCTAGGCCCAGCAACACTCTGACCTTGAATTTTGAACAATGTCAATAGATGCTAATTAATTAATCATTCACTATACATATGAAATTTGATCAAATTAGTAAATTATAATTGTAATTTACTTGTGTGTCAATGCCAAATTTCTTGTTCAGGAACTGATTGGTGACAAGCCCATCGTCTGCACCATCTCCAGCATGAGTGCCAAATGTGCATAGGGATCTGCATGAAGTGCACATGTGACCACGATGCACAGAAGGCTCCCCCTCAACTAATGAGCTCGTGGAATGGATGAGGGTCTGCGTCAAAGCATTAATGGTCCCTAGAGTGCTGGCCTCTACATTTTCCTTCACAACTGAAGGAATAGTCACATGCTCGCACTGTGACTTGACCACAGGTTCCCTAACTACATTAGGGTCACGACGTGCTCCCGGCCTCTCAATGATGACCCCCCACCTCTACCCTGGGAGTCTAATATATCAAAATAATTGGGGATCTCCCCAAGGACAAACTCACAATATAATTTCTTCAAAAAATACATGGGGACCTCGTGATTGTTGCAAGGAGGGGCATCAAAAACCATCCACCATCTATCCCAAAAATTATTTCTAATACCATCGTGTATGCACCAATGGATGGGGAATCGTTTAGTACCCTCTCTAACAGTATTTTTCTCACCGAATTTTCTAAATAAATCACATATACTACCTTTTGGTATTTCATTTTTTTTAAACATCTTCATATGACAATTTATTTGCATAAAATCTTTTTTGTTCATCCCTCTTAACCCGCCAAATATCTAACTGACCACTAATTGAGGCTATCTGGGTGTTAATGGATTTGAAGGATGATGCCAATTGAGCCCTCATTGGATTGGTTTGTCCGAATTCTTTCAACCGAGCAATGAGTCTTTCTAATTCAATTTTGCCTCTCACTATTTCATTCATTATATTTTCTTGTGTGCATGGTGGAGGTCTTGCAATTGGTTCGGGTTGTGAAATTTGTTGTTCTTCTTGAGGAGGGTTTTGGTTTTGGGGTTCTTGAGGGTTTTGATGTTCTTGTGGATTTTCTGGTTGATTATGAACATTTCTTGATAAAAAATCAATTGAAATCCAAATAAATAAACAAATCTAAATGAAATTTGTAAAAACCCTACAAAAGAATATAAAAAACTTACAAAACAATATGAAAAATATATCAAACAATGCAAAGTTAGGTTTATATCACTTACGGCATCGTCGTGGGTGCGCTTGTGGTCTTGGATTTCGTCGACAAGGAGGCATTTTGGCAAATGGTGGTGAAAATGTTAAGTCTTCAACTCGCATATGCGCTGCTCACTATAGGAGTAGAAGAAAATACTAATGAAAATGATGGGCTATGGGTTTGCAACCCATCATATATACTTTTTATTTTTTTTAAAGCGTGTACATGCTATAAATTTCTTGTCACCTTTTTGGTACCACAACTCGGTGCATATCCCCTAATATCCCCACCCCAATTTTACTTTCTATTTGGAAGGTTTCTAGGTCACCATATCTTGTGTCAAAGTGTTATGAATGTTTTATTGTTTTCATTCTTTCATGCATGCAATTAGATCATAATATTATATGAAGGATTAATTGGTTAAGTGAGATAAAAATTTATTGGTCCCTGATTCAACCCTCCCCTCTAAGTAACTTTTCCTACCTTATATTTTCAACAACAAATACCAAAATTTATAATGTAATGCCAAAATGAGAGAGAAAATCATTATGCACCTTCAAAACTAAAGACATAGTCTTATCCCAATTATTGTAAAATACATATAATATGTGTAGTTCTATCTAAATCTTGGATAATAACTCCATCATATGCTCTACCACTAAGAGGTTTGTGTCTTTGACTAGTGTCTCTGCATGTTCAATTCTCTTTTGCATCATAGCCATATGGGGAAGCATCATACTCTGAATGTCTATCAAGTTTTCTCTTATTTTGGCATCTTCCCTTAATAGTTCTGCCTGTAGATCTATCAAAAATCTAACTTTTTCAAAATGAGTTGAGCTAGGACTTGGGTTAAGTACCAATTGACTAGCACTAGCCTTCAAGTCCATATAATCTTAGCTAGTTCATTCTTGATTTCCTTGGTAAAATTAGTTGTCTCACTCGATTTTACATGTAAGGATACAACATTCTCCAATGTAGAAATAAGAGTGGATAACTCTACTTGGTGAATGACAATTTTATGTGCTAATTTTTCTAGAACTTTACTTTCAAACTTCTTTTCTGCCTTTGCAAGAAGTTTTTCCTGACCATCTATGTCTTCATTGAACTTTCGTGGGGATTTTTTCATTTACCTCTATAGACAATGCATCCAAAAATATGTCTTTAATGTCCTCAAGGACTTTTCTTTTTTCCTTTCTACTCTCATATATATATATATATATATATATATATATATATATATATATATATATATATATATATATATATATATATATATATATATATATATATATATATATATATATATATATATATATATATATATATATATGATACCCCAAATCATGAAAATGGTGTGTAAAGTGGTAAATGTGAGAGAGCATGCATGCCCACATACAAAGAGAGAGAGACACACACAAATGTAAATATATTTATAATATTTTTCAAGAGAAAGAACTTTCATATAGGAGTAGAAGGGCCCAAAAAAGAACCCATGAACATAGACGAAAAGGAGAAAGAGAGGAAACTAGTTGAAATAGTTTTTTAAAAAGGGTTTGCAATAAGGATACATTATAAAGAAATAGAAAATGAATATGTGGATGATGTTAATATTTTTCATGGTAAAGAAGATTTTGGAAATGCTTGAGAGTTCTTGGGTGTGATAGAATATTTGACAGATATATGAAAAGGAGTTTACAAAATGAAAAAATTGCCAAGGAGTGGAGACAAGAATGAAGGAGAATACAAATATTAGTTTCTTGTAAATGTAAATAGAAGTGAGAATGTTAATTTTGGTCATAGATGTGGAAATGAGAATATAGTATTCAATTTAAAATAAAGAAAAGAATGGGAGAGTTTCCAAATCATATCTGGGACCATGGTTATAGAATACCAAGTTGGAAAAGAAGACCATTTGGTGAAGGGGAGTGGTTAAATTGTAAAAGAGTAGGTGTTTCTAGTTGTACTAACAAGTAGGTTCAAAGATTATAGATATGATGAGAACAAATGCAAACTAGATTATAGGATGAATTGGCAAAAATGAAGCATAAATTTATAATATTTGTAGGAATAAATCATACCATGCATTACGGGGGAACAAGTGTAGAGATCAAGAGATAACAACCCAAGGGTATAGGAAATAAAGTTTTGGTGGTCAAGTGTGTGATGGTAGGAATTGAAGGTGGTATTGTTCTAACATAGTGATTTAAAGATGCTTCTAAATAGGAGGTAAAAATTCAAAAAGACATAGAGAAGAACATTGAGTACAAAAAGCTACAAGAGATAGTGAGAAGATGTATAACTTCTCATTTCTAGGCTTGTAGGAGAACCTCAAGAAGTGTGAATAAACTCATAGTGTTATATCCATTTTTGCAGAGTTGGCCAATATCCACAAAAATCATAAGGGATCAAAATAGATTCAATTAAGTCTCAAATCATACAAATTTCAAGTACAATTGACTTAAATAAGGACAATGATGGTAGTAAAAGGGAATAGATAGACAAACTTTATCTACAAGTAAACTCATTGGTTGAACATAAGAAGATAATAAAGAAAATTTGTTCTATGAGATATGATAGGTTTGATGTTCAGGGTAAGTATAAGAAGTTGAGTCCATTTATGGTGAAAGTTCCATACTTAGACCAATTCAAAAAATCACACATAACAAAAAAAAAATCTTAGAATGAATGGGATCTCATTTTTCTTCAAGACTATAAAACTAAAATCTAGAAATAAGATCTTGTATAGAATGAAATTGAACATTGTTTAGATCAAAATGACATCACATTTTCTTCAAAATAGGATCACAAAAATGGAATCCATTTTGACAATTTCTTAAAAGAAAACATTGCAGTGAGGCATTCATCCATTACAATTTGTCATGCTAGTGATCCCCATAGAATTTATAATGAAAAATTCCATTCCTTTATAATACATCATTTTCAAGGATTGTTTCTGGCTAGAAAAATACCCATTATCATATTTTCCCTTAAAAATGATATATCTACAAACTATCCAACAATGAAATTAAACCCAAGACTCAACAATAAGTACAATTGCAAATCTGATGAAAGTAAACATATAAATTAAGTGTTTAGATATGAAAAGCTAAGGTAGAAGAAATATTTGAATATTGTCTTGGAATGTTTAACATCATAAGTTACCTATAGGGGGCAAATGAAGATTTCTGAATTTGCAATCATACAAATGTCCTATTTGTTAAAATAATGAAAGCTTAGAACATATATTTTAGGATTGTTTTGGAGCTAAAAAGAAATGCAACATCATATTTAGTCATTTCCTTGCTATTTATTTATCAAGCCTTAAAACAAAAGAATACAATGTTTGGTCTTAGTCTTCATAAGAATGTCATTGCCTTCTATGAGATAATGCATTTTGCTAAATAGAAGAAAAAGTAGATGCCAAGAAATATTTTCTAATCACATTTTGCATTAGGAAGTGAATACACATATCTTTTACTCATATATCATATTCAAACTCATCCTTTTATATTGACACCTGAATATTGGATAAAAAGATGGTGATAGAAGATGGTGATAGATTCAACATATATTTGGATGAAATTAAATAATTGATCTTGCAACTTTATGGTGAAGAGATTAAGTGCATCAAACAACTGCATTGACTTTTAAAATTTTAGGCAATATATTTTTATAAGGACTTATGTGCATATTTTTCATCAATGTCGGTCTCAGTAGTTGCTACATGTAAATATTTTCCAATTCTTCAGGTTTTATAGGTATGTTGTTTTTATGTTTGACAATTGGGTTGGACCAACTAGCCATATATATTTTGGTTTTTATATAGTCATTGATGTAATTTGTATAAAGTCTCTTTGTATTGACCATTGGATGGTTCAACTGTATTTTTATGATTTGCAAGAATAGGGGAGAGAACCCAATATTTCAAAACCCTAACTTTGCACTCATCAAAATCCTATGTAAAGTTTCAAAAACTCTCAAATTTTTACAATAGATTACTAGCAAGTCCTCTACTAATAAATAAGGTTTCAAGGCTAAATCATCAAAAATGATGTCACGTTAGCATATTTTTTACCATGGTGTCAGAAAAGGTCTGAAAACAAGTGAGACCGAGATTTGTGCATTAAGTCATATTTTATTAGTGTGTTGATATGACATCACATGATTTTTTGTGTTTTAAAATTAAGAAATATGTTTCATTCAATTATAAATAGTCATAATCCATAACTTTAAAGTCAAAAATATTATCAAAAATATTGAACATAGAATATTCCCATCCTTTCTCCAATTATTCTTCATCAATTCTTTTTCCTCTCTACAATCCAATTTTTGAAGCAATATAATTATTTCAAAATGACCACCTCCCCACGCCCCCATATTGGAAAATATGGTTTTACAATCTCCATCGATGACCCTATATAGCTGAACAAATGCACTTGATTTGATGATTTATTGAATTTATAAACTGATTGAGAAGTCCCAAAACCACAACTCTGTGATTTTTAAATTAATTAATAAATTCAAGAAACCATCAAATCAAGTGCATTTGTTCGGCTATTTAGCCAAGGTGCGGCTATCCTCCATACAAACTATATAGTTGACCAATTTTCAAAAAATAAAAAACATTATGAATTTTTCTGAAAATTTCAACATTTGATCTTCATGATCTGCATAGTTTGTAGGCAAAAAAAACAAAAAATTTAGAAAAAAATTGCTACATTTTTGAGAAAATAATATTATTTTGTTTAGAAATTAGACTATCCCATTTAGCCAAGACATCTGCATCTCCACCGGCTATAAACATTAACATGATTGGATGGAAAATGTGTGAATACGATGAGGTCTTGCGTGTCCCAAGACAAACCTCTGCCCTTTCTAAGAACCTCATTTTGAAGCCCGGTGACCTTAAACATTTGGGAAGTGCCATGGAACTGCAATAAATGAAGTGGGTGAGATGACAAAACTACTATACTTTTTTCAAAAGGGATGATAAAACTACTATACTCATCAGTGCTCCTATACTCTGCTTTATTCAAAATGGTAAGCACACAAAATACAATAATGGTGGACCCAATAAATTTAGAGTAATTTGCACCAAATTCATTGCTCCTAATTAGGTTCAATGGCTTATAAATAAGTGCAATAAATGTTGTTGGCTATAAAAAGTCATTTGCATTAACTGTCCTCTTAATCATGACCCAAGTCATCTATCATTATTAGATATCAACATGCTAATCATCACAAAAGCTAGGTCTCATTTGATTGGGGAAGAAGAATTTGGCTCAAAACCTTATTATCTCATAATAATGTTTTTGGAAACCTAGTTTTTCTTTTTGGGAAGATAGTTGGACCATTTGGTCAACGCAGAAGATGAATATACAGATCCATATTCTGCATTTGGTTACCAATTTAGAAATTGGAATTTGAATAGAATATGATTGGGAATATCCTTTTCTTGCATTTGATTGTTCATTTTTGAATTTGAATTGGAATTTGGTATAGGTTTTTTTTAATCTTATTTTCTTATGAAACATAAGTATTATAAATAGATTCCAACATTCAAATAACATCATGACTATTTTCTACCAAAGTACAAAACATAAGTGTTCCAAATATGTTCAAATTATGAATGTAATCAATAATTCAATGTAATATGAGATAGAAGATGGAAAAACAATATTCATGAACAAATGGAGAAGAACAATATCCATGATTTGAATGGTGGTGTGAAACTATACTGTTAAGTATGAAAACAAAGGGAAATCCATGCCCTACGCCTTTATGCCCCATATTCGGTGAGCAACTCTCTCATATGATGTTTAATCTTCCCATTACCATTTGTATTGTTAGATTGTCAATCTTGCATATACAAACTAAACATGCTTGAAAAAGTAAAAACTTCTTATTTTTGAATGGAATACACCAAGGAGTAGCATCAAAAATATTGACCACTTACAAACATGACCAATAAACCATCATTAGATAGCTCATTTTTTTATCAGCATGTGTAATCTCACAATATCAACAAATTAGGATCAATCAAAAAAAAAAAAAAGAAAGACACTTTGTCAATACCATTGATAATCTTGTCAGGAAGCACATATATAGGAAATCAAATAGGGACAAAAAGACAAGAAATAAAGAAATATCCAAGCTAATTAGGAATACACATATAACATGGAACATAATCATGAACTATACTATCATCTACCTGTTGCCCCACTTTTCATCCTATACTCGTTATGCAAAGTGGAAAATGGTCTTGTATCACAATTAGGTTTAGGCATGTTTAAGTCTGTTTCTTTTCCCAGGTGCAAAGTCTCTCCATCGGGTTTTCATCTTCCTTCTTCTCTTGCATTACGTAACTAGGTGGGTTCCCTTGTTGTCATGAGTTTTATGGGTAGTATAGGAACCTTCTGATGGAGATTGTTGGGTCATATCACAATCTTCACAAAGTCATTTCCAAGAATGACCTTTCTTGTGACTTATTGTAGTTTACACATAAAGAAAATGAAGTCTGCACGGAACCTAGCATTAGCTTCTCCTTGGCAAAATTTCAAACTGCTAGGGTGATTTTCTGCAGAGGTCAACAAAAAGGTATACAAGCTAAAACAAGGAGGAAATGAATTGTTTATGGATAGATTGTTCCTAAATTGCAGTATTCTACCTCAAGAATGACTCAAAAATCATCATAATGGTCAGAATAACATCTGGTAGAAAACTCTGAAGTAGCTTCTCCACGGCGAGTTTTTGACCCAGGAAATCAGTTTTCTGATGAGGGCATTTGTAAGGGAGAAAAGCAAGTAAGTGGGTTCCTTTTTCCTTTCTGCAACCCTTTTAAGATTCTCTAAAGATTAGAGACACATTGACTTAAAGGGCTAACAGAAAATAAGAACAAAGGAAAAAAAATAGAAGTTGTCTTCTCCTCGACAGGTTTTCAAACCTTTGAAATCATTTTCCACATCCATTGAAAAATCACTTCTGCAAGCATGTTGGGCACATAGATCAATCGTAGGATGCTTAAAAAGAATAGTGGAAGCTAGTTGATCACATTTGGGAAGGAATCTTGAGCAAAATCTGGCTAGGAATTTTTTTTCACACAGAGTACTCCATTCTTAATTCTCTGCAACTTGGTGAAAAATAGGAAACTAAGTCTATAATAAAGGAAAGTAACCATTGGGCCAATAGGAACAGTGAAATGACATGTAAAAATTCATTGGAAACCCTTGCATTTACTAATCTAACGGATTTATCCTTTAATTCACTCATGTGGCACAGATCTTGAAGATTAATAGGTGGATTGAGATTTCTATATAGAGATGAACATAACTGATTTTTAAACTACTGCTTTCTTATTTGAACTATTATGCTATTGAATTGAAAAGTGATTTTAGAATTCTCACAACTACAAAGCTCTACTCTCTGTACTATTTTCAATTTTAAGATTTACAGTTCATCTCTATCTCAATTAAGATGGCAACAAGATTCGTTGGTTTCGATGGACTGAATGGGATTAAGTCAACATTGCAAAATGTTATAGATACTTCACTCTGCTTCTTCGACATGGAAGATTTCCAAAGAAGGTTGAAGACAGAGCCAATCCACCCAATAATAGAGAAACTTTGAGGAAGAGAACTAGTGGAACTAGCAAGGTTTCCAGTAGCAATTCAAGCCCCCAAATTGATCATTGAGTGCATTAATCATTACAATTTGGATAGTAAACAAATTTTGTTTCCAGATCATATAGTTTTAATCTCAATTGATTGACAGATTGTAGTCAATTGCCTCCAAATTCTAGAGCGGGAAGAATTTTTTGAATTGACCATGGGAGGAGCCGTGTATGAGTTCTCCTTGAAGAAGATGGTGTGGCAAAAGGAAATCATGAGGTCTTGGTTCCAAAAGCCACAAGGACCTAAGAGTAAGGTTTCTAAGACTCTTTTTGGCACTTATCTCAAGCCCAAAATCGTGGACATCCTAGTTCTTTGGCATTGGTTGAAAGGTGAGGTAGAAGCACTCAATTTCGTAGAACAATATTTTTTTTAGTGCAAATCATCTGTTTAGACACACATTATGTTGATTGGGTGTATGAGGTGAGTGGACATCTATCTAGAGCTCTTAGTGTTTCAAAGTTCTACAATACCTTCTATATGTTGGCTTCTTTACAATTGTGGTTGGGCCTTTCTACAATAGAGGATTTTCCTGATGATGTAAAAAGTAATGAATTTTATCCATGCTTGTAGTTACAAAATAGTTACCCAGAGTATGTCAAGGTTAATGACTCTTTTACAATGAGGATTTGTAGGGAGCTACAAGGATGCCCGGAGAGGAGGTTTAGCCCAAAAGTGATGGCGACCATTAGTCAGTTTGGTAGCTATTTCATTCAATTCTCATCCTTTTCATATTTGTGTCTTGCAACTTTCAATAGATTTCCTCTGAAGCTACCTAGATACCCAAGTGATATGATCATGCTCATAGAGATCGTAAGAGAAGCTATCCAATTGAATGTGTTGAGCACTAGTCTAAGGAAGAAGGGATATGAGTTCCCCATGAAGGTCAAGGCTTATAGTTGTGATCCTCGGTCTGATGCTAAAAATGTGCTTAAGGCATTTGAGAATAAGTACAAATTGGAGGAATATGAGGTCATGAGGCCCATGTTCGACCCAAATGGATATGCAAGGGAGGTGCTTCAAATTGGAAGTGTGATCAAACATGTCACCACTCTGGAATATTATTGGGCAGATTGCAAAGATGAGTTGGAGAGTAGTGATTTTGCATTTGCCAGACTCATGGTGGAACAAATAAAGACATATGGCATTGATCTCAATGTAGAAGGATTAGAAGATGGTGGTCAAAATATGTATAACAATATATATCTGATTAAATTGAGAGGAATTCCTATCAGTTCTGAGCCATATGTGGATGTGGAGGAAAGTTTTGATATTATTATGGCAAGAATAATCAAGAGGACTGAGAAATGGGTTGAGTGGACAACCAGAAAGAGTTAGAGTAAGGGTGCAGCCACTCAAGCCTCTCCAGTGGTTGCAACACCTACTTCATCTTAGAGTGCTATAGTGGGTATGACCATAGAATCCACCCAAGGACCAACTCAACCTGTGGGCGGAGGTGATCAACCCCCAGATAAGAATGTTCCTATAGCCCCAACATGTCATGATGGTTCCTTGCCACTTATAGGAACCCAGACTAGCATTGAAGAAAAGAAAGCAGAAGAACCTAAAGACAGTGTTCCTATTCCTATACCTTCCCCACATACTACTCCCATTGCATCTCCTCACACTACCCCTATTCCTTCTTCGCATACCATTCCAATTCCATCCCCTCATCATATCCCTTTTCCATCAGAAAGTGCTTCCCTTTTGAGACTAGGTGGCTCCTCCATATAGATAGTAGACTTAGGGGATGGAAAAAGTAGCACCAATGAGTCAACTGAATCAAATGAAGAGACAAGGAAAATTTTGAAAAATGGAGAAGGGCCAGGATTTTTCTAGACTCATGTCCAAGGACTCAAAGAATCCTTTCTCTTCAACCACTATAGCCATGACTCTAGTGAAGAAGAAGATGTTCAGCATCGAATCACTCAGAATAGCTTCCAAGGTGATAGAAATTGATTCTTGGCTAGAAGATACCTTAGAAAGGAAAAGAAAGAGAAAGGATGAGAGTGTTTCTACAAAATACATTGTATCCCTCATGGTTCATTCTAGGACTGTATTGGTGAAGGTTAAGAAATAGAAGACTTTGTCTATACTTGGACAAGATCCAGAAATAGGGCACTTGACAATGGAGATACCAAAGTCGAACAAAGGAGGGAGAATTGAGGATATGACTCTTGATGATTTTACTTTGCATTCAATCAACCTTGGGGAAGCGAGACATGATACAAAGGTTGGCTTGTGGAGATTAAGTAATGAGGTGATAGAAGGACAATTAGAAAGTCTCAAATTGTCCAAGATCAAGATGAAGGCAGAAATAAAGGAGTTGAATAAGTTTATAAGGTAGCTAGTCACTCCACTAGCAACCATTTCTGGTATGTCTGTGACTCAAACTCCTAGTGTAGTTGAAGTGCAAGCTCTCATTTCCCAGCTCTAGGAAGATAGGCACTATGGCCAAATCGGTAGAGAGTGGATTGAGAGACTCAAATTAGAAGGAGTTTCTCTCATAGATGAAATTGGAAATGATATCCTTAGATTGGAAACAAAAAAGGATAACATATTATCTAACACTAATACTCTGGCCGGAGAAAGAGTCAGATGTGATGAATGCATCTCCCTTTTAAAGATGATCATCCAGATGAAACCAAAAGAAGCAATGAAAGCCAAGATTCTAAAGAAAGGGAATGAACCTTTGTTTGAATGGTTCCAAAGTATGCAGTTCAAGCTCAAAATGTTGCAAGAAGCTAAGAAGGGGCTCAAGGATATAGAGGGTACAATAAAGAAGACTCAAAATAGGGGATTTGAGTTGATGAGAGGGCTATACACTGACTCTCAAACTAGTGATCAAGGAAAGGACCTCATTGGAGTAGAAGTGATGAAAAGTTACTTTTCTACATTTTTGGATAATTTGTCTGTAGTGGCTTCCAGTTTCCAGAACAAAAATGTAGAACTCTGAGGTGCTCAGTGGATGGATACATGTGGTTGCGGAGGAGTTTCAAGATCAATTCAATGTCGTAAAAGAGTTGGAAAGGGAGCATGCAAAATGGCTTTTGAGATTCACCAATATACATGTGCCCAATCATGAGGAGCTGATCCCAATAATGGTTGCCACTAAGTCACATAGAGAATAAATAGAAAAGGGGAAGAAGCCTAAATGATTCATGTGATATCCTTTATTTTGTTTTCTTTTGCAATTTTTTAATATGACCAACTGGCACTTTGCCATTTGTCACTTTCAAAAGATGAACCGATTAAACTTCCATTGTAACGGTCATCTCAAAAACTCTATATGTATAAATTGAAAAGATTAATGAAAGGTCAACAAATTTTTGGTGTGAAGTACTTTTTGTTGTAGAGACAATTGAATGGTATTTTATGTCAATCATTTTCTGTTCTAGTAAGCATTGTATTTAGCTCATGCTTTCTCTTTCATTTAAATCGGGACAAGGGAAGAACAGAGCTTTACCTCCCCTATTTTGAGGCAACAGATGAATGTGATAAGTATTGTTATAGTTCATTCGACGAAGAGATTCTGCTAGTATTTCCAATTTATTAGTCATAGCTTGGATTTGAATTAGCTTAGTTCAACATCAGTTAATTACGTGGATGGAATTTATGGATTCGTAAGATGTGTGGATGCATGAATCTGTTTCAATGTTGAGAAGTTTTTATCTTCCTGAGTTGGATTTTATTTAGGTCTAGCTCAATTATCCCTCTATTTTTCTCAAGTTAAGAACATACCCCAAAGTAGTTTAGGAAGAAAAAAAAAATTCATTGCAAATCTATTTTAGGGAGCTGTATCTACCAATTCAGAGGAAAGCCAAAATATCCATAAAGAGCTTTACGACTGTTTGTGATCAGATATTGTTCTGAATTGGGCATTAAAGAGTAATAATTTGAAAGAACAAATCTATTTACCAACACTACCAAAAAAACACAAAACAAAAAAATTTCTCAATACTTTTGATAATCTTGTTAGCAAAAACATACATGGGAAATCAAATAGAGACAAAAAGACAAGAAATAAAAACATATCCAAGAAAATCAGGACTATAGATATAACATAGGAAAAAATCATGAATTGTACAATCATCTACAAAAACACATTTCTATCAGCTTATGCTTTGAAGTTCTACAATTGAGCATGAACATCATTTGCTACTCTTTCGTGTATTCCATGTAAGTATAGTTCAACTATATCTCTAATTAATAATGAAATGAACAACTATACCAAATATTTATGAGGTCATAAAATATGTATAGATCAACTATGTATAGATCCATGCCAATCTTGGCTCTGATCTATATATAGTTCATCTACACATAATAGTTTATGATGTCATAAACTATGTATAGATCAATGCTTTCATGTCATTACATTCGATTACTTGTATATATCATAGTTAAATATCTAATTATCTATACCTATAGAAATGAAATGTACAAATATATCAATAGTTTATGAGGTCATAAACTATATATAGATCAAGTATGTATAGATCAATGCAATACCATTAAACATAGCCAACACATAAACTAGAATTACAAATGCCAATCATGCCAATGCCGATGAAATGAACAATTAAACTATGTAACATTTTGTTGCCAATATACTTAGCAAAATTGTCTATATGTACTCAGTAATGAGTATCAGTTTAGTGTTGTGAGAGATCAATGCAATACCATGAAACAAAGCCAACTCATAAACTAGAATTAGTTCAAATACCTATCATGCCAATGCCAATGAAATGAACAACTAAATTATGCATTGAATAATGGAAATCATGCCAATGAAATGAAAAAATAAACTATGGATAGATCAAGTATGTATAGATCCATGCAATACCATTAAACATGGCCAACTCATAAACTGGAATTACTTCAGATGCCAATCATGCCAATGCCAATGAAATGAACAACTAAACTATGTAATAGTTTGTTGCCAGTCTGCTTAGCAAAATAGTCAATATGTGCTCAATAATGAGTTCTAGTTTAGTACTATGAGAGATCAATGCAATACCATTAAATAGAGCCAACTCATAAACTGAAATTACTTTAGATGAAAGTCATGCCAATGCCAATGAAATGAACAACTAAACTATGTATTGATCAATTCCAATCATGCTAATGAAATGAACAACTAAACTATGGATAGATCTAGTATGTATAGATCCATGCAATCCCATTAAATAGAGCCAATTCATAAACTAGAATTACTTCAAATGTCAGTCATGCTAATGACAATGGGATGAACAACTAAACTATGCAATATTTTTTTGCCAATCTACTTAGCAAAATAGTCAATATGTGCTCAATAATGAGTTCTATTTTAGTGCTATGAGAGATCAATGCAATAGCATTAAATAGAGCCAACTCATAAACTGGAATTGCTCAAATTCCAATCATGCCAATGTCAATGAAATGAACAACTAAAATATGTAAAAGTCAATGTATGAGATAAACTATGTATAGTAACAATAAAAGTAAATGAAATAACACTCAAGGTAATAGTCAATGGATGACATCAAAGTAATAGTCAAAGTAAATCAAGTAACACTGAAAGTAGCAATCACTAGCTAAAATAGCTAAATTGCATCAAATGTCATTGCAATCCAATCCACTCTCTCCACCTCATCCATCATCAAGAACCCTTTGGCTCTTTCACATTGAAGCATGAAGGTGTCATCTGCTTTCAGGAAAAATACCTCAACATAGTCCAGGTATGGCTTTGAGAGCAGTATATGTGGCACTCAAAAAATTATCCTCTTTAGATTTATCCATTTTTACAATTTGAGGCTTACCGAGGTCATCTTTGTGTTCCTTCATAGTTTTGCATATCACATCCAATGATGTAGCTAGAGTTGTCTTCTTCCTCTTTCCCCTCCTTGATGATGATGATGGAGGAGTCCCTCTACCACTTGCACTCGACTGATTGGAATGATACAACTTTTCATCCAAATCAAGTTGGTTGTCAAGAGGTGTACTACAACTAGTATCATCTTCATCGAGTAGGTGGAATTCATCTTTCATAGGGTGTCTAACCTTCTTTAGCATCAAGGGGTGTTGTAGTTGTGTACCCTATAGCAAACCATTTGGAGCTAATAGAGTAGATAGTTCAATCCAACAACAAATGGTGAGAGAGATATGAGCAAGATCTGTATGCCTAGGCCTCTTTGTGCAAGATATGATCAAAAGTTGGTAATTAGGAAAAATTGAGTATTTTTAAGTTTTTGATCAAGATATTCTAAGATTAAGTGTTTTTTAAGTTATTTTTAAATTTTGAACCTTTTCCACATCCTAGAAGTGAAATCTAGTGAACTTTGCAAATGTTGCACTATTTGTGCAAAATTGTCAAAGTTGCTCAAAAATGCAACTTGGTTGGAAAGGAGTGTGAAATCTAACTGGAAACCTTCTAACCTTCCAAAATATATTTCCCATACTCATATATCAAAGAATGGGTAATTACAACTTCCCAACCCTCCATTTGCAAGTTTTTGCAAAAATTGCAAAAGTTGCTCAAGCAACTTTGCAACTTTTGAGCGATTTTTCTCTTTACATATTTTGGTCAAATGGACCCATCTAGGACTATTCTAGGACACTAATTAATATTTATAGGACCTATTAGGTAACCAAATACCTTAGTTTCCCATCCCTAACAATGTTTAAAATTTTAAGAAACATTTGGCTGATTAAGAAACTTTTGACCAACTTAGGACCTAATGAGCAATTTTGGTTCTTTTACAAAACCCCTGAGACTAGTTGCTTATTAGACACATACAACCTGTATTAATATGTAAATAAGCATTCTAACAATTTTTGGAGTAGCAGCAGGAGATCTATCCATTGGAGAGGGGTATTTTATGGTATATTATGTATGCATATGCCTTGGAGATGGTGAATCAACCTTCAGTTGATTGAATCTAGCTTGGAAATTCATACACTAAGAAAGCCCTAGGTTTGAGGATTTATAAGAGACCAATTTGGGGCTTTCTTACTTACAAAGGTTGGAACATCAAATTGAACTAATATTCCTTTGATTGGGTCCATTTGATGATTTTTTTATAGTCTAGAGCTTTGGAAGCAAGAGCAATAAGTATTTTCTTTGGAAAACCACCCTATTTTATGCTTTAAAAAGGTGCCTAGTTAAAGGATCTGTTTGTTGGTCCAAAACAAAATATAGTAAGGATCGGATATGTTAAAGAAGGTTGAAATGGGTATCTCAAAACCTATTTTATTTGAGAATTCCTTTGGAGATTTTGGGAGAAAATCTAACATTGTTCTCATTGGAGACCTAGTTGGGGGCAATTAGGCCTGCTAGGCAATTAGGTCTACTAGGCACCTTTACAACTTTTGAGCAATTTTTGCTCTTTACATATTTTGATCAAATGGGTCCATCTAGGACCATTTTAGTACCCTAGTTAAGATTATTAAGACCTATTAGGTAAGAAAATACCTTAGTTTCCCAACCCTAACAACATTTTACCTACTGAGAAACTTTTGGGTCATTGAGAAAATTTTGACCAACTTTGGACCTAATGACCAATTTTGGCTCTTTTACAAACACATTGGGACTAGTTGAATTTGAAGGACTCTTGGAACTTATTAGACACACATAACCTCTTAACTAACCCTTAAAAAACTTCAAAAACCAAAAAGAAGGGAGGTACCCTAGACCAAAGAGTGGGAAAGTCCATTTGAAGCTACCTAGTTGTGTACTTTGCATTGAAAAAAGTGACAGAGATCCATGTTTTTGTAATTATATTTTTTGGTGAACAAATTTTCCTTTCAATTTTTTAACAAATTCACTCTATGCCCAAGGTGCATAAATTACAAAATGTCCACAACAGTTGAGAAAATATCATGTTATTTGATTTTCTCTCTGAATTCTAAAGGTACAACTCCCTTATGAGATTTGCAACGAATTCAAAATTATCTTTGCACTTTTACCAAAAAACATGTAAGGATCTCTCACTTGCTCTTCGATAGTGAGGTAAGAATCAATACAAACAAAAAAAATAAACATTCATTGAACCATACTTCCACAACATATCTACTTCAAGGGAATGAATAATACCATAAACTGATATCAATCATTCAAACACCTTAATTGAAATGAACTTACAGTAAGAACAATAATCAAATATCTCAAACCAATAAACCAGAGTTCAGAAAGTAACAGTGGTCTAAACACTTCAAACACCAAGTTTCCAAGCCGAATTCAAGATGATATATATATATATATATATATATATATATATATATATATATATATATATATATATATATATATATATATATATATATATATATATTTGTGTGTGTGTGTGTGTGTGTGTGTGTGTGTGTGTGTGTGTGTGTGTGTATGTGTGTGTGTGTGTGTGAAACCTTTTTAATGCACATAGTCATTCAAAAAGAAAAACCTGCATATACTATCTTTTGATTACTGTATAAAAGTATCTACTTATTAGAGTCTCTAACTATCTATTTTCTACCCTTAATTAGTTCAATGCCCCAGCATTTGTAGTTCCATTATAGAATCTGAAAT
This sequence comes from Cupressus sempervirens, assembly GCA_028749045.1. Lineage (NCBI taxonomy): Eukaryota > Viridiplantae > Streptophyta > Pinopsida > Cupressales > Cupressaceae > Cupressus > Cupressus sempervirens. The sequence continues at coordinate 171,277,642 of CM053792.1, read as the reverse complement.
GCCTCCATCAAAACCCAGCCATTTTGGTTAAAACAAGAAATAGTTACAAACAAGAAAGTGGTTACAAAACAGGTGTCAAAATGTAACTAGACAACTATCTCATTCAAGCCTCACCGCTAGTTTTCTCTTCCTCGCCCATGATCTGATGCACCAGCTTCCAGATTTTGAAAGTGTTCATGGACTCGTGCATGGTGTGGGAATGTGGATTTTTCAAGCTTAGCAACCTGGCCCTACATGCATCATTCTACCATTTTAACTCCTTTATCTACAAGCTCTGACACAGCATGAGGTCCTTGTTGAGATGTAATATTGACTCAATATTTGCCTACGAGGTGAAGTCATCAGCGCTTGCAATTCATTATCCCTAATTTGTTCAACAACTTCATTGAAGCTCTTAGTTAGTGTCTTAGAATCCATATTCCCATCATTGAACTGTAGAATTCCTATAGGATTTACTACTTTCATATCTTTAAAGAGTTCTTCATGCATTCCAATGACTTTGTTCTTGACGCCTTGCACTTCTTTAATTGCCTCCTTATAAACCAACTACTTCCAACTCATGTTGTTTTTCATGATAAACAACATGCAGGGATCTACATTTTTCATTAGATTCTCATTTAGAAACTGAAGCACCCCAAACCTCTCGACTTCAATTACTTGAAAAACAACTGCCTAACACCGACTTTTCTCTAATTCCCACCTGGGAATCAAAGTTTGAATCTCTCCCAATAGTGATTCCCCTTTGGCATATACATTTATGAATTCCAAAATAAAATTATTACCTTCTTTAATGATGGCTTCCACCCAATCCTTCATGGCATCTACTAGCAACTTTCCTCTTTGAATTTGCTTCATCAGTTGTTGACTTCTAGCAGAATTTGGGTCGAAAGCTTAGGGGGCTTGAACAACTGGAAACACACTAAGATTCATCAAGGAATTTATATACGCAGCCATAGTCATCACCATGCTATTAAGTTCCTTTTTCTCTTTGCTATCCTTCTTAGATTGAGTTAGCATGTGGTCGGCAGAGAATTTGAAAATGTGATTACCAGTGCTTTTATTAATGGTCCCTAAATCAACTGAGGTAACTTTGAAACCTTTATCATCAATATCTTCGGGCTTCATTTTTTGCATGTATTTGGCTATTTCAAAAATTATCTTCCCAGTCATGAGGTTCTTGGTTAGGTGGGCATCTATCTTCAATTTCTTAACCTTTGAACCCCGTGCAACATATTTACTTACAATGTCCTTCAAAGGTGATGTAACTAGTTGCAATCTTCTTTTCTTATAGATTGTGTTGGATAACCAAGCAGGGAAAGAAGGGCCTACAAAAATTGCTTGGGGATCTCTAGTGGGAGTCATAAACTTTGGTTGATCCATCTTAGGAGCCTCAATGAATTGTACATTGCCATCAACAACATCTGAGAAATTGAGACCGTCGGTTGAATCCTACCCTTGAGTTGACTTCTTCTCTATTTGAACCTTGTGTTGCTTAAGGGCCTTAGATTTAACTTGAGACTTGGTCTTAGGAGGCATGTTTTGTATATGGATGGGCATCCTCCTCTGTTTACCTTGAACCAACTCACTACCTGCAAGAGGAGAGGAAAGTGGGATGTCAGAAGATGATGGTTCAAAAAAAGAAACCACCCTTGAAGAGGTTTCATTGACATCTTTCTTGTTCTGCCTCTTTAGCCACTCATCAGTGTAAGTAAATATAAATCTAGCTCTTAGATTTATATCCTCTTCCTCATCTTGGTTCCAATCTACTACCAGTGACTTCGATTCATGAGATTCATCCCAACCTGGTTCAATCATATCATAACCATCCTCAATCACCCCCTTTGTTTTGAACTTCAACCTTAGGGAACCAATTTGTTGTAATGTTAACCTTGAATGATCTCTCCTCAAAACCTCCTCTTCATCTTTATAATATTTCCAGAGATCTTCTAACTATGGAGTTATTGATGAGTGGCCTACAAGCCCAATAATATGAATTGCATATCCCTTACTATCAAAGTTTCTTTTGCTATGATAGGAACCAAAATTGAATCCAAGTAAATTGCTTCCAATAACATAGGCGTTGGACATATTATTACATACCAGAGAACCCAACTTAATTGGGAAGGCTGTCTCCCAATCCTCCTGTGGCAAATTATCCTTAACCACAGAAAATAGTTGCCTACAAATCTCAACTAAAACAAAGCAATCCAAATCATAGCATGAAATTTTTATAGGTTCCTCTTTGAATCCACCTATTCTCAAGTAATTGAACCTTGGAAATTGTATAAAATAACTTATGTATTGTTGAACCAACCTTTCATCTTCGAGAGACAACCTAGGCATGGATGTTTTCTTCAAAGTTGCATGGACATTTTCAATCAACACATCATGAACCTTCCTAAAGTTCTCCAGTGCTTTATCTTTTTGTAGTAGAGGGAAATACTGGTACACCATTATTTCTTCACTCTAGATTCTATAAGGAAGAGGGGTAAGGTCACAAACATAGGCAATACAATAAGTCAAGTAGGAAGTCGTATAAAAAATTTCCTTGAACTCTTTGGCATGTTTAAGTTGCGTCCTTAGTGAAATAGCGATAATCTCTGCCTAGTCCATCCATTGTTCTCCCTCCAAAATAATTTCTATATATATGTACATCCATTCCTCAAAGAGGAGAACATTAGCAAATCCTTTGACTCTATGCAGTAACACTACAAAGTCATCAATATGAGGTTTAAGGTGATCTTTAGTGATAACTTTGGGTAGCCTAGAACCTCTGCCATACATGATCTCAGTCCATTTCCTAGCCAGGGTATTGCAAAATTTGTTTGGAGTTTCTTGATATTCGGCCTAGGCTTGAACAGGGGAGATTGCGGCAAAAGTACCCTTAGGTAGACACAATATAGAAACAATAGTGTCTCTCAAAATTGAGATTACTGTTTCACCATCTTTTCTTACAATACATTTTCTCCTAACATCATAGTGGTCAATATGCATTTGGAGCAACTCAAGACTTAAAAGAGATGGGGGAAAATCCACAACTTCAAGTAGTCCACTGGTTATAACCTCCATGCACCCTTTCAATTTATCAACATACTCAAGAAAATTTTCTTGCAAATTCTCTACCTTAACACCCTCTAAATTTGTATCAGTTATGACAGGCTTTCTACATTCCAAACTTGAAACATTGCCAAAGAAATGCAAAACAAATTTCATCCTTAATCAAAATAGTAAGGCTTCAAACTTATTTTCTTGAAAAACACAGAGATTGCAAAACAAAAACAAGGATTTCTATGTTTCTCACCTGTAATTTGCTGAAAAACAATGATTTTCCCTTCCCTCCTTAACAATTTCTTCTCCAAACTTCCAACTCTTCACACGATAAACAAAAAAAGAAAGCCAAGCTCAATTTAAGAAGAAAAAGCACTTACGTGTGAAAGTACAGGCTAATTATAGGGAACTAATGAAAAATCACTCCTTGTTAAAGATCACACGTTTGAAAGCCTTGTGATATGACCATTTCATTTAATAATTCCCCTTTTTGGCTATACCAATAATGATTAGCTTTATTGCAACATCCAATCTCTTTTTTGGTCGTAGATTTTCCACTTTTTCTCATAATGATGATTTTGCATTGGGAATAAAAACATCCATTAAATCATCACTCTCTGACATAACCATCAATGCCTTGTAAAATGACGTCACATTGTACACCATAATCCAGTTCCACCAAGATGACTCTGTTGTTGAACGACTTTGAACTACTTTGAACTGAGGTTCAAACTGGTTCAAAGTGATTCGAAAGAACATTATGTCAGATAGGCACACACTTCTTGCAAGAAAACTCATTAGTGTAAAACCTTTGGTTGAACTACTTTGAATGATTTTGAACTAAGGTTCAACGTGGTTCAAAAGAAGTGTAAGAATTTGCCTAAGGGAAAAATTCACCCAAGAACTAAGAACTCAAACACAAGCACAACTGTAGACCAAGAATGGAGAGAGTATGATCAGAATAATAATGTATTCAATACTTCATGCTAGAGTACACTAGGAGTACTTGAATATAAAGGCCTCAGGAGAGCTTCTAGAATGCATAGAAGTTAGCACCATGAAGTTTCATACAATGAAGCACATGTCCACCAGATATGGATTATCCTCCATTAAGCATGGAAGTAAGTGTGGTGACGAGAGGATAAGCCTACAAGGGTGGGACATGCAAAATAGTGTTGTAGACACCATGTGTTGAAATAGAGGTGCATACTCCTATGTTGTCAACATGACAACTCACAAGGTTGCACAAACTCCTAAGTGTCTCATAAATAAAAATAATACAAAATAATTAAATAATGCATTAACTTAAGTAAGTGTAAATAGTAAAGTACATATTTACACCAACAACCCCCCTTAAGTGCAACTTAGGGGAATGCACTTAAGCTTACGAACTAGGATGAAGATGCAGAATGGGTCTCAACTACTAGGTCATGTAAGGTACCCATGTACATAATGAAATGAAATCTCCCATAAAGCGGGGAAAGAGGAAAAACCACATGGAAAAAACCCTCCCCCAAAAAGAGAGATGAAAGAGGATGCATCAATGGATGGAGTAATCAAGACCCCCCCATTACGACATACACCAGTATATACAAAAGAGAATAAGAGAAGGAAGAGAGACAAAATAGGCTCCCCCCCCCCAAAAGAAGAATGCCAACAAGTGAAAGCTTCTCTGATGAAGAAGTAGGTCCAAGAATGTAGAATAGTGTTCCTCCCCTTAGGAAGACACAATGCCCAAGGTACTGTCTTGAAGATGTGTGTTGGCCCTGAAACCTGCTCAAGTATCCCTGTATTGATGCTGAAGTTCACCTCTTCCAACTGTGTCAAAAAGAATGAACGCAAATTTGGCAAGGATGTCTGTTGAACCTATTCCACTGAACCATTTGTCTCCTCTACTGACAAAGAGCTATCCACTAATTTTTGTTCATAAGGATCCACAATCACGCCAACCTATGTAGATTGATTATGTAGAGAATGGACATGAGGGTCAGAGTAAGACCTCACAAAAATTGTAGAAGTATCATCATCAATGAGAAGATGTGTGTCCTCAAGTCTGTCTCCCAAGTCAAATGAAGCTGGAGTTGGAAGATGAGATGTACCATGCTGTGTTGGACCTTTCACTGTGGCAATATAAGCACGTGGATTGGACTGATGTGACCTTTCACTGTAACTGTCGATAGAACCCCACGTGTCTGAACTTGGTGAAGCACTATCACTGGTGTCACTATCAGTTTCCACTGTGAATGAAGTGCAGAGAGGAGTAGAGGATACGCTCGATGAACTTTCCTCAAAGTGAACATTCTTCTCCACAAAAATCTCATGTTTCTTAGGATCCATTAGTTTGTAAGCCTTCAAATGGTCTTCATAACCAATAAAGGTACAAGGCATAGGTGTCAGTGCCTTGCAACTCCTGGAAGATAGGTTTGCCCATGCTGGACAATCAAAGACTCTTAGGTGACTCACAATTGGTTTTCTGCCACACCATGCCTGAAAAGGAGTCTTGCCATCTAAGGCTGGATGAGGAGACCTATTAAGTATGTGATTAGCACTGCTAATGGCTTCAACTTCAAGTGTAGGATCAAGAGAATTAGCCTTTATCATGCAACTTGCCATGGTCTTGAGAGTCCTAATCCTCATAGCTGCAACATCTATCTTGTGCGGACTGAATGCTAGTGAGTTTTGAAGATCAATCCCCTTAATTTTACAAAATTTCTTAAGCCTTCTATCAACATATCTGTTCTCATTGTCCACTCTTAATACTTTGATGGCTTTCCTTGACTTGTGTTCAACATTAGTCTTGAATTCTTGAAGTTTATGTACTACTTCATTCTTATGATGAAGGAAGAAGACCCAAGTGAATCTTGAAAAGTCATCAACAAATATGAGTATGTAGCGGCCTTGGTTGATTGAAGTCACTGCAAAGGGTCCTAATAATACCATGTGAACTAGCTGAAGAACAAGTGGAGCTCGAGAAGACTTCCCTTTAACATACTTCTCCTTGAGATGCATATCCACTGAACAAGATGAACACTCCCCCTTAGAAAAGTTGATATTGGGTAGACCTTTGACCATGTGTTTTGAGCAAAGTTGCTGAAGAGAGCGGAAGTCAAGGTGACCAAACCGCTCATGCCATAAGTTGTTGTTTGAATTAGAGTCAATTAACAAGGCTTGAGAAGAACTCTTAGGCACAAAATGGGAAAAGGAATAAAGCCTCTTGTTATCATTGACTTTCCCAACTGCTACCAATGAATCATCTTTTAGACTGTGCACCATCACTGAATCGGGAAGTAAATCAACCTTATGACCATCTCCAAGGTGAGTGATTTGGTAAACTAATAGGAGATTGGAGTTTAGATTTGGAACATAGAGTACATCTTTGAATTCCCCATCTTCCATTTCAACATGTCCTTTCCCTTTAACTTCCATCTTAGCATCATCTCCCACAAAGATGTGTAGTACCTATGACTGCTTCAATGAAGAAAAATCTTGGTTTGAAGAACCCATATGGTAGGAGGCACCTGAGTCAAGTATCCATTCTGAAGAAGAACTTGTATTGGCCATAAGTGCTTGACCTTTACCCTTTGAAGAGTTAGGATTATAATCCTTGGAAGTACCTGCCACTTGAATCTTATTTTTCTTGAGTAGATTTTCTAACTCATCAATTCTTTTTGTTTTGCAATGATGCTCGTCATGATTTGGATTTTTACAGTATGCAAAAAGAGTTTTTTGTTCTTTTCATTACTTCCCTTCTTGTTTGAAGAAGAACCATCTTGTCGAGAGGAGTCATGTTGTGTCTTAGATCGTGTTTTCTGCTTCCACTGCTTCTTCTTGTTGTTGCTTTTTGTTCCTTGACTTGATTTCGAATCATCACTAGCCACCAAGGCTTTGGTCTTGGATAACTTGAGAAGTCCAAAATCCACCAAGTGAGATTGTTCAACAATCAACATGTCTGGAAATCCATCAAAGGAAGGCTTCTGGAAAGCAAATCCCATGGTTAACTTGTGAGTATTAAAACTCAAAACAAAGTTGGTGTACTCAGAAGGTAGCAGCTTCAGGATGTGAAATATCAACCTATCATCCTTAATGGGATTTCCACAATCTTTTAGAAATACTCATTGACTTTGATGATGTAATCTTGAATTGTGTCATAATTCTTAGGATCCAAGAGAAGTAGATCATCCTTAATCTGAAATTTCATCCACTTTACCATACAACTGTTCAAGTTTGTCCCAAGCTTCCTTAGATTCTAAACAATTTTTAATGTGAAAGAGAAGATCCCCATGTACACAACTCCTAATTACACCTAAAGCCTGTTGGTCTTTTCTTTTCCATTCAATGAGTTCTTTAGCATTAGTAGGTTGGGTAATTGTACGATCAACATATAAACTATATCCTTTTTCCATTAATATACTCCATGCAATATCTTTCCATGTAGAATAGTTGCATGAAGTTAAAGGAGGACATTTAAAACCCATGATGCAGAAATGAAAGAGCACAATAGAGAGACACAAAAAAATTAGTACACACCCCCCCTTTTCACTCAATCAAAAGACCCCCCCAAAAAAGATGCTATGGCACTTTATAAGTAGTGCATTTACAATTTTTCTTTTACAACTACCTTATGAGGCTAAAATCTGTCACTTAAGCATTGTAGCTTAGTTTTACAACAATTCTGAAAAAGAATCAAAGCTTTACAATGCCAAAGAAGGCCTAATTCTGAAAGTGAGAAATTGGTCCACACAACCCTAGAATCTAACTTCAAAATTAGAAAGTAGACAAAAAAACACACTTTCAAAAAAAACAAAACCTGAAAATGTGACCACATGTGCCCGTACAAAGCTTTTGAAGTTGCAAAATGTAGGATTATGTAGGAATAGTTGCCAAAAATTAAAATTCTACAAAATCTATGCACCAAAACTAGAAAACAACACCACCACTAAAACATTCAAGAAATTCTACCTGATTTCAAAAAAAATTGCACCTGAATCGGAGTCTGGATGTCCGAGTTATGAGCTCGCAAAGTCAGGCTGCCAAACTGAAAAGCAATTTGAAGAGGGGTCTGGAGGAGAAACTGTGAGTTTAAATTTGATGGTTAAATAGTCGTCAACGTAGTTTAAAAATGCTTGGGAATGATGTGCAGATGGGCGTCAATTTTAGCATAGTGAAATGATGACATCAGCCAAAAAAATTCGCTGCTTGGGTTGACGTGGAAACTGACTTGGCGATCCGTGCCATACAAAATTGTTCAGACTATACAAAAATAGGCCTGCGTGTCAGATGACATGGATCTTGTATGTCTTTCTGACTGAGCGGTTGAGTGATTTAGTGTCGCATGGCAGGGAGACTGCATTCGGCATCATTGTAGCATTTTGTTTGCATGTTGCCAGAAAATGTTTGTCGATGCCAGATTTTGACACTCTGCGATTGTCAGAGTAGTGAGTATTTAGTCCCACATCCACTAGGTCTACAAACTATATATTCTTTAAAAAGAACTTTCTGCCAAGGCTTTGTCAAAGACAGTCCGCTGGAGAGGTAATAGACTCCTTCAGTTAGAGTTTGATGTCGTACGATTTGGAAATTTCGTCGCGATTGGTTGCCGAACTTTGATCGCTGCGGGTTGAAGGGTGCAACTGGTGTGGTCTCGATGGGAGGTGGCCCACGCAGTATACAATGCACAATTTGATTTGCAGAGCTCGCAAATGAAATAAAAAGCCCTATGACAAATTAAATAACTATACAAATGGCAGATCCGAGGTGTCACTGCCCGGGTCTGTCAAAAAAAAATTTCTGTGAATTTCCACAAATACTATGTGATGGAGGAAATAAATTGCAAAAAATAATAAAATTGCAGATTTGAAATTAATCAAATAAATCTGCGAAAATGGTCATACCAATACCGCAAATCAGGGCCTCTGGGTTTTGATTTGCAAAATTTTTTTCCTCATGGTCGACTTTGAGCCAAGATAGGTAGGTGTGCTTATAGTCAATTTTCACTGGTTCAGCATTACGGACACAATGGAGAGGTCAGATCTAGTGTTGGATGCTCCCAATTTCTGCAACACTCCAAATTCAGGCTGAGGTGATGAAGCAAGCAAGAGGTCTCGAATGGCTTGTGATGAGAAAGTCTCCAAGTTGCTCTGATACCATGTAAGAATTTGCCTAAGGGAAAAATTCACCCAAGGACTAAGAACTCAAACACAAGCACAATTGTAGACCAAGAATGGAGAGAGTATGATCAAAATAACAATGTATTCAATACTTCATGCTAGAGTACACTAGGAGTGCTTGAATATAAAGGCCTTAGGAGAGCTTCTAGAATGCATAGAAGTTAGCACCATGAAGTGTCATACAACCAAGCACATATCCACCAGATATGGATTATCCTCCATTAAGCACGAAAGTAAGTGTGGTGATGAGAGGATAAGCCTACAAGGGTGGGACACGCAAAATAGTGTTGTAGACACCATGTGCTCAAATAGAGGTGCATACTCCTGTGTTGTCAACATGACAACTCACAAGGTTGCACAAACTCCTAAATGTCTCATAAATAAAAATAATACAAAATAATTAAATAATGCATTAACCTAAGTAAACTTAAGTAAGTGTAAATAGTAAAGTACGTATTTACACCAACAAGAAGGGACTACGACAGGAAGCTTTTAGGATTTGCAAAACACATCAGATGATGATGAATACATGGAGCGATGAAGGAAAGACTTTGAAAATCCAAGGAAAAAGTTTTAAAATATGGCAACTCATGGACAACTAACATGGGTTCTAACTGGGGACTGGGTATGAGGAGTACACAGAGAACTCAGAAAACCTAAAACAAGAACTAACCTAACGTAAAGAAAAAAAAACAACAGGAAAAGAAAGACAAGAAATGAAAACAAAACCAAAATATATGTACATGACTAGGGACTTCACAAGGCTCAGAACTTGATTAACTTCAAGTCCTGCCCATTATAGGTGAAAGGTAGAATCATTCCATCTAGATAACTTAGATGAAAGGTATTTGGGTCAATGATTTCTGAAATGATAAATGGACCCTTCGAAAGAGACTCAAATTTTCCATGTGCACCCTTTGGTTCTCTCCTCTTGTCCCAAAGCAGCACTTCATCATTTTTAAGTAATCTGTGTGGTTTGGCTTTCCTATCAAAGATTTGATTTACCCTCATCTGATGCTCAGCGATGTGATCAACCAACTTCTTCCTTTCATCTTCTAGTTTGTGTAGGTACATTATCCTCTTCTCCAAAGAATCTTTAAACAATCAATCTTCAATTACTGATTGTAATCTAGCAGCAAATAGTTCTAAAGGCAACGACACTTGAGCTCCAATTCCATACACCAATTCAAATGGGGCCATACCTATAGCTCTCTTAGGGGTAATTCGGTCAGCCCATAATGCTTCATATAGTTTCTTATGCCAGTCTTGGGAATTATTAGACACCAACTTTTTAATAATAGCTACCAAATTCTTATTGCTGGACTCTGCCTATCCATTCCCTTATGGGAAATAATATGAGGAATGAGCTAGTGACACACCATGTTCATAGCAGAAAAGAGAGATTTCCTCAGATGAAAAGTAAGTTGCATTGTCTGAGACTATCATTTGGGGAATTCCAAACCTAACAAATATATGTTCCATTAAGAAATCACACATCACGTGAGAATTGGCCATTTTGGTTGCGATAGCTTCCACCCATTTGGTGAAGTAATCAGTAGTTGTTTGTATCTATATATGTCGAGCACTTGATGGAGGATTTAAGGGCCCAATATGGTGGAAAGGTTCATCAATGACTACTGGCCTAAGAGGTAAGGCTGCTATCTAAGGACGACTAGTGAAAAGTTGACATTTCTTACAATTCTTAACAAATTTGTAAGCATCTTTAAACATACCAAGCTAGTAGAAATAGTTCCTGAGAATTTTGAAAGTAGTTACTGTAGATGAGAAGTGTCCCCCATAGACATCTGAATGATATGCCCTTAACAACTTCTCCTATCATTCCACATCTACACACCTTTAAAAGGTTCCATCAATTCCCCTTTTATAAAGGATACCATTTGAAATCACATATTTAGTAGCCTTCAATCTAAGGTTTTTCCTTGCTTTGTAACTCATGTTCGGGGGACATTCATCATACGTTAGAAGGTATGTGATATTGGAGAACCAGGGGTCTGTAAGGCTAACCAATAAAATAGTAGGCATTTTTCCAATATCATCAAGAGATGGATCTTTACTCTTAGCTATCAGTTTGTATAAACCACACCCTCTCACTGAGGAAGTAGGCTTAATAGTTAAGTCATATTCCTAAACTTTAGTTACCCATACAACTCTTTTGTTCATTCCCACTTCTTGCTGGGTTAATATACTTTTAACTGTTGTTTTTGGCATGTACACAACTGAATGGGAGTATAGAATGTAATACCTGAATTATTTCAATGCTTTCACCATTGTTTCTCCATTTGATTATAGTTTAACTCATGCTTCTTTAATGGGAAACTCATGAAGCTAATTAGGGCTTCATTATCCTGATCATCCTTCTGAGTCAAAATGCCATAAGGAATGCTCTGAAGCATAGCAGTAAATGATGAAATCTTTTCCAAAATTTGGGCTCACTAGCATAGGAGTGTTTGAAATAGTTGTTTTAATGTCTTCAAAAGCTTTCTTACCTTCTTCCTACCATCTGAAGGGATGTTTCTCACTCATCATTTCTGACATATTCATCACCTTTTCAGAGAATTCAGGAACAAAACTTCTTAAAGTTGATTTGGCCAAAGAAGGACTTCAAATCACTCCAGTTGGTGGGCAAAGAGAGTTTTTGTATTGCCTGCACTCTTTCTAGATCAATCTTTATGCCATCCCTTGAGACAATATGTCCAAGCAATTTGCCTTCCTCCACAAAGAACACAATTTTTTTAGGATTTAGAGATATGTAATGTTGTCTGTATCTATCAAGCACCTTTTCTAGGTCCCTTAAATGATGTTTTCTTCTCTTAGAGTAAACAGTCAAATCATCAAGATATATCACAATTATCTTATCCCTCAAATCCTTAAAGGATGGATTCATTTCTCTTTGAAAGGTTGCTCCTACATTAATCAAACTGAATAGCATCCAACTATAAGCAAAGGTGCCCCATGGAGTAATGAAGTTTGTCTTGTGTTGGTCTTCTAGTGCAATGCTGATTTGGTTGTATCCTGAATAACCATCATGCATTGACATGACCTCAGATCCAGCAACTGTCTACAAAATATGATCCATAGTGGGAAACACATAGTTGTCTTTAAGGCTCGCTTGGTTCAGATTCTTGAAATCTATGCAAATCCTTATTTCACTATTTTTCTTTCTCATAGGGACAATGTTCGCTATCCATGTTGAATGAAGAATTGGGTACATTATGTGAGCCTTTAACATTTTCTCCACCTCTCTAAAAATAGCTTCAAATATTTTAGGATTATAATTTCTAAGCTTTTTCCTGAAAGTGGTTGCCTCTGGTTTCAAAGGTATATGATGGATGAACTCCCCATTTCTAAAATTATTTAAGTCTTCATATCCCCAAGCAAAAACATCCTAATATTGAGTAAGAAGCTTAGCTAGCCTATATTTCTCCCTCTTGGAACAAGTCTTACCAATAGAAATCCACCTGGGATCTTCCTTGATTTTGATATTAATTTTATCGTGTTCTTCTACATTTTTATCAAAATCAACATTCCTTTTTAGGGCACTATCATCCTTCCTTCCAAATAGGTGTTTCAGAGAGATCAATCCCTTGGGAATCCGATTACCCTTGAGTTGAATAACTTCCCCAAATTCAATTGATTCCTCTGCAATTAATTTACCCTCATGATTAGATCCTTCAAAGAAGGTATCAACAAAATTACCAGCACATTCAATGAATTCTCTCAATTGTGTATCATCATTAAAAACCTGCCAATTATTAACATTGTTTGGAACTCTAGGCCTATATATCATCTCAATCCTGTATGTATCATTCTTAAATTTTAAATGTGGTAACAATAATGATGCTAAAATAGCTAAAGAATCAGCTTTAGTGTTTTGGGAGAGAGGTATGAATTCAATAGAAAAAGCTTCAAAGGACTCAATTTCTTTCCAAACCAAGTTTCTATAATGCTTCAGCCTATCATTTTTAACATAAATTTCTTTCTTACCTGTTTCACAATAAGTTCAGCATCACCCTTCACTTTTAACTACTTTAGTCCTTTTGCTTTGGCTTCTTGCAGACCTAAAAGCAGTGCTTCATATTCCACAGTGTTATTGGTATGATGAAAGTCTAATTTAAAAGAGAAAGGAAAAATATCCCTAGAAGGTGAAATAAGAACAATGCTCGTGCCTGAGCCTAAATTTGAATAGCTTCCATCAAATTCTAGAGTCCATAGGGCTTCTTTAGACTTACTATCTCTTCTTCTTTGCATGGTTCTTTAGGCAATATAATATAATTTCCAAACTGACATTCTTCATAGAATATCTGTGCTTTGGGATTATCTAAAGGCACTAGTGTATGTTTATTCTTTGGCTTAGGCTCTAGCTTTATTTTCTTCTTTCCTACTGGAATATAGGCTTTTGACCAATCCATTTTAATTTCTCCACCCATATCCTTATAGAAAGTTTTGCTGAGCAACATTCCATAGCTAGCTGGTATATTAGCTACAAGAATGGTGAGCTTTAATCTTTTTTCTGGACAAGCATAAAGGATAGCTTGTACATCTTTCACTTGACCAACTAGGGGTACTAGTTTCCCATCCATAAAATAGTAGCATCCAAAGGTTTTTGTGAGCTCCAAACCAAGGGCCTTTGTGACAAGCTGGGCATAATATTATCTGATGCTCTAGAATCAATGATGCAATTACTGAGTTTCTAGCCATTTAATAGTAATGATATATAAAATGGATTGGGCTTTTTCTCTTCCGTTTCCTTCTTAATAGAGTTAGCAGCTACCTCATAGTAAGAGGGTTTTTTTGTGCACCTTTCAAACAAAAAAATAGGTTCATTAATAACCTTTGAGTTCTTAGAAACATCATCGAAAAAATGTGTATTAGTGGTAGAACCTCCCTTTACGTAATGAACTAACTTGTCTAACTCCTTAGGATTAAGTCTCAGATACTCTGCTGGAGAAATTGATATAGAAGAGGATTTATAAAATTCCACAATATCAAATGTTGATGTGTTGGGTGCTGATTCCTTTCTAGACAGAATTTTTGGCTTTGTAGTTTTTGTTGGGTCAACATGTATATGTTCCTTACCTTTTGAAGTTGACATATTTGGGCTAGCTACTAGATAAGGTTTTTGGTTTCTTTGACCTCTAGTCATCACTATTGAAGCATGGTCTTGAAGTGTCATAAAAACATTACCCCCTCTTTCTGAATTAGATTCATACTCAAGAAAATAAGTACCTGAATCTCCACCTTATACATTCTCATTTTCAGGCATTTGTTCTACCGCAAGAGCATTTTTCACTAATTGAACACAATTGAGCCAATTAGGACAATCTCGGTCATCATGGTCTACAGTCATATGAAAAGAACACATCACTTCCTTCGGAGCTTTTTCAATTTGTAGTCTTGTTTGAAGAGCAGTCAATAAGGGAGTTTTACCAAAATTTTGAGGCTATTTTCGTCTATGAATGTCCTAGTAGGGAATCTGATAAGGGCCATGAATTTTATTTTTCTGCCACTTCATCATTGCTACATTGTTCATCAATTTCTGTAGAATAGAGTCTGTAGGGGTAGAAGATGAAGCGGTTCTAGGTGTTTTTACTTCTCTTTTCCATTTACCAGCATTGATAAATGCATCTTTTAATTGAATAGCTAACCTCTGAGTAACAACCAAATTAATGTAGGCATCTTTAATGAGATGGAAACTTATATTTGAGGGAACATCATTAATAAAGAATGATTTCTAGTTTTCTGCACTAGGTCTAGATGTTGTGGGAATTCTTTGAATCAACCTATTAAATTTGGCAATGAACTCTCTCATAGGTTCGTGCATATCCTTTTTTATCTGACTAAGTTGAGAAAATAGAGAACATTCATTTTTAGGAGTCTTGAATCTACCTTCGAATGCATTTTTCATATCATCCTAGCTGGTGATGGAGTGATGGGGTAAATGATTGAACCAATCAGTTGCGGCATCAGTTAATGTCCAAACAAGCAATCTTATAGTGACTTCTTGGGTAGGAATGCTTATAACAACACAAGCAGCACAAGCTGAATGAAAGGCACTTAAATGATCATCTATTGAAACTTTACCATCTCCACTAAACTTAAGTAAGATTTCAATAGCTCCTTTGGGTAATGCTACAGGGTTGACTCCTAGATTCAAAGGCCCTATATTTTGCCCCCAAGGTTGATTGGCAACCATGTTAGGTGGTACAACTTGCAAAGGTTGGATGGTTATATAGGCTGGGACAAGAGTATTTAATGAAAGCAAAGATTGTACTAATGGTGAAAGAGGAGATTATTTTGGTGGTGAACTAGGTCTACTTCGAGATTTGATCTTCTTCTTTTTAGGGTCATTGAAATCTAACAAAAACTTCAAATTCTTCAATGGCTCAAAGTTCTCATCAAGGATTACCTTTTCTCTTTCCCCCCTTGTATATCTATGAGTAGCCAGCTCTATTTCTTGGTTTTATGTTCAAGGTCTTGTAGGTGCTTGGGCAAGTTTGTTAATGACCACTTCTTCTTGAACTTCTAGTACCCCTCTTAACAATTTTGCCCTTTCTTATTCTCTTTCTAAAACAATCAATACTTGTTGATATTGTTGGTTACTTCGGCGTAATGCCCAGGCAGTTGAATTTAAGTCTGATATTATATCTTCATGGGTATCCTCAAATTTGAGATTAGGTTGTAATATAGGGAAAACCTCATTATGAGGAAGAACCATTGTTATTCATAGTTTTTCAAAGACCAAGTTCTCTTCAAAAGGCACTCTCCCCAGTAGAGTTGCCAAAAATCTGTTGGTAAACAGATTGTCCTTTCAACTTTTTAACAAATTCACTCTATTCTGAAGGTGCAAAAATTACAAAATGTCCACAACAGTTGAGAAAATCTCATGTTGTTTGATTTTCTCTCTAAATTCTAAAGGTATAGCTCAATTATGAGATTTGCAACAAATTCAAATTTATCTTTACACTTTTACTAGAAAGCGCATAAGGATCTCTCACTTACTCTTCGATAGTGAGCTAAGAATCAATACAAACAACAAAAATAAATGTTCATCGAACCATACTTCCACAACATATCTACTTCAAGGGAATGAATAACACCATAAACTGATATTAATCATTCAAACACCCTAATTGAAATGAACTTATAGTAAGGTCAAAAACCAAATATCTCAAACCAATAAACCAAAGTTCACAAAGTAATAGCGGTCTAAACACTTCGAACACCAATTTTCCAAGCTGAATTCAAGATGATTGATATATATATATATATATATATATATATATATATATATATATATATATATATATATATATATATATATATATATATATATATATATATATATCAATCATCTTGAATTCAGCTTCTTCATGCACATAGTCATTCAAAAAGCAGAACCTCCATATACTATCTTTTGATTACTGTATAAAAGTATCTACTTATTAGAGTTTCTAACTATCTATTTTCTACCCTTAATTAGTTCAATGCCCCAACATTTATAGTTCCATTACAGAATCTAAAAAGTCTCCATCAAAACCTAGCCATTTTGGTTAAAACAAGAATCAGTTATGAACAAGAAAGCAATTATAAAACAGGTGTCAAAATGTAACTAAACAACTATCTCATTCAATCCGTACCACCAATCTTCTCTTCCTCACCCATGGTCTAATGCACCATCTTCTAGCTTCTAAAAGTGTTCATGAACTCCTACAAGATGTGGGAATGTGGATTTTTTAGGCTCAGCAACCTAGCCCTATACATGTCCTTCTACCATTTGAACTCCTTTATCTTCAAGCTTTGACCCAACATGAGGTCCTTGTTGAGATATAAAATCGACTCAATCTTTGCCAATGAGGTGAAGTCATTAGCGCTTGTGATTCATTATCCCTAATTTTTTTAATAGCTTCATTGAGGCTCTTAGTTAGTGTCTCAGAATCCATATTCCCATCATCAAACTGTAGAATTCATGTAGGATTTACTACTTTCATATCTTTAAGGAGTTCTTTGTGCATTCCAGTGACTTTGTTTTTGATGCCCTACACTTCTTTAATTTCAACCTTATAAACTGACTCCTTCCAACTCATGTTGGTTTTCATGATAAACAACATGTAAGGATCTACATTTTTCATTGGATTCTCGTTCAAAAACTTAAGCACCCCAAACTTCTCGACTTTAGTTACTTAAAAAATAATTGCCTAACACTGGCTTTACTCTACTTTCCACCCTAGAATCAGAGTTTGAATCTCTCCTAGCAGTGATTCCCCTTCGACATATACATTTATGAACTTCAAAATAAACTTATTACCTTCTTTAATGATGGCTTCCATCTAATCCTTCATGGCATCTGCTAGCAACTTTCCTCTTTTCATTTGCTTCATCGGCTGTTGACTTCCAACAGAATTTGGGTTGAAAGCTTAGGGGGTTTGAACAACTAGCAATGCACCAAGATTCATCACAGAATCGATATATGCGGCCATAGTCATCACCATGACCTTAAGTTCCTTTTTCTCTTTGCTATCTTTCTCAGATTGAGTTAGCATGTGGTCAGCAGAAAATTTGAAAATGTGATTACCAGTGCTTTTTTTAATGGTCCCTAATTCAACTAAGGTAGCTTTGAAACCTTCATCATCAATATCTCCATACTCCATTTTTTTCTTGTATGTGGCTATTTGAGAAGTTATCTTCCCAGTCACTGGGTCCTTGGTTAGGTGAGCATTTGTCTTCAATTTCTTAACCTTTGAACCCCGTGTACCATATTTAGTTATAATGTTCTTCACAGGTGGTGTAACTAGTTGAAGGCTTCTTTTCTTGTTGATTGTGTTGGATAACCAAGCAGGGATAGCAAGGCCTACAAAAATTTCCTGGGGATCTCTAGTGGGAGTCATAAAATTTGGTTGATCCACCTTAGGAGCCTCAATGAATTGTACATTGCCATCAGTGCCATTTGAGAAATTGAGACCATTGGTTGAATCCTGCCCCTGAGTTGACATCTTCTCTGTTTGAACCTTTTTTTGCTTAAGGGCCTCAAATTTAGCCTGAGACCTTGTCCTAGGAGACATGTTTTGTATATGGATGGGCATCTTCCTCTATTTACCTTGAACCAACTCACTACCTTCAAGAGGAGAGCAAAGTGGGATGTCAAAAGATGATGGTTCAATAAAAGAAACCACCCTTGAAGAGGGCTCATTGACATCTTTCTTGTTTTGCCTCTTTAGCCAGTCATCAGTGTAAGTAAATATAAATCTAAGAATCTAGCTCTTAGATTTATATCCTCTTCCTCATCTTGGTTCCAATCTACTACAAGTGACTTCGATTCATGAGATTCAACCCAACCTGGTTCAATCATATCAGAACCATCCTCAATCACCCCCTCAGTTTTGAACTTCAACCTGAGGGAACCAATTTGCTATAATTTTAACCTTGAATGATCTCTCCTCAAAACCTCCTCTTCATCTTTACAATCTTGCCAGAGATCTTCTAACTATGGAGTTACTAATGAGTGACCTACAAGTCCAAGAATCTGAACTGCATATCCCTTACTATCAAAGTTTCTTCTACTATGATAGGAACCCAAATTGAATCCAAGTAAATTGCTTCCAATAATAGAGGCGTTAGTCATACTATTATAGACCAGAGAACCCAACTTAATCGAGAAGGTTGTCTCCCAATCCTCCTATGGCAAATTATCCTTAACAACAAAGAATAGTTTCCTACAAATCTCAGCTAAAACAAAGCAATCCAAAGCATAGCACAGAAGTTTTATAGTTTCCTCTCCAAATCTACCTATTCTCAAGTAAGTGAACCTTGGAAATTGTATAAAATAACTTTCGTATTTTTGAACCACCCTTTGAGCTTCAGGAGACAACCTAGGCATGGGTGTTCTCTTCAAAGTCGTATGCACATTTTCAATTAACACATCATGAACCTTTCTAAAGTTCTCCAGTGCTTTATGTTTTTGCAGCAGAGGACAATATTGGTACACCATTTTTCTTCACTCCAGATTTTGTGAAGAAGAGGGGTAAGGTCACAAACACAGGCAATACAATAATTCAAGTAGGAAGCCATATAGAAAATTTCCTTGGACTCTTTAGCATGTTTAAGCTGCGTCCTTAGTGAACTAGCGATAATCTCTACCCAGTCCATCCATTGTTCTCCCTTCAAAATAATTTCTATATATATGTACATCAATTCCTCAAAGAGGAGAACATCAAAAAATTCTTTAACTCTATGCAATAACACCACAAGGTCATGACTATGAGGTTTAAGGTGATCTTTAGTGATAACTTTGGGTAGCCTAGAACCTTCGACATACATGGTCTCAGTCCATTTCCTAGACGGGGTATTATGAAATTGGTTTGGAGTTTCTTGATATTCGGCCTAGGCTTGAACAGGGGAGAATGTGGCAAAAGTACCCTCAAGCAGATGCAATATAGAAGCAATAGTGTCTCTCAAAATTGAGATTAATGTTTCACTAGCTTTGCTTACAATACATTTTCTCCTAACATCATAGTGGTTAGTACACATTTGGAGCAACTCAGGATGCAAAATAGATGGGGGAAAAGCCACAGCTTCAAGTAGTCCACTGGTAAGAACCTCCATGCACCCTTTCGATTTATTAGCATACTCAAGGAAATTTACTTGCAAATTCTCTACCTTAACACCCTCTAAATTTGTATCACTTATGACAGGCTTTCTACATTCCAGACTTGAAACATTGTCAAAGAAATGCAAAATAGACTTCTTCCTTAATCAAAATAGCAAGGCTTCAAACTGATTTTCTTCAAAAACAAAGAGATCGCAGAACAAAAACAAGGATTTCTATGTTTCTCCCCTGTAATTTGCCGAAAAACAACTATTTTCCTTTCCCTCCTTAATAGTTTCTTCTCCAAACTTCCAACTCTTCATATGATAAACAAAAAAAGAAAGCCAAGCTCATTTAAAGAAGGAAAAGCACTTACGTCTGGAAGTATAGGTTCGTTATAGGGCATTAATGACAAATCACTCCTTGTTAAAGATCCCACATTCAAAAGCCTTGTGATATGACCATTTCATTTAATAATTCCCCTTTTCAACTATACCAATAATGATTAGCATTATTACAACATCCAATCTCTTTTCTGGCCGTAGATTTTCCACTTTTTCTCATAATGATGATTTTTCATTGGGAATAAAAATGTCCTTTAAATCATCACTCTCTAACATAACCATCAATGCCTTGTAAAATGATGACACATCATACACCATAATCCAATTTTACTAAGATGACTTTGTAGTTGAACTACTTTAAACTTGTTATCTACCAAAATTGCACCCTTTTAAGTTTGCAAAAGACTTAACCTTTTGGAGAAACATGGAAACATTCCAAGGTTGTGGGTAAACTATGGCTAGAATGAATCTCTGAGTTCTAGGCCAGCTTCCTATCTAGTAAATCACTCTATACTACCAGAAACTAATTCTTTTGATGGAGGAAAAGAGGAGAAGGATAACAGAAAATAAAAATCTAAATCTAAGTGTGATGCAGTAGAAAAAGTATCTTTAAGATCTAACAGATAAACAACACATATTAAAATAGTAACAAGGAAGCTCCTTTGTACATCTCAATAATCAGAATCCTTGCATCAATAACTGATAAGAAGGTTAAAATAACAGTCTTTAAAAGGAGGATAAATTACTCATAATCCAAAACTACTCAATAACACAACTTTCAACCTACAAAAGAATGAAACAATCTTATAGAAGGCATCGACATGACACACAAACATTGGAAAAAGAGAAGGCACAAGCTGAAATTCCTATCCAAAAGTTCTCCAAATCTGTATACCTCTCTAAATAATGGGTTACAAAAAGGTCTCTACTCCTGTAAAGAAGTATGAAAAACTTACAAAAATAGCAAGGCAAAGAAAATAAGAACCTCCTACAAAATGAGCCTTTAACTCATACTTATGCCCTCTCCATCCAACTACATTTTGAAAGCCATAAATGCTATGTTAGATTTAGCCCTTCACACCAAATTTAAGCCTTTGAAAAGACTTCAAAAGGTGTACAAAATGGCCCAAAAGGCATGGTCTGATAATATCATCATAAATGCCCCTCATAAATGCAGTCCTAACTCTCAAAATATCTCAAAAAATCCTCAAAATCAATGCTCCAACAAGTATGCCTTCTTATCTCTATCATAATGGCCACCCACTCTGAAAATATTTGCATAATATGAATGCCAGTCCACCTTCTGCATTTGGTCCCAACTCTGTTATTCAAAAACTATATACCAATTAAATATAAAATAAAAATATTTATTTATTTTCCATATATTTTAATATCTATTTGAAAAAAAAAAACTTAATAACAATAAATACTAATTAAATTGATGTTATTTAAATGATTATAAAATCATTTAATAGCATTAACATTTAGTTTCTATTGTTACTAAATTTATTAATAATAAATATTAACTATAGTAATATTATTCAATTGATTATAAAATCAATTTAATAATATTGAGATAGTAATATATTTATTATCAATATTAATGATTTATCAAATATAAATTAAAACATATTTAAAATAAGAAATATTTTAATTTTATATTAACTAATAAATATTTTTTAACTTACATCAATCATTAATTAAAATGATTTACGAATATCATTTTATATTAATATTGAATAATATAAAGTGGAAACATTTACAAATTAAAGGCCTGAACATAAGCCTCTCCACTGTATACATTAGGTATATGGACTTGGCAAATTTATAAAATTGAAAAGCAAAGTCTTTTCTCATTCACGTGAATAAAAGAAGAAAGGAAAGGAATATTAGAGATTTCATTTCTTCCATTTCATTTGCTCTTGCAAGAGCTCCAGCCGGCTAGAGAAAATGAGGGTTTAGAGTCTTGGAAAAGAAGATCTTTGTGCTTTTCATGGCTCTATTTCTCAAATCTGCTGGTCATTTTTGATAGTTGGCCATTTTTCCCTCTTCTCCTTGGCTCAAAAGTAGGTTATTCTTTGATCTATGACTGCCATTTGCATCACTTGCTGGGCATTTTTGCTGAGATAAAATGGCAGATTTTTGAAGCTAAAAAGAGGAAATATGGGCACATTCTTTGGGTTTTTAAAAAAATATTTTCTCTATGTTTTGGCTGGATATTTTGGGCATGAAAAACACTTCAATTTTTGGTAGTTTTTTTTAGCTTTGTTACCTCTGCTGCTTTGATCGTCTAGGCATTTTGCTAAGATAAAATGGCAAATCTCTAGCCCGAATATGGGGATTTTGGTGAGATAAATGGAAGATTTCTCTTCTTTCCATGAGATTTGAAGCCCTCAAACTTTTTTGGCTGCCATGAGAGGTCATGCAAGGATTTTGTTTGATGTTTTTGAAGCCATTTCATAGACTTTTTGGGCTTCAAAAACTAGGTATTTAATCTTTGCATTTTTTGGGTACTTGTTGTGCACATTTTTGCTGATATAGCAAACATTTGTGACTCCAAAAAATGAGGAAACCTGGGCATGTTTTCTCTGCATTTTCATAGCAAATTTTTTGCTCTTTCTCTTTTATATGTATGGTGCCATTTTGAATGGAGAGTTTGGAATGGAGATTATGAACTTTAAAAGGTACCATGGTGGACTTTCTAAGTTCGAAATAACATACCCATCTCTATGGTTTGCTTGCACACTTCTGCTACTACTTTGAGATTTACTTGATATGTGACCCTTGTTGCATTTGCTGAGGGTTTCTTGGTTATGAGATTATTTTCTCATTCTTACAAAAGTTGGGGTTATGTTGGCATTCCTTACAGCCACCATAGATATTTGCATTTCACATTTGCATTAGACTATTTTTACATTGAAATACATGTTGTAAATATGAAGCTCATTATTGAAATAATTATCTTCTTCTGTTGTTTGGGTTTTCACTCTCCATATATGCCATTTGATTTGTCTTCAGGTAAGTGAGATTTTCCCATTTATCTCATGATCATTGTTGCATTCTAATTAGCAGGCCTTCTTATAGATAACAAATTAAATGAAGTTCCATATATTTCCATGGGCCCTTCCAGCAAGAAGGTTGTTGATGAAAACCAGCATAGTAGGACCTTGAGATTTAATGCCAAGAATAGGAAGTTTATTTTTCTCTCAAAAATGACTCAGTTTGATCAACATTTATGCTTATTGTGTACCAGAGATAATCTATCATGTCCTTGGTTGTAATAATATGTTCTAAAAGGCCTGATGCCTCAAAAGAATTTTTTTGTAAAACTCCAATATGCTCCTCAAATATTTTCCACTCTTCAAAACCATCAGAATTTTCCTTTTGTAATATATTGGCTGGGATTTTCTTTTCCAGAGGTAATTGATTTCATTAGGTTTATTTGAGAATTCACCATTGCTGTATTGAAAATGACAATCTTGTAATTGGGAAGTATGCTTCACTGACCATGTAGGAAAGTAATAAGTTAAATTAATGAAATTGATAGTGACATCAGATTTCATATCCATGTTTGAAAGAAATGTTTCACATTCTCCTCCTCTATTTCTGAATACATGGGCCTCTTGTGAAGGACCTACACCTCCTCTCCTCTATGTCCTTGTCACTAATATTCACTGGCTGAAATCCTTTTGTATCTTGTAGCATATGTATCCTGTAGCATATTATTTATGAGGTTTGAGCATGGGCTCGTGACACCCACAAATGACTTTTATTTCTTTGAAAAGCTTACTTCCAAATATTTTTCAGCATTGTATTTAATATACCTTACTTTCTTTTGTATCAAAATGCATCAACAAATAGAATATGTGTAGTAGTAGAGACATCTAGTCATTACTTAGATCCTTCAGGATCTAATATCATCTCTCTTTCATTTTTTGCAGTTGTTGAAGAATTCAAAGCTTGGAGCTGGATGAAGAATGCAATGGAATCCATAACTAATCAAAGCAAAAGGCAATGACTGGTTATCTCTATCCTCACTTCTTTGTTTCATACATATCTTATCTGTTTATGTATTCTTTTATGCATATAAAAGTTAGTAAGCTATACTCACAACTTGTGTGAGATCTTTTCCTTTCAGCATATCAATTCATTTCACTCTCTTGTAAATATCATTTGTATATTTGAAAATGAAAAATAAAAGGACATTTATATCTCTTGGCACACAATGAATAACACTAATTCATTTTTGCCATCATACTAAAATTTTAAAAGTGTGCAAAATTTTAGTAACATTTTTGGCGACATCTGCTATATGTCTGCCTACTAGACATCAAAACTAGTAGCCTTACTAATCAATCCATTGGGCTATAGAGTCAATTTAGGTATATGAGAATAAGTGATTGTTGTTTTCATCTTACTATTATTAGTATTTCTTGTAGTGGTGAGGAAGAAATTCTTCATCATTATGAGTCATGTTTGTGAAACTGAGCTAAAAGGAATTATTGTGTATTCTCATATAGTTGAACCACAAAACATGACACATATATGCAAATTAGAGTGGTGTTAGGTGCATGTAGGTGTTATAGCTAGGTATCTATGTTTAGATGTGTGCATTTGGACTTGTACATGGACTACCTAATGACTATTAGATTTGAGGATACTATTGCATGTGCATATATGTAGGCATGGGTATGTGGTTATGGTATCTGCATGCATGCAACATTACTTTGCTTTGCCCAAATCTTCAAAAAATTGGAAATTCTTTATTAAAAATAGGAAAAACTCAAAACTAAAGCAAGCTTGTGCTGGAACAACACTTAGGGAAAACCAAACAACTAAACTATTATATACAAGATGAGACTGATAGATCATACCTCAAAGCAAGGTTTGAGGTGTATCCCATTTACCGAGATCGAAAGAACATCTCTATTCATCATTGAAAGTTGAAACACATTGTGTTCTTTACACTCTATGATGATGAATGGACCACTCCAGAATGCATCAAATTTAGAATGCTTACCTGGCCTACTCTTGAGCTTGTCCCACTTGAGTACTATATCTCCAACCTTGAAAAATATAGACTTTGCCTTCTTATCAAAGATCCTCTTAGTTTCCAATTGTTGGTACTCCATAGTTTGCATTGCTTTGTTTCTGATTTCTTCCAACTCCAAAAGTTGGGCATATCTTACTGTCATAGGATCACTTGGTTCAAATAGGACCAGCTAGCTAGCAAGATCTAATTCTGGAAGCTCAATAGATATTGGTAGCCATGCCTCTCTCCCATATACCAGCATGTAAGGGGAATTTCCAATTGCCCTTTTAGGGATGATCCTATCAACCCATAATGTAGTTTTCAGTTTTGAATGCCAATATGGTTGATTGTCCTACAATGTTCTTTTAATGATCCTTATCATATTTTTATTGGTGGATTTCGCCAATCCATTCCCTTGAGGATAGTAATTGGAAGAAGTGTTAAGGTAAACACCATTTTTTACTGCCCAATTACTTACTTTCAACCCTATAAATGCAAGGGCATTATTTGATATAATAGAATCAGGTACCCCAAATCTACAAACAATATCTTCATAAAAAGCAAGGACAACTAATTCATTAGCCTCCTTTAAAGCTATTGCTTTCGTCCAGCAGGTAAAATAATCTGTCGTAGCTAGGACCCACTTGTGCCCCACACTTGAGGGTGGATTAATTGCTCCAATAAAATTTATTTCCCACTTCATAAAGGGTTGTTGTACCTAAATGGGTTGTAATGGTAAAGCTGGCAACTTTTCTTTTCCAACGAACATGGCACATTTGACACATTTTCTTACCCAAGCATGGGCATCCTTAAACAGACTTGGCTAATAATAGCCAGCCCTCATAACTTTAACTGTTGTTGTTTTAGGTGAATAGTGACCTCATGAAGGTCCATCATGGAACTCAAACAGGATTTTGTTAAATTGATCATTATCTACACATCTTAACATCATACCATTGTGATCCTTCTTGAACAAAATATTATCAATTAATACATAAGGAATAGATTGTAATATGAAATACCTTCTCTTGGCCTTGTAAATATTAGGGGGACACTCTCCAGTTTGAAGGAAGTAAGTGATTTCTTTTAACCAACTTGTTGGTCAATCATTTGTTGTTGTTCCATGGATAACTAGAGTTGTTTCTATTATCTCTCAATATTCCATAACAGTTACATCAGCAATCTACTCACAAAGAACCTTCCCTCTAACCAACTTAGTAATCTAGATATCCATGTCATACTCCATCACCTTAGTAATCCACTCGGCCCTCTTTTCATTTAAATCTTTACTTAGTAGGAACTCTTTGATGCTAGGATGGGATACCATAATATGTACCTTGTTATGAGACAACATATGCCTGAATTTCTTCAGGCCCTTTACAACAACCAATACATGCTTTTCAACAAAGCTGTATCTTTTCTCATGATCCTTAAGGCCTTTACCAAAGAAGGCAATAGGTTATTCGAAGCCCTCATCATTCTGCTAGACTAAAATTACAAAAATGACATCATAGCTGCCATAAGCATATAAAATGAAATCCTTTTTAAAGTTAGGATTTACCAATGTCGGGGCTAATGCTAAGGTCTCTTTGATCTCTTGAAAACTGCTCTTTCCTTCCTTAGTCTAGCTAAAAATTGCATTTTTCTTCAACATTGTTGTTAATGGCTTTAAAACGGTAGCTATATCAAGTAGGAAGTGTCTAACAAAATGTATTCTTCTTATGAAACTTTGCAGCCCTTTCTATGATGAGGTAAGGGAAGCTCTAAGATAGCTACAACTCATTTCAGGTCTACTATTATACATTTCTTAGACACCACATAGCCCAATAACTTACCTTCATGCACAACAAATACACATTTCTTAGGATTAAGGGATATACCAAGCTCTCTACATCTTTGAACAATTTGTGTAAGAAGACCAATGTGATCTGCAACATTTTTTGAATAAATTATGATATCATCAAGATAAACAAGTACAAATTTGTACATTAGATTATGAAAATCCATGACCATGAATTTTTGGAGCATTGCTCCTACAGTGGACAAACTAAAAGGCATTCTTCTATATGCCATTGTACCCCACTTTGTAGTAAATGCAGTCTTAAACTAATCTTCCTCTTTAACCAAAACTTGGTTATATCCTGAATAACCATCAAGGAGCGAAAAAATGCTTTGAAGCAAAAACACATTAGAGTATTTTCTCCATGGATGGTAAAGGGTGATAGTCCTTCAATGATGCTATGTTGAGGTCTCTGAAATCAACACACAACCTTAGTTCCCCATTTTTTTTCCTAACAAGAACAAGGTTTGATATCCAGCTAGTATGTTTGATAGGAAAGATTATTCCACTCTCAATAAGCTTGAATACTTCCTTTTGCATTAAAGGTTCAAGTTTTGGGTTGACTTGCCTTTGCTTTTGCCTTATAGGCTTGGAGTTTGGCTCTAAATCAATGGTGTGTTGGGCAAGCTGTGGATCAAAACCCGTAAGATCCGCGTACTCCCATGCAAAAATATCATTAAATTCTTGAAAAAGATGAATATAAGACTATTTTTCTTCTATAGAAATTACCTTTCCAAAATTTAAGTTATTTCCCTTAGTAATTTCAAGATCTTCATAATGATCTTGCTAGACCAACAGGCTAGTTTTGTTCTTTTTGGCATGATCATTAGCATTGAAGATAGATTCAAGGGTAACCAATCCCTTAGGTAGTTTATTGGAATTTAGTTGTATGATCTAATCACCATATTGCTACTCTAGCTTTTTTTGATTGGATGCTGAAAACACATCTTCTTCAAGCAAGAAATTTAGAATCTTCTCATCACTGTCAAACACTTGTTAGTTAGCATCATTATCAAGTATAGAAGGCCTGACTACAATTTTGATATGCTATTGTACATGTTCCTTATTAATATTTCTAGCTATATCACATTGTGCTCCTACAGTAGCTAACCTATCAACATGCTGGCTTAATTTCCTAGGGACAACAATAAGGTTAAAAGCATCAAAATTTTCAATTTCATCCCTAACTCTGTGCTTGTAGTTCTTCAATGTGTCATTTTTAGTCACATGCAGCCCCCTAATCTGATTGACAATCAATTCACTATCTCCAAATACTTTCAAGCATTTAACACCCTCATTCTAGCCCATTCTAGCCCTTGAATCAAACCCTCATATTCAGCTGTATTATTAGTACATGCAAAATTGAATAAAAAAGCCGCATAGTATTTATCTCCTTGAGGAGATACTAACATTGCTCCTCCACCTGAACCATTCTTGCTTCTAGACCCATCAAAGTACAACTCCCAAACCTTTTCTTGCTCACCATTAAACTCATTTGAACTTTTAATGAGGTTTGGTATAACTAAACTAGCTTCCTGGAATATATAATTTCCTAAACCAAAATAAAAAATAGTGTTACTTTGATTTCTGAAGGCATTTTCTGTTGCCCACTCATCAAGGAGAATATCAAGAATGTTTTCTACTTGGGTTCTTGCTTTTGAGATAGTAGGATTTTCATTTTGATCAAATGCAACACAATTTACATTGATCACGTTGGGTATATACAGCTCAATGTGGTTCCTTGCAAGTTCCTTTGATTTGATGGTCACTTTAGTCCAATAACGGGTTCTAAACAGCATGTGGGACCAATCTGAGGAAAGGTATCCTCTTATTTTTTGCCATAAATTCTCTTGATAAACAAAGGATAAAATATGGAGGAAGATCAATTACAAAGATATCTTGAGGGATGGAGAAGTTGGGGCATGGATGGAGTGTTAAATTGGCATCCCTAACAACTCCTAAAGTGTTAGCATTGGAACCATCCAACTGCACTACCCCCTTCTCTAAAGGTTGATAAACCAAACCTAGTTGATCAGCAATCTTCTTGGGCATTACAAAACTGGTAGCTCCACTATCTACCATACAATTATGCACTAACTTATCTCCAATGATCAAAGATATGTAAAAAGGAGGTGGTTTCATGTTCTTACCTTGAAATTTATTGCTATCTTGAGAAGAAACCTCTGGAACAGCATTTGTCAAAACCACGTTGGGGTTCTCATCAACCACTTGTGTAGAATTCTTCTCTTTAGACAAGGCCTTCTTCAGCAAATTGGTTTTCCCTAGAATGGTAAATGATATCCACATTGACATTGTGACATTAACCTTTTTCATGTTTTCCACTATGTTGTAAGGCATAGGTGGAAGTATCTTGGGATACACCTTGACATTAGCCTGATTTGATTGTGGCCAGGGTTGCTCTTTAGTTGGGATGATAGGATTGCTTTATGACACATGTGCTTGGTTGAACGGTGCCTCTTTGATTACAGGTTCTTTACCTTCTTTTGCAGCTTGCTCTGCTTCCAAAGCTCTTTTCTTTGCTCTGGTATAAGTTGCAATTGGTGCATCAACATTTAGCCCACAAAATTCCTCTCTTTGCCAATTAAAAAAAGTAGTATCAGTTAGAATTGAATCATATTATTGTTCTGTTGCATCCCCAACTACTTCTAGTTGTGTACTTGTAGCATTTTGGACCATCAATGCTTGATTGATGACCCCATTAGAGCATGTTGCCTGATTATGCGGTTGATTACACAAATAGCACCATTCATATTCAACAACTAAATTATTCTAGGCTGGTACTATGTCTTTGAAAACATTCAATGGTGTTGGTGTATATGTTTGAAATGGCCTTGAGTTCACATTTTGTATGTTCCCTTGATAGTTATTCTCATAAGGTGGCCTTACACCTTGATTCTGTTGCTGTTGTCCTCCTATTTGCTATTGGTAATATGGATTTCCACTTTGATTCTAGTGTTGATAATGTGGTTGTCCTTGGTATTGTTGCTTCTTAATGCTTACCAACTCATTCCCTATAGTCTACAAAATACCTTCCATCTTTTGCTAACTACTTTTAATCTCTTGTAGCTCTTGGGATGGCCCTGCAGTAGTTGAATCACTCGTTGCAACAATCTGTAATGCTGGAACAATAGGTAATGTTGCAAAAGGAGGAATGATCAATGGCATATTCGGCTGAATATTAGGAAATATAGGCATTGGAGGCCTTGGTGCTATTTTTCTAGCTTGAATTAGGCAATTTTTTGCCCTCACAGCTAAGCAATATGATTGTGGTAGTGAGATTCCTCCCATAGACTAGATTAAAATTGATATGTCATTATTTAGGCTCTTTAAATAGTATAAAAAGGTATGTTTAGCTGAAGGTCTAACTTGAATTAAAATTCTATTCCAAGTCCTTTGGAACCGCATATTGAAATTAGTCATTTGTTCTTGAGGGGCCCTTTTGATAGTGGTTAACTGCTCCACCAAGGACAAACCGTCTGACTTGTCTTCAAAATATTTTCTCAAACCATCTCCTAAGTCATCCCATGTGGTTATAGAACCTATGCTTAGTCCTCTGAACCATTGAAGTGCTTTCCCCCTCAAAGAGACTGCTAGCAATCTTACTGCTACATTATCTTATGTGATATGATGGGCATAACATAGGGTTGCCACATCTCTAATGTGCTCTAATGCTATGATTTTCCCTTCCCCTATATATTCTGGTAAAAATTTTAGTGCTACAAGGGGAATATTGTCATGTCAAGCAAGATTTAAGGGACTACCTTGATTAAAGGGCACAAAGGCAAACTGCCTCGCCATTGTTGCTAGTGGTACAGGTACTTGCTGATTTGAAACTGTTCCAATAGCACCTGTTGAATGTTTAATATTGTGTGCTGTTGTAGATGATGTAGAAAATAAAGATACAGATCCTATCCTAAAAGACAGTGATGCTGAATGCCTTCTAATCTCTTTGTGTGAAGGCTTCCTTCTCCTTCCATAGGACATTAATAATCTTCTTTTTGGTGAAGAAAGCTCTAAATACTCAAAAGATTTTGAGCTTCTAGTCTCAATGTGTCTCATATAGCACTACTCTTCATAACCATGAGACTGAGTTGCCAGATATGTAGCAAAATAACCTCTAAAGAAGTCTTCTTTTACTAACAACATATTAGAATTAGCAAAAATATCATTAAAACTGTTTGTGAAGACAAATTCTGAAAGATTTTAGTCAATAAAACTGTCCCACTGGGCGTGCCAAAACTGTTATCTACCAAAATTGCACCTTGTTAAGTTTGCAAAAAACTTAACCTTTTGGAGAAACATGGAAACATTCCAAGGTTGTGGGTAAACTATGGCTGGAATGAATTGTCATGTTCTAGGACAGCTTCCTATATGGTAAATCACTCTATACTACCTAAAATTGATTCTTTTGATGGAGAAAAAGGGGAGAAGGATAACTAAAAACAAAAATCTAAATCCTAAGGGTGATGCACTAGAAAAAGTATCTTTAAGATCTAATAGATAATTGACACATAATAAAATAGTAACAAGGAAGCTCCTTTGCACAACTCAATAATCAGAATCCTTGCATCAATAACTAATAAGAAGGCTAAAATAGTAGTCTTTAAAAGGAGGATAAATTTCCCACAATCCAAAATTGCTCAATAACACAACTTTCATCCTGCAAAAGACTAAAACAATCTTGTAGAAGGCATCGACATGACACACAAACACTAGAAAAAGAGAAGGCACAAGTTGAAATTCTTGTCCAAAAGTGTTGCAAATCTGTATATCTCTCTGAATAATGGGTTACAAAAAGGTCTTTGCTCCTGTAAAGAAGTCTGAAAAACTTACAAAAATAGAAAGGTAGAGAAAAGAAGAACCTCCTACAAAATGAGCCTTTAACTCATACTTATGCCCTCTCCATCCAACTGCATTTTGAAAGCCATAAATGTTGGGTCAGATTCAGCCCTTCGGGCAAAATTTGAGCCTTTGAAAAGACTTCAAAAGGTGTACAAAATGGCCCAAAAGGCATGGCCTAATAACATCATCATAATTGCCCCTCATAAATGCAGTCCTAACCTCAAAATATCTCAAAAAATCCTCAAAATCAATGCTCCAACAAGTATGCCTTCTTATCTCTATCATAATGGCCACCAACTCTGAAAATATCTGCATAATATGAATTCCAATCCACCTTTTGCATTTTGTCCCAACTCTATTATTCAAAAACTATCTACCAATTAAATATAAAATAAAAATAGATATTTATTTTCCATATATTTTAATATCTATTTGAAAAAAAAAACATAATAACTTAATAACAATAAATATTAATTACATTGATGTTATTTAAATGATTATGAAATCGTTTAATAGCATTAACATTTAGTTTTTATTGTTACTAAATTTATTAATAATAAATATGAACTATATTAATATTATTCAATTGATTATAAAATCAACTTAATAATATTAAGATAGTAATATATTTATTATTAATATTAATGATTTATTAAATAGAAATTAAAACATATCTAAAATAATAAATATTTTAATTTTATATTAACAAATAAATATTTTTTAACTTACATCAACCAGTAATAAAAATGATTTACGAATATCATTTTATATTAATATTGAATAATATAAAGTGGAAACATTTACAAATTAAAGGCCTGAACATAAGCCTCTCCACTATATACGTTAGGTATATGGACTTGGCAAATTTATAAAATTGAAAAGCAAAGTCTTTTCTCATTCATGTGAATGAAAGAAGAAAGGAAAGGAATATTAGAGATTTCATTTCTTCCATTTCATTTGCTCTTGCAAGAGCTCCAGCCGGCTAGAGAAAATGAGGGTTTAGAGTCTTGGAAAAGAAGATCTTTGTGCTTTTCATGGCTCTATTTCTCAAATTTGCTGGTCATTTTTGATAGCTGGACATTTTTCCCTCTTCTCCTTAGCTCAAATTAGATTATTCCTTGATCTAAGGTTGCAATTGCATCATTTGTTGGGCATTTTTGCCAAGATAAAATGGTAGATTTCAGAAGCTAAAAAGAGGCAATTTGGGCATGTTCTTTGGGTTTTTAAAAAAAGATTTTCTCTATGTTTTGGCTGGATATTTTGGGCATGAAAAATACAAAGATTTCTGGGAGTTTTTTTTTTAGCTTTGTTACCTCTACTGCTCTGATCTTCTAGGCATTTTGCTGAAATAAAATGGCAGATCTGTAGCTTGAATCTGGGAATTTTGGTGAGATAAATGGAAGATTTCTCTTCTTTCCATGAGATTTGAAGCCCTCAAACTTTTTTGGCTGCCATGAGAGGTCATGCAAGGGTTTTGTTTGATGTTTTTGAAGTCGTTTCATAGACTTTCTGGGCTTCAAACAATAGGTATTTAATCTTTGCATTCTCTGGGCACTTGTTATGCATGTTTTTGCTGATATAGCAAACATTTGTGGCTCCAAAAAATGAGGAAATCTATGCATGTTTTCTCTACATTTTCATAGCAGATTTTCTTCTTGTTCTTTTTTATGTTTATGGCGCCATTTTGAATGGAGAGTTTGGAATCTAAATTATGAACTTTAAAAGGTACCATGGTGGACTTTTTGGGTTCAAAATAACATACCCATCTCTATGATTTGCTTGCACACTTCTGCTACTACTTTGAGATTCACTTGATATGCAAGCCTTGTTGCATTTGCTGAGGGTTTCTTGGTTATGAGATTATTTGCTCATTCTTACAAAAGTTGGGGTTATGCTGGCATTCCTTATAGCTGCCATAGATATTTGCATTTCACATTTGCATTAGACTATTTTTACATTGAAATACATGCTGTAAATATGAAGCTCATTCTTGAAATAATTGTCTTCTTTTGTTGTTCGAGTTTTCACTCTCCATATATGCCATTTGATTTGTCTTCAAGTAAGCTAGATTTTCCAATTTATCTCATGATCATTGTTGCATTCTAACTCAATAGGCCTTCTTATAGGTAACAAATTAAATGAAGTTCCATACATTTCCATGGGCCCTTCCAACAAGAAGGTTGTTGATGAAAACCAACATAGCATGACCTTGAGATTTAATGCCAAGAACAAGAAGTTTATTGCTCTCTCAAGAATGACTCATTTCGATCAAAATTTATGCTGATTGTGTACCAGAGATAATCTATCATGTCCTTGGTTGTACTAATATGTTCTAAAAGGATTGATGCCTCAAAAGAATTTTTTTGTAAAACTCCACTATGCTCCTTAAATATTTGCCACTCTTCAAAACCATCAACATTTTCCTTTTGTAATATTTTTGTTGGGCTTTTCTTTTCCAGAGGTAATTGATTTCATTAGGTTCATTTGAGAATTCACCATTGCAATATTGAAAATGGCAGTCCTGTAATCATGAAGTATGCTTCACTAAAAATGCAGGCAAATAATAAGCTAAATTAATGAAACTAATAGTGACATCAAATTTCAGATCCATGTTTGAAAGAAATGCTACACATTCTCCTCCTTTGCTTCTGAATACATGGGCTTCTTGTGAAGGACCTACACCTCCTCTCCTTTGTGTCCTTGTCACTAATATTCATTGGCTGAAATCCTTTTGCATCTTGTAGCATATTATTCATGAGGTTCGAACACGGGCTCGTGACACCCACAAATGACTTTTATTTCTTTGAAAAGCTTACTGCAAAATATTTTTCAGCATTGTATTTAATATAGCTTACTTTCTTTTGTATCAAAATGCATCAATAGATAGAATATGTGTAGTAGTAGAGACATCCAATTATTACTTAGATCCTTTAGGATCTAATGTCATCTCTCTTTCATTTTTTGCAGTTGTTGAAGAATTCAGAGCTTGGAGATGGATGAAGAATGCAATGAAATCCATAACCAATCAAAGCAAAAGGCAATGACTAGTTATCTCTATCCTCACTTCTGTCTTTCATACATATCTTATTTGTTTATGTAAATTCTTTTATGCATATAAAAGTTAGTAAGCTATACTCTCAGCTTGTGTGAGATCTTTTCCTTTCAGCATATCAATTCATTTCACTCTCTTGTAAATATCAGATGTATATTTGAAAATGAAAAATACAAGGACATTTATATCTCTTGGCACACAACGAATAACACTTATGCATTTTTGCCTTCATTCTAAAATTTTAGAAGTGTACAAAATTTTAGTAACATAACTACTTTGAATCGAGGTTCAATGTGGTTCAAAGTGATTCAGATGAACACTCTACGGATGGGTGCACACTTCCTACAAGAGAACTAATTAGTGTAAAACCTTTGGTTGAACTACTTTGAACCAAGGTTCAAAGTGGTTCAAAGTGGTTCAAAAGAAGGGATTGTGAGAGGAAGCTTTCGGGATTTTCACAAGACTTTGGATGATGACAAATACATGGAGTGATGAATGAAAGACTTTGGAAATCCAAGGAAAAAGTTTTAAAATATGGCAACTTATGGACAACAAACAATATTCAATCTAAAGAACCAATTGGATCTGATTTACATTTTAACATCTCAAGTATTGCCTCGTGGTCTGACTCGATAACCTTCCAAAAAGTCTTATTATGTGGTTTTCCACCATATTTTATCAAGTGGACATTTGATGTGACAAGGTTCAAATAATGAAGAATCTTCCTATCTTTTTGCCAATCCTCGAATAACCACAAATTATGGTTCTTAATATAATATTGTCTAAGTCATGTGTCAGTTACAACCACCTATATGGTACTCTAAACCTTCACTATTTATAACTGAGTGATCCAAATTGTTTTGTCCTAGACACAATGGCACAAATAATAAGCTATCCCTTCTTCATTGTCTTCAAGTTCAATAACAACAAAAATATGGCTTGCAGTGAATGTAAAAAATGCGATCATTAACTCAAAAAATACTTAAGTAAAATTTATAAAGTTATATACTGAATATATATATATATATAACTAGATTCCACTAGATCAAACAAGTAGTCAAAGTCATAGGATGAATCCATCTCTACCATTTCTAGTGCTTGTGGGGGATGATATGTGTTAATTGGGTCCAAACCCATATATCCCATGTGTCCACCGATTTAGTCAACTCACACTCATCCAAATTTTCCTCTACACACGATGGACAAAAACATGCTATTTTTTGTGTGTGGATACTCCATGAACCTGCATTAGAGCTTCTAAAAGAGTGCAATTCAGTTGTTCCTATCAATGTGCAACAATCCTCATATGGTGTAATGTTAGTATTATCTATCAACCAAAAAAATATACAAACCATAGACTCATCTTTCTTACCTGGACCCATTGTAGCGTTATACCATTAAACGATGGATTTTGCATCTGTCAATGTTGCTCCATCTTTGTATTTTAATTCTTCATGAGCTAAGGCTCTTTTGATGCATGTGCCTACACCATCGTACTCTCCATTTCCATGACTAACCTCTATGAACTTCCACATATATTGAATTCTAGAGAACCTATGCATCCTGCTCAACTAATAGAGCATCCATGCATTCTTAAATTTAAATATGTGATTGTCTGACCAAATAATCTGTTGGCAATATGGTATGCCCCTATTAGCCAAATCTCCATAATATAGTTGAAAATAACCATTTACAAACTTTTTAGAACGTGATATTGCTGATGTACTCCCTCAATACCTTCCTATCATCCTCTGTACTTGTAGGTGAATGCATGAATGTTATGTGAACAAATATGGAAACCTTTTGAGAAGTATAATAGTTTTCTTGCACCTCATTTTGTGGTTGTCTATGTAGTTCTTTGCAAAATATACAACCAAAATAATGGTATCCAGTGGAAATGTATCCTTGCACAACTTGAATTGCAAATCCATCTATCGAGCTCTATGTGTATGCCTTGTATACTTGTAAATAATCTTTTCACAAAAAATCTTCATGAACTCATACATTGGAATCTTTTCAATGACTAAATCACATCTTTTACCATGTTTCAAATCTTTAGAGTATATGTCACTATCTTATAATTTTTGTTATCTACTATTTTATTTTCAATTGCATGTGTACTATCCATATGTTCACAAGTTGGTAAAAGCTGCAAAGAACCGTAAAATGAGCATGGACCATTCAAACATGATGTCTTGTAAAATTTTTGACCATCCCCTATTTCACATACAATGTTGGATATGAATTCACTTGAAGATCTAGGTGGCTCATTGATGTCACAATCCTAAAAAACAAACTTAGAATGCAAAAACACACATATATGCCTAAAAATATCAAAATGGTTAGAAAATTCAATATGTATCCTACAACAACAAGTTGTGTGTATGTGATTTATCTTCACTTAAAAGGATTTACCCATCTCAAAAAATCTTTGACTTATTCAAATTTGAGGATACATACCCAAAAAAATTTCAAAAAAATGTGTCTGACTTGGGTCCAAAAAATGTTCTACATGTGGATCGCAATTTCAGCTACCAATTCTCCTTCTTACAACATCTCTTTTATTAGGGGAAACATATGCTTTGTTTGTCCAAAAATCTTCAATCAATGATTTCAAAGCTTCACTAACTTCTTTATCCTTTCGCATTAGTCAACCACTAAATGTCCATAACTCTTTTTTTTGGATCTTCCACTCTCTCATGCCTTATCATGGCTTTCCTTAGAGTATCTCTACCGATTTTCAATGTTTTTCTTGTCTTTCTCATGAGGCAAGCTTTCTTCATTTGGATACTTACTATTATCGATGTAAGTACACATCTTGTGATATTACTATCTTTGGTGCATGATTTAGTACTTACTTTGTCATATGCACTCATTAGATTCTTTACAATTCTTTTTTCATTTGAATCATCCATCATTCTTAGCCCAATAATCTTCATGATGGGCCTAAATTTAAAATTCCTCATCATTTCAAAAATTAAATTGGCATTGACCTGTAATATTTAATTCTTTAAAGAATAATCTCCACATATGATTAACTTTTCTTTGACAAGTACAACTGCTAATCTTGTCAGGCATTGATTTAAAAATGTTAATTTCAATATCAATCAAATATTTTGGTCTTCTAAAATGAATTCTAGGAGGTGTTATAATCTCTTCCATTCCCTCAACATTTTGAACATCAACATAAGGTTGATTTTTTTGCGTACCTTGAACTGAAGATGATGTGCCTTGGAAATAAGATGCAAAAGATGGAATATCACCTACCTAATATGTTGATGTTGTACCTTCAACGTGACATGAAGGAGTGTGTACATTGTTAGATGTAGAAATTAGTGTCTCTTCAACATGAGATGATGATATGACTCTAACATTGGAAGATGGTGTAGCTTCACAATTCAATTGTCTTCTTGAGTATAAGAGTCTCATTCATTCTCTTTCTCTTTCTAATTTTTCCTCTTTGTTTCTTTGTATTGGTGGTTCGTGTTCCTATTCGAAAGATAATTCTTCATTATTGCAATGCAATTTTCTTTGTTCATGTAGTAGTTTTATTTTATCTCTTTTAATAGCCAAATCTCTCTCCCTTTCTTCCATTGTTTGAGTTTTTGGTTTCTTCCTTGGCAAGATGATGATTTATATATGTCAAATTATTCAAACATTTGAATTACTTACAATTTTTAAATAACAAATCATTCAAATACATATACAAATTACAATTATTTCAATGAATACACTATATATATTAAACAACTTGTCAAATTTCTAACCATTTCCAAATATAAATTCATTCAAATATACAAATTTTAATGAATTCACTATATATTAAACAACTTGTCAAATTATAATGAAATTTGTCTCTATGGTAACAAAGAATATTTAAAATGGACTGCACTAATCTTTTCTATTGAAAGAATGTTCAAAAAGCCTTCAAATAGTGTATCCAATGATTGAATTTGGTGTTTGCTACTTCCAACTACATGAAACCTACATTTTCTATTGAAACAACAAAAGAGAAAACATACAAAAAAGAGAATATGGGTCAGTAGGGACCCAAACTTTCATTATAACCATTTTTTGGTGTTTTTATATAGTGCGTAAAAACTATAAAGTGCACACACTATGTGAAAAATCTCTTTCTCTCCCTATCCCACCCTCTCTCATCCCCTACTCTCTCTCCCTCCCTCCCTCCCTCTCTCTCTCCATCCCTCGCTCCCTCCCCCTCTCTCCCCCTCTCTCCCCCTCTTTCTCTCCCCCCTCTCTCTCTCATCCCCTACTCTCTCTCACCCTCTCTCACTCTCTATCCTAGCCTCTCTCATATCTCTCTCTCCCCCTCTCTGTCCCTCTCTCCCATCCCCTACTCCCCCTCTCTCCCCCCTCCATCCCTCCCTCTCCCTCTCCCTCTCTCTCTCCCTCTCCCATCCCCTACTCTCTCTCTCTCTCTTCCCTCCCTCTCCTACCCTCTCTCTATATATCCCACCCTCTCCCATCCCCTACTCTCTTTCTCTCTCTATCTCTCTCTCTCTCTCCCTCCCTCTCCACATCCCTCCTCTCCCTCTCCCTCCCCTTCCCCCTCTCCCACCCTCTCCCATTCCCTACTCTCTCTCTCCCCCATCCCCTAGTCTCTCTCTCTCCAATTCTCCCTCGGTATCTCTCTATCCCACCCTCTCCCATCTCTCTCTCTCTCTCTCTCTCTCTCTCTCCCCCTCCCTCCTTCCCTCCCTCCTCTCTTTCCCCCATCCCACCCTCTCCCATGCCCTAATCTCTCTCTCTCCCCATTTCTTTCTCTCTCTCTCTATCCCACCCTTTCCCATTCCCTACTCTCTTTATCTCTATCTCTCCCCTACTCTCTCTATATATACTTTCATGTATTTATCTTGATCTTTATCTCCATATTTCTCTAGCTTAATCTCTCCCCCACTCCTCTCTTTTACTATATTTTTCTCACATGCATCTCTCTCTCTCTCCCCTATCACACCCTCTCCCATCCCCTACTCTCCCTCTCTCTCACTCTTTCCCTCTCCCATCCTCTACTCTCCCCCCCCCCCCCCCTCTCTCTCTCCATTTATATATCCCTCTCTCCCTATCCCACTTTCTCCCATCCCCTACTCTCTCTCTCTCTCTCTCTCTCTCTCTCTCTCTCTCTCTCTCTCTCTCTCACTCATATCTCCTACTCTCTCCCCATCCTCTACTCTCTCTCACTTTCTACTCTCTCTCCCTCTCTCCTTCCCTCTCTATTGAAATTTAGGATTATGAAGCATGTGCACGCTATAGCACATACAAGCTATGCAAGCTTGAATTTTAAAAATCTTTAAATAGTGTGTATGTACTTTTTAAATCTTTGGATTCTACCAAGCCTAAGGCTTGGATTTTCCTTCGGGATATAACCCAAAGTTTGGAGTCTCTAAACTTTTGAGATGTGTTTTACAAAAAGCATACAAAAAATAATTGATTTTTTTGCAGCAAGCATACACATTATAAAATTACCCAAAAAATATCAGATAAACTACACAATGTTAGGTAAATTTTGACCAGAGTGATTAAAGAATTTAAATAAAAATAGTTAAAATTTTAGAGGGGGCACACTTTGCACTATGTGTTGGAAATGATTGAAAAGATCATGAATGAAGAATGATGGAACTGGTAAAAAATGTTTTCAATCATTGTTTTGTCATTGATGTCAAACTTGCTACTTGCAGGAATGACAATTGTTTAAGTGATCCAAATACTATCAATTGGTTGATTGACAAGGAGGAGGAAATCAATAAGATGTAACTAGAGCACCTAGAGAAAGGTTGAAGTTATGATGTTGTAATGAAGTATAACGATTAGCTAAGCCATTGATGAAATAGTGTATTGGTGACATAATCTAAGACATAGGGAATGGACACACTAAGACACATCAAAGATGTAAGGTTTAACTAAGTCATTTGTAGAACCTGACTAAGTTCATTTGTGAGTGCTGAGCAAGCTAGTTAAAGACAAGCAAGTTCAACTTTAGTGTATGCTGAGAAATCCTTCAGGTGTTGAGTAACATAGAAGGCGTCAAGCAATCTTTCAAGTGCCCAGCAAGCCTTCAGGTGCCAAGTAACACAGAAGGTGTTGAGCATCAATAAATGTAGTAGAAGTCGAGTAACATAGAAGGTGATGAGCATCAGTAAATGTAGTAGAATTCGAGTAACATAGAAGGTGTCGAGCATCAGTAAACCAATGATGTCGAGTTGTCGCATTATTGATAAGACGAAAAGATTTGGCAAATCAGTAATGATAAGTTTGTTACATCAAATTTTTTTAATTAGTTGGATGATAAGGATGATGAGTAGATGTCATAGAATTTCATGTAAACCATGCAAACCTTGGATCTGTATATGAGCAATGTTAGTATGCTAATAGAAACCAAATTTAAATAAAGCTTCTACAAACTAAACTAAATTCATAAACTTCAAGATAGACTAAGATGAGCTCTCAATTGAAAATATGAGCCATTAATGGGCTCTCTCAATGAAAAGCTCTCTTGTTGAGTGGCTTTATCTAAATGGATAGGATGTATGCTCAAGCTTATGCTTCAAAAAGGGCTTCAAATGGAGTTGGAATTTGGGTGTGAGTGTATGGTTTTGATGTAAAATGGCTTCTCAAAATGGCATTATGACTTTACTTCATGGATTGTGTTATTTTGCAAAGGGGAAGGATCCAATTTATAGGCAAGAGGCTTTGAGGAA
Source organism: Cupressus sempervirens (assembly GCA_028749045.1). Lineage (NCBI taxonomy): Eukaryota > Viridiplantae > Streptophyta > Pinopsida > Cupressales > Cupressaceae > Cupressus > Cupressus sempervirens. Next base: position 171,235,977 of record CM053792.1, on the reverse strand, counting down.
TTGAGGGCTAAGATGCAAGGATGGAGAAAAACTCATGGAGGGCTTAGATTGCATGAGAGAGAGCACATGGATTGTGCTTCCTTACAACCAATCAGGGAGTGACACATGTCACAGGGTGAGAGGATGGAGGAAAGGGCAAGGATGAGTCAACAAAGGAGGCTCAAGAGATAAAATCTTCATAAAGACCCTTCATAACTGCTTTGTAAGAACATTTATGACCTTGTGGGCTTTATAAAGTTTTGTGGTTGAAGATATTTGTGAGAGATACCATGAAATTCGAATTTGAGGGTTTAGGGGGTTTTAAGCTTGCTTAGGGTTGAAAAAATGATTAGAGGAAGGGTTAGAGATGGCTTAGGACTAGGCAAGTGGATGGCAAGTGAATTGCAATTAATGAGGGTGGGTGAAGGAGGAGATATTTGTTAACTTTGCCTTGAGTTAGCAAGTCTTAACCCATGTTTAGGGAATGTGACAAGGTTAGAAGGGGATTAGGATTAGGGTTAAAGACATCTTCTAGAAGAGTCTAGGCTTTGGATGAGGATGAAGACTTTCTAGAAGAGTCTAGAACTTCCTAGGATAAGATTTTATGAAATAAATAAAGTTTTATTTATTTCAAGGGTTTGGGTTGAGGAGATATTTATTAAAATATTTTTAATAAACATGAGGATTAATATTTAATCTTGATTAAATATTTTGAGTTGGGATTAGGGGTAGGAAATGATGAGATTAGCCTTTAATCGAAATTAAAGAAGGATTAGAAGATTTTGGAAGAGGTTATTGGTCTTAAGGAAATTGGCCAACTTTTGGGGAAAAAAAAAATTATTTATTTATTTTGGGATTTTTTAAAATAATTAATAAATAAGGAAATAATGTTTAAATAAGATTTAAACTTTTTGGGAGGGATTTCTTAATTAAATATTTTTAATTAAGATAAAGGGATTTAATGGCATAAAAATAAATAAATTAATTAATAAATGATGATGTCATCAGGAATTTTTTAGAAAATAAAAATACTTTATTTTCTAAAAGTTTTTTAGGTGTCTACATTTTGCCCCTCTTTGATGTGATGCCTCAAGTGGCATGACATCAAAGATAAGAAAATAAGATGCCCAAGGCTAGAGCAGAAGAGGAGAGAATGGACTGTGAGATGCCCCCTCAAGAAGGCGGTGGGGAGAGAAAGTAAGGCTTGACGACTTCTTGAAAAGTACAAGAATCTGAGATGAGCAAGAAGACTCAGATTTGCTTAAGAGAAGAGGTTTGGTTAGCTCAAACTCTCACTATGGGAGAATGATAAAGGGAGAATCAGAGGCACAAGAGGAAGCAAGCTTAAGATCTTAGGGATTGCAAAGGATGAAGGAGCAGAGCACTATAAAAAGGAATCCAGGATGGGGAGATAAATTAGGGGATTAAAAAAGCTGATGCAACAGGATTTCAAAGAGTTAGATTGGCGGAAGATGGGTTTCAAAGATCCCTAGGACTAGGATTGTGGATCTCGAAAGATGAGGCTTGGTGGATTGATTTGGATTGGTGGATCCCTAAGACTAGGATTGTGGATCCCTAAAGCTAAAGGTGAGGAGTGATTCAAAGAGATACTGATGCATAAGCTGGGGTAGGAGAGACAGATGCTGGATATGGATGGGGGATAATGGAGATAAAGGAAAACCATTGAAACTTTTTGAGTGGGGGGGATACTTCAAAGAGAAGTAACACCATGTAGTTGAGCACTAGATTTGCTATAGGACTGTTGGTTAATTGCCAAGGTTACCAAGAAAATCAAAGCCTTTTCACCAACTGTCCAAAGGACTGACGAACTGAGTCAAAACAAACACGCAAGGATTTTCCCAGTATCACACATGAATCCCAGAGGAAGCAGTGTGGAAATGACACTAGGTAACACAAGCAAAAAAGAAAACAAGAAAAAGACATGATCAAGACCTTACGCTCTGATTGCCCCATTCACAGTATACCATGATATGGAAGATCATGGCAACCTTGAGGAGGGAACAAGGAGATTGCTTGAAAAAGATACTTCAAGACCCAAAAGGGAAGATCCCAAATCAAAAGAAAGTGAAAATCCAAAAGAGAGCAGTTTGCCAACGAGATGGGTAGCACAAGGTACTAACGGACCAAGATCAGACATGAGGAAAGCTATATCCTGCAAGATCCTATCGGAGAGCACCGAAGTTGGTGGATTTGGATGAGTGATGCATCTGGCAAGCTAAACTAAGAAAGATAACACTTTGGTGACAGGAAATCTAGCTAAAGGATGCGTTGGAATAGCTAACCAAGATGTGCGATGGGTGCAAGATGCTGATCAAGGACAAATTGACACGAACACTGGATAGATGCAATGGTACTAAGCTAAAGAGGATGTACAAGCTGACAGACCAAGATATTTACAAGTGAGCTAATCAAGATATGGTACAAGCTAACAGACCAAGATAGTTACAAGAAGGAAAAAGATCAGGATGATAGGATAGCGGGATGGTTCAATGTTGTGCAAGATGCAAAAGCTAAGGGTGGGGTGATAGCGAAAGATATGGATTTGGCAGGATGCATCCAATGATGATGAGAGATTTTGTGACCAAGGATAGCTAGAGGAGTAGGATGAGATGGCTAGATAGGATGGTAGATAGCTAGGATTATGATGGATATAAAGAGATGACATTGGGTTTGCATGAGGATAGCCTAGAGCTAGATACCAATGACAAGGGAGGATGGACAAGACAAGATCTCCAAGGAATATAGTGCCCCCAATCAAAAGATAACATGTGGAAGGAGGTCTTATGATGGATGTGATAGGATTGAAGCTAGGATGGAAAAAGCTGAAGGGGCTAGGGAGATGGATGATAGCTGAGATGATTAGCTGAAGCTGCATAAGATTAGTGGATGGTGTGAGATGGAAGCTGGAGGATGGAGGATAGGTGGATAGATTGGAAGATGGAGTTGGATGTCAAGAGATGACCAAAAGCATGAGGGTGATAGGCTAAGCTGGGGATGGTGGGATTATGCATGATGCTTGTTTGCCAAGTTTTCATCATGGTACTTGTCCAAGGTGCTTGAATTGCCACGTTTTCACCAGTGGACGCTTTATTTTTCTTTTCTTTTTTGAATTTTTGACTTTGGACTTAGCTGGAATGATTTTGGCTTTCTTCAGCTATTTTGGCCTTTTTGGGATTTTCCACTGGCTGTTGGAATGTTCAATTTTGTTGCTAGCTATTGGTACACCGGATGTGTGATTTATGCAATAGATCGGATTAGATGGGATTGATGGTAAGAGATGGAGGGATGAAAATAATGGAAAGGAGCATGAGATGGGGATGCTTGCAAGAGCAACATTGGCACATGTTGGAACGGGTGTGAAAAGAGCATATGGAGGATAGATGGTAGATGCGGGCGTGATGGAGGATTTGTGGAAGCGTGCTTGGGGATATAGGCACCCAAGATGGAGTTAGGAGATGGGGGACATGAGTCACTAGATGGGGGATTAGCAATGGTGGATGCCATTATGCATTGGGTTTCAACTTTTTTCTTGGGGATCCACATGGTTTTAAATTTTCTTTTCATAGGCTTTTGCATTGTTTTGCATTCTTTGATTGGATTTTGCCTTTTTGGAGTATGTCTTTTAGAATAGACATATGATTGCCTAGGATGTGGATTTTTAGCTTTATGCATTTTGAAGTTGGCATTCACATTGCTGTGGTAAGCTTTGGGAAGATGGTTAGGAGAAGCTTTGTGAGATGGAGAGGATATGAAAGAGCATGTAGGGGGATGATGATGGATGATGTGCCCTGATATGTGCCTTTGTTGATCTTGCATAGAAATGGATGGAATAGAATTTTTATGATGGCTGATAGGAGGATGGAGGATGGTAGATTTTGGGACATAGGGACCCAAAATGGATTTAGCGGATGAAGGGGGGATATGGTAGGTTGTTTTGGGTTGCAAAGATGGTGGAGGGGGGATGACATAAGATTTCTTGAAGGAGTGATGGGAGGTTGACATGGTGGGCTTGGAGATAGGTTTCGTTTCGGGGTGTGGTGTACCAACACCTTTAGATGGTGAGCCTTTGGATACATATCCAAGACCATGAAATCCTAGATTTTTTTGTGCAATAATAGGCTCTCTGATTCCTTTCTCTTGTGGTCCTAAACCTTGACCTTGATAATGCCATCGATTGAGCATTTGAACAAGCTGAGGAAACTTTTTGCTTGTAGAAAATGGTAGAAGTGATTTATTAGGTGTATTGCAATGGGGAGATACTGTTCTTAATTCTTCTGCAGAGAGAGGGCCACCATGGATGAATGTAAGTGAACCAAGAGGGTAGATTATAGATGGTGGAATAGCTTGGATAGGTGGTAAGATGGAAGCATGGAGTGGGGGAGATGGAAGGATAGGATCTTGATGTAGCTGGTGGGATGACAAGATATCTTGTAGTGGAGGAGATATGGCTTGAGGTTTTGGAGATGGAGGAGATGGTGACTATACTATGGATGGGAGACATGACATGATGGTATCTTCTTTTGTGTTTTGGGGGATGTCAACATGCTTTTGGGCAGGATCTTGATAGGATTGGATTGGAGTGGATGGTGCGATAGGAGGTGAAGGGATGGATTCTTTAAAGGCAGTGGATGGATAGATGGGAGATTCAGTAGTGGAGATGGGTGAGTAGAAGATGGATGCATAAGGGTCATTATGAGAGATTTGGGAAATGCTTGGAGGCGATGTGGATAGGATTTGGAGGGATTTGATAGGTGGTGGGATTTTGATGCTTGCGAGAAGTGGAAGGATTTTAAAAAATTTGATGGATGGTATGGGGATGATAGCTATGGGAGATGGAGGTGATATTATAGATGGGGAAGCTTCATTACTGACTACTTCACATGGTTGGATTAGATGACATGGATTATCAACTGTTGGAGGTGAATTTTCTTGTATTTTCTCTAGGAGATTCCTTGGAGACTCGTGTGTCAGAGGTGGAGGTGGATTGACAGGAATAGCTAGTGTGATGGGGGTGGAAGATTGGAAGCTTGGTTGATGGGGTGATGGAGGGGAAGCTGGGATATCAGATGGCATGACTAGATAGTTTGGAATAACTCTTGGATTTTGGGGGATGCTTGGGGGAATGTTTCTAAGGCTTTCAATATACCCGTCATAGTCAACAAGATTTTCATCATCATTGGAATAGGAGGTGGCGGGAGCAAGGACAATGCGACCAAACACATCATGATAGGATTGGTACTTCATGCTTTGATGATGAGTTTGATGGGGATGGGGTCTTGCGTATGGATGAACACGGAAGCTCATGGTTGGATTTGGGTTAAGCATAGATTTTGGATTGGCTGATGAAAGATTTCCTAGGGAGAGTCAAAGTTGCATGACAGACCTAAGGAGGATTGGCTAGAGATTTTTGGCTTTCCTGTGGATGGAAGACTTCAAGGGCATGCTGTCAAAAAGTGAGAGTTTTTCTTTCCTATGCGTTGGATTGGTGGAGATTGTGTCAACCTAAGAATAGACTAATGATCCTATGGGCATGACACAAGATTAATCACTTGTGGATTCCAACCTTTAGCTCAAGGTGATGAGGGATACAAGTGACAAAGCTGGATTACCCTAGACAATGCTCTGTCAAAGGGATAACCTTGGTGAGATTGGTTGATTGGTAGGATTGATTGGATAGCAAAATCTAGCAAAGTGACAACAACTCTTTAAAGGCTTGGGTGATTTTGGATTGGGTTGCTAGCTGGCTGGGGGGATGATTTGGATGGACTTTGGATTTGGGATTGTTCTAAGGCAAAGAACTAGATAGATTCAGTTGCATCGGGGGAGCTTGGATGATTTTCTGATAAGGCAGTGACTATGCTAAGTATGCCTTGAGCTGGGAGATTTTTGCTTTTTTTTTTGGGATTTTGACCAAAGTTGGCAAACATTCATTCAAAAGCTATGAACAAATAAACAGACAAAAGTTTTGAGCAAGCACGTCAAACACACCAACATCCTAGGAAGCTTTCTACAAGGATAAAATTTGTTATAGCTAGGGAGTCCTCGATATATGCAAGGTACGTGAGGCCCAAATCCGTAGATGAAACCAAAAAGATGTCACACAGCCGAGAGGAGCGGTAACCCACTTCTCCTCTTTCACTTCTCAAGGGTATAAAGTTCCTTGAGGCTTAGCCCGAGTGACAAAATTTTGATCCCAAGAGAGGTGTCTTTGGATTCACCTCTCGATCTTTATACTCCGCCGGAATGCTGGAGTTGAGGTCATCCCAAGGGGTGATGAAATCCCCAAGCAGGCCTCCTAAAAAGTGTAAAACAAGACCACATACATGATTTTGGGCTTTAAAAGACACGCGTTCATTCCAATTGATGATTTAAATTTTGTAAGCTATGATTGAAGACACTTGTGATTATGGCATACAATGTTCATTCCAATTTGACAGCGTCATTAGCATAATGAAATTTGAGAGATCGTCAACATAAGAAATGCGAGCGCCATTGAAAATGCATCAAAACCATGTAATGTTCATTAATTTTTAGGCATTCAAGATTGAGTGTGAGTTTATTTTAAGCCCAAAACAAAGATGTGTGAAACTCGATTGCCAAGCGCACGCCCGGAGGCCCTCCACGTCAATAGTTGTTCAATTTTAGGGCCCAAACTTGAAGTGTGATCGATTTAATCTAGAGTTTTGGTCATTTAAATTTTTTGATAAAGTTAAAGAAAACGTTCAAAGACCAAGTGAGTGAGTTAGATTGTGGAACATTTAACACCTTTTTCAAGTAGACCCATCCCCATAAATGGCGTTGAGATTGCAACCAATGGTTAATATTTGATGGGTGATTAGAAAAGAGGTGAGTCCAAGGAACTACTCAAATTGATTTTTGCAAATTTGTATTTTAACTTAACAAAGTTTCTTAAATGTCCAAAAATCAAACTTTCCCTAGATTGCATGTGGAAAAGAGATTTGTTTTGTTCAATTTTTAGAAGCTCCAAATGAAGTGTTTGATATTGCAATGGTTAATTGATCCTTGGCATTCAAGATTGGATTTGTTGTTTTAATCATGCATTCAAGGAAAATTTGATTTTAATCCATGGCATTCAAGAGTGTTTTTAACAACATGCATTCAAAGACAAGTGATTAAACATTCAAGTTTTTTCCTTTGAGCATTCAAGATTGAGATTTTGTGTGTTGTTTTAAGAACTTTTAAGTGCTTTGTTTTAACCTTAGATCATTCAAGATTGTTTTGGACTCAAAAGTGAAAATGACTCTTTGGACTTTGGTTTTCATTAGAGATTTTGTGTTCTAGTTTGCATATTTTAAGCCCAAAAATGATATTCCTAGATTGTTTTAATGCATGAAAAACCTAAGAAACATTCAAGATTTTGCAACAAGACATTTGTTTGGAACAAATAACAAAGCTTTTAGGACAATTTTTGGCAACCATTTAAGACTCTTAGTTTTCATGAGATTTTTAAAAGAACTTTAAAATATTTGCAAATGAGGTTCATTTTATCCTTGATTGATGCTTTGAGTTTGATTTAGATTTTAGTGTGCACTTAGTGTTGATTTTGAACCTTTTGAAATGGAAACTTGAAATTCTTCTTAAATTCCCAAAAATGAAGTGTTCCTAATTTTGCATGAATGCATCTAAAACCTTGATGTTGCAAGGATGCAAATGATTAGATTGGTTTAGTTTCACTTGTTAAAAGATTTTTTCTTTTTTACAAATTTTTAATTTTTCAATGGATTTAAGTATGATTTGGGGGTTCATTTTAAGCACTAAAAAGAAGTGTGTATGATTTTTCTTCCTTAAAAAAAAATGGCCAAGATCTCCCACAAGAAGAAGAAGAAGAAGTAGATGGAATAAGAAGAATATAGACAAGAAGAAGAAGAAGAATTTCAAGTTCTTTGTCCACCTATAAGCTTGAAAAATCTGCAAACACTATGAGATAGATTATGAGTTCCTTTGTCTTCTTCATGCTCATGTGGACCTACAAAACCAATTTATACAATCCTAAATGGATAGGATGTATGCTCAATATGCTTCCAAAGGCTTCAATGGATGATGGTGGATTTTTGGTGTGGATAGATGGCTTTAGTATGGATTTGGCTCTCAAAATAGCATTATGACTTTACTTCATGGATTGTGTTATTTTGCAAAGGGGAAGGATCCAATTTATAGGCAAGAGGCTTTGAAGAATTGAGGGCTAAGATGCAAGGATGGGGAAAAACTCATGGAGGCTTAGATTGCATGAGAGGAGAGCACATGGATTGTGCTTCCTTACAACCAATCAGGGAGTGACACATGTCACAGGGTGAGAGGATGGAGGAAAGGGCAAGGATGAGTCAACAAAGGAGGCTCAAGAGATAAAATCTTCATAAAGACCCTTCATAACTGCTTTGTAAGAACATTTATGACCTTGTGGGCTTTATAAAGTTTTGTGGTTGAAGATATTTGTGAGAGATACCATGAAATTCGAATTTGAGGGTTTAGGGGGGTTTTAAGCTTGCTTAGGGTTGAAAAAATGATTAGAGGAAGGGTTAGAGATGGCTTAGGACTAGGCAAGTGGATGGCAAGTGAATTGCAATTAATGAGGGTGGGTGAAGGAGGAGATATTTGTTAACTTTGCCTTGAGTTAGCAAGTCTTAACCCATGTTTAGGGAATGTGACAAGGTTAGAAGGGGATTAGGATTAGGGTTAAAGACATCTTCTAGAAGAGTCTAGGCTTTGGATGAGGATGAAGACTTTCTAGAAGAGTCTAGAACTTCCTAGGATAAGATTTTATGAAATAAATAAAGTTTTATTTATTTCAAGGGTTTGGGTTGAGGAGATATTTATTAAAATATTTTTAATAAACATGAGGATTAATATTTAATCTTGATTAAATATTTTGAGTTGGGATTAGGGGTAGGAAATGATGAGATTAGCCTTTAATCGAAATTTAAGAAGGATTAGAAGATTTTGGAAGAGGTTATTGGTCTTAAGGAAATTGGCCAACTTTTGGGGAAAAAAAAAATTATTTATTTATTTTGGAATTTTTTTAAATAATTAATAAATAAGGAAATAATGTTTAAATAAGATTTAAACATTTTTGGGAGGGATTTCTTAATTAAATATTTTTAATTAAGATAAAGGGATTTAATGGCATAAAAATAAATAAATTAATTAATAAATGATGGTGTCATCAGGAATTTTTTAGAAAATAAAAATACTTTATTTTCTAAAGGTTTTTTAGGTGTCTACAGGATCAATAGGTGACTCTGCATAGACCTCAATCACAGTTGATCATGTAGACCTTGTAGGACCCCTCATTGCAGATGACATGAACAAGAAGAAGGAGCACAATCAAGTGATGTTAGAGATTGCTTCAACACTAAGCTATGCTGAATATGATGACATCAAAGAATGTGGTACTTCACATTAGATGTGGAAAACATTATCAAACATCTATGGAGGAGATGATAATGTCAAGAGAGCTAAAAGAGAGAGCCTAAGAGGAAAGTTTGATGACATGAAAATGGAAGAAGGAGAGAATGTTGCTCAGTATGGTGCAAGAATGAAAGAAGTGGTAAGTGCCATAAGAAGCCTAGAAGGACAGTTATCAGAAGAAATAGTATATAGCAAATACTTGAGAACTTTGCTTCCTATCTATGCTATAAGAGTATCAGCCATCCAAGAGCTAAGTTGTGTACCAGGCAACACATTGTCATTTGAAGGAATAATTGGAAGACTCACTACCTTTGAGCTATCCAACTTTGACAACTACAAGCCAAAAAACTTTGAATCTGCATTCAAAGCCAAGACAACAATAAAAGAAAATGAGGAGGTGCAAACAAAGAAAAATAATGGAAAAGGAAAGTATGTATCTAGTGATAGTAGCACTGATGAAGATGATGTAGACCAATTAGAGGCATTACTAGCAAGAAGATTTCATAGAGCAAGAGGCAAATTCAAAGGTAAGTTGCCAATCATTTGTTTCAATTGTAATGAATTTGGTCACATTGCAGCCAGATGCACACAAAAGAAAAATTGCAAGGATGGAGGCAACCTCAAGAACAAGAAAGAGGACAATAAGGACTATAGAGGTAAAGGCAAAAGATGCTACATTGTTGAATAAGACTCTGACGAGAATGGTGATGAAGTAGTCTATGTGGCTATGAAAGATGAATTAGATGAAGATAAAGCAATTGTCCTAGCAACCTGCATGAACAAGAATAACAAATGGATCATAGATAGCGGATGCTCTCATCACATGACTGGAGATAAAAGTAAGTTCATTACCTTTATTCAATATGAAGGAAATAGTGTTAGATTTGGTAAAAATGCACCATGTCAGATCAAAAGGAAAGGTAATATCAAGCTTACTAAAAAGATATCATGTGATAATGCATACTATGTTGAAGGCCTGAATTATAACTTGTTAAGTGTCTTACAGTTAGGCAACATAGGATGCAAGGTTGAATTTGAAAATGGAGTTGCCAAGATCTATGATTCTCTAGGAAGTCTAATAGGAAAAGGTGACTAGACTAGGAGTAATTTGTTTTACCTAGATAGGGAAGATGCTTCTTGTCTCATTGTTCAAACTGATGATGTATGGTTATGGCACAAGAGGCTATGTCATGTAAATTTTGACAATCTGATAAACATCAGCAAAATGAAGAAAGTTAGAGGTCTACCAAAGTTGAAGGAGCCTGATAACACCATGTGCAAACAATGCCAAGTAGGGAAGATGACCGAGTAAACTTTCAAAAGCAAGGTTTATACTCATAATGAAGTATTAGAGCTAGTTCATACTGACTTGTGTGGTCCTATTGAAGTACAAAGCTACAAAGGTGATAGATACATGATGTTATTTGTGGATGACTATTCAAGGATGATGACAGTCATGTTCCTAAAAAAAAATTTAGATGCATTGCAAATGTTTAAATGGTACTTGGCTAGAGTTGAGAAAGAGACTGGAAAGAGCCAAAAATGTCTCAGATCTGATAGAGGAGGTGAATTCACATCAAGAGAATTTGAAGAATTCTGCAATGAAAGAGGAATCAAAAGGTAGACATCAGCACCCAGGACTCCACCTCATAATGGTATAGAAGAAAGAAGGAATAGATCAGTCATTGACTATGCTAGAACCTTAATTATGGAGAAAAATGTTGCACTCAAGTACTGGAGAGAAGCTGTAAGTATTGCAGTCTACACACTCAATAGAGTTCAAGTCAAGAAAGGTACAAATGCAACACCTTTTGAATTATGGTATGGGCATTCTCCTAATGTAAAACATTTCAAAATATTTGGATGCAAATGTTATATATATAAAGAGTCTAGAAATGGAAAGTTTGATGCAAAGAGTGAGGAAGGCACATTTCTTTGTTATTCTACTAGAAGCAAAGCTTATAAGTGCTTGAATGTTAATACTAACAAAGTAGTAGAAAGGACGAATGTGAAATTTGATGAGCTTGTAGAAGTTCAAAGTGTTGAGAACACCAAGAAAGAAAAAGAATACAAGACCTTTGTATACTTTTATGAAGGTATACCTAATAATGGTGAAGTTGTAACTCAGAATGACAATCAACAACAAAATCCAGCATCTGCCGAGTCATAGACATTGAATGCCGAGCAGCAGACACATTCAGAAGTCGAGCTGTAGAATACAGAGAATGTTCATTTAGATTCTAAGAACTATCAACATGAAGGAAATGAAGAAATATCTGATGAAAATACACATGAAGATTCAGATTCTAAAAGAGATAACATGCAAACAAGGAAAGAACTAGTATTGGCAAAGTATGTAAGAAGACATCATCCTATAGATCAAATTATTGGAAACAAAGAGGTAGGACCAATGACATGGAATAGACTCAGAAGTGAGACATGTCTACTCAGCAAAATGGAACCAAAAATAGTAAGTGAAGCCATAAAAGATGATGACTGGTATAATGCTATGAAAGAAGAAATAGAACAAATTGAAAAGAACAAGACATGGACCTTAGTCTCAAGATCAGCTGACAAGAATGTAATTGGAACCAAGTGGGTGTTTAGAAACAAGTTAGATGAGAATGGGGAAATCACAAGGAACAAGGCAAGACTAGTCTCTAAAGGGTATGCACAAGAAGAAGGACTAGACTATGGAGAAACTTTTGCTCCAGTTGCCAGAATGGAAGGAGTAAGGACCTTACTGGCATATGCAGCTTTCAAAGAATTTAAAGTCTATCAAATGGATATTAAGTCTGCAATTTTGAATGTTATACTTGAAGAGGAAGTCTACATAAAGCAACCAGAAGGATTTGTTGATGAAAATAACAAAAACAAGGTATGAAAACCGTATAAGGCTCTATATGGATTAAAGCAAGCCCCTAGAGCTTGGTATGAGAGACTTCACAAGTATCTAGTGAAAATAGGGTTTGAAACAACTGATGATAATAGCAACTTGTACATCAAATCAGAAGAAGGTAAGGATGTCCTTGTATCTAAAATCTTTGTGGATGACACATTTTTTGGAGGAAAGGAAGTGCTTTGCAAAAGTTTTGCTGACAAAATGAAACATGAGTTTGAGATGTCTATGTTTGGAGAAATCAAGTTCTTTGTTGGATTGCAAGTATGTCAACTAAAACATGGTATATTCGTGATACAATCAAAGTACATCAAAGAGATACTCAAGACGTTTGGATTGGAAGACTCCAAACCTATCAGCACACTAATGGAAATAGGATGTTGAAGTAGTTCCCAACCTTGAAACACTCTTATAAGCAATGACAAAGAAAATGTAGATGCAATACAAGAAAAATTGCACAACTTGTAGTCCTCCCAATAGTTGGACTGTAAAGTCTCAAAGACACTTGCAAGTGATTCCAATGTCATAGTATCTACCACAACACTTTCCTAGATTCTATCTAGTGCTTCCATAATTTTCTTTTTATTTTCTAGATGTTATTTCTGTCATGTAGTCTCTTTCTAAAGTTGCTTCTTCTACTTCTAGTATATTGCCACATACTCTCTCTCTCTCTCATGCCATAAATTATGATCAAACTTCTAAATATCTACCTCCACCATATTAAAATCAACTTCATATTGTGTTGTAACTCTGGTGTACCTATTTGATCCTCGATAGATTTCATTTCATTTTTCAAGTTTCCAATATTGGTCAAAATCCTCACTTGTAGACCTCTCATGTTAAGCACTTTTTGTATTGTTTCAACACCATATTCTTACTTCTGAGATAATAGTTCTTTAGGTACATTTTCTTGTAAAACATTAATTTTTTTGAACAATTGTAAACTCTTAGAAAGTGAATTATTTTTTTTCTATTAGCATTGATGGGCTTCCCTTGAACAAAATCAAAAATGGGGAGGCATAACTGAAACACAAATTATGGCATTTCCTTCATTGCACCCATATCTTCTCTTTATGTTCCTAAGCTAGACAATAATGTCTATTGGTTCTCATCAAAAACTAAGATATTAGTTCTCTACCACTGTCAAAACTTATCAATGGGAGAAAGATGGTCCAAATAAGTAATCAATATGAAATGGGAGTTGTGTTGATGTGATACATGGAGATATAAATGGAGCTTATTTATAGGGGTGATATGGGTTGATCATTGGGTGAGAAATGTGATGAATAAAGATGAAATACAAAGATGGGATGTTGAAAAGGAATAATCAAGAGCATTAACTCAATTGACATCAATTTGACCTCAGACTCCTCAAATAGAGAGAGGATGAGTTTATGCACCTAGTTGAGTCTTATATAGTAAGTATTAATGTAGTTTTTAATTATAAGAAAAGTTCAATAACACTTTTTAAAGTATAATTTTTTATTTATGTCATTAAATAAAATGCATATGTGTTATTTTTATAGAGGATGTTGAATAGGTTAAAGGGCCATGCCCCAAATGATGATACTTTAGGTGCTTCGAGTACATCACATGTTCTATCCTACACTTGTGTTTTGATTGAACAATATTTTTTTAATAGCTTTAACAATCTTGTTTTTTTGTGCTCTAACAATCTTATTTTTCAGCTCCTAGCATTAATCCTATGTTCACTACACCACCTACTACAAGGAACATAATTGAAGAGGTAATGTCGAATGCAATGTCAGAAACATGTAACATGGCCACAAATGTGATGGAAATTTCTATTGGTAAATAGATTCCTCTTTTTCTCTCTCATTTTTAATGTGTTTATTTCACTTGAACTATTATTTCTTAGGGGGCATTTTGTAGTATTGGATTCATTTTATGCAGGAGGTGATGAGGACATTCATGGATGTACCCATGTTAGATGTATGAGAACACTAAAGAATTGTGATCAATTACTCATGAGCAATGAAGATGGACTCCCCCTTAGAGTAGCCCAACTTCTAGGTACTTTAAAAATTGATCATTTCTTAAATATTTTAGATGTTAACGAGGAATTTAGTTGTTCAGGGTGGGGGTGAGGGGGGGGAATGAGCTTTCACCTTCATGTGGTTATCCCTAATTAGTAGAGAATATTAAACTATTCTCGAAACCAAGTGAAGCTCAACATTAACCTATGATGCATGAAGTCTATGTGAATCTCTTAGTTTCAGGCAATATAGAAGGAGGCCATAGTTCAATATGAAATCTCAATTCATATGCATACGACCTCAAGTGGAGCTAAAAAATACAATAGGTTTGAATTTTTTTTAGAGGTCTTTAATTAGATATTTTAAGTTCTAGACCATCACAAACATTGTAACTTCGACTCTTATAGGCAAGGGTAATATCCTTGACATGCAAGTAAATCAAGACTTTCTATGTGTTGGCTTGATGAGGATAATCTCTCAAGCATAGTAGCTATATTTCTAATGTTCATGATGGTGTATAATTTTAAAAACTTAATAAACCTATTAAATAAATGTAGACATGGTGCAATTTTTCAGCTCCACATATTGTCCATGCATATAGAACATAGTTGCATGTGCATTCTTGATTTAGAGTGGCAAAATCTTATTTTGGATGTGACAAAAAAATGACACACACCATAAGATGGGAAACTGATGTCACTTTTGCAAGTCTAAAACCTTTTTTTGTTCTATTTTATCATACATATCCACATGAATATGAATATTTTGTCATAGATATCATTTGAGAACATTGTTTTCTTCATATTTTAGGTTGAAATAGGTGTGTTCTTTCCATTGATAATCTTGCAGTCCCTACATAGTTGAGATAGCCCACTTCACCTAAGGACATGTGTTACAAGGTACATGTTCTAGAGTATATTTTTTTCATGGATGATGTAGGAATTCTTAGAGATGTATGCTCTAGAAGAACCAACTGATCAATGTTGTATTATTTGGTTTCCTTTTTCATGTATAATTTCATCATTTGATGTGATATGGGAAAGAAAAACAATCTCTAGATGCACTTAATTTATTTTCATAATTTTAAAATGATTGTAGGCGTAAAAAAGTAAATGGGTTCTATTAGAGAGAAGGTACCATTCAAATAGCCCTTGAATGAATATTTATATGTAAGAAAATATGGGAGCTCTGAGGGACATGTGTTGATTACCCAAATGAATATTTATATGAAAGAAAACGTGGGAGTTTTGAAGAACCATCCATGGAATATCCATGGAAGATCATGAATCTACTCTTTTTTTATGTTTTCAGCCTCCTAATGAATTTACTATTTTTATCTTAGAATGTGTGATTTGCAATAAGATGTGAAACTAATGGACATGGGATTCGATGCATTTAGTTTTTTCATATCTTAGTCATAGTTATTACCATGTGAGCCAATTTTTTAACCCTTAAACAAAAGTGACTAGCAATCAGCAGTGCCTTTCTTTAAAAAGTTTCTTGTTTTCTATGAGAACAGATGGCACAATCAAAGATGGAATTAACAAAGTTGGAGGGGCCTACTACAAAAACCTTATCAATGAACTCTTAAAACATAGTAAAAATTAATCCCATTTTCTATTATGGACATAGAAATCTCTATAATTTTATGCAATCCATAACCAAATCATGTTTGCAAATATAAAGCCTTTTGTGATTGTTTTATTGGGACCTTCAACAAGCTCTAGAGGATAGCTATGGACACTTTCTCAGCGAATTTTTTTTTTTTTTATGAAACCTTTCCAAATCATGATATCCTTTTTGCATCCATGCCCATATATTATCAATGTTGATTATTATTTCTTAACTGAAACATTGACATGGTGGTGTATTTTGCTATGTTGTTTTAATATTAGCATAGTGGTGCATGAACTTATGTAGTCTTGCATTTATGTACATTTATATATTTTTTATTTTTTAAAATATTTTTGTATGTAAGGTAGGCCCAAAAAAAATCTTAACCCAATCCAAAATTTGAGTGAATCTTGAGCTTGAATCCGTACCTAAATTTGAACTGATAACTTAGCCAAATTGCTTGACCTCAAGGAATTTCAAACTAGGATACTCAAAAATATCCACTCCTTCCCACATTGCATCCTCAAGTGAAAGATTCTTCCATTTCACAAGATACTCTTAAATAATATTGTTCCTCGACCTCTTTTCCCTCGCACCCAACACCATTTCAAGTTCTACGATCGATTTTCCTTCAACATCCACAAATAGAAGCACTTGTGATATTTGGCTCTTAATATGTGTTCCAAATATTTGTAATGATCCTTAGTTTCATCCTAGAATATCAAAATTAGATCCTTTTCTTATTCATGATGGAATTTAGTATTCTCCAATGTCTATTAAAAAGTCCACTATCCAGACTACTCAAAGAATGCCTCTTTTTCATGTGTTGTTTTCTAAGTTACCAACATGGGTGATAATAGTTGAAAATGTTACAAATAATTGGGAAAACTATATAGAAAAGTAAATCTTTACTTGAACATCACAAGTCCATCTTTTTTTATGTCTAGTAGCACTCCTTGGTCTAAATGTTTCTCAAAACCCAACTATTGCAGCAACGTGGCTAACGACAGCACTTAGTTTGAGTTCATTAAGCCAAGCTAGTTTTCTTCTAAATATGCACATAGGTCTCTTGTCTTGATTGATATACCAGTGCCTTCATTTTCAAACATATTATATTTATTGTCATTTTGTATTTTATTTCAGCCATCTTCTAGAATATGTATGCCATCAACAAAAAGGTATTTGACTCATTTGAGAGGGATATAGATTTTCATTGACAAACATATTTGTTAGCTTGCTTCCATCTACCCTAAATACTAATATAGTAATAGGCTAGCAAGTAGACATCCCCACATCCATCCAAATAATCTTCTTTTTGGGTATCCTAAAATAATGGGTTGAAATGAAAAGGCCTGAGCTTCATCATATGATTTTACTCCAAAGCATTCTAATAAGTGTGTATTCACATATTTGTAGGCCCTGAAAGTAATTATATATTTGATCTCAGGAATCCTATAAAATATGTCTCATAATTTTTTTCCTAAGCCTTCTCAACTTTAAATCAAGGTCATACTTTCCATAAGAGTCATGTTCTTGTTCAACCCAGTTAACCCATTTTCTGTTGTCTATAATACCTTGGTCATTAGATCATTGTGAATGTGAAAATCCAATCTTCTCTATAAGATGGTGTTTGCCTTTGAACATTTGTAACAAGTGAGAAATCAATTTTGGTATATTTATTATATCTATCCACTAATGGTGGATAATTGAAAGTCATTATTTCAAGCACACTTTGTGTCCAACAATGAAACAAATATGAGAAATAATGTGCTAGTCCTCTAAATGTAGATATAATACATGACAAATTGCACAACTTGTAGTCCTCCTAATATTTCAACTTTAAATTCTTAAAAATGCTTGCAAGTGAATCCAATGTCATAGTACTTACTACAACACTTTCCTAGATTCTATCTAGTGCTCCCATAATATCCTCTATGTTGTCTAGTTGTTGTTTCTGCCACTTAGTCTCTTTCTAAAGTTGCTTCTTCTCCTTCTGGTATATTGTCATAGACTCTCTCTTTTGCCTTAAATTTTGATCAAACTTTTGAATATCTACCTCTACCATATCCAAAATTAACTTCACATTGTGTTGTAACTCTAGCATAGGTGTTTGACCCTTGATAGCTTTCATTTCGACATTTCAAAATTCAAGTTTTCAAGTTTTCTCTTCATTAAATGTTTGGTTTATCAATGATTTCCTCCAGTTTGATTATAGTCCATCTCAACTAGCTACTCCAATGATGCAATCACCCATCTATCTCCATATTGTGCAAGAACTTTTTTTACACAATCTAGATAGATACTAACAGATCCAAAACCATAAACTTGAAGACCATCATGTGTGCATCTCACTTTAGTGAAAAATTGGATATCATGTTCTTGTGCATATGTTTTAATCACCTTCTCCAAACTCAACTGAGGTGTGCCCATGTAATTATTCAAGTGAATCCCACTTCCCATGGAAGCTAAGGCTTTTTTTTGAGCATGTGTTGTTGTTACATGGTGCTACTAAAGTGCCTCAAATTGGCACTGCTTTGTCACCTTCAGATAGCTTACATTCTCTCTAGCCCCAAGTTGTTCCACAATCATACCCTCTACAACTTGATTCATCATTTCAAGGGCTATATTTATCTTTCTTATCCTCTCATTAGCAAGATGCTTGGGACAAAATAGTCCTTTCCACCCTAAAAACCATTGCATTACTTCATTAAAATCAAGGTTTGAACAAAGCCAATGATACAAAACCTGTTGCCACTTTGGAAAAAATGTTGCCTCCAACATTGCAACCATATGATAAATGGGAATAGTGCATGCCCAAACCATAACCTAGTTAAATTGGTCTACTTGCTGATTAGCTGGATTGATTACTCAATAGATTAGGTATGATAAAATGAACAATCAGTTGTTCCCAACTAGCACGATCAAATATAGTTTTCCAAGGTGATAAATTGCATATGCAAATGCATCACTTGCATGCCAGGAATGAATCACATTCCCCAACTTATAACAAATGGTTGGATATAAAGGCTCCATACACTATCCCAACAATGGAAATAAACCATAAATAACATTAAAGGAAACACAGGCTTTACCATGCATAAACTATGATCTAAAAGAAATATTTATTTTTAATAGTTTGCCAAGTCATAATTGCAAAGACCCATTCCAACGGCTAGTTGTTTCTTGCACATCATAGTTATCACAACTAAATCATAACTAAGATGAAAAGATATGATAGATAACCATAGGTTATATTGCTCCGCTATTGCATACACATCACAATTGTGACGATTGACTAAAATTTGAAATAGTCGTAATTACAATAGTGGATTATCGCAATTGCAGCATCATGAACTTGAACTCTTGTACCTCCCATTTTCAAAGTTATGATAGTGTCATCCATTGCCATTATGATAGTTTCCCTCACCATTGCTATTTTTGATAGCAAAAGTTAGATGACTGTATGACAGGAGCCAATTTGTAATTATGTCGCTAGGGAAATGAGTAGACATCACAATTGCAATGGCCTGGCATTGCAAAAATGGTCCAAATATAATAGTAAAGGATTGATTTGAACCATTCTTTAAGGTAAATTGTGCATTGTTACAAGTTTATTATCTAGATTTTTATCCTAATCTTATTATTGCTTGAGCATACATTTGATCATTGTATCATATCCCATAGGATTGTGTTGTAACTTTCAATGGAACTGATATTCCAGATATCATGATTAAAAAGGAAACCTATTGCAAAATGTTAAGGGTGCCTGCTCCTTCATTGTAAGTTTTAGTACTACCTTCCTGGTTGGGAAGGCTCTGTTATAGATAGTCATGTTCTAGCTTCAACTCTGTCTAGAGAAGATCCACTTGTAGTTCCCCCTAGTAAGCCAAATCACATTTTAATATACACAAGGGTATACTAAATGTTTCAAGTATTGAAAATATACTTTCTTTATGCAGGAAAATATTTTCTAGTGGATGTTGGCTATCCAAGTGCACTTGGATTTCTCACTCCTTATCAGTGTACATGCTACCACTTGAAAGAGTGATCAAGAGAAAACCCAATAAACTCTACACATGAGTTGTTCAACCATTGACACTCCTCTCTTAGAAATGCACTAGAATGTACGTTCGGTATCCTAAAGGAATGTTTTCCAATCCTAAGACATGCAATGTCATATTGTATCATGGCACAATCCTATGTTATTTTAGCATGTTGCACACTTCACAATTTCATTATGATAGAGGATGGCCTTCCATCGAAAGTAGCTATTTTAGAGGAAGATGATCATGATGGGATAGTGGTACCAGTGCTTGAGACATATGGGTCGTCTTAGGAGGATAGAAATGTGTGAGCATAATATTGTGAAGATATAGCAAGTAGGATGTGGCAAGATTACAAATCCCAAGAAAAATTGAAATTTTATGGGACAATGTGTTTTATTTGATTAAATTGATATATGCATATAAAATGATGGATGATAATTTCCTTTTTCTAATGTTAGTACTTGTTGCATTCTGATTAAATTTAAAGAGCATTAACTATCAATTTCAATAATATTATTAGTTTAAATTGTAATATGTTTATACCTATTGAATATGTTAGCCTTGTTGCATTAGGTTGTATTAAAAATTAAAAATTATATTTTATCATCTTCAATTTTAAATGAAATACAACAAGGAGTACCAAATGATGAAGATTATAAGCCCACTATTAACAAGAGAACAATGAATTCATTGAAAACCCTATTTTTCTTATGTTTGTCCTCGTTGCATTCCATTTAAATTTTAGGAGCATTAACTTTCAATATCAATTAGATGATTAGTTTAAATTCTAATATGTTTAAAGCAATGAAAACAATATATACTTTGTGAACAAAAATTGTAGTGTATGGCATATGGGCATATGCACTGAGTTGTGCCAAAAAGGTGACAAGGTTTTTTTTTTTTCCTAATTTCAATAGCGCGTACGCACTATTTGCATAATCAAAAAAGTATATATGATGGGTTGTAGACCTGCAACCCATCATTTTTATCTTCATTTTTTGCCATTCCCACATAGAAGAGCACGTACGTGGGTCAAAAACCCAAGTTTTCACCATCATTTGCCAATATGCCTCCTCACCAACGAAATCAAAGACAACAAGCACACCCACAACAACGTCGTAAGTGATATAAACTTAACTTTCATTGTTTAATATGTTTTTCATATTTTTTTATGGGTTTTTTATATTGTTTTGTAGGGTTTTTACAAATTTCATTTAGATTTGTTTATTTATTTGGATTTCAATTGATTTTTTATCAGGAAATGTCCATAATCAATCAAAAAATCCACAAGAGCCTCAAAACTGTCAAAACCCTCCTCAAGAAGAACAACAAATTCCACAACTCGAACCAATTGCAAGACCTCTGCCAGGCACACAAGAAAATATAATAAATGAAATAGAGAGAGGCAAAACTGAATTAGAAAGACTCATTTCTCGGTTGAAAGAATTTGGACAAACCAATCCAATGAGGGCTCAATTGGCATCATGCCTCGAATCCATTAACACCTAGATAGCCTCAATTTGTGGTTAGTTAGATATTTTGTGGGTTAAGAGGGATGAACAAAAAAGATTTTATGCAAATAAATTGTCATATGAAGATGTTAAAAAAAAGAAATACCAAAAGGTAGTATATGTGCATTATTTAGAAAACCCAAAGAGCAAAATACTGTTAGAGAGGGTACTAAATGATTCCCCATCCATTGGTGCATACATGATGCTATTAGAAACAATTTTTGAGATAGATGGTGGATGGTTTTTGATGCCCCTCCTTGCAACAATCACGAGGTCCCCATGTATTTTTTGAAGAAATTATATTGTGAGTTTGTCCTTAGGGAGATCCCCAATTATTTTGATATATTAGACTCCCAGGGTAGAGGTGGGGGATCATCATTTGAGAGGTCGAGAGCACGTTGTGACCCTAATGTAGTTAGGGCACCTGTAGTCAAGCCACAACGAGAGCATGTGACTATTCCTTCAGTTGTGAAGGAAAATGTAGAGGCTAGCACTCTAGGGACCATTAATGCTTTGACGCAGACCCTCATCCATTCCATGAGCCCATTAGTTGAGGGGGATCCTTCTGTGCATCGTGGTCACATGTGCACTTCATGTGGATCCCTATGCACATTTGGCACTCACGCTAGAGATGGTGCGGATGATGGGCTTGTCACCAATCAGTTGCTGAATAACATATTTGGCATTGACACACAGGTAAATTATAATTATAATTTACTAATTTGATCACATTTCATATGTATAGTGAATGATTAATTAATTAGCATCTATTGACATTGTTAAAAATTCAGGGTTAGAGTGTTGCTAGGCCTAGCAGCGATACTCCAGGCCCATTTTTTGTCCCTTCCACGAGTCCTAAGGTATGTATCAATTTAATCATTTTAATTAATACATATATTTATTATGTAATCATATTAAGGATTGAAAAAAAAAATTATGCATGTGCATCAGTTCTCCATAGGACCCTCAACCTTTACCACAGACTCGGAGCATAGACATCGTACAAGCTTCACACAGGTACAGTTGTGTCATGTTAATTTAATTCATTTGATTATATTTATTTTATGTTTCATGTTAGATGTAATGTGTATTGTATGACATGCAGCTCATGATGTTAGACACACCTCCTCATCTGCGACAGTCTGTTGATAGTGGAGTGGCCGTAGCTGTGGCTAGCTCACAGCCACTGACAAAGGTATGAAAGAATTTTCTTCATTTTAGTTGTTTTTTATAGTAGTTAATCTCAAAATTTATAATGTTAGTTATAAGGGATTATATTTATTGAATTTTTATAGGATCTCGTCACGCCTGATCGTCCACGAGCATTTGAGGTGAACTTATAGAGTGACTATTTGTTGGTGGTAAGAAAATAATTGATTTTGTGTATACATATATTTGATTTCAATGTATAATAAATATTGATTCATATCTACTTTCTTTGTATCAATTGGAGTTGGAGAAGAGCCTCAACAAGAGGTTGAGTGAGCGTGTCAGGAGGGCCCCGTCATCTCCACTGTCTCCCTCCACATGACGGCAAAGGACGTCGAGAGACTTGTTTCTTTCCCCTCGTGGGAAGGAAAATATGTAGTTGATCTAGACATGTATATATATAGGCATCATTGGACATATTCGATACACATTTGATGTATATGATATTCTATTTTTTATGTATGACATTATTAGTTAATATATGATATGTTTGTTCGTATACGACATATGATATGATATGTTTGTTCATGTTTGTTCATGCATGACATTAAATTAGATATGTTCATGTATGAAATTAAATTAGATATGTTCGTGTATGAAATTAAATTAGATATGTGCATGTATGAAATTAAATTCAATACCTAATTTATTCAAAACTTTGATAGAATATTGATTAACAATAAACTCTATCATTGTTTAAGCATAAGTTAATCATTTGCAAAATGTCATCGTCATATGATTTATGATCTTGTTCATGTTTAAAGTTTTCCTTCTCTATCATTTGTTTATCAAGTTTAATTCAATACCTAATTAGTTTGAATTTTTGATACAATATTGATTGGCAATAGACTTTATCAGACAATATTCATGGACCTCCTAGCAATTGGTCACTTAATGAGAACCTTGAGATTTATTAGGAACTCCATTAAAGAAATTAGTAGTTTCAAATTACTCTATCTAAGAAAATTAGATCAAAAGTTCTCTAAACATTTATGTTTAAAATAAGAAAAAAATTTGATCACAAAGTTTGTGTAGAAGAAAAATCATAACCACCATTCTTTATCATCAATTGAAAAATGTCAGAGATAGTAGAGAAAAGATGGATTATTTGCAAAAAAAAGTCATTTTAAAAATTATAAATGTAACATAATCACTGATAGTTTTATGTGTTTTCATACATTAATGATTGTAACATAATCACCAATTGATTGGAATGTGTTGTTATTATTCTATAGTAACTAGATTAAGGTAAAAATAAAAGTTTAATAAATAGTTGTTATGTATAAGAAAGAGAGATATCTCACATGAGAGGGGGACAAATCTAAGATGATACATAAGATACTTGTAAGAGGGAGCTATAATTGTTAATGAATTTGCAATGCATGTTATGGAAAATCATAGAGCATCTTTAAAAGGAAATAAAAGAGTATGACAAGTGGAAGGAACATGTTGTTTTGTAGACTCATATTCAAATTTGGGTGTTGATTTTCTAATGAAGGATTCAAGCACTGCAATTTGGTAGTTTTGGCTCATGTTATCCTTGTATCTCACTCTATCTTGTATCTCACTCTCTCTTATTCCCCTCCCCCCCTCTTCATATTTCTATTTTTTCCATATCTATGTAGCCATCTATTCTCTTCATCTCCCCCTTACTAATGCAGAGATGTTGAGCAAGAAGTGAGGTTTAAGCACTTTCTTCTTCCTAATCTACCAAACTAAACTTGTGGCCTTCCTAATATCTTACTCCTTTAGGATATCATTTTTGTGGCCTATCTAAAGTGATAGGGTCATTTGTGAACTCCTCCAAGGTGAGTATTTCTCCAATCAAGATCTTGCACCTTTTTGTTTTAGGGACACTAGCCCTATTCCAAGCCAATAACTGTAACTCTTCAATAATGGCTTCACTAACCCCAAGTTTCTATTTGGACACCTTCCTTATGTTGAACTAATTGAGAATCAACTCTTGGTTTAACCCTCCAATTTTCATACAGTACAAAATGTTGACTATCATAGAATTCCTTGTAGGTCTCCTAACCTAATTTTTTGGACTTAAATTCCTCTTAGGTTGAAATCTAACTATTCTATGGGTAGATTCAGACACCCTTTTGAAATTTATTTAAGACTCCAAAGCCTAGATTCCCAATTCCATTCCTGTAGCACCTAACCCATGTAAAGTACATAGACCTAATAAGGTCACACTAGGTTTGGTTTTCAAAGTAATTACTAGATAATTGGTACATGAATTAGTGCATGGCCTCAGACCTCCTCTATTCACCAATATTTATCATCTTCAAATTATGATGAAACACAATAATATTTCCACTTTTTTCTATTGTATATTCCCCCTTATGAAAATTCTCATAGGACTAATAAACCATTCATCTCCTCCTTGCAACACTTCTCTACTTCATGTCTTTGCTTGACTCATATCTTAACTATAACACTTCTCTCCCTGAGTAGCATTCGCCAATAGTTCATTTATCCCCCTTTGACTCAAATCTTCTATTTTTACATCACTACCTTTGATATAAGTCCATTCAATATTTTGTCTTCATTAACAATTTATCAATGTTTTAAACTAAATTTCCAATGTTGTTAACTAAATTTCCCCTTTTCTTAACATCTTTAAAGTTAGTCAATATTGATTATCCATTGTCACATACCTGAATAGGATGAGGTTGGGGATAGGGTTTACCCGGCCACCTGGAGCTAACAGAGTAGACAATTCGATCCCACGACGAAAGGTGAGAGATATTTGGCAATTGGAAACTTTTTACTAGCCAACACTGCAAGTTTCAGCATCACCCGAGATGGTGTTGTAAAATGAAAATGGAATGTGATCTCCAAAAAGTGAGAGAGGTTATTGTAGGTCTTTGCAACATGGTCTTGTAGGAACTATAATCACATCCATACCTCACATGAGCTCTAAGATATACCCCGTCAAAGATCACAACCCTATGGGATTTAGTGACCCTTGGGGACATTCTGGTTTGGCGTGCCCGAGAACGTTTGAGCATTGAAGGGGATAGGAAAAGGTTGAGGATAGGGTTTACCCAACCACCTGGAGCTAACAAAGTAGACAGTTTGATCCCACGACGAAAGGTGAGAGAGATTTGGCAGTTGGCAACTTTGTACTAGCCAACACTACAAGTTTCAACATCACCCAAGATGGCATTGTAAAATGAAAATAGAATGTGATCTCCAAAAAGTGAGAGAGGTTATTGTAGTTCTTTGCAACTGGTCCTTTAGGAACTAAAATCGCATCCATACCTTGCACGAGCTCTGAGATATGC
Organism: Cupressus sempervirens; assembly: GCA_028749045.1. Lineage (NCBI taxonomy): Eukaryota > Viridiplantae > Streptophyta > Pinopsida > Cupressales > Cupressaceae > Cupressus > Cupressus sempervirens. The sequence goes on along the minus strand of CM053792.1, from coordinate 171,209,982 downwards.
CCCGTCAAAGATCGTAGCCCTATGGGATTTAGTGACCCTTGGGGACATTCTGGTTTGGCGTTCCCAAGAATGTTCAAGCACTGAAAGGGATAGGATGAGGTTGAGGATAGGGTTTACCCAGCCACTTGGAGCTAACAGAGTAGACAATTCAATCCCACAACGAAAGGTGAGAGAGATTTGGCAGTTGGCAATTTTGTACTAACCAACACTGCAAGTTTAAACATCACCCGAGATGGCATTGTAAAATGAAAACAAAATTTGATCTCCAAAAAGTGAGAGAGGTTATTGTAGGTCTCTACAACATGGTCCTATAGGAACTAGAATTGCATCCATACCTCACACGAGCTCCGAGATATGCCCCATCAAAGATCGCAGCCCTGTGGCATTTAGTGACCCTTAGGGTCATTCTGGTTTGGCATGCTTGAGAATGTTTGAGCACTGAAGTGGATAGGAAAAGGTTGAGGATAGGGTTTACTCAGCCACCTGAAGCTAACGGAGTAGACAGTTTGATCCCATGATGAAAGGTGAGAGACATTTGGCAGTTGGCAACTTTGTACTAGCCAACACTACAAGTTTCAGCATCACCTGAGATGGCATTGTAAAATGAAAACAAAATGTAATATCCAAAAAGAAAGAGAGGTTATTTTAGGTCTCTGCAACATAGTCTTGTAGGAACTAGAATAGCATCCATACCTTGCATGAGCTCCGAGATATGCCCTGTCAAAGATTGCAGCCCTATGGCATTTAGTGACCCTTGGGGACATTCTAGTTCGGCGACCCGAGAATGTTCAAGCGTTGAAGCAGACAAGATGAGGTTGAGCATAGGTTTTACCTAGCCACCCAAAGCTAACAGAGCAGACAGTTTGATCCCACAACCTTTTTTCCACTAAGTTGCATATTTGAGCATCTTTTACAACTTTCAACAATGCAACTTTGCACAAAAAGTGCAATTTTTACATTTTTCACTTGATTCCAATTCTATGACTTAGAAAAGGTTCAGCAATAGTAAAACCTCAAAGTAATATAGTAATATAGATAGTTTTATGGTTATTTCCTATAAGTCGCTAAATTTTTGCAAAAGTTGCTAATGCAACTTTGCAATTTTTGCATTGACAACATTTGGGTGAATTATGCATTTTGGCTTGGAGGGTATGAAAACTGAAAGGTGTTGATGGGAATGTGCTAGATAGGGTAGAACAAACCTATTAAAGCCTAAAAACATATTAGACTTGACTATTTGTAGGATTTTCCCATCAGGACCTAGAAGGGTCACTTGGCACATTGTTACAAATTTGCTCATTTTGGGTTGTTACTTGGGTCCATCACCCTATCCTTTGCATCAAGATTGATCCTAGGTTAGGGGTGGATAGAAAAGACCTATAAAGGTATTAAATAATGTAATAAGGCTATCAAAGCCTCTAAAAGATGTAAAAGGCACTAAAAGTGCAATATTTTGTAAAATTACAAACATTGGCAATATAAGCCAAAATGGGCTTAATCAAGTCATGTAAAGGGTCCAAAGGGAGGTTTCATTTGGTTTTGAGAGTCTAAATGAGTTTAAAACCTCATTCCCATGAGTGGGAGACAAGTTTGGGTAGTCAAAATTAAATTCTCCAAAGGTGGATTTAGTGTTTTCTCTAAACAAGAGTTTCATTTTACATTGGAAGTCATCTAATATAACCAAAGTGAAGGTGTTTGAACCATTTTGGGATTCTAGTGACATTGCAATGTAAGATCTCTAGAAAGCCCTAGAGTAAAGGGGCTAGAAAGGAGGGTTTTATAAAAACCATTGTAAAGTTGATCATGAGATCAAAAAAATAAAAGAATCCTTGCAATTGAGTCATCTCTTAAGACTCCTTTGGGTCATCAGAGTTCCAAAAGTCAAGGGATTGTGAGTTGCTTTCTAAATGGCCTTAAACTAGGCCTAGTTGGCAGACTAAAATAGCCAGTTTTGAGTCTTTATAATAGTTGGTATGTACTAGGTGCATGGTGCATGGTAATCTAGCCTTCTAGTGTTGTCAGTTTTGATTGTTCTAGAAAATCACTTTCAATTTGGTATTGAAAATAGTTTGGAGTTGGAGGACAAATGATGGGGAGGATCTTGAACAAGGTTCTAGCCTCAACTACTAGAACTCACTCTAGGCTTTCTCCTAGCCTCTTAGGGTATTTCTCCTATACCCTATTCCAAGGGAATCTTCTCTCTATTCCCTTATTACACTAATCCTCACCAATCAACTCAAAACTCTATTTCACCATGGGGTCTCCTTAGTGCTCTCATTGCATTGTTCTTCACAATTGGCTTCCAAGAGTGCATTTTTGGCTATATTTAATTCCAAGGCTTGTATTAGTTCTCATTCAATAGTTTTTAGGATCACTAAGTGGATTGGAGTATTGGGTTTCCAATTGATTTGCAAATTGCATAGTTAAGAGGGCTACTAGGACTAATAACAAATTAGGCCTCCAAAATTGATTTTTGGCTTATATCTCTTCAAATCCTTAAGAAGAACTCAAAATAAATTATGATTTGGGTACCCTTTTGTCTCCCCTTAAATATTTTTCAGGTCTGCAACACCCAGGTCATCCATACAAGGGATTCCCAAAAATATGCCTATTTACAAGGGTTTCTTGTTTGTATGAATAGGAATATAGAGAGTTTTTCCTTCCACCACTCAAATGGACTCTAAATGACTAATCTTCTAGAATTAATTTCCTTCACTCACCACTCTTGCCTTCCATGAATTTGTATTGCACCCAATTGATAGGGAGAAAAGGGATGAATCAATCACTGATTCATGTTTCCAATCTACCTCTAAGACTTAGGGTGTCCTCCAAGATCACCACATGGCTTTATAGGATCATTTTCAAGAAAATATCCCCCAATCCTAAACCCTTCTCCACTATCTTGAGAATTTTTCACTTCTTCCTACATGTCAGGCTGCCATTCTCAATGAAGATCATTCAAAACTTTCAATCAAACTAGGTCTTCTTGACCAATCTTACCAACCACTTGTATTATCATGGAAGGAGTCTCAAACCCTTGAAATTTACTCCTTTATCATGTCAAAATAGGTTTCTGAAGCCTTCTTCCTTACTGATTTCACCAATTGATCTAAAATAGAGCTACAAGGAATCAAAGGACAACCTGTTGTCCTATCTTGTTTGTTGGCCAAATGGATTGATGGAGCATTGTACTTTCACCCAAAGAATCTTCTTTCACTCCTCTTCCAACCTCCTTTAGCAACCTGCAACAAAATCCACAATCTTGCAATGTAAAATGCTTATTTATGTAACTCTTCTCGAACTAGGCTTGCTTTGGCTCGCCTAGGGCAAGAGATTAAAAATGCTTGCCAGCATTTTGAAGGGTCTTGCTTTTTCGTGCATATAGTAAATTGAGTGTACTCACTATCCCCAAAGGGCCATACAATTCCTGCTATGGGATAGTGAGTTATCTCATTTTCTTTACAAAGTGTTGTAAATTGGACAGCAAACTACCTAAAAACAAAAGATTTTTACAACTACCAAAAGAAACGCTTTCAAGCCAAACTTCCTAAATAAAAATTGTTCTAAATAATTCCATCTAAAATTATATTAGGTACAACATGCAAAAAAATGAAGGAAAACCTCAAAACTGAAAAAAACCAGTCTTTTTGCTCTCAAAATGCATGCTACAGCACTTGTGTTTTTCAAAATGGCAACTTCTTCCTCACTTTAGGGTTTGGGAAGTCATTTATACTTCCTTCTAGGTCTTTTCCTACCCTCCTAATTTTTTTCATCAGCCTCTTTATGTTTTAAAGAAAAAAAACTCCAATTTCTAGCAAAGCATAGCATTTTTTTCAAAAATTGCAAAATTGCAATAGAGCAACTTTTGCAGTTTTTCTTTTTTGTGCCTTTTTACACTTCCAACTTGTCAAATAGGTCACCCCTTAGAAATTTCATGCTAGAGAACCTTTCTTAAGTTAGTTACTCATCACTTAAGCTACCCATTACCCCATGGTAAGGTATACCTTGCCTTTTAGGCCATCTTGCACTCTACCTAGGACATTTTGACTTCCTACACCCCAACTACCACACTTAGGTCCAATGACCCTTATTATTATCTACAAGAGCTCTCTTGGAGAAAAACACAACAAAAATAAAATATGAGGGACCTATGTTTCAAGGTGCCCCTGCACCACCAACACCCCATTCTATGCTCCTTTTAAACACTTATTTGCTGATTTCATTGCCTAGCCGAGTATGCAAACTCGCCTAGGGCCTCTTGGAAAAAAAAACAAACAAACCTCTGAAAAACAAGACCAAAATACATATTTACATTTTTTTATACAGTCTATTACTTGATTCCAAAAGGCCATCATGGTTCCATCATTGGAATTCAAGTTAGAGAGGTTTCTTTGCTGATTGCTTTGTACAAACCAACGAACTGGCAACTTTAAAAAGATTTTTCAAACTAGTAAAGAAACTGATAAAAAAAAATCATAATCTTTAACAAAGCATCTAAATTCCATACAATATCAAACCACATGAAAACAACAACCCTATCAATCCATTAAATGTGCGGATGAAGGGTGAAATCAGAAAGCTGTCATCAAATTGCTTAGTTTTCTCTTCATTCCAATGCCAAAATTTGTACAAAAGCATGTGCCAACCCTCAAACTGACTTTGATTGGTCTTAAATACCTCTTACCCATGTGAATCAACAGATATCATAGGTTTCTAACTGATTCTTGAAACCCTTATAAAGTTTTAGCACTTTTTGTTAATGTTGTCAAGCAACTTTGCAAAGTTGCAAAGTCGCCAAGTGCAACTTTTGCACTATTGTGCATTTAATGGCTCCATGAACTCAAACATGGTTAAATGAACCTATTTCCATGTAATTACAAATTTTAACATATTTTCCATCTTTCCCATCCTCGTGGCGTCTTGGTCAATGTTTGACCATTCTAGGCTCTAACAAGCAATTTAAGCAATTTTGCCAACATAGAAGCAACTTGGGAACTCAAACACAACAAAAACCTATTTACAAACACAACTCACACACTTGGGGCTTTATCACATAGCAATTATTCATTTGGTCTGGCCAAGACCACTACAAGCCAAAAATGATTTAGGAAACTTGGCATATTTCTTAGGTGCTCCTGCACCAACAAAGCTCAAAGCCAATGGGTAGAAGTCAATAGTAGGAAGAAGAAGTTCTCAACTACTAGACCCTTTTTTAATATGGTCACTAAGAGAAAGTACAAACTTAATGTGGAAGGTAAGAATTATTTTTTGGGTAGGAAGAATAATAAAGAAATAAGAGAATTGGCAAGTAAAGTTGATATAGTAAATGGGAGACATTTCACCATCTAGGAGAGTTGTAACAAAAGTTATAAAGGAATATCATATCATAGAATATTAGAGGATTGAATGCTCCTCATAAGAAGGATATTTTTAGGAATGTGGTTTGGTAGCATAAATAGGATGTGATTTTGGTGCAAGAAACAAAGATGACTAGAGATAAAGGGGAAATGCTTTCTTTCTTCAAAATGGAAATTGTTTGTTTGTAGGTGATATTTTCCTTTATAATATGTCATGTATGTTCAAGGAAAGGTGAACTAACCTTTTTTTGAATTTGGAAGTGGTTGGAGAAGGCACTTTGAGAAAGCCCTAGTTTTGAGGGCATAAGACTGAGGGTCTGGTAGTTAGCCTATTGAATGCCCATGGCTAGGTAGATGGGTGTGAAAATATGTTGTTTTAGATCATGATAGAATATTACCATAGCCTGTATAAGGCCTTGGGTTAGAAATATTGAGAGTTTCTTTGTAAGTGAAGGGTAATTAGGCCTATTTTGTTGAATCCATAGTGTTGGATCAAATAGTTGGTCCAAAGGAACTAAAAATGAGGTTGCTATATGTTGTCATACTCCAATAGTAGTATTTTTAACTATAATTTACTTGTATGGGGTTTGGGAGAAATTGGTGAAAATAAGGAATTACCTGATTCATAGTGATACTAAGATCAAGCCTAGATAATGTCCAAGTGAGGAGTTTTGAATAAACCTATTAAAGATATGCATTTAGACTATTGGGACAACCTAATTGAGATATTTTAAGACCTTAGAAAGATTTGGGACAAGCCAATAAATTTGGTAACTGAATTTGAACATTTGGAGGGACCCTTGTGGAGAAGGGTAGGTATTTAGTTTAATGGTTTGAATCTATTCTTGAAACAAGTCATTTGTTGAATGTTTATTACGTCTTGGGGATCTAGTTTGACTCCTCAAATCATTGGTATCAAATCTAGTAGATCTATTGAGGGGTGAAAAATTAGTTACTTGTGTTGTAGATTGTTATATTGAGAAGATGCAAAAATATATATAGAAGGAGATACAAGAGCTGATATAAGCTACTAAAATAATGGATGGAGAGTTGAGGAAACAAAGAGACTAAGATGAAATAAGGTAAAGAGAACTGAGACAAGTAAGCAAGTAAAATACAACCATCTTGGAAATCTTGGAAGCTTTGGAAAGGATTCCTACGAGGGATGTGCATGAAGAACAAGAAAGTGATGCTTAAGCACTTGAGAATCCTCATGGAGAGGATGGAGGGGACTTAGATCTTGAAGAAAGAAATATGATAAGGTTGTTGAAGATATTTCAATGTGGTAGAAGAAAGACAATAATTGATTTCCATATCTATCATGGCAATATAGATAGTGAAGAGGTTTTGGGGTTGATAGATTCCGAAGAGAACTATTATAATTATGGAGATATAAGTGAAGTAAAATAAGGTAAAGCTATACAAAACATAGCTAAGAGGGAAAACATTGACATGGTGGAGTAGTTTAATGGAAAAGAGGTTTTGTAAGGGTGGAACAAACATGACCAAATGGTGAAGGATGTGCCTCTTCCATCAAATAATACAATCCAAAAATAGAGGACAAGGAATAACTTGAAAGAAAAGGAGATGGGTTTGATGACCTACATAGAGGAATTTCACAAGTTGAGCATAAGAGGTGGACTAGAGCATAAAGATGAAAATGTTGCAAGGTATCTTAATGGGCTCATATAAAACTTGCAAAATGGGATTACCTTGATTTTTCCTAAGACGCTTCGAGATAGTTTCCAATTGGCTATAAGTGCATAAGATATGGTCAATAGGAAGAAAGAGAGACAAGAAGGTGGTAGAGGAAATGCAAACAGAGGAAGGGGAAGAAAAACCAATAATATAGGAATAGGACAAGGAAGAAATGACAAGGGTAGTGAACCTTTTTTTCTTATCAAAGAGGAGGCTATAGAGTTGGAGGAAGATTTTGTTTAGGTAGAGGAACATGGATGTTTATAGGAAGGGTAGGGAACACATCAATTAAGTGTCAATTAAATGATCAAGGTGAAAGGAAGATTAAGAAGAGGGTCAAGAAGTTAGAGCACATAGAGGTTCAGATCCTTATGTTTAACTAATTTTAGAGACAAAAGGATAAATGTTGATTTTTATAAGAGGAAAACAAAAAAAGTGAAACCAAAGCTATTAATTTTTAGAGCACAAGATAAGTTGTGAATGACAAGAATTCATCTAGGTTCCAATGACATTTTAGTATCATATGAAATAGTGAACAATTTATATTTGGAATGGTCACCACACAATAGGTCGTATAGAGAATCACATGTAAGTGGTGATGATTTTCTTAAAAGATAGATGACTATGAGGTGACTATCCTGAATTGAATGACATCTCTAGGAATTGATTGGAATCCAATTCTATATGATTGTACTCTACTTTAAACAAATGGAAGTTCTGAGCATTGTAAATCTGTTTCAAATCATTAGAATGTGACTTCCTAGAAGTATGTACTTATAACTATTTTAAACTATGTCAAACTCTTCATGAAAGCTATGACCCAAATGCATCACCATTGTGTTGAATCTTCTAATATACATCTCCATTAAAATATGTTTTCTGGTGTAAACCTGTGAGGAATAGTTGGTCCCAGTTCAGTTGTGTGTCAATATTAGGAATGTGACCAATTAATGCTACAAACCTTAGTATTGACATAATTTAACCATATTGCGGGTTGAATTCAATTGGGTTTGGAAATAAGTTATTATTAACATGTGTATGAACTACCAGAGCAATTCTAAATATAGTAGATAATAGCCTTCCATGTTTGATATTGAGGGATAATGTATGCACATGCTATAACAAAACTAGAGGATCATATTATATGCAAATTGAAATTTCTATTTTTCATTCAAAGCATAGTAAAAAATTTATTCTAGGAAGTCTATGCTAAAAACTATAGTGTACAAACAACCATTACTTCATAAATCACTTCAACTCAATCATTACATTGTACAAACAACCTCATCATATGTCACTTGAACAAACTGATCATGTTACAATAGTATTAACCTCATGGACCACACATGGGATGAATATACATAATCAACTATTAACCCAAGTTTCCAACACGCCAAATTTATCATAATAATGAGTCAAATTCCAACAAATTGGAATCCTTAGAGATAACTATATCTATCACTGCCCCATTATCATCAGATCAAGACCTATTTTCCTTCTTACTTTTTGATGATTGTGATCCTCTGCAATTCCATGCATAAGATGATTAGCATACAATGGTACTTGAACAAAGAACACTAATAAATATTGAGGATGTGAATTGATAAAACCATTTCGCAGATGATTTTGGCATCTCACCCTTTATCACTTGTGCATCAATTTTATTAGCCCTCTTCTTTGGTGACCTGCAAATGAAGAATTAACACAGTAAAAAATCTAAGATAAGATTAATCCACTAAGATTAACACACATGGGATGAATATTCATAATCAACTATTAGCCTTTTCCAACATTCCAACTTTATGATAATAATGAGTCAAAGTCCAACAAATTGGAATCCCTAGAGAGAGAACTATATCTATCATTGCCCCACTATCATCAGATCGAGACCTATTTTCCTTCTTACTTTTTGATGATTGTGATCCTTTGCAATTCCATGCATAAGATGATTAGCATACAATGGTACTTGAACAAAGAACACTAATAAATATTGAGGATGTGAGTTGATAATACCATTTCGTAGATGATTTTGGCATCTCACCCTTTATCACTTGTGCATCAACTTTATTAGCCGTCTTCTTTGGTGACCTAAAAATGAAGAATTAGCACAGTAAAAAATCTAAGATAAGATTTTTAAAATGGGTCCTATAAAGAATATAATATAAATTCAAATAATGCATCTAGATTCTAAACAAATAAAAATTAAATCTCATCACTTACACATCATAACAATACGGTCCACCTTAGTCATGTGATAGTCTTGAGGAAGAGGTTGTAACATTGTATTTGGATCCAATTGATCACTTTTTCTCTCTCTCCCTCTCTCCCTATTCAATCTAATGAGCCAATTGGATCTGCTCGACATTTTAATGTCTCAAGTATTGCCTCATGCTCTAACTCACGAACTTTTGAAAGAATCTTATTATGTGGTTTTCCACCATATTTTATAAAGTGGACATTTGATGAGACAACAAGGTTTGAATAATGAAGAATCTTCCTCTCTATTTGCCAATCCTCGAATAACCACAAGTTAGGATTCTTCATAGGATATCGTCTAAGCCATGTGCCTGTTACAACCACTGTACCGACATGGTACACTAAACCTTCACCATCTATAATTGAGTGATCCAATTTTTGTTTGGCTTCAACACAGCGACACAAATAATAATCTGTCCCTTCTTCATTGTCTTCAGGTGCAATAATAGCAAAAACATGGCCTGCAGCGACAAATGTACAAAATGCAGTCATTAATTTAGAAAATACTCGCGTAAAAGTTATAAAGTTACATATTGAAATTACAAAGATATATATATATATATATATATATATATATATATATTACTAGGTTGCACTAGATCTGACAAGTGGTCAAAGTCAATAGACGAATCCATCTCTACCATTTCCAGTGCTTGTGGGGGACGATAGGTGTCAATTGGGTCCAAAACCCGTATATCCCATTTGTCTAGCCATTCAGTTGACTCACAGTCATCCCAATTTTCCTCTGCAGATGAGGGACAATAGCATGTCATTTTTCGTGTGTGGATACTCCATGAACCTACATCAGGGCTTCTAAAAGAGTGTAACTCACTAGATCCTATTAGTGTGCAACAATGTTAGTGTGCAACAATCCTAATATGGTGCAATGTTAGTATTATCTATCAACCAAAAAAATCTATGAACTATAGACTCACCTTCCTTACCTGGACCCATTGTAGCGTTACACCATTGGAAGATGGATTTTGCATCTATCAATATTTTTCCATCTTTGTACTTTAGTTCTTCAAGAGCCAAGGCTCTTTTAATGCATGTGCCTGCACCATCATGCTCTCCCTTACCATGACCAATCTCTATGAAATTCCACATATATTAAATTCTACACAACTTGTGCATCCTGTTCAACCAATAGAACATCTGTGCATTCTTGAATTGAGATGCACAATTATCTGACCAAATAATGTGCTGACGATATGATATGCCCCTATTAGCCAAATCTCCATAAAATAGTTGAAAACAACCATGTAAAAAATCTATAGAATGTGATCAATCATCGTTGATGTAAAAATGGTACTCCCTCAAAATCTTCTTGTCATCCTCTGTACTTGTAGGTGAATGCATGAATGTTATGTGAACAACTATGGAAATCTGTTGAGATGTATAATACTTTTCTTGCACCTAATTTTGTGGTTGTAGTGTGTAGTTCTCTACAAAATCTACAACCAAAACAATGGTATTCAATGGAAATGTACCCTTGCACAACTTGAATTGCAAATCCAACCATCGAGCTCTATGGGTATGCCTTGCATACTCATAAATAATCTTTTCAAGAAAAATCTTCATGAACTCATACACTGGAATCTTTTCAATGACTAGATCACATCTTTTACTATGTTTTCCATCTTTTAGAGCATATGTCATTGTCTTGAATTAATCTACTATTTCATTTCCAATTGCATGCGTACTATCCATATGTTGACAAGTTGATAAAAGTTGCAAAGAACCACGAAATAAGCACGTACCATCCAAGCATGATGTCTTGTAAAATTGTTGGCCATCCCCTATTTCACATAAAATGTTGGATATGAATTCCCTTGAAGATATTGGTGGCTCTTTTATGTCACAATCCTGCAAAATAAATTGAGAATGCAAATCTATGCATATATGCCTAAAAACATCAAAATGGCTAGAAAATTCAATATGTATCCTACAACAACAAGTTGTGCGTGTGTGATTTATCTTCACATAAAAAGGTTTACCCATCTCAAAAAATATTTGACTTATTCAAATTTGAGGATACATACCAATAAATTTTGCAAAAAATTGTGTCTGAGTTGAGTCCAAAAAATGTTTCGCAGGTGGCTCGCGATTTTGGCTACCAATCCTCCTTCTCACAACATCTCTTTGATTAGGAGAAACACGTGTATTATTTTTTCAAAAATCTTCAATCAATGATTTCAAGGCTTCACTAATTTCTTTATCCTTTCACGGTAGTCTACCGCTAAATGTTCATAACTCATTTTTTGTTGGATCTTCTAATCTTTCGCGCCTTAGCATGGCTCTCCTTAGGGTACCTCTACCAATTTTTTATGTTTTGCTTGTCTTTCTCATGAGTCGAGATTTCTTCATTTGGCTACTTACTATTTTCGATGTGAGTACTCATCTTGTGATATTACTATCTTTGGTGCATGATTTAGAACCCACTTTGTCATAAGCACTCATTAGATTCTTTACAATATTTCTTTCATTTGAATCGTCCATCATTCTTAGCCCAAGAAACTTCATGATAGGCCTAAATTTCAAATTTCTCATCATTTCAACAAATAATTGGCATTGACCTATAATATTTAATTCTTCAAAAAATAATCTCCACATACTATTAACTTTTCTTTGACAAGTAAGCTTGCTAAGCTTGTCAGGCATTGATTTCAAAATGTTAGTATCAATATCAATCAAATATTTTGATCTTCTAAAATGAATTCTAGAAGGTGTTCTAATCTCTTCAATTCTCTCAACATTTTGAACATCAATATAAGGTTGAGTGTATTGCGTACCTTGAACCGAAGATGATGTGCCTTGGCAATAAGATGTAAAAGATGGAATATCACCTACTTGATGTGTTGATGTTGTGGTTTCAACATGACATGATGGAGTTTGTATATCGTCGAATCTACAAATCAGTGTCTTTTCTACATGAGAGGATGATATGCCTTCAAAATTGGAAGATGGTACTCCAACATTGGAAGATGGTCTAGCGAATGATATGACTCCAACATTGGAGGATGGTGTAGCTTCACAATTCAATTATCTTCTTGAGCGTAACAATCTCATTCGTTCTCTTTGTCTTTCTAATTCTTCCTCTTTGTTTCTTTGTACTGGTGGTTCTTGATCCTCTTCAAAAATCAATTCTTCATTATTGCTTTGTAATTTTCTTTGTTCACGTAGTAATTTCATTTTATCTCTTTTAATTGCCAAATCTCTCTCCCTATCTTCATTTGTTTGAATCTTTGGTTTCTTTCTTGGCATGATGATGATTTCTACATGTCAAATTATTCAAACATCCAAATTACTTAAAATGTGTAAATTATAAATTATTCAATTACATATAAAAATTATAATTATTTGAATGAATACACAATATATATCAAACGACTTGTCAAATTTCTAACCATTTCGAAATAACATTTCATTTAAATATACAATTTTCAATAAATTCACTATATATTAAATAACATGTCAAATTATAATCAAATTTGTATCTATATATTGACAAACAATATTTAAAATGGATTGCACTAACCTTTTCTATTAAAGGAATATTCAAAAAGTCTTCAAATCACGTATCCAATGATTGAATTTGGTGTTTGCTAACTTCCAAAAGTGTTGAAATAGTGTTTGCTATGTTGAAACCCATGATTTCTATTGGAATAATAGAGTGCATAACAGACCAAAAGCAAAAAATGGATGAAATGGGCCCCAAGGTTGGTTTTTTACCATTTTTAGGTGATTTGAGATAGTGCGTACACACTATAGCACGTACACCCTATAAAGAGCATATGCACTATGTGAAATCACATCACTCCCCATCCTCCCTACTCTCTATCCTTCCTACTCTCTCTCCCATCCCCTCCCTCTCTCTCTTCCTTCTCTCTCTCCCCTCTCCCATAGTTTACTCTCTCTCACACTCCCTCTCCCACCACCTATTCTCTCTACCTCTCTCACCCTCTTTCCTCTCCCATCCCTGACTCTTTAGATCTCTAACACACTCTTATCCCCCCTATCTCTCTCCCTCTCCCTCTCCTACCGCCTACTTTCTCTCCCCCATCCCCTACTCTCTCTCTCCTCTCCCATCCCCTACTTTGTCTCTCTTACACACATTCCCATTCCCCCTATCTCTCTCCTGCTCCCTCTCCCTCTCCCACTCCCTCTCCTACTGCCTACTCTCTCTCTCTCTCTCTCTCTCTCTCTCTCTCAAGTTCTCTCTCTCCCTCTCTACTCTCTCTCTCTCTCCCATCTTGTATGAACTCTCTCTGCCACCACCTACTCACTCTCACACTCTCTCCCATTCCCTACTATGTCTCTCTTACACACATAGTCACATTCCCCCTCTCTCCCCCTCTCCCACTACCTACTTTCTCTCCCCCATCCCCTACTCTCTCTCTCCTCTCCCATCCCCTACTCTCTCACACTCACACTCTCTTCCATCCCCTACTTTGTCTCTCTCGCACACACACTACCATCCCCCCTCTCTCTCTCTCTCCCTCTCCCATTGCCTACTTTCTCTCCCCCATCCCCTGCTCTCTCTCTCCTCTCCCATCCCTACTCTCTCACACTCACACTCTCTCCCATCCCCTACTCTGTCTCTCTCACACACACTCCCATCCCCCCTCTATCTTTCCCTCTCCCACTGCCTACTTTCTCTCCCCCATCATCGTACTCTCTCTCTGCCACCCCTTACTCTCACACTATCTCCCATCCCCTACTCTATCTCTCTTACACACACACTCCCATCCCCCTCTCTCTTTCCCTCTCCCACCACCTATTTTCTCTCCCTCATCCTCGTACTCTCTCTTTGTGCCACCCCCTACTCTCACACTCTCACACTCTCTCCCATCCCCTACTCTCTCTCTTTCATAGATACACACACTCTTATCCTCCCACTCTTCTTCTCTCCTATCCCCTACTCTCTACATCTATCACACACACTCCCATTCCCCCTCTCTCTCCCTCTCCCTCTCCCATTGCCTACTTTCTCTCCCCCATCCCCTACTCTCTCTCTCCTCTCCCATCCTCTACTCTCTCACACTCTCACACTCTCTCCCATCCCCTACTTTGTCTCTCTTACACACACACACTCCCATCCCCCCTCTCTCTTTCCCTCTCCCATAGCCTACTTTCTCTCCTCCATCGTCATACTCTCTCTCTGCCACCCCCTACTCTTACACTCTCACACTCTCTCCCATCCCCTACTCTCTCTCTTTCAGAGATACACACACTCTTATCCCCCCACTCTTCTTCTCTCCCATTCCTTACTCTCTACATTTGTCACACACACTCCCATCCCCCCTATCTTTCTCCCTCTCCCTCTCCCACTCCCTCTCCTACTACCTACTCTCTCTCTCTGTCTCTGTCTGTCTGCCTCTCTCTCTCTCTCTCTCTCTCTCTCTCTCTCTCTCTCTCTCTCTCCCATCCCTTACTATCACTCTCTCTCTCCCATCCCCTACTCTCTCTCACACTCTCCCATCCCATAATCTCAGTCTCTCTCTCTCTCTCTCCCATCCCCTACTCTCTCTCACACTCTCCCATCCCATAATCTCAGTCTCTCTCTCTCTCCCATCCTGTACGAGCTCTCTTTGCCACCGCCTACTCTCTCTCACACTCTCACACTCTCTCCCATCCCCTACTTTGTCTCTCTTACACACACACTCCCATCCTCCCTCTCTCTTTCTCCTCTCCCATTCCTTACTCTCTAGATTTCTCACACACTCCCATCCCCCCTCTCTCTCCCTCTCCCACTCCCTCTTGCACCGCCTACTATCTCTCTCTCTCCCTCTCTACTTTCTCTCTCCCATCCCCTACTCTCACTCTCTCTCTTCCATCCCCTACTCTCTCTCACACTCTCTCCCATCCCCTACTCTCTCTCTCTCTCACCCCCATCCCGTATGAGCTCTCTCTACCACCTCCAACTTTCTCTCAAACTCTCACACTCTCTCCCATCCCTTACTCTATCTCTCTTATAAATAAATACACATTCTCATCCCCCCCCCCACTCTCTCTCTCGCAGTCCCTATCCCACTACCTACTCTATCTCTCTCACACGCTTCCATTCCACCTCTCTCTCTCTCTCTCTCTCTCTCTCTCTCTCTCTCTCTCTCTCTCTCTCTCTCCCATCCCTCTACCATTTCCTACTCTCTCTATCTCTCTCTCCCTTCTCTCTTTCACACACACACACACACCCATCCCCCCTCTCTCCTCTTCCATCCCCTACTTTTTCTCTCACTCGCTCTCCCTCTCCCACTCCCTCTCCCACTGCCTACTCTCTCTCTCTCTCTCTCTCTCTCTCTCTCTCTCTCTCTCTCTCTCTCTCACACACACACACACACACACACACACATTTCTATCCCCCCTTTCTCTCCCTCTCCAACTCCCTCTCCCATCGCCTACTCTCTCTTCCATCCCCTACTCTCTCTCTCGAGCTGCTTTGTCTTCCCCCTCTCCCATTCCATACTCTCTCTCTCTTTCACACACATGAACTCCCATCCTCCTCTCTCTCACTCTTCCTCTCCCACTCCGTCTCCCATCACCTACTCTCTCTCTCCCCCATCCCCTACTCTTAATCTCTCTCTCCCAACCTGTACTCTCTCTCACACTTCCTCTCTCTCCCATCCCCTACTTTCAATCTCTTTCCCCCATCCCACACTCTCTCTTTTCCACCCCTACTCTCTCTCGCATCCTATACTCTCTCTACCACCCCTACTCTCTCTCCCATCCTATACTCTCTTTGCCACACCTACTCTTTTTTACTTTCTCTCTCCCCTCTCCCATCCCCTACTTTCTCTCTATCTCTCTCTCACACACACATAGCCATTCCCTTATCCCCCCCCCACCTAGTTCTCTTATGCAATTTAGGTCTTAATAGTACGTGCGCACTATAGCGCATACGCGCTACTGAGAAATCATGTTTTAGATAGTGTGTGCATGCTATAGGGTGCACACACTATTGAAAGCTTATTTAAACCCAAGCCTAAGGCTTGGTTTTGCCTTGGAGATCCAACCCAAAGGTTTGGAGTTTATGAACAGGTCTGAGATGTGTTTTCTAGCAAACATACCAAATATGATTGCTTTTTCTTGTGTGCTCCCCTTCAAGATTCCTCATGTTTGGGTATCAATAAGATTAGGTTACATAGCATTATAGGTCTCTGTGTTAGCTATCTAACCATACAATTTATTTTTAATTTGAACTATTTCAAACCTTTCATCTATAATTTCTTTTGAATGTATGTTCATTTTTTGTCAAAAACCACCATGTACTAATTGGGCTATAGATTTTAGCTCGTTCATCGAATTTTGCAACAACTTATTTTTTTAGAAACTAGACTCCATTCTACACACTTTGAAAAAAAAAAAGTTTTGATTTTAGATTAGTTTTCAATTATTTCTATGGGGAGCACACAAAAATTTCATGTTTTTGGGATGTGTTTAGTTAAAAAAATCATTAAAAAAAAATGCACATTATAAAATTACTCAAAATGTCTGGGATAAACTACATAGTGTTAAGTAACTTTTGACTAGAGCGATTAAAGAATTTCAAAAAAAAAGTTAAAATTTTAGGGGGGCCACACTTTGTACTATGTTATGTTTTTTTGGAATAAACAGTACCACTTTTGTGGCCCCCTTTTTTGAGGACCTAAAACTAAACCATTTTGAAAAAAATTAGTAGTTTAGAAACTAGATTCAAAGGACTATGACTTTTGTTTTTTTCATATCTTAAAATTTTGAGCGTAACTATCTTCAAATTCTTGTTGAAGTTCAAAATTTTTAGATTTCAGGAAAAAGATGTTCACTTATACCCTCCTTTTGGCACCACAACTTTGTGCACTTACCCATATATTGAACTCATGATGAGCATGGACGGGCCCGTTAGTGTGAGCCAAATGGATTCTCCCTATTAGTTTGAATGAGATGGATGGACCCCTTAGTGTGAGCCACATATCTTCTTCATCTTCAAAGAAGATAATGTGGACAAAACAGATGGAACACAAGTCTATAAACTTGCTCCTCGAACAAGTTCATCTTGGACGAAAAGGTGAAGGTGGTTTTGAAAAAACATGGATCGCCATAGAGAGGATATTCAATGTAGAGATGAAATTGAATCTATCAAGGGATAATTTTAAGAATAAGCTTAAAACATGGAAATTAGGATATAGAGTAATGAAGGACTTGAGAAATACAAGTGGGTTTGCTTGGAATGAAGCAACTCAAACTATGGATGCTAAGGATTCTGTACGAGATGACCTTTTGAAGGTTGGATGATCTTTGTACTCTTTTGATTGAAGAAATATTGCCTTCTTATTTCAATAATAAAAGAGTAACAACCTAATCCATTTATTTATGCTTACATGTAGAGGAGAGAATTCAAAAATGCAAAAATGTATAAGAGGCAGTCACCCTTCCAATATTTCAATAAGTTGGTTGTAATTGTCAGCAATGGCATTGCTAAAGGTACACAACTACAACACCCCTTGATGTTGAAGAAGCTCAGACACCCTATGAATGATGCATTCCACTTGTTTGATGAAGACGATACTGGTTGTGGTACACCTATTGACAACCAACCGATTTTGGATGAAGAGTTATATCATTCCAATCAGTCGAGTGTAAGTGGTAAAGGGAATCTTCCACCATCATCATCAAGGAGAGGAAAGAGGAAGAAGACAACTCTAGCTGCACCATTGGATGTGATATGTGAAACTATAAGGAACTCAAAAATGGCCTGGGTAAGCCTCAGATTGTAAAAATGGATAAATCTGAAGAGGATAATTTTTACACCTCTCAAAACCATACTTGAACTAAGTTGAGGTATTTTCTTTAAGGCACATGACACCAATGTGAAAGAGCTAAAGGGTTCTTGATGATGGATGAGGCAAAGAGAGTGGAATGGATTGCAATGACATTTGGTGCAATTTAGCTATTTCAACTAGTGACTACTACTTTTAGTGTTACTTGATTTACTTTGACTATTACTTTGATCTCATCCATTGACTATTACTTTGAGTATTACTTCATTTATTTTTATTGTTACTATACATAGTTTGTCTCATACAATGACTTTTACATAGTTTAGTTGTTCATTCATTGGCATGATTAGCATTGATCAATATATAACTTAGTTGTTATTCATTGGCATTGGCATGATTGGCATCTGAAGTAATTCCAGTTTATGAGTTGGCTCTATTCAATGCTATTGTATTGATCTCTCATAGCACTGAACTGGAACTCATTACTGAGCACATATTGACTATTTTGCTAAGCAAACTGGCAACAAACTGTAACATAGTTTAGTTGTTCATCTCATTAGCATTGGCATGATTGGCATTTGAAATAGTTCTAGTTTATGAGTTGTCTTTGTTTAATTGGATTGCTTGGATCTATACATACTTGATCAATACATACTAGATCTATCCATAGTTTATTTGTTCATTTCACTGGCATGATTGAAATTGATCAATGCATACTTTAGTTGTTCATTTCATTGGCATTGGCATAATTGGCATCTAAAGTAATTTTAGTTTATGAATTGGCTATGTTTAATGGTATTGCATGAATCTATACATACTTGATACTTGATTGCCATTGTTTAATACATAGTTTAATTGTTCATTTCATTGGCATTGGCATGATAAGCATATGAAGTAATTCTATTTTATGAGTTGGCTTTGTTTAATGATATTGCATTGATCTCTTACAACACTAAACTGGAACTCATTACTGAGTACATAAAGACTATTTTGCTAAGTAGACTGACAACAAAATGTTACATAGTTTAATTGTTCATTTCATTGTCATTGGCATGATTGGCATTTGAAGTAATTACAGTTTATGAGTTGTCTATGTTTAATGGTATTGCATGGATCTATACATACTTGAACTATATATAGTTTATGACCTCGTAAACTATTGATATAGTTGTATATTTCATTTCTATTGGTATAGATAACTAGAGATTTAACTAAGATATATACCAATAATCTAAGGTAATGACATGAAAGCATTGATCTATACATAGTCTATGACATCATAAACTATTATGTGTAGATGAACTATTCATAGATCAGAACCAAGATTGGCATGGATGTGTACATATGTCATGACCTCGTAAACATTTGGTATAGTTGTTCATTTCATTATTAATTAGAGCTATAGTTGAACTATACTTACATGGAATAGACGAAGGAGGAGCAAATGATGTTCATGCTCAACTGTAGAAATTGAGAGCATATACTGATAGAAAATTGTTTTGGTACATGATTGTATAGTTCATGATTTTGTCCCATGTTATATCTATAGTCCTAATTTGCTTGGATATGTTTTTATTGCTTGTCTTTTTGTCCCTATTTGATTTCCTATGTATGTTCTTGCTGATAGGATTATCAAAAGTATTGAGAAAGTGTTTTTTTTTTTTTTGTGTGTTTTTTGGTAGATGATAGTATAGTTCATGATTATGTCCCATGTTATATTTATATTCCTAATTAGCTTGGATATTTCTTTATTTCTTGTCTTTTTGTCCCTATTTGATTTCCTATGTATGTGCTTCCCGACAAGATTATCAACGATATTGACAAAGAGTCTTTCTTTTGTATTTTTTGATTGATCCTAATTTGTTGATACTGCAAGACTACACATGTTGATAAAAAAATGATCTATCTAATGATTGTTTACTGTTCATGTTTGTACATGGTCAATATTTATGATGCTACTCCTTGGTGTATTCCATTCAAAAATAAGAAGGTTTTACTTTTTCAAGCATGTGTAGTTTGTATATGCAGGATTGACCATCTAACAATACAAACAGTATTGGGAAGATTGAACATCATGTGAGAGGGTTGCTCGTCGAATGTGGGGCATAAGGGTGTAGAGCGTGGATTTCCCTATGTTTTCATCTTTAATAGTGTGTTTTCCAACCACCATTCAAATCGTGGACATTGTTTTTCCATCTTCTATCTCATGCTACATATGTTACATTGAATTATTGATTACATTCATAATTTGAACATATTTGGAACACTTGTGTTTTGTTCTTTGCTAGAAAATAGTTGTGATGTTATTTGAATGTTGGGATCTATTTATAATACTTGTGTTTCATAAGAAAATAAGATATATAAAAAAAACCTACATCAAATTCTAATTCCAATTCAAAAATGAACAACCAAATGCAAGAACAGGATATTCCCAATCATATTTCGTTCCAATTCCAATTCCTAAATTGGTAACCAAACACAAAATATGGATTTGTATATTTATCTTCCATGTCAACCAAACAGTCCAATTATCTTCCCAAAATGCAAAACCAGGTTTTCGAAAACTTATTATGCAATAATAAGGTTTTGAGCCAAATTCATCTCCCCAATCAAATGGGGCCTAGCTGTTGTGATGATTAGCGTGTTGATATCTAATAATAATAGATGAATTGGG
Source organism: Cupressus sempervirens (assembly GCA_028749045.1). NCBI lineage: Eukaryota > Viridiplantae > Streptophyta > Pinopsida > Cupressales > Cupressaceae > Cupressus > Cupressus sempervirens. The sequence continues at coordinate 171,189,241 of CM053792.1, read as the reverse complement.
TTGTGATTAAGAGGACAATTAACACAGATGACTTATTATAGCCAACAACATTTACTACACTTATTTATAAGCCATTGAACCTAATTAGGAGCAATGAATTTGGGGCAGATTACTCTAAATTTATTGGGTCCACCATTATTGTGTTTTGTGTGCTTGCCATTTTGAATAAAGCGGAGTATAGGAGCACTAATGAGACTTAATGAGAACATTATACAAAGAATGTTTGGCTTATAAACAATTATATATAACACTAGCTTTGGTAATTAAATTAGATTCAGATTTTAAGATATGCAATCTTGTCAACATGCTTTGGTCTATTGGTAAAGTTGATTGGTTCACAAAGAGCCCACCAAGAATCAAGTCTTGTCCTTATGAGTCTGAAAAAAAAACTATTGAACCTTTAAAAAAAACTATTGATCATCACCGCTGTACCAGGTAGAAGGTAGATTTCAGCATGAAACAGTTTTTTGTTGAGAATTCCACATAAGGTAGCCTACGGGCTAACATCAACGAAAGGTATCTAGTCATTGTTGGAAATTTACCCAGATATGACCAGTGAGTAAATGGTAATCCTTAAAACATCAACAAGAGTTACCTAGTCATTGTTGGAAATTTTTCATAGCATTTAAAAGAGTGTCTCAAATTACCAGCTGCCGATTGATCAATGTCGGCGCCTACTGGAGTCGCTTCTAATATGACCCCAGTTTTCTCCGTTACGGCCTTCACTTTTCCCACAAGTTTTGCTGCTTTCCAGATGCGTTCTTCCTGCAAATTGGTCGCCCATTTCTTACAATCCTCTGCTATCACTTGTCCTGCCTTTGCAATGCATGAACCCATCACATCTGCCAACACCCTTTCCAATCTATCCACTACTTCTTCCACACTGCTGAATTCGTATTCATTCATTATACTTCGGCATTGCCTGCACAAGCTGTAAGCTGCTGCTACTTCCTCCCACGCTCTTGAATTGTATGCATTTGACACTTCTTTGCCTTTTTCAAACATATTCTCTACGGCGGCTTTTGCAGCTTCATGTGACTTGTCAGCAGAATCGCTCATGGGAAGATGGTGATCCAGCCACTTGCGCTCCTTTCTTAGCTTCTGCAGCAACTCATCCGCGGCTTTGACAAGCACAGCTACTTCACTGTCAGAATATTCAACTACATTCATGATACTCCATGCTTGACAGCAAGCTTTCATAGCTCTGTCTGCCATGTTTCTACCATCACTTTCATTTTGGAGAAACTGGGAAAGCTCAAAAATGAGGGTCAGTATTGAGACTGTAGTCATCATGAAAGAGCCTTGCCTGACATTTAATTCTGATTCCACTTCCAATCCGAGAGGAAAACCGGGCTTGACACATCTTTGGCCTCTGAAATCTACAGAAGATTTGTTCTTGAGTAATTCTATTAACTCATTACACCTTTTGCCCTCTTCTTCCCCCTTTCCAAACCGCCTCTTTAATTCTTGAATGGACGCTTTGTTGGCGATCCATATCCCAGCAGCGTTCTCCCCCTGCATGGTCACACACACCTTTTTATACTCAGGATCTCGTTCTAATTGAGTTTCGCCTTCAGATGCTGAGACCTTTAAGAGCTTACGGAAAAACTGGTTTGAAAAAAGTAGCTGTGATGATAGCCAACATAGTTTGCTGAAGAAAACCAAAATTATCTGCAACCAGAGCAACAGGGGAAGTAACTTATGCATTCCCAGACTTGTCGAAAGTCTTGCAATTAATTTTGTAAGGTGTCTTTCTCCACCTATTCCCCACCTGCGCCTTTTGGAGCTCTCTATCATGTCAACCAAATGGCTTACCCAGAAATCTTCGACTTGCCAGTATTCTCTCACATTGAACAACTTCCATCGCATGCCTCTCGGATAGTACACTGCCGCGGTGACACATCTGCAATATATAACAGCGGATCCTAAAAAGATCACCGTGTAATGAAGGATTAGAGGAATTGAAATGGTGGGTCGTACACACCCTTCATTATGACCTTCGGCCTCATCCAAGCCAAGCCAATTAGTCCCGTTTAAATTATGAACGCCCTCTGGAACGTATAAATAAAAGTATTCGGAGGATGGAAATGGAGTTGTTTTGTACGAGCAGCGGGCTATTTCAAAGACGAGAGCCACATTACAAACGGTAATGATAAGAGCAACTGCCGATGAAAGAATTGATCTTGAAATTATGTATTGAGGATTGGAAGTGCGAACGGCTATCCATGACTTAACGACTTGTTCCTGGATCTTCTCCCACAGAATCTTGGGCGGATACAAATTACTACTTAACCTTGAACCAGGAAGAAGTAAATGTATCTTACGAACTACAATTTCATGAATACCGATACTAGCTAAAGCGGCACAGCCTAGAAGAAGGGCTAAAGTCACCATGCATACTAATACTATTACGTTTATGAATTCCATGAAGATGGAATTCCACAGATCAGTAGGCGGACATTTGAGAAATTTGTTTTTGTCTTCGGAAAAAAGAGTATGATACCATATAACATACCCAGAGATTGTAGAAGCTGAAGGAAGTATGAAGAGCTCGTGAGATATAACATAGACGGAAACAAGAGCAAAACTGATGAAGAGCGCCGCCATGTCAGGTCTCAAAGTGGTGGAGAGAGGAGTGGCCACTCCGGGCAACAAACATCCCATCAAGACGCAGGTGGAGACTCTTCCAATCAAAATCAATACCCATTCACCGTGAATCGCATTGAGATACTCACAACCGTTTCGCAATGGGCTATTTGTGGACTTCTTGTTGAAGGAGAATTCCAAGGAGGGTTTGTTGAGAAGCATGAGGAGCTGCAGAGCAAGGGCGCCAAGAACAAGAGAGTCGCCCGGAATCCAATGTTTTCTCTGTTTGAATGCTCTCCAGGCGTCGGCTGCGACATAGACAATTGAGACAACACACCCAAATGACAAGCCCACAAATGTGAGGACCACGGCAATTGTATAAATACCACCCTCGATGCCTCCGTCGTTCTCGTAGCCAAGGTAAAGTGACAGAGGAGGCATTTCTATTCACACAGAGAACCAAAAAACAAAGAAAATGTAGACAATTATGCAGCACTGGCCTTCCCTTTTAACATCCCTTCTGAAAAAAGTATAGTAGTTTTATCGTCTCACCCACTCGGTTTATTGCAGTTCCAGGGCACTTCCTAAACTGGCACAATTGTCCTTATCGGCTATGGAACGTTCAAGGTCACCGGTCTTTAAGATGAAGGTTCTTAGAAAGGGCAGAGGTTTGTCTCGGAGCACGCAGGACCTCGTCGTATTCACACATTTTACAGCCAGTCGTTTCAATGTTTATACCCGGTGGAGATGCCTTGGCTAAAAAGGATAGGCTAATAATCTCCAAACAAAATATTTTTTTTCAAAATGTATTGATTTTTTTTCTAAATTTTTTTTGTTGTTTTTGAGTACAAACTATGCACATCATGAAGATCAAATGCTGAAATTTTCAGAAAAATTTATAATGTTTTTTAATTTTTGAAAATTGGTCAACTATACAGTTTGTAGGAAGGATGTGCCCTAGCTAAATGAACAAATGCACTTGATTTGACAGTTTCTTAATTTTATTAATTAATTTAAGAATCACAGAGAAGTGGTTTTGGGAGTTTTCAATTAATTTATAAATTCAATAAACCATCAAATCGAGTGCATTTGTACGGTTGTATAGGGTTGCCGATGGAGATTGTAAAACCATATTTTCCAATATGGGGACGTGGAGAGGTGGTCAATTTGAAATAATTATATTGCTTCAAAAATTGGATTGTAAAGAGGAAAAAAAATTGATGAAGAATATTTGGAGAAAGGATGGGAATGTTTTCAATAGTTGTGATAATACTTGATACAATGTTCAATATTTTTTTAATAATATTTGTGACTTTAAAGTTATGGATTATGACTATTTATAATTGAATGAAATGTATTTCTTAATTTTAAAACAAAACAAATCATGTGATGTCTTATCAATGCACTAATAAAATATGACTTAATGCACAAATTTCAGTCTCACTTGTTTTTGGACATTTTCAGACACCTTGGTAAAAAGTATGCTAATGTGACATCATTTTTGATGATTTAGCCTTGAAACTTTATTTATAAGTAGCAAACTTGCCAAGTAAGCTACTGTAAAAACTCGAGAGTATTTGAAACTTTACATATGATTTTGATAAGTGCAAAGTTAGGGTGTTCAACTATTGGGTTCTCTTTGTTCTTCTTGCAAATCATAAAAATGCAGTTGAACCAACCAATGGTCAATACAAAGAGACTTTATACAAATTACGTCAATGATTGTATAAAAACCAAAATATGTATGGCTAGTTGGTCCAACCCAATTGTTGAACATAGAAATAACATACCTATAGAACCTGAACAATTAGAAATTTATAGATTACATGTAGCAACTACTGAGAGCAACATTGATGAAAAATATGCACATAAGTCCTTATAAAAATATATTAGGCCTAAAAAATTAAAAGTCAATGCAGTTGTTTGATACACTTAATCTCTCCACCATAAAGTTACAAGAGCAAGTATTTAATTTCATCCAAATGTATGTTAAATCTATCGTGAATCTATCACCACCTTTTTATCCAATATTCAGGTGTCAATATAAAAGGATGAGTTTGAATATGATATATGACTAAAAGATTCATGTATTCACTTCCTAATGCAAAATATGATTACAAAATATTTCTTGGCATCTACTTTTTCTTTTGTGTAGCAAAATGTATTATCTCATAGAAGGCAATGACATTCTTATGAAGACTAAGACCAAACATTGAATCCTTTTGTTTTAAGGCTTGATAAAAAAATATAACAAAGAAATGACTAAATATGGCGTTGCATTTCTTTTTAGCTCCAAAACAATCCTAAAAGATATGTTCTAAGATTTCATTATTTTAACAAATAGAACATTTGTATAATTGTAAATTCAAAAATCTTTGTTTGTCACCTATAGGTAACTTATGAAGTTAAACATTCCAAGACAATATTCAAATATTTCTTCTACCTTAGATTTTTCATATCTGAACACTTAACTTTATGTTTACTTTTTAAAAATTTGTGGTTCTACTTATTGTTGAGTCTTGGTTTTGATTTCACTGTTGGATAGTTTGTAGGTATATCATTTTTAAGGGAAAATATGATAATGGGTATTTTTCTAGCCACAACCAATCCTTGAAAATAATGTATTATAAAGGAATGGCATCTTCATTAGAATTATATAGGGATCGCTAGCATGAAAAATTGTAATGGATGAATGACTCACTGCAATGTTTTCTTTTAAGAAATTGTCAAAATGGATTCTATTTTTGGGATCCTATTTTGAAGCAAACATGATGCCATTTTAATCGAAACAATGTTCAATTTCATTCTATACAGGATTCTATTTATAGATTTTAGTCTTATAGTCTTGAAGAAAGATGAGACCCCATTCATTTTGAGAATTTTTTTTTTTTTTGTTATGTGTATTTTTTGAATTTTTTGAAGTATAGAACTTCCACCATAAATGGACTCAACTTCTTGTACTTACCTTGAACATCAAACCTATTATATCTCATAGAACAAATTTTCTTTGTTATCTTCTTGTGTTCAACGAATGAGTTTACTTGTAGATAATTTTTTTCTATCCATGCCCTTTTACTACCTTCATTTTCCTTATTTAAGTCAATTGTACTTGTAATTTGTATGATTTGAGACTCAATTGAACTTATTTTGATCCCTTATGAATTTTGTGGATATTAGCCAACTGTGCAAAAATGGATATAGTACTACAACTTCATTCACACTTCTTGAGGTTCTCCTACAACCCTAGATATGAGCATTTATACATCTTCCCACTATCTCTTGCAGCCTTTTATACTCAATGTTCTTGTCTACGTCTTTTTGAAATTTTACCTCCTATTTAGAATCATCTTTGAATTGCTATACTAGAACAATACCACCTTCAATTCCTACCATCACAAACTTGACCAAAAAACTTTATTTCCTATAGCCTTGGGTTGTTATAGCTTTATCTCTACACGTGTTCCCCATAATGCATGGTATGATTTATTCCTTCAAATATTATATTTGGGTGAGTGCACCAAGATGGTGTACAAAAAGGGAGCTATAAGTGGACACATTTTTTTGAAATCAGGTAAACCTGAACTTCGATGAGACATTCGAGGGCCATCCACTAAAAATGACAAGACACATAAAACATATAAATTGTAGTACTCTAAATCTACTTTCTAAACTACTAGTACTCTGAATCTACTATCTAAACTACTAGAGTTTTTACAAAATGGATAAGATTAGGTGGGTCAAACTATAAGAATTTGGTATAGCTCTGTTACCATGTAAGAATTTTCCTAAGGCAAGAATGAAATGCCAAGATCTAGAAGCTCAAGAGATAGCATAAGAGAGATAAGCTATAATCAAAGGAGAATGGATTAATTAGATAATTGGATGATTACATCAAAGAAGTGCCTTGTATATAAAAGCAACTTATATGACTAGGAATCAGCAAAGAGATAAGCATAACAACTAAGCAATACCCACCAAGAGTGGATTATCCTCCATTGTTCATGAATGTACATGCAACAATGAGAGGATAAGAATGTAAAAGTGTATCTCATAATGAGATGTAGTAGATAATATGTGCTTAATTGGAGTGCAAACTATTGTGTTGTCTACATGACAACTAATATGAATATACATTATCCTAAGTAAACTTAAGTAAAGTGTAAATAATAAATACTTATTTACACCAACATCCCCTTAAGTGCAACATAGGAAAATGTACTTAAGCTCACAAAAGCTAGATAATAATGCAAGATGGGTCCCGGCTACTAGGCCATCTTAGGTACCCATGTACAATATGCAAGTGCAAACAATATGCAAATCTCTCATAAAGCAGAGAAAGAGGGAAAACTACATGGAAAAAAACCCCTACAAAAAGAGAGATAAGTACAATAACAGAAATGAGAGAGAATAAGACCTCATGTGAGGAAAAGATATCCCCCATAAGAGAGAAGAAGAGGAAGATAGACGAAGTTCCCCCCCCCCAATGTAGAATGTACACCAATAGTAGATGCTCTAGGCTTGATGTAGAAACTACTCCATGAGTGTAGAACAACATTTCTCTCCTTAGGAAGAAGCATAACCAAAGGTATATCAATGAAGCATCCCCCGTCTATAGGAAGAAACCTCAAACTATATGAAATCTCTGAAACCTACTCAAATGTCCCCATATCAATACTAAAAGGTGCCTCCTCCATATCATGTGTACTATGCCACTCTACTGAAAAAGATAAATCAGGCTCAACTTAGGATGAATGTAGAACATGTATCAAAAACTCAAATATCTCCTCTAAAAATAAAGTGACCTCCTGCAACTATTGTATCAAAGGATCTACCATCATGTCTGTATATGAGCAATGTTAGTATGCTAATAGAAACCAAATTTAAGTAAAGCTTCTACAAACTAAACAAAATTCATAAACTTCAAGATAGACTAAGATGAGCTCTCAATTGAGAATATGAGCCATTAATGGGCTCTCTCAATGAGAAGCTCTCTTGTTGAGTAGCTTTGTCTAAATAGATAGGATGTATGCTCGAGCTTTATGCTTCAAAAAGGGCTTCAAATGGAGTTGGAATTTGGGTGTGAGTGTATGGTTTTGATGTAAAATAGTTTCTTAAAATGGCATTATGACTTTACTTCATGGATTGTGTTATTTTGCAAAGGGGAAGGATCCAATTTATAAGCAAGAGGCTTGAGGGATTGAGGGCTAAGATGCAAGGATGGGAAAAAGCTCATGGAGGGCTCAGATTGCATGAGAGGAGAGCACATGGATTGTGTTTCCTTACAGCCAATCAGGGAGTGACACATGTCACAGGGTGAGAGGATGGAGGAAAAGGGAAGGATGAGTCAAAAAAGGAGGCTCAAGGGATAAAATATTCATAAAGACCCTCATAATGGCTTGTAAGAGCAATAAAAGGGCTTTGGAAGAGTCATTTATGGCCTAGTGGGCTTCATAAAGTTTTGTGGTTGGGAAATTTTAAGGGAGATGAGAGGAATTTCGACTTGGGCTTGATTAGGAAGGTTTTAAGCTTGCTTAGGCTTGTGCAAATGATTAGAGGATGGATTAGGATGGTTTAGGATTAGCTTAGGGATAGGCAAGTGGATGGCATTTAATGAGGGTGGGTGAAGGAGGAGATATTTGTTAGCTTTATCTTGGGTTAGTAAGTCTTAACCCATGTTTAGAGAATGTGACAAGGTTAGGAGGGGATTAGGATTAGGTTTAAAGACATCTTCTAGAAGAGTCTAGACTTTGGATGAGGATAAAGACTTTCTAGAATAGTCTAGAATTTCCTAGGATGAGGATGAAGACTTTATAGAAGAGTCTAGAACTTCTTAGGATGAGGATAAATTAGATTTTTAGGAAATAAATAAAGTTTTATTTATTTCAAGGGTTTGGGTTGAGGAGATATTTATTAAAACTTTTTTAATAAACATGAGGATTAATATTTAATCTTAATTAAATATTTTGAGTTGGGATTAGGGGTAGGAAATGATGGGATTAGCCTTTAATCAAAATTAAAGAAGGATTAGAAGATTTTGGAAGAGGTTAGTGGTCTTAAGGAAATTGGCCAAGTTTTGGGTAAAATATAAATTTTTTATTTATTTTAGGTTTTTTGGTCAATTTATTAATTAAATAATTAATAAATAAGGAAATAATGTTTAAATAAGATTTAAACATTTTTAGGAGGGATTCCTTAATTAAATATTTTTAATTAAGATAAAGGGATTTAATGGCATAAAAATAAATAAATTAATAAATTAATTAATTAATTAATTAATGATGTCATCAGGAATTTTTCAGAAAATAAAAATACTTTATTTTCTAAAGGTTTTTACGTGTCTACATGTCAACCTTGAAAGACTGATCAAGTACAAAATGAAGATGAGGGTTAGCATGCTCTCTCACAACTAAAGAAGGATCATCTTCACCAAAGAGAAGATGAATGTCATCAATAATGTCTCCCAAATCTGCAATATAGGAGTCCACAAATAAACTAGAAATGTCTATCAAGTAGTCATCCTGGAATGAAACTGAGTCTCGAAGACAATGAATATCTTGTTGTATTGAATCACTTGAATCCATGGCTATGTGAATACAACTATCATCAGGAACAATAGTAGATGCAATATCAATAGGAGGAGAAGAAATCAATGACTCAAGAACTTGATCACATGTGAGAATACCCAAGTTCAAGTAGCCAAAGTCCTCCTCAATGTCTGAATCAACACTAGAAGTGTGATCAAAATCTACTGAAGAGTCTACTGAGAAATCATTGTCATCATCATGAGAAAAATATGAGAAGTAGTATAGCCTAGATGTGTAATCAACCACCATTGTAGCAATAATCTATCTAGTTTCCAAGTCTCCAATAAAAAACTAAATCGGGTGTGAATTCCACAGTCCTTCCTCTATCTCCATGAGTGAGCTGATAGATCTGGAAAGAAGATTATGACTTAGGTGAGGTACACACAACACATCTTTGAAGTATCTCTCCCCCTTATCAATAGTTCATTTCTCATCACATTCATGCAAGTATGATTTGCCCATCAAAATAGGTGGAGTTAAAAGTGGAAACTTAGGAGAACCCATGATGCAAATGAAAAGAACACAAGAGAAAGAGAAGTGCAAACACTCAAAACACCCCCCCCCCCCCCAAATCACTGAATCAAAGAAAACCCCAAAAATGGATGATTTTGGCACTTTATACTTAGTGTGTGTACAACTGCCACTTGTCAAAATAAGGGTATGTGCAAGATCATGGTGTACCAAACTATGGCCTTAAGTGGCAGTGAAAAATCAGCAAATCAGGGTTATGTCAACTTGACACATAATTTTGAAGTGGTTATGGACTTTATATCAAAAAGTTGTAAGAAAATGATTTGTAGAAAATTGAATGTAGTTTCTAAACTACTAGGCCTTATCAGGAGAAAAAAATAATTGATTGGTCAAATGTTTGAATTTTAATGCAGTACTAAGAAAATTTCAGGGCGAAAATAAAAAGTAGGTGTATGTCTGACCACCTCAATCAAAATCAAATCATAATATTTTTTTAATATAATTATAGATATGAAAACTAGACTCATGCCCGGATGTGACGCATATTTTTTGATATTTTTATTCCAAATAAATAATTAAATATAAATTTTCTACCAAAACTTTTTCGGATTAAAAAAAGTCCCATGTCTGACCACCCTAACTAATAGAAAATTTGATCAAATTTTTCTTTTTTTATTTTTTTCTTCTACTAGGCGAAGTATAGAATGTGACGCAACTTTTAGATTTAAAAAATGTTATACCGTTTGAAAGTTATAGCTATTTTTCCTTCAGTATGTCAATCAACACTTTACAATAATCTTCATTGATAATTAACTAATAAATACTTATCGAACTCAGAATTTGACAGAAATTATATTGATGGAATCTAGAGAGTGATATTAAAAAACCCATTTCGTTTCATTCAATTTTGATTAAAATAACATTGTCAGATAGCTACCCGAAGTCTGAGTATCACTAAAACTCTCTATAAACACATCTTTGGAGTTGACGGGGCAGGCTTGGTAAATACCAAGCCTGATCGGATATCCGATTTGACATCGGATATCCGATATGGCTCGGTAGTCAAATTCAAAAAAAATTTAAATTTTGGAGGGAAATTCGATTTAAACGTTCTATTTTTTTATTTTTAAATTATTTCACTTATATTAATATGTAAAGGCATATTTTAATATATTATATATATATAATAACGTAATGTAAACATACAAGATATAATCTAGTAATATATAATAATATCTTATGTTAATCTTATTACAATCTATAAATATAATATATATTATTTTTTTTTTTACTAAATATAATAACGTAATTTATATATATATAAAATACGTATTATATATTATTATATTAATATGTATAATAATATAATATTTATATAACAATGTAATATTTTTATTAAATATAATATATATTATAAATATTATTATATTAATATGTATGTTATTAATATATTTATATAATAACATAATATTTTCATTAAATATAATAATGTAATATGTATATGTGTATATATATATATATATATACATATATACATATATATATATGTATATATATATATATGTATATATATATATATATATACTATTATATATATTATTATATTGATATGTATATTATTAATATATAAGAGTCAAAGGGGGTCATAGGGTGACCTATAACCCTCTTTGACCCATTAAACGACAATATATGTCTCTAGGGGTCCTAGGACCCCTAGGGACATATGTCGTCTTTTAATGGGTCAAAGGGGGTCCCTTTGACCCATTAAATGACGACATATGTCCCTAGGACCCCCAGGGACATAGTCGAATCATTCATATCGGTCAAACCCATTAAACGACGACATATGTCTCTAGGGGTCCTAGGACCCCTAGGGACATATTCGAATGGGTATTATGGGTCAAAGGGGATCATAAGGTGACCTATGACCTTCTTTGACCCATTAAACAATGACATATGTCCCTAGGGGTCCTAGGACCCCTAGGGACATAGTCGAATCATTCATATGGGTCAAAGGGGATCATAGGGTGACCTATGACCCCCTTTGACCCATTAAATGACGACATATGTCCCTAGGGGTCCTAGGACACCCAGGGACATAGTCGAATCATTCATATGGGTCAAAGGGGGTCATAGGGTGACCTATGACCCCCTTTGACCCATTAAACAATGACATATGTCCCTAGGGGTCCTAGGACCTCTAGGGACATATTCGAATGGGTAATATGGGTCAAAGGGGATCATAGGGTGGCCTATGACCCTCTTTGACCCATTAAACGATGACATATGTCCTTAGGGGTCCTAGGACCCCTAAGAACATATTCCAATCGTTCATATGGATCAAAGGGGGTCATAGAGTGACCTATGACCCTCTTTGACCCATTAAACGACGATATATGTCTCTAGGGGTCCTAGGACCCCTAGGGACATATTCGAATGGGTAATATGGGTCAAAGGGGGTCATAGGGTGACCTATGACCCTCTCTAACTCATTAAACAATGACATATTTCTCTAGGGGTCCTAGGACCCCTAGGGACATATTCGAATTGTTCATATGGGTCAAAGGGGGTCATAGGGTGACCTATGACCCCCTTTGACCCATTAAACGACGACATATGTCCCTAGGGGTCCTAGGACCCCTAGGGACATATTCGAATGGGTAATATGGGTCAAATGGGGTCATAGGGTAACCTATGACCCTCTTTGACCCATTAAACGATGACATGTCCCTAGGGGTCCTCAGACCCCTAGGGACATATTCGAATCATTCATATGGGTCAAAGAGGGTCATAGGGTGACCTATGACCCTTTTTGACCCATTAAACGACGACATATGTCCCTAGGGGTCCTTAGACCCCTAGGGACATATTTGAATCGTTCATATGGGTCAAAGGGGGTCATAGGGTGACCTATGACCCTCTTTGACCCATTAAACGACGACATATGTCCCTAAGGGTCCTAGGACCCCTAGGGACATATTCGAATGGGTAATATGGGTCAAAGGGGGTCATAGGATGACCTATGACCTTCTTTGACCCATTAAATGATGACATATGTCCCTAGGGGTCCTTGGACCCCAAGAGACATATTCAAATGGGTAATATGGGTCAAAGGGGGTCATAGGGTGACCTATGACCCTCTTTGACCCATTAAACGATGACATATGTCCCTAGGGGTCCTAGGACCCCTAAGGACATATTCGAATGGGTAATATGGGTCAAAGGGGGTAATAGGGTGACCTATGACCCTCTTTGACCCATTAAACGATGACATATGTCCCTAGGGGTCCTTGGACCCCAAGAGACATATTCGAATGGGTAATATGGGTCAAAGGGGGTCATAGGGTGACCTATGACCCTCTTTGACCCATTAAATGACGACATATGTCCCTAGGGGTCCTAGGGCCCTAGGGACATATTCGAATTGTTCATATGGGTCAAAGGGGGTCATAGGGTGACCTATGACCCCTTTTGACCCATTAAACGACGACATATGTCCCTAGAGGTCCTAGGACCCCTAGGGACATATTCGAATGGGTAATATGGGTCAAATGGGGTCATAAGGTAACCTATGACCCTCTTTGACCCATTAAATGACGACATATGTCTCTAGAGGTCCTAGGACCCCTAGGGACATATTTGAATTGTTCATATGGGTCAAAAGGGGTCATAGGGTGACCTATGACCCTCTTGACCCATTAAACGACGATATATGTCTCTAGGGGTCCTAGGACCCCTAGGGACATATTTGAATGGGTAATATGGGTCAAAAGGGGTCATAGGGTGACCTATGACCCTCTTTGACCCATTAAACGATGACATATGTCTCTAGGGGTCCTAGGACCCCTAAGGACATATTCGAATCATTCATATGGGTCAAAGGGGGTCATAGGGTAACCTATGACCCCCTTTGACTCATTAAACGACGACATATGTCCCTAGGGGTCCTAGGACCCCTAGGGACATATTTGAATCATTCATATGGGTCAAAGGGGGTCGTAGGGTGACCTATGACCCTCTTTGACCCATGAAATGATGAGATATGTCACTAGGGGTCCTAGGACCCCTAGGGACATATTCAAATGGGTAATATGGGTCAAAGGGGGTCATAGGGTGACCTATGACCCCCTTTGACCCATTAAACGACAACATATGTCCCTAGGGTCCTAGGACCCGTAGGGACATATTTGAATCGTTCATATGAGTCAAAGGGGGTCATAGGGGGTCATAGGGTGACCTATGACCCTCTTTGACCCATTAAACGACGACATATGTCCCTAGGGGTCGTAGGACCTCTAGGGACATATTCGAATGGGTAATATGGGTCAAAGGGGGTCATAGGGTGACCTATGACCCTCTTTGACCCATTAAACAACGGCATATGTCCCTAGGGGTCCTAGGACCCTTAGGGACATATTCCAATCATTCATATGGGTCAAAGGGGGTCATAGGGTGACCTATGACCCTCTTTGACCCATTAAACGATGATATATGTCTCTAGGGGTCTTAGGACCCCTAGGGACATATTCAAATGGGTAATATGGGTCAAAGGGGGTCATAGGTGACCTATGACCCTCTCTGACTCATTAAACGATGACATATTTCTCTAGGGGTCCTAGGACCCCTAGGGACATATTCGAATTGTTCATATGGGTCAAAGGGGGTCATAGGGTGACCTATGACCCCCTTTGACCCATTAAACGATGACATATGTCCCTTGGGGTCCTAGGACCCCTAGGGACATATTCGAATGGGTAATATGGGTCAAATGGGGTCATAGGGTAACCTATGACCCTCTTTGACCCATTAAACGACAACATATGTCCCTAGGGGTCCTCAGACCCCTAAGGACATATTTGAATCGTTCATATGGGTCAAAGAGGGTCATAGGGTGACCTATGACCCTCTTTGACCCATTAAACGATGACATATGTCCCTAGGGGTCCTAGGACCCCTAAGGACATATTTGAATGGGTAATATGGGTCAAAGGGGGTCATAGGGTGACCTATGACCCTCTTTGACCCATTAAACGATGACATATGTCCCTAGGGGTCCTTGGACCCCAAGAGACATATTCGAATGGGTAATATGGGTCAAAGGGGGTCATAGGGTGACCTATGACTCTCTTTGACCCATTAAACGACGACATATGTCCCTAGGGGTCCTAGGACCCTAAGGACATATTCGAATTGTTCATATGGGTCAAAGGGGGTCATAGGGTGACCTATGACCCCTTTTGACCCATTAAACGATGACATGTGTCCCTAGGGGTCCTAGGACCCCTAGGGACATATTCGAATGGGTAATATGGGTCAAAGGGGGTCATAGGGTGACCTATGACCCTCTCTGACCCATTAAACGATGAGATATGTCGCTAGGGGTCCTAGGACCCCTAGGGACATATTCCAATCGTTCATATGGGTCAAAGGGGGTCATAGGGTGACCTATGACCCTCTTTGACCCATTAAACGATGATATATGTCTCTAGGGGTCCTAGGACCCCTAGGGACATATTCGAATGGGTAATATGGGTCAAAGGGGGTCATAGGGTGACCTATGACCCTCTCTGACCCATTAAATGACGAGATATGTCGCTAGGGGTCCTAGGACCCCTAGGGACATATTCGAATGGGTAATATGGGTCAAAGGGGGTCATAGGGTGACCTATGACCCCCTTTGACCCATTAAACTACAACATATGTCCCTAGGGGTCCTAGGACCCCTAGGGACATATTTGAATCGTTCATATGAGTCAAAGGGGGTCATAGGGTGACCTATGACCCCCTTTGATCCATTAAACGACGACGTATGTCCCTAGGGGTCCTAGGACCGCTAGGGATATAGTCGAGTCGTTCATATGGGTCAAAGGGGGTCATAGGGTGACCTATGACCCCCTTTGACCCATTAAATGACGACCCTCTTTGTATTATATATTATTATATTAATATGTATAATAATATAATATATATATATAACAACGTAATATTTTTATTAAATATAATATATATTATAAATATTATTATATTAATATATATTTTATTAATATATCTATATAATAACGTAATATTTTAGTATATATAACATAATATTTTAAGATATACTATTTAAACTATTTTAGGATAATAATTATAATATAAATAAACACTAAATATTAATATTATTATATGTATAGTAATAATAATAATACTATTATAGCTATAATAATAATATATATTAATACTATATATTGTAGCTTAATATAAATAAACACTATATATTTACACTATTATATCTATATTAATAATATTAATACTATTATAGGTATAATAATAATATTGATACTATAGGTATATTAATACTATTTTATATTAATATTATTGATATTTTATACTAATGCTAATATACTATTAACTTAGTTATAAATTAAAGTCGTTTGCCTCCAAATATTTTCATAATATTAATATTATTGTGGCAAAGGAGGGAAACCTTAGCAAGTTTTCCCCCCAAAAGTCCTCCTCCTATATCGGATATCCGATCCTGGATCGGATATTCGATCTAATATCGGATATCCGATTATACTGGCATCAATTTCAAATATTTGACTGTCCCTACAGACCCGACAACATTACTTTTTTACCTCTTTTTTGACAAGATTTATAAAAAGTCATGTTTTGGGGCCCAACCAATCGAAAAGAATTCGAAAATATAACCTTAGGTGTTCGAATTTGTCATCTGAATGGGGAGCAGCAGTCGTCAAAAGAATAAACGTAAAAGGAAGATATCCAATGAAGACATTGCAGCATATAGGGAAAAGGACAAAATGAAACACCAAAAAAAAAGACAAGGTGTGCTAAATATCAATCAAGTTGACAATGAATTAATAGAAGGTGAAATCATAGAGTCAGATAACGAAAATGTACAGTTGGGAAATGAAAATGTACCTATTGAAAATGATAATGCGGAAATTGAAAATGTAGAGATTGAAAATTTTGAAGAAGAAATGCCACCAAGTCATAATCCAAATTGCATAATTGACCATGTTGAAGATGACAATGCACAGGAACTTAATGTACAAGAACCTTACATATCTCCTAATTATAATCGACATGAAGGTTCTAAAACACCAAAATGGATAATTGAAATTGATGAAATGATTATGACTAGTTTGGAAAGAAAAAAATCAGAAAGAACCATTCGGTTATGGGCTTCAAGACTATATCAGATGTTTTTCAGCAACAAGACAGTGGTAGAGCAATGTCAGCTTTTCATGCACTTATTAAAGATGCAAAAGATGAGACCTATGCTTTCCAAATTGAAAATTTGTGTCAATAAAAAGTTGGAAAGAAATGCCATTATTGTGAAGAATCTTTTCAGTGCTCTCAATAGCATTGGGAAAAATAGCAAAGAGAAGGATAATAGAGCTACTCGAAGGGTTATTACAACCTCTTTGGTAAGTCATCATTTGAGAAAGGGTAGATATATGAGACAAACTTGTATTGATTTGAATCTAAATCGTACTACTTTGAGAAGAGCACTTAGTCGACGAGAGAAAATTGATGATGCTCTTCAAAATGAAACATGGGCATTTGGTGGGAGACTTCCACGTTTTGATAAGAAGCTATCCGACGATGTGAAGGAAGAAATTATACAATTTTGGCACTCTAACTCACGAGTATCACCCAATGCTAAAGATGTCTTAAAGTTGAGAATTGGCATCAGAGACCTCACGCCACATCCTAAACACTATTTGGAGGTAAGTCAAACTATGTTGTTCAAACAATTTAGAGAGAGTCATCCAAGTGTTCATATATCACAAAGGGCTTTTGAATCGTTGAAGCTATTTTATTGTGTGCCACTCAAAATTTGAAATACATGTTGTTGCAAATATCATGTTGAGTTTTCTATGCACCATGAACTATTATGCTCCATCCATTCTACTTTGCATAGGAAAGAAATGTTGGAGGATTGTGGGGCTAGTGGGCTTCCAAAATCATCAAGAGACTTGTTAGATCAACTCTTATGTCGTAGAGTTGATGGTTGTTCCTTTTATAAAAATGCTTGCTTAAATGAGAAGTGTTCAGAATGTGGTGGCTTATCCAAGTTTGACACATGTTTCCATGAGGGGTGTGAACAAGATCTTGGAAAGACAATAGTGAAAAAAAGGGTCTATGAAATGGTGAAATACACATTGAAGAGTGGGAGTGAGAGCTCTAGATGTGAATTGGTTGGAAAAGATATCAATGTGGCTAATTTTATTTCAGATTTCAAGGCAAATCTTTTTTACAAGTATGCAAGACATAGTCACAGGTCTCAGTGGTTGGATCAACAATTTAGAACATGTAAGGAGACTTTTCCCATTGGCACTATTATATCAGTTGTTGATTTTGCTGAGAACTACACATTGCAACCTCAAAATGAGACACAATCTCAGTATTACAACTCTATTCAGATTGCAATTTTTGTTCACATAACATATAGACATGCCCCTGATAGTGCGGAAGATAATCGAAAGATTATTAGAGAGTATCATTTTTATATGAGTGATGATAGATCTCACTCTCACGAGTTTGTGCAACATTATTTTGAGAAATTTTTTTATTTTTTACACGAGCATGCAATTGCTATGGATAGACATATCATTTGGTCAGATAACTATATAGGTCAATTCAAGAATGCTCGCATGTTTTATTGGTTGTGTAGGATGCACGTAGAGAGAGGGGTGCCTCATATTTGGAGTTTTTTTGAGTCCGGCCATGGAAAAGGGGAACATGATGGAGCAGGGGCATGTGTGAAGAGAGCTCTAGTTAAGGAGCAACTGAAGATTTCAACAACAGAGCTTCTTGATGCTCATAGCATTGTTGATTGGTGTAGTTTAGCATTTTCACAAGGGGGGACTCTTAATTCAGTGGTACGCAGGTTCTTTTAGTTGGTTGAGGAAGGGTCCATAGGTGATAGATCAGATTGTGCTACAGTGACAAACTCATCAAAAATGCATTCATTTCGGAGCTCTAATTCTAGTACATGGACCATTTGGACACGACAACTAGCTTGTTTTTGTCGTACTTATTTTTAGTGTGATTGGGATCACTATGAGTCAAGTGAGTGGGTGGACACATGGGCTCCACATTATCTTACTCCATTGTCTATCATACCCTCTATCAAAAATGATGACATGGAAAGTTCACTTGAGCATAATCATCTATCAGATCTACTTCAGCCAGGACATGTCTTTGTATTGGTTGCACCACAGGGGAATGATGAGAAATCTGATTATTGGTTAGCACGTTGTGTAAGAGGAAAACAAAAACTTGCACAACCGATCACAGATGATGATGGATTCACGTATCCTACCGGTTCAGTGGTTGTTGCTGGAACATGGCTGCGGACATACATGCTTAGAAGGAATGGAATTCCTGCATTCGAAGACTATCAGAAGCACAAAGTAATTCTCATATATTCGCATCTTATTATAGCAACAAATGTAAAGTTATTGAAGCATCAAGGAAGACCAAAAGTAAAAGAACTTTTTACTATTGCTAATGTTGATCATGAAGCCTTGTTGGAGACCCTAAAACAGAGAGAGGACCCTATTGGAATACTTGACTAGGTATATATACTTCTTATGTTATTTTCTTCATAATGATTTAATGAATTGATGATTATCTTGTTTAATACAATAAGTTACTAATTTTTGTATGATATTGGAATGTAGGTACATCATGAAGAGTTGGAGGGGGGTGGTATTGGGGAGAATTTCTAAAATTTATGATGTATTATGATGTAAAATGTGTAGTTTTTTGTATATGGTTTTTGTATTTTGGTAGGTTCTTTGTAAGGAATTATAAGAGGAAGATATTGAACAAGTTCTTCCAAATCATATTTGCATGTGATACAAGGCTATACCGACAATTTTAAGAGCATTTATAACTATATGAAAGATAATTGCATGCGGATATCTTATTACAAATTTGGTTTTTTCCTTATTTGACATAAAGCTGACATTATGATTATTAAAACTATTTTTATCAAACTAATCAAATAAGAAAAATCCATAAAGTACAGATGAACAATTAGAATACTTGATTTCTTCCATTTTACAACCAATCATAGCATTTGAAAGCATAAAGAGTCATAATATTGTATAATGTTTTGAAAGACTTTCATATTGAAAAGTTGTATGAAGCACATTTGGGATAAGCCATAAAATCCATGAAAGAAGATAGCATGTAGGATAAGCAATTAAAGCCAATAAGCAAGATAGCACATGCATACTGACATGATATGAAGTTGGATATGAAGGCTATGAGTGGATGAGTCATTAGAGGTATCAACAATCCCATCATAAATGAGATCTTGGATTTTATGTTTCAACACTATGGAATCTTTAGTTTTATGAAATTTTCTTCCATGGAGATTAATTTAAGAATGCCCCGTGTGTATGTAAAGGTCTTAAGGGAGATTAATTTAAGAATGCAATATTCTCCTCTAACCTTTTCTCAAGTTTAGAATTGATTTCTATCATGTGCTTAGAGAGATGAAGGTAAGAAAGATTATTTGTCTCTTCTAGCTCTTTTTATTGAACATATAGAAAGAGAGATGACAAGTGAATAAATTTAAGTGTAGTCAATAGATCAAGGAAACCATTTAGTGAAAGAAATTCTTAGTATGCATATCATAGACCATGAAGTTAGAAAATACCAATAGCTCTAAGACCAAAGATCCATTTTAAGTATGTTCAAGCACTAGAGACATAGAAAATCAAAGTCAATTTATGAAACTCCCCTTAGCAAAAAATGCAAACAAATATTTGCATTTGACATTTTGACTTGGTTGAAAAAGTTTGACAATAATTGATAATATTGCAAGCTTGATGTTCACAAGCAATTTTTTTTCCAAGAAAGATAGTGACACATGGAGTAGTCTTCAAACAATCATCCATCATTTGCGGCCACCTCATACCGAGGAGTCTCCAAGGTGCTCTAAGTGCAATTGGAGGTCGATCTTTTGAGGGTCATAACTAAGAGCTCGTGAGGGCTATGGATGAACTGTCAAATGCTATAGGATGATGATCCTAAGGCCTAAAATAACCTATCTCATTTTCAAGAGATCACATTCCGTTTGGATTCAGCACAGCGATCTCACTCGATGCCAAAGCTCGCAGTGTGCCTCAGTTCATAGGTGCACCACAGCGTAACTTTGAAACCGCTAATCTTGGCATCGAATCGTCAGTGCCATTAGCTCTGGATGGGCGGGTGAACCCTAGTCACACCCTTTTTCTTGCCACAAAGACCATCCATCATTTGCGGCCACCCCGTACCGAGGAGTCTCTAAGGTGCTCTAAGTGCATTTTGAGGTCGATCTTTCGAGGGTCATAACTCAGAGCTCGTGAGGGCTATCGATGAACTGTCAAATGCTACAAGACGGTGATCCTAAGGTGTAAAATAACCTATCTCATTTTTGAGAGATCACATTCTGTTTGGATTCAGCACAGCGATCTCGCTCGATGCCAAAACTCGCAATGTGCCTCAGTTCATAGGTGCACCACAGCGTAACTTTGAAACCGCTGATCTTGGCATCGAATCGTCAGTGCCATTAGCTCCGGATGGGCGGTTGAACCCTAGTCACACCCTTGTTCTGGCCACGAAGACCATCCATCATTTGCAACCACCCCGTACCGAGGAGTCTTCAAGGTGCTCTAAGTGCATTTTGAGGTCGATCCTTCGAGGGTCATAACTCAGAGCTCGTGAGGGCTATCAACGAACTGTCAAATGCTACAGGACAATGATCCTGAGGCCTAAAATAACCTATCTCATTTTTGAGAAATCACATTCTGTTTGGATTCAGCACAACGATCTCGCTCGATGCCAAAACTCGCAGTGTGCCTCAGTTCATAGGTGCACCACAGCGTAACTTTGAAACCACTGATCTTGGCATCGAATCATTAGTCCCATTAGCTCCAAATGAGCGGGTGAACCCTAGTCACACCTTTGTTCTGGCACGAAGACCATCCATCATTTGCGGCCACCCCGTACCGAGGAGTCTTCAAGGTGCTCTAAGTGCATTTTGAGGTCGATCCTTCGAGGGTCATAACTCAGAGCTCGTGAGGGCTATCGATGAACCGTTAGAGGAGACAAGTTCATAAGGATGGAGTGGCTTAGTGTTTTTGCTAAAATAAGTTAGTGGGAAGGCTTTATTAGAGGGTCTTGGCCAAACTAGTGGGGTGTTTGCCAAAATTTCTTGTTTTATTTCTACTTGGTTTTGTTTTCTTGTTTTGTGCTTGAGTATTGTTATGGGATTGGGACTTACACACCTTCACCCTATGTTTATGGTTCCATCTGTGAAGCCATTGTGAAATAGTCTTGGGGGGAAATTGTTCAAAATGTAATGTTTATGCATTGAAAGATTGTATGTGTATCCCAGTTTGAGCCTTGTTCCCTAGCGCGGGGGTGGTCTCTTTGAGGCCTATGGTTGGGTGGAAAGCACCCATGGTCCTTGTTATTTTGTTGTGTTGCATATGCAGATTTGTGTCCAAGGGAGCAATGGTAATGGCTTGGAATGATCATCTTGCAGATTGATGTTGGATGAGAAAACTTGACATTGTGCCCTCATTTGTGAAGGAGGATTCACCAACTTGTTCATGTTCTCAACGATCATGTTGGACAATGTTCATGCTACTCATTGTCCATATCTTTCAATGTCCATGTTCCTTATGATTTTGAAAAGTCCCTTATGTTGCCCCATTGTGATGGAAGGAAATTGTATCATTGTTACCTAATGTACGTGTAGAAGAAAATATTGATAAGGTTGTATATGCATGTTTCATTTGGAGTTTATATTGTTATGAAAGCATTGGTACGAGTCACAGATTTCCTTTGACATCATTGTTGTCATTTGAAAATGTGAAAGAAAGTTTTCTCCTTGTGGTATTGTAAATGACTAGTTGATAATAACAATCCATAGATTTTATGTGATACCATTGATTGTATAAATTTAAAACTTAGTAGATTGCTTACAATCTTGTTGTGCACTCAATAATTTGGTGAGGAAGCAATGTTGATAGATAATGAGGATATAGTAATATACTAATTGTCACATTAATATATATTGTAATGATTAATGAATGTGTGTACATTGGTAATGAGGATAATAAGTAATTCTGATCCCCTTCCCTTACATGCTAGAATCACGACCTAGTCCATATGATACAACTGACAGACCCTAATAGAATATTAGTATTAGAGGCTTGTTAGGATATGAATTACCTCACTAATTTATGAGTGTTGTATCTTGAACTTGCTCGTTTGACTCGTGACGCTAACTTGAACTAGACTGTCATCCAATCTATTTGAAAACCACCTGTGACTAAAATGTTAACACCTTCACACTATTCACATGACTCTTGAACTCCTATTCAATGATAACCTTGTTTTACAATATGTAATTTCTTATGCGACTTCATAAGCTAAAAAAAAAAAAAAAAAAATTGTTGTGTTTTTACTAGTAAAATTTAGGGCATGACACATGATCCACGATAAATTGAACAATACTAGATACTAAATTAATATGTATATCATTGTGCACGTAAATGATAAAAATATATATCAAAATACATGTATCCATAGACAAAATTTTACACAAATATATATATCAAAGATCATGTATCCATAGACAAAGTACTCAAATATAGATATATCAAAATACATAGATCCATATACAAAATGTGGCTGATCCTGCCATCAGAATGTGTATAATATCAATGTTTCTATATACAATGTGGCATATGCCATCTCAAAATGTCTCATGATGCATCCTACGAAAACTATACTATCCTAGGGTTCTGGTGGATGATCAAAATGCAGCCTCTTCGCTACATTAGGTGGATCGGATGCCTCCTACATAAACAAAAAAGGAAAACCCAAAGTTAGACTACTAAATTTATATGATTCTACGTATCTAACATTGAATTACTCAAATGCATAATGATCTTTTCTATATTGGAGATTAATACTATCAAAATTTCATAATAAATACCTCTCTCGTCGACCTCCTGCGCCGCTCAGGAGTCCTCTCGTATGCCCTCGGCAATGTTGGTACCTCTGTGATTGTGGGCTGTATATGTTCAAATACCTTTGTCAAATGAATCTACAATTTAAACTATAACATTATAATTCATAGCATGCTAAATTTATAACATATTTAATCATGAATTCAAACTACAACTTACTATTGTAGGCTCCTCCTCAGGAGTGAGTGGCCATGTCATCAAATCTACATAACTGTCCCGTCGAACCTCATGTGCACTAGGAGTCTCCTATGAGATACAAAATAGTAGTTGTTAATATCACGGAATTAGTTTTGAATTTATTTATGAAGATAAGTGATGCAAGAGCATCCCATGCTCATCAGGGGAACATTGAAGATCCAAGGCATTACAGAGGTCATGGAACATCTCTTGAAGTCAATTGGGCAATCCTTGCACCAATTATGGCTCATGGAAGCATACAAAGTTATAATGTTGGACTCATATGTGGAAGAAAGTTGTAATTGGGCATGAGATAGGATTTTAGGATTTTAGGATTTCTGCATCAATTAAAAAAATAAAAAATAAATGATACTTATACATACAATGGGGCTCTCTGTGCGAATGAAAATCCCTGATGATCTAGGACGCCGAATCTGTACAGGCTCATCGCCAGTAGCCACACCCTATATACAATAAATAATGTAATTAAATGAGATTACCACAAACATTTTACAAGAATGCATCAATATTTAATCAATTAGAAAACATCTAATTACCTTTCCTTTGTCAATGCATGTTGGCTCACCCCCCGCACTTTGTCCCCCCAGGGCAGGTGGTATCTGCAAGATAAAAGAAAGATTAGCAACCATATATGCTACAATATCAAATAGAAAAAAGAAATTCGAACACAACATAATGTACCGTAGATGTCTCAAGGCTAAATGAAATGGCCGAGAGTGTAGCATCATCTATCTGTCTGAGCTCCTCCTCAGTCATCAACTAAACATGAATGAAGATCACATACATGTAAAAGTCAGTATGGCTTAAAAATTAAAATTACTCTATTATAAAAATTAACTTTAAATCACATATTTCATAACAAAAAAATGTATACACGTACCGACACCGAAGGAGTCCATGCCTCTACATTCCCCTCCTCTCTCGCATTAGGGTCTGTAGCCTCTGTACGTGCGTCTGGTGTATCCTCGTCTAATACAAAATGATACTCAGGAAGATCACCTATGGGACCCAGGCAAATATTCTTGCATTTAATGCAAGTGTGAGGCACACAAACATGTGATGAGCTAGCCGATGATGAACTGGCACCAACATCATCAACATGAGGCAAGACTGACCTAGCCTGAGATATCATTAGGCTACTCAGCCTATGAATGGCTCTGATGGTCTGAGAGCTACCCTCTGCCATAATATTTGGATGCTGCACTAGAGGAGGGGGGGAGATATCAGGGGGGGGACAAAAGTGCCAAGTTTCTTCCGCTGGGAAGAGGGTCTATCCTGAGGAGCTCCTAGTCCTAAGCCCATGTTGGGCTTCATGCTCCAATAGTTCACTTTAAGTTTCAACACAAATTCTGCATATAAATTTTTAAGGAAATAAAATGGTATGTCTAAATTGCCATGTGGAGGGATATCAAAGACCATCCACCAACGGTCCCAAAAATTTGCACGTATGGCATCATTTGTGCACCATTTAATCGATAGTTTGGTTTTTTTTTGGGTCAACTGGTATACCCATTTTTGGGTTAGCAAAAAGGCTTGCCAAATCGTCTTTGGTTATGTTGAGGGCCGCGACCTCATCATAATCCAAACCATCATCAAACATCTAGTGCATTTCATCACGCCAACGAAGAGCGGCATTTTGTTGGTTTGTAAGAGTTTTAATGTTATCCACTATGGTGTTTAACGTGGATAACATAGGAGCCAATGCAGGTACATTATTGTATGTTCTATGCAAACCTCTCAACTCAGTGAGATTTTCATTTATCAAATCCTCGATTCGAGGAGGGTTTTGAGGAGGTAGAGGATCATTTGGTGGACGGTTTTGTGGGGATACTGGATCGTTTGGTGGTGGGTTGCGAGGAATATTATTCCCTGCCTCAGTGTCATCATTTTGATCAGCCATTCCTATTGAATTGCAAAACATAATATATATTAAAAAAAAATCTAAATTTTAACCATTTTTGTCATAAAAACCCTAGATTCAACTAAAACAAACAAAATCTTGTTAAAATCTATTAAATTTAGGTTAAAAATGAGTCAACGGGGGGGGAGATACCTAATATCTGATATCCGATCTGACTGGCCCAAATTCGCGTGAAAATAAGGGCCGCGGGTCTGTGATTTTGTATTTAATCCATGCACAGGTATCGGATATCCGATATTATAATATATATAATATAACATATATATTACATTTTATATATTTTTATATTATATTTTATATTTATTATATTAATTTACTATATATTATAATATAAAATATTATTATTATACTATATTATTATAATATAATATGTTATTATTATTATTATAATATATTATACTTTTTTATTATATATTATATTATAAGATATTACTTTTTATTATTATATTATATTATATTATATATATATATATATTATATTACATTACTATATATTATAATCTATGAAATATTATATTATATTATTATAATATAATATGTTATTATAATATTATTATTATAGTATAATATTATACGATTATAATATAATAATAATATTATTATTATATTATAGTATAATATTATTATTATTATTATATTATAGTATAATAATTATTATAATAATAATATTATAATAATAATAATATTATATTATAGTATAATAATTATTATAATAATATTATTATATTATAATATAATAATTATTATAATAATAATATTAAATAATAATATTATTATTATAATATAATAGTATGATATATTATTTAATATTATTATTATTATTTTATATCAATAATAATAATGTTAAATAATATATCATACTATTATATGATTTTAATTATTAGTCGGATATTGGATTTAAAATCGGATATCCGATATGGTATCGGATATCCGATATGGTATCGGATATCCGATATGGTATCGGATATCCGATATGGTATCGGATATCCGATATGGTATCGGATATCCGATATGGTATCGGATATCCGATATGGTATCGGATATCCGATATGGTATCGGATATCCGATATGGTATCGGATATCCGATATGATATCGGATATCCGATAAGGCTCGGCTTAACCTTCCAGGTTTGGTTCCTGGATAGGTAAAAAAAAGTCAGAGCGGATTTTGAAGCGCTTTTAGGCATCTTCAAACTCTTTTTTTTTCACATCGCCACTTTTTGGCACACCATGATCCTGCACATACCCATAAACTAAAGTGGACTTCTGATCTTAATGGCTACAATAAATATGAAGCTATATCAAACTCAACAAGATAAGACACAAGACCTCACAAGGATCTAATTAATTACAAGTGCCAAAATAGGCCAAAAATGACCAAATGTTGAAAGTACTATGTCTACTCAAAATTACTCCAAACTAATACCAGATTTGGAAAGTAGACAAAACATCATGCACTTTCAAAAAAAATAGCACCTAAATATGTGTCCATATGAGCCTGAACTAAGCCTTTGAAGTTGCAAAAATTGGGATTTGTGATTTTTAGAAAGAATCAATAACATGAATTGCAAACAACTTGTAGCAATGTGTAGATCATGAAATTCTACCCTAAATTTTTTTTTTTTTTAAATTCTCAAAAAAAGTAGTCCGTAGGAGGGAGATATCATTTTTTGAAAATCACCTCTACAATTATTTTTCCTAAATCGCTATCGTTGCACCTTCAAAAATCAAATGACTTTAGATTTCACCTCAAATGTTCGATTTTGATGAAACAAAAGTTGATTTATGATTTTTTGACCTTCTGAATGTGATGCCAACATCTGATTAGCATCAGCAAGCTCCAATCTTAACTTGCCAAAAAAAAAATCTCTAATGTCTAAGCAATGAAACTCCTATGGCTCTAATACCATGTAAGAATTTGGTATAGCTCTGATACCATGTAAGAATTTTCCTAAGGCAAGAATGAAATTCCAAGATATAGAAGCTCAAGAGATAGCAAAGGAGAGACAAGCTATGATCAAAGTAGAATAGATTAATTAGATAATTGGATGATTACATCAAAGAAGTGCCTTGTATATAAAGGCAACTGATATGACTAGGAGTTAGCAAAGAGATTAGCATAACAACTAAGCACATATCCACCAAGAGTGGATAATCCTACATTGTGCATGAATGCACGTGTAACAATGAGAGGATAAGAATGTAAAGGTGTATCTCATAACGAGATGCAGTAGACAACATGTGCTCAATTGGAGGG
Source organism: Cupressus sempervirens (assembly GCA_028749045.1). Classification (NCBI taxonomy): domain Eukaryota; kingdom Viridiplantae; phylum Streptophyta; class Pinopsida; order Cupressales; family Cupressaceae; genus Cupressus; species Cupressus sempervirens. Next base: position 171,161,179 of record CM053792.1, on the reverse strand, counting down.
CAAACTATTGTATTTTCTACATGACAACTAATATGAATATGCATCATCCTAAGTAAACTTAAGTAGAGTGTAAATAATAAATACTTATTTACACCAACACAAACCCTGTGCACATGAAAAATAATTCTTGATTTTTTAGAAAACATAACATGGTTGTTTTTGTGTGCAGCACAAAAGAGATAGTTATACTTAGTATTTTGCATATCCCTTTGGTAGGATGATAGTTAAGAGTCATATCTAGAAGTTTTGTATTGTTTAATTTTATGATGAGTTTTTTTGTTATCAATTATTGAATAGACTACATTCTGAAATTTTGGTACTTGTTCATGTGTTGAGCATAACTTGCATCAAAATAATTGAAAATGGAAACTTTTTTTTAAAAATGTGTATATAATCAAGTGTAGAATAGTACTATGTAATTTACTTTGAATTTGTTTAAGTATATCAAAAATTATTGAAAAAATGGTAGACATATGTCTGTGAGGAATGTCAAGGCATTGGTAAAAGTAATTAAAGTTTACAATGTTAATGTTGTCCGAAAAAAGAAAAAATTGTATGTTTAGAAAGCTAAGAAGACATGTAAGATTATGGTGGTGGTTTTAGAGATATCCACTTCATCGCTAACATACTTGATGAAGAAAAATATGATAATTCATCTTAGAAGATGAAAAAACATCTAAAGGAAAAAGAAATGGAGGGAAAATAGTCTCCCAAGCCTTTGGATTGTTTTCCTAGGTTATCACCAACCATAACCTGATCAAGTTTTTTGGATTCAAATAACCCAATCGGGTTATGAAAATAAAAAATGTATTTAGAACCTGATCAAGTTCTACAAAATTTGATCAGGTTCTACAAAACCTAATTAGGTTTTGTATTACTACTTCACAAGGTTAGATTGAGAGGGATAGAGAGAAAGAGATCAAGTTATGTATTATACTCAACAAGTGCCAATCATATCCCTCAATCCTTGTCTCCATTCCATCCTCTCTCTCTCTCTCCATCGCTTCCTCTCTCTCATTTTCACTCTTTATCCTATCCCCTTCTCTCTCACACTCTTTATATCATATCCCCATATCTCTCTCTCTCTCTCTCTCTCTCTCTCTCTCACACACACACACACACACACACACACACACACATGCATGCATGCACATACACACACACACACACAAATCCCCTCTCTCTCTTTCTCCTATCTCCTCTCTCACTCATTCTCTCCATCTCTCTCTCACTCTTTCTATCATATCACCTAATCTCCCCTAATCTCTCTCTCTCTCTTATCTCAAAATCCTCTCTCTCTCTCTCTCTCTCTCTCTCTCTCTCTCTCTCTCTCTCTCTCTCTCTCTCTCTCTCTCTCACTCACACACACACACACACACTCACTCATACATACATACACTATTTCTATCATATACCTTAATATATATATATCTCTCACACACACACATCCCCTCTCTCTTTCTCCTATCCCCTTCTCTCTCACTCTTTCTATCATATCCTCTAATCTCCCATAATCTCTCCCTCTCTCTCTCTCTCTATCCCCTTCTCTCTTGCTCCTATCCTATCCCCCTCTATCTTTCTCCTATCCCCTTCTCCCTATCACTCTTTCTAACACATCCTCTAATTCTTCTCTCCATCCCATCCTCTCCCAATCTCTCTCTCATTTTCTCTTTGTCCTATACCTTCCCTTTCTTTCTCCTCTCTCTCTCTCTCTCTCTCTCTCTCTCTCTCTCTCTCTCTCTCTCTCTCTCTCTCTCTCTCTCTCATTCACATTCTCTCCATCTCTCTCACTCTTTCTATCATATCCCTAATCTCTCTCCATCCCTCTAGATCTATCTTTCTCTCTCACTATTTCTATCATATAACTCTCTCATATCCCCTCTATCTCTCTTTCTCCTATCCGTTTCTCTCTCAGTCACTCTCTCCACCTCTCTCTCACTCTTTCTATCATATCCCCTAATCTCCCATAACTCTCTCTCTCTCTCTCCCTCCTTTCCAATAATCTCTCTCTCCTATCCCATAATCTCTCTCTCTCTCTCTCTCTCTCTCTCTCTCTCTCTCTCTCTCTCTCTCTCTCTCTCTCTCTCTCTCTCTCTCCCCCTCCATTCCCTATACACTCCCTCTCTCTCTCTCTCCTCCTCCATCCCCTATACACTCCCTCTCTCTCTCTCTCCCCCTCCATCCCCTATACACTCCCTCTCTTTCTCCTATCCCCTTCTCTATCTCTTTTTCTATCCATCTCTCTCTCACTCTTTCTATCATATTCCCTAGTCTCTCTCTCTCACTATTTATATCATATCCCCTAATCTCTCTCTCTCTCTCTCTCTCTCTCTCTCTCTCTCTCTCTCTCTCTCTCTCTCTCTCTCTCTCTCTCTCTCTCTCATATCCACTCTCTATCTTTCTCTTATCCCCTCTCTCTTTCTCCTATCCCCTAATCCCTTCTCCATCTTACATCTCTCTCTCTCTAATTATTTCTCTTTATCACATCCCCTAATCTCTCTCTCTCTCTCTCTCTCTCTCTCTCTCTCTCTCTCTCTCTCTCTCTCTCTCTCTCTCTCTCTCTCTCTTTGTTTCTCCTATCCTCTTCTCTCTCTCTCACCCCCATTCACTCTCCCTCTCTTTCTTATTCTATCTCCCTCTTTGTATCCCCTTCTATATCTTTATCCTATCATTATGCTTTCTCTCTCTAATTCTCTTCATCACTCCCTCCCTCCTTCAATCTACCTTTGTGTAGTAGTAATACAAAACTTGATCGAGTTATTTGTCCATATGGATAATGCAATAAGAACTCAATAACTTGATTGAATTATACAAAACCTGATTGGGTTATTGAAAATATAAATAAAACAACATGTCAATAGTTATTATGTTGTTTCAGTGTGGTCCACTAGATTCTACTGTTGTTATACAAGTGTAAATTTTATATTTTCATGTGCCAACATCTTATTTAATGTTAGTATCTTATGATTGAGCATAAAATAATGATGTAATTTTTTCTAGTTTTGTATTTTATTTTATATTTTATTCATGTTATAGTTTGTAGGGTAATTTGCATCTATAATCATGGGAAAGAACAAGAGAGGAACAATTGAAAAATGAGAGGCAACAAAGGAAAAAATAAGGGAGTGTATGAGGAGATTATCTGAAGGTACATCATCAAATGCCTCCAATGTAAGTCATGAAAATCTATGTATTGATATTGATTTCACAAAGGCACCTAATTTTGACAAACGAAAATGTTCAACATACCCTAATTGAAATGATTATGACAAATACACTTTCTATTTTAATTAATAAATAGTAAATAATTATATAAATAGTGAATTTATTCTGTTGAATTGATATCATTCACAATTGAATCTAGAAACAACATTTCTCTATTTGATAGATTGTAGAAATCTCTTAGCATTGAATGATGTACGTTTTATACCTAATGGTGAAGTAGGCATATTAAGAGTTGATGTTCTCATCTATACAATCAAGGTGATAATTGAGACATAAATCATAATTTCCTAGGGGCACAACATATTTACACACCTTTTTCATGATTTGGACATAATATATGATATATGATTTATAGATTTATTATTTTAGCTTCATGGATATAATTGGCTACCAACACAACTCTATTGTGAAGATTGTATGCATATATGAGAGAATGAGTCAACAAGATGAATTAACTAACATAGTTTCATAAAGAAGAGTGGTCCATAGGTTGAAATTAAGCCATATTATAGTGTTTCTATATTATGATTAGGTGTAGAAGTAGTTTGGGTAGGTACAAGATATTGCCATAGACATATCAATCCAATTGCACTATTACTAGAGTGTACCAAGACCATTAGACATCCAATGGATCACCATTATGGACATCTTATGACAATGATGATGAGGTCTAAGATAAAACTTTGACCTTAAAGGTAGATGATGTGAGAGTAACTACATAGTTTGAAATTTGATGGTGGGAGATCATGGGGGAAGTTATTTATCTTAGAGATCCTCCATGACAATTTATATGTGTAGGGATCTCAAGGAGGAGAAGTATCCAAAGCATGACTAGTAAGGTAAGATTGATATCAAGATGAAGGTTAAATAAGCATGACGGAGAATCTTAGGAAAAAACTGAGTCACAAAGACTACTAGAACTATTATAGGATCATAGAGATAATTAAATCTCAACATTACTATTGTAAAGCTTTCTAAAGTAAATTTATAAAAGTGATGATGATTCCATAAACTCCATAAAACCCCTACCAGATTATCATGAGCCATATGATCAATGTGTTTTATTAATTATAATTATTAAAAATTCCAAGGTACTTCTTAAATTATTAAACAATGAATGTTGTATTCATTGTGTTCAATTAGTTATAATTATGGAACATCATATGAAAGTGAAGGTCTTCCCTCGTGACTGACTCACGAGCTCATAATACTTAGAGTCAACTAATACCGACAAATTTCATCTTGGCTATAATGGATAGCATATAATGGCTAGCTCTAATGTCTAACTAAACAAAAAGTACATATGATAATGCAAGAGATGATAAAATGATTCCATTCATAGTTTATCTACCATTAACAATTGTGACATCGGGTTAGAGCTAAACTTCGACAAGGCTCTTGTATATCTAATTCAAAATCGTAGGATGTAGAAGTCATCTCTAAGGGATGCATTTTTTGGACTCCACTAAAATATAACTCTTTCATATAGACCTTGTCATGACTCTCAAATCTACACCTCTAATTGATGAAAAAAAATCTCTAAACCATATTCTCATCACAAAAAGGTTGTGGTCACGAGGTCGTAATTTTCTCCTAGCATGGTAATGCACAACCACTCTGCTTTATTGTGAAAATCCATGTTCATTTCATCTTCAATCTTTGGAAAAAAAATAAAATAGGGTAACAATGACACTAAGGATTTTAGCTAGAGATATGTTAACAACATACTCCACAATCTTTGTCAACATACGTCAATGTACATTAATTGAGTGGGGTGTTTGACAATTCAGCCAATCAAAATAACATAGATCAATGACCAAATTTATAGTGATGATCATCCTTACTTCTCATGGATCCTCAATTGTTGATGTCAAAACTCAAGTCCTCGTGATCTATTTTTTCATAAATTTGTATAGTACATGAGATCATTACTAGGCCATGATGTTGTTTACACGATAAAGAATTCAATGGAAAAATGATTGATTCAAATCAACTATGCATCTACTTACAAGGATTCAATCATAACTAAAACAAAATCTTTAAAATGAGAAGATATTCAAGTTTCATTACCGCCATGTTCATGTTATGTGTGCCTGACATAGCTACTAGAAACGAGAAATGAGAAATGTAACGACAATGGCAATGTGACGAGAAACAAGATTTTTAAAAGTTTCCTAAAAGAAATAGTAAATATATACATATTCTTGCATATACTACGTAGTTAAATCTTGTTAGCAATATCGCAATTTGACTTGCTGTAAAAATTATCTCCTACTATCAGCCAATAGAAGTACAGGTTCTTGAATATTTAATTTTCTAATTAAATACTAATTTACTTTTAAGAAGTTATTAGCTAATACTGATAATAAAAATGAAGTAGTTTAAACATCTAACTACTAAAGAAAATAATAAAATTTAATATAGATAATAACATGCACTTCTATTTGTTGCAGTGGCAGACCATACAATTTCTACTACAGGAACTAATAGGATTAAAAATGTTATAGGAAGTTATGCAGAAAGTTAATGTCATGTTTTAAAGTGTGTTTAAATTTTGATGTTTGTAATAAAGTCCTATGATGTGGTGGCATAAATGGAATAGTGATCATATAATATCTCCAATCATAGCTACTTAGTACAAAGTGTGTTTCTTTTTTTAATTGATATTTTAAACTCAAAGAATCTATGGATGGTTTTGTTTTAGAACAGTATTATATCAATCGATTTTGAGTTTAAAAGTAATTTTTTTGGTTGGAAAAAATCTCAAGAAATAAGATTTTTGATTTATTTGTATGTGAATATCTACTATTTTGAGGGTCGGAGAAATTGATGGAAGTCTTTTAACTCTCCATGATCTATTTTATGGGATCGTGGAGCAGTATGTATCATATTGTTTTCATTTTCTTTTCTTTTTTGTTTTAATGATCTCTTCTTGGATCCACACAGAAGAAAGCTATTGAATTGAGTGAATATCTTTATGTATTCACTGAGATGCTGAAATCACATAAATAATATATGATTATTGTAGGGTTCGGTTTGAATTATAAATTTGCAAATTGGAAGAATGACAAAGGGGGTCAAGTTCAATGATTTTTCAAGTATCAAATTCTAAAATCCACTCATGTAAAAAAGGTGGTGTAGATTTGAATATGAGTAATTGCTTTTGGTAATCAGTTTTTTTTTTGGATTGATGTAAAGTTTTCTTTTCCCGAAAAGGTATTTCAAATACATTGTAGAAGAGTTGGGTCGAACTCTATTAAGTTGATGCAAGAAATTGAAATGTGGCAACAGGAGGTCAAGAAAGTTCCTGTCGCATGTTAGTTTATTAGTGGGTATTGAGAAAGTCAATTGGTTGACAATCTGAGGGAGTTTATAATTGTTCCTAAGGGTGTATGTGCCCCTTGATGTAACTTAGTTGAATGATAAATTTCCTCCCGAGTTTTACTATTGACTAATAACATCTTAAAAGTAAATTACTATTTACTAAAACTTATAAATAAAACTAGTTAATAACTATTTAATTGATCTAAACTAAATGATTTTAAAACTAAAATAAAACATCTAGTTACATTTATGCTTCTGTAGTTCTCAAAATTGAGAAAATAGGCATTACATTTATGCTAATGCAATTTGAGAAGGAAACAATATTTGTTTTCATTTCACTAAAATTGTCGTGCTCAAAAATGATAGTTTCATGATGGGAAACCCATTTCAGCCGTCGAAATGGGAAATAGAAGTCTCCCATCACGTTTCTGGAAACTATGTTGTGTGAGTGTGTAAGTGAGCGAGTGAGAGAGAGGGGGGGATGCAAAGGAATTAATAGAGAGATATCTAAAAGAGAGGGAATGAAGATAGCATGGTAGAGATATGTATTATGTAATATAGAGAGAGGAAAAGAGATAAAGATATATTAAAAAGTAAATAAATAATTATGAGAAGAAGGATAAAGATGAAAAGATGGTGAGTGTGTGTGTGAGGCCTCACACAATTTTCCATAGCGTAGATGACATAATTGCATTATGATATTTCTAATTCAACATTTTGATACACTTTCGAGACTATAGGGTTATGTTATTTTAAAATCTGCATTTTGGATAACCTACACTTATATCCACACATCAAAACCTAATTTATGTATTTAATGATCCCATTTCATGTTCTAAATTATTGAAATTTCCTTGATAGAAACTAAATTGTAGAAATGCTTGAAATGTCAGATTTCAATGTTTAAGTGTAAATTAGAGTTAAAGGATAGATTACGATATGCACTTGGACCTAATTCACATGCCTGAGGAGTCAATAGTTTTGGATTCAATATTTCATCACTATGATAGAAAATAGATTATGAGGTTATTAAAAATATTAGTTTGATCATGTTCAATAAAGTTTAATGTTGATGAGAAAAATTTGATATTTTAATGTTTTGAATGTTTATATGACAGTGATTTTAAAAAAAAGTAAGTTAATTGGAAATGATGAAGTAGGAAACTCTAATGTTGAATGTGATAATTATTTATCGCACACATTTACATGTTTCTTACATTATTTTGTTTGACTATTAATGTTTGATTTTAGTGTGCAAGAATTTGAACCTGGAATTAATTAGGGGATCAAGACACAAACCACTATAAACATGACATAGCCAAGGTTGACTCTATGAAAAGATTCAGACCTCATTGTAATGTGTTTTATTTTGTCATGTGAATGGTATGTGTGGAATAGTTGAATTCATGTATATTATTGGAGACAAGTCACTTTAAATGTAATGTGTTATTTTTTTGTGTCACTTGATACTTTGTGTTGTCCATGTGGAGATGACTTAGCATTTAGGGTTTTTGGGAAAAGTAACCTAACCTAAACCTAACTCCAACATAGTACCCAATTGACCTCACATTGGAATATGTTAGGATAAGTCCCTATCCATTTGAATTTTGAATTCCAATTTCCCATTAACTTTTGGGGATCAAAAAATGATCCTAGAGGGTTACTTTGTTGAAACATAAGTGCCCACATGATAGTAGTATGGGTTGGGGGTTTAAATTTAACCTTTAGTAGGCCTAGATGACCTTGGAAACCCTCCAAACAAGTCACTTTCATAGAATTTCGAAATTGAAGAGTTCAAATGTTTTCCCCCACTTGGTCAAGGTTGCAATTTTAGAAAGGGACAAGAGTGCTAGATAAGGTAAGCTTCTTGTTTGGACTATTTTTGGCTAACTGAGAAGTTAGAATTATTTTAGAGGGCTTGGGGATAATGAGTGAGTTGTCTACCCACCCTCTAACTTTAGAGAATCTTAGGGTTTGGAAGCTTGGAGGGAGCTCTTCTACAACCTTTCATTACCATTTTGCAAAAGGATTCAAGGTTAGTTTTCCTTGCTCATGTAGTTTTTTTCTTCAAACTTGCATAAGGGCATTGCATTCATGAGCATGAAGGAGTGTGAGTTCATATTTTAAGTAGATTTCATGGTGTTGTATGGTGATGTAGGATTCATGCTTGAATGGTGATCCATGTTATGGGAATATTGTGATATTTTTGTGTTGAGATGAAATGTGTTGTTGCATTTGATGTTCTCTTTGTTCCTCCAATTTGTTATGTATGTTGTTTATAGGTGTAAGGAATTCACTTACCCTTTGCAAAGGGAAGAGAAGTCTAGGGTGAAGGGGTTATTTGGGCTTCAAAATTTAGTTGAGAACCTTGGAGTATGGGCTCCATTATATGTCATGATCGTTCATATCTTGCTTTGAGGGTGATAAGTCAAGTATGGTGTAGAAAGGAAGTTTATGGAGTATGAGCTCCAAGGAAGCTATATATGGCTGATGGTAGTGTGTTTGGAGGATGATTTGAAAGACTTGAAAGGGCATGGAATTTTTCAATTTGTGAAAGCCGCAAAAGGGCATGAAAATTGTTTATTCTAGATATTGTTTGATATGGAAACTCTCCTATTTGAAAAGTACACCTTCACCCTATCTTCATGGTTCCATTTGTGAACCATTGTGAAATATACCTTGGGATGGGATTGTTCAAGTATCACAATGTAATGTATATGGATTTATAGGATTGTATGTGAAACCAAGTTTGAGCCATGTTCCCCTAGCTTAGGAGTGGTCTCTTTGGAGGCCTATGGTTGAGTGGAGAGTACCCATGGTCCTTGTTGTTTGTTGTATTTTTTTGAAAATGTTTTTCTCAAGGGAGAAATGCAAAAAATAAAACTTGGAATGATCATCTTGTAGATTTTTCTTGAAGGAAAAAACTTGTCATTGTGCATTGCACTTGTAAAGGAGAAACCTCTATCTTGTTCACTTGTTCTGATGTATGATTGCATTTTGGAACTATAGGAGTTTGTAGAGATGTAATTGTAAAATTATTTAGTGTTGTACATTTGTAAGTAATCAATAAAGGGATAAATATCATTGGTGATATAGTTGGAAAATAGAAGAATTCATTTCAAGTAGACAACTCCTTGTATTTAATAATCATAGGACCGAACAAGCATAAGTGGATCATGTTCTTTCTTGGATCATAAAATGAGATAAAGTGTATCTAGCATGATTGTATGAATTTATTTTCAATAATGCACATCATTTAAAAGTTCCATCATAAAGATTGAATTATTCATTGCTATAATGGATCTTTGTTCAAATGAAGATACAAATTTGATGTAGTAAGGCAAGTGACCTAAATGAACAAATTATTTAGTTTTCAAGTTTCATATGTTTCAATGAATTCAAGTGCACAAATTATTTATTTTTCAAGTTTCATATGTTTCTACGAATTCAAGTGCTTTCAATATATTTATCATTTTAGACATATTCATTAGAATAGGGATAAAAGCATCATATTTACTATCAACTTAAAAATATATGTATCCTATGTCACAATAGTTGAATAAAGAAAATCAAACCAAGTAGTAAACATAACACCAAAATAAAATGCATAGTAAACAAATCTGCAGGTGTGTATTTATTCTCTGGAATTTGTATGGGGATGGAAAAATATCCCCTCTTCCTATTACAGTCTATTAAAATAATGAGAAGTAATATTATGTGGTGTCTAGAAAAGAAAAGAGAACAATAAGGTGACTAGTCGTATACTAAATTAACATTAATCATAAACCTAGTAAGGAGACTTATACACGAGAGACCCTTGACTTGGACTTAATGCATGAGTCGCATCAAATAAAAAGGAGTGACAAAATTATATAATACCATGTTATAATTTGACCTAGGTATTAGTAGACATAAATAATAATAATAAAGAAGGAAAATCATTTTTCACCATGACATGGTGACTAGACCCTTAGTTCTATGCCCTCCCAAACATGTGAACTCTTCTTTTTCTATCCTAGGATGTGATTGGTCATATTTTTGACCCATATGGCAAGCCACCACCCACCAAGGCAAGGTCATGAAGAACTAGGTGATCGTCCAAGAAGAAGAATGTTGGGATAAGGTGACTCGGCCTTATCACAATTTATTGCTTTATTTGTGCATTCTTGGAAAGTTTCTCAATGAAGCGGGATTCTTCCACAAGAAAAGACTTGGAGTAGAAAAATAGGAAGATTCTATTTTTTGGCGATTTATTCTCTTATGCTTTGTTTTATTCAAAGTTGTGCATAAAGATGTTTCTAAAATAATTTGTAGATGCTTTAGAAATTGTTTCCTCTTGTATGAAAACTCTGTAAGTACAAAGCATTGTTATAGAGAATTAAAAGAGAGATGAGAAGTTATTTGCATAGGGTTATGCTGCCAAATTTTCTCTTGAATGGAGAAAGATGTAAATCTCCATGTGAAGACTGAAAATTTTACTATAATTTGTTGTTGAATAGTACATTAGCTTGATGGTTTGGAGGGTGGACTTTTTATCTGGAAAGGTTTTCCCCATGTATATTTGTGTTCTCTATTCTATCTCATTCTTCTAGTTCTATGATTGTACGATAATATTATGTATGTCATAATGTTGCTGAAATTTATTTAGATCAATAAATCACAATCACTTTCCTTTAAGGTTTTAATTGTGGGAAATCAATTATGTTTGTTTCCACTTTTATAGCATAGTAGTATGCACTTGTATTTTCTTATTATAAGTTGTTCAAGGAACTATTGGATACAGGATATGCATACTGATCTCAAATGAATTTTTGGGGTGCTCTCATTTCCCTTCAATTGGTATCAGAGCTTAATTTTATGAATTGCATGTTTCTTGCATGTGAAGATTCACAGTGTTTCTGGTTTTGGGTATTTCTTTTGTTAAGATTTCTTAGCTTTCAGATCTTGAAGTTTTTTGAAGAAATTGGCTAATAATTAATCCTCTGATGAGTAGGAGTCTTGCAATTGATTTAGTTTTTTCAGAAGAGAACAGGCATTTCCTGAAGGATGGTGAAGACAGAGAAAATAGAGTTGGTCATGTTGAAATGACATTGATCTAGAGCTCTTGGTTGATAGCAAAATAATTTTTGATGCATGGGTATTTGAAGATGTCCCTTTTGTTACCTAAAATGCATAAAGGTTATAGAGTTGATCATTGGATGATCTAGAAGCTTCTGGATAGCCTATCTCTCTTAGATGCATGTACTAGTAGTGGTTGTGGAATTGGTCTACAAGTGGACCTAGAGTTCCTAAACTATGTCTTCCTCTTGGATGATTGTACTTGCATGTCTTGGATTCTTGTTGATTGGATCTGAGGGGTTTATAGATTTTCCTTAAAAATCTATGATGATGCTCATTTATGAAAATCCATTATTCCAAGTTCAATTGTTTGGTGTTTTTCAAACTTTTGAGTCTTTTAGATGAGAAGTGGGTGTGGATGTGCATGTGCATTCTTAAACACAATGTTTTTTTAGGTTTTGCATGCTGAAATAAAAACTTGTGATTTTTTGTGGATCTACTGAAGAGCTATTTTCTTGACTCTTGTTCCTTTACAGTGGTACCAAATGAGATAGTTGTAGTTATACATGCATGCATTCTTTGTGCATGGTGAGAGGAGGTGTTTTTCTTACTCTGCATGAAGATGTTGGTACATGATCAGTCACTTAAAATTTATGTGGTGATGCTTTGTTGGATTCCTAGATTATGGTGCTTGATGTGGACATGATTAGTAAATTAGATTTGTTCTTAATCTGGTGTTTGAGTCATGTTGTCTACATGATTATTCTATTTCATCTCATTTGTACATGTCACTAATGTGATAGTGGGTTTGCATGTTGCAATGATTGGATCTACAAGTTATGCAATCAGGTGGGTAGGCCACCCATTTAATTGCAATGGGATAACTTGGATGTGGACTATCTATATCCACTAGATTTGACTCAGTGTTGGTATAGACTTGTTAGTTGGCCTTGTTTATGGTCACTTGTGCATTTATGTGGTTATTTTGGGATGAGAGAATGGATGATATTTAAGTACTTGGATCAGTTATGGATTCCTATAGCATGGTGAATTTCCTTAGTGTGGAGATCTTTGTTTCACTCAGTGTGATGTGTGGGCCTGGATTATTTTTAGATTTGGAGGATGGTGTATCATATTCTTAGATAGCTCAGTATCATTATTCAGTGGGAGCTTTGATAATGATTGTATTTTTCCATCATATGGTGATGGATGATCTTCTTTAGTGTTGTAGATGTTGGATGATGCCTTAGATCTTGTTGCTGCAAAAGGGTCTTTCGCATTTGTTGGTTCACTAGTTGAAGATGGTATCTTCATGTGATTAGAGATGTTGACATCTTTAGGATTCAAGGGGTCCTTGGTAGAGATGTTGTTTATGCTTTTATTTGATATGTTATCATGGTGGGTTTTATGTCATGGTTTTCTCTTTATTACCAATTTAGAGTTGTGACATGATACAATTATTTGATATGATCACATGAAGCATGTTATCTCTTTGGAGGAGATGGTTTAGATCATGATGTCATGTTTATGTTCCTGATTCCATGGTTGGAGCTTTGACATTGATCTTGGTTTAGTTTCTTGGTATTGAGTACTTTGATCATTTGCTTGATACTTCATGACAATGTTGTATTGTAGTGGAGTTTTGCATGGAGTGATTGATTATAGGTGCTTGTGGATACTTGGAGACTTAGGTGAGGCTAGAGTTCTCTTGAGATGAGAGACATGTTGTTGAGATGTATACTCTTGATGAGATTTCAACAAAAATTTCAAGGAGCCTACACCTTTTGTTGGAAGTGAGTTCAATAGAGACCTATGAGGAGATTTTTCTTGGAAAAGTCACAAGGTGACTTGCATATCTTGGAGGATCACTCTCATTCCCCACTCTTGGTCTGCTTGGTAGTTTATCACTTTAGAGGTATTGCTCAATGTTACTTTCAGATGCTTTATCTTCTCTTTCATATTCACGGATCTTGAGCTGCAGTTAGATGGTTCTAGAGGATTCATTATGAGAGATGGATAACATGATTATCTCCTTGAGGTGTATTTTCATTTATGATGAAAATAGGAGATGGTAGTGGGCTGATTTCCTAAAATGGGAATGGAGTTGTTTGATCTTCTTTGAGAGGCTTACATCCATGTAGATTCATGATATCATGTTATGTTTGATCTCTTGAGCTTGAATAGTTTTGGATGTTGTTTTGGCTTTTCTCTTGGGGTTGTGAAGGAGATCATGCTTGGCATAGTTGATATTTAGAAGTGTTTGTAGAAGGACGTGCTACATGCTTATGATTTACAGTTTATTTCTTTGGTCTTGATTATCTTCTTGGATTTTTTGTTGACATAACATTGTTTTTGAGATTTGTTGGAGCTATGGTGGTCACTCTTTTGTGGTCATTTGTTAGCACTTGTACTTCATTGTTTTTTTGTTATGACAAGGTGGTTCATTTATTTCTTTTCTTTGTTGAATGTAGAGAACATGAGAGAGTTGTGGATATTGGATGAGAGAGATATTTCTTGCAATTTTTTTGCTACAGGATTTGTATGTCTTTGTGGATGGTCCTTGGTACTACATGGTTTCACTTTCTTTGTGTTGTTATCAGTAGACTCAATATTCTTTTAATTTTTCACATTCGACATTACCCATGTAGTGGGAGTTCTTATATGTGTTTGGTCTTCATCGATTGGTTTACACATAGAGCTCAAGGTTGTAATTTATGGGTTGGTTATGTTACTGGAATGAGTTTTCTAGTGTTGGATACCTTTGAGGTATAGGTGATTGGATGGGTTAGCATTTATTGTGGATGTTATTTTTAATCTCGTGGGTTTTATCAGTTCGATTGGACCAATCAGTTTGGTTGTTGTTCTGGTTGATGTTTTATCTTATTTTCTGGAGGATGACTTCACAATTTTGTTGGGCTAAGAAGTTGAATTTTTTATATATACTTGTGTAGCTCATAAGTGCAGTGGAGTGGTTGTAGTAGTGTGTAGCCTTTTTTATCACATGGATCTTATGCTTGTGTTATTTGGACAGGTGTCTAGTTGGAGCATGAGAGCATATGTTATGATTAATGTTATTTCATGGATGGTTGTGATGATATTGTTTCATTAGTTTGAATCTTGTAAGGTCTTCATTAGGTGAGAGATTGTTGGGATAAGGTGACTCAACCTTACCACAATTTATTACTTTATTTGTGCTTTCTTGGAAAGTTGCTAAATGAAGCTGGATTCTTCCACAAGAAAAGACTTGGAGTAGAAAAATAGAAAGCTTCAATTTTTTGGCAATTTATTCTCTTATGTTTTTTTTTATGCAAGGGTTATACATCAGGAAGTTTCTAAAATAATTTTTAGATGCATTGAATGTAGATGTTTTAGAAACTATTTCTCCTATATGAAAACTCTATAAGTACGGAGCTGATGGGGACACAACCCAAAAATAGAATGGACACAATAGAAAAAGGGAAATTGTATTAACTGAAAAATAAGCTAGTACATTCAGTACAGAGAAAATAAACTTCAAAACATGCCCTAAGGGCTCACAATAGCATAAATATGGAGATAATTTCTCCCTTCAGTACCTCCTCTCAAACTCCACTCCGAATTGCCTTCTACAATGCCAGGAATCTCCTTAAATAGACCCCAGAGGGTTAAGGACTAGGAATACATTCTAGAAAGTGCTAGTAGGCATCCACCGACCAAATACAAGGCTCCAGAAGCTGTGTTAGAAGTCGGGGCAAATCTAGAAGAATCTAGAAATGGTAACTGAACTTTCAGGAGGCATAACTTTTGAACCATAGCTCCGATTGATGAACCATTTACATTTTTGAGAAGCTCTTGAAGTGATCTATAGCCCTATGGAAAAGTTTCACTCGTCCCCCATTTTTTGGCCCTTTTCAAGGTCATTTAATGCCCCTAACCTGACTTTGAAGTATTCTTAGGAGGTCTCCAAAACCTGAAAAACTGCAATAACTTTCAAACCGTGGGGCCTTTTGACCTGATTCTTTTTTTGGAATGCTCTAAATCACAATTACATTCATTTGGCCAATTTACACCTTCTAGTTTACCAAAATGATGGCCCAATTACATACTCCTATTTTTTTGGGATTTACTAGCACATTGATAGTGGAACTATGAGAGTTGAAACCTTTATTTGACCCAAATGGGTGTCCAAAAATGAAAACACATGAAACAGAAACTAAGTCTAAGTACATTTTTTTGGGTGACACAGGATTGCCCTTATACCTCTGGATGCTCCTGCATCAGACACCCAAGGTAGATTGAAAAGTGACCCTGTCACTTTATGAATGGTAGAGGAAATCCCAAATGGGAAACCTCAGCTGCTGAAAGCTAAGTTGAGTCCTCGATCGGTTGTCCTTTCCATTTGACCAAATACTCTTCATATTGCATATTTCTGGTACTCCTACCCACACGATGATCTAGAATGTCTTCTATCTCCTCCTTCTTAGAAGTAGGAATCGGACATGGCTCTAACACTAGCTCCTCATCTGCACCATCATCATGATACTCTGTTAAATCTGCAATGTTGAAAATTGGAGAAATGTGAATACCATCTGGTAGCTCCACCTCATATGCATTTCCTGAGTCATGTTTCTTCAAAACTTTGCAGGGGCCAAATTTCTTCATTTTCAGCTTGTTGTAAGTACCAGCTAGAAATCTTTCTTTTCGTAAGTGCACCATGACTAGATCCCCTACTTGGAATTCCTTATGTCTTCTCCTTTGATTAGCCCTAGCTTTATACTCTTGATTCATCTTGGTAATGTATGCCTGAACCTCCTCATGTAGATGCTTGATATGTTCAGCAAATTTTTTCGCTTCAGCACTTGTCCTCTCCCCTTGCTCTATCTTCCTCAATTCTGGTGCAATCCTTGCGTTATTTCCATATACAATTTGGAATGGTGATTTTCCAGTACTCCTATTTATATATTTATTGTAAGCAAACACTGCTTGTGGTAGAATCAAATCCCATCCCTTGGGCTTATCCCCAACTAAACATCTCAGCAAATTGCCCAAACTTCTGTTTACCACTTTTGTTTGGCCATCAGTTTGTGGGTGATGCGTGGAACTGAATTTTAAGTCGGTTCTTAACTTTTTCCATAATGTCCTCCGAAAATACCCCATAAATTTAGTATCTCTATCAGAAACTATACTCCTTGGAAGACCATGTAGTCTTACCACCTCTTTGAAAAACAAGTCTACAATATGGATAGCATCATGAGTTTTGTGGCATGGAATGAAATGTGCCATTTTGGAGAACCTATCAACCACCACAAATACTGAGTCATTACCCCTTTGTGTCCTTGGCAATCCAAGAACAAAATCCATACTTATGTCCTCCCATGGCCTTGATGGAACAGACAATGGCTAATATAAGCTAGTATTGTGACTAAACCCCTTGGCAACTTGACAAACCTGGCAACTCTGTACAAACTTCTTCACATCTTATGAAATTTGAGGCCAAAAATAATGTTCTCTAAGAATGGCAATGGTCTTATCTTGACCAAAATGTCCTGCCATCCATCCACTGTGTTTCTCCTTAATCATATTTTCCCTCATGGAACTCCTTGGAATGCACAATTGACTACCTTTGAACAACATGCCATCCTGAATCAAATAGTCTAACCACTTGGTTCTATCTACAGCAACAGGTTCTTTACAAGCTTTCCATGCTTCAGCAAAATCAGGATCCTCGGGGTGCAAATTCTTGAGTTCAAGAAACCCAACTACTTCAACCTGCATTACTGTAAGCAACAACTGTCTCCTACTTAGTGCATCTACAACCCTATTAGACTTTCCACTTCTATGCTTCAACACAAATGTATAACTTTGCAAGAACTCTACCCACTTCATATGCCTCTGATTCAATTTACCTTGGCTATTTAGGTACTGTAATGCTTGATGATCAGTATACAAAACAAATTCCTTTGGTAATAAATAATGCCTCCATTTCTTTAAGGCCTGAACTATTGCATAGAATTCTTGATCATAAACAGAATACTTCTTCTATGCATCATTCAATTTTTCACTAAAATATGCAATAGGCTTACCTTCTTGGCTTAATACAGCCCCAATAGCGCTGCCACTGGCATCACAATCCAACTGAAAAACCTTTCTAAAATCTAGAAGTGCCAACACAGGTTGTTCTATTACCTTCTTCTTCAGCAATTCAAAACTTCTCGCAGCTGCTGTAGTCCATTTGAACTCTTTTCTATCCCCTCTTATTGTATCAGTTAGGGGTGCACATATGCCACTGAAATGCTTAATAAACTTCCTATAAAAACTAACCAAACCATGAAATGATCTTACCTCAATAGAAGACCTTGGAGTAGGCCATTCCAAGATGGCTTTTACCTTCTCCGAATCCATTTTGAGACCTTCGGGTGATATAACAAACCCCAAATAGACTAACTCCCTTTTTGCAAAGATACACTTCTTCAAATTAATTAACAGTTTCTCTTCCCTTAGCCTTTCAAGGACACTACGAATATGCAGTAAATGTTCTTCCAAAGTCTTTCTGAAAATTAAAATATCATCCAAATAGACAATACCAAATTTTTCCAAGAAATTCTTAAGTACCTCATTCATGAGCCGCATGAAGGTGCTTGGGGCATTCGTCAATCCAAAGGGCATGACTAACCACTCAAAAAGACCCTCCTTGGTCTTGAAGGTTGTTTTCCCCTCATCTCCTTCTCGAATCCATATCTGATGATAGCCACTCTTGAGATCTATCTTTGTGAAGTATTGAGCTCCACTCAAGCAGTCCATAAGATCATCCATCCTTGGCAAAGGAAATTAGTACTTGATGGTTATCCTATTTATAGCTTGAGAATCTGTACACATCCTCCACTCTTGATCCTTCTTTGGTGCGAGTATTGCAGGTACTGCACATGGACTCAGGCTCTCTCGAATCAAGCCCTTCCTCAATAACTCATGAACCTGTCTATTTAGCTCCTCTGTTTTAGTAGGAGTCATCCTCTGAGCAGCCTTGTTAGGAAAACTAGCTCCTAGAATCAGATCTATCTAATGAATGATTTTCCTTACTGGTGGCAATCCATTTGGAACATTATCAGAGATAATATCTCCAAAATCCCCTAGTAAATTTGAGACTTCAAGTGGTATTTCACTACTACCTTCTTTATCTTTCCTACGAATCAAAGCATAGCACATATGCTGATGTTTCATGCCATCTAAAAACTTCCTTTCATCAACAAGACAAATCCTAGCACTGTTGCATACCTTTTCACCTTCCTTTTTGATGGGCTTCAATTTGTGGCGAACTCCATCCTTTGTCAGAGAGTATGTGTTTGCATGTCCATCATGTATTGCATGTCTATCAAACTGCCATGGTCTACCCAACAATAGATGGCAAACATCCATTAGAATAACATCACAGAGAACTTCATCATGGTAACTCCCAATTTTGAATTTCACTAAACATTGTTCACTTACCAAGACCTTATGATAATCTTTTACCCAAGCAATCCGATAGGGTTGTGGATGTTTCCCCCTCTTGAGCTTCAGCTTAGAGACCATCTCTTCTGATACCAAGTTATTAGTGCTACCACCATCAATGATCACGTCACAACATTTATCCTCACACTTGCATCTGGTACGGAACAAACTCCTCCATTGTCCTAGTTCAATCTCACCACTTAGTAGGACTCTTTCATTCACCAAGGTCTCTCCTCTTTTTGCATCCTCTGAATGTGATGATTGTGCACCTTCATCCACATGAGCAAACCTAGCTTGGCCCTCAGCTCTCCTCTCTATCCTTCCTTGTCGTTGAGGGCATTCAAAGGCACGATGACCTTCTTCATTGCAATGAAAATAGGTACCACAGAAGCCTCCTCTTCCTTGTCCACATCCTCTACCTCTTCCTCTCTTATTTCCAAAGTCTTGATCATGGGAGCGATTGAAACCCTCATTCCTCTGGTTCCTGCTAGTACCCACATCTTCATTTTTCTTTTGGGTGTCATTGCGGCCTCTAGATGATCTACCACTTCCCCTTCCTCCTTGATCGTGCCCTCTTTGTCTTCCTTCAAAAAATTTATTCAGCTTCTCTTCAACTCATAGGGCAAACTGGTATGCCTCTTCAACGCTGGTCATTCTTACCAAACTTAATTCCTCCTGGATGCTAGGTCGCAACCCACTGATATAAGGAGCAACCTTCTCCTTATTTTCTTCTGCATGTCCCGCTCTAACCAAGAGTCGATAAAATTCCTCTGTATATTCTTGGACTAATCTTCTTGCTTGGTTTAACCCATGCATCTTCTTAAACAAATCAAGCTCGTAGTCCACCGGAATGAATTGCTTCTTCAATTTGTCCACCATGCGATCCCATCTTGTGACCTTCTCCTTTTCTCTTCTGTTTCTTTCCAATTGAACCTCTTGCCACCAGATTTTGGCATGGCCTTTCAGTTTGGCCTTTGCAAACTTAACCCTATCTGGGTCCCTGATATCCTCATACTCAAAGTATTCTTCCAGTTCATTGATCCAATTGATCAACTCATCTGGTTTTAGATTTCCTAAAAATACACCCACTTCAATTGTGGGTCTTTTCCCAAACTTAGTAATGACCCTAAAAAGCCTTTCCTCTACATGATTCAGAACTTCCCCATCAAATTCCCCTTCTGGTCCCATTTCTTCTTCTTCATTATCATCCTCACTGTCGTCACCTGCGGCAACATTTGCTCCTCTACGGAGCTCCTCTTTCAATGCCTGTACCTGCCTTTGGAGGGCTCTAACCTCCTCAAGATTAATAGCTCTGGCCCTTCTGCCATGCTCTCTTCATGGAGGCATCTTCTAACTCAAACTCACAACCACACAGTCCTGGTGCAAACTCCCTCACAGTCGGTGCTCTATCTACACACTCAAGAAAATTGGTTTTATACCACTTGATGGGGACACAACCCAAAAATAGAATGGACACAATAGAAAAAGGGAAATTGTATTAACTGAAAAATAAGCTAGTACATTCAGTACAAAGAAAATAAACTTCAAAACATGCCCTAAGGGCTTACAATAGCATAAATGTGGAGATAATTTCTCCCTTCAGTACCTCCTCTCAAACTCCACTCCGAACTGCCTTCTACAATGCCAGGAATCTCCTTAAATAGACCCCAGAGGGTTAAGGACTAGGAATACATTCTAGAAAGTGCTAGTAGGCATCCACCAACCAAATATAAGGCTCCAGAAGCTGCGTTAGAAGTCGACGCAAATCTAGAAGAATCCAAAAATGGTAACCGAACTTTCGGGAGGCATAACTTTTGAACCATAGCTCCAATTGATGAACCGTTTACATTTCTGAGAGGCTCTTGAAGCACTCTATAGCCCTATAGACAAGCTTTGCTTGTCCCCCATTTTTTGGCCCTTTTTAAGGTCATTTAATGCCCCTAACCTGACTTTGAAGCATTCTTAGGAGGTCTCCAAAACTCAAAAAATTGCAATAACTTTTAAACCGTGGGGCCTTTTGACCTGATTCTTTTTCTGACATGCTCTAAATCACAATTACATTCATCTAGCCAATTTACACCTTCTAGTTTACCAAAATGATGGCCCAATTACATACTCCTATTTTTTTGGGATTTACTAGCACACTAATAGTGGAACTGTGAGAGTTGGAACCTTTATTTGATCCAAATGGGTGTCCAAAAATGAAAACACATGAAACAGAAACTAAGTCTAACTACATTTTTTTGGGTGACAGGGGATTTCCCTTATATCTCTGGATGCTCCTGCATCAGAAGCATTGTTGTAGAGAATTAAAAGAGAGACGAGAAGTTATTTGCATTAGGTTATGCTATCAAATTTTCTCTAGAATGGAGCAAGATATAAATCTCCATGTGATGGCTAAAAATGTAATGTAACTTGTTGCTGAATAATACATTACCTTGATAGTTTGGAGGGTGGGGTTTTTTATGTGGAAAGGTTTTCCCCACATATATTTGTGTTCTCTATTCTATCTCATTCTTTTAGTTCTATGATTGTAGGATAATAATCTATACGTCATAATGCTGCTGAAATTTATTTAGATTGATAAATTGCAATCACTTTCCTTTAAGGTTTTAATTCTGGGAAATCAACTATTTCCGTTTCCAATTTTATGACATAGTAGTATGCACTTGTATTTGCTTATTAGAAGTTCTTCAATAAACTATTGGATACAAGATGTGCATACTGATCTCAGATGGATTTTTGGGGTGCTCTCATTTCCCTTCAAAGAATAGAGGTGTTAGCAACTTAGATAGGATGGGCACTTGGGACGAAGTGTTTAGGCATGTGACCTTGGGCGGAGAAAGGTTTAGGGAATAGTGCCTAGGGATGGGTTAGTAGTAGGAGAATCGAATCAGCTAAAAGTTTAAGGGTTAGAAACATTAAAGGAGGATCACATGAGTAGTAAGTTAGGAATGTTAGGGAGTTAGAAAAGAGGGTGCTTGGGTTGGGATTAGTTAGTATGTTAAGTTAGGAAAATGGTTAGTAAGTGGGGAAACTTTAGTATAAGGAAATTGAGTTAGTTAGTATGGTAAGTTTGGGGATTAGTGTGTAATACATAAGTGTGCTAGGAAATGTATTAGAATATTAGTTGTAGAGTTAGTCAATAATATGGGTGTTATAAGTTAGGTTAATGGACTATGTCTTATTACTAAGACATAGTAGATAGTTGAACATAGATTAAACCTAATCAATTTAAAGTGAATGTATATATTATAATTAATAAATTGTTAGAGGTATGTGGTTAGAAAGTTATAAAGGTATGGTAAGGGGGTTACTTAAGATTATTAAAATAAATGTTTATAGTTGGATAGTTAGGTGAAGTTGTTAGTAAGGAATAGATAGTGGGGATGTATTAGTGGATTATGATATTATTTTAGTGTGCTATTGAATAAATAAATAATGTCATGGCCAAAACATAAGGGCAAAACACACAATTTTTTTTTTTTAAGGACAATGATTAAATAAGATAACATGGTCGTAAAAGATTTTAAATGTTTAACTAAAATGGAACTAATTTGTTTGAGAAGTTTTAAGTTCAGATACCTAGGGTATTATGAGACTATATGCGAGTTCATCATTGATTTAAAAAGGTTACCACATAGTTTGAACATTTGTTGAAAAGATTATTAGGGTAAACTGAGAGTTTCTAGTAAAAAAATAAATTAAATTAAATGACTAATCCATTATGTCTCAAAGACCTACCAACTAAAATGTCTTTCTATCTCCTAGTTACACAACTTGTTTAACACCAAGCTAATTATGATCAAAAACTACATCCTTGAAGATGACTTAACTAACTAGCCCCTTTTTATTAAATTGATAACTTGAACGTCATCTCAATTTTAATCATTTAACATTAAGAGAATTTGATGCTATAGAAGATCAATTTAAGTCTAACTATTCCACGCAAGCTAACTACATTTGAAACTTGAATCCAATGTCTAATCTAACTTATTAACTCATTATTTACAATTGAAATTGATGTCTAGAACAAATTCAAAATCTATAACTTAATCTAAACTTCATTTGAAACTATCATCATTTTAAATCCTCATTTATAAAGTCCATATTAAAATCAATCTAACAATGCTCACAACTGTATAAACTAATTAATAGAATATTAAAATTTGATTGAAAACTTTTAAATTAGAACTAAATAATAACTTAATAACTAAGTCACTAATCTAACAACATTTTAAAGTTAATCTTATTTAAAACTATTAATAAAATTATATGAATTAATAATGAAACAATTAAAAAAATTAAGATGCTATAACAATTAAATTAACGAATAATCAAGTTCCTAAAGCACTAACACTAAGTAGGAACCACATTTAAAATATTATCAAAACCCATTCTAACTAAAAATAATTGTTCCACTTTCTAAAAACTCAAAGTACCTACTAATCTAAATACTAAATTAATGATAATCTAATCTAAACTAACAATTAAATCTAACTTAACAAAATAATAATAATAATTTTAACATTTAAATTACATCAAACTAAATTTCCAAAGAATTTTTATTACATCTACTTACTAATCCAAATTCAATCTAATGCTTAAACTTACTTAACAACTAACGCACTACAAACAATTAAAAAAATGAAATTTATATTGAACTATCCCTATAACTAACCTAGACTGCAACTACTCATCACCCTATGCTACCTAAACACACTAATCCAAAGTACCCCTAGGACTAACCTAAGTCTTAGCCTCCTTCCCATGTCACAAGATAGTGAGCCGTCCCCCCCTTTAGGACAGTGCACCACCCAATGAGGCCTGATCGCTGACCTAAGCCTGTCAGCGCAGGCCTACCCCATTCCAAAGTGTGTGTGAGGGATTAAAAAGGGTCAGCGCTTGGGGAAAGGGGATAGGGTAGTTAAGATGAAAGTTGAAATGTATGCATTTTTTTTTAAAACAAAAACAACACCAACCTCCCTTAATGCCCCATGTCGATTTGACATGCATACTTGCTGTCGCAATTGGATGGGGTTACCCACGCCTAGCCTTTCAATAGGATAATAAGGGAGAGAGAAAGGAGCATTAACTTTAAAAAGTTTATTAGGTGATAATGGTTGGAAATGTTAAGCAAATAAATATAAATATTAAATTTAGTATATTTTATATGTTTACATGCATCAACGGATTTGTTTATAGGATGACATTAATTTCTTATTTAATTTATGTTATTTTATTTGCTTAAGAAAGGAATCATTTCAAGAATATGCTCTGTGCACTTGGAGGAATAAAATTTCTCTCCATACATTTTCCAGAGAGCTTTTGCTCCTGGGGGTGCACAATTTTATTTGAAAGCCAATTTTGACTAAGTGTTGGTATAATTTTTATATATTTTTTTTATACTAGGAATGAATACTAACCTATTTACAACATTGATTTTCAATGAATAAGCATACTACAAGGATGTGAAAAAGGTTATATTTTCTCCCTCTCTCCTATAATTTATGTTTTATTAATCATTATACATCAAGGTGTATGATCTATTTATTTTTTTGAATTCTAGGAAATACATAACCTCATTGATCGAATTGATTTTTGTTCATAATGAAACTTAACAATGAAAGTGATAACCTTCTTATCACAATGTAGGATTTGATTACATTTAAAACTTAGACATCAATTTGGAACTTCAACATAACAAATTGCCTTCCATTAACATAATTGAAAACTTGGAAATTCATAATTCAAGACATTATCCACCAATCTATTTTCTCACAACATATGCAAAATTTGAAATCACATGAGAGCAATACAGGAAGTTTTTTTGTAATCTTTTTCTTTCCCTATTATTCATCCTGGTTGAAGGCTCTATCGGGAAAGAACCAGTAAGAAAACCTGATGTCTTTGCCAATACATCAAAATTCAATTACATCCTACAAAATATTACAATTCAAATTACATCTCTTCAAAGTCCTTCACAAGTGCTTTCTTCCAATA
Source organism: Cupressus sempervirens (assembly GCA_028749045.1). NCBI lineage: Eukaryota > Viridiplantae > Streptophyta > Pinopsida > Cupressales > Cupressaceae > Cupressus > Cupressus sempervirens. The sequence continues at coordinate 171,136,102 of CM053792.1, read as the reverse complement.
CTTTGAAAACTTTAAGGAAAATAAGGAGAAGACAAGAGCTGACCCGGGTGAATCATCGCAACATCAAGAGCAATCCAAGCATGCACCCAAAGCCAATTTTGCACAATAGGTCCAAACATAGAACCTGACTAGGGGGGAGGTGGATTTTCTCAATGGGAGATGTCAATCACCATGCCATAACATAGCCCTTTCGAGGCTAAAACATCAAGAACTTCTGTTCTTCCACAAGGCCCTTTCGAGGCTAATACCACAAGCATTTTCATTCCTTTCCATATTCAAGAATTCACAATATTAAACAAGGCATGTGATGACAAGTAGGGGCCCATACACCCTACCCTCTTTCCCTCCTCTCACCATGAGAGGAGACTTTACACCATTGAGGTCCAACTAAGGCCCTACCCCCATACATGGCCACTTCTTCCCTATCCAAGGGTGAGTGATGCCAAAACAATCTCCATGAAATCCTCTCAAAACACAAAACATCAAGACAAGCATAAGAATGCATCAAAAAACAAACAAGAATCCCTCCAAACCCATCCCAACACACAAGCAAGCACAAATAAAGAACAACACATCAACTTATACATGATTCAAGCATAGACAACATGAAGAACAATACAAAGAAGTGAAGAATCCCTACCTTGACCAAAGAGTTATGGTAAATGATCAAATTGAGAAGAGCTCTTTCCATCCTTGCTTCAACCTTCCAAGACTCCTCTCTAAAAGTAGAGATTGGGTAACAACCAAAACTACTCCAAGAAGGGCCTCTAAATAAGACTCAAACTCAACCACCAAAAAGGCAATAACTTCCTCCATCCACCTACAAATCTAGAAGTTTCTAACTCAACCCATACTAAGGTTAACCACTAGGTGGAGTTGAGGTGATGCAACTCAAGGTAGCCACTTGCAATTTTCGCACAAAGGCAAAAATAGACTTTTTAAGTGACCTCAAAAGTCAATAAAAGGGGCTTAGGGGTTGGAAAATGCCCCCAACCCATACCCATACCCTTTGGGTATAAATATTTCATGTTTTAAAGCCTTAGGAAAAGGTTTGGAACCAAAAAAAAGCTAGGAAATATTTAGGACCATCTAACAACTCTAAAAAATGTAGATTAAGCACTAATTTGGATTAGGATTGACAAAACTTGATTAAGAACCAAATTAGCAAAAAGACACTAACTAAACCTGACTTAGGTCCAAAGGTTACATAGGGTAAGTGCACAAAGTTGTGGTGCCAAAAGGGGGGTATAAGTGGACACCTTTTTCCTGAAATCTGCAAATTTTGAACTTCAACAAGAATTTGAAGATAGTTACGCTCAAAAATTTTAGATATGACAAAAAAAAAAGTCGTAGTCCTTTGAATCTAGTTTCGAAACTACTAATTTTTTTTCAAAATGGTTTAGTTTTAGGTCCTCAAAAAAGGGGGCCACAAAAAGAGGTACTATTTATTCCAAAAAAACATAGCACAGTACAAAGTGTGGCCCCCCTAAAATTTTAACTTTTTTTTTGAAATTTTTTAATCACTCTGGTCAAAAGTTACTTAACACTATGTAGTTTATCCCAGATTTTTTGAGTAATTTTATAATGTCTATTTTTTTTTTAACGAATTTTTTAACTAGACACATCCCAAAAATGTGAAATATCTGTGTGCTCCCCCTAGAAAAAATTGAAAACTAATCTAAAATCAAAAAAAAAAAAATTCAAAGTGTGTAGAATGGAGTCTAGTTTCTAAAAAACTAAGTTGTTACAAAATTCGATGAACAAGCTAAAATCTATAGCCCAATTAGTATGTGGTGGTTTTTGACAAAAAATGAACATACATTCAAAATAAATTATAGATGAAAGGCTTGAAATAGTTCAAATTAAAAATAAATTATATGGTTAGATAGCTAACACAGAGACCTATAATGCTATGTAACCTGATCTTATCGATACCCAACCACGAGAAATCTTGAAGGGGAGCACAGAAGAAAAAAGAATCATTTTTTGTATGTTTGCTAGAAAACATGTCTCAGGTCTATTCATCAAATCCAAACCTTTGGGTTGGATCTCCAAGGAAAAACCAAGACTTAGGCTTGGGTTTGATTAAGGTTTAAATAGCATGTGTGCCCTATAGCACGTACGTGCTATAGCGTGCACGCGCTATTTAAACCTCAGCTCTAAATAGCATGTGCGCGCTATAGGGCGTACGCACTATAGTGCGCACGCACTATTAAGATGTAAGTTGCAAAAGAGAACTAGGTGGGGGGGGATAGGGGAATGGCTATGTGTGTGCATGAAAGAGATAGAGAGAAAGTAGGGGATAGGAGAGGGCAAAGAGTACAGGATGGGAGAGAGAAAGTGAGAAAGAGTAGGGGTGGCAAAGAGAGTATAGGATGAGAGAGAGAGAGTAGGGGTGGAAAAGAGAGGAAGTGTGAGAGAGAGTATGGGTGGAAAAGATTGAGTGCGGGATGGGGGAAAGAGATTTAAAGTAGGGGATGGGAGAGAGAGTACAGGTTGGGATAGAGAGATTAAGAGTAGGGGATGGAGGAGAGAGAGAGTAGGTGATGGGAAACAGAGTGGGAGAGGAAGAACTTGAGAGAGAGGAGGATGGGAGTGCATGTGTGTGAAAGAGAGAGAGTATGGAATGGGAGAGGGGGAAGAAAAAGTAGCTCAAGAGAGAGTAGGGAATGGAAGAGAGAGTAGGCAATGGGAGAGGGAGTGGGAGAGGGGGAGACGGGGGGAATAGAAATGTGTGTAAGAGAGAGAGAGAGAGAGAGAGAGAGGAGGGGATCGGAGAGAGTGTGAAAATTTAAGAGAGACTAGAGGGTAGCAGAGAGAGAGAGAGTGGAGAGGGAGAGAGTAAGAGTGAGAGTGAGAGAGAGAGTAGGCAGTGGGAGAGGGAGTGGGAGAGGGAGAGCAAGTGAGAGAAAAAGTAGGGGATGGAAGAGGAGAGAGGGGGGATGGGTGTGTGTGTGTCAAAGAGAGAGAGTCAAGAATGAGAGAGGGGAGAGAGAGATAGAGAGAGCAAGCAATGGTAGAGGGATGGGAGAGAGAGGGAGAGAGAGAGAGACAGATATAGTAGGCGGTGGGAGATGGAGTGGGAGGGAGAGAGAGATGGAATGGAAGCATTTAAGAGAGATAGAGTAGGGGATGGGAGAGAGTAGGCAGTGGGACAAGGACTGCGAGAGAGAGAGAGAGGGGGGGGGAATGGGAATGTGTATTTATTTATAAGAGAGATAGAGTAAAGGATGGGAGAGAGTGTGAGAGTTTGAGAGAAGTAGTAGGGGATGGGAGAGAGAGTGAGAGTAAGGGATGGGAGAGAGAGAGAGAGAGAGAGAGAGAGAGTAGAGTGAACAAAAGAGAACTTGAGAGAGATAGACAGTAGGCAGTAGGAGAGGGAGTGGGAGAGGGAGAGGGAGAGGGAGAGAAATAGGGGGGATGGGAGTGTGTGTGACAGATGTAGAGAGTAGGGGATGGGAGGGAAGAAGAAGAGTGGGGGGATAAGAGTGTGTGTATCTATGAAAGTGAGAGAGTAGGGGATGGGAGAGAGTGTGAAAGTGTGAAAGTAGGGGGTGGCAGAGAGAGAGTACGATGATGGGGGAGAGAAAGTAGGCGATGGGAGAGGAAAAGAGAGAGGAGGGATGGGAGTGTGTGTGTGTGTGTAAGAGAGATAGAGAGGGAGATGGGAGAGAGTGTGAGAGTTTGAGAGTAGGGGGTGGATGAGAGAGAGAGTATGACGATGGGGAAGAGAAAGTAGGCGGTGGGAGAGGGAAAGAGAGAGGGGGGATGGGGGTGTATGTGTAAGAGAGATAGAGTAGGGGATGGGAGAGAGTGAGAGTGTGAGAGAGTAGGGGAGGGAGAGGAGAGAGAGAGTAGGGGATGGGGGAGAGTGTGAGAGTGTGAGAGAGTTGGGGATGGGAGATGAGAGAGAGCAAGGGATGGGGGAGAGAAAGTAGGCAATGGGAGAGAGAGTGGGAGAGGTAGAGAGAGCTTGTACAAGATGGGAGAGAGAGAGAGAGAGATAGTAGGTAGTAGTAGTGTGAGTGTGAGAGAGAGTACGGGGTGGTAGAGAGAGTACGACGATGGGGGAGAGAAAGTAGGTAGTAGGAGAGGGAGAGAGAGGAGAAAGGGGAATGTGTGTAAGAGTGAAAAATTAGGGGATGGAGGAGAAGAGAGAGAGTAGGGGATGGAGGAGAGAAATTAGGTGGTAGGAGAGGGACAGAGATAAGGGGGATAAGAGTGTGTGAGAGAGATCTAAAGAGCCGAGGATGGGAGAGGAGAGGGGGTGAGAGAGGTAGAGAGAGTAGGTGGTGGGAGAGGGAGAGTGAGAGAGAGTAAAGGATGGGAGAGAGTAGGAAGAGAGAGGGAGGGGATGGGAGAGAGAGTAGGGAGGATAGAGAGTAGGGAGGATGGGGAGTGATGTTTTTTGAGAAAGTAGGGGGTGGGCGAGAGAGAGTATGACGATGGGGGAGAGAAAGTAGGCGGTGGGAGAGGAAAAGAGAGAGGGGGGATGGGAGTGTGTGAGTAAGAGAGACAGAGCAGGGGATGGGACAGAGTGTGAGAGTGTGAGAGTAGGGGGTGGTAGAGAGAGAGTACGATGATGGGGGAGAGAAAGTAGGCGATGGGAGAGGGAAAGAGAGAGGGGGGGATGGGGGTGTATGTGTAAGAGAGATAGAGTAGGGGATGGGAGAGAGTGAGAGTGTGAGAGAGTATGGGATGGGAGAGCATGAGAGAGTAGGGGATGGGAGAGAAGAGATAGAGTAGGGGATGGGGGAGAGTGTGAGAGTGTGAGAGAGTAGGGGATGGGAGATGAGAGAGAGAGAGAGCAGGGGATGGGGGAGAGAAAGTAGGTGATGGGAGAGAGAGTGGGAGAGGCAGAGAGAGCTTCTACAAGATGGGGGAGAGAGAGTAGAGAGGGAGAGAGAGAACTTGAAAGAGAGAGATAGTAGGTAGTAGTAGTGTGAGGGTGAGAGAGAGTAGGGGGTGGTAGAGAGAGTACAATGATGGGGGAGAGAAAGTAGATGGCGGGATAGGGAGAGAGAGGGGGAATGGGAATGTGTGTAAGAGAGACAAAGTAGGGGATGGGAGAGAAGAGAGAGAGTAGGGGATGGGGGAGAGAAATTAGGTGGTAGGAGAAGGAGAGGGAGAGAGATAGGGGGGATAAGAGTGTGTGTGAGAGATCTAAAGAGTCGGGGATAGGAGAGGAGAGGGGGTGAGAGAGGTAGAGAGAGTAGGTGGTGGGAGAGGGAGGGTGAGAGAGAGTAAAGGATGGGAGAGAGTAGGAAGAGAGAGAGGGAGGGGATGGGAGAGAGAGTAGGGAGGATAGAGAGTAGGGAGGATGGGGAGTGATGTGTTTTGAGATAGTGCGTACGCGCTTTATAGTGCGTACGCACTATCTCAAATCACCAAAAAAGGTCAAAAACCAACCTTGGGGACCATTTCATCTATTTTTAACTTTTGGTATGTTATGCTCTCTGTTATTTCGACAGAAAACATGGGTTTCAACATCTAGCAAACACTATTTCAACACTTTTGGAAGCTAGCAAACACCAAATTCAATCATTGGATACGTGATTTGAAGAATTTTTAAATATTCTTTTAATAGAAAAGGTTAGTGCAATCCATTTTAAATATTGTTTTTCGATATATAGATACAAATTTGATTATAATTTGATATGTTATGTAATATATAGTGAATTCATTAAAAATTGTATGTTTGAATGAAATGTTATTTCGAAATGGTTAGAAATTTGACAAGTCATTTGATATATATTGTGTATTCATTCAAATAATTATAATTTTTATATGTAATTGAATAATTTTTAATTTACACATTTTAAGTAATTCGGATGTTTGAATAATTTGACATGTAGAAATCATCATCATGCCAAGGAAGAAACCAAAGATTCAAACAAATGCAAATAGGGAGAGAGATTTGACAATTAAAAGAGATAAAATGAAATTACTACGTGAACAAAGAAAATTGCAAAGCAATGATGAAGAATTAACTTTTGAAGAGGATCATGAACCACCAGTACAAAGAAACAAGGAGGAAGAATTAGAAAGACAAAGAGAATGAATGAGATTGTTACACTCAAGAAGACAATTGAATTGTGAAGCTACACCATCCTCCAATGTTGGAGTCATATCGTCCGCTACACCATCTTCGAATGTTGGAGTCATATCATCCACTAAACCATCTTCCAATGTTGAAGTCATATCATCCTCTCATGTTAAAGAGACACTGATTTATAGATCCGACGATATACACACTCCATCATGTCATGTTGAAAGCACAACATCAACACATCAAGTAGGTGATATTCCATCTTTTACATCTTATTGCCAAGGCACATCATCTTCAGTTTAAGGTACGCAATATACTCAACCTTATATTGACGTTCATAATGTTGAGAGAATTGAAAAGATTAGAACACCTTCTAGAATTTGTTTTAGAAAACCAAAATATTTGATTGATATTGATACTAACATTTTGAAATCAATGTCTGACAAGATTAGCAAGCGTACTTGTCAAAGAAAAGTTAATCATATGTGGAGATTATTTTTTGAAGAATTAAATATTACAGGTCAATGCCAATTATTTGTTGAAATGATGAGGAATTTGAAATTTAGGCCTATCATGAAGATTCTTGGGCTAAGAACAATGGATGATTCAAATGAAAGAAATATTGTAAAGAATCTAATGAGTGCTTATGACAAAGTGGGTTCTACATCATGCACCAAAGATAGTAATATCACAAGACGAGTACTCACATCGACAATAGTAAGTAGCCAAATGAAGAAAGCTCGACTCATGAGAAAGAAAAGAAAAATATTAAAAATTGGTAGAGGTACCTTAAGGAAAGCCATGCTAAGGCATGAGAGATTAGAAGATCCAACAAAAAGTGAGTTATGGACATTTAGTGGTAGACTACCGTGAAAGGATAAAGAAATTAGTGAAGCCTTGAAATCATTGATCAAAGATTTTTGGAAAAATAACACACGTGTTTCTCCTAATCAAAGAGATGTTGTAAGAAGGAGGATTGGTAGCCGAAATCGCGAGCCACATGCGAAACATTTTTTGGACTCAACTTAGACACAATTTTTTGCAAAAATTATTGGTATGTATCCTCAAATTCGAATAAGTCAAAGATTTTTTGAGATGGGTAAACCTTTTTATGTGAAAATAAATCACACACGCACAACTTGTTGTTGTAGGATACATATTGAATTTTCTAACCATTTTGATTTTTTTAGGCACATATGCGTAGTTTTGCATTCTCAGTTTGTTTTGCAGGATTGTGACATAAAAGAGCCACCAAGATCTTCAAGGGAATTCATATCCAACATTTTATGTGAAGTAGGGGACGGCCAACAATTTTACAAGACATCATGCTTGGATGGTACGTTCTTATTTTGTGGTTCTTTGCAACTTTTATCAAATTGTCAACATATGGATAGTACACATGCAATTGGAAATGAAATAGTAGATTACGAAAAATTTAAGATAGTGACATATGCTCTAAAAGATGGGAAACATGGTAAAATATGTGATCTAGTTATTGAAAAGATTCCAGTGTATGAGTTCATGAAGATTTTTTGTGAAAAGATTATGTACGAGTATGCAAAGCATACCCATAGAGCTCGATGGTTGGATTTGCAATTCAAGTTGTGCAAGGATACGTTTCCATTGGATACCATTGTTTCGGTTGTAGATTTTGTAGAGAACTACACACTACAACCACAAAATGAGGTGCAAGCAAAGTATTATACATCTCAACGGGTTTCTATATTTGTTCACATAACATTCATGCATTCACCTACAAGTACAGAGGATGACAGGAAGATTTTGAGGGAGTACCACTTTTACATCAGCGATGATCGATCACATTCTACGGAGTTTGTACATGGTTGTTTTCAACTATTTTATGGAGATTTGGCTAACAAGGGCATATCATATTGTCAACACATTATTTGGTCATACAATTGTGTATCTCAATTCAAGAATGCACGGATGTTCTATTGGTTGAGCAGGATGCACAGGTTGTGTAGAATTCAATATATGTGGAATTTCACAGAGGCTGGTCATGGTAAGGGAGAGCACGATGGTGCAGGCGCATGCATTAAAAGGGCCTTGGCTCATGAAGAACTAAAGTACAAAGATGGAGCAATATTGATAGATGCAAAATCCATCGTCTAATGGTGTAACGCTACAATGGGTCCAGGTAAGGAAGGTGAGTCTACAGTTCATAGATTTTTTTGGTTGATAGATAATACTAATATTGCACCATATCAAGATTGTTGCACACTAACAGGATCTAGTGAGTTACACTCTTTTAGAAGCTCTAATGCAGGTTCATGGAGTATCCACACACAAAAAATGGCATGTTATTGTCCATCATGTGCAGAGGAAAATTGGGATGACTATGAGTCAACTGAATGGGTGGACAAATGGGATATACGGGTTTTGGACCCAATTGACACCTATCATCCACCACAAGCACTGGAAATGGTAGAGATGGATTCATCTATTGACTTTGACCGCTTGTCAGATTTAGTGCAACCTGGTAATATATATATATATATATATATATATATATATATATATATATATATCTTTGTAATTTCAATATGTAACTTTATAACTTTTACCCAAGTATTTTCTAAATTAATGACCGCATTTTGTACATTTGTCACTACAGGCCATGTTTTTGCTGTTATTGCACCTGAAGACAATGAAGAAGGGACAGATTATTATTTTTGTCATTGTGTTGAAGCCAAACAAAAATTGGATCACTTGATTATAGATGATGAAGGTTTAGAGTACCATGTCGGTGCGGTGGTTGTAACAGGCACATGGCTTAGACGATATCCTATGAAGAATCCTAACTTGTGGTTATTTGAGGATTGGCAAACAGAGAGGAAGATTCTTCATTATTCAAACCTTGTTGTCACATCAAATGTCCACTTGATAAAATATGGTGGAAAACCACATAATAAGATTCTTTGGAAAGTTTGCAAGTAAGACCATGAGGTAATACTTGAGACATTAAAATGTCGAGCAGATCCAGTGGGCTCATTAGATTGAATTGGGAGAGAGAGAAAAAGTGATCAATTGGATCCAAATACAATGTTACAACCTCTTCTCCAAGACTATCACATGACTAAGGTGGACCGTATTGTTATGATGTGTAAGTGATGAGATTTAGTTTTGAATTGTTTAGAATATAGATACATTATTTGAATTTATATTAGATTCTTTAATAGGACCCATTTTTTTAATCTTATCTTAGATTTTTTACTGTGCTAATTCTTCATTTGTAGGTCACCAAAGAAGAGGGCTAATAAAGTTGACGCACAAGTGATAAAGGGTGAGATGCCAAAATCATCTGCAAAATGGTATTATCAATTCACATCCTCAATATTTATTAGTGTTCTTTGTCAAGTACCATTGTATGATAATCATCTTATGCTTGGAATTGTAAAGGTTAAATTATGTCAATACTAAGGTTTTTAGCATCAATTGGTCACGCTAAGTATAGTAGTTGTATCATGAATCCTTCTGAACCAATATGACTAAGATTCTCGGAAGAAGACTAAACCATATCATCTGTCTACTCCCTCTTTAAATAAGAGTTTGTCAAACAATGAGAATGAAAAATTTATTATTACTCCCCCCTCAATGTAAAATTCTCATTGATTGCATTTTGTAAAGTTTTAAGTCACTATCAACCTCTATATCATTGTATTCTTATTATCATCAAATTACACAATAATGAGAATATGAATGATGACTTCTTCACATGAACCTGACAATTATAAATGCTACACCTTAATAAATGTTTGGGCTTGGTCTTTACTATTCGAGCTTATAATACAATACATTGGCTTCATTTTTATTTGGAAGTATTTATTATGTTTGTTCCAAAAGTCATTCTTCATTTGCTAATATGAAAATGTGACTATCATGAAAGGCATAGTCTTATAATTTTTAATTTGTATAATGGTATAAAAGCTTGGTTGTGGGTTTGAATCCATTGCCCCCATGACCCTCCTTCTCATGAATTTATTCTATTTATTCTTCTACCTCCTCCTCTGCTTGGCCATTTTGCAACACCATCTGGATGGAACACTAGCCTTCCTCAAAACCATTATACATGACCTCTCCTTCTTCAAGATATTCTATAAAAAGTTCCTCAACCCTTGAACCTTTCAAAACCACAATCTCAATGGAAGGCTTCTAGACCAAAGGAACTAGTAGATCAATTTCTTTAAGAGAAAGAGACAACAAATCCAATTTTCTAGTGACTAGATGGAAAATTGGGGAAATCATTTCAATTAGTTTTAAATCGAAAGGAATTATAAGTAAACTATATCAATATAATAAGTAACTTAGTAATTATATCAATATAATTTAATTACTAAGGAAATGAATTTATTACTCTAACATATAGTACATTATTTTGCAAATAAAGGTGTTGAATTTGATGCTTAACAGATTTACATACATGTGTAATAAATAATAAGTGTTGTAGCTTTGGGATCAACACTATAAAATGAAGGATGTCATACTACATTCACAGAGCTACCAAAATATTTTATTTGATATGGAGACAAAAGAAAATGTGTATTCTTCATAACTGCATTTGAGTCTCATGTATTATCATTTTCAGCTATTGACATTAGATATACCTTCACATCTTCATCATTGTATTGATCAACGAGTCCTTATTGCACTCACTAGTTCTAAGCCAATGAATAAGGTATGAAAGAGTTTACATTAAAATTTCATTAGTACTAAAATTCAATATAAAATTCATAGGCACAATTGAGTGGTAACTTTGATAGTTTTTGTAGGGTCTTATTATTCCTGACCATTAGTGTATCCCTGAGGTGTATATACAGAGGAATTATCAGCTAGCTGTAAGAAAATATTAAGTTTTATGTGTAAATATATATATATTTTTATATATAAAATAGTTATTTATTCATATATAATTTTGATTGTAACATGTCAAGTTACAAAAGATTCTAGACTAATGGACTAGTGAGCATGTTAGGAAGACCTCGTTATATACACTGGTCATCTCCCACTTGTTGGCAATTAAAGACAATTAGGGATTTATTTTGTTCCCCTAGTTGGAAAGAGTATATATCTAATGATGTACATTTTACACCTATATGGCATTATTGGGCATATGTTTTGTATAATTTTTTCTATGTATGTCATTTTTTACATATATTTCATGTATGACATTATTAGACATATGCTTATGATGTTTCAAATTATTGATAAATGAATTATATGATATTGTTAGACCTTATGGAATCAACTTTGATTTTTTTTTATCACATTGGTTTGATGCTTGTATTCAATCAATCAACATATTTTCCTTTTAATTCTTCCACATTTGGCATATCCATCTAACAATGAACTTATGATACTCCCATCAAGAAGTGCATGATTGCATGGTTTTATGGTGGATGTCCCTCTCTTTTTAAAATTCCAATTTTATTCATCTACATGAGTAAGGGAGATCAATTCCATTTCTTTCAATTGTATTTAAAGGTCATTAAAGTTTTTTCAAACAATGTGATTAAATAAATATTATTCAGCATTTACCTCTATCATCAAGGTTGATTCATTCCTCCTCTTATTTTACCAAATAATTTGGATGAATCACCCATGGCTCCTTACATTTCTTGAAGAAAATTTTCAAAGACTTTGCAACATGTCTTCTCTTCTTCCATATAGTTCATGTTCATTGAAGACATTTGGTCAAACAATATATATGCTTTGTATATTCTCACAACACCAATAGTCATGGTGCAATGCTTACAAGATCCATAGTTGAAGAGAAGCTATGTGAAGCTTCTAGAATCATGGACCTATACTTAATTTAGTATTATTGCATCCATCTTACTTATGAAAGTGGAACTTTCACATAGATAAGTAGGGAAACCAAAATTGAAAGCCAAACTTAACATAGAAAAGTAAAGCAAGCCTCAACTATATTCTCATTAAACACTGTGAATTCAAATATCTTTAGCGGAGCATATCTCAAAGCTCATGCAAGATATGGATGAGGTTCTAGTTCCTACAGATCATGTTGTAGAGACCTACAAGAACCTCTCTCACTTTTTGGAGATCGCATTCCATTTTCATTCTACAACGCCATCTCGGGTGATGTTGAAACTTGAAGTGTTGGCCAGTACAAAGTTGCCAACTGCCAAATCTCTCTCATCTTTCATCGTGGGATCAAACTATCTACTCCATTAGCTCCAAGTGGCTGGGTAAACCCTATCCCCAACCTCGTCTTGTCCCCTTCAGTACTCGAACGTTCTCAAGCACGCTGAACCGGAATGTCCCTAAGGGTCACTAAATGCCACAAGGCTGCAATCTTTGACGGGGCATATCTCGGAGCTCGTGCGAGATATGGATGAGATTCTAGTTCCTACAAGACCGTGTTACAGAGACCTACAATAAATTCTCTCACTTTTTGGAGATCGCATTCTATTTTCATTCTACAATGCCATCTTGGGTGATGCTGAAACTTGCAGTGTTGGCCAGTACAAAGTTGCCAACTGACAAATCTCTCTCATCTTTCGTCGTGGGATCAAAATCTCTACTCCATTAGCTTTGAGTGGCTAGGTAAACCATATCCCCAACCTCATCTTGTCCCCTTCAGTGCTCGAACGTTCTCAGGCACGTTGAACCAGAATGTCCCTAAGGGTCACTAAATCCCACAGGGTTGCAATCTTTGACGGGGCATATCTCAGAGCTCGTGTGAGATATGGATGAGATTCCAATCCCTACAAGACCATGTTGTAGAGACCTACAATAACCTCTCTCAATTTTTGGAGATCGCATTCCATTTTCATTCTACAACGCCATCTCGGGTGATGTTGAAACTTGCAGTGTTGGCCAGTACAAAGTTGCCAACTGCCAAATCTCTCTCATCTTTCATCGTGGGATCAAATTTTCTACTCCATTAGCTCTGAGTGGCCGGGTAAACCCTATCCCCAACCTCATATTGTCCCCTTCAGTGCTCGAACGTTCTCAGGCACGCTGAACCAAAATGTCCCTAAGGGTCACTAAATGCCACAGGGCTGCAATCTTTGACAGGGCATATCTCGGAGCTCGTGCGAGATATGGATGAGATTCTAGTTCCTACAAGACCATGTTACAGATACCTACAATAAATTCTCTCACTTTTTGGAGATCGCATTCTTTTTTCATTCTACAATACCATCTCGGGTGATGCTGAAACTTGCAGTGTTGGCCAGTACAAAGTTGCCAACTGCTTTGTGCCCAGGAGTTTCAGAAATGGGAGACATTAGGTAAGAGAGTGAAAATTTTACTATCGCTTCAACGCACATGACACAATTGGAAATGCAAATTTTGATGCTAATCATTTTGTGATAAGGGAGAGACTAGGGATGATCATTGTTACTATCTCTTTAGTAGTGGATTTTTATTTTCTTTTGAATTTGGTGGTGGGGGATCAGTGGTAATTCTCCTTGGATATTCCTTCTTATGATGTTAGTGACAAGTGTTGCTCTTTGAAAACACTTGTACAATCTTTTTTAAATTATTAGATAAAAACAAAGAATTGTAAGTATTAAACATGATTAGCCTTTAGTTCCTAGAAGATCTTTATTTCCCCATCAATGCATTTAGAAAGTTAAGTTTTAAGAAGATCATAAATAGAAAAAATTAGAGAAGCAATTTAAACATTTATATTGATTGGAAACATGTGAGTCTTGACTTTCCTCTACCTTTTAAAGAACGTTCCTTAGCTAGCATACCTAATTCCACATTCCATAAGAGTGTCATTGCGCTAAAGATTTAGGAAACCAACTGCTCTAAGATAAAGCTTCTCAGTTAATAATAATCTAGCCTATTGAGGTACATAATACTTCTCAATTAAACTTGTGTTAATTCAGTATTAATTTTGTAATTAACTACAATTTCAGTATCTGTGTACAGGGGGCGACTGAGAAAACTATTTGAGGTCCAATTTGAAAATATATTTGTAAGGATCTCAACCAAGGTTCACAACTTCGATGATTAATACATTCATTCAGGCTAGAACCTCACTACAAAAAAATAATATATAAAAAAGGTAGTGAATAACGTCATGTCTAGACCCAAATCAACCAATGAAAGTCAAATCAGCATAATGTGGAACAACAATATATGCATTGAGTGGGTTGTCATAGAAAAGCTTCAGAATAAAATTCATGTCTAGAATTAAAAGACCTTAAAGAAAATTTATGCTTGTAACACAAATGGCCATTCAAAATTGAATATGATTACAATATGTGAAATAGCATTACGAGAACTTGTAATGCTCTTGTGAACATCGTGTTAATTCTTGTAAGAATCCCTAAGATGCTTGTTATACTCAAAATTTTGTTGAAATTGAATTAATTTTTATCCTGTCGGTTAATTGGCTTAGGGTGATATATGCTTCTTGGATGGAATAATGAGTTCGTGATTAACTCTGTATTAAGATTCATAGCATCTTCTAGTTATTTGCAAAGGAAATTTATAAATTAAGCTAATGTCATATGGCTTGCTTGAGAAAGATGTTCGTGTTCTTATTGATGGGTACTAATGACTATCCACATTTAGTTCTTCAATATCCTATTTGACAAGCTTTCCATAGACATTTCTTTTCCATACTAAGTATTTTTGAAAACATATTTGAGTAGAAGCACTATAGTAGATACTACATGATGTTTTAACAAATAAAGTAATGGGTTAAAGACTATTATTTCCAAGGTATTATGTCATAGTATTTTAATTGTAATGATCTTAGACTAATGATATTCTTGAAGGTAACTTTGACATGCAGCAAGAAAGACAACCTACAACCAAGGCTATATTGTGCCTACAACCAAAGCCATAAATGCTCATAGCCAAAGCCACTAGTGCACATAGCCAAAGCCATGGATGCTTATAGCCAAAGTTACAAGTGTTTGCAGCCAAAGCCATGGATGCTTATAGCCAAAGTTACAAGTGTTCGCAGCCAAAGCCATGAGTACATGAAGTCGATGATCACAATTGTTTACAACTATTCACCAGAAACAACTTCTTTGCAGTTTTTGAGAAATACTAATAAAGCAAAAAATAACATCTACTAGTTGGTAGACATAATGGCAACTCTCTAGCAATTGAATTTAATTTCATACATGCACATATCTAATTTAATGTCATACACGAACATATCTAATTTAACATCATATATGAACAAACATATAATATAAAATTTTGAGATTAACTATTATAAACAACAACTAAAATGAAAAAAAATCTTTCATACCTCCGTCAGTGGCTGTGAGCTAGCCACAGCTGCGGCCACTCCACTATCAACAGACTGTCGCAGATGAGGAGGTGTGTCCAACATCATGAGCTGCATGTCATACAATACACGTTATATCTAACATGAAACATGGAATAAATATAATCAAATGAATTAATTTAACATGAAACAACTGTACCTGTGTGAAGCTCGTATCATGTCTCTGCTCTGTATCTGTGGTAAAGGTTGAGGGTCCTGTGGAGAACTGATGCACATGCATAAATTTTTTTGTCAATCCTTAATATGATTACGTAATAAATATATGTATTAATTAAAATGATTAAATTGATACATAGCTCAAGACTCATCGAAGGGACAAAAAATGGGCTTGGAGGATTGCTGCTAGGCCCAGCAACACTTTGACCCCTAAATTTTGAACAATGTCAATAAATGCTAATTAATTAATCATTCACTATACATATGAAATTTGATCAAATTAGTAATTTACCTATGTGTCAATGCCAAATGTCTCGTTCAAGAACTCATTGGTGATAAGCCCATCATTCGCAGCATCTCCGGCATGAGTGCCAAATGTGCATAGGGATCCGCATGAAGTGCACATGTGACCACGACGCATAAAAGGCTCCCCCTCAACTAATGGGCTCGTGGAATGGATGAGGGTCTGTGTCAAAGCATTAATGGTCCCTAGAGTACTGGCCTCTACATGTTCCTTCACAACTGAAGGAATAATCACATGCTCATGTTGTGGATGGACCACAGGTACCCTAACTACATTAGGGTCACGACGTGTTCCTGGCCTCTCAAATGATGACCCCCCACCTCTACCCTGGGAGTCTAACATATCAAAATAATTGGGGATCTCCCCAAGGACAAACTCACAATATAATTTTTTCAAAAAATACGTGGGTACCTCGTGATTGTTGCAAGGAGGGGCATCAAAAACCATCCACCATCTATCTCAAAAATTATTTCTAATAGCATCGTGTATACACCAATGGATGGGGAATCATTTAGTACCCTCTCTAACAGTATTTGGCTCACCAGGTTTTCTAAATAATGCACATATACTACCTTTTGATATATTTTTGTTTTTAACATCTTCATATGACAATTTATTTGCATAAAATCTTTTTTGTTCATCCCTCTTAGCCCACCAAATATCTAACTGACCACTAACTGATGCTATCTGAGTGTTAATGGATTTGAGGGATGATGCCAATTGAGCCCTCATTGGATTGGTTTGTCCGGATTCTTTCAACCGAGCAATGAGTCTTTCTAATTCAGTTTTGCTTTTCTGTATTTCATTTCTTATATTTTCTTGCGTGCCTGGCAGAGGTCTTGCAATTGGTTCAGGTTGTGGAATTTGTTGTTCTTCTTGAGGAGGGTTTTAATTTTGAGGTTCTTGAGGGTTTTGTGGATTTTTCAGTTGATTATGGACATTTCCTGATAAAAAATCAATTGAAATCCAACTAAATAAACAAATCTAAATGAAATTTGTAAAAACCCTACAAAAGAATATCAAAAACCAATAAAACAATATGGAAAACATATTAAACAATGCAAAGTTAAGTTTATATCACTTACCTCATCGTCGTCGGTGTGCTCGTTGTCTTGGATTTCGTCGGTGAGGAGGCATTTTGGCAAATGGTGGTGAATTTTTGCTATCAAACCCGCATACACGTTGTTGGAGAGCCAAAAAGTAAAATGAAAATGATGGGTTGCGGGTCTGGAACCCATCATATAACTTTTTGGATATCAGAATAGTGCGTACACGCTATTGAAAATTAGAAAAAAAAAAAACCTTGTCATCTTTTTGGCACCACAACTCGGTGCATATGCCCCATAGTTAACCCTAACTAGCACACTGAAGAGCATAAATAATTCACGAGTGTCAAGTGACACTAGAAGAACACAGTTACAAACATTAACATTTACTAATCACGGAAAGATACATTCATGCATCTCACAATACAATAAGATACGAACAACATGGTTTCCATGAATGGCACATAGGTATCAATTTTGTTCCTCGGTCGGATTTTTTGGCTAAAATATCCTACACACTCATTACACACATCAGTAGTCCCATAAAATCAGATGCACATATGTATATACGTATCAAGAAATCACATAAATTAAAACATACATCTTTCAAATCAATTAGGGTTTCTCTCATCCTACTCATATTCTTAATCATTACTATTTCAAAATCAAAGTGTTAAATCTTGCATTGACTTACTTCTCCAACATTTATGTTCATAAAGCATTAAATGATGAACTCAAATATTTGAAAGTAAACATCACACAAGATGAAATAATATAATATGTTCAAGTATCTGATAATGTCTCGACATCTTGAGTCGTGAGTATCAAAATAATAAGGTATCAACTATGCTACGAAGGATCAGGGTGAGGCCTCACAAATAACTATAATGTTTTTGTATAATTATTTCATTATATAACTTATAGTTAATCCATTTAATATATACAAAATATATTGAAACTTATTCTGCGTATTTAATAATGAATAGTCATTATGGGATATATATATATATATATATATAATTGATTTAATATGTAGGTTTCATTAGAGATTTGAGTAAGCTTTAGACTTTTCATGTTTAATTTGTTAGTGGTTTGTTTATAAGATGAACATAAATATATTATATGGCACCCAATGAAAATAAGTAACAATTATTTTTGGTCTTTTATATATTAGACCTTATGTAGTATGATATAAACACATGTGTATATATATACCTATAAGGAAAATATATGCTCATGTAACAAATATTAAAACTAAATGTACATATATGTCCAACTTAAGATATATCCACATATATCTACCTAACCTATGAATGCACCAGATCCCATAAATGTATGTTTCATAAGAATTCCTAGGGAGTAGGTTCAATATAAAATAGGTGAGGCAGACATTACCTATCGAGCAGATTTTATTACTCATAATTGAGTAAAAGGTATACCTAGGGTTTTTATTATAAATGTTTTAAGTCAAACATTCAATTGATATGTTCCACTTCCATACTTTAGATCAATTGTCACTATAGCATATACTTCAATAACTATTATATATCTATTATTAAGTGAGGAAGTGAGTATGACACATTAGTCAAGAGTAGTGTAGTATGGTTGATCCAAATAATCAAAATAGAACTTACCACCTGAGCTTAAATTAAAATATCTTAATAAGACCTTCACCCCTACACCATAGTGTTATTGATAAAGAAAATAACCTGTAGCACAAAACATGACACGAGTAATATAAGCATGTACTTGCTAACAAGGATTTCATACATTGTAACCCTATCCTAGATGCAAAGATAATGATCATATATATATATATATATATATATATATATATATATATATATATATATATATATATATATATATATATATATATATATATATATATATATACATACATATATATGTACATATATATGTATGTATATATTATGTACATATATATGTATATATATATGTATATATATGTACATACATATATACATACATATATATGTACATATATATACATATATATATACATACATATATATGTACATATATATACATATATATATATATATGTACATATATATATATACATACATATGTATGGATATATATATATATATATACATACATATATACATACATATATATGTACATATATATGTATGTATATATACATACATATATATGTACATATATATGTACATATATATGTATGTATATATACATACATATATATGTACATATATATGTACATATATATGTATGTATATATACATACATATATATGTACATATATATGTATGTATATATTATGTACATATATATGTATGTATATATACATACATATATATGTACATAATATATACATACATATATATGTACATATATATGTACATATATATGTACATATATATGTATGTATATATACATACATATATATGTACATATATATACATACATATATATGTACATATATATACATACATATATATGTACATATATATATACACATACATATGTATGTATATATACATACATATACATACATATGTATATATATATATATATGTGTGTGTGTGTGTGTGTGTGTATGTATGTATATATATATATACATACATACATACATATATATATATATGTATATATATATGTATGTATGTATGTATGTATATATATACATACATACATACATACATATATATATATATATATATATATGATCAATTATGTTCTCACTCAAAGAAATGCAATGATGAACCTATGACTGGAAGAATTATGATCAAACCTATAGGACATTACTGACAAGTTTATAAATCGTAACAAATGCCAGTACTGAAGGCCAATGGAATTAGGGATTTCCTTCACCAACCTAGGGATGTTGTATCATCGAGTTGTCCCACCTGATTCATGATGCCAACTAGGATTGAATATTTAACCAAAATTTTAGGGGTCACTTTGAACAATGAATTGCAGTATGTTGCAACCATAGCCATTAGCCGATGACCTTGAGGGTTGTGTGCTGAACTCCTAAACAATGCTAACCTAATTGGCAATGTGTAGTTTGATATATGTTTCCCACGTTATCCTTCACTATACACACACACACACACACACACACACACACACACACAATTTTTTACCTAAAAATTTGGGCATGACTATGTGTGTGTGTGTGTGTGTGTGTGTGTGTGTGTGTGTGAGAGAGAGAGAGAGAGGTGGGGGGAGAGAGTGCACAGATGGGAAGAAAAAAAGGAGCACAATGGAAGGGGCAAATGAAGAAAGGGACACAAATAAAGGAAGGGAAAGATGTGGATATAAAGGAATAAATAAATAGAGGGATGGAGGGAGAGTGATATAACCAATTGAAAACATAGGTAGGTAGAGAAAGATAAGGAGAGAGATAGATATGTACATGTATACAAGAAAATAGAAAGAGGAGGAGGAGAGATAGAGTGAAATTGAGAAATATATATATGGTACAAGACATATGGGCTTAAAAAGAACATAAATAGGTCAAGAGGATAAATATCTAGATAGAAAGAGAGGCATGCTTCATGTTAGAGAAGGGGTTTATATATATATATATATAACAAACATTTTGTTCACCTTTCAAAACCAATTAAAAAGAACATAAATAGGTCAAGAGGATAAATATCTAGATAGAAAGAGAGGCATGCTTCATGTTAGAGAAGGGGTTTATATATATATATATATATATAACAAACATTTTGTTCACCTTTCAAAACCAATTCGAATTACCTATTGCACACTAATGTGCGATTAGTGATTATAATTATTGAACGTCATATGAAAGCGAAGGTCTGCCCTGGTGACTGACTCACGAGCTCATGATACCCAGAGTCAACTAATGCCGACAATGAGGATTCGAGCGACCCCTGGAACACGCAATATTATTCGGCGTGCCTCATTTGAACATGAAAGACTCAAAGTCACCGACAGAGACATCACAAAGAGCACTGACCAGTAAAACACGCAATCAGTGAGCTGTGAGAGAAAGTTACTCTGAAAAGACAGGACCGCTTTATCTCAGTTTTTTAAACATAATTTTCCACGGTTTGAGCAATACATTCAAATTACAACGCTTAAAGAAAGTTTTAAAACAGATGACATCACTCACCAGTCAAACACGCTTTCCTTTCGAAAAGAGTTTCCCCGCGCCTTGAATTAGTCTGGGGAAGACTGGAGGCACCTATAATTGACCTCCTTTTCAATCCTTCCTTCCTTCCTTCCCAAAACCTGCAAACGCAGTCTTGTTGAAAATTGAAGGTCTTCGATTCTTCGGAGGATGCTTTCTCACGAGTGACTCCCGAGCTCATAATTACGTAAATATATACATTTAAAACGTTCATACGAGTTCCCTTTTTCTTGAATAGTAGTATTTTAAATAGAGATTTTCTTTAATAGTGAATGCATTCCTTTATCATACAAATCTATCATACAAAGGTTAAGGATAATTTTTTATCCCATAGAAACTAGCTACATTGGCCTATAAGACTACATTAATGCAACAAGGTCATATATTCATATTTTGTTTACCTTATATATATATATATATCAAATTTTGTATATCTATATTGTTCAAACTCATGTTTTCCTTGGGTTTAGATCTCATGACCAAGCTCCAAAGAAAAGCATGCATGACAAATCCACCTACGAACAATGACAATGGGAGGTCATAAGTTTGAGCCTAGTTGGTTAATGTTTCCCAGTAAAAAAAAAATAAGTTATCTTAAAACTAAGAAAATAGTTCAAAATAGAAAAACACAATATTTGATAGTCTCTCTTGGAAGATGTGAGAAAATACGAAGACCATTGGCTATGGTATGACAAGTGGGTACAATTAGCTCATTGTAGAATCCATTTCAAAAAAGTGTATTGCCTTCAATTTTCCCACTATTCTCAATTTTGAAAAGTTTTTATAAGAATTATGGAATAGGAAAATTTTGATTTCCAAAAAGAATTGGGTCCAACTCCCTACCTAATGAAAAGTGTACTATTAGTTATGGAGATAATTATTTATTTTAGAGAGGAAATAAAATATTACAAAATCAAATTACATTATTTTAATCTAATAAAAATTACATGAAAATACTAAACTAATGTCAACCATAGTTTAGGTATTTTAAATTAGAGCTTTTGAGGGAGGGGAATAAGCTTCAAAACCTCAATTCAAACATTAAAATGAAAACTATAATTTAGGATCATTGTATTAATTATGTAATAAAATAATTCAAATATCAATACAAAAAATATAATATAGATAGATTTACTATATTTTTAATTTATATTAATTCAATATTCAATTTAAGTTTATGTAAAAAAAGATATTAAGAATAAATATACTTTATTTTATTTAATAAATCTATTTAACTTTATTTACTTGACAATTATGGTGATAAGAATAATTTTGTTTTGTTTAAATTATATTATTTATTGAGGAACTGCTTTTATTCACTTCATAAGTTTTAGTTTCTCTTAATTGTTAATAATTTTGATTTAGCCTACAAAATAGTCAATCGTGGAACAAAGTTAAGGGATTTAATGTAGTTTGTTGTTTTAGTTATTTCTAAGTTGTGTATGGCATTTTAGAGGCTTTAGAGGGTCAATTTGATTTCATAGATTTCTAACTACAGATGACCATAGCTACAAGCCAGATTGTGGTTTCCTAACTCATAACCTATTGTAAAATATGAGGTATCTTCCCACCAAGGATGAAACACATTTGATTTATTATGGAATATAGGGATGGAAGCATGAATTGTTTCTAGATATCATAGTGTCTAGCAAGTGATGGTAGGATTGAAGTATCTTCAGTGCATGAGAATTTCTCAAAGAGATATTAAGCCCTCCAATCTATTGATTTTCCATAAATCCATGCAAATTGAAATTCCACTCTTTGAATTCAGTAAACTTATATTTTTAAGTCAGTTTGAGAGGATTGTGTTGTGACAAAAAAAGATTGCACTTCATTCGAATTGACCTTGTTACTCTTTGAATCACATACATATCACTCCTCATTAGTTTACTTATTGCATATAAATGCATTGCAATGAAAATATTAGGAACATAGACAATCATTTTTAAAATGTTTTAAAAAAAAATCTCACAAAATTAAAAATTAAATGTCTTTAAAAAAAATCTATAAACTAAGAAAAGTTCATCTACAATTGTCAACATGAACCCTAACATCGTTGCCTTTTCATTGACGATCTCTGATGTGGGCCCCAATTATGCAAACAGGTCACCATACTTTGTACTATTGACTTGGCTGTGGACATCGCACACTTCAAATTAAGTTTCCACATATATACAATAATCATAAAGTACAAGTTGGGAAGTTAAAGCCTTTCTTGCCTTTGTACTTGTAGAGGTTGAAGGTGAATCACCTTGAGTGGTAGCAAACGTTTCATTGGGATCCTGATCAGTGAACAAAAAAATGAAACACATTAGCAAAAGTTAGGGCCTGTTTGTTTGCTGGCATAAGATCTAAAAATTAGAATAGGAATGGAAATGGGGAATTGGAATAGAAAAGGGTCATTCCAATCCTATTTGGTTCACTTGGAATTCGATGGGAATATGTTAATCCATTGTTTGGTTGTGCAAAAATGGAATAGGAATAAGGTTAAATTTTGTATTTTTAAAAATATTTCCCTTAAAAAAAAAATTTTTAAAAAAAATTTCAATAATGGTAAAATGGTTAATTTATTTTCATTTTTATTTTATTCATTGAAGTTAATGAGAAATATAATTTATTTCATTTTTTAAAACAAATAGATATAATTTAAAAATGTGATAAAAAAGGTTTTTAAAATTTAAAATGTTAGAAAAAAAAATTAACAAAAAAAAAAAAAGATTGAGAATAAGAATGACTCATTCCAATAACAATTGTTTTTTGCAATGGACATATGCTTATTTTAGGGGCAAAATTGGAATATGTTTGCTTATTCCCTATTCCGATTTGGGGTACCAAATAGAGAATACATTTCCTATTCTAGTTTTCCTATTCCTATTCCAACAAACAAATGGCCCTTAAAGTATAAGTAAAAGATAATGTTCTAATTTCTAAATGAAGAACAAAATATGAACCTCCATCATATACTTGACTTGGAGTTGGCTTATCTATGACAATCTACTCATATTATCGATACGATGTTCCTGTGGAGAGCAAGATTAACAATTCTCCTTTTAACTATCAAGGACTAGCAGTTAGCATCAATAACTCTCCTTTCAATAGAATAAATACTTTGAACTTCTCATTGTATATTTCTTATTAATTATGTATATGGACCATATCTCAACATTCGTAACTCATTAATGTGGTACACGCAAGGGATGTGATAGATTTATGTCTAGGCTAGATATGACAATTTTTGTGTCATGCACGACTCTCTCTATAGTCGATGGATGCTTCATCATCATTAATTTGGAACTGAACTAACATAAATAACCCACAATTACATGTACCTTTTTAGCTCCAAATCTTGGAATACATGCCTACGCAATGCATTACTTTCCATTGGTGTGTGATGGGAACTATCATTAAAGTGGTAAGTGAAAAAGGCAAATGAAACTAACGAAGACGGTCAGTTTCATGGCCATCCATTCTCCTCTATAAAAGTCAACCACTGATCTCAAAACATAGGTTCTCTAGTTCATGTATAAGGAAACGCCTTCAGTGTAATTAATAATTAAAACATATTTCTCATCAATACTTTTTCTTGAGAAGAAATATTTAATATAATTTTTAAAATGTATTTATTCATGAAAGAGTTTGTTGTATTAAGGAATATTATTTATTATAATTAAGCCAATAGGCTTCTCCTTTGGAGGGAACCTCCTACCATAAATGCAATTTAGTGTCTCACACTCAAAGCATGTCTCATGTCCAAACTGGTGGTATTTGTTTATCTCAAGTGTTTTTTGCATGCTTTTGACTTGTTTAGCTAATATATTTTTGTTTGACAAAATCGTCGGTTCTATCCTTGTTGTTCCACCTCCACTCAGAAAAAAACATCAACCAATATAAAATACATCTATCCTACAATATTTACCATGTGATGTGGTAGACATTGTTCTCTTAGTTTCATATGAGTTATTCTATTTTCATTCGTGTCCTCCAATTAATTCTTCCTTCTCTCTTCGCCTTTACGTGCTCCTTTCATCTTTATATTCTTTTGACTACAGATTTGGCCCATTATTTATATGACAGATTAAGATTGACAAAAATGTCCTTGAGCTTAAGTGAAATATTTTTTGAACTTTATTGTAAACTTGGGTAGAAAATTGCAAGATGGTTTATGAAGATTGATTAAATTAATTTAAAAAAATTAAAAATCTTAACTTTTAAATATGAAATTAAAAATTAAAAAAGTCAAGAAAAATGCTCAACATTTTCTAATATTTTTTTAAAATAAAATTTATAATCTAATTTAATTATTTATATGAGCAATTCAAACATTTTCAATAATTTAATTTAAACTAGAGAATTACTATTATTCTAATAAAAAATTAAATAATATTTACATAACTTAGTTGGGTTCTCACTAATTTTACGCCCCTAATATTAAATGGGGGAGGAAAGCTTTGTGGGAAGAAATTTATAATCAAAGAAAGCTTTTTGCTGAGGATAAGTGGTTGGTGATAGGGGATTTTAATACCCTCCTAAAGGAATCTGAAAAAAGGGGAGGTAATCAGTCCATTTTGGACAATAGATTAGATCTTATGCACTTTATTGACTCCCATATGCTTCATGATCTTGATTTACATGGGGTTGAGTACACATGGACGAATAGAAGAGCTAGTAAGGATCTTATTCAAGTTAGACTGGACCGGGCCCTTATCAGCAATGAATGGATTTTGAAGTTTAAATGCTCCCTTAATGCTCAGGTTCGGGTGGGCTCTGATCACTTTACAATTTTCTTTTCTACTAACCCTTTTAGTTTTAAAAAGAATTTCCCTTTCAGATTTGAAAAAATGTGGACCCTTCATCCTAATTTGGAGAACCTCATTCAGGAGTGGTGGAATATTGATGTCGAGGGTACTGCTATGTTTAGAGTGGCGGCCAAACTAAAAAATGTCAAGAAACACATTAAAATTTGGAATAAAACTACTTTTGGTAATATTTTTTAGAACAAAACCAAGATCTTGGAGGAGCTTAAAGACATTCAAAATAAGATTCAAGCTGATGGTTGTGAGATGGTCTCTAGGGAAGAAGAGAGCAATAAACTGGTTGAACTTCATGATCTCATTTCTAAGGAGGAGACCTTTTGGAGACAGCTTTCCCGAAAAAAATTTCTTAAAGAAGGTGACCCAAACCTGAATATGGAAAAGCAACAAATGTTCTTGGACAATATTCCTTGTTGTATTTCTAAAGCTCAAAACTCAGTCTTGACTTCCATTCCCTCTTTGAATGAGATTTCTAAGGCTATTTTTTCTTTTGAGGGTGATAAGGCCCCTGGTCCTGATGGTTTTCTCCTCTTGTTCTTTCATAAATATTGGCATATCATTGGTCCTGTGGTTTGTAATGGTGGTAAAGAATTTTTTGGTTCAAGAAACATCCCTAGAGAGTTAAATGGGACCTTCCTTGCCCGTATTCCTAAGAAGCCGAGTGTTGATAGTTTGGATCAGTTTAGGCCTATAAATTTATGAAATTCTTTTTATAAGATTATTTCCAAAGTCCTGACTCTTAGAATTCTCTCCATTCTTCCAACTATTATTTTTGGTCATCGAAATGGATTTGTTCCTGGTAGGCAGATCTTGGATTCCATAATTACAGTTCATGAAAACATCCATTCTCTTGTGGCGTCTAAGAAGGAAGGGTTTCTGCTTAAGCTTGATCTCTCTAAAGCATATGATAGAGTTGACTGTAACTTCCTCATTAGGTGCTTGGAAGCGTTTGGTTTTAATAAGAGATTCAGGGATATTATCTTTATGCTTATCTCTTCAACTTCCTTTTCTATTATGGTTAATGGTTCCCCTTCCTCCTTTTTTAAGGCTTCCAGGGGTCTTAGACAAGGAGACCCAATCTCTCCTATTCTTTTTATTATCCTGGTTGAATGCTTGGGAAGATTTATTAATAATATGGTTGTTAAAGGAGACTTTGTTGGTCTTAGCCCTTCCTCCTCTGCTCTAGTGTGCTCGCATCAGCAATTTGTGGATGATTTTATTGTCATGGGGGAGGCCTCGGTGAGAAATGCTAGGAATATTAAGAAGGCTTTGACTGACTATGGGAATGCTTCTAGCCAAACCATTAACTGGAATAAAAGTGTGATTTATTTTATTAATGTTAGTGAGGCTAGACAATTAAAGATTAAAAGGATTATTGGGTGTGAAAGTGGATCCTTGCCTAAAACTTATTTGGGGCTACCTTTGGGTTTATCTCCCCTTGATAATTTTTGGAACTCTCTGATTGACAAGATTCACTTGAAACTTGCTAGTTGGAAGGGATCCCTCCTTAGTCAGGCTAGGAAGGTCATTGTTCTGAAATCTATCCTCCAAAGTGTGTCGCTCTATGCTTTGAGTGTCTTTTAAATCTCGAGAAAGTTTGCACTTGCTATTGAGAAAATATAGAAAACTTTATTGTGGACAGGTATGGAGACTAAAAAGAGACTTCCTCTTATTGCCTGGGAGAATGTTTGCATTCCAAGGGGAAGGGAGGGCTTGGGCTTCGGAGGATTTCTTTTATGAATGATCTTTTATTGGCTAAACTTCTTTGGAGATGGCATAAGGAAGAGAGGGAATGGAGGAATATTTGGGATTATAAATATAATTGGAATAACTTTGATTTTCAGCATTTCCTTCTTTTTGATTCTGATCAAGGAGGATCTCAGATTTGGAAGAATGCTCAAAAATTTAAACACATTTTAAGGAAAGGATTCAAATGGAAGACTAGAAATGGTTTGAAGATACTTTTTTGGGAAGATATTTGGATTTTGGATTACCCCCTCTATGAGGATCCAAGATGGAATGGGTTTATGGAGTAGTGCAAGACTTAGTTTGGTACTCTAGTTAGTGATTACTGGAAGAATGACTCATGGATGAATCTTCTTAGCGTGGATTTGAATCTTGCTAAGCTTGCTAAATGCTTGAATGCTTATTGTCTGAACCATGAAGATGATGTTCTAATTTGGAAAAAGGATCCTAGTGGTGTGTACTCTACTTCATTAGATTTCGCTAATTCTTTTGAAGATTATGAGGTTCCCTGTTGGGCAATGGCTTGGGTAAAAGGTATGACTCCTAAAATTAATATCTTTTTTTGGATCCTTTTTCAAAACAAAATTTTAACCCTTGATAATCTCAAGAAGAGAGGATTCTTCATTGTTAATCGATGTATTCTTTGTAAGAATGATGAGGAATCGATGGATCATTTAATGCTCCATTGCCCCTTTACTACTGAGGTTTGGGATAAAATTTGGGACTTAACGAATATGGATTGGGTCCCTCATGCTACTATCCAATTGTTCTTTTTGTCTTGGAAAGCTCCTTCTAAGAACCCTCTGATTATTAAATTGTGGCATTTTATACTTCTTTATCTTTGCTGGGGGGTTTGGAAAGAACGTAATGATAGGATCTTCATAGGAGTGGAATCCAACTCTATTAAGGTTTTCCATTAAATCAAGGTCCCTTTGCATGAAAATATCAAAATTTGCAGTAAGGGACAACAACCTTCTAATGATTGGGATGTGGGTGTGATGAATAATTTGAATATAAGGAGCCTGATTTTGGATACAAAGGATCCTAACCAAAGGGAAAGTGCTAGATGGGATTGTCCTCCGACTAATTGGTTTAAGTTGAACTTCGATGGGGCCTCAAAAGGGAACCCGAGCCTTGCTGGTTGTGGAGTGGTGATTAGGAATTCTAATGGTGATTTGGTTGGTGGTATGGCTATACCTTTGGGGTGTCAAACCAATCATGTTGTAGAAGCCTCAACTACTCTTTATGGTCTTATGTATGCCAAAGACTTGAATCTAGTAAATATTTGGATTGAAGGTGATTCCCTCAACATTATAAATTGCTTAAAGAAGATATACCCACCATCATGGAACATTAGTAACATTATATCTAAGGGTGGGGATATTATTAATTCTTTTCAAAATTGCATTATTTCCCATAATTATAGAGAAGCAAATGGCTTAGCCAATTGGGCTTCCAATGTGGCATGTTATAATGATCAAAAAATCATATGGGCTCCATATGCCACTTTACCTATTGATGGCCATGAGTTTGTCAAGCATGAAAAATGGAAATCCCAACAAACATCTTTTAATAATGACGCTGTCAAGGAATTATGATTTTTACCTCTTTGTAGTGAAGTGGGAAATTATTTTTGGAAATGCGAGAAGCTTGCACGGATTATGGGTTACTTCTTTCTATCAATGTTTAGGTTGTGGTGATTGCAGGGTGATTAGGGTTCTTCAGTGTGAGGAAACTAGAGCCTCATCTTGCAGAGAGTTTGGGGTTTCTTAGTCAGAGTAATTTAGGGTGTTTGTTACAGAGATTATGGGGGGAAAGTGGAAATGGGTCAAATTGCCTAGTTGTGCAGAATAGAAGAATAAACCAAAGGTTTGGGATATCCTCAGGCGTGGCAATTTTACTAGCTACATGGAGAGACTTAAAGGAAATAATCCTGCTATCAAGCACCAGTTTGTAAAATCTCCGAAGGATGGCTCAATTTTGGTCGAGAATCAAAGGATGGAGGTTATGGTTGAGACCATTGCGGAGGATACTGGGTTGGATTTGGATGGGATGAATTTCTATAGGGAAAGGAAGATATCGAACAAGGAAATTGATGATTTTGTTGAGACCGAACAAGAAAGAAACCATCTGGTTAAGATAGGTACTTCTTACTTTAACCTGGCTTCTGTGTCTCGTCTGTGGCAGTTTATTTTCTTTTTCATTATGGAATATTTAACTTTGGATGGTAGATATACCAAATTGTATGGTTATCACTTTGTGCTTCCAAACCATTTTCGACATAATATTAGGGTGAATTTTCCTTCCTACCTGTTGCAATCTCTTGCCATTTCTACTCAAGCCATTCAATGTGACCCAACTGAGGAACATGTATGCCATGAAGGGCTTATGGTTTTGATCATGAATGTGCTCAAATTTAAAAAAATCCAGAAGCCAAGGAATTTTATCTAAAAAAATCCAGAAACCAAGGAATTTTAAAGTGGAAGATCAAGATATTGAAGGGAGTATTCAAGAAAAAGGTTATGATTTTGACACACAAGA
Source organism: Cupressus sempervirens (assembly GCA_028749045.1). NCBI lineage: Eukaryota > Viridiplantae > Streptophyta > Pinopsida > Cupressales > Cupressaceae > Cupressus > Cupressus sempervirens. Next base: position 171,105,998 of record CM053792.1, on the reverse strand, counting down.
TGAGGCTGAAGGAGGTCTGGCTAGCCCTAAAATTGGTTTTGGTGGCAGCAATAAGAAAAAGAAGAAGACTACTGAGAAGGTTTATTCTGACCAGGAGAGGGAAAGTGATTTTTTTGAAGAAATTGTTCGCGAGCACATCAAAAATAGGGGAGGCAGTAAAGGTAAAAGTAAGGATTGTCTAGATGAGAGAGTGTCTATGCATTCTAATGATGAGCCTTTGGCTCAACACCTAGAGAGGAAAAGGAAGTCTATGTGGTATCAGGTCAATAAAAATGTTAAGAAAGTTGATGATCTTGATGCTAATATTGATGAGCAGTGATCTAAATCTGAAGGGGTTGATAGTGGGTTAGGGTTTTCTAAAGGTATGTTTGGCAACCCAGGCTCTATTCAGAAGGACATTGACATTTTAAAGCATAAAATGTTTCTACTAAACAAGGAAATGGAACAATATTCCAAAATGGCAAGAGGGGAAAGAACCCTAGGACAACATATTGACAAGCTCTCAAAGGTCATAGGAAATGCTGAAGAAGTTAAAAATTTGATGCATAAGATTCCTATGTTGGAAGCTAAATAGAGGGTTATGGACAAGGATATTAGTAGTGTCCAGGGGAAGGTGTCAAAACTTGAATCGAAACTGGGCAACATGGATAAACAGCTTAAGCAAATGGTGGAAAATGTTTCTACCTTCTTGTAGAAGTATGAGGTAGGTAAAGACCAGGATTCTCCCTTGGGGGCTGATTCTCAAGGACCAAGTATGCGTACCCAGGCCCATTCGAAGAAGATTGAGGAAACCAGTAGGAAAAATGAGGTCAAAGCTGCTGCTGAAACCATGCATTCTCTAGTGGACCAGGTTGTGAATCTGATCAATACTCCTTAGCTGGTCAGTTGCCATTCCTTTGCTGGACTTTTGCTATTTTTTCTAGCACTGTCCTCTGTGACCTCTTTTTTTTGTCTGAGGTCTATTTCATGCTTGGTCTTGGTTTCTTTTCTCTATAGTTCTTTTCTCTTGCTTGTTTCCAGAACTCTATTGTTGTATAGGTTTTGAGTCCTTTAAAACCTCCTTTTACTTAATCAAAATTTAATATATTCATTATTTAAAGTTTATTCCAAAAAAAAATATCTTATTTCCAACCTACTTAATATTATTAGATTTGAACTGATATTTTTTACAATTTATAAAATTATAATACCAATTTTTTAAAAAAGAATTCCAATCAACTTTATCAATAATCTAGAATAAATATGTTTATTTCAAATTTAATTGAATCAAAAAAAAAAATTTCTAATATATATATATATATATATTTCAAATTATATATATATATATATATATATATATACTTATACTATTGAAAGCTTTTAACCAAAAAATTAAACCTCATTTAACTTCTTTTATTTTTTATACGATTATTAATAGAAATATTCTCAAGCATTTAAAAATAAATTTTAAAAATGAAAAATAATATATATTTTTAAACTTATAAAAGATTAAATAACTAGTTTATTAAAATTAATAAGAATCTCCAATAAATTTTTAAATACAAATTTAAATTAATTTAATCTATTAATGATTTAAGGTGACTTAATTAGAAAAGTATTTGAAATATTTCACTACGTAAGTCTATATTTGGACAAATGCAAAACAAATTTATTATAAAGTTTATAATAAATACCATTAACCAACATAAAAGCTCACTCTTAATACTTTATAAGAAAAAATAAATATTATATATTAAAAATACTTTCGAGAATTTGAAAATTAATTTTAACTTAAGAAATTATAAAGCTAAAAAGATAAAAAGGAATTGAAAACAATATAGTTTCATTCATAATGATTGGATAAATAAATATGTGTCCTTTAAAACATGTTCTATTGTAAAATTATTCAACAATATAGCTACAAGATTTACCAAACTCAATGGTGGTTCTAACTTTCTATTCAATGAAGGGTAAGGTAGCATCCCTTCTAGGGTTTTTGGTGTTGCCCCATCATGAGCCTATCTCAACATACCAACAAGCTTGATTGAAGGCCTTTGAGGCCATAGAGACAAACATTATGCAAGTCATTAGCACATCATTTACTTGTTTATCTTCTATTATATTTATTATAATCAATGATTTGGAATCACACTTGGTAATTCATCATAGGATAAAAAAGTTTAAAAAGTAATCCTAAACTTTGAAAGTTTTCACACTGATGATGAATCATGAAATATATTTGCAAATATTGCTAATAAAATTATTTTACACAATCGTATCCATAAGTTAATCAATATTAATAAAATGGAAAATATCACTAATAAATTCATTTCACACAATCACATCCCTAAGTTAATCAAGAAAATTATAATGGGCTTTACACCACTTCAAAAACATGTGAAAAACTAACCTAAAATGCAAAAGTTAATCAAATCAGCATAGTTTGTGAAAATGATAACTTGGGAAGTTGAAAATATAGGTGTTGTGAAAATCTCATAGATATAGATAACTTCAGGAGTTGAAAAATACCTTTATTATGAAGCACTTTTAGACCACCTTGGCCATTATTGTTTCATGACCAAAAATCCCATAAATCATAAGAAAAATATGTTGAACTCTTTAGTGATCTCTGCTGACAATGATAATATTCATAAATACTCTATCAACTTATCCCTTGAACCTCTTACAAGTGCAAGTGCTAGTTTATATAAAAAATGAAAGTCTAGGTAAGTTGACATTAGTTTATCAAATTATTTCGCATCGCTAAATTCTTGTTGTCCTAGGAAATATATTTATTGCAACTTATATAAAAATATACAAGTTTGGTAGGTTAAATTTTTAAATATAGTTAAACCATAGAAATTTGAAAGCTCTCCTTCTCTCTTGCTCTCACATTATTGCATACATACCATGAGTTTTTAGGTGATGGAGTTGAATTGAGTTTTTTTTTTATATGGAGAGTAGAGATAGAGATGGGGAAAGAAATATGAAGATGTACAGATATAAAGGTATAGGAAGGGGGTTATGGGGATAAATGTATGGTTAGAGAGCAAGAGATGTGTCTATATATATATATATATATATATATATATATAGTGTGTGTGTGTGTGTGTGTGTGTGTGTGTGTGTGTGTGTGTGTACATACAAATTTGCATGTGCATAGAGCTAGAAAGTGATATATAGATAGAGGAAAGGAGGGGGATATATATTGGAATAAAGAAGGATAGTAAGATAACAAGATAGAGATGGAGGGCAATATCAGGAAGATATATGGAGATCTAGAGATTTAAAGATATAGAAAGAAGGTGATGGAGTGAGACAACTAGATAAAGAGGAGGTGATGTGTCTAGAAATGGAGTGGGAAATGGAAGACAAATATATATATATATATATATAGTGAGAGAGAGAGAGAGAGTAAAATGACCTTCCATGAGTCTATGGTGCACCTATTACACACCAAGGTGTAATTACTAATAATGTTTAAAGTCAACTAATACTAATTATGAGGATTGAAATGATGCATGGAACACATAATATCATCCATCATGCCACATTTCAACTTGTAAGACCCAGAATCACTAAATGCAGACATCATTGTGTGAGCTAATTGCGATAGGAAGTTACTATGAAAAGAGAGGGCCACTTTAGGGGAGAAGGATCAATGGTAATAATTTTTTTCATTTCTTGGCAATTCATTCAAATCCAATGCTTAAAGTGTTTTTTTTAACAATTAAATTGGAGATGTTGGATTGTTTTTAAGTATAATAGCTAGACTAGGGATCAATGGTAAATTATCTTATTGGATGAGGGATATGTTGTGTATTGGAGATAATGTTTTTTTTTAACTCAACTAGATACAAGCTTTTTGTGTCAAGTTTTCAAATACACTCTGTGGTTATATATTCTTTCGGAACTTTCCATCTTGATGATCAAGCATAAAGTGTGATCTAAAATGTCGATGCAAAGCTCTTGTACACAATAGAGAAATTGGACATCTAGTCAACAAAACTACACATTTATTAATTAGAATTGACAAAGACCATTACTAATGATTTGTATTTTTATTTTAATTAATAAATAGTAAATAATTATCTAATCAGTGAATTTTATCTGTTGAATAGACATCATTCAAAATTGAATCTAGAAACAACATTCTCTCTATTTGATGGATTGTAGAAATCTCTTAGCATTGAATGTTGTGCATTTTCTACCTAATGGGTGAAGGGGACATCTTAAGAATTGATTCTCTCATCTATATGATCAAGGTGATAATTGAGACATAAATCATAATTGCCTAGGGGCACAACATATTTACATGCCCTTTTCATGATTTGGACATCATATATGGAATATGATTCATAGCTTGATGACTTGTATATTTCTCCACATATTGACATTTGAGTGCATCAACTAAAGAAGAAAACTAAGTTGTCTTATTGATGTCATGCGAGACATTCCATGAGTACCAACAAATGTATTGAAAAGGACAACAAATGTATTGAAAAGGTCATGATGGGTTAGAGATTTATTATTTTAGCATCATAGAATCGATTGGCTACCCAACACAAATCTATTGTGAAAATTGCATGCATATATGAGAGAATGGGCAAACAAGATGAGTTAACTGACGTAGTTTCATAAAGAAGAGTGGTCCACAGGTTGAACTTAAGCCATATTATATTGTTTCTATATTATGATTAGGTGTAGAAGTAGTTTGGGTAGGTGCAAGATATCGCCATAGACATATCGATGCAATTCCACCATTATTAGAGTGTACCAAGACCATGAGACATCCAATGGATCACCATATGGACATCTTATAACAATGATGATGAGGTCTAAGACACAACTTTTCTTTATTAATAGGCACCATACCCTATCTAAATATGTCTATTGTTTAAATAATAATAAATGAAACATGTGCATTTTTTTAATACATTTCTATTGATGGTATTTGTTTTCTAGCTTATTAAATATTAAATATTAAATATCAAATTCAAAAATAATACAATATATTACAAATTTATGTTTTCTCATTTTATAAATGATTTTCCAATTATATAGTTAAATATAAATAATTATATAATATAATAAACTTATATAATATATTTAATTATTTAATTATGTTATATATTTTTGAAAAATAATTTATCTATTAAATTCTTATTAATATAAATTATTTTTTATACAATAAAAAATATAGTTTTAGATGAATTTTTTTAATTATATATATATATATATATTTATTTATTTATTTATTTAAAAATATAATTTTATAATATATTCCAAATATAGAATGAATCACTATTTAATTTGTGCTTAGTAATTTTATTTATACATTATGTTAAATTATAGCTATATTTATCATAGATTTTCTATATAATAAATTATTTAACATAAATATTATTATTTTTTATTTAAATTAATATAAGATAAACTAATTCTTTTACTTGAAAATGATATAATATTAGATTAATTTAAAAATAATTTTATTCTTTTAATTTTTTAAATTTTTTTATGATTAATTTTTTAAAAGATTATAGTATTTGATCATTTGTAATTATGCTTGATTATTATATTTGACAATATAATATTGCTGAAATCTTCATGTAACAAATGTTATACATTCAAATCTAAATACATCTTATTAAGTCAATCGGCTCATTCCTATCATACATGCCGTCAGATTGTTATGACAATCCAACAATGTCAGGCATGTACAATGAGAAAATGATGCCAATAAATTCAATAATAGCTCTACATTTCCATAGAATTGACAAATTTGTGTGTTTATAATACCGCTTGGTGATCTGTACAAGTTGACTCACCATTCAATTTTGTTAAACTCTATCCATTAGAGGTTGGTGATCTAATACTGGAGCTAAATTTTGAATGGCATGACTAGTTTGGAGATTGTCTGTTTAAATATTTTTAAATAGATTTGTTAGTGTAGTTTATATCAAAAATTTTACATCCTTTTTTTAGGCCAATGCAACATGTATAAATAACTTCTTGATCAACGCGAGGAGATGTGGGCACACATAGTGTGAGTGTTTTTTTTAGTTAATACTGAAACATTATTGGACATAGAGAAGGGAGATTTTAACAAATTACAGGGTAAGTGCACCAAGTTGTGGTGCCAAAAAGGTGACACCGCCTTTTTTTCTAGTTTTGTAAAGTGCGCACTATAGTGCATACACACTATAGCGTGTGTGTGCTTTACAAAACAAAACAAAAATTATAAATGGGCTACAAACCCGCAGCCCATTCCATTTTAACTTCTTTTTGCAATCACAACGAATACGCAAGTTCAAAAAATTGAAGATTTTCTCCACCCACCTCCTCAAAATGCCTCCTCATCATCAAAGTTCAAGATCATGATCACACTATATGTTGTCTACCCTTGTTTTTGCATTGTTTTATATGTTTTTGTAGGTTTTTTTCAAATTTTCTTTAAATTTGTTTATTTATTTAGATTGCAATTGGTTTCTTATTAGGAAATGTGAATAATGAATTGGAAAATCCCCAACAAGATCAAAACCAAAACCCTCCACAAGATCCAAATGAAAACCCTCCACAAAATGAGAATCAAAGCCCTCTAGAACAAGAACAAGAAATTTTGCAACTTGCATTGATTGGAAGACCTCCTCCTAGCACACAAGACAACATAATAAATAAAATAGAAAGAGGCAAAAATGAATTAGAAGCACTCATTGGTAGGTTGAAAGTTTGTGGACAAACCAATCCAATGAGAGCTCAATTGGCATCCTCCCTCGAGTCCAGTATGATCCATGTAGCTTCTATTAGTGGTCAGTTGGATATTTGGTGGGTTAAGAGGGATGAACAAAAAAGATATTATCCAAACAAATTATCATATCAAGATGTTAAAAAATAAATAAATAAATAATAAAAAGTAGCATTTGTGCATTGTTTAGAAAGTCTGGTGAACAAAATAATTTTAGAGAGACAACTAAACGGTTTCCCATCCATTGGTGCATACATGATGGTATTAGAAATAATTTTTGAGATAGATGGTGGATGGTTTTTGATGCCTTCCCTACAATAATCATGAGGTCCCAATGTCTTTCTTAAAGAAATTGTATTATGAGTTTTTCCTTGGGGAGATCTCCAATTATTTTGATATATTAGAATCTCAGGGTAGAGGTGGGGGGTCATCATTTGAGAGGTCAGGGACACGTCGTGACCCTAATGTAGTTAGGGCACTTGTTGTTAAGCCACAAGGTGAGCATGTGACTATTCCTTCAGTTGTGAAGGAACATGTAGAGGCTAGCACTCTAGGGACTATTAATGCTTTGACGCAGACCCTCATTCATTGCACTAGTCTACTAGTTGAGGAGGAGCCTTCTGTGTGACATGGTCACATGTGCACATCATGTGTATCCTTATGCACATTTGGCAGTCACGTTGGATATAGTATGGATGATGTGCTAGTCACTGATCAGTTCTTGATTTAGACATTTGGCATTGACACATAGGTAAATTACAATTATAATAAACTAATTTGATCGCATTTTGTATGTATAGTGAATGACCAATTAATTAGCATGTATTGGCATTGTTCAAAATTTAGGGTAAGAGTGTTGGTAGCCCTGGTAGAGATCCCCCAACCCCATTTTTTGTACCATCAACGAGTCCAAAGGTGTGTATCGATTTAATCATTTAAATTAATACATATATTTATTAAGTAATCATATCAAGGATTGACAAAAAAAAATTATGCATGTGCATCAGTTCTCTACAAGACCATCGACATTCACTAGGGACTCTGAGCCTAGACATGATACAAGCTTTGTAGAGGTATATTTGTTTCATGTTAATTTAATTCATTTGATTATTTTTGTTTCATGTTTCATGTTACATGTAACTTGTATTGTATGACATGCAGCTCTTGACATCTAAGATTCCTCCTCATCTTCGGTAGTCCATCGATCATGGAGTTGCTGCAGTGATGGCTAGTTCAGAGCCATTGACTGAGGTATGAAAGAATTTTCTTGGTTTTAGTTTTTGTTTATAATAGTTAGTATCAAAATTTCTAATGTTATTTATACATGATTATATTGATTGAATTGTTGTAGGGCCTTGTTACACCTGATCGTCCGTGAGCCTTTGAGGTGGACATGCACATTGACTATTTGATGGCAGTAAGAAAATAGTTCATTTTGTGTGTTCATATATTTGATTTCAATTTATAATAATTATTGATTCATATCTACTTTGTTTGTATCAGCTCGAGTTAGAGAAGAGCCTAAACAAGAGGACGAGCAAGCGTGTGAGGAAGACCCCATCATCCCCATCATCTCCCTCCACATGACGACCGAAGACCTCTAGGGATTTGTTTCCTTCCCCTCATGGGAAGGATAAGATATAGTTGATAGACACACATGTATAGGCATTAGTGAACATATATGTTGGATTTTATGTCAATGAACATATTCAATGTACATTTGATGTATATATGACATTTTATATTTGATGTATGACATATATTTGATGCATGACATTATTAGACTTATGACATTATTGGTTAATATATGATATGTTTGTTCATGTAAAACATTATTGGTCATCATAATATATTATGTGTTTGTTAATATATGACATTATTGGTTATCATTTTATATTATATGTTTGTTCATTTATGACATTATTGGTTATCATAATATATTATATGTTCATTCATGTATGACATTATTGGTTATCATAATATATTATATGTTTGTTCATGTATGACATTATTGGTTATCATAATATATTATGAGGTTGCATGGGTACTTGTACCCACACCCCTACCTACATACCCAAGTACCAGGTACACGTATCCCAAGTACTAGGTACTCAGTGGAGAGCATCATAGCTAAGAACCTTGATTGAGATTTTAGAAAAAAAAATTTGGGTTTTTGTTTGTGTATCAGCTCATTGTCTATCAAGCTTAATTCAATATCTAATCAGTTCGAAACTTTGATAGAATATTGATGAACAATAAACTTTAGCATTGTTCAAGCATAAGTTTATCATTTCCAATATGTCATCGTCATATGATTTATGATCTTGTTCATGGTTAAAGTTTTCCTTCTCTGTTATTTGTTTATCAAGCTTAATTCAATACCTAATCAGTTCGAAACTTTGATACAATGTTGATCAACAATCAACTTTATCAATGTTAAAGCTAGAAATTTATCATTTGCAATATGTCATTATCATATGATTTATGATCTTCTTGTTCATGTTTATTTAAAGTTTTGCTTCTATGTTATGCATCTAAACATTTATCATAAATTATTATTACAAACATATAAAAAATCTGAAACTGAAAACAATACACTACATTTGCAAACTTTATCACTGTTCTTGATTTGAAAAATCATTGTCATGACTCATAAATTCAGGTTTTCTATAAATATAAAAGTATAATTAAAAATAAAGTTTGATATGCCCAAGTACCCCCATCCCCTATTATAAAAAATAGTTGTACCTGTACCCTAAGTACCCCCATCCTCGTGCAACCTTGTATATTATATGTTTGTTCATGTATAACATTATTGGTTATCATATGTTAGTGAACAAATTATTGGTACAGGAGCACTCTCATATGGAATGATGAAATTTTTGAATTCTCCTTGGCAAAGTTTTCCTCTTCACGGTAGAAGATGATCATCAATCTTCTTTCTTTTATTGAAATTTGAGACTCCTCCTTGCTGAGGCTTCATGTTAAGTCCAACTTCTCAACTCAGGATGCACCAACCGAATGGTGAATATGAATTTTCAATTCTTCACACTCATGTTTCTACTTGTGAGTGTTTTGAACATGGAGATGATGGCATTGAATCTCACCTTTTAATGTTAAATTATAAACAGTGATTTTCATTTGGGTGTTAAAAACCACCAAACCAATTTGTGCCTCTTAGAGGGGATCAGGGGTCCCAATTAGTTATCGTAGAATGGCTTTTCTTTCTATTATATCTTCCCATACTTGGTGGAGCAACTAACCTGCATCTTTCATGTGAATGGCTTGGTGGAGATTGGGATGCTAATCACCCTAGAGTGATTCCATCCATGAGATAATGTACCTGAGTCTCTTTATTCATTCTATTGAATCTCCAGCAATATTCAAACAAACAAGTTATAATGAAGAAAGAGTGTATCGGCATTGTTGTATCCGGCCATGGGAACAAAAAATGGGGAATAATCAATACATCCTAGAATAATGAGTGTCTCTTTTTGCAACCTAAAATCATCATTCCTCGCATTTATAGATTCATCTACTTTGTATTTAAAACTGCACTGCTTGTTGAGTGAATGTATAAATGCTTTTGGTGTCTCTCATGATATTAATGGTAGCCAATGCACTTTAATCTCTTATTCCAAACTGTGATAGTTTTGCATATTCTTTAAGTTCATTTTCCCAGCATACCTCATGAATTTGGTCTTCACAACTAGAACCATGAATCTTAAGAAAAGATCTTGATTTTCTACTTTTAGTCTCTATAAGTTATCAATGTCTAATCATCTCATGATAGACAACTGTAATTTCCATTGCTTTTTATATAAAGATTCAATGTCTTTCTTCTTCTTAACACTTAGCCCAAATCTCCCTCAACGACATGACACATGGAATTGAGAAAAACTGTGTATTTGATATTTTGAACATTGACTCTTGAGCCTTTTGAATTCAAACTGAAACTAGAAGTTGAACTTCAATCTTGACAACCACTGAATTCTAGTGTTAAATCAAATGTGGATTCTAAACTTTGCAACCTTAGTTTGAAGCAGTTTGAAATCATAAATTTAAAAAAAAATAAAACTATGTCTATATTGGGTACCAACATCATAACATATATCTTGTTTTTATTGTTTACGTTTTAAGTACCTGGAGCTAATGGAATAGACAGTTTGATCCCATGATGAAAGGTGAGAGAGATTTGGCAGTTGGCAACTTTGTACTAGCTAACACACGTTTTAGCATCTCCCGAGATGGAATCACAAAATCAAAATGGAGTAAGATCACCAAAAAGTGAGAGAGGTTATTATAGGTCTCCACAACACATCCCTATAGCACCTGCAATCACATTCATATCTCACATGAGCTCTGAGATATGCCCCATCAAAGATCATTGCCCTATGGCATTTAGTGACCCTTAGGGATGTTTCAGTTTGGCATGCCTGAGAATGTTTGAGTGCTCAACAGGATGGGACAAGCTTGGGGCTAGGGTTTTTCCAATCACCTGGAGCTAACAGAATAGACAGTTTGATCCCATGACGAAATGTGAGGGAGATTTGATAGTTGGCAACTTTGTACTGGCCAACACTACAAGTGCCAGCATCACCCAAGATGGCACCCCAAAATCAAAATGGAGTAAGATCTCCAAAAAGCGAGAGAGATTATTGTAGGTCTCTATAATATGGTCCTATAGGACCTAGAATCGCATCCATACCTTGCACGAGCTCTAAGATATGCCCTATCAAAGATCACTGCCCTATGGCATTTAATGACCCTTAAGGATGTTTCAGTTTGACGTGCCCAAGAACGTTTGAACACTCAACGGGACTGGACAAGCTTGGGACTAGTGTTTAACTGGCCACTCGAAGCTAATGGAATAGATAGTTTGATCGCACAACGAATGGTGAGGGAGATTTGGTAGTTGGCATCTTTGTATTGGCCAACACTATGAGTTTCAGTATCACCTAAGATGGCATTGCAAAATCAAATCGGAGTAAGATCTCCAAAAAGAGAGAGATAGCTTATTTTAGGTCTCTGCAACACGGTCCTATAAGACCTAGAATCACATCCATACCTCACACAAGCTCCAAGATATGCCCTATCAAAGATAGCTGCCCTATGGCATTTAGTACCCCTTAGGGATGTTTTGGTTCGGCATTCTTGAGAATGTTTAAGCGCTCAATGGGATGGGATGAGCTTCGCACTAGGGTTTACTTAGCCACTTGGAGCTAACAAAATAGAGAGTTTCATCCCACGACGAACGGTGAGGGAGATTTGGCAGTTGGAAACTTTGTACTGGGCAACACTACAAGTTTCAGCATCACCCGAGATGGCATTGCAAAATCAAAATAGAGTAAGATCTCCAAAAAGTGAGAGAGGTTATTGTAGGTCTCTGCAACACAGTCCTATAAGACCTAGAATTACATCTATACCTTGTACAAGCTTCAAGATATACCCGATCAAAGATCACTACACTATGGCATTTAGTGACCCTTAGGGACGTTTCAATTTGGCATACCCAAGAATGTTTGAGCGCTCAACGGGTTGAGATGAGCTTGGGGCTAGGGTTTACCCAGCCATCAAAGCTAATGGAATAGACAGTTTGATCCCACGACAAACGGTGAGGGAAATTTGGTAGTTGGCAACTTTGTACTGGCCAACGCTACGAGTTTTAGCATCAACCGAGATGGCATCACAAAATCAAAATAGAGTAAGATCTCCAAAAAGTGATAAAGGTTACTGTAGGTCTCTGCAACATAGTCCTATAGGACCTAGAATTGCATCCATACCTTGCACAAGCTCTGAGATATGCCCTGTCAAAAATCACTGCCCTATGGTATTTGGTGACCCTTAGGGACATTTCAGGTCGGCATGCCCGAGAACATTCAAGCACTCAATGGGACAAGATGAGCTTGGGGCTATGGTTTGCTTAGCCACCTAGAGCTAATAGAATAGACAATTTGATTCCACGACGAACGATGAGAGAGCTATGAGCAAGATATGTATGCCTAGGTCACTTTGTGCAAGATATGAGAAAAAGTTGCTAATTAGGCCAAATTGAGTCTTTTTGCATTTTTGGTCAAGATAGCCTAGGATTAGGTTTTTTTAGTTGTTTTTTAATAGTTTTGAATTTTTCCAAGTCATAGAAGTGAACTCAGGTGAACTTTGCATTAGTTGCACTTTTTGTGCAAAATTGAAAAAGTTGTAACCTTCTAACCTTCAAAAAAATGTTTCCCATGATCATATACATGAGCATGGATAGTTACAACTTTGAAAACTTCCATTTGCAACTTTTTTTTCAAAAATTGCAAAAGTTTCTCAAGCAACTTTTTGAGCAACATTGCAACTTTGCATTTACAGGACTTGGGAAGCCAGGATACTCAAGTTGGGAACGATCCCTTAAATTTCTCATAAAAATATATTAATGATCTTAATAAAACAACAAAAATTTCACTGCTACCTTTAAATGGAGACTTCAGTTTAAATGGAGATTGTCAGTTCCCAAACATGTCCCAATCAAGTAGATGATTGGTTTACAAAGAAACCAATAGAAAATGAGGTCGTGGAAATGAACTCAATGCTCAGGAAGGTTTGGCAACACTAAAATAACTTATTTCCAAATGCTCATCTCTTCACCAATTCCAAAACTCCTATCATTTACAAATCAACATGCTAGAAGAGGTCAAATCCTTCATGGTACTTGACCTAGGGCTTGATTGGAAAAACCACAAAACACATCCTCCAATATTGAAACCCTGGAATCTTAAAAAGAACCCTACTAACTACCATTTCCCAAGTGGCCATGAAATTTCAACTGAGGAAATTGCAGTTAGTGGCCCATTTTTGCTATGCCCACCAAAATGTTGTCCTAAAAAGCTAGTTTCACTAAAAAAGCGATAACTTGAGTTAGAAAACATGTAGAATGATGAGACCAAAAGAAAAAGAAAGATAATTAAAAGATCTATCTCAAAAAGCCATCACATTTAGTTTGAAATTCTTTACATTTTGTGCAGCATGAAACAACAGTAAAAATGACTCAAAATTGAATTTCTTTCTTTGCAACTTCTTCCAATCCGTATATTAATGCCCTCTAGACCTCAAAAATGAGGTATATATATCTCTTATGTATAATTTAATGGTTAGAACCAATATTTTAATAGTTATAACCCTTTTCCCACTAAGTTGCAAATTTGAGCAACTTTTACAACTTTCAACAATGCAACTTTGCACAAAAAGTGCAATTTTTACATATTTCACTTGATTCCACTTCTAGGACTTGGAAAAGGTTCCAACATCCCTAAAACTAACTAAAAACAACTCAGTCTGAGGATTTCTTGACCAAAAATAGTAAAAATCTTGAATTTTCCTAATGAGCAACTTTTGCTTATAAATTGCATAAAGTGCCTTAAGCATACAAAATGGTGTCTTTCTTTGACAACCATGGACTTCTCATCTAGTGATTGCTTATTCTAGCCTAAGTAGATTTTTAAAAAAACATTAAAACCAAAATATAAACCTATTTCCCAAATCTAAGCCTAGAAATCCTAGTAGGTCTATTTTCAGTTTTCCAAGGTTAACTCCCAAACTCCCCAAATAGTGTGGCAAAAAAAAATAGCTTTCTAGATACCCTTTTCCAAACTCTTGAAGATTCCAAAGTCTCATGGGCTGATCCTACTCCAGCATACCCAAACACCAACTAGGTTCATTGTCCTAATAGGCCTAATTAGGTTAGCTTTCCAAAGCAAGTGTCAAGAGATGGGGTCATAGAATTAGCACAACCACTTGGGACTCTTCCTCACCAAGCCAACAGTCCATTCCACCCTTCATCTAGGTCATTACAACAAGTTTGGGAGTTTTACCCCAATTCCTCTTCAAAATTGGGCTAGACACATGATGATGCTCAAACTAGGGCCTGCAAGAAAAAATAGTAAACCAATTTTTCTACCCCTAAAACTCTGCCATATGTAAGAATACACCCCTAAATTGCTTCCCACCAAATGGTATCAAGGTCCCACCATCAAGTTGCAAGTTAGAGGGCCATAAGTGCAATCTGGTCAATGTACAAGCTTAACCAGGTAGCCCTCAGTAAAATGGCAATATCTTACACAAATGAATAGATAAAAACCTCAAACTAAATACAAATGAAAGATACTTCAAACGCCTATCCAAAAATATCAAATTTTCACATGTACCAATCTATACACATCCATACAATAGAAAAACACAAGAAAAATGGTAGAAAATTAGGTTTTTATTTCTCCAAAAGACATCAAATTCGTACAACCATCACCCCCCGAGGCCTGTATAGTCATCTCATACATATATGTTTCCATTCCAGTATTTATAACTACATTTCAAATGGTGGTTGTAACGTACACTTGGTTTTTCAACAAAATTGCAAAGTTGTCAACATTTTTGCAATTTTGCTTGACAACTTTTGCATTTTTTGACATCTTAACTCCTAGACACCTAAAACTAAACCCACTGATCCTAAGGACCTTTAGAACCTTCTAAGAAACATAAAATTTCTTTTTTCCTTGAAAAATCACCTATATTGCACATTTTTGATCCCTTGGTTCAATTTGGCACTCTGGCTTATAATGACACCAAGAGTCCAATTAACCTTACATCTTGGATCTTATTACATCATTTTGCAACCTTATTCCTAATTTACAACTAGGATCCCTATCTATTTTCCTTAGTGCCCTACACCAAATACCCATGCTACCACACCTAGGTCCAATTTGAAGTTTTCATTTATTTAGATGAAGTGCTTGTAGATAGTCATTTTCACATTGTTTCTGATGCAAAGCTTAGAGCCTTCTTTCACCAAAGCCTTCCTAAGTGCCTAGTAGCACCCAACCCACTGCAAGATGGAAATCAAGCTTACTAGCCTTTACCTAATGCTGACCACTGTCTCTCCAAGTGGACTCCACTTTTTTAAGGTCTTTCTCCTTCTCTAGGGCTCTTAGCAAAATTGGGTCAATTATAGGTTTTAGGGACACTAGCCCTCAACTAGGCCAATTAAGGCAAAATGTGAAATCTGGTTTCCAAACTCCAAAATTAGGCTAGGATCAACATCACTAGGCTCATACCACAAATATTCATGTACTATTAGGGTTCTAACACCCCCAAAAGGCCAAATTCCCAAAATCGGGCCTAGAAATCCTAATAGGTCAATTTTCATATTTCTATGGCTAACTTCCAAACTTTCCAAATGAGGTATCAAAAAAATTACCTTTTCAAATACCCTTTACTAGGTTCTTGAAGACTCCAAAATATCTTGGGCTGAACCTACTCTAGCATGTTCTAACTCCCACTTGGTTCACAGACCTAATAGGCCTAATTAGGCTGGCTTTCCAAAGCAAGTGTTAGGAAATGGGTTCATAGAACCAACACAACTACATGGAACTCTTCCTCCCCATGCCACATCTCCATTTCACCCTTTTCCTAGGTCAAATCAGTTGGTTTGGAAGTCTAATCACCACTTCTCCTACAAATCTGGGTTGAATGCATAGGGATGTTCAGCCTAGGGCCGGCTGGTAAAAATATGAAACCTTCTCCTCCAGGCCTGAAACTCTACCATATCAAAGTACACTATCCTAACTTGCATCCCTCCAAGTGGCATCAAATTCCAACTATGGAATTGCAAGTTAAAGGCACATATTTTCCAAAACCCTCGAATTCAGCCCCAAACAAGCAACTTGAACAAAAAATGAAATAATTTGAACAAATGGAAAGATAAATCCTTCAAACCAAAAGAAAATGAGGCCTCATGCAAATATTCACCAATCTGTACCATCATGTTGTCCTCTCCATGTAAAAAATATTTAAATATGTCCTCTATGTCTTCAATGGTCATAACCATATTTCAAATGGTTATGCCAACGTACAACCATTTTTGCAACCATATTGCAAAGTTGTTAACATTTTTGCAATTTTTCTTGACAATTTTTGACAACTAACTTCCTTTACACCTAGGACTTGACCAAATGACTCTAAGGACCATTAAAACCTTCTAAGGATCAACTAATAGGTCCTGAAAGTGATTTCTTGGTCAGATTTGAAGAGACTCTAGTTTTTGGCCTTATTTGGTGAGGGTTTCATAAAAAGAACATATAGAGAGTTGATGGGCTCAATCCAATTGAATAATCCTCACTTTAGGATCACATTAAGATACTTTACCAAGTTGAATAGTTGGGGGATAATTATTCCATATAGTTCCTTTGTAAATGGAGGGGTTTTTATGCCTAAAAAGTGGCCCATAGTGTAACAACAGAGACTTGGTCCAAAACAACCATTCCTCATATTTTCATATGTTATAGAGAAGACAAATAGGTATCCTAATATTCAATTTATTTTCTTGATTTTATGGGAAAATGTGGATAAAAATGCAAGAGGACAGGATTTGAGGGCTAATTGGGGCTTGTAGGCCTAGTAGGTTGTAGCAATACAATGCTATACAAAAAAATGACTTCCGACCCTTGGTTCAGGTTCTTCAAACCTTAAATACACTAAACCATGATGTATGGGTTGAGTTAGGGAATTTTTAGCCACTTAAACAAGTTAACTTTCTTTCTAGCAAAAGTTGCTCAAGACTTTTACACAAGTGACCAACAACTTAGCCAAAAAAAAAAAAAAAATTTGCTCTTTTTGAAATTCCTTCACCAAGACCATTTTTGGGTCTTGCCAAGGCCTAATTTGGCTTCAAACTTCCCCCAATACACCATTCCAACATTTTAGGAAAACCCTATGCACCAAGAAAGAAAAAAATCACAACATGACAATACATTGCCAATTACCTAGACTAATTAGTGACTCTTCCAAATACATTGTGACTTCCTACACCCTAGCTATCACACCTATGATGACCTTTACTTATCCAAGTGGACTCCACTCTTCTAAGGTCCTTCCCTTTTCAAAAGGCTCTTGGCAAACTTGGATCAAAATATGGCTTTACAGACACTTGCCCTCTACTAGGCCAACTAAGGCAAAACAAGTAAAAAGGTTTCAAGTCTTCAAACTTAGATTTGATTCAAAATTTCTAGGACTAAACCACTAGGATTCATGCACCCCATAGCCCAAGGCATTTAAATCTATCTAAAGACCTACAAACTCCTTATTGCATACAAAATAACTCAAATTCCTCAAATTTGACCTTTGGTTTAATTTGGTATCATGGCTTGTAATGACACCAAGGATCCAATTGACCACTCTTTCTCTCTCTCCCACTCTCCCTATTCAATCTAATGAAACAACTAGATCTGCTCTACATTTTAATGTCTCAAGTATTGCCTCGTGGTCTGACTCGTGAACTTTCCAAAGAGTCTTATTATGTGGTTTTCCCCCATATTTTATCAAGTGAACATTTGATGTGATAGCAAGGTTTGAATAATGAATAACCTTCCTCTCTATTTTCCAATCCTCAAATAACCACAAGTTAGGGGTCTTCATAGAATATCATCTCAGTCATGTGTCAGTTACAACCATCGCACCAATATGGTACTCTAAACCTTCACCATCTATAATCGAGTGATCCAATTTTTGTTTGGCTTGGACATAATGACACAAATAATAATCTGTCCCTTCTTCATTGTCTTCATGTGGAATAATAGCAAAAACATTGCCTACAGTAATAAATGTACAAAATGTGGTCATTAATTCAAAAAATACTTAGGTAAAAGTTATAAAGTTACATATTGAAATTACAAAGATATATAAATATATATATTACCAAGTTGCACTAGATTAGACAAGTGGTAAAAGTCAATAGATGAATCCATCTCTACCATTTCCAGTGCTTGTGGGGGATGATAGGTGTCAATTGGGTCCAAAACCCATATACCATTTGTCCACCCATTCAGTCAATTCACAGTCATCCCAATTTTCCTCTATACATGATGGACAATAGCATGCCATTTTTCATGTGTGGATACTCCATGAACCTACATCAAAGCTTCTAAAAAAGTGCAACTCGCTCAATCCTATTAGTGTGCAACAATCCTCATATGGTGCAATGTTAGTATTATCTATCAACCAAAAAAATCTATGAACCATAGACTCACCTTCCTTACCTGGACCCATTGTAGCATTACATCACTAGACGATGGATTTTGCATCTGTTAATATTGCTTCATCTTTGTACTTTAGTTTTTCATGAGCTAAGGCTCTTTTGATGCATGCACCTGCACCATCATGCTCTCCCTTTCCATGACCAGCCTCTGTGAAATTCCACATATATTGAATTCTACACAACCTATGAATCCTATTCAACCAACAGAATATCTGTGCATTCTTGAATTGAGATGTGCAATTGTCTAACCAAATAATGTGTTGATGATATGGTATGCCCTATTAGCCAAATCTCCATAAAATAGTTGAAAAAAACCATGTACAAACTCTATAGAATGTGATCAATCATCGCTGATGTAAAAATGGTACTCTCTCAAAATCTTCCTGTCATCCTTTGTACTTGTAGACTGTGAATGCATGAATGTTAGTGAACAAATATGAAACCTTTTCAAAAGTATAATACTTTTCTTGCACCTTGTTTTGTGGTTTTAGTGTGTAGTTCTCTACGAAGTCTACAACCAAAAAATTGGTATCCAGTGGAAATGCATCCTTGCACAACCTGAATTGCAAATCCATCTATCGAGCTCTATGTGTATGCCTTGCATACTCGTAAATAATCTTTTTACGAAAAATCTTCATGAACTCATACATTTGAATCTTTTCAATGACTAAATCACATCTTTTACCCTGTTTCCTATCTTTTAGAGCTTATGTCACTATCTTAAATTTTTCGTAATCTACAATTTCATTTTCAATTGCATGTGTACTATCCATATATTCACAAGTTTGTAAAAGTTGCAAAGAACCACAAAATAAGCATGTGCCATCCAAGCATGATGTCTTGTAAAAAATTTGGCCATCCCCTATTTCACATAAAATATTGGATATGAATTCCCTTGAAGATCTTGGTGGCTCATTCATATTACAATCCTACAAAACAAACTTAGAATGCAAAAACACACATATATGCCTAAAAACATCAAAATGGTTAGAAAATTCAATATGTATCCAACAACAAGAAGTTGTATGTGTGTGATTTATCTTCACATAAAAAGGTTTACCCATCTCAAAAAATCTTTGACTTATTCAAATTTGAGGATACATACCAATAGCTTTTGTAAAAAATTGTGTCTGAGTTGAGTCCAAAATGTTTTGAATGTGGGTCACGATTTTGGCTACCAGTCCTCCTTCTTACAACATCTCTTTCATTAGCAGAAACATGTGGGTTAATTTTCCAAAAATCTTCGATCAATGATTTCAAAGCTTCACTAATTTCTTTATCCTTTTGTGGTAGTCTACCACTAAATGTCCATGAATCATTTTTTGTTGGATCTTCCAATCTCTCATGCTTTAGCATGGCTCTCCTTAGAGTACCTCTACCAATTTTTAATATTTTTCTTTTATTTCTCATGAGTCAAGCTTTCTTCATTTGGGTACTTACTATTGTTGATGTAAGTACTCATCTTGTGATATTACTATCTTTGGTGCATAATTCCGAACCCACTTTTTCATAAGCACTCATTAGATTCTTTAAAATGTTTTTTTCATTTGAATCATCCATCGTTCTTAACCCAAGAATCTTCATGATAGGCCTAAATTTCAAATTCTTCATCATTTCAACAAATAATTTGCATTGACCTATAATATTTAGTTCTTCAAAAAATAATCTCCACATATGATTAACTTTTCTTTGACAAATACGCTTGCTAATCTTGTTAGGCATTGATTTCAAAATGTTAGTATCAATATCAATAAAATATTTTGGTCTTCTAAAAAAAATTCTAGAAGGTGCTATAATCTCTTCCATTCCCTCAATATTTTAAACATCAACATAAGGTTGATTGTTTTGCGTACCTTGAATTGAAGATGATGTGCCTTGGCAATAAGATGCAAAAGATGGAATATCACTTACTTGATATATTGATGTTGTTCCTTCAACATGAAATGATGGAGGGTGTACATCATTGGATCTACAAATTAGTGTCTCTTCAACATGAGAAGATGATATGACTCCAACATTGGAAGATGGTGTAGCTTCACAATTCAATTGTCTTCTTGAGCATAATAGTCTCATTTGTTCTCTTTTTCTTTCCAATTCTTCCTCTTTGTTTCTTTGTATCGGTGGTTCTTTTTCCTCTTCAAAATTCAATTCTTTATTATTGCTTTGCAATTTTGTTTGTCCACGTAGTAGTTTCATTTTATCTCTTTTAATTGCCAAATTTGTCTCCCTCTCTTCCTTTGTTTGAGTTTTTGGTTTCTTCCTTGGCATGATGATGATTTCTATATGTCAAATTATTCAAACATCTAAATTACTTACAATTTGTAAATTATAAATCATTCAAATACATATAAAAATTACAACTATTTCAATGAATACACAATATATAATAAACAACTTTCCAAATTTCTAACCATTTCCAAATAAAAATTCATTCAAACATACAGATTTCAATGAATTCACTATATATTAAACAACATGTAAAATTATAATCAAATTTGTCTCTATATATCAACAAACAATATATATAAATGATTGCACTAACCTTTTCTATAGAAAGAATATTAAAAAAGCCTTCAAATAGCATATCCAATGATTGAATTTGGTGTTTGCTAGCTTCAAAAAGTTTTCAAATGTGTTTGTTAACTTCCAATAGCTTGAAACTTGTGTTTTCTATCAGAACAACAAAATGCACAATAGACAAAAAGCATAATACAGATCAAAAGGGACCCAAACTTGCTTTATGACTATTTTTTGGTGATTTCACATAGTGTGTATGTACTATAGCATGTACACACTATGTGAAAATAAATCTCTCCCTATCCCACCATCCCCCATCCCCTACTCTCTCTCTCTCCCCACACTCTCTCCTCTCCCATTCCTTACTCTCTGTCACTCTCTCTTCTCTCCCATCCCCTACTCTCTCTCACTCTCCCTCTCCTACTTCCTCTCCCATCACCTACTCTCTCTCACTCCCTCTCTCCCATCCCCTACTCTCTCACTCTATCTTTTCCCATCCCCTACTCTCTCTCGCTCTCTCTCTCCTCTCCCATCCCCTACTCTCTCTCTTTCTCTCTCTCCCCTCCCATCCCCTACTCTCTCTCTCGCTCTCCCTCTCCCACTACCTGCTCTCTCACCCTCTCTCCTCTCCCATCCCCTACTCTCTCTATCTCACACACTCCCATCCCCCCTCTCTCTCTCCCACTACCTACTCTCTCTCTCCCCTCTCCCATCCCGTACTCTCTCTCTCCCCTCTCGGATCCCTTACTCTCTCTTTCTCACTCTCCCTCTCCCACCGCATACTCTCTCTCTCCCATCCCCTACTCTCTATCACCCTCTCTCCTCTCCCATCCCCTACTCTCTCTCACACTCCCATCCTCCCCCTCTCTCCCTCTCCCACCACCTAATCTCTCTCTCTCGTCCCCTACTCTCTCTCTCCCATCCCCTACTCTCTCTCACTCTCCCTCTCCTACTCCCTCTCCCACTACCTACTCTCTCTCTCTCTCTCTCTCTCTCTCTCTACCATCCCCTACTCTCTCTCACTCTCTCTTAGGTCTCCCATCCCCTACTCTCTCTCTCCTCTCTCATCCCCTACTATCTCTCTCACTCTCTCTCCCCTCTCCCATCCCCTAATCTCTCTCTCATTCTCCCTCTCCTACTCCCTCTCCCACTGCCTACTCTCTCTCTCCCATCCCCTACTCTCTCCCTCTCTCCCCCCTCTCTCGTCCCGTACTCTTTCTCTCTCTCACTCACTCTCATCCTCCTCTCTCTCTCACTCTCACTCTCCCTCTCCCACTCCCTCTCCCACTACATACTCTCTCTCTCTCTCCCAACCCCTACTCTCACTCTCTCTCTCTCATCCCATTCTCATACTCTACCACCCCTACTCTCTCTCACACTCTTTCTCATCCCCTATTCTCTCTCTTACACACACTCCCATCCCCCCTCTCTCTCCCTCTCCCACCACCTACTTGCTCTTCCCTATTTGCTACTCTCTCTCTCTAGCTACTCTCTCTCCCCTCTCCCATCCCCTACTCTCTCTCTCTTTTATAGACACACACTCCCATCCCACTCTCTCTCCTCTCCCATCCCCTACTCTCTAGATCTCTCACACACACTCCCATCCTCCCCTCTCTCTCCCTCTCCCACTCCCTCTCCCACTACCTATTATCTCTCTCTCACTCTCTCCCTCTCTACTCTCTCGCTCACATCCCCTACTCTCACTCTCTCTCTCCCATCCCCTACTCTCTCTCACACTCTCTCTCATCCCCTACTCTCTCTCTCTCTCTCTCTCTCTCTCTCTCTCTCTCTCTCTCTCTCTCTCTCTCTCTCTCTCCCATCCCCTACTCTCTCTCTTTCACACACCCACACACTCCCATCCCCCCTCTCTCTCTCCTCTCCCATCCCCTACTCTCTAGATCTCTCACACACACTCCCATCCCCCTTCTCTCTCCCTCTCCCACCACCTATTGTCTCTCTCTCACTCTCTCCCTCTCTACTCTCTCTCTTCCACCCGTACTCTCTCACACACTCTCACACTCTCCCATCCCCTACTCTCTCTCTCTTACACACACTCCCATCCCCCCTCTCTCTCTCCCTCTCCCACTCCCTCTCCCATCGCCTACTCTCTCTCCCATCCCCTACTCTCTCTCTCTCAAAGCATTGTCTTTCTCTCTCCCCCCCTCTCCCATCCCCTACTCTCTCTCTTTCACACACCCACACACTCCCATCCCCCATCTCTCTCTCTCTCCTCTCCCATCCCCTACTCTCTAGATCTCTCACACACACTCCCATCCCCCCTCTCTCTCTCCCTCTCCCACTCCCTCTCCCACTACCTACTCCCTCTCTCTCTCACTCTCTCCCTCTCTACTCTCTCTCTCATCCCCTACTCTCTCACACTCTCTCCCATCCCCTACTCTCTCTCTTACACACACTCCCATTCCCCCTCTCTCTCCCTCTCCCACTCCCTCTCCCACTACCTACTCTCTCTCTGTCCCATCCCCTACTCTCTCTCTTTCACACACACACATACACCCATCCCCCTCTCTTTCTCTCTCTCTCTCTCCTCTCTCATCCCCTACTATATCTCTCACTCACTCTCCCTCTCCCACCGCCTACTCTCTTTCTCACTCTCACTCTCTCTCACTCTCACTCTCTCCCTCTCTACTCTCTCTCTCTCTCTTCCACCCCCTACACTCTCTCACATTTTCACACTCTCCCCCATCCCCTGCTGTCTCTCTCTTACACACATTTCCATCTCGCCTCTCTCTCTCCCTGTCCCACTCCCTCTCCCACCGTTTACTCTCTCTCCCATCCCCTACTCTCTCTCTTAGGCTACTCTCTCTCTCTCCCCCCATCTCTCATCCCCTACTCTCTCTCTTTCATACACACTCTCTCATCCCCCTCTCTCTCTCCTCTCCCATCTCCTTCTCTTTCTCCCCTCTCCCATCCCCTTCTCTCTCTCTCACTCACACACTCTCATCCTCCTCTCTCTCTCACTCTTGCTCTCCCACTCCCTCTCCCACCACCTACTCTCTCTCCCATCCTATACTCTCTCTCTGCCAATCCCTACTCTCTCTCTCACTCTCACATTCTCTCTCCCATCCCCTACTCTCACTCTCTCTCTCCCATCCCATACTCTCTCTCTCTACCACCCCCTACTCTCTCTCCCATCCCCTACTCTCTCTCTTTCATGGACACACACTCCCATCCCCCCTCTCTCTCTAGATCTCTCACACACACTCCCATTTCTTCCTCTCTCTCCCTCTCCCACTCCCTCTCCCACCACCTATTCTCTCTCTCTCACTCTCTCTCCCTCTCTACTCTCTCTCTCTCCCCCCCATACCCTACTCTCTCTACCACCCCTATTCTCTCTCACACTCGCTCTCATGCCCTACTCTCTCTCTTACACACACTCCTATCCCCCCTCTCTCTCCTTTTCCCACTCCCTCTCCCACCGCCTACTCTCTCTCTCTCTCTTAGGCTACTCTCTCTCCCCTCTCCCATCCCCTACTCTCTCTCTTTCACACACAAGCACACTCCCATCCCCTCTCTCTCTCCCCTCTCCCATACCCTACTCTCTCTCTCTTACACACATGCACTCCCATCCTCCTCTCTCTCTCGCTCTCCCTCTCCCTCTCTATCTCCCACCACCTACTCTCTCTCTCTCTCCCCCATCCCCTACTCTCAATCTCTCTCTCCTATCTTGTACTCCCTCTCTACCACCCCTACTCTCTCTCTCTCTCTCTCACTTCCTCTCTTTCCCATCCCCTACTCTCTCTCCCCTCTCCTATCCCCTACTTTCTCTCTATGTCACCCCTACTCTCTCTTGCACTCTCTCCTATGACCGAATCTCTCACACACACACTCCCATCCTCCTATCTCTCTCTCCCTCTCTTGCTCCCTCTCCCACTGCCTAATCTCTCTCCCATCTTGTACTCTCTCTGCCACCCCTACTCTTTCTCTCACACTTCCTCTCTCTCCCATCCCCTACTCTCAATCTCTCTCCCATCCTGTACTCTCTCTTTGCCACCCCTACTCTCTCTCACACTTTCTCTCTCTCCCATCCCATACTCTCTATGCCACCCTTACTCTCTCTCACTTTATCTCCCTCCCATCCCCTTCTCTCTCTCTCCCCTCTCCCATCTTCTACTCTCTCTCTCTCTCTCTCTCTCTCTCTCTCTCTCTCTCTCTCTCTCTCTCACATACACCATCCCCTCCTCTCTCTCTGCCTCTCTATGCACTATTTAGGTCTCAATAGTGTGTGTGCACTAAAGCATGTACATGCAATTAAGACTCAAATTTAAAAAGTTTTAAATAGCACATGCATGCTATAGCACACACACACTATTCAAAGCTTTGTATTCTACCAAGCCTAAGGCATGTCTTTGCCTTGGGGATCCAACCCAAAGGTTTGGAGTCTGTAAACTAGTCCAAGACGTATTTTGCTGCACACATACAAAAAATGATTGATTTTTCTTGTGCGCTCTCCTTCAAGATTCTTCGTGGTTGAGCATCGATAAGATCAGGTTACATGACATTGTAGGTCTCTATGTTAGCTATATAACCATATAATTTATTTTTTATTTGAACTATTTCAAGCCTTTCATCTATAATTTCTTTTGAATGTATGTCCATTTTTTGTCAAAAACCAACATGTACTAATTGGGCTGTAGATTTTAACTCGTTCATCAAATTTTGCAACAACTTAGTTTTTTAGAAACTAGACTCCATTCTACAAACTTTGAAAAAAAGAAGTTTTGATTTTAGATTAGTTTTCAATCATTTCTAGGGGGAGCACAGAGATATTTCACATTTTTGGGATGTGTCTAGTTTTAAAAAATCATTTTAAAAAAATACACATTATAAAATTACCTAAAAATTTTGGGATAAACTACATAGTGTTAGGTAACTTTTGACCAGAGCAATTAAAGAATTTCAAAAAAAAAAGTTAAAATTTTAGGGAGGGCCACACTTTGTACTGTGTTATATTTTTTTGGAATAAACAACACCACTTTCTGTGGCCTTCTTTTTTGAGGACCTAAAACTAAACCATTTTGAAAAAAAATTAGTAGTTTAGAAACTAGATTCAAAGGACTACTAGTTTTGTTTTTGTCATATCTTAAAATTTTAAGCGTAACTATCTTCAAATTCTTTTTGAAGTTTAGAAATTGTTGATTTCATAAAAAAGGTGTCCACTTATACCCCCCTTTTAGCACCACAACTTGGTGCACTTACCCTACACAAAGACACAACACCCTTTAATTGCTAAGGAAATTGTAGTATATCTGAATTAAATATTGCAACTAAGAAACAAGAAATAAAATACCATCACCTATTAATAAGAATTCGATATGCTAGACTTAGTTTAAGATGATTTAAAATCAAAACATATATTTTTATTTTACATTATTTTGAATGGAAGATAATAGGAGCAAAGTTAAGTTTATATTCTGATTGAGCTTTATTATGTGTTGTTGTATAAACATCATTTTTCATAGAATGGTTAGTGGAGAAATTTGGAGTAAAAATGGTATTGTTAATTGTTTGGATATATATGAGGTATGTTCAGTGTTTGTATTGTATTGGGTTGTTTCATTTGTTATTTTGTTTTATAAAAATTGAGGTGATATTTATAGTAATATGGTATATATTCTTTCTATACATTTCTTAGATCATATGTTAACAAAATTAGAACTTAAATATCACTAAAATGATATTAAATAAATAAGTTTATTTGAAGCATTTTTTGCAAACATCTTCTAATTTTAAGAGTTGTGTTTCTCATTATAATCAAAGGATCTCACTTCACACAAACTAAAGGAATTCAAGACCCTTTGTTTACCCACACTCCTATATCAACTTTCTATTGTTCCCTTTTTACAAGGGTTTTGTAAAGATTTTGTGGTCATTTAATAATTTTAAAAATTGAGATATTTTATGTCGTTTTAGATTGTTCTAACTAATTTTGATTTATTATATGTGAAGTATTTAAATCTAAGAAAATAGCATTATTAAAAAAATGAATTAATATTGTATTCAAGATTTTTTCTCATAGATATAAGGCTATGATGATTGAAGTGTGTATACACACATACATGTATACACACACACACACACACACACACACACACACACACACACACACACACACATGGATATATACATATGCATATGCATACACTCCTATCTATCTTATTATTGATTATTTTTAATTAATAGATAAAGGAAATAACGAATAGTTCATATAGTATGATAGATTTACTATTATCTGTTTTCTCTTAAAGAGAATATATAATAACATTGGGTTTTGAAAGAGAGTGATAAGGTGCAATCTATATTGTGATTTAAAGGTATTCTTATTTGATTATATTATGCATTTTTTTAAAGAATTGTCATAATGTTAAATAGAGTTGATGGCTATTTGTAATTTAGCAATTTATTTCAATGGTTATTTTACATATTTGAATTTATAAACATCTCCTTACAAAAAAAAAAGTCTATATATAGCTAGTAGTTTAAGGCTAGAATTTGAATTCAAAATGTAGAATTAGGGTTTACCATTTAGGGGTTGAGTTTAGGGTTTAGAATTTTGATTATTTCTATAGTTAGGGTACAAATTAATATTATTACGATAATCTTTTTTTATTAAGATTAGTGTTGGGGTCAAGATTGGAGTTAGGGTTTAATGTTTAAAATGTATAATAAGGGTGAGGTTTTAAATTATGGATATCATTATAATTAGGCTTAGGTTTGGCTTTGGATTTAATATTATTGTTAGTCTTATGGTTAGGTTAGAGTTTAAGGTTGGGAATAATTATCAAAGTTCCATCTTATTGAATGTTGGGTTATGATTTAATAATCTTATTTTTAGGTGATGTGTTAATTGTTTAAATATATAAAATAATGTATGTTGTAATTTATTTTTCATTTACTTAATTTATATATTAGATTCTTTGTTTGTTAATTTTAATAATATCAATGGAAGTTTAGTGAAAAAATTAATACTTAAATTATAAAGAGATTTGGATTAGTTTTGTGGTAATCTTAAATTGGAAAACTAATTAATTTTATCAATTTTATATTAAGTTATATATCTTATGATTTTAATTTCATTTTTGATATGTTAAAATGAAATATAGAAATTAAAATAATTATTAAACTATTTAATAGTTTAAAATAACATTTTAAAATAAATTAATGTATATATATTTATAATTTATATCAATAATTAATATCACTTAGTTAAATAAAGATTGTAAAACGTTCACTAAAATTTATTGGTTGCATCTAGACATAAGTGTAAGATGAGGAAGTTCTTTGGATGAGGTGCTTGGTTTAACAAAATGGGTTTAGAATTACTTTTTAAAAAATGAGATTGTTATTTTCTAAACTTTCTTTATAAATCTTTAATGTGTGTGTGTAAGTGAGTGGGTGGGAGAGACCCATTTCACATAGGACATCATAGTTAGAGGAATGAGGAGATATAGGAAGAGATGAGAGAAGTTATGAGAAAATTGTTGTCAATTAGGAATGTGCCTATAGCGAGATATAAAATCTAGCTATCCTACTAAAACATGGAAACTCTCTCGGGTGGTGGGTTGTCCTAAAATGAGAGATGAATCTCCGAAAGCTAGGCTGGTTCCTAAATAGTGATCACCTAATCCTAAATTATATGCGAGATAAGGGTTGAGAAGTGAATGACGAATAATGAATACTAACCTAAATGAGGTGATACACCGATGGTTTTGAATGTAACTTTAATCAAATCAACACAGATTATGAAAAATAATTGATTCACAATACTCAGACAAACATGCAACCACAAAAATGTTTCTATGCAAGGACCGAGATCTTCTGCTTTGAAAGGAAGACCTAGGTTTCACCATTTTTTTGCAAAAAGAACAATGATCACAAACTTTTATCATAAGCTTTTTTTCAAAGGCTTCTTATCTCTTTTCAGTACTTTTATGTTTATACAATGTGTTTAATTCAGATATTATGTTAGGAGCTGAGAATGCTTGTGATATTTGAATGTATTGTATTTAAGTACTTTGTAAAGCTTGAACATTTTGTACCTCATCAAAACAGTTTCAAATATTTCAATAAAAAATGTATTGTTTTGGTACTTGTATTCTGAGTAAAAGTGATCAATTTTCCTGTTTACTGATTCCTATGCGTTACTTTCTGCATTCTTTTCATTCTGTAATATGTATTCTCAACAACTAAAACATACCTAGTCAGCAAATAAAACACACTTAGTTCAGCAAATAACATAGCAATTTAGGAGGTATGTTAAATTGGTAACATTTTGTGCAACCTCTCAGGGTTGTTTGCCTGCTAAACAATAATAGACCAATTGCCTTGTAAGTCCATTTGGTACAGAGTCACCTTTAGCATTTAGAAAACTAAACCTTCTCAAAATTTAGAATATTACCAAACTAAAAACATTGCTGAAATAAGCATACCTCACCACACCAAACTGAAACTGAAAATTGAAAATAAATCTATTAGTTGCCATATGATCCTGTTATTATTCGTTTTGATAACAAGGATGGAATTGTATCACAACAAAGAGATAAACATAGTTTCTTTTCTGATCTCTTTTCTATGGAAAAACAATTATATCATGGTTGTGAGGACTAATAATTGTTGGTTATTATGACACCTTGCAGATTTTGGCTGAAAATCTATTGAAAAAACAACTACAAAACTTCAACTACTAAGCTTGAATGTGTACCTTGTGTCATAACAGTAATATGGTACGTTATTTATGATTGTACTAGGGTGGTATACCAGCTATTTTGAAGTGACCATTCCTTCTATTTTTTAGTATTTTCATGTTGTATACAGTGGTATATCAATCTAGTATGATGGTGGATAACACATCATATTACTATTGTGGGGCAAGATACTTATTCAAGTCAACCATAATTCAAAACTAGAATTTATACTTGTTGTTTTTCTAAAAATATTCCAAAAGGATATGTACTAGCAATATGCCTAAATGTTCTCTAATTTCTTTATAGCTGAATGGATGAAAACTACGCCATGTCATCATGAACCTCTTATGAACCTATGGGGTATGTATGATTCAGGGCATCAGGATTCATTCCATGCTTTGTGTAATATGTACCTCATGTGTTGATGGCCGATTGATAATGATGTGTTGTAATTTCCAACTTTATTACTAACAACTAACATGTTGAAACTTGAATCTAAATGTGTTGAAACAACACTTATTGAAATCTAAAAATCAAATCACACCTTTACTCTACTATGCCAAAGCACTTATTGTAATATGAAAAATACCTCAAAAGCACCGCTTGAGGTGAATCCCATTAACTATGATTTTTAACTCCTCTCCTTCAAGTGTAGACAGATGAAAAGCATTATGTTGTGTGTTGCCCATTATGATATACGAACCAGCCCACATGGCATCAAATTTTGTATGCTTTCTAGGTCTACTTTTCAATTCATCCCTTTTTAATACCACATCTCCTAGCTGGAAATCTTTTGGAGATATTTTCTTATCAAACATCTTCTTCATCTAAAATTGGTGATGCTCAATTATTTGTAAAGCACCTCTTCTTTTCTCTTCTAATTTAGTGAGTTGAGCCAACCTTACAATCATAGGCTCTTTATCAATCATATCTAACTGATGCATAAATTCTAATGTCAGAAACTCAACTGAGATAGGTAATCTAGCTTCTTTACCATAAACCAACGTATAAGGAGACATACCAGTTGATCTTTTAAGAGTTATTCTATCAGCCCACAATGCTAATTTCAACTTTTCATGCTAAGAATGTTGATTCCCTTCTAATGTCCTCTTTATAATATGAATTAGATTCTTGTTAGTGGATTCAACTTGCCCATTCCCCTGTGGGTAGTAATTTGATGAATTATTCAGATAAACGCCCTTCTTAACAACCCATTCTACAATCTTGTTTCCTGTGAATGCAAGTGTGTTATTTGAAATAAATGAATTTAGTACACCAAATCTACAAACTAAATCTTCATCGAAATTCAAAACAGCAATTTCATTTGCATCTTTAAGAGCTACTGCTTCAGTCCACTTGGTAAAATAAGCAGTAGCTGTCAATACCCACTTATGACCTGCACTTGATGGTGGGTTAATGACACCAATAAAGTCTAGACCCCATTTCATAAATGGTCGGTCTAGTTGAATAGGTTGTAAAGGTATCACTGCTAACTTTTCTTTACCTACAAAAATTGAACATTGCTTGCATTTTCTTACCCAAAGATATGCATCTTTAAACACACTTGGCCAATAATAGCCTGCCTTCATCACCTTAAGAACTATAGCTCTTGGCAAGAAGTGGCCTCTAGCTAGCCCTTCATGAAATTGATGCAAAATATGTTCAATCTGATCTAGTTTAATACAACTCAGCAATACACCTTGCAGATCCTTCTTGAATAAAATACCATTCATCAAACAGTAAGGAATGGCTTGTACTCTATAATACCTTCATTTTGACTTTTCCAAACCTTCAGGACAACATCCTATTTGCAAGAATTTTATCATATCTTCCACCCAATCATTCTAAATATTGTGGACAGTAGGTTGTTCCTCATCTAATAGGGTCAAAACAACATTATCATCATGATTTAAACCATTATTTCTATTTCTAGCAAGTTGTTTGCATAATCCTTTACCTCTAACCAGCTTGATCACATTGATTTCAATTTCATATTCTATGGCCTTTGTGATCCGACTTGCTCTTTTAGTATTCAGATCTTTGTTGAGCAAGAAATCCTTAACAGAATGATGAGCAACCATTAGTTTGATCTTGTTATTTGAAAGCATGTGCCTGAATTTTTTTAAACTTCTAATAATAGCAAGAGCATGCTTCTAAACAAAAGAATAGTCCAGTTCATAATCTTTAAGCCCTTGGCTGAAAAATGCTAATGGCTATTCAAAACCTTCATCATTCTATTGTACTAACATGGTAGCAATGGAATCAATGTTTCCATAGGCATATAATATGAAATCTTTTGAAAAATATGGATTTAACAATGTAGGAGCAGCAACTAATGCTTCTTTTATTAGCTCAAAACTACATTTACCTTCTTTTTCTAGCTGAAAACCATACCTCTTCTTAGCATAGTTGTTAATGGGATCAACAATTCAGCAATATTTGGAATAAACCTCCTCACAAAATTAATTCTACCTAGGAAAATTTGAAGACCCTTTTTATGCACTGGAAGTGGTAGAGCGAGAATTGCACTTACTCTTTCAAGTTCAATAGTAATATCTTCTTTAGAAACAATGAATCATAATAGTTTGTCTTCATGAACAGAAAAAGACTTTTCTTTGGATTCAAAGATATACCATATTCCCTACATCTCTCGAATATTAACTTTAAGTGTTGAAAATGATTTGTTGCATTCTTTGAAAAAATAGTAATATCATCAAGATAAACAAGCATAAACATGTACATTAAGTTCAAGAAAGCCTTATCCATTAGTTTCTGAATGGTTGCACCTGCATTTGACAAACCAAATGGCATCTTTTGATAAGCCATAATTCCCCATTTGGTAGTAAATCTTGTTTTAAATCTATCCTCTTCTTTGACCAAAATTTGATTGTAACCAGAGAAACCATCCAAGAATGAGAAACATTCTGAACTTGAAACAAC
This sequence comes from Cupressus sempervirens, assembly GCA_028749045.1. Lineage (NCBI taxonomy): Eukaryota > Viridiplantae > Streptophyta > Pinopsida > Cupressales > Cupressaceae > Cupressus > Cupressus sempervirens. Next base: position 171,073,048 of record CM053792.1, on the reverse strand, counting down.
TTGTAAGATTTGTTCCATTGAAGGCAAAGGATGTCTATCCTTCAATAAAGCTCTTTTAAAATCATAGAAATCAACACACAATCTGATTTCTCCATTTTTCTTTCTAACTGGGACCAAATTTGAAACCTAAGATGTATGCTTGATAGGAAATATAATATTGCCCTCAATTAACTTATTCAACTCTTTGAACATAAGAGCTTCTAATTTGGGATTTATTGGCTTCTTTTTTGGTCTAACTTGTTTTGCACCAGGTTCCAATTCAATCGTCTGTTGAGAAATATTAGGATCAAACCCCTTCAAATTTGAATAAATTCATGCAATAATATCTTGGAATTCATTGCACAAATTAACAAAATTTTGATGCTCTTCAGGGGTACATACCTTTCCAAGTTTAAGCTTCTTGCCGTTTGCAACTTCAATCTCTTCATAGTGTTCTTCCTTGATTTGCAAGCTGGATTTATCTTTTTTAAATTGATAATTAGTATTAAAAATGGATTCCAAAGTTACCAAACCTTTAGGCATCTTATTTGTCCTTAACTAAATAATTTGGTCTTCATATTGTTGATTTATGTTGTTGTAATGAAGTATAAGGATCAATTAAGACATTGATAAAATAGTGTATTGGTAACATATTCTAAGATACAGAGGATGGACACACTTAGAAACATTCAAAGTATAAGTTGTAACAAGGTTGACTATAAAGCTTAACTAAGTTCATCAGTGAGTGTCGAGTAAATCTTCTATCAGAGCTGAGCAAGTACAAAATCTAGTGTATGCCAAGTGAACTTCAGGTGCCGAGTAAAGTTCCTTCAGGTGCCGAGTGAAGTTCAAGTGTTGAGCATTAGTAAAACTTAATGGATGCTGAGTGAATCCATAGTAGGTGTCAAGCATCAATAACACGTAGTTGATGCCGAGTGACATAGTATGTGTTGAGCACCAGTATTTCAATAGTGTCGAGTTGCTGCATCATTTGAAAAGTCAAATATTTGCTAGATCAAAGATGATAAAGTTGTTATATTGAATTTTGTGAACTAGGTGGAAGATAAGGATGATGAGTTGGTGTCACAGAGTTTTATGCTAACTATTTTTAGGTGAATGCAAGTGGATTTATCATGAAGTTTCTAGAAGAAACAAATTGGAGGGAAAGATATATCGTATCTTTCCAAGTGAACTCAAATTATAAGCGAGAAGAATTGAGCGGGAAAATGAATTATAGAACTCTAAATAAAGATTTACAGGTCAGACATCAAAGTGTGGTGAAGAGTGTGATTAAGAGTGTCTACAAGAGGTAGAGTGTTGGCAAGTGTAAAGTGTCAAGCAGGAGACACAGTAAGGAAGAATAGAGCATAGATACTCTAATTTGATCAAGTGACCACAAGGAGAAGATTATGTTGGCATAACAAGAAATAGACTCAAGGAGATAGAACTTGTAAGGGTAGACAAGCTGTTAGAACTGCAAAGGAAGAAATCCAAGCAAGGGTTGAGAGCTGAATTGTGATCTAAGATCTCCAAGGTTGAGTTGTAAGTTGTATCAGATCAAAGCTTTCTAATACTCTCTAGCAATTGTATTAGATAATGGAAATCCTATTGTGATAGGTTAGCTTAACAGCTAGGTTGGAGAGCCTTTAACAAGGTGATTGAAAATCCTATGGACTTAGGTTGGCGTAACAACCATTTGTAAATCATTTAATAGGGTGAAATTCCAAGTTGAATGTTCTAAATTCCTCTAACAAGTCACACTCCTAATAGGGTGTTGAAATCCTTTAATAGGGCCACATCTAACAATATGTTGTAGCCTTTAACAGGGTAGGCCTTTAATAGGGGATCACTTCAGAAGGGTGAAAAAGAAGGTAGCATGTTACTAGTGATTTTCCCAAATTGGGATTCCATGTAAATTTCTGTGTTATGTGTTGATTTCATGTGTTTCATTTCTGCATATTGATTTACAGTAACTTGCTAGCATATAAGTGTATGCTTGAATGCATGGTAGTGTGAATGGGCTCACTATATTAGAGTGAAAAAGTTTGAAGTGGACATATTGGACCTTGAATAACTAATTCACCCCCACCCCCCCCCCCCTCTTAGTTATTTTAAGAGAATTCTAACAATTGGTATCAAAGCCAACTGTTGATTTAGTTTTGAGGTACTAGTAGCAGGAAGATCAAGATGTCCAAGATAGATGTTCCCAAGCTCAATAGAGACAACTTTGCTACATGGAAAAGTCTAAAGAAAATTCACCTTGGATCAATGGGTGACTATGCAAAAGCCTCAATTACAGTGGTGCATACAGATCCAACAGGACCCCTCTCTACTAATGATATGCACAAAAGGAAGGAACACAATCAAGCAATACTGGAGATTGCCTCTGTACTTAGCTATGCAAAATTTAATGACATCAAAGGATGTGACACTGCATGCAAGATGTGGAAAGTCTTATCAGATATCTATGGTGGAGATCAGAATGTTGAAAGAGAAAAAAGAGAAAGCCTAAGAGGGAAGTTTGATGACATGAAGATGGAGGAAGGAGAAAAAGCTGCACAATATGGAGCTAGAATGAAAGAAGTGGTAAGTGCAATAAGAAGTTTGGGTGGTCAGTTGGAAGAAGAGATTGTTAGTAGCAAATACTTGAGAACCCTACTCCCTATCTATGTTATTAGAGTTTTAGTCATCCAAGAGCTAAGGTATGTACAAGGAAACACACTCACCTTTGAAGAAATAATTGGGAGACTCACTACATTTGAACTGTCCAACTTTGATAACTATAGACCAAAGAACCTTGAATCTACTTTCAAGGCCAAGCTGACATTGAAAGACACTGAGGAGGTGAAATCAAAGAAGAAGAATGGAAAAGGAAAGCATGTATTCAGTGATAGCAACACAACTGAAGATGATGTGGAACAATTGGAAGTATTACTAGCCAGAAGATTTCATAGAGGAAAAGGTAAATTCAAAGGTAAACTGCCTATTATTTGTTTCAATTGCAATGAAGTAGGTCATATTGTTGAAAGGTGTACATAGAAGAATAACCACAAAGAAGGAAACAAATACAAGAGTAAGAGAGAAGACAATAGCAGAGATTACAAGGACAAAGGCAAGAGATGCTACATTGTTGAAGAAGATTCTAATGAGAATGATGATGAAGTATTTTATGTGGCTATGAAGGATGAATCAGATGAAGATGAAGCAACAACCCTGGTAACCTGCATGAACAAAAATGAAAAATGGATCATAGATAGTGGATGCTCACATCACATGACTAGAGAAAAAAGTAAGTTTATTACCTTTACTCAATATGATGGTAATAGTGTTAGATTTGGAAATGATGCTCCATGTCTAATCAAAGGAAAATGTAGCATTAAACTTACAGAGAAGATATCATGTGATAATGCATACTATGTTGAAGGCTTGAATTATAATCTACTAAGTGTATCATAGTTAGGCAACATAGGATGCAAAGTAGAATTTGAAAATAGAACTGCCAGGATCTATGACACTCATGGAAGTCTGATAGGAAAGGGTGACTAGACTAGGAGTAACTTGTTTTATCTAGATATGGAAGATGCTACTTGTCTTCTTGTTAGAATTGATGATGTGTGGTTATGGAATAAGAAGCTATGCCATGTAAATTTTGATAATCTGATCAGCATCAGCAAAATGGAGAAAGTCAAGGGATTACCAAAACTGAAGAAGCCTGACAACACAATGTGCAAACAATATCAACTAGAGAATATGACAAAGTCTAGCTTCAAAAGCAAGACCTATACTTTCAAAGAAGTATTAGAGTTAGTTCATACTGACTTGTGTGGTCCAATTGAAGTGCAAATCTATAGAGGAGATAGGTATATAATGCTATTTGTGGATGACTACTCAAGAATGATGACTGTCATGTTCCTAAAGCAAAAGTCTGATGCATTTCAAATGTTCAAGTGGTACCTTGCCAGAGTTGAGAAGGAAACAGGAAAGAGCTTGAAATGTCTAAGATTTGACAGAGGAGGTGAATTCACATCAAAAGAATTTGAAGAGTTCTGCAATGACAAAGGAATCAAAAGGCAAACATCAGCACCTAGAACTCCACGATAGAATGGTACAGTAGAAAGGAGAAACAAATCAATGATTGACTATGCCAGCACCTTGATGATGGAAGAGAATGTTTCACTCAAGTACTAGAGAGAAGCTATAAGTACAATAGTCTACACTCTCAATAAAGTTCAAATCAAGAAAGGTACTCATGCAACACCTTTTGAGCTATGGTATGGTCATTCACCTAATGTTAAACATTTCATAGTATTTGGATGTAAGTGTTATATTCTTAAAGAGCCTAGGAAAGGAAAATTTGATGCCAAAAGTGATGAAGGCATATTTCTTGGTTATTCCACTAGAAGCAATGCTTATAAGTGTTTGAATGCTAATACTAACAAATTTGTGGAAAGTGCAAATGTGAACTTTGATGAGCTTGTAGAAGTTCAAAATGATGAATGCACCAAGAAACCAGAGGAATACAAGTCCTTTATATACTTCTATGAAAGAATGATTGGTGAAGGAGATGCTGCAAATCAAATTGGGAATCAGCAACAAACTTCAGTATCTTCTAAGTCACAGCCAGTGAATGTCGAGCTACATTTAGATACTGAGTTGCAAAATGTAGGAAATGCACATTCTGATTCTGAGATCAGCACACATGAAAGAGATGAAGAGTCACCTGATAGAGATGTGCATAGTGACTTTGATGCTAAAAGGCCAAACATGAAAGTAATGACTGAACCAAGATTAGCCAAGTATGTGAGAAGGCACCATCCTATAGAATAGATCATTGGTGATAAAGAGGCCAGACCAATGACAAGAAATAGACTTAGAAGTGAGACATGTCTTCTTAGTAAAGTTAAACCCAGGATAGTGAGTGAAGCTCTACAAGATGATGATTGGTACAATGCAATGAAAGAAGAGATAGAGCAAATTGAGAAGAACAAGACTTGGAATTTAGTTCCAAGAGCAACTGATAAGAATGTGATTAGAACCAAGTGGGTGTTCAGAAACAAGTTAGATGAAAATGGTGAGATCACAAGGAACAAGGCTAGCTTAGTCTGCAAAGGGTATGCACAAGAAGAAGGACTGGAATATGGGGAAACATTTTCCCCTGTTGCAAGAATGGAAGGAGTTAGGACCTTACTTGCATATGCTACCTATAAAGGTTTCAAAGTCTACCAAATGGATATAAAGTCTACATTTCTAAATGGTATACTAGAGGAAGAAGTCTACATAGAGCAACCAGAAGGTTTTGTTGATGAAAACAAAAAGACAAGGTTTGCAAGCTATACAAAGCTCTATATGGGTTGAAACAAGCTCCTAGAGCTTGGTATGAGAGACTTCACAAGTGTTTGGTGAAGATAGGCTTTGAAAGAATAGATGAAAATAGCAACATGTACATCAAATTTGAAGAAGGTAAGGATATCCTCATATTAGAAATCTTTGTGGATGATATAATTTTTGGAGGAAAATAAGTACTTAGCAAAGATTTTGCTGACAAGATGAAACATGAATTTTAAATGTCAATGTTTGGAGAAATAAAGTTCTTTGTTGGATTGCAAGTACATCAACTGAAACATGGTATATTTGTGACCCAATCAAAGTATATCAAAGAGATGCTAAATACATTTGGTCTAGAGGACTCCAAACCTGTTAGCACACAAATGGCAACAGGACACAAGCTATCCAAAAATAATGAATCTGCTGAAGTCAATTAGACAATGTATAGGTCCATGATTGGAAAGTTGCAATCTGTTGTACATAGCAAACCAGATATTGCATTAGCTATTGGGATAGTAGCAAGATTTTTTGCTAATCCAAGAGAAAATCATCTCATGGAAGTGAAGAGGATAATAAGATATCTTAAAGGGATAAATTACTTTGGTTTATACTATAAAATGAGTGATAAGTTTGAGTTGAATGCCTACACTAATGAGGATTAGGGAGGTAACATTGATGATAGGAAAAGAACCAGTGGAGGAGCACTCTTCTTAGGAAAAATACTAGTTACCTAGACTAGCAAGAAGCAAACTTGTACCTCATAGTCTACAACAGAAGCAAAATATGTAGCAGCAACCATCAATTGCACAAACATTGTGTGGCTCAAACACTTATTGAAAGGTATGAAGGAGTAGATTACTAAGCTAGTGATATTGTATTGTGATAACACAAGTTCTATCAACATATCCAAGAATTCTATGATGCATGCAAAAACTAAGCACATTGCAATCAGTCAGAGAACTGGTAGAAGATAAGCAAGTCAAGATGGAATACATTCACTCAAAGGAACAAATTGCTGATATCTTCACTAAACCACTACCTAAAGATGCTTATGAGTATCTTAGAGGTAAGTTAGGGGTAAAGCCCCTATCCCAAGCTATTTCAGCAACAACAGAGTTGCCCTGCATTAGAAGGAGTTGATTGCTGAAATAATGGAGGTTGATGCAGAGGATACTAAAGTACTAAAATCCCAAATCAGTCACAAGCATGGTGACAGAGGGAGAAGATTTGAGAATGTAAAGTCTATATTAGAATAATCAAAGATGCTACATCTTTGGCATTTTTGTCAAAGAGGGAGAAATAGCAAAAACTTATCAACTAACTGATTAATAAAGAGGGAGAAAGCAACTGATCAACAAGAGCTATTAATAACAAGAGTAAAGGATTAGAGGGAGAAATAATAGAAATAGGTCAGTCAAAGGAAGAAACTAAGGATCAGAGATACAGAGGAGAAGAAGGAAAGGAAACAATAGCTAAGAGGGAGAAATAGAATAGAGAAATTACGATAACAGATTAGAGGAATTAGTTTGTATCAGCAAAAGAGAGAGATATGAAACAAAGAGGGAGATATGGAATGACAACAAGTTTTCTTTTTGGCATATGAATATGATAGTAACTAAGTTGATCAGCTTTATTAATTGATCAGTTTGGTTTGCCATCAATCCCAAAGAGGGAGATTGTTGGAAAATTATTGAATAGATCATTGTTCAGGAATGATGGAGTTGATAAAGAATATTTTCAATCATTATTTTTTCATTGATGTTAAACTTGCTATTTTTTGGAATGACAATTGCTTATATGATCCAAGCACTATCACTTAGTTGATTAACATGGAGGATATAATCAATAAGAGGTAACTAGAGCACCTAAGGGAAAGGTTGAGTTATGTTGTTGTAATGAAGTATAAGGATTAGTTAATACATTGATAAAATAGTGTATTGACAACATATTCTAAGATACAGAGGATGGACACACTTAGAAACATTCAAAGTATAAGTTGTAACAAGGTTGACTGCAAAGCTTAACTAAGTTCGTCAGTGAGTGCTGAGCAAGCTAGTTTAAGCCGAGAAAATTTTATATTGGAGTCGAGCAAGTGCAAAATCTAGTGTATGCCAAGTGAACTTCAGGTGCCAAGTAAAGTTCATTTAGGTATCGAGTGAAGTTCAAGTTCCAAGCATCAGTAAAACTTAATGGATGATGAGTGAATCCACAATAGGTGTTGAGTATCAGTAAAACGTAGTTGATGTCGAGTAACATAGTATGTGTCAAGCACCAGTATTTCAATAGTGCCAAGTTGTTGCATTATTTGAAAAGTCAAAGATTCACCATATCAAAGATGATAAGGTTGTTACATTGAATTTTGTGAGCTAGGTGGAAGATAAGAATGATGAGCTGGTGTCATAGAGTTTTATGCTAACTATTTTTAGGCAAATGCAAGTGAATTTATCATGAATTTTCTAGAAGAAACAAATTGGAGGGAAAGACATATCGTATCTTTCCAAGTCAATTCAAATTATAAGATGGAAGAATTGAGTGGGAAAATGAATTACAGAACACTACATAAGGAGTTACAGGTCAGAGATCAAAGTGTGGTGAAGAGTGTGGTTAAGAGTGTCTGCAAGAGGCAGAGTGTTGGCAAGTGTAAAGTGTCAAGAAGAAGACACAATAAGGAAGAACAAAGCACAGAGACTCTAATTTGATCAAGTGACCACAAGGAAAAGATTGTGTTCATAAAAAGCAGAAGACTAAAGGAGACAGAACTTGTAAGGGTGGACAAGCTGTCGAAACTACCAAGGAAGAAAGCCAAGCAAGGGTTGAGAGCTCAATTGTGATATGAGATCTCCAAGGTTGAGTTGTAAGTTGTATCAAATAAAGCTTTCTAATACTCTCTAGAAATTTTATTAGATAATGGAAATCCTATTGTGATAGGTTAGCTTAACAGCTAGGTTGGAGAGCCTTTAACAAGGTGATTGAAAATCCTATGGACTTAGGTTGGCCTAACAGCCATTTGTAAAGCCTTTAACAGGGTGACATTCCAAGTTGAATGTTCTAAATTCCTCTAATAAGGCACACTCCTAACAGGGTGTTGAAATCCTTTAACAGGGCCACATCTAACAATGTGGTGTAGCCTTTAACAAGGCAGGCCTTTAATAGGGCATCACTTCAGAAGGGTGAGAAAGAAGGTAGCATGTTACTAGTGGTTTTCCCAAATTGGGATTCCACGTAAATCTCTGTGTTATGTGTTGATTTCATGTGTTTCATTTCTACATATTGATTTACAGTAACTTGCTAGGATATAAGTTTATGCTTGAATGCATGGTAGTGTGAATGGACTCACTATATTAGAGTAAAAAAGTTTGAAGTGGACATATTGGACCTTGAATAACTGATTCACCCCCCCTCTCAATTATTCTAAAAGAATTCTAACACATATTTAAGGCCTAGCTGGTCAACAATCTTCTTTGGCATAATTGAGCTAGTGGCACCTGAATCTATCATGCAATTATGAACAAGGTACTTACCTATTATGACTGTAACATAAAAAGGTGTTTGGCTTCACTATTTTGGATGGTTTTTGTGACTTATTAACATTTGCAACTATTAGAACTGTGGGAGTTTGTTGTGCTAAAGCGTCATCAAATAAGGTAAGTGATTGTAATGCTTCCTGTAGCATATTTTTTTGACTCGAGAGTGCTAAAATGTTCCACATGGAAATAGGAACATGAGTCTTCTTCTAATGCTCAATAATATTAAAATTTTGTGTACTGAACTTAGACTAGTTTATTGGTATAGTAGGCTCCTTTTGTTGTTGTGATGGTTGTAAACTTGTCTTTTGCGCTTGAGTTTGTTGTCCTTGCTATCCTTTTGGCACATATTGCATCCTTTGTGCATTTGATGGTCCTGATTGAGTATTATCAATGTTAACCTACTGCTATTTTGTCTTATCAACTTGTTGTTGTACATTTGCAGCTTGGGTCTTTGACCTTGTTCCTACTGATATAGGTCTTCAAACCTAGTTTTGATCAAAATTTGTTTCTATAACAACCTCATCTTCACTAAAATTCATTAGAGTAGCATCTGGGTTACCTTGTTGTTGCACTTGATCATGATGAACTTCTCCTTAGTTCATTATTTGTTGTCCTTTGAGAACATCTTGTTTCCTTGCCTCAAATGCATGTGCACAATCAAGCCAATAATGACCAGCATTACAAGTGTTGCACTACTCCTCATCATGTGCATAGTCTTTTTGAGGAACAACTGCCAATTCTTTAGAATTACTAGGAGTTGCATAATTGTAAGGCTAGTTCGTTCTTTGAACATAATTTCTTTGTTTTCCTTGAGGTTGCCTTTGCTGATTTGATCTTGAAGCTTGATTGAATTGCCTATTTTCCTGATAGGAAGCTTGATTAGGCCTATTGTATTGACCTTGTTGCCTTTTCAGATTTGTTATTTCATTCCCATAGGTTTGCAATATTCTCATCATGCTGTCACTTTTCTCAATTAAGTCTTGATTTTTCTCTTTTAGCTCTCTAATAGGAGTTGTAGCAGTGTGTTCTTCTACTGCAATTTGCACATTAAATGCTAGTAATGCTGACATAGGTGGAATTACAGTTAACGGTGGTACAATAGCTAGTGCAATTTGTTGTATTTCTGTAGAATAAGGCATTGGAGACCTTGGAGGTAGCTTGTTGACTTGTATTAAGTTGTTTTTAGCTCTTACAATAATATCAAATGCATCAGGCAAAGTACGTCCTCCCATAGATTGTATCATAATTGAAATATCACTATTAAAAGCCTTTAAATAAAATAAAAATGTATAATCATTAGAAGGCTTAATAGATATTGGAATTCTATCTCAAGTTTTCTGAAAACGAAAGTTAAAATCAGAAATATGCTCATTAGGATGCCTTTTGATGGTAGTCAACTATTTAACCAAAGAAAGATTATCAAACTTATCTTCAAACTTGCTAATTAACAAGCTTCCTAATGCATCCCATGAGGCAATTGAATTCATTGCTAAACTTCTAAAACAAATCAATGCTTTTCCTCTAAAAGAAGCTGCTAATAACTTTAAGGCCACATCCTCATGTTGAACTTGGTGTAATCCGCAAAGGGTAGCTATATCCTTGATATGTTCCACTGCTGAAACATGATTTTCACCAGTAAAATATGGCACACTTTTCACTATTGCTGGTGGAATATCATGATGAACAATAATTTGTAAAGGGTTGTCAGCATTAAAACCTACAAATGGAAAATTATGGGCCATTTGATGAACTAGTGGTACTTACCGTTGTGCTACAAATGGTAATATAGGTTGGGTAGGCTGATTTACCTTCAGCTAATACATTTTTAGACCCTTAACAGTAGTCGTAGCACCACTTGTGGATGCTGAAAAAATAAATTGATCTTTTGGTAATCCTCAAAAATGGGCACTTTAGATTTAGAATGATCATGAACACTTAAATCTTCATGAAAACCAATATCTTCAATGACTATCTCAGATTCTTCAAAATTTGTTAGTTGATCTTCAATTATAGAATGTTCAAATGTTGAAAAATCTAATCCAAATGGTGAAATAGACCTTCCTCTTGTAACAAGTGGTGTTCTTCTTCCTCTTATTGTCCTTCTAGGAGGTCTTCTCATTAAAAATCACCAAAACTACAACTGTATCTGCGATAAACCTTCAAAACAGAGTCACTTGATGTTAATAAAATACCTTCAAAAAGGCTGAAATATTGTTGTTCAGACCAAAACAACAGTAAGGTCTTGTAATTCCATGAACTGTGAAGCAGTTTGTGGTCCCACAAAGCGTGCCAAAAAACTATTGTCAATCAGGATTGCACCTATAGCAAGATATAAAATCTAGCTATCCTGTTGAAACATGGAAACTCTCTCGAGTGGTGGGTTGTCCTAAAACAAGAGATGAATATCTGGAAGCTAGGCTAGTTCCTAAATAGTGATCACCTAATCCTAGATTATACGTGAGATAAGGGTTGAGAAGTGAATGACAAATAATGAATACTAAGCTAAATGAGGTGATACACTGATGATTTTAAATGTAACTTTAATCAAATCAACACGGATTACAAAAAACAATTAATTCACAATACTCAAACAAACATGCAACCACAAAAATGTTTCTATGCAAGGAGCAAGATCTTCTACTTTGAAAGGGAGACCTAGGTTTCACCAATTTTATGCAAAAAAAACAATGGTCACAAACAAAGACCTATAGTCACACGTATCAAGATTCAAATCTGCAATAAGGAACGTAACTTAAATGAAGGAAAACACAACATTAAAGTAAAAAAATCATAATATTGCATGAGAATCAATGACAAGGAACTGCTAAATCTCTATAACCAATGCTAAGAAAACCTTTGCTACAAATTTTCTCTTACAATCAACTCAAAATCTGCAATGTGCAAAAATTTGAATCCGAAAGAAGATCCCTCATAATGAGGTGAATGTACAATATATAGAAATCATAACTCCCCTTGCACTTAGGCATTTAAAATCAATAACTCCACTTCATCCCCTTTATTTTAATTAATAAAATCAAAGGTTTTATAATTGTAACCATTTGATATATTAATTTTACAATCAAAAGTTCTTTTTATTATATTTATTAATATTAACATGTTTATTATTATATTTTATCATTTTTTTATAAACACATTAGTATTAATAAGTATAATAAAGGGAATATTAAATATATTTTATAAGTGCATTAAATAATTAATAATCATTGTCATTTTAGCACTTATAAAATATGTTTATTTATTTTTTTTATTTATTTAAATTTTATAATATGCATTGAATGAAAAATATAATATTTATTCAATTAATGAATACAAAAACTTAAGTAAATGAATAAAAATAGAGTTTCATAAAATGCCTAACTCTTATGACATGGACCCGAAATTTTTATGCAATATAGCAAAGGAATGTAAAAAACTAAAGGCAAAAGGGGTAAACACTTTGTTTAGTTTTCATTTGGTATCCTATTCATGCATGAAGGAAAGATGGAGGGTTTTTAAACCCTAGTCGCGGCCTATCTTCTCCTGCATTTTGCCTTGGACATTTTGGATGCCATTATCTGTTGGACACCATTACTTGCCGAATCTAGATGTTATTTGATGATTTTGATGGTGTTTAGATGCCATGATTTCCTTTTATTGTGAGATGCCATTCTTGTTTTTTTTTTTATTGGCGTGAACTTTGACTGTGGATTTTGGATGCCATATCTGTTGCTTTTGGGCAGGGGTTTCTTCTTGGATGTATGGCTGCCATGAGTTTTCTTCATTGCTAGACGGAAGCTTGCCATTTCTACTAAACAACTTCTTCCTATGCTTTGGCAATGAATTTCTTCTTGGATGTTGGATGCCTTTCTTATATGGATTCCTTCTTGAGCTCGAGCTTGTTGTTTCTGCATACTATGAACTTTTGATTCTTGAGTTATAGTTGGGTTATTGTAAAAAATATTGTGGCTCATTTATGTAGGGTTTGAGGAAATATGCCAATCAAATCCATGAAGCCCAAGAATACCTGCATGTACAAAACCTGTCATGGAGAAGAAAAAGACAAGAAGAGGCAAGGGTTTGATCTGAAAAACATGCAAATTGTATTCAGATGAAGAAAATATTATTCAACGGATTCAAGAATTACAAAGAGATCAATCCTTATAAAAGGAGATCGAAACTTTAAAAGGGTAACCTAAAGCCTAAAAAATCTAGGTTGCACATTATAATTAATATAAAATATTAATTATATGCACCTGCGAGATAGCTTAAGCAAACTAGAGTAATAAGCAACTTATTTAATTAAATCAAAGTGATTTAATTAATAAGTGCAAACAAATAACTACTCTAACACCCCCCCCTTAAGCGAAGCTCAAGAGGTAAGCTAACCTAGCACAGCTATAAAAGTAGAAAAAATGGGTCCTGGCAACAAGGCCTAATGAGGTACCCAATCACAACAAAATCTCTATGAAATGGAGAAATAGAGAAAACCACATAGGGAAAACCCTACTCTGAAAAGAGATAGCAAAGAATGTTCCAAAAGATAGGAACAAAGAGAGATCATGAAGAGAAACACTGAAGCATGAAGAAGCTGCAAACTCTATCAAAAAGAAACTACTGATCTATAGAACCTCCATGAAAATAGAAGGCACAAATCGAGAGTGTCTATATGGTAGATGATCCATCTCACCGAAATGCATAGGTAGCCAGCCACTGCAATCACCTAGTATGTAGGATCAAGTACTAAATACATAGCTCACACTAACGAACCATCGAACCAAGGAAGCATTAGAACCAACAATATAAGCCCCCTTAATATAGATGGGGTGAGGTGATAGGCAACTGAAAAGGTGGGCCAAAAAACTCCTACAACATAGGAACCAGGTACATCGACAGTGAGGTACAGACACCTATAAAGGCACATGTCACCGACACATCATGGGGCAAAAAAGGAAGAGGGCACAAAAGCAGCAAACAACTATCCCCCCCATGGCACTTTATAAAATAGTGCAAGTACAATGAATCACAATGATGAAAAGGATCCTGAAATGCATGGAGTGGTACTTTATCATAGTGTGTTTGAATAAAAATGCTTATAAATGATATCAACAATTATCAAAAAAGGGATAAGACTGGTACAACAGAAAGTACAACCCAAAACCAAACATCTGAAGCAACAAAATTGATCCCCAGACTTGAAACAACCAGGATATCCACCAAAATGCAAAAATGTAGAAGACTGAATAGAATATACCTAGAGTAGAATCTAGAACAACAACTAGCATCACTGGAAAGAGTGTGAAAACAACTTTCCAACAATATAAAGAAAGTCCCAAATCAGAGATTGGATGCTCAAGATATGCCTCCCGGAGTGCAAAATAGAACATCCAACTTTGACTACCAAATTGCATCAAAACCCAAAAAGCCTACACCAATGTCTCCATCTCAGAACCAACTTTCTAATGCATTTTTCAGATCAAAAAAATACGTCTGTATGATCAAGTTACAGAGAAAAAACCAATAGGACCTCTGGAAAATGCATCATTTTTTTTTTAAAATAAAGTAATAATGATAATAATAATTAAAAAAACTCCCACCACTGGCAGAGTTGTGTGTCGGCAGAGAAGTTGGTGGCATAGCCACAATGAAGGAACCACTGTGGAGGGCAGGTGGTCGAGGTGACCGTAGGCAATTTTTTAAACTGCTACAGCTAAAACAAGCCGTATTTTTTTTTTTTTGTGATTTTTTATAATTTTCTACCTCAAACTACGTGCCAAGGGTCGTACGGCCTTGCCGAGCAAAAAAAAATTGCCTCCCAGATCAATGTTGTCCAAATCGGATAAACTTTATATGAAAAATGGGGGTTTTGCCACATTCTGGATCCATCCGTGAGGTTTGTTTGGCTTCAAACTGCTCCAAAAATTAGTGACCCCCCTGTTGGCATAAAGGTATTTTCCACTAGTGACAACACTCATTATACAGTTCAAACCGAGTGTCGAAGACATAGTTCAAACCGAGCATCAAAGATACAGTTCAAACCGAGTAAAGTTGCACTTAGTGTTAACTGAGTGGAGTGTGATGCAGTGTTAACTGAGTGAAGATGTACTTAGTGTTAACTGAGTAAAGATGGACTCAGTATTGATTGAGTGAAGAAGGACTCAGTGTTAACTGAGCTTAGTCGGTTAACAAAGAAATTAGTTTTTACCGAGTGACACTATATCTACCAAGTCACCAATGGTTACCGAGTTCCAGGCAACGTTGTATGACTAGTATGAACCGAGCCCCTACCTCTACCGAATGCATGATGATGTCGTGTAACGTAGTGGATGTCGTGTATCAGGAGGTCATCAAGTTTTTCTGAAGAACCCAAGTTTATTTTACTATTTGGTTGACTCAGTTATATTTTGTTTACTTGTGTTCAGCCGACCTTGCATCTATAATTACTGAAATGGCATATTTATGTGTATAACACAGAGTTGTAAATGTTGTAATGCATAAGCGACATGTATGAATATGTACATATTGTGATACAAGAGACAGATGCGAATTCAGCAGCAGAGCATATTAGCAAGGTTCACAAGGTGCAGTAAAGATTTCATCAATCACAAGAGGTGATTATTGCAAAAGATCTAATCAAGGTATATGTAGATCTGATTGGTTCATTCTAATAGGTGAATCATCTAAAATCCTCTAACAAGGTAGACTTAACAGTCTTTGTATAAATCTCCTAACAGAGTGCATACTTGTAAAGTGTGTTTTAAATCCTTTAACAAGGTGGATCTAGCAATCCTCTTTGCTCCTAACAGGGCAGATCACCAAAAGTGATCATTGTATGCCTTAACCGGCTAACTTCCTACTGCAGAAAAGAAGCTTTGTGGGTTTCATCCCCACCCCAGTTTTACTTTCTATTTTGGAAGGTTTTTGGGTCACGAAAATCTCTATGCATATGTGTTATGAATATTTATTTATCTCTTGCATGCATCAGATTAGGTGAATGAATGATTTTCCAGTTTATGCTGAATTAACTTAAAAGTTGTATTGTTACTGATTCACCCCTCCCCTCTCAATAACTTGTTATATCTTGAATATTTCCAACAATTGGTATCAGAGCTATTTGGTTCTCAGGACAAAGCTTGACAGCTTGAGCAAAGATCAAAGTCAATGGAGATATTCAGACTGGAGAAAGTTATAGAAAATGAAAAGTTAGATCTAGAAATGGCCATGGTTCAACTCAAAGAAGCAAAGGAACATCTTTCTCAATCCCTAAAAAGAAGAAAGGAACTTGCAAGACAAATGAATGACCATCTTTATGTTGAAGAAAGGATTGAAGATTTGTTACTATCAAGTAATTCAGAAGAAGTTGACAAAGCAATCAAAGAACTTCTAGAAAAGAATGGATCTCTGCAAGAAGAGGTAAGAAAGCTTAAAAGAGAGCAAGAAATAAAGTCAATCAGGCTATGTGAAGTTCTGGAACAAAGAAACAAAGCACAAGAAGAATTGGAAGATAGAAGTCATGAAATTCATAATCAATCCCATCAGCATGAAGATCTTATAGACCAACTCTCTAATGCAAATGAAGAAATCAGGATTCTCAGAGCACAAAATGAAAGAATAAGGAATGATTTAAACACTGAAAAGCAAATCAATGAAAGTCTACAGAGTGACTTAAGAACTGAGAGACAAATCAATGAGAGCTTGGAAAATGACCTAATCTCTGAAAGGAAAGTCAATGAAAGAATGATGAAATCCCAAATAGATATAAATCAATTAAATCAACAAAATGAGGAAAACCTTCATAGACAAAAGGGTAAAGTTGGTCTTGGATACAAGGAAGAAGGTGAATCCTCCAAACAAGGTGAACAAAGGAATAAAAGACCCACTTGTAATCACTGTGGCAGGTTAGGACATACATCAAACAAATGTTGGAGCAATGGGAAAGCAAAATTCAGTGGCAAATGCTTCAATTGCAATCAACATGGTCATAAGGCAAATGAGTGTAAAGAAAAACCAAAATTTGAGGGCAACTGTCACAAATGCAAAAAGCATGGTCACAAAGCATTCCAATTCAAAACCAAATCATTCAATCCAACTAAATAGATTGTCAAAGCCATATTTGGATGGGACTACAACACCTAGTGCAGATGTTACTATTGTGGAGAATATGGACATTCTGGCATAAATTGTGCTAGACATCACCTAAGGAAAAAGGACACTACAGTAAGATGCTATACATGTACAGAACTTGGTCATATAGCTAAAAATTGCATGAATATCAAAAGAATTGAAGATGAGAAGAAAATCAAAGCAGACAACATTCGAAAGCAAATGAAGCAACAGTGGATTCCAAAATCTACCGAGAAAAATAAATCAAGTAATGGAAATATCACTCAAGTAATGGGTGATTCCACCATTTCCAATTAATATTCATAAAAGAAAGATTGGAACTACATCCTCCAAGATTTATCCTAAGCAGCTCCAAAGGAAGAAGGATGATCAAATCAATATTTCAGATACACTTTGACTTCAGGACGGTTCAAGACTTTACCGAGTTCGGTCGGGTGCAACAAAGTTTCATTGATCGAGTTGTGTCAACCGAGCAAGGTTGGTTCGTGACCTAACCGAGTTAGGTCGGTACTTCAATGTTTTCATTTGATCGCCGAGTTAATAATATCTACTGAGCTAATGGATGACAACCTGTCATTTCATTTACCATCGTACCAAAACATTTATGGAAAATTTGTTGTCAAAAGGGGCAAAATTTGATCTCATTTTTCACTGCGAACAAAGAGCTAAGTTATCTTCTGCGATTCCAGAGCGAGCTTAAAGCATTTTCGAGCGAACTTTTTCAAAAGGGCAAAGAATCTGTTCAAAAATTTTCGACACCTACCGAATAGCAATGGCATCCAGAAGTGGCAGCTCCAAGACAAAGAAAGGTTCAGAAATGCTAGTTAGAGGAGAGGAATGGAAGACCTCGAACTTCAAATTGGCATCGGCAATTGCAGAATCATTGGACCCTAACGGTGCTCAGTCACAAATCCCTCCAAAGGTACTTCTTATTAATGAAATTCGCTCTCATTTCAAGTGTTCCATTCAAGAACTTGGAAAGCTAGAAATTGACAATGCCCTAGGTGAAATGAGCGTATATGGAACCTTGAAACCCGAACATAAACATCTTGAAACAAAAGGGCTAACCCATATTTCGCATTTCCCATGGAAATTTCAAGTAAAATGGGTTAGGTATGTACTCAATCGGGTTCACAATGGCCAATTGTGGTTAGAGAAACCAGTACCTATCACTAAGAAAATGATTAGCAAAATTACTAGACTCCCCATGTTGAGCAAAGCCAAGACTACCAAAACCCTAGGTCGGGAAGAATTGCAGAGACTAACCGAAGCAGAATGGGATAGCAGAGGACTTAAGCTCAGTACAGTAACTGACATTGAATTGAGATTTGGCATTCACGTCATTGCTCATAAAATCTACAGTTCAAGCCGACCAAATAGTGTATCCTGTGAAGCTGTGGATTTGGCATATAAAATAGTAAAGAAGAATGTAGAGTTTGATTTATCGGAATTGCTTTTGTCCCAATTCAATAAAAATATGGAAAGCATAAGGACTTCCAAGAACAACTCCTGTAAATTTGGTTCACTTTTGATTTGTTTGTTTTTCTATGTTCTAAAATCCTTTCCATCTAAAGGATCAATAGTATGGGAAAAGGATATCCCAATTCTTTATCAAATTAATGAATTCATCGCCGAATTAGGTGAAAAATTTGACAGTGTTGTGGATAGTTATTTTGAAGAATTTAAGGAAAGAATGAACAATAGGTTCTGAATTCCTCCAAGACTTGTTGAAGAGTACAAGGAAGATGTATGTTTCATGGTAGACTATGACAAGGTATACATACAGGCAGTCAAGCCTCGGGTAGCATGGGTGAAACCTCTTCCCTATGAGGTAAATATTGATGAAACCAGGGACATCATAGAAGCACTGGTAAATGAACCTGTAGACCCAAGGCAACCAGTTTTTGGAACATATGATGAAGCTAAGGCCAAAATTGAGCTTCAAATTAAAATCCCTCAGGCCATTAGCAAAGGAAAGAGGAGCATAGCTAAACTGAAAATAGATGATGGCCCTCTCATGATAACAGAAGGGAGAGGAGAAGATGAAGAAGAGGAGGAAACTGAGTCTGAAAAAGAAAAAGAGCCTCAATGAAAGAAAGGTATGGTGACTATCACAAAACCTACAAAGCAAACTACTGTAGTGTTCTCCAGGAGAACAAGACAGGGAAAGAAGGAACCTGTACTTGTTAAGCCTCCACTCACCCTTGAGGCAAGACTGAAGCAATTAGATGCAGGAGCTAGCTTCACAAACTACAAAGCATTGAAGTTTGAAACTAGAACAGAACTAGAGAAAATGCAGATTGAGGAACTGGTACTGAACAAAATGGGTAAATGGAAATACTCCCCAGACCAGACAGCCTCTCAGATCTCCAAAGAGCTATTGGAGAGGTTGCAACCAAGATGGGAAGCTACAACCAAGACTATCAAAGACATTTATGAGCAGACTCTGAGGAATCTCCTGCCGAGTCTCACTGATGCTGAAGTGAAGAAATCACTAAAAGACCACGAAGGTAACATGATGATTAGATTCCACACTTGTTTGATACTTGTCAAAGACATTGAGCATGTAGTAAATGATGCAACAAGCATGTGGAAAAATATCTATCATCTACACAAACTTAGTGATGATACTGTTGAAATCAAGGACAATGACAACAGTGATGATAATGATGATGATGATGATGGAGATGACATTGAAGACATTCCAGAAGACCTGAAATCATTAATGTTAGAAGTTGAAGAAGAAGCTGAAAGAGAAATGAAGGAAGAAGTAGAACAAGCTAAGGAGGAAGAATATCCACTAATAATTGCAGCCAAAGTCATTGCATCTCTTCCTCACTCTCCACCTAAAATAGGAACATCAACTTTGGAGATAGCTTCTACTGGTGAGATTGTGAGCTCAATAGCCTCATCAATTGATCAATCTTCACCTGTCTCCTCTCAGCTCCGGGTACCATCTATGCAAGTGTCTACCACTTCATTAACCAAGCTGTAGCCACCTTCTTTGACCGAGTTATCCTCAGTCACAGCAGTAAGTTTTTCAAGTATATCAACTTCTACTGCAGAGTGTATAGTAAGTGTACCTACAGGTACTACAATTTTGACTTCTCCTGCTCCAATTTTGGCAACTGTTAGTTCTCCCACTCCATCCTGTACAGCAATGTTGGGAGCAACACCAATTTTTGATACTATTAGCACTTCTCTCAGTCTTTCTCTAGTTAGTCCTATTCCAGTTTTGTTAGCTAGTCTAGCATCATCAACTATTGTTTCAATTTCAAAGGGCAAAGGTGCAGTCATTGCAGAAAAACCAAAGAAATACATGTTTTCCAGTAAGGCAGTAGATGAGGAAATAGATTTGGATAAGGACATTGTCATTCCTAAGATAGATCTAGATACTGCATCAGTTGATGAAATGAGAATGATCAGTCAGCTAATAGAGCAGAAAGCTAGGCAAAAACAGCTGAGGCATGAGAGAGACCAGGAATATAGCATTATTGAGAATGCTAAGAATATCATAACAGATGCTATAGGTGTTGAAGTAGATTCTACTCAACACATTTTGATTCAGTTAGAAGAGGTTGTATATAAATTTAATGAAGATAGCTTCGGCCAAGAGAAATTGATTGAAAAGGCAGAGAAGAAATTTGACAATAAGGTGCTTGAGCACATTGCTCAGCATATTGCAATAAAATAGGTAGAATTGTCTACAATTTTGAGTAATTTTGAATATTCTTTTAATAATGTAACTTCACTTTTTGGCAAACTCTGTGATGTTACCGAGTTTACTAAGGAAATAAGAGAAAAGTTGAATAAAATTGATGCGGATATGAAGGTCAATGCCCAAATGCTACAATCTAACCACAGTGCAAGTTCATCCCATCATCTGAGAATAAGGTTTTTGTCAGAGAAACAAGTAGAATTGCTGAGAGAGAAAGCAAGAATCAGGTCTACTCTGATTGACATCCAGAATATGATCCTTCCTGTCATGGACACAATGCAGAAGCATATTGCTCATTCTAAAACATTGATCCATGACAACAACTTCTCTATTGCAGATCACATGATTGAACTCTCTGCAGAAGTTCAAATTGCACTCTCCACCAGCAAAATTTTGCAAGAAAATTGGGATAAAACTTTGGCTCTTATTCTCAAGGTACATTCAGAATTTATCTCTCATTTTGGAATCTCCATGTAAATATATACTGTTTGGCATTATTTTCAAAAAGGGGGAGATAGACTTCAAGAGCTAACTATGCAAAAGATATATGTATTGACTTATAAATACTGTACATATTGTATGGGGGAGATATATGTAAATGAAAGGACATGTGTTGCAAGATTTGCAAACAGATCAATTTTGAACTGTATGTCATTTTTATTTTGCACATAAACTTTGATTCATAATTGTTTTTGTCACTAATGCCAAAGGGGAGATTGTTGGCATAAAGGTATTTGCCATTAGTGACAACACTCGTTATACAGTTCAAATCGAGCGTCGAAGACACAGTTCAAACTGAGCGTCGAAGACACAGTTCAAACCGAGCATCAAAGATACAGTTCAAATCGAGTAAAGTTGCACTTAGTGTTAACCGAGTGGAGTGTTAACCGAGTGAAGATAGAAGTAGTGTTAACCGAGTAAAGATGGATGCAGTGTTAACCAAGTGAAGATGTACTTAGTGTTAACTGAGTAAAGATGGACTCAGTATTGACTGAGTGAAGAAGGACTTAGTGTTAACCGAGCTCAGTCGGTTAACAAAGAAATTAGTTTTTATCGAGTGACACTATATCTACCGAGTCACCAATGGTTACCAAGTTCTAGGCAACGCTGTATGACTAGTATGAACCGAGCCCCTACCTCTACCGAATGCATGATGATGCCGTGTAACATAGTGGATGCCATGTATTAGAAGGTCGTCAAGTCTGTCTGAAGAACCCGAGTTTATTTTACTATTTGGCCGACTCAGTTATATTTTGTTTACTTGTGTTCAGCCGACCTTGCATCTATAATTACTGAAATGGCATATATATGTGTATAATACAGAGTTGTAAATGTTGTAATGGATAAGCGACATGTATGAATATGTGCATATTGTGATACAAGAGACAGATGTGAATTCAGAAACAGAGCAGTATATTAGCAAGGTTCACAAGGTGCAGTAAAGATTTCATCAATCACAAGAGGTGATTATTGCAAAAGATCTAATCAAGGTATATGTAGATCTGATTGGTTCATTCTAATAGGTGAATCATCTAAAATCCTCTAACAAGGTAGACTTAACAGTCTTTGTATAAATCTCCTAACAGAGTGCATACTTGTAAAGTGTGTTTTAAATCCTTTAACAAGGTGGATCTAGCAATCCTCTTTGCTCCTAACAGGGCAGATCACCAGAAGTGATCATTGTATGCCTTAACCGGCTAACTTCCTACTACAGAAAAGAAGCTTTGTGAGTTTCATCCCCACCCTAGTTTTACTTTCTATTTTGGAAGGTTTTTGGGTCTCCAAAATCTCTGCGCATATGTGTTATGAATATTTATTTATCTCTTGCATGCATCAGATTAGGTGAATGAATGATTTTCCATTTTATGTTGAATTAACTTAAAAGTTGTATTGTTACTGATTCACCCCTCCCCTCTCAGTAACTTGTTATATCTTGAATATTTCCAACACCCCCATTTTCTCAGGAAATACCTAAAAAACACCAGATCTAATCCACCAAACCCTTGTTCTCCCTTTTTCTCCAAATACCTAACAAGCTACAGTAAATCTGGCTCTGATACCATGTAGGATTTGAGAAAATATGCCAATCAAATCCACAAAGCCCAAGAATACCTGCATGTACAAAACCTGTCATGGAGAAGAAAAAGACAAGAAGAGGCAAGGGTTTGATCTGAAAAGCATGCAAATTGTATTCAGATGAAGAAAATATTATTCAACAGATTCAAGAATTACAAAGAGATCAATCCTTATAAAAGGAGATCGAAACCCGAAAAGGGTAACCTAAAGCCTAAAAAAGCTAGGTTGCACATTATAATTAATATAAAATATTAATTATATGCACCTACAAAATAGCTTAAGAAAACTAGAGTAATATGCAACTTATTTAATTAAATCAAAGTGATTTAATTAATAAGTGCAAACAAATAATTACTCTAACAGTTTCATGATGTCTTCATTATATGATTTAGCCTTTCTTCCTCTTTCAAAAGTATTTTATCTTGTCATTCTTGCCTTTGAAGTTTTAGGCGCTTTCCCTTTTTCTCTTCTCCTGACCTTTTATATCTTCTCCCTTATTATCATCTGATATTTCTTGAGTACTTGGCAAATTATCGCTTTATTTTGCAAGCATAGAACATAGGAAGATGTCTGACCACCAATAGTATTTTTTGAATAACATTATTGTCAACAAAGGAGAATGTAAACTTTTGGATATCAAAATCCACTTCAATTCTGTTGCCCTGAATCATAAATTGATACTACAATCTTTAAACAAGATGAAGCTATTATCTTGATGTCTTTTTCTATTCATAACACTCTGCTAAAAAATATCATCCAAATGGTATTGGAGTTATAAATATTAGTTTCTTTAATTCTGTAGTTGTGTCCCTACTTCATGATTTTATTTTTCTCTCTTTTCAAATCTGTTGTTAGCATTTTGACTCCATTCTAGCTGTGAGATTTATCGTTATTTGCATGTGGAATATAGCTTTGTTGGACACCATTATAATTGGATATGTTATGTGTTGGTTCTTCCATGAATCAATCTGTTGAATATGAACATTATGAAGATTTTTTTGCTTGTTATATATTACCATCTCTATGATTGTAGGTTATTGATGTTTAGATTTTGATATAGCTATGATGCCTTTTTCCTTGCTCTTCATATTTTGATACAACTATAATGGCACGTTTGATTCTTTCTTGTTGTTCAAAAATCCTTTTTCTTTGAGGTTTTTCACATGAATATTACACAGGAACTCATTCATTTCTTGTAACTGTTGTTACTGTCTGATGCATATGCTGATTTCATTTCTTAGTATTTCCATTCAACCTTTATGAAGGTAAACTCCTTTGCAATTATGCATAGCTACATTTTCCTCTTAGAGAAACTCCATAATCTGTCATATTCTTTGACTGGACTCTATTAGTTTCATGTAGATCAGATTATCTTATACAATTTATTTTAGAATGAGCTTCTATCATTTCATTCTAGTTGGCTGGTTGATGTACTTGGAAACTATTTCCTTGTGACCATTCATGATGTTAAACTGGTTGGGATGTTATTTTCTTATATTATGTGATAAATAGCATGACTACTGATCCATTGCTAACATGATGTTGAGATAGTTTATGAACTTTGAATAGCACCATCTATTTTTGTTAAAACTTATCGCATCTTGCTTCCCTTTATCACATATGTATGCTAAAGTATCTTATTGTTGAAAATGAATTGCTATGCCCTATTAAAACATCTGAATAGTAAATCTATCCCAAACCATGTAATGTGATATTTATCTTCAGCATGTACACTCTTTCCTTTGGTAAATACTTGCAAAATCATAGACTGCATTCCTTAATAATATTTCAGATTTACCTACTAATAAATGATAGTTGATTATTTTATGGATCAGAAATGTCTATGACTATAACACAGAAACACTCATCCTTTATTGCATTAATTGTTGTAGATTTATTCTGTTTCAATGCATATCCTAAATCTTTCCATAAAATCTTTGTTGTTTAACACCTTTTCATTTCCCACCCGTATACTTATAAAGATCCAAATCCTTTAACCTGTAGACTAAGAATACCATAAGCCCTCTATGATTTGATTGAAAGGTTTCATACATGTAATACATGTACGTCCCTTTAATAATCTGCTCGTGTCTTCAATCTCTTACTATGCATCAACTAGAAGGTCCCATACTTGTAATTTATGTATACCCCCACAATAGTCTCCCCATGTCTTTAGTCTTTGCCTCTACATGATTTGACCAGAAGGTTTCACGCTTGTAATTTATGTGTGTCCCTCCAATAGCCTCCTTAGTCCTTCAATCTTGGCCCCTACATGATTCAGCCAAAAGGCTTCAAGCATGTAATTTATGCAAGATCCTTCAACAACCTCAAACTTCATACATGTATCTGCACCTAGAACAAAATCATTAGCATAAACATGTTTATTTTTAGATTTCTTTCTTGTCTTTTTGTCTTTTAATATAGTTATCTGAATAACCATATTGTAGGAACAATAGAGTATAGATGATTGGAAAGACTTCCATTGCTTAGTTCATATGAACTGACCCATCTCTTCTTTCATTTTTTTAGGTTTATTCCCAGATGGAGATGCGGGCTCAACCCTTCAACATTTAGCACAACAAATCTTCCATTCAGGCAATGAATGTCTTTCCTCTTATCTCTTTTTAGTACTTTTATGTTTATACAATGTGTTTAATTTAGATATTATGTTAGGAGCTGAGAATGCTTGTGATATCTGAATGCATTGTATTTTAGTACTGTGTAAAACTTGAACACTTTGTACCTAATCAAAATAGTTTCAAATATTCCAATAAAAAATGTATTGTTTTGGTACTTGTATTGTAAATAAAAGTGATCAATTTTCCTATTTACTGATTCTTGTATGTTACTTTTTGCATTCTTTTCATTCTGTAATATGTATTCTTAGCAACTAAAACATACTTAGTCAATAAATAAAACACACTTAGTTCAGCAAATAACATAGCAATTTAGGAGGTATGTTAAATTGGTAACAAAAATAATTCAAGTAATGACTATAGTGACATCATTTGATGTGTGTGTGTGTGTGTGTGTGTGTGTGTGTGTGTGTGTGTGTGTGTGTGTGTGTGAGTGAGAGAGAGAGAGAGAGAGAGACTATCAACGAAACCCTTGCACCCTTCAAAGGTGCAAGTGCTAGCTTATATTTTTACATATATGTATCACAATTGCTATCTCCCTAGAGTTGTCTTCCCTCCTTTCTCTTTATTCATTATTTTAATTTCCATCCTCTCTAGCTATTTGGCATGAACTTTGAATTCTTTTGTTAAACATTGAATGTTGCATTCATTGTGTTTGATTAATAAATGTCATAGGCGTTTCCTTATATGAAATGCCATACTTGATTTAAAGGGGATGGTGGATAATGCACCATAGGGGTGGACGACCATTCAAATCAGATCTTACCCATCGAAATATCAATTCATGTATGTCAATTATTTTATTCCTCGAACGAGGCATTTTTTTCAACGAGTGTTTACTAAGGTGATCTTTTTATCCATTTTTCCTTTTTATTACCCTGATCATTTGTCATTTTACATTTTGTCAAAATAAAGCACCCGCAATCCACTAGGGAAGGCATTCAATGGAAGTAGGTAGTACAAGACTTTGAGAGGATTCCTCACAAATGTGTGGTTATCTTTAACTTTGTTTCAAACTCCATTGATCACCTTGAATGAGAACTTGTAATCAAACCATTTTTTCTACCAACACTCATGCATAGTAATTGTATTTCATTTATAACTAATTTATACTACATTTTATACTCTTATTTTTATCTTGTACATTTTATTTAGTATATAGTTGGGTCTACATGTTTTTATTTCTATTTTTGTTTTTTAAGGTATTTTTATTAATATTAATATTTTTTTAATTTTGTTTTAGCATATTTTTCAATTCAATATAAAAATGATTCATAAGAGATTTTTCTATATATAGTCAAAGTATAATGTCATTATAAGTATAAGTATATAGTCAAAGTATAATGTCATTACATGTAATTTTTGAAAAAAAAAAAATTATACGAGTGTTTGTTGGAGAACAAATCACAAGAAGGCATATAAAAGAACATTTAGCAGTTATCTGAATGTAGATGATGTTCCCATGAGTGAGGTCACCCAAAGTGATAAGTACTACACCTCAAAATTTATTTTAATAATTTTTAATATTTAGATACAATAAAATTTCTACTTGTGAGAAAAGATAATTAAATTCAATCAATTTTTCTATATAGATTGTATCTTTTACATTTTATTTAGTGTCCAATTTTTTTAATTTAAAAAAGCTTTTAAGTATGTTTTATACTTTAGTATAGAAAATTAGTTTTCTAACTTCTTTTTTTTAAAAACTTGTACTTTGAAAATTATCAATCTACTTTAATTTATAGATTTTATCTTCTTTAGTTTGTTAATTTTATTTTTCTTTGAAACCTTTTTTAGTTTATTATAGAAAATCCATTTGATAAATTTTTTTAAATAGGTGTAACAAATTTTGTACCTTTGAAAACAACCAATTAAATTTTATCCAATTATGGTATAGAAAAAAATCATATTTCAAGATTTACCATGATTTTCAACTAAACTAATTTATAAAATTTCTTTTAAAAGTATAAAAAAAAAAGTAATAAACTAGATAATTAATAATGAAACACATTACTTTTATGTAATGATAGATCATAAATTGTATTAATAACTTAGATTTTAGTGGTACAGAGTTTAAGAATACAAAGCTTTTAATATTTTTATGTCAATCAAACTAATATGAGTGTGCTTGAAAAGTTATTGAATTGAAATCAATATTGAAAAAAATTAAGTCATCTTATTCCCTTTGACGCATGTCGATCATAAGCATGTTGCAATGGAAAAATATGATTGTTGTGACAAATCATTTATTCTAATGAATTTGAACTTCTTCATCTACTTCAGATACTACACAATGCAACGGAGGAAATTCCTTCACAATTTGGGAATTTAAGCAAGCTTGAGAAGATGGATATGGTTATCTGTGGCATGGAGGGGCCAATTCCATCAGTACTGGAGAGGCTTGGGAAGTTGGATATTTTATTCTTAGAAGAGAATGCACTATTTAGTTCTATTCCTCCTCAGATTAGATGCCCTAGGAGATTAAAGTCATCAAAACTGTCCATCAACAAACTCACCGGTGAATTACCTTAAGAATTATGAGCTTGAGGAGTTGAAGCTTTTGAACCCATTGATCTATAAGTTTCATGGGGATATTTCATCTTTTATTAGAGATCTACCCAATTTGGAAGCCTCAGCAGCGCGAGAAAAATGATCGGCTTGTGGAAGTGGATGTTTCCTCCAATAGATTGATTAGTTCAATTCCTTCCAATCTATGCAATGGTGGAAAGCTGAGGACTTTGATCATTCTCAAAAATTTGTTTGATCCCATTTCAGAAACTCTCTAATGAGAGTCCAAATGGGGCACAATTATTTGAATGATTTGATTCTTGCTAGATCGCTATATTCACCTAGGTTGAATATGATCAAATTGCATTAAAACTCTCACCGAAATCATACTAAAAAGAAGAGGAAAGCTCCATCTCCATATTTTTGATCATCAATACTCTTCCTTAAGCCATGCCCAAATCTACTAAAGAAGGCTACAAAATCGAAGAAGTTATTTGTTTTAACACGGTACCTACCATCTGTGACCGTAAATCCTTATTTGAGGACCAATTTTAGAGCCAATAACATAAGACCAATTGAAGCAAGAAAAACATTGGGGTGTTGCTCTGTGAGTTGGTCCAAAAAGGCCATCTAATGTCGCCTTACTCTTCCTAAGGCATTTATAGACTCCTATAACTCCATCCCATATGAGGCAAATACACCTTGCAATGTCATAATGGAGAGAGAGACAGTCACTTTAGGAGAAATATCACTTATACAAATTGAACTACCAAGTTATTGAAAATACTCAATCATAAGTATTTGATATGATACAGGTTCATCTAGAAAGCTACATGTCTCATTCAGTTCTCAAGAATACGTGTCGCTCTATATTGAATGAAAGAAATGACTTTTGAAATATGCAGTTTGAGTAGGAAATGAATATGTATTATGTAACAATTTTAAAATCTATAAGGAGTAAGATTGACACATGACAACCTACTAGTTTGATGAAAGTTGAACAATATTGATGTTGGGTTATATTTGAACACATTTCATGCTAACAACCTTTCAATGTGTCAAGTCAGTTGCATATGTGTCTTATAAATTTAATTTGATTATGATTTAGAATTACAATTCTAAGCTTATGAAGTTAATTCCCATAAAATGTGCATAAAATTATAGGTTATATATGACCATCTTTCATGCAAAGAAAATCATATGTTTGAAGATACTAAGCTATGGAGAGATGTGTAGAGAGATAAGGTAGTATGATTCTAAGGATTTAATTTGGAAATCTATTATATGTCACATGCCATGTCAACGAGAGTTTCTCAAAATCTAATACAAGGGCTTCAACAAGAGTTTATCTTATGGGAGTCTCATATACATATACAATCATATGTGTCTAACTTGTTTGTTGTTTAACTAAGTATTTATTTAATCTTGATATTTTTTCATACTTTTCCTGAATAGTGCCTGTAAGTTTCACCTATGTCTTTTATCTTTTCTGTCTTACATTTCTATGAAAATGTTTATATATTTGGTTCTCTATAAAGAAATTATTGCATTTTATGTTTTGTTAATGATTTGAATGTATGTGTTTACTTTGTTTTTCTTTTCAGCCTATCCTCTACTTTAATATGAGGGAATAAATGTCATCAATTTTGAGAAATTGGAATTTAACATTTAGTGTAGGAATGGTTATAGTTAGTTAAGAATTAATCTAAGATAGTTCTTAAATGAGAGTTTTGTTTTGAATGTTTAAAGGGGTAGAGCTACTTAAACTTGGATTTTGAAATAATTAAATTATATTTCTTTATTTTAGTTAGGTTAGCTTTAGTCATTTTATTTTATTTTAATGAATTTTGATTACCTTTGTTCATTTGGTTATTTTTCTTAAGGTTAAGAATTTACTTTGATTAGCTATAAAGAGTATTTACTTTTTATTCTAAAATCATTTGACTGTATAATTTGAGACAAGGGAGAGGATACTTTGAAGGGGATGAAAGATTGGTGGAGATATATAGTTAAATGTTATGTTGAGAGAGAGGATATTACCAATCTATTAATAATCTATAGCTTTTCTAATTGAAAATTTTCATTTAGTAACTATACAAGACTACATTCATCTTTCTTATTGCATGTAATTTGTCAATTTACTATTGTAATGACTTTTAAAGATAATTTGAACTAACACATTTCATTTGTAAAATTTTGTTTGTGAACATATGATTGGTTAAATAAAATATGAAAACTTGTTACTTAAATCAAAGTGATGATATGCACACAAATTTTTAGTGGCGCATTTTCAATGGACAACATGAACTCACATAGACCACCATGTTATGTATCTTAGTTTAGTAGGAACTTCATAATGTCATGTTAAGCCCTCAAATTTATAGTGAAATTTTTGGTATTTCTCTTTTCAAATATGGCAAAATCAAACATTAGAAATATCAGCAAGGAACAGATAAAGAAAAAGAGACGTGGGAAGAAATACGGAAATGTAGAGATTTTAAGTTATAAGAAGGGGGTCATGGGGAGAGATGGGTGGAGAGAGAGAGAGAGAGAGAGAGAGAGAGAGAGAGAGAGAGAGAGAGATGTGTCCAGCTATGAAAGGTGGGGAGGAAGATAAAGGTAGAGATGAATATAGAGTGGGAGGATGAGAGGAAAAGATAGAGATAGATCAAGAGGTAAATTTAGTAATGATCTACATAGATACAGAGGAAGAGATATATTGCTAGAGAGTTAAGGAGGTATAGAGAGGATGATAAAGCAATAAGTACTTAAAGAACTTCCTGTAATTCTAGGGCATACCCATTGTACACTGAGGTGTGATTGCTAGTTATAATTATTAAACATCATATGAAAGTGAAGACAAAGGGGTCTACCCTTGTGAATGACTCACGAGCTGAGAATACTAAGAGTCAACTAATGTTGTCTCAACTCAAATTTTGAAATATTTTTTATTTGGACTTATTATGTTGATTGACTTTTTGACTAAAACTATGTATGACACGACTTGAGTCGAACACCTTTATGTTTTTATTTAGACTTTATTAGTCGATGATATTAGATGGATAAAATTTACTTGCTGTCGATATAGTAATTTTGTTATATGATTGATCGTGTGAGATTTTGATATGATGGATAAATTTATCGTTATTTTTATATGTTTATATTTGATGATGTATGATGAATGTTAAAAAAAAATCATATTTAAGATGTTTTTTTTTTATTATGTTGATGTCATTACTGACTCAATGACTGATGCCAAGTTATGAGTGTGCAGGTATTGAAGGCGAAAGAGTGGTTGAGGTAGAGGAGTTTAGCTCCTTGGCAGGGTTGGCTTGAAATATGTATGGTGTAGTCGCACACACACACTTAGTTTTTTTTATTTGAATTTAAATCATTTGCTTTGAATTTTAATTTATCTAGATGGATTAAACATTTTTTTTATGATTATGTAGCGTAAATGAATAAATGAATGATTAAATATTATTTCTTTAGAAATATTATAATTTGAAACCTTAAATAGTTAGTTGAGAAATTTTGGTGGAAATAAATATTTTGTTTTTCAAATTTGAA
Source organism: Cupressus sempervirens (assembly GCA_028749045.1). Classification (NCBI taxonomy): domain Eukaryota; kingdom Viridiplantae; phylum Streptophyta; class Pinopsida; order Cupressales; family Cupressaceae; genus Cupressus; species Cupressus sempervirens. The sequence continues at coordinate 171,041,588 of CM053792.1, read as the reverse complement.
AGCCTGGCCATAAATTAGATTAAGATAAAATTAATTTAACTGAAGTTTCTAAAACTACTTTTTCCATGTGTAAGTCAAAACATTAATGATGGGAGACTTCCATTAACTTTTCCTCGTGATAGTTGGTAGAAATGGGGGGAGGTTGGATGGGGTAAGAACTGTTCAAAAGGGAAGAGGATCAATTGAGAGAGGGAATCTGTGGGAAATGAAGTTCTATTAATAAAGAAAGAGGGTTGCATTGTTGGGTCTCATTCTTTTCAAGTTGATTGGCATCCCTATCTCCAGCTGATTCGTGTTTAAGATAGAGTTGCTTGGTAGAAGCAATCGTCCCACATCTTCTTGCCTGCTGGATATAAGTGTTTGGAAAGAAAGGAGAATTAGGTTCCTTATAGTTTTTCTCTTTTACGTTGTGACATTTGAATCATTTTAGAACTTTCTGTATACTATGAACAAGAATGATTCTTTGTTTGAATTCGGTTATTAGTTGTTGATCTTTAAAAAAATATTGATGCCATCATTTATTTTAATTTATTTATATTGTTTCCAATTAACATGGGATCTATAAAGTAGATACATAACATAAAATTTGCAACTTACTTTTAAAAACGTAAATGCTTAATAGAGTAACCATTATCTTTTGTTGCATATTGAATTTGACTTTTATTTTTGTAAAGTTATGAAGGTCATTGCAAACAATTATAGAGAGTCCTCTGTAAAAGCAATTTCTCTTGAGTAACCAAGGTTCCTAAGAAATTGGTGAGTGTTGTTAGAAAACTAAAATTATCATATTGTAGATGGGAGAATATGAATTATAAAAGTTTTTCATAGATTGAATAGCTTAGTTTTATTTAAAAATAAAAAATGTCCAAAAAAGGGATAATGGCTCATCGTAAGCCTAGTCAAACATTGATAGGAGGGAAGCTCTTAAAATTTATATTGCTTGGTTTTCATGTCTTTCTACAAAATTGTTATTTCTATGATTTACAACATTGATCTTTGTACTTGGTTAATAAAGTAGAGTCATTTTAGCCACCACTCCACAGCTGGAAAGTGTATTTAATTATTTTTAGATGACTGCCACTGATAAAACATGGCATTTTTTCCATGAATTGCAGTATTTGTGTTTCTTCTTTCCCATGCGGTGAGAACCATTATAAATCTATAAGTTTCCTTACTTCTTTCTTACCAGTGCTTGGTGATTCCCAACTCGCAAAAATTTAAATATTTATTTGATTCACCTCCATCACATTTTCAGATTTTTTTTTTTTAAAAAGCCTCAATTGTAATGCTTTTGATATCATACAAACTATAGATTTAATTAAAAGAATTAATTGTTATAACCGCTAACCTAATTGCAAACTTTAGATTGAAACAGTGACTTATTATTTAAAAATATTGGTTTGAATTTGAGAGCACTTTTCTACACCCAATTTGAGTTCACTAGGTGTAGACTTTGGATTCAAACTCATGCTAATGTTTTTTTTTCTCAAACTGGTTGTGAGAATGTTTTGGATTTAGTTTGTTGATCATCGTACTCTTATTGTAATAAAATCTAGATTTATATTTATTATTATTATTCCTCCTTTGACAGTGAAATTATATTAGCAATTGGTATTGCATTCTGTTAATTTACTAAGCATTATGTTTCAATTATTATTTTGAAATCAAAGACATATTTTACCTCTTGGTATAAATCTCAAATTGTTTTAGAATCAGTGAAAGAGAGGAATATTAGGAGAAATAAAAGAGAGGAAATCTTAGGAGAAGTGAAAGAAAATTGTTATTTTCTTCATTATTTAACCCATACCATGCTCAGTAGATAAAATGTAAAAAAAATTCTCAAGGTGAATAGAATATGTATCCTTGTGAACCTCTTAGATGTAGTTATGTCTCTTGAATCAAACAATCTTATATCTTTTTTTTTTCTAAAGAGAAATTTAGAAGTAATATTTTTGACTTTGGGAAGGGTGCTAAATATGGGAGAAAGAGGAGGGTAATTATTAGAAACTTAAGTTAGTGTTCCATATGTATTACCTACTAGTCTTTTACACTAAACTGGTTCATGATGCTTAGCCAAGCTCGGTAAAATATTATGCATATGATTGAAATGCATTGGTTATTTTATTTTGTTTTCCCTCTTCCATATCCTTGTGAATGTATCTACTAGACATAGGTGTAAGTAAATTAGATCACTTGGCTGCACCAAATCTTTCTAATCCAAATGTACCAAGTTGCTAGCCTACTCATGCCAGGGTCAGGTAGTTCTTAATCGGGGAACCTCAAGGAGCTAAGCACTCCATGGTTGGATGGTAAAAGCGCCTGGACCACTCTTCCATTTCATGATAGTGGATGGTTAGCAATCTGATGGCTTAGAGACAGGACTACATGCAGATGGACACTAAGGTTCAATGGCATGTTATTTATGTGTTTTATGTTATCATACAATTATACCATATGATTTACCGATACTATGCTTATGTTCAACGTGCAGGGTGATAGTTGTGACATAAGATTGATGTGTTTTATGTATATTTCAGCATCTAATGTATATGTAGTACCGACATGTGGTTGATTTTGCATTGGATTTAAACTACATTAATTATGTCCAAAACATTGATATTTATGATATGTTTTGTCTTGGTGATTCATTTGATGTCACTGTAATTAATTTTTTTAACTTTCGTTAAACAGAAATAAGTATTTAGGCAAAAATAGTTGACATTTGACTTTTCAAATTTTAAATTCCACATTTTAAGGTTGTTTGAGTATGTGGCATCTATTGTGGTTTTTGGTTCTTACAAATGCCAACAATGAGGACTAGAGTGACCCCTCGAACATGCAATATTATTCAGCATGCCTCATTTCAACATGTAAGACTCAAAGTCACCAACAGAGACATCACAAACCAGTAAAACATGCAATCAATGAGCTATGAGAGAAAGTTACTATGATAAGATAGGACCACTTTATTTCAATTTTTTTAATATAATTTTCCACGGTTTAAGCAAATATATTCATATAATTTCCATCGTTGAATGGGGAGGAGGGGCAGATGATCATATTTTCCCAATACACACTGACATCATTGACCACACAAACACGCTTTCCTTTCGAAAAGAGTTTTGAATTAGTCCAGAGAAGACTAAAGGCACCTATAATTGACCTCCTTTTCAATCCTTCCCAGAACCTGCAAACACAATGGAGTGCCCATCTAATGATTTGAATGGAAAATACTTTGTTTTTGGAGCATTGTTGCTACAATGTTCTAGAAGGTTCAGACTACATATAGTAGTTCCAACACTTCTACTATTGCTACAAGGTTTTTAGGGTGAAGAAGACACTCTATGGGTTGAAACAAGCACCAAGGGCATGGTATGGCAGAATTGATTCATATATGATTAAGAATGGATTTAATAGAAGCACTACTGAGCCAATACTATACACTAAAGTCAATAAGGAAGGACAAATTTTGATTGTGTGTTTGTATTTTGATGATTTGATCTTTACTGGTAAACTTTCCGTTGATATGTTTAAATTGGCAATGAAGAAAGAATTTGAGATGACAAATTTGGGTTTGATGAAATATTTTCTTGGTATTCAAGTAACACAAAATGAAAAGGGTATTTTCATTTGTCAAAATAAAATGCACAAGATGTTATGAGATAGTTTAGAATGGTAAACTGTAGTCCAGTCTCTACACCTATGACAATGGGCACAAAATTAAGTAGAGAAGATAATGAGACTAAATTTGATTCTACTTAATTCAAAAAGTTGGTTGATAGTTTGATGTATCTCACAACAACTAGACCTGATATTATGTATATATGCAGTGAGTGTAATTTCTAGATTTATCGATTCACCTAAGAACTCACATTGGCAAGCAAAAAAGAGAATATTGAGATACATTGCAGGGACTCTAAATTATGGCATAATATATTCTTCTTCAGATGATTTTCAGCTAGTTGGATATACTGACAGTGACTTTGTAGGAAGTATTGATGATAGAAAGAGTACATCTAGATATGCATTTCATCTTGGAACAGGTATTGTGGCATGGGCATCAAAGAAGCAACCTATCGTGACTATATCTTCAGCTGAAGTAGAATATGTAGCCGGTACATCAGTAGTATGGATGTGAAGAGTCTTGAAAGATCTAATGCATGAGCAAGATGAGTCTACTACAATCTATTGTGATAACAAGTCCACCATCGCACTGTCAAAGAATCATGTTTTTCACAAGAGGACAAAGCACATCGATACTAGATATCATTATATTCGAGAATTGATCAATAATGGAGAAATCAGCTTGGAGTATTGCATATTCAAAGATCAATTAGTAGATATATTTACAAAGGCATTAGCACAAGAACAATTTGAATATTTAAGAGATCAAATGAAGCCAATGTCTATGCGGGCATCAAATTGGCAATTTACTAATTTAAAAAAATAAAATTTTAAAACCATGTCTTAAATCTAAATTTATTTAAAATTTGTTATTTTGATGCTGGCATAGACATCGCCATCAAATGAATAATGTAAACTTTGATGTAATTGGCGATAGAAATTAGAGGGGAGTGTTAGATAGAAACAATAATTTCTCCCACCAAACACACACAATAGTCAAACAAACCATTTAATTTAGAAGCTTCTCACCACCCTTCACATACCCTCCTTTATTCACATGTCATACCTGATTTTTGACTTCAGTGAATTCCAGATATTTCCTACCATGTGGTTTTGGATTATTGGTAGAAATACAGGCAGATGTAATAAATGCTTCATTAGGGAAAGAAGTAATAATACAAAGCTTTGTCATTTTGTTTTAAGCTCTCTCTCTGGGCACCGGCTACAGTGCAACATATTTGCACCGAGCCACTACCCATCCACATGCCCAGGCTGACCACTAACAACAGTCAAAAATAATTCGTGCTGTCAGCGAAATGACTCCTCCTGCAAAAAAATTTCCTTCGCTTCAACATAATTATTTAAGGTTTAGTTTTATTTGTAAAAATTATAGATTTTTTTTTAATTTAAATATTTAAAATCAAGTGTAAAGAAAAAAAAATTGTTCAATCTTAGATAATCTTAAAATTAAAAATATTAAAATAATTAAACATAATAATTATCTATTTACAAATAATAAAATAATTTTTAAAATGATAATAAATATTTTTTGATTAAATTTGTATTTATAAGTATTATTTCATAATTTTTTGTAAAATTAGTATTTAAATGATGCATTATAAGTTGTGAATTAAATTATTGTTAAATAAAAATTAAACAAAGTAATTATATTAATATTTTTAATTATGATTTAAACAAAATTTCTACTTCTGGTGTATAGGACATATAACTAGGGTAGAGTGCACATCAAATAAAAAGAACTAATTCTGCAAAAAAAAATTATGGAACACATTCGATACGTGAATGTGAATCAAAATCAAATTTTGTGTGAATTTGTAGAAAACTCGTATTCCAAATCAAAATCATTTTTTTTAAATTTATATTTTAGTTTGTTAAATTACCATATAGGCAAAAATACAACTCTTGAAAGGTGTTGCAACATGGCAATAGTATGGTCATAGAATGTTAAGAAAAATACATAATCTAAAAATTATTTAAAATAATTAATATTTAATTTGTATACAATATAATTAATATATTATTTTAATAATATTTTTTTGGAGCAATTACCTTCAAAACTTAGTTTTAAGTTATAATTTAAAATTATTTTTATTTAGTTTTCATAAGTAAGATTTTTGTTTTATTTATAAAGTTCTAAAGGAAAAAAAAATGTTATTTCCATGTTTTAATTATGTTCAAGCTTTAATTTGATTTATCAACCATTTTACAAAATGTTATAATGTTAAATATAAATTAAAAATTTAAATTTTACTTTTACATTTAAGTCTTGTTTTAATTCTAAATTGTAATATATAATTAATTTTAATTTATTATTCATAAATATCTATTTTTATATATTATTCATAACATTTTAAATAATTCTCTTTATTTTATGGTTACAATTAGATTGCATTAAGGTTCAGGATTGAAGAGTTATAGTTAGAGAGTTAATTATTATTAGGATTATTATTTTGATTATGAGTGTTAAGGTAAGCATAATTTAAAAAATAGATATTTATAAATAATAAAATAATATATATTTCCATATTTTTGTATAATTACTTTGTTTAATTTTTATTTAACAATAATTTAATTCACAACATATAATGTATCATTTAAGCACTAATTTTACAAACAATTATGAAATAATACTTATAAATACAAATTAAATCAAAAAATATTTATTATCATTTTTAAAGTTATTTTATTATTTGTAAATAGATAATTATTATGTTTAATTATTTTAATATTTTTAATCTTAAGATTATCTAAGATTGAACAAATTTTTTTACACCCGATTCTAAATATTCAAATAAAAAAATAATATCTATAACCTTAAATAATTATGTTGAAGCGAAGGAAAAAATAATTGCAGGCGGAGTCATTTTGCTGACATCATTTTTCTGACAGCACGAATTATTTCTGACTGCTGTCAGTGGTCAGCCTGGGCATGTGGACGGGCAGTGGCCCGGTGCCCTCTCTCTGCGCACCTTCACGACGGAGACATGACAGGGAGCACTGACCAGTAAAACACGCAATCAGTGAGCTGTGAGAGAAAGTTACTCTGATAAGACAGGACCACTTTATTTCAGTTTTTAAAATATAATTTTCCATGCTATACATTCATATGATTTGCGTCGTTGAACGCGGGGAGGCAGACGATCGGATTTTCCCAATACACGCTGACATCACTCACCAGTCAAACACGCTTTCCTCTCGATAAGAGTTTCCCCGCGCCTTGAATTAGTCCGGGGAGGACTGAAGGCACCTATAATTGACCTCCTCTTCAATCCTTCCTTACCAAAACCTGTAAACACAATGAAGTGCCCATCTGATGATTTGGATGGCAAATACTTCGTTTCTGGAGCATTGTTGCAGGCAGCTAGCACGGCAGAGTGGGTAAGCTGGTCAGTTGGGTCCCTCATTGCGATTGCCTTTCTTGCAGTGGATGGGTGGAGAGCCTTTCAGAAAAAGCAACATTGGATTCCCTGTGATTCTTTCCTTCTCGGCGCTCTCACTCTCCTCCTCCTCACTCTCCTCAACATGCCATCCTCCCTTCTTAACTTTCCCCAAGATAACAGTTACAGATTGGATAATGAATATAACATATTGTTTTGCCCTCAACTTGTTTCAAGAAAGATGCTTGTTCTGTCTGGGAGGGTTTCCTTGTGTGTGGTGATGGGATGCATGTTGCCTGGACTTGCCCGCCCTCGCTCCTCAACTCTCACTCTCTGGACCGACATGGCTGCCCTCGTTATAACTTGCTCATCCCCAATTTTCCATCTGTCTAACGAGATCTACGTGACTACATATTATAGCCATTATTATATTCATTGGCAAACTCTCGTAGTCTTGTTGGTTGTCACATTCACCGTATTAGTGGCATTTGTAATTCTGATTCTTCTCCTAATTTGTGCTGCTTTGGCAAGCATTTCCATTCAAAAAATTGTTTCTCATAAGATACCCCTAATTCTTTCTACCAATTCCACTGCAAAGGTAAATCTTTCTGCCAGCCATTCTTATTCAGAGTCTTTTTGGGAAAGGGTGGAAGAACAAATAGTCAAGTCATGGATTGTAGTTTGCACTTCGAATCCTCAATATATACTTGCCAGATCAGTTCTCTCCTCCTCAGTCGCGGTGGTCATTACAGTTTGCAATGCAATTTTGGTGTCTGAGGTAATACGGATGGAATTCAAGGTGAGTATTCACATGATTATTCATTGGTTAGTCATCGTGTTGGGGTCTGTCCTCATTTATTGGAGATGCATCACAGCACTTGTGTTTTTCCCAAGAAGTGTGGAAATGCAACGGACCAGCATCAAAAAATATTTTCAAATTGAAGATTTCTGGAAACGGTATTTGCTGGAGTTGAAAGACGGGCATAAGAGCCATAGGCAGTTGGGCGATAGCTATCTTAAAATATTGATGCTCAAGTTGGGTCGTAGAGTGAGAGTTCATAAGCTGATTCCTATGGTTCTATGGTTCCAGATATTGTTGGTTCGTTTTAGCAAAGCATGCTGGTTAGTATCTCAATTATTGATCTCTAATATTGGTTTACATAAGTTTATACATGGAGGAAAAGGTGAGTTTGAAACTGAATTGGGAAAATTCTCATACAATGATAAATATTCAAAGGCATTTGTAACCATGAATGGTGAAAATGTTGCTTGTCTATGGGTTGCCAATAAAAAATGCATTCAAGGCATAAAGGCCCAGATGGAAAGGGGCCAGAAAGAGGGCAATTCATGTAAGGCATTGATTGAATTACTAAAGAAGAAATCTCTTGGTGGCTACAAAAATCCACATTTGCAAAAGAGTTCTCTGATCAGTTCTGAAGTAAAATATGAGTTTGCCATCTGCCTACGCTCTTGTAAGATGAGAACAGTCTCAATAATTACTATTATATTTGAGCTCTTCCCATTTACTCGGGATGTGAAAAAGGCCATTGGAGCTGTCGAAGCTTGTTCTCAAGCATGGAGCATCATGGATCTTGTTGAAAACTCTAACGTTGAAGATTGTTTGGTAAGTAAAGAAGCCGACAAACTATTTCAAGATTTGCTAAAGAAAAAAGAATTGTTGTGTAATCATTTTGGAATGTCAACTTCCATTGAGAACTCCTCAGATGCAGCCAGAGAAGCTGTACGTAATCTTGTTGAAAAGGCCCAAAACAAAGCTGAAGAATGGCAGTTTAGAACATGGAATGAGGCCGTGGAGGGATACAGCTTGTGGAAGGTGTGTGAAAATATTGATTTTGAGAAATTTATGAAGGTGGAGGGCATCATGGATGAACTAGTGAATATGTTAGCAGATGAGATAGGGGTTTGCATGGCCAAGGTATTGGACGTGATAATGGATGATACTTGGAATTGGGCAACCATGGGCATGGAACAACATATTTGGGAAGCCGCATACGTCATTGGAAAAGTGAAGAGTATCACTGATCATTCGAGATGGACGTTGACATGTAATGCAAAGGGGGCTATAAAGAATGCTTCAACAAGTTGTGCTGGATTTTCTACTCTCAAAAAATCCTCGTCTTTTCAGATTGGGTAGCATTACCACAAATGTATTGTTTATAAAGTAGAATATTTTTATTGGCTTTTAATTGCGAGTAGTAATATAACATGGTTTCGTAGCACTATTGTGTAAACTTCAATTGTGTGGAGTTTGGATTTGTTAATATTATTATGATTCAATGGTTAAGTTGTGGTGGTGTTATTCTAGCTATCTACATTCAAACTTAATTTGTGTTAATAATAGAAATGTAGTCCCCTTTTTAATCCCATTGATTCATTTTCTTTAGTTATCTTATAAAATGGTCTCATGAAACTCCAAAAATTATGTGTTTAACTTTTTTATTTAAATTTTTAAGCATGAGTGATTTTATGAAAAATTCTTGTTAAATACAAAGATTTTTTTTTTTTTTTTTATGGAGGGTTCGGACCTGCGAGGCACGAAGCCTACAAGCTACCAACCAGCAAAGGCCATCATAGACGTTTTATGAACCCGATACGGGCCTACTCGTACCTAAAACCTCTTCGACTTAGAGCCAAGGACTAAGGGACATCCACGCCATCAAAATCACTCAGGGCATGATCCTGGCCTCATCCCTTATGATGTTGGAGCCTTGCACTCAGCAAGAGTTGATCCTTGGTGGGATCTTTGTGAGCCATTCAACTTCACCAGTAGACCAAGGGCCCATTGACAATACAAAGATAATTTAAAACTTGTGTTATAGTAGTAAAGTTATACTGATTTATAGATTGAAAATAAATTATAAAAAATGGGAATGCTGAAATTATGCTTGATCACTTTATTATGATCAATGTGTATTATGGATCCACATATTTCCTACCCTTTTTAAAAAAAAAATTCTTCGAAAAACTTCCTTATTGACATAAATTTATAATAATTTGTGAATGATTTTTCTATCTAGTTTATACAATAGAAAGGTAAACTTTAAAAATAAATATATGGAATCTTTTAAATCTAATATATTAGCAAAAAAATTATAGAACTTGTTGCTAATTGTTTAACAAAATAAGCCAAGCATTAGACCTTTTTTTCCTACACCACCACTTGAAGCTTAAGTTTTAGGGTGGAGGTTGATATATGGTGTTTTTTATAAAGATAGATGAATTAATGATTAACAACATGAATATAGTTCTTGATGGATGATCCAAATAAAGGAGTAAGGTTCTAGCCTATTGGCATTCTTACACTATCACTAGAGCGTACCAAGGCCATGATACCAATGGACTAATGGATTACCATTCTAGACATCTTATAACAATGCTAATGAGGTATAACACACAACTCTGACCTTAAAGGTAGATGACATGAGAGTGAATACATAATTTGTAATATAATATTGGGCATCATGACCATAGTTCTTTATCTCACAAATGCTCCCACTTTGTATGTATAGCCACTTATATATGTAGCGATTTTAAGAGGAGGAGGTTTCCAAGGCATGTCTATTAGGATAAGATTGATAGAATGATGTGGTTTGGTTGAGAATGAGGGAGAGGTTTATGAAATGACCCCAAGTCACATAGACTATTAGAGTTACTATAGGATCCTAGAGTCAGGGGAGTCAAGCAACCTAACTATTGTTAGGCTTTCTAGAGTATACAAATTTTAAAAAAAGAATGATGAGGAAGTTTTGTAAGTCTATTACACTTGCACAAGTTAAGAACTCATCCATGGCTATAATATTTTCTCTTTATCAAATTTAAACTATTGTCCATTAGATTTTGTATTCACTATCTTAATAATTATGATGGTTCAAGACTAATTAGGTTTTTTTTAATGTGCATGTAAGAGTGTCTCAATTACATTGGCTCATTAATTGTTGATGGCCCTTACTATGTAGTTAGAGCATAGATAGGGAGAGTTATAGGTCTAATAGACAAGGAGGAAGGACATGGATATGTTGAGTTTCATCACATTACACAATTATATTGTAACACATTATAAAAGTGAATGTATTTGATTCTTTCGAAGAAAATTCCTCATGATTGTGATTGATAAGCTCATAATACTCAAAAAGTTAGAAATGTCTATATACAATTTTCAAAAGTTAATAATTAAATTAAATTTAGAATATATAGTTCTACATTATAAAAATGGGAGAACCAATGGAACACGCATTATCATCTAGCCATGGTTTTCATCATTTAGAAATTAATGGGAGGAGTCACAACTCAGACAGTGTACCCTAGTTCAACTTTTAAGACTCATATATCAATGAGTATTGACATCATAATGAGCACTAACCAATAAAACACATTGATGAAAAGTAGAAGTTGGCTAGGGAAGAGGAGCAAGAACATGCACAACCTAACGTTGGGGGTCCATGTAGGTATCCACCTAAAGCCCACACTCAATTTTCCCAACCTAAGTGGTCAAGTTGGAAACCAAATACTTGTCTTATCCAATTTGGGAATTGATTTTCATGTGTTTGGGTTTGATTGGTCTAAGGTGTGTTTGTTCGAATTTTAGCACCTCAGTGATGACTTGTATTGGCCTTCTCAAAATGTAATTTTTTAACTATATTTACTATTGGTCTACACAATAATGGTTATACTGAGAGGGGGTGAATCAGTATAATGTTGATAAATTCAAACTTTAACTTTTAAAATGTTTGCTAACATGCATGCCTTTGGCTTGATCGATTAGTGGAAAAATGACAGATCATTCAAGATAAAAAGGTAACATCCCATAGCAAAAATTTATCTCATGGAAGCCTGATTAGGTTAAAAACGACAGTTGTGAAGTGATGCTCACGAGGCTTGCACCCTTCTAGAATGTGCCCAGTCAAGAGCTTATCTTTGTAAAATGATTACAAAGATATTGTCGAGTGCCACTTAGTTAAGGCATTCAATAGAGACACGAGTAAGTGCACCAAGTTGTTGTGCCAAAAGGGGGGTGTAAGTGGCCGCTTTTTTTTCTTTTGAAATCAATAATTTTTTAACTTCAACAAGAATTTGAAGATAATTATGCTCAATATTTTAAGATATGACAAAAACAAAAGTAGCAGTCCTTTGAATCTAGCTTCCAAATTTTTTTATTTTTCTAAAATGGTTTAGTTTTTGGTACTCAAAAAAGGCTGCCATAGAAAGTGGTACTATCTTTTCAGAAAAAACATAACATAGTGCAAAGTGTGGCCTCCTAAAATTTTAGTTTTTTTATTAAAATTCTTTAATCGCTCTAGTCAAAAGTTACCTAACACCGTATAGTTTATCCCAATTTTTTCAGGTAATTTTATAATGTGTTTTTTTTGTGAATTTTTTAATTGGACACATCTCAAAAACATGAAATATCTATGTGCTCCCCCTAGAAATGATTGAAAACTAATCTAAAATCAAAACTTCTTTTTTTTTCCAAGTGTGTAGAATAGAGTCCAGTTTCCAAAAATCTTAGTTGTTGTGAAATTCGATGAACGAACTAAAATCTATACCCCAATTAGTACATGTTGGTTTTTGACAGAAAATGGACATACATTCAAAAGCAAATGGACATAGTTCCACTTACTCCTCATCTTTATCATCACCCTATCCAATTGCTAGCTTCCACGTCCTAAACGCGTTCATGAATTTAGTCATGGAAGTTGTATTTGGTCTCTTGATGCTCTATAGACAATTCTTCCAGATGTCCTTGTCCAACTTCATCTTGTTCATAGTATCTAGGTGACTAGGGAGTCATGGAGTGCACATTCCTGACATTACTTTGCTTTTGGCCACCTTGGAGAAATCAAATGATGTGAGATAAATTTTGTCTTTTAAAGACTTCATGTGTTCTTTGTATTGTGTGAACATGATCTCCACATCAAAACCTCATTTTGTAAGAGGGTTAGGAAAGGTTAAGCCGATGGACTAAAATTCTCTGCTTACATACTCAAGTAATGCTTTGAATTCTATTTCACATGATTGCATCCTTGAGATCATAGAGGTGTAATTGGATACCATATAGGCTATATTCTTTATCAGAACTTGAATCAATCATGCATCCACATGTTGTAATGAGTTCTCCTTGAGGAACTTTTTTGGTCCAAAATCTTCCACTTCTACTAATTGAGTCACCATGGCTGAGAGTTTCTTGACCTCTATTTTCCAAGTCTTGAGCTAAACATGAGATTCATCAAGTGCAGTTCTAGCCAAAGAAATAATTTCATGCAAATTCCTCATGAGTTTAACGACTTGATTTGTTAGCAGGTTGGTCCAACTGGACACTACATATGTCATCATTTTTCCTTTCTTTAAATCTTCTAATAGTGGTTGATTTTGAGGAGCATAGGAATCAAAGGCAAGTTGTGATTGATTACCAGAGACTGAACTCTGTCCTTTCAATGAATTTATATACTCAGCCATTGCATTGTTCTCAGCTTTCAGCTTTTTCTTCTCAATCCCATCTTTCTGCAATTGTAGCACAATTTTCTTTGTAGATCTCTTTTCACATTGTTCTTTCATCTCACGGTTCATTACCCCCAGATATGTGGATTAATTTTGAAGTTTCTCAGGTCAAACTTGACAGCTCTCTCTTTTTGGTTGTAGGTGGCTACCTCAACTATACTTCTCCCAGTTACACTATCAAAGGTTATCCTAGTTGTTCTTTTAGTCCTTTTAGGCTTGAGAGCCTTGTTGGTATATTTTCTCACAATGTCATCGAATGGGAAAGAAAATAGAACTAGACTCCCTTTCCTATTTACCAAAGCCACAAGCTAGTTAGGAGTGGTAGCATCTCGTTGCAATTCAATACCCTTTTCTAGAGTGTCTATAGCTTGCATCCTCAAAGGAGATGAACCCATAGTCATTTGGACTCTCTGGCTATTATCAATGAGCTCACCACCTTTGTCTTTGTCTAGTTCACCATCTACATGAATCACTTGGTGAAGCTTTATGGGTACTGACATTTTAGTATTCTTGTTGGATTGATTTTTCTGCACAATAGGGGGATTATGGCTCTTCTTCTCAGATATCCTTGATGACCTTCTACTACCTGCAATTGTAAGGCCAACATTAGAAATAGGATGAACTTGGTCATTAGCACGTGTATCTTTTTTCATTCTCAACCAAGACTTTGTCTTTTCAATCACATTTGCAATTCTTTCAAGAATATTATCTTCTTCTTTAGAATTCCAATCTATAGCAAAATTTAGTGGTTTAATTTCTTGGGGAGCTGGGATGTCTGTTCTATCTTCCTCTATGCCTATAGTATCTACACTCGAGTTCAATTGAAAAACATGGATTTGTGAAATGGCAAGCCTGGATAACCCCCTTCTTTTCACCTCTAACTCATATGTACAATCTTTCCAAAAATCCTCCACAGTGGCTACATGTACAGTCCTCGTACGAATATCAAATAAGCTATGGACAATTCTTTTTCTCTGAAAGCCTGGCCTAGCCTGTTAGGATCCAAAACCAAATTTAACCAAGCCAAAACTTATACACATTGCATCTTCCATGCTTTTGCATGTCAATTTGCCTAGCTTAAGTGGGAAAATTATGTCACAAGCCTCCTTGGCCAAGAATTTGTTTATTACAGTGACTAATTGTTGCGCTACATTTGCCAAGACAAAACAATCAAGGGAAAATATGGGAAGACATGTAGGTTCTTCATTAAAACCTCCTACTCTTAAATAAGTAAACCTTGGGAATTGGGTGTACAACCTACCAAAAGATTGAATGAGCCTTTGAGACTCAGGTGATAATTTGTGGTGCAAGGAACTTTTCATATCAAAACACAACTTTCTAGAAAAGACATCATGGACCTTTCTACAATCTTCCAAGGCTTTATCTTGGTGCAATGAAGGACAATAATTGTATATGGTGATACTCTCAGTCCAGGGTTCATGTGGAAAATATTGCAAATCTTGAGTGGTGGCTAGCATGTACATTAAATAAGACGACATGAAAAATTCCTTTTTCAAATTTAAAGCACCTTTCAACTGATCTCTAAGAGAGCTAGCTATTAATTCTACCCACTATAGAAATTGTGAACCTTTTAACACAATTTGAATATAAAAGTACATCCAATATTCAAAGACAGAGACATCAGGAGACCCCCAAATCCTATATAATAGAACCATTATATCTTGGACCTGAGTGGTCATTAGGCTCTTCTTCAAGGTTTTGGGTAACCTAGAACCACCTTTATAGAAAGACTCAGTCTAGCTTTTTGCTATGATGTTCCTATAATCACTTTCTTTCTTAGAAAATCTAGTCACAGACAAGGTAGGGGTAAGGTCAGAAAATTGTTGCTCTTCCATGTGAAATAATCTAGATACAATCTCCCTATTGATATTCAAGAAAACACTTCCATTAGTCTTTAGTATATTTCCTTTAGACACATTATACATATGGATGCACTCTTGAATCAATTTTGGGAAAGGATAAGCTGGTGGGAAAGTGGAAGCTATAAGGAAGTTAGTGTCCAGTAGTTGAGTAGAAAAAGCTTTGTCCAATCTCTCACACAATCTTTTTGAAATACTTCTAAGATCAACTCCTAGCAAGTTTGTATCAGCTATTATGGGGGACTTACATTGTAAACTACGAGCATTCCAAAATAAATGCAGTGTAGACTTCATGATTTAGGAGCTTTAATTGAATTCAAAAGCAAGGAAACAACCACAAATATGCTTCGCTCAATAGGCGAGAGAAAAATAGCCAAAAAATGGAAGGATTACCTAAAGAGCAACGACCGTTACAACTATGGAAGAAGGATTGCTTTCTCTAATTCTCTTGCAACTTCTTATCTTGGACAAGAAAAGAAACTTAATGTCCTCTTTTTAAAGGAGAAAACTTTCTTTAGATGCATCTCGAAAAAGAGGAAATGATCATTAATTATGTAGAGGACAGAAATAATTTCCTCATGCCATGAAGAAAAGATGATGAGACAAATCAGGTGCTGACATTAAGCTAGGAGACAAGTACTTCAAATAATTACTCCTCTTTACATGTGCCAAATATTTATTTTTGCACCTTTAAATCAAAGTTCTAGCATGATCATTGATGGTGACCTTACTTCAACCATTAATTGCTTGTACTTACCTTTAGATTATGATATCACCCATGATCTTGTCATATATGATGAGGCATCCAATTTTTGCATGTCCTATAGACCACATGCATAAGCGGCATGTTAACTGGGCCCACCAAGGGATATTGCTTTGAGGAACGAATGAAGCATTGAACCCATGAACTAGTTCCTTTGGTACAACGGGTTCAATGTGGCTTAGTGTTCTTTGAACTTGGTACAAGGGGTACAAAAGGCTTAAAGAGTATGAGGGAACTTACATCTCATACCAAGAAACCTTCCAAACTTTAATAAGATGAGGCTTGGAATAAATCATTCCTAGTTAAGTTTTGCTAAAAGGACTTGATCAACAATTAGCTTAAGGAAAGGATTAATTGAAAGAACAAGGTTGGGTAGATATGAAAATTTCAGTAAAACCTCCATTTTGCATTTGAATCTTGATAGAACCAATGGTTTAAATCAAAAATGTTTGAAAATGAGAGTGAACCAAAAATAAAGAATAGAAATGGTGACTCTGAAAAACATGAACTAACATCGGCTCTGTTTGGGGACTGGTTTTCACTTGAAAAATAGAGAACTTAGAAATTTGGTTGGTAGACCTAAAGGAAGGAATCAAAATGAAAAATAAAGCAGGGACCTAGGCTAAATATATACAAAAAGGAGAACCCTTCTAAAATTTGGATAATTTTAAATCCTATTCATTGTAGGTATATGGTAGGATCTCTCCATTTTGATATGACAATTTCACCACATTAGGGCCAACCGATTCAATTACCTTGAAAGGACCTTTCCATAATGATTCAAAATTTCCATGACTTCCTTTCTTTTCATTTCTCTTATCCCACAAAAGAACTTCATCACCAGGCATAAACTTCCTTGGTCTTGCATTTCGATCAAAGATCCTTTTCACTTTCATTTGATGTTCTATGATCATGTCCACCATTTTATTCCTTTCTTCCTCCATTTTTTTAGGTACATGATCCTTTTCTCCAGAGATGATTGAAAATAGGCGTCTTCTATGACTGTTTGTAATTTTGCAGCGGCAAGGTTCAACAGTAAAGATAAATGTGCATTAATTCCATATAATAGTTCAAAAGGAGACATACCTATAGACCTCTTAGGAGAAGTCTTGTATGCCCATAGTGCTTCATATAACTTATTGTGCCAATATCTACCATTACTGCTCACTAATTTCTTCATGATGGAGACCAAGTTTTTGTTGCTTGGCTCAACCTGACCATTACCTTGTGGGAAATAATCTGAAGCATGTGCTAAAGTGATTCCACTTTCATAGTAGAAAAGAGTGATGTCTTCAGAAGAAAAATAAGAGGCATTGTTAGCAACTACTTTGGTGGGCACCCCGAATGTCACCAAAATCTGGTTTAGAATAAAATCATAGGTTGCTTGAGTGTTTTCTTTCTCGGTCGGTATAGCTTCAACCCACTTAGTCAAATAGTCTATTGTTGTCAGGATAAAAATATGTCTTGCACTAGATATGGGGTTAATAGGTCCAATGAAATCGATGTCTCATTGTTTAAAAGGGTCATCAATGACCATTGGTCTGAGAGGTAGTGTTGCTAACTGAGGTTTACCTATAAATAGCATACATTTTTCACACCCGTTGACATGCAAATAAGCATCTCAAAATATGTCAGGCCAATAAAAATAGTTTCTCAAAATTTTAAAATTTGTAACAAACAAAGAAAAATGACCTCCACACGTTTATTTATGAAATGTTTTGAGTAATTTCTTTTGTTGAACTTCATCAACACATCTCAGATAAGTTCCACCTATTCCCTTCTTATATAACACACCTTGAGCAATTACATATTTTGCAGTTCTTAATCTCAAATCTCTTCTTTCCTTAGGGGACATTCCTTCAAGACAGTCTCCATATGTTAGGTAGTATATTACTTTGGAAAACCATGAGTTAGTGAGACCTACCAACAAAACTTGGGGTAATTCTTCTTTCTCATTTGTAACAACAATGTTTTCAGCAATTAATTTACACAAACCTTTCCCTCTCACTAAGTTTTTTGTCTTTATATCAATATCATATTCTTGTAGCTTAACTACACAAGTATCCCTTTTATTCAATCTCACATCATGCTGAGTCAACACTTTCCACAGCAGTTTCAAGAACATAAACCACTGAATGAGAATGTAGAATATAATACCTGAATTGTTTAACATCTTTTACCACTGCAAAGGCTTGTATCTTAATAAGTGAATATTTTAATTCATGTTTCTTTAGAGGTACACTTATAAATGCAATAGGAAATTCATTACCTTGATCATTTCTCTGTGTTAAGATACCTAACAACGTATGCTCAGATGCATAACAATAAATGATGAAATCTTTTTTAAAATCAAGAATAACCCAAGTGGGGGCTAGATCAATAGATCTCTTAATCTCATCAAATTGTTTTTTATCTTCTCCATTCCACTTGAAAATTTCTTTCTCAGTCATCATTTTTATTATTTCTTTGGTCAATTTAGCAAAATCTAGCATGAAAGCTTGAAGAAATTTAACTTACTCAAAGAAGGATTTGATTCCATTTCTATTCACTGGAAGACTTAGTTGTTGGATATCTTTCACCCTCTTAGGATCTATTTGAATTCCCTTCTTTGACACAATGTGGCCTAACAATTTCCCTTCTTCAACAAAGAAAATTGACTTCTTAGGATTCAAAGATATCCCAAGTTCATTGCATCTCTGGAGAACCTTAAATGATCTTTCCTTTTCTTAGAGAACACCGTCAAATCATCTAGATAGATCACAATAATTTTATCCCTCAAATCCTTAAAAGAAGAATCCATGGATCGTTGGAACATGGCACCAGCATTGATGAGATGAAAAGGCACCCTATTGTAGGCAAATGTACCCCAAGGAGTTATGAAAGTTGTTTTGTGTTGATCAGCTTCAGATACACCGATTTAGTTATAACCAGAAAAACCATCAAGCATCGACATCATTTTTGCTCCTGCTACTTTTTGTAACAAATGCTTCATTTTTGGGAGTACATAGTCATCCTTAAGAATAGCTTGATTTAGATTACAAAAATCTACTCAAATTCTTATTTCTCCATTTTTCTTCCACAATGGAACAATTTTAGCCACCCATGTAGAATGATGAATAGGATAAATAATTCATGCTTTTAGCATCTTTTATACCTCTTTGAAGATAGCCTCCGAAGCTTTAGGGATGTAACTCCTCAACTTTTTTCTGAAGGGGACAACTTTTGGTTTCAACGAGATAGAATGTATGTACTCTCCATTTTTGAATTTTTCAAATCATCATAACTCCAAGCAAAAATGTTTTTAAAGTCAGTTAATAATGATCTAAGTTTAACCTTTTCTTTTGAGGAATAGATTTTCCCAATGGAAATCCATTTTTGATCATCACCATCTTTGATGTTAATCTTATCATACTCTTTACTCACTTCAAGGTCTAGTCCTTCTTTTGGTATAAAACATTCATTCTTTCGTGAGAGCATATTTTCAAGGGAAACCAAACCATGAGGAATTATATTACCTTTTAATTGAACTACTTCTTGCTCATTAGAGGAAACCAATTGTTCTTCATCTGAGACCTTCGAAGATCCCTCAAAGATTTAGCAAAACATCTGGTACAAGTTAGGAATTGTTCAATTTTTTTATCATTATCAATGATTTACATTATTTGGCAAACTAGGATGATAGAGCATCTCAATCCTATATTGTTTCTAGTCAAATTCTAGGTGTGGAAGGAGTGATGAGGCTGATATTTCTAGGAAATCTTGCTTAGAATTCTCACTTCTGGGAATGGCCTTGATATTAAATGCATCAAAAGATTCAATATTGTCCCATACTAGATTCTAGTACTGCTCAGGCACTCATTTTTTATAGCATATAGAACTCTAACCTATTTTACAATTAGTTCAGCATCTCCCTTTACTAACAATGATTTTATTCCCTTTAGCTTAGCTTCATGTAATCCCAGCAGAAGAGCTTCATACTCGAAGGTATTGTTAGTATTGCAAAAATCCAATTTGAACAAGTATGTCAAGATATCTCCCTTAGAAGAAATCAGGACAACAACTGCCCCTGACCCAGAGCTAGAGTAGCTTCCATCAAATTCCATATTCCATTTTTCTTCTTCCAATTGGTCTACTTCTTCTTCAGATTGAATAAAGTAATTACCAAATTGGCTCTCTTGATATAAAATATGAGACTTTGGATCATTCGAAGGGAAAATTGTGTACTTTTTTTTTCTCTTCAAGGGTTAAACAAACTTTCTTGTTTCCAATAGGGATAATTGCTTTAGACCAATCCATCTTTATTTCACCACCCATATCTCTGCAAAAAGTTCAGCTGAGTAACATCCCATAACTTGGTGTTATCTCTGCCACCAAAATAGTTAGTTTCAATCTTTTATCTGGATATGTTTCTAAGACTACTTGTGCATCTTTCACCTACCCTATCAAAGGTAAATTGTTTACCATCCATAGAGTAGCACTTCCCATAATTCTTAGTAAGAGTCTGACCTAGGGCCTTTACGTCAGAGGAAGGCATTATATTATCAAACGCACCAGAATCTATGATGCAATTATTGAGCTTCCTTCCATTGAGCAATATAGAGATATAAAAAGGATCAGGTTTTTTATCTTGGCAATCTATCTCCAAGATCATCAGAATTTCAAAGTTTGTGGCTTGTTTTTGGACATGATTATTGGTTGGGACAGGTGTCTCGACAGAATTGGAGGTTTCCCCAATGAGTTGTGAATTATTGCATGATTCTCCTTTGATAAATTCCACTAGTCTATATAATTCTTCATGATTTGTTTTTAAATAATCCCCATTAGATATAGTAATAGTAGAAGATTTAAAAAACTAAACTATATCAAAGGAAGCAAAAGAACTTGGATTTACAAAAGTTTTCCTAAGGGGAGCATTTTCCATAGCTTTGGAGGAATCTTTAATAGGTTGAGATTAAAGTTTTGTCTTCATACCTTGTGAACATAGAGCATGAAGGATCATTCATTGCTAAAAAAAATCTCCATTCCTATCGGAATTAGACTCATAATCTAGAAAGAAAGTATGTGAGGTACTTGCTTTGAGCGAATCTGTTTCTACTTCAATAATAATTCCATGTTAGCCTTTGGTCTCTTTCATTTGTAAATGCCTCAACCAATTTGTGCATGTTTCACCATCATGATCGGTGGTGAGATGAAAAGAGCACAACACCTCTTTACTGGGAGGGGCTTCAATCTGTAGCTTATTCTATGGACCAGGCAACTGATAAGCACCTCTTCCTTGCTGTGTGAGGAAAGTGTTTTATCCATATTGATTATAATATTGGTTTGGATAGATACCAGGTCTACTTTGCCGCCTTTTCAGCCTAATGACATCATTTAACAGTCTTTGGACTACGGGATATGTACTTGTGGAATTTTGAGGATTAGTATTTTGTACATCTATTCTCCATTTCCCTGCTATTATTAGATCATCCTCCAATTTGATGGCTAACCTTTGACCAGCAGCCAGATCAACTGGTACATTTATTCTTATATGAAAAGAGATGTCAAGAGGCATTGCCCCTACGAAGAAATCCTTTTTATTTTCAGCATTGGGTCTCAAGGTTGCGGGTATCCTTTCTAGGATTTTATAATATTTAGCCACGAAGTCTCTCATAGGCTCATGCATTTCTTTCTTAAGTTGAGACAATTGGATAAGGAGAGAATTTCCATCACTAGGGGTTTTAAAACATGCTTCAAAAGCAGGGATAACTTTAAGAAACCCCTCCCGAAAAAAAAGCCTAAAATGCTGGCAAATCCAACATCTTGAGGGCAGGAAAATTTTAATATCGAGGGCAATTTTTTTGTTCCATATAGAGAAATAAAATATTATATGTTGCCAATTTGTTTCTTGCCCTAGCAAAAGTCATATTAAATGTGGCGAATTAATATTTTTTTTCACTAATGGATATACAAATGATGGCTATTTTTCCCTTGCCAAAAATGAATTAATAATGTCAAAGGCGAATTACTTGTTTTGTACGAAAATGAATAATAATGGTCTTGGCTAATTTTCAGTGGTAAACTGAAAAATTGTTTAATCTGAAAGTGAAATTTGCACATGTATTGGTTAGTGACTGTATTGTCTGCTAAGTAGTCACTTTCAAGTTTCAACTTGTGTACTGTGTTAGGTGTGTTATTAATAATGTTGTAACATCGTTACGTCAATGTCACAATTACCAAGTCGACTATCGTCACTTTTGTTACGTTAATAGTAAATACAATAGTTTTGTTGACCGTTGATTAGTTAGAGATCAACAATAGTAGATGCATCTCAGGGCCATTCGCTTGAAAAGACTTGGAGTCGCACGTAATTTTTTGAAATGACGACACGTGAAAAAGTTTACATGGAAATCATTAATCATGTCAGACACTATTGACTGTTCGACATTAATGTCAGCACATTTTGGCATTTCACACACTTGAAAATTAATAGGAATATGAAAAAATAAGATATGGAAGATCGCAAAGGCCAAAGAATTAGATGCAACTGTAGTCTACCATTAAATAGGCTCTTCAATTCCTCTTTCAATATCATTTCTCATATTCTAATTTCTTCAATCTAAATTTGGTTTGTAGTTGCACTTTGCAGAGTTTTCAGCTTCTTGAATCATAGTCATGGATACGCCAATTTGCCTGAAATGCACTAATATGGCTCTGCAAAAACCTTTTCTGGGCAAAATTTCTGATGATGTCCTTGCCATGGTTTGCAAGGTAGATGGTCAAAGTCCTTTTATCCACCATGCTATATGCATGGTACTTGGCTATGAATTCTTGAGAAATGATACCGTGTGTCCACGGATATTACCTCTTGCTTCCTCGCGTCTCTTCTCAACCTTGGAGGCAGGAAAATAGACATGTTGATGCTTCTGTGTAACGTTTTTAAAAAAACATTTTTAGAAGATGATGTCAAAATTATTGCATTGGTCGAGCAGGTATCGGAGCCAGGTATTGGCATCCCTTTTTTAGATGTAGCAGACAAGTGTTGGGAGGAAGGCATAGGGTGCATTATACATAAGCATCCTTTCTTGCTTGGCATGAACGAACGGCAACTGACTCGCCATCGGAAGTGGGTGTGGCTCGAAAGGGATTTTTTACGAAAATGGTTGTTGTTGGACGATGACATCAGCGAGATGAACTTCACATGGCTGGACGAGTTCAGTGACATCATCTTCTCCAATAGATTCCTCGTAGACAGAATTGAAGACCTTTTTTATTAAAGGCTTCAATCCCTCGGCCCCTCAGCCCGCTCATGCTTCCAGCCTCCCTGGTTCCCTGGTTCCCTATTCAGTGTTCCCTATTCCCTTAGCCCTTTAGGGAAAAAAAATGTTTTGATTAGGGAAAAAGTTTGCCAAAAAAATATTTTCAAGATATCTGTATTTTTCTTTGGATTGGGCCCTGCCCTTTTTTGTAAATTACGAAATAGTAAAATCAGGCTGATTAGTGATTTAATCAGCTATTTTGAATATGTAAGCTATGAATCAGTATTATGTGCATTGTACAGTCTAAAATATTATAAATGAAAACAATAGTTTTTGGCTTCTCAAATCATTGTTCTTCTTAGTTTACGACTTTGTAAGTTTGCTTCAGATTTATGTGTCAAAATTTTTATAATTTATGTGTCAAATTTTTATTTCATACCTATCTTGTCACCTATTCCTAACTTTTTTTTCATTATGAAATCTTTTAAATGATGAAGAATACTTTATAAACAATTATCAGAATTTTCAATATATGTTAAATTTTAATAATTTATAGATATTATAACTATATTATATTTTAATTTTGAAACTAAATAATAAATATGAATAAAAGTAGAGCATTTGCAATTATATTTTTAAATTGTAACTATAACCATATCATATACATATAATATAATTAATTATACTATACTATAATATAATATAATATAATTATAATTTACAACTATATAATATTTATATACTATAATAATAATATCAATGATTATGACCATCTCAGATAATCGTGGATTCTGTGACACTTGTCACGATTTCGGATGAATCTGGGTAGATGGGAAAAGATTCTCCAAATCGGCCCGAAATTCATCCTGGATTGTCGATCTATCAGATTGAGTCTACTATCTGAGATGGTCATTATATATTTTATTAAATTTATTATTATTATTATATTATATTATATTACATCATTATATTTATATTTTATTATATGGTTAAGATTATATCATATGGCTATGATTATATTATTTTATATTAGGGTATGTGCAGGATCATGGTGTACCAAACTATTGCCTTAAGTGGCAGTGAAAAATTAGCAAATCAGGTTTATGTCAACTTGACACATAATTTTGAAGTGGTTATGGACTTTATATCAAAAAGTTGTAAGAAAATAATCTGTAAGAAATTGAATGTAGTTTCTAAACTACTAGGCCTTATCAGGAGAAAAAAATAATTAATTAGTCAAAAGTTTGAATTTTAATGTAGTACTAAGAAAATTTCAGGGCGAAAATAAAAAGTAGGTGTATGCCTGACAACCTTAATCAAAATCAAATCATAATATTTTTTTAATATAATTATAGATATGAAAAGTAGACTCATGCCGAGATGTGACGCATATTTTTTGGTATTTTTATTCCAAATAAATAATTAACTATGAATTTTCTACCAAAACTTTTTCGAAAAAAAAAGAAGTCCCGTGTCTGACCACCCTAACTAATAGAAAATTTTACCAAATTTAAATTTATTTATTTTTTCTTATACTAGCCGAAGTATAAAATGTGACGCAACTTTTAGATTTAAAAAATGTTATACCATTTGAAAGTTATAGCTATTTTTCAATCAGTATGTCAATCAGCACTTTACAATTATCTTCATTGATAATTAACTAATAAATACGTATCGAACTCAGAATTTGACAAAAATTAAATTTATGGAATTTAGAGATCGATATTAAAAAACTCTTTTCATTTTATTCAATTTCGATCAAAATAACATTGTCAAACGGCTACCCGAAGTCTGAGTATCACTAAAACCCTCTTCAAACATGTCTTTTGGGTTGACCGGGTAAGCTTGGTATTTACCAAGCCTAATCGGATATCCGATATGTTGAGGTAGGCAAATTTAAAATCTCAACCCATTTTGGAGGGAAAATTGGGTTTAAACGTCAAAACTTATTATTTCTAAATTATTTCACTTATATTACTATGTAAAGATGTATTTTAATATATTATATATATAATAACGTAATGTAAAGATATAAGATATAATCTAACAATATATACTAATATATTATGTTAATCTTATTACAATCTATAAATATAATTTATATTATTATTATTTTTACTAAATATAATAACGTAATTTATATATATATAAAATACATATTATATATTATTATATTAATATGTATGTTATTAATATATATATAATAACATAATATTTTCATTAAATATAATATGTATTATATATTATTATATTAATATGTATAATAATATATTATATATATATAATAATGTAATATATTAAATATAAATATATAATATGTATTATATATATTATTATATTAATATGTATGTTATTAATATATATAATAACATAATATTTTCATTAAATATAATAAAGTAATACATATATATATGTTATTAATCTATATATAATAACATAATATTTTTATTAAATATAATAATGTAAAATATATATATATGTTATTAATAGATATGTATATTATTAATATATATGAGTCAAAGGGGGTCATAGGTCAACCATTGACCCCCTTTGACGCATTAAACGACGGCATATGTCCTTAGGGGTCCTAAGAGCCCTAGGGACATAGTACAATGGTTAATATGGGTCAAAGGGGGTCATAAGGTGACCTATGACCCCTTTTGATCGATTAAATGACGATATATGTCCCTACGGGTCCTAGGACCCCGAGGGACATATTTGAATCGCTCATATGGGTCAAAGGGGGTCATAGGGTGACTTATGACCCCCTTTGACCCATTAAACGATGACATATGTCTCTAGGGGTCATAGGACCCCTATGGACATATTTGAATGGGTAATATGGGTCAAAAGGGGTCATAGGTCCCTTTGACCCTTTAAATGACGACATATGTCCCTAGGGGTTCTAGGACCCCTAGGGACATATTCGAATGGATAATATGGGTCAAAGGGGGTCATAGGGTGACCTATGACTCGCTTTGACTAATTAAACGACAACATATGTCTCTAGGGGTCCTAGAACCCCTAAAGACATATTCGAATGGGTAATATGAGTCAAAGTGAGGTCATAGGTCACCCTTTTTGACCCATTAAATAACAACATATGTCGGTAGGGGTCCTCAGACCCTTAAGAACATATTCGAATGAGTCATATGGGTCAAAGGGGGTTTTGACCCATATGAATGATTCAAATATGTCGCTAGGGGTCCTAGGACCCTTAGGGACATATTTGAATCATTCATATGGGTCAAGGGGGTCATAGGTGACCTATGACCCCCTTTGACCCATTAAATGACGACATATGTCTCTAGGGGTCCTAGCACCCCTACGGACATATTCGAATTGTTCATATGGGTCAAAGGGGGTCATAGGGTGACCTATGACCCCCTTTGACCCGTTAAACGATGACATATGTCTCTAAGAATCCTATAACCCCTAGAGACATATTTGAATCGTTCATATGGGTCAAAGGGGGTCATAGGGTGACCTATGACACCCTTTGACCCATTAAACGATGACATATGTCCCTCGGGGTCCTAGGACCCCTAAGGACATATTTGAATCGTTCATATGGGTCAAAGGGGGTCATAGGGTGACCTATGACCCCCTTTGACCCATTAAACGACGACATACCCCTTTGACCCATATGAACGATTCGAATATGTTTCAAAAAATATTTGAATCGTTCATATGGGTCAAAGGGGGTCATAGGGTGACCTATGACGCCCTTTGACCCATTAAACGACGACATATGTCCTTAGGGGTCCTGGGACCCCTAAGGACATATTCGAATCGTTCATATGGGTCAAAGGGGGTCATAGGGTGCCCTATGACCCCCTTTGACCCATTAAACGATGACATATGTCCCTAAGAGTCTTAGGGACATATTCGAATGGGCCATATGGGTCAAAGGGGGTCATAGGTCACCCTATGACCCCCTTTGACCCATTAAATGATGACATATGTCCCTAGGGGTCCTAAGACCCTTAGGGACATATTCGAAACGTTCATATGGGTCAAAGGGGGTCATAGGGTGCCTTATGACACCCTTTGACCCATTAAACGATGACATATGTCCCTAAGGGTCCTATGACCAATAAGGACATATTTGATTCGTTCATATGGATTAAAAGGGGTCATAGGGTGACCTATGACCCCCTTTGACCCATTAAATGACGACATATGTCCCTAAGGGTTCTAAGACCCCTAGAGACATATTCGAATAGGTAATATGGGTCAAAGAGGGTCATAGGGTGACCTATGACTCTCTTTGACTCATTAAACGACAACATATGTCTCTAGGGGTCCTAGAACCCCTAGGGACATATTCGAATGGGTAATATGGGTCAAAAAGGGTCATAGGGTGACCTATGACTCTCTTTGACCCATTAAACGAAAACATATGTCGCTAGTGGTCCTCGGACCCCTAGGAACATATTTGAATGGGTCATATGGGTCAAAGGGGGTCATAGGGTGACCTATGACCCCCTTTGACCCATTAAACAACGACATATCTCTAGGGGTCTTAGAACCCCTAGGGACATATTCAAATTGTTCATATGGGTCAAAGGGGATCATAGGGTGACCTATGATCCCCTTTGACCCATTAAATGACGACATATGTCCCTAGGGGTCTTGGGACCACTAGGGACATATTTGAATCGTTCATATGGGTCAAAGGGGGTCATAGGGTGACCTATGACTCTCTTTGACCCATTAAACGATGACATATGTCCCTAGGGGTTCTAAGACCCTTAGAGACATATTCGGATGGGTAATATGGGTCAAAGGGGCTCATAGAGTGACCTATGACTCTCTTTGACCCATTAAACGACAACATGTCTCTAGGGGTCCTAGAACCCCAATGGACATATTTAATGAGTAATATGGGTCAAAGGGGATCATAGGGTGACCTATGACCCTCTTTGACCCATTAAACAATGACATATGTCGTTAGGGGTCCTCAAACCCCTAAAAACATATTCGAATGGGTCATATGGGTCAAAAGGTATCATAGGGTGACCTATGACCCCCTTTGACCCATTAAATGACAACATATGTCTCTAAGGGTCTTAGAACCTCTAGGGACATATTCGAATTGTTTATATGGGTCAAAGGGGGTCATAGAGTGACTTATGACCCCCTTTGACCCATTAAACAATGACATATATCTCTAAGGGTCCTATAACCCCTAGGGACATATTCGAATCATTCATATGGGTCAAAGGGGGTCATATGGTGACCTATGACACCTTTTGAGCCATTAAACGATGACATATGTCCCTATGAGTCTTAGGACTCTTAGGGATATATTCGAATCGTTCATATGGGTCAAAGGGGGTCATAGGGTGACCTATGACCCCCTTTGACCCATTAAATGACGACATATGTCACTAGAGGTCTTCGAACCCCTAGGAACATATTCGAATGGGTCATATGGGTCAAAGGGGTTCATAGGTCACTTTGACCCATTAAACAACGACATATGTCTCTAGGGGTCCTATAACCCCTAGAAACATATTTGAATTGTTTATATGGGTCAAACGAGGTCATAAGGTGACCTATGAATCCCTTTGACCCATTAAACGATGACATATGTCCTTAGGGGTCCTAGGACCAATAAGAACATATTTAAGTCGTTCATATGTGTTAAAGGGGGTCATAAGGTGACCTATGACCCCCTTTGACCCATTAAACGATGACATATGTCCCTAAGGGTTCTAGGACCCCTAGGGACATATTCGAATGGGTAACATGAGTTCAAGAGGGTCATAAGGTGACCTATGATTCTCTTTGACCCATTAAACGACAACATATGTCTCTAGGGGTCCTAGAACCCCTAAGGACATATTCGAATGGGTAATATGGGTCAATGGGGGTCATAGGGTGACCTATGACTCTCTTTGACCCATTAAACGACAACATATGTCTCTAGGGGTCCTCGGACCCCTAGGAACATATTCGAATGGGTCATATGGGTCAAAGGGGATCATAGGGTGACCTATGACCCCCTTTGACCCATTAAACAATGTCATATGTCTCTAGGGGTCCTAGAACCCCTAGGGACATATTCGAATTGTTCATATGGGTCAAAGGGGATCATAAGGTGACCTATGACCCCCTTTGACCCATTAAAAGATGACATATGTCCCTAGGGGTCTTGGGACCCTAGAGGACATATTTGAATTGTTCATATGGGTCAAAGGGGGTCATAGGGTGACCTATGACTCTCTTTGACCCATTCAACGACGACATATGTCCCTAGGGGTTCTAGAACCCCTAGGGGCATATTCGAATGGGTAATATGGGTCAAAGGGGCTCATAGGGTGACCTATGACTCTCTTTGACCCATTAAACAATAACATATGTCTCTAGGGGTCCTAGAACCCCTAGGAACATATTCAATGGGTAATATGGGTCAAAGGGGGTCATAGGTTGACCTATAACCCTCTTTGACCCATTAAACGATGACATATGTCGCTAGGGGTCCTCGAACCCCTAAGAACATATTCGAATGGGTCATATGGGTCAAAGGGGGTCATAGGGTGACCTATGACCCCCTTTGACCCATTAAACGATGACATATGTCTCTAGGGGTCCTAGAACCTCTAGGGACATATTCGAATTGTTCATATGGGTCAAAGGGGGTCAGAGGGTGACTTATGACCCCCTTTGACCCATTAAATGATGACATATATCTCTAGTGGTCCTATAACCCTTAGGGACATATTTGAATCGTTCATATGGGTCAAAAGGGGTCATAGGGTGACCTATGACACCCTTTGACCCATTAAACGATTACATATGTCCCTAGGGGTCCTAAGATGCCTAGGGACATATTCAAATCATTCATATGGGTCAAAGGGAAGTTGATTCTTAGCAAATCCAATTTGCTCCATGGGTTAGCCAGTCCCAGGAGCGAGGGTAGCCTGCCTCTAGAGAGAGATAGGTTAAAAATAGTTCGTTGCGTATAGATAGTAAGGTCGGTTCCCATTGGGGTCCATCTCTCAGTCGCGGATCGGGATCGAGCAATGGACCCGGATATAATTGGCAACGATAGAGGCACCCATTGGTCATAGGGTGACCTATGACCCCCTTTGACCCATTAAACGACAACATATGTCTCTAGGGGTCCTAAAACCCCTAGGGACATATTTGAATTGTTCATATGGGTCAAAGGAAATCATAGGGTGACCTATGACCCCATTTGACCCATTAAATGATGACATATGTGCCTAATGGTCTTGGGACCCCTAGGGACATATTCAAATCGTTCATATGGGTCAAAGAGGGTCATAGGGAGACCTATGACTCTCTTTGACCCATTAAACGATGACATATGTTCCTGGGGGTTCTAGGACCCTTAAGGACATATTCGAATGGGTAATATGGGTCAAAGGGGGTCATAGGGTGACCTATGACTCTCTTTGACCCATTAAATGACAACATATGTCTCTAGGGGTCCTAGAACTCCGAGGGACATATTCAATGGGTAATATGGGTCAAAGGGGGTCATAGGACCCATTAAACGATGACATATGTCGCTAGGGGTCCTCGGACCCCTAAAAACATATTCAAATGCGTCATATGTGTCAAAGGGGGTCATAGGGTGACCTATGACCGCTTTTGACCCATTAAACGATGACATATGTCTCTAGGGATCCTAGAACTCCTAGGGACATATTCGAATCATTCATATCGGTCAAAAGGGGTCATAAGGTGACTTATGACCCTATTTGACCCATTAAATGATGACATATGTCGCTAGGGGTCTTAAAATCCCTAGGGACATTCAAATCATTCATATGGGTCAAAGGGGGTCATAGGGTGACCTACGACAGCTTTTGACCCATTAAACGATGACATATGTCCCTAGGGGTACTAGAACCCCTAAGGATATATTCAAATCGTTCATATGGGTCAAAGGGGGTCATAGGTTGACCTATGACCCCCTTTGACCCATTAAACGATGACATATGTCGCTAGAGGTCCTCAGACCCCTAGGAACATATTCCAATGGGTCATATGGGTCAAAGAGGGTCATAGGTTACCCTATGACCCCCTTTGACCCATTAAATGATGACATATGTCTCTAGGGTCCTAGAACCCCTAAAGACATATTCGAATTGTTCATATGAGTCAAAGGGGGTCATAGGGTGACCTATGACCGCCTTTGACCTATTAAATGATGACATGTCTCTCGGGGTCCTATAACCCCTAGGGATAAATTCAAATCGTTCATATGGGTGAAAGGGAGTCATAGGGTGACCTGTGACACCCTTTGACCCATTAAATGACAACATATGTCCCTAAGGGTCCTAGGACCCTTAGGGACATTTTTGAATTGTTCATATGTGTCAAAGAGGGTCATAGGGTGACCTATGACCCCCTTTGACCCATTAAACGACGACATGTCTCTAGGGGTCCTAGAACCCCTAGGGACATATTCAAATTCTTCATATGGGTCAAAGGGGGTCATAGGGTGACCTATAACCCCCTTTGACCCATTAAACGATGACATATGTCTCTAGGGGTCCTATAACCCATAAGGACATATTAAAATCGTTCATATGGGTGAAAGGGGGTCATAGGGTGACCTATGACACACTTTGACTCATTAAACAACGACATATGTCCCTAGGGGTCCTAAGACCCCTAGAGACATATTTGAATCGTTCATATGGGTCAAAGGGGGTCATAGGGTGACCTATGACCCCTTTTGACCCATTAAACGATGACATATGTCTCTAATGATCCTATAACCCTTAAAGACATATTCAAATCGTTCATATGAGTCAAAGGGGGTCATAGGGTGACCTATGACACCCTTTGACCCATTAAACAACGACATATGTCCTTAGGGTCCTGAGACCCTAAGGACATATTCGAATTGTTCATATGGGTCAAAGGGGGTCATAGGGTGCCCTATGACCCCTTTGACTCATTAAATAATGACATATGTCCCTAAGGGACTTAGGGACATATTCGAATGGGCCATATGGGTCAAAGGGGGTCATAGGGTGACCTATGACCCCCTTTGACACATTAAACGATGACATATGTCCCTAGGAGTCCTAAGACCCCTAGGGACATATTTGAATCGTTCATATGGGTCAAAGGGGGTCATAGGGTGCCTTATGACACTCTTTGACCCATTAAACGATGACATATGTCCTTAGGGGTCCTAGGACCTATAGTGACATATTTGAATCGTTCATATGGTTCAAAGGGGGTCATAGGGTGACCTATGACCCCCTTTGACCTATTAAACATTGAGATATGTCCCTAGAGGTTCTAAGACCCCTAGAGACATATTCGAATGGGTAATATGGATCAAAAGGAGTCATAGGGTGACCTATGACTCTCTTTGACCCATTAAACGACAACATATGTCTCTAGGGGTCCTAGAACCCCTAGGAACATATTCGAATGAGTAATATGGGTCAAAGGGGGTCATAAGGTGACCTATGACCCTCTTTGACCCATTAAATGACAACATATGTCGCTAGGGGTCCTCGAACTCTTAAGAACATATTCGAATGGGTCATATGGGTCAAAGGGGGTTATAGGGTGACCTATTACCCCCTTTGACCCATTAAACGATGACATATGTCTCTAGGGGTCCTAGAACCCCTAGGGACATATTCGAATTGTTCATATGGGTCAAAGGGGGTCAGAGGGTGACTTGTGACCCTCTTTGACCCATTAAATGATGACATTGTCGCTAGGGGTCCTCGGACCCTTAGGAACATATTCGAATGGGTCATATGAGTCAAAGCCCCTTTGACTCATATGACCCATTCGAATATGTTCCTAGGGGTCTGAGGACCCCTAGAGACATATTCAAATCATTCATATGGGTCGGGGGGTCATAGGTGACTTATAACCTCCTTTGACCTATTAAATGACGACATATGTCTCTAGGGGTCCTAACACCCCTAGGGACATATTCAAATTGTTCATATGGGTCAAAGGGGGTCATAGGGTGACCTATGACCCCCTTTGACCCATTAAATGATAACATATGTCTCTAGTGGTCCTATAACCCCTAGGGACATATTTATTCATATGGGTCAAAGGGGGTCATAAGGTGACTTATGACCTCCTTTGACCCATTAAACGGTGACATATGTCTCTAGGGGTCCTTTAACCCGTAGGGACATATTCGAATCGTTCATATGAGTCAAAGGGGGTCATAGGGTGACCTATGACCCCCTTTGACCCATTAAACGATGACATACCCCTTTGACCCATATGAACGATTAAAATATGTTCTTAAGGGTCCTAAGACCCCTAGGGAAATATTCAAATCGTTCATATGGGTCAAAGTGGGTCATAGGGTGACCTATGACGCCCTTTGACCCATTAAATGATGACATATGTCCTTAGGGGTCCTGGGACCCCTAAGGACATATTCGAATCGTTCATATGCGTCCAAGGGGGTCATAGGTCACCCTATGACCCCCTTTGATGCGTTAAACGATGATATATGTCTCTAGGGGTTCTAAGACCCCTGGAGACATATTCTAATGGGTAATATGGGTCAAAGGGGGTCATAAAGTGACCTATGACTCTCTTTGACTCATTAAACGACAACATATGTCTCTAGGGGTCCTAGAACCCTTAGGGACATATTCGAATGGGTAATATGGGTCAAAGTGGGTCATAGGTCTGCATTAAACAATGACATATGTCGTTAGGGGTCCTCAGACCCCTAGGAACATATTCGAATGGGTCATATGGGTCAAAGGGGGTCACAGGGTGACCTATGACCTCCTTTGACCCATTAAATGATGACATATGTCTCTAGGGGTCCTAAAACCCCTAAGGACATATTTGAATCGTTCATATGGGTCAAAGGGGGTCATAGGGTGACTTATGACCCCCTTTGACCCATTAAACAATGACATATGTCTCTAGGGGTCCTAGAACCCCTAGGGAAATATTTGAATCATTCATATGGGTCAAAGGGCGTCATAGGTCGGGTGACCTATGATGCCTTTTGACCAATTAAACGACGACATATGTCCTTAGGGGTCCTAGGACTTCTAAGGAAATATTCGAATTGTTCATATGGGTCAAAGGGGGTAATAGGGTGACCTATGACCCCCTTTGACCTATTAAACGATGACATTTGTTCCTAGAGTTTTTAAGACCCCTATAGACATATTCGAATGGGTAATATGGGTCAAAGGGGGTCATAGAGTGACCTATGACTCTCTTTGACCCATTAAACGGTAACATATGTCTCTAGGGGTCCTAGAACCCCTAGGTACATATTTGAATGGGTAATATGGGTCAAAGGGGGTCATAGGGTGACCTATGACACTCTTTGACTCATTAAACGATGACATATGTTGCTAGGGGTCCTCGGACCCCTAGGAACATATTCGAATGGGTAATATGGTTCAAAGGGGGTCATAGAGTGACCTATGACTCTTTTTGACCCATTAAACGGTAACATATGTCTCTAGGGGTCCTAGAACCCCTAGGTACATATTCAAATGGGTAATATGGGTCATAGGGTGACTTATGACCCCGTTTGACCCATTAAACGACGACATATGGCTCTAGGGGTCCTATAACCCCTAGGGAAATATTCGAATCATTCATATGGGTCAAAGAGGGTCATAGGGTGATTTATGACCCCTTTTCACCCATTAAACGACGACATACCCT
Source organism: Cupressus sempervirens (assembly GCA_028749045.1). Taxonomy (NCBI): domain Eukaryota; kingdom Viridiplantae; phylum Streptophyta; class Pinopsida; order Cupressales; family Cupressaceae; genus Cupressus; species Cupressus sempervirens. Next base: position 171,006,490 of record CM053792.1, on the reverse strand, counting down.
TTGACTCATATGAACGATTCGAATATGTCTCTAGGGGTCCTAAGACCCTTAGAGAAATATTTGAATCATTCATATGGGTCAAAGGGGGTCATAGGGTGACCTATGACGCCCTTTGACCCATTAAATGATGACATATGTCCTTAGGGGTCCTGGGACCCCTAAGGACATATTCGAATCGTTCATATGGGTCAAAGGGGGTCATAGGGTGACTTATGACCCCCTTTGACCCATTAAACGATGACATATGTGTCTAGGGGTCCTAGAACCCCTAGGGACATATTCAAATTGTTCATATTGGTCAAAGGGGGTCATAGTGTGACTTATGACCCCCTTTGACCCATTAAATGATGACATATGTCTCTAGGGGTCCTATAACCCCTAGGGACATATTTGAATCATTCATATGGATCAAAGGGGATCATACGGTGACCTATGACACCTTTTGACCCATTAAACGATGACATATGTCCCTAGGGGTCCTTGGACCCCTAGGGATATATTTGAATCATTCATATGGGTCAAAGGGGGTCATAGGGTGACCTATGACCCCCTTTGACCCATTGAACGACGACATGTCTCTAGGGGTCCTATAACCCCTAGGGACATATTCGAATCGTTCATATGTGTCAAAGGGGGTCATAGGGTGACCTACGACACCCTTTGACCCATTAAATGGTGACATATGTCCTTAGGGGTCCTAATAGCCCAAGGACATATTCGAATCGTTCATATGAGTCAAAATGGGTCATAGGGTGCCCTATGACCCCATTTGACCCATTAAACCATGACATATGTCCCTAAAGGTCCTAGGGACATATTAGAATGTGCCATATGGGTCAAAGGGGGTCATAGGGTGACCTACGACCCTCTTTGACCCATTAAATGACGACATATGTCCCTAGGGGTCCTAGGACCCCTACGGACATATTCAAATCGTTCGTATGTATATGTGTAAGGAAACTTGGCAATAAAGAATATAACCGTTTCCACATAACCCATAATAAATCTAAAATAAACACGAAATTAAAATCCACATGCAAGAGAATAGAAAACATACCCACAAAATTGTGACACAAGATATACCCTGGGAAACCCTCATTGAGGGAAAAAACCCAGCCTCCAAATGCATCCATCATCATGTATTATTCAGAAAAAAATACCATTGCCATACAACCATGGAAGCCTTCATGGCCATAGCCACAACCGAGCAAACTATGTGAACAAGCATGAATCCACACATTTCATGCCATGCTTTCAACCTTCACAAATGCTCCCTTGGCTAACCTGTCAAGCCTTGTCCCGCTCGACTCTTGCCTTTTGTCTTCTCCTTCTCTCTCTCTCTCTCTCTCTCTCTCTCTCTCTCTCTCTCTCTCTCTCTCTCTCTCTCTCTCTACAACAACTACCCTTGTGGCTACTTATATAGTAGCAAGTCCCACAAAACCACTAAGTGGTATTACATAAACCATATGCTAAAACTATGTGCTACCTAACCCACTGGCCCCCCATTTAATATTGGGCATTTAATTCTTTTCTCCAATATTAAATAATTACATGAAATATTTTCACAATGTTACAATACAACTCATCAAGAATATTCTATGAGAATCTTTACATGTTGCACGTCCATCTAGGTACAACATTACATAATAAAATAAAATAATAAAATAACAATATTATGCAATGTGTGCAACACCCATTATCTCAACAATCTCCCACTTGTTGTATACATTGCATAGGGTCAATCCGTAGCCACATAAATGAACAAGGGAACAATCCCTCCCAGCACATCCACCATCATGGATCAAAATACATGAAGTGCTCCATCCTGGTACCCGCAACAAAATCAAAGTATCCAGCATCTCGAACATGAATGATCTCACCTCCTATTATGTCACTCCCACTAGACATACATAGAAGCCATCCAAAGAGAAAACCACCCAACCTGTCGCATTAAAAGATCAAAAAATCCTGTACCAACTAAAATTCCAAGCACAAATAACCTGATCCAAAGGTAATCACATGTATCCGTAGTTGTCAAAATATCCATAGCTGAAATAGCACCCACAGCAAAGTGCCAAACCCATCCACTATCCATACCTCAAAGGTATAACAAATGAATCTCATATCACCGACATATCCAATCTGCAACCTATAATCACAAGCCTCAAGAGCAATACCTGCCACATATATACCAAGAAGCTCCCACTGCAAAAGATAATGTCAAATCTATAACCAATCCACTCACAACATCTCAAAGAAGTGAATCCATGTAGTATCAAGGACATCCACAATACATAAACTGATATCCTGCAAGAACAACTCTCATAACAAGTCTCCAATGCTCTCCCAAGTTCACCACAACCAACAGAGGAAAGAGAAAGAAATAACCATGTCATCTCTCACATGACATACATGAACAAAAACCAGTAATCACAATCTCTAACCAATCTCAAATCCAATGTAGGCAAAACTGAACATCCAAGAAGATAACCAAGACCAGAGAAACCATGCAAATCATAACCTGTATCATGTCCTTCTACACACACCTCTAGATGTAAACTGTGCAAGTATGATCTCCTCCATAAAACCCCAACAAGAAGCCTCAACAACACCCAAACCATACCATATAACTAATCTGTTGGGTGATGTGACGCGCTCCCCTGCCCACAGGTAGTTAATTATGTGGTGTTCCATGTTCACTAACAGTCATGGCTTTTGGTGCAACGGCAAATGGGCCCTAGAATTGGTATTGTTAGATTGTGGTGACTGATCAAGAAAGTACTGTACATACTTCATAAATAGTGGGGTTCGGGGCATCGCCCCAAAAAAAAAATAATTTGGAAGTAGCCGACATGGTAGCCGACATATTATGGCCGACATATGGCCGACATGTTATAACCCTAAAGTGGTTTAATACTTGTATAAAAAGGGCTTAGGGTTGGGTATTTTTCATATGTGGTGATATGAAATTGGTTCTTGCGGCGGTATTGAGCTGTAAGGGATTACAGATTGTAATCAGGTTGTAATCACTGGATTGTAATAAGATCGGACTTGCTATTTGGTGGACGTAGCCCAGGGATTGGGTGAACCACGTTAAATCTTAGTGCCTTGTGTTCATTTCTGTGTGTTCTATTATTTTTTTTATTGGTTATATTTGCATGTAGTTTTTTATTTCTGTCTGTGGTTTATCCTAACAAGTGGTATCAGAGCCTAGTTGTTTCTCAGTTATCCTCTGCAGGAAAGTCTCACGGTTACGTGGAAGTCTCACGGTTGAGTGGGAGCAATGGCAGATGATGGTAAGCTGAGGGTTGATAGGTTTAATGGGTAGAACTTCTAGTTATGGAAGATGCAAATGGAAGACTATTTATATCAGAAGGATTTATGGAAGTCGTTGGAAGGAAAAGCCAAGAATCAGGGAACTATGTCAGAGGCTGAATGAGATCTTTTGGACAGAAAGGCACTCGGAAGCATTCATTTATGCTTGGCACCATCGGTGGCATTTAATATTACAAAAGCAAAGACGAAAAAAGATTTGATGAAAACCCTAGCGACACTGTATGAAAAGCCCTCCGCTTCAAATAAGGTATTTCTCATGAAGCGTTTATTTAATATGAAAATGGCAGAAGGTGGATCTGTTGCAGATCATTTAAATGAGTTTAATACTATTACTAGTCAATTATCTTCTGTGGGTATCAATTTTGATGAAGAAATTAGGGCTCTCTTGATTTTGTGTTCTTTACCTGAAAGATGGAATGGCTTGGTAATGGCGGTGAGTAATTCTGTTCTTGGATCTAGTACCCTAAAATATGATGATGTGATTGGTGTTATTTTAAGTGAGGAAACTCGTAGAAAATCCTCAGGTGGATCTACATCAGGAAGTGCTTTAAATGCACAAAGCAGGGGCAGAACGACTGAAAGAGGAAATAACTCTGGAAATCGTGGGAAATCAAGAGGAAAGTCAAAGGGCAGGAGGTCTCAATCGAGAGGACCAAATGATTGCTGGTACTGTGGGAAACCAGGGCACAAAAAGAAAGATTGCTGGACTTGAAAGAAAAATGAAGGAGATAAATCAGATGGAGACAAAGAGGCAAATGTGGTAAGTAACAAATCCGAAGAGGATGCTTTGCTTCTATCTTTAGAGAGTGTTGATGATTCATGGGTTTTAGATTCTGGTGCTTCTTTTCATGCTACACCTCATAGAGGTTATTTCATTGATTATGTCCAAGGGGATTTTGGGCTTGTTTATTTGGGGGATAATGAACCCTGTCAGATTGTTGGAAAGGGAAAAATTAAGATTAAGTTGCAAAATGGGAATCATTGGCTACTACATGAGGTAAGACATGTTCCAAAGCTGAGTAGGAATTTAATTTCAGCAAGGCAACTCGGTGATGAGGGTTGTGTAGTTACTTTTAATGATAAAAATTGGAAGGTTTCAAAAGGTTCCCTTGTAGTAGAAAAAGGTGTGAAATTAGGCACCTTATATCTTTGTACAGGTCATATTGTTCCTTCTACTTTGATTGTTTTAGAGAAAAATGAATATTCAGGAACAATTACTACAGTTGAGCAGGGAGAACAAATAGCTGATGTAGATTCTGATACAGCGTTGTGGCACAATAGACTTGGGCACATGAGTGAGAAAGGTATGAAAGTACTTCATTCAAGGAAAGTTTTACCAGGTCTAAAATGTGTGAATATGGATTTCTGTGAAAGTTGTGTGTATGGAAAACAAAAGAGAGTGAGTTTTGTAAAGACAGGGAAGGAAAAAAAAAAGGAGAAATTAGAGCTTGTGCATACAGATGTATGGGGACCGGCTCAGGTATCTTCCCTTGGTGGCTCTCATTATTATGTTACGTTTATTGATGACGCAACTAGAAAAGTATGGGTTTATTTCCTTAGATAGAAATCTGATGTATTTCAAACTTTTAAGAAATGGAAATGCTTGGTTGAAAATGAGACTGGTAAGAAATTAAAATGTCTCAGATCTGATAATGGTGGTGAGTATTGTAGTCATGAATTTGAAGATTATTGCTCCACTAATGGTATTCGTAGACAAAAAATTGTTCCAAGGACTCCACAGGAAAATGGAGTGGCTGAACTCATGAACAGGACTATAATGGAGCGCGCAAGGAGCATGAGGTTGCATGTTGGGTTGCCCTTACACATGTGGGTGGAGGCTGTCAATACTGCAGTATATTTGATTAATAGAGGTCCCTCTACTCCTTTGGGTTGTGGTATTCCAGAGGAAGCATGGACTGGTAAGAAGGTGAGTTATTCTTTTCTCAAGACCTTCGGTTGTGAAGCTTTTGCTCATATAGACTCTGAAAATAGAACCAAGCTAGAAGCGAAATCAAAGAAATGTGTCTTTGTTAGATATGGCATTAATGAATTTGGCTATAGGCTTTGGGATTTTGAAAATCATGAAATTATAAGAAGCCGGGATATCATATTCAATGAAAAAGTGTTGTACAAAGATCTGTTGCAGCAACATGAGAAGAAAGAAGATGATTATGTAGTGCTGGATGATACTCCAAAAGCTGATGTTCCAGCCATTCCTCATGATGTGCAACAACTGCAACAACAAATACCACACACACCAGTGAATGTTAGATGGTCAACAAGGCCAATTAGACCTCCACAAAGGTTTTCTCCCTCTTTGTATTCTATTTTACTTACTGATGCTGGTGAACCTGAAAGTTATGATGAAGTTGTGCAGGTGGATACTAAGATTCAATGGGAGTCTGCAATGAAAGATAAAATGGACTCTTTGCTGAAAAATAAGACATGGGATTTGTGCAAGTTGCCTGCAGGTAAAAAGGCTTTACAGAATAAATGGGTTTACAGGTTGAAAGAAGAGGGAGGTAAGAAAAGATTTAAGGCCAGGTTAGTTGTAAAAGGATTTGCACAGAAAAAGGGAATTGATTTTGATGAGATATTTTCTCCTGTTGTTAAAATGACTTCTATTCGTACTGTTTTAAGTCTTGTGGCTACTGAAGATTTTCATTTAGAGAAAATGGATGTTAAAACAGCCTTTCTTCATGGAGATTTGGATGAAGAAATATATATGGCTCAACCACAGGGTTTTGAGGTCAAAGGTAAGGAGAACTTAGTGTGCAAATTGAAGAAAAGTTTATATGGCTTGAAGCAAGCACCTTGGCAATGGTATCTGAAATTTGACAGTTTTATGCATGAGCATGGATATAATAGGTGTCATTCAGATTACTGTGTTTATTTTAAGAGGTCGGATGATGATAGCTACATTATTTTATGTTTATATGTTGATGATATGCTTGTAGCTGGGTCTAACATGGATCATATTAAGGGGCTGAAACGCCAATTAGCACATGCATTTGCTATGAAGGATTTGGGGGCAGCAAAACAAATCCTTGGTATGAAGATTTGCAGAGATAGGAAGAACAGAACATTGACGCTATCTCAAGCTGATTATGTTGAGAAGGTGCTGCAACGTTTCTCTATGGAGAATGCTAAAGCTGTCAACACACCTTTACCTGGTCATTTGAAATTGACTAAGGAGATGTGTCCCAAGACACAGGTAGAGGAGGATAAGATGTCCAAGGTCCCCTATGCTTCAGCTGTAGGAAGTTTGATGTATGCTATGGTATGCACTAGGCCAGATATTGCACATGCAGTGGGAGTCGTTAGCAGGTATATGAGTCATCCAGGTTTTGAGCATTGGAATGCTGTCAAGTGGATTCTCAGATATTTGAGAGGAACATCCAATAAGTGTTTACACTTTGGGGGCTCTACTACTAATTTACAGGGCTATGTTGACTCAGATTTGGCTTGGGATATTGATACCAGGTGGAGTACTACAGGTTATGTCTTTACTGTTGGTGGGGCAGCCGTGAGCTGGGTTTCTAGGCTACAGAAGATTAATGCTCTCTCCACTACAGAGGCAGAGTATGTTGCTGCTACAGAGGCAGCCAAAGAGATGATATGGCTTCAGTTCTTCTTGGAAGAATTGGGACATCCTCAGAAGGATAATTATTTGTTCACAGATAGCCAGAGTGCCATTCATCTTGCTAAGAATTCAGCTCTGCATTCTAAGACCAAACACATACAGTTGCGGTACCATTTCATTCGGTCAGTTTTGGAGGATGGACAGTTAAAGATGGAGAAGATACATACCAATGAAAATCCAGCAGATATGTTGACAAAGGTTGTAACAAGGGAGAAGCTGAACTCCTCTTCAACTTCAGTTGGTCTTTTAGACTAAATGTGAATAAAAGAACAACAGAGTCCAGGGTGGTTTGATCCAGTGGGAGCCCCATGCGGTAGTTGTATTGCTACAGGATCAGTCTCCAAGTGGGAGATTGTTGTTTAGTGTGGAGCCTAATCAGTCCCCAAGTGGGAGATTGTTAGATTGTGGTGACTGATTAGGAAAGTACTGTACATACTTCATAAATAGTGGGTTTTGGGGCATCGCCCCGAAAAAAAAAAAATTTGGAAGTAGCCGACATGGTAGCCGACATATTATGGCCGACATATGGCCGACATGTTATAACCCTAAAGCGGTTTAATACTTGTATAAAAAGGGCTTAGGGTTGGGTATTTTTCATATGTGGTGATACGAAATTGGTTCTTGTGGCGATATTGAGCTGTAAGGGATTACAAATTGTAATCAGGTTGTAATCACTGGATTGTAATAAGATTGGACTTGCTGTTTGGTGGACGTAGCCCAAGGATTGGGTGAACCACGTTAAATCTTGGTGCCTTGTGTTCATTTCTGTGTGTTCTATTATTTTTGTTATTGGTTATATTTGCATGTAGTTTTTTATTTCTGTCCGTGGTTTATCCTAACATAATCATGGATGTAAGCCTCTCACAAGAAGATCAAACTCAATAAACCATTCCTAAACCAAGGAATAACCATTCCTAATCCAAGGAAAATGCCCAATATAAAACCATCTCCCAAACTCAACCAGCATAACAACATATGCACATGGAGATAACCAATTCTAAAACCATCTCTCAAATGAACCCTCCAGAACTAACTCATGTACCATAGCTCAAGATCTATTACCATGAAAGACAAGCATAAATATAATGCAACTAAGAGAAACAATGGGCTATACCTCTCAAGTAGCAAACCGCCGAGTAGACCAAGATTGGGGAATGAGAATGCTCATCAAGATACCCAAGTCTCCAACCAAGACTCATCTAAGAACAATCTCCTCTCAAGTCCATATCAGGTGACTGCCCCTCGGACTTCTTGTTGAAACCATCAACCATCCCAACAGATACTTCTCTAATCCAAGAGAAATCAGTGTCACCACCGTCTCTAAGTATCCATGAGCACCTGTAACCAATCAATCCATGCCAACTCCAAATGCAACATAGCAATATCATGAAGTATCCAGCTTATGATCAATGTACTCAATACCAAGAAACTAAACCAAGATCAATGTCAAAGTTCCAACCATGGCCTCAGGAACATAAACATGACAACATGATCTTACCATCTCAACTAAAGAGATAACATGCTCCACATGAACATACTATAACATGTCACAACTCTAAACGCGTATCAAGATTTTACCATGACATAATAATGAAACCATCCTCATACCAAGGATAACATGCCAAATAAAAGCATAAACCACACATTTGCCAAGAACCCTATGAGTCTTCAAGATCCAACCATCTCCACACACCATGAAGATAACCAAGAACTCCATGAGTCCTCAAGATCTAACCATCTTCACACACCAGGAAGATAACAAGTGCACCATGAAAATGTCAAAGATGCTTCTGCAGCAACAGGATCTAAGACAAACCTCCAACATCTGCAAACACTCAATAAATATATCAATGCCAACAACTCCCACTCAACCGTGGTACCAAGTCACCTATGGCATCATAAAATCCATCCTCTCCAAACCAAGAAGATATAAACCAAACTAGGAACTAATCCTACACTGTCACCCCATTACTGTCATAAGCTCCCACTAAACCATGTATCCAAGCTATCCATGACATCATGATGAAAAATAACCATCCTCTAACCATGAGAATCAACCAAGGCATCAAACCATCAAAGAACTCAAACTACACATCATGAGCTCCTCAAAAGAAACCAAATAACCATGATCCTCTACCAAGAAGATATACCACCATAACTGAATCAAAAATCCAAGCTAATGAACATCAAGGATGTACCTGTATAAGCAATCATGTCATGCCAAAATTTATGACACCATGATCACATCCATGAACTGAGCATATGGTTCTCAAAGTGTCCAACCTGTCAGTATAAAATAGTCAACCATAATCCTCCACCATGACTGTACCTGGTAACAACATCTCATCCTTGCTACATGAAGAAAATAGTAAATCATGTGACTTAGGGCATAGACAACCCAAATCCAAGCCACCAATCTGAATATGCATCAATAATGAAAGATCAATGGGCAAGGACAACCCATAACCAAGCTATAAATGCAACCTGTAAGTATAGACCGCTTACAACACTACACAACTTGTAGACCCAACAAGTCATCATGCATATCCAAACCAAACACTAATAACCATATCATCATGAGACCAATCTAAATATGAACTGAGTATACAATGACATCAAAACTTAAATCTCCAATGTCATAAACTCATAATGTTACCATAGTCAAAATATACCTATAAACTGCTCAGATAAATATATCAATAAATAAATCATGCCAAACTTGCACCAAATCTGAACCAATGTGTAGAGCTCTCCAAGAGCTTTCCGTTGACTACTCGAAGTCCAAAATTCGACTCCGTATGCCCAAGTTATGCCCCAATTCGTGCTCAAAATAAACAACATCTGACTTTAGGGCTCTTAAAACCTGACAAAATTTCAAAATCATAGAACCAAACCTACACCATGTTGTAGTGCTCTGAATTACTTTCCAACGCCTATAAGAACTCTAAAATCCGATATTCTGAGAGAAAGTTATGGCCATTTTACTAAGATAGTCCTTTTACCATTTTTAGTATGATTTTTCATTTTTATTATTTTTTTCAGTGACAAAAATTCCGAAGGGATTAAATTTGACGGCCATCATGGGCTGAAACCAAAAAACTCTTTCATTTCCTCTGAACATGGCCAAACTAGGGCATATTATATATCAAAATTTATGGAAATGTCGACCCGGATCCAATGGTGAGGTCTATTTTTACCCAGGAGGTCATTTCTACATGCTACCCCCCAAAACCCTCATTTTAAATGAAACATTCGAAAAAAACTCTTTTGTCCAACAATTTTCCATGCCCAAATCTTTTAACATCCCATCATAACAGCAAATCCAAAACTCTCAAATCTACAATAAATCATTCATATATCTTGCCCTTTCTTTTATCCTCTCATGCATTCTCATGGATTCAATCTAGGGTTACAATAATAAAACCATAGCTCTGATACCACTTGTAAGGAAACTTGGCAATAAAGAATATAACCGTTTCCACATAACCCATAATAAATCTAAAATAAACACGAAATTAAAATCCACATGCAAGAGAATAGAAAACATACCCACAAAATTGTGACACAAGATATACCCTGGGAAACCCTCATTGAGGGAAAAAACCCAGCCTCCAAATGCATCCATCATCATGTATTATTCAGCAAAAAATACCATTGCCATACAACCATGGAAGCCTTCATGGCCATAGCCACAACTGAGCAAACTATGTGAACAAGCATGAAATCCACACATCCCATGCCATGCTTTCAACCTTCACAAATGCTCCCTTGGCTAACCTGTCAAGCCTTGTCCCGCTCGACTCTTGCCTTTTGTCTTCTCTCTCTCTCTCTCTCTCTCTCTCTCTCTCTCTCTCTCTCTCTTTCTCTCTCTCTACAACAACTACCCTTGTGGTTGCTTATATAGTAGCAAGTCCCACAAAACCACTAAGTGGTATTACATAAACCATGTGCTACCTAACCCACTGACCCCCCATTTAATATTGGACATTTAATTCTTTTCTCCACTATTAAATAATTACATGAAATATTTTCACAATGTTACAATACAACTCATCAAGAATATTCCATGGGAATCTTTACATGTTGCACGTCCATCTAGGTACAACATTACATAATAAAATAAAATAATAAAATAACAATATTATGCAATGTGTGCAACACCCATTATCTCAACAATATGGGTTAAAAAATAAAAGGATATATGTATAGTATTTATACTATTTTATGATAATAATAATAATAATATAAATAAACATTAAATATCAATATTATGATAACTATAGTAATAATAATAATACTATCATAGCTATAATAATAATATATATATTAATACTATATTGTAGCATAATAATAATAATAATATAAATAAACACTAAATATTTACACTATTATATCTATAGTAATAATATTAATACTATTATGGGTATAATAATATTGATACTATAGCTATATTAATACTATATATTAATATTACTATATATTAATACTATTATATATTAATACTATTGATACTTTATATTAATACTATTATACTATTAATACTATTATATATTAATACTACTATACTATTAGCTTAATAATAAACCAAAGTCGAAAAATTATAGCAAGTTTTGATTTTGGTAATATTAATATAATTATGGCAAAAGAGGGAAATTATAGCAAGTTTTCACTCCAAAAATTCACTTTGCAATATCGGATATCCGATTTTTCTGGCACCAATTCCCAATAATTTCCTGTCCCTGCAGACCCGACAACATCACTTTTCCACTTTTTTTTTCACGGGTTTTGAAAAAAGTCACATTTTGGGGCCCAACTAATCAAAAAAAATTTGAAAATATAACCTTAAGTGTTCGAATTTGTCATCTGAATGGGGAGCAGTAGTCGTCGAAAGGATAAACGCAAAAGGAAGATATCCAATAAAGACATTGCATCATATAGAGAAAGGGACAAAATGGAACACCGAAGAAAAAGACAAGGTATGCTAAATATCAGTCAAGTTGACGATGAATTAATCAAATGTGAAATCATAGAATCAGATAATGAATATGTACAGTTGGGGAATGAAAATGTACCTATTGAAAACAATAATGCCGAAATTGAAAATTTGGAGAATGAAAATTTTGAAGAAGAAATGCTACCAAGTCATAATCCAAATTGCATAATTGACCATGTCAAAGATGACAATGCACAAGAACCTTACATATCTCCTAATTATAATCGGCATGAAGGTTCTAAAACACCAAAATGGATAATTGAAATTGATGAAACGATTATTGCTAGTTTGGAAGGAAAAAAATCAGAAAGAATCATTCGGTTATGGGCTTCAAGACTATATCAGATTTTTTCGGCAACAAGACAGTGGTAGAGCAATGTCAGCTTTTCATGCACTTATTAAAGATGCAAAAAATGAGACCTATGCTTTCCAAATTGAAGATTCGTGTCAATAAAAAGTTGGAAAGAAATGCCATTATCATGAAGAATCTTTTCAGTGCTCTCAATAGCATTGGGAAAAATAGCAGAGAGAAGGATAATAGAGCTACTCGAAGGGTCATTACAACCTCTTTGGTAAGTCATCATTTGAGAAAGGGTAGATATATGAGACAAACTTGTATTGATTTGAATCTAAATCGTACTACTTTGAGAAGAGCACTTAGTCGACGAGACAAAATTGATGATCCTCTTCAAAATGAAACATGGGCATTTGGTTGGAGACTTCCACGTTTTGATAAGAAGCTATCCGATGATGTGAAGGAAGAAATTACACAATTTTGGCACTCTAACTCACGAGTATCACCCAATGCTAAAGACGTCTTAAAGTTGAGAATTGGCATTAGAGATCGCATGCCACATCCTAAACACCATTTAGAAGTAAGTCAAACTATGTTGTTCAAACAATTTAGAGAGATTTATCCAAGTCTTCATATATCACAAAGGGCTTTTGAATCTTTGAAGCCATTTTATTGTGTGCCACTCAAAATTCGAAATACATGTTGTTGCAAATATCATGTTGAGTTTTCTATGCACCATGAACTATTACGCTCCATCCGTTCTACTTTGCATAGTAAAGAAATGTTGGAGGATTATGGGGCTAGTGGGCTTCCAAAATCATCAAGAGACTTGCTAGATCAACTCTTATGTTGTAGAGTTGATGGTTGTTCTTTTTATAGAAATGCTTGCTTAAATGAGAAGTGTTCAGAATGTGGTGGCTTATCCAAGTTTGACACATGTTTCTATGAGGGGTGCGAACAAGATCTTGGAAAGACAATACTAAAAAAAAAGGTATATGAAATGGTGAAATACACATTGAAGAGTGGGAGTGAGAGCTCTAGATGTGAATTGGTTTGAAAAGATATTAGTGTGGCTAATTTTATTTCAAATTTCAAGGCAAATCTTTTTTACAAGTATGCAAGACATAGTCACAAGTCTCAGTGGTTGGATCAACAATTTAGAACGTGTAAGGAGACTTTTCCCATTGACACTATTATATCAGTTGTTGATTTTGTTGAGAACTACACATTGCAACCTCAAAATGAGACACAATCTCAGTATTACAACTCCATTCAGATTGCAATTTTTGTTCACATAACATATAGACATGCCCCTGATAGTGCGGAAGATAATCAAAATATTATTAGAGAGTATCATTTTTATATGAGTGATGATAGATCTCACTCTCACGAGTTTGTGCAACATTGTTTTGAGAATTTTTTTGATTTCTTACATGAGCATGCAATTGTTATGGATAGACATATCATTTGGTCAGATAACTGTACAGGTCAATTCAAGAATGCTCGCATGTTTTGTTGGTTGTGTAGGATGCACGTAGAGAGAGGGGTGCCTCATATTTGGAGTTTTTTTGAGTCCGGCCATGGCAAAGGGGAACATGATGGACCAGGGGCATGTGTGAAGAGATCTCTAGGTAAGGAGCAACTAAAGATTTCAGCAACAGAGCTTCTTGATGCTTGTAGCATTGTTGATTGGTGTAGTTTAGCATTATCATAGGGGGGACTCTTGATTCAGTGGTACGCAGGTTCTTTTGGTTTGTTAAGGAAGGGTCCATAGGTGATAGATCAGATTGTGCTACAATGAGAGACTCATCAAAAATGCATTCATTTCGGAGCTCTAATTCTAGTACATGGACCATTTGGACACGACAACTAGCTTGTTTTTGTCGTACTTATTTTCACTGTGATTGGGATCACTGTGAGTCAAGTGAGTGGGTGGACACATGGGCTCCAAATTATCTTAATCCATTGTCTATCATACCCTCTATCAAAAATGATGACATGGAAAGTTCACTTGAGCATAACCATCTATCAAATCTACTTCAGCCAGGACAATTCTTTGCATTGGTTGCACCATAGGGGAATGATGAGAAATTCGATTATTGGTTAGCATGTTGTGTAAGAGACAAACAAAAACTTGCACAACCGATCACAGATGATGATGGATTCACGTATCCTACTGGTTCAGTGGTTGTTGTTGGAACATGGCTGCGGACATACATGCTTAGAAGGAACAGAATTCCTGCATTCAAAGACTATCAGAAGCACAAAGTAATTCTCATATATTCACATCTTATTATAGCAACAAATATAAAGTTATTGAAGCATCAAGGAAGACCAAAATTAAAAGAACTTTTTACTATTGCTAATGCTGATCATGAAGCCCTGTTGGAGACCCTAAAACAGAGAGAGGACCCTATTGGAATACTCGACTAGGTATATATACTTCTTATGTTATTTTCTTCATAATGATTTAATGAATTGATGATTATCTTGTTTAATACAATAAGTTACTAATTTTTTTATGATATTGGAATGTAGGTAAATCATGAAGAGTTGGAGGGGGGTGGTATTGGGGAGAATTTCTAAAATTTATGATGTATTATGATGTAAAATGTGTAGTTTTTTGTATATGGTTTTTGTATTTTGGTAGGTTCTTTGTAAGGAATTATAAGAGGAAGATATTGAACAAGTTCTTCCAAATCATATTTGCATGTGATACAAGGCTATAACAATAATTTTAAGAGCATTTATAACTATATGAAAGATAATTTCATGCGGATATCTTATTACAAATTTTGTTTTTTTCTTATTTGACATAAAGCTGACATTATGATTATTAAAACTATTTTTATCAAACTAATCAAATAAGAAAAATCTAGAAAGTACGGATGAACAATTAGAATACTTGATTTCTTCCATTTTGCAACCAATCATAGCATTTGAAAGCATAAAGAGTCATAATATTGTATAATGTTTTGAAAGACTTTCATATTGAAAAGTTGTTTGAAGCACATTTGGGATAAGCCATGAAATCCATGAAAGAAGATAGCATGTAGGATAAGCAATTAAAGCCAATAAGCAAGATAGCACATGCATAATGACATGATATGAAGTTGGATATGAAGGCTATAAGTGGATGAGAAAGTAAAATAGGGTACGCATGGTTAGCTTGATTTTATTTTAGTTGTAGCGCTTGAGGGTACGCATGGTCTATATGGAAAGAATTAGATTCTTTGTTTGGTGGAGGCATTTTCAAAAGCTTTGACACTTTAGGAGGTTCATTAGTGTTATAAGAAGTGAAGGTGTCAAGGAAATCATCACTTGACATAGGTTCATCAGCATGATCTTGTGACACATGAGTCATTAGAGGTATCAACAATCCCATCATAAATGAGATCTTGGATTTTATGTTTCAACACTATGGAATCTTTAGTTTTATGAAATTTTCTTCCATGGAGATTAATTTAAGAATGCCCCGTGTGTATGTAAAGGTCTTAAGGGAGATTAATTTAAGAATGCAATATTCTCCTCTAACCTTTTCTCAAGTTTAGAATTGATTTCTATCATGTGCTTAGAGAGATGAAGGTAAGAAAGATTATTTGTCTCTTCTAACTCTTTGTATTGAATATAAAGAAAGAGAGATGACAAGTGAACAAATATTTGCATTTGACGTTTTGACTTGGTTGAAAAAGTTTGACAATAATTGATAATATTGCAAGCTTGATGTTCAGAAGCAATTTTTTTTCCAACAAAGATAGTGACACATGGAGTAGTCTTCAAACAATCAAGCAAGGCACAAAGCAACCTTTCATGATACAAGTCAAAGGGGTCAACCTTTCTTGACAACTTTTCAAAATCTAACTCCTAACGGCTACAAGTCAGTGCCATTAGCTCCGAGTGGGTGGGTGAACCATAGTGACACCCTTGTTCCAACCACGTAGACCCTCTATCGTCCGTGGCCACCCTGTACCAAGGAGTCTCCAAGGTGCTCTAAGTGCATTTTGAGGTCGATCTTTCGAGGGTCATAACTCAGAGCTCGTGAGGGCTATTGATGAACTATCAAATGCTACAGGACGGTGATACTGAGGCCTAAAATAACCTATCTCATTTTTGAGAGATCACATTTCATTTGGATTCAGCACAACAATCTCACTCAATGCCAAAACTCGCAGTGTGCCTCAGTTCATAGGTGCACCACAGCAAAAATTTGAAACCGCTGATTTTGGCATCAAATCGTCAGTGCCATTAGCTCCGGATGGGTGGGTGAACCCTAGTCACACCCTTGTTCTGGCCACGAAGACCATCCATCATTTGCGGCCACCCTGTACCAAGGAGTCTCCAAGGTGCTCTAAGTGCATTTTGAGGTCGATCTTTCGAGGGTCATAACTCAGAGCTCGTGAGGGCTATCGATGAACTGTTAAATGCTATAGGACAGTGATACTGAGGCCTAAAATAACCTATCTCATTTTTGAGAGATCACATTCTGTTTGGATTCAGCACAGCGATCTCGCTCGATGCCAAAACTCAGTGTGCCTCAGTTCATAGGTGCACCATAGCGTAGCTTTGAAACCGCTGAGCTTGGCATCGAATCGTCAGTGCCATTAGCTCTGGATGGGCGGGTGAACCCTAGTCACACCCTTGTTCTGGCCACGAAGACCATCCATCATTTGCGGCCACCCCGTACCGAGGAGTCTCCAAGGTGCTCTAAGTGCATTTTGAGGTCAATCTTTCGAGGGTCATAACTCAGAGCTTGTGAGGGCTATCGATGAATTGTCAAATGATACAGGACGATGATACTGAGGCCTAAAATAACCAATCTCATTTTTGAGAGATCACATTCTGTTTGGATTCAGCATAGCGATCTCGCTCGATGCCAAAACTCGTAGTGTGCCTCAGTTCATAGGTGCACCACAACGTAACTTTGAAACCATTGATCTTGGCATCGAATCATCAGTGCCATTAGCTCCAGATGGGAGGGTGAACCCTAGTCACACCCTTGTTCTGGCCATGAAGACCATCCATCATTTGCAGCCACCCCGTACCGAGGAGTCTCCAAGGTGCTCTAAGTGCATTTTGAGGTCGATCTTTCAAGGGTCATAACTCAGAGCTCGTGAGGGCTATCGATGAATTGTCAAATGCTACAGGATGGTGATACTGAGGCCTAAAATAACCTCTCATTTTTGAGAGATCACATTCCATTTGGATTCAACACAGCGATCTCGCTCGATGCTAAAACTCGTAGTGTGCCTCAGTTCATATGTGCACCACAGCGTAACTTTGAAACCGCAGATCTTGGCATCAAATCGTCAGTGCCATTAGCTCCGGATGGGCGTGTGAACCCTAGTCACACCCTTGTTCTAGCCACGAAGACCATCCATCATTTGCGGCCACCCCGTACCGAGGAGTCTTCAAGGTGCTCTAATTGGATTTTGAGGTCGATCCTTCGAGGGTCATAACTCAGAGCTTGTGAGGGCCATCAATGAACCATTAGAGGAGACAAGTTTGTAAGGATGGAGTGGCTTAGTGTTTTTGCTAAAATAAGTTAGTGGGAAGGCTTTATTAGAGGGTCTTGGCCAAACTAGTGGGGTGTTTGCCCACTCTCTAATTTTAGAGACAGGTAGGTTTTGGAGGGAGATTAGGGGAGCTCTACTACAACTATCCTTACCCTAGCTTGGACCAAGGTTGGTATCTCAAACTTGCTTCTTTTCCATTTCTTTCTTTTAGCATGGTTAAGCAAATATGCAAGTGTGGAGTTTATCAATGGAGTATGCATTGCATTGCATTGTGGAGTAGCATTCATGTGAGTGCTTGAATGGTGTTCATTCCATGTAGATTAGTGTGACACCATTGTGCATCTTGTTGTATTTTGTGGAGTATTATGAGTATGAGGTTTGGATTTCGTCTATTTCCTTGTTGTATTATGGGTGTTGATATTGTGTTGTGAAAATGTGATGTGCTCTTGAAAATTTCTTGTTTTATTTCTACTTGGTTTTATTTTCTTGTTTTGTGCTTGAGTATTGTTACGGGTGTGGGACTTACACTCACCCTTGTGGGAAGGGAAGAGAAGTCTAGGGTGAAGGGCTTAAGTTGGGTTCGAAAAATGTATTGAGAACCTTAGAGTATGGGCTCCATTGTATGCCATAACATTTCATATCTTGCTGGGGGTGATAAGGAAAGTATGGTGTAGAAAGGAAGTTTGAGGAGTTACAGCTGATGGTAGTGGATTTGGAGGAGGAAATGTGGAGGCCCCGAGAGGGCATTAAATGGTTCATTTATGATAGCCCCGAGAGGGCATGAAATTTTTTGAATTATGATAGCCCCGAGAGGGCATGAAAATTGTTTATTGCAAATATGGTTTGGTATGGCAAGTCTCCATTTTAGAACACACCTTCACCCTATGTTTATGGTTCCATCTATGAAGCCATTGTGAAATAGTCTTGGGGGGAAATTGTTCAAGTTTGAAATGTAATGTTTATGCATTGAAAGATTGTATATGTATCCCAGTTTGAGCCTTGTTCCCTAGCGCGGGGGTCGTCTCTTTGAGGCCTATGGTTGGGTGGAAAGCACCCATGGTCCTTGTTATTTTGTTGTGTTGCATATGCAGATTTGTGTCCAAGGGAGCAATGGAAATGGCTTGGAATGATCATCTTGCAGATTGATGTTGGATGAGAAAACTTGACATTATACCCTCATTTGTGAAGGAGGATTCACCAGCTTGTTCATGTTCTCAACGATCATGTTGGACAATGTTCATGCTACTCATTGTCCATATCTTTCAATGTCCATGTTCCTTATGATTTTGAAAAGTCCCTTATGTTGCCCCATTGTGATGGAAGGAGATTGTATCATTGTTACCTAATGTACGTGTAGAAGAAATAATTGATAAGGTTGTATATGCATGTTTCATTTGGAGTTTATATTGTTATGAAAGCATTGGTACGAGTCACAGATTTACTTTGACATCATTGTTATCATTTGAAAATGTGAAAGAAAGTTTTCTCCTTGTGGTATTGTAAATGACTAGTTGATAATAAAAATCCATAGATGTTATGTGATACCATTGATTGTATAAATTTAAAACTTAGTAGATTGCTTACAATCTTGTTGTGCACTCAATAATTTGGAAGGAAAATTTTATGTTCATATCACATGCATGTATAACATTGATTTTAATTACCAAGCTTAATGCAATTCTAAGCAAGGAAATCATCAAATTAATTTTATGATATAACAAAATGAAGTTTGTTGTAAGAGAAGACATAATAAAATCTATGAGATACAAATTATCTATTCCATAAGTTGTGTAACTAATGTGTTGAATGATGGATACTATTAATGCAAGTGGCCCCTTCTCCATCATGTAGACTTCAAAGCTACCTTTGGGGCATATCTTTTATAATTTCCAATGGTTAGATCCGATATAGTGTGGTAGATAAGTGCACATTTTCTTATTTGACTAAGGGTGCTCATGTGATGAGTACTAAATCTAAATTCTCTAGATACATGTGTTTAATCGATTAAGATATACTACACTTCCACACCATATAGTAATTGTCACATTAATATATATTGTAATGATTAATGAATGTGTGTACATTGGTAATGAGGATAATAAGTAATTCTGATCCCCTTCCCTTACATGCTAGAATCACGACCTAGTCCATATGATACAACTGACAGACCCTAATAGAATATTAGTATCAGAGGCTTGTTAGGATATGAATTATCTCACTAATTTATGAGTTTTGTATCTTGAACTTGCTCGTTTGACTCGTGACGCTAACTTGAACTAGATTGTCATCCAATCTATTTGAAAACCACCTGTGACTAAAATGTTAACACCTTCACACTATCCACATGATTCTTGAACTCCTATTCAATGATAACCTTGTTTTATAATATGTAATTTCTTATGCGACTTCATAAGCTACAAAAAAAAAAAAAAATTGTTGTGTTTTTACTAGTAAAATTTAGGGCATGACACATGATCCACGATAAATTGAACAATACTAGATACTAAATTAATATGTATATCATTGTGCACATAAATGACAAAAATATATATCAAAATACATGTATCCATAGACAAAATTTTACACAAATATATATCAAAGATCATGTATCCATAGACAAAGTACTCATATATATATATATATATATATATATATATATATATATATATATATATATATATATATATATATATATATATCAAAATACATAGATCCATATACAAAATGTGGTTGATCCTGCCATCAGAATGTGTATAATATCAATGTTTTTGTATACAATGTGGCATATGCCATATCAAAATGTCTCATGATGCATCCTATGAAAACTATACTATCCCAGGGTGTTGGTGGATGATCAAAATGCAGCCTCTTCGCTGCACTAGGTGGATCAGATGCCTCCTACATAAACAAAAAAGGAAAACCCAAAGTTAGACTACTAAATTTATATGATTCTACGTATCTAACATTGAATTACTCAAATGCATAATGATCTTTTTTGTAATGTAGATTAATACTATCAAAATTTCATAATAAATACCTCTCTTGTCGACCTCCTGCGCCGGTCAGGAGTCCTCTCGTATGCTCTCGGCAATGCTAGTACCTCTCTGATTGTGGGCTGTATATGTTCAAATACCTTTGTGAGATGAATCTACAATTTAAACTATAACATTATAATTCATAGCATGCTAAATTTATAACATATTTGATCATGAATTCAAACTACAACTTACTATTGTAGGCTCCTCCTTAGGAGTGAGTGGTCGCGTCATCAAATCTACATAACTATCTCGTCGAACCTCATGTGCACTAGGAGTCTCCTATGAGATACAAAATAGTAGTTGTTAATATCATGGAAATTATTTTTGAATTTATTTATGAAGATAAGTGATGCAAGAGCATCCCATGCTCATCAGGGGAACATTGAAGATCCAAGGCATTACAGAGGTCATGGAACGTCTCTTGAAGTCAATTGGGCAATCCGTGCACCAATTATGGCTCATGGAAGCATACAAAGTTATAATGTTGGACTCATATGTGGAAAAAAGTTGTAATTGGGCATGAGATAGGATTTTAGGATTTCATATGGTAGATGAGTCATTTGATAGGTTCATGTAGGTTGTCATGATCATATCTTGTCATTAGACAAGTCAAAACGTTCTAGAATTGAGTTTTGGGGTTTGAACAAGCAGGCCCTGGTTTTTAAGCCATTTTAAGGAGGGTTTTGAAGTTTGGGTGTTTAGGAGTGTGACCAAGACCTATAATCTTGAAAATCATTAGTGTGTTGGTCCCTTTGTTGAAGCCTTGGCATGTCTAATTCCTCCTTGTGTGTCCCAGAGTTGAAAGGTACATAAGTGGTGTCCACAGATTTCTTGGTGAGGAAAGAAAGAGAATCAGTGAGTTGGCCCTTGGGAAGGAAGAAAACTTGTTGTGAAAATGCCTCCTAAAAATCAAATGGCTAGAGAACTTGAAGAATTGAGAGAAGAGTTGGCAAAAGAGAAAGGAAAGAGGAGAGAACTTGAAGCATCTAGAGTGAGGGAAGAAAGACAGATGAGAAGAGAGAGGCTGAATCTTATTGCAAGGATAGAATCCTTAGAAAAGGAAAGGCAAGAACCTAGAGGAGAAGAGGTTAGAGGAAGAAATCATGGAGAGAACCATGAAGAAGAAGAGGTTGGTAATGCAAGGCAAGAGCATGAGACAACAGATGATCCTGAAGAAAGGAGATTTATGAGAATCATTAAGGCAGTACAAGGTAATGGTGGGAAGAACCATATTGATTTTCCAATATACCAGGGTAAAATGGATAGTGAAGAAGTGCTAGGGTGGATAGAGGCCCTTGAGAACTACTTTGATCTTGAAGACATAGAGGCAGATAAGAAGGTAAAAGTAGCAACAGCAAGACTGAGAGGAACATCACTCACTTGGTGGACTAGTGTTCAGAATGAGAGAGAGGAAAGGTGGTGCAAGGCACCTAACCTATGTGGCAGGGGGGAACAAGTATCTATGTTGCCGGACACCTTGCCACTCCATGAAAGCGAGGATTCAAGTAGATTAGGAAGTTGGAATAAAGGTTTGGTCCATATTTTACAAGTTGGTCTATGTTTTTTAATAAAGGCACATGTAAGGCCCACAAGAATTTTGGTGTGGTTATAAACCAAGTGACTCCATGGGACCAAAAGGCCTTAGAATAGGGTATTTAGAGTCTAAACGTGATTAGCAAAAAGTGGTTGTTTGTTTGTTTTATGGTTGGGAATGCGTATATGGTTGTTACAATGGTCATTTAGACCTTTATATATGTCATATGTGATCTCATTTGAAAGAGGGAGATCAGAGTGTATGGTGGTTTGGAGAAAAAATAATAAAAACTTCAATTTTCTCAAAATTTACTGGTAATAGCTTGGTTGTTATGCTGGTATAGATCTGTACTAAAATTTTATGTTTGCTAAGTGTATGAAATAGTTTTAGGGGTGAGTTAGGAAACTTTTGGTTTTGGTTTGACTCAAAAAGGAGTTGGGGTTTAAAAGTTATCTACATTTTAGTAGAAGGTGGTCTGAAAAGCCTTGTTTCCTAGACCCTTCCAGAAATGCATCCCTAACTTGCATTCCCACTAGTGGTACCCTCTAAAACTGAGGGATATGCAAGTTAGGAGACTAGGAAACATAATTCCAGAGGTTGGAGGCCTGGAGAGAAGAGCAACTATTTTTTCAAGTCGGCCCTAGGTCAAGCAAGCCCATGTGCTTGAACGGTTTTTGCAAGGTAATTGGTGACAGTCATGGTTGCAAGCACTTATGATCAGTTTGAGTGCTGGAGTTGGATGCATTGAATATGTTGGAGATTTCCTTAAGTGTTTTGGGTCTTGGGAACCCGCCTTGCCCATTCTTCCTTGAAGCCCTAGCCTAACTTGATCAACTAGGCCTAGGTACCAAGAAGCAGTTTGGAGGGTGCTGGAGCAAGATCAGCCCAAAAGCTTTTGGATTCTTAGTAGGTGCCAAGAAGGGTGTTTGGAACTATGGAGAAGCCCCTATGCTATTAAGGGATAATGGGAGAAAAGTGCAAAGAAGCTAATTGGAAGGCTACAAGGTTTGTAGGCCTAGAAGTGCAAAGGTGTGTTGGGAGTTTGGTGGAACCAAACAAATTGATGAGTTTGGGTTGGAATAGTATATCCATGATTGTCTCCATTTCTAGTGATAGTTGGTGAGGCTTTTGAAGTGGGATTGCCTTGTTTGGCTTGGAGGTTGAGTATACCCGGAGTGGGTAAGAGGACTTGTGAGAAGTCCTAGAATCCTAAGTTGGATTGTGACTGCCATTTATTGGCTTGTGGAAGGTAGTTGCTGCAGACTCTGCATCAAAAGGGGATTGAATAAGATTTCAAATTAGGAGAGAATGAAGACCATGGTGAGAAATCAATTCTTGCCATCTGATTTAGCAATCCAAATTTAAAGATAAGAAGGAACAATTTGAAACAGAGGGATATGGATGTCATGTCCTATACTGAGAAATTCCATACCCTAAGTATTAGGGGAGGACTAGAAGATGAAGATGAGAAGGTGGCTAGATACATTAATGGCCTCAAGTACAATATTCAAGATGAAATAGGATTGAATGTACCAAGGACACTTGGAGAATGTTTTCAGTTGGCAATCTGGGCAGAGGAGAAGTTGAAAAGAAAGAATGAGAGGCAAGCAAATCATAGAGGACGTGGAAAAATGAGAGGAAGAGGTGTAAGAAGTCAGTTTGACACTTCAAACAATCAAGACAAAGATAAAGGAAAAGAGATTACATCTGAGACAAGAGGAAGTTTCAGGGGAGGAAGATTTAAAAGTGGAAGAGGTCATAGTGTTTTCACAGGTAAATGCTTCACATGTGGAGGAGTAGGCAATCAATCCTACAAGTGCCTTGAGAAAGGTGTGGATTTTAGGAAGGAGGAGAGGAGAGTCACCTTAACCCAAGGAGAAGAGGAAGAAAAGAAGTACAATAATGTAGACCCTGAACTTGAAGGAGAATCTTTGATGGTGAGAAGAGGACCACAAATGCAGCAGCAAAAGGAGACCAAACCATCCATTTTTAGGACAAATTGCATGAGCCATGGTAGGATTTGTAAGATGATAATAGACTCTAGTTCCTTTGATGATTTAGTGTCTTATGAAATGGTAAATAAACTAGGATTGAAGAAGTATCCTATTGATAGACCATATAATGTTTATATAGTACACAAAGATGGTGTGAAGTTTAAGCTAAATCCTTTGACTGGTCATGATGAGGAAAAAGTTATTTGTTTTGGAAAGAAAGAGTTTGTGGACTTACAGGAGTAGAGGGAGAGTAAACATGATATGACAGATATGCCACTGAAGCCATCTCTTTTGGTTATGAAGGATGAGATTGTTCAAGACAAAACTCAAAATTATGCTTACAAGCAGACAGTGATAGCAAAAGGAGTGATGATAGGAATAGTATGGTGTCGTTTGGTGACGAGAGTGAACAAAGAAGTGAACATATCCATGGAGGATAAGAGACAAGGTCAACATGACCTCAGACAACAAGTTATTCAGCCTTTGTCAAGGATAAAACATGACTGTTCACAATCAGCAGGCAGTAAGGTTACCATGACTGGTAACAAGGATCCAATGCTTTTTGTTTCTAATGATTTGTATGCAGGTGTGCAGGGTAATACATAGCAGGTGCAAAGTTGCAAACATCCCTCTAGAAGGATGGGAGGAAAGAAGATAGTACCCCTTAACTCTTGGGACAAGAGTTGCTTTGAAGGTGGGGTGTTTGGTGCAAGGGCACCTATTAAATCATCTAAGAGAGCCTTGGTACTAGATGAAGATAGAGGATCAAAGACATCATTGATTGTTAATTGGGATATATTAAAACCAATAATAGAATTATGTAATAAACAATGTACTTTGAAAGACAAAATTCATAAAAGTCCTAGTAAGGACCTAAGGGCAACATGATGTAAAATGGCCAAAAGAGCCATATGGGGTAGTCTTAGGATAGTTTCATACTTAGTTGCATTTAATAAATCCATATGACCAATTTTGAGTCAATGGAATAGTTTAGAAAGTTAGGGAATGCATAAAAACTATAGTTTGAAATTTGAATTTCAAATTCAAACGGTCATATTAGTTTTGGAGGGAAAGTAGTAATTTGGTATTTGTTTGATTAAATAAACCTTTGTAACCAACTTGGTTGGTTGGACAGGTGCATATAAGCTTATTTAAATTGTAATGAACATATGCGAGACATGAATCATTATTGGTACGAAAAAAATCACAGAAATTGTATAGAACAACAATCATACTTTCCTCTGCATCAATAAAAAAAATAAAAAATAAATGATACTTATACATACAATGGGGCTCTCTGTGTGAATGAAAATCCCTGATGATCTAGGACGCCGAATCTGTACAGGCTCATCGCCAGTAGCCACACCCTATATACAATAAAGAATGTAATTAAATCAGATTACCACAAACATTTTACAAGAATGCATCAATATTTAATCAATTAGAAAACATCTAATTACCTTTCCTTTGTCAATGCATGCTGGCTCACCCCTCGCACTTTGTCCCCCTAGGGCAGGTGGTATCTACAAGATAAAAGAAAGATTAGCAACCATATATGCTACAATATCAAATAGAAAAAAAAAATGCAAACACAACATAATGTACCATAGATGTCTCAAGGCCAAATGAAATGGTCGAGAGTGTAGCATCATCTATCTGTCTGAGCTCCTCCTCGGTCATCAACTAAACATGAATGAAGATCACATACATGTAAAAGTTAGTATGGCTTAAAAATTAAAATTACTCTATTATAAAAATTAACTTTAAATCATATATGTCATAAAAAAAAAATGTATACACGTATCGACACCGAAGGAGTCCATGCCTCTGCATTCCCCTCCTCTCTCGCATCAGGGTCTGTAGCCTCTGCACATGCATCTAGTGTATCCTTGTCTAATACAAAATGATACTCAAGAAGATCACCTATAGGACCCAGGAAAATATTCTTGCATGTAATGCAAGTGTGAGGCACACAAACGTGTGATGAGCTAGCCGATGATGAACTGGCACCAACATCATCAACACGAGGAGGCAGGATTGACCTAGCCTAAGATATCATTAGGCTACTCAGCCTATGAATGGCTCTGATGGTCTGAGAGCTAGCCTCTGCCATAATATCTGGATGCTACACTGGAGGAGGGGGGGAGATATCAGGGGGGGGACAAAAGTGCCAAGTTTCTTCCACTGGGAAGAGGGTCTATCCTGAGGAGCTCCTAGTCCTAAGCCCATGTTGGGCTTCATGCTCCAATATTCACTTTAAGTTTCAACACAAATTCTGCATATAATTTTCTAAGGAAATAAAATGGTATGTCTAAATTGCCATGTGGAGGGATATCAAAGACCATCCACCAATGGTCCCAAAAATTTGCACGTATAGCGTCATTTGTGCACCATTTAATCGATAGTTTGGTTTTTTTTGGGTCAACTGGTATACCCGTTTTTGGGTTAGCAAAAAGGCTAGCCAAATCATCTTAGGTTATGTTGAGGGTCGCGACCTCATCATAATCCAAACCATCATCAAACATCTGGTGCATTTCATCATGCCAATGAAGAGCGGCATTTTGTTGGTTTGTAAGGGTTTCAATGTTATCCACTATGGTGTTTAACGTGGATAACATAGGAGCCAATGCAGGTACATTACTGTATGTTCTATGCAAACCTCTCAACTTAGTGAGATTTTCATTTATCAAATCCTCAATTTGAGGAGGGTTTTGAGGAGGTAGAGGATCATTTGGTGGAGGGTTTTGTGGGGATACTGGATCGTTTGGTGGTGGGTTACGAGGAATATTATTCCCTGCCTTAGTGTCATCATTTTGATCAGCCATTCCTATTGAATTGCAAAACGTAATATATATTTAAAAAAATCTAAATTTTAACCATTTTTGTCAAAAAAAACCCTAGATTCAACTAAAACAAACAAAATCATGATAAAATCTATTAAATTTAGGTTAAAAATGAGTCGGGGGGGGGGAGGGGTGGGAGAAAACATACCTGATATCTGATATCTGATCCGCTATGGCAATACTGGCCCCAAATTCACGTAAAATGAGGGCCCGCGGGTCTATGATTTTATTTAATCCAATGTACAGGTATCGGATATCCGATATGGCACATATATAATATAACATATAATATATAATATATATTACATTTTATATATTTTTATATTATATTTTATATTTATTATATTAATTTACTATATATTATAATATAAAATATTATATTATATAATAATATTATTATTATATTGTATTATTATAATTTATAATATATTATACTTTTTTATTATATATTATATTAGAAGATATTACTTTTTATTATTATATTATATCTTATATATATATATTATATTACATTACTATATATTATAATATATGAAATATTATATTATATTATTATAATATAATATGTTATTATAATATAATACATTATAATATTATTATTATAGTATAATATTATACAATTATAATATAATAATAATAATAATAATATTATATTATATTATAGTATAATAATAATAATATTATATTATAGTATAATAATAATTATAATAATATTATTATATTATAGTATAATAATTATTATAATAATATTATTATTATTATAATATAATAGTATGATATATTATTTAATATACTAATAATATTATTATTATTTAATATAATATTATTATTATTATTATTTAATATGATATTATTATTATATCTTATTATTATTTAATAATAATATTATATTAAATAATAATAATATCATTAAGTAAATATTAATATTAAATAATATTATTATTATTAAATAATATATCATACTATTATATGAGTATAATTATTAGTCAGATATTTGATTTAAAATCGGATATCCAATATTATCGGATATCCGATAAGGCTCGGCTTAACCTTCCAGGTTTGGTTCCTGGATAGGTAAAAAAAAGTCAGAGCGGATTTTGAAGCGCTTTTAGGCGTCTTCAAACTCTCTTTTTTTCACATCACCACTTTTTGGCACACCATGATCCTGCACATACCCATTATAGTATAAATAATTGTAGTATATGTTCTATTATATAATAAATAACTATAACATATAATATTTATATAATATAATAATAATAATAATGACTCGAGTCATCGTGTCACGATTTCGGATGAATCTAGGCAGATGGAAAAAGATTCCCCAAATCGGCCCAAAATTCCTCCCGGGCCGTTGATGACTCGATGATTCTTATTATTATTATTATTAATATTTATATAATATAATAATAATATTTATATAATGTAATAATAATAATGACTCGAGTCATCGACGAAATTATTATTATTTATATAATATAATAATATTATTATTAATAATATTTATATAATAATAATATTTATTATTATTATTATAATAATATTATTATTATTATTATTATACCATATAATATTTATATAATGTAATAATAATAATAATGACTCGAGTCATCGACAGAATTATTATTATTATTATTTTATTATTAATATTTATATAATATTATGTGGAATTATTATTATTATTATTATTATTTATATAATATTATGTGATTATTAATATTTATATAATATAAATATTATTATTATTATTTATATAATATTAATATTATATT
This sequence comes from Cupressus sempervirens, assembly GCA_028749045.1. NCBI lineage: Eukaryota > Viridiplantae > Streptophyta > Pinopsida > Cupressales > Cupressaceae > Cupressus > Cupressus sempervirens. The sequence goes on along the minus strand of CM053792.1, from coordinate 170,977,529 downwards.
AATAATATTATTATTAATAATATTTATATAATATTATGTCCAATAATTTTGTCGATGAGTCGAGTCATTAATATTATTATTATTATTACATTATATAAATATTATATGGTATAATAATAATAATATTATTATTATTATAAATATTATTATTAGATAAATATTATTATTATATTATATAAATAATAATAATAATAATAATAATAATAAGAACCATCGAGTCATCGATGGCCGGGGAGGAATTTCGGGCCGATTTGGGGAATCTTTTCCCATCTGCCTAGATTCATCCAGAATCATGACACGTGTCATGATTCTGGATGAATCTGGGCAGATGGGAAAAGATTCCCCAAATCGGCCCGAAATTCCTCCCCGGCCGTCGATGACTCGAGTCAATAATTATTATATAAATAATAATAAATTAATAATAATAATAATAATTTCATCGATGACTCAAGTCATTATTATTATTATTATTATATTATTATTATATTATATTATATAAATATTATATGGTATAATATTATTATTATTATAATAATTTTGGAGTCATCGACAGCCCGGGATGAATCTCGATCAATTAGATTGAGATGGTCATTATTATTATCATTATATTATATTATTTAATATAATATAAATAATATTATATATAATGTTATATTAAATAATATAATATAAATAATATTATATTAAATAATATAATATAAATAATATTATATTATATTAAATAATATAATATAATAACAATAATAAATTTAATAACCATTTGATAGTCTATAGATCGACGGCCCGAGATAAATTTCCAGCTGATTTGGGGAATGCTTTCCCATCTGCCAAGATGCATCCGAAATCGTGACACGTGTAACTTATGTACATCACTACATTATTTAATTTTGATTTTGAGTCTTGACAATTTATTACGATTAGATGTACATTGTACATAAAAGTTAAAACCATTAATTTCTTATTGCTTTCATTTTAACTAATAAACTTCAAGTATTACCTTTTTAAAGTATGAAGTTGAGAGTTCTGGAACGTAAGACGAGAGTTCAATTATTGATAGAATAGCCATAAGGTTTTCAAATTTTAAATTTTCAAAGACTGACAGTTGTGTTCTGGTTTCTAAAGACTGAAATTGTGAAACTTGGGTATCAGACAACAACACCAATTATCCAATCTCAATTCTAGGTATTTAATTTTTTTCAAAAAAATTCCATTCCGATTTGCAGCAATAGAAATCTTGATTTTAATTGTCTTAGGTTTACACTTTACAATTATTTTGAATAGGGTCTGAAGTCTAATAACTAGTAGCAGCCAGGCATGGGCAAAACAAAGTCAAAAACCTCCCAAACGAGTGCACCCATAAAGGAAAAGAACACCATTATACAACTCAGACAAGTGCTACAAACCCCAGGTTTCACCGATGAATGTCATGATATTTTTTATCCTGTTATCCATGGAGATTCTAGAATCATGGCAATTAGACTTTCATTCTTTAGTAAGTGGAAAGATCCCCAGAAGGGGAGAATTTATTACAAATATAACAGTAGTATTGGTGCATATACAAATAAACTAGCTGCTCTGGTTACTGGATTAGCAAACCTCGTTGTACCTGAAGTATTCCCTTGCCCTAAAATTGTAATGCTATGCGCTCAGAATTATGATGAAAATAGAAAGGCAATTGTAAACCAAAACACTCAGGAGGAAATTTTATCAATAACTGAGAGTGATTTTTTCACTCTGTTAGACCTAGGGTTAGGGTTTAGAATAGAAAGCTCTAATGAGTGCACTGACTTGGATAAACTAGCTCAATCTTATGATAAACTAGCTCAAGCTTATGACAAACTAGAAAGAATTTTTCAAGATTCATATATTAAGGGTTTGATACCCTCAGCGTCCACTAGTAGTGTTACTGTTACACTGGACAAAGACCATAAGCCTCCTTATCAGTATGATATTTTTGTGCCATGGGTTCAGAATACTATTTCTTTGTTATCATTTTTCCTGGGATTGAACAGTAACAAGGAAGTGGGAGCCAGTGTTCTTGAAATGATTTATAATATCCATTGTCGAGGTCAGTCAGTTGACAATGTAGCAGTAAGATATGATTTTGTTCGGTACATTGTTGAATCTATGCAACAACAATTAGTAATGATTAAACAAAGTATAGCTGCAGGCAAGACGAAGATATTTAGGTTCACAAGTTACTTGTGCTACCTTCTTTTAGCAAAGCATCGCCCAATATTTGAGACAGAGAACAACAAGCTTGATATTGAGGTCTATAAGTTTGATGAGAAAACCCAGAAGAAATCACAGACACTAAGTCTAGTATATGAGTGGACACATAAGATGAGGATGACTGCTAACAATAAAAACTACAACCATTTTGTAGACTTCTTTTTGTCACCTATTTACCAAAAAAGCATAGGCACTACAATGCCTAGATTGCCTGTGTCTTGTAAAGATTGCATTCAATTGGGAAGTCAGTTTCAATTGGCTGACTAGTTCTTAAAGGAAGAGTACACTGTCTTAAAGTTTTACGGTTCAGTAGTTGAACCCTGCAAACTTCCAATGCATGTTACAAAAAGGGTTTTTGCACTAGAATATGTAAGGTAGATGGAGAGCACAGATGAACTTTTTAGTGGACAACAAATGAAAACGATATTTCCTTCCTTGCCTTTTGCAATTGGAGGCCTCACATTTGAGAGAAAGGCTTTCAAAGTGGCAAATGAATTGGTAACTTTTTTTGGCTTTCATTTTGTTAGTCACTAGAATTATGATCCACTGAATATAATAAAAACAAGACTGATTGCCAATGGGAACTTTGCGAGCAAATATCAACACCAGGAGATGCCATTGATAGAAAAGTTAAAAAACAAGGATTCGTGGGATGAGGTTAAGAAAGAGATGGAGAAACATGCAGTAGAGAATAATATTTCAATGCAACAACTATCATCCCAAATTATGACATTGCACATATCAGAGTCACACAAATCAGGGCCTCTAACATACTTAAATTTCTACGAGAAAGCACCTAAACCTTCTAAGAAGTCTATGCCGAAAGCAATTAAAGAGGCATGCATATCTGAAATGTGGTGTCAAACCAAGATAACTAAGTTTTGGAAAATGAGGCAAAATTTGGGTGAACCAAAGACATCAGCAAATTTTGAGGAAATTGATGAGGATGACCTTTTCAGCACTTATTGGGATAAAGAGCATCCAACTGTACTATATCAACTTGAGAGTTGCAATGACAGTGATATTCAAAGACAGGAGGACCTCCAGTCTGATGCTGACATTCAAGGTATTGAGGATTCTGGGTCAACCAGGGGCAGAGATATTATTAAACTTCAAATGAGTGATTCTACTAAACAAATGTATGGTAAAGGAGCAACTATGATACAAAAAATGGGTTATGCAAGTATAGGGCCCATTGGTGCAAGTGGTGATGGGATTTGGAATCCAGTTCCAGTACCAGACCCACCCAAAAGAGGAAGTAAACCAATCATTGGAAGCTCCGAGATTGAAGATGATTCATCTATAAAGGGAAAAAAACATTATACTTCTGCTTCTGAAGGTCATCCCAAAACATTATTTGTTAAATCTTCAAATCCAGTTGTAGTTGATCCCACTAGCACTGGCACTGACACTGGCACTAGCATGGATGAACCCTGTGCAAAAAAGAAAAAACTTATGACAATTACACTGCAAGAAATGTCAGCGGTTACTTCAGCAATGTATGCACCAGTGGCTTCTGTACAAAACCTTGAAAATAGTCCTAAAATGCCAAGATTTGGAATGGGCCATCTTCAGTATGTTGGCAATCCTCAAAATACAGTTGTAGGTGGAGTAAGTTTAGCTGGAGATGGAGGAGCATCAGCATTCAACGATACAGTTGATAATTCACCTTTCAAACACTCAATTGTGTTAGAAAACCCGGATTTTAGTTTGAATGAGTTTGCATCAAAGTTTGAACGGACAAGCAAAAGAAATAGGCAAATTATGAAGACTTTGAAAAGTGATGCAGTTGCCGAATGTCAGGGATCTACTAATAGAATATTTCCAACATATGATCCAAACAATGAAATGATGAACTTCATGGCTGTTATGCCCCTGGGTAGAGATAATAATCCACCACAAAATGTAATAAATCGTAACGATATACAAGTTACTAGTCTTCAAATGGATTTGTCAAAAGTGAAAAATATTGACAAAATCAATATATCAAAAGAGAGAAACAAAATGGTCTACTCTACACTTCTGAAAGCAGAGAGGGAAAACAAAAGGCTTACAAAGCAAATAGAAAAGTTACAGGCAGACCTTGATAATGTGAAGGTGAAGGAGAAAGCAGCAGACAATAGGTTCAAAGAATTGCAAAATAGGATAAAGAAATCTTCTCCTACAGAGGCAATTGTCCAGCAAGAAAATATGAATGAACAAGCGCAACATTTGACTAAAGAATTGGATGAGTGCCAAAAAAGACTTAAGAATGAACAAGCATCTGTTGCATAGTTGTTCAAGTCTATAGAGAGTAGTGCACAGGTCATGAATCAATTGAAAACTGAGCTGGAATCTACTGCCAAGGAAAATAAAATTTTGAAGGATGAATGGGAGAAGGAAAAGAAAAAAATGGAGTCTAGGGCAAGTATGATTTTTAATTTGCAAAAGGAATTGAGGAATGAGAAGAAAAAAGAGGAGTCTACTGCAAAAACAATCCACAATTTGAATAACCAATTGGGGAATATGAAACAAAAAGAGTTGTCAACTACAAAAACTATCAGTGATTTGAAGGAGGAATTGGAGAATGCAAAGAAAATGGAGTCTAGTGTTATTGCAAGCACTAACACAATCCGCAAATTGAGGAGGGAATTGGAGAATGCAAAGAAAAAAGAGGAGTCAGCTGCAAAGCAAAACTTCAATTTGAGAAAGGAATTGGAGAACACGAAGAAAGAGGAGTCTACTCAAAGTCTCCATGATTTGAAGAAGGAATTGGACAGTGTGAAGAAAAAGGAGTCCACTTCAAAGACAATCCATGATTTGAAAAGGGAACTCGAGGAAAACAAGAAAAAAGAGGTAACTACTGCAAATAAAATCCAAGATTTGAAGAAGAAATTGGAGGATGAGAGGAAGAGAGGAACTGATTGGCAAAGGCAACTAGAGGAAATGCAGAAAAAGAGTGAAAAAGAGATGTCTGAAATGAAGAAAAAGGTGGAGAATGTAATGGCAGAAAATAGAACGACCTCTTCCGAAGACCATCATGTGAAGGATACTATAATAAACATAGTTAAGCTTATGAAACAAGAAATTTGGGACAAAATAATGGCGATCAGTGATGATTTGGTTGAATGGCTTGATTTAAATAGCAATCTCAAAGTTGTCTTTGAAAATGCAAAAATTGATTTTCAGGGTAAAAGACAAATCTTCAGCAATTCCTTAAAAGATCTTTCTAACAAAGTTCTCAATAAACTAAAGAGATCCAGTGATAGGGATTTGGCAAACCATGGAATAAACAACTACTTGGATTCCTATTCTCTCAACATTGTGAAGAAGTAACGCAAATTGGTGAATCACTCAATTCTGCTTCCAAAGAGTTGATGAAGATGAATAACACCATAGTGAACCTGTTGAATGTTGGATTACCAAATCTTGCTAACTCAGAAAGCACATTCATTGGAAACAAAAATTACATAAAAAAGTTGCAGGGCAGAATGAATTCTCATTTACGGGAATTGCCTGAGGAATTCACTCTAGAGGGAATTGCAAGTTGCATCAAACCACTGTCAACAATGAGTGATGCTATAGATAGATTCCTCCTATCATATGATTCTATCTCTCAAAAGTATTTTTTGTTGACAAGACTACAACTAATTAGCTACAACCTCAAAAAAATGGGGCTTCCAAATGATGTAGAATGGAGCACCCTAAAGAAATTCAGTGAAGCTGGGTCATCTTCTCAAACTATACTGTTGCTATCAGTGGCAGTCATAGCTGATAGCACTAAGTAGTAACACTGTAACAACTTAGTAAGTGATAGAACTATAATCGTTTTGTTACTTGTTGCTCTTTAATTTCAAATTTTGGATGTAATTTCAACTTTGTTTAATGTTAATTGTTACAGGAATCAAGAGCCAGCATATCAGGATAGTTGGGCAGCCAGGCACTAGTATAGTAGCATACTATGGCATATCAGGAATCAAGAGCCAGCATATCTGATCATATATACAATTACAAACCGACCTACAGCTATTGTTGCTCCCTTGTATCTGCAAAAGGGAATTCACAATCATTGCAATTTGACATTGAGTCACTTGCAAAGGGTTGTAATTGTTTGTAATTGACAATCGTTAAATGTATTATGTTACAAGCTAATTTGTAATTATAAATTATAATACAATTTTTTTAAAATGGAGCTTATTCTGTTAAATGCATTATGTTACAATTTCTTAAAGAAAAAACTAGAATCAATGAAAATCTCAACATTTTAAAAAAATGCAATCAATGAAAATCTCCACATGTAAGTACTAAGTTTGTAACATCAACATGTTCAAAAATAAATAAATAAAATTAAGCATCTATAAAGGGACAGTGAATAAAGGCTATAAATTAACTTCTATAGACATGTTACATAATTAATTGTAGGTAGAGTCTTAGATTAGAGCTACTAGCCTACTACTTGACTCACGCAGAAGGTTGAGAAGCTGCTATAGTTGCCATTCTGCCTAGACCGGCTCAGCATCACTATCATCAGAATCCTCTTCATTTATTTCATATAACATTTCATTGTTTGTTGTGTTTTCTTCATATTCACTATTAGCGTTAGACTCACTATGCATGCCAAATTCAACATCATCTTCATTGCTTTGACTTTTAATATCATGATATGAACCACTGCCACCGCCACTATCACTGCCACTTGTGTTTGAAATGTTGGCAATCCCTCTTCTTTGACATCACTTTCTCCAAATGCTTATAGCCCTGTCATAAGGGAAAATTTCTACCACATACCTAGAATTATAGAGCCTCAGACAATTATCCAAATTTTTGTCTAATTTATTTCTAACCTTTGACTTAAGGAAGCCCAAAGTACTGAAAACTCTCTCATCTTCTACTGAACCTAATATCATTGTCAAACATAAATTGGTAAGCTTAAAATATTCTGGTATTGCCTCTCTCAATTGATTGCTCTCACCAAGGTTTTTCCAAATCTTTGTTACCGTTCCCTCTTCATTTGGGTTCTCCATAATAGCATATTGTTCTCTCATTATGTTTGCAAAACAATATGATTGATCTCTCAGTTGAGTTTCATCTAAAATTTCATTTATGGTGACTCCATTGATTACTTTAGGTGTGCAAAAATGCTGAATTAGAGTCGTCATCCTTCTTCGAAAATCAATTGGACTATTTAGAGACCAATATTGTGGAAAAACAATTGACATTGCTTCCAGTAGTTCCTCTGGAGGGAATCTGAATCTGATTTCTGATGACAGATTGTAGCAAACTCGCTTGACAGAGTCAAGCACAGAGTCTTTGATCTTCTTGAAGGCTTCACTTGTAACACATGAAAGTACCTTCTCTGGTTCTGATTCAACTTCGCTTCCTACTTCGTTGGGGTTGACGCGGGCATAGTACTGCATTGGTATGTCAGCTCCAAGTACCCTGGCATATACCTCATCGTTTGCACCAATATGTAAAAAGTTCCTAGGATTATTCAAATTTGAGATTTCTAACCACTTTGCAAACTTTGTTTCATCTAATGGTAATAATCGGTACAGACTATCTAGGCTACTGCATGTCATTTTACGCAGCTTATTATATTCTGCAATGTACATAGCTCTTTGTTGAACCTTTTTTATAATATTTCTCATGTCCTTTAGCATGGGGAGAATAGCTGCTAAAGTTAAGAGTACCTTAACATTAGTTAGGCTTGAATATAGCCAAGGGAATCTCTCTTGCACAAAGTGGATTAGTCCAAGCAATGACGAGTATTCAGACATTACTCGATGCACTGGTCCATCCAAAGAGATCCATCTGGTATCATTGTCTTTAAGAAGCTTCCTCCCATCAGTAAGTCCTATAGCAAAGTGTTAAAATTCTCAGACTCATTTTGGACTTCGACAGAAGTATTGGTAAATCTATTTGATCAGAGATTCCACTTTTTTTACACAACCAAAATTGCTGACGATTCCAAAAGCTAGATTCATTCGATGGGCCATGCAATGAATGAGAATATCATAGGGTGCTAAATCATTCTTGATCTTTTTGCAAAGACCACCTTTATGACCTTCCATAACTGAAGCACCATCCGCTCCAACACACACCAACTTTTTGGCAATCTCCATGCTATCCAAATGTCTAGATTCAATTTCAGTAGTCTTTAATAATTCATATAAGTTTTCAGCTATCGCACTACGATTCAATTTAGCAATAGATAGTAGAAATGGTTGATGACAAATACTGTTTACAGTATAAACATGCATGCACACCCAAGAAGTATTATCAATTGTTGTAACTTCATCTAGAGACAATGCAATGAAATTTGAATTTTTTATAGATTCCTTCATATCTTTTATTTCAACCTGTGCAAGACATTTAGCCCATTCCCACCTGCTGTTTACTGACCAGTGACTGTTAGGATAGTTTTGAGTTTTCAAAAGATGCAATAATGCAATCATTGTAGGGTAGTCCATCATAGGGCATCTTGTACTCAATATATAAAAGACCACACCTAATTGAACTACTTTACCCATATTTTGCACTTTTGTTGCTTTCCCAATGGAACCTTTTACTGCAGAACGCTTCTCCCATATTTGCTAGTGTAACTCGTATATTTCAGCATTCCTGATATGCAAACAGTTCTCCTTTTTTTTCCAAGTTAGCACGGATTTTTTGACTCCATCTATAAGTTCCTTCTTGTAAACTTTACCAACATGCTTTTCTATGGTATCAATTTTAAGCTACAGCCTCTTCTCCTTCTTTGTTATCTTTGTCCAAATCTTACATCTGCATTCTGCAGGAGGCTCACCATCATTTGGATTGGGCACTGGTTCAATGAACTAGTACTTTTCCACCCATTCTAACTAAAAATTCCTTTTGGACAGATCCCAACGAGATCGATCTTTCTTCGATTCCAGTTTTCTTTTTTTCCCCTTTTGTGCATGAACCTGATTTATGGAATCAGTTTTGGTTTTCTCAACCGACTGGTCCGGGACTGACTCCAACTCTATAATCTTAGTTTGTGACTCCCTACTAGGGGAAAGTTCCTCCAAATCTTGTTCAAGCTTTTCCTCGACTGAGATATCAAGTTCACCAACTTGAACTTCAATACTATTTGATGGTCCAACTTGTGATGAATCTCCTTTTTCAGTAACCACTAGAGATCTAACTTGTGAATCTTGTAGGTTGCCAACATTTCCACCACCAAAATATGCCACTATGGTTCTGCGTTTTGGTAATGGTGGCCTCTCTTGGATTTCAGGGATCGGACCCCTCTTGTTTGACATGGAAAACTGAGAAAGGCTGCAAAAAAATATCAACTTAGTTGTTGAAAAAAATACTTAACTACTTAGACTACATATAATAAAAATAATATGATTCATTCTCAAAAAAAGGGTACTACTACTATAGTACTACATTCTACGATACTACCCAATATAATTCGCAAACCTAATACCTATAGGCTATCTTAGCATGTGAGATGTCCAGTCACCAGCGGACACTAGACAGTGAAACTAAAAAAATAACCAGTACCACTCACAAAATAATTTAAAAATCACTTGCCTTTTACAAAAACCAAGTCCACGAGTCAATGGCCAATGCACTCAGCACTCTGAAAGTTCGACAGCAATAAGAAATGCCAGTCTCCAGACCAGAAAATAGCGAATTGTGTAGAATAATAATTTCTTATACTCCAATCTAGGTTGGTGAATTAGGTAGGATTAACAAGCAAGAAGGTCAAATGCAGGTGAAATGCACCTTCTGATGCAAGCCTATAGTAGGAAATAGTTGGCTAAATGGGGCGGGTGATCGACACACGTCGGTAAAATGGTTGGCGACACCCAACCCAAGGAAAAATTAATATGGTTGTAGTAATGGCGAAATAACGTCGGCCAATAAGAAACAACATGCAAAGGCTGGCGAATTGTTTAAAATAAATGTATCCAAACTGTATATTGCATTGGCGATTGCACTAATATTTTTGACCAATCATGTGATAACTAATGGGTGACCACCCCGGGCATTGGACCAAAATATGATAAATATCCAACGATGCGGTTGGACCCAAATATGATAAATATTCACCAAATGAGGATTGACCCATCAGACGGGATCGCCAAAAGGCAAAGATTCACCGCTAAAGTAATCCCTGTTCAAAAGCATGAATCATGGTATCCCAATTGGTTATAGAAGTACAAGGGAGGTGGTTAAACCAATTGACAGTAGCACCAATAGATGTTTGAACAAAGAGTCAGATCGTAACATCTTCAGTGGGGACATCTACGGTCCTGTAAGGTGCTTTGAAAGAGCTTAGATGATCCTTGGCCATGATTTTTCTATCTCCAATAAATTTGGGTAAGAGATATTTAGCACCTTTGGGTATTGCCCCAAGGTTTTTCTCCAAGTTGGAGAGGTCCATTTTGTTGACCCCAAAAAGCCATAGCAAGGAGGATGATATTCAAAGGTTGGATGTTCAAAATAGTAGATATAATAATATCAATAATATCAAGAGCTTGTAGGGACCAAGAAGGTTGTGATGATGGTGGGGAAGTAGGTCTACTAACTTACCATACTTTTTTTTCCTCTTGTAAGTGTGATCAGGTTTAAAATCAATTAATTATAGAGCTTCAAAGTCATCATTGGTAAGACCTCTTTCTCTATCAGCTCTTGTGAATCTCTTTTTAGCCAGCTTTCTTGGCTTCTTTATTCAGTTTCACTATGGCCCCTAAGCCAATCTATTTACTACTACAACTTCTTGAATCGCAAGAACTCCTCTTAGTTGTTCACCAATTTCTTCTTCTCTTTCAAGGATTATAGCCACTTAAAGGTATTGTTGATTATTTGTCCTTTCTCTTCAAGCTACTACATTCAAATTGGATTGGATATCTTCTTGTGTGTCATTAAAGCCAAGATTGGGTTGCAGAATAGGGAAGATATCATAATGAGGGAGTACTATATTGGAGCATAATATCAACTTCTTAAATAGTAGAATACAAGGTCTTCTCCGATGGACTACCTAGTAGAGTTGCCAAAAAGTTGCTGGTGAACAGATTTGTCTTTTAAATAAAAACAAATGAATAAAAGGTTCTATGTCCAAGTCCACAAGACAAATACAATTTTTCAACAGTTGAGGAATTTCAGCTTTTTCAATTCCTCTCTGAATTTTGGTAAGATTCAGCTTCCTTATTAGATCTTCAATCAAAACTATCTTTCAAATAGAAATTGCTTTTAACCTGAAGGTAGTAAGGCTTCCCATCTATTCTTCGAGAGAGGGATAATCAAATAAACAACAATTAAGTAAACACAAATGCATACAAAGGAAAGAACATATAATTTCTCTATCAATTAACCTTACAAAAATAATCTAAATTGATACATATTTACCATTAAAAAAAAATATCTAGCATCAAAGGAATTTTAATAATTTAATACTAAACCAATAATGAGTAGATTCAAAGTGTAATATCTTCGAACATTCAACCGTTTCCTTTCAAAAAGCACAATTTTGTTTAGATACAATACTAGAAACTTAGAAAACTTGCATAGCTATAAAATTCAAATAAAGTGGTCGCAATATGATAACCATCAAAAACTACCAACCCTTAATACTTTTGGGTTTCAAACTTAAATATAGAGCTACTCAAGAATCTCCCTAAAAACTTGATTCTCAGATAGTTAAAAGTAGTTATGAAAACCAACATAAAAAGGGTACGAAAACTCAGAGTTTAACTTTTAAAAACCATAAACTTAAAGTCCTAAAAGCAAAGTAATAGAAAACACTAATCATCCACCAATTGGTTAAGTGGTTCCTCTTCCTCCTCATCTTCAACATCATCTTTTCCACGTGCCAGCTTCCACATCCTAAACATGTTCATGCATTTGATCATGGTAGTTGTATTTGGGCTCTTGATGCTCTACAAATGATTCTTCTAGATTTCCTTGTCCATTTTCATCTTGTTCATAGTATCTAGGTAACTAGGAAGTTGTAGAGTGTACATTCCTGACATTACTTCACTTTTGGCCACCTTGGAGAAATCAAATGATGTGAGATAAATTTTGTCTTTTATAGAATCCATGCATTGTTTGTGTTGTTTGATCATGATCTGCACATCACAACCTCTTTCTTTAAGAGGGTTAGGAAAGGTTGAGCCGATGAACTGAAAGGTTCTACTTACATGCTCAAGTAATGCTTTCAATTTTTTTCGCATGATTGCATCCTTGAGATCCAAAGGTGTAATTGGATACCCTCCAGGCTATATTCTTCCTCAAAACTTGAATCATTCCTACATCCACATGTTGTAACGGGTTCTCCTTGAGGAACTTTTCTAGTCCAAAATCTTCCACTTCCACTAATTGAGTCACCATGGCTGAGAGTTTTTTGACTTGTATTTTCCATGTCTCAGACTAAACACGGGATTCATCAAGTGCATTTCCAGCCAGACAAACAATTTTGTGCAAATTCCACATGATTTTAGCAACTTGATTTGTTACCAGATTGATCCAATTAGACACTACAAATTTCATCATTTTTTCTTTTTTTAAATCTTCTAGCATTTATTGATTTTCAGGAGTGCTAGAATCAAAGGCAAGTTGTGATTATTTACTAGGGACTTAACTCTATCCTTTCAATGAATTTATATACTTAGCCATTGCATTGTTCTCAACTTTCATCTTTTTGTTCTCAATCACATCTTTCTATGATTGTATCACAATTTTATTTGTAGATGTCTCTACTAATTATTCTTTCATCTCATGATTTATTACCCCTAGATCTGTGTGTGTAATTTTAAATTTTGTCAGGTCCAACTTGTCAACTCCCTCTTTTTGGTTGTAGGTGGCTACCTCAGCTATACTTCTCCCAGTCACACTATCAAAGGTTATCTTCACTGTGCTTTTAGTCCTTTTAGGCTTGGAAGCCTTGTTGGTATATTTTCTCACGATTTCATTGATTAGGAAAGAAACCAGAACCAAACTCCTTTTCCTATTTACCATATCCACAAGCCAATTAGGAGTGGTAGCATCTTGTTGCAATTCAGTACCCTTTTATGCAGTGTCTATAGCTTGCATCCTTAGAGTCCACCACCTTGGTCTTTATCTAGTTCACCATCTACCTAAATCACTCGGTGAAGCTTTATGGGTACTGACATTTTAATTTTCTTATTGGATCGAGTTTTCTACACGAAAGGAGGATTATGGATCTTCTTCTTAGAGATCCTTGATGACCTTCTACTACATGCAATTGTAAAACCGGCATTAGACATAGGATCAACATGGTCATAGCACATGTATCTTTTTTTCATTCCCAACCAAGACTTTGTCTTTTCAATCATATTTGTTTTTCTTTCAAGAATATTATCTTCTTTAGAATTCCAATCTATAGCAAAATTTATTCGTTCAATTTCTTGGGGAGATGGGATGTTTGTTCTATCTTCCTCTATGTCTATAGTATCTACATCCAAATTCAATTGAAAAAGATGGAGTTTTGAAATGGTGAGCTTGGATAACCCCCTTCTTTTCACCTTTAACTCATCTATACAATCTTCCCAAAAATCTTCGATAGTGGGTACATTTACAGTCCTCACATGAATATCAAATAAGCTATGGATAATTCTTTTGCTACCAAAGTTTGGCCTGGTCTAATAGGATCCAAAATCAAATTTAACCAAGTTAGAACTTATACACATTGCATCTTCCATGCTTTCACATGTCAATTTTCTGAGCTTAAGTGGGAAAATGATGTCACAAGCCTCCTCAACTAAAAATTTTCTTATTACAATGACTAATTTTCATGCTACTTCTGATAGGACAAAACAATCAAGGGAAAATTTGGGAAGACATAGGTTTTTCATCAAAACCTCCTAGTCTAAAATAAGTAAACCTTAGGAATTGGATGTACAAGCTACAAAAACATTGAATGAGCCTTTGAGACTCAGGTGATAATTTGTGGTGTAGGGAGCTTTTCATATCAAAACACAACTTTTCAGAAAAGAGATCATGGACTTTTCTAAAATCTTCCAAGGCTTTATGTTCGTGTAACAAAGGACAATAATTGTATATGGTGATACTCTTGGTCTAGGGTTTATGTGGAAAATATTGCAAATCTTGAGTGGTGGCTAGCATATACATTAAATAAGATGACATGAAAAAGTCCTTTTTCAGATTTAAAGCACCTTTCAATAGTATCTCTGAGAGAGCTAGCTATTAATTCTACCTAATCTAGAAATTGTGAACCTTTTAACACAATTTCAATATAAAAGTACATCCATTCTTCAAAGAGAGAGACATCAGGAGACCCACAAAACCTATGAAATAGAACCATTATATCTTCAACCTGAGTGGTCATTAGGCTCTTCTTCAAGGTTTTGGGTATCCTAGAACTACCTTTACAGAAAGAATTAGTCTAACTTGTTGCAATGATGTTCCTATAATCACTTGTTTTCTCAAAAAATCTAGCCACAGACAAGGTAGGGGTAAGGTTAGAAATTTTTTGCTCTTCCAGGTGAAATAATCTAGATACAATCTCCCTATTGAAATTCAACAAAACACTTCCATCCTTCTTCAATATATTTCCTTTAGACACATTATACATATGTATGCACTCTTGAATCAATTTTGGGCAAGGATAAGTGGGTGGGAAAGTGGAGGCCATAAGGAGGTTAGTGTCTAGCACTTCAGTAGAAAAAGTTTTGGTCAGTGTCTCACACAATATTTTTGAAAAATTTCCCAAATCAACTCCTAGCAAGTTTTTATTAGCTATTATTGGGGACCTACATAGCAAACTACGAGTATTCCCGAATAAGTGTAGTGTAAACTTCATGATTTAGGAGCTTTACTTGAATTTGAAAGCAAAGAAACAACCACAAATATGCTTCACTCAATAGGTAGGAGAAAAATAACTAGAAAATGGAAGGATTACCTAAAGAGTGATGACCATTACAACTATGGAAGAAGGCTTGCTTTCTCTGATTTTCCTGCTACTTCTTATCTTTGACATGAAAAGAAATTTAATGTCCTCTTTTTAAAGGAGAAAACTTTCTTTAGATGCATCTCAAAAAAGAGGAAATGATCATTAATTATGTAGAGGGAAAAAAATTGGCATGCTATAAAGAAAAAGGTGACGAGAAAAATTAGGTACTGACATTAAGCTAGGAGGCAAGTACTTCAAATAATTACTTGTCTTTACATGTGCCAAATCTTTATTTCCGCACCTTTAAATCAAAGTTCTGGCACAATCATTGTTGGTGACCTTACTTCAACCATTAATTTCTTGTACTTACCTTTAGATCATGATATCACCCATTATCTTTTCATACATGATGAGGCATCTAGTTGTTACATGTCCTATATACCACATGCATACATGGCATGTTAACTGGTCCCACCAAGGGATATTGCTTTGAGGAAAGAACAAAGCATTGAAATCGTGAACTAGTTCCTTTCGTACAAAGGGTTCAATGTGGCTTAGTGTTCTTTGAACTTGGTACAAGGAGTACAAAAGGTGTAAAGAGTATGAGGAAACTTACATCTCATACCAAGAAACCTTTCGAATTTTAATAAGATGGTGCTTGGAATAAATCTCTCCCAATTAAGGTTTTCTAAAAGGAGGACTTGATCAACAATTAGTTTGAGGAAAGGATTAACTAAAGGAATGAGGTTGGGTGGATATGAAAGTGTCAGTTAACCTCATTTTCACATTTGACTCTTGATAGAATCAATGGTTCAAACAAAAAATGTTTGAAAATGAGAGTGAACAAAAAATAAAGAATAAAAATGGCAACTCTAAAAATAATGAACTAAAATATAGATTTTAGTTCTCTACCACACATAGATGCTAGATGAAGACCGTATATGCAAAAATCTACATACACAAAAGTATTTCCTACATCAATGCCAAGCTTTATAGATGCCAAATTATTTCCTATGTAGACAAAAGAGTTAGAAAACTAAGAAAGACAACATGTTAAATGATTAAAAGTACATTTTCTAGAGTTTTTCTTTGTTAAATCTATCTACAACATAAAATTGAGAGTTTGAAATATGAAATGTGTTGAAAATCCAATTAGTACCCTCAATTAAATAAAGTTTTGAATAGGAAGAAGAAGCCAAAGCCATGCATAGATTTGGAACCACATAGATGTCAAAACACATAATGTCAAAAAGGGATAAATAGGGTTATGGTAGCATGGTGGAGATGCTAAATGTTTGGAAGAGATGCCAAAAGAAAGGCCAAGATGTCAATCTATGTAGATGCAAAAAGGGCTTGCGGAGATGACACTACATCTTGTGCAAATGTCAATAATGTATTTTTTGAGAATTTTTTAGATTTGTTTAAAATTTAATGATTAAAATAGGGATGTGGGTCACACTAAGTGTGCCAAAATGTACATGTGAAAATATTACCTATTGGGATCATTCTCAAACACATCAAAACTAGTTGAAAACAAGCATATGCATATATAACTATAAAAGAAATCTTCAACTAAACTATAACATGAGTTCTAAAGAGATTAAAACTAAAAAAATATAATACTTCATGTAACATCAGAGTAGCTCAACAAGTGCACCCAAATGGACTTGTTGGTTAAATCAAGGAGAGGTTTGTGGATGTGCTCTCCTAAAATACAAGATTTTAAACCCCATAAACTATGATTGAGATGAATTTTCAAACATATAATTATGTGCTAAGACTAGAATTAAAATGGATGAATAGATACTTTCAAAAGGTTGTTATGGAAGCAACCACTCTCTAAGAGCAATCAATGTGGATATGGAAATGAAACTAGATCAAGAGCAAGATGTAACTACCAAGCTATGAAAGTAAATGCAACTAGAAACTAAGAAATAAATTCAACTACCAAGAAAATTGTTAGCACAAATATCAATAACAAATCTAAATGCTCTACAACAATCCTAGCACAATAAATTCAATGCAAAATAAGATATGATATTAAAATTCTTGGGACAATGGCTCTATTTATAGATTTTTGGGGAGGCTCAAGGAGGTAGCATCTATGTGGCATTCATGTAGGTGCCACAAGGGAGACACATGAGACATTAAATTTCTAAGGTTTTCTCATAAATTTGTCAAACAATTAGGATGTGATGGGTTAACTATACTCCAAGTACACATGACAATGTTTATAAGAGATGTGTAAGAGGAAAATGTCAGCTTTTAGACTTTTCAAATGTGTACGAGTTGTAAGAAAATGTAGGAGTCCCTTTCTTTGGAGGAAATAAGACAAGTTGATGAAAAATGTTCTTTTTAGATTCATTTATCATGTGTTGGAGAAAATAATTAGGACTAATGGATGTAGTTAAATAACTTTAGCCTAATTACCATTTGTTAATTAGTGAGTAGGGTTATTAGATAGAAATGAATGTTACTAGGGTAGGACATAGGGAGAAATTAGGATTAAATTAAATAGCAATATAATGGTGGGTTAGGAAGAATTAAATCACATAGAGGATTTAAATAAATTAAGTTTATTTTAATCTTGATGAGAAACAATAGATAACCTAGGGATCTAGCTAGATGGTACATCCCCCTTGGACACAATCAGAGATAGGAAAACATTAAACATTATGAGCAGCACGATCATCATCATGAGGAAGATAATCTTGATAATCATAATGAAGAGAAAAATGAAGAACACATGAATCATAACGAAGAAAATATGGGTGGCTGAAATGAGAATGAACAACCTGATAGGACTTTTCAATATCCTTTTGATATAAATAGACAAAATGACAAACCACCCATGAAAAACATTTTACCTATCATATTGTCAAATTTTAGGGGGAAAACTTATGAGGACCCTGACCAATTCCTTTTTGAATTCAAAGTCATGTGTCAAACCTATGACTATACCACTAATAATTTAAAAAATTAAATCATGTTCCTTCAACATTGAAAGAATTTTCTTTAAGATAGTTTTTGGGTCTTTGACCTAAATATATCACATCTTGGGAAGAAAAGGAAAAAATATTTCTGGATAAATATCATGATTATTGTAGAGTTAGGGGTAGGAAAGATGGATTATTTTGAATGAGGAAACTGGAAGATGAAAGTCTAGAGGATTATGTTGATAGATTTCAGTTTATTTACAGAAGATGTGGAAATTGTTTAAATGAGGATATCACTAAAATAATCTTCTCAAAAGTTATTGATGAAGATTCAAGAGATTTTTTGAATCTTATGGGAAAAGGAGATATAAACAAATTGAATTTAAATTAGATCACTAGTATCTTCCAAAACTATTCTAGAACTAGATATGGTGTGAGCGATTATAGGTGAAAAGGAGGACAAACAGATGTAACCCAGGTAATGGAGGAGATAAAAAACCTTAAAACTAATATTTTATTGCATTTGAATAATCAACTAGATAGAAAAACCACTCATCTATTGGCCATTTACTATTCAAAATGTAGAGGGAAGCATTTATCAATAGAGTGTTCGTTGAAGAATGTTGATACATGTGCCATATATGATGGACCCCATGCTACTAAATCTTGTAAACTATTGTCAAAACCAAAAGGTTAGTTAAATAAATCTATAGAAATAGAATAGGATCTTAACTATGTTGGTTAGAGTGGACAAAACCAAGGACAATTTGGAGGTAGAAACAATTGGAATAACTAGAATTCATGGAATAATCAAAGCCCTTGGAACAATTCAAACTAGAAAAATCAAAACATGTTACCTCCTAATGTGCCTCGAGGACCACCTCCATGGAATTTGAATCAATGGCAACCAAATTAGTGGCAACACAATGCTCCTCCTTGGAAAAACAATCAAAATTTATATAATCAACGACAACCAAACTAGAATCAAAATCCTCCATGGTGAGACAATCAGAATTTTAATAAATAGTGGGGATCTAAATAGCCTAATATTAAAAATCAACCCAATGAGTAGGTAAATCAACCTCAATTACTTGTACAACCAGTCCCTAATCCAAATAATAGGAAAGCTAATGGCATGTATCCTAGCCTTAGTGGTCTTAAATTCATTGAGGTGAATGAAATCCATTTAAGGAATAGGATTATTCCTTCACAAACTACTACTAAACTTTAAGAAGGGGAGAAACCTAAAGAGTTAGTTAAACCTATGATGATTAAACCTTAACCAAACTAGACTAAACCAAATAAAGTACCATATCTTAAAATATTTAAGAAGGACCAAGAGGATTTGAATATCTCCAAGGATGATCATGCTAAGATCATGGACTCACAACTTTAAAGAGTTGACAAAAATCAAAATCAAAATTCTACTTTTGATGGATATTAAAGACATCCTTAAGATCAACTACCTTATCAAGACAGTTTACATCAAAACTCCTGTCCTAAAAACAAAATTTCCCCTATCATTGAAGTAGGAGCTAAGATAATTGATGTATTGGATGGGATATTATTACCATAGAAGTACAATAATCCAAGAACCCATGTGATTACTTTGAGAATTGAAAAAGTAGAAATCCCTAGTGTTTAATTGATTGGGAGCTTCTATTAACATCATCATTTTTGATACACCAAAATCTCTTGGATTTACAAACATACAACCTACTTCAATTGTACTAATTGTTGGGACTCAAAATTGAAGCCCTAATTTTGAGTATCATTCTAAAATCAAGTAAAATTAAGCCCATATAAGAACTTTTAATGCATGTGTACCTGACCGTCATTTTGAGGCATATGAAGTGTTTCATGTTTCTAACACCTTTCATTCAATATGTGTATGGATCCTATAATGATAAATTTCCATTCTAAATCATTACATGAAGTTTCATTTTCAACATTGTTCAAATCTGCATTTTTGCCTAAGTGTCAAACAACAGCAAAAAGTCTAGTTTGCAATTGAATATCTTCCACCTAGTTAAGTGACATGACTCACCACTTTGAAGTGTTTAGTATGAAAATCAAAGAACCCATTTTTCAATTTTCAAGTCATTTCAAAATGTTTTGAATAGGTTTTGAATCCCTCAAAGTTGATTGTTTACTATTATGAGTCTGATGCATATTTCTCAATATTCTAGGAAGCCCTATTTGACTAGTTATAAATTTGAACCAATTGACCATAATGAGAAAATTCATTTTGCATTGAATTTTAGGGCTTAGACACTTGTTATGTTTCATATTTGAGCCTATGATGAATTTGTTTGACTAGTTTGCAAACACAATTCCAAAAGTAATTTAT
Source organism: Cupressus sempervirens (assembly GCA_028749045.1). Lineage (NCBI taxonomy): Eukaryota > Viridiplantae > Streptophyta > Pinopsida > Cupressales > Cupressaceae > Cupressus > Cupressus sempervirens. The sequence goes on along the minus strand of CM053792.1, from coordinate 170,957,128 downwards.
AAACATTTACTGGTGTCTAAAGTGCAAATTGATTGGTAGCCTTGTTCGGGATGTCATCACTTTGAATCTATGATAGATGAGACCAAATGGATTATACCACTATGTTCTACTCTAAAGATACTTTAAGCTCCAATTTTTAAGTCTTGATAAATCCATTTTCACACTTTTCCAGGTTCATTATGTTTGTAAAAATCATTCTTCTCTAGTGTCTCCAGTTTTACAATTTTGGGTACCCCACTTTGACCACTTTTGAAATGCACCCAGTTATTCATTATGACCCCAAATCACATATTTATACTCTCCTAATGACAATGAACTAATACCCTTTGTTGTTCCTTCAAGTGTCCATTTGACCTATTTCCAAAGCCAAGACCAAATGCACTTTTTGTTTTCTGACATGTTTGTTGTTAGCCAATTCAGATAAGGAAACTTTGATGGTTAATATCTTTTGACCTAGGTGTCTTCATGAGTAAAATATAACAAGGTATAATAATGTGGAACAAAGAATAGGTATGTCAGATCTTAGGGCTCAGATATGTGTTTGAGTCAATTTTTAAAGTCAGCTCATAGGTCTTCTTAGCATAAAGTTACAATTTGACAAAAGGGGTAAAGTGAGTTTTAAATGATCAATTAATGGTCAATTTTGATCTAGATTGAATCAAGTTAGTTCAAGGAGTCAAATTAATGGATTCTAGGAATATGATGTTCAAAAACAAATTATTAGTTTTAGCCAGACCCACTTTCTTTGGGGTTTGACTATTTCCATCAAACTGTTAGGATGTCATGGGAATTGATTATGTCTATGGAAGTCACATTTTGTCACCATTAATGTATTTCATTTGGCACATATCATCATTGGTTTTCAAATGGACATGTAAAATTATTACATATGGAGAATATTAAAGGAGGGAATTAAGTGCACCATAGAGTCCCTAGTCTCATACTTTTTGAGATCTTTTTCATCAAATAGTTTCATGTAAAGCTATTGTGTAATGAATTTCTCATAAGATAAGGAGTTATGAGTTATGCATAAATGTTTGAAGCATTAATTAAGATACATAAAAATAAATGAATTGTCAAAATATGTCATTTGCAACTAGTTGAGAGAGCTCATGTAGAGGAAGCGGCATCAATGGTGCTTGAGATAAGAAATTTTCCATTCAAAGGTCAATGACTAATTACAGGGGTGACGCACCTTAGCACACTCATATTTAGAGTAGCTATTTAATTTTTTCTTGAATAAAGTACACATGGATAAAGAAGGCATTCAAGCTTGCCAAGACTAAATAGAAGTTCAAACCCTTAAATTATGAGTTCTCACTCCAATCATAGTGAACCATAAGTGTGTGGATTTGACACATAAACAAGGAAAAGATTATGAGATATATCTTCTTAATTGGTGTATCTACATGACACAAAACATGAAGAGCAAGGTTTAAAATGTGATGATGGATTTTCAATCTTATTCTCCTGTAAGGTGTCCCTATTGACCTCTTTGATGCATTAAGTGATAATGATCAAATTTCTATGTAATGGAAGAATTTGGACTGTCGGTAGCAGGGATTTCTCCACAGGGGTATGTTGAATGCATAGACCACGGAGGAGTGGCACAAATTACTAAAGTGAGACAATCAAACCTAAAACAATTTTGAAAGGATGGAAAGTCTCCCACCATTTACATGGAAACCCAATCTATTTCAACCAACAACCTGCATATTTATTTGCAAATCCCATGAATATAGTGGACAGTGTCAATAGGGAGAAGAAGTTAGGGATATTTATAGTTTACAACTACCAAGTGGATTGTGATTTAGCATCAAAGGGGATCATGTAGCATGTCAAATCATAGGTTAGAGGAAGATGTGTTGCTACATAAAAATTTATTGGATAACACTAATTTGGGGAAAGGATTGGTTGTTTTTTAGGTTGGAGTGATGCAGTTGTTGAACTTTGTTCTTTGAGTTTTGTCCCAGTTTGAATGTGTAACACAAGAAACTCAATGATTTCCATGATGCATCAAGCATTTTACATCATCTTTTAAGTAGTTTGAGAAGAGGTTTTTCCCTAATGTCTTCCACAAGAAGCACCCGCTTGGAGGGGATTGTAGTGGTCTATTGGATCATTCTTTAGCAGCAGAAGTGGCATTAGAAGCTTTGTAATTTGAACTTCACAGTCGCGAAGGCTAAGTTGGGTGGTTCCGTGGGCGATGTAGGAGAGGAATCGAGATAAAAAATATGGGGAGAAGCCAGAGGTATGAAATAAGGTTTCCCTTAACACACTAGCAGTGTGGGTTTTGAAAGGAAGTGTGGTCTTTGTTTATCCCACATTAATAGTGTGGGGATTTCTAAAAGTGTTTTTATGTGGAGAGATAAACATGGTTAGTATCTTTAAGACATGAGCTTTTAAAAAGTAGCTCCAAATGGTGGGGCCTGTCATACCATCTCAATGGATAAGGAGGAAAATTTTGAACAAAAAGTGGCACAAGGATACTGACATGGTAGTGATTGGTGGACAAATCAGAGCACGCCATGTGGTAGTCAGGCAATGAATCACAATGTGACATATGGCAAATGCTTTTGGGCCTAGTGTGTTTCTCGAGGTGATGATATGAAAGGTTCCAAAATTGACTCACAAGATTGCGACACATGCCAAGATTAGTAGATGTCACTTTCTTGCAATATGAAGATGCATGGTCATTAACCAAAGTGGGAAAGTGACAAGGTGCAACATGTCATGGGCGGTGATGTGGTGATGTGCAAGAGCAACACACAAGATTGTTAAACATGGTGAGATTGACGGATGTTAGTTTCCCACAATATAAAGATGTAGGGATGATAACTAAAGAAAGAAAGAGACATGTTGACATGTAGCAGTTAGTTTCAATGAATCAAGTGATGTCGTGTGGTAGTGGCATGGCAAGGCACCTAGTAAGCTGATCATGTTGCAAGGTAATCATACATAGGAGATCCAATGGGAGGATGCCACATGGAAATGTGTTAGGTCACAGTGGTAGTGTGTGGACCAATCAGAGGAATGACGATGATAGTGCAAAGATGGACCAATCACATGGGGACACATGTCACTTGAACGGTTGACCAAGTTTGACCCAGATGCAAAATTGGAGGGAAAATACAAAGGCATAAAGACCAATTTTTTATTATTTTCTTCTTAAGAACATGAAATTCATTTTAAATCAGATGATATTATACTATAAAGTTTTTTACTTTAGGCAAGGTTAAACTTTTATATAAAATACAAACCTGTGAACCAATCAAGAACTTGATTTTCAAATCGATCTCCTAGGCATTTTTTATAAGCGGACATAGGAATATCATATATCAATGGAAAGGTCTCAAAACAAGCATCCCATAGCTTCTTCTTCTTTTTTGCATAAAAAATAGTATGTGTGAGCTATTCAGGGTTGCCTTCGAGGTGCTTTTTTTCAACTCTTTTTGGTATGGCGGTTCAGACTTGGTTTTTGGTAAAATGATGATTTGGGTGTGCGCCAAAGGGTGGAGATGTAGTTGGTCATGTCTTTTTACCTCAAAGTCAATTTATTGAATGATTTATTAGCTTTTTAGATGCATACCTAATGTTTTTATCAAAATGAGGGTTTCTCATTAGCTAGAGGAGATATTTTGAGTTCATTGAAGCTCAATGTTGAGATTCCATTCAAATTTTGGTTATAGAGAGAAGAGAGAGGTTTTGCAATAGTAGGGGATGGAGATTCAAGTGAATATCTTTCACTTCCATATCAGATTTGAGATTTCTTCCCTCTCCTATATCTTTCTTCTTTCTTTATTTCTTTCCCTAGGGGGTTCCAATTTATTGGAAAGTTTTTCCATTGACGTGATACTAGTTAGGTTGGTTCCAAAGTTTTCTAAGAAAGTTCTCAGCTAGGTTTCCACCATTCTTTAGCATCTCTCTCTTGTCATGAACAATAGTTAATGAATTACAGAGATAGTTCTAGTCTGTTCAACTATTTTATGAGTTATTTTCATGCATCCTATTATATTTGTTTCAAGGAAATGAATAAAAATGGAGCAACAAGTTTATCTTCAATCTGATTTCTTATCTCTTGTTTATGTTGTTTATAATCTTCTATGATTTGTGAACAAAGAGCACAAATCCAGCTGCAATTTGTTTTAGGTTGTATGTTTTGGTATATTTTTCTTATGATTCAAGGAGTCATGTAAATGCTTGATTTACCATGACAGAGTTGCAGATTTCATGAAGCGATAGGTCAAGTATGTGATTTAGTCTTGATGTAGATGTCTGATTCACAAAGTGATAGGATAGATCTAGAGTCTTGATATATGATATATATTAATGATTTCCAAGTATGTGTGTTAGTTATTTCTGGAATTACCCAATAGATAAGGCACCAGTCAGCTACAGGATCTATATGATTGTTGTTCATACCTTGGTTTTGCTAATGATCAACACATTAATCAAAGTATTTTCCCTTTTATGTTGAAGAGCTAAAAGGAGTTTCCCTCACTTAGCTTCTCAAGTTCATAGGTCATGTTATTAGCTATCTCATGTCTATGTTGTTTGCATGAGCAATTGAAGAATTGGGGTTTCAATCTACTTTATCTAGATTCAAATATATGTTTTAGGAACTCGTACCATATGAATAAATTTGAGGTTCACTCACCTAGGTCTTGCAAATCCTAAAGAAGAAGAACGAGTATAGCCTTATAATTGGTTGTGATGTTTGAATAGATATGTTGAACATGGGAATTAACTACCCGTGGATGTATTTGATCCTATCATTGGGTTATTCAAAAGCTATTAATTCAGGAGCCAACACTAATGTTGGTTGATAATTCTATAAGTAAACCTAAGGGAAGCCTAGAAGAAATTACTATAACCATATAGACATGGGATTATCTAGTTTTAAAAGCTAGGAAAAATAATGTAGGATACCTCATAATCTTAGGAAGGTCATGACTTGCAAAAACATCTATATGTACTAAAAATATCACTACACACACTTCAACATGATCATTCTGTGTCAGAATTCATCCAAGAATGAACATCATATTATTCATTATGAATGTTCTAAACATGTCAACTTGTTGGCTTCTATCTAGTTGGGGTTTGACGGATTACTCGTAGAGCCAAGAGCTCAATGACCATAGATTAACTTAGAAGGAAGGATTTATGAGAGATGCAACTATTATAGAATATGCAATTAATCTATATGATCAAATATTAAGCTAAGAAAGTAGATAAAAAATAATCCAAGATGGATGCAAGTAACATCCAAAAATGAGCACAAAAAATAGCAATATAAACTAGAAATGACTAGCAATGATTCTAGGACAAATTTAGTAGCATATCAATACTCACAAATTTGTGTCTTTGAAATGAGAGTTGAGTTCCCAATTTATAGAAATCCTAGAATAGATAAATAGTGGAGATTAAAGTGAATGAATGGTCAATATTGAATGAGAGTTTACTTCAAATTGTAAGTTTCGATGTGAGAGGGAGCTAACTATTTTGTTGAGACTCAGTTAACTAGTTTATTTCCGCTTATGATTTAAGTTAACTAGAAGTTTCCATCCCTTAACTCAAGAAGAGATTTGAGGAATACTATTTGAATATTGTCTCATGTTTGAATATTTAAATTCAAATAATGAATAATTGGATACATTTATTCCAAATGTTTTAATAAATTCCTTGTAAGATGTTATTAGGAAAAAAGGTAATTAAATTAAACAAATTACTAGGACTTTTTAATTAAATCAATTAATTAAGTGGCTTTAATAGCCACTATATCAATAATTTGTAATTTATTAAGGTCTAGTGATTATTGTAGATTAATAATTTTTTCAATTGATATTCAAATCGAGTAAACAATTAGGACTATAAATTCCTAATAAATTAGGACTTTTTATCATTGATTGATATTTTAAGATTAGGATCAAATTGGTCAAGGAGACCAATTTTGGAGTATTGCATTTGCCCCTCTTTGAATCGATGTGCTTGTTGTCAATTAGGATTGCACCTATCGCAAGATGCAAAATCTAGCTATCCTATTTAAACATGGAAACTCTCTCGAGTTTTGGGTTGTCCTAATATGAGAGATGAATCTTTGAAAGCTAGGACAATTCCTAAATAGTGAATATTTAAAACCTAAACTGTATGCGGGAAAGGGATGAGAAGTGAATGATAAAATAAATACTAAATCCTAAATGAGGCGATACACCAATAATTTGTATGCAAATTCAATTTAATTAACACCAATTACCCAAGACAATTGATTCATAATACCCAAACAAACATGTAACTACAAAAGTGATTCTATGCAAGGGCTCAAAATCTTTTGCTTTGGAAGGAAAATGTAGGTTTTACCAATTTTATGCAAAAACCAAAGATCTACAATTACAAGTATTGATATTCTAGCATGCAATAAGGAATATAGCTTTAATGAAGGATGAACACAACATAAAAGCAAAGAACCCACAATATTGCACAAAAATCAATGAGAAGGAACCATTGAATTTGTATAACTGATGTTGAATAATCCCTGCTACAAAATGCTCTTACAATCAACTCAAAAATTTGCAATGTGTAAAAAATTTGAGCTCGAAAGAAGATCCTCAAAAATGAGGTAAATGGACAATAAGTAGAGCTCAAAACCCTAATTTGGATATCAAAAATATGCATGGAAAAAATGAGTCAAAACTGATCTAAACTATAAAGAAACCCCTGAAAACTTCTCTCAACCACCTAACCATCTGATAGCCAACTAGAAAACTGCCTCTATCTCCTCAAAATCACGCAAAAGACCCTAGTTTGGATTTCAATGTCAAGCTAAAAATATAGCATGTCAATCTCATTAATAACCATGCAAAAATGTATAAAAATGCCTCCCAAAATAAATTGCATTCAAAGCTAGCCTTAACTACTCCATATTTCTCCAAAAATAGCACTAAAGTGCTTCATCACTGCATGGAAAACTCAAACTACCCTTTGACCAATTATGCATGTAGACAAGTCCAAGAAGACTTTGAAAATGCCAAAAATGGCTCCATAATTGACTCAAAAATCTTGAGTCTAAACTATGAGTTCAAAAATAGCCACTGAATGTCTACCCTCAAACTTAGGCATTTTAACCATGCAAATTCATTTCCTCTCCATTTAGTCTAAAAATAGTTGTTTCCTTAATTTTGCCTTTCCTTTATGATTTTAATCTTCCACTTTACAACTTTTACATTTTAATATTTATTATTAATTAGTTGATTTATGTCATATCAACTGAATTAATAATAATACAATTTGAAATATTAATGCAAAGTTTTATAATTAAAATAATAGCATAGACTTTAAAATCAAGTTATATACTATCATTTTAAAAGGAAAATAAAATTACATCTCCTTTGCAAACTTGTGGACCCGAAAATATAGCGAAACAAGTTCAATTTTAAAAAGGCAAAAAGGTGAAAGTTATTGTTTCATTTCATTCTCGATGCATGCAAGTAGGGTTTGATAAACCCTATCCACCATTATTCTGGTTTCTTCATGCCGTGGCTACCATTCTCCATGCGAGCTCCTTCTTTGTTGCTTGCTATGAGTTTTTGTTGTTTACCATGAGTGTTGCTATTTTCTCACGGGTCTATGCCTTGATTCTCCATCTCCATTTTGAGGTTGTCATCATGTAAGTTATTTGTTGTTTAGTATTTTGGAGATGGATGTTTATGTCTTTGATGCTATGAGCTTCTTTCTCTCTAACTTTTTGCTTTATTTCTTTGCAAGTTTATGGTTGTGAGCTCCATGTCGTGAGCTATACTTGGCTGATAGTTATTATCTTTTGAGTCATTATTGATATGTGGAGATGTTGTTGCTATTTCATGGCTTTCCATTTCATGTCATGGGTGTTGTGATAGCTATGGTGATTTCTAGGCATCTTGTTGTAAGATTCTTCTATTTCATTGTATGGCTCTTCTCTGTTGTAAGTTATTTGTTGTTAGTCTTCATCCTTTGCTATTGTGTATATCGTGATTGCTTCATTTCATAAGCATTTACTCTGTTGTTTATATATTTTGAATACCATGAGTGGTTGGAAATGTTGTGAGATATCCAAGCTTTGTTATAAGTTCTTATACTTTTATTCCATGTCGTGAATGCTTTCTTTTCATCAACATTTACTTGACTATTATATGTGTTGTAACTATTGTTCTTCCTATATGAGTTTCAAATTGTTCAAGTATTGTTTGTTGTTAAATTAACTTAACAAAGCTATCATGATTTTTTTCTAACTATGTTGTTGATGCCATATAAAATATTTTTCACTCTCCTATGGAATTGAATTGATGCCCCTCTGACCTTAATAAAATATTCTTCTTTTCGAATTACTATGCTAATACCTTAAACATGATCATCGTGACAAAAATAAATATGAGGCCACCAATCATTATTGGTGATGAAAATATTTTCCCTGGAAGTTCCAATTTTGTCAATTCATGACTAAATAGGAATTGCACCTTCAGGTTTTGATTTTTATACTTGTAAGAATTTGGTATAGGTCTGATACCATGAAAAAAAATTCCTAAGACAAGAATGAAATGCCAAGATCTAGAAGCTCAAGAGATAGCACAAGAGAGACAAGCTATGATAAAAGGAGAATGAATTAATTAGATAATTGGATGAATACATCATATAAGAGCCTTGTATATAAAAGTAATCAAGATGACTACGAGTCATGCAAAGAGATAAGCATACCAACTAAGCACATGTCCACCAAGAGTGGATTATCCTCCATTGTGCATGAATGTATGTGCACTAATGTGAGGATAAGAATACAAGGGTGTATCTTATAAAGAGACGTAGTAGATAACATGTGCTTAATTAGAGTTGAAACTACTGTGTTGTCAACATGACAACTCATATGAATATGCAAACTCCTAGGTGTCTACATAACAACTAATATGAAAATTCATTTACCTAATTAAACTTAAGTAAAGTGTAAATAGTAAATACTTATTTACACCAACACCCCCCCCCCCCCCCCCTTAAGTGAAACTTAGGGAAATGTACTTAAGCTCGCCAAAGCTAGATATTAATACAAGATGGGTCCCGGCTACTAGGCCATTTTAGGTACCCATGTACAAAATTCAAGTGCAAAATATATGCAATTCAATCTCTCATAAAGCGGAGAAAGAGGGAAAACCACATGGGAACCCCCCCTCCCCCCCCCCCCCCAAACAAAAAAAGAGAGAGATAAGTACAATAAAAGAAAATGAGAGAGAAGAAGACTTCATGTGAGGAAAAGATCCCCCCCATAAGAGAGAAGAAGAGGAAGATATACCAAGTAACCTCCCCTCAATGTAGAATGTACACCAATGGTAGATGCTCTAGGCTCGATGCAAAAAATTCTCCATGAGTGTAAAACAACATTCCTCCCCTTAGGAAGAAACATAACCAAAGGTGTATCAATGAAGCCTCCCCTATCTATAGGAAGAAACCTCAAAATATAAGGAATCTCTAAAACCTTCTCAAATGCCCCCATGTCAATACTGAATTGTTCCTCCTCAAAATCATGTGTACTATGTCACTCTACTGAAATAGACAAATCAATATCAACTAAGGATGAATGTAGAACATGCATCAAAAACTCAAATATCTCCTCTAAAAATAAAGTGACCTCCTCCAACTGTTGTATCAAAGGATCTACCATCATGTCAACCTCGAAAGATTGATCAAGTAGAGAATGAAGATGAGGGTCAACATGCTCCCTCAAAACAACTAAATAAGGACCATCTTCACCAAAGAGAAGATGAAAGTCATCAATAGTGTCTCCCAAATCTGAAATGTAGGACTCCACAAACAAACCTGCAATATTTATCAAGTAGTTATCCCATGGAATTAAGTCTGGAAGACTCTGAATATCCTGCTACACTGAATCACTTGAATCTATGGTTATGTGAATACAATCATCAACATGAGCAACAGAAGATGGAATATCAATAGGAGGAGAAGAAATCAATGACTCAAGAACTTGATCACATGTGAGAATACCCAAGTTTAAGTAGCCAAAGTCCTCCTCAAAGTTTGAATCAATCGTAGAAGTGTGATCAAAATCTGCAGAAGAATCTACTAAGAAATCACTATCATCATCATGACCAAATATTAAGAAGTAGTACGGCTGAGATACATGATCAACCACCCATGTAGCAATGATCTCTCTAGTCTCCAAGTCTCTAATAAAAACTGAATCAAGTGTGAATTCCACAGTCCTTCCTCTATTTCCATGAGTGAGTTGATAGATGGAAAGAAGATTATGACTTAGGTGAGGTACACACAATACATCTTTGAAGAATCCATCCCCCCTTATCAATAGTTCCTTTCCCAATAAAATTCATATAAGTATGATTTTCCATCAAGATAGCTGGAGCATGACAAGGATCAAATGATGAAAACATAGACTATGAAGATGCCATATGATGAGAAGCCCCTAAATCTAGAAGACATCTACCTAAATCTTGACTTGAAGTAGCTACTAAGGCTTTACTTTTTCCCATGTGATCCTTTCCTTTATCAAAATCTAAATGTGAAGAAGAGGGTGAAGTAGTCATTCGTGAAGGTAGACTAATTTGATTCTTCTTGAGTTCATCAATTTCCTTCTTGTAATAATGATTTTCTTCATCTTCTTGCAATATGCACAAGTAAGAAACTCCTTCTTGGATGATTTTCCCTTGTTTTTGGAGTTGTCTTGTGGTGAGGAGGTTGAGTTTTCTTTCTCTTGTTGTGAATTTTGTTGCCATGACTTATGCTTCTTATTAGACCCTTTTCCTTGATTCCCTTTGCTAGCCACCAATGCTTTGGAATTTGAAGAATTGAGAATCCCCATGCTCATCAAATTTGATTGTTCTACCATCAACATCTCTATTAAGGAATAAAATGAAGGCATGTTGTGGGAAGAACCTAAGGTTAACTTATGAGTGTTGAAGCTCAAAACAAATGATGCATACTCTGGAGGAAGTTTTTTCATCAAATTTTCATCCTCTATGGTAATTCCACAATCCTTAACCATTAACCTTATCTCATGTTCCTTGGTGATATAGTCTTGAATTGTATCAAACTCCTTTGGATCTAATGACATGATATTTTCATCAATTTCAAAACCACAAGCTTTGTCTACTTTTGCATACAAGCTAGCAAACTTATCCCATGCTTCCTTTATTGTTTTACAATTATCAATATGGAAGATAAAATCTTCATGTACATACTTTCTCAAAGTACCAATAAAAACCTTATGTTAGATTGTGGTGACTGATCAGGAAAGTATTGTACATACTTCATAATTCTTTGGGGAAAAAATTTTTGGGTCGTGGACGAAGTTGTAGCTGACATATGGCCAACATATGGCTGACATGTTGTAACCCTAAAACAGCATAAAATACTTGTATAAAAGGGTTTAGGGTTAGGTATTTTTCATTATGTTGTGATGTAAAATGGCAGTATTCAGCTATAAGGGATTACAGATTGTAATCAGGTTGTAATCACTAGATTGTAATAATATCGGACTTGCTATTTGGTGGATGTAGCCCAGGGATTGGGTGAATCATGTTAAATCTTGGTGCCTTGTGTTCATTTCTGTGTAATCTATTATTTTCTATTATTGGTTATATTTGCATGTAGTTGTTATTTTTTTCCATGGTTTTATCCTAACAAGTGGTATCAGAGCGAGGTTTTCTTTTAGTTATCCTTTGTAGGAAAGTCTCACGGTTAAATGGGAGTCTCACGGTTGAGTGGGAGTGATGGTAGATGAGGGTAAGCTGAGCGTTGATAGGTTTAATGGGTAGAACTTCTAGTTATGGAAGATGCAAATGGAAGACTATCTTTATCAAAAGGATTTATGGAAGCCATTGGAAGGCAAAGCCAAGAATCAAGGATCTATGTCAAATGATGAATGGGATCTTTTGGATAGAAAGGCACTTGGAAGCATTCCGTTATGCTTGGCACCATCAATGGCATTTAATATTACAAAAGTGAAGACGACAGAAGGGTTGATGAAAACCCTAGCGACATTGTATGAAAAGCCCTCTGCTTCAAACAAGGTATTTCTCATGAAGCATTTATTTAATATGAAAATGGCAGAAGGTGGATCTGTTGCAGATCAATTAAATGAGTTTAATACTATTACTAGTTAGTTATCTTCTTTGGGTATCAATTTTGATGAAGAAATTAGGGCTCTCTTGATTTTGTGTTCTTTGCCTGAAAGCTGGAATGGCTTGGTAATGGTGGTGACTAATTTTGTTCCTGGATCTATTACCCTAAAATATGATGATGTGATCGGTGTTGTTTTGAGTGAGGAAACTCGTAGAAAATCCTCAAGTGGATCTACATCAGGAAGTGCTTTGAATGCACAAGGCAGGGGCAGAATGACTAAGAGAGGAAGTAACTCTAGAAATCATGGGAAATAAAGAGGAAAGTCAAAGGGGAAGAGGTCTCAATCAAGAGGACCGAACGACTATTGATACTATGAGAAACCAGGTCATAAAAAGAAAGATTGTTGGAATCGAAAGAAAAATGAAGGAGATAAATCAAATGGAGACAAAGAGGTAAATGTGGTAAGTAACAAATCTGAAGAGGATGCTTTGCTTTTGTTTTTAGAAAGTGTTGATGATTCATGGGTTTTAGATTTTAGTGCTTCATTTCATGCTACACCTCATAGAGGTTATTTCATTGATTATGTCCAAGGGGATTTTGGGCTTGTTTATTTGGGGGATAATGAACCCTATCAAATTGTTAGAAAGGGAAAAATTAAGATTAAGTTGTAGAATGGGAATCATTGGATACTACATGAGGTAAGACATTTTCCAAGGCTAATTAGGAATTTAATTTCAGCAGGGCAACTCAGTGATGGGGGTTGTGTAGTTACTTTTAATGATAAAAATTTGAAGGTTTCAAAAGGTTCCCTTGTAGTAGCAAAAGGTGTGAAAGTAGGAACCTTATATCTTTGTACAGGGAATTTTGTTCCTTCTACTTTGATTGTTTTAGAGAAAAATGAATGTTCAAGAACAATTGCTGCAGTTGAGCAAGGAGAACAAATAGCTGCTATAGATTCTGATATAGCACTGTGGCACAACAGACTTGGGCACATGAGTGAGAAAGGTATGAAATTACTTCATTCAAAGAAAGTTTTACCAGGTCTGAAATGTGTTAATATGGATTTTTGTGAAAGTTGTGTGTATGGAAAACAAAAGAGAGTAAGTTTTGTAAAGACTGGAAGGAAAAAAAGAAGGAGAAATTAGAGCTTGTGCATACAGATGTATGGGGACTGGCTCAGATAAAAGGGTTTAGGGTTAGCTATTTTTCATTATGTTGTGATGTAAAATTTCTTCTTGTGGCGATATTGAGTTGTAAGGGATTATAGATTGTAATTAGGTTGTAATCACTGGATTGTAATAATATTGGACTTGTTGTTTGGTGGACATAGCTCAAGGATTAGGTGAACCACGTTAAATCTTGGTGCCTTGTGTTCATTTCTGTGTAATCTATTATTTTCTTTTATTGGTTATATTTGCATGCAGTTGTTATTTGTGTCTGTGGTTTTATCCTAACACCTTATTGTTATAATTCCATTCATTTAGTTTATTAGGATCATATGGTGCAACCATAGTTCCATTAGCATAATCAATTAAAACTTTTTTCCATCATTTTACTTCATGCTCTAATTTTCCATGTAGCATAATTATGTGGATTTAAAAGTGGAAACCTAGGAGAACCCATGATGCAAAATAAAAGAACACAAGAGAAATAGAAGTGCAAACACTCAAGATACACCCCCCCCCACCACAAATCACTCAATCAAAGAACCCCCCAAAATGGATGATTTTGGCAGTTTATACTTAGTGCATGTACAACTACCACTTTTCAAAATGAACCAAAGTGGACTTCTTATTTTAATGGTTACAACAATAAATATGAGCTATATCAAATTCAACAAGATAAGACATGAGACCTCTCAAGGATCTAATTAATTACAAGTACCAAAATAGGCCAAAATGACCAAATGTTGAAAGTACTATGTCTACTCAAAATTACTCCAAACTGATATCAGATCTAGAAGGTAGACAAAAAATCATGCACTTTCAAAAAAAATAGCACCTGAATATGTGTCCATATGAGCCCAAACGAAGCCTTTTAAGTTCCAAAAATTGGAATTTGCGATTTTTAGAAAAATTCAAGAACAGGGATTGCAAACAACCTCTGTAATTATTTTTCCTGAATCATCGCCATTGCACCTCCAAAAATAAAATGACTCTAGATTTCACCTTAGATGTTCAATTTTGATAAAACAAAAGTCAATTTGGGGGTTTTTTGACCTTTGAATATGATGCCAATATCTGATTTGCACTAGCAAGCTCCAATCTTGACCTACAAAAAAAATTCTCCAATGGCTATGCAATGAAACTCCTATGGCTTTGATACCATGTAAGAATTTGGTATAGCTCTGATACCATGAAAGAATTTTCCTAAGACAAGAATGAAATTCCAAGGTCTAGAAGCTCAAGAGATAGTACAAGAGAGACAAGCTATGATCAAAGGAGAATGGATTAATCAGATAATTGGAAGAATACATCATAGAAGAGCCTTGTATATAAAGGCAATCAAGATGACTAGGGGTCATACAAAGAGATAAGCATACCAACTAAGTACATGTCAACTAAGAGTATATTTTCCTCCATTATGTATGAATGTACATGCATCAATTTGAGGATAAGAATACAAGGGTGTATCTCATAAAGAGATGTAGTAGACAATATGTGCTCAATTGGAGTGTAAATTACTATGTTGTCAGCGTGACAACTCATGTGAATATGCAAACTCCTAGATGTCTACATGAAAACTAAAATGAAAATGCATTAACCTAAGTAAACTTAAGTAAAGTATAAATAGTAAATACTTATTTACACCAACAATACTTGTAAACCACATCTATACGAAACTTGTCAAGACTATCATTCTGCACTTTGCCTTCAGTCTGTGTGAGATTTCTATCATACAATGATATATTGTGTCCTTAAAAAGTGTTGATATCAGAAGCAATTGTGACATTACACCTTTGGGTTGTATCTTAGTCGACCTTCAAGACATGAAAAGTTCCCGAGGAACTACAAACACAGACAAACCTATATATTGTCTCCTGTTGATTTTCATTATGTGGGACTAATCCAACTATCTCATCAACATGAGTAGATGAAGTAATGGGTTCCCCAATGAAATGCTTCCATAGAAAATTTCCTTACTTCAAATGGAAATCATACACAAAACCATCTCTTGAACACACCAGTACTTGCCAAACACATTTTCTAGAGGTGGAAAGGCAATTGTATTTCCATTCACCATGCTACAAATCACATAACCTATGCAAGAATCCACATCCAATGATCTAAAAATTGGGGCTTGATATTTATACAACCTTGAAATATTGATTAAAATTCCCTCATTTTCTTATTGTTTACTTTGATGGTCGTATGTCTTATAGTTGTCACATCTCCACTATGCTTGTGATGTAGCTTTACTTAGTTTCATTTCATATTTCAATCAGTAGATCTATATGGTTTAATATATCTTTTTTTCTGATTTTCTTTGCCATAAAATTTGAGATTTGACACATCTTTTACTTCCTGTTGTACATGCTTGAATTCATGAACTTTTATTTTCCATGTTGCCTTTGTAGGAATCTATTATCGTTGCACTTAGATACTCTATTTGATTTTCAATCTCTCATTTAGCACACTTGCATTTGTTCTCTTTCAGCAACTTGATGCTTTCATCCCTATTTCTCTATATGACTTGTCCCTTTAATGTTTAACTCACCTGATCTATATATGTATATAAAAGCAAAAGGTTTCATGTAGAGAAGATCATGTCCCTTTAATACTTCTGTCTTCAGTTGTCCTCATGATTTGATTAAAAAGTTTTATACTTGTAACTGATGTACATCCCTTTAACAATCTCTTCAAATCTTCAATCAGTTGCTTTGATTCAACCAGAAGGTCCCATACTTGTAAGATATGTATGCCCCCTCAATGTCTCCCCAAGGTCTTCGCCCCTACATGATTCGACCAGAAGGTTCAATGCCTATAGTTTATGTGTGTCCATTCAATAGTCTCCTTAGTCATTTATTCTTGGGCTCTACAAATCTCAATTGAAAGGCTTCATGCATGATCCTTCAACAACCTCAAACTACATACATGTATCTACATATGAAACAAACTTATTAGCATAAAACCTATTTTACTTTCAGATATTTCTCTTGCCTTTGCATCTTTTAATGCATTTATTTAAATAATCATGTTGTAAGAATACTAAGTAGTGTAGAGATAATTGGAATGGTTCCCGTTGCTAAGTTCATATGAATTGACCCCCTTCTTTACATTTTGCAGGTTTATTCAAAGATGAAGATGTGGGCTCAAATCTTCTTCAAAATTTAGATGAACAACTCTTCTATTCAAACAATGGAGGATTTCCCCTTATTTCTCTAGTACTTTCCTGTTAATCCAATGTTTTTATTCAAATATTGTATTAGGAACTGCCATGACTTGTGAGGTAGTTGAATGCATTATATCAAGTATTGTCTAAAATTTGAACATTTTGTATGTTATAAAATAATTCTGAAATATATTTCAATAAAAGTGTACTATTTTGGTACTTGTATGTAATTTGAATAAAAATGATCAATTTCTCTTTTTTACTGATATATGTACTTCACATTCATCAAACCATTCTTTAATATGTATGATCATAAACTTTCAAACACATAGCGCAATATATAAGCAAGCTTAACATAGAAATTTAGGAGATAGGCTAAATTGGTAATAGTTCCAATAGCACATTGATTCAAAGAATAGTATGATTTTGAAGCATAGAAAAAAAATGAGATCAGTTCTGAGCTTGATAGGATGAAGACCAATTGATAAGATTGATTTGATTATGAACTTAGTTAAACAAAAATCAACTCCCAAGAATTCAGATATGGATTTCAAGAAAATGAATGTTCGATCATTGAAAATTATTAGGATTATTTCCAAAATGAAGTTTAATCCTCAAAAATATATACATAGAACACCTAGACATCTATCCATTGAAAAGATGAAGATCATCTCCAAAATGAAGCTTGATCCTCAAAAATTTGGATAAAACACCCAAACATCTATCTATTGAAAGTAATATCATCCCCACAATGAGGATTGATCCTTAGAAATTTAGGTAGAACACTTGACATGTGTCCATAAAAAGATGACAAGAATTGTCATGAGTTGACCAAGATAACCAAAAAAAAGTCAATTACCTGATAAAAAGATAAGAATACACCATATTAATTACATTTCCCCTAGAGATTTGAGGTAATGATGAATAAATTATGAAATACTCATCTTTGATATGAGATATGAGTAATAGAATAAGCCCCTTGCAATGAGATGCCCTGAGCAATAAGGACTTTGAGTTCTCAGTAGATTGATTTTGAAGCATGATTTGGTTGATGTAAGAATCCATTCATCCTACCCTCATCCACCCCCTGTAGGAGAAAAAATTGAAAGATGGCATATCATAACCATGATGTAGAGAAATTTATTAAAGCCAAACACATAATTGGAGATTTAGAACAATATAGAATATGTCAAAATAGATTGAGAACCATTTGAAAATATTTGGCATCCATTTTGACCTTGGTTGACCAAAATTGAAATTTGTTCAAAAAGTTGAAAACATCAAAAAATTATTGATTTGATGAGATTATGAGGCAAACATAATGTTAGAATAATGACTACATAAGCATTTGATTGCATTGTCCCATAATTTTAAATCACAAGTTTGAGTTGTTTGAGGGTGTTAGATTTCACTTTCAATCCTAAAAATGGATCTAGGCCTGTCAAATTAGGTAGGGGGTAATTTTTGCACCAATTAGAACACTTTTGAGAATCAAGTCAAAAACCTATATAAAGGCCCAAAAGGTATTTTTCAAGTCATTTGTCTTTTGTGAATAGTTCTTTGAGACCATAGAGTGAATCCCCATAAATGATCATTGTTTTGAGCTTTAGAGGCGGACAACTAGTTGACAAACTACCCACCCCTAGTAAGTCAATGATTGCATACTTGTGGATTCAAATTTGTATGTTTTCATTAAAAGTTGTCACTTTTTTGCATGATTTTCTTTCAAATTTTGTGTTTTCTCATATAATACCTTGATCCCTCATCTCATACAGTGGTAATCATTGTATAAGGCTTTACAATAAGGCTTGTACCTGTCATTTTCTTGTGTAAGAGATTATAAAGGCTCAAATAGGAGGTACCCATCTCTTGTATGTTAGGGTCTTAAGTTGGTCTTCCCTCATGCGAGTTGAAGGGAATCCTCATATAAGGATGATCCCTTGTGCAACACTTTGTATTGGCTCATACAAGCCTTGATGGAAGTTTGGCTTTCATTGTATTCTTGTACAATAACAATGGCTTGTTTTTGTATAATGTGACTTTGAATTTTTTTGTTTCGATTATCTTGATGGATTCGTCTATTTATTTAGCACTTGTATATATCTTCATTTTTCCATATTTCTATATGTTTAA
The DNA here is from genome assembly GCA_028749045.1 of Cupressus sempervirens. Lineage (NCBI taxonomy): Eukaryota > Viridiplantae > Streptophyta > Pinopsida > Cupressales > Cupressaceae > Cupressus > Cupressus sempervirens. Next base: position 170,938,543 of record CM053792.1, on the reverse strand, counting down.
CATGTTTTTGTGGTTGAGTATTGATGCTTATTTTTTATTCTTCTTCATGTAGGTGGACTTTTTGATTATTGAATTCTATTCTACATATCCAACCACTCAGGGCCTAATCTGATAGCTATCTAAGATAGAGATAACACACATTGATGTCTTGGGGCTCTCTCATCTTAATGATTTACCCAATATTTAGGTGAATAATAGACTACTTACAACACTTTTAGATGGTTTCCATGTTGAAATGAACACATTTCACTTACCGACTAGGGAGATAACAATGACTCCCAAGAACATGTATAGGATTTTGAGGATCCCAATTCATAGTACAATAGTCGAGTATAATTCTTAGGCATGACTCAAAATTGAGGCTATGCGTCGAGTGTTCAAGGATGCTATTATTTTGGATAGGGTCATCCCATGGGATGTGTTGGTTTGGTGATACAACACTACTCGCTATCTATCTTGTGTGTTGCCTAGATTCATAGGCTGTGTTCTGATGCCCAATAAAGGATACTAAGGATTTTAGTGCATTTAGGATTGGTAACTAGAGGAGATGTTATTGAGACTAGTAGTTTTTGGATAGGGTCAGTGTATGTTGACCCGTATATATCATGAGATGCACAAGATGTTCTATCGTCAAAGGAAGACCATGGCTGAAGGAGTGATAGTTTCATACATTTGGGCATAGGAGCATCTCCCTATATTGAGGTTGATACTTGAGGACCAGTGTGAGGAGGTTTAGGAATATATTATATGGTATAACACAAAGATTACTCAATCCTGGTTGGGTAAGGTGGATCATTCAAGGTGAGCCTTAAATGATTTCGGTTTGATGATTTGGAGGTCATAAAAGCATAGAGAGGCATAGGGAGATGGCTTTTCTTAGGTTGGATATATGTTGGTATCATATCCCTTGATAGTTAGGTATTCACAACATTTAAAGAGATTCTTGATTTCATAGGTATGGCATCAATTTGGACACATGCAGGATCTATTAGAGGAGTATAATACTTATGCCCACTTTTCTGGTGAGGTGAAGAAGGATCAGTTTGTGTGGCTTAGTGCCACTTAGTTAGTAGATGAGATGTAGAATATAGTAGCTAGTAGATGGGAGTATCTTCCTGATGTTGAGGATGTGGGGACCACTCCAAGCTATAGAGATTAGTTATTGAGACACCCCTACCCAAAATTTATAGATCCTATTAGCATGGGAGTACAAGTGTTGGAAGTACCAAGAGTGCAACCATATTAGAATGTAGTGACACAATAGATATAATAGAAGGCATTGATAGAGGGTGACACAAGTTTTTATCCCTCCTTGCATGATGAGAGTAGACCCTAAAGTAGGGGGTAGTGGGTAGGTGGCGAGACATTCACAGCAGGGGCCTCGAGGAGAGGGTGACTCATCAGGGGTCATCGGTGAAGATGAATTTAGCATTGGTACCTCATTAGGAGAGCAACCCACTTAGTATGTGTGAAGATAGAGAGTGGATGCACCACCATAGAAATTTCCTCAACAACTAGAGTTACAAGTACAATAGGATCAACCCCAGTGGGATGTGGAAAGCGTCAGAGATGAGGAGATGCAAGATCAACCCTAGAAGGTTCTACTCCTAGGGGATATATTGGTGTAGACCCAATATGTTCTTAGACACATGATGGACAGAGAGATGACTATTTAGAGGTATGCAGAAGACTTGTAGATGTATGTGGCTATCAAAGATGTCAAGCTGGTAGAGAGAGACTGGGAGATCACTGACCTAAGTAGTGATATTATAGAGCTACAGAGGCAAATAGAGGAGTCATGAGAGGAAGCATGATACCAGTCATCTAGGGTAGCTTACTACTTTACATTGTATGCAATAACAGTAATTGTGGACCACCATGTGGCTAGGAATTCTGACTATGTATGAGTTTCTGATGGAGAACCCGCTCTACTACATATAGATGCTCCACCTATACCTCTACATCTAAAAGATGATGGGGAGGGATGTAGCTAGGCCTTCTCTTTTCTATCATATTTTGATGTATTCATCAATTGTATCAAATGTTGTAGCATCAAATTTTGTATCATTATGAGACTTATGATACTGGCAGTGCTCAAGTAGCACACATTTTTTATATGTATCCCTTATTTTTGATATTATATATATATATATATATATATATATATATATATATATATATATATATATATATATATATATGATAGCTTGGCTTTAGATTTTACTGCATGTGTCTTCATGTGTTTATGTTACCTTACATGAGATGTATCCTAGATGATAGATTAATTTCCAATGTGATGAATGCATGGATATTTAGCTAGCATGATGTCTTGAGATTTATATGTATGTAGTAGATGATGTAGATGATATACTTCTTATACAATTCCTTCCCCTTTCTTACAAGGTGTATGGATAATGAATTCTTATTTTTTTCTTTTTTATATGCACTTAGGTGATGTGATGAAAATATAGATGTAGATGTAGATGATTATTTAATACATTTGTAATTTGTCTATATGCATGAATGTATATGCAAAGTGAATGTTACTAACATCTCATGCAAGTATTTTGTGGGTTGTTCACAATAGATGCTCAATTATCTTCTTGGAGATAGGGTTTACGATCAGTCACTTGTGCAGGAGAGATGAAGATGTGACACGTGTAGAGAGCCCTATGTCTCCCACTTTTTCATATAGAAATGAATAAGTCATTCTGGATCCATGATGAAGTGCAAATCCTAAAAATGAAATGTAAACCTAACTGAATTCAATTCTAGGACTTGGTTACTAAACCATTATGGTATAGTTTTCATCACAGAGCATTTTTGGCAAGGCCACAAGATATCATACAACCCTTAGTGATACTACTATCATGAAAATATGAATATGACACTAGTCATATATTTTTAAGAATTAGATGTAAGCATTAAGGCACAAGAAGCCAAAATGAATGGAACATTGTTTCTTGGTGATTTAGAAAGTGAACATAAGCTTCAGGACACTATCACTAGGATGACCAAAACATTTCTTGCATAAAAGCACGCCAAAAATGTGATAGTTCCTCTTTAAGATAAATTATTCAAGGGTTATTTCCATAATGATTATGTATCATTACTAACCTAGAACATAATTTAGTGTTGTCTACCCTCAATAACCCATACATTCACATCCCAAGATAGCTATCTCAAATTACAATAGCATATAGAAATTAGTCAAATAGACAAGGATAAGATCCAACCTCACTGAAGTGTCCATATAAAATGAGTCGAGGTACACATGGCCATCCAACATGTGATAGAATCTCTTATAGTGGACACCCATTTTATTTGGACCTTTTGTATCATTAGAACTAAACCAAAAAAGAAAAGGGCATGCCCCACTCCTTGCTCCTCTAGTAAAGATAGACATCGTGGACTTGCTTGAAGCTAAATGATAAGAAAAAGGAAAAGCACACAAAGAAAAGTTCAGTGTATCTCAAAAAGTTTAAATTTTTTAGTTTCAATTGATTGATTTCATGTGTGATGTTCAAAGTGTATGTGATAAATCTCTTCCGATGTAGGGCAACAACAAGACATACTTAGCTAGGATGACGCATGAGTGACACACAAGAGATTCTCTCAAAGTATAAGAAATTTCCCCCTAGTATAGGTAGTTTTCGCCTAGATAAGGACCAATTTCAATTAATGAAGGTATGAGTAGTGTCTCAAAGTGATTGGGAGCAATACACAAGCAAAAGTAGGAAATGCAGAAAGTAAAAGCACTCAAAGCAGGAAAGTGAAAGAAAATGATAGTTGTACAAGGAGGTGCATTGATAGATGGTGCATTTTTGAAACAAGATGTGACTATTTACCAAGTTTTAATCTTTTTTTTCTAACATGATGCTCGTTTTCCAGGTTTTCATCAATGTCACATTTTCTTCTTCTTTTTATTTTTAAAATTTTTTTCCTCATTTTTCACTTTTTTCTTGTATTTTTCATTTTATTTTTTAAATCTATCATCAAGGTGTCTATTGCTAGGTTTTCACCAAGGTAATATATTTTTTTAGAATTGTTTCCAATTTTTAGACTTTTCTTTACAATGTTCTGAAAATTTTGTATGCATTTCTTAAGACTTTTAGTTATATACAAAGAGTTGTAGAGAATCATTAGTTGTAGAATATTTTTGTTTAGGGTATTGATAGGGTCCTTGAGAAATTATCCTTCAATGGTAGAGATTTGATATGTATCTAATCCAAATACTACATTGACTATGTATGGACCAAGCAGGTTCAACTCAAATTTACCCTTTTGCACTAGATTTTGTTGATTCTTTGGATTCACCCACATGGTATTCCCTTGGCTTTACCTTCTTATTGTAGCTCTTATACATCCTCTTCTAGTAAGCTCTTAAGTGATCAAATGTCACTTGATGACCTTCATTCAGTAGCTCTAGCTCTTGTAGTCGAGATATACAATAATCATCATCAGTAATGAGTCCTCACAGAAAAACCCATAGAGTAGGAATATCTACCTCAATAGGAAGAACAATATCTTCTTTAGATACCAAAGTAAAGGGCATTGCCCCAGTAGATGTTATAATATTGGTATAGTAATCCTAAAGAGCTAGATTTATTTGAAGGTGTCAGTCCCTTCTAGATTTATTCATTGTGCAATGTAGGATTTTCATGATAGCCTTATTGGAAGCTTCGTCTTGTCCATTACCCTGAGGGCAGTAGATGAAAGACCAATGCTATGTGATTTTGAATTTATCACATAGTTATTTTAGATCTTTATTCTTGAACTAACCTATTACTAGTGATGATTGAGGAGGGTACACCATACCTACAAATGTTGTAGCTCAGAATGAACATAGATACCATTTCCCAGTGGATTTAGTAAGAGGTATTGTCTCTACCAACTTTGTAAAGTATTATGTAGGCGTAATAATGAACTTATGTCCATTCAAGCAAGATGGGAAAATTTGTCTCACTAGATCAAATGCCCATTTCTTGAACGAACATAATGTGATAAATGGAATCAACTCCCTAGTTGGAGTGTGGATTAGATTACCACGAATCCAACATTATTTGCAAGCTTTGGCATATTAAATAGGCACTTCTTTTTATATTTCTAGTCAGTAGTAACTACCTCTAATAAGTTTGCAAACTAGTTTTAGGTTATTTGAGTGTACTCCACAAATGTCTTCGTGTACCTCAGCTAACACACGCTTGGACTCACCAAGCTCTAGAGACATAAGGAGGGTATCATCTAGACCCCTTTTTATAAAGTCATTTTCTATGATGGTGTACAATGAAGCATCTCAGATAAGTTGACATTTTTCATTCAAGGTTAGAGTTTCCAAAATAATTTGTTCATGCAAGTAAGAGTAAATATGGAAATCATAGGATGAGTTTTTTCCTATGACATAATAGATCATTTGGGGGTCAAGAGATTCATAGGAAAGGTAGTATAATGTCTCTACCAGGAAATCATGTTGAAAGTCATTTTCTAGCATTTGAAGCATGGAGGCTAGAGTAGCCATCGCATCAATTGCCTCATTCTCTAGTCAAGGAATATTTTTAAAGGTAACATATGCAAAGTAATTCTTCAAGTCACCTACCATTCTCTTGTAGGGAAAAAATTCCATATCTTTCATCTGGTAGACATTGTTGACTTGATTGATCACCAATTGTGAGTCTCCAAAGATATTCAATTTATCTACCCTCCACTCAATGAAAATATTCGTCCCATTGATTAAGGCTTCATATTCAACAATATTCTTTGTACAAGGGAAGATAATATTGTACACCTTAGGTAGAGAGTAACTTTGAGGTGTGATGAATAATGTCCCTATACCATATCCCTGTTGAGTAAATGAACCATCAAAGAACATTTTCCATGTTTTTTGTGTTATAAGTAGTATGAACTCATCAAGAAATTTGATACTCATAGGTTCTTGATCTTGAAATGGTGCTTCTACTATTTGATCAATGATTGCCTAGCCTTTGATAGCCTTTCTATCCACATATTCAATGTCAAACTCACTCAATATCATGACTCATTTTGCTAGTCTCCTTGTCAAAGTTTCTTTTCTTAGTAAATATTTTGGCAGATTGCTCTTTGCAACTAGATTTATAGAATGAGTCAACATGTAGTGCCTAAGATTCTGGGAAGAAAAGATAATTGACAAGCAAGATTTTTTAATGATACTGTCTTTCATTTCATAGGAGACTAGTGTCTAGTTGATGTAATAGATGGCCTTATATCTCTTGGTTTGATCTTCTTGAGCTAGTAAGATGCTTAAGGATGTATCTGTCACCAAGATATAAAAGGTTAGAGGCTTCCCATGAATGGGATGCATCGTTGTAGGTAGATTGGTAAGGCATTATTTTATCTGACTTAAGATTTTGTCACACTCCTTGCCCCATTTATATGTCACACCTTTATGTAGAGTCTCAATAAAAGGTTGTGAATTATCTACTAGCTATGATATGAATTGATGAATAGATTGGATTATTCCCTATAGTCCTCTTATCTAGTATATTTTGTAAGGTATAGGCATTTCCATGATAGCCTCAACTTTCTTGGGATCCACAGTATGCACCAAAAATGTATCTGCTGAAAATATCACTGCACACACTTCAAAATGGTCATTCTATGTCATAATTCATCCAATAATGTATATCAAATTATTCATCTTGAATGATCTAAGCATGGAAACATGTTCCCTTCTATCTAGTTGGGGTTTGAGGGACTTCTCTTAGAACCAAGAGATCAGTGACCATAGACCAACTTAAAATGAAGGATTTATGAGAGATGCAACTATTATAGAATATGGAATTAATCAATATGATCAAATATTAAGCTAAGAAAGTAGATAAAAATTTAATCTAAGATGGATTTAAGTAACATATAAAAATGAGCACAATGAATAGCAATGATTCAAGCACAAATCCAATAACATATCAATGCTCATAAATTTGTGTCTTTGAACATTCAAATAATGAATAATTGGAGACAGTTACTCCAAATATTTTAATAAATTCCTTGTCATGTGCTTTTGGGAAAAATGTAATTAATTACATCAAATTACTAGGAATTTTTAATAAATCAATTGAGTGGGTTTAATAGCCAATATATCTATAATTAGGAATTTATTAAGGTTTAGTGATTATTACATATTATTGATTTTCTACAATTGATATTAAATTTTAGTAAGATAATAAGGACTAGAAATGCCTAATAAATTAGTACTTTATTGATCATTGATTAATATTCTGAGATTAGGAGCAAATTGGCTTAGGAGACCAATTTTGGGGTATTATAGCAACAACCTTGAAAGATTGTAGATTAGGAAGTATGTAAATTTCAAATAGATTGAAGCAAAATGAGTTATCATTGTTTCCAATAGCTAAACCAACTCTAATGCAAAATTCACCTTTCTGGGGGGATGGTGGAATGGGGTCTGAAGGAGATGGAGTGGTTAGCTTGGCAATGATAACATTAAGTGATCATTTTAAGGAATTTCAAGGGTTTATACAAAATGCTTTACAAGAAGAAGAAGGAAAGGATCATCAATAATTGTTTAAGAGTGGGAAGGACAATAATGAAATATCATCTTTACATCATTCTCATGATGGCATGTCCACTTTAAAATCATTGATGAAAGAAGTTCAAGATGATGATAAAGGGACTAAACAGATCATGATGTAGTACAAGGTAGGAGAATCCATAAAGGAGATGTCCTAGCCCCCAAAAATTAACCACACAACGAAATATAAACAATAGCATAGAGATTAAGATCCACAAAAATGACAATTCTCATAATATAATCATAAGATTTGCATTCAACATGCCCAACTATAAGGCCTTTTGGGTTATGACCAAATTCAAAGCAATCACAACAGTAATTTTGCAAGACCTTACAATATCTAACTCCTAGCTAGTCCAGATCTACAATCTAGTAGAAAACTCCAAGAAGAATCTAAACTTGTTCTCACAAGCTACCAAGCAACCTTCTTATTTCCCAAGCCCACACTTAGCTACTAGATCTACTTAAACTTTGCTCCTCTCAGCTACTTCTTCTTCTCCATGATGAATGATAATGGCTCAAGACTTCACAAGACCCTCTACTTATACCCAACTAAGCCATAAGTAAGCCTAGCAAGTTACAAATTAAATAAACATTTATATTAAATACATAATTAAGCCACAAGTTGGCTTACAACATATATTAAATACCAAATGCCTTAGAAGGATTATACCACTCATTAAATACACCTAGGAAAAATAACCAAGACCCATGTATAGGTCCATATAAACTCCCACAATCACTCCACATTATGGTCACACTCCTCGTGCATTAAATGCACCACGTTGATTGATCAAATCCACAAGAACTATGTTCAGCAAGCCCAAACTATCAGGCATTAGCAACTGCCAGCCAAGCATGATCAAGTTCCCTCAAACATTCTCTAACTCCTTTAGTTTTCAAACAACCAACACATGTCAAGAAATGTAGTATAAGATGATCAACAGTGTAGATGTTGAGCAAGTCTTTAGTGACCAAGCTCCTCAACTAACACTACACCTAGCAACGATCGAGCACCACTCTTTTGGTGACTGAATCCTCAAATCCAAAGCCAAAATTCCTCTAACATGCAGGATTTATAACTACGCTAGGATGCTTCTGCATCAATGATACAAAAAGATAAACCTTTGATCATAAACTCAAATTTGACATGGACATAAGACAAAAAGATTTAAATTTTTTTGGGAAGACAAGCTCAAGCTTTTTCTTGGAATTACCAAGATATTTAGGATATACACCCTGATATTTGTATGCACTACACACACACACACACACACACACACACACACACACACACACAAGATATTAAGCCAATAAGACAAGAAAGAGGATGAATAAATCTTGCTCTAAAGGATTTTATTAAGCAAGAGATTAAATTTTTCTTAAGGTGGATTCTGTTTATCCAATATTAGATAGTCAATGGGCCTCCCCATTGGTTATTGTACCTAAGAATAATGGGAAGTGGAGAATATGTATTGATTATAGAGAAATCAACAAAGTTACTAAAAAAATATTATTTTCCATTACCGTACATTGATCAAGTTTTGGATAATCTTGCTGGCAATAATTACTTTTCATTCATAGATGGTTTTAGTGGGTACAACTAGATATATGTGATTCCAAAAGACCAAGATAAAACTAAATTCACCTGCCCTTGGCATACATATTCCTATAGATTATATCCATTTGGATTATGTAATGCTATAGCGATATTTTAGAGAGTAGTCCTGGTTATCTATGTAGATCTAACAACTTCTTGTGTGCATGTTTCTATGGATGATTTTACAGTCCATGGTAAAATTTTCAAAGAAGCCTTAGAGATTTTGGAAAAAGTTCTTCAGAGGTGTGAAGATAATCAATTATCTCTTAACCATGAGGAATTTTATCTCATGATGCAGGAAGAGATTGTATTGGGCCATCATATTTCAAAAGAAGGGATAAACGTTGATCTAGGAAAGATAAAGATCATTCAAAAAATTGTTGCACATGAAAATCAAAATGACGTTAGAATTTTTTGTGGACATTGTAAAAGTTGATGAAAGCCAACTTCACAGTGCACTAAGATCACCTACATGCAAATAACTTGTCAAAGAGAAATTGAAGAAGGAAGGAGTAAGAGCTTGGAAAAACTAAACAGACTTGAGAGAAGATATTGCAAACAAAGAAAAATGTATTGCTATACAATATGCCTTGAAAAAAGAGTTATAAAATATAATGTGAGAGCTCAAATATAAAGGCCTCAAGGAAGCTTCTAGAACAAGCTAGAAAGTACAAGGAGATAAGTGTGACAACTAAGCATACATCCACAAAAGGTGGAATGTTCTCGATCAAGGTGAGAGGATAAGTATGACTTAGATAGGAACAAACTCTTTGATTGTCAACAACTTGTCAACTAAAACTATTAAGTAAATGCATTTAACCTATTTACTCTAACACCCCCCCTTAAGTGCAACTTAGGGAAATGCCTTAAGCTCACAACAACTAAGATAAAATGTAGAATGGGTCCCAACAACAAGGCCATGTTAGGTACCCATGAACAAGGAAATCACTGTAAAGTGGAGGCAAAGGAGAAAACCCAGTGGGAAAAACCCCTCTCCAAAAAGAGATAACTGAAAATCTAGTGAAGGACTGAAGGAAGACTCCAACTAGAGGAATGTCCCAGAAAATAGGAATAAAAAGTGCTCATGAAGAGGTTCACTGAAGCATGAAGAAGCCACAACTCTATCAGAAAGAAGCTACTGATCTAAAGAACCTCCATGGAAGAAAAAGACATGAATCGAGCGTATCTATATGGTAGATGATCCATCTCACCCAAATGCATAGGTAGCCAGCCATTATAATCACCTAGTATATAGGATCAAGTACTGAATACATAGTTCACACTATTGAACCATCAAACCAAGGAATCATTAGGGCAATAGAATAGCCCCCCGTTAATACAGACAAGGTGAGATGACAGGCAACCAAGAAAGTGGGTCAAAATCTTCTGCAAAAAGAATCAAGAACGACGAGAGAGTTGAAGAGGTACAAACACATATAAGACACAGTCATCGACTCTACATGGGGAAAAAAAGGAAGAGGGCACAAAAGTGGCAAACAACTATCCCCCCCATGGTACTTTATAAAATAGTGCAAGTACAACTATCTCAAAACAATGTTCCTGAACTTGAAATGCAAGAGTGGCACTTTATCTCAATGTGTTTGCATAAAGATGCTTACAAATGATAGCTACAATGGTCAAAAAATGAAAAAAGTTGATACAAAAGATAGTACAACCCAAAACAAAAGATCCCATGCCATGAAAATGATCCTTGGACTTGGAACACCCAAGATATCCACCATAGAGAAAAAATGTCAAAAGCATAATAGGAAGAGCATGGGCTAGAATCTAAAGGAAATGACAACATTTCTGAAAAGTAGACAGAACCAACTTTCCAAAAATATAACATTTTCAAAAAATGGAGATGGGATGCAAAAGATATACTTGTAGGAGTCAAAAAAAAAACTTTGGATTTTGACTACAAAAATGAACCAAAAAACTACACCAAAACTAAAAAATACCTACACCAATGTCTTCAACTCAGAACTAGCTTTCTAGTGCTTCTTTCATATCAAAAAAATACCTTCGTATGCTCAAGTCATGGCCAAAAAATTGCAAGTAGGTCAAAAAGGACCTTGGAGAGCCTGGAGGTGTGTCGATGCAGTGATGATGTCATGCTAATTTCAAAAAATCATTAGGTTAAAATTGATGGCCTTGGGGTTGTCACAACAAAAATAGAGCCACGAGGTAGATGCTGACATGTCCGAATGATATGGCAAGGGCCATGTGGCAAGTGCCAACCTGGCACCTGGAGACTGTGCCAAGTGTCTAAAATGCCAACTGGGCTAGAACAACTGGAAACGGGCGGTAGGGGTGACGGTGGCAGAGGATCCCATCAGTGGAGATGACCGCAGGGGCAACTGCAGCCGGTGTCACCGTAGCAAAGGCAGATGGCAGGCAGCACCGGGGTGGTCGTGGAGCTGTAGCCATAGGTAGGCTGCGTCGCGATGGCTTTGTAGTGTCACGCTAATGGAGAAGGCCGCAGAGCGACGTGGGAGCACTATGATGGCAACACTCCCTTTTTTTATTTTTTTCACTCAAAAGAATTTGTATAGTCTATGTGGCTGCTTGTAAGGGGCCAAAAAAAAATTTTCAAACACTCGAAAGCCAAAATTGAAAAGTTTTATATGAATTTTGACTATAACTGGCCTTCTAAACTCAATGGTAGCGTTCGTTGAGGCCCAAAGTGCTTCAAAAAATTTCTCTTCCCCCCTGACTAAAGAAAAATGCACAAACAAACTAGGGTTTGTGTCTCCGAATCATGGCTTTAAAAATCCTTCAAACAAGAACCAGTAGGGAGGCTCTGATACCATGTAAAAGTTGATGAAAGGCATCTTCACAGTGTGCCAAGATCACCTACATGCAAATAACCTATCGAAGAGAAACTGAAGAAGGAAGAAGCAAGAGCTTGGAAAAACTAAACGGACTTGAGAGAAGATATTGCAAACAAAGAAAAATGTATTGCTATACAATATGCCTTGAAAAAAGAGTTATAAAATACAATGTGAGAACCTGAATATAAAAGCCTCATGGAAGCTTCTAAAATAAGCTAGAAAGCGCTAGGAGATAAGTGTGACAACTAAACATATGTCCACAAAAGGTGGAATGTCATCGACCAAGGTGAGAGGATAAGTATGACTTAGATAGGAACAAACTCCTGTGTTGTCAATAACTCATCAACTACAACTATTAAATAAATACATTTAACCTAAGTAAACTTAAGTAAAAGAATAAATAATTAATAAATAGTTATTTAGTCTAACAGACATGAAGGATATTACAGACGGTTAATAGAAGAATTTAGTAAGATAATTGGTCCTCTATTTAACCGTTTGAAAACTAAATCATGTCTTCAATGGAAAAATTCTTGTTAGGAAGCTTTT